>JAYESD010000004.1:31972760-34735923 GCA_036927565.1 Tuctoria greenei
GTTCCTATTTCCTGGATGACAAAACACATTCAATATTCTAAATTATCTGTTTTTTAACCTCTATTTGAGCCTGTTGTTTTGTATGGATTATATTGATTCATTCAGTTTCCATTTAATATCACAGTTCAATTTGACAATTAAATCATCAAATTGTTTCTCCAATTCTTGCCTGGTTCTCTTGAAATTGTGATTGGTAGCATCATTTTGTTGTCACTTCCATTTCTTGGAGGTGTAGTCTTGTTGTGTACTAGAATAATATTCTGCCTGTCAACTTGCTTAAACATTGCTGTGGACCCGTTTGCAATTGTATGGCTTTCTTGAACTTATCGATTGAGAAATAGTAAGCACCACAGCTGTCAAGTTGCAAATATTCTGAAGATAATTCCTATGGATCAAACCAGCTGATTCTTGCTGATTAAAGTATCCATGCACAGTGTTAACTTTTTGTTTATTCCTACTGCACAGGTGAGGGATTGGTACGTGGACTCCTTCCGTGACATCCGGAACTTCCCTGAGGTCAGGAACCGGGAAGACGAGCTTGCATTCACCCAGATGATCAAGATGATCAGAGTGCGGCACACCAATGTGGTGCCTACCATTGCGTTGGGTGTGCAGCAGCTGAAGAAGGACCTGGGTGGTTCAAAGGCCTTTCCCCCAGGAATTCATGAGATTCATCAGTTCCTTGATCGCTTCTACATGTCGAGGATTGGTATCCGCATGCTAATAGGTCAGTGAACTTAGCACACAGCCACAGTCCACATGCCCCTGTCCTAGGTCCAAGTCCCAAGGGAAATGCATTGGTCAATCTTGGTACGTTTCTCATTAAATTTGTGTTGATAGAAAAGCAACCTGCTATGGCACAAACCTAAACCATTTGATATGCAAGTTCACTGTATTGATTCTTCATTGCACAAAGGAGAATATCTGAATCTGTCACCTCTCTGTCAGCTGCTCGTTTCCAGCCTTTATTTAATTTTGAAATAGTAGTTTAGGTGAAAACAGACACATCATAGTTTCCTCAGAATGCAGTAGCTAGTACTACCTCTGATCGGAATGCTTGACGTCCTGACAGCTTATTTGAACTAATTTTTAACTAATCTTGTTGTCTGGATGACAACAAAAAAATACTGAGGAAGTAATTAATGAGAACAATATTTCTCTGAATCTTGTGGTTAGCACTTACAATAATTATACTCCTACGTGTCAAAGAACAATGATTCCCATATGATAACTATTTGAGTTGATAAAAAGCACCATGCTGCTTCCTTTGTCCTCATGTGTCTAACCATGTTTCCATTTGGTTTATGCAGGGCAGCATGTTGCTTTGCATGATACTGACCCAGAGCCTGGTGTTATAGGACTTATAAACACGAAGCTGTCCCCCATGTCAGTTGCTCGAATTGCTAGTGAAGATGCACGTGCTATTTGCATGCGAGAGTATGGATCAGCTCCTGATGTTGACATATATGGGGATCCAGATTTTACATTTCCGTGAGTCTCTATTATGATTGCTTGTTTTGTCTTTGCTTTATTATATCATCAATCTTTAGTTCAGATTTCACATGCATATCTTGTCATATTTGTCTTTTGTGCTTCTTGTCATTTCCGGTGATCATCATGCTCGATTCATTTATGCATGAAGCCATGAACTATAAATTTCTGTTCTTTGTATTGTCACTGTGTATATTAGAATGAATTTAGTTCTACTTTAACCTTTGTGGTGAGTCTGGTGCACGATCTATTTAAATTTGTACCAGTCATTTGGTCAATGAAAACAAGCGCACTGTGTGGAGACTCTTGATGATTTGTTGAGCTTTACTTGAACTCTTGATTGCAGATATGTTACACCGCATCTACATCTCATGATGTTTGAATTGGTGAAGAATTCCCTCCGTGCGGTACAGGAACGATACATAAACTCTGATAAGCATGCACCTCCTGTTCGAATCATTGTTGCTGATGGAGCAGAGGATGTAACTATCAAGGTACCTGATATTTCTTGCTGCCTGTTCTGTTGGGACCTTCGTAGTTTGAAACATACTCCCTCCATCCCAAAATACTTGTCACTCTCTAGTTCAAAAATGAACTAGAGAGTGACAAGTATTTTGAGATGGAGGGAGTAAGATAGTTTCCGTTAATTTTATAGTATTATATATTAGTTTGACTTTACATTACTAATCATACAGGGAAAACGGGATAACTATAGAGAGTTAAACTTGTGAATATTTTTTAATATGATAGTAACCTTTCATGAAAATCATATGCCCTGTAACATGGTGATATCTTTTTTTTTTTGAACCGAACATGGTGTGATATCTTGATGCTACAGTTTTGTTTTCTTAACATTGTTGTATTATCAGGATGAAATGATGAGGGAAAATCACTTCATTTAATTTTTGCTGGCTTCAGGATATGAACACCACATTAATAACCATCAAACCATGCTAGCTGGTTTTTTTTATGATCATAGGCAAATGCAATTAACAGATAAGCAGAATCATTTGCCCTTGATCGAATCTATCAGATAGCAAATCTGAATTAATTGGCCACAAAATACATATGAAAATTCCATCCGGACTCTACTTGGTGCTGTGCCTTGGTACCAGTTAGTACGTGGTCTCTAGCTTCTGATAGTACGACCAAATCCAGGCTTCCATTTCCAAGCAGAAATATCCACAATCTATTTTGATAGAAGACTAGAATAATTGCTTGATTAATCTATAGGTCTAGGTACATATTTATAGATACATAGATGGGCCGGTATACAGGCTAGGCCCAAACACATAACTCAACACAGTCCAACACCCCCCGCAGTCCCAACATCTAGCCACAACAGATGTTGAGACTGGACCGAAACTCAGAGAACAAAGTCGACGGGAGTCCCTTCGTGAAGATGTCGGCAAACTGTGATGTCGTCGGCACGTGGAGAACTCGAACCTCACCGCGTGCAACCCGCTCACGAACAAAGTGAAGATCAATCTCCACATGTTTCGTGCGCTGGTGCTGGACGGGGTTGGTGGAGAGGTAAACGGCGCTGACATTATCACAGTAGACCAACGTGCTCCGAGCGACAGGGGAGTGGAGCTCCTGAAGTAACTGCTGGAGCCAAGACGCCTCTGCTACGCCGTTAGCCACGGCGCGGTACTCCGCCTCAGCACTGGAGCGAGAAACCATGGGTCGCTTCGAGGACCAGGAGACAAGATTCTCCCCCAGGAAGACGGCGTAGCCAGAGGTGGAGCGGCGGGTATCAGGGCACCCCGCCCAGTCAGCGTCGGTGTAGACCACCAACTCAGAAGGCGAGTCACGTCGTAGTAGAAGGCCGTAGTCGAGGGAGCCGCGCAGGTACCGAAGAATCCGCTTCATCGCCGTGAGATGCGTCTCCCGCGGATCATGCATGTGGAGACACACCTGCTGAACCGCGTACGAGATGTCCGACCTGGTGAAGGTGAGATACTGCAGGGCACCTGCAAGACTCCTGTAAGAGGTGGGGTCGGCGACCGAGGCGCCGTCGGCCGAAGCCAGCTTCGCCTGGGTGTCCACGGGAGTGGAGCACGGCTTGCAATCAGCCATGCCCGCTCGCTCAAGGATATCCAAGCAGTACTGGCGCTGGTGGAGGAACAGAGCGTCCGGACGGTGCTCGACCGCAATGCCCAGGAAGTGGTGGAGCTGGCCGAGGTCCTTCATCGCAAACTCGCGCTGCAGGGCGGAGATCGTGCGCTGAAGAAGAGCCGGGCTGGACGCCGTGAGGACAATATCGTCCACGTACAGGAGGAGGTAGACGGTGTCACCCTCATGCCTGTAAACGAAGAGCGAGGTGTCCGACTTGGCCTCAACGAAGCCAAGCGAGGCCAGGAAGGAGGCGAACCGGCTGTACCAAGCCCGAGGCGCCTGCTTCAGCCCGTATAGGGACTTGTTCAGCCGGCAGACCAAGTCTGGACGGGCTGAATCAACGAACCCTGTCGGCTGACTGCAGTACACCGTCTCTGTCAGCGTCCCGTGAAGGAAGGCGTTCTTGACGTCCAGCTGGTGGACAGGCCAAGAACGCGAGAGAGCCAAGGACAGAACAGTTCGTACTGTCGCTGGCTTAACCACCGGACTGAAGGTCTCGTCGTAGTCCACTCCAGGGCGCTGAGTGAAGCCCCGAAGTACCCAGCGAGCCTCATATCTCTCCAGGGAGCCATCCGCCTTCCTCTTATGCATGAAAATCCACTTGCCTGTGACAACGTTGCCACGGGAGGGATGGGGAACAAGGTCCCACGTCCGGTTGGCAAGTAGGGCCGCATACTCCTCCTCCATAGCGCGGCGCCAGTGAGGGTTAGCGAGGGCGCTACGGACAGAGGTCGGTATAGGTGATACCGAAGAGGAAGTGGATGGTGTCGGTGTCGTCGAAGAGAGTACCACTCCGGAGAACCTCTCAAGAGGCCGGAGAACCCCAGCAGCACGTCTTGTCACCATCGGGTGAACGTGTCCTGGGTCCCGGTGTAGCAACGGTGGGTGGTACACTGAGGGCTCTGGACGCGCAGCCGTAGAGGCACCAACCCGCTCTCGTCGCTGGTAGACAAGAGCAGGGTCGGCGAACCGTGGAACAGGGGCCGCGCGTGGCGCAACAGGGGACGCGGGAGCCGGAGTAGTCGTCGGGTCCCCGCACGGCGCGGGAGTCGAGGCCGGAGATGCCGAGGCCGCGCGTGGCGCAGCTGTAGGGGTCGTCGGGGCCTCGTGTGGCGCAGAAGTCGAGGCTGGAGACGCTGAGGCCGCGCGTGGCGCAGCCGTAGGAGACGTCGGGACCTTGAGTGGCGCAGGAGTCGAGGTCGGAGACACCGTTGCCGCGCGTGGAGCAGCTGTAGGAGGCGCCGGGGCCTCGCGTGGTGCAGGAGGCGAGGTCGGAGACGCCGGGGCCGCGCATGGCGCAGCAGGGGACGTCGGTGCCACGCGTGGTGCGGCACTCGTCCCCAGGGTCGACGGAGCCTGGGCACCAACCCGCACTCGTCGCTGGTAGACGAGAGCGGGGTCAGTGAACCGCCGTGTCGTGGCTGTAGGAGGCACAGCCGGAGTCACCACAGGTGTCGGTGCTGCATAGGGTGCAGCTGGCGACGTCGTGGGGGCCACCTGGGAGCTGGTGGGTGTTGTACCTGCAAAAAAAGCCCAAGGCAGCTGTGGTGGAGCAGCCTCGGTGTCAGTAGAAAAAAGAGAGTCCAGCTCTGCAGCTGAACCAAAGGTGGAGGAAGAAAAGGGGAAGGATGACTCGTCGAAAACGACGTGCCGAGAGATCAAAATGCGGTGGGTAGAGAGGTCGAGGCACCGGTATCCCTTATGCTCAAGGGAGTACCCAAGAAAGACACACCTAGTAGAGCGGGGCACAAGCTTATGTGGAGCAGTGGCGGAAAGATTAGGGTAGCAGGCGCACCCGAAGACACGGAGGTGGTCGTAGAGAGGAGTAGTGCCATACAGGGCAAAGAAAGGAGTCGGTGCTCGAATCGCCTTGGTAGGAAGGCGATTAAGGAGGAAGGTGGCAGTGTGAAGTGCCTCTACCCAGTATCGAGCGGGGATAGATGCCTGAAACATCAAGGAATGCATGACATCATTAGTGGTGCGAAACATGCGCTCAGCCTTGCCATTCTAGGGGATGTGTATGGGCAAGACATGCGTAGCTGTGTGCCATGTGTAAGAAGAAAGTCACGGAGTCGCGAGTTGTCAAACTCTCGTCCGTTGTCACACTGGAGAGCACGAACAGTACGCCCAAACTGTGTGGAAACCCAAGTGAAGAAGTGAGAGAGGGTATCAAATGTCTCAGATTTCAGACGTAAGGGAAAAGTCTAAGAGAAATGTGAGAAATCATCAAGTACCACCAAATAATATTTAAAACCCGAGACACTGATAACAGGAGATGTCCACAAATCGCAATGGATAAGATCAAAAATATGTTGCACATGAGACACAGAAGTGGGAAAGGGAAGCCGAACATGGCGACCAAGATGACAAGCGTGACACAATGACTCATGTGTGCCCCTAGTACACGATATAACTGAACTACTAGACAACTTCGACATAGCATCGACGCCAGGGTGACCAAGCCGACAGTGCCAAGTAGAGGACGAACCTGTCGTAGCCAGAGCAAAGGACGAAGACGCAGCGGAAGAAGGAAGTCGAAGAGTGTACAGGGGCCCCGGACTATCACATCGAAGAAGAAGACGTCGGGTGGAAAGATCCTTCACAGACAAACCAAAAAGATCAAACTCAACAGAAATATTATTATCGGTGGTGAAACAACGAATGGAAAGCAAATTTTGAATAATGTCTGGAGCAACGAGAACATTATTAAGATGGAATGAACCCGGAGAAGCTGAGTCACCTACAGAGGTGACTGGAAGAACGGATCCATTGCCAACAACGATCGATGAAGGAAACGAGGGATGAGGTGGGTGGGTAGAAGAGAGAATACCAGCATCTGAGGTGGTGTGGTAGGAGGCGCCAGAATCAACCACCCAATCAGTAGTCGGCGGTGTAAGGTGCATGGTGCTGAAGGAAGACGCCAAGTCCTGACGCTCCCACCCCATGTGCGGCTCCTGGAGAGGTGCTAGTGGCTCCGAGTACCCAGCGGGGTAGGAAACATCGCCGTAGGCTGGAGTTGGCGATCCAGCCGCAGGGCGACCAGGTCCACCATAGCCCGGATGGGCTACGTACGTCGCCTGAGGACGTGGCTGGCGCGGAGTGGAGGAAGTCGGTGGCGCCCCAAGAAGACCCGGAGACGGTCCAGGCCACATAGAGATCTGGCCAGTCCACGGGTTGTACGGTGTGGGCCAGGGCGCACCTCCCTGGCCAGTGCCACCAGTACCACTACCAGTAGGAGCAGTAGACGTAGGAGTGCCGCCAGCACCTCATCCTGTGCGCCTTCCGTCACGACGTCGACGAGTACCACCCCCAGAGCCAGCAGAGGCACCCGGGGCGGTAGGTGGAGTAGGTGGTCGCGGTAGTGGTCCCCCAGAAGACGGTGGGCGTGAGGGCTGCCCAGAGCCATAGAAGGCCGTGGCAGACCCAGAGGTAGCAGATCCACCAGTCGTGATCTCCTCAAACTCGAGATCAGACCAGACCTTCTCGAAGGTCGGTGGCGGCTCCATACGGAGAAGCCAGGAGCGAAGATGGCTGAAGCGCTCGTTCAGGCCGTGAAGGACCCGAAGTACTAGAGTGCTGTCAGCGACCGGCTCGCCAAGGTCGCGCAAGGAGTCAGCCATGCCCTTCATCTCTCCACAGTAGGTCGAGATGGAGCGGTCTCCCTGCACTGTAGTCTGGAACCGTGCGTTAATGTGAAGAGCCCGAGTCGCACGGTTCCCCAAGAAGTGGTGCTCCAGTATCTGCCAAAGCTTGGCGCGCGGTCCCCCCACCGCGCTGTCCGACAAGCTTGTACAGATCATCGGCGAGAGTGCCAAGGATCCAGGCAAGGACCAGACTGTCCATGCTGATCCAAGAGTCATCCCACGGGGTGTCGTCCTGCTGGACGTGGTCCGCAAGCTGGTACCGCCGTAACGTGAGGAGGAACTCGTTATGCCAGTGGGCGTAGGTGGTAGAGGTACAACTCAGAACAGTCGGCACTAGTGTCCGAATGTTCTGAACTCCAGCCGCCTGGGCGTGTAGGGCGGCGGTGAGCGACGCCGAGTATGCGGAGTGCACACCGGTGTCCAAGGTGGGCTCGTACGTCGCGCTCGGCGGTCGGTGAGCGCTCTCCTGGATCTGGTGCGAGAGAGCAGCCGCCGAGGCGCGCTCCTGCTCTAAGGCAAGAGCGAGTGCCCGCTCGCGATCGCGAGAGGCAGCCAGAGCCGCGAAGACACCGGAGGTGTCCGCGGCCGTCGTGGTGATGCTGGCGACGCCGTAGAAAGGATCAGTGGCCGCACGAGGAGCAGTAGCAGTGCCAACAGCAGATCCGGAGCCTGTCATGAAGGCGACGACAGTAGGGCCGGCAAGTGGTCCACCGGCGGCGGGACCAGTCGCAGCGCCGTACGCAGGCCGGGTCATGTCGATGAGGGGCGCGCCCGCTGCAGGACCAGTGGCAGGCGCACCGGCGCAGGGGAGGGAGCCGGCCAGGGAGGGGACGGCGCCGGCCAGGGGCGCACCGGCCCAGGGAGGGGAGGCGGCCGACGGCGGCAGGGGCGCGACGGCGCCAGGGTAGGGGGCAGCCGGCGGCGGCTGGACCAGGGGCGCGCCGGCGCCAGGGAGGGAGGCGGCCGGCGGCGGCTGGGTTAGGGCCGCGCCGGCGGCTAGGAGGGGGATGCCGGCGGCAGCGGGGGTGGGGGGGGGGGGGGGGGCGCCTGCGCCGGAGGGGGCGGCCGGCGGCTGGAGCGACGGCGGCCAGGGGAGGGGCGGCCCCGGCGGCGGCCAGGAGGGGGCGACCGGCGGCTGCAGTGGCGGCGGGGGGCGCCGGCGGCCAGGGGAGGGGCGGTCCCGGAGGCGGCCTGGAGGGGGGCGGTCGGCGGCGGCGGCGGCGTGGGGGGCGCCTGCGCCGGCGGCCAGGCGGCGGCGGGGGGGGGGGGGGGGGGGGGGGGCGCCGGCGCCGGCGGCCAGGGGAGGGACGGCCCCGGCGGCGGCCAGGAGAGGGGCGGCGGCGGCGGCGGCGTGGGGGGCGCCGGCCATTGGGGGAGAGGGGGGGGCGGCTAGGGTTAGGGTGGTGGGGATTAGGGTTTGGCTAATGATACCATGATAGAAGACTAGAATAATTGCTTGATTAATCCATAGGTCTAGGTACATATTTATAGATACATAGATGGGCCGGTATACAGGCTAGGCCCAAACACATAACTCAACACAGTCCAACATATTTCTCTCTTTCACTGGTTATAGTTGCTATTGCTATGCCTGCAAATAGAAATGTTGCAGTGTATCACGTTTGAAGGCACCTTTATTTGACGAATACTACTATTCAATGTTGCGCATTAGTTATCTCACAGTAATTGTTACAGGAATTTGGCTAAGTGTTACATGAGTCTCATTTATATTATTGTTGGACTGTGTTGAGTTATGTGTTTGGGCCTAGCCTGTATACCGGCCCATCTATGTATCTATAAATATGTACCTAGACCTATGGTTAATCAAGCATTCATTCTAGCCTTCTATTATGGTGTCATTAGCCAAACCCTAATCCCCACCACCCTAACCCTAGCCGCCGACCCCCCCCCCCCCCATGGCCGGCGCCCCTCCCTTGGCCGCCGGCGCCCCCCCCCCCACCGCCGCCGCCGGCACCCCCCTCCTGGCCGCCGCCGGGGCCGCCCCTCCCCTGGCCGCCACCGCCGGCGCACTTCCCCTGGCCGCCGCCGCCGCCCTCCCCCCTGGCCGCCGGCGCGCCCCTGACCCAGCCGCCGCCGGCCGCCTCCCTCCCTGGCACCGGCGCGCCCCTGGCCCAGCCGCCGTCGGCCACCTCCTTCCCTGGCGCCGGCGCGCCCCTGCCGCAGCCGCCGCCGGCCGCCTCCCCTCCCTGCGCCGGCGCGCCCCTGACCCAGCTGTCGCCAGCCGCCTCCCCTCCCTGCGCCGGCGCGCCCCTGGCCCAGCCGCCGCCGGTTGCTCCTCCCTCCCTGGTCGGTGCGCCTCTGACTGGCGCGTCTCGGGCCGGCGCCGCCTCCTCCCTGGCCGTCGCTCCATCCCTGGCCGGCTCCCTCCCCTGCGCCGATGCGCCTGCCACTGGTCCGGCAGCGGGCGCGCCCTTCATCGACATGACTCGACCTGCGTACGGCGCTGCGACTGGTCCCGCCGCCGGCGGCCCACTTGCCGGCCCCACTGCCGTCGCCTTCATGACGGGCTCCAGATCTGCTGTTGGCACTGCTACTGCTCCTTGTGCGGCCACTGATCCTCTCTACGGCGTCGCCAACACCGCCACGACGGCCGCAGACACCTCCGGTGTCTTCGCGGCTCTGGCTGCCTCTCGCGATCGCGAGCGGGCACTCGCTCTTGTCTTAGAGCAGGAGCGCGCCTCGGCGGCTGCTCTCTCGCACCAGATCCAGGAGAGCGCTCACCGACCGCCGGGCGCGACGTACGAGCCCAACTCGGACACCAGTGTGCACTTCGCATACTCGGCGTCGCTCACCGCCGCCCTACACGCCCAGGCGGCTGGAGTTCAGAACATTCGAACACTAGTGCCGACTGTTCTGAGTTGTACCTCCACCACCTACGCCCGCTGGCGTAACGAGTTCCTCCTCACGTTACGGCGGTACCAGCTTGCGGACCACGTCCAGCAGGACGACGCCCCGTGGGATGACTCTTGGATCAGCATGGACAGTCTGGTCCTTGCCTGGATCCTTGGCACTCTCGCCGATGATCTTTACAAGCTTGTCGGACAGCGCGGTGGGGGGACCACGCGCCGGGCTTGGCAGATACTGGAGCACCACTTCTTGGGGAACCGTGCGACTCGGGCTCTTCACATTAACGCACGGTTCCAGACTACAGTGCAGGGTGACCGCTCCATCTCTGTCTACTGTGGAGAGATGAAGGGTATGACTGACTCCTTACGCGACCTTGGCGAGCCGGTCGCTGACAGCACTCTAGTACTTCGGGTCCTTCACGGCCTGAACGAGCGCTTCAGCCATCTTCGCTTCTGGCTTCTCCGTATGGAGCCGCCACCGACCTTCGAGAAGGTCTGGTCTGATCTCGAGCTTGAGGAGATCACGACTGGTGGATCTGCTACCTCTGGGTCTGCCACAGCCTTCTATGGCTCTGGGCACCCCTCACGCCCACCGTCTTTTGGGGGACCACTACCGCGACCACCTACTCCACCTACCGCCCCGGGTGCCTCTGCTGGCTCTGGGGGTGGTACTCGTCGACGTCACGGCGGAAGGTGCACAGGACGAGGTGCTGGCGGCACTCCTACGTCCACTGCTCCTACTGGTAGTGGTACTGGTGGCACTGGCCAGGGAGGTGCGCCCTGGCCCACACCGTACAACCCGTGGACTGGCCAGATCTCTATGTGGCTTGTACCGTCTTCGGGTCTTCTTGGGGCGCCACCGACTTCCTCCACTCCGCGCCAGCCACGTCCTCAGGCGGCGTACGTAGCCCATCCGGGCTATGGTGGACCTGGTCGCCCTGCGGCTGGATCGCCAACTCCAGCCTACGGCGGTGCTTCCTACCCCGCTGGGTACTCGGAGCCACCAGCACCTCTCCAGGAGCCGCCCATGGGGTGGGACCGTCAGAACTTGGTGTCTTCCTTCAGCACCATGCACCTTACACCGCCGACTACTGATTGGGTGGCTGATTCTGGCGCCTCCTACCACACCACCCCAGATGCTGGTATTCTCTCTTCTACCCACCCACCTCATCCCTTGTTTCCTTCATCGATCGTTGCTGGCAATGGATCCGTTCTTCCAGTCACCTCAGTAGGTGACTCAGTTTCTCCGGGTTCATTCCATCTTAATAATGTTCTCGTTGCTCCAGATATTATTCAAAATTTGCTTTCCATTCGTCGTTTCACCACTGATAATAATATTTCTGTTGAGTTTGATCCTTTTGGTTTGTCTGTGAAGGATCTTTCCACCCGGCGTCTTCTTCTTCGATGTGATAGTCCGGGGCCCCTGTACACTCTTCGACTTCCTTCTAACGCTGCTTCTCCGTCTTTTGCTCTTGCTACGACAACTTCGTCCGCTACTTGGCACCGTCGGCTTGGTCACCCTGGCGCTGATGCTATGTCGAAGTTGTCTAGTAGTTCAGTTATATCGTGTACTAGGGGCACACATGAGTCACTGTGTCACGCTTGTTAGCTTGGTCGCCATGTTCGGCTTCCCTTTCCCACTTCTGTGTCTCATGTGCAACATATTTTTGATCTTATCCATTGCGATTTGTGGACATCTCCTGTTATCAGTGTCTCGGGTTTTAAATATTATTTGGTGGTACTTGATGATTTCTCACATTTCTCTTGGACTTTTCCCTTACGTCTGAAATCTGAGACATTTGATACTCTCTCTCACTTCTTCACTTGGGTTTCCACACAGTTTGGGCGTACTGTTCGTGCTCTCCAGTGTGACAACGGACGAGAGTTTGACAACTCGCGACTCCGTGACTTTCTTCTTACACATGGCACACAGCTACGCATGTCTTGCCCATACACATCCCCTCAGAATGGCAAGGCTGAGCGCATGCTTCGCACCACTAATGATGGCATGCATTCCTTGATGTTTCAGGCATCTATCCCCGCTCGATACTGGGTAGAGGCACTTCACACTGCCACCTTCCTCCTTAATCGCCTTCCCACCAAGGCGATTCAAGCACCGACTCCTTTCTTTGCCCTGTATGCGGCAGCCCGTGGTTTCTCGCTCCAGTGCTGAGGCGGAGTACCGCGCTGTTGCTAACGGCGTAGCAGAGGCGTCTTGGCTCCAGCAGTTACTTCAGGAGCTCCACTCCCCTGTCGCCCGGAGCACGTTGGTCTACTGTGATAAGTTCAGCGCCGTTTACCTCTCCACCAACCCCGTCCAGCACCAGCGCACGAAGCATGTGGAGATTGATCTTCACTTTGTTCGTGAGCGGGTTGCACGCGGTGAGGTTCGAGTTCTCCACGTGCCGACGACGTCACAGTTTGCCGACATCTTCACGAAGGGACTCCCGTCGACTTTGTTTTCTGAGTTTCGGTCCAGTCTCAACATCTGTTGTGGCTAGATGTTGGGACTGCGGGGGGTGTTGGACTGTGTTGAGTTATGTGTTTGGGCCTAGCCTGTATACCGGCCCATCTATGTATCTATAAATATGTACCTAGACCTATGGTTAATCAAGCATTCATTCTAGCCTTCTATCAATTATAATTTTCTTTCGTTGATTAATTGTATTTGTATCATCAGCGTTTTTGAGGCGTCACCTAGGCGACGCCTAGGCGGCGCCTAGTTGTCCAGTCGCTCTCGCATGGACGCCAGGGCTGCTCGACTCGCCTGGAGCGGCCTAGGCGCTCGCCTGGGATGACAAGGCGTCCATGGACGTCCAGGCGGCCGGTTCAGGCGTCCACCAAGGGCGCCGCACGGGCCGGACAGAGGTGCGCCAGAGGAAGGAGGGCGAAGGAGGGAGGGGGAAGTGGAGGCGCAGGCCACTGCGTGCTTGGAGACGAAGACGGTCACCGATGGGCGCGGTTGCTGGAGCTGTCGAGCATCGGCGGAAGAGGACTGGTGCGGTGGGTGGCGGCTTCTCGATCCAAAACTGGAGTAGACGAGTGGAGAATGGACGGCTGGATCCGGTTATAAAACACGAACGTCTGGGATCAAACGTTGTGAAAAAACCCTAGGGTTGAAACGTTATTGGGCTTCTGGGCCTTATAACTTTACCCCTTACCCCACGCCGCCAGTGCCCCTGCGCTCGACTGCGCCTTCTCCCACCCACGCCGCCGGTGCCCCAGCGCTCGAGTGCGCCGTCTCCCGTCCGTGCCGCTTCCCGTCCGCGCCCGACAGCGGCGTCTCCCATCCGCGCCTCCTCCTGCGCATGGCGCGGTTCCTCCACAGGCACAACCTCCTCCCCTGCTCCGGTGCCCTGTACCTCACCTGGGCGCCATTGTAGCACTCGCCCCGAGCTTGCCTAGGCGCCCGCCTAGGCGTCGAGGCGGCCGGCGGGCGCCTAGGCGTCTAGGCGTTCGTTTAAAACACTGTGTATCATTAACCACAAACATGCTCGTGTTCTCTGCATTTAAAATTCTAGATTAGCAACTTGAGTTCTTTATGACCACTTTTAAACTGTTGATTTTTTTTTTTTTGAGAAATCTACCATGAGCTTTTGCTCACCTGAATTTCCCATTTCTGAACAAGGCAAAGGCTTATACTATGTACTCTTCAACAAAGTGTTGAAATTGTAATTTGCTTTTGCAGATAAGTGATGAAGGTGGTGGAATACCAAGGAGTGGGCTCTCAAGAATTTTTACATATCTCTACAGTACAGCAGAAAACCCTCCAGATCTAGATGGCCATAGTGAAGGAGTAACTATGGCTGGATATGGTTATGGGATCCCGATAAGTCGTCTTTATGCTCGATATTTTGGTGGGGACTTGCAAATAATCTCTATGGAAGGTTATGGTATGTGCATCCTATTTATATGTTATTAATTTTGAATAATGTGGCCATACTCTCAGCATGTGCTTCGCATATCATAATCTGAATGCTGATGACTCCTACATTTGTAAGGAAAAAAGGTATTAGGCTTCGTTGTTGTTAAAAATATATTAGGGTCGTAGGATTTTTGAGCATATGCCCTTGTTTTGAGCAAATACAATTCACAACTGTTGCAATGGTTGCTGATATGTGGCTGTACTGATACGTTATAGTGTTATACACAAAATACAACATGGCAACACTCCTCATTCAGTTGGTTATATTTGATTATTTACCTTTTTTATGTAGGAACTGATGCTTACCTCCACCTATCAAGGCTGGGTGATTCGGAGGAACCATTGCCTTGAGTGATATGGAAGAAGCTCTGCCTTTATGATTATGCTATTCTGATCTTTACTGTAAATAGGATTTTCTAGCAAATTACTGCGCTGGTATGCAAATATAGTTAACAAGGCCAGCATCCTATGCGATATGTCTATGTTTTCATTCCTCAATCGACAGAATGTAATCATAAGTCAAAGGCATCTTGCTCTGGTTTCTATTGCCATTATAATTGTTCAACCTCTAAAAATAGATGCCCTCGAGCACGGTTTAATGGGATAACATTTGACTCCAAATCTAGCATATTTTCAGTTTGAGGAATGGAGAAGGTTGGTAAATCACCACCTTGTTGGGTACTTCGTCCTCAGGTAAAACGAGAAATGATGTTACAATGGACGGAGCATTCTTGAGTTTTGGTGTACCGAAAACTCCACAAATGATATATCATCTGGAAGGCGCGGTTTGAGATTTTCGTTTCTGTTTTCCCTGTTGCGGCTGATTTCACTCGCATCTCACCCAGACAGAGGTAACCGAACGTCCGCATGTTTAAAAGGTCGTTCACAACTCCTCCACAAAAATAAAGAGAAAGAAAAAATGGCACAATTCTTTTATGAAGATTTTCCTTTTAATAATTAAATATACTTTCAATGAAACACAATTCCATCAGTCAAGAAGATTCGCTAAATTGCACTCAATTAGATTATGAAAACAATCAACTATAACAGGTGTAAAATATTTTATCAACTAGAACACGGCAACACGGAAACGGAGCACGAATTTGATCTGATCCATTCAATTTTAACCAGAGTCCCATCTGTCTCCGATTTCCCTTCTTTTCTTTCCCATTGGCGGATACGGAGACGGCACCGCATGTCTTCACCACCGTCCGCCGTCCGGCGCTGGCTAAACCCTAGGCGAGGCGAGCTCCTCTAGTCTTTCCACCGCCCAAGCAATGGGCGAGTGCTCGTCGTCGGTGGCGAAGACGTCGGTGTGGTGGGACATCGACAAATGCGCGGTGCCCCGCGGCCGCTGCGACCCGCATCGTATCGCCTACAACATCATCGCCGCGCTCGCCGCCACGGGGTATGCGGGCCCCGTCTCGATCGCCGCCTACGGCGACGCCGCCCGCGTCGCCCCGCCCGTCCTGCACGCGTTCTCTGCCACCGGCATCTGCGTCACCCACGTCCCCGCCGGGAACGACCCTCCCTCTTCTCCTCTTCCTTCGCCGCCGCCTAAGCACAAGCGCGCTGCTAATCAGATTCTCTTCACCTAAACTGTTGACAGGCAGCAAAGACACGAGTGATAAGCGGATGCTAGTCGACATGCTGTTCTGGGCATTCGACAATCCTCCGCCGGGAAATTACTTGCTTATCTCGGGCGATCGGGACTTCTCCAACCTCCTTCATAGGCTTAGTATGAAACGCTACAATGTCCTGCTAGTGCGACCTTCCAATGCATCTTCTCAAGTACTTGCTGCTGCAGCTAAGACGGTGTGGCTCTGGGAGAGCATTGCAGCTGGAGACACTCTGCGGCCGGAGTCGCCGCCTGCAAGTAGCGTGCTAGGTTGCAAGTTTAATGATGTGCATCATGCAAGTGGCGCACTAGTTTGCAAGCCAAATGCGAATAATTCAGATTCATCGAAGTGCCCGCAAAACAAGATTCTCCCGGAGTATGGTAAGGGTGATGACAATGTCAAGGCAAGTAATCAATGTATATTGAAGCCGCTTCAAAAGTATGTAAAGAAGGCAAGTGGTGCATCTACTAGTCCCAAGGGAAACGATGATGGAGTTGAATTAATTGAAGGACTTTTTGAACTAGACCAATCTTCTGTTTCGTCATCATCATCAGTTTTGCTGGAGACTCCTGCTTTGTCCAAGTCATCAGCTCAGAAACATGTGCTGTCTACTCAAACGCAGCAACAGCAAGTGAAAACAATGGACAGAACGATCCTTGGTGAGAAGCCTAACACATCAACTGAATGTGTGGCAAGAAATGGAACTCTTGATTTTTGTGGTAGTAAAAGCCATTATAATCAAAGATATCAGCACCAAAATGAGCTTCCATCCAAGTTTAAAATAGTTTACAGTAATGGGAAGGCCTCCGATGGACACAGGGTGAAGCCACTTAGTATGTAAAAAAGACAAACATCGCATTTTGTTCTGCCAGCAATCAAGTGGGTTTGACTCAACCTCCTGGATGTCCTAAAGGAAGCACTAAAAATGAGGTAGATGGATCTTCAGTTTCATCATCACCAACATCATCAAGTTACGAGATACCGAAGGTAGCAAAAGCAGAAAACTTGGATCAACCAGTATCGTCTTCTCTGTCCGATTCGTCGACTAAAAAATCTGTAAAATCTATCCATTTGCATCAAGCGAGAGCACTGCATGAGTCCATCCTTGGTAAGAAGCCTAGCATATCAGTTGAGCATGCATCAAGAAAGGGAAACCATAGTTTTAATGTTAGCACTGTCCACTATTATCCATCATCTCAACAACCCGAATCTTCTGAAGCACAAAACAAGGATCATCCTTGCATTAATATGGGAGGTAATAATGGGAAATTAGGTAATGAATACAAGCTCAATCAACAACAAATGTGCGTAAAAAAGCTAGACATTTTGTTTGCTTTAGCAAACAATGATATAGCTCCAGTTAATGGATTTCCTGATAATCCTAGAGGAAGCACTTTGAGCCATCCAAGTCAATCTATGTCAGCATCTTTTAGCTCTGAAACACTTAATACTACAAAGTTGAATAGTGATCCTCCTTTCTCCCTGTTATCAGCTGATAAACCCGCAATCACTGATAATTTGCATCAAGATTGTTCAGGTTTCATTTTTGGTAAGAAGGATAGCACTTCAGTTTGGTGCGCATCCCAAAATAGAACTTTTGCTTTTGGTGCTGATAATGGCCATTGTCATCCGACATATCAGCAATCCCAATCTTCTCTGCTACCAGACAAAAATATTCCAGCTATTCCTCATCCTCATAGTCTGTTTGGTCATTCTCACTCAGTAAATTCAGAAACAGAAAGCTCAGCTCAGGTATCAGCTGGATCTAATTGTGTTTCTTCTGTACGAATACAAGCATGGCCCGGTGGCTCAACTTTTCAAGGTTTGGATGATATTTGCATTGGTATCAGTAAACTAAATGTTTCTGAATGCTCACAAGGAACTGTTGAGATCAAGCCACTGTTTCAAGGTACACCTGCTAGTGACGCTTCTATGGGAATGGCAGGTATTCCTGGACATTCCACAGAACTTCCTGAGACAAGATCCTCTTTTCACCTTGGTTCAAACACCAGCTGCTTTCTGAATCACTCTAATGAACCCCGAGCCAGCCAGCCTTTATCCAGTGATTATACATGCAGAAATGTGCATCCACCTAACCTAGCCAATGACATGCAGAATCCTGGACAGCATGGAGAGAAGCCAAGACATCTGCCGAATTCTCCTGATCCTGATGGTATTATAGGAAATATATTACATGCTTTGGACATACTAAAGGCTGAAAAGGTATTCCGAACAGAGTCAAATATTGCCGACTGTATATGCTACGGAGAGATGAATTTAACAGGATTTGATGTCAAGAAGTCTCTTGAAGTTGCCATTAGACATCAAGCTGTTGTTATGAAAAAGTTAGTAAATGATATGCCGCTATTTGTTCAAAGGATGAGAGCCTCTGGAAATGTGTAAATGTTACAAATTGCAAAGCAAAGAATCCCAAAGAGGCGTTAGACACAGTTGATAAGTACATATCATCCAGTGTTGGCCATTTTGCAATACAGAACTCCCAGTCAAGGTGCGGCTTTGTAACTTCTGGATTTTTTTTTTTGACTGGCAACTTCTCTAGTATGTTAATCATTCTGTCTTTATTAATTTGGTTACCCATCTGGATAAACCTTGCAAGTACCAAGCTGCAGCAATCTTGAAGAAATCATGTTTACAATATTATGCGCTCGGTGACGTTCTCCAGGTTTTGCATATTATAATTGTTAGGAAGAAATGGCTTATGCCTCATTCTTCAGGCTGGCAGCCACTGTCCTTAAACACAACAGTGGTTGTTGCCTCTACTAAAGCTGCTGGAAAAGCTTAATTCTTTCCATTGCCAACATTGGATGGATATCTTGATGCATTTTTGAATGGTGGCTGCATAATTTAATGCCTTCCAGATCTACATTCATTGGAAGGTTTGTTGGATGTTGCTTGATGGTCAGTGAGTGGATCTATGTTCTACTGTAAGCAATGAGATGTCACCAGTAGTTTAGGAGCTAGAGTAATGTGTCAATATACACGAGAGGGAGTTCTGCATCCCAAATGAGAAGGCCGTAGATGTCCCTTCAGATTTTGTTATAGGTAGGGGAGCGACACAGATCACAGTTCCTTTTATATGTATAATTTAGAGGTGTTAGCCCAATACTTCACTTAGCAAGTTTGTTTTATTCGAAGATGTTTTTTTTACTATTTCAGTGTTGAATGGTGCAGCAGTTGCTATGTGTTTTCTGACTGCTGCATAGCTACGTGTTGTCTCTCACTGAAGAGAAAAATTGTACACAGTGCGAGAGTTTGTGCTACTAGCTGTTGACGAAGTATTTGGAGTTTGACAGTCTGTTGTGTATGGTGTTCAGCTGATTTGAAGCGAAGCAAATTTCTGAATTCTGAGCGGCAGTCAGGACGAGAACATGATTGTTCTGCTGTCTCCATGGTTGAAGCAAAGCAAATATCTGGAATCTGAAACAATGCCAAGAAAAAGCTTGTCAGTTGATCCATGGACTGAATATTCTCTCATACACATCACTGACGAAAGATCTCTGATGCACTTCGATCGTTGGTCTTGTCTTCAGGATCTGCTTGATGCTCGTGGCCCTGATGCATATCATTATTGGAGACAAGACTTAGGGGAGCTCCTTGATGCTCGTGGCCCTGATGTTCCATGTGCCGTGAACAGGATCCAGATGGGCCACAACAGTTTTACAGGCACATGCTTTTCCTCTCAACAAAAACACAACACGATATTGCGACCTTTTATAATTATGTATATATAAATTAGAAAGACGGAGCGGAAGTCTGACAGAACACCGGAATTACAGACGAAAACTCTGCTGTCAGAGCCTAAACAAATCTACCAGTAAATCCTGTTCTTATGGACGAACGGATGCTACCTGCACGAAGAAGACTGCAACTCTGAAGTCTGAAAGCAGAATGATTCATGTGTTCATGCCTCCCGCCGGTGGTGCAGATCTGAGCTCCTCCAGCGCTGCCCGCGCCTGGTCCTGCAGCAGGGCGATGCGGCGCAGGTACACCTCCAGCTCCAGGATCCGCTGCTGCCGCCACTTCTCCCCGTCCATCGGCATCCCCGGGACCGCCGGCAGCGGCTCCAGCCCCAGCGGCGCCGCGCTGGCGTTGATGTTTAACATCGAGCGGATCATCTCCTTGAACAGCGATGCCAAGATAGGGTTCTCGGCGGTACCGGTGGTTGCGGCCGTAGCCGCGGCTGAGAGCGCAGCCGGGAGCCCGGGGATCCCGGCGGCGGAGTCCATTGTGATGGTGCCATCCATGGTCGTCGCCTGGGGGAAGGACGGAAGAGCGTCTCCGGTGGTCATCGCAGGCATGGGCGCCGTCGGCAGCGCCTCCGCCGCATCGGCGGCAGGAAAGTCGCCCGTGCGCCGGCGGCGGCCGCGGCGCGACCTGGAGGAGGGAGACTTGGCGGACTCCCCGTTGGCCCTGGCGCCGGCAGCCGCAGCGGCTGCGTCGATGGCGAGGGCATCTTCGTTGCCCTCGTCATCGGAGTCGCGGCCATGCTTGTCGGAGGCGGGGCGCCAGATGCTGCGGGCGATCTCGAAGATGGCCTGCTCGTGCGGGGAGCGGAAGGAGAAGTTGGGCCCGGCGACGCGGAGGCGGTCGACGCAGTTGCGGTACTTGCGCTTGAGGCGGCGGAGCTTCTCAACGAGCTGGCTCTTGGTGAAGCCGGTCTGGAGGCGGCCGCGCATGTCCTCGTAGAAGGGTGTGGTGTCGTACTGGTGGGACGCGAAGGCCGTGCCGCGCTGCATCGTGAACTCGGCGAACGCGCGCAGGATCACGATCTCGTCCTCGTCCGTCCACAGCCGCTGGAACAGCGGCCGCCGCTCGCCTGACCCGCCGACGCCGCCCGGCGCCGGCGCAGCGATGGCAGGGGCGGCGGAGAAGGAGGCGTTAGAGTTGGGGTCGGCGGGGAAGTCCAGGTCTTCTGAGTCGCCGTTGCCGTAGGCGTCGGCGTCGGGGAAGGAGGAGGAGACCATAGCGCCGGCGCCGGCGGCGGAGGGGTCGTCGACCGTGGGGAACATTGGTTAGATCGGATCGATCGGAGATGGCTGGGCTCGAGTCGACTCGGGTGTCGGGACTAGGGTTGGGGACGGGGACGGGGGTTCCGGATGGATGGTTTGGTTGGACTCGACCGATCCACGAGGGTTTGGTTTAGGCGAACTGGACCAGGGTTACCTCGCCTCGGCCCGTCTTTCTCGTTAAGAGGTTCGTTGGCACGGCTGCAAGTGGGCCCACTGTTTTCTCTGTCTCTCCCAGAGCAGCCATTGGTTTATAGGCTTTGAGACCAGGGCTCTATAAGGGCTTGTTTGGCAACTGGGGAAAGCAACCCACGTATGAGGCAGTCCTCTCCGGGATTGGGTTGACATCAGCGTTCAGTTGTTTATCCATTTGGGAACCACACACCTGCAACACGTCCGCGTCGTCCTCAAAACTACAGCCACACGGAGTTGCCTTGAAGGAGCGCAACGCTCCATGGATCGTGGCTCTGCCCTAAGACGCCTTGGTAGCTGCTCCAGTTTTTCGTGTGATGGCGTGGGCGGCGTCAACGAGATGCTATCTTTGGACGAGGGCAAGTTGGTGCCGCTGCCGAAGGGCCTGCCCAAGCCCAGGGGAGGGACCTGAGACGGCCACGCGGGCATCAACTTCCTGCCATGCTTAGACTGCTCCGACAGGCGCAAGTTGACTGCCCCCTCCTCCGCAACGATTCTAACTGCAAGTCCAAGTATGAGAGGAGGTCATCATTGCTCATGGTGTACTGCCGTGAGTGCAACGAGAACGGCCTCCTCTGTCCAACCTGCTCCTAATATTACCCAAGTGTGTATTCTTGAACCGTCGGGTGTGGAGGAGTCGCCGCCGTCGGGTGTGATGCAGGTGTCGCCACCATCGGGTGTGAAGCAGGTGTCACCGCCGTTGGGTCTGGACCAGGCGTCGCCGCTTTTGAGGTGGAGTCACCGCCGCTGTTGGGATGGATGAGTCACCGCCGTAGGGTGTGAAGCAGGGGTCGCGACCGTTGCATCTGGAGTAGGCGTCGCCGTCTTCGACGTGGAGGAGCCGTCGCTGTCAGGGTGGAGGAGACTCCGCCGCCGTCGGGGTGGAGGAGCCGAGCGGAGAGAGAAAGGGGGGGCAAATGGCGACGATTCCCGGGGCTGGGTCGTGTTGTTGGATTTCCACTCCGATTGGAGTGGATCGGGTGCGAACGTTTCGAATCCACCGCTTACCCAAATGTACTTTTAATCCATGACGTGTATTTTGTCCACACGTGTAATTGAATCCAGCACCGGCGTGGATTGGGCTCAAATCCACTTCAATCCCGGGCTTTCCAAACAAGGCCTAAAGGTTGGTTCAAATCCTTTGACTTAACAGCCGATCAATGCAGAGACATACTGTTTTAACAGTTAAATGAGTCTTCTTCTACAGTAGCCTGCATTAGTTAATTGTCACTACTGTAAACAGTGTTCCAGACATTAAAACGGCCAATGTACTGTAGAGATGATCCTGTAGCTAATATTTTAGAGCGTTTATTTTTCCTTGGACCGCTATAGATAGGCTCAATTCAAAGAACTGTTCATCCTCTGCATTTAGCACTCTATGGCAGAGGATGTGAATCCATATAAGTTACTGTAAGGATCGAATGCCCAAGAGGGGGGTGAATTGGGCTTCTTTTCAAAAATTAAAGCAATAAAACTTAATTACTAAAAGCCCAATTCCCTATGCAAACAACCTATCCATTCAAGTGAATAGTAACTTTGCGGTATATGAAATGCATAAGTGTAATGGGAGAGGAAGAAAGCGCAAACTCCCGAGGAGACACGGAGACACGGAGATTTATCCCGTGGTTCGGCAAGATCGTCAAGATCTTCCTACATCCACGTTATGGTACCCACCAAAGGGTATAGCCACTCCCAAGTCACAGAGATCTTCACTATACTTCTCCGTTCACCAACCTCGGCAAGGTGGAGCTCAAGCCTTGTACAAGTTGGATCCTCCGGGCTTCCACAACCGTTTTGGCAAGTTCTGGAAGGCTCTCTCCAATACAATCACCAAAGGACACTCCCTTACAGCTCTCACTACACTAGAAATTCAATCACCAAGAATGGAAGCACACAAGCACTATCTCTAGCAAGTTCTAGCCTATCTCTTGGTGTGTAAGTGGTGTAGATGATCTAGAAATGTTAGCTCATTGTCTTGAATGCTTGAGAATGTGTAGAGTATGTCTGGTTGTCAAGACTTGTCGAATAGACTGGTTGAAGGGGTATATATAGTCAGCCTCCACAAAATAGCCGTTGAAAAAGTAGGCTGACATCACTGTTCTGCGAACACCGGATGATCCGATGCTCCCCCTTCAGTTATCATCGGTCAAATCCAAATTAGTTGATGTCACTGTGTCAGGTATGACTGTTGTTAGACCGATGTTACCCTTGCTTTCTCATCGGATGATCTGGTGGTACTTCATCCAGAATTAGTTCAGAATTGATGCTTACTGGAGTGATCGACCGATGTGTTCATTGTTGTACATCGGATGGTCTGGTGTTACACTTGGTCCAGGGAGATTGCTTACTGTATTGATGGACCGATGTAACATGCCCTTCATCATCAGATGATCCGGTGAGTACTTAGTTCTGAGGTCTTCTTCTTCTGCTGAACCAACTCGACCGATGTGTTGTTTTCTGGAATCATCGGTTGATCCGGTGAATTGACTTTGTTTGCTTCGAGTTGTTCTAAGTGATTCTTTTGGAATTTGCTCGATTGACCTCTTAGGCATTGGTTGTAAATATTCTTCTGATGATTATCAAGCATTGAGTGCTGTCAATTTTTGTTGAATATTTTGACATGTGAGCTTTTACTTCTAATCTTCATAAACATTGATTGATCTCATAGAATGATTGTTTAGGGGTCTCCAATTATATCCAATGAGGTGTAGATGATATTCATATAAATTTCATTTGAGTGTGATGAGTGATATGGGAGACCTTGCATCCACAAATTCATTAGTAAAATCCAATGGTTGTCATTAATCACCGAAACCATACCTCATGGGGGCCTAGATGCTTTCAATCTCCCCCTTTTTGGTGATTGATGACAACACAACAAGTGAAGCATAATAGTAATGAATTTGACAATACGATACTCAGGAAGATATGCAATGAGTACAAGATATGGCACATTAAACTTGAAGATTCAAAAGAGATTAATAACTTGAAAGCTTAACGATCAATAACATATGAGCGAATTAAGAGTCACAAGACTACTCAATGAAAAGCAAAGAAGTAGCAAATCATCAAATTACAAAAGGACTCCAAAAACTCCAAAAAGATAGACTCCCCCTACAGCTAGGACTCCCCCTGAGGCTAAGCTAGACTCCCCCTGACTCTTCTCCCCCTTTGGCATCAAGACACCAAAAAGGAAGCCGAGTGCCTAAGGATCCTGCGCGCTGGAAGCGATGACGAATTGGTCACCATCGGGGGTGCTATCATCGGAGCTGCTGCCTGCTGCTGCCGAAGCTGGAGTAGAGGTGGCGGGAGCTGTAGGAGCCGCTGGTGGTGCCTGCTGAGTCTGAGCTACTGGCAACGGGGCACTGACAAAGGATGCCAGCGTATGCTGGAAAAGCGTCGTAGCCAGCATAGGAGAGTGGATAGGAGCACCTGGAGCAAGCAGTGGGGGCATGCTGATCGTCGAGATCGGCGTGATCGGCACTGGTGCTGAAACTAGAGCCAGAACAGGTAGACCGGGAGATAGGCGTGGAAGCTGCGATGGCAGGGCAATCCCAGTCTGCGTGTAGAGGTTGGTGATCAATCCCAGGATGTCCATCATCGCCTGCTACGTCTGCTGCTGTTGGTCGAGAGAGCGCTGGTGCATTTGATCAATAAGCCCAGTCAGCATGTCGGTGTCCTCTCGCCTCTCATGGGCGATCTGTCGCTGCATCTCCTGCTGCTGCTGGAGCTCTAAGAGACGCGCATCCTGCTCAGCTCGGGCCTACTCAGCTACAAGTCAATCCAGGCGCTGTTGGTCAACCATCTGCTGAAGTAGGGAGGTAAGCTCAGATGGTTGAGAGACCTGTGCCTCTGACACGGGAGGTGGAGTAGGAGGTGGCACAGTCGAGCCTCCAGCCTCCGCGTCGTGCTACCTAGGTGAGGGAGGAGGGTGGAAGTACTCCTCAACACTGTCGCTGGTGTCACTCTCAGACCAAATCCTCCACGTAGGCACTCCTCTCGTAGGACATCAGCTCCACAAGCCCTCTATACCTCTCAAAGTAAGGGCGTATCTCCGTCTCGGCTGCTAGTGCAAGCTGATCCCAATCCAGGAAATTATACTGGAAGAGCTTATGGCCCCGACATCTGTAAGTCTCGTACAGTGATGCCTGTGTCAAGGTCCAAAAGCGACTGTCCACGAGTGACTCTCTGGGATGTGGGAACCACTCCTCAAGTAAAATACTCCACCTGAGCTTTCTGAGCTGCTTGGCCTTCATCTTCCGATAATCGGTCAGGCGGACACCCTCAGTGACACAGACGTTGGTGTCCATCTCATAGACGGCTCTCGAAGGTCAGCAGCTGACGGTCTCGGTCTCGGGGCTGCAGCTGGGTGACCCCCGCGGGTCTTGGCTGAGCGTCGGTGATTAAGCGGCACTTCGGGCTCCTCCTCTTCCTCAGACTCCTCTGGCACGGGAGGCTGCCTCTGATGGGCCTCGCAGATCCTCAATGATCCTCCTCGGCCACGCTCTCGCTCCTCGGCGGCGCGAGCGACCATTAGGGATTTCTTTGCCTCCTTCGACAGCTTCTGCTTTTTGGCGGCCGGCTCCTCGATAGCCTTGCCCTTTCCCTTCTTGTTACGGCCCATGACGACGACGAGAATGAGCACACAAAACAAACGAGCTCGGGGACAGCGACGCAAAGATCGTCGCGGCCGGGGAACCCTAGCTGTGAAGATGAAGCGGTGGCTGGCGCGTGGAGTGGAGTGGTGGCGGCTGGTGAAGGGCAGCAGCAGTGGTGCAGCGGCGGCTGTGCTTGGGGCGCAGTGGCAGCGGTGCTTAACGACGGTGGCGGCTGGACAGCGGCGGCGGCCAGAGGGTGGCAGCGCTGGAGGGCAGCGGCGGCGGCGGCGGCGGCCGGAGGGCGGCGGCGGCCAGAAGGCAGCGGTGGCTGGAGGTGTGGAGCGGCGGCGGTGCGACGGCGGAGGTGTGGCGTCGGGGGCACAGAGCTAGGTCAGGGAGAGAGAAAATGAGTTGAAGGGGCGCGCTAAATAGGTGGGGCCCGAACCCTAGCTCAAAATTTAACATCGGATGAACCGACGTAAGATGAGGGCTGCATCGGTCGAATAGTAGAGTAAGGGTATGCCAAAAGTACCATTGACACCGCATGATTCGACGTGGAAAGGATTTGCATCGGTGGAATTTAGCACAATTCCAGAAATGTGAACATCGGATGCACTGATGTTTCTCAGATTGAACTCGTCGGTTGATTTGTCTTACTGATTGAACTGACCCTTGGCATTAGAACACAAACTGATCCGATGAGCTTATGGCCTATGCATCGGATAATCCGATGACTACAAAACAACAACATCTCATATATGTCCTTTGACTCAAACAAACAAACACGAAGAAACACATGTCTTAGGACTTTTTGGGCAACCCCTTACCCCTCAAAAATACTAATTGCCAATAACTTGGCTAAGCCCTAAAGCAAATAGAACACCGAAGAAAATAAGGAATAAATCCAAATAAAATGTAAGGCCCATGCTTTGTGAGCTAGAGGATGAAGACTTCTATCTCTTTAAAGCATGTTCCTTTAGGCATTAACGCACCTAACATTTTGTTCTTTCCACATCATATGAGTTGAGATATTGTATTTCAAACAAGTCTCTTTCTCATAAAGTGGGTTCCCCTTTGTGACAATCTACCGTATGCAATACCAAACAATTTATAATGCAAGAAATTTAAATATGAGTGCAAGTCTATATGACAGGCATCATGCAAGACATAAAATAAACCTATCTTGCCAAATTTGAACCTTTCAAAGGCTTCTTCGGGGAGAGCCACTCTCCAAGCCTTGGGGAAACCCAAAAGAACCTCCATCGCAAGCTAACCCTTGCCCACCCCTATCCTTTGAAAGTTAGACAAGACCTATATGAGATGCATTCTTACATGATCATGGCAATTTACATGACGTTCAATGCATCTAGCACATTTAATTCACTTCTTAGTCTAGAAAAAGTTTTCTCATCAAGTGGTTTAGTGAAGATATCCGCCAATTGTTCTTCGGACCTAACACCTCGCAATGAGATGTCTCCCTTAGCTTCATGGTCCCTCAAGAAATGATGGCAAATATCAATGTGCTTAGTGCGGGAGTGTTGAACGGGGTTTTTAGCTATCTTAACCGTACTTTCATTGTCACAAGGGAGAGGCACACAACCAAGTTTAATACCAAAGTCCAAAAGGGTTTGCTTCATATAAAGAATTTGGGCACAACATGCACCGGCCGCAATATATTCCGCTTGCGCCGTGGATAAAGCGACGAAATTTTGCTTCTTGCTAGACCAAGATACTAGGGAATGCCCAAGCAAGTGGCACCCACCTGTGACGCCCGGTTCCGAAAAATGAACCAAGCTAACGCATATGTGTGCCCAGGATGTTCATCACACATACACGAGTGCAATCACAAAAGAGTATACAAAAAATTACCACAGAACAAGATTAATTAACCAAATTTTATTACACAAACCTGATTATCCTCGAATACAAGATCTAATGAATACTTATGACAAGTTCAACTAATGCAGCGGAAATAAACTAATTAAGCAAACTAAGCAACTAAGCAGCATAAGCAAAAGGGTATAGCGCAACTCCAATAACACCACAGGCAAAGCTGACGGTAGACACGACCTAGAACTCCGCATTATCACCATTAAACTCCCAATCCTGACCTGCAACTGTTGGGGGGGGGGGATTGCAAGAGTGAGTACATGTCGTACTCAGCAAGTGTGGAAAGTATGACATGTGGCTTATTCAAATATCGGCAATAATAATGGTTAAGTGCTGAAAAGTATATTAAGAACATTTGAAAAGCAATATATTATATGTATGTGAAGTAAACCCATCATAATCATAAGTAATATCATAATACCAATCTAAATTCACTACCATCATCAATAATTCCAGATTTCACCATTGCCAATAACCATACTCAATACCAGAAATTAATCCATAACCATAATACTGACCATAACCATCCCAAATACCATCCCAATACCAAATTCCCTCTAATCATGGAAGTTGTCCAGGTGCTCATAACCGGGAGCACGACTATCATGATAGTTTTATTTAACTCTGCAGAGTTTGTACCTCTTTACCCACGTGTTTGTGATTTCATCACCCGTCGGCGACTAAAGAACCTCCCTCATGCCAATTACACTTCCTTTGGTGTATGGCCAAGAGATCACAAAATAGCCTTTACAAAGGGATTACTAGCCTATTTAGACCCCACTAAGGTTTCACCGATGGCGATGCCTCCAACTGAGCACATCTTCAACCAAGTGCCCCCTCTTGAGCCATTCGGATCCCAGGATAGTCCCACCAATCATCAACAAACCCAATCCGACTACCCCTTCCCCGAGCATCCACAATGGTCCAAACAGCACTAGCAAAGCCCTAATTAATCAGCTATGCCGCACCCATACTTGGCCTCGTGGTGGCACTGTAGTCCTGGCTTATTCTTGCATGAACCGATCCTTAGATCTAAAGCAAGCAAACCACCATAACATCCAACTCATCCACATACCAGGCTTGCTTAGATCACCCATCATTTAAACCAGTTCACATTAACCAGAATATCATTAATACATAATTAAGTGTATAGTGTTGTTTTCCCATCCCAGTTAATTAAGCGAAGCAAAAAGTTAAAAACCCTTCCCGACTCTCTACCATGAATTTCAGGTGACAAGGGTGGTTTAACAAGTCTAGTAAACTTCCTACCATAGGATTCCCATCAAATTGACACAAGCATGTAGTTTTGCAAACAAAACATTTATTTTAAAACAGGATCAATATGCTTCAAGGATACTTGCCTTGCTCTTGCTGTTGATTAGGGTCAAAGCCTTCAAACTCTTGGTGCTGAAGATCCTCCGCGGCACTCTCTAGCGCAAATCCGTCTAATCCACACAATAAACATACAAGACAATAAACACAATCAAAGAGTGCACAAATATTACTCAATATGACATGACATGCATGATTAATGCAAATGCAAGGTAGAACTTGTTACTAGATTGCTTTTAATGATCACTAACTAGTTCTAATAGCTTTTAACAAGTTTATACAGGTTTGGATTCGATTAGATCAAATTTTAGAATTAATTAACACAATTTAACCAGAAAGATCGGACTAGTCCGCTAGGGAACGGACAAGTCCGCACTTTACGAGATCAGCGGATTAGGGTTTTCTAGATCGACGTGAATTTGGAGATTAGGGGTTGAATTCACGTAAGGAAAAGAGAATAAAAGGTATACCAGGTGTTTAGAACTCCAATGAATCAAGAAACTTGGAGGTAACACTTGGATCTTGGTGATGAACTTGGAGACGAATTGGTGGTGAAGAACGAAACTTGGTGGAGATCTTGATCTTCTTTCATTTCCTCCTCTTCTTCTTTTTGCTTGGGATCTTCTCCTCCCTCCTTGATGGTGGCTCCCCACGAACTAGGGTTTGGGTGGGTGGAAAAGTGGCAAATAGATGTCAATCCAAGGGGTGGGGTTGTTTATATAGAGGTGGAGGCTAGGGTTAGATGGATTTCGAGTTTTGGGATGAGTAGAGGCCGGTTTAGAGTCCCTCATGGGCTCTAAAAGAGTTAGGCACTACGTCCCTAGGCCCACTTAACGTGAAACCCAAGAAACAAGTCGTAAAACAAAAGATCAACTCAGAGTCGTGAAATATCGGACAAGTCCGAAGTCGTCCAGAGAGAAAATCGGACAAGTGTGGCCTAAAATCGAACAAGTCCAACTTTGAACAGAGAGGAAAACGGACAAGTCCGCTGGAACACCGGACTAGTCCGGAAAAGTCCAGGGACTTAGCAAATTTTCAAGGATTCATGGAATATCGGACTAGTCCGCACAAAATCGGACAAGTCCATTTTTAGTTAGAGAGAAATCGGACTAGTCCTCAGCAAAATCGGACTAGTCCGCACTTTCCTGCGTTTTAAGTGTGGTTTTGTTGTAAATCAATTTTAAATGCTTCGAATCAATTTTAAACTCGTTCCTCTTGTCGTGGGTTAATGTTAAACATGTATATGAGTGTATGTAGGGTATGGTGCATGAAAATGAGGGTGTTACAAACCTACCCCCCTTAAAATGAATCTCGCCCTCGAGATTCGACGTGGAAGAGAAAAGATAGGGAAATTCCTTCTTGATATCATCCTCCAATTCCCACGTTGCTTCTTTTTCGGGGTGGTGCTTCCATTGAACTTTACACCATCTAATAACCTTGTTCCTTGTGACTCTCTCCTTGGTTTCCAAGATTTTGATCGGTTGCTCGGCATAAGTCAAATCTTCCTCTAGCTCCAATCCTTCCACTGGCACTTGTTCTTCAGGTACTCTCAAGCACTTCTTGAGCTGGGAAACATGAAAGACATCATGTACGTCTGAAAGATGAGCTGGCATCTCCAACTTATATGCTACTTCCCCTCTTTTGTCCAAAATCTTGAATGGTCCAATATAACGAGGTGTGAGCTTGCCTCTTATGTTAAACCTCTTATGACCTCTCATTGGTGACACCTTGAGGTAAACAAAATCTCCTATTTCAAAGGCTAATTTCCTCCTTCTATTATCCGCATAGCCTTTTTGCCTTGATTGGGCAGCCCTCAAGTTTTCACGAATTATTTGGACTTGCTTTTCGTCTTCTTGCAACACATCCGGACCGAATACTTGAGTTTCTCCTGCCTCATTCCAGAATAAAGGTGTCCTACACTTCCTCCCATAAAGCGCTTCATACGGTGACATTTTCAAGCTTGCTTGGTAACTATTGTTGTATGAAAATTCTGCGTATGGCAAGCTTTTGTCCCAACTCTTCCCATGCTTTAAAGCACAAGCTCTTAACACGTCCTTTAAAATTTGATTGGTTCTCTCGGTTTGTCCATCCGTTTGAGGATGATATGCTAAACTAAAATTCAACCTCGTTCCCAAAGCTTCGTGCAATTTTTGCCAAAATCTGGAGGTAAATTGAGAACCTCTATCCGATACTATCTTCTTCGATACTCCGTGTCGACACACAATATGCTCCATGTATATCTCGGCCAATTGTGCAGCTGTATATTTGGTCTTCACAGGGACAAAATGAGCTGACTTGGTTAAGCGATCCACAATTACCCAAATTGAGTCATACTCGGACTGAGTACGTGGTAACCCAACTATGAAGTCCATTCCGATTTCTTCCCACTTCCATTCCAGAATCTTCAACGGTTGCAATAATCCAGCTGGCCTTTGATGTTCTGCCTTGACTCGTTGACACACATCACACAATGCCACATATTCAGCTATGTCCTTCTTCATGCTATCCCACCAATAGAAAGTCTTCTATGTGGGGCAAGGTGTACTTGTTCTTGATTGTTACCTCGTTGAGAGCTCGGTAATCCACACACATCCTTTGGGATCCATCCTTCTTGTCCACAAATAGAACGGGCGCTCCCCAAGGTGAAGAGCTTGGGCGAATAAAACCCTTCTCTAATTGCTCTTGAATTTGCTTCTTGAGCTCTGCTAATTCCATAGGAGGCATCCTATACGGCCTCTTAGCTATAGGTGCAGTTCCAGGTATTAAATCAATAACAAACTCAATGTCTCGATCACGTGGCATACCTGGCAACTCGTCCGGAAAAACGTCCTAAAATTCACACACCACCGGAATCTCCTCAATGGCGGCACCGTCCATATGGTTCAACTCCAATTGCTTCGGTGCAGTTTGAGATGCTTCAAATTCTACGGTGATTCCTTCTTCGTTGGTCAACTTCACCGTCTTCGTGGCACACTCAATAACTCCATTGTGCTTCCTCAACCAGTCCATACCAAGTATAATGTCTAATCCTTGAGAATCCAAAACAATGAGGTTGGCGGAGAAGTCTACCCCCCTTATTCTAAGGCTTACTTTTGGACATACTATATTTGTCCTCATATCTCCTGCAGGAGACTTAACCAATAGAGTAAACTTCATATGAGAGATAGGCAAACTATACTTGGCAACATACTTCGATGCAATGAATGAATGCGATGCTCCAGAATCAAATAACATAGTCGCGGGGTTGGAGTTGGCGAGAAACATACCAATGACCACATCATCCGCTTGTTGAGAATCCTCCATAGAGACATGGTTCACGTTGCCACGAGAAAAATTCTGTTGTCCATGGTTCCCTTGTGGCGCTCCTCCATTAGGTCTTGGGTTCTGCCTCGGCGCATTGCTTCCTTGACCAAGGCCTGACTTAGGACATTGATGCGCAAAGTGTCCAGCTTCTCCACAAGTATAGCACTTCTTAACTCCACCAGAATTATTAGGACGAGCTTGGTTTTGAACTTTTGCAGCAGGAAAATTAGCACTAGGTGCATAAGGCATTGGAGGCCTAGGTGCTTGCATAACAGGGCGCTGCTGCACAAACTGAGTTGGGCGCGGTGCAAATCCAGGGCGTTGAGCAGGCTCAGAAGAACTGAAGTAAGGGCATTGGGCGGCGCAAAGCAAGGGTGCACATTACTTCCTTGTTGTTGTCGTTTGTATGGCGCCTTCCTCTTGTTGTCTTGCTCCATCTCACGAACCTTGTTTTCAACCACAATTGCTTTGTCCACAAGCTTCTGAAAATTTGCATAGTCACAATTGAGCAATTGCACTTGAATTTCATTGTTGAGGCCTCTCATGAACAAGTATTGCTTCCGACTGTCCCGACTAACATCCTCAGGCGCATACCTTGAGAGTTGTGTGAATTTATTGAGATACTCACTCACGCTTGATCTTCCTTGCCTTAAATTCTCAAATTCTTGCCTCTTCAAGATCATAACACCCTCGGACACATAATGAGAACAAAAATTCTCCTTGAATTCGGCCCAAGTAATCCTCTCTTGATTCTCGTGAGCATTGCAATAAGCATCCCACCAATCCGCAGCTGCTCCAACTAGTTGATGAGAAGCAAACAAGACCTTTTCCCGGTCACTGCATTGGACAATAGCTAGCTTCTTCTCCACGGACTTGAGCTAATCATCCGCATCCATAGGGTCAGCAGCTTGAGCAAAGGTTGGCGGCCTAGTCCTCATAAACTCTCCCAATCGGTTATGAGGAGGCGGGGGTGGCGGTGGAGGCATGTGGGGCTGATTGTTGATATTGCCAGCCTGCAGCTGTCCCATTGTTTGTATCATGGTCTGCATGAGTTGGTTTTGCATAGCCAATAGCTACTCAATGTTGATAGCTCCCTGAGTAGATCCTTGTCCAATGTTGTTCTGAGGCACTCCATTGTTCCCCTCCTCATCATTGACATCCCTCTGGTTGCGAGTCCTCACCATCTAGAGAAAAGCAATAGGTAAGAATTAGAAAACGTCCCCAACTATATGCATCAAGGGATATGAAGCTAACCAACTAGCTATTCTAGGTGGACATGGCAACGCTAAAGCATCCCAAAATCCTCTATTAAGCACACAAGCAAGCAATATATATAGCAAACAGCACACCAACAAAAATCAAATTGATTCCTGAGTGCTCCTATGTGCTCTAAAGTGTCCATTCTATCTAGGCTGCGTCCTACGGTCAACCTGTGGCTCTGATACCAATCTGTGACGCCCGGTTCTGAAAAATGAACCAAGCTAATGCATATGTATGCCCAGGATGTTCATCACACATACACGAGTGCAATCACAAAAGAGTATACAGAAAATTACCACAGAACAAGATTAATTAACCAAATTTTATTACACAAACCAGATTATCCTCAAATACAAGCTCTAATGAATATTTATCACAAGTTCAACTAATGCAGCGGAAATAAACTAATTAAGCAAACAAAGCAACTAAGCAGCATAAGCAAAGGGTATAGCGCAACTCCAATAACACCACAGGCAAAACTGACGGTAGACACGACCCAGAACTCCACATTATCACCATTAAACTCCCAATCCTGACCTGCAACTGTTGGGGGGGGGAATTGCAAGAGTGAGTACATGTCGTACTCAACAAGTGTGGAAAGTATGACATGTTGCTTATTCAAATGTCGACAATAATAATGGTTAAGTGCTGAAAAGTACATTAAGAACATTTGAAAAGCAATATATTATATGTATGTGAAGTAAACCCATCATAATCATAAGTAATATCATAATACCAATCTGAATTCACTACCATCATCAATAATTCCAGATTTCACCATTGCCAATAACCATATTCAATACCAGAAATTAATCCATAACCATAATACTGACCATAACCATCCCAAATACCATCCCAATACCAAATTCCCTCTAATCATGGAAGTTGTCCAGGTGCTCATAACCGGGAGCATGACTATCATGATAGTTTTATTTAACTCTGCAGAGTTTGTACCTCTTTACCCACGTGTTTGTGATTTCATCACCCGTCGGCGACTAAAGAACCTCCCTCATGCCAATTACACTTCCTTTGGTGTATGGCCAAGAGATCACAAAATAGCCTTTACAAAGGGATTACTAGACTATTTAGACCCCACTGAGGTTTCACCGGTAGCGATGCCTCCAACTGAGCACATCTTCAACCAAGGGCCCCCTCTTGAGCCATTCGGATCCCAGGGTAGTCCCACCAATCATCAAAAAACCCAATCCGACTACCCCTTCCCCGAGCATCCACAATGGTACAAACAGCACTAGCAAAGCCCTAATTAATCAGCTACGCCGCACCCATACTTGGCCTCGTGGTGGCACTGCAGTCCTGGCTTATTCTCGCATGAACCGATCCTTAGATCTAAAGCAAGCAAACCACCATAACATCCAACCCATCCACATACCAGGCTTGCTTAGATCACCCATCATTTAAACCAGTTCACATTAACCAGAATATCATTAATACATAATTAAGTGTATAGTGTTGTTTTCCCATCCCAATTAATTAAGCGAAGCAAAAAGGTAAAAACCCTTCCCGACTCTCTACCATGAATTTCAAGTGACAAGGGTGGTTTAACAAGTCTAGTAAACTTCCTACCACAGGATTCTCATCAAATTGACACAAGCATGCAGTTTTGCAAACAAAACATTTATTTTAAAACAGGATCAATATGCTTCAAGGACACTTGCCTTGCTCTTGCTGTTGATTAGGGTCAAAGCCTTCAAACTCTTGGTGCTAAAGATCCTCCGCGGCACTCTCTAGCGCAAATCCGTCTAATCCACACAATAAACATACAAGAAAAGAAACACAATCAAATAGTGCACAAATATTACTCAATATGACATGACATGCATGATTAATGCAAATGCAAGGTAGAACTTGTTACTAGATTGCTTTTAATGATCACTAACTAGTTCTAATAGCTTTTAACAAGTTTATACAGGTTTGGATTCGATTAGATCAAATTTTAGAATAAATTCAACACAATTTAACCAGAAAGATCGGACTAGTCTGCTAGGGACCGGACAAGTCCACACTTTACGAGATCAGCGGATTAGGGTTTTCTAGATCGACGTGAATTTGGAGATTAGGGGTTGAATTCACGTAAGGAAAAGAGAATAGAAGGTATACCAGGTGTTTAGAACTCCAATGAATCAAGAAACTTGGAGGTAACACTTGGATCTTGGTGATCTAGGATTGGTGATGAACTTTGAGACAAATTGGTGGTGAAGAACGAAACTTGTTGGAGATCTTGATCTTCTTTCGTTTCCTCCTCTTCTTCTTCTTGCTTGGGATCTTCTCCTCCCTCCTTGATGGTGGCTCCCCATGAACTAGGGTTTGGGTGGGTGGAAAAGTGGCAAATAGATGTCAATCCAAGGGGTGGAGTTGTTTATATAGATGTGGAGGCTAGGGTTAGATGGATTTCGAGTTTTGGGATGAGTAGAGGCCGGTTTAGAGTCCCTCATGGGCTCTAAAAGAGTTAGGCACGACGTCCCTAGGCCCACTTAATGTGAAACCCAAGAAACAAGTCGTAAAACAAAAGATCAACTCGGAGTCGCGAAATATCAGACAAGTCCAGACAGGACCGGACTAGTCCGAAGTCGTCCAGAGAGAAAATCGGACAAGTCTGGCCTAAAATCAGACAAGTCCGACTTTGAACAGAGAGGAAAACGGACAAGTCCGCTGGAACACCGGACTAGTCCAGAAAAGTCTAGGGACTTAGCAAATTTTCAAGGATTCATGGAATATCGGACTAGTCCGCACAAAATCGGACAAGTCCATTTTTAGTCAGAGAAAAATCGGACTAGTCCGCACTTTCCTGAGTTTTAAGTGCGGTTTTGTTCCAAATCAATTTTAAATGCTCCGAATCAATTTTAAACTTGTTCCTCTTGTTGTGGGTTAATGTTAAACATGTATATGAGTGTATATAGGGCATGATGCATGAAAATGAGGGTGTTACACCACCGGAGGTACTCTTGCGATCCACACGGCATCCGACAAAGTCCGAATCCGAGTAACCCAAGAGATGGAATTTTGCACCTTTAGGGTACCACAAGCCCACACTAGGGGTATGCTTAAGATACTGAAGTATCCTAAAGACCGCCTTCCGATGCGATTCTTTAGGTGCCGCTTGAAAGCGAGCACACAAGCATACACTAAACATGATATCGGGCCTAGATGCGGTAAGATAAAGCAATGAACCAATCATAGAATGGTAGTTAGATTGATCAATAGGTTTACCGTCCTTATCCGCGTCGAGATGACAATTTTTTGCCATTGGAGTGCATCTTGAGCTACAATCTCCCATCTCAAATTTCTTCAAAAGGTCCTTGGTATACTTCTCTTGATAGACAAAGGTCCCCTCTTGAAGTTGCTTGATTTGAAATCCAAGGAAGAGGTTGAGCCCTCCAATAATCGACATCTCGAATTCCCTAGACATCATTTTGCCAAACTCATGGCTAAGAGCTTCGTTAGTTGAACCAAAAATAATATCATCAATGTAAATTTGACAAATAAATAATTCTCCGTCGATGTCTTTGGTGAAGAGTGTAGTGTCCACCCTCCCGATCTTGAATCCTTGCATGATCAAGAAATCCCATAGTCGTTCATACCACGCCCTAGGTGCTTGCTTGAGCCCGTAGAGCGCCTTGTGCAACCTAAACACATGATTAGGATTCATCGGATCTTCAAACCCGGGAGGTTTTTCAACATAGACTAGCTCGTTAATATAACCATTAAGAAAGGCAATTTTCACATCCATTTGATAAAGCTTTATGTTATGATGTGATGCAAAGGCAAGGAGTATACGGATGGCTTCTAGCCGGGCGACCGGAGCAAATGTCTCCCCAAAATCTAGTCCTTCAACTTGCGAGAACCCCTTTGCCACAAGTCTTGCCTTGTTGCGGACCGCAACACCGTTCTCATCTTGTTTGTTGCGGTACACCCACTTTGTTCCGATGACGTTCTTGTCCTTTGGTCGCTCCTCCAACACCCAAACTTCATTGCGGATGAAGTTGTTGAGTTCTTCTTGCATGGCCATCACCCAATTTGGATCTTGGAGTGCTTCCTCAATGTGAGTGGGTTTTACACATGAAACAAACGAGTAGTGCTCACAACACAAAGCGAAATGGCAAGAACGTGTACTTACTCCCCTTGATGGACTTCCAATAATTTGGTCCATTGGATGCGCCTTGGAGATGCGTCCATGCCTCATAAGTGGTTGTGAAGCACTTGGCGGTGGTGATGCGTGTTGCTCTTCTTGTGGTTGGACTTGATCATGGACTTCTTCTTCTTCTTGATGTTGTGTGGCTTGTGAATCTTGAGCCGGCAATGGATCATCCTTCTCTTCTTCGTCAACTTGAGGCGCCATAGATGTGTTGATGTTGGAACTTGAAGCTCCCCCTTGATCATAGCTCTCCTCAACTTTAGGCTTGATGTCTCCAATGGCCATGTTCTTCATAGCTTCTCGTAGAGGCTCATCATCTATTTCATCATGACCAAAACTCTCCTTTTGGGAGCCATTAGTTTCATCAAACTCAACATCACAACTTTCCTCAACTAAACCGGAAGTTTGGTTGAATACTCGATATGCTTTTGAGTTTGATGCATAACCAAGAAATATACCAACATCACATCTTCTTTCAAACTTACCGAGCCTTTTCTTGCGGTAGATGTAGCACTTGCACCTGAAGACTCGGAAATAGGAGATATTGGGCTTTCTCCCAATGAGAAGTTCGTATGGGGTCTTTTGAAGTAGTCGATGTAGGTAGACCCTATTTGCAGCATGGCACACCGTGTTGATTGCTTCGGCCCAAAACTTCTCGGACGTGCCATAGTCATCAAGCATTGCTTGTGCAAGAGTGATGAGAGTCTTGTTCTTCCTTTCAACGACACCATTTTGTTGAGGAGTGTACGTGGCTGAAAACTCATGCTTCACACCTTCATGATCACACCACTCCCTAATGTTGTAGTTCTTGAATTCGGTGCCGTTATCACTCCAGACCTTGATGATGGGAAGTTGAAATTCCCTTTGGGCATGGTTAGCGAAGGTCTTGAACACTTCCAGAGTTTCACTCTTGTCACCTAGAAACAAAGTCCAAGCATAGCGAGAGTAGTCATCAACTATAACAAGACAATAGAGATTACCGCCAAGACTTTGATATGTGGACGGTCCAAAGAGGTCCATGTGGACTAGCTCAAATGGTTTGGAGGTTGACACCATTGTCTTCATCGGGTGGTGTGAAGCAACTTGCTTCTCGGCTTGACAAGCGCTACAAAGCTTGTTCTTCTCAAATGTGACATCCTTCACGCCGGTTACCATCCCAAGCTTGAATGACTTCTTAGCTTGCTCATTCCAATGTGCGCTATGCGTCGATGCCATAGCCAACCCAAACTCGTCTTAGTGAAAAGACAAGTGGTCAAGCTAGCATCCTTGTTGGTGAAGTCTACTAGGTAGAGATGTCCATGCCGAAATCCTTTGAAGATTAGTTCTTGGCTTGTTTCACTAGTCACAACAACATCATTTTTGCTAAAGGTGCACGTTAGTCCAAGATCACATAATTGTGCAATAGAGAGTAAATTAAAACTAAGTGACTTAACGTACAATACATTGGAAATAGATAAATCATTTGAAATAGCAATCTTACCTAACTCAATTACCTTCCCCTTAGAGTTATCACCAAAGGTGACTTGTTCATGATTGCTGGGGTTTTCTATGGTGGTGAACATACCATCATTGCCGGTCATATGTTGAGTGCACCCGCTATCGATTACCCAATGCTTTCCTCCGACTTTGTAGTTCACCTACACACATGAATTCAATTTTTGACTTTAGGCACCCAAGCCAACTTAAGTCCTTGTATGTGTGATACAAGTGTTTTTGGGACCCAAAGTTGCTTGGGGAGCTTCCCCTTCATGCCCTTTATGTCCTTGCCAATGAACCTTGCCTTCACTTTGCCGTCTACTTTACTCAAGAGATAATAATGATCATTGAAAGTAGACTTCTAGTTAGTAGGCAATTTTGGAGAAGGTCGGTTGGGAAGAGGACACTCCCTTGTATGGTGACCGGTGACCTCACAATGTTGGCAATAGGAACCAACATCCTTGATGAAGCTTGTTGTAAGCTCCGGTGAGGGCACCTTTCCTTTGTTAGGCACCGGGAAGGATCCAAGTCCTCTCTTGTTGAAGGCCTTTGCTTGTTGGAAGAGGATTTCCTTGTGCTTGACTTCTCCTTTTGATAGTCTTGCCACACTAGTGTGGAGACTTTCAATTTCTTCCAACAAGTCCTTCTCCCTAGCATTCTCTTTCAAAGGCAAAGACTTGTGCAAGACATTAGTGGCATGAGAAGTAATGGATACCTTATCATTAAGAGTTTTTTTCTTTATATTTTCAAATTCATGATCAAGCATTTCATAAGCAAGGTTAAGTATTTGATGCTCTTGGATTAACTCATTGTGCTTACCCAAGAGTGCTTGGTGGGCTAAGTCAAGCTCATGATGATCTAGCTTGATTTGAGCCTTATCCTCCTCAATTTGCTTGACATGGGATTTGAGCGTGTCATGCTCCTTAAGTATGCTTTCATACTTGTCAAGCAAATCGAGGTTAGCACCCTCAAGCTTAGCACGAGTTTCTTCAAGAGCCTTAACCTTACTCTTTTCCCTCTTAATGACAGTGTGATATTCATTTATTAATGAAGTTAAGTCATCGGGGGAAATCTCATCATCGCTAGAATCATCACATACCTTGGTGTTAACTTTAGCCATGAGGCAAATAGGAGGTGGATGAAGAGATGAGGCATCATTGTTGGCAATGGTAAGGCTGGCCAAACTTTCTTCTTCCTCTTCACTCTCTTCATCACTTGATTCTTCGTCGGTGATCCATTCATTTTCCTCACACATGAACACCTTTTGTGATCCTTTTCTTTTCTTTGGGAAGAGTTTTGCTTTCTTGTCCTTGTCATGTTTCTTCTTACCAAATGATCTTTGTTTGGGTTTGACCTCTTCTTCATCATCTTCACTATCTTCAAGCTTGCGATGCTTGCTCTTGTGGTTCTCTCTTCTTTTGTCCGGTTTTGGACAATCATAGGATATGTGGCCTTGATCACCACAATTGTAGCAAGTATTGTGGTCATCTCTCCTTGGTAGAAAAGCTTTCTTCTTGGGATCAAAGGTGTATCCCTTCTTGGCAATCTTGGAGTTCAAGCGAGAAAACTTTCTCATCATCAATGCAAGCTCATCATCGTCATCTTCACTTGATGCTTGCTCTTCTTCACTTGAGCTAGGCTCAACCACTTTCTTTTTCTTGAGACTTGTTTTCTTGGTGGAGGCCTTTAGAGCAATTGTCTTTGAAGATGATTGCTCCATCATCCCAAGTACACTCATCTCATGAGCGTGAATTTCTCCAATAAGTTCAGAAACTTCAATGTGATCAAGAGATTCCTTTTGAAGCATGGAGTTGATGATGTTGTACTTTGGCTTAGGGAGGAGCATAATAATCTTGTGGTTGATGAGTCCCTTGCCAAGAGAAGCAATATCAAGAGCATTAATTTCTTCAATAAGCACATTTAAGCGAGAAAACATTTCATTGACATTTTTCATGAGGTAGCATTTTGAACTCATCATATTTGGCTTTAAGCATATGATATTTTAATTGTTTGACACGAGAAGAACCCTCATGAATTTCTATCAAGCACGCCCAAATTTCACAAGCTTTCTCTTTGCTAGCAATCCTAGCAAATACATCTTGACTAATACATTCATAGATTGCATTCCTAGCTTTAGCATCCCACTTGATTTGATCACCAACATAATTGTGCTCACCAAACCCCGCATGGGTCGCTTCCCATACCTCGGGAGCAATAGCCTCTAGATAAGCGCACATGCGTGCTTTCCAATAGGAAAAGTTCTTGCCCTCGAAGATAGGAACCGAACCCCCCAATCTTGGCCATTTTAGCTCTCTAGCGGTGATGCTAGAATGATCCAATGAGCAACCTTGCTCTGATACCAATTGTAAGGATCAAATGCCCAAGAGGGGGGGGGGGTGAATTGGGCTTCTTTTTAAAAATTAAAGCAATAAAACTTAATTACTAAAAGCCCAATTCCCTATGCAAACAACCTATGCATTCAAGTGAATAGTAACTTTGCGGTACATGAAATGCATAAGTGTAAGGGGAGAGGAAGAAAGCGCAAACTCCAGAGGAGACACGAAGACACGAAGATTTATCCTGTGGTTTGACAAGATCGTCAAGATCTTCCTATATCCACGTTGTGGTACCCACCAAAGGGTATAGCCACTCCCAAGTCACAGAGATCTTCACTATACTTCTCCGTTCGCCAACCTCGGCAAGGTGGAGCTCAAGCGTTGTACAAGTTGGATCCTCCGGGCTTCCACAACCATCTTGGCAAGCTCCGAAAGGCTCTCTCCAATACAATCACCAAGGGACACTCCCTTACAGCTCTCACTACACTAGAGATTCCAATCACCAAGAATGGAAGCACACAAGCACTATCTCTAGCAAGTTCTAGCCTATCTATTGGTGTGTAAGTGGTGTAGATGATCTAGAAGTGTTAGCTCATTGTCTTGAATGCTTGAGAATGTGTAGAGTATGTCTGGTTGTCAAGACTTGTGGAATAGACTGGTTGAAGGGGTATATATAGCCAGCCTCCACGAAATAGCCGTTGGAAAAGTAGGCTGACATCACTGTTCTGCGAACACCGGATGATACGATGCTCCCCCTTTAGTTATCATCAGTCAAATCCAAATTAGCTGATGTCACTCTGTCAGATATGACTGTTGTTAGACCGATGTTACCCTTGCCTTCTCATCGGATGATCCGGTGGCACTTCATACAGAATTAGTTCAGAATTGATGCTTACTGGAGTGATCGACCGATGTGTTCATTGTTGTACATCGGATGGTCCGATGTTACACTTGGTCTAGGGAGATTGCTTACTGTATTGATGGACCGATGTAACATGCCCTTCATCATCGGATGATCCGATGAGTACTTAGTTCTGAGGTCTTCTTCTTCTACTGAACCAACTCGACTGATGTGTTGTTTTCTGGAATCATCGGTTGATCCAGTGAATTGACTTTGTTTGCTACGAGTTGTTCTAAGTGATTCTTTTGGAATTTTCTCGATTGATCTCTTAGGCATTGGTTGGAAATATTCTTCTGATGATTATCAAGCATTGAGTGCTGTCAATTTTGGTTGAATAATTTTGACATGTGAGCTTTTACTTCTAATCTTCATAAACATTGATTGATCTCATAGAATGATTGTTTAGGGGTCTCCAATTATATCCAATGAGCAGTAGATGATATTCATATAGATTTCATTTGAGTGTGATGAGTGATATGGGATACCTTGCATCCACAAATTCATTAGTAAAATCCAATGGTTGTCATTAATCACCGAAACTATACCTCATAGGGGCCTAGATGCTTTCAGTTACATTATCTCAAAAATATAGGTTCCAATATTCTGTGAAGGTCAAACATCGCTTACCTTCAGATTAAAAATCTAATATTGGTACCGCATTCCGTGGCAGGACACTCTGTTTGCAAAGAATACGCGTAACGAAGTGCATTTTCATCTGCAAAATTCCGGTACGACGGAGTGTCAGACCATCTTCATCAGCATACTCTAAAATCTATTCTATTTTCCAAATTATACTCTATATATTCTAAATCATACTCTATATATTCTATACTTCCAATATGTGCACTCTGAAAAAATTTTCAGTAGTCTTTTCAGTGACTTTACAACGCATTGGTGCGAATGATCTACGTATTGATGGTGCACATACCAGACACGAAAAAAGTATCATTTTGGTGATATTTTCTGAGCCTCTGAGTTGAAAATTATTTTTCTACAATATTTTTAAGTATATCAGATGTTCCTTTTGGATAGTTTTATCGCAAGTGAAAATGCCCAAAATAACATTTAAAAACTTCCTCATACCTCTTTCCTGAGGAGTCATGTTTTATGTCAAGTACAGCTTGACACTGGAGCCTGTTTGGAACATGGGTTTTTCTAAAGGAATTTTAAAGGAATCCGAACCTCCATTTTGCTGATGTCGTCTCTGTTTTGAACACAGAAAACTATGAGGAAAATCCTCAGGAATAGAACTCCTACTCGTACTTTCAGACCCTGTTTAGAATGTACAAATGAAAAACGTAGGAACGGGAAAAAAATGCAGAATCTGAGTAAACATGGGAATGAGAAATGTAAGAAAATCACTGGAATGCAAAGAAATTGATAACATTTGTTGTTTGGATTGCAGGAATTTGTAACACAGGATTTAGTAAAAAAATGTATTATAGATAAATTCTAAATTAGATAATAATTTATAATTTATGATTAGTGAAGGCAAAGTTCATTAAGCCACAAACAAAGTTTATTAAATCATATATCTCATCGTTTGTGAATCAATATGAAGATATGGTTGCTTCATTCAAATAAATTATGTACCAAGGCACATAAGTGATAACGAGAGAGAGACCAAGTGTGAGAGAGAGAGTACAAACAGACACAGAAGCGTGACAAAGAAAAGAGAGAGCAAGATTTCCTTTGATCGGACTGGTTTCAGAGGAAAGGAATTCTCTTTTCCTTTGTTCCGAACAAGCACATGTCACTCTTTTTTGGAGGAATTCATTCCATCATAATTTCTATGATTTCCCTTTAATCCAAATAGAGCCTCACAGAAAACAAAAAATGAGGTCTGATCTAAGGGAATGGTTGTGTGTTATAGATTCCAGTTCCTATATTATAAATTCCTTCAATCCAAACAATAAAACTTTTCAATTCCTTTGGTTTTTTCCATATTCTTCATTCATATGTTTTGTGCGTTTCTGTATTTTTTTCCAGTTGTAGAATCGAAGAGCATGTGAAAAGCTACCAGAGGGGGGGGGGGGGTGAATGGTAGATTTAAAAAATCTTACGCAGCGGAAACAATTAAATCCCAAACCCTTCGATAGAAAAATGATTTGTTAAAGAAATCACGTGTGAGACTAATATAAACGTGTTTCTCCGTGAAAAGAGTGATATATATCAGATAGAATCAAGTTACGAAGACAACAGAACAAGAATCACTTAGATCCGTCGAGAGAAACTCAAGTTACGATCGAAAGATCGAACAAAGGTCAATCTGTTCTATTGAGTAAAAAACAGATTTGTAATATTGCAAAGAAACTCGTGTAGATCAAAAACAACAAATCCAATGACAGTGATATTTTGAAATATGATAGATAATCAAGTTGTGAATACAACCCAAAAAGAATCACGTCAATTGGATCTTTAAAACTCGAGTTATGGTAAAACCACCAAAGAAAGGTAGTGTTGTGCAGAAAACTCGACGAGAAGGACTTGGAAGAAACAAGTCGGACGAACAAGGCACAAAAGTTCCTTTGAACTACAATCTTTATTCAATAGAACATAAGAGGAACATCCCCAAAGTCGTCTATCACGACCTCTGGCCTCCCTTGCTTATATAACCAGCCCTTAGGCCAATCCAATCTCAACTAGGACTCTAATCCTACTCAAATCACGAATCTAAACTTTCCATAACTGCTTAGGACTCTTCTATACGCATATAGAAGCAATATTAAGACTTCCAAACACCTTAGGAATGTATCCCACATTCCTAAAACAACTCAAATTCGTGACCCACACGAAACCCTATCATAATCAACTCAAATCTTCCTATATTTGAGTCAAACACGACTCAGCCGCAGCTTGAGTCCATAACCTAGTCGGTTGGACCTTTCCGACCAATTCTTTACATCCACATCTCTTCATCACGCCTCAGAACCATGTAGCCACGTCCATGCACTCCTTGCACACGTGCAAACATCTTCCAATGACGTCCACAGGAGCTTCATATGTATTGTTCTTGATTCATACATGTTGCGCGACCTCCCGATCAACTCAATCACAATTCCTTCCGAACTTGGTTGTTGAACCTCATCTTCTCCCTAAAACTAGTTCAATGGATCCCGTCACCAGTCATGTCTTGAACTCAAGCAACACCTGCACATGAATAAACAACCAATACTTCCGAGCACAAGTCCTCGACTTGACTCTCGTTAGTTCCGAAATTACAACATCTTACGTGAGCACCTCACATAAGAATGTTGCAAAACATAGCAAAATGATATCAATCATAACCACCAAAATACACCAAAAACTTAGCAAATGAATACTAAGCAATCTTTCCATCAATTTAAAGCAGGTACAAATCATTGCAAGATAAAAGCAGAACCACTGCGATCAAGCTCTGAACCTTGCCAAAGCTAACCGGACCTTGAACCTGAGCTTACCAAAGCTAGCAGAACCTAGCACCGGAGCTAACCAAAGCTAGTTGGACCTAGAGTCAGACCTTGATGATAAAAGTGTTTTGGTAGTATTCAAAACTTTTATCACCATAGCCAATGTATTCAGGACACATAAGTCTCACAATCCCTCTTGATGAATGCATTGGCAACACCATTTAAATCCGAACATTGGCATGAAAAGTTTTGAAAACAATTCCCCCCCTTTGTAAAACAGAAATAAAATGAGATATAAATAAATTTTTCTCCCTATACGTATTTCTCCCCTTGCATACTTATCTTTAAATATTTACCATATTATCTCTCCCCCTTTGACAATGTATTCAACAAGGTTGAAAAGAGAAATTTTAATTGTTATGAGCATATTATAACATATACATATAAAACAAAGCTCATCCAAGTCATACTATCAAGCAACTTACACTATCACATCAATGTGATACATAAAGTAGTGTAAGCCATGCTAGAGATCAAATGTAATTTTCAATTTATGTAAGTCATGATCTCACAAACTTAACTATTTCAAGACCTGAAAGCATGACACCTGTTGCTGCATTTTATTATTTTTCAAAACACAAATTTTGATCATATATTATTTGGAAGAGATTATATGCGCATCTGCCTTATTCTAACTAACCAAGCCAAGCCTATGTCATTTGACAATTAGAAGCTTAAGGAAATGGTTTTAGTCATACACAACTTCTTCCAAGTTCATATCTAAGTGCAATGATAAGCTATCTCAAAAGAAGAAGTGTGATGCATGCATATTCTCTTGATCTTTTCTCAACTTATATTTTTTCATAAAAACTCAACATGTGAGTTGCTTACTTGATTAATTCTTTATGATTAAAAGCACTTGTGAGCATGCAACAAGTTCAAAACAGCAAGAAAGTTTGACCATGACCATATTTAGTGTAAGTAATTATTCCAATTAGTAGACATGGCGAAAACTACAAAATGTATAACACGAGTAATGTAGTAAGAACTTTCAGCATGTAAAAGGAATCAAAAAGTCATATATGTATGAAATACTATGCTCATATTAAGTTCAGATTCACATATAGACTTATCAAGTTTCAAAAACTCCCCTTCAATGTAAGCCATGAGGATGCATAACCCCTATTTCACTACAAATAAAACAAAAACGAGTGAAATCCAAAGGTTTTGTAAAAATGTCAGTCAATTGTTGTTCGATATCTACATGATGAAGCACAATGTTTCCTTTTTCAACATTATCATGGAGAAAGTGATACCTAATGTCAATGTGCTTAGTTCTAGAATGTTGCACGGGGTTTTTAGCAATGCAAATGGCACTAGTGTTATCACAAAACCGTGGAACACTATCTAGATTAACCCCATAGTCCTTAACTGTTTGAACAATCCAAAGAATTTGTGAGCAAGCACTAGCAGCAGATACATATTCAGATTCAGCCGTGGATTGTGCAACTGAGTTTTGTTTTCTAAAGGACCAAGCAACAAGTGAATTACCAAGAAAATGACAAGCACCGGAAGTACTTTTCCTATCAATTCTACAACCCCCAAAATCAGCATCCGAAAAAACTTTCAAAGTAACAGTTGAGGAAGAAGGAAGAAAAATGCCAAAATTTTGAGTTCTATGTAAGTACCTGAGAATCCTTTTGAGGGCTTGACGATGTGAAGCACGTGGAGAGGCTTGAAACCGTGCACAAAGACATACGCTGAATTGTATGTCTGGTCTTGATGCCGTGAGGTACAAAAGTGATCCGATCATGCTTCTATATTCTTTTTGATCCACGAGTTCACCATCTTCATCAAGTTCAAGTGTTGTTGTTGTTCCCATTGGTGTCCGAAAAGGCTTGCTTTTGTCCATGTTGAAGCGCCTTAGGAGGTCTTTTGTATACTTCATTTGATGTACAAATGTACCCTCCTTGGTTTGCTTGATTTGCAGCCCCAAAAAGTACGTGAGTTCGCCCATCATACTCATCTCAAATTTTGAACTCATCATAGCTGAAAACTTGGACACAAGATCATGAGAAGCACAACCAATGACAATATCATCCACATACACTAGAACAAATAATGAGTCATTGCCATGCTTAAGCACAAAAAGAGTTTTATCAACCTTGCCCATGGTAAACCCCTTTTCAAGTAAGAATGTTTTTAACCTATCATACCATGCTCTAGGGGCATGTTTGAGACCGTACAAGGCTTTGAACAGTTTGTAAACATGATTAGGAATCTGGATTTTCAAAACCCAGTGGTTGTTTGACATAAACCTCCTCATCTATGTAGCCATTAAGAAAAGCACTTTTAACATCCATTTGATATAGCTTAAAACCTTTAGATGCAGCAAAAGATAACAAAATTCTTATGACTTCTAATCTAGCAACAGGAGCAAAAGTTTCATCAAAATCTAGACCTTCAACTTGAGTGAAACACTGAGCAACCAACCTATCCTTATTCCTAACCACAACCCCATCCTCACTTTGTTTATTTTTAAACACCCATTTAGTTCCAATTAAAGTGTGACCTTGAGGTGGAGGTACAAGTCTCCAAACATTATTTCTTTTAAAATTTTCTAACTCTTATTGCATGGCAATAAACCAAGATTCATTAGTGAGTGCATGTGATATATCTTTGGGTTCAAAAGAAGCAACAAAAGCAGAATGAGCATGAGAGTTTGGATTGCAAAACCTGGACCGTGTGACTAGTTCGTGCAAGCTTCCAATAATTTGTTGTGGAGGATGAATTTTGAGAACCTGGAGGGGAGTGGACACTTCCCAAGCTTCTTCTTCTTCATGTTCATCACAAATCGATGAGCTTGTGACTTGAGGAGGATCTGGACCAACAATGGTGGCCATCGGTGCTGGCTGTGAATCAAAATAAGAAGCTGGAACAATGTCATTAGCTACTGAATTTTCGGGCAGCAACACCACTTCTTCCTCATCTTCAACGAAAATGCCCCCCCTGCGAATATGGATCCGAAACTGCAGTATTTGAGCTAGTAGCTGTGCTAGCTTCATCAAAAGACACCTCACAAGTTTCCATAATTTTGTTAGTGTCAAGTAAAAGCACACGATATCTTCTAGTATGAGATGGATAACCAAGAAACATGCCATCAACGTATCTAGGTTCAAATTTATCAAGATTACCATGTTTCTTAACAAAGCATTTGCAACCAATGACCCGAAAGTGTGTAACACTAGGCCTATGTCCAAACCGGAGCTCATATGATGTTTTACCTAGCTTAGCGCGCAAGAAAACACAATTTGAGACATAACAAGCAGTTGCAATCGCATCAGCTCAAAATTTCCAAGGAGTTTGATATTCATCAAGCATAGTCCTAGCCATCTCAATTAAGGTTCTGTTCTTTCTTTCTACAACACCGTTTCGTTGAGGTACATATGGTGAAGAAAATTGATGATCTATTCCATTTTCATCACAAAAGTGATCGAAAGATTGATTTTTAAATTCGGTTCCGTTATCACTTCTAATTGCTTTTTAAAGATCCTAGGTGATCAATTGATAATCTAAGAAATAAAGTTCTAAAGTGACTAAAAGCTTAATTCTTAGATGCTATAAAGTAAACCTAAGAGTATCTAGAATAATCATCAACAATCACAAGAACATACCATTTACCTCTGAAGGAAAGGTCCTACGGTGTCAAGGTGGAAAAGTTGACCCGGTTCAGTTGTCATGATCATTGTGAGAGGAGTATGCGAACCTGCAACCATCTTAGCATGTCTACAAGAAGAGCACACAATGTCTTTGTTACCTTTAAGCTTAGGCAGCACACGTATGCGATCAAGAGCACTAACACGCGTTAGATGATCAAAGCCTACGTGACCAAGTCTACGATGCCAAAAATATAAGTCATTTGAATCATTAGCAGCTAGACACCTATGCTTAGAAGAAGACATATCAAAATCAGCTTTAAAAACTCTTCCAAACCGAGACATGTTAAAAATAAGCTCACTATTTGAATTTACAACTTTGCAGTAATTTTTAGTGAAAATAATTTCCAGATTTTCATCTAGCAGTTGTGAAACAGAAAGCAAGTTGTATATCAATTTTTTAACAAGTGCCACATCTTTCAAAGTGTAGTGATAATTTACTCTAACCGAACCCTTAGCAATTATAGGAGTTGAAGAATTACCGGCAAAAGTAACATTCTCTACACGTGACACAAAAGAGTGGGAGGAGAACCAATCTTTGTTACCGGTCATGTGGCGTGAGCAACCTGAATCCACAGTCCAAATGTTCTCCTTCCTCAAACGTGTAACCTACATAGAAGCACAATATGTCGATGACTCAATACTGGGGTTAGTCAAAAGGCATTTAGGAATCCAGTACTGAGTCACACGACGTGCAGCAAGAAAATGCGCAAAAGCTGAGATAAAACAGCAGGTTTACAAGTCAAAGTTTGAGGTTTTTTACTCTTAACTACTGACCTATAAGATGTTACTTGTGTAGCACAAAAATCAATAGCTTCGGAGGCAAAAACAGAAGGTTCGGAGGTAAACTTTGAATGTTTTTTACTCATAACAGCAGGTTGCATGTTCCTGGCATTTGGTTTAATATGTGGAGCAAATTTTGCATGAAGGTTATGAGATCTAGCAATCATTCTTTCCCTTTTCTGTTGTTTATCTAATCTATAACAAAAATCTATGACATGACCATCTCTACCACATTAGGTACAATGAAATTTAACTTTGTGTTCATGTCTAGATGAGCAAACAATATTTTTACTTGAAACCGAATGAGACAACACCCCTGCAGATTTGAAAACCACTTCTTTTTGTTTAGGAACTGTTTGAATCAAACCACTTCCTAATGACTTTACAATTTTAGGTGGATGTGCCTTAGCATGAGCATGAGAATCAAAATCTAAACCAGTTCTATCTTTGCAAGACTTGGAAGAATTCAGCAGCAAGTTTAGGTTCTTATTCCCATTACAAAACCGATCTAATGTCCTATGCATGTTATCAAGTTTATCGGACAAATCAAGGCAATTTTCACATGAAGTTTTTCCTTTTAATATGCAGTTGGAACAATATTTAACTTCATGAGAACGTAAAGCATTAATTCAATATTGAAATTTCATTCATAGCATCTTGTCAAGTCAAGTGCAGCAAGCTTTTTGTTCCTTTCAATTTCAAGTTCAAGTCTATCTAGAGTGGAGGAGTGTGCAGTTCTTAGTGTGGACAATTGTTCATAGATTAAATCACATGAGGGACAAGAATCATCACTAGGAATCAAGGTTTTCAAATGGTTGATTTCAGATTCTAGTGATTCAATTTTAGCAGCATTATCCCTAAGCTTTTTGTCCTTTTTCTTAACAATAATAGTTGCACGAGAAATTACATCACACATTTCATTACAGGTAGAACATACCTCATCATCGTCACTGTTGTGTTCTGCATCCTCCTGACTTGATCTTGATCTTGTGTTGCCCGCCATGAAGCATAAGTTGGCTAGATCATCATCATCTTCATCACTTTCAAAGTCTAGATCGCTTGAACCGAGCTCTTGAAGTGCAGTGATGAAGCTGTTAATTATCTTGCATCCTGTAGTATCCTTCTTTTTCTTGTTGGGGTTTCTAGAGGTGGTCTTGACCTTGTTCTGTTTTTTTCACGGGTAGTAGGACCTGAAAGGTTAGGGAATCCTGTACGAAAGTGTCCTGTCTTACCACATTCAAAACAGCGTTGAGGTCCGGAACTTCCTCTCCTTCTAGTTCTCACATTTTGCAATACTTTTGAGAATCTAGTAGAGATTAGTGCTAACTCCTCTTATGGAAATTCCTCGATCTGCTCCAGGGTTAGTGAGGACAACAAAGCAAGAGTATTGCAAGATGATGATTGGTCGGAGCTAGGCATATCAGGTTGTGAGACAAATGCAATAGACTTATTTTGGTTCTTACGTGATAAGATGTCAATTTTTGAGTTTAGAGTAAAGCACATCTAAAGTAAGTGTACTCATGACAGTAGATTCACGGATAGATGTAACTTTCATCTCCCAGATTGACATGTCTAATGCACTAAGAAGTTGCCTAGCATTTTCAGTATCAGAAAAATTAATGTTGACACTACGCAAGTTACTGAGAATTTTGTTAAAGTGAGCAAAGAGATCATCAATGGACTCACCGGGTTGCATCTCGAAGTGCATGTATTCTTTCTTGAACATGTCTTGCCTTACCTCCTTGATCGTGTTGGATCCTTCGTGATAGTCACAAAGTGCTCTCCATACATCGTATGCCCACCGGAGATGTGAAACGCGGTCGAAGTTGCTCTGAGTGAGTTCTTGGATGATCAAGTTTTGGGCTTTGTTGTTGTTGTCGACGTCCCGTAGGTTTGTAGCCGTAACTTGATCATTTGGTGGCACTTCGTAAGGATTGTACACCTTCTCCCATATTGCGAAGCCTTGCGCCTAGATGAAAGCCTCCATGCATTCCTTCCAAACCTGAAAATCAATACCAGCAAACACATAAGGTTTGGCGGATTATTTCTCTATGATGATTAGTCCAAAACACGTGCAAATCACAATGATTAGAGCAACCTCGCTCTAATACCAATTGTAGGATCGAAGAGCACGTGAAAAGCTACCATAGGAGGGGTGAATGGTAGATTTAAAAAATCTTGCGCAGCGGAAACAATTAAATCCCAAACCCTTCGGCAGAAAAATGATTTGTTAAAGAAATCATGTGTGAGACTAATCTAAACGTGTTTCACCGTGACAAAAGTGATAGATATCAGATAGAATCAAGTCATGAAGACAACATAATAAGAATCACTCAGATCCGTCGAGAGAAACTCAAATTACGATCGAAAGATCGAACAAAGGTCAATCTGTTCTACCGAGTAAAAAGCAGATCTGTAATACCGCAAAGAAACTCGTGTAGATAAAAAACAACAAATCCAATGACAGAGAAATTTTGAAATATGATAGATAATCAAGTTGTGAAGACAACCCAAAAAGAATCACGTCAATTGGACCTGTAAAACTCGAGTTATGGTAAAACCACCGAAGAAAGATAGTGCTGTGCAGAAAACTCGACGAGAAAGACTTGGAAGAAACAAGTCGGACGAACAAGACATAAAAGTTCCTTTAAACTACAATCTTTATTCAATATAACACAAGAGGAACAGCCCAAAATTCATCTAACACGACCTCTGGCCTCCCTTGCTTATCTAACCAACCCTTAGGCCAACCAAATCTCAACTAGGACTCTAATCCTACTCAAATCACGAATCGAAACTTTCCATAACTGCTTAGGACTCTTCTATACGCAGATAGAAGCAATATTAAAACTTCCAAACACCTTGGAGAGCAAAGGGTTGAGCAACTCGGCCCTTCGTGGGCTCCTCAACGGGGACGTAGATTGTTGTGTGGGATTGAACCTCGGGATAAACAACTTGTCTCTTGTGTTGCTTTGCTTTTCGCTCTTTACTAGAATTGCTTTTGGAGTTCATATTGTTCACCATATTATTCATCAAAGTAAACTTGCAATCTAATCTTTAATACTTGTCAATCCAACTTGTATTAGGTTGCTAGATTGTATATCCACTTTCTTTTGAAATGAAATCGAAGTAACACACATAAAAATCAAGTTTTTAGTGTTTTAGTGTGCAGAGTCCGGACTAGTCTAGCCCTGACCCAAACTAGTCTAGCCCCTGTTATTTAATCTCGTTTTATTAAGTCATTTCAGGTCATTCCGCATATTCACCCCCCTCTAGGCAACATTCAATTGGTATCAGAGCAGGTCTCTCCATCAAGGGTCTAAGCACTTGGAGAGAAGATGGCCGGAAGGGGTGAAAATGAGGTCCCAATGATCGTCGACAGAGATGGCAAAACAAAGAATGTCTGTCGGTACCCTGCATATGGGGTAACCTCGCACACAGGCTAAACGTGCCTAGGTACGTATAGTGGCAGCACGTGTCTAGAAGGCGCCGAACCCCGACCTTCCTCAAGTGCGGGATCCGACACTACCACGTGGACCTCAAATATGGGACCCGACTCCTCCGGTGAGACGGGCTCCCAAGATGCCACGTATTTCGGCGGGACCTCACCCTACTACAAGGGTGAGCTCTGGCGCAACCACGTGGCTCGAAGCACCACACCGGACGCCTCCCGTAGAGAAGGGCTCTGGAGCTGCCACGTGCCTTGAACGGCTCTGGAGTTGCAACATGTCTCAAAGAACCAGGCCTGGCCTCCCTGGCAGAGGCCAGCCCCGAAGCTGCCACATGTCCCAAAAATCACCTTGAGCGGTGGGGTGCGGGAGTTAAGGGATAGTGCACCCCATCTAAATCAAACATTGAAGATAGGCACCCACCCCCGGCGGATAATGCAGAGCATGCCAATGATCAGAGACCACCGTGCCCAATCACATCACAATGAAGACGTCGCAGGCCTACCCTGCTTCGCCAAGTGGGTAGCTTACGGTGATAAGACAGATGGATGGGACATCCCCTAACACCATCAGCGACTACGCATGGGCCACTGACGATTGAGGCGGCAAGACGGTGATTCTTCAAGCCACGGTTAGAGGAAGCTTATGCACAAAGCCATAGATCTTTAGGATAAGATCGCCCTAGGACCACCTGTCGGGCCCTGGACCCCACTTGTAAGGCATCTGACCTTGTCTATAAAAGGACCAGACTGCCACCGTTATAAAGGATCCCCAATCTACGCATTCATACACTACACACCAGCAATACATCCTCACCGTGGAGTAGGGTATTACGCTCTTGCAGCCCGAACCACGTAAAAACCACAGTCTCACCAATCTCATACGCGCAATCCCTTGATAGAGGACTAATCCCTGCCGATCAAAGAACCTTTGTGGGCTGCTCCTTAGCAGATCTGTTGGAAGTGTCGCAATAACACTTCGACAACGTCGATGTGCTTCAAGATGATCCCAATGATAGCGAACAAGTCTGCCAACTCAAGGCATGACTTCACGAGAAGCTAGGTCTTCCTAACAAGGAGACCAAGGTGACCAATGAGACCAAGGATGTCTATGGGAGTGGTTCACAAGACTACTCCCGATATCCTTTCAATTATGTGCGTTTAACTTCTAACAATCATTACTTGTCTATTCCTTTGGGGAAACCTCCTCAATTTGAGGGAAATGATTATATAATTTGGAAGCATGATATGAAGATGCACCTATTTTCCTTAAACCCTAGTGTGTGGCAAATTGTGTTGACAGGTGTGCATCTTCTAAGGAATGAGGAGGACATCACCCCAAGGCAAGCTGTCATACTCCACCACAATGCTCAAGCGGTTGGAGTGATCACCACCTCCTTGATTCGAGAAGAATTCAATTGGGTCAATGGTTTGGAGGTGGCCAAGGACATTTGGGACACGGTCAAGACAGCACATAAAGGAAACTAAGTTATAAGGGAGGCGAAGATTTAGATGATCGAATGAGAACTTGGGAGGTTCACCATCATGGATAGTGAGACCCCCAATACATGTACAACCGCCTCAAGGTACTCTTCAACAAGAGCCGTTCATATGGATGCACCCAATGGATAGACCACGAAGTGGTAAATAGGATGATTCGGGCATTCATGTCGCGAAATGTCCCTCTTTGCTCCATGATCCGTGAGAGTCTAGGGTTCACCAAAATGACCCCAGAAGAAGTGCTTGGAAGAATCATCAACAATGAGATGATGGAGCAAGAAGCTATGTTCTACAATGATCTCCAAAAGCTCACCTCCTCGAAGAAGAAGGATGTTGCATTCAAAGAAATATCATCCAAATCCCAAGAACAAGAAGAAAGTGATGAAGAGAACCTCAATACCGACGAGGAAGAGGTGCTCTTCATCAACAAGTTCAAGAGTATGATGAGAAAGTGGAAAGGAAGCTACCATCATGAGAACAAGAACAATAAGAAGTCCACAACAAGATCAAATAGGGCTTGCTACAATTATGGCGAGTATGTCCACTTCATTGTGGATTGTCCACATGAAGACAACAACAAGGAGAAGGAGGGCAAATCCCAAGAGAAGAAATCCTTCAAGAAGAAGAAGCAGTCGGGACAAGCCCACCTTGGAAAGGAATGGGATTCAAATGAAGACTCCTCCTCCGAGGATGATGACAAGGTGGCAAAAATTTCCATGAAGAGGTCATCCATGGAGAACAAGCTCTTTCCCAACTTGGAGAGATCAAGGTCAACATGCCTCATGGCAAAGGAGGGAAGAAAGAAGGTTACATCTAAACCATCTCCTTCAATTTCATCACATGATAACTTTTATAGTAGTAGTGAAAATGAACACATGCTTAAAGATATGAGTAAGAGCACCTTGAAAAGAATGAAGTTGTTGTCAGATGAAATATTTGAGAAGGAAGAGCTCATCAACCTTCAAGAGGACATGTTCATCCAAGAAAATGAGAGATGTCAAGAGTTTGAGGATCTCTTAGAGCTTGAAAGAGAAAAAAGCAAGGCACTTGAGCGTGAACTCGCTTTGAGCAAGGAAACTTGCTCAAATCTTGAGGACACAATAATTGTGTTAAAGGATAAACTTGTTAACTTGACAAAGGTTAACAAGATCCTTGAAACACATGTTGAGTCTCTCAAGATCAATGTACCTTCTTCCTCCAAGAGCACACCTTCCACAAATGTCAAATTTGAAGCAACTCTAGCTTGCAAGTGCTCTAACTTAATTCTCAAACTAAAAGATGAACTCAAATTGGCACAAAACAAGCAAGCACAAAAAAAGCGGAATCTTTGACAAGGATAAGATGGAATATGCACGAAGTGCATATACCAACACAAGATATCCTCTTGTCAAAGATGATCTTGGTTATTGTTGGGGGAGGAAGCAAAATGCCAATGCTCCAAAAGATGGCAAAGACTTGATTGTTTTTTTCAAGGAAGGTTCATATCATAATAACAAAGGAAAAAACAATGCTACTTAACATGATATTTCTAAAGATGAACCTCATCCATTGTTCCATTATTTTTATGTTTCATATGTCTTATTGAGGAACAAGTTTGGCAAGCCTTATGCTAGGTATGTTGGGACACTCCGCAAGAGTCCAAAACCTTGCGTGTCGGTGCCCGAGTGCCTTTTGACTAACACCAAAGGACCCAACACCACTTGGATACCTAAAATCAAGGCTTAATTCTATTTTGTAAGCATACTCCTCTGGTGGGACAAAGTGGGTCCTTGATAGTGGATGCACAAATTACATGACCGGGGAAAGGAAAATGTTCGTGGATTATGAGGAAAATGAAGATCCAAGTGAAGGAATTTACTTTGGGGACAATAGCCAAGGGAAAGTCCTTAGCACCAGTAAAATTGATATAACCCTAATCATACTCTTTCTTATGTTTTACATGTTGATTCACTTGATTATAACCTATTGTCCATATCACAACTATACGAAAAAAGTTATAATTGTCTTTTCACTAACGAGGGTGTGACCGTCACAAGGAGCAATGACTCAATTACTTTTAAGGGTGTGCTCAAGGGAAAGCTCTATTTTGTGGATTTCTCCGCGGATAAAGCCCAACTTGGCACGTGCTTAATAGCAAAAACCAACATGAGATGACTTTGGCATAGAAGACTAGCCCATGTTGGAATGATAAATTTGCAAAAACTTCTTAAGGGCAAGCACATCTATGGCTTGAAAAATGTTGTTTTTGAAAAGTATAAGCCTTGTAGTGCATGCCAAACCGGAAAGCAAGTTGGAGCTCAACATCCATCCAAGAACATCATGACTACTACAAGACCATTGGAGATTCTACACATGGACCTCTTCGGTCCAATCGCCTACATAAGCATTGACGGTAACAAATACAATCTTGTAATGGTTTATGATTTTTCATGTGACGCTTGAGTGTTCTTTTTGCATGATAAGAGCGAGTCTCAAGGTGTACTCAAGAAATACTTTAGGAGACCTCAAAATTAGCTCTCCTTAAGAATCAAGACTATAAGGAGTGACAACAACACCGAGTTCAAGAACACTAAGTTGAAGAGTTTTTTTTATGACGAAGACATCAAGCATGAGTTCTCGGCCCCCTAATCCCCTCAACAGAATGGGGTTGCCGAGAGGAAGAATAGGACTATCATTGAGATGTCTAGAACCATGCTTGATGAGTACAAGACGTGGGCCCAATTTTGGGCGGAAGCGATTAACACCGCTTGTCATGTCATAAATCGGTTGTATCTCCATAGTATATTGAAGAAGACGTCTTATGAGCTCCTAGCCGTTAACAAGCCTAACATTTCATATTTTCGTGTTTTTGGGAGGAAGTGCTATATTCTCAACAATAAACATAGGACTTCGAACTTTGCTTCAAAGTCTGATGAAGTGTTCTTGCTTGGTTATGACTCAAACACCTATACTTACCGTGTCTTCAACAAGTCCTCTGAAATTGTTGAAGTAGCACATGACTTGGTGTTTGATGAGACTAATGACTCTCAAGAAGAGACTCCACAAGTGGTGGTAAGGAGGATGACACTTGGATACATTCGACCACAAGAACAACATCAAGACTCAAGTGACCATCCCACAAATCAAGCAAGCACTTCCTCACATGATCAATCTCAAGACCCTCAATATGCACTTCAACAAGATCAAGATCAAAATGGATGAATGGATCAAGGGGGAGACAAAAAATGATGAATAATATGATGAAGTTCCAAGAACTCAAGCTCCACACCCAAGAGTGCATCAAAGCGTTCAACGGGACCATACCGTTGACAACATCCTTGGAGACATCTCCAAGGGTGTAACTACTCAATCTCGTGTTGCAAATTTTTGTGAGCATTACTCTTTTGTTTCCTCTTTAGAACCTCACAAGGTTGAATAAGAACTACGAGATCCGAATTGGGTGGTGACCATGCAAGAAGAGCTCAACAACTTTGAAAGAAACCAAGTATGGAAGCTCGTGAAGAGGCCTAATGCAAATGTTGTGGGCACCAAGTGGGTGTTCCACAACAAACAAGATGAGCACGGGGTGGTTACAAGGAACAAAGCACGACTTGTGGCCAAGGGGTACTCACAAGTCAAAGGTTTGGATTTCGATGAAACCATTGCTCCCATAAATAGCTTGAATCAATTCACATATTACTTGCATTTGCTACTTAACATTATTTTAAACTTTACCAAATGGATGTAAATAGTGCTTTTCTAAACGGTCCAATCAAAGAAGAGGTGTATGTGGAGCAACCTCCTAGCTTTGAATATCAATACTTACCAAAGCATGTCTACAAATTGCGTAAGGCTCTCTATGACCTCAAACAAGCTCATAGAACTTGGTATGAGTTCCTTAGAGACTTTCTAACTCAAAACGATTTCAAAATTAGGAAGGTGTTGATGGTTCCTACGCACTACTAATAGTTCATCCCTAGCAGGGGTGCCAGAAATGCTTGTTGGTAGGTTTTAGATTGTACATGTAAATCCGCAAGCACACAAAAATTATCGATGTAGCATTTACCTTCTAAGGATATTTACAAAGGGTGTCATTTATATTTTCCCAAAGGAAGGCTAGATGGAAGTAAAACAATCATCAAGTGGAAAGGCTAGGTTTGCCTAGGTAGGGTTCTAGCAAGGATGGATTAAGGGTAATTGAGGTAGTGTAACACACACAAGAGCATTTTATCCTAAGGGGCTAAATGAGGTAAATAGGGACTAGGCTAAGAACTAGGTAGAGACACCTACAATGCTTCTGATGTACATATACAATGCCTAGGTTTGTTAATAATGATCATGTCAATTATGAATTCTCATGCTAAGTGGATTAACACATTGGGCACGGGTTTACCCCTAGCAATACTAGGACGACTCCCGCCAAGAGCCTGTGACATAGCCGAACGTGGAAGATTACAAAGGATAGATAGGGCTATCACCACCTACTGCCTAGTGCCTACCTCTTCAATCTGTGAGCATACGAGACATTCAACACTACTCTCTATCCTAGCACCATGCTAGCATATTAAGTAATTACCTTAAGATCCTAGGCACAAGCCATCCTAAGGCAATGAACTAAATCATCGTCGAACCAATGTTAATTCATAGCATAAGTGATTCATGTTAACATAATCATATCATAGCTAATTAGACTATAGTGGGGGTTTATAGTGTTTATGATGATATATTGATAATGATATAGCATAATTATAAATACTATTCCTACCACATACATAGAAACCACAATCAGACAAGAAATGCTTCATCCAAGTATATGAACAACGGAAGACTAAAGATAACATCTTTATTAAGAATGAAGTCACAAATACAAATAGGAATATAGGAGACATACCTTTCCCAATTGGAAATTGGGAAGAGACTCCTACTCCTCTCTGACTTGGACTATGGACTAGAGACTCTCCTCTCTACAGCCTATACTCCTCTAAACCTATGGAGAGTAGTGGATACAAGGGATTAATACTCAAGTGGTGTGTGTTGAAGTGAGGGGTGAGGGGTCCTATTTATAGCTTGGTGAAGGGTCGGTTCCTGCACCAAAAGCGCGTGAATCAGTCACCCATGACCTCTTCAAGTCGGGATGAGCCAACACGTGGCGTTTGACCGCGAAAGGCGCCAGGACCTAGTCGGCTGACTAGGGGGTCGACCGACTTGGTCTTGGCCGCTTTTGCGGTGTGCTTCCTCCAGGTCTCTGCCAGGTGGGTCCCACTGACTGATATTGGTTCTACACCATTGGATGGCCTCGGATACTTATGTTTGTGGGCCATTTGATCCATGTGGTGCCACCTGGCTTCGCCTGATTGGATGGAATGATATTTTATAGGATCCATCCTCTTGTTTTACTTCAATTCTGCATAGAATCCCTGCATGCACTACTTTCTCCAAGGACAAGTGGAAATAGGTTAAATAGAAAGGTGATGTGTGCAAGAAATGATATTTCCTTCACATAATTCAGTTATATTGACGGGTGAAATTGGTATATAACAACCATTAACAAAATCCCCCAAGCTTATCCTTTGCGCGTCCCGAGCAAAGTCAAGACTTTAGGTTGATGATCAGGAGTTGCTACTATGTTCTATTTTTCAAAAGTACCATGTGCACAACAAATACTTTACCTAGTACTGCAAAAAATTGACATGGTACTTCACCCATCTTAAGTCATTGTGGGGCGTATGCCATATCCAATTCATGGGTGGTTGAAAGATAGAACAACAAAAGGAGCACACATACCCTAGAAGTCAAGTTCCACTCAAATTCTGGAGAGTTCAATTTAGATTTTAAGTACCTCAATTTGATTCTCTCAAGTCTCTCCTTTATGTGTAGTGGAAATATATCCTCACCAGGCATTTTGCCTAAATTCATCCTACCTCTACGTAAGGCTTATATGTGGAGCTTGGTAGGGAATGTAGTAGGCATATTTGCAACACATAATATTGCTAAGTCAAAAGAGTAAGCCTTAGGAGAAATCAATTCAAAACAATTTGATTCAAGACTTGTGCATGTGTGATGGAAAGGAGTGGATGTGGATATTGAGATGACTCCTTTTTGAGTGGACTCTCTTATTTTGCAGGGATGAAACATGGTTACTCTTTTTTTCCTCATGTTTATGATGTAAGCATGCATTTTATTTTTCTTTTTTTCTTTGTAGCCATGTCTTCTACTCCATTTTTATGGAATGAAATTTGTAGAGTGTACTAAGCATGAATGATATGGAGTTTCTCTTTTTATTGTGGAATGGTGGTATGGTGGAATTTTGCTTACTTCTAGTGTAGAAGTATAGTATGTGCAAGTGAAGTATTGAATTCAAAAAGTAATGAATGAAACCTCACATATGTCTATACTAGTTTGACAAAGCTCAATGTGAAGACAAATAGCATACGCATAAGGTCTATCAATGTAATGTATCATATGACTTTGGTAGGTATTTCCAATCAAATGAGAGTAACTTAAATCTTTTTAGATTTTCTCTGGAAATCTAAGTTTCACTTTCAAACTTGGAATAGCAGCACTATCACTATATCATATCTCACAACAACTTAGAATGGATTAAGCTTTTGCTACCCACAATTTCCAAATCAAGGCAAAATAATTATAGCCAATGAGAGCAATATGTTGGATAGTAGTAAGTTGTAAACTAGGGACTTAGGAAAATTAAAACAGAGCAACTATTCATCATTTAATCTATGTGAATTCCAAACCATTCTTACCGCACATCATTTATTTTATTTGAAAGCAAATCTATCCTACATTTTTTATATGCAATGGTGAATGATGGTCTAACGGAAAGTAAATATGCAAAGGGCTTGATACAATTTACCTCAAGTGGGGGTCCTCCCCAAGCTTGTTCTTCACTCACCTCTGTGTCGATGGTTGAACCCTTGATGACGGAAGTATGTTGCGAGATCGGCTTGTTGTTGTTGTCTAGTGGAGTTGAGGTTGATGAATTGAGCGTACATGTGTTGTTGCCAGTCTTGGGTACCTTGAACATGCCCTTGGAGAGTGTTGTAGATGTCACCCGTTCTCACTTCAATCTCATCCATACGTCTAGTGAGATCCGTCATTCCTTGGCTATATTCATGATGACTTTTAGCCAAAGAGGAACGACATTTTCTCATGCACGATGGAGGCAAGCTGCTAGAGCTTGAAGTGGATAGGGTTGGCTCCCATGTGGCACCTGACCATCCATGCCAAGACGGACCTTTGGTCTCATACGATGGAGATTGAGTCCATCCGGGTGCATCACCCGTTGGGTTCTCTTCCTCTTTGTACTTATGGACCGTGGAGGTTGTCGGAGGCATAGCCGCTCTCCTTTTACGGATTATAGTTACCCTGCCAGAGATAATACTTCTTTCGGCTTCCTCGATGGGAAGAAGGTCAATGGTTAGCCTCCGGTATTTGTACTAATAATAAACCGGGTTAGGTAACTGAATTTCATTGACAAAGACGAGATAATAAAATATCAAAGAGTCATCTTGATCATGCTTAAGGGTATGTCTTTGAACTAAATAATCTTCATCAATTAATTCTCTTACATTTTCAATGTACTCAAATAAAGAATATTCTAGTGCTCCTACCATAGTAGCAATACGGGTAATCAATGAAGTACATTCATTTGGCCCTACCCTTGGAATGTAATCTAACCATTGTGTCATCATAGCAATAACTGGAGCAACTTTTATCTTTTTTATCATGACAAATAAATTTTTTAGCTCATCATCACGTATTATCCTTACATCTCCTCTAGGGAACATAGTCATAGCCACCCATCTATGCATGAAGCATAAAGTAGGGTTGTACAAGTGGCTATTTCTAGGTGCACTACATCTGACCTCACTAGTTAAATCTTGCCAAAAACTTTGTTTGTTAAACATAGGCAAAGTGTCTAAATCTAGCAAACAACGTTTATAGAAGCCTAGGATTTCACTTAATTCTTTCTATAGGATATTGTATTCTTTTTGAAATAATATAAAAGCAATACCATCAAATCCTATCTTGAGTGTGCAAAGAAATTGTATGGAAAGAAGACGTGAACCTTTCTCGTCTATGTGAGCAAAGTTTTTCCATCCTAGTGCATGCAAAATGGAAAAGAATTCGGAATCCATACCTATTTTAGAGATCAAATCCGAATCATAAGCTTTTGTATGAGAAAACTCACGATCTTAGAGAAGCTTGTGTGCTTGATCTTCAACTTCACTTTGGATGTCGAGGTTGTCGTCGTGAAGAAGTTGGCATGGGTTGCTCGTCTCACCCATGGGATTGTCCTCTTTTACACTCCTCCTCCATGAACTTGGTGTAGCAATGGAAGAGGGGCGTGCACTTGAGTCTCCACCATGGCTTGAGCTTGCAGCCTCCTTCCTCTTTCGAAACAACCTCTTCATTCCTTTCATGGCCACAACAAACAAGAACACAACAAGAAAAAAAACTCGAAAGAGGTGATGTTAGTGAAAGCAAAACCCCGAAAAATTTTCACTTGAATAACTTGAGAGCAAATTGTAAATGCAAACAAAAGCAAATCTTTTTGAGTTGGGAATTTGAGCAAGAGTGCTTCAATAAAGAGCAAGAAAACAATGTGAGCAAGAGTGACTTTGGAGAGATATGAAATGAGGTGAAGTGTGAGGAGAAGAGCTCCTCACGGCCACCATTTATAGTGTGCAATCTCCAACGGTCACTAGAGAACCAAATGTAGCCGTTGGAGGAGAGAGAGCCAAAATGGCTCTTCCCCCTAGTCGGGCGAACAAGGGGGTCAGCCGAAATGACAAGTGGGCCCCCCCTGTTCTCCCTTTTGGCAGGTGTCTCCCCAACGGATATGGGATTAGCACGTTGGTGAATTACCACTTTTGCAGCTCAAAAAATTAGTTTTCCTAATAAAAACTCTATTTTCTAAACCCAACAATTTTCTTTTTGTGAAAACAAAGAAAAATGATAGTTGATAATATAAGATTCTCAACTTACTAAGAAAACCAAATATGCAGTAGGGAAAAATCAAACTAAATGGGGAAAACCAAATAAAGAAAAAAGGAAAAACAAAGAAAAGATAACTACCAATTTAACCTATTGGCTAGGTCTCACCATCGTCCGACGAGATAGACATTCCTCCTTCTTCATTTTTTGACATCCGGACCTAGAGGGATGGGCTCAGACGGCTTGTCTTGCTTCTTCCGCCATACCTTCTTTGGCGGCTTAGTGGACCTGGGCCTTTGGGGAGGCCCGGGCTTCTTTGTCTTCTTGGGGTATCGGTGTGGACGATAAGACGAGTTTTTCGCATAGATCAAATTCCTAATGAATGCAATGAGCAGGTCCATATTTGGAGGTGTGATTTTGACCTCTTGAATGTGTTTAACATTCAACCCATACTTGATATGGATCATGGAGCATTGCTCCAACTTTGGGAGGAAGTTAAGCTTCTCCTCCTTGCGATTGATATGGAAGTGGATTTCTCCAGCTCCCACATCTATGCAAGCCTTTGCGGTGCTTAGGAATGGGCGCCCAAGAATGAGCAGCGTATCCTTCTCGACCTCCATATTGAGAACCACGAAATCCACGGGTATGAGGCAGTTCCGAATGTTCACCGGGACATCTTCAGCGATACCAGCCAGATAACAGACTGCGGAATCAACCTGTTGGAGCTACATTGGTGTTGGAGTGAGTTCCGTGAAGTTCAGCTAGTCGAGAACCACCTTGGGCATCACACTCACACTTGCTCCAAGGTCACAAAGGGACTTGTCAAAGTGGTGTGCCCCAACGGAGCTTGAGATTGTAGGATATCCAAGGTCCTTCAACCAGTTGCCTCCTTGTAGAGAAATCATGTTGACATTTTCTACAGGGAGTTCGGGCTGTCCTGGCATCTTGCCATTCTCCACTAGAGGAACAACAATTGCAAGTTGAGCCAGTTGAGTTTCCAACATCTTGTTGAAACTCAATTGATTCTTGAAGGCTGAGGATAGTCCTTCAATCTTGGCATTTATGCTCTCTAGGGTATTGTCATCGGCCGACAACTTCTTGGATGTAGCCTCATTGATCATCAGCTGGCCAATGGCAAGTTCTCTCAAGTTGGGTTGATTTCCATTGTTGCCATTGTTGGTGTACCCTCCTTGAAAGAATGGGCGTGGTTGGCCCCACCCTTGACCTCCTGGACGATAGCCATTGTTGTTTCCATTGTTGGCTATGTATAAGGCATCCTCACAGTTTTTGGGCAGTCATTGCCCAAATGGCCCATGTTGCCACAGACTTCACAAGTGATGTGAGAGTCTAAGGTATAGGCATTGCCACATACCTCAGTATTGCCTTGTCCATCAATCTTCTTCATAAGGAGGTTCAATTTGGCAGCGATTATGTCCACCCCCTTCAAGGTGTGGATGCCTTGCTGGTGGGTATGGAGACACTCATCGCTCCAACCCATGTTTGGCACCATCTTCTCAATCAAATCTTTAGCTTTAGGCACTCTCAATGAGAAGAAGGAACCTCCAGCAGCAACATCAACATGGTCACGCGCGGAAGGGATCATCTCGTTGTAGAAGTTTTGGATAATAAGCCAGTCATCCATCCCATGGTGGGGACAGTCTAGGATGTACTCCTGAAGCCTTTCCCAAGCCTCGGGAATAGATTCCTTGGCATCTTGCTGAAAGCTGGAAATTCTTCCCCGTAGAGCATTGGTTTTGCCCAACAGGAAAAACTTGGCGAGGAATGTCGTAGAACATTTATCCCAAGTATCTACAGCACTTCGGTTCACATAGAACCACTGTTTCGCTCTTCCAAGAAGAGAGAACGGAAACAGCCTAAGACGGACGGCATCAGGAGATACGTCCTTTATTTTTAAAGTGTTGAAGATCTCAAGGAACTTTTGCAGGTGAGCACTTGCATCCTCGTTAGCCTTCCCACAAAATTAGTTGGCTTGCCCATAGTGATAAGTCAGTCTTTATTTTGATGTTTATGTCTCCCGTGTTAACAGTGGGCCCAATAGACACATTGTTAGCAGAGGGAGCCGAAAACTCACAAAGGATCTTCTGGGCCATTAGCGTTTCGGTTGTTGGTGCAGTTGCCCTGGCTTGCTTTGCCACTCAAAGCTTCTAAGGAGTAACGACATGAGGTCGATCTCTCAGAAGGGATTCAGGATCTTCAACAAAATTTTCCGGCAAGCGGAAACCAGACATACACTACCCTGTTTTCACATAAAATGCAAAAACAAAGAAGGGTCATCATACTAAAACCTACCAGGGTCCTATCCTATTCACCCAATCATGTAATACTTCGGCTGACTTCCCCGGCAATAGTGTCATAAATGCTTGTTGACGGTTCCTACGCACTACTACAATTCATCCCTAGCAGGGGTGCGAGAAATGCTTGTTGGTAGGTTTTGGATTGTACATGTAAATTCGCAAGCGCACGGAAACTATCGATGTAGAATTTCCCCTCTAAGAGTATTCTCCAAGAGTGTCATTTATATTTTCCCAAAGGAAGGTTAGATGGAAGTAAAACAATCATCAAGTGGAAAGGCTAGTTTAGCCTAGGTAGGGTTCTAGCAAGGATGGACAAAGGATAATTGAGTTAGTGTGACACACACAAGAGCATTCTATCCTAAGGGGATAAATGAGGTAAAGAGGGACTAGGCTAAGAACTAGGTAGAGACTCCTACAATACTTTTAATGTACATATACATAGCCTAGGTTAGTTACTAATGCTCATGTCAATTATGAATTCTCTTGCTAAGTGGATGAACACATCGGGCACGGCTTTACACCTAGCAATACTAGGACGACTCCTGCCAAGACCTGTGGCAAAGCCGAACGTGGAGGATTACAAAGGGCAGATAGGGATGTCACCACCTACTGCCTACCTCTTCAATCCGTGGGCATACAAGAAATTCAACGCTATTATCTATCCTAGTACCATGCTAGCATATTAAGTAATTACCTTAAGATCCTAGGCACAAGCCATCCTAAGGCAATGGACTAAATCATCATTGAACTAATGTTAATTCATAGCATAAGTGATTTATGTTAACATAATCATATCATAGATAATTAGACTATAGTGGGGGTTTATAATGTTTATGATGATATATTAATAATGGTATAGCATAATCATAAATACTATTCCTACCACATACATGGAATCCACAATCAAACAAGAAATGCTTCATCTAAGTATGTGAACAATGGAAGACTAAAGATAACATCTTTATTAAGAATAAAGTCACAAATACAAAATAGGAATATGGGAGACATACCTTTTCTAATTGGAACTTGGGAAGAGACTCCTTCTACTCCTCTCCTACTTGGACTATGGACTAGATACTCTCCTCTCTACAGCCTATACTCCTCTAAAACTATCGAGAGTAGTGGATACAAGGATGAATACTCAAGTGGTGTGTGTTGAAGTGAGGGGTCCTATTTATAGCTTGGAGAAGGGTTAGTTCCCGCCACCAAAAGCGCGCGAACCACTCACCCATGACTGCTTCAAGTCGGGAGAGCCAACATGTGGCGTTTGACTGCGAAAGGCGCCAAGACCTAGTCGGCCGACTAGGGGGGCCGGTCGACCTGGTCTTGGCCCCTTTTGCATTGTGCTTCCTCCAGGTCTCTATCAGGTGGGTCCCATTGACTGATATTGGTGTTACACTGTTGGATGGCCTCGCATACTTCTGTTTGTGGGCCATTTGATCCATGTGGTGCCACGTGGCATCACCTGATTGGCTGGAATGATATTTTATAGGGTCCATCCCCTTGTTGCACTTTGATTCTCCATAGAATCCCTGCATGCACTATTTTCTCCAAGAACAAGTGGAAATAGGTTAAATAGAAAGATGATGTGTGCAAGAAATGAATGTGGCCTAGAGGGGGGGGTGAATAGGCCTTTTGAATTTCCTGCACACTTAATAGAATCGTCAAAACTTGGTTGGCCAGACTAGTCCGGTCGTGTGGGCGAACTTGTCTGGTGTGCTAAAAATATGTGTGTTGATCAGGTGTTATTTGGGAAACTAAATTTCTTTAGCAGCGGAAATGAGAACAACTGATATTTTTATTTGAGATTAATATAAGAATGCAGGTAAAACTTATAATTGCCTTAGGTTGATGTTTAGCACTCAAGTGATCTATTGAACAAAATTTAAAGGAAATAAGGCGCAAGACACACGAATTTTTCCCGAGGTTCGATCTCACCACGAGATCTATGTCCTCGTTGAGGAAGCTCACATAGAGTCGGGTCTCCAACCCTTTCCCTCTTCAAGTCACCACGAAGGCCGACTTGATTCCACTATCACGGGTAATCACCAAGTTTGTGGGGCAACCTCACACGTTGAGGGCTCCCACGAGAATTACAACGAAAGAAGTGATCAAATACACTCAAAAGTATTACAATGCAGAGTATGAGTGTAGAAAGATCAAACCCCAAGAGATCGCAATGAAAGAACGACGATCTCCCAATCCCGAATCCAAGTGTTCAATTGATTTCACTCTTTTTGCACTTTAGATGTGTGGGGAGATGTGTTTTGGGCTCTTGGGACGAAGTGGTGGCGCTAGGGTTTGTTCTTTGATCAGTATTCGACGTGTTTTCCATAGGAAAGCCGTGGACTCTCTATTTATAGGGTTTCCAAAAAGGTAGCCGTTGAAAAACCCTAACACTGGACTAGTCCAGTGCAAGTTCGAACTTGTCCGATCTCAGTGTATTTTGAAGTCCAGAAAGTCTGCCAGACTAGTCCGGTCCAAGCTCGGACTAGTCCGGTGCTGTGTGAAGGTGAATTCCAGAAAGTTCAACGGACTAGTCCGCAGACTAGTTCGATCTCCACATATGGGAGACTCCAGAAAGGTCAACGGACTAGTCCAATGGACGCACGGACTAGTCCAGTCTCCCAATAAGTGAGATTCCAGAAAGATAAACGGACTAGTCCAGTCCATGATCGGACTAGTCCGGTGCTTTGTGAAAGTTAGGTTAATTTTAATCCCTTACCCTCGCGCAAAGTTGTGAGCTCTTGGAGTGTGTCTTTCATACACTCCCTATACATTCAAAATCTAATTTGGTCTTCCAAGCTTCATCAAAGTATCTCTCTTTGAACACCACTTCATTTTTCACCTTTTTGTGCACAACGAGCTGTTTCACTTGTTTGTCCTGCAATCATCTCAGTAGTTTTATTAGGATCTCATATGTTTGTCATCAATTAGCCAAAACCCACAAGGGATATCCTAGATGCACTTACAATCTCCCCCTTTTTGGTGATTGATGACAACTATTTGAGATATCACAATTGAGAATAAAATCTTGATCATTGCCTCCGTTTTGAGGTTCATCTTGTGCATTTGAGTCGAATGTTTACTCTTGTGGTAAGATATCACCAAGTCCCATTTTCTTCAGTGCTTCATATGGAGATTCCTCTTTATCTAACACACACTTATCAACTTGCTCCAGTTGTGAGCCGTTAGATTCATCGAACACTACATCACGTGCTACTTCAACAAGGTCGGACACCTTGTTGAAGACACGATAGGCGTAGACATTCAATTCATAACCGAGCAAGAATCCTTCATCGGACTTCGAAGCGAACTTCGGGGCCCTCTGTTTCTTGTTCAGAATAAAACATTTGCAACCAAAAACTTTAAAATAAGAAACATTAGGCTTTTTATCGGTAAGAAGCTCATATGGAGTTTTCTTCAGTAGTCGATGGAGATACAGTCGATTCGTGGCATGGCAAGCGGTGTTCACCACTTCTGCCCAAAATCGATCTGATGTCTTGTATTAATCCAACATAGTTCCCGCTGTTTCGATCAATGTTCTGTTTTTGCTTTCGGCCACTCCATTTTGTTGAGGGGAGTAGGGTGCCGAGAATTCATGCTTTATCCCTTCTTCATCGAGAAACTCTACAACTTGGAGGTTCTTGAATTATGTCCCGGTGTCACTTCTGATGTTCTTTATGGTTGATGAGAATTCATTCCGAGCTCTTTTCAAGAACTTCTTGAGGATCCCCTGAGTTTATGATTTATCATACAAGAAAAATACCCAGGTAAATCTTGAAAAATCATCAACAATTACTAAACCATATTTTTTACCGCCGATGCCGATGTACAAAACTGGACCAAAGAGATCCATGTGGAGGAGTTCCAGCGGTCTTGTGGTAGTCATCACATTCTTGGCGGGGTGTGGTGCTCCGACTTGTTTTCCTACTTGACAAGCGCTGCACGGCCTGTCTTTTTCAAAAACCACATCCTTAAGACCATGGATGTGACCACCTTTTAGAAGTTTCTGCAAATTTCTTATCCCAACATGGGCTAGCCGTCTATACCACAACCATCCCATGTTGGTCTTAGCAACCAAGCAAGTGTTGAGTTTGGCTTTATCTTTGTTGAAGTTAACTAGATAAAGCTTGCCCTTCAACATCCCCTTGAATGCAATCGAGCCATCGCTTCTTCTAAAAACAGTCACACCCTCATTAGTGAATAAACAATTGTAACCTTTGTCGCATAGTTGGGATATTGACAAAAGGTTATAATCTAGAGAATCTACATGTAAAACATTTGATAAGGTATGTTGAGAGGATATTTCAATGTTACCGCTACCAAGGACCTTTCCTTGGCTGTTGTCTCCGAAGTATATGCCTTCACCTGGACCCTTGTTGTACTCGTACTCTACAAACATACCTCTCTCTCCGGTCATGTGATTTGTACATCCGCTATCAAGTACTCATTTTGTTCCACCGGAGGAGTAAGCCTGCAAAAAGAATTATTCCTTGGTTTTAGGTACCCAAGCTTGCTTGGGTCCTCTTAGGTTAGTCACAAGAGTCTTGGGCACCCACACACAAGTTTTCAAGTTCTTGTGGTATGGCCCTGTATATTTGGCAATGACTTTTCCATATTTGGCTTTCATAAGAACATAAGAAGCGTCAAATGTACGAAATAATATTTGTGGTTCAGATTCATGGGATTTTTCCTTAACAAAGACAATTCTATTCTTAGCATGATTAGAAGTAGACATGTGTTTGTTCTTATCAAAACAAAGGCCATCTTTGACATTAGGAGGTCTTGTGACTATATATGCACTGCGTGCATATTTGATCTTCTCCTTATCAAAGATGTCGCTTGGAGGGTCATGCATATTATGAGAAGTTGAAATATTAGAAATAATTTTCTCCTTACTAGAGCAAGTGCAAGTTCCGATTGTTGTCGAACTTATATCTTTGGAGGAAGAGCTCTTGGAGGACGAGGAGTCACTTTGCTTGAGCGACTCAACTTGCACCTCAAGGATCTTGTTAGCTTTTGACAAGTTAGCAAGTTCTTCCTTGATTGCAATATGCGAGTCTTCTAGCTTTGAGTAAGTTTCCTTACTAAAGGCTAGCTCAACTTCAAGCGACTCGTTCTTCTCTCTTTCAAGCTTGAGAAGCTTTTCAACTTCTTGATATCTCTTCCTTTCATGGATGAGCATATCTTCTTGTCGATCAAGAAGTTCCTCCTTTTCAAAAATTTCGTTCGACAACATTTCCATTTTCTTTAGAGCAATTTTACTTAGTCCTCTAAACATTTCTTCATTATCACTAGAGCTGTCAAAGTCATCAATAGAGGAATTTAGCGTAGGAGGAGTGAGCCGTACCTTTTTCTTGCCTTCCTTAGCCATAAGTCAAGTGTGGTTGTTCATGTCCCATCCTCCCATGTTTGGAAATAGTGTGGCCTTTATAGTAGGTTTCTTGATTGCGATAGTGGCCATCTCTTCTTCTTCATCGGAGGAGGACTTGTCGTTTGAGTCCCAGTCCTTGCCAATGTGAGCTTGATGGGTTTGTCTTCTTTTTCTGAAATTTTTCTTTTCTTGAGGTCTTGTTTCCTTCTTCTTTTTGTTTTCTTCATAAGGGCAGTCCACCATGAAGTGACCATACCCTCCGCAATTGTAGCAAGTGCGTTGAGCCTTGGATTTTCCTTTATCCTTGCTTTTGCCTTCATTTGAGTTGTTGTTGTGTCTTCTTTTCATCATTCGCTTGAACTTCTTCATAAAGAGTACCATTTCTTCATCATCAAGATCGGTGCTCTCGTCACTTGTATGCCCATCGTCTTCATCTTCACAAGCTTCTTTGAGTTTGGGTCGGCATGTTGCTTTGAGAGCAACCTCTTTCTTTTTGGAGGAAGTGAGTTCGGCCAAGTCTTTGACGTATTGTGCCTCTTTCCCCATCATTTCATGATTTATGATCTTCCCCAACAACTCATCGGGAGTCATTTTGTGAAACCTGGGGCTTTCTCTAATCATTGAGCAAAGTGTGATATTTCTTGGCATGAAGGCTCTAATCATTCTCTTGACTACCTCGTGATCCGTCCATTTTTTACTTCCATAGGCACGTATTTTGTTGATGAGTGCCTTCATCCGGTTGTACATGTCTTGAGGTGATTCGTCTTCTTCAATAGCAAATCTCCCCAACTCTCCTTCAAGCATTTCGATTTTAGCTTCACGAACCGATCTATTTCCTTCGTGAGCTGTCTTGAGTGTATCCCAGATTTCCTTTGCACTTTCTAAGCCATCAATCTTGGTGAATTCCTCTCTGCTTAGTGATGATGTGATCACGGCGACGGCTTGTGCATTTATGTGAATCTCTTGTTCTTGTTCTGGGGTGAGTTCTTCATCTGTGTCCGGGATATCTATGCCAGTGAAAACAATGTGCCACAGACTAAGATTTAGGGATATTAGATGCATCTTCATGTTGTACTTCCACATTGTATAGTCGCTTCCGTCAAACTGTGGAGGTTTTCCCATAGGGATGGAAAGATAGTGATTGTTTGAATTGAGACGGTTGTAGTTGTAAGGGTGTCAGGAGTAGTCGTGATGACCACTCCCCGTCGTCTTCTCTTCTTCTTTTCCCTTTTGTACTAGCAGTTTCTTTCTCAGAAGTGCCTTTAATTGTCGCACTTCTTCATCATCGTGTGGGCTCTCTTTCAGCACATCAAAAGTTTTAGTTTCTTGTTCCTCCTCATTAATGTTCATCTTCGAGATATCGTTGTTCTTCTCAGAGGCCATTGATCTCTCCGAGATGTGAGTCTCGTTGGTGGAGAACCTTGCTCTGATACCAATTGAATGTGGCCTAGAGGGGGGTGAATAGGCCTTTTGAATTTCCTACACACTTAATAGAATCGTCAAAACTTGGTTGGCTAGACTAGTCCGCTCGTGTGGGCGGACTTGTCCGGTGTGCTAAAAATATGTGTGTTGATCAGGTGTTATTTGGGAAACTAAATTTCTTTAGCAGCGGAAACGAGAACAACTGATATTTTTGTTTGAGATTAATATAAGAATGTAGGTAAAACTTATAATTGCCTTAGGTTGATGTTTAGCACTCAAGTGATCTAATGAACAAAATTTAAAGGAAATAAGGAGCAAGACACACGAATTTTTCCTGAGGTTCGATCTCACCACGAGATCTACGTCCTCGTTGAGGAAGCTCACACAGAGCCGGGTCTCCAACCCTTTCCCTCTTCAAGTCACCACGAAGGCCGACTTGATTCCACTATCACGGGTAATCACCAAGTTTGTGGGGCAACCTCACACGTTGAGGGCTCCTACGAGAATTACAATGAAAGAAGTGATCAAATACACTCAAAAGTATTACAATGCAGAGTATGAGTGTAGAAAGATCAAACCCCAAGAGCTCGCAATGAAAGAACGACGATCTCCCAATCCCGAATCCAAGTGTTCAATTGATTTCACTCTTTTTGCAATTTAGATGTGTGGGGAGATGTGTTTTGGGATCTTGGGACGAAGTGGCGGCGCTAGGGTTTGTTCTTTGATCAGTATTCGACGTGTTTTCCATAGGAAAGTCGTGGACTCTCTATTTATAGGGTTTCCAAAAAGGTAGCCGTTGAAAAACCCTAACACCGGACTAGTCCGGTGCAAGTCCGGACTTGTCCGGTCTCAGTGTATTTTGAAGTCCAGAAAGTCTGCCGGACTAGTCCGGTCCAAGCTCGGACTAGTCCGGTGCTGTGTGAAGGTGAACTCCAGAAAGTTCAACGGACTAGTCTGCAGACTAGTCCGATCTCCACATATGGGAGACTCCAAAAAGGTCAACGGACTAGTCCAATGGACGCACGGACTAGTCCGGTCTCCAAATAAGTGAGATTCCAGAAAGATAAACGGACTAGTACGGTCCATGATCGGACTAGTCCGGTGCTTTGTGAAAGTTAGGTTAATTTTATTCCCTTACCCTCGCGCAAAGTTGTGAGCTCTTGGAGTGTGTATTTCATACACTCCCTATACATTCAAAATCTAATTTGGTCTTCCAAGCTTCATCAAAGTATCTCTCTTTGAACACCACTTCATTTTTCACCTTTTTGTGCGCACTGAGCTGTTTCACTTGTTTGTCCTGCAATCATCTCATTAGTTTCATTAGGATCTCATATGTTTGTCATCAATTAGCCAAAACCCACAAGGGATATCCTAGATGCACTTACAAGAAATGATATTTCCTTCACATAATTGAGTTATATTGACGGGTGAAATTGGTATATAACAGCCGTCAACAGAAGGCCGACTATACTCTATTCACTCAGTATTTCAATAACAATTTGTTTGTTTGTCAAATATATATCGATGACATTATATTTGGTTCTACTAACAAAGCTTTTTTGGGATGATTTTTATAAGATCATGACCATCATGTTTGAGATGTCCATGATGGGGGTGTTGAAGTTCTTCCTAGGATTTCAAGTGAAGCAACTCAAGGAAGGAACGTTCATTAGTCAAACCAAGTACACGCAAGATATACTCAAAAAGTTTGACATGGACAAAGGCAAACCCATCAAGACTCCAATGGACACCTCGACCTCAATAAAGATGGTCCAAGTGTAGATCAAAAGGTATATCGCTCCATGATTGGTTCATTACTTTACCTTTATGCATCTAGGCCCGATATAATGCTAAGTGTTCATATGTGTTCACATTTTCAAGCTGCTCTCAAGGTGTGTCACTTGACCACCATAAAAAGAATTCTTAGATATTTATTTCGCACACCAATCTTAGGACTTTGGTACCCCAAGGGCTCCAAGTTTAACTTAATTGGATATTCCGATGCGAATCATGCGGGGTGCAAAGTAGATAAGAAGAGTACATTCGGCACTTGCCAATTGTTGGCTAGGTCTCTGGTATCTTGGTCCTCAAAGAATCAAAATTTCATTGCACTCTCCACAGCCGAAGCGGAGTATGTCGCTACCAAAAGTTGTTGTTCACAACTTCTTTGGATGCGACAAACTCTTAGGGACTAGGACATAAACTTGTGTCATATACCTCTCCTATGTGACAATGATAGCACCACCAATACAGCTCACAATCCAGCTGAGCATTCAAGGACCAAACACATTGATATCCACCATAATTTTTGAGAGATCACTCCATCAAAAGAGGCATCATGATTTCCCATGTGAGAATCGAAAAATAATTGATCAATATTTTCACCAAACACCTAGACGAGAAAAGATTTTGTGAACTTAGGAGTTATCTCAATATCTTAGATTCCCAAAATGTGGCTTGAGTCTTGTACATCTAATTGTTACTTGTATTTGCTTCAAAATAATGCATTCTTGCAAAACCTCATCCCCCTAAAATTTCTACAAAACTATTTGAAATTATTGAATTTTTGTAAATTATGGTCATACTTTGATTGTTGAGTGCTTACCGACCATGTTTGCAAAGATCATTTGTGAAAACTAGTCTAAAAGGATCAAATCTCTGGTTAAAACTCAAATATATATATGAGTTTTTAGCCTTTGGACTGGACTAGTCCGCCAGACAGGTCAGACAAGTCTGGACTCCAACTTCTCCAGACTCAGACGGACACATTCAAAGCGGACTAGTCCGCCCTCCTGGCCGGACAAGTTCGACCACCCTAGCCGTCTGGATAGGTCCCGAGGAGCGGAGCCTCGTCCGATACAACATCACGTACAACCCCGAGTTCCGTAGAGATGACGTCGCTTGGTACGTGGTCGATTGGCCCCTCCTTGCCGTTCCACTACCGTCAACGTGTGCGCTGACACTGCATCCACTGCGGTCATTACCGGGTTCACCATGTCCCCGTTTGTGCCATTTTCATGAGCGCCATTTATGCATGAAGGGGACGAGAGATTTACTGGCCCACAGGTAGTCCGCCAATAGACAAATGCCACGTGGACAGGAGGACGCATGGTAGTATACCTCGTGAGGAGGGAAGTCGCGTCCGGGAGCAGCAACCCGGGCTGAGGGGTGGGTGTGCTAGCGCCAGTTGTTAGGTCAATCTCATTTAGCAAGCTGATACCAGACAGATAGTTTTTCTGGGCCTCATGTCACCCGTGGGACTGGGTGATGGCCCAAACATGGCCCGCACCTATGGTCATGTCGGCATATGGGCCCATGTTCCTGGGGGCTATGTTGGACTCATGTCATCTCAGAATGATCGGGCTACATGCTGGCCCATTTCCACCAGCCCGGATGGTCAACTATAATGTAAGTACATAATCATATTTAAAAGATGAAGTGTTAAACTTTATATTTTTAGGTGCTATCATAGAATTAATTGGAGGCTCTTTTCCGGTATTGATGGTTAAAGTGCATATTTATTTCAGTCCTAGGTCCCACTATGATTGCAACAAGGCACAAACCAAGGAAATTGAATTGCACATGAACGAATAACTGCAGGATTTCAACTGCTGAACTTTGGTCGGACAAGGGGACGAGGAGTCGAGCGATGGCCGATGGATATGGATACTTGGTGTTGGTGTTTCGGTTAAAGTCAAATACTCCCTCCGTTTTGTTTTAATTGTTGTTAGGACAACCTTCATTAGTTCATTTCTAGTTCATTTGGTTGTCTGAAACGACAATTATTTCAGAACGGAGGAAGTACTCTCTCTGGTTCAGATTATTTGTCGCTAGGACATTAGTGGCTGGTTATTTTTTAGTTGTTCTGTTGGTCTGAAACGACTAGTAAAAAGGACCGGAGGTAGTACCAATGTTTTTGTCTAGGCGGCTTGCTCCATCAGCTTACCTACCTTGCTTGCTCTATGGGGCTATTGGGCTATCGAGTGGTATTAGCTCTTTGGCTGTTTGGCTGAAAATTGCTATGTGGAATATGATCTCGTATCCTGACTCGCACCGACGGGCCCATGTGAAATTATGAACTCATTTTGACATGCACTTTTATTGAGTTCCTAGCTGCATAGCCCCGTTGATGCAATCTTGGATTCGAACCTGTCATGTGCTAAACCTTCAGGGTTCAAAATTCACAGGTGATACCGTCATACTTAGAATAAGGGATGAATTTTGCTATTTTTGGAATTGCGACAATCGTCCAGGCATGGGAATGGAAGCTCAGTGCTGCTATGGCCATTGAGGAGGGGCGGCCACGAACTCTGACGACGTCCTGGGCGTTGAGGCGGATGGCGACAACGGAAGGAGGAAAAGCTTGAGAATCAAGCTCTGGCTCGCTTCTTCGCTTCTTAGTACAAATGCAGCGTTTACTGCTTTTAGCCACTTGAAGAGGTCCACTCCCCATGTAAATTTTTGTACCTCTCCCTCTTTCTAAGTATGAGACATTTGTACATACACATATTTTCTCTCATTTAATCGAATGTCATTAGCCTTTCGGAAAAAAGCATCCCGCTTTGGGGAAGCTTTCACGTTTAGAGCTTAAGACCATCCGCAGTGGTTTACTGGAAATGATATCAAATTGGGAATATAGAGCAGACATACTAGAAGAGTAGAGTATTGATAAGAGTGGACGTACTCAAAGAGTAGAATATATAACGAAAAATTGTTTAGAGTATGTGTTTTAGAGTATATGAGTGCGGATAACATCAGAAGCGTTCCAGTTTGGAGAAGCTTTAGCGTTTAAAGCTTAAGACTGTCCATAGTAGTGTTGCCGTAAAGATTGCTAGATAGTGTAAATTTAGAGTAAATGATGTAAAAGTAGAATAAGAGTAGTGTATAGAGTAACAAGTGCGGATAGCCTAAGCGAGAAGCAAAAACTCTCCCCAAACAGGACATTAGCCTTTGTCCCGACCATGTAAGATGTATGGAAACAAGGCATAAACAAGTTATGATGGAGCGAACACCAATATAATTTTTTAATTTAAATGATTTTTTTAAATTCCTGCAAAACGTAATTTTTTGAAAGTAAACAACGTATTTAAAATCCGAAATACAAGAATGACTGAGACATAAGCAATTCAAGCAACCAAAAATGTTGTGGATTGACTGGAGGACGCTGGTATCAAGGCCATAGCTGGCAAAGGCCAGCCGGAATTGGAACTGAACCGGATGGACAGATGGTTTCCCGGCATGGAGACCCTCCAATCTCCAGGGTTGCCGGGCGTCACTTTTTCCCATGAAAATTGCGTCAAATGGCCCTAGAAATTTGCGCCCCCGGACCACGCACAAACATGTTGACGCAATGGCGTGCCACGGTACCTTCCGGTCGGTGAGGAAGTAACGCAGCACGCCGCCGCCCGGGAACAGGCGGATCAGTGCCGACTCGACGGCCGTTCCCATTAGCAGTCGACGTCATTTCTACCAATGTTAGCAGCAGTTGTTCGAAGTCCAACTCATGGTTCTTTGATTCTTTCTGGGCAGAGGTCTTGGAGATACCACACCCACCTCATTGACTACGAGACTCGGTTAGTAATTGCATTTGGCACGAAATTTTTTTTCGAAAGCCTGTCCGCGATATATTAAGATAGGAAGCAAGTTTTTTTTACAGAGGTTACAGACTCAAGAGAATTACAGACTCGAATTACAAGCCGCCAGAACAACGGCCACATTCTTACAACCAGCCAATGACCACATAAGATGAGGGTTAATCTTGTTACACCTTTCTGGCAGAGAAGTTTGATTAATCAAGCTTAAATAATTGACTTTGACAAAGAATTATTTCCATAACAAATGTACCAGGAAGTTAAAATCTTATGCAAGATGAAGTAATGGAAGAAACCAAACACGGGCCTGCTTCGTTTGTGCCCTGCTCCTGGGAGATGCGCCTGATCGGATCCAAGCAGCGTGCTCGGGAGTCCGATTGCGGATGTCGCTGATTCTTAAAGGTGTGTTTGGTTCGACGTCAAGCTTGAACTAGATAGAACCACCTGTGTTTTTTGTACTGATCATTCAAGTTGACATTTAGTTGTATATATTGGATGATCCAGTTTTTTGTTTGATAAGTTGGATGATACATGGATTGAATAATCCAAATTCAATGTTTGTTTACATGGACAAGCCGAAATCAAGTACCAGACCAAAATCTAAATCTTCAAAAGAACCGAGGAGTCAGCAGTTGACGCTCTTAACAACAACATGCAAATACAAAGCTCTTACTTCACTCTCTACTCTAACAGCCAATGTCGGTAAACGATTTTTCTGTCCAAAATGCTGTGTAAATTCCTTTGGTTTTAAGCATGGAGCACAGGGGACACCTAGATACATTTAAAACACTTTAAACATCTAGATCACGAGATACACTTCAAATGGGAAAAAAATTCCATGCTGGAAACAAAATATAACATCATACGCACTACAAGAAACTCGTCAATTAACAAGGGGGGAATTATTTACGGCGGTACCGTCATTGATAAAATTATTAACGAAAGTTAAAAATAACCCTTATAAATAAGACGACTGTTTATGACGGTTAATAGGAACCCTCATAAATAAAATTATTTACGAGGGTACCGTCATAAATACGTGGCTTATTTATGACAGTTGACCTAACCGTCGTAAACAAACTTATTTGTTTATGATGGTTTTCCGGAACCGTCATAAATAAAGAGACTAATAAAAATGCATCGCGTGTGGGAGGAGAGCAGTTTCGCTCCCCTCCTGTGCGCCGCTTTTGCCTTTCGCCCGTTGTCGCCGCCTCCCTCCCGCTCACCCGCTTGCCTCCTACCGCCGCTCGCCAACTCCCGCCGCCGCCTGACACCTCCAGCCTGCCTGCCTCCTCCAGCCGCCGCCCGCCTTCTCCCGACGCCGCCTCCGACCCGAACGGCTCCTCCGACGCCCTCCCGCTCCAAGCCTCCCGCGCCCTCTTAGGTTTACTTCGAGGTTAATCCTAAACCCTCTTGTTAATTGCTTAGGTTTACTTTGCTTAGGTTTTTTATTAAGTAGTTTAGTTTGCTTGTCAAATTGCTTAACTAGGTTGTTAACTGTTGAATTAGTTTGTTAATTGTTTAATTTTTTTTCAGTTTTTGAATTAGTTTTTTAATTATTTAATTAGTTGTAAATTGTTTAATTAGTTCTTTAAATGTTTAATGAGTATGTAATTGTTCTATTTTTGTTTAATGTTTGTGAGTGTTGAATACTTTTTGTATATAAATAGGTCTTGAGCCGGTCTGACTTGGCACAACCTGACCCTGCACAACACGACACACATAAACGGGTCGAGACGAGCACGATGGTGGTCATTGAGAATGAGGACGTTAATGAGCACACGCGCGTGGACGGTGGAACCAGACTAGGAACTTTCATCTTTGACCAACTTTCCTTCTCTTTCTCATTCTTTCCTCTCTCGTAAATGACTGGAAAATGAATCTGTTTAACATAACCTATAAAATTTGATTACCTGTTTCGAATCTGCACGTTTCACATGTTATAGACATGTGAAAAGTGCAGGTTCGGAATTGTCCCTTTTTGGACAGCCTGAGAGTGACCGAGGACGTGCTTATGGCGAGCCAGGTACGGGGTCTGGATTCGAACGTGATTTCGACACATAACCCTGTTGTTCTCTGTTGTATTATTTTTTGGCATGAAGTGGAGAACAGTGGAGTTATGCTGCTGAAATTTCGTCTGGATTCAAACTCCGTGTCTCGTCATAAGCATGTTCCCTCGATCACTCTTGTGTGAGTTTAGGACCTATCAGCCTAGTTCTAGGGGTCGTGACATACACTAAAAAATAAACTAATAATGATGTGTATACTTTGAAGGTATAACCAAAATTATGGCTGAAGACCGCGCTTGGATGTACTTTGGTTGGAAAAAGAATGGGCATAACTCAGATCGGTGGTTGAACAAGACAAATGCTTTTATAGAACAAGCTTTTTCATTGTCCAACAACAATAAGTTGCGGTGCCCATGTATGAAATGCCATAATGCAAAGTTTTTCGACAAAGTGACTTTGACATTTCACGTGTGTCGAAATGGTTTCATGCAAAATTATGTGCTGGTACTTACACGGTGAGACACGTTCTCAAGCTGTTGAAGAAGAAGAGGTGTCTGATAACACATGTGTTGATATGATGGACGAGATGCTTGAAGCCATAAATCCTGGGTTGACAGCGGATGATCATACAGAATAAGTTGAAACATTTTCCAAGCTTTTGAAAGATTCAGAACAACCACTTCATGAACACACAAAAGTGACTCTTTTTAGTTTCATCACCAGACTTATGGCAATTAAGACTAAATATTTCTTCTCCAATAATTATTACAACGATCTTATCAAAATGATCAGTGATGGCAAACCCCATGAATCTTTCTCTCTTAGACCTAAAGACAAGAAATAAGTCTTTTAGTGGTTGCAAAAGTTGAAGTTCCCAGATGGTTATGCTGCTAGCCTGAGACGAGTTGTGAATGTTAAGACAGGAATACTCACTGTATTGAAAGTCATAATTATCACATAATTATGGAAAGACTTCTGCTGGTAATGTTTCACGGCTATCTTGATGATGCGGTGTGAAAGGTGTTAGCTGAGCTTAGCTATTTTTATAGACAGCTTTGTGCTAAAGAGATCACGAAGAAGATAGGTACATGTGTTGTTATGTAAGATAATTTTTTCCCTCCAGGGTTCTTCAATCCAATGCAACACCTCCTAATCCATCTTCTGTATGAAGCTAAAGTAGGCGACCCTGTTGAATACAGGTGGATGTACCACATTGAAAGAGCACTCGGATGTCTGAAATCAATGGTTCGCAATAGGGCAAGGGTTGAAGGATGCATCGCTGAACCATTTACCCTTCAGAAGATAGGATATTTTTCAAGTGTTTACTTTGTAGAGGAAGACAATGTAAATGCTCCAACGTTGCGGTACAATGTGGATGAAGAACCCCCTTATAGCGACCTCTCTATTTTTCAAACGAGTGGAACCATCGTTGGTAGTAGCACGAGCTATGATGCTACATCAGAAGAAAAGACAGCTGCTATGCTTTACATGTACGCTAATATAGAAGGGATGGACAAATACACACATGTCAACATAGATACTAATCGTCCTGTTTTCTCCTTATGTAGTTTGTTTCACCAAGAACATTGGAAGCATAAGCATCAACCTACAAGCAATCAAGTACTAAATATGTGACATAGGTGAATAAATGGAGGACCTAACTTCCAAACCTGGTTTCGCGATCATGTAACAATTTCTTGTCTTTCTCTCATTTTATGGAGGATGATTATTGCGCAAAAATTTCTTCTAACTTTTATATTTTGGAGAGTGCAAAAAAGATGCAGGTGTCCATGAGGACTTGGGTCAACTATCCTACGAATCATTTGAAGTTAGCAGCTACGGTCGATACAATGTCAACGGGTTTCGATTTTGTTCAACTGAATTTGAAGATCTTCGTCCTCTCTCGGCAACATGCAATGCCGAAGTTGTGAATACAAGCTGTTGATGCCGAAGGACGGGTATTTAATTATTATGGGATCATAAAAAATCCTTGAATTCACTTTTGACGGGAATAAGGTGCTGAAAGTAGTCTTTTTCGATTGTGATTGATTTGATAATAATAAAGGAACTCTAAAAAACCAATTTGGCATGGTCGAAGTGAAACACAAAGAATAGATACGAGGCTGTGACACATTCGTCCTTGCATACCAAGTCGACCAAGTGTATTATCTAAAGTATCCGTGCGAAAATCTAAGTGCTTGGCGGGTTGTACAAAAGGTGAATCCTCGTGAACGATTATGTAGACCAGGCGATATTGGGTACCATGATACTCTGTTGTCGTTGAACGGTGAGATTGATGAGGTTTACCAAAAAGAAGAGTTACCAGACCAATTTCACATCGAGTCTGGTCTAGAACTCGATGAATTAGTTGGAGATGCTCAAGATGTAGAGACTCGTAAGATGCAAAAACGAAAATGACAAGCACTCATGACAGAAGATCGGTGGTCCGACTTAAGAAGTAGAACACATGGTTGTGATATTAATGAATTCTAAAACTAGTTTCAAGTAACATTTCTTTTTTTCTCTTCTATTAACTTCTTTATTTTCATTTTAATTCATTATCAATTGTTCCTATAAACTTGATGCCGTCGAGTAAGGCAAAGGGAAAAGGAAAGAAGCCGGCGAAGGGTTTTCTGCCCACCAGCGAGGTCTTTTGCGGCAGTCAGTTGAGCGGTGACAAACATGCCGCATTGTTGAGCCACTTACCAGAGCAGTCTTCTGAGGTAAATATCCTTTTCATCAATTATCATAAGTTTTATATCGCATATGTACTATATTCATCTATGTTAAATTTTCAGTATGACTCTTCATCACACTCCGAGATGAGGGGTCCACTTCAGCCACCAGTGGCTGACCACCCCTCGGAGCCTGTAGTGAGCCAAGTTACTCAGGTGACCACTCTTCGAGGTCACCTAATGTCGAGCCTCCTCGAGTGTGTCAGACTAGGATTGGTCACTTCATGCCTCCTCCTCCTACTGCAGCAAACCCACAGGACAAGATAGTTATACGTCCGGTTGGCGATATGTAAGTAAATCTCTAACACTTCAATTTACATTGTTTTAGTCTTATATATATATATAATTACTAATAATTCTTTTTCAGGGGTTGGTACGATGACTCGTTCTTGGGTCAAGGAAGACACAAACAGGTCAACCGTGTCCTGGGTAGTCTCATCCATTTCCACTACCCAGGTGTAGTGAACAGTGTCGTTGCGTCATCGTGGGGCGATTATGCGATCGCCGCGCATGTGGTACATAGCAACCACCAGGAGGTTGTGTGGTCTGACTTCATGGTACATATCAAATAAATTACTTTAATACAAGTCAATTATATTGTTCATACAGTTACTTAAAAATTTGTTATGTAAGGCACGATACCATTTGGAGGACGAGGGCAAGGTGGACCATGCTAGGATCGTCTTCCACAACAACGCCAAGAAGATCCTGATGCAATCCCTTTCGAGTGCCCGAATTCAAGCTACAAACAAATAATTCAAGCTACATCCGGAGGAGCGAGAGGTGCACCAATTCAGGGAGACGCGAGAGCCGGGCCAATTCATGGAGACATCTTCCACGTACCTGGCTGCGGAGGAGTATATGGAGGTAAATTGTCGATTTTATTTTGTTGCATTATCTAATTATGTTACAAGTGCTTTCACTTAATAATAATTGTGTGCAGGGTCGTGAAGGGGTGCAGTGGCTAGAGGGCCAGCTGAAGGCGTACCAGGCCCTCTGCTTTAAGTGGGCGAGCGAGGATTTCCAAAACCTCTCTCGCAGCCGCCGAGACAGCTGTTGATGGCTGTTATATACCAATTTCAGCCGTCAATATAACTCAATTATGTGAAGGATTGATCATTTCTTGCACATATCACATTTCTACTTGACCTATTTCCACTTGTACTTGGAGATATATGTGTATGCAGATATTTATACATGAATTGAGGAAAAGTATGGGGAGCAATCCTATAAAATATCATCCCAACCAATCAGGTGATGACACGTGGCACCACATGGATCAAATGGCCCACAAACAGAAGTATCCGAGGCCATCCAACGGTGTAGCACCAATATCAGTCAATGGGACCCACCTGGCAGCCACCTGGAGGAAGTACGGGCCGTTTGGAGCCCTGACCAGGTCGGACGAACCAGGGGGTCGGCCGACCTGGTCCTGGCGCCAAACACGGTCAACTTCCACGTGTTGGCTCCTCCTGCCTTCCTGGAGTCAATGATGACAGATTCACACGCTTTTGGTGGCGGGAACTCACCTCAACACTAGTATAAATAGGACCCCATACCCCTCACTTCAACTCACACCACCTGGGTATTATTCTATTGTATACACTATCTTCCATAGTCCTTAGAGGAGTTAGGATGTAGAGAGGAGAGCCTCTAGTCCCAAGTCCAAATTGGGAAAAGAGTAGAAGGAGTCTCTCTTCCCAATTCCACATTGGGAAAGGTATGTCTCATGTATTCCTTCTTGCATTTGTGACTTTGTGCTCAATAAAGATATTATCTTTAGTCTCCTTTTATACGTATACTTAGACAAACCGTTTCTTGTTTGATTGTGGAGTCCATGTAAGTGGAAGGTATAGTCTTTATGATTATACTCTCATGATCACATCTTATGGTCATAAACACTATAGACCCCCACTATAGTCTATGTAGTTATGATATGATTATGTTAATATGAATAACTATGCTATGCAATCAACATTGGTTCAACGATGATTTAGTTGATTGCCTTAGGATGGCTTGTGCTGCAGCTCTTAAGGTATTTGCTTAGTGTGCTAGCATGGTGCTAGGGTATTTAAGTAGTGTTGGATGTCTCGTAGACCCACGGATTGAAGATGTAGGGAGTAGGTAGTGACATCCCTATTTGTCCTTTGTAATCCTCCACGTTCAGCTATGCCACAGGTTCTTGGCGGGAGTCGCCCTAGTATTGCTAGGGGTAAGCCCGTGCCCGATGTGTTGAATAGCATTGCATAGGAATTTATCATTGACATGACCATTAGTATCTACCTTAGGCTATGTATATGTATTAGGAGCATTGTAGGAGCAATTCTCTAACTCTTAATCCAATCTCCCTCTAGGACCCATTTACCCTTTAGAATAGATTGCCTAGGAGTGTGTCACACTACCCCTATTATCAACTTACCCCCTGTTCGGATAATTGATTAGTATCCCATAGCTTGACCATAAGAGTAGTATATACTTTACTCCATTGCGTTCCTTTGGGATAAACGATACCCTTGGGAATACTCATGGGTGAAATGCTATAACGGTATCTTTTGTGCGCTTGCGGATCTCATCTCTTTACTGGAGATGATCTGTGGTGTTAAGAAATACCAACAAGCATTTCTGGCGCTGTTGCCAGGGATGATTTGTTAGTATATCTTAGGAGTCGTCAACAAGCATTTCTGGCACCGTTGTCGGGGATGATTTGTTAGTATATCTTTGGAGCCGTCAACAAGCATTTCTGGCACCGTTGCCGGGGAAGGCAAAGGAAGTAAGGATAGCTATCACTTGTGATTAAGCTATAGGTACTAATAGTTATTAGACAGGATTACCCTTGTTTGTTTTCTCCTTTGTGTGAAAACAGGGTAGTGTTGGCCAACCCATTGTATGGGATGGCCAACGAGGACGCAAGTGCTAAACTGCAAGATGATTCAAGGCGTACCTCAACAAATGTCTGCTAGGCAACATCATTGCCTTTTGCAGGAGAATTTAAGCTTTCAGAAGGAGCCAAAGTCATCCATACCCAAGCTTGGGGAAGGCTCCATGAAGTTCTTCTTGGTTTGCCTCCACCATGGGGTGGATAGTTGGCTCTTCATCCAACACTCGTGTCATGGGTTGGCTCCACCAATCCATGACCACATTCATGCTGGAGATGAAGGAGTCCTATTCTCATTCATCATGGATGAGAAGAAGGTCTCCACTCAAGGGGTGGATTGAAGAATGCTCGAGTTCCCATAGCTTGTCATGCACACCACTTCACAAGGTGGATATGCTAGTTATGGAACTACACCTCCCATTGAAGTGTCATGAATATCCAATTCATTGGAGATTTGTTTGGATAATCCACGTCATGGATATTCACATGAAAATCCATGTCATCATGGGACGCGTGGGAATTATTTACCTAAGACACATGAGGACCTTTTTCAAACAACAACTCCAATGGCTACCATTCACAAGGAGGTCAAGGGTGGAATTAACATCACCCTTGTATTCAAGGAGGCTATGGCTTTCCAAGAGATTTAAGTTCAAATAGCCTACCTTGAAGTATCTTGGCCAAGCAGAAATCAAGACAACATTCACATGAAGATCTTGGCCAAGGACAAGAACTTAAGGAGTATTCAAAGTCCAAGATATCCCACATCACTTATTGGGATTCCCACACTTCGACCAAACCCATTCAACCTAGGGCAAGTGATATTGTGGATGAAGCATTTCTTGTTTGATTGTGGAGTCCACATATCATCATGCCCAAGGAAGCCTTTGATCCATGATCAAGGTATGGGTTGATTCAATGGAATATCAATATGGTCAGAGTGGCACCCCTAAGAAGGACAAAGCCTCACCATGCTCATGAAGGAATACATTCAAGAGGGAGAACCCGTCGGTACAACAACATGTCTATATCAATACAATGGGGAGAGGATAGGGCCACCAGGTGGCCCACATGTCCAAATGACAGCCAAATGGGTTTGGCATGTCAAAACAGAAGAAATCGTCCATATCTCAACTCCGGGATTGGACAACAAATCATCGCGCTGAACAGAACGGAGGTAAGTCCTACTCATCGGACTTCAAAAATTTGGTGAGTCCTCACCAATAGGTTAATTGGTAGTTATATCATATTTATTTTCCAAATTGCATCAACCCTTGCATTTGCATGTTTGAAATTCCACACTTGCATGTTGGAAAGTAAAATTTCCAACCATCATAGAACTAAAGAAATGAATTAGGGGAGAAATTTAATTGGATATGAACTACATGCATGACCACTTGAATTTATCTTCCTAGTTCAAACCAAAAAAGATTTGCTTTGACCCTCATTGCATTTACAAGTTATTTCAAGCTAGACAAGATAATTTGAAAATTGGGTTCAATTTGCTTTTAGCTAACGTAACCCGTTTTCGTGTGTTCTTGATTAAAGTGCAGCTAGGTCAAAATTGTGAAGAGGTGGTATTGCAAGAAAGTGGAAGGTCTCATCAAGCTCAAGTCACCATTGGGAGGATTTGAGAACACTTCTCTCTATCAAACTCAATTGAGTTTGAGGAAGAGAAATGTTCAAGATGATACCTAATGGAGGAGCAACAACCAAATCCATTGCCAAATCCAATCTCAACTTGGCATTTGACATCAACCTTCAATCCTACACCGAAAATCAATGTTGTGAGTTTCTCACACAAAGACCTTCGTCACCAATTGCTCTTCAAATGAGGTATGATTTTAGAATTTTTCATTGTTTGGTTTGCCATAGAATTGAATGTTTTTGCTTGCATTTGTGAGGAAGGTTGACACTTCCTCATCATTTAATTCTCATGCATCCTCACAAGAGTAAGTGCGGGTATTGACTTTTGGATCTCCAAAAGGAAATCCCACCTTACTTGGAAAAATCTAAAACAAGTACCTAGAATCCTTTAAGCATTGTTTTGTAGACTTAGTCATTTTTGTCTAGGTTTATAAAATAAAACTTTTGGGCATGACTTAATTGGTGAATTGGCAAAAAGGCACTTGGGCATAGTGACAACCATAATTTTTTAATTGAGCTTCATGCATAGATGGTGTTACTAGATTTCAAACTCCTAGGAATAAGTGATATTCTTGCTCTAAAATTGGATTGCATTTTTTGGAAGAGTCACTAAATTTTAAATTCCTAGTGAATTTCAAGAGGATAAAATTGAGAATCTTGTTTGTCATGGTCTAAATAATAAAAATTTGCTCTTGAAAGCTAAGATGGTTAGAAACTTTAAAAGGTGTAGGGATCCATATAGTGTATTTCTATCACATGCATTGATATGAGTAGGAGCTTTAGAAAATATGCAACATGAATTATCCATAAAGCTTCACTCTTATCAATGAATAACACATTGATCATGAATACACTTGACATTGGAACCAATGCATCTTTGGTTTTGTTCTTCCCCGTATGTACAAATGAAAGTTCGGTTACCTAACTCGAATGTTCATTTGTACAAGTATCGGTAGCTAACCATCCCTCCCTATTCAAGAGAGGAAGTTTGCAGAAGTAATATTACTATGAAGGCATTCAAGAAGCTGATTGTTGGGATCCCTAGAGGATCCCATTTCAACATCTCTTGGCCAAGGAGTAAATGAAGATGGTTGCTACCTATCGGAAATTATGCCCGAAGGTCAATCATAACTATACGAGGCTAAAGATTTGAAATGGGAACCCTCCATGAGAAACCAATGGGCTGCCACAAATGGTTGAGAGCATTATGCTCTCAACTATTCTAAGCACTCATTCAAGCTCAAGGGATTTGCCACCATCATGGGGTGCAAGTTGTTCCTATGTGGCTAGAAGGTATGTTGTACCTTACCCAAGGAAACCTGATCATACCCAATGCATGTTGGGCACATGTCGCTCCTTTATGGCAAAAAGATATGATACACCTTAGCCAAAGAATGACGAAACATACTCAATGTATGTTGAGTGCACGTCATTCCTTTGGATCTAAAGGTTATCATTATCCTAGCCAAGGAATGACAAATCACACCCAACACATGGAGACCCTGATGTGCGGACAATCAACATCGAAAACACTCTATTCAACCTGAAAGTTGCCTAGAGTGGGGGGTGAATAGGCTAATTGACCTGAAATGACTTAATAAAACGAGATCAGTACTCAGGGGGCGGACTAGTCCGGTCCAGGGGCGGACTAGTCCTGTCCACCTGCAGGGAAAACCTAAAAAGTGTTTCTAGCAAGTTTTAGTTAAATTTTCGTGATGCGAAAAGTGTTAGAATGATTTAGTGAACCTAAACAAGTTATATGGCAAGTATGAAGCTAAGGATCACAATGAAACAAGAGTAATGAACAAAAACGGTAAGGCTAACCCTAGAAGCAATGTACAATAAATGAAAGCGAAGTACACAAGGGACACATGGATTTTATCCCGAGGTTCGATCCCACACAGGAATCTACGTCCCCATTGAGGAGTCCACGAAGGATCGGGTTCAACAACCCTTCCCTCACCAAGTTTACCACAAGGGCCTAACTTGGTTCTCCACTATCACAAAGGTGAATACAAGATTCGTTGGGGCTTCTCACAATCTGAGGCTCCCACCACAAATACAATCTCAAATCACAAAGAATAACTCAAGCCACAGATCACAAAGATTCAACAAGTGCAAGAGATCAAACTGAGAGCCTAGAGCGGTGTTCTTCCTCTTCTTCACCTCACCAAACCCTAATCCACACAAGAATTAGTTCTAGAGGGAAGGTAGGAAAGAAGGAGGCTTTTGGAGGCTCAAAGTCTGTTGTGGCGGTGCTAGGTTTCAAAGTTATCAAGAGTTGGTTCAAATGAACCCATGGGTCCTCTATTTATAGAGGTTCCCAGCCCATACTGCTCACTTTAGCAGATGGGCGGACTAGTCCAGCCTTTGGGACCACTGACATCCCTGACAACTGTCGCACTGCGCAGCAATCGTCACGCTACCCGCCAAACTTCAAATTCAAACGGCCACTTCATAATGGACTAGTACGGTCCACACCAGACTAGTCCAATCTCACACAGAACCTTTTGTTCCGTGTGAAAACGGACTAGTCTGGAGACCACGGACTAGTCCGGCCCCCAGGGTGGACTAGTCCGGCCTCCCAGACTTAGTCGCTGAAGCACCTAACTCTCATCAATCTGGACTAGTCCGACCCCAAGGGCGGACTAGTCCGATCTGAGTCAGGACCTCTTGGTCCGGACTATAATGGACAAGTCCATGGTTTTGGGACGTAGTTATGAAAAACTACTCCATGACTACCCGGACTAGTTCGTCCCACTACGCACTAGTCCGAAGTCAGTCAGACCCTGCTGGTCTGCCTGAAAACGGACTAGTCTGGCTAGGAGCGGACTAGTCCGGCCACCAGCACGGACTAGTTCGGCCTCTCCTGCCAGACCACTCTAACACTCTTCTCTCAATAGGTTTTGATCTCTAAACCACTTTGAGCTCCCAACTTGATCTCAATGCACTTTACACACACATCCTCATACATATATGGCTAGTCTAAACTCGACACGCTAGAAACCCTAGTTTCTTCTTTTCGAGTCGACACCGCCATTTTCATCCTTTTCCTTTGTGAGGGTTTGTGTTTCCACTTGAGTCCACACTTGTGCTTAAGATCACTGAGCTCATTAGTTACTTAATTGTCATCATCAATCATCCAAAACCAACAGGGATCCTAGATGCACTCTCAATCTCCCCCGTTTTGGTGATTGATGACAACACATTAAGTCTTCAACATATAAGAGTATAAATTTTTTGTTTTCATAATGTGCGGGTGCATGAGTGACTCCCCCTCAATGAATGCATCATGAAAAGAAGATTGAGGAAGTCCTTTATACTCACACACGTTATGGTGGGGTGCCTACGTGTTGTGCTCAACATTTGTGATAAGACATATTAAATATGAATATGATCAAAAGATATACATTCAAAGCATCATAGTGATATTAAGCAACCAAATCATAGTCTTGCACAAATTTAAACATTCGAAATGGAATAAATATTACAATAAGAAGTGCAACATGTCCAAGGATCCACAAGATAGAGTGCTACCCCCTCTAACCCCATCCATCTAACTCTCCCCCTTTGGCATCAAGACACCAAAAAGGAAAAGAAGAGGGGAACAACGAGGCCCAAAGTCTAGTCATCATCTGTGTTGCTCTCCTCGCTATTGGCCACCTTATCATCGGTGTCACTCTCCGTGGCCTCCGGGTCCTTGAAGTCCTCATCGTCATCATCGGAGAACCGTGCCGAGGGAGCCGCCCGGGAAGAGCTCCCGTCCTCATGGAACTGGGCGAGCTCGTCGGCGGTGAAGTCGGGGAATGGAGTGATATCGCCATCGCTATCCTCCGGAGGTGACATGGGGACCTCAAGCTTGTCACACACGGCCTTGAGGTACTTCTCCTAACGCTTGTGTGCCCGCTAATTGCAGACTTCTTGCTTCCGGCAAGAGGTGAAGATGGCCTTGAAGCACTTAAAGAAAGCGCTCATTGACTGAGGCAGAGGTGGAAATGGAGGTACCACGGGGTGAGGTACTGGCATCGCAGAGTCAGAGGGAGGCTCCGCATTCTTCCGGCGTGAAGGAGGCGGCACGGAAGGTGGCGTCTCTGGATGAAGCAGGCGATGAGTCACATCCTTGAAAAAGGTCAAGCCCGACACCTTCTCGATGAGACACATAATGTATGGTGCATACCCACAAGCACGATTAGGGGTATGCGAGATGTTGAAGATGTCATCGAAGATGTAGTTGACGAGGTTGAACTTCTCATCACCATCAATAAGAAGAAGCAAGTGCCTTAGGCTTCCTTGGATCACCCCTGCATCACCATCCTTGGGTGCTATGGTGCTCCTCAGAATCCTGTTCAGGATGCTATAAAATGGCTTGATGTTGCGAGCAAGCCCGGCATCATATTGAACATGACTGGGATACATATAGGCCAGCTCATCTCTGTCTACGGCCTTGAGGTTAGAAATAATGATCTCATGGTCCAAATGAGCCTCAAGCCCGAGAATCTTGGCAAACTCCGCAAAAGTGACTGAGTACTGCTCCCCATGAGTCATCCAAATGATCCGTCTATCACCTTGAGTGGTGAAGTAGATGGTAGGGTAGAACTGCAAGATGACCTCAACATTTCAGTTGTACTTGAGTCCCATTATGCCCTTGAGCTCATGACGCTCAGTTGCCTCAATAACCGCATCAAAAGAGAGTGCTGCTTCTGAACCATATAGTCCCAGTCAACCCATTGAGCTTCAATTACTGGCTTCTTCATCGTCTGGTAGACCAGACGGTAGTAGTCATAATGAAAGTCACACCAAAACTTTGGGTTGACGGTGCTCCTTTCATACTTGTAGACTCTTTCAGTTCTCAATTTCCTTGCCTTGTCTGCTCCTTTCCCATGGAAGACATTTGCAGCCAACTCATGCTGTCGATTAGGGTTCCTCTCAGGAGTGTGTACTTCCAAGGGACCAATGGGTTTGGCTTGCCCCTTCTCCTTTATGACCACACCCTTGGCCTTCTTAGCCAGAACCTTCACGGAGGGCTTCTTTTTCTTGGGCTCTACAGGAGTCGGGGCCTTGCCCTTCTTCGGATCTCTCTCGATCCGGTGTTCAACAACTTCTTCTTGGGCTTGCTCCTTAGCCCTTTCCTTCTCTCCCATTGTAACTAGCCTCTTCCGCTTAGAAGCTTGTGATGCGACAACCTGAGAGTTATGAGCCTCTCGCTCCTCTTGCTTCTTCTTTCGGAGCTCCCTACGGAACTCCTCAATGGCACGTGCCAAAGCTTCATCTTCATTGTAGGCCATAGCTGCGGCCTTAGATGCTCTGAGGGCTTGCAGTTGCTTGGCTGCCTTTGCTTTCTTTTGTTGCTCGAGGTGCTTCTTAGCAGCCTCAACTTCTGCCCTTGCCCGTTCCTCACCAAGGTGAAGCTGCTCAGCTTCCCACTCGGGGTCAGTGGGGGGAGAAGCGGATCGGCAAGGAGTTGCCATTGCTGCTGAAACGGGAATAAGGAATAAGATAGAAGGTCAAGAAGGTGGAATAGTGCGAAAGAAATCACGAGAAATAGTCAAAGATAGAGTTTGTCCTGTGTACACTGGACTAGTCCGCCTGGCACCGGACTAGTCTGGGTTACACAGGATGAACCCTAACCCTAACGGTTTTTCGAAAAATCTTTGAATCAAGTCGCAATACTCCTAGACTATGATCACAAGGGTACTAGAAACAACTTTAATGAAGATGCACCTATCAAAAACTTAATGAATCAAGAATGGGTAAAGTTTTTGAAAAGTGAGGAATACCTCTTCAAATCTTGAGAAATCGATGAGATCGGGGATGGATCACGTCGAGAATGATTGGGAAAGGTCTCCCACGCCTCCAAAGGGTCCAATGCACGGATTGGAATCGATTTTTGGTGGAGGAAATTGAAAATCGCCTAAATAGGAGATTTTCGTGCGTGAGGAGAGGGAGAGACAAATGAGCGGGAGAGGAGGGGTCGGGTCGCCTCCTGGGGGTTTAAGTCCCCAGGGGACGGACTAGTACAGTATGAGGGCCGAACTAGTCCGGTCAGCGGACCAGACCCGGACTAGACCGAATCCGCACTTGTCCGTCCATAGGGCGGACTAGTCCGGTCCTAAAAGGCTGAAAACATATATATTTGAGTTTTAGCCACTATTGATGATCCTTTTGGACATATTGCCACAATAAAACTTTATGAATATGGTCAGTAAGCAATCAACAATCAAATTATGACCATAAATCACAAAGTCAATAGTTTTTCAAATATTTTGGAGAAAATCGAGATAGAGATGAATTTCTCAAACACATGCGTTCTTTTGAATAAGGTGTAAAATAAACATTCAGATGTGCATGTTTCAAGCCACATTCCGAGAATCTAAGATATTGAGCTCACTCCTAAGCTCACAAAAACACTTCTCATCTAGGGGCTTGGTGAATATATCGGCTAGTTGGTTCTCGGTTCTTACATGGGAAATCACTATATCACCCTTCAAGGAATGATCTCTCAAGAAGTGGTGTCTAATATCAATGTGTTTTGTCCTCGAATGCTCAACCGGATTATGGGCTATTTTGATGAAGCTCTCATTGTCACATAGGAGTGGAATATGGCACAAGTTTATACCATAATCCCTTAGAGTTTGTCGCATCCAAAGAAGTTGTGCACAACAACTTCCTGCTGCGACATACTCCGCTTCGGCTGTGGAAAGAGCAATGGAGTTTTTTTCTTAGAGGACCAAGACACTAAAGATCTACCCAAGAATTGACATGTCCCGGATGTGCTCTTCCTATCAACTTTACACCCCGCATAATCCGCATCGGAATAGCCAATAAGGTTAAACTTGGATCCTTTAGGGTACCAAAGTCTTAGGCTAGGTGTGTGAACTAAATATCTAAGAATTCTCTTAACGGCGGTCAAATGACACACCTTAGGTGCAGCTTGAAAACGTGCACAGATATACACACTAAGCATAATATCGGGTCTATATGCACAAAGATATAACAAGGAACCAATCATGGAACGATATACCTTTTGGTCCACACTTGGACCATCTTCGTTGAGGTCTAGATGTCCATTAGTTGCCATTGGAGTCTTGATGGGTTTTGCCTTGTCCATGTCAAACTTCTTTAATATGTCTTGATTGTACTTCGTTTGAGTTATGAACGTGCCTTCTTTGAGTTGCTTGACTTGGAAACCTAAAAAGAACTTCAACTCCCCCATCATGGACATCTCAAATCTCTCTGTCATTATCTTAGAAAACTCATCACAAAACTCTTTGTTACTAGAACCAAATATGATGTAATCGACATATATTTGGCACACAAAGAGATTGTCATTAAAGTGCTTTGCAAAGAGATTATAGTCAGCTTTTCCTATCTTAAAACCCTTTTGAATCAAAAAGTCTCTAAGGCACTCATACCAAGCTCTAGGAGATTGTTTGAGGCCATAGAGAGCCTTACGCAATTTGAAGACATGGTTTGGGAAGTCTTGGTCTTCAAAGCCCAATGGTTGCTCAACATAGACTTCCTCCTTGATTGGACCATTTAGGAACACACTCTTGACGTCCATTTGGTAAAGCTTAAAATCATGGTGAGTAGCAAAGGAAAGTAATATACAGATTGACTCTAGCCTAGCTACGAGAGCAAAGGTTTCATCAAAATACAAACCTTCGACTTGTGAGTATCCCTTGGCCACAAGTCGTGCCTTGTTCCTTGTCACCACGCCATGCTCGTCTTGCTTGTTGCGGAACACCCACTTGGTGCCCACAACATTTGCTTGTGGACGCTTGACAAGCTCCCACACTTTGTTACTCTCAAAGTTGTTGAGTTCCTCTTGCATGGCCACCACCCAATCCGGGTCTCTCAATGCGTCGTCAACCTTATGGGGCTCCAAAGAAGAGACAAGGGAGTAATGTTCACAAAAGTTAGCAACACGGGAACGAGTGGTTACCCCTTTTGTAATGTCTCCTAGCATGTTGTCAACGGGGTGATCCCGTTGAAAACTTTGATGCACACGAGGATGTGGAGGTTGAACTCTTGAGTCATCATCATCCTCTTCTTCTTCTTGGTCTCCCCCTTGATGTATGCTTCCCTCTTGACTTTCGTCTTCTTGATCATGTTGGGGTGCCACTTGTCCATCTTCAACTTGGTCACGTGGGGGATGACTTGAATCATTTTGTGGTTGATCACTTGAATTTTGAGGTTGTTCTCGTGGACGAATATCTCCAAGTGCCATCCTTCTAAGAGCCTCTTGTGGAGAGTCTTCTTGATCTAACACACTTTGATCAACTTGCTCCACTTGGGAGCCATTATTTTCATCAAACACCACATCGCGTGCTATTTCAACAATCCCGGAGGATTTGTTGAAGACACGGTAGGCGTGGGTGTTTGAATCATAACCAAGCAAGAAACCTTCATCGGACTTTGAAGCGAACTCCGAAGTCCTAGGCTTCTTATTGATAATATAGCATTTGCTCCAAAAAACACGAAAGTAAGAGACATTGGGTTTCTTACCAATTAGAAGCTCGTAGGGGGTCTTCTTGAGGAGGCGGTGGAGGTACAATCGGCTGACGGCGTGGCAAGCGGTGTTAATCGCCTCCGCCCAAAACCGGTCTTATGTCTTGTACTCATCAAGCATCGTCCTTGACATCTCAATGAGTGTCCTATTCTTCCGTGTTGCCACCCGATTTTGTTGAGGGGAGTAGGGGGCTGAAAATTCAAGCTTGATGCCCTCCTCATCCAAGAACTCTTCCACTTAAGTGTTCTTGAACTCGGTGCCGTTGTCACTTCTTATAGCCTTGATTCTTGGGGTGAACTCATTTTGAGCTCTTCTCAAGAACCTCTTGAGGACACCGTGAGTCTCACCCTTATCATGCAAGAAAAATACCCAAGTGAAACAAGAAAAATCATCAACAAGAACAAGACCATATTTGTTACCGCCAATGCTAATGTAGGTTATTGGCCCAAAAAGGTCCATATGTAGCAGTTCCAAAGGCCTTGTTGTCGTCATGATGTTCTTGGAGGGGTGTTGAGCTCCCACTTGCTTCCCCGCTTGGCAGGCGCTACATGGCCTATCTTTTTCAAACACAACATTTTTCGAGCCATAGATGTTCTCACCCTTAAGAAGCTTTTGTAAGTTCCTCATCCCAACATGGGCTGGCCTTCTATGCCAAAGCCATCCCATGTTCGTTTTTGCCACTAAGCATGTGTCAAGTTGGGCTTTATCCGCGGTAAAATACACAAGATAAAGCTTTCCTTTGAGCACACCCTTAAAGGCGATTGAGTCATCACTTCTCCTAAGGATGCTCACACCCTCATTAGTAAAAACACAATTATAACCCTTGTCACATAGTTGTGATATGGACAATAGGTTATAGTCTAAAGAATCAACATGCAAAACGTGAGAAAGAGTATGTTGCGGTGAAATAGCAATTTTACCGGAGCCAAGGATTTTCCCTTGGCTATTGTCTCCAAAGAAGATCCCTTCACTTGGATCATAGTTCTCTTCATACTCCACTAACATCTTTCTCTCTCCGGTCATGTGGTTGGTGCATCCACTATCGAGCACCCATTTGGATCCACCGGAGGAGTATGCCTACAAAACAAGATTATGCCTTCCTTTTAAGTACCCAAGCGGAGTTGGGTCCTTTGACGTTAGTAGTGAGGCACTTGGGCACCCACACACAAGGCTTGGGGCTCTTGCGGAGTGGCCCAACATACTTAGCAAAGACTTTGCCATACTTGTTCCTCATTAGAACATAAGATGCATCAAAATCATGAAAGAGAGAATGTGGTTCAGTTTTAGGCATATCTTTGCTTGTTGAAATGTTATTCCCTATTTTAGTTGGGGATGTGCTTCCCTTGACAAATACAATCAAGTCTTTGCCATACTTGAAGGTTTTAGCATTTTGCTTTTCACCTCTAGTATAACCAAGACCATCTTTGACATAGGGAGATCTTGTGTTGGTGTATGCACTTCGTGCATACGCCACCTTCTCTTTGTCAAAGATGCCACCCTTAGATGCTTGTTTGTCTTGAGTCAACTTAAGCTCATCCTTTAATTTAAGAATCAAGTTAGAACATTTGCAAGTGGAGATTGTTTCGGATGCAACCTTTGAGGAGGGTGAGCTTTTGGAGGAAGAGGCTACATTAGTCTTGAGGGACTCAAATTGAGTTTCAAGGATCTTGTTAACTTTTTACAAGTTGCCAAGTCCGTTCTTGAGCTCAATGGTTGTCTCCTCAAGACTTGAGCATGTTTTCTTGCTTAGAGCAAGGCCATGCTCTAATGCCTTGCTCTTCTCTCTATCAAGCTCAAGGAGCTCAATGAGCTCTTGACATCTCTCCTTTTCATGGATAAGCATGCCCTCTTGCCTATGTATGAGCTCCTCCTTCTCAAAAATTTCATCCGAAAGCAATTTCATTCTACGCAAAGTGCTTTTACTTATATCCTTAAACATGTGCTCATTTTCACTAGCACTATCAAATTCATCATGAGATGATATGGAGGAGGATGAGCGAGAAGTAACCTTTCTCCTTCCTTCTTTCGCCATGAGGAAAGTTGGCTTGTGGTCGTTGAGGTTTGGGAAAAGCTTGCTTCCCTTGGAGCTCCTCCCGATGGCTATGGTTGCCACCTTCTCCTCGTCTTCAGAAGAGGACTCATCGTTAGAGTCCCATTCCTTGCCCAAGTGAGCATGACCGGAGGGCCTCTTTTTCTTGAAGTATTTCTTTTCTTGAGGCTTTCCCTCCTTCTTCTTCTTGCCCTCTTCATGTGGGCAATCCACAATGAAGTGCCCGTACTCGCCACAATTGTAGCAAGCTTTCTTTGTTTTGGGCTTTGCTTTTTCCTTGCCCTTGCTCTCGTGGTTGTATCCTCCTTTCCTTCTCCTCATCATCCTCTTGAACTTGTTGATGAAGAGGGCCTCTTCCTCATCAGTGTCGAGACTCTCCTCATCATCTTCTTTTTGCTCTTTTGAGGAGGATGTCGCTTTGAGTGCAACATACTTCATCTTCGAGGCGGTGTACCTTTGGAGGTCATTGTAGAAGAGCACCTCCTTCTCCATGATCTCATGGTTGATGATCCTTCCTAGGACCTCCTCCGGGGTCATTTGAGCAAACCCCGGGCTTTCTTGTATCATGGAGCAAAGAGAGACGTTTCTAGGCATGAATGCCCGAATCATCCTCTTCACCACCTCGTGGTCCGTCCACTTGGTGTAGCCATAAGATCTTCTATTGTTGATTAGAAGCTTTAGGTGGTTGTACATCTCTTGGGGAGATTCACCATCCATAATGGCAAACCTCCCGAGCTCTCCTTCAATGAGCTCAATCTTTGCTTCCTTCACGACTCGGTTGCCTTCATGAGCAGTCTTGAGGCTGTCCAAAATATCCTTGGCCACCTCAAGTCCATCTACTTGGTTGAACTCATCTCTTGAGAGAGATGATATGATCACTCCGGCCGCTTGGGCATTGTGGTGAAGGAGCACGACTTGCTCCGGAGTGATGTTTTCTTCATTCTTCGGAATATGCAACCCGGTCAACACAATTTGCCACAAAGAGGGGTTGAGTGACACGAGATGGATCTTCATGTTGTGCTTCCACATCCCGTAGTGGGTTCCATCGAATTGGGGAGGCTTCCCCAATGGGATGGAAAGGTAGTGGTTGTTGGAGACAAGACGTTCATAGTTGTAGCCTTGTTGGTTGTAGTTGGTCGTGCCACCCGTTGTGGAGGTTGAAGTGTCAACCTTTGGAATCTTCAACTTCTCTCAAAGTTTCGCCTTGAGCTGGCGAGTCTCTTCGTCATCTGTTGGTTTGTCTTGGTAGACAAACATCTCCTCTTGGGTTGCTTGGACCTCATTGGTCGAGACTTCGTCATACCCCACTCCGGCCATCTTCTCTTCGAGTTATTATACTCTTTGGGAGAGTCCTTACTCTGATACCAATTGAAAGTTGCCTAGAGGGGGGTGAATAGGCTAATTGACCTGAAATGACTTAATAAATCGAGATCAATAGTCAGGGGGCGGACTAGTCCGGTCCTGGGGCGGACTAGTCCGGTGCACCTGCAGGGAAAACCTAAAAAGTGTTTCTAGCAAGTTTTAGTTGGATTTTTGTGATGCGAAAAGTGTTAGAATGATTCAGTGAACCTAAACAAGTTATATGGCAAGTATGAAGCTAAGGATCACAATGAAACAAGAGTGATGAACAAAAACAGTAAGGCTAACCCTAGAAGCAATGTACGATAAATGAAAGCGAAGTACACAAGGGACACAAGGATTTTATCCCGAGGTTCAATCCCACACAGGAATCTATGTCCCCGTTGAGGAGTCCACGAAGGACCAGGTTCAACAACCCTTCCCTCACCAAGTTTACCACAAGGGCCTAACTTTGTTCTCCACTATCACAAAGGTGAATACAAGATTCGTTGGGGCTTCTCACAATCTGAGACTCCCACGACAAATACAATCTCAAATCACAAAGAATGACTCAAGCCACAGATCACAAAGATTCAATAAGTGCAAGAGATCAAACCGAGAGCCTAGAGCGGTGTTCTTCCTCTTCTTCACCTCACCAAACCCTAATCCACACAAGAATAAGTTCTAGAGGGAAGGTAGGCAAGAAGGAGGCTTTTGTAGGCTCAAGGTTTGATGTGGCGGCGCTAGGGTTTCAAAGTTATCAAGAGTTGGTTCAAATGAACCCATGGGTCCTCTATTTATAGAGGTTCCCAGCCCATACTGCTGACTTCAGCAGATGGGCGGACTAGTCGGGCCTACGGCCCGGACTAGTCCGGCCTTTGGGACCACTGACGTCCCTGACAACTGTCGCACTACGCGGCAATCGTCATGCTACCCGCCAAACTTCAAATTCAAACGGTCACTTCATAACGGACTAGTCCGATCTCACACTGAACCTTTTGTTTCGTGTAAAAACGTACTAGTCTGGAGACCACGGACTAGTTCGGCCCCCAGGGAGGACTAGTCCGGCCTCCCAAACTTAGTCACTGAAGCACCTAACTCTCACCAATCCGGACTAGTCCGGCCCCAAGGGAGGACTAGTCCGATCTCAGTCAGGACCTCTTGGTTCGGACTAAAATGGACAAGTCCGTGGTTTTGGGACTTAGTCCCGAAAAACCACTCCATGACTACCCGGACTAGTCTGAAGTCAGTCAGACCCTTCTGTTCCGTCTGAAAACGGACTAATCTGGCCAAGAGCGGACTAGTCCAGCCACCAGCACGGACTAGTCCGACATCTCCTGCTAGACCACTCTAACACTCTTCTCTCAATAGGTTTTATCTCTAAACCACTTTGAGCTCCCAACTTGATCTCAATGCACTTTACGCACACATCCTCATACATATATGGCTAGTCTAAACTCGACACGCTAGAAACCCTAGTTTCTTCTTTTCGAGTCGACGCCGCCATTTTCATCCTTTTCCTTTTTGAGGGTTTGTGTTTTCACTTGAGTCCACACATGTGCTTAAGATCACTGAGCTCATTAGTTACTTAATTGTCGTCATCAATCATCCAAATCCCACGGGGATCCTAATGCACTTTCACAACCACACTCATGGTGTCCATGGGAGGCAACACAACAATCAACACTCAACCCTCCATTGTCAAAGCCACGCTGCAACAAGGATAGGACAACTCATGGCCTACCTCCGTGGTTAGGGTTTCAACCCCTATCATGGACCTTGATCAAGAATAAGCTTGGGGAGGACCCCCACTTGAGGTAACTTGTATCACACCCACTACATTTTTATTTCAAATCATCCATTGCATATTTACTTTCCATTCATCCACCATCCACCATGCATCTAAAAAAAACATAAAAATAGGAAATTAGATTTGCTTTGCTTATCAAATAAAGATGTGCGGTAAGAATGATTTAGAATTCACATAGATGAAATGATGAATAGTTGCTCTATTTTATTTTTCCTAAGTCCCTAGTTTAGAACTTGCTACTTTCCGAATATTGCTTAAATTGGCTAAAATTAACTTTGCCTTGATTTAGAAATTGTGGGTAGCAAAAGCTTAATCTACTTCTAGGTTGTTGGGAGATTTGAATTAGTAATAGGGCTGCTATTCCTATTTTGAAAGTGAAACTTAGATTTCCGGAGAAATTCTATCAAGATTTAAGTTTCCCTCATTTGATTGGAAATACCTACCAAAGCCATATGATATTCATACATAGACAACACCTTATGCATATGCTATTTGCTTTCACATTGAGCCTAGTCAAACTAGTATAGACCTATGTGACAAATCATTCAATTCTTTTTGAATTCAAGACTTCACTTGCACATGCTATACTTCTACACTAGAAGGAAGCAAAACTCCATCATATCCACCATTCCACAATAAAAAGAGAAACTCCATGCTATTCATAGTTAGCACTCTCTTCAAGTTATTGCATAAAAAGTAGTAGAAGACATGGCTACAAGAAAAAGAAAAAAAATGCATGCTTATATCATAAGCATGAGAAGAAAAAGAAGAAGAAAATATGCTTACTCCATAAGCATAAAAAGGGGTAGCCATGTTTCATCATTGCAATAAAGAGAGTCCACATCAAAAGGAGTCATCTCAATGTTTCCACAACCACCTCCATTCCATCACACATGCACAAGTCTTGATTCAAAAGTTTGAATTGATTTCTCCTAAGGCTTGCTCTTTTGACTTAGCAATATTATGTGTTGCAAATATGCCTACTTACTTTCCCTACCAAGCTCCACATACAAGCCATATTCAAAGAGTAGGAATAGTATAGGCATAATGCCTTGGTGAGGACATATTTCCACTATACACAAAGGAGTGATTGAGAGAATCAATTGAGGTACTTATAATCTAATTTGAATCTCTTCGGAATTTAAGTGGAACTTGATATCTAGGCTATGCTTGCTCCATTTGCTGTTCTATCTTTCAATTACCCATGAATAGGAGAAGGCATAACTTCCATAATGACTTAAGAAGGGTGAAGTACCATAGCCACTTTTTGCAATACTAGGTAGAGTATTTTGTTGTGCACTTGGTACTTTCGAAAGGTAGAACATTGTAGCAACTCCTGATCATCAATCTAAAGTTTTGACTTTGCTCGGGACGAGCAAAGGATAAGCTTGGGGGAGTTTGTTGACGGCTGTTATATACCAATTTCAACCGTCAATATAACTCAATTATGTGAAGGATTGATCATTTCTTGCACATATCACCTTTCTACTTGACCCATTTCCACTTGTACTTGGAGAAATATGTGTATGCAGATATTTATACAGGAATTGAGGAAAAGTATGGGGAGCAATCCTATAAAATATCATCCCAGCCAATCAGGCGACGACACATGGCGCCACATGGATCAAATGGCCCACAAACAGAAGTATTTGAGACCATCCAACGGTGTAGCACCAATATCAGTCAATGGGACCCACCTGGCAGCCACCTGGAGGAAGTACGGGCCGTTTGGAGCCCTGACCAGGTCGGCCGAACTAGGGGGTCAACCGACCTGGTCCTGGTGCCAAACGCGGTCAACTTCCACGTGTTGGCTCCTCCTGGCTCCCTGGAGTCAATGACGACTGATTCACGTGCTTTTGGTGGCGGGAACCAACCTCAACACTAGTATAAATAGGACCCCATACCCCTCACTTCAACACACACCACCTGGGCATCATTCTATTGTATACACTATCTTCCATAGTCCTTAGAGGAGTTAGGATGTAGAGAGGAGAGCCTCTAGTCCCAAGTCCAAATTGGGAAAGGAGTAGAAGGAGTCTCTCTTCCCAATTGCACATTGGGAAAGGTATGTCTCATGTATTCCTTCTTGTATTTGTGACTTTGTGCTCAATAAAGATATTATCTTTAGTCTTCTTTTATACTATACTTGGACAAACCGTTTCTTGTTTGATTATGGAGTCCATGTAAGTGGAAGGTATAGTCTTTATGATTGTACTATCATGATCACATCTTATGGTCATAAACACTATAGACCCCCACTATAGTCTATGTAGTTATGATATGATTATGTTAATATGAATAACTATGATATGCAATCAACATTGGTTCAACAATGATTTAGTTCGTTGCCTTAGGATGGCTTGTGCTGCAGCTCTGAAGGTATTTGCTTAGTATGCTAGCATGGTGTTAGGTTATTTAAGTAGCGTTGGATGTCTTGTAGACCCACGGATTGAAGAGGTAGGCAGTAGATGGTGACAGCCCCATCTGTCCTTTGTAATCCTCCACGTTCAGCTATGCCACAGGCTCTTGGCGGGAGTCACCCTAGTATTGCTAGGGGTAAGCCCGTGCCCGATGTGTTGAATAGCATTGCATAGGAATTCATCATTGACATGACCATTAGTATCTACCTTAGGCTATGTATATGTATTAGGAGCATTGTAGGAGCAATTCTCTAACTCTTAATCCAATCTCCCTCTAGGACCCATTGACCCTTTAGAATAGATTGTCTAGGTGTGTGTCACACTACCCCTATTATCAACTTACCCCCTGTCCAAATAATTGATTAGTATCCCATAGCTTGACCATAAGAGTAGTTTATACTTTACTCCATTGCCTTCCTTTGGGATAAATACGATACCCTTGGGAATACTCATGGGTGAAATGCTACAACGGTATCTTCTGTGCGCTTGCGGATCTCATCTCTTTACCGGAGATGATCTGTGGTGTTAAGAGATACCAACAAGCATTTCTAGCGCCGTTGCTGGGGATGATTTGTTAGTATATCTTAGGAGCTATCAACAAGCATTTCAGGCGCTGTTGCCGGGGATGATTTGTTAGTATATCTTAGGAGCTGTTAACAATAGCAGAGGGAAGGACCCGTTACACTTTTTCAGTGCGAACGGGTATTTGCGGAAATATAAGCACATTGTAAGTTTAACTATGTATTATGTTTATTTATGTTTCTCATATTCATTGTGTTAACACGTGTACCCACAGGAGTGCAAAACTGGTCAGGAGCCTGCATCGATTGAGGTGTGGGGAGGTGATCCTTCACAACCTGACCATCTGTGTTTTTAGGCAGCGACAGAGTCAATGGTGAGTTGATTTTTCACTCTTATTGAATTCTTTTAATCAATTTGGTTGACGTTGTTTTGTTTTGTTATTTATAGGCCAAGTATGGGCAGGAGGCCGAGAGGCTGCAAGACAATGACTTTGATTGGCAGAGCGGACCAATCGTTCCCCAGGTCGCGTGGCTTAGCAGAGGTAGAAAACCTCACGGTCGGTGAGTTGATCTTCTTTTGCAATTACTATGTACGAATTTGCAGAAGTTGTCGACTCAAATGTAATAAACTTTCTTGTTTATGTAGGTTGGACATGTTGCAAGGAGTGGTCAACTCTAGGCAGGCGTGTCCCTCCTCGTCTAGTGGTGGCTCATCCTCCAGGCAATATAGCAGCGGACCACCCACCTGGAGCTCCAGAGTGTCTAGGATGAGCTCTACACGACACAAGAGGAGCTCCACTTAGAGACGGAGAGGCGAGACCGCGAAGCTGCAGCCGCTAGGGCCAGGGACGAGTACCTAACCTTGTATACGACGGAGTTTCATACGGTGATTGTGTTAAGTGATCGTCATTCAACTTTGTTTTTAAAAGTTATGAAAGGAATGTGTGCTAATGCTTCATGATCGTAGGCTATAACGGTGGGGACCGGAATCCCGACATCTGAGGATCTCATTGGGTGGTGTCGTGCGATGCGACACCCAACAGTATACAAGAATAGAACCTGAATAAGTACAAGACGAAGTATTTTATTTATCATACAGCAGAAGTTTTACAATACTAGCGTAAGGAAAGAAACATATATATCATAGCTACGCTCTCAGCACTAGCTATGCAAAAGCAAAGTTATCCATGCCTTGGATACTTTGCACTAGCAACACTCAATCAGGGCGGCGTGCAAGGTTCCCACTCGGCTGTACACCCTGGAGGGGGTGCAGCCTCATCATCGAACCCTTCATCAACTGTATAACCTGCAAAAACTCGTTATCTGCAAACGTGAGCATAAGGCTCAGCAAGACTAACCCGTCTCACTAGACATATGCAAGGGGAATACTAAACATAGGTAAGTTGAAGCATAAAGGACTCGCCTACAAGTGGATACTTATAATCAAGTTTTAAGTAGCAAATGACATTCTCCAAGCACGGCACATCATGGGCTCCACAATCAAACAAGAAACGCTTTACTGATGATATGACATGCTCAGGGCACATAATGCTATTACAGCTAAAGTATGGGGAAATTGTAAACTTTTAATTGTACTATCTCTAAATCATACAAGGTTGCAAAGTAATTATAATTCAATACAATATGATTTTCTAGGTTCTTTAGTATTTACTACATCACCGCTCAGTGAACAAGTGGTACTCTATTACTGCGAGGGACAGTGATTGCAATCAGGACACACCCGAACAACACGACACATACGTCGTTCGGAAATGTCAGCGAGTACACCTGTACCTACATAACACTTCAGTACTAGGCGTATATGGCCACCTTTCACAAGAAACTCGAACGCCGAGCCCGTCTCACCTCCGCGAACAGAAGGTCTCCGCACGGAACACCTCATATGTCCGCCGACCGATTTACACCTTACTGTCCTCAACCCACCCCTATCGATGGTGAGTTAATGGGCCTCGACACCCCAATTATCAAGTTACATCAGTTTATTGGATTCCATATGTCCATTATATTGCCGGTACAATTCAAGCTTGTCCGAAGGGGTTGCATACGGATGGGCCTTAATCGACACAGGCAGGGCTATGTGACCGAGACTCAATTCTCGCCACTTCCTATCCATCCCCTGCCCGGTCTCAATTTCATTATATTAAGCCATTAACCAATCCTGTGAGATATGTCCTACATTTCTCGCGAGTAGATTCCAACTACTCGACTTCTACCGGATTTCCTATGCATTAGCAAAGCAGTTACTACAGGTCAAACTGTAACCCGTTCCAACCAATCCCTGGGATTTTTGGTCAGGCAAGTGGAGTATCAATCATCCTAAACGTAATGCACAATTCATATACCACTCATCATAGTGATAAAGCAAAATTTTATAAACGACTTAAATGCAAACCGGGGCTTGCCTTGTTGCAAGTCAGAGTCTGAGTTAATATTTGGAAGGTGCTCTTCCAAGGCTTCTGGCTCCTCCTCGACTTCGGTCACTATACGATGTGCATAGAATACATATATGAATGACTTTGAAAAATAATTATTACCAAGACCATGATTTAATTTATGGTGACCATTATGTGATAATGACTTAATGGGCTTTGGAACTTTGAAGGTAGGTATTAGGGACTATGATAGAAGCTCTTGCAAAGAACAGGAGATGATCAAAGTAGATTGTGGTCTCCAAAATTATGGCAAGCAATCAACTTCCAAAAATTTTAGAGAGGAAACTGTAGCTTGAACATAGCTAACAGGTGATAATTAAGATAGAGGAAATTGTCCTGGTTCTAGCAAAATTTGTTTCCTAAATTTCTAAGCTGGGGTGAAGGAGTTATTGAATTTCTAAGTTGGCAAGAATTTCTGGAATTATCTTGTAATTGAATTTTTAACCTTTTACTCAATGTTCAGTTTGTGACTGAATTAGGACTAGGATAGTAGGTCAATTAAATCCAAGATTTTTACAGGAACTAGTGTATGACTAAAGGAAAACTCAGTCCAAATTTGGGACATAATAAAGCAACTGAACATCTGTGAAAATTCAATAACTGAAAAAGGTAATTGAACTATACAGAGGGTTAAACAGGTGCAATGGCTCCCAAACTTTTTCTGGTAGTCAAGAATAGGACACTAAATTTTATGTGAATTTTGGGGATTTTCTAGTGGCTATCTTATCTGGAAAAATTTTATTTGCATTTGGAAAGATTATTTTCTACAGAATTTAACTGTGAGTTTCATAGAACCTAATTGGTACTGACAGAAACTAGAGCTCAAGAGCTTTCAAACAAAATTTGTTTGAAGATTTTTGGAGTAGTCTACAGAGAGATATTCAATTTAGAAGTTTGAACAATTTTCTGGAATTAATTTAATAACATATCGGCGCCAGAATTCAAATTCAATCGGGTGGGTCCCATGGGCCACATGGCGTGCTCTGGTCAATGCAACACCGCAGTCCACATATTTATTCGCGTGCACCCGCACGGAATACCAGCCGCACCATGATCCCGCAGCCACTGGCAGGTGGGGTCCTACGGGGTTATCTTCTACCTCGGGCCAACGCCCCCGCGAGGCGGCCCCCGAGGCGGCGACTCGCCGGCGAGCTCACCGCCGGCTAAACTGACGGTCCAAACTTGCTCAAACTCGCCGCCTGGGGGTTTTAGGAGTCGCTGAGCACGACGGTGTAGGCGATGGGACCAGAAACTCGCCGGAAATGGTTGTGCGACGGCGGCGGCGGCGGTGAGCGCTCGGGCAACCTGGAATTTGCTCCAGAGTAGCTCAAACCACTCAGGACCTTCTTCAAAACCTTCCTGGGACGATGCAGATCAAGGAAATGGACGTGGGAGAGGAAGAAACAATCGGAAACTATGAGCTCGACGGCGAACCGAGGTTTCCTCACCGGCGGCGAGCAAAACTCGATTTCCTCGGTCGTTGCTCGATAACTTTTAGGGGTTTTTGCTCAGGTAGGAGCGCTAGGACCTATAGAAACTATCTCTAAGCAATTGCATAGAATAATTACTTGTAGAAGCGGAATTGAAACGGAAACCGAGCGAGCTTCCTCACATCAGCCAGAAAGAAGAAGAACGATAACTTGCTCATTTCTCAATGAAAAGGGAAACGGTTTGCCCCGCGAGTTAGAGCTCGACTAGGCGCACCTTTAAGCTTTTGGGATCGTGTCTTGAAACTGCGCGAAACGCCGGCGCACCATGGAGCAGAGGCGGGCGGCGACGATGGCGCGCGGCGGAGAAGAAACAACGAGAGGTGGAACACCGATCGGGGAAGGGGAAATACCGGAGCGGCGGCCAGCCTTTTATAGCACCGCGGCAAGCAAGCAAGCAGCTCGCTGGAGCTTGCATGCACACGCGCTATCGAGCGGGCGAGCACCGGTGCAGAGATGGCAGGCGGCCGAGCTGATCCGTTCAGCAGAGGCTGACCTGTGGGGCCCACAGGTCAGTCAGACCCCAACAGTGAAGTTAAAAATTCATTTAAAAATGGAAGATCAACTCCAAAAATCATGAAATTTTGTGGAGATGGAAATGAATTATTCTGAACACAATGGTGAACTCAAATCTTATGTTCAAAGAAGTTGGAAAAGAATTTAAAATTCAGATTTGAATTTGATTCAAATTTGCTAAGCGCCTCAAATAAAATAGCAAATGAGTTCCTAAAATCTTGAAATTTTGCAGCCAATCTATTGAGAATATTAGAAGGTCAAGGAAAAATTTAGAGCCTCTAATTTGAATATTTTTGGCAGGGCCAATTAGTAATGCACTTTAAATTGCCTTAATAAACTTCATCCAAATAATTCTAAAATTTGAAGAGGGGTGAATAGAATCATTCTAGAATTAGTGATGAAGTCCAATACTAATGTTAATAAAATTTAACCAGCAGTGCAAGAAAGGTTTGGATGGTATTAAGTTCCTGTGTACCACTATTTTGGATCCTTAATATAGTTGTCACAAAACTCATAACTAAATTCACATGCCATAAAAGTGGGGTTTTACATTCCTCCCCCCTTAAAAGAATCTCGTCCCGAGATTACAAAAGAAGGCAAAAGAAACAGATCTAACGAACATATGCCGCTAACAAGTCTGGATAGTTCGTTCTAAGATACTCCTCGCTTTCCCACGTGGCTTCTTCACCACTGTGGTTGCTCCACAAGACCTTGTAGAAACGCAAGGTGCGGCTTCTTGTGGTGCGAGTCTTCTCATCAATGATCTGGGTTGGATGCTCGGAATACGTAAGATCTGGTTGGAGGGTTTCCAAATCCTCAATACGTATATTCACGGGGATTTTGAGACATTTCCGCAACTGAGAAATGTGAAACACATTATGGACCCCTGCCAGCGATGGCGGTAACTCCAATTGATATGCCACAGGTCCGCATTTTTGATTATTGCAAACGGCCCAATAAAACGTGGAGCCAGCTTCCCTTTCACTCCGAATCGATGGATACCTTTCATAGGAGATACCCGGAGATAAACTTGATCCCCAACCTCGAAGTGAAGAGGTCGACGTCATTTGTCCGCGTAGCTCTTCTGACGAGACTGAGCAGCTTTGAGATTGGCTTGCATAGTGCGAACCCGCTCCTCGGCTTCATTCATCAAGTCAATGCCATACACCACTCATTCACCAGACTCACACCAGTTTAGAGGTGTGCGACACTTCCGGCCATAAAGAGCTTCATATGGCGCCATCTGAATGCTAGCCTGATAACCGTTGTTGTACGAAAATTCCGCCAATGGTAGATGATCATCTCAATTCCTACCATGGTGGATGGCACAGGCGCGAAGCATGTCTTCTAGCACTTGATTCACTCGTTCGGTCTGACCATCAGTCTGAGGATGATAAGCCGAGCTTCGAATCAGTTTGGTACCCAGAGCATCATGGATATGCTCCCAAAAGCGAGCAACTAAAATAGATCCACGATCTGAAATGATAGTGCGGGGTACACCATGTAGACATACTATTTTGGAGATATAAAGTTCTGCATACCGCTTCGCATCATAATCCATGCTGACCGGTATGAAATGAGCTGATTTGGTCAATCGGTCAATGATCACCCAAATTGAGTCGTGCTTATGGAGGGTGGAAGGCAACCCAACAATGAAATCTATGCTGTTATACTCCCATTTCCAAGCTGGTATGCTTAAAGGTTGAAGTTGTCCGACTGGCTTCATATGGTCGGCCTTCACTCGCCGGCACGTATCACACTCGGATACAAATTTAGCTACTTCCCTCTTCATCCGAGTCCACCAGAATTTCTTCTTCAAATCCTGGTACATCTTGTTGCTTCCCGGATGAATGGAATACTTGGAAAAATGAGCTTCATCCAGTATCTTCTTTCTAAGCTCCATGTTTCGTGGTACCACTATATGGTCTTTGAACCAAATGGTACCTTCATTGTCACATCGGAAACATTTCATCTCCCCCTTTTCCATTCTTTGCCGAATGTGTGACATTCCTTTGTCTTCCTTCTGAGCTGCTACAATATCCTCCCTGATGGTAGGAATGAGAGCGAGATTGTAGAGTGCTCCATATGGAACCAAGTAGAGACTCGGTTCTTCTTCTTCCATTGAGTTGATGGAAAGACTGTTGACATGGGACTTGCGGCTCAGTGCATCTGCGACTACATTCGCCTTGCCTGGATGGTAGTGGATCTCAATCTCATAGTCCTTGATCAACTCTAACCATCTCCGTTGTCGCATATTCAAATCCTTCTGGGTGAAGATGTATTTCAAGCTCTTGTGATCAGTGTAGAGGTGTACTAGATTACCCAGTAGATAATGTCTCCACATCTTCAATGCTAGTACCACAGCAGCGAGTTCTAGATCATGAGTCGGATAGTGCTGCTCATGGTTCCGAAGCTGCCGTGATCCATAAGCGATCACTCGTCTATCCTGCATCAACACACATCCCGAACCAATTCCTGATGCATCACAATACACGTCAAAAGATTTGGTTGTGTCTGGTTGAGCTAATACTGGTGCCGTTGTGAGGTGTTTTACTAATGCTTGAAAACCTGCCTCACATGCCTCAGTCCACACGTACTTCGTCCCCTTCTTCAGAAGTTCTGTCATTGGTTTATCTATTTTGGAGAAACTGGGAATGAACCTCCAGTAATACCCAGCTAAACCTAGGAAACTTCGAACTTCATGTACAGACTTTGGAGACTCCCATTTGAGGACTTGCTTGATCTTGCTTGGATCAACTGAAATCCCTTCTGCTGATATGATGTGCCCTAAAAATGGCACTTGGCTGATCCAGAATTCACACTTGCTGAACTTAGCATATAGCTGGTGGTCCCGTAATCGTTGAAGCATGATACGCAAGTGTTGAGCATGTTCTTCTTCGGACTTTGAATACACAAGTATGTCGTCAATGAAGACCACGACAAACTTGTCCAATTTCAGGATAAATACCGAGTTCATGAGATACATGAAATGAGCCAGTGTGTTGGTCAATCCGAAGGACATAACAAGGTACTCATACAGTCCATACCTCGTTGAGAATGCTGTCTTTGGTATATCTTCTGGTTGGATTCTAATCTGATGATAACCAGAACGAATATCCATCTTCGAAAATACTTTAGCACCCACCAATTGATCGAAAAGAATATCAATGTGTGGTAGTGGATACTTGTTCTTGATAGTGACAGCATTAAGTGGACGATAGTCTACACACAGTCTCAAGGTCTTATCTTTCTTCTCTACGAACAGCGCAGAACAGCCCCATGGTGATGAACTTGGACGAATGAAACCCTTGTTCTCAAGTTCGGTTAACTGCTCCTTAAGTTCTGCAAGTTCCTTGGGTGCCATCTTGTAGGGGGGTCTTGAGATTGGCACTGTTCCCGGTGCAAGTTCAATCTTGAACTCTGTATCTCTTTCTGGGGGCATACCAGGAAGATCTTCGGGAAACACATCCGGGTATTCACATACTACCGCAATATCCTTAAGTTCCATAATATCGGTATTGTGAGTAGACGAATTCACTAGAATGGCTTTCTCAAGCTTGAGGACTTGAGAGGGATGGAGTGGAGAATTTAGATATATTTTTCGAGGGACCAGATCTAGAATAGCACCATGGTATTGTAACCATGCCATTCCCAAGATGACATCTAATTTTTGATGCTCTAGTATCAGAAGTGAACTAAGATATATGGTTCCATCTAGGTTAAGAGGTATCCCAGGAACCAATTCATTTGTTACTGTTTTCCCGGCTGGAGTGCTAATCACATATGGAGTTTTGGTGGAGATAACAAGCAATTGACTTTTAATGACAAAAGATTTACTAATGACATTGTGTGAAGCTCCGGAGTCAAAGAGTATGACTACAGGATGATTGAAGATAGAGAACGTAACTGTGAGCACGGGTGCGCCTTCCGGAACGTCCTCGATGGCGAGGTGGTGGACGTTGCTGGGTCTGGTGGCTGGCTTCTTGGGCTGGTTGCGGGGTTGGTTGGCCCCCTGGTAGGATGATTGCCCTCCGCCTTGTCGATTCTGTGGACAGTCCTTGGCGAAGTGCCCCGTGTGCCCACACGTGAAACACGTGTACGGGGTCTGGCCAGTACGAATGGGAGGACGGAATCCCGGTGCACGTGGTGGAGGTGGGAGTGCACGTGGGATCATCCCCTGTTGTTGCTGCGGTCGGGATCTGGAGTTGCTGAACTGGCGACCACTGAACATTGGTGGTCGTGATGGTGGTTGCCACCTCTGGCCGGATGGTGATCGATACACCATACGATACTTCTGAGGAGCACCACCTCCGCTGCCCTACGGAGCACTCCTCTTCTTTTTATCTGAGGACAGCTCGCGCGTAGCGTCCTCCTGCGTGATAGCGGCATTGACGATGTCGTTGAAGCTGCCGCGGTTGAACAGGACAAGCTTTTCCTTTAACTTGGGGTTCAAACCCCGGTAGAAGCATTCGCGCTTCCGATCTTCGGTATTCACTTGGTCCTGAGCGTATTGGGCCAAGTGGTTGAATGATTTGGAGTACTCGTATGCACTCCTTCCTCTCTGCCTTAGCTCCAAGAACTCTTGAAACTTCCTCCTCATAATCCCCGGAGGGATATGGTAGGCGCGGAACGCCTCCCGGAATTCAGCCCAGCTTACGACATGGCCTGCGGGGCGTGCGGGAAGGTAATTGGCACACCATGCACCGCCAGACCCCTGCAGTTGCTGCGTTGCAAACATCGTCTTCTGCTGTTCGGTTATGTCGAGCAAACCGAACTTTCTCTCCATGGAGCGGAGCCAGTTGTCCACCTCCAATGGTTCATCGGCCTCCCTGAAGACCGGCGGATGCGTTGCGGTAAAATCCGAGTAGGAACTCGGATATTGCTGACGCGGTCCATCATCCTGTCGTCCCCCTTGACGAGACGAGCGCTGCACCAGAGTCCGTAGTAGCTCGGTTTGCTCGTTGCGTGAGCCGAGTACTGCAGCGAGAACCTCCGCGAGACTTCTGGGAAGTGTGGGTGGAGGTGGTTGCGTTTGAGGCGTATTTTGTCCCAGGGGTGGTGTATCATCCCCTTGACCTCCACTGGAACCTCCCCCATCTTGACTTGTACGAGTACGCACCATACTGCAATACAACGATTCATACCATAAGTCTCATTGCCTCAAGTTCATCCTTCCCTATAAATAGTAATGTGTTAGATAACAATAGATGATGCATAACATTCACATATATTGATAAAGCACAAACTGTATACAATCTATATTATCTTGGGCCCAAGTTTACAATATATCTCCAAAAATAGACAGACTTCATCTAAAGAAGTTGTCTCATCTATGCTTGGTCACCACAAGTCGTCATGTCCATGTCATCGTACATAGACCTCGCTACTATTTACAACAAGACTCATAAAGTCACAAAACACGCGTGGTGTTTACTACACATCATTACACTCGGCCTAAAGTGATAAGTACATCAACACTGCCCTCTAATCATAAAACTCAACCTCCTGAGGATCTTCTTCTTCCTTGTCATCCTCAGGATTAGGCACCACTGGTACGGGTGCTAGAGCAGAAGTTGATGCCTCATTCAAAATCGACATCCTTTTGGCAATCTTAGCTTGCCAATCTGTTTGTACCATAAACATCCTCCAGGCCTCGTTCTCCTGTTGAGCCTGTTCACAGCTGGTCTTCCAGCTCTGAGCCTCTGTTCTGGACTGATCCCGATCTGCAGTCACCGCGTTCAACTTGGTGTCCCGCTGGTGTCCATAGAGTAGGCTCGCCTCCAACTCAGTTTCCATCTCTAGAGTCTCCTGGCGAGACGCGGCTAATTCCATAACAGCGTCATGCCATTGATTCTCCCTGAGGTTCAAACGATGGTTGAGAGGAGCCATCATATCCCTAAGTCCGTCATTTTCCCACTCAAAGTGATTCGCTCGGATCATGGCTTGCTTCAGATTGTCCGTCAATTCTTTTATGCATGCCCTTTGATTACCCTTCTCGCGATGTGATGCAGAGGCGTACAACGCTAAGGCTGTCGCGGATGTTTCACCGTGAGTGTCCACCTCCGCAAGCAAACGGGTTGCCCAGGCTTCAGAAGCCCTGCCGGTAACTGGAAAGAACTCATACGGAGTACCCACCAGAATACGGTAATGGAGTTTGCAAAACCTCCCTATGGCAACACTTGCGGCGTAGCTCCATGTTTCCTCTAATATCAACCCTTTGATCTTGATGGAGTATGGAGCCCATCCGAGGTGCGGTGGACCAGCAGGCACATCGACGTAGATGGTGCAACTCCACATACCGCTTTCCTGGAACTTCTTGCCCCAATAGCGAGGCAACTCCAGGTAGCCAAACTGGCGAAGCAACCTAACAAACACGTCCGGGAAACCGGCTTGCCCGGTGCACGTTGAGAACACTCATCCATTAGGCAACTGAATTCTTGGTGCTGCCATCTGTGGAGAACCATACCCGGATGTCAATACATAGTATAAGTATTCAACTCAATCAATGATAATGTTGGACAAAAGAAATTATCCATAATCAATTGATTCAAGAAAATCTGCAAACTGGAAGTGATCACAGTTCTGGTTCAGCTGACCTTCCTGTATCAACCCAAAAGTTTCATACAGGAAATGCCAGAGTTAAGAGTTAAGTTGAATATAAAAGTTGTAGTACACTTCAAAAACTTTCCAGATTGTACTCATAAAGCTCCAGGTGAACTAATATGAAGAATCTATACAGGTTTTAAGTTGACTCAAGTTTTCTGGAAATTTTGACAGAACCTCCCCTGTATATGGGCTTACCTCCACATTCTATACAGGTTTATCATGATAAGATATTGAGGTAATGACAAAATAAACATTGTATAACATCGCGTTAAAAATCCAGAAATAAAAGAGTTCCACCCTAAAAACTTTGTTATACGGGTATCGCGCACAAATTCACAACCCTGTGCAAACTGTTCCAAGTTCTGGACTGTAAGAACCAAGTTTGCGACAAATGGAATTAGGCATAGCTACACCCAGATTCAGGTCAGGAGTGACAAATAAAGTTGATAGAGGACTTCCTAAGTTTTCCATAAATGTATATATATGACCATGTCACTATTCTGGATTAAGAGTTATAACTATCCAAACATAACAGTTGAACTGACTGGTTTGCACCAGCAGTCCCGCAGTTCACTGTGTTGACTTCCCAATTTCGTTTAACTCCAACCCAAATCAGGAAAAACCTCCTATAACAAACTTGTAAAGATCCTCCTACCCTTTCCAAACATGTATCACAATAAGGCAGTGGATTTTTCTACAGCAAGTTATGGCAACAATACAGAGACTGGTACAATGGTAAGGTCATCTGGAGCAGTTACAATACACCCCAGATTTCAACAGATTATCAAGCTTTTCTGTCTTTATGGTCAACAGAACAGTTGTAGAGATCTTCACGAGCTTTCCATCCATAAATGATACTCCTATACCATCTATTAAATAACCAAGATTACAATCCGGCGAAGTTGAGCCAACTTCTGCCAGAAATCAAGAATCTTGATTCTATCTACTCTATCGAGTCAGAACCCTTTTTACAGAGTCCAAACCTACCAGCATCTGATATTTGGACTTTCCAAAGCATTATGCATCCATTCTGTCGGTGGGGATGGTCTAGTATCATGTTTGATACTGACGGTACTACGTATCTCACCAAAGAAAATTCTATCCGGTATTTCCGGTTACGTCTATAGGTGGATCCTATATCGTTCTCTCGCAAACGGCTTCTACACGGTCTTCTACCGTAGTTAATTCTGCAAAAGACAAACAATCCCCTTTCACACATTCACACCTCAAAGGTGGTATGGGGAAACACGACAGGCAGTCACAATAATATTATATTTGAAAGTAAATGCATACGACTCTGGAGTGAATCGCCCTCGAGCGAGGTCATATCTCGAGGTACATGGCTGTAAATACGTCTGTACAACAAAGACTCCCATACGATCCGGCTTATACACGCTCGGGCATACGTGTTTCTCATGCTCCCGTAGAACATGGATAGTTCTAGAGATGCATACTATCGGGTTATACACCACCCGACGGGGGATCCCACTAACTTTGAGGCACGCTGGGGTACCGCGTGTCATAGGTTCTCAGAAACATTGAAAGCTTCAGAGACTCCTATTAACTTCCCGTGCCAAGCCACGGAAATTTCACATACCACTCCTCGTATGCTGAGCTTACCGAGATTGATTCGCCCCCGGTGGCGTACCTTACCTCTTACCTGACGTCGGGGCGTCGTTACAGAATATAATAACACATAGTTAGTTTACAACCTTTATACCTTATACTAATAATACTCCTTATAAAGGCATATAGCCAATTCCTCACTCAAGTCCTAATTTTTGAAAATATGTTCTTTTCAAGTACACTGTTCCCAATGATGCTCTGATACCACGTCTGTGGGGACCGGAATCCCGACATCCGAGGATCTCATTGGGTGGTGTCGTGCGATGCGACACCCAACAGTATACAAGAATAGAACCTGAATAAGTACAAGATGAAGTCTTTTATTTATCATACAGCGGAAGTTTTACAATACTAGCGTAAGGAAAGAAACATATATATCATAGATACACTCTCAGCACTAGCTATGCAAAAGGAAAGTTATCCATGTCTTGGATACTTTGCACTAGCAACACTCAATCAGGGCGGCGTGCAGGGTTCCCACTCGGTTGTACACCCTGAAGGGGGTGCAGCCTCATCATCAAACCCTTCATCAACTGTATAACCTGCAAAAACTCGTTAACTGCAAACGTGAGTATAAGGCTCAGCAAGACTAACCCATCTCACTAGACATATGCAAGGGGAATACTAAACATAGGTAAGTTGAAGCATAAAGGACTCGCCTACAAGTGGATCCTTACAATCAAGTTTTAAGTAGCAAATGACATTCTCCAAGCACGGCACATCATGGGCTCCACAATCAAACAAGAAAAGCTTTACCGATGATATGACATGCTCGGGGCACATAATGCTATTACACCTAAAGTATGGGGAAATTGTAAACTATTAATTGTACTATCTCTAAATCATACAATGTTGCAAAGTAATTATAATTCAATACAATATGATTTTCTGGGTTCTTTAGTATTTACTACGTCACCACTCAGTGAACAAGTGGTACTCTACTACTGCGAGGCAAAATGATTGCAATCAGGACACACCCGGACAACACGACACATACGTCGTTCAGAAATGTCAGCGAGTACACATGTACCTACATAACACTTCAGTAATAGGCATATATGGCCACCTTTCACAAGAAACTCGAACGCCGAGCCTGTCTCACCTCCGCGAACAGAAGGTCTCCGCACGGAACACCTCATATGTCCGCCGACCGATTTACACCTTACTGTCCTCAACCCACCCCTATCTATGGTGAGTTAATGGGCCTCGACACCCCAGTTATCAAGTTACATCAGTTTATTGGATTCCATATGTCCATTATATTGCTGGTACAATTCAAGCTTGTCCAAAGGGGCTGCATACGGACGGGCCTTAATCGACACAGGTAGGGCTATGCGACCGAGACTCAATTCTCGCCGCTTCCTATCCATCCCCTGCCCGGTCTCAATTTCATTATATTAAGCCATTAACCAATCATGTGAGATATGTCCTACATTTCTCGCGAGTAGATTGTAACTACTCGACTTCTACCGGATTTCCTATGCATTAGCAAAGCAGTTACTACAGGTCAAACTGTAACCCGTTCCAACCAATCCCTGGTATTTTTGGTTAGGCAAGTGGAGTATCAATCATCCTAAACGTAATGCACAATTCATATACTACTCATCATAGTGATAAAGCAAAATTTTATAAACGACTTAAATGCAAACTGGGGCTTGCCTTGTTGTAGGTCAAAGTCTGAGTTAATATTTGGAAGGTGCTCTTCCAAGGCTTCTGGCTCCTCCTCGACTTCGGTCACTATACGATGTGCATAGAATACGTATATGAATGACTTTGAAAAATAATTATTACCAAGACCATGATTTAATTTATGGTGACCATTATGTGATAATGACTTAATGGGCTTTGGAACTTTGAAGGTAGGTATTAGGGACTATGATAGAAGCTCTTGCAAAGAACAGGAGATGATCAAAGTAGATTGTGGTCTCCAAAATTATGGCAAGCAATCAACTTCCAAAAATTTTAGAGAGGAAACTGTAGCTTGAACATAGCTAACAAGTGATAATTAAGATAGAGGAAATTTTCCTAGTTCTAGAAAAATTTGTTTCCTAAATTTCTAAGCTGGGGTGAAGGAGTTATTGAATTTCTAAGTTGGCAAGAATTTTTGGAATTATCTTGTAATTGAATTTTTAACCTTTTACTCAATGTTCAGTTTGTGACTGAATTAGGACTAGGATAGTAGCTCAATTAAATCCAAGATTTTTACAGGAACTAGTGTATGACTAAAGGAAAACTCAGTCCAAATTTGAGACATAATAAAGCAACTGAACATCTGCGAAAATTCAATAACTGAAAAAGGTAATTGAACTATACAGAGGGTTAAACAGGTGCAATGGCTCCCAAAATATTTCTGATAGTCAAGAATAGGACACTGAATTTTATGTGTATTTTGGGGATTTTTCCAGTGGTTATCTTATCCGGAAAAATTGTATTTGCATTTGGAAAGATTATTTTCTACAGCATTTAACTCTGAGTTTCATAGAACCTAATTGGTACTGACAGAAACTAGAGCTCAAGAGCTTTCAAACAAAATTTGTTTGAAGATTTTTGGAGTGGTCTACAGAGAGATATTCAATTTAGAAGTTTGAACAATTTTCTGGAATTAATTTAATAACATATCGGTGCCAGAATTCAAATTCAATCGGGTGGGTCCCATGGGCCACGTGGCGTGCTCTGGTCAATGCAACACCGCGGTCCACAGATTTATTCATGTGCAGCCACACGGAATCCTAGCCGCACCGTGATCCCGCAGCCACTGGCAGGTGGGGCCCTACGGGGTTGCCTTATACCTCGGGCCAACGCCCGCGCGAGGCGGCGCCTGCGGCGGCGACTCACCGGCGAGCTCGCCGCCGGCTAAACCGACGGGCCAAACTCGCTCAAACTCGCCGCCTGGGGGTTTTAGGAGTCGCTGAGCACGACGGTGAAGGCAATGGGACCAGAAACTCGCCAGAATTGGTTGTGCGACGGCGGCGGCGGCGGTAAGTGCTCGGGCAACCTGGAACTCGCTCCCGAGTAGCTCAAACCACTCGGGACCTTCTTCAAAACCTTCCTGAGACAATGCAGATCAAGGAAATGGACGTGGGAGAGGAAGAAACAATCGGAAACTATGAGCTCGACGGCGAACCGAGGTTTCCTCACCGGCGGCGAGCAAAACTCGATTTCCTCGGCCGTTGCTCGATAACTTTTAGGGGTTTTTTCTCAGGTAGGAGCGCTAGGACCTATAGAAACTATCTCTAAGCAATTGCATAGAATAATTACTTGTAGAAACGGAATTGAAATGGAAACCGAGCAAGCTTCCTCACATCGGCCGGAAAGAAGAACAACGATAACTTGCTCATTTCTCAATGAAAAGGGAAACGGTTTGCACCGCGAGTTAGGCTCGACTAGGCGCACCTTTAAGCTTTTAGGATCCTGGCTTGAAAATGCGCGAAACGGCAGTGCACCGCGGAGCAGAGGCGGGCGGCGACGATGGCGCGCGGCGGAGAAGAAACAGCGAGAGGTGGAACACCGATCAGGGAAGGGGAAATACCGGAGCGGCGGCCGGCCTTTTATAGTGCCGCGGCAAGCAAGCAAGCAGCTCGCTAGAGCTTGCATGCGCGCGCGCTGTCGAGCGGGCGAGCGCCGGTGCAGAGATGGCAGGCGGCCGAGCTGATCCGTTCAGCAGAGGCTGACCTGTGGGGCCCACAGGTCAGTCAGACCCCAACAGTGAAGTTAAAAATTCATTCAAAAATGGAATATCAACTCCAAAAATCATGAAATTTTATGGAGATGGTAAATGAATTATTCTGAACACAATGGTGAACTCAAATCTTATGTTCAAAGAAGTTGGAAAAGAATTTAAAATTCAGATTTGAATTTGATTCAAATTTGCTAAGAGCCTCAAATAAAATAGCAAATGAGTTCCTAAAATCTTGAAATTTTGCAGTCAAGCTATTGAGAATATTAGAAGGTCAAGGAAAAATTTAGAGCCTCTAATTTGAATATTTTTGGCAGGGCCAATTAGTACTGTACTTTAAATTGCCTTAATAAACTTCATCCAAATAATTCTAAAATTTGAAGAGGGGTGAATAGAATCATTCTAGAATTAGTGATGAAGTCCAATACTCATGTTAATAAAATTTAACCATGAGTGCAAGAAAGGTTTGGATGGTATTAGGTTCCTGTGTACCACTATTTTGGATCTTTAATATAGTTGATGACAAAACTCATAACTGAATTCACATGCCATAAAAGTGGGGTTTTACAATAACGGCTGGAAACCAGGTTGTCCTTCCACGGTGGGAGCCACCAGTGGTTGAGCAAGAGTCGCCACAACATCCTAGTCCAGAAGCTCAGGTACATTTTAAGTAACCTTAGTTAAAATTTCTCAAATCTGGGTAAACCATCTCATTTCTAGCTAAACTTGTTGAAATCTAATTAAACTTAGTTAAAGTTGCACAATTCTAGCAAAACTTGCTGAAATCCAACTAAACTTGCTCAAATATATCAAAACTAGTTCAACTAATATATGAACTAACTATACTTATCCATGACAGGGATCGAGGATGGAGGCTCGCACTCCATCATCGAACGTACCGAGAGTGTAAGGACGGTTCCATGACGAGTTTTCGGGTTCTAGAACTAGCGGACGGGGTAGTGCGTAGTTTGTTTCATGTAAATGCTTGTGTTTTTACTTGTGATATACTTTTGTTTGGTTTATGTTAATGTCTATCATATATATGTTAATGCCTGTGTGAGCTGGCCATCGAGCCAGGGCTGGCCTCGAAGCCAGAGCAGTGTTTCATGTTTTGAAAAAAAAAATATGCAAAACTTATTTACAATGGTGGTCGGCAACCGTTATAAATAAGCACACAACATTTACGATGATTGGCGGCAACCGTCATAAATAATTCAAAATTTATTTATGACGGTCACTGTCGTAAATAGGTTTCCCGCCCCGCAACGTGGCAGGGTGGACTTATTTACGAGGGCTCAATTCAGCCCTCGTAAATAACTATATTTACGATGATTAACATCGTAAATAATTTTATTAACGAGTTTTTTTAACGTCAGCTGGAAACCGTCGTAAATAAACCATAACCGTCTTAAATACCGATTTATGACAGTTATGGCCTTATTTATGATGGTTTCGCACTCTCGTTAGTTATCGAGATTCATGTAGTGATGAATGCAAAAAGGATAAAAAAATATTTAACATCGATTGGTTATGAAGCACCGGCCTCTCAATCCAATCGTCACCATACAGCGAATGAAGTTTGCCATAAGAAAACAAGAGCCAGAGCAAATAGACAGTAGGAGGGCGATGGTGGCACTTCGGAACGTACTTGGACTCGGGAAGGGGCGGCACTCAGGTTGGGGGAGCGAGTCAGGCCTGGATCTGTTCGAATGAGAGACGTAATTCGAGCTGTGGCGATGAACTTCAGTCTGTGCGCTCCAAGGATCCGGAAGGATCCTACCTGCTCAAAGGACGAAGCTTCCATTGTCGGCGTTTCTCCCTTGCATGCGTCAGCTCTAATGAAGCACCGTCATGACTCTAGAATTAAGAGTAAAAATACAGTTGTGAGGTAATGTCGCCAGCGGGGTGTTCTCGCAGTCACGCGGATAGGCCTGTTCAGCCGATTTTCCGGATTGTCTCATCCAGAATCTAGAACAAATATTCTTTGTATTGGATGACTCTATCCATCCTAACTGTGAAACAAATACAAAATTACACCATGCAATCCAACTCAATTCATCCAACCAAACACACTCTAAGCCAGGAAAGCGGCAGTATCACTACGTAAGAAACTCAAATAGGAGACAAAGATCAGCGATGAGCGCAAAGGTGGCTGCCACTGATAGGGGTAAACGAGATAAGTGCGCTTCATCAAGGATGCTGGTTCATGAAAGAAAGGTGCGGCTGAGCGTAAAAGGAGAAGAGCTACTATATGGCTCGTCTCATTTAAGAAAGTATTCGAGACGCGCCCGCACCTCTGACAAACAGGAGACGCGCTTCTGCCAAAGCTCGTCTCCTATTGACGAAAGGAAATGAGATGGGTTTTACCGAAAGCTCGTCGCACCCGCTCCTCTACCAAAAGGGATACGTGCTTAACAACAAAGTGCGTCTCCTACTTTTGACGTCTCCTTTGGCTTCTTGATTTTATCCATATGTTTGTTTCGGTTCACTTGATATCACATAGACATGAACACATCACTGAACTTAGTCCACATTAACTTGATAACTAAATCATTCCAATGAAGAGCACCTTCACTGTAGTCCGATTTAAATCAAAAAATAATCAATACTTCCTTATTTATGAATTTTCATTCCTGAGGAACACGATGAACACATCACACATTCATTAATTCACACAGCTGAACACACAAGATAATATTTGTCGGTACCCTGCGTACCATATACCCCTTGGGACTGCAAAAAGACCAAAGGAACTTTACCTGTCTGAGTTGAAGATCTCCGAAGGTTCCACGTGTCATACAGGACCGGACCTGCCTCCCTTCTATGGTTAGTCCCGGTACTGCCATGTGTATACAGCAACCGGAGCTACGTCCCACACATGGGAAAGCTTCGGGCTAAATACCTGTGCGGCACCTCCGGACCTAACCCCCGATAGAGGGAAGCTCCGGTACTGACACGTGTACATCTGCACCGGACCTACCCGTCCCAGACGGTAAGCTCCGAAGCTGCCACGTGTTCAACCGCCGGACCTTCAGCCTCAACAATCAGACTGGTGGACCCCCAACGGATCGGACCTTCAAGGGACAATCAAAGACTTCAAGAACCGATTAAGTGTCATTAATACTATATTAATGACACACAATCGGAAGGCCCTTAATACCAGTAACGGCACTGTTAAGGCCCGTTACCACGCGATTAAGGGTAATTAACCTCATTAATTGTGTATTAAGCATTAGTAACCGCCAGGGCCACATGTTGGGCCAGGCTAACGGTGTAACGACTAGTCCTTGCTATAAAAGGACTGGTCGAGCGATACACAAGAGGAGAGACAGACCTCTTCGATATTCGTCTCTGACACACACTCACAAGTGCTCAAACGCTCAATACAACAACTACAAACCCCGTGGAGTAGGGTATTACGCTTAGGCGGCCCGAACCACATAAATCTTCATGTCTATTTGCCATCGTGTTCTGAATCTCTGCGCGCCCAATACCGAACTACGAACTCCACGGGCTACCAACGGTAGTAGCGGGAGAATTGTCGGAACAAGACTCTGATAGTTGGCGCGCTAGGCAGGGGGGCCAAGATTCTAGGATGGCGAACTCTGCTGCTGGATCGTCCAACGGCAACCCTGCTGCGCAACCTGCTGGAGGCAATCCCTCCAACGTGCAGCAGCCAGCAGGTGTTGTGGCTCCAGCGGGAGTCATGCATCCGCCGCCACCATCCGCACCGGCGAATCAAGCTGGACAGCGGGATGCGGCGTCTGCGTTGGTCACAGCATCAGCGAACAACAACCCTGAACACGCGCTCCTTGTCGCGCGTGCTCTTCTCCAACGCCCACCTCCTCCAGGTGCATCCTAAGGTGCAATGGAGCAATGGAGGGCTGATGTGGAATATTTGGTTGCAGCAGCAGCCGATCGCATCAGCAACCAAGGACCTCCCCCCTCGGGGCAGGCCCCATCGCAACATCGGACCGTGTCAGACAGACTTGGTCCGCACGCTTCCCAACATAGGAGGCGTGATGCTTCTCAACAAGCGACGTCACTGCCTTCCGGGGCGTGACGCACACATATGGTAACCAGGCTTTCAACTCATGACCTCCGGGCGGAGCTTGATCGCCGTTACCGACAACAGGATGGCCGCGTCCATATCGAGCACGCTCGCGAAAGGCGAGAGGCTCGGGACAGTCCTGCTCCTGAGGGAGTAGGAGGAGGTTGTTCTGCCCTGGCCATGCACCTATGCATGGTCAGATGGCCACAAAAGTTTTGGCCTCACCTGCTGGAGAAATTTGGCGGGACTGTCAATCCTGCTGAGTTTCTCCATATCTACTCCACCACAATTCTTGCGGCCGGAGGCAATGAGACCGTAATGGCCAATTATTTCCCCGTGGATTTTACTGGGACCGCCAGGTCCTGGTTCATGAGCCTCCTGCCTGACTCCATCAGCAGTTGGGCGGAACTGTGCCAATAGTTCACCGCCAATTTCAGAAGTTCATACACCCGACCAGGCACCGAACTTGACCTTTTTACTGTCAAGCAGAAGGGGGGAGAGTCCCTGCGATCCTTCATCCAGAGGTGCTCCCAGGTACGAAACACTATTCCTTCTATATCAAGCGTCTCTGTTATTGTGGCATTTAGATAGGTGTACGAGATAAGAAGATGCTGGAGAAGGTGGCAACCAAGGAGATCACCAGCGTCACGGAACTCTTCAGCTTGGCAGACAAATGCGCCAAAGCTGCGGAGTGCCGTGAAATGCACTCCCAACCACCTCCGGAGGACAACAAAAAGTCCTCCAAGGGTGAAGTCACTACCTCCGGGAGTGGCAAAAAGGAGAAAAAGTCCAACGGCAAGAAAAAGTCGTCAGCTGGCACTCCTACTGCTGCAGCTGCTGCAACTCTGAGTGGTCGCGAGACATGTCCCAAAAAACGACCTCGGTCTTCATCTGAACACGGTGGCAGCTCCAAAATGTGGTTTCCTATACACAAGTCGAACAGCCACAACCTGGAAGACTTGCCGGGAGGTCCAGAACCTTGCCAAGCGCTACAACAAGCGCCAATAAGAAGTTCCTTTCCATCAAAAGGAATGAAAACAGAAAGTCGACGAAGCTCCGACTGAAGAGGAGTTGGGCTTTTAGGACCCTAAAAAGGTCTTGAAGGCTATTTACACCTCCGTCAACAACGACTTTGACGTCTCTGACAATGGACACCATCTTTGGTGGTTCGTAAGACATCACCTCCCGCCGTGTCCTCAAGACCATGTGGCAGGACATGGCCTCAGTAGCTCCCACTGCCAGGGTGGAGCCGCACCGAAAGTGGATGGACACTGCCATCACTTTTGATGCTTCGGACTGCCCTCAGAACATGATCGGAGCTGGCCAACTTCCACTGATGGTATCTCCTACCATCAACAACATCCAACTCCACCATGTGATGGTGGACGGAGGTTCAGGGTTGAACCTCATAAGCTTTGAAGCTTTTGTCAAGCTTCAGCTCCGACCTTCGGATCTTCGCCCCTCCCGACCTTTCTCCGGAGTAGGTCCGGGGGCCATAACCCACTTGGTGCCATTACTCTTCCGGTGACCTTCGGGACCTGGGAGAATTACCGCACTGAGAAGTTGGTCTTCAACGTGGCGCGGATCAACTTACCATTCAACGCCATTTTGGGCAGGCCAGCCTTGCACAAATTCATGGCTGCCGCCCATTATGGCTACTTGGTGTTGAAGATGCCAACACTAGCAGGTGTTCTCCGGATTCGTGGAGATCGCACCGCCGGAGTGACTGCTCTGGAGGAACTCCATGCGCTTGCTACAGCGCAGGAGGAAGAATCCGGAAAGGAGCAAGCTCCAAAACCCCCGAGCATTCATCATCGAGGCTCAACCTCCGCACCTCGCGTGCAACCAAGCAGCGACACCGACATCCCCGTCAAAGTCGTCCAAATCGGTTTCGACACTGCTCCGACCACCCGTATGTCGGGAGGTCTGAACGACAAATAGGAACTCGTGCTCGTCACTTTCCTCCGGGCTAATGTCGACGTGTTTGCCTGGCAACCGTCACAAATGCCTGGGATCCCTAGGGAAGTGATCGATCACAATCTGAAGATCTATCCCCACGCTCGACCTATACACCAGAAGCCTCGGAAGCAATCCGTAGAGCGAAAAAACTTCATATGTCAAGAAGTGAAGAAGTTGCTCGAAGCTGGATTCATCCGAGAAGTCTTCCACCCAAAATGGCTGGCAAAACCAGTCGTTGTACCCGATGCTGGCGGGAAGCTTCGGATGTGTATCTACTACACTACACTGAATAAGGCATGTCCAAAAGATCCATTCCCACTACCTAGAATAGATCAGATAGTGGATTCCACCTCCGGGTGTGAATTACTGTGTTTCCTAGATGCATATTCTGGGTATTATCAAATCAAAATGTCTAGGGAAGATGAAGAGAATACTTCCTTCCTCACAGTAGATGGATTATATTGTTATATTGCCATACAATTCAGTCTCAAAAACGTTGCTTCAACATTTGTACAAGCTATGTACAAAACTTTTGGAGAGCTTATTAGAGACGTAGTGGAAGTGTACGTCGATGACATCGTCGTCAAGATCAAGAACAAGGAGTCATTCATTGACACCTTGCAAGGTGTCTTCGACAAGTTGCGAGTCACTCGCACGAAGCTGAACTCGGACAAGTGTGTCTTTGGGGTTAGCTCCGAAAAGCTTCTCAGATTCCTGGTGAACCACCGAGGGATAGAAGCGAACCCGGCGAAGATAAAAGCTATTGAAGACATGCGGCCTCCAACCCGTATCAAGGACGTCTAGAAGCTGATTGGATGTTTAGTTGCCCTCAGCCGGTTCATCTCAAGAGTGGCAGAACGGGCGCTACCCTTCTTCAAGCTATTGAGGAAGTCCGGACCATTCCAATGCTCTGAAGAAGCAGAAAAGGCATTCCAGGAGCTGGAGCAGCTCCTCACCACTCTACCAACCTTGGTAGCTCCGAGTCCTGGTGAGCCATTACTGCTTTACATTTCCACAACAGATGAAGTTGTTAGCATGGTCCTGGTTGCAGAAAGACTAGAATCATCTCTAGTTCAGGAATCCAGACCCCTTCGAGAGGGTCCGGAGCTACCTGAAGTCGAGTCTGGGTCCCAGCTCCCAGACCTGGATCCTCAAGGCGAGATGCCAGAGGAGCCACCTCCTTCAAGTGGATAAGTCACTACTGCTGAGCAACAAGATCCGGACCCCTCCGAGAAGGTTCGGGTCGCTGCAGAAGAAGCTTCAGGTTCCTCCAGCAGAAACCCGAAGGTCCCCGAACAAGGTCCGGACCCCTCCAGGAGGGTCAGGGTTGATGAGGAGGAAGCTCCGGACCCCTTCGGGAGGGTCCGGACAGTCCAATGCCCAGTGTACTTCATCAGCGAAGTACTCCATGACGCCAAGACTCGATACCTGGAGGTGCATAAGCTGCTCTACGCAATTCTTATTGCCTCTAGGAAGCTCCAACACTACTTCCAAGCTCACAAGATTTCAGTGGTAACTTCTTATCCACTGCGTGCAATCTTGCATAATCCTAACTCTACTGGGAACATTGCAAAGTGGGCAGCGGAATTGGCTGAGTCCGACCATGAATTCGTCCCAAGACAAGCAATCAAGAGTCAAGCATTGGCGGACTTCATGGCGGAATGGACCCCTTCTCCATCAAATCCTGGGGGCCCCAGTGAGCAAAAGCTGGAACCCAAGGTTCCGGTCTTCACCAAGCCCCACTGGACCCTCTACTTCGACAGCTCCATTCAAAAGCAGGGGGCCGGAGCTGGAGTCCTTCTCCTCGCTCCGATCGGGGAGAAGGTCAAATACATGGTTGACCTTGACTTCAAGGCAACCAACAACATGGCAGAGTATGAAGCACTAGTATATGGGCTCAAGGTGGCACTATCGTATGGTGTCAAGCAGCTGTTGGTAAAGGGTGATTCACAGCTTGTTGTAAAACAAGTCAAAGGTGAATGTTGCTGCAATAACCCTCAACTAGCTGCATACCTACTTGAAGTCCAGAAACTTCAAAAGGACTTCGACGTCCTGGATCTTTGCCATGTCCAGCATCTCAACAACACTGAAGCCGACGAACTCTCGACGAAAGCTTCAATTGGAGCTCTGGCTCCCGACGGAACCTTCTTCCAGAGATTGTCAAGACCAACAGCTCAGCCTACCGAACTGAGCGAATGGGGCAATACCAGCACCTCGAAGCTGGCGGTCCTGACGGCTTTGTTACCATGGCATCCATCAAGGGTCGTAGGTGCTGCAGGAAGCTCCGAGCAACCCAGCACGCAAGACTGAAATCCTCAAGTTAGTTCCAATGCATGGATCTCGGAGCTCCAGAACTACTTGAAAGAAAATTTCCTTCCTGAAGATAATGTATCCGCTGACCGGATAGTTAGATTGGCTAAAAGATACACACTGGTAGAAGGGGATATCTACCGGCGTGGTGCCAACGGCGTCCTAATGCGGTGCATTACAAGGCAAGAAGGTTGCGAGCTCCTCGCGGAAATCCATAGAGGCGAGTGTTGGAACCACATGTCTTCCCGCACGCTGGTCGGTAAAGCCTTCCGGCATGGCTTCTACTGGCCTATAGTGCTCCAGGATGCAACTGAGTTAGTGAAGAAATGCGAAGCACGCCAATTCCATGCAAAGCAAATTCACACACCAGCTCAGCCTCTACAAATGATACCTCCTACATGGCCTTTCGCTGTGTGGGGGATGGATATCTTGGGACCTTTCCCAAGAGCCGTCGGAGGTTACAAGTTCCTGTACATTGCCATTGACAAGTTCACCAAATGGCAGGAAGCAACTCCAGTTGTGATAATAGACAAGCAATCAACTATCAATTTCTCGCAGTCCATCGTATGCAGATTTGTAGTCCCAAACAAGATCATAACTGATAATGGGACCCAGTTCACAAGCTCTGCATTCCAAGGATATTGCGAAGACCTCAGCATTCAGGTCAGCCACGCTTCTGTAGCTCACCCGGCAAGCAATGGCCAAGCTGAGATAGCAAATGCATAAATCCTAAGAGGACTCAAGACGCGCACATATGAGCACGTGAAAAAACATGGAGCCAACTGGATTGAAGAGCTTCCACCCACACTGTGGGCCAACAGGACAACTCCAAACCAGTCAACTGGAGAGACACCCTTCTTCCTGGTGTACGGAGCTGAAGCAGTCCTTCCTCCGGAAATCACCTTGGGGTCGCTCCGGGTCCGGACCTTCGATGATGCCACGCAGGACCAGCTCCGGCGTGAAGACCTTGACCTCCTTGAAGAGGGAAGGTGTCGAGCAGCTGTTCGGAATGCCCGATACCGCCAAGCTCTTCAGCGCTATCACCAACGGCATGTTCACAGCCGACAGCTCGAGGAAGACGATCTAGTGCTATGGAGAATACAATCCATAGAAGGGTTAAACAAACTCTCCCCCAGCTGGGAAGGACCCTTCCGAGTGATCAAAGTATCCCGTCCCGGATGCGTTCGCTTGGCAACCGAGGATGGGACACCGCTCCCTAATCCTTGGAACATTGAGCACCTCCGTAAGTTCTACGCTTAATGTCACGGAGGTGAGTCTGTAGTTACATGAGATGTATGTTATAGAGTCATTGTACAGAGTCGGCTAGCTCCTTCGAGAGAACAGCCGGACCTTCCCCGGAAGGTCCGCAAAGTTCAGGCAACACTTGTCACAGTCTCAGAACTAAAAGTGTAGCTAGCTACCTTGGGTCAAACAAGAAACGAAACACACTTAGCCTGGTTCCGTACCCTAATAGGGTACTTGTTTCCCCTGTACCCCGGACCTATAATGAAAGACATCATTGTGTGAAAACAGACTCCACGTGCATTTATTTTGTACAGGCTCAATATTTTTTATTTTTCTCTTTCTTGTCTATAACAAAGTTGTGCAATTCTTAAGAAACTTTAGCTCGACCAATTCATGTATAATTCAAGTTGCATTGTCTATTCATCCGGGTCTAAACATTGTTAATGGTCTACTCGTCTGAATGCCGCCAAGCCAATCTAGGTCCGGGGTGTGCTATCGACTTAGCCTGGTCCTGCACCCTAAGTACGCCACTCTACCTACACCCCGGCAGGCCGAAGTAAGGCGAGTCCAGAAACGATCAGACCTGGAGGAAACAAGCCAGTGAACTTGAGTGTATGTAGAGTTGCATTCGACCTAAAGATTGCTTGGGAATAGTAAGTCGCAATTGAGTTATAGATAGGAAATGGATTTTACTATTTTTCTTGACTCTAGTGTGCAGGAAAAATAAAGATCCCATGATGATGGTGAATGAAGCCGGAGCTACCAAAGCTCCGGCATCCCCTAAGGTGGCTTTTTGTCGATGTTTCAAACATTAATAGCAAGCGTCGCTGGAGCTACTAAGTTCCGGTAAAGCCAGTGGGCTAGCCGTCGACGTGAAGAAAAGATGGTGGGACGACTCCATAGTGGAGTCTACTGTCGATGCGCTGCACGTTGACAATGGTCACCACCGGAGCTACCAAACTCTGACACCCCAGGGGACTAACTATCAATGCTCTACGTATTGACAAGGGTCCCTGCCGGAGCTACTAAGCTCTGACAACCTCAGGGGGCCCCTACTATCGGCGACTTCGGACCTACCAACTACAAGTTTGAAGCACACAAGTATTCAACAAAGTGCTACATCCTATTGGTACATGTTCACAACTAAATTGTGTACATCTACCAGGGGGCCAAGTGGGACAAAGTTGTTGAAGACAAAAAATTAAATTCATAAAAAACTTGGATTTCATTCATCTGGAGACAAGAGATTACAAAATTGGAGAAAAAGAAGAGAGAATACAAGCAGGAGCTACAAAGAGAGAATCCTAGACCACCAGGTCCAGTGGGAAGTGAGGGTCCCGGCTTGTGTAGCACGTCAGCATGAACTCTGCGACATTCCTCGCCAGGGATTGTCCCTCGGTTTCCTGCTGGTCTACGATGACATCACCCATCTTGGTGAGCTTGTTGCCTTCCAAACTCAATGCTTGAAACGCCTGGTCCAGCTCTGGCTCCGGGTCATCCGGACGCACGGGACAAAAACCCATTGGCGTTAGCGCGTCGTTGGCTTTTCCCAAGAAGTCCCAAACTTGTTGGGACTCAGCAGCCCTCGAGCCTCGCATCTCTTCCAGGGATCTTCTAGTCGCTGCAAGCTCCGCATTCTCCAAGGCAAGGCGCTCAACCTCTTTGGCGTTCTGCTAAATTTTTCCAGCAACCTGCCTTTCGAGTTTACTGAGCTCCTCCTCCCGAAGGTGGATCTTGTTCTGGCGGTTGACCAGGTCCTTCTCCCGGCCCCGCACCTTCTTCTCCCTGGCAGCAATTTCATCCTCCCTCTTGTGGAGGTCCTGTCCTCGCTGTCAGGCCTTCATCTCCTCTTTCTCACAGCGCTCATCCATGGTACGCTCTGCGAGACTCTTGTCACCCAGAGTCAGCCTCTAAGTGAGCTCCTCCTCCCTCTTCACGAGGTCATCCCGCAGCTCCAGGAGTTTTTGCTCTTCATCTTCGAGCTTTTTCTCTTGCCCCTCAAGAGCCTCCCGGCGCTTGACGATGCTGTCGTGGATGGCGCTGAGCCTCTCTTCGCGATCATTCGCTGCATTATTAGCAGCTACGGCCTGTTCATGGATGGCCCGAGACTGGTTGTCGAGGGATCGCACTATGCTTTCCCTCTTGTCCAGCAGTTGGCCCCAGTACTCCATCTGGGCCTTCTCCTTCTTCACCCACTCCCTGTCGTCAGCCAGCCTGGTTTGCGCCAGCTTAGTCTCAAATTGGAGCCGGTTGCGCCACCTCCTAAGGGTTTGGCGCTCCACCTCGAGGGCCTTGCTGTCGTGGTAGAAGGCCAGTTGCACTTGACGAAGACTGGAGCAGGCATTGTCGATATACACCGACAGAGGGATCGGGTCCGGACCTGCCGGGGTCCTCTCCGCTCGTTCCAGCGGGTTCTCCATAACAAAAATCGAGTCTCACTGTACAAGAGCAGTCCCCTGAGCTTCCACGATGCTAGGGACGCCCTCCGGGATAGCCTCGGCCGCCGCCGAGGAAGGTCCTGCAATAGAAGTTTCGACCTCCGGAGTTGGCTTCGAAAGTCCCGCCACCAGGTCATCAACAACTGGTCCCTCAGGCGGGGGGCCGACAGCTTCATCTTGGCACCCTGGCTCAGGCGCGGGCACCTCCGGGACCACCACCTCAGGGGCAGGTGTTGAAGATTTGGCCAGAGCTGAAGCCACTTCCGGCTTTGACGCTGGTGCCTCCTCCACCGCCGGCTCAGGCGCTGGCGCTTCAACCGTCATGGGCTCGGGCGACGGCACTTCTGCAGCAACCGGCTCAGGCGCCAGAATTTCTTCGACGACTGGCATAGGCGCTTGAACTTCATCAACCACTGGCTCTACCACCGGAGCTTCATCAACACCCGTCTCTACCACCGAGGCTTCGTCAACCACGGGCTCCACTGTCGGGGCTTCAACAACGTCCGGCTCTAGGGCCGGGACTGCAGCTACCTCCGGCCCTGAAGCCGGAGCATCCAGCATCTTAGCATCCAAACTCGAAGCTTCAACCTCCAGGGCTGGTGCCGCTGGTACATCTTCATTCTTGTGGTTTGGCGATACCACGGGAACTTTAGGGGATGAGTCGAGGTCCAGGACCACGACAGCCGGCGCCGGGGTTGTCGCGACCTCAGCCACCACCTGGGGCGGCGCTGGGATGGGAGCCGGAGCCTCCGTCTGCACAGCCTCAGCTGCTGTTGTAGGAATCAGAGCTTCAGCCCCTTTCTTGGGTACCCTGTGGATGAAGGACGAAGACACTTAAAACGCAGTTACAACAAAAAACAACCAACTGAGGTAAAAAACCAAATTTACCTCGGAAGGCTTCCACTCCAGCTAGCGCAGAACCTCTTCTCCGGACGCTCGGGTCGGACCCTGTCGCCACTGGCGTGGTAGCTCCGAAAGGTTCCCTGGAGCTTGCTGCTGCTGTCGGTGTCACCTCGGTTGAGGCCCCCCTCGACTGAGAAGGACCCCCGGAATCGAAGCCCTCAGCAGGCTATGGTACCGGAGCCACATGGCAGGAGTTAGCACCCCGGGGAGATGCCCATGCTGGGGCGGTTGACGCCACAGAAGACCTCCTCCGCCGGGGAGAAGGAACCATCGTGGAAGGAGCAGGTCTGATGGACCTCCCGTCGGCATGCTTCAACTTCCTCTTGTGGCTAGAGGGCTCGGCCAACTCCTTGCCCTTGCCTACGACTTCGGTTATTGGCTTTGGGGCGGGAGCGAAACTGCCTTCAGAAGCTCCGGGCATTGCCACCCCGGAGGTTGATCGCCTCTCCACCTGGCCCAAGTCGTCCAACAGCGGCATCTTCCTCCGGAGCTCTTTGCACTCCTCTGGTATCATATTTAGAGGCAGGAAGGCCGCTTGTGGAGACACATCACCAGGGTCGATGTTCCTAGGCTGGAACTTCTTGAGATGGGTCTTCAAGGCTTCACCGGTCAAGTTGGTGTCCAAGCCGACCTCAATGCAGTTGGTGTCCATCTCACTATTGAAGGCCCAGGCAGGCCAGCTCCTAGCCCTCAACGGGGCCCACCTTTTCGTCAAGAAGTTGCTGAAGACCATCTGCGGGGTCACCCCACCTTCGACACATTCCTGTATTATGTCCAGGATGGGCCTGTACTCCCTCGACAGCTCCAGCACGTCACTCCAAGTGTCGATGTCAACGCGAGGAAGGCCTTCAGGCAGCTCCAGCCTCTTGTGTCCCTCAACAGTGATGACCACCCAGTCTTTCTTCCAGTCGTCCCACTTGCCAGAAGGGAAGGACCTCAAGTACTTGAGGGGAGAGTTTTTCCGCTTCACGAAGTAGTAGAAGCCGATGAACTCATCACTCTTCCCGGTCTGTTGGACAGTGAAGAAAGTCCAGAACAACTCCATGCAAGGGGGCACGCCCACCCACATCTCGCAAAAGTGGATGAAAGTCACCACTAGCAAGATTGAGTGGGGGCCCAGATGGTGGAGCTGCAGACCATAGAAATCAAGCAGCATCAGAAAGAAAGTGGAGAAAGGCAGGATCAAACCCGCCATGGCGTACCCAAGGAAGTACACCATATCTCCAGCTCGCTCCTTATCGAAGGGAAGCTTGCCGCAACGAATGTCATTGTCGAAGGAGTCACTGGACCATCCCATGAGGGTCCGGACCCTAGACACCTCCTTCTTGCTCCCGATGCGGCTCTTGGGGAGTCCCAACATCATCGCGGCACAGCGTTGCGAGAGAGGAAAAGCGAGTGAAATTTTGGAGGATTTGAGCGCAAGTTCGAATGAAGGCGTAAAGAATCCCCAAACGGTGCGCGCTTTCCTTCTTAAGTAAGCCCCCGCAACTATTGGATGGAAACCGCAAAGGAGCCAACGATACAGTTCAAAAACTTCACCCTGCCAATGACAAGGGGGCCTGGGGCCACCCCGACGATCAAGTCGAGGTCCTTACCCCAGGCGAACGGTTGTCATCATGAAAGGCAGGAAGCCCGAGGGCGGCGGCCTGACAGGGCGCGTGGAACCGATTCGGTTTTTGTATCGGGTGTAAGACCTATGTGTGCTGAATACATTGGCTTGTAGTGAATACACTTGCTTTGATGATAAAAGTTTTGAATATCACCAAAACACCTTTTTATTAAGGTCCTGCTAGTTTTGTAAGCTCCGGTGGGAGCTTGGTTATACTAGTTTTGGTAAGTTCTGGCACTAGATTCTACTAGCTTTTGTTAGCTTTGGCTCAAGGTCCGGGTTGCTCTGGCAAGGTCCGGAATTTGACCGCAATGCTTCTGTTTTTCATTTGCAATGTTTCGTACTTGCTTTACATCTCTGGAAAGATTGCTTAGTATTCATTTGCTAAGTCTTTAGTGCGTTTTTAGTTGACATGAATGATATCGTGTTACTGTGGTTTTGCAACATGCTTATGTGAGGTTCTCACGTAAGGTGTTGTGTTCGGAACAAACTTGAGTCAAGTCGAGGACTTGGGCTCGTATGGATTGGTTGTTTATTCATGTGCAAGTGTTGCTTGAGTTCAGGACATGGCTGGTGATGGGATCCATTGGACTAGTCTCAGGGAGGAGATGAGGTTCCAACAACCAAATTCAGAAGGAATTGTGGTTGAGCTGATCAGGAGTTGTGCAGCATGATTGAATCAAGAACAATGCATGTGAAGGTATCGTGGACGTCATTGGAAGATGTTTGCACGTGTGCAAGGAGTGAATGGACGTGGCTACATGGTTCCGAGACGTGATGAAGAGATGTGGACGTAAAGAGTTGGTCGGAAAGGTCCAACCGACTAGGTTATGGACTTAGGCTACGACTGAGTCGGGTTTGACTCAACTATGGAAAGATTTGAGTTGGTTATGATAGGATTTCGTATGGGTCACGAATTTGAGTTGTTTAGGAATGTGGGATACATTCCTAAGGTGTTTGGAAGTCTTAAGATTGGTTCTATCTGCGTATAGAAGAATCCTAAGCAGTTATGGAAAGTTACGATTCGTGAACAGAGTAGGATTGGAGTCCTAGTTGAGATTAGATTGGCCTAAGGGCTAGGTATATAAGCAAGGGAGCCCAGAGCTCGTGGTGCACGACTTTGGGGCTGTTCCTCTTGTTTTCTATTGAATAAAATTCGTAGTTTGAAGGAACTTTTGTGCCTTGTTCGTCAGACTTGTTCCAGACAAGTTTTACTCGTCGAGTTTCTGGACAGCACTACCTTTCGTCTGTGGTTTTATCATAACTCGAGTTTTACCGATCCAATTGATGTGATTCTTTTCGGGTTGTCTTCACAACTTGATTATCTATCATCTGTCGAAATTTCACGGTCATTGGATTTGTGGTCTATGATCTACACGAGTTTCTTTGCAGCGTTCCAGAACTATTTTTTTTCTCGGGTAGGGCAGATTGACCTTTGTTTGATCTTTCGATCATAACTTGAGTTTTTCTCGACGGATTTGAGTGATTCTTGTTGTGTTCTCTTCGTGACTTGATTCTCTCTGATATCTATCACTTTTGTCATGGTGAAACACGTTTATATTAGTCTCACACACGATTTCTTTAACAGATTGTTTTTCTACAGAAGGGGTTGGGGTTTAATTGTTTCCGCTGCGTAAGATTTTTAAATTTACCATTCACCCCCCCCCCCCTCTGATAGATTTTCACGTGCTCTTCGATCCTACAATTGGTATCAGAGCCACAGTGCTCTAATCTTTGTGATTTGCACGTGTTTTTGACTAATCATCATGGAGAAGTACTCCGCCAAACCTTGTGTGTTTGCTGGTATTGATTTTCAGATTTGGAAGGCACGCATGGAGGCTTTCATCCAGGAACAAGGCTTCACAATATGGGAGAAGGTATACAAGCCTTACGAAGTACCATCAAAAAATCAAGTTACATCTACAAATCTGAGAGATGTCGACAACAACAACAAGGCTCGGAACTTGATCATACAAGGATTAACACAAAGCGACTTTGACCGTGTTGTACACCTCTGGTCTGCATACGATGTGTGGAAAGCACTTTGTGACTACCACAAAGGATCCAACACGATCAAAGAGGTAAGGCAAGACATGTTCAAGAAAGAATACATGCGCTTCGAGATGCAACCCGGTGAGTCTATTTATGACCTTTTTGCTCGCTTTAATAAGATTCTCAGCAACTTGCGTAGTGTCAATGTTAATTTTTCAGATGCTGAAAATGCTAGGCAATTGCTAAGTGCATTAGATATGTCAATTTGGGAAATGAAAGTCACATCTATTCGTGAATCTACTGTCATGAGTTCACTTACTTTAGATGTGCTATATTCCAAGTTAAAAACTCATGAAATTGACATAATATCACGTAAGAACCCCAACAAGTCTATTGCTTTTGTTTCTCAACGTGATATGCCTAGCTCCGGCCAATCTTCATCTTGTGGTACACTTGCTTTGTTGTCCTCTCTAACCCTTGAACAGATTGAGGAGTTTCCATAGGAGGAGCTAGCACTTCTCTCTACGAGGTTCTCAAAAGCATTGCAAAATGTGAGAACTAGAAGAAGAGGAAGCTCCGGATCTCAACGATGCTTCGAATGTGGTAAGACATGACATTTTCATTCAGATTGACCTTTTCAGGTCCTACTTCCCGGGATGAAAAGGAAACAAGAATGAAGCACTCCTCTGCAAAAGATACGAAGAAAAAGAAGGGTTTTACAGGACGTCAATTGGTGAGCAGTTTTATCTCAGCACTCCAGGAACTTGGCTCAGGCGACGTGGACTTTGAAAGTGATGAAGATGAAGATGATTTGGCAAACTTGTGCTTCATGGCGGGCAAGTCAAGATCAAGTATGGAGGAGGCAGAACACAACAGCGACAATGAAGAGGTATGTCCTACTTGGGAAGAAATGTGTGATGCTATTTCTCGTGCCACTGTTATTGTTAAGAAAAAGGTCAAAAAGCTGAGGGACAATGCTGTTAAAATTGAGTCACTAGAATCTGAAATTAATCGTTTGAAATCCTTGATTCCTAGTGATGATTCTTGTTCTTCATGTGACTTAATATATGAACAATTGTCCCCCCTAAGAAGTGCACATACCTCCACACTTGATAAACTTGAACTTGAAATTGAAAAGAACAAAAAGCTTGCTGCACTTAATATTGGAAACTTAAAAGATGCTTCTTGTTCTACAATTGATTTGCATTGTTCTAGTTGTGATGATCTTGAAAAGAAACTAAAATATGCTATGAATGAAATTTCAATATTGAATAATGCTTTACGTTCTCATGAAGTTAAATATTGTTCCAATTGCAAATTAAAAGGAAAAACTTCATGTGAAAATTGCCTTGATTTGTCCGATAAACTTGATAACATGCATAAGACATTTGATCGGTTTTGTAATGGGAATAAGAACCTAAACTTTCTGTTGAATTCATCCAAGTCTTGCAATGATAAAACTGGTTTAGGTTTTGATTCTCATGCTCATGCTAAGGCACATCCACCTAAAATTGTAAAGTCATTAGGAAGTGGTTTGATTCAAACAGTTCCTAAACAAAATGAAGTGGTTTTAAAATCTACAGGAGTATTGTCTCATTCGGTTTCAAATAAAAATATTGTTTGCTCATCTAGACATGAACACAAAGTTAATTTTCATTGTACCTATTGTGGTAGAGATGGTCATGTCATAGATTTTTGTTATAGACTAGCTAAACAACAGAAAAGGGAAAGAATGGTTGCTAGATCTCATAACTTTCATTCAAAATTTGCTGCACATATTGAACCGAATGTACAACCTGCTATTTTGAGTCAAAAACATTCAAAGTTTACCTCTGGACCTTCTGTTTTTGCCTCCGGAGCTACTGATTTTTGTGCTACACAAGTAACACCTTATAGGTCAGTAGTTAAGAATAAAAAATCTCAAACTTTGACTCATAAACCTGCTATTTTGTCTCAGCTTTCGCGTGTTTTTCCTGCTGCACGTCGCGTGACTCAGTACTGGATTCCTAAATGCCTTTTGACTAACCCCAGTATTGAGTCATCGACGTATTGTGCTTCTATGTAGGTTACACGTTTGAGGAAGGAGAACATTTGGATTGTGGATTCAGGTTGCTCACGCCACATGACCGGTAACAAAGATTGGTTCTCCTTCCTCTCTTTTGTGTCATGTGTAGAGAATGTTACTTTTGCCGATAATTCTTCAACTCCTATAATTGTTAAGGGTTCGGTTAGAGTAAATGATCACTACACTTTGAAGGATGTGGCACTTGTCAAAAATTTAAAATATAACTTGCTTTCTGTTTCATAATTGCTAGATGAAAATTTGGAAATTATTTTCAATAAAAACTGCTACAAAGTTGTAAGTTCAAATAGTGAGCTTATTTTTAACATGTCTCGGTTTGGAAGAGTTTTTAAAGCTGATTTTGATATGTCTTCCTCTAAGCATAGGTGTCTAGTTGCTAATGATTCAAAGGACCTATATTTTTGGCATCGTAGACTTGGTCACGTAGGCTTTGATCACCTAACGCGTGTTAGTGCTCTCGATCGCATACGTGGGCTGCCTAAGCTTAAAGGGGACAAAGAAATTGTGTGCTCTTCTTGTAGACATGCTAAAATGGTTGCAGGTTCACATACTCCTCTCACAATGATCATGTCAACTGAACCATGTCAACTTTTGCATCTTGACACCGTAGGACCTTCACGTGTTCAATACTTTATGGCGTATAAGAATGAAGTTTTTAGTCACTTTAGAACTTATTTCTTAGATTATCAATTGATTACCCAGGATCTTTAAAAGCAATTAGAAGTGATAATGGAACTGAATTTAAAAATCAATCTTTTGATCACTTTTGTGTTGAAAATAGAATAGATCATCAATTTTCTTCACCACATGTACCTCAACAAAACGGTGTTGTAGAAAGAAAGAACATAACCTTAGTTGATATGGCTAGGACTATGCTTGATGAATATAAAGCTCCTAGGAAATTTTGGGTTGATGCATTAGCAACCGCTTGTTATGTCTCAAATCGTGTTTTCTTGCGTGCTAAGCTAGGTAAAACACCATATGAGGTCCGGTTTGGACATAGGCCTAGTGTTACACACTTTCGGGTCTTTGGTTGCAAATGCTTTGTTAAGAAACATGGTAATCTTGATAAATTTGAACCTAGATCCATTGATGGCATGTTTCTTGCTTATCCATCTCATACTAGAGGCTACCGTGTGCTTTTACTTGACACTAACAAAATTGTAGAGACTTGTGAAGTGTCTTTTGATGAAGCTAGCCCAGGTACTAGCTCAAACATTGTAGGTCCAGATCCATATCCGCAGGGGGGGAGCATTTTCGTTGAAGATGAGGAAGAATTGGAGCTGCTGCCCGAAAATTCAGCAGCTAAAGACTTTGGTTCAGCTCCGGATGTTAATCCTCAACTAGCACCGACAGCCATCAATGCTGATTCAAATCATCCTCTAGTCACAAGCTCATCAAGAAGAAGCTTGTGAGACATCTGTTCCCCTACGGTTTTACAAAGATCATCCCCCACGACAGATGATTGGAAGCTTGCACGAATGAGTCACACGGTCCAGCAATGATGAGCTCCGAATTTGAAATGAGTATGATGGGTGAACTCACTTACTTTTTGGGACTACAAATCAAGCTAACAAAGGAGGGTACCTTTGTGCATCAAACGAAGTATACAAAAGATCTCCTAAGGCGCTTCAACATGGACAAAAGCAAGTCTCTTCGGACACCAATGGGAACAGCAACAACACTTGGACTTGATGAAGATGGTGAACCCGTGGATCAAAAAGAATATAGAAGCATGATCGGGTCACTTTTGTACCTCACGGCATCAAGACCAGACATACAATTCAGCGTATGTCTTTGTGCACGGTTTCAAGCCTCCCCACGTGCTTCACATCGTCAAGCCGTCAAAAGGATTCTCAGGTACTTACATGGAACTCAAGAATTTGGCATTTTTCTTCCTTCTTCCTCAACCGTTACTTTGAAAGCTTTTCCTGATGCTGATTTTGGGGGTTGTAGGATTGATAGGAAAAGCACTTCTGGTGCTTGTCATTTTCTTGGTAATTCTCTTGTTGCTTGGTCCTCTAGAAAACAAAATTCAGTTGCACAATCCACAGCCGAATTTGAATATGTAGCTGCTGCTAGTGCTTGCTCACAAAATCTTCGGATTGTTCAAACACTTAAGGACTATGGGGTTGATCTAGATAGTGTTTCACTGTTCTGTGATAACACTAGTGCCATTTGCATTGCTAAAAACCCCTTGCAAAATTCTAGAACTAAGCACATTGACATTAGGTATCACTTTCTCCGAGATAATGTTGAAAAAGGAAACATTGTGCTTCACCATGTAGATACCGAACAACATTGTGCTTTTACAAAACCTTTAGATTTCACTCGTTTTTGTTACATTCGTAGTGAAATAGGGGCTATGCATCCTCATGGCTTAAATTGAGAGGGAGTTTTGAAACTTGGGAAGTATATGTGTGAATCTGAAATTAAAATAATATGAGCATAGTATTTCATACATATATGACTTTGTGATTCTTTTTACATGCTGAAAGTTCTTACTACATTACTCGTATTATACATTTTGTAGTTTTTGCCATGTCTAGTAATTGGAATAATTACTTACACTAAAACTGGTCATGATCGAACTTTCTTGCTGTTTTGAACTTGTTACATGTTCACAAGTGCTTTTAATTATTAAGAATTAATCAAGTAATCTACTCACATGTTGAGTTTTTATGAACAAATATAAATTGAGAAAAGATCAAGAGAATATGCATGCATCGCACTTCTTCTTTTGAGATGGCTTATCATTGCACTTAGATATGAACTTGGAAGAAGTTGTGTATGACTAAAATCGTGTCCTTAAGCTTCTGATTGTCAAATGACATAGGCTTGGCTTGGTTGGTTAGAATAAGACAGATGCGCATATAATCTCTTGCAAATATCATATGATCTAAATTTGTGCATTGAAAAATAATAAAATGCAGCAACTAGTGTCATGATTTCAGGTTTTGAAATAGTTAAGTTTGTGAGCATGACTTACTTAAATTGAAAATTACATTTGATCTCTAGCATGGCTTACACTACTTTTTGTATCTCATTGATGTGATAATGTAAGGTACCTGATAGTATGACTTGGATGAGCTTTGTTTATATGTATATGTTATAATATGCTCATAACAACTAAAGGGGGGGAGATAATTTGATTATATGCTCATGACTTGCTGAATACATTGTCAAAGGGGGAGAGATAAGCATGAAGAGAAAGACAATATGTGCATAAGGAGAGATAATAACGGGGGAGAGATAATATGGGATAATTTTTGGATTTTCTTCTCATTTTACTTTTGATTTACAAAGGGTGAGAAATTGTCTTCAAAACTTTTATGTGAATAAGTCCATGTTCGGATTTTAAATGGTGTTGCCAATGCATTCATCAAGGGGGAGATTGTAAGACTATGTGTGCTGAATACATTGGCTTGTAGTGAATACACTTGCTTTGACGATAAAAGTTTTGAATATCACCAAAACACCTTTTTATTAAGGTCCTGCTAGTTTTGTAAGCTCTGGCGGGAGCTTGGTTATACTAGTTTTGGTAAGTTCCGGCGCTAGGTTCTACTAGCTTTTGTTAGCTTCGGCTCAGGGTACGGGTTGCTCTGACAAGGTCCGGAACTTGACCGCAATGTTTCTGTTTTTCATTTGCAATGTTTCATACTTGCTTTACATCTCTGGAAAGATTACTTAGTATTCATTTGCTAAGTCTTTGGTGCATTTTTGGTTGACATGAATGATATTGTGTTACTGTGGTTTTGCAACATGCTTATGTGAGGTTCTCACGTAAGGTGTTGTGTTCGGAACTAACTTGAGTCAAGTCGAGGACTTGGGCTCGTATGGATTGGTTGTTTATTCATGTGTAGGTGTTGCTTGAGTTCAAGGCATGGCTGGTGATGGGATCCATTGGACTAGTCTCAGGGAGGAGATGAGGTTCCAACAACCAAATTCAGGAGGAATTGTGGTTGAGCTGATCAGGAGTTGTGCAGCATGATTGAATCAAGAACAATGCATGTGAAGGTATCGTGGACGTCATCGGAAGATGTTTGCACGTGTGCAAGGAGTGCATGGACGTGGCTACATGGTTCCGAGACGTGATGATGAGATGTGGACGTAAAGAGTTGGTCAGAAAGGTCCAACCGACTAGGTTATGTACTTAGGTTACGGCTGAGTCGGGTTTGACTCAAATATGGAAAGATTTGAGTTGGTTATGATAGGATTTCGTGTGGGTCACGAATTTGAGTTGTTTAGGAATGTGGTATACGTTCCTAAGGTGTTTGGAAGTCTTAATATTGGTTCTATCTGCGTATAGAAGAATCCTAAGCAGTTATAGAAAGTTACGATTCGTGAACAGAGTAGGATTGGAGTCTTATTTGAGATTGGGTTGGCCTAAGGGCTGGTTATATAAGCAAGGGAGCCCAGAGCTCGTGGTGCACGACTTTGGGGTTGTTCCTCTTGTGTTCTATTGAATAAAATTCGTAGTCTGAAGGAACTTTTGTTCCTTGTTTGTCAGACTTGTTCCAGACAAGTTTTACTCATCGAGTTTCTAGACAGCACTACCTTTCGTCTGTGGTTTTATCATAACTCTAGTTTTACAGATCCAATTGACGTAATTCTTTTTGAGTTGTCTTCACAACTTGATTATATATCATATGTCAAAATTTCACGGTCATTGGATTCGTTGTCTATGATCTACACGAGTTTCTTTGCAGCGTTCCAGAACTGTTTTTTTTTCTCTCGGGTAGGGCAGATTGACCTTTGTTTGATCTTTCGATCATAACTTGAGTTTTTCTCGACGGATTTGAGTGATTTTTGTTGTGTTGTCTTCGTGACTTTATTCTCTCTGATGTCTATCACTTTTTTCATGGTGAAACACGTTTAGATTAGTCTCACACATGATTTCTTTAACAGATCGTTTTTCTGCCGAAGGGGTTGGGGTTTAATTGTTTCTGCTGCATAAGATTTTTAAATCTACCATTCACCCCCCCCCCTCTGGTAGCTTTTCACGTGGTCTTCGATCCTACATCAGGAACCGGTGACCTTCAATTGTGTGAGATCCGCACGCTCAGATCTCACCTGCTGCATCCTGGATATGTCACGTGGCATTGGCTTAACTGCGAATTATCGCCAACGGCACATCCGAAGACCCTTGAAGACACGGATCAAAAACCGAAGGATGGACCCACCTCCGGTAGAAAGACTTTATCCAAAAGGTCTCTCCCAGAGGTGGGCCCAGGGGGTCACTGTTGGTACCCTGCGCACCGTATACCCCTTGGAACTGCAAAAAGACCAAAGGAACTTCACCTGTCTGATTTGAAGATCTCCGATGGCCCCAAGTGTCATACAGGACCGGTCCTGCTTCCCTTCTATGGTTAGTCCCGGTGCTGCCACGTGTATACAGCAACCGGAGCTACATCCCACATATGGGAAAGCTCCGGGCTAAATACATGCGCGGCACCTCTGGACCTAACCCCCGACAGAGGAAAGCTCCGGTACCGACACGTGTACATCTGCACCGGACCTACCCGTCCCAGACGGTAAGCTCCAAAGCTACCACGTGTTCAACCGTCAGACCTTCAGCCTCAACAATCAGACTGGTGGACCCCCAACGGCTCAGACCTTCAAGGGACAATCAAAGACTTCAAGATTAAGTGTCATTAATACCATATTAATGACACACGATCGGAAGGACCTTAATACCAGTAACAACACTGTCAAGGCCCGTTACCATGCTATTAAGGGTAATTAACCTCATTAATTGTGTATTAAGCATCAGTAACCGCCAGGGCCACATGTTGGGCCAGGCTAACGGTGTAACGACTAGTCCTTGTACTATAAAAGGACTGGTCGAGCGATACACAAGAGGAGAGACAGACCTCTTAAATACTCGACTCTGACATACACTCACAAGTGCTCAAACGCTCAATACAACAACTACACACCCCGTGGAGTAGGGTATTACGCTTAGGCGGCCCGAACCATGTAAATTTTCGTGTCTATTTGCCATCATGTTCTGAATCTCTACGCGCCCAATACTGAACTACGAACTCCGCGGGCTACCAACGATAGTACCGGGAGAATTGTCGGAACAATACTCCGACAATATTCATTCACACAGATGAACACAGGTAAATTTCATTCATTAACACAATATATTACAAAAACATGAAAAAAGTACAAGAAGACACAAGAAAATAAAACATCAACTAAAAACAACAAAAGAAAAACTAAATCCTCCTCCTCCTCCTCCTCCTCCTCCTCCTCCTCCTCCTCCTCCACCTCCTCCTTCTCCTCCGGCGGTGGCGACCCCGACGCCGGTGCAACAAGAGTATGGGCTGGCCACTCCGACTGCACTGGCGGTGGAACCCTGTGACCGAGGTTTCACTCAGTTGTCGCCACCAAGTTACTGCGCCCCTCGGCGCCGAGCACTTGGGCCATCATCTCGAACAGAATGTCGAGACAATTGGCCACACCCGTGAGGGCATAGAGGTAGTGGCCGGTGGTACCCATTTCTATAAACTCTGGAAGGGTACTCAGACCCAAGGAACTCATAGCGTGAGATGTACTGTTGTAGGCCTCTCACACCATAACGAGGCATGGTTCATTGTTGAGCCTCTTGGGGGAGCCGCAACACTGTGTCTTGGAGAATGGCTCCCTCGGCGGGCTTGGTGCGTTGTCCATGGTGAGTCGTCGGCGCGAAGAAGACAAAGAAGAGGAGAAACGGATGCAGAAGGAGAGACATGCTTGTGAAGAACAGATGGTGTGCCTTATCTAAGGTCTGTGTGGAGTCAACGATGGAGCGGTTCGTTTCGCGCGCATTGATGGGATGTTGGGACGTTGCACCGCCTCGGGGAAACGAAAGGTCGCGCACACCGGTCGTACGCATCTCTACACCACGACCGCCAAAATTATGTTCTCTGTAGTCCTCGTGTCACGTGTATCTCTTTGCCAACAATGGAAGACGAGCTTTTATTCCTCGCGTGTCTCATTGTAAGATAGAGTTATTTTGCTCCAGTAATTAGTAATTGTTGACAAACTCATTTGAACTGGTTTCTTACGTTGCTTAAATTGATATTTCATAGGGGTGGTGATATGGTTTTACAATCAAAACTATATTACTTGAAGTTCAGCGTTTGCTTGATCAGACAAATGCGTCTGATGTTGAAAATGATTGCTATAATCTACTTATCAAGGTTAGTAACTTTGTGTTCATGACCAATGTAGGTTATATATCATTTCTCATTTGACATTTGTTAATTTATTAGAATGTCAATATTTCCAGGATCCAGGGTAATGTAAGAGACACGTGTTCGGGAGCAAGCTGGACGGTACAGTTTAGACTGATTGATGGAAGCTTCACAGGAATATAGTTTAGAAATGTATAGTTTAGAGGGCACGCAATGTGTATGAAATATGAAATTCATTGAGTTGCAAATTATCTTTGAATTGCAATGTCATTGCGCTTGCTTATCCCTGAATTCCATTATATCTCTGCGCGCGAGTGGCAATGAACGCTCACGATGTTAACTCTACGTGTGAGTGGCAACGAACGCTCACGATGTTGCACGAGTGGTAAAAGGGAGACGAGCAAATGAGAGACATCATTATAAAGGATCATCGCCGGTTTTTGACCTCCGATAAAAGGGAGACGAGCGAATGAGAGATGGGCATTATAAAGGACCATCTCCGATTCTTTTTAGCTCTCGCGCGCTCTTTCCCAAAACTTGAAGAAAATTGTCGAACAAAACTTACTCTCGCTCTCTCGACCCAGAAACCGCAACTCCGGCACCTCGGCCACCTCGTCCCCGGAGCACGCAGTCGCCTGATCATCCCGTCCCCGGAGCACGCCGCCACCTGATCGTCCCATCCCCTGAGCACGCCGCTGCCATCTCTCTTCCTCAACTTGCTCTTCGTCATTCTCGCACTGTTGCCGTCGACCCCGACCTTCGTCATCAGAGAGTTGAGGAAACGCCGCCCTGGCGCCTCTGCTATTTCGTCCCCGAAGCACGTCGCCGCCTCGACCCTGCCCTCAGAGCGTGCATTTCAGTGATTTTATTGAATTTGAGGATGTTCAATGAAGGCTCATCATTAATGAAGTCATTGATCCAAATAGAGAATTTTCATTATGATATACATTCATCTTCATTGTTTATGTCCAATGCAGAAGTAATTCATTTGCTTTGACTATCATGTATATTATCAATTCTGATTCGCAAACCCTTGAAACTGCATGAACTGTGGTTGATACTAGCATTTGCCGTCCCAGTGAGTTTAATTTCTACCTCTGCAGCCATGCTGGAATCAAGGTACCTATGCAATAATTGGTGTTGCTCTCACGAGCTTTTGATAATAGGCTATTAATGCATTAGTGGAATGTAAATGTTTGTTTTTCAGGGGACAAGCATACCAGCTCACTACCATGTCCTTTATGATGAGAACAATTTCTATGCTGATGCTTTGCAGATGCTCACCAACTGTCTGTGCTACACGTAAGCTCAGTTCTTCATTCACTAATAGTTTCTGTGTTTATTACAATTGTATACCAATTTGTTCCTAAGTCTTCAGATATTTGCTTTCTTATGTGACTATTTGAGTGAATATGACGGCAATTTGATAATTTTTTATATGATTTCAGTGATTTTATTGATCTTTTGCTAATTCTCATTTTATCGTGTGGTAGGACTACGAAACCGCCTTCAAGAGCGCATTAGAGAGAGGCTACGAAGGCTCATCATTAATGAAATCATTGATCCAAAGGGAGAATTTTCATCACGGTATACAAGATTAGATGATGACAGTTATGATGTGTGTAATTAGTTACTTGATAATTAGGATAAACATGGGGCATTCTTTGTGTAATTAGTTACTTGCTAACCACGATTGACACTTTGTTAATATTTGATTGGTCAATATAATTTAAGGTGTGATCTCCATTTGGCTATGCATATGTTTATGTATGTGTATGTTCCTGACACTGGCTATGCAGCTGCCAAATCCTGGCTAGCTCTAGGATGCAACCGGCAAGCAGGGTAAACAGGAGTGGGAGGCATCTAATAGCAGACGAGCATTCAACATGGTATGTTTCCTCTTAGTGCCACAATATAACAGTCAGTAGATACATCGGCGACAAGCTAAGAAGAAAGCACGTTTTAGATTGCTTAAAGAAAAGAGACGAGCTTCTTTAAACACGTATGTTATTATTCAGAAAAAAAGGAGTTATACTTTTTTAGAGTTAGTCTCAAATGTTTGCTGATCGCCGACGCGTCCGCCGCTCGTCTCCGATTACTTCGTAATGCGAGACGCGACGACATAGATGTGTTGTTTGCTCGTCTTCGTTCTTCGTACGAGCTCGTCTCAGATGAGCCTTTCTCACGTAGTGTACGTGTATCCAAACACGCGTAAGTAAATGGTGGTGTCAATAAGCTTGTTAGTCGTTGACGTGATTTCTTTCTTTCTTTCACGCAAGTAATTAGCCAGAAGATGCACCCAACGTCGTCTAACATATGCCGTCACTCATGCCTTGAAAACAAATCAAGGAAACGCGTGCCCTCCCGCACTTAATTACGAAAGCGAAACTGTCACTAGAAAGGGGGCCAGCAAAACAGGCAGTGGGAGCTGCGAACTGCGAAGCATGCATGTCATCTCATCCCTGCTTAAAGCATGATCAAAGGCTACCGATCCATGTCGTCCAGGAGTGCAAGCAAACCAACGCCACCTCCCCGGAAACAAATGCTTTCAAGCAACCGTTTCAATTACTCGCTCGCTGCCCGGCCGTCCACAAGATGCATGAGAGGTCAGCAAGCTCGTATCGTACGACTATAAATCGATCGAGGAGCATTGCCAATTGCAGGTGTTCACTCGAGCAACGCGGCAAAGAACACAACACGTACGAGAAACTAAGCTAGCTAGGTAAGCATCTGGTGGGGAGCTACTTCGATCGGTCGAGGAAGCAGCGAGCTAGCTAGTTAAGCATCTGGTGGGAGCTACTTCGATCGATCGAGGAATCAGCGAGCTAGCTAGCTAGGCCTGGGCATCGGTCGGTCGGTAATGGCGGCGCCGCCTCGTAGCGTGAGCGTGGCGGACCGCGCGCTGCGCGGGGTGGCGGACCTGATCAAGCTGCTCCCGAGCGGCACGGTGTTCCTGTACCAGTTCCTGACGCCGCTGGTCACCAACAACGGCCACTGCGCCGTGTTCAATAAGGTGCTGAGCGGCGCCCTCGTGGCGCTCTGTGGCGCCTTCTGCGCCTTCTCCTCCTTCACCGACAGCTACGTCGGCGCCGACGGCCGCGTCTACTACGGCGTGGTCACGCGCCGCGGGATGCGCACCTTCGTCGCCGACCCGGGCGCCGCCTCGAGGGACATGTCGGCGTACCGCCTCCGCGCGGGGGACTTCGTCCACGCGGGCCTGTCCCTGCTCGTCTTCGCCACCATCGCGCTGCTCGACACCGACACCGTCTCCTGCCTGTACCCGGCGCTCGAGGTCAGCGAGCGAACCATGATGGCCGTGCTCCCGCCGGTCGTCGGCGGTGTCGCCGGGTACGTGTTCATGATGTTCCCCAATAACCGGCACGGCATCGGGTACCAGCCGGCGGTCGCTGCAGGGGACGGCGTCGTCGACCACAAGTACTGATGAGCTAGCTGCTTAATTAATGTATCTGAATTGGTGATGATAACAGGCGTGTGTGTTCGAGTGTCGATTGTTTGGGACTTCCTCATGACTAAGTTGAGTGTCAACTTGTCGTCAATGTATGTATTACTACCTTCTATTGCCTTTTGTAGCCAGCAAGACCTTTCCTTTTAGATCTTGTTTGGAATGCGAGAAATAAAAACATAGGAATAATAAAAAATGTAGGAACGAAGAAAACACGGAATGAGGAATGTAAGAAAACCACGGGAATTGAAAAAATATGAATTGACAAGTTTTGTTGTTTGAATTTGTAACACATGAATTAGAAAAATAAAAATATATTAGAGCTAAATTCTAAATTGGATAATTATATAACAATTTATGATTAGTGAAGATAAAGTTTATTAAGCCACAAACAAAATTTATTAAAGTACATATCTCACATTTGAGAATGAATATGAATATATTGTTGTTCTACAGTATGATACTTTGTTAATTAGAGTGAGAGAGTAGATGAGTACAAAGGCATGACAGTCAATGGAGAGAGCCAGCAAAGCTTGCTTTGCTTTGATCAGATTGGAGGAGGTTTTATATCCCCTGAAATGCACATAGTTTGTTTCCTTTCCTCTCGAAATGAATGATGCTTTCCTTTGTTCCAAACAGCCAATTTTCTTTCCCTTTTAAAGTAAATCATTCCTCCAAAATTCTCATGACTTTCCTTCAATCCAAACGGGTCCTTAATAGTTAATGTATCTCATTCTATGTAATCGCCGAATTTTTAAATTAAATGCATGTATTTTTGTAACTATGCTACTGTGATCAACATAAATATTTAATAATATAATATCTCTCAGTTTTATGTATCAAAACTTTTATAAACTTATTTTCTACATTCATCTGAACTTACACTATGATGCATTCAATTATATTTCTCCTGATTATACCTCTACTTAACTTTAAAGTATTGTCCAAAAGTTGATACAAATTTCCAACACTTTAAAATATAATCGTAATGCATATTTGAAAATTAGATACCAATTGTTAACTAATTGCATGAAATCATCACAATGTATACTACAATTACTTTCATAACAACATCTCCTAAATATGTCTCTAAATATTTTTAAATTACTATTGAAAAATGAATATAATAGAGAAAAAAATTTAATTTTCAACCCATTCGCAGTTCAACACGGATGATTGGGTCATGCCTTCCACCCCGTGGACTACTTAGACGATGTGGCATGCCACATCATCCACGAGGTGGATGGCGGGAGCTGATGTGGCATTGTCACGTATCCAGTCTTTCACGAGGTATGAGGTTGGACCGCCACGTGTGCCAATTGTAAATCTCGTGGACGGTTATGTAGCCATTTTAGCAAAAAAAATCGCAAACTATTAATATTAAATGATTAAAAATGATGTTAAAATGAAATATTTCGGACTTGGAGCGGTCGACGAAGCACAAGGGCAAAACGAAATGAATGGCTAGAATCACTCAACAAATTAACAAAAGTTGCTCGCATTTCTGTCGTCTCATATCATGTCAGGCTCAGATATAGGTGGCCAACGGGCCGTGCTGGCCCGGCCTGAGCCCGGCCGGGCTCGTGCCTAAAAAACTTGGGCCCGGCACAGCCCAAAAAAAACCGGGTTGTGTCGGGCCGGCCCACGGGCCGGAGGTCCAGACCCGGGCACGGCACGAATCCATTTTAAGCGTGTCGGGTCGTGCCGGGCCATATCGGGCCATGCCGGGTCGGGCCGGCCCATAGCCAATTTTAATTAAAAATATAATAAAAATAACCGAAAAATCACTATTCGAGTCTAAATGGGTCGTGTCAGGCTGGGCCACCCGGCGGGCCGATCGTGTCGGGCCTAATCGGGTTGTGCCGGCAAACCCGATGGGCCGGAGATCCAGGCCCGGGCACAGCCCGCGTCGTGCTTCGGGCCGGCCCGCGCCCGATTTTTTTGGGCCGGACCGAGCTCGTGCCGAGCCATTTTTATCGTGCTTCTGGCTGGCCCATTTAGCCACCTCTAGGCTCAGACGTCCCTCTCTCGTGTAAAACGAGGGAAGCCCACAAGAAAACCCAGTGCCACGCGAGTCATAGTTCCTGGCGTGCGGGTTCCTTCTTCAGAGACAGCTCAAGGTCAAGGCAACAAGCACCCATATCACTTCTCCACTTCTCCTTGGCTCTCTACTCTATCAACCCCACGGCCACGGGCATGGCGCACGCTCTGCTGCTGGCCACCGCCGCGCTTGTCGCCTCGTGGCTGCTGGGACGCGCCTTGGTGCGACTCGTGTGGCGGCCCCGCGCCGTGGCCGCGAGCTTCAGGGCGCAGGGGGTCTGTGGCCCGCCCTACAGGTTCCTTACGGGCAGCCTCCATGAGATGAGGAGAATGAAGGCGGAGGGGGACGCGGTGGCCGTGGACGTCCGCGACCACGATATCATCCCCAGGATCCTGCCCCACTTCGCCGCGTGGAAGGATCAGTACGGTATGGTCCAATTCTCTATGTTATATCCCTGAAATGATGCATATGCTCTGCTCTGAGAATTTTGATGGTCTGTTCGTCAGCAGATTGCACTTTTTTTTATCATGTCAGAAGATTGCACTTGGTTCGTGAATATGGATAGGATAGCCTTTTTATCACATCAGCAGATTGCAATTGGTTCGTGAATATGGATAAGATAGCAATTCATGTTTCTCAATTAAGAGTAGAGTCGTTTAATACTTCTGATGGTAATTATGTGGTTCGATTTGTTAGAACATCTTGGACAGGAGAACTCGTCTCCAATTATCTTTCTATCAATGTTCCTAGTTCTGTCCTGTTATTGTTCTGCTTGAGACTTGGTGCTTCTGCGCCACCGTCTCTTGTTTCTTTGTCGATAGTCTGTGTTAACTGAATTCTACTAGTAAATTGTAGCCTTGGACATTGTTCATTAGTCGTCCTACTAATCGCGATTAGTCGGGCTTATCGGTAACCGCAACACGATTAGGCGAAACGACTCAATCAGAGCAATCAGAATATTAGTCATCCGATTAGTCGTCCGATTAGAGCGACTAATCGGCTAATTAGCGATCAGGCTAGTCTGGACGATCAGATCTGGAAAAAAATAGAGCTGGTCCTTTACCATGGCCCATTAGGGTTACTAAACCCGGTTCTGCCTCCCAGTGTCCCCTCCCCGATTCTTATCGAGCGCTCGCTCGTCTCCTCTGAAGGAGCCTCTGGAGCCGCCACCCGCCGTCCGCTCCGACTCCGGAGCCACTGGAGCAAGCCGCCGCTCGGAGCTCCCTTCACTGGCGCTCGTCCCCCTCTTCCTCAGGCTCCTCCAAGATTTCTTAGTCTTCACCGGCCCCTCCCCTCTTCCCGTGCGCCTCTCCTCCTCCTCCATGAGTTTGTCGGAAGATGGTCTCTGATGGTTTGCTCTGATGGTTCCTCTGATGGTTTGCTCTTTTCTGTGCACTTGTTCAGATTGTACACTTGATACACCTGCATATATGATCCATGGTTTGCTGTACATGCTTCATGCCTTGCTGCCGTGCTGTCATTGTTCATTAGCGCTGTTCATGCTTGATGCTTTCATGGCCTGATACCCTGATGAACCTTGCCTGCTGTAGTGCTGTACATGCGCTATATGCACTATTACTGAACTACTGATAATATGCTATGCTTGATAGTTGGTACTTGATACTGCTATACAAGTATAAAATATAGATGATGGTGCTGGTCTGCTGGGTTATGTTACTTTTAAACTGCTGCTGTTCAATGGATTAAACTGCTATTGTTTGTGTGTGTGTGTGTGGCAACGACTGTTGTGCAATCTGGACTTTCGTGTGCAAGCGTGTAATCTGCGAATATCAACCGTTTGATAGACATTCAAGAGTGCCATACTTTTTACATAGATCCTTCTACCTACTTGTGCACTTTTTAAATATTTATATGTAAAAGGTGCAGCCACTCTTGGATGTCTATCAAACAGTTGAGATTTGCAGATTGCACGCTTGCACGGGAGTCCAGATTGCAATATATATATATATATATATATATATATATATATATATATATATATATATATATATATATATATATATATATATATATATAGTGTCGACTAGAAATGTCGTTCAAAATATCTTGGATGACTAGGGACGACTAGGTGGTCGACTAATCGCCCTAGTCGATGATTAATCGATCTAGTCATTCTAGTCGGTGCTTAGGTGACTAGAGTCGACTAGACGACTAATGAACCTTGGCCTTGGATGGTGCTAGGAATGATAACGCATCGAAATGGAGCCTTTTTTTTAATTCAAATGAAATGATGTCCGGGACGAACTTTATGGTGGTATGTTACTGAAATGATGCATGTGTTCTGTCCCTGCTGTGACGCTGTCCGTGTTTCTTTCCTTCTGTCCATGTCCCTGCTCCTGTCTCCTGTTTCCTCGTCGTTAATCTACCTCAACTAAAACCCTGTTTTTCATACTGTATACATACTCATTTTCTATGAGCATTGTTACAGGAGCGCCATTTCTGTATTGGTTTGGTCCACAGCCTCGGATCTTCATCTCCGATTACGAGTCGGCACGGCAGATTCTTTCGAACAAGTCCGGGCATTTCGTGAAAAATGATGCCCACCCAACCATCTTGGCCATGCTTGGCAAAGGGCTGGTGATGGTGGAAGGCACAGACTGGGTGCGCCATCGAAGGGTTGTCAACCCAGCTTTCGCCATGGACAAGCTGAAGGTGATTGCGAATCTGCTTGAATCTCATCTCCGTTCTAATTTCCCGGTGATGAGAATTTCTCAAAAATGCTTTGATGTTTCCACAAAATAGATGTTGACAACAACAATGGTCAGCTGTGCTGAATGTTTGATCAAGGAGTGGCAAGATCAGGCATCCAGCAACGCACACAGAGAAATAGAAGTGGAGTTCAGCAAACAGTTTCAGGAGTTGACAGCAGATATCATATCCCGTACTGCTTTCGGAAGCAGTTATAAAGATGGCAAAGAAGTCTTCCATGCACAGAAGCAGCTCTTGGCCATTGCCATGGCAACTTTCCTCAATGTGCAACTACCAGGACTCAAGTAAGTCGATAGATAAAAAAAATTTATGCATACAATCTCCATGTCTTCTTAATCAATTATTTTGTTTTAGGTATCTTCCTACTAAAGCAAATAGATCCAAGTGGATGCTAGAAAATAAACTTAAGAAGACACTCATGGAAATCATAAGGTCACGATTAGCATCAAAAGGAGGTGAATATGGAGATGACTTGCTTGGTACGATGCTTGAGGCTTGCTTTACAACAGAAAATGGGGAGAAACGCGAGGAGCTGGTTTTGACCATCGACGAGATCATAGATGAATGCAAGACGTTCTTCTTTGCGGGGCATGAGACCACATCCCATTTGCTTACCTGGACAATGTTCTTGCTTAGCGTTTATCCAGAATGGCAAGAGCGCCTCAGAGAGGAGGTCCTGAGAGAATGTGGAAAGGAAAATCCCAGTGCAGACATGCTTAGCAGATTGAAAGAGGTAAGTACACACATTGATTCCTTAATGTTCAATTTTATATGTATATTAGGTTTTTTATCACAATGTTTGTTAGTTTTATTTTTTACTCAACGTATGTCATTGAACAATTTTCTGTTATAGCTAACGTTAATGATTGGCATTGCAGATGACAATGGTGCTACTTGAGACACTGAGACTCTACGGCCCTGTGATTTTCATGCTAAGAAAGCCTATTTCTGATATGAGATTGGGAAGCCTCATGGTACCTAAAGGAATTGGAATTGTGATACCCATTCCAATGCTGCATCGAGACAAGGAGGCTTGGGGTGACAATGCCAATGAATTTGATCCATTAAGATTTCAGAATGGGGTCACAAAAGCAGCAAAGATTCCACAAGCTCTTATAGCATTCTCGATAGGGCCAAGATCATGCATCGGTCAGAACTTTGCTATGTTAGAAGCCAAGTCAGTAATGGCCATGATCCTACAAAAATTCTCCTTCAAGCTTTCACCAAAGTACATGCACGCACCAGCAGATCTATTAACACTCCAACCTAAGTTCGGTCTACCCATAGTTTTGAGGCCACTGGATGTATGATGATAGATGGTGTATACATGATCACTGTTAGAACAATCCATAATAATGTGTTAATACATATGACATTGGCTGTCCTGGTTACTTCATGTTGTGTCCTCATATTTTGCACAGAATAAATTGAAGCATTATCATGTTAGCTCTAAACAGTGATGCAGATTAGATTTCCAAATGCGTACCACCATCTAAATATATGATGTCTTTCCTGGCCTCATCTTAGGATATTTGTTGTCTGAATTTGAGTGTGATCTAAAATATCTGTGGCCTATTTCCTGTCTGCTGAATCCAAACAGTAGAATTTATAATGTACACAATTAACCAGCCAATTGGCACAAAAACAAAATAGGAATATCAGCACAAAGGTGGTCAGATAAACCCGGCTCTGCTGTTGCCATGTACTCACCTTTACATGTATCTCACAGCTCGATTCAATTATGTTATTCACCCTTGAAGTCTCTCACAGCTCGATTCTATTTCGTTACCTTTCATGTCTTCAGCTTGATATATACCTAGCTGATCCTCGAATCACAGTAAGAAAGTAAGATTACCATGGCAGCAGTGATGTTATTTTTTCCTATGACAAATAAGTGGTTTTGAAGTTGTTTGGATAAAAATAAAAGTTGGCTCAAGCTTCCCATCCGTCATCTTCTCCAGCACTGGTTTCCAGTCGTTAACACCAGGTCACTATTAAAACACGAAGCAACCGTCCGTGCTTTCTGTCCGCCTTCACCATCTACAAGATGTTCAAGATCGTTTGCTGAGCAAAATGGCGAGCTGGCAAGGCCAGCTACTTTCGTTCGCCTGAAGACGTGAACTGGTGCACTCGGTTCTGACCGCGATCTCGTCCTACGTCCTCTCTGCCATTCGCCCACCGAAGAAGTTCTTAGACGAGCTTGACAAGGCTCGCCGGCATTTCTTATAAAGTGGGGGGAGACCAGTTAATGGTGCACAATGTAAGGTTAATTGGCAGATTGTCTGCAGACTATAAAAACTTAGCGGACTTGACATCAAAGACCTCAACAATTACAGCCGAGCGTTGAGACCTCGTTGGTTCTGGCTATCTTGGACCAAGCTGGACAGAACCTGGAGAGACAGTAAACCTCCTGTTGATCATATTGACTCCTCTCTTTTCAGCGCAGCTACCTCTGTAACCGTAAGAAGTGGTGAGACTGCATCATTTTCGAACTGCCATTGGCTTCAAGGTATCACACCAGCGCTACTATTTCCTACCCTTTATGCAGCCAACAGGGGGAAGCAGAGGACCGTTGCATTGGCTTTGCAAAATAACAGCTGGATACAGGATCTTCTCCATAATCTGACACCGGACCACAGTGGCGGACCCAGAATTTCACTACAGGGTATGCCAAAAAAATTACAAACCATTCCTTTAGAACTATTTAACAATTTTGTAACACAATTCACTATAAAAAAATTAAATAACATGACACATCTTATATTAAATAAATTACAATATAAAGTCATGACACAATTTATAATACTACTTCTTCGATTTACTTAGCCGTCGCTTTTCTGAATTACATGAATGTTTTAATTATATCTTCTTCATCTACTTAGAAGAAAATATCTCACACAATGAATGTCATCAAACAATCATCCAAAAGACTTCTCAACTTACCTTTTTAACTTTGTTTTCACCAAAGTCATTGAATATTCTAACATTTTTTGTTGCCACCGGTTGAAGCAATACCGATTTGAGAAGTAAGTAGATCATATCGTATTCTTTACGTCTTTATGTTTCAACAAGTTTAAATGAGAGATTGATGATATTGTCTTTTATCTGATACAATAATGAATTGTTGGTGAGGATAAACAAAATCAGAAGAATACAAACAATTTATCTAATCACAACAAAGAAAAAAACACATACGCAGAGTTGCAGAAAACAATTTATCTAATCTCCATGCTTAGGGTCTGTACTCTGTGGACATCTCGACCAGGACAGGTTTGTGCCGGTGCGTGCCTGTCTCTGTGGGCGCCCTGCAGTCCGCGATAGCAGCATCGCAGCTCTGCTGGGCCGCTGGCGAGCCGAAGTGAGGCGTCTTGATGAGGTAGCCTGTAGCCGTTTGTTCCCGTCGTCCGCGTGTATTCTTCTTACGGAAGGCTTCAGCGGGCAGCGGCAGCAGATTCCCACCGGCAACCAATACGATAGACTAGCTACCGGTAGTAGATACCTGCCCCTGGGCCCAGGGTATGCCGGGGCCCACCCGGCATACCCTGTAGGTCCGCCCCTGCCGGACCACCTGGTGATGTTCCTGAGGCTCTGGGTCCTCATAAATGAAATGAGCCTCCAGTTTTAACCAAGCCAGCCCGACAAGATTACATGGAGATTCTCAGCGACTGGAGTTCTCCAGTGCACGCTCAGCTTACTCCCTGCAATTCATCGGATCCACTCGATCCTGCTTGTCTAGCCGAGTGTGGAAGGTGTGGGCTCCCCCAAAATATAAGTCTTCCTCTGGCTCCTCATACTTAATCGGCTTTGGACTGTTGATCGCCTCCTGCAACGCCAATGGCCTAATAATTACTTCTGCCCCATGTGCAAGTGCAATCTAGAAACAGCTTTACATTTGTTCCGCGACTGTGAGGTTGTGCGGCTCATATGGTCCCTACTAGCGGACTGGCTGCAACTGCAGAGTCTTCAATCGGTGGCATGGGACGACCAACAATGCCTCAAGGAGTGGCTCCAAATCATCTCCCCTGGCGGATCGTCAGAGCGGGCTAAAAGCACTCGGACAATCATCTTAGCCACCCACGCTCTGGGAGATTTGGAAGGAGCGCAATGCACGAGTCTTTTGCGACACCGAATGACATCCAGCTTAGGTACAATCCGAAATGAGCTTTGGTTATGACACCTTGCTGGTTGCAAAGTCTTGCACTGGATGTTCAAGGAACACCGCACCACAAACTGAAACTGTACCTTAATGTGTGTTTCTCATTTACAGTTTTCAGTCTACACAACATCCTGTAGTTATTACACTTCTTATCAGCTGATAATATAATGCCAAAAGGGCTTTTTGGAAGAAAAAAACCGTCCGTGCTTTGTCACAGCAAGGTGAAGAAGAGCTGTCGAACCTGACACGCAACCAGCAGTATTGTTTTCATCCTTGCATGAGTGCACGTCTGTCTAGCCATCGATTGCTGTTGTGGCCAGGTGAGGTCAGGTGCCCTTTGCTGCTTGCCGTCCGTTTTTGTGCTGTTCCGTGCCGTGGTCTTTCATCCTTCATCTGCCGTGGTCTTGTCTCATTCGCGGAACATAGCAGATTGGCAGGTTGCGAGAAGAAGAAAAGCTAAACAAATTACCTGCGCTAGTATCCGAATAATGGCTTATGAACGATCTCGATCTGATCATCTCTCTAAAGTCCAGGATGCGTACGTCTTCTTTTCTTGTGTCGTCAACTGCAGCAATACTCACATGGGTATTTTTGGATCATTTGTACAACCCCCAACCAGAACACCTTTCCATGCGAATTTCAAGGAAACAGACATTTCCATGCAAATGAGAAATCGTGCCTCTTCAAGCCTTTCTGCATCATCAGGGCGTTGTTGTGACGCACGCGGAAGCCAGCGAACACTCGAGTGGCTGCAATCGCACAGCTCGGCAGAAGTGACCGTTCAGTCTTACAGGAGTGGGACAGTTCAGCAGCGTTAACTGTCACCGAATATATCAGGTGAGATAGGCCACGCTCTGTTCTCTCCCATGCGTCGTGACTTCATTGCTTGACAATTTTTCAGGAAGTGTTTCCATTCGTCGATTCAGGGACGAACAGGGGCGGACCCTCCAGCCAAGGGTCAAGAACTATTGATTTCAACACAGACAGGTCCATTGTATAATTGATTCCATCGATCGACCGACAGCTTGTGATTCTTTTTACGGTAGCTGTGCATTTGGTCGCGATTTTTGTGGTGTCTCGCGTTTCTTATGGCAGCCACGAGCCCACGACACGCTCGCGATTTTTTCCGGCGTCCGGTGACCGATAGTGAGCTACGGCTGGTGAAGGGCTCTAACACGTGGACCAAGTGACTGAGATAGTCAAACGTTAACAAAAAAACTATGATGGATGATGTTCTTTTGGATGATTGCGTGGTCGTATTTATTGAGCGAAATATTTTCTTGCAATTGTTGGTGTTGATCTTGGTCCAACCCGAGAAAAAAGAGTAAAAAGCCAAATAAAGAAATAAATAAAGAAAAAGAAAAAGGGAGACCGGTAACCGACGTTACCGGGTCTTCCCCTACGTAATCGCCTTGATCGGAGGCGACATTTACCAACTAGACCCAGTCCCCCTGCCGCACACACTATAAATAGGGAGAAATGACTAATGACGGATTAACACACTAATTACTTCTCTAATCCCAAAAGTGAAAACCCGCTCAAGATGAGGTGCGGTGCGGTGGAAAGGACTGGACGTCCTCAGATCTGCAAGATCTGCGTGCACAAGCGGAAATCATCGAAAGGAAAGCGAAGATCAAGTAAGTATTGCTAATTTGTCCTTAATCATGTTCTTTAGGTACATAATTGGTGATTAAGATTACGTTTAATGTGTAACCCGAAAGTGATTGGATTTAACAGTGGCATCAGAGCCATCCTAATCATCCTTTATGTCTTGAGAATTTCATATTAGCATTGTTGTTTAGGAAAAGGTAGAATCAAGATGAAAAATCTCCAAACCCTAACCCTAGCTCGAATGTTCTTCCCCAGATTAAAGTCTCAAACTCGAATTGATGTAATAGAAGAAAGATGGGAGACTTATCTTACGCGTGCCTTCGCTGCACCATCTGCGCTTCATGCGTGCACAAATCTCGCCACCATTGAATGGTCGCGCGCTTCAAGCCGCGACACCACCCCTGTGCGCGTACGCATCAGAGTTGCGCCCGCACGCTCTCGCATGAGCTGACCGCGCCTCGCACCGGCCGCGTGCACCTCGTCGGGGACGCCGCACGCGCCAGCTCTCTGCAGGACCAAAGCTGCGCCCCGAATGAAGCACCTGCCACCGTGCGCCATGCGCCGTCGTGTGGATGGGAGGAGCGAGCTGCTGACGCGGCGTCGCTGCCTCCGACGGGTGCGCCACCGCTCTCTGGTCTGATTTTTCTGGGGGGAATGGGGAAATAACCTAGGGTTTGTGGCAACTGCCGAGTTTTTGTTCCTCCACGAATGATCATTGGTCGTCGGTTTCCCTTGAACAAACGCGATCGAACGGCGCATTTTTGGGCTACTGGGCCACATGTGTGGAGGGGTGGGGTGCTGATGGGCCGCTTCTGGCCACGGGCTTCGGCCCAGGTTTTAAAGAACCCAATAGAAATGGTTTTTTATTTTAATTTTCCGCTGGGCTGGGCATTGTACAAATGGGCTGACGGTGGGTTTATATGCCCGTTACTAAGTTTTGCATTTTTATATTTAATTTAATCGGAATCATATCAATTAAGTGCATAATTAAATTGTAATATCATTCTTAAGTTTACCGTTAATGAATTATAAGTTAATGGGCCATTTTAACATTGCATGGGCCTCGGCCCGTGTTTTCTTAGGTTAATGATATTTTAATGTATTAATTATGTTGTTGGGATTGATTTAGCCATGGTTTGGGCCCACGAATGTTGGAACATTTCTCTGTTATATTTTTGGTACACAATAATGTTTGATTTAGTTACGGTATAGTTTAGCACTGATTTAAATCAAGGAATTTTAGTCATATGAAGTTATGTTTAAGCATGTTATTTAATCTAAATGAAATTTGAGTCAACGGGATGATTTTATTGGATGATATAATATGTTTATTAAGTTTTATCATTTAAGCATCAATAATAATGTAATTTACTTAATGTTTATAATGGATGCTTAATTGAGAATGTTGACTTTGGAAAATTAATTTTGACCAACGTCGATTTAATTTTGAGTCATATTTATTTAACGATTATGATTAGTTATGTTTGACAATTTTGTGTTATTTCTGCTCAACGGTGATATAACACAAAATTTGTTAGGAATTTTGACTCTGGAATTATTTTGACCAACATTAATTTAATTTCATGAGTCATATTATGTTTAATGCTCATATTCAATTATGTCTTACAATTTTATGATATTTTCTACCCAATGGTGATTTAGCGTGAAATTGAAAGTTTTTGAGTATTTATTGACTCTAAGATTTAAATTTGATTGATTTAATCGAGTCATATTATGTATAGTAATATTTTGTGATTCATGACATTTTCTGCCCAACGGTGATATGTCATAGAATTGCACCTTTATTGCATGATGATTTATTTATCGACGTAAATTTATCTCATGCAATCCATTAATGTCTTTCTGATGACAGCCACTATAATGTTGTTTGGATATGAAAATATCGAAAATTTTATGCGCAGTGATTTCTCTCATTGAATAAATTGCATTAAGATTTACTTAGAAACTAATGAATCTTTTATATGTCCAAGTAATGATGTTGTTTTAAGTGATGTTATGAGGTTAAGTTAAGAAAATTAGAAGTGCTCCGGACTTGTTGTCTCTCACACGATGAATGTCTCAATGTCTTTGGACATTGTGGATGTAATGTCATAAAGAAAATATTGTCATAAAGCTTCTTATGACAGTAAAAGTAATTTTTAAATGGATTTCAAAGTACTAATACTCATAAGCTTTTGATAAATCTTATGAGAAATATTGAGATAACAAGAATGTGGGGGAGCATATTATGAATAAAGTGTTTTGCTGGTTCAAAACTTTATGTTTTGGATTAAAAAAATATTACTAATGAAATAATGTTTAAGTATGTTCCAAATATGAGTAATCAAATTTTCAACTATAATTCTCTCAAAATATGATAGTACTTTCTGAAATAACTCTTGAAGTTATCCAGGATGAACGGAGAATTATAAAAGAAATTAAGAATCAAGACATGAATGTTAATTCCTATCAGATAAAGATAAAATGTCGTGTTTCGTGTTCTTACAAGCCTTATATAATGACTTTTAAGAATCAATCGATCTTAATTATGACACGTGCGATTTTAGTACTATAAGTTTCCGCTGCGTACAAGTCGATTGTATGCAACTTCTGCAATAGGATAATAATGATGAAGATTAAGTTTCTAGATAAATCATGTTGTGTTGATTTTATAGAAATTTTTAGTGGATTGAATCAAATAAGAATGTTCATTTCATGCATACGACCCAAACCATGAGGTGAGGGGAAAGAACAATTAAAATGGGTAACTGGAAACACACAAATGTCAAAGCTGAGATAACTCATGCATAAGTACATTCCACATTTCCATTTGATAATTGTTTTACCCATTTAAAGTACGTATAATATGTTGGTGTCATGCTTAGGAGATAATAATTATGTGTATTTGTTTCGTCTCGTCTTCAAAAGAGAAAATTCTACGTATTATCTCTCAATGACTCCATTTGGCATGTGAATAATTTATATAATGTTAATGATATTAATGAAAAATGTGATGTTGAGAAGAAATGGAAAAGCACGACTAATTCTTCGAAATTGTGGCACTGTTGTATATGCCATATTTCGAGGGGGAGAATTGAATGTCTAATTAACGATACGCTTTTTCTATTAGCCTTCTGAAATACCAATAAGTACATCGATTGCATTAGAGAGAAACACGTGAAATGATTAAAGAAAAATAAGAGCCACATATGCGGACCTTTTAATGTTAAATTCATGAATTATTTTGACTCATTATTAATATTTACGGATAATTGTTTCCGCTATGGCTATACTTATCCTATACGCGATCGTTGTGTCACGTGGGAGCATGTCTGGTGAACTTTAATAAGACGGATATATAAGCATCACAATCACTTCTTATGGTGGAAAATGTGCTTAGTAATGCAAGTTTACTAGAGTTAAAGTCAAATGATACTTAAGTATTTGATATTATGTATTAAAAAATGTTCAATCCAAAAATTTAGATAATTATGTTGTGAAATGTTATACTCGCAAGAGGAACGAAATAATGATGTCATGTTAGTTAGGAAGATTATTTCTTTGCAAGAAGCATGTCTCTGTTATTCTTTGTGACGCTCAAACGATGGCTCATCGTGTTTTAGAGCCACCGCGGATTATTGCAAAGGAGCTACATCAATGTTTATATGATCAAATCGAAAGATTTTGTCATAGAACGATAATAAAGAAAGACATGTGGCATGTCATTTGAAGAATATCATGTCTTGAAGCAAGCTTCAAGGTAATAATGACTAAAATTCGATTAAGTTATCCGAACCGTTGATCTTAAGAATAATGTTATGAATAACTGTAATAATATTAATAATCAAGGCAGTTATTCACATTTATAGTCCTATATGTGGCTTATGTCATTTAAAGTATCAAAACGAAAAACTCATATGTCTTTGACATTGAGATTATGAAGTTAGGTCCGTTTTCACATTAGGACTATTTAAATATTCATACTTTGGAGAGTACCAAAGAAATTCAGCATGCACAAGTGCTCTCCTGCGCCTGCTGTTATGGTCAGAAAAAATAATTTATGAACATTAATATGTATGTGTAACCAAAATGAACCTGATCAGATAAAGTCAGTTCCTTATATTTCAGCTGTCATATTTACGTCCCTGACATGAATTATATAATAGGAATGTTAGGCGGTTTTCATATAAATCCAGAACTAGACCACTAGAAGGCCGCAAATGAAATCTTATATTATATATAAGATGTTAAAGATATTATGCTAACACTTTAAATATGAATAACCATAAATAATTAGTTATTCATACATTGATGTTATTGGGTATGTGAATAGCAAGTAATCCACGATAATGTTATCTATTCATATTCACTTATGGAGTCATATCGTGGAAAAGACTCCAAATGAATGACGAATCGCATACAACGTAGATCATAAATGCGATCATTAAGTGTAAATGTTTTATCTATGATGTACACTTATTTAATAGCATGATATAAGGCCAATGAGCATGTTGTATAGCTAAAGATTTCATTCCCGAGCACAAGCTGGATGACAGCATTAATTAACAACTTGTGTTGTACTGCGATAACGAACACGCAATTTTCTATGCGAGTAACAACAAGTCAAAATGCTACTGCCAAACATGTTGACATAAAGTGTAAATGTTGTGAAAGATAGAATCTAGAATCAAACATTAATTATGAGCATATAGTACGGATTATATGCTTGGATCCAACGATAAAGGCTTACCACCCAATACGAATTATGTTGCCGGCATGCGATTAACAGAAGCCTTATGATTCTGGAAAGTAGGGACTATTAAAGGAGCCACTCCTATAAAGAAAAATGTTCTCCATTTGAAATCCGTTGATGTATCATAAGTGTAGAAGCTCAATAGTTAATTGTAGACCATTGTAACGCTTTACTTTGTGCATTATACTTATTAAGAATGGATAAATAAGGTTGAACCAAACGATCAAGGGGGAGGATGTTGGTGTTGATCTCGGTCCAACTTGAGAAAAAGGAGTAAAAAGTCAAATAAAGAAGAAGGAAAAGGGAGACCGGTAACTGACGTGACCGGGTCCTCCCCTACGTAATCGTCTTGATCGAAGGCGACATTTACCAACTAGGCTCAGTCCCCCTGCCGCACGCACTATAAATAGATAGAAGATACAAATGACGGATTAATACACTAATTACTTCTCTAATCCAAAAAGTGAAAACCCGATCAAGATGAGGTGCGGTGCGGTGGGAAGGACTGGACGTCATCAGATCCGCGAGATCTGCGTGCACAAGCAGAAATCGTCGAAAGGAAAGCGAAGATCAAGTAAGTATTGCTAATCTGTCCTTAGTCATGTTCTTTAGGTGCATAATTGATGATTAGGATTATGTTTAATGTGTAACCCCAAAGTGATTAGATTTAACAGCAATTGGATAAAGATGAATACATTCATATCGTCTAGAAAACGACAGATAAAAAATCGGATAGGAAGTAATGTGAGTTTATCTTATACTTATATTTTGCTATCAACATTAAATTTGAATTATTTATATTATAATTTATTTAATTTAAGACTTACCACATCATTTTATTTCTGTATAGTGAATTATGTTACAAATTTTACAATTTTTAGTGATTTGGTAGATATTTTTATTAAATTGCATGTCATTTTTATGGTATATCTTTTAATAAAATCCTAGGACTATCACAGATGACAAATCGGTAGCATTTCAGTTAATAGAAGTATTTGCATCAGCTAGCAGTTTCGCCAATTTGGATAAAGAAAATACAAAAACTAAGGACTGTAAAAGCTAGTAGAATGTTTACGCAAAAATTTGATACTCTCTGGATAAAAAAATTATACCCTCTTTAATTGCTTCCAACTAGCTAGGCCTCAGTACTAGGTAATAGCACGCAGCGCACTAGATTACTAAGAGATATAACTGCCAAATAAATATTCATACATCTGCATGAATGCCACCATAACTTGCTGCGTGTGCTGCCTCAGAGCAAGTATAATAGAGCCTAGTCAGCTGGCTCAAAAGAATCCACATCAGCATATTGCTTACGTGGACGAGGGAGTAAAGAAGAGAGAGAGAGTTGCTGGCTCCAGAATAGTAGCCAGGCGCAGCGACATTTACGAGGTGACTCTACCTATGTGGCTGCATGCGATTGGGGGTAGGCAAAACAGGGCATTTATTCCAATCACTTTACAGTCAATCTAATAGCTAGTCTATTATATAAGAAGGCTAAACTGTTGACTCTAAAGTGACATGGCATTGAGTTACAGCCTGCAACCGGCTACTCCATTATCCTTGCTCTCATACCGAAGGGTTCAGAGACCAAGGATCCACGGGACCTCCCTAAAAGTTCGTTCATAGGCTTCAACAAGGACAACGAGATTATTAAGAATGAGGGGTAGATTTTATTTTGGATGCTGAAGACTACAACTACTTAACAAGGATCTTACCACCCTTCATCAAATGTAGAGGTTTCAGATCAGGTAGTTCGAGTTTTTGGAATGCTACCCGAAATTATGCTCGAAATTTCGGGTACCGAGAATCGGATTCGATTTGTATTATCCTATACTAACCGATGACGGAGTTCTCTGTACTCGAAGTACCAAACGTACGAGACTCGACGCTACATGACAACTACGTGGCTACGGACTGAAGCTGCCCTCCGTTCGAGGAGAGACCCGCCACCAACGTCAGGCTACTCGAGGTCAGGGTATTTGACCTACCCAAATCCCAACCGAGAGGTCGGATAGACGATTCCACCCGGGCTCGAGCCCGTGAGAGGCTGGTAGTTAGAGGCATTTATGACGGACGGTGGGGGCGGTAATTTTGACAGGTGGTATGAACCCACAATATTACCCGTTGCATGATAAGCCTGCAACTGGCCCCACTATGAAAAATATCGGATAAATAGGACCGCTTCGCCCCTATAAAGATACCTCCAAGGATTTCTACGCGCCGGGGGGGGGGCACGAGTTCACTCTGTATTTGCTGTTTCCCTATGCATTTACATACACACTTTTTCCTTTCATGCTCTTGCACCATTTTCCTTTAACGCACTTGTGTTCGTGCTTTACTTTCTTACGCTCGTGTGCGTTTACGTTTACACATTACTTTCTTAGTTGTTCTTACTTTCTTAGAATTCATATACTCGGCCCAAGCCCACTGGTAATCTATTCTCTCGCCTTTTGAGTTAACAAAGATCATAGAAGACTCTCTCTAGACGTAGGGCCTTTTTTACCTGAACCAGGATAAATCTCTTGTTCTTTGGATCTAGTCATACGAAGACAAACATGATTCAATACAAATGTACTAGTCGGTTTTCAAAACACCAACATTTGACGCGCTAGGTAGGGAAACGCTATTGCGCGTTCTCATCAGCTTCATATGGCTTCATCGACACCGATCTGCATCTCCAACAAGGTCTGCGCTGGCGACTTCAAGCTCTCACCGGCAACATCAGGGGGCTAAAGGTCGACTCCATCTTCACCCCAAGCCAGACTTTCCGTTTCGGAAGCCTGTATTTCATCGTCGACGATGCTGGAATCCTCCGGAGAATCTGCAATGCCCACACCAACAATGCTCCGGCGGTTTCTTTCATTAAGATGATCGAACACAACGCCCTACTTCTCCAACAAATCCCAGAGGAAATCGCTGTCGGCGACCCCGACTCCGATGAAGCCATCAGGGTAAGCAACTATGCTCGCAAATGCTTCGTCACCAAAACGGACGAAGGCATCCACGACGAAAGACCCACCAACACTCCACCAGAGTTCAGGCCGACGCACCTGGAAGCACGGGCCCTCCGGCTCAGGAAAGCGTCGGCAGCCATCGTGGAGCAGGTTGAGCCATCGACGACACATGGTATCACAACCCATGCCGGACCCTCACGACCAGGGACAGAAAGAGTCGCATGTTGGCTCGCACCGTGTCCCGGGCCGAAGCTAGGCACTCCACATTCGTGATGGCATCCCCGCCATCACGCACGACACCCCGCGTTTCGAGCAAGCGAGCCAGAATGTAGCAGCGACAATCGCGATACTGCGCATTTTGCCGAAGCCCATTGAGGTGGAATGTTGGCTAGCCTACAAAACCTTCAATCCCTATTGGACCAGATAGCCACTCAACACATGAAAAGCTCCCTCGCCCGGTGGCAAGAGGTGTCAAACCGGGGTGGGAGTCAAGAACGGACCAGGGTCGAATTCGGACCATCCAGGCCGTGCGCCCTGGCCAAGGTGAGCGAGATCGGATGAGCAGGATCGTCGTCCCCAATGCGTGTGCCCACCTAGGGGCGAAGCAGTGACTATGACTCTGCAGAACCGCTGGAGCGCGACGGCGGACCAGATATTTCATACCTGCATTCCAATTAGGGGTCCCGCATTGCCGGCCCCCATCGGGAAGCTGCCGCGATAGTGACGAAGGCTAGAGTACGAGCCCAAATGCTGCCGGACGAAAAGCCTTCGGCAGACGAGTGCACAATGCGGTGTTTCCACCGTGTTTCTGTGCGCCAAACAACATCACCAATTATGATGACGAAACAAATCCCAACGTGTGGTTGGAGGACTACCGTCTGGCGTGTCGAGCCAGGGCACTTGGACGACCTATTCATCATCCAGTACCTCCTCTTGTACCTGGCTGACTTGGCTCGAGCGTGGCTCGAATATCAGCCATTGACACCAATTGTAATTTGGTCGAGCTCAAATCCTCCTTCACTGTTAATTTCCAATACGTACGTCCGAGGAATTCATGGGACCTAAAAGGATGCAAACGGAGAGCAGGGGAAACCCTTCACGAATACATATGACAATTCTTCAAGAAGTGCAACGAGCTCCCCGAGTCGTCGACGTCGTCAGAGCGTTCCTCTTTGGGACCACGTGTGAGTCCTTAATTCACAAGATTGGCTGCTCTAATCCAAGGAGCATGAGGGAATTGCTCGATACGGCAACCAACCACGCCCCTGACGAAGAAGCAGTCAACGCTATTTTTGACGCGCCAATATCGAAGCCTAAGAATCCTGAGGGAAAGAAGGACTCCACGCCCCGTCATGATGAGAGGAAGATTGACTACAACTGACGTCACCCCCGGATGGGCGATCGGGGGCTAGTCGCCGCCATCGATCAGCGGGACGATAAGAGACAGACCAAACCACCGACCGAGTACTTCGAGAAAAAGCTGGAGAAGCCATGCACCCATCACGCGACCACAGTTCAGAACACGCCCAAGGATTGCATCCTTCTCAGGCGCTTTCTCATAAGGAAACCGGTGATGCGAGCGACAAGGGAAGGGCCCCGCAACCCCAAGCTCCATGCCAGAGGAACGCGTCTTCCGCGAGTCCACCGACATTATCTAGGACTCGACAAGCGAGTAACAGAGGGGGGTTTGGGGCGGCGGAGAGCCTGGATCGGGAACCGAAGATCTAGAAACGGTGTCGAAGGACTCGGGGGCTGCGCCAGCATAAGGAACAATCGAGAGTTCCCAGGCGACCCCGGGAGGATCGAATGATGATTGGTCTGAGATGCGCTGGCGCTCTTCAGCACGACACAACCCGAGACGAGGGACCCCGAGAGCCGCTGACACACACTCCAGGAAAGTCGAGGGAATCAAGGCAGGTATCGACCTCACGACACAATGGGTTTTGGTCACGAATTGAGTGCGCCCCTGAGGCTAAAGTGCAGTTTTGGACCGCGGGCAAGCCGAACAGAGGCGCTGGCATACGGGCCCGTGGCATAGTCAAAATCCAGAGCGACCCTCAGGTCAAGACATCCGTCTTGTTTCACCCAAGGGTTCGACGATGAAGTCGCCCCCCTCCCCTATGAGTGATGGCGTGATGACCACCTTCCCTACCGCGACTAGGGAGTAGGCGCGAGATCGAAAAAGGGGAAATCTGGGAAAAAAAAAGATAGTATCCCCATACATCAAATTAACGCCAATATAAAAGAAATTTTTTTACAAAAATTCCCCGAGGGGAGGATCCACGCGCCACCCCACACGCTGGTGGAGCTCATGTTCGACCTGACACCCAAGATAGACCCTGGATGGCCTCAGGATTCATGAGTGCGGACAATGATGTGGCCAGGGGCTCAGCATTTTGGGCAATTTTGGCGAGATCCCCTACCGATCGCCAGGTCGCATACCCTTCTCCCATGGCCCAAAGGTCCACACTATAGAAGTGAGATGCCACGACTACAAGGGCGATATGATCCCCCAAGAGGGTCCCCGAGCTCCGCGCCCCGGACCATCACCCGATCTGGAATCTTGGAAAGCCAGGCTGCCAAGGAGCCCTCTTCCTCAACATTGGGCTCCAATAGCTCAAGTACCGATTTCCAGACCGCCGTCGCAGCGGAGCGATCTCTGCGGCCTCACCTCGGACAACGGCGAACCGAGCAGGGATGCTCCCCAGATGAGTCTCCACCCTTGACGGCCCCAACACTTCAACAGAGACACAGGTTGTGATCCTCTGAAGGGCGCCCAACTCGTCCCGCTAGAGCTAGGCCGTAAGCTCCATCCACTCGAGGGTCATCTTCAGGGCTACGAAAGTTCCGGCGAGTTAGCACGGTCAGCCAAAAGAAGAAAATAATTCGGATGTGACAAAGGAGGGGAAGCCTGACTGTGTATTCCCTCCGGGCCTGTTCAAGGCTATCGTGAGCCTCCTGGGCTTTGCTACGCGCCAAGACTAGCTCGACAACTGATCTCTCGCACACGGCTGTCTCATGCACTGTTCCCTGGGTCAATCGGGCAAGTTCCGACCGGGGCACAATGACATATGGCCGGGCGTGCTCGAGCTCACCCCGTAGAGACACCTGCGTGGTCCCTGTCGGACCAAGGTGAAGTCCGTCTCCCTAGGAAGCCCGCATCCCTCGGGCGACCCGTTGGGACGATTTCGAACAAACACAAGACGCTGCTCGTCAGACGGGTGAGGGCCGAGACACCTGCGAAATACCTGTGGGGACCGGGTCCACACATTCCAGGAATCATAGAGGATGGTGCCATGCGATGCGGCACCCAACATCACACACACAAATAGAATACGATAAAATACAAAGTTTTATTTATATAAACAGCAGAAGTCTTTTATAATACTTAATATGCAGAAGATAATATTCATAGCTAAACTCTCACCCTAGCTATGCAAAAGTGCAGCCGTCCACCTGTGGACGCTACACACTAGCCACATACAAATTTACTGCAGCGTGCAGGGCTCCCATTCGGCGGTATACCCCGACGGGGGCATCGCCTCATCCTCGGGCCCTTCCTCATAAGTCTCACCTGCAAAAAATTTAATATAGCAACTGTGAGCACGAAGGATCACCACACATAACCGTCTCACCTAAACATGAAACTCTACATGCAGGGATACTTAACATAGGGATGTATATAGCAGGGATACTCCTCACCACGTCATACGCAACCACCTTTCACAAGAGAACTCAAACGCCGAACCAGTCCCACCATCGCGGGCATAAGGTTCCCGCACGGAGCGTGTCTGTGCCCGCCAACAAATTTACACCTTACTACCCACAGCCCACCCCTATCGACAGTGGGCTATGCCTCGACATCCAAATTATCAAGTTACATCGGTTTCCTGGGTTCCATATGCCCAGTATGCATCCGGTACTGTTCAAACTTGTACAGTAGGGCCGTACACTGATCGGTGCTCAATCGACACAAGCAGGGCTACGCACGTGAGACCACGTCTCGCTGTATCCTACCCGCTGCTCGGTCTCAATTTCACATTTCTAAACCATCCTTATTCAATTCATCCCGTGTGATAAAATCCTATCTCGCGAGTAGATTCCAACCACTCATCTTCTACGGGATTCCTATAAACATTAGCATGACATTATCTACTTGTCAAGCTCTAGACCTACCTAATACTCCATGGGATTTGTGGGTCATGCAAGTGGAGTAACAAGCACCTTAGCCCTAATGCACAAAACTCATCGTAGACATAAGTGATACAAATAGAAAATTTGAAATAGCACATAAATGCAAACCGGGGCTTGCCTGGCTATGAGTCAAAGGGGAAGTAAGCTTCTGGAAGTAGAGTCTCCAAGGGCTCCGGGTCCTCCTCGATCTCGGTCACTATATGATATGCAATATATAAAGTACATGGGTGATATAGAAACTATAGAAAAGATTTTTATAATTACTGATCAGGTATGTAAATCATTTTAATTGTCTTTGGGATTTTTACAGTGGAAACTAGGATTTATGAGGAAGATCTGGACCAAAAATTAGAGATGTTCAAGGAAGCTTGTTGTCTCCAAAATTCCAACAAGTAAAAGGATTCTCTCAATTTTGGTACTGAATATGTAGCTTTGTCATGGCTACCAGTAGGTGATTATGGTAGAGGACGTTCTACTGGTTCTATGAAAATTTGTTTCATAATTTTCTAATCTTCCTACAGGGAGAAATTGATTTTACAAGTTTGGGGAAAAAGCTGAAAATGTTCTGTACTTTTCTTAATTTTTCAAATACATAGAGATTTGGAACACTGATCATACCAGTAAATGAAGTCCAATGAACTTGAAATTTTTACTGGAGATCAAGTGTAATTTTATGAGTGTTCTGAACAAAATTGGGAATTTTCTAATTAACAGAACATGGTTAATTAATGTCCCAAGCAATTAGCTCAAAGGAATTAATTATGAAAATTCTGGGAGTTTCATGTCCAACAAATTGCACCACTGCAAAGTTGAGATCAATATGAGTCAAACAAGAATTTATTTGGAATTATTTGAGCAAGTATGCTAGGAGGAATTGATTTTCAAAGTTTGCCCAAATTCTAGAATTAATTTCCAAAAGGAAAATTTGAATAATCTAGCCGACCCCACTTCATTTAAATGGGCCAATCGCATCTGGGCCACACGAAGGGCTATGGGGTAAAACCGCGTAGCTGCACCAGATCCGAAGGCCACAACAGATCTTTTTCCTCTCGTCGAGCGACTGACATGCGGGGCCTGCCACCCCTTCGTCTTCCTCGCGACAGCGGCGTCGCCCGTGGGTGGCGTGGTGGCGCACGCCGGCAAGGGCCGCCGGAACTGCTCTCCCGCGCATCTCTCCACCTGGTACCGACCGCCTATGCCTAAAAACGTGTGCTGAGTACGCTGGAGTGGTTGGCGCAGGTCGGCAGTGACCAGAACCCTACGCGCGACGGCGACGGTGAAGTTAGGGTTCCGACGAGGGTCGGTGAACCTCGAACTAGGCTTGAATGCCACGGGAAAAAGTGGAGAAGCTTCCTGGAAGCATAAGGAACACGAAAATGAGGGGAAAATGGGGTGGAGCGGACCGCAACTTTCAACCCGACGGTGAGCAGAGCAATTTTTTTGTTGGCGGCGGAGAAAACTCGAATCTCTCGGCAATCACTCAATGGATACCACTGAGATTTTGTAGACGCGTGCTCTATGATGTATTGAACAATATCCATAAAATAATTAATGGATGGTTGCACGTAGAAAGCGAATTCAATAGAGAAGCTAGCTAGTTCATGGACAATGACCGAAAGAAAAACTTGAATCACATGCTCGATAGGGGATGAAACGAAGAAAGGTTTTTACCGTGAGAAGGGTGGTTTCTTGGCAATCCTATTTGCTTCTGGGAATAGCTCAAGAGATGGTCTATGGCGTCGGCGCGACGGGGAGGCAGCAGCGTATTCACGACGGCCAAATAGCGGCGCCAGCAAAACTACAAAAATGTTGCCTTGTAGCCAACGAAACAAGGAACCAAAAGCTTAAGAAGGTAGAAGGAAGGCTTAGGTACCACTTTGCTGTTGGGAGGACGAAGAGATTTGGCAAGAATTTCGAGCTAGTTGGGCGAGCAGGGAGATGGTGGTGGGTTGCGCTCGGGAGCGAAGAACGAACTGGTTTCTTCCCCTTCGGCCAGAGAGGTGAAGATAAGGAGGAATAGAGTGGGGGGGGGCACACAACCGGGGTGCCACACATCTACTTGCCGATGGTGAGCTGTTTGACGCACCGAGCGTCGAACGGCGGGGAGTCAGGAAAAACAGAGCACTCACGTAAATGTCCCTCTGACCAGTGGTACCCACTGTTCCCATCCTCATCCCTTCTCTGCAACTTCAATTCTCGCACCTAGATTGATCCAAAAATTCCAGATTTTTGTGGAGAGGCCAATTCAAATGTGTAGATTCATAATCTGGAGTTTGATTTCAGATTTTTATAGGTTTCAGATGAAATTAAATTCAAATTTGAATTTGAATGGAATTCAATGGAGCCACTGAATTAAATAGCAAATGTGCTTCAAAAATTTTGAAACTACGCAGATAGGCTATTTGGAATATTTAGAATTTAATGGTGAACTCAGATTTTTATTTTGGCAAAGTTTGAACAGGAGCAAAATCTGAATTTTTGAATTTCTTTCATTGAAGTTTGAATTGGTTTGATTTTTTCTGTTTCCAATTTGATTTCATTTTCCCACTCAAATTTTACATTCTCCTATATGACTTTGTACTTTGAATTTAGAGCTTTTACATTCCTCCCCCCTTAAAAGAATCTCATCCCAAGATTACAAATAAAAGAGACGGAGGTAAAAAGATTACCAAATATAAGATGATAATAAATCCGGATAGTTTGATTGGAGATGATCCTCGCTTTCAGACTCACCAAATCAGCTCATTTTATTTCCGGATTAAGCAATTTCCAAAACTTGATTCACCCGTTCAGTTTGACCATCCGTCTGCGGGTGATATGCGGAGCTTCGGATCAGTTTCGTCCCCAATGACGCGTGCAGCTGCTCCCAAAAACGAGCAACGGATAGCGCACCACGATCTGAAATAATTGTCCGGGGAACACCGTGCAAGCACATGATTCTTGAAATATACAACTCCGCATATTTGTTGGCGATGTACTTTGTATGTACCGGAATAAAATGAGCTGATTTGGTGAGTCGATCAACTAGCACCCAAATCGGATTACACAATATCCGGAAATTGCTTAATCGATCGACTATCACCCAAATCGACTATAACCTAAAATTGCTTAATCAAACGAGATTAAATCTCTGAGGCTGGACTAGTCTGGTCAGGGTCGGACTAGTCTGCTCCGCACGGATGAAAATCTAAAAACTTGATTTCTACAAGTTATATGTAGAATTTAGGTTCACTGAAGATAGATGCAATGTCTAGCAACCTAGTACAATGTAGATTAACAAGTGTATACAATTAGATTGTAAGATTTCAACAAAGATCAAAACGAAGTACGATATGAACCCTAAAAGCAATTCTAGTGATTACAAAAGTAAAGTGAGAAGAGCGACACTATTTATCCCGTGGTTCAGCTCCACAAAGAAGCCTACATCCACGTTGAGAAGTCCATACAAGGACCGGGTCTCACTTGACCCTCTTATCACCAAGTCACCAAAATGGTCGGGTTGGTTTCCACTATATCAAAGGGTAATCACCAAGTTTGTTTGGGGATGCTCACAAGTTGAGGCTCCCACAAATCAATACAGCAAGGAGCACACGAAGCTCAACTCACACATTCCACAACATGCAACACCAAGTGCAAGAGATCAAACCGAGAGCCAAAGAACGATGATCTTCCTTCACTCTCCTTCCCAAACCCTAATCTCTTCAAGATTTGGTCTTCGAGGACAAGTAGGACGAGTAGAAGGATTTGGAAGGCTCAAGGATAGTTGTGGCGACACTAGGGTTCTAGATACTTCAAATAGGGCCCGAGGGTCCCCTTTTTATAGGGGTCTCGGCAACTAACCGTTGCCATCAACACAACCCCAGACTAGTCCGGCCCTGAACCACCGATAATTCAACGTCACCGATCGACAAAACAGGTGATGTCCCTGCCAACATTTGAATTTCAAACGATCACTAGCTACCTGGACTAGTCCGGTCCAAACGGACTAGTCCGAAGTCGAACATAACACTTTACTCCGGCTTAAAACAGACTACTGTGGGAGAGCCCGGACTAGTCCGACCCATAGGGCGGACAAGTCCGGCCTCCCAGGACTTGGCTTCGAGATCTCACACTAGGGCTTAAAACGGACTAGTCCGTACCAAAACGAACAAGTCCAAACTCAGACAGAAACGTTTGGTCTGTCCCAAAACGAACTACTCTGGGGGGTCTGGACTACTCCGGCCATTGGGGCGGACAAGTCCGACCTCCAGGACTTAGCTCCACGGACGCTCACCAAGGCAGAACGGACTAGTACGTACCCATACGGACAAGTACAAACTCCAACGGAGACCTTTAGTCCATTCCAAAACGGACTAACCTGGCCACCTGGACTAGTCCGTCCTGAGGCGCAGACAAGTCCGGTCCCTGGGGATTTTTCTCTCTCTAAGGCTTCTATCTTAGGTATTTATCTCAACCACCACTTGGATCCCTCTTTGATGATCTCAATGCACATGATACACACACCCTTACACTTGATACAACTAGTTTAAGCTCAACACAATAGAAATCCTAATTTCTATGCTTGAGTCTTCTATGCCCATTTCAACCTTTTCCTTTTCGAGGGATTTTGTCTCATTTCAATCATCGCACCTGTTCTTAAGATCAACTCAGCTCATTAGCCTCTTAATTGTCGTCATCAATCATCCAAAACCCACGGGGATGTTTGTATGCACTTTCAATCTCTCCCTTTTTAGTGATTGATGACAACACATTAAGCTTCAACAAAAAAGATATTAATTGGTTTTCATAACATGTATGTGTATAAGTAACTCCCCCTCAATGTATGCATTAAGAATAAGGAAATTAAGAGAGTTATCATACATATACACGTTATGGTGGGTGCCTAAGTGATGTGTTCATAATTTGTGATAAGACAATGAATATAAATAAGTCAATCCAAGCATCACATAACAATTAAGAGTAGCAAACATTGTAATGTGCATACAACCCATAATAGATCAAGTCTTACATAAATTGAAATGCGAGAGTTTTTAAAACATAATACATGTTCATAGTAGGATCAAAAGAGATAACGAGAATCAAAAGAGACAACGAGGATAAACACTAAGTACCCCCTTCCAATCTCTCCCCCTTTCGCATCAAGACACCAAAAAGGAAAAGAGAGGAGGAGAGTCCTAAGATCTACTCTTCATCATCATCGTCATCGTCTCCGTGTTGTCGCACACTGTCGCTCTCCGTTGCCTCCGGATCTTCGGCGTTTTCATCATCGCCTTCTTCAGAGGGTGCCGCCGTTGAGGTGCTAACATCACCAAATTGAGCAAGTTCTTCAGTGGTGAACTCGGGGAATGGAGTCATCTCTCCATCACTCTCTGCAGCATGAGACATGGGAACTTTGAGCTTGTCGCACATCACCTTGAGATACTTCTCTTGGCAATGCTCCATGCGACATTATCGAACTTCCACCTTTCGACAAGAGATGAAAATGGCCTTGAAGCACTTGAAGAATCCACTTATGGATTGTGATGGAGGAGGAGGAGATGGAGAAGCCATGGGATGAGAGGATGAGGCAGGAGGATTGACATTCTTCCTTCTTGGTGAAACGGGCTCTAGAGGAGGAATCTGAGGACGAAGTCTCCTATGAGTAATATCCTTCTGGAAGGTCAGCTCGGACACCTTATTGATCATCTACATAATATAAGGTGCATAGACACATGATCAATTGGGTGTGTGAGAGATGTTGAAGATGTCATCAAAGACATAGTTCACTACAATGAAATCGACATCTCCATCAATAAGCACCATTAGATGTCTCAAATTGCGTTGAATAATGCCCACATCTCCATCTTTGGGGGCTATTGTCTTCTGAAGCACACAATTGAGCACACTATAGAAGGGCTTTATGTTTCGAATGTGTCCTACCTCATAATGAACTCCATGACTTGGATACATGTAATCCGATACATCTCGATCAACCACCTTGAGGTTTGAAATGATGATTTCATTCTCAAGCTGACTTTCCAAATCAAGCATCTGAGCAAACTCCCAATAGGTGATGGTGTATTGCTCTTCCTTTGTCATCCAGGTGATCCTCTGATCTCCATTGGTGTGAAAGTAGACAGTGGAATAGAACTGCACAGTGACTTCAGCATTCCAATCATAGTTGAATGCCATGAGTTTCTTTAGTCCATGGCGCTCGATGGTCTCAATCACAGCATTGAATGCAACATGATTTTTTTTGTGCCATGTGAAAGTGCATCTAGGCATCCCTTATGGGTTTTGGTTGATTTATGACAAACAAATGAGATCCTAACCAAATTGTTGAGATGAGTGCAAGTTTTAATGAAATTATGAGGAAAGTGCAAAAAGAAATGAGAGTGAGGAATCAAGTTGAAAAGAGCTCAAGAGATGAATAGAATACTCTTTGTGTATGTAGTGTGTTGGAGAAACACACCCCAAGAGCTCAAGCAAAAGAAACCACTCTCACTGCACAAGTTTGCACAGGTCCGGACTAGTCCGATATGCTCTCTGTCCAGGATCAGACAAGTCCTCCCAGTGCATACTTGTTCGCAACTGACTAGTCCGATAAAGTCCGGACTAGTCTAATAAAGTCCGGACTAGTCCGAAAATCCTTCTGATCAATATCAGACAAGTCCGATATTCCACAGACGAGTCCAAAATCCCCACTGACCAACATAGGACAAGTCCCTCCGAATTTCAGACTTGTCCTTAGCCCCTCAAAATTTCACAACACCGAACTAGTCCGACATCATCCAGACTAGTCCGATAACCTCTCCGACTAAGATCGGACAAGTCCTCCGAATGTGGACTTGTCCTCAATTCACTAAGGGATTCACCACGCCGGACTAGTCCGATATATGCCGGACTAGTCCGAACATATCCAGAGACAAAATCGGACTAGTCCGCCTATTGTTGGACAAGTCCAATAATTCAGGACACTTAGGGTTTCCCACACGCCGCACACCGAACTAGTCCGAAGTTCGCCACGGACTAGTCCGTACTTTGTAAACCCTAACGGTAACCTTTGGAAACCCTAGTATAAATAGAGGTGTACGACCCCTAATCAAAAGATCAGACCCCCTGCACCGTCACACCTTCCATGAGCAGAGAAAACACGTCTCTCCACACAATCCAACGCAAGAAAGATCAAATCCTTTAGGATTAACCATAGATCAAAGGAGAGACACGTTCTTCACATCTTGAGCTCTTGGTTTTGATTCTCTCACACACTCTCGTTGTTTCATTGCATACTTTTTGAATGTGTTTGGTGGTGTTTCAAATTGTAAATCTTGGGGAGCCCTCAACTTGTGAGAAGGCCCCTTGAACACGTTATTTACCCCCTTTGTGATTAGTGGAAGAGAATCGGCCTCCATGGCGATTCGACAAGGGTAGGGTTGGTGAAGACCTGATCCTTCATGGGCTCCTCAATGTGGATGTAGATTTCCTCTGTGGAATCGAACCACAGAATAAAATCGTTGTGTCCTTTGCTTTTGTTCTTACTATTCATTGTAATCTAAGGTTTGCTCAATCTTGTTCAACTTACGTTAAAACTTTGAAACTAAAGTTAACTTGTGTTACATCTAGTTTCATTGAAGCAATACACTCTATTTGTAACTCAATTTCTGCTGCATAGAGTACTTTGATCGAAATCATTGATCAAACTTAATCAATCTAGTCCGCATACACCAGACTAGTCCGCACCCTACCAGACTAGTCCGATTTCTCTGTGTTTGATCAGGTTGCTAAGTGTTTCAGGTTCCGACAAAAGTTCAAAAGCCTATTTGAAAAAGGAGAAGGTCAAGTATGCACGCAGTGCATACTTGGCCACAAGACCTCCTAATGTCATATATGGCATTGGGTATTCCTATGGTGAAAAGCAAAATGCTAGAAGCCACATGAACAACAAGGAACACATTGCTTTTGTCTAGAGAAACTCCTCTCAAGCTAGAAAGCCTAATAATGTTGACAAGTCCAAAAATGTTAACACATATGAGCAACAACTATTGTTTAGAACCTTTGACACATCATATGTTCTCATGAAAAGTAATTTTGGTAGAGTTTATGCTAAACATGTTGGACCACGCCATGGGAACACCAAGTCTCATGTGTGGGTGCCCAAATCACTTGTAACTAACCTCAAAGGACTCAAGCAAGCTTGGATACCTAAATTAAGGTGTAATTTATTTTTGCTGGCCTATTCCTCCGGTGGATCGAAATGGGTGCTAGATAGTGGATGCACCAACCACATGAACGGAGAAATAAGGATGTTTGTTGAATATGAAGAAAATGAAGATCCAAGCCAAGGCATCTATTTTGGCGATAACAGTCAAGGAAGGGTGCTCGGTACCAGTAAAATTGCGATTTCGTCTCAACACACTCTTTCTCATGTCTTACATGTTGATTCCTTAGATTATAACCTATTGTCCATATCTCAATTATGTAACAAGTGTTATAATTGCTTGTTCACTAATGAGGGTGTGACCGTCTCTAGAAGGAGTGATGACTAGGTTGCATTCAAGGGTGTGTTAAAGGGAAAGCTTTATCTTGTTGACTTCAACAAAGATAAAGTCGAACTTGACACATGCTTGATTGCAAAGACCAACATGGGTTGGCCGTGACATAGACGGCTAGCACATGTTAGTATGAGGAATCTTCAAAAACTCCTTAAGGGCGATCACATCCAAGGTTTGAAGGATGTTGTTTTTGAGAAAGACAGGCCTTGTAGCGCGTGCTAAGCCGGAAAGCAAGTAGGAGCACCCCATCCCGCGAAGAACGTCATGACAATGACAAGACCGCTCAAGCTTCTTCACATGGATCTATTTGGTCTAATTGCTTACATAAGCATCGGCGGTAACAAATACGGTTTAGTAGTTGTTGATGATTTTCCACGCTTCCCGTGGGTTTCCTTTTTGCATGATAAGACATAAACTCAAGGAACCCTCAAGAAGTTTCTCAAGCGTGTCCAAAATGAATTTTCATTGAAGATCAAGAACATACAAAGTGAAAATAGCATGGAGTTCAAGAACACCCAAGTTGAGGAGTACCTAGATGAAGAAGGCATAAAACTTGAATTTTCAGCATCGTACTCCCCTCAACAAAACGGAGTAGCCGAAAGGAAGAATCGAACCCTCATAGAGATGGCGAGGACAATGCTTGATGAGTACAAGACTTCAGATCGATTTTGGGCTGAAGCGGTCAACACCACTTGTCACGCCATAAATCGACTCTATCTTCATCGCCTACTCAAGAAAATGTCATATGAACTACTCACCAAAGAGCGAGTTGATCAATGTGTGCTAGACAGAAAAAAAATCTCCCTGTCAAGCGTTGAGAAGAATGGTGTTGGGCGATGTTCGACCACAAACGCCACCTCCAAATGCAAATGAAGATGAACCACAAGCAGAGGAGAATGATCAAGGGAGAGCTTCCACACAAGATCAACCTCAAGAATAAGAAGATGATCAACACATCAATGAAGGCAACCATCCAGGGGAGAAGGAGACGATCATGAAGATACAAGACCGCAAGTGCCACATCCAAGAGTACACCAATGCATCCAAAGAGATCACTCCGTCGACAACATAATCAGTGACATCCAAAAGTGAGTAACAACTAGATCTCAAATTGCTAATTTTTTTGAACATTAATCATTTGTATCCTTTTTGGAACCTCACAGGGTTGAAGATGCATTGAAAGATACGGATTGGATGGTGGCAATGCAAGACGAATCGAAAAACTTCAAACAGAACGAGGTGTGGGAACTTGTTGAAAGGCTCAAGTTCAACGTCGTCGGCACTAAATGGGTCTTCCGCAACAAGCAAGACGAACACGGTTGGTGACAAGAAACAAGGTGTGACTTGTGGCCAAAGGGTATTCACAAGTCGAAGGTTTGGATTTCAATGAAACTTTTGCTCTCGTAGCTAGGCTTGAATCGATTAGAATATTACTTGCATATGCTACTCACCATGATTTCAAGCTCTATCAAATGGATGTGAAAAGCGCCTTCCTCAACGGACCAATCAAGGAGGAGGTGTACGTGGAGCAACCCCCCCCCCCCCCGGATTCGAAGATCAAGAGTTCCCCGACCATGTGTTCAAATTGCGTAAGGCTCTCTATGGCCTCAAAGAAGCTCCTAGAGCTTGGTATGAGTGTCTTAGAGATTTTTTGATTGAAAATGGATTTAAGATTGGCAAAGCTGATTACACGTTATTTACCAAGCATTTTGACAATGATCTATTTATCTGTCAAATTTATATTGATGATATTATATTTGGTTCAACTGAAAAATCCTTTTGTGAAGAATTTAGTAAGATTATGCCAGATAGATTCGAGATGTCTATGATGGGAGAATTGAGATATTTCTTGGGATTCCAAGTGAAGCAACAAAAGGAGGGGACATTCATAAGCCAGACCAAGTATACTCAAGACATACTCAAGAAGTTTGGAATGGACAAGGCGAAGCCTATAAAGACTCTCATGGCAACAAATGGACACTTGGATCTCAATGAAGACCGACCAAACGTGGATCAAAAGGTATTATGCTCCATGATTGGATCCCTACTTTACTTATGTGCATCTATGCCTAATATTATATTGAGTGTATGTTTGTGTGCAAGATTCAAGTCAATCCTAAGGAGTGTCATTTGACAGTCGTAAAAAGAATCTTGCGATATTTAGTTCATACACACAACCTAGGCCTTTGGTATCCTAAAGGTTCCGAGTTCAATCTCATTGGATACTCTGATGCAGATTATGCCAGATGCAAAGTAGATAGAAAAAGTACCTCCGATACATGCCAATTCCTAGGTAGATCCCTAGTTTCTTGGTCCTCCAAGAAACAGAACACCATTGCCTTATCCACGGCTGAAGCGGAGTATATTGCAGCCGGGAGTTGTTGTGCACAACTCCTTTGGATGCGACAAACTATAAGGGATTACAGTTACAATATGAGCCGTATTCCACTCCTTTGTGATAATGAGAGTGCTATTAAAATTGCCCATAACCCAGTTGAGCACTCTAGGACCAAACACATAGACATCCGACATCACTTTTTGAGAGACCACTCAATGAAAGGAGACATAGCCATTTCCCATGTCAACACCGAAAAACAACTAGTTGATATATTTACCAAGCCACTTGATGAAAAACGTTTTTGCGAGCTCTGAAATGAACTAAATATCCTTGATGCTCGGAACGTGGCCTGAAAACTTGCATACATGTATGGCTTCTTCAAAATCCATTGATTGTCTTATGAAAATCATCTCTCTATATTTTCTCCAAAAAACTATTTCAATTACTTGATCTTGGTGAATTATGGTCATATCTTGATTGTTGGATGTTTAGTGATCATATTCATCAAGATTATTTGTGTGTTTGCCCCCCTATTTTCTTTGTAAGTACCTTCAAATATATACGAATGGGCTAAATTCTTCTGTTCTGGTGACCACGGACTAGTCCGTGGTTATACGGACTAGTCCGCACACTACAGACTAGTTCGCGGTGATCCGGTAGTCCGGACTAGTCCGGTTGACCACGGACTAGTCTGATTTTTTGACTCCATAACCCTAGGGCCGCCAAACCCTAATCTCCTTCATTCTCACAACGTTCCTCACATTCTCGCTCCTCACTTGAGTACCCCCAAAGTGATTTGGCGATTTATCCATCAAATCTCTTCAACTCTCCGTGGAAAACGATCTTCATCGAAAGGGGATCGAGGTCCATGGACTTGTCCGCACTATCAACACCTCCGACCTCAAGAATCGAAGGATTTTGGTAAACTTTCTTCAAAACCCTAGAATCTTCGATTTCTTGTGTTATGGACCAAATTGCTTAGCTCCTCTAGTTAATACATGACTCCTTGTTTTATTACATCTACCTTGAGCTATTTTTGCATTGAGAAACTCCATGGATTTGCTAGTTAGGGTTTAAGCAGTTGAACAACAGACTAGTCCGGTCTCTGTACGGACAAGTCTGGTACCCCAAACTAGTCCGCACTTGAGCACCGGACAAGTCCGATTTTTGATTGAACTCAACCCTAAATTCCAACTACTCAATGCATTTCCTTGCCATCCATCCTCATCCATATATTGTATAATCCTCTTGTCAGGACCATGTCGAGCTCCAATGATGAGATCTCGACTATGAGGCTGAGATGGACCAAGAGTCATTCCTTCGGTCCTCGATGGGCCAAAGCAAGAAGCGGCAAAACCGTGTCGCTGACCCTTCGCCCACTCCACCTCATGTGCGGTGAAAGGTCGTCGCCAAGCAGCCCGCATCCAAAGGAAAGGATGCCGCTGGCCCTAGCTCGACAGCTTCTCGCCAAGCTAAGGGCAAAGGGAAAGGGATTGCCTCCAGCCCGATTGGCCCTCTCCATATGAGTGCACCAAGACAGGGGAACAAAGACCCCTCTGACGAAAGATTTAATGGTAAAGGAAGCGATGTGGCTTCAAAGCTCAAGACCATTGACTGTTACAGTAGTTCCAGAAAGGCAGCTGATACAAGGTTCTGGAGCAACTTCCACGCGGACTACTATAGTTCCGAAACCAATGGATCGATTGGACACACTTTGAGAGGAAGAGCTGTCCAACCTTTGATGAAGTGATACAGACTGTGGAGAGACATGGCATCAAGGACTTTTTTTCTTTCAGGTGCAACTAGAATGATGAAGTCATCGCTCAGTTCTATGCAACCTGCTACTTTGCTAGCGATGAAGAGGGAAGGGTGACTTGGATGGCACATGGATCCAAGTATACTATTACTTTTGATGAGTTTACAAGACTGCTGCATCTTGAGGACACTAGCAGTAATAAGCTCATCATTCACAACATTGGTGTCTTAGAGAAGGATAAGATGGACTTCCTTTATGATACTCGCCTGAAGTACAACCCTCCATCGACCAAGAACATGGAACCCTTCTTCATGGTTCTCAACATGGTGCTTAGGAAGACAATTGCTTTGAAGGATGGAGATGCAGGAAGTGTCCAAGGCTACCTGAGGACATTGATGAAAATGATCAGCAAAAGCAGGAAGTTTGATATCTTTGACTATATTTGGAATGACATGGTAAACATCTCTTGCACCCCTAACCGTTCCTGTGGCTATGCGCCCTATATCTCATGTTTATGATAGAAAAGGTCACAGGAATCGAGTTTGTGAAGGATGTAGAGCATACTCCTCTAAGGTCCCAGAAGCCTTCCCAAGCCACTCTCCCAGCTGCTCCAGCTCATGTGTCAAGTGAAGAGGTTTCGAGGAGAACTCAAGGAGATGCAAGGACTGCTCCCACTACTAGGGCCCCTCCTCAAAAAGGGTCTCCTAGTGGCATCTTGAAGTACTTGGCCGCCATATTTGGCTCCTACAAGAAGGCTGAGGTGAAAGTCCACAAGTTGAACAAGGAAAGGAAAGAGGATATGAGATAAATAAAGAAAAATGTCAAACCATATGCCAAAAGCTGGAGATTGAGCCTATTGGGTCTTCTGTCATCTCCGAGGACACTCCTTCTGATTTTTCAGAGCTGCCACCTCTCTCTCCCTTCGAACTCACTTATTTTGGTGTTGGGGGCACTTAGAGTGGATCCGCTCCTCCTCCTCCTCAGCCTGAAGATGAAGACGATGAGAGGACCGACAGCGAGGAGCGAGTCGACGGCGATTGCTAGATCCCTCATCTCCTTCTTTTTGGTGCCTTGATGCTAAAGAGGGAGAGATTGAGGGGGAGTCACTAGGTCTAGCAGTAGTTTGAGAGATGAGAGCTCAAATTGTGTTTCCTTTGAAATTCAGCTAGTTTTGGGCTGTAAAACTGCTATTATGCTCTTATTATGGTTCTAGTCATGTTTATGAAGCCTATGATGATGCCTTGATATAATATGTGTTCATGTTTGATATGATCTATGTTTTTGCTCTGAAATTGGCATATATGCTTCATGTTGATATGATTATGTCAATTATCTCATTCTCATCACGAATATTGCTGACACACATGTAGTTTTGCACCCCACCATAAAGAGTGCACATATGTCTTTTGTTTTCATTCCTTAATTTGTTCCAAGCTCATATGTGCACACTTTATGAATATTTGGATTTTTAATCATATTTGTGAAATCTCAATTGGTTGTCATCAATCACCAAAAATGGGGAGATTGAAAGTGCATCTAGGCATCCTTTGTGGGTTTTGGTTGATTTATGACAAACAAATGAGATCCTAACCAAATTGTTGAGATGAGCGCATGTTTTAATGAAATTATGAAGAAAGCGTAAAAATAAAGGAGGGTGAGGAATCAAGTTGAAAAGAGCTCAAGAGATGAGTAGAATACTCTTTGTGTATGGAGTGTGTTGGAGAAACACACCCCAAGAGCTCAAGCAAAAGAAAACTGAAAGTGCATCTAGGATCCCCGTGGGTTTTGGATGATTGATGACAACAATTAAGTAACTAATGAGCTCAGTGATCTTAAGCACAAGTGTGGACTCAAGTGGAAACACAAACCCTCAAAAAGAAAAAGGATGAAAACGGCGGTGTCGACTCAAAAAGAAGAAACTAGGGTTTCTAGCATGCCGAGTTTAGACTGGCCATATATGTATGAGGATGTGTGCGTAAAGTGCATTGAGATCAAGTTGGGAGCTCAAAGCGGTTTAGAGATCAAAACCTATTGAGAGAAGAGTGTTAGAGTGGTCTGGCGGGAGAGGCCGGACTAGTCCGTGCTGGTGGCCGGACTAGTCCGCTCCTGGCTAGACTAGTCCGTTTTCAGGCAGACCACAAGGGTCTGTCTGACTTCGGACTAGTCTGTAGTGGGATGAACTAGTCCAGTCATGGAGTGGTTTTTCGAGACTAAGTCCCAAAACCACGGACTTGTTCGTTTTAGTCCGGACCAAGAGGTCCTGACTGAGATCGTACTAGTCCGCCCTTTGGGCCGGACTAGTCCGGATTGGTGAGAGTTAGGTGCTTCAGCGACTAAGTCTGGGAGGCCGGACTAGTCCGCCCTGGGGGTCGGACTAGTCCGTGGTCTCCTGACTATCCCGTTTTCACACGGAATAAAAGGTTCAGTGTGAGATTGGACTAGTCCGGTGTGGACCGGACTAGTCCGTTATGAAGTGACCGTTTGAATTTGAAGTTTGGCAGGTAGCGTGACGATTGCCGCGCAGTGCGACAGTTGTCAGGGACGTTAGTGGTCCCAAAGGCCGGACTAGTCCGGGCCGTAGGCCGGACTAGTCCGCCCATCTGCTGAAGTCAGTAGTATGGGCTGGGAACCTCTATAAATAGAGAATCTAAGATATTGAGCTTACTCCTAAGTTCACAAAATTTTTTCTCATCTAGGGGCTTGGTGAAGATATCAGCCAATTGTTTTTCGGTTATCACATGGGAAATTGATATGTCTCCTTTGATGGAGTGATCAATATCTATGTGTTTGGTACTTGAGTGTTCAACTGGATTGCGGGCTATTTTGATGGCACTCTCATTGTCACATATGAGAGGGATATGGCACAAGTTTATGCCATAGTCCCTAAGAGTTTGTCGCATCCAAAGAAGTTGTGCACATAATACGTTTCGGCTGTGGAAAGAGCAATAGAGTTTTGTTTCTTTGAGGACCAAGACATTAGGGATCTACCAAGGAATTGACAAGTTTTGGAGGTGCTCTTTTTATCAACTTTGGACCCCATATAATCCGCATCAAAATATCCAATGAGATTAAACTTAGAGCACTTGGGGTACCAAAGTCCTAGGCTTGGTGTGTGAATCAAATATCTAATAATTCTCTTTACGGCGGTCAAATAACACACCTTAGGACCAGCTTGAAATCGAGCACAAATAGAAACACTGAGCATTATATCGGCCTAGATGCACATAAGTAAAGCAATAAACCTATCATGGAATGATATACCTTTTGGTCCACACTTGGACCATCTTTATTAAGGTCAAAGTGTCAATTGGTTCGCATTGGAGTCTTGATGGGTTTGGCTTTGTCCATGTCGAACTTCTTGAGTATATATTGTGTGTACTTTGTTTGACTAATGAATGTGCCTTCCTTGAGTTGCTTCACTTAAAAACCTAGAAAGAACTTCAACTCCCCCATCATAGACATCTCAAACCTCTTGGCCATTATCTTGGAAAACTCATCACAAAAAGCTTTGTTAGTAGAACCAAATATAATGTCATCGACATATATTTGGCAAACAAACAAATCATTATTGAAATGCTTAGTGAATAAAGTGTAATCGATCTTCCCAATTTTGAAACCATTTTGAGTTAAGAAGTCTCTAAGACACTCATACCAAGCTTTAGGAGCTTGTTTGAGGCCATAGAGAGCCTTACGCAATTTGTAGACATGGTTTGAGAATTCTTGATCTTCAAAGCTGGGGCATTGCTCCACATACACCTCTTCTTTGATTGGACCATTGAGGAAAGCACTCTTGACATCCATTTGATATAGCTTAAAATCATGGTGAGTTGCAAAGACAAGTAATATACGAATTCATTCAAGCCTAGCTACGGGAGCAAAGGTTTCATCAAAATCCAAACATTTGACTTGTGAGTACCCCTTGGCCACAAGTCGTGCTTTGTTCGTTGTAACCACCCCGTGCTTATCTTGTTTGTTGCAGAACACCCACTTGGTGCCCACAACATTCACATTAGGCCTCTTCACTAGCTCTCATACTTGATTTCTTTCAAAATTGTTGCGCTCTTCTTGCATGGCCATCACCCAATCCAGATCTCGTAGTGCTTCTTCAACCTTATGAGGCCCCAAACAAGAAACAACAGAGTAATGCTCACAAAAATTTGCAACACGAGATCGAGTAGTTACCCCCTTGGAGTTGCCTCCAAGGATGTTGTCAACGGGATGGTCCCGTTGAACACTTTGATGCACTTTTGGGTGAGGTGCTTGAGGTCTTGGATCTTCATCTTCCTCATTTTCTTCGTCTCCCCCTTGATTGATACCTCCATTTTCATCTTCTTGGAGTGCATCTTGGGGGTCTTGAGCTTGATTATTTGAGGAAGAGCTTGCTTGATGTGTGGGATGATCACTTGAGTCTTGAGGTTGTTCTTGTGGTCGAATGTCTCCAAGTGTCATCCTTCCTATCACAACTTGTGGAGCTTCTTCTTGATCTAGCACATGACGAACAACTTGCTCCACTTGGGAGCCATTAGTCTCATCAAACACTACTTCACGTGCTACTTCAACAATTCCGGAGGACTTGTTGAAAACACGATAGCGTAAGTATTTGAGTCATAACCAAGCCAGAAACTCTCATCGGACTTAGATGCAAACTTCAAAGACCTAGGCTTCTTGTTGATAATATAGCATTTGCTCCAAAAAATATGAAAATAGGAAATATTGGGCTTGTTACCGGTTAAGAGTTCGTATGACGTATTCTTAAATATGCGATGAAGGTATAACCGGTTTATGGCATGGCAAGCGGTGTTAACAGCTTCCGCCCAAAATCGGTTCAACGTCTTGTATTCATCAAACATGGTTTTTGATATTTCAATGAGAGCCCTATTCTTCCTCTCGGCCACCCCATTATGTTGAGGGTATTAGGGGCCCGACAACTCATGTTTGATGCCTTCTTCATCCAAAAACTCTTCAACTTGAGTGTTCTTGAATTTGGTGCCGTTATCACTCCTTATTGTTTTTATCCTCAAGGAGAACTCATTTTGAGCTCTCCTCAAGTATTTCTTGAGGACATCTTGAGTCTCACTCTTATCATGCATAAATAACACCCAAGTGAAACGTGAAAAATCATCAACAATTACAAGACCATATGCGTTACCACCAATACTTATGTAGGCGATTGGACCGAAGAGGTCCATGTGAAGAAGCTCCAATGGTCTTGTTGTCGTCATGATGTTCTTGGATGGATGTTGAGCTCCAACTTGCTTTCTGGTTTGGCATGCGCTAGATGGCCTATTCTTTTCAAACACAACATTCTTTAAACCACGGATGTGTTCACCCTTAAGAAGTTTTTGCAAATTGATCATCCCAACATGGGCTAATCTTCTATGGCAAAGCCAACCCATGTTAGTTTTTGCAATTAAGTATGTATCAAGTTGGGCTTTATCTGCGGAGAAATCCACAAGATAGAGTTTTCCCTTGAGTACACCCTGAAAAGCAATTGAGTCATTGCTTCTTCTTGTGACGATCACACCCTCGTTAGTGAAAAGACAATTATAACCTTTGTCACATAGTTGTGATATGGACAAGAGGTTATAATCAAGGGAATCAACATGTAAAACATTAGAAAGAGTGTGATTAGGGGATATAGCAATTTTGCCAGTGCTAAGGATTTTTCCTTGGCTATTATCCCCAAAGTAGATCCCCTAACTTGGATCTTCATTTTCTTCATACTCCACAAACGTCTTCCTCTCTCCGGTCATGTGATTTGTGCATCCACTATCAAGAACCCACTTGGTTCCATCGGAGGAGTATGCCTACAAAATAGAATTAAGCCTTGGCTTTAGGTACCCAAACGGTGTTGGGTCCTTTGATGTTAGTCAAGAGGCACTTGTGCATCCACACACAAGGTTTTGGACTATTGCAGTGTGGCCCAACATACCTAGCATAAGGCTTTCCAAACTTGTTTCTTAACAAAACATATGAAGAATTGAAATCATGAAACAATAGATGGGGTTCCTTTTTAGGCATGTTGTGAGATGTAGCAATGTACTTTCCTTTGTCATTGTTATGTGAACCTCCCTTGACAAAAAACAATCAAGCCTTTGCCATTCTTGGGAGTTTTGTCATTTTGTCTCTTCTCCCTAAAATAACCAAGACCATGCTTGACAAGGATATGTCTTGTGTTGGTATATTCACTACGTGCATATCCATCTTATCCTTGTCAAAAATGTCACCTTTTGGTGCTTGCTTGTTTTGTGTCACAATAAGCTCATCTTTAAGTTTTAATATCAAGTTAGAGCACTTGAAAGCTTGAGATGTTTCGGATTTGACATTTGTGGAAGGTGAGCTTTTAGAGGAAGAATGTGCATTGACCTTGAGAGACTCCACTTGTGTCTCAAGGATCTTGTTAGCTTTTGTCAAGCTAACAAGTTCATTCTTTAGCACAATTGTAGTATTTTCAAGATTTGAGCAAGTTTCCTTGCTAAAAGCGAGTTCACGCTAAAGTGCATTGCTTCTTTTTCTTTCAAGCTCCAAGAGCTCCTCAAAATCTTGACATCTCTCCTCTTGTTGGATGAGCATGTCCTCTTGATGGTTGATGAACCCTTCCTTCTCAAATATCTCATCCGATAACAACTTCAACCTTTTCAAAGTACTCTTACTCATATCTTTAAGCATATGTTCATTTCCACTACTACTATCAAAATCATCACGCAAAGAAATTGAAGACGATGATTTAGATTTAACCTTCTTTCTTCCCTCCTTGGCCATGAGGCAAGTTGGCTTTGAGTTCTCCAAGTTGGGGAAGAGCTTGTTCTCCATGGTTGACTTCATAGCAATTGTTGCTATTTTCTCTTCTTCATCGGAGGAGGATTCTTCATTTGAATCTCACTCCTTCCCAAGGTGGGCATGTCCCGATTGCTTCTTCTTCTTCTTGAAGTGTTTCTTCTCTTGAGACTTGTCATCCTCCTTCTTCTTGTTCTCTTCATGTGGACAATCCACAATGAAGTGGTCATATTCCCCACAATTGTAGCAAGGCCTATTTGATATTGTCTTGGACTTGTCTTTGCTCTTGACTTCATGATGGTAGCTCTCTCTCCTCCTTCTCAACATCCTCTTGAAGTTGTTGATGAAGAGTGCCTCTTCCTCATTGGTATCAGGCTCTCTTCATTACTCTCTCCTTTTTCTTGAGATTTTGAGGACGTTGCCTTGAATGCAACATCTCTATTCTTGGAGGAGGAGAGCTCTTGAAGGTCATTTTAGAACATAGCCTCTTGCTCCATCATCTCATGGTTGATGATTCTCCCTAGCGCTTCTTCGGGAGTCATCTTGTGGAATCCCGAACTTTCACGAATTAGTAAGCAAAGAGTGACATTTTGAGACATAAATGTCCGAATCATTCTCTTCACCACCTCATGGTCCGTCCACCGGGTGCTTCCGTAAGATAGAGTCTTGTTGATGAGAGTCTTGGGGTGGTTGTACATGTCTTGGGGAGACTCAACATCCATGATAGTGAATCTCTCAAGTTCTCCTTCAATCATTTCGATCTTTGCCTCTCGAATGACGAGGTTACTCTCATGTGCTGCCTTGAGCGTGTCCCATATTTATTTGGCCACCTCCAAACCTTCAATCCGATTGAACTCCTCTCGAGTCAATGAGGAGGCAATCATTCCAACTGCTTGAGCATTGCGATGGAGTAGGACGGCTTGCTCCGGGGTAATGTCTTCCTCATTCTTGGGAAGATGAACACCTGTCAAGACAATTTGCCATAAGCTAGGTGAATGTAGCATAGAGGAGGGGGTGAATAGGCTTTTTGAACTTTTGTCGAACCCTGAAACACTTAACAAATAGATGAAATATGGGCGGGGGGGGGGGGGGGGGGGGGGGGACTAGTCCGTTATGGTGCGGACTAGCCCGGTACGTGCGGACTAGAAGATCAAAGGAAATCAGTAATTCTACTTCTAGGAATCTATGCAGCGGAAATCAATTGACAAGTCAAGTGTATTGAGACAATGAAAAAGTATATTGCAATAATCAAGTTTGATACAAAGTTTCAGTGTGAATTGTTCAATACTATGCAAATCCTAGAATATGATGAAAAGAAAACAAGAACACGCAAGACACAAGATTTATCCCAAGGTTCGATCCCACAGAGAAATCTACGTCCCCATTGAGGAGTCCACAGAGGACCGGGTCTTCACTAACCCTTCTCTCGTTGAATTGCCATGGAGGCCGATTCTCTTTCACTAACCATGAAGGGGCAAATAACTCGTTCAAGTGGGCTTTCTCACACGTTGAGGGCTTCCCAAAGATTACAACAATGAACACCACCAAACACACTCAAAAGATGTACAATAAACAATGAGAGTGTGCGAGAGATCAAATACAAGAGCTCAAGATCGTGTAGAACAAGTTCTCTCCGTTGTCCAATCCCTAATCCTCAAAGATTTGATCATTTTAGGTTTAGAATGAGTGGAAAGATGTGTTTTGGGGCTCTTGGGAGGTGTGACGGCGCAGGGAGTCAAGATAGTTAGTTGTGTGGCCGTACAACTCTTTTTATACTAGGGTTTCCAAAAGTTATCGTTAGGGTTTGCGAGGTCCGGACTAGTCCGGTGTGCGTGTGTGCGAGAAACCCTAAGTGTTGTTGGATATCGGACTAGTCCGTTAATATGCGTACTAGTCCGATCTGGGCACAAAAACCTTTTGGATTAGTCCGGTTGATATCGGACTTGTCCGATATGGTGAACACTCTATAGAACTGAGGACAAGTCCGCACTTGGAGGACTTGTCCGATTTTAGTCAGAGAGTTTTCAAACTAGTCCGGTGAATATCGGACTTGTCCGATGTGGTAAAAAATTGTAGGGCTAAGGGCAAGTCCGCACTTGGAGGACTGGTACGATTTTAGTCAGAGGATTATCAGACTAGTCCGGTTGATATTGGACTTGTCCGGTGTTGTGCAAATGTAAAGTGTTGTGGACTAGTCCGCACTGGGGGGGGGGGGGGGGGTTGTCCGTTTTTAGTCAGAGATATCGGACTAGTCAAGTTAATATTGGACTAGTCCGCACATGTTGATTTTTTTTGCAGTGAGTGTAATCTCTTTCACTTGAGCTCTTGGGGTGTGTTTCTCCAACATATTCCATACAAAATAATTATAATCTTTTCAGCTCTTGAGCTATTTTCCCTTTGGATCCTCATTCTCCTTTCTTTTTGTGCTTTCTTCCTAATTGGTTTAAGAATTGCGCTCATCTCAACAATTTTGTTAGGATCTGATTTGTTTGTCATTAATCAACAAAAACCCACGAGGAATGCCTAAATGCACTTTCAATCTCCCCCTTTTTTGTGATTGATGACAACCAATTGAGATTACACAAATATGATAAAAAATTTAGATTTTCATAAAGTGTGCACATATGAAGTTTAAGCAGAATAGTCAATGTAGAAGTAATACATATGTGCACTCTTTATGGTTGGGTGCAAAAACTATGTGTGTGAGCAATAATATTAAAGTGAATGAGATAAGGAGCATAATCATAACATCATCAAGGATAACAAGCACACATAGAAGTTTTAAAGCATAAACCATTGATCATAGTATGACATAATCATCATTTCACAAAACATGTCCAAAAGCATGATGAGAGCATAATTTAGGTTTTACAAGATTAAAAGCATGACAGAGTAGCAACAAAACACAAAAGAGGAATATAACTCTCTCTCTCAAACTAATGCTACGACCTAAGACTCCCCCTCAATCTCTCCCCCTTTGGCATCAAGGTACCAAAAAGGAAGAGAATGAGGGATCTACTCGTCGTCGCCACCTTCATCCGCGTTGTTGGTCCTTTCTTCATCTTCTTCATCAGGTTGAGGAGGGGGATGAGAAGAACCACTTGTAGTGCCCCTAAGGCCAAAGTAGGCAAGCTCAAAAGGAGAGAGAGGTGGAAGCTCCGAAAAGTCAGAGTCAGAGTCTTCAGAAATAACTGGAGATCCAACCGACTCAATCTCTAGCTTTTGGCATATTGCTTTGACATTGTCCATGTATCTCATTTGCTCTTTTCTTGCCTTGTTCATCTCATGAACTTTCACCTTAGTTTTGCGTCAGGAACCAAATATAACATTCAAGTATTTCATAATCCCACTAGCGGACCCTTTGCGAGATGGAGGGGCCCTAGTGCTAGGAGAAGGCCTTGTTTCTTCTTTGGCTCTCCTTGGGTGTTCCTCACTTGAGTTAGGAGAGGGAGCAGCTGGGAGAGTAGCTTGAGGAGTCTTCTGAGACCTTAGCGCAGTATGCTCCACATCCTTCATAAACTCAATTCATGTAACCTTTTCAATCATGAACATCAGGTATGATGCATAGCCACATGAGCGGTTTGGAGTGCAGGAAATATTTCACAATGTCATTCCAAATGTAGTTGAACACATCAAACCTCCTCTTTTTGCTTATCACCTTCATCAAGTTTCTCAAGTAACCTTGAATGCTGCCTGCGTCCCCATCCTTAGGAGCAATCGTCTTCCGAAGCACTCTATCGAGGACAATGAAGAATGACTTCATGTTCTTGGTCGATGGGGGATTGTAGCGGAGGCGAGTGTCATAGAGGAAATCCATCTTGTCCTTCTCCAGAGGACTGTCATTGTGAATCACTATCTCATGGTCTCCACTATCCTCAAGATTTAACAACTTTGCAAAATCAGCATAGGTGATATAGTATATTGATCCATGAGTCATCCAAGTTACTCTTTCTTCACCCGTTTGGGAAAAGTAGCAGCTGGAGTAGAACTGGGCTATCACTTCATCATTTCAGTTGTACCTAAAGGATAACAGATACTTTAAACCATGTCTCTCTACAACCTCTACCACCTCAACAAAAGCATCACAACTCTTCCTTTCAAAATGGTTCCAGTCAATACATTGGCTGCGAACCACCGGAGTCTTCATATTGAGGTAAACAGTGTTGTAGTAGTCCGAGTGGAAATGACTCCAAAATCTCGGATCAGCAGCCACTTTCCCACTGCTGTACACATCAATCTTTCTGAATTTTCATGCCACATCACTGCCATTGCCATTAAATCTCTCTTCTGAGGAGTTCCTACTCCCTTGTCTCGAAGAAGTCATCTCCAAGGGACCAATTGGGCCAGAGGCAAGCCCCTTTCCTTTGCCCTTCGCTTGGCGTGAAGCCGTCGAGTTGGATCCAACCACATCTTTGCCCTTGGAAGATGGTTTCTTAGCCGGGACTTTTCGCCTCACCCGAGGTGGAGTGGGTGAAGGCTCAGCAGCACGATCTTGCCTCTTTTTCGTGCGATCTGTCGTAGCACGAGGCAAGAGCTCTTGATCCATCTCAGCCTCAAAGTCAGACCGATGCTCGTTTGAGTTCGACATTGTCCTGACACAGAGGAGATACACGACATAGATAACAATTGGTTGCAAGGGAAGGCATCGAGTCGAAGTATGCTAGGGTTTTAATCAGCAAACACTGGACTTGTCCGTTGTTCAGGTGCGGACTAGTCCGGAGTATTGGACTTGTCCGCACCGATAACGGACTAGTCTGGTATGCGACTGCTCAAACCCTAGCCAAACTAAATCATGGAGTTCCCCAATGCAAAACTGAAGTAGTGTAGATGTAATACAACAGGTAAGCATATATTTGACAAAATAAGTCAAGCTATTTGAGGAATATCAAAGAAAATTGAAGAGTTAGGGTTTGGTTAAAGAAAATTACCAAATCCTTCGATTCAAGGGGTTTAAGGAGTTGTTGGAGCAGATTAGTCCGGGGTCTTCAACCTCCTTGCAATGTAGATCGATTCCCAAGGAGATTTGAAGGGATTTGATGGAGGACTCACAAAATTGCCTTGGGAGCACTTGAGTGAGGAGAGAGAACGTGAGGGAGGTTGTGAGGAAGAAGAAGGATAGGTATGCGCCGATCCTAAGGGGTTATGGAGTCGAAATACCGAACTAGTATGTGGTCGGACCGGACTAGTCCAGACTAGCGGACACTCCGCGGACTAGTCTGCAATGTGCGGACTAGTTCGAGGTAACCATGAACTAATCCGTGGTCACCTAGACAGAAAATTATACATACCTTTCCTATATATCTGAGGGTGCTTAAAAAGAAATAGGAGACAAAAACACACAAATATTCTTGATGAATATGATCAGTAAACATACAACAATCAAGCTATGACCATAATTCATCAAGATCAAATAATTAACATAGTTTTTTAGAGAAAATAGAGAAAGATGATTTTTCAACGCAATCAACTTGATTTTGAAGATGGCATACATATATATGCAAGTTTTCAAGCCACGTTCCGAGCATCGAGGATATTTAGTTCATTTCGGAGCATACAAAAGTGTTTTTCATCAAGTGGCTTGGTAAAGATATCGGCTAGTTGTTTCTCAGTTTTGACATGGGAAATAGCTATGTCTCCTTTAATTGAATTGTCTCTCAAAAAGTGATGCCTAATATCTATTTGTTTGGTTATAGAGTGTTTAACAGGGTTATGGGCAATTTTAATTGCACTCTCATTATCACAAAGGAGCGGAATACGGTTCATATTGTAACCGTAGTCCCTTAGAATTTGTCACATCCAAAGGTATTGTGCACAACAACTCCTGGCTGCAACATACTCCGCTTCGATTGTGGACAAGGCAATAAAATTTGGTTTCTTGGATGACCACGAAACTAGGAAACTACCCAAGAATTGAGGTACTTTTTCTATCTACCTTGCATCTGGCATAATATGCATCGGACTATCCAATGAGATTGAACTTTGAGGCTTTAGGATACCAAAGGCCTAGGTTGGGTGTATGAACTAAATATCGCAAGATCTTTTTTACGGGTGACAAATGACATTCCTTAGGATTGGCTTGAAATCTTGCACACATACATACACTCAACATGATATCAGGCCTAGATGCACATAAATAAAGTAAAGAGCCAATCATAGAGCAATATACCTTTTGATCTACGTTAGGTCCATCTTCATTAAGGTCTAAGTGTCCATTTGTCGCTATTGGAGTCTTTATGGGCTTCGCTTTGTCCATGCCAAATTTCTCCAGAATGTCTTGGGTGTACTTTGTTTGGCTTATGCAAGTTCCTTCCATTAGTTGTTTCACTTGAAATCCCAAGAAGTATCTCAGCTCTCCCATCATAGAATCTCAAATCCACCTGTCATGATTTTACTATATTCTTGACAAAAAGATTTGTTAGTTGAACCAAATATATCAACATAGATTTGACAAATGAATAAATCATCATCAAAGTGCTAGGTAAACAAAGTGTAATCAACTTTACCAATTTTGCAGCCATTTTCAATCACAAAATCTCTAAGGCACTCATACCAAGCTCTAGGAGCTTGTTTGAGACCATAGAGAGCCTTACGCTGTTGTTGTTGATTGGATCGATCGCCTTGGTCTCCTTCTAGGGAAGACCTAGCTTCTTACGAAGTCACGCCTTGAGTAGACACACTTCCTCGTCGTCATTGGGATCATCTTGAAGCACATCAATGTTCTTTGTCTTGTCATCATCGACAATCACCGGAACCTCGTTGTCACCACGTCCGGCCATCTCCTCTCCAAATTGTTAGACTCTTGGTGGAGAGTCCCCCTCTGATACCAGTTGAATGTCGCCTGGAGGGGGTGAATAGGCAATATAACCTCAAATTTCTTAATCAAACGAGATTAAATCTCTGAGGCCAGACTAGTCTAGTCAGGGCAGGACTAGTCCGCTCAACACGGGGTGAAAACATAAAAACTTGATTTCTACAAGTTATATGCGGAATTTAAGTTCACTAAATATAGATGCAATGTCTAGCAACCTAATATAACTTAGATTAACAAGTGGATACAATTAGATTGCAAGATTTCAACGAAGATCAAAACAAAGTACGATATGAACCCTAAAAGCAATTCTAGTTATTACAAAAGTAAAGTGAGAAGAGAGACACGATTTATCCCGTGGTTCAGCTCCACAAAGAAGCCTACATCCACGTCGATAAGTCCACACAAAGACCGGGTCTCACTTGACCCTCTTCTCACCAAGCCACCACAATGGTCGGCTTGGTTTCCACTATATCAAAGGGTAATCACCAAGTTTGTTTGGGGGTGCTCACAAGTTGAGCCTCCCACAAATCAATACAGCAAGGAGCACACGAAGCTCAACTCACGCAGGACACAAAACGCAACACCAAGTGCAAGATATCAACCGAGAGCCAAAGCACAATGATCTTCCTCCACTCTCCTTCCCAAACCCTAATCTCTTCAAGATTTGGTCTTAGAGGGCAAGTATGACGAGTAGAAGGCTTTTGAAGGCTCAAAGACAGTTGTGGCGGGGCTAGGGTTCTAAATACTTCAAATAGGGGTCGGGAGTCCCCTTTTTATTGGGGTCCCAACAACTAACTGTTGCATAACCTCAGACTAGTCCGGCTCTGGACCACGGACTAGTCCGGCCTTTTGGGACCACCGACAATTCGACGTCACTGATTGACAAAACTGGTGATGTCTCCGTCACCGTTTGAATTTCAAATGGTCACTGGCTACTCGGACTAGTCCAATCCAAAACGAACTAGTCCGAAGTCGGACATAACACTTTAGTCCGACTGAAAACAGACTACTCTGGGAGAGCCCGGACTAGTCCGACCCATGGGGCAGACAAGTCCGACCTCCCAGGACTTGGCTTCAAGATCTCACACTAGGGCTTAAAACGGACTAGTCCGTACCAAAACAGACAAGTCCAAACTCGGACAGAAACGTTTGGTCCGTCCCAAAACAGACTACTCTATAGGGTGCGAACTAGTCTGACCTCTGGGGCGACAAGTCCGACCTCCCAGGACTTAGCTCCACAGACGCTCACCAAGGAAGAACAGACTAGTCCGTACCCATAAGTACAAGTCCGAACTCCAACAGAGACATTTAGTTCGTTCGAAAACAGACTAACCAGGCCACTCGAACTAGCCCGGCCTGAGGCCCGGACAAGTCTAATACCTGGGGATTTTTCTCTCTCTAAGGCTTCTCACTTAGGTATTTCTCTCAACCACCACTAGGAGCCCTCTTTGATGATCTCAATGCACACGATACACACACCCTCACACTTGATACAGCTAGTCTAAACTCAACACAATAAAAACCCTAATTTCTATGCTTAAGTCTTCAACGCCCATTTCAACCTTTTCCTTTTTGAGAGATTTTGTCTCATTTCAATTATCACACTTGTGCTTAAGATCAACTCAGCTCATTAGTCTCTTAATTATCATCATCAATCATCCAAAACCCACGGGGATGCCTAGATGCACTTTCAGTCGCCTCAGTCTTCTTCCCGGTCATTCCCTCGACCCGCCGAACCATTTCGGTCATGGATAGTTCTGGAACAGATCCCGGCTCCGAAGGGACGTATTCACACATCAACAACAATTGGTCCCGAATCGAATAAATCCTACGCTCGGTGAAGACTCGGAGAACCGTCACCCCTGTGAGGTCAGCATCCTTCATCAACATCACGACAGCAACATACTGCTCCAACTCGGGTTCTTCCGCCTTGGAGACGCGGCGGTCCCAAGAATCCCATTCTCGGGGGAGAGCCTAGAGAAGGGCGGAACCTCGGGTGCAGAGTTATGGACGTAGATCCAGGCCTTCCACCAACCCTTGAGCGTTCTCGATGCGGAGAGATCGATGTAGCTCGACTCCCTCGCCGACCAAAGCTCGATAGCAGTGCAACCCATAACCGGAAGCTGGCCCTTCTCCTGAACCAGCCGCACCCGAAAGAAATGTTTCCAGAGCGAGAGGCTGGCAGGATACCCAGAAAGGCCTCACACAAGGTAATAAATAAATAAATATGAATGACACCAAGGGGTGTCAGGTGCTGGATTTCCAGCTTCCATTCTTGTAGGAGTGACCGGAAGAAGGGGCACGCCAGCAACCCGAGCCCCCGCTCATGGAAGGAAAGCAAAGAGACCACCTCGTCAGGCTTCGGATCAGGGGAAGCGCCATTTCCAGGGACACAACAGGCGTAGAGATCAGTCAGCAGCAGACCCAGCTTATTCGCCCAGGTGTCAACCTGCTTCTCCTCCACAATGGACTTCAACCACGACACCATTAGATGAAATCAGGGCGGACAACAACCTTGTCAATCTTTTCCACCCACTGAGGGACAACTATTTATCTTGTTTTCTTTTAGACTGGAAGGGAGGCCAAAGCGCAAGGAGGGAGACGTTCAAAGAAATGTCGAGAGGAAGGGGAATAATAGCACAGGCCCTTTTATGCCACCCGCCTGGAGGTTACGGGAGGCCTTGAACTGCCTGAGGCGGCAGACGTGGGGGCCGTAATTTCACGACGAGCCCCCACGCCTGTTGCATCATGGCGAGCCCAATGGTCCAAGCGGTCGCGGGCGGCACCAAGCGCCCCTAGCTCCTCGTAACCGGCACCACTTCCAAATAATGTTTCGCGCGCGTTATCGCCAGAACCCCTTCGAAATTGGCGGTAACCTAAAAGACTGCTTCGGCGACCCTCCTCCTTCTAATTCGTACCAGCGCCGGCTCCAAGTCGTATGGCGCCTCCTCATCTCCCACAAGTGAGATATGAGGGTTAGCGAGCCCAGGTATCTAGGTAAGTTTCTAGCTCACGTTTGGGGCCTGTTTTCAGTTGGAGTGCCTACCTGTCTGACAGGTCGTAGTGTTTGATGCACTTGCATTCGTGCTTTACTTTCTTATGTCTGTGTGTGTTTACGTTTACGCATTACTTTCTTAACTGTTCTTATTTTCTTAGAGTTCATATACTCAGACCAGACCCGCTTGTAATTTGTTCTCTCGCTTTTTGAGCTAACAAAGATTACGAAAGACTATCTGTGGATGTAGGGCCTTTTTTGCCCCAACCAAGATAAATATTTTGTTTTTTGCAGCTAGCTATACAGAGACGAACGTGATTCAATACAAATGTACTAGTCGGTTTCCAAAACGCTGACACCCAAAGTAACTACAACTTGAGCGACCCTCTGTGATCTTCACTGACGGGAGGAGGGTCACGAGTCGCGAAGGCTTAGTGCTTGATGGCATCGCCAACACAAGGGAAAGGCGCGGATGGCGGAGGACCGATGTTCGACGACGTGGGGGAGGGGCAACCAAGATGCTACATCGGGGGCGGGGAGGGGCCCATAGAGCGGAGGCTTGACACTCGACAACGCGGGGGGAGTGTCAGAGCTTCCGTCGTTGAGGGGAGCTCCAGTGTCCAGCTTTGATCGTGGCTTGCTAGCGCTAGGGTTATGAGAACGAGGAAAAGGGGTGTGCCACTGGGCAAGCGAGAGGAACCACGCATCCACAATTCACATTCCGGAAAATTGGGTCGGGTATTTGAGTATTTCAATTACCGGCCCTATAACTCGAAATAACCGAAAGAATGACAAAACTTGCTAGTCATAAGACCCATCTCCTTGTATCAGCTAGTATATAAAAATATCAGATCAGGTAGTTCAGATTTTCAGAATGCTACCCAAAGTTATGCTCGAAATTTCGGGTACCCGATAAATCAGATTCGGTTTGTGTTATTCCATACTACTCAAAGTAACTACAATCTTAGTGGCGAATTGCGATCTGCACCCCTCGTGCTAGTTGGTGGGGGTGGAAGGGTGGGGATGGGTGATAAGTAGTTTAGGCCCGATCTTCCGAAAGGTAAGTCAACTGGGGTGCAGAACTTGACGTTGATGATTCGCGGCACTCGAGCAGCTCAAATACCCTTGCAATCACTACACTACTGCTCCGTTGGTTATCAACCATGCTGCACACACTTGACCTCGCCAAGAAAGCTAATCCCTGCAAGTGCAACCGATAACACAAGCAAGATCGTATAAGACACGATCTGAAATCGCGAAGTTAGGGTCTCACAAACCGTAGAACAGTGATATTATTAATCTAAGGAAACAAAAAGACAACAAAAAGATGTTATCCCTATCAACTACAGTGATAATGTGAAAGGTGGAAGAAAACAATCTCTCTTGCTCAAGCGTCTTACCACACTCTTAGAAGTGTTCTTACCGACACAGCAGATGGTGTGTACGGTGAGATAAACCAATAAAGCGTAAGGTGGTTGCGAAGGTACATGTTCTGCTCTAGAGAAATGTAGAGCTTGGATGGCACAATATGGTAACTAATGAGCAAAAATCGTTCACAGCTAAACAAAATTGTATAAGTATTCAATATAGAAAACTGTTGTTGGTCAACCAAGTGCGCTGGGGACTAGCACAACACAAGGAAGTAGCAAGGTAAAAGAAAGACAGAATGATATAACCAACAATCACAACACAAGTAGTATAGACCAGTTATTTTGATATGCGTGCTCTTCACTATTTTTTTATAGGCCAATTGTTTTAATATACGTGCTCTTCACTATTTTTTAAATATTTTTTGATATTGTTTCTTTACTCAGGAGCAGAAAAATAGGAAGAAAACAAATTTGCAGCTCAATTGGATGTAATATGCGGCCTATAAAAATCAAGAAGATTCTTTAAAATTCGTGCTGAAACATCGAAGGCCAGATAGCCTATCTCCTGAGGGAAATTTGGACAATCTAATTTCGCCGAACGTAATCAGATGCAAAATTTCGCGTAGATCAATTTGAAAAGAAATCGTCTGATTTCGAGTTCACATGCGAAAGTTATGGCCGTTTTAAGGTAGGCTGTCCGAGTTACGGTTTTGGAATGTTGATTCTAACTCGGTTTTAGAGTAGATCTCGCAATCGGATATGTAAATGATTGAAACTTTACATAACGATTGATGGAATGGTGTGTGATGATTCAAGGATGACTGACACAAAGATTTGTCACCTAATCTAGGGTTGGCAATGTGGGAGTTCACACAAGGCGGCTAGCTATGGCAAACCGATGAACATGGTGGATCAGTTTGTTGTTTAGGGATTGTGAAACAGGTGTCGAACAGCAAAAAACAAGGACAAAACACTATAACTAGGACCCAAAACAGAAAGCTAAACCAGTAACAAGACTCGACCACACGAATGCAATCTAAATAATGAAGCTGCAGACACTAGTCTAGGAAGCGGTAAAAACAACTTTTTTTTTGGCTTTTCTGTGGACTATAGGTACGAAACAAAACTAATCCAATAGAAGAAAACCGAAGATACCTCACAGACCTTAAAATCTGATATCTATTGATGAGTAGTTTAGGTCCGATCTTCTGAAAGGTAAGTCGATTGGAGTGAAGAACTCGACGTTGATGATCTACGACACTTAAACGGATCGAATACCCCTGCAATCACTACACCACTGCTCTATTGGTTATCAATTGTGCTGCACACGTTTGACCTTGCCAAGAAGATTAATCCCTACAAGTGCAACCGAAAACACAAGCAAGAATGTAAAAGACACGATCTAAAGTCGCGAAATTGAGGTCTCATAAACCGTAGAACAGCGATGTTATTAATTTAAGAAAAAACCATCGAATATGGCCGGCGGCTGCAGTATTTAAAGGCTACGATTTGGCCAAAAACACTCTTAGACACGTCTCTAATAGACTCATACGAGATACAAGGCCCAAAGGCCCGATACGGTGGCGTAGCACTGGATAGAAATCTGGACTCGACTTTTTTCGACGATCCTCAATGACCCCAAAGGAATTTCGAGGTGAGACCAGAGCCATTGAAAAGTTTATCTTTTGCTCTTTATGTGCATATGTAGATCGTCAAAAACGGAGCCCGTATGCATCCTGGACGTCCGTTTTAAGGTGGACTGCTTCTGGACTCCGAGTTGAACTCGAGTCCGAGTTGTAGACTGATTTCATCAACTTATGGACGTCCCAGCTGATTCTCCACGTTCCCAAGGCTCCTACCCTCACTGGTTGATCTTCTTTATAGTTCCTAATAACAATCAAATCATTACATAGCAATCAATTCTCAAATTCACATGGATAGACAGTTAGAAACGAGTTCACTTGTTGGTTTAGTAACCGCACTCGTGCTCTTGTGATTGGTTCTTGTAATTCAATGTGCGTGTGTGGTATTGTGATGTCCTCATCAGAGGGGGTGCTCGGCTGGGGGAGGGTCACGAAACGCGAAGGCTCGACGCTCAACCGCATCGTCGGCACGAGGAAAAGGCATGGATGGAGGAGGCTCGATGCTCGAGACGCGAGGGGGGGAGGGGGCGAGCTGTTATCGAGGGCGGGGACAGGCGCGTACGGCGGAGACTCGACGCTCGACAATGCGGGAAGGGGCGACCGAGCTTCCGTCGTTGGGGGGAGCTCCAGAGTCGAGTGTTGACCATCGCTTGTGGGGGTGGAGGTGCTGCAGAAGGTAGAGCTAGCGCTAGGGTTACGAGGAGGAAAGGGGTGCCCCGCTGAGCAAGCGGGAGTAACCAGGCAACCACGTCTCACGCTCCGGAAAATTGGATCGGGTATTTAATTATTTCAAATACCGGACCCTATAACTCGAAATATCCGAAAGAATGACAAGAACTTGCTAGTCATAAGACCCAGCTCCTTGCATCAGCTAGTATATAAAAATATCAGAGCCATAGCACCAAGCCCATCAGCCAGCCAGTCTTCTTCCTCTTCGCAGGCTCATCTCTGCAGCTCTGCTCTATCCATGGCCTTCCTAGTGCCCCTGTTTGTCGTTGCTTTACTAGTAGTTGCCACCACATGGCTATGGGATTACATAATCATGCGCCTCATATGGAGACCTTACACTATATCCAATGAATTCAGGGAGCAAGGGATCCATGGACCCTCCTACAAGTTCATCAAAGGCTGCAGAGAGGACATCAAAATAATGAAGGAGGAGGCAGATAGTCTTGAGCTGGATGTTCGCAACCACAACTACCTCCCACTGATCGCACCACACTACCTCAAATGGAGGTCCCAGTATGGTATATCTTATGCTTAATTCTCTCACATGCCTCTCTTCTTGTATTTGATCAATTATTTTTTTCATGGAATTATATTTGCACAGTGCAAGTAGGTGCCTAGAAAAATTAGGAAGGAGGGGTGCGCATCTTTGTAGTAAACAGATGCAAAGATCTGAAAACAAACAAGGACAAAAAGAAAAGGGGGAAGAAACATAAACATGAAGAATAAAAAGGCACAATCTGCACTTATGCAGATCAGTGCCTGTAGAACACTCAGCGGGCGAAGGTGATCACAGCACGGTGGTTTCGTCCACCGGATGCGAGGTCGACCGCCCAGGTTTAATCCCTCGTGCTGCACCAAAACACAGCAGGGGACCAGGGGCCTCCCTTGCTACATTTTCTTCAGAAAAAAAAAGAACACTCAGCAGTTGGCTTTCTATGAAACATGAAAGACGATGAAATATAGACTTGTCACGTTTAGCTTTTGGAGAGGGGTGATAATTGAAATAGAATGACATAATGGATGGAAAATTATTGGACGAAGATTTGCAGAGAAATACAAATTATTGGGAAATTATGTTTCGGACAAACATGGCAAACATAATAATAGAACATCTTTCTAGCATGTAAAAGGAATCAGAGCCTTAACATTTTTGTATGAATATAAAATAAAGATTAGAACGTTTGAATGATTTGCAGGAGAACCATTTCTATACTGGTTTGGGCCAAAGCCTCGCATTTGTATCTTCGATTATGAGCTGGCTAGGCAAATTCTTTCAAGCAAGTCAGGGCATTTTGTGAAGAATGATCGACCACCAACACTGGTGGCAGCAGTTGGCAAGGGACTCGCATTGTTAGAAGACATTGATTGGGTGCGCCATCGTAGGGTAATCAATCCTGCTTTTGCCATGGATAAGCTCAAGGTAATGTCTGAATATATTGCTATCATGCTAAAAAAACTTTTGTTGCACGAGTGGTAATTTTAATCTAAATTGTGTTATCGCAAGGAGAAAAAGAAAGGGATACCTCAAAACAGGGCTAAAGGCACTAAATAAAACGAGTTTAGTGAAAAGCAGGCTAGGTGTTTTTAAGAAATTATCTTCATGCTGCACAATGTCAAATACAGATGATGACAAAAACAATGTTAGCTTGTTCTCAAAGCATGATCAAGAAGTTGGAAAACCAAGCATCTGAAAGCAATGATGGAGGAATCGAAGTGGATATCAACAAAGAGTTCAGAGAATTGTCAGCTGATGTTATATCCCATACCGCCTTTGGAAGCAGCTACAAATTAGGAAAAGAAGTCTTCCAGGCACAACATGAACTGGTGGCAATGAGCATGGCAAGTTTGCTTGATGTGCAGATACCTGGATTGAAGTAAAATCTCTGCTTCCTTCTGTCTCGAACTTGTAGAAGAGCACTTGATCGAATTTCTATAGACCTTACGCATTGCCAATGTACCCTTTTCATTCAATACAGGTATCTTCCTACTAAAAGGAATCGACTTAAGTGGATCCTTGAAAAGAATCTTAGGAGCTCACTTCTGCAAATTATACAACCACGGTTAGCGTCTACCAGTAATGAGTCTGGAAATGATCTGCTTGGTATGATGCTTCAAACTTCCATGGAAACTGAACAAGGAGGGAGTCTCCGCTTGAGCATTGATGAGATAATAAATGAGTGCAAAATGTTCTTCTTCGCTGGTCATGATACCACAGCACTTCTTCTATCTTGGACAGTATTCTTGCTCGGTGTATATCCAGAATGGCAAGAAAGGCTCCGAAAGGAGGTTCTGAGAGAATTAGGATCAGAACATCACAACGCCGACGACCTTAGCAAATTGAAAGAGGCAAGGAAACTGAATAACTTTTTCACTAGATATTCTGTGTTTCTCTAGTAATACTTGAGTAACTGATTCACTCGAGTATGTTGCAGATGCAAATGGTGCTTCTTGAGACATTGAGGCTCTATTGCCCTGCTCTTTTCATGCAAAGAAAGCCTGTTGCTGATATCACATTGGGAGCAACAAAACTGCCCAAAGGCGTAGCAGTTGTGATTCCTATTCCAATTATGCACCGAGACAAGGAGGTTTGGGGTGACGATGCGGATGAATTCAATCCACTAAGATTTGAGAATGGGGTTACAAGAGCAGCAAAGATTCCACACGCTCTACTAGCTTTTGCAATAGGACCAAGATCATGCATCGGGCAGAATTTTGCAATGTTGGAAGCAAAGTCAGTACTGGCCGTGCTCCTTCAGAAGTTGACGTTCACTATTTCTCCTAACTATGTCCATGCGCCTACGGACCTGTTTATGCTGACACCTAGGTTTGGTCTTCCTGTAACTCTGAGGTGGCTGGAAGCATGCAATTAAATCATCTGACGAGCAGAAATGTCATACAGCCAAAATTAAGAAGCCTGAGTTGTCTCGGCTATGATGATAGGTGGTGCATTCAGCACATGTATATTGGGAAAACAAATATTATTATGTGGTATGTACAAGGTTCCAAAAGGCGTTAGGCGCTAGGCAGGCGGTGACCCTCCGCCTAGCGCCTAAGCGGGCCTAGGCGTTGCCTAGGTGTTGCAAGGCGTTATGCACTGTAGCAACAATATATTGTAAAAAATAAAAATATAGAAGTATACACATATTTCTACTATTCTTAATTGATTTTAATTAGCCCACTTACACTTCTGCCTTTATCCGGTATACAACCTAGTACAGTCTCACATAAGGCCTCACACAGGCCCGCAGGATGGATCACCAGTACAACACAAGAAAAAAAAGAGCTCTTGCAAGCAGAGGTACAACCCAGTCCAATCTCATATGGGCCCTCACACTGGCCCGCAGGGTGGACCACCAGCACAACACAAAAAAGTACGCAACCAGACGTAGACCAAAATGATTACTGATTAAAATCTAGCCGTGCCCAAGTTCCAAAGCCGTTTATTTAAGAATAAGGTCATTTGAAGAGTATCATGGTATAATACCAGAATTCTACTGTCTTGGCATGCCTTTTGAAAAAAAAATATTCCAATTCACTAGCATGTGTCACCTTAGCAAAGGAAATACCTACCTACTTTGAAGGCACGGTAGTGATTAGTATTTGCCTTAGGCAAGCCCCCTGTAGTTTGGAGACCGTGGCTGCTGGATTTACGAAATTGCCAATCTAAGGTCTCGGATGGCCTAAAAACGGTGGGAATCCATCCTATACTACCATTTATGGGATCTCAGTCCTTCAATGCATGCGACAAATCGCTTCCATCCAAACAAAATATCATATTTCGTACGCATAATCCAGAATTTGCATGTAGCGGTCATGAACGCCTAATGATCTGTTAAATAATCAACTCAGTATGTTGCGGTTTGGTGCTTAAATGCAAACTATCATACTATGGGCAAGGTGATTCGCTATGGGCTCACAAGGAATCAATCATCCAAACCAACGCAGATAAGGAACAGGCGGCTCACCTCTTCTGTTCCCCAGTTCTTGCACTGGACGAGGGCCATGTGCTCAGACGGCTGGTCACGTCGCGGGCCGATCACACGCTGCCTCATGCCGGCTAACTATACACAGCCCCGGACACTCGTCGCCGCCGCCCGCCGTCGAAGCCATTGCGCACCGAACCCTACCCGCGCGGCGGCGCCCCGTCACGTGTCAAGTCACTGGCGTCGGGCCCCTCCGCTTGGTTGGATTATGTTGGGCCGTGAGAAACTGACGTCACAACATACCGTTCCGAGATGGGCCGAAACCCGAAAGTGAAGTGCCTCGTCCTTCGTAGTTTTGACTGAGCGCAGCACCAACACTTGTACAAGTACAAATAATTCAAAAGGAAAAACACTTGTACAAACATCACCGATTTTTTTTAGCATCACCGATTCATTCCTCTATTTCGTGAACTTAGGCTTTGAAATAGATATATGGTCTCTACGTATACATTCCAAACTGAAAATGGTTCTATTTGAGATCTGTGTTTGGTTCAATCACACCACCACTGCTCGCTTGTTAGCTTGTCTGTTGTATAGGTATGTTATTAACCGACTCTCAAAGTGTATAGAAATAAAGTATTACATCTTTACGCAACAATATATAGCAACAATTAGAATGCAATTTGTAATATAGTGCAATCTTGCAATCCACAATCTCCAACCATTAGATTTGCATGCTACTGTTGTTTTACTTAACTCCCTCTACCCGAGTATTTAATCTCCACCCGAGACTTCGTTTGGGTTGGTGGGAAAACAACCCACGTGGGAGGCAGCACACCCCGGGATTGTGTGGACACCTAATCCACTCAGGGGATGGATTCTCCACCATATTTTTTTCTTTATTCATTTGGGAAGTGGAGAGTATTTTTGAACCAAAGAACACTATTGATTTGTACCATAAAAATGCAAACTTCATATTAAAAATAAAAATAAAAATAAAAATAGAAAATTTTCTTGATCATGATGCAAGTCAGATTTTTCAAGGCAACTGGTACAAAAAAAAACTGTAACATAAAACAGTGTAAGGTTAAAAATGATAAAAATAAAATAAAAATTCTTGAACATGTGATACGCTTTGTAATACATCACAAACAAGATTTCAAAGTTTCAACTGCAGTTCAACATTGTTTCATAGTAACTGAATATAAAACACTAGTTCAAAGTAATTATAGTTTTGCAGACTTAAAGAGCAATCACAAAATAAAAAGTTGCCCACAAACAAATAGTGACTGTGATCTCATAATGTAAAAGCAGCGCCGACGCACTTTGATCCTTGAGCATCATCTAAATTCGGTTGATCTGCCTCTGCAATAAAATGAACATCTACACAATTAAAAAAATTCATCATATAGTTCAGAATGAATGAAATGAGTATATAGTTCAGAATGACTCAGCAAAACTTTAAGTGTGCAAGTGAGCTCCAATTACCCTAGTAGGATATTAAAACAAAAGGCTGGCTAAGATGGTAACCTAACTGGTGCAAAATTAAGCACAAAAGTCCACAAAACTCCAATAAGCATCAATATTCCATGCAGCATTTTATAAAAAAAATCCATGCAGCATTTTATAAAAAAAAATCCATGCAGAACGTATCAAAAAAAAAAACAGAGAATTGTCTCCTACTTTTGTTGATCCCCTATGTAAAGGCTAACAACAGGTTATTATTTAGACTAGTCAACAAAACAAAGCAGATACGCAAAACAGAAGTTCTAGAATGCCAATTCATGTAAACTTCTCTGCACATCATAGATGTGCTAAACTATCAACACATGAAGGGAAATTGCCAGAGAACCAGAACAATCGATACATCAACTGTGTGATGACATCCAACCAAAAATTGAAAAGTGAATCACAAAAGTCCAGAGAATGAGAACAATGGACAGAACAATTGCCGGTTCTCAACCTTCAAAATTAACAGCACGTCATGTTCATGGATGATCAAAAATAAGAAAGCAAAGAGGAACTTGCATTGTATAGAAAGCAATATGAGCTATAAAGACAAGTATTTCAAAGCTATAAAATACAAGTTGTCCTACAGTAAGAAACTAGGCTGCCGCTACCTTGCATTATACAACTTGAAGGATAAAATAAAACTGTTTATTTTAGAGGATAGTTTGACACGCTGCACATAACATACATTTTTTAGAGACACATAACGTGCATTTGGGGCAACAGCTAATAACCTGTGGAGATACTTCAGAAATTGAAGTATAATCATGCAAATCCTCTGCTGGATAATGCTAAGTCAGCTTAAGGCCAAGGAACAACTGAATTTTTCAAGCACTCAAGATATACAGCTGCTTCTAAAGCAGCTCAAGTCCAAGTATCATCTCACTCATGGTCTAAGGATGACAACAGAAAAATTGCAAACAACTCTGAGGTCTTAAAAATTAATGAGCAACATGATGTGCTACTCTCGCTGGAGGGGGGGGGGGGGGAGGGAGCAGGCTCACCGGCTGCCTTCCTGGTAGAAGTGTTGAGGTCAGAATGATCACAACGGGAAAGCGTCGCCGTCGCACTGCTGAAGGAAAGCGCCGCCGCCGTCGATCTGCCGAAGGGTTAAACAAGAACTGATTATGGAGGATTAAACAAGTCACTTATTGCTACAAACAATCAAGAACAGCACATATCCATCAACAACTATTAAGAACAAGCAATCAAGAAACACAATTCGAGTCAGATGTGCAGATCTTCACATCAGGCTCATCCAGATGGCCAAAAAAATCAACCATGCGCGACGCCGTCTGAAACAACCATGTGCGACGCCATCTGAAACAAAAACAAGAACACATGTTGTAACATATTTATTTTTTGAGATTGGTGTTGCAATATAAATTAAATTGCACTATCAGTAGCACATAAAAGATTGGAAGGAAGAGAACATCCATAGCAAAGAACTATTGGAAGATCAAGTTTAGCTCGATTGAACATTGCAGACAATAAGGCTGGTTGAAATCTAAACACTTTTAACACTAAAAAGAAAGACATACAAAGAAACTACTAGTCCAGATGTAAAAAAACTATACAAAACTGCAGATCATTCGTAAAAGACCAACCACACATCCAGGAAACATGTGCCTCATCACAATGTCCGCAAGTACAAGACCAACTAAAAGTGAAAGGAGGATGCCCACCGTCGCCGCCATTCGGGGGAGGAGTCACCGTCGAGCGAGGAGTCGTCGTGTCGGGTGCGGTGTCGGGTGCGGAACAGTCGATTTGCCGTCGCCCGGGACGATTCAGCGCTGCCGGGGGATGCATGGTGTCAGTGCCGCAGGGGAGGTGGAGCAGGGGAGCGCCGAAAAGTGTGTGTGTGTGTGGTGGTGGGCGAGTCGGCGCCGCCGGGGGAGGGTGCGGGACAGCAGCGAGTCGGCACCGACGGGGAGGGAGCAGGGTGGGGGCGAGTTGACGTCGCCGGGAGGGGCGGCGATGGTGAGCCGTCGGGAGGGGAACCGAGGGCGAGCGAGTCAGCGCCGGGAGCGGGGTGGGGGCTAGTCGACATCGCTGGGAGGGGGCGATGGAGAGCGCCACCGGGAGAGGAAGGAGGGAGAGCGCTGCCGAGAGAGGAAGCGTGGGCGAGCAAGTCGGAGGCGGGAGCGGTGTGGGGGCGAGTCGACGTCGTCGGGTGGGGGGAGATGGAGAGCGCCGTTGGGAGGGGAAGGGAGGGCGAGCGCCGGCGGGTGGGGTGTGGGCACAGCCGCACGAGCGAGTCGAGCGGACAGAGAGGCGGAGATTCCCGGTGCTGGAGGAGTCGCTCGATTTCCACCGCGATGCGAGTGGATTGAGTGTGGGCCGGCGGAATCCACTCCGTACCCAAATACGTTTTTCGGTCAAGACGTGTATTCGATCGACAAGTGTAACTGAATCCACCGCTGACGTGGACTGGGCTTGGATCCACTCCGACCCCTGCCTTTCCAAACGAGGCCTGAGTGTGGATTAAGTAAAAAAAATTGAACAACTGTAGGATGCAGATCTAATAGTTGTGAGTGGTTGATTGCATGATTGACAAATATATCCCAGATTGCATCCTGGTCACTGCCACAATATATCTACCTCCATTTTTTTATGTGTGCACCTCTAAAAAATGAAGAGGTGGGAGTGGCTAGTGGAAGGGCAAAATTGTAACTTAGTGTCTTCCATAATTTTTTGCAAAGTGTCTGATCCGTCAAGTATTTAAGAACGTAGAGAGTATTAACATATCTAATACGTCTGACTGTTGAGGATTACAAGTGTTTGATTATCATTCATTCCATAATTCTGTTGTTATTTACTTATTTGGGGTTTACGGTGAATGGCCAAATCTCCTGTCATCTGGGGCCGGGGATATAGAAATTTTTTGCGCATCTAAAATTCTGATTTTCAATTTGGGGATTAACAATTTGCATTTATATATTTATCTTTGATCTAATCGACATAGCAAATTGTTATTGTAGCCTTTGTAGGCAATGTTGTCACAGTTTTTTACTACAACCTGGTATCGTGATGTTAGAGATATATGGAATTTATCGTATTTTCCCCATTGTTTGAGGGGTTTTCTGCACTTTTCTAACATCTTGTATCTCTATATATTTTGGCCTTTAACCCTCATAATAATACAAACACAGTAATATGGTACAGAGCCAAATACTAAGGTTAGTTTTTCTACTACCCTAACAATCGATCATGGTGCTTATTCTTGCACCACCGTCCGCTGCGGATCTTAGCGCTTCGTTTTGCACCGGCGCTCTTTTATGCACTATCTTCGTGGCTGTTTCCTTCAGTGCATCATTCCCGGTTCCCAGATCCGACGCTGTCGCTTCTGATCAGATCTACCATCTCTTCGTTGTTGGTGGCCCTGACCTGGCGCCCCTGGTCTCTCCCCAATCGGCGCCCCTGGTCTCCTCGATTAGGCCGGCACAGATCTGTTGCGGCCGGCGGCCACCCGTGAAGTCCTGGCTTTTTTTTTGCCCGTGGGTCAACGCATGTGGTGGTCTCTGGCTTCTACGTGATCTTTGTTTGAGGGAAAAAAAAATAAAAAGAGAAAAAAAAGAAAAAAAAAGAGAAGAAAAAAAGAAGAAGAAAAATTGCAGCTTGCGCCGCCTATTCTCTTGCGCTCCCGCTGTCGCCCGCCGCTGCTTATTTTGCGCTCTAGCCATCGCCTGTCATCTCGTCAAGATGGCTTCTTTTTCGGGCGGAGTTCCAGTTTTGCGTTGTCCGTTGCTTTTCAATGACACCAACTATTGCGACTGGGTTCCTCGCATGCGTCTACATATGTGTGGTCTGCGTCTTTGGGAATTTCTCACGGGTGATCTCAAATGCCCGTCCTGTCCTGCTGCTCCTTTACATCCTGTCATTTGGGAGAAGATTACTGATGATGAGAAGCAGAAGTTACTTGAAGACTATGAGACTCATCTCGCTTCTTATGAGTCTCTGTTCAGTGTGTACATGATGTGGTTGGATGAGGATGCTCGGTCAGGTGCTATTCTTGCGGCTAGTATGTAGGATCGCCTGGCTGCTGATATAGTGGAGTTTGAGAATACACATCAGATGTGGGATTTTTTGTGTCACCGCTATAAGCCTACTGATCAGTCTACCTATCTTGCTGCTATTCATCAGGAGCAACTTTTACAACAGGAAGATACCACAGTGGATCAGTTCTTCGCTCAGATGTCTGTTATTTAGCGTCACCTTGACACTCTTGGTCCTCAGTTGTCACCAGATACATATTAGTCTTGTCAGAGTCAGACGAATGCACTTGAACTTCGATGCACCTACGACTTCTTGACCCGGCTTCATGAAGAGTTTGAGCCCCTTCGTGCTCAGATGCTCGCTCGTCACCCTTGTGTCTCTCTTATGGACGCACTTGCTAGCGTTTGTAATGAGGAGACTCGTCTTTGTGATGTTGGCTTGTTGCTGACCTCTTCAATTTTGGTTGCTCGTTCTTCAAGCACTAGACACACTGCTGGTCCCAGGCTCGTCGTTCTTCACAGGATGTTGGTGGTGCTGGTATTGGAGGATCTCAGGGGAGTTCTGCTACTATAGATGCCAAGATGCTCGTTCTTCTTCGTCACCTTGCTGCCTCTCTATCATCAGGAGTTGATAGTTTTGTGACACCGCATTCTGCACCTTTAGGTTTTGCTGCTGCTTCTCAGTCATTCTCTGAGGGACCACCTTCCATTTCTGGTTCAGGTACTCGTCCATGGATTCTTGATTCTGGAGCTTCATTTCGTATGACTCCTTATTCCACATGTTTATCATCTTTGAGTCCTTCCTCTCGTTCTCTTATTGTTCATACTGCCGATGGTTCTCCTCTTTCAGTTGTTGGACAAGGCACTCTTTTATCTGACTCTTTTGATGTCCCTGATATTTCCTATGTTCCCAATCTGACCATGCAGCTTATGTCTGCTGGACAACTCACTGATCATAACTATAGGGTGATTCTTGATCTCGATTCTTGTTATGTTTAGGATCTTAGTACAGGTCGACTGGTTGGCACTGGCCCCGTCGTCGTGATTCCCAGCGCCTTTGGGAGCTTGATTGGCTTTGTCTTCCTTCCGCTGCACCTGCTGGTCTTGTTAGCTCCGCTTTTGCTGCTTCGTCCAAATCATCTTTTTCTTAGTGGCATTATCTTTTAGGACATCTTTGTGGCTCTTGCTTATCTGCCTTAGTTCATCATGGTGTCTTAGGATCGGTTTCATGTTCTCAGTTCTTAGCTCAGTATCAGGATTGTCGATTAGGGAAGCAGATTTAGCTTTCGTATCCTTCTAGTGAGTCAGTGTCTGAACGTCCTTTTGATCTTGTTCATTCAGATGTATGGTGTCGAAGTGTTAGAGCGACACTTCCCCCGGATCTCCTAAGGAGCAGCCTTTGTTCGGCGGGGCTTAAGCCTCAATCAAGTGTTCTAACGGATGGATGTATGAGACAGTGATTTTTACATGGTTTGGGCCGCAAGGAGTGTAACACTCTACTCCACGGTAGATGGTATTACTAGTGTGTGTGTGTGTGTGTGTGTGTGTGTGTGTGTGTGTGTGTGTGTGTGTGTGTGTGTGTGTGTGTGTGATGTTTGATGTGGGGTCCTTGTAACAGTGGCGGTTCGTGCCTTTTATAGACAAGGCGGTCTCGGGGCAATCTTATCCTAAATATCTAAGGCTTCTTCCGTAAGCTTGCTCTGACCGTGGTCTTCAAGACTTGCCGTCTTGCCACCTGCGTCGCCAATAGCCACGGGCCGTTGCTTACAGTGGAAGAAGGTGTCTCATCGGCCTGTCTTGTTGTCGCAAGCTAGCCACTTGGCCAAGTGGGGTAGGCCTGCGATGCCTTCACTGTGACGCGATTAGTCATAGCAGTCTCTGACTGTTGGCGTGCTCCGCGTTTGGAGCCGGAGGTGGGTGCGCGTCATCAATGTTCAACTTGAGCAGGACGCACCATCCCTGGACACCCGTATCTTGTCGTCCGAGGCGAGTTGCGGGACACGCGGCAGCCCCGGGGCTGGTCTCCGATAGGGAGGTCAGACCTGATCCTCTGTGATGCGTGGCAGCTCTGGGGCTCGTCAGGGAACGTGGCAGCTCCGGGCCCTTTCTCTTGGGGGTGCTGGTCCTTGCATTCCATGCCACGTGGTTGTGCTGGGGGTGCTCCCCCAAGGTTGGATGAGGTACCGTCCCTACATGTGGCATCTCGGAAGCCCGTCATACCAGAGGGGCCAAGTCCCACCTTCAAGGCTTACGTGGCAGCGCCGCAGCTCGATCTTGAGGGAGGCAAAGGCCCTGGCACCTATAGGACACGTGGCGGCTTCGGACGTGCCTCGGTGTCTTCACCCAGTGTGCGAGGGTACCCCGTCTGCAGGGTACTGACATATGGGGTACAACTCCTTTTGTTTCCAAAGGAGGACACCGATATTACATCATTTTTATAGATGACTTTTCTCGTCGCACATGGATTTACTTTATGAAACATCGTAGTGAGGCCTTGTCTATCTATAAAACTTTTTTAGCTATGATCCACACTCATTTTGACACGTCTATTCGTGTTTTTCGTGCTGATTTTGCTGGTGAGTACATTTCTGATGCTCTTCATTAGGTTCTTTCTGAGCAAGGCACTCTTGCTCAGTTTTCTTGTCCTGGCACTCATGCACAGAATGGTGTGGCCGAACGCAAGCATCGACATCTCCTTGAGACTGCTCTTACTCTTATGCTTGCTTCCTCTGTTCCCCCTCACTTTTGGGCCGAGGTCATTTCTACTGCCACTTACCTGATTAACATTCAGCCTTCGTCTGCTCTTCAGGGTGAGGTTCCTTTTGGCGTCTTACTGGCAAGACGCGTGACTATAACAACCTTCGTCTTTTTGGTTGTGTGTTCTATGTGTTGCTCGCACCTCGTGAGCGCACTAAGCTCACTTCTCAGTCGGTCGACTATGTTTTTCTTGGATATATTGTTGAGCATAAGGGGCATCGTTTTTGGGATCCTATTGGTCGATGGATGAGGATCTCACGGGATGTTTTCTTTGATGAGACGTGTCCTTTATATCCTCGTCCTTCTTCGGATACTCCTCTGTAGGGATCGAATGCCCAAGAGGGGGGGGGGGGTGAATTGGGCTACTTCAAATTTTAAGTCAATTTAAAGCTTAAGTGAAATCTAATTCTCTAAGCAAGCCAACAGTGCAATTAAGAGAATTAAGTGCGGAATTGAGAATTGCGTAATCTTAAAGGAGTAGGGAGGAGGAATGCAAACGCTTGAAGACACGGGGACACGTCGATTTTTCCCGTGGTTCGATGAGATCACTAGGATCCACCTACGTCCACGTTGTGGCACCCACCTAAGGGTATCGCCACTCCCAAGTCACCGAGACGAGGGAATCCACTAACTTCCTCCGTTCGCCATTCTTGGCAAGGTGGAGCTCAAGCCTTGTACAACTTCGATCCTCCGGGCTTCCACAATGGTCTCGGCAAGCTCCGGAGCGATCTCTTCACTCTCCTCTTGATACAAGGTGAGTGCAATCACCAAGAATGCACTTTCTCACGGCTCTCCCTACTCTAGAGTCTCCACTCACCCAGAGAGGACGCACACAAGCTTAACTCTAAGAGGAACTAGCCTATATCTTGAGGTGTGAAAGGGTTACAAAAGTGTGAAAATGAGTATTCTAAGTCTTGGACACTTGGGGAATGTGTAGTGGTGCTCTTGTTGTCCAGCCTCTTCGAAATGACTGGTGGGAGGGGGTTAAATACTCAGCCCAACCGAATTAGCCGTTGGAAAAGTGGGCTGATTACTTTTTCTGTGTACATCGGATGATCCGATGACCCCCTTTTATGAGCATCGGTCTAATTTGATTGGCTGACGTCATTCTGTCAGAAATGACCGTTATTAGACCGATGATTCACCTCCTTCATCATCGGAGGATCCGATGAATAGATCTCCAGTCTGGTTGAGTTGATAATTTGCTTCTGTTGTAATCGACCGATGTGCATCTGCCTTCAACATCGGATGATCCGGTGTTCAGTCCTTCAGAACACTTCAGAAAATTTGCTTACTGTTGTATTCATCCGATGTTTACTTGATACACATCGGATGATCCGGTGTGTACTTCATTCTGAGGTCTTCTTCTTCTGTTGAGTCCAAATCGACCGATGCAGTCATTCTTCAGATCACCGGATGATCCGGTGTATACAATTTGTTTCCTTCGAGTTGAGTTGGACTGATCTTTTGGATTTTGGACTTGTGACCTCTTGAACACTTGTTTGTATGGCTCTTCTGATGGATATGAAGCTTCTTGTGTTGCCAATTTTGATAAGGTTGCGTCGTTGTACGAGTTCTTCATTTGTTTCCGATTAACCCCTTCGGTTAGTTCGTTGAGGGGTCTCCTTTTGCATCCAATGAGCAGTAGATGACATTTATGATTGATTGATCGACGTTTGATTCATTGTATATGAAACCTCGCATCCACAAACTCATTAGTAGTAAGTAATGGTTGTCATTAATCACCGAAACCGTACCTCGTGGGGGCCTAGATGCTTTCAATCTCCCCCTTTTTGGTGATTGATGACAACACAACGAGTAGAGCATAAAAGTAATGGAATTTGAAACGCAAACGCAATGCTCATAAAGAAATGTAATCGGAACAACATGCAACACAAGGAGCTCGAAGGCTCAAACAGTGATCAAATATAAATCATAAGAGTGAAGTAGCATGCTGAATTACAAATAGAAGCAAATGATAACAATTAAGTCTCAAATAGAAGCAAATGACAAGTCTGAAAGCAAATAGATAACTAGCACTCCCCCTAAGCCCAAGACACTCCCCCTAACTCTAACTCTTCTCCCCCTTTGGCATCAAGACACCAAAAAGGGAAGAGGAGTACCTAGGACTCCGGAGCGCTCGGGGCGACGGTGAAGCGGTCGACGTCGGCGGTGCTGTCGTCGGAGCTGCTCGAGGTGGAGGTCGCAGGTGCTGGCGCTGGAGCGGGAGGAGCTGGAGCTGCTGACGCTGCTGGGGCTGCTGGCGCCGCTGGGGGATCTGCTGGGGCTGCTGGCGCCGGTGGAGAAGGTACTGCCGGTAGAGGTGAGAACTGGAACGGCACTGACGAGGCTAGAAGAGGTGACATGCTGAAGCTCGGTACAGGCGACGCCGGTGCTGGAGCTGCAGTGGGTGCCAGTGGAGAAGCTGCTGGAGCCTGACCAAGACCCGGCTGCTGGGGCGGAAGGGCTATCCCGGTCTGCTGGTAGAGGTTGGTGATCAACCCCAGGATGCCCATCATAGCCTGCTGAGTCTGCTGCTGCTGGTCCAGGGTCCTCTGGTGCATCTGATCCACCAAGCTCGTGAACCGGTCCGTGTCCTCGCGCCTCTGGCGAGCCATCTCTAGCTGCATCTCTGTCTGCTGCCTCTGAAGCTCTGCGAGCCGCGCAGCCTGCTCTGCCCTGGCCTGCTCGGCTGCAAGCCGGTCCTGCCGCTGCTGCTCGACCATCTGCTGGAGCAGTGTGGTGAGCTCGGACGGCTGGGACACCTGAGCCTCTGACACTGGTGGAGGCGTCGGTGGTGCAGCAGTGGAAACTCCCGCCTCCGCGTCGTGCTGCCTCGGAGAAGGAGGCGGAGGAGGGAAGTACTCCTCAACACTGTCGCTGGTGTCACTGTCTGACCACACGTGCTCAAGTCCACCTCCCTGAGCCTCAGCCTGAGCGAGCGCCTCATCCTCCTGAGCTAACTCGGTCCAGTCCTCCTCAGAGAGACGAGCTCTGACCTGACGCTCGACTGGACGGCCAAGGCGGCGATCTCCAGGAGTAGGCACTCGGTAGTGGCTGAACCGAGTGGCGTGGAGCTCTGTCAGGGGAGCAGTGGCTGGCGAGTCCTCAGGTGCTAGCAGGAACAGCAGACGGCAAATCCAATGCCCGTAGACCAACTGCCTCAACATCCCGACTCTGTCAGTGATCACGTCCTCCATCTCGCAGATCAAGATGTCCACGATATCAAATTCCATCCCGTTCATCACATAGAACAGGATGGTCTGCTGGAGGCTCGTAAAGCCCTCTAGGTAGCCGGACCTCGGTAGAAGGGTACGCCTGAGGATGTGGTGAACTGTCCGAGCGGCTGGAGTGAGGAGAGCTGGCACCCTCGGCTGGTCTGGCGTGAACGGAGCGGTGAACAGACCTCTGATCTCCTCAAACGGTGGTGACACTCCCCCTGTCAGCGGCCTCCTCGGCGGGTCGGCTCCACCGTAGACTACCTCGTGTAGGCAAGTGAGGTGCGTGTCCACTCCAAGTAGCTGTGCCAGTCGCTCTCGAGACACGGTGTGCTGCTGCCCCAGAAACATGAAGTGGATCGAGCGCCGACCCTCTGAGATATAGAGAGTGGCGTAGAAGACTCGAACCCACTCCTCCACGTAAGCGCTCCTCTGGCGTGAGAGCAGGTCCACAAGGCCTCTGTACCTCTCGAAGAACGGCCTGATCCCGTGGCCAACTGCTGTGGCAAGCTGATTCCAGTCGATGTAGGTGTGCTGGAACAGCTTATGGCCCCGACGCCTGTACGTCTCGTACAGGGACGCCTGTGTCAGGGTCCAAAAGCGAGGATCAACCCTAGTGTCCCTGGGCTGCGGGAACCACTCCTCTGGCAATACTGTCCATCTGAGCTTCTTCAGTTGTTTTGCCTTGAGCTTGCGATAATCTGTAAGCCTGACATCCTCAGCAACTCTGGCAGCGGTATCCATCTCGTAGATGGCCCTCTGGGCCTCTCTATCCTCTGCGCGGTCGGCAGCAGTGGGACGCTGACTCGCAGTGGGGGTCTGACCTCCCCCTCGGGTCCTGACGGTGCGCCGGCGAACCAGTGGCGTCACCTCAGTCTCCTCCTCGTCCTCAGAGTCGTCGGGCGGCACGAGCTGCACTGTGGGCCGCTGCTGCCTCTGCCGAGACTCGCGGATCCGCAAGGAACCGCGACGGCCGCGCTCACGCTCCTCTGCGGCGCGAGCGGCCAACTCTGCCCGGCGAGCTTCCTTCGAGAGCTTCTGTTTCTTCGCTGCGGGCTCCTCGATGGCCTTGCCTTTGTCCTTGCGATCACGGCCCATCTCAGCGACAAAAAGGATCACACGATCGTCGAACCGCGACGCAGCGATCGGGACGATGTCGCGTGGTTGTGGGAACCCTAACGACGAAAATCGTCGAAAGAAAGGAGGGCTTCCGGCGATGAGGTGGAGAGACGACAATGGTGGTGCCCTGAAGAGGCGGCGGCGGCGGCGTGGTCTGAGGTGGCGGCGCAGGAGGCGCGGCGGTGGTGCAAGGTGGTGGCAGCGCGGGAGACGCGGCGGCGGCGCGAAGGCGAGGCGCGGCGGCGGCGCGAAGGGGCGGCGGCGCGAAGGCGCGGCGGCGCGGGAGGCGAGACGCGGCGGCGGCGCGAAGGCGAGGTGCGGCGGCGGCTCGAAGGGGCGGCGGCGCGAAGGCGAGGCGCGGCGGCGGCTCGGCTTGTGGTGGCGGCGCGGAGAGGTGGCGGCGTGGAGTAAAAGTGCCCGTACAACTTCTAAATAGGAACCCGATGACCTAACGGTTACGCGAACACCGGATCGACCGATGCGCATAAGGGGGGGTCGTCGGTCGAGTTCAACAGAGAGTTGGTCCAAAAACTCTCTTTGCACACCGGATGATCCGACGTTGCTACGTCGATCATCGGTCGAATTCTGCAGGGTAACAGAGGATTGAACATTGGATGCTCCGATGTTCCCTGAAATGAACTCATCGGTCGATTTCTTGGTTCTGACTGATCTGCTCGTTGAACTGAAGCACCAATTGATCCGATGTAGCTGCTGACCCTAGCATCGGATAATCCGATGACTACAGAAAAACTAAGAATGCCCATATATGTCCTTTGACCAAACACGCAATCAAAGAGAAACACATGTCTTAGGACTTTTTGGGCAACCCCTTACCCCTCAAGAAGCTAATATGCCAATAACTTGGCTAGTCCTTAATGCAAATGGAACACCGAGAAAACAATGGAGGAAAAATATCCAAAGAAAATGTAAGGCCCATGCTTTGTGAGGTAGAGTATGGAAACTTCTATCTCATTAACGCATGTTCCTTTAGAATTTTGCTCTTTCCACATCATATGAGTTGAGATATTGCATTTCAAACAAGTCTCCTTCTCATGATGTGGGTTCCCCTTTGTGACAATCTACCGTATGCAATGTCAAACAAGATAATGCAAAATATTAGATGAATGCAAGTTTATATGACAGGAATCATGCAAGGCATAAAATAAATCTATCTTGCCAAGTTTAAACCTTCCAAAGGCTTCCTCAGGGAAAAACTATTTCTAGCTCACCCCTATCCTTTGGGAGTTAGGCAAGACCTATATGACATGCAACCTTACATGAACATGGCAATTTACATGACGTTAGATGCATCTAGCACATTTAACTCACTTCTAAGCCTAGAAAAAGTTTTCTCATCAAGGGGTTTGGTGAAGATATCCGCCAATTGTTCTTCGGACCTAACACCTTGCAAAGAGATTTCTCCCTTAGCCTCATGGTCCCGCAAGAAGTGATGGCGAATATCAATGTGCTTAGTGCGGGAGTGTTGAACGGGGTTTCTAGCTATCTTAACCGCACTTTCATTGTCACAAAGGAGAGGCACACAACCAAACTTAATTCCAAAGTCCAAGAGGGTTTGCTTCATGTATAGGATTTGGGCACAACATGCACCGGCCGCTATATACTCCGCCTCCGCGGTGGACAAAGCCACGGAATTTTGCTTCTTGCTCGACCAAGAAACTAGGGAACGCCCAAGTAAGTGGCAACCCCCGGAGGTACTCTTGCGGTCTACACGGCATCCGGCAAAGTCCGAATCCGAGTAACCTAAGAGATGAAAACTAGCGTTCTTGGGGTACCACAAACCTACACTTGGGGTATGCTTGAGATACCGAAGTATCCTAAAGACCGCCTTCTTGTGCGATTCTTTAGGTGCCGCTTGAAAGCGAGCACACAAGCACACACTAAACATAATATCGGGCCTAGATGCGGTAAGATATAGCAATGAACCAATCATGGAACGGTAATGAGATTGATCAATAGGTTTACCGTCCATGTCCGCGTCGAGATGACAATTTGTCGCCATTGGAGTGCTTCTTGAGCTACAATCTCCCATCTCAAATTTCTTCAAGAGGTCCTTAGTGTACTTCTCTTGATGGATGAAGGTCCCCTCTTGAAGTTGCTTGATTTGAAATCCTAGGAAGAAGTTGAGCTCTCCAATCATTGACATCTCGAATTCCCTAGACATCATTTTGCCAAACTCATGGCTAAGAACTTTGTTAGTTGAGCCAAAAATAATATCATCGACATAAATTTGACAAAGAAATAAGTCTCCGTCGATGTCCTTGGTGAAGAGTGTAGTGTCCACCCTCCCAATCTTGAAACCTTGCATGACGAGGAAGTCCCTTAAGCGCTCGTACCATGCCCTTGGAGCTTGCTTGAGTCCATAGAGTGCTTTGTTTAGCCTATAGACATGGTTAGGGTTTCTTGGGTCCTCAAACCCGGGAGGTTGCTCAACAAACACAAGTTCATTAATATAGCCATTGAGAAATGCACTCTTAACATCCATTTGATAAAGCATGATATTATGATGAGAAGCAAAAGCAAGGAGTATGCGGATAGCTTCTAACCGTGCTACCGGGGCGAATGTCTCCCCAAAATCCAAACCTTCAACTTGAGCAAATCCCTTCGCCACAAGCCTAGCTTTGTTGCGGACCACCACGCCATTCTCATCTTGCTTGTTGCGGTAGACCCACTTCGTCCCAATCACATTCTTGTCCTTGGGTCGCTCCTCCAACACCCAAACTTCATTGCGGGTGAAGTTGTTGAGTTCCTCTTGCATAGCCATCACCCAATTGGAGTCTTGGAGAGCTTCCTCAATGCTTTTGGGTTCTACACACGACACAAAAGAGTAGTGCTCACAAAAAGATGCAACATGACGTGAACGAGTACTTACTCCCCGTGAAGGACTTCCAATGATTTGATCCATTGGATGTGCCTTGGAGATGCGCCCATGTCTCATCAACGGTTGTGAGTCACTTGGTGGTGGTGAAGCATCTTGCTCGTCTTGTGGTTGGACTTCATCTTGGACTTCATCTTCTTCTTGGTGTTGTGTGGCTTGTTGGTCTTGCATAGGCAATGGATCATCTTTGTCTTCTTCTTCATCCACTTGAGGCGCCATGGAGGTGTTGATGTTCGGACTTGAAGCTCCCCCTTGATCATGGCTCTCCTCAACTTCGGGCTTGATGTCTCCTATGGTCATGTTCTTCATAGCTTCTCGTAGAGGCTCATCATCTATATCATCATGACCAAAACTCTCCTCTTGGGAGCCATTAGTCTCATCAAACTCAACGTCACAACTTTCTTCAACTAACCCGGAGGTTTGGTTGAATACTCGATATGCCTTTGAGTTTGACGCATAACCAAGGAAAATACCAACATCGCACCTTCTTTCAAACTTACCAAGTCTTTTCTTGCGGTAGATGTAGCACTTGCATCCGAAGACCCGGAAGTAGGAGATGTTGGGCTTTCTCCCAATGAGGAGCTCGTAGGGAGTCTTTTGGAGAAGTCGATGAAGGTAGACTCTATTTGCGGCATGGCATGCCGTGTTGATCGCTTCCGCCCAAAACTTCTCCGACGTTCCATAATCATCAAGCATGGCTCTCGCGAGGGTGATTAGTGTCTTGTTCTTTCTCTCAACAACACCGTTTTGTTGAGGGGTGTATGTAGCCGAAAATTCATGCTTGACTCCTTCACGGTCACACCACTCCCCAATATTGTAGTTCTTGAACTCGGTGCCGTTGTCACTTCGGACCTTGATGATGGGAAGTTGGAATTCCCGTTGAGCTCGTTTTGCAAAGGTCTTGAAGACTTCCGGGGTTTCACCCTTGTCACCTAAAAACAAAGTCCAAGCATAGCGAGAGTAATCATCAACAATAACGAGACAATAGAGATTACCGCCAAGGCTTTGGTAGGTGGACGGTCCGAAGAGGTCCATGTGAAGTAGTTCGAGCGGCTTGGAGGTAGACACCATTGTCTTCATCGGATGGTGCGAAGCCACTTGCTTCCCGGCTTGACATGCGCTACATAGCTTGTTCTTTTCAAACGTCACGTCCTTTACGCCGGTCACCATCCCTAGCTTGAAGGACTTCTTGAGCTTGCTCATTCCTATGTGAGCAATCCTCCGATGCCATAGCCACCCCAAACTTGTCTTGGTGAAAAGACAAGTGGTTAGGCTTGCGCTCTTGTTGGAGAAGTCCACCAAATATAGATGACCATGCCTAAAGCCCTTGAATATTAGCTCTTTGCTAGCTACACTAGACACCACAACACCATCTTTGTCAAATGTGCACGTTAGTCCAAGATCACAAAGTTGAGCAATAGAGAGCAAATTAAAGCTAAGAGACTTAACGTAAAGCACATTCGAAATGGACAAGTCATTAGAAATTGCAATTTTACCTAAGCCAATTACCTTCCCCTTTGAGTTATCACCAAAGGTGACTTGTTCATGATTGCCGGGGTCTTCTATGGAGGTGAACATACCATCATTGCCGGTCATGTGTTGAGTGCACCCACTATCGAGTACCCAATGTTTTCCTCCGGCTTTGTAGTTCACCTACACACATGAAGTTAGTTTTTGAGTTTAGGAACCCAAGCCAACTTAGGTCCTTGTATGTGTGATACAAGTGATTTTGGGACCCAAAGTTGCTTGGGGAGCTTCCCCTTCATGCCCTTGATATTTTTGCCAATGAACTTCGCCTTCACCTTTCCACCTACTTTGCTCAATAGATAGTGACAATCATTGAAAGTAGATGAATAGTTAGGAGGTAATTTTGGAGAAGGACGAGTGGGAAGAGGGCACTCCCTAGTGTGATGTCCGGTGACCTCACAATGTTGGCAATAGGATCCCACTTCCTTGATGAAGCTTGTCCTAAGCTCCGGTGAGGGCACCTTCCATTTGTTGGGCGTAGGGAAGGTCCCAAGTCCCCTCTTGTTGAAGCCTTTAGCTTGTTGGAAGAGGATCTCCTTGTGCTTGTCCTCTCCCTTGGAAAGTCTAGCCACACTAGTGCGGAGACTTTCGATCTCGTCCATTAGCTCCTTCTCCCTATTAGCTTTCAATGGCAAAGAGTCATGCAAATTGTTAGTGGCATGTGAACTAGCGGGTGTTTTGCCATCAAGAGTTTCTTTCTTCAAGTTATTCAATTTTAGTTCCATTGCTTCATAGGAAAGACTAAGTGTCTCATGCTCTTGAACTAACTCGTTATGCTTAGCCAATAGTGCCGAGTTAGCTAAGTCAAGCTCATGGAACTCAAGCTTGATTTGAGCCTTCTCCTCCTCGATTTGCTTGACATGTGACTTGAGCGTTTCATGCTCATTAAGTATGGTGACATACTTGTCTTGCAAATCGAGGTTGGCACCCTCTAGCTTAGCGCGAGTTAGCTCAAGTGCCTTAACCTTAGCCTTTTCCCTTTTGATAATGGCATGATATTCATTAATCATAGATGCTAGTTCATCGGGAGAAAGTTCATCATCACTTGAGTCATCACATACCTTTGTGTTACCTTTCGCCATGAGGCACATAGGCGGTGGAGGAAGGGGTGAGTCATCCTTGTTGACGATAGCGAGGCTTGCCAAGTTTTCTTCCTCATCTTCACTATCATCACTTGTTTCTTCATCGGTGACCCACTCATTTGCTTCGCACATGAAGACCTTTTGAGGTCCTCTTCTCTTCTTTGGAAAGAGCTTGGTCTTCTTGCCTTTGTCAAGTTTCTTCTTTCCAAAGGTGCGCTTGGGCTTTGCATCTTCATCATCATCACTCTCTTCTAGCTTGCGATGCTTGCCCTTGTCCTTCCTCTTGTCCGGTCTTGGACAATCATATGATATGTGGCCTTGGTCGCCACAATTGTAGCACGTCTTGTTTTCATCTCTCCTTGGCAAGAAGGCTTTCTTCTTGGGATCAAATGAGTATCCCTTCTTGGCAATCTTTGAGTTGAGACGTGAAAACTTCCTCATCATCAATGCAAGCTCATCATCATCATCATCTTCACTTGTAGCTTGTTCTTCCTCACTTGAGCTAGGCTCAACCACTTTCTTCTTCTTGGTATGTGTCTTCTTGGTTGAGGCCTTGAGAGCAATGGTCTTTGATGATGGTGACTCCTCCATCATTCCAAGCACACTCATCTCATGAGCATGTATCTCTCCAATGAGCTCCGAAACCTCAATGTTGTCAAGTGACTCCTTTTGGAGCATTGAGTTGATGATGTTGTACTTGGGCTTGGGAAGTAGCATGAGGATCTTGCGGTTGATGAGTCCCTTGCCAAGAGAAGCAATGTCAAGAGCATTAATTTCCTCAATGAGTACATTTAAGCGAGAAAACATTTGATTAACATTCTCATGAGGAAGCATTTTAAAATCATCATACTTGGATTTAAGCAAGTGATATTTGAGCTCTTTGACACGAGAGGAACCCTCATGGATCTCAATCAAGCAAGCCCAAATTTCACAAGCTTTTTCCTTACTAGCAATTCTAGCAAATACATCTTGACTAATGCACTCATAAATAGCATTCCTAGCCTTAGCATCCCATTTTAGTTGATCACCAATATATTCATGGTTGCCAAACCCCGCATGGGTCGCTTCCCACACTTCGGGAGAAATTGCCTCAAGGTAAGCGCGCATGCGTGCTTTCCAATAAGCAAAATTCTTGCCCTCGAAGGTAGGAACCGAACCCCCATTCTTGGCCATTTTTGCTCTCTAGCGGTGAAGCTAGAATGATCCAATGAGCAACCTTGCTTTGATACCAATTGTAGGGATCGAATGCCCAAGAGGGGGGGGGTGAATTGGGCTACTTCAAATTTTAAGTCAATTTAAAGCTTAAGTGAAATCTAATTCTCTAAGCAAGCCAACAGTGCAATTAAGAGAATTAAGTGCGGAATTGAGAATTGCGTAATCTTAAAGGAGTAGGGAGGAGGAATGCAAACGCTTGAAGACACGGGGACACGTCGATTTTTCCCGTGGTTCGGTGAGATCACTAGGATCCACCTACGTCCACGTTGTGGCACCCACCTAAGGGTATCACCACTCCCAAGTCACCGAGACGAGGGAATCCACTAACTTCCTCCGTTCGCCATTCTTGGCAAGGTGGAGCTCAAGCCTTGTACAACTTCGATCCTCCGGGCTTCCACAATGGTCTCGGCAAGCTCCGGAGCGATCTCTTCACTCTCCTCTTGATACAAGGTGAGTGCAATCACCAAGAATGCACGGCTCTCCCTACTCTAGAGTCTCCACTCACCCAGAGAGGACGCACACAAGCTTAACTCTAAGAGGAACTAGCCTATATCTTGAGGTGTGAAAGGGTTACAAAAGTGTGAAAATGAGTATTCTAAGTCTTGGACACTTGGGGAATGTGTAGTGGTGCTCTTGTTGTCCAGCCTCTTCGAAATGACTGGTGGGAGGGGGTTAAATACTCAGCCCAACCGAATTAGCCGTTGGAAAAGTGGGCTGATTACTTTTTCTGTGTACATCGGATGATCCGATGACCCCCTTTTATGAGCATCGGTCTAATTTGATTGGCTGACGTCATTCTGTCAGAAATGACCGTTATTAGACCGATGATTCACCTCCTTCATCATCGGAGGATCCGATGAATAGATCTCCAGTCTGGTTGAGTTGATAATTTGCTTCTGTTGTAATCGACCGATGTGCATCTGCCTTCAACATCGGATGATCCGGTGTTCAGTCCTTCAGAACACTTCAGAAAATTTGCTTACTGTTGTATTCATCCGATGTTTACTTGATACACATCGGATGATCCGGTGTGTACTTCATTCTGAGGTCTTCTTCTTCTGTTGAGTCCAAATCGACCGATGCAGTCATTCTTCAGATCACCGGATGATCCGGTGTATACAATTTGTTTCCTTCGAGTTGAGTTGGACTGATCTTTTGGATTTTGGACTTGTGACCTCTTGAACACTTGTTTGTATGGCTCTTCTGATGGATATGAAGCTTCTTGTGTTGCCAATTTTGATAAGGTTGCGTCGTTGTACGAGTTCTTCATTTGTTTCCGATTAACCCCTTCGGTTAGTTCGTTGAGGGGTCTCCTTTTGCATCCAATGAGCAGTAGATGACATTTATGATTGATTGATCGACGTTTGATTCATTGTATATGAAACCTCGCATCCACAAACTCATTAGTAGTAAGTAATGGTTGTCATTAATCACCGAAACCGTACCTCGTGGGGGCCTAGATGCTTTCATCCTCCTGTATCTTTAGTCGATCCTATTTCGTTTCTATTCCTTCCAGATACCGTTGTTGCTAGTGTACTTCTTTCACACTTGATGTCGCGTCCCACAGTGTCTTCTTCGGAGCTTCTTCTTCTTCCAGTTTCTTATGTCAGATCTTGGTCCTCTTCGTTACTTTCTTGGGATTGAGGTTTCCTCTACTTCTGAGGGATTTTATCTGTCTCGGGAGAAGTACATTCAGGATATTCTTGATCGAGCTTCTCTTACTGATCACCGGACTGTTGAGACTCCTATGGAGCTCAATGTTCACATTCAACCTACTGATGGTGAGCCTCTTGATGATCCTACTGTCTAGTCTATATTGTAGGGAGTCATCTTGGTGTCACTCGTCCTGACATCTCATATTTTGTTCACATTTTGAGTCAGTTTGTATTGGCTCCCACCCAGATCCACTATATTCACTTGCTTCGAGTCTTGCGTTATCTTCATGGGACTATCTCTAAACATTTGTTCTTTCCATGCTCTAGCTCTTTACAGCTCAAGGAAAATATTGTGATGCTACTTGGGCTAGTGATTCCTATGATCGTCAATCTTTCTGCTTATTGTGTTTTTCTTGGCGGTTCTCTCATTGCTTGGAAGACTAAGAAGCAGGTAGCAGTTTCTCGTTCGAGTGCAAAGGCTGAGTTGCGTGCTATGGCTCTTGTGATTGCTGATGTTACTTGGTTACAGTGGTTGCTTGAGGATTTTGGTGTTTCTGTTTATATGTCAACTCCTCTTTTGTCTGACATTACAAGTGCTATTAGCATTGCTCGTGATCTGATCAAGCATGAGCTTACAAGCATATTGGTGTTGATGTTTCTTATACATGAGCACAGGTTCAGGATGGTGTTGTTGATCTTCAGTATGTGCCTTTAGAGCTTTAGCTGGTTGATTTCTTCACGAAGGCACAAACCCGGGTTCAACACAGTTTTTATCTCTCCAAACTCAATGTTTGTGATGCACTTTGAGTTTGAGGGGGTGTTAGAGATATATGGAGTTTATCGTATTTTCCCCATTGTTTGAGGGATTTTTTGCACTTTTGTAACCTCCTGTACCTATATATATTCTGGCCTTTGACCATCATAATAATACAAGCACAGTACTCATAACACTTGAGACATTGGCATCTTTGTAGATATCATCATGTACTTTATGAGGCCACGGATTGTGGTCACCTTGATACGCTCATATCACTATATAAGTTATATGTATTGCCATTCTCGATTTGAATGTGAACTTTTTTAAGTTTCTCTCTCTGCAGATAACTTTTATATTTTTTATTGCACTGAGGTTTGCCAACTACTCCCTCATAGTTCGAAATATTTGTCACCAAGGTGCCAAAATTTTGAATTAGGAGGGAGTACAATTAAGTCTGTTATCTTTTTCGATGAAATTACATGCATGTACAATTAGGTGAAATTACAACTTGCTATGGGTGTAATGTAGTTAAATGTGACTGTAATTATGCTAGTTAACTTTGTTAAGAATAGAAGGCTAGCAATATTTAGTAGCCTTGATAGGTTGCTATATATCTCAGGATTACATTTGATATGATAGATAGACTACCATATGCATCGCTCTCATATTTGATAGATAATATGTTGTATATAGAAGTCTATATATATATATAGGTATAAGAGTATCATCTATTCTGAGAATACATGTAACATTCCATGTATGTACTCTTCTATAAATATGAGACTCCATGACCCATAATGGTCATCTTGCGCCATTTAAACCAACATGATAACGGAGTCAGCGAGATCATAACTATCCACCACATTTTTTCTCCTCCTCCTCCCCTCCTCCATCTTTCCATGGCTGCCGCTGGTGCTTCTTCTACCATGGCGCATATACCAATTCATCAAGTCATCACTATACGACTAACGAAGTCCAATTATCTACTATGGCATGCTAAACTTCTGCCCTACTTTCGGAGTTCAAAGCTGATGGGGTTCCTTGATGGCTCCAATGCTGCGCCAGAAAAGCTGGTCGTTGCATCCACGGTCGCCGGCAACGAGCAAGTACCCAATCTGGAGTACGAGCGCTGGTATGATCAAGACCAGCAGCTGCTTAGTGGCCTTGTCTCGACGATGACCGAAGAAATTCTTCCGGACGTCGTCATGGCCACGTCTTCCAAGAAGGTTTGGGACTCCCTCCAAAAGAAATTTGCCTCGTCTACAAAGACGCGCAAGGTGCAAATACGTGTTGACATCAAAGAAGCGTGATCTATCTGCCACCGACTTCTTCCGCAAGATAACGGGACTCGCCATCGAGCTTGCCGCTGCCGACACTCCTCTTCGAGATGAAGAGGTGCTCGCTTATTTGCTTGCAGTTCTCCTGGCAGAATACGACCCCTTTGTCACCTCCATGACGACCAAGAGCGAGGCTCCCTCCCTCGACGACGTGTTCGCGCACCTTGTTTCCTTCGAGAAGTGTCAACTTCAACATCAAGTGGAGCTCCAACCACAGTTTGGTGCCTCCGCAAATTACGCAGGCTGTGGTGGCTTCTTCTATGGCGCTCGGTCATGGTGACCATGGTTGTGGCAAACATTCTCGTGGTGGCACGCCTACTGGTGGTGATCATCGACCTCAGTGCCAGATATGCGGCAAACTTGGCCACACCGCCATCAAGTGTTGGTACCGCATGGATGCTACATACTAGAAAGACCGTCCATCAGCGGCCTTGGCATCTTCAAGCTCTTACAAGGTGGATTCGAATTGGTACACTTATACCGGTGCCACAAATCACATCATGAGTGATCTTGATCGCCTCGCCATGCGTGAGAAATATCACGATGGTGACACGGTGCAAGTTGGTAATAGAGCAGGTTTGCAAATTTTACATACTGGTTCTTGTTCAATTAATACTGCTACTCGCCCTCTTGCACTCAATAACGTTCTTCATGTTCCTAAAATATCAAAACATCTTCTCTCGATTCATAAACTATCTAGTGATAACAATGTCTTTTTTTGAATTTCATCCATGGTATTATCTTATAAAGGACCGGGCAACACAGAAGCTGCTTTCGGAAGGAAAGTGTGAATCCAGTCTCTATCCCCTCAAGCCTTCCAACGTCAAGTTCCTTCATCAAGCCTTTGTTAGCCACTCGACACGACCGGATCAATGGCCTACCCGGTTTGGTCATCCTTCTTCTCAAACCGTTCGATCTATTTTGCGTCTTCATAATCTACCTTGTCTCAAGGAGTCTAGTGTGTCCTCGGTTTGTAATGCTTGTCAATTGGCTAAAAGTCATCAACTATCTTATAATAATTCTATCCATTGGACTACCAAACCACTTGAAATTATTCATTCTGATGTTTGGGGTCCCGCTCTAATTCGGTTGGTGGTTATAGGTATTATATAAGCTTTATTGATGACTTTACCAAATTCACATGGATTTATCTTATAGTAGATAGAACCAAAGTTCAACACATTTTTCTCCAATTTCAAAAACACATTGAACGACTCCTTGACACCAAAATTAGATGTGTTCAGTCCGATTTGGGTGGGGAATACCAAAAACTTCACAATCAGTTTTTTACTTCACTTGGAATTGCTCATCGTGTTTCTTGTTCCCACACCCACCAGCAAAATGGATCCACCGAACACAAACACCATCACATTGTTGATACGGGTCTTACTTTATTAGCTCATGCTGGCATACCACTCAAATTTTTGGATGAAGCATTCTTGACAACCACATACCTCATCAATCGTATCCCTACTCGTGTCATAGATATTTTGCCCCTATGGAACGATTATTCAAAATTTCACCAAATTATTCTATGCTCAAAATTTTTGGATGTGCTTGTTGGCCCCATCTTCGACCTTACAACAAACATAAACTTGAATTTTGTTCCAAACCTTGTGTCTTTCCTGGCTATAGCTCTCTTCACAAAGGATACAAGTGTCTTGATATGGACACGAGACATGTCTATATTTCTCGAGACGTTATTTTTTATGAGCCTGATTTTCCATCTTCTAATCCTTCATCCAACTTTGTTGAGCAATCAGGTGATAGCAGTTTTAATTTAAACACTAACACTTGAAATTTTTTCTTCCTGCTAACTCTGTGCATGCAGCTCCGTCAAATGCAGCAGATCCGACAAGTATGGGGATTATATCCTCTCCTCCGCATGCAACAGATGCAACATCTCCTGATTTGCCTCTTGCCTCAGAAAATCCTCCTACGGATTCATCTCCAAATGACTCTGGTGGTGACTCTGATGAAGCTCCCGCCGAGCCCTCCAGCTCTCATGTTGCTCCCGAACATCCTTACGGTACTCGTCTTCGGAATAATATTCGACAACCAAAGACTCGTACTGACGGTACTGTCACATATTCAGTGTCCCAAGTTTCTTCTTCGGAACCATCATCTTATATCACTGCTATGTAGCATCCTTTATGGCGTCAGGCTATGCAAGATGAATTTGATGCACTTATCAAAAATAAGACATGACATCTTGTTCCACCATGAGCTGGTATCAATGTCATTGATTCTAAATGGGTTTTTAAACTCAAGCATAATCTTGATGGTTCTATTAATCGCTACAAAGCTCGTTTGGTGGCCAAAGGATTCAAGCAACAATATGGTGTTGATTATGAGGCTACATTCAGTCCCGTTGTCAAGCCCACTACTATTCGGTTGTTGCTATCTTTGGCGGTTTCCTGTAATTGGTCTCTTCGCCAAATTGATATCCAAAATGCATTTTTGCATGATGTTCTTGATGAAGATGTGTATATGAAATAGCAGCCGGATTTTGAGGATTCAGCACATCCAAAAATTTTATGCAAACTTGACAAGTCTTTATATGGCCTTAAACAGGCGCCTCAGGCATGGTTCTCTCGCCTGAGCAGCACGTTGATCAAATTGATATTTCAAGCATTGAAGGCTAATGTTTCTTTATTTTTTCTTAATCAAGATGGCCTTCAGCTTTATATTCTTATATATGTGGACGATATTATAATTGTTAGCTCCTCATCTTCAACGACGGACAAGCTTCTCCAATAGCTTCGCCATGAGTTTGCTGTGAAGGATCTTGGTCAACTCAATTATTTCCTTGGCATTGAGGTGCATCACAATTCTTCGGGGTTGGTTTTGACGCAATGCAAGTACATACGTGATCTCTTGTTGCGCACAAACATGGATACTTCTAAGGGAGTTTCTACACCTATGCTGCCCACTGATAAGCTCTCTCTTTGTGATGGTGATCCTCTATGTGCTGAAGATGCTACAAAGTACATAAGTGTTGTAGATGCACTACAATACTTTTCACTCACCCGACCTGATATTTCTTTGTTGGTGAACCGGGTTTGCCAATTTCTCTTCACACCTACTACATCTCATTGGGATGTTGTGAAGTGAATTATACGGTATCTTTGTGCCACTATTGATTTTGGACTTTGCTTCACCAAGTCTGAGTCTTCTCTTTTGAGTGCCTTCTCTGATGCTGATTGGGCTGGCAATCCCAATGATCGACGCAACACAGGTGGCTTCACCATCTTCTTTGGCCGTAATCTGATATCATGGAGATCTCAAAAATATCCGACGGTTTATCGTTCTAGTATGGGGGTCGAATACAAGGAAGTTGCTAATGCCACCGCAGAGGTCATTTGGATCCAAGTTCTTCTTCGTGAGCTTGAGATTTCTCAAGATCGTGCTCCCAATTTGTGGTGTGATAACATCGGTGTCACCTATCTTACCGCTAATCTAATTTTTCATCGTTGTATGAAACATGTCGAAGTTGATTATCACTTTGTTCGAGAATGTGTGGCTTCGCGACAACATGATGTTCGAGTCATATCATCAAAAGATCAGGTGACTGACATCATGACCAAGCCATTAGTTGGATCAGCATTCAGCAAAATTTGTGGCAATCTGAACTTAATTTCATACCGTTCAGATTGAGGGGGGTGTTAAGAATAGAAGGCTATCAATATTTAATAGCCTTGATAGGTTGCTATATATCTCAGAATTACATTTGATATGATGAATAGACTACCATATACATCGCTCGCATATTTGGTAGATAATATGTTATATATAGAAGCCTATATTTATAGATAGAAGGGTATCATCTATTCTAGAAATACATGTAACATTTTATGTATGTACTCTTCTATAAATATGAGACTTGATGACTCATAGTGATCATCTTGCGCCATTCAAACCAACAAACTTTACCTTGTTAGTACTGAACATTGAACCTAGAAACTGCTGAAAATCAGTATTGTTGCCCCTGTGTTCCTTGATTGACGGAATATGTTGTATGTCCTTTGCCTTTGGTATCATCTGAAATTCCTTGTCCCTGTTCATTTAAATTTAGTGGTAAAACCGACTCAGTTTTTTGCTATCTGAGGATTTTAAATAACTGGAAACATTTCTCTATTATGTCTAATATAATAAATATTTTGAGATTAATTCTGATATGTGATTGTTTGAACTGCTGATAAATTATTGATCGAAGATTTTCACTAACCCCAAACCTTCTGTATTCTACCTATGGCAATATTTTCTTTTTAAACCTATGTCAATAAATATTTTGAGCTTCTGACATATGATTGCTAGAAGTGTTTTTTTATTTTAGTTCTTCAAAATTTTACACGATGGCTACCACACTAATTCCTGAAATAAGACATCTGAATATGCATGATGAATCCAATTCATTTTTGGTATTCTGATTAGTTTGTGACGTTCATGTTCTTACGACAGATTAATTTTTGTGTCAATCTACCAATCTGATTAGTTTGAACAGCAGGAGGTGTGGCAAGTCATTCAACAGCAGAAGCCAGAAGTTATTTGCATACAGGAGACTAAATTAAATCTGATCACCAGAAACATTGTGGCGAACACTCTGGGTTGGGACTACACAGACAACTTCAGCTACCTACCTGCGGTGCAGGTAGACACTCGTGGTTGAATACTAGTTCTAGCTGCGAAAAATAGGTTCGTCAACCCAGAAAGCGTCCACACAGCTCACTACACGATCTCTGCTGCCATGAAGGACATAAGAACAGAAACCTCATGGACCCTAACTGGGGTCTACGAGCCTCAAGAAGACATAGAAAAAGGCTTTTTCTAAGAGAGCTCGTGCAGCTTAAGTCCACCGCCTAGCGAGGGTGACTTATTGCAGGAGATTTTGACCTCATTTATTAAGATCGGGACAGAAGCAATGGCAGGCTAGATAGGCGCATGATGAGGCGCTTCAGTAGAACGCTGAACACATTGGCAGTTAGAGAAGTACCTCTGTGTGGAGAGGATTCACGTGGTCGACTGCACAACACTCTCCCACGATGACTAGAATCGATTGAGCATTCTGTACTCTCGACTGAGAGGATATCTATAGTAACCCGGTCCTACAACCTCTCTCCTCATCGATCTGGGATCACTGCCCTCTCCCTATACAGCCTCTTTCAACCCAGCGGTTTACACCCCTTTTCAGATTTGAGGCGCACTGGCCTAACCTCCCGGGATTCCATGATTGCGTTCAGGAGGCTTGGGCGAAACCTATAGCAGAAACAGCTAATCCCTTGCTCAGGCTACACGTCAAATTAAGTAGAACAGCCGGCGCACTGAAGAAATGGGCCAAAGCTATCGTGGCACAAAGCAAGATCGCCGCTGCCATCTGTAGATAAGTGATCCATTGCTTGGACTTAGCACAGGAAGACCGGCAATTAAGTCAACAAGAGCATGATCTTCGACAAAACCTGAAACTGCGTCTGTTAGGGCTAGCGGCAATTGAGAAATCTCGTGCCAGACAAAGATCGAGACTGACATGGCTAAAAAAAGGGAGATGCTACCACCAAATATTTTCATTCTTTTGTAAGTCTTCGAAAGAGAAAAAATTACATCCAATTCCTGGAAACGGACAAGGGAAGGATTTTTGACCAATATGGTAAGGCCCGAATCATCAATGAACACTTTCAACGCCATCTTGGCTCACAGACCCCTAGGCAAGCTGCTCCAAATTTTCAGCAATTGGGTTGGCAACCAACGGACCTTACTGATCTAGAAGCTCCCTTCTCGGAACAAGAAATCCTTGCTACCATGCCAGCCTCCCCAAAGGAGAAGGCCCCAGGCCCGAATGGCTTCGTAGGCCTCTTCTTCGTTACTTTGCTAGGAAACTACCAAGGGGGATCTTCTGGACGCCATGAAACACTTCCATGACCTGAACCAACAAAATCTCCACTTCCTGAATCAAGCTTATGTTGTCCTCGTGCCAAAGAAAACGGAGGCTGCCAAGGTGACTGATTTCTGGCCAATCAGCCTCACACATAGCTTTGCAAAAATACTGGCCAAACTCTTAACTAACATATTACAACCTAGACTTACCCAGATGATCTCAGCAAACCAAAGTGTTTTTATTAAAAGCGCAGCATACACGATAATCTTGCCTTTGTACATGAGCTCATCAAGGATCTGCACCAAAAGAAAATACCAACCTTATTCATCAAACTTGACATTGCCAATGCTTTTGACACGGTTAGCTGTCTTTACTTATTGGACATAATGTCACATCTGGGGTTCGGTCTGAAATGAAGAAACTGGATTGCCAACCTTTGAGGTACCAGTTCTTCATGTTTCCTAGTAAATGGGATCCCCAGTAAGAGAATCATACACGCCAGGAGTGTGAGGCAGGGAGACCCCTTGTTCCCATTACTTTTCTCGTTGGCCATGGAGCCTCTTCACCGAATGTTCAGTTTGACACAATCCATTGGATTCTTGAGACCAATCAACAAGGAATGCTCCAAATTCAGGATGTCGCTCTATGCAGACGATGTAACGATTTTGAATGTGGCCTAGAGGGAGGTGAATAGGCTTTGAAAATTTACTGCACATTTAATCAAACTGTCAAATACTTGAGTGACCGGACTTGTCCGATTTGAGGTGCGGACTAGTCCAGTGTTGTAATGTGTGGCGAGTTAATTAAGTGTTGATTCAGGAATTAAATGTTATAGCAACGGAAATTGAATAACTATTGAGATCACTTGAATTGACAATCAATATTGCAAAGTTACACATGGAAAACAATTGTAATTCAAGATACAAGATCGATCAACTTAATGCCCTAAGTAAGGATGATGCAAAAATAAAAAAGCACACAAGACACATATTTTTACCGAGGTTTGATCTCACCAAAGAGATCTACTCCTCGTTGAGGAAGCTCACACAGAGCCGAGTCTCTTCAAACCTTTTCCCTCGTCAAGTCACCACACAAGACCAACTTGATTCCACTATCACAGGTAATCACGAGTTTATGGGGCAACCTCACACGTTGAGGGCTCCCACAAGAATTATAACAAAAAGATGATCAAATGCACTCTACAAGATTACAAGTAAATGCACGAGTGTAAAGATTTCAAAACCCAAGAGCTCAATGACGCGTAGACATCGATCTCCCAACCCCAAATCTGAATACTCAAAGATTTTCACTCTTGAAGACCTTAGATGTGTGGGGAGATGTGTTTTCGTGCTCGTGGGACAAGTGGCGGCGCTAGGGTTTGAGTTGTGAACAGTAGAATACGTGTGTATTATTTGTGGGGTCGTAGATCTTCTATTTATAGTGTTTCTAAAATTGTTACCGTTAGGGATCCCGACGGTCGGACTAGTCCGTACTGGGTACCGAACTTGTCTGGTGTATTGTGTAAAAACGGCGTGAAATGTGGAACACACTAGAAACCCTAAATTGTGTGTGGTATACTGTATTAGTCCGATAGGAGTCCATACTTGTCCGGTGCCCTGTGAATTTTAACTTCAGAGAGTTGAACGTACTAGTACGGTCCACGAGCGAACTTGTTCGGTGCTATGTGTTATAGAACATCAGAGAGTTCAACGGACTAGTCCGGTCCTATGGACGGACTTGTCCGGTGCACAGTGTAAGGGGTTTACAGAAAGTTGAACAGGCTATTCCAGTCCATGAACGGACTAGTCCGGTACATTGTGAAATGTGGTTCTAGAAAGTTGATCGAACTAGTCTGGTGCACTGTGATTTTGAACAACCGAGAGTTGAACAGACTAGTCCAGTCCATGAATGGACTAGTCCGGTGCTCAGTGAATTTTTAGGTTGATTTTAGGCCCTTACTCCTAAACAAAGACTTGAGCTTTTGGGATGTGTCTCTCACACACATCCTATACATTTAAGTCTACTTTGCGCTTCAGTCTTCAATTGAGCTTTTCTCTTTTTCTTCACCACTTCATTTTTCACTTTTTGAGTGCACAAACTATTTCATTTAAATTGACCTGTAGTCATATCAACAAGTTCATTAGGATCTCATATGTTTGTCATCAATCGTCCAAAACCCACAAGGAATTGCCTAGATGCACTTTCAATCTCCCCTTTTTTGGTGATTGATGACAACCTATTGAGATTTCACAATTATGAGTAAAAACTGATTTTTAGAAAGTGTGCATATATGAGAATGATATATGAGTAACAAAAAATTTCTCACATATTTGCGCTCTTTATGGTGGGGTGCCTAAGGAGTGTGTGATAAAAAGATGTGATGTGCAAAAGATAATAACTTAACAATTATCGCAACAATCATCACATTATTATTAAACTAAGCATCACACATTAAGTAAAGTAAGCACATCCAAAATAAGTTACAACAATTTGAAATCGAGATACATGTCCTTGATCACAAGTCCTTAATGGCTACAAAGTATACTACTAGTCTCAATCTCTCCCCCCCCCCCTTGGCATCAAGGCACCAAAAAGGGAAAATTTGAGTGGAATCACTCATCGCCACTGCCTCCCTCACTCTCAGTCCTCTCTTCATCTTCAGGTGCTTGCGGAGGAGGAGGAGCGGAGGCACTAGCCAATCCGAATGAAGCTAACTCTTGCTTCGAGGGGGGTGCCATCTCTTTGATATCTTCTTCAAAATCTTCTGAGATATGAGGTGACCCCACTGGCTCCATCTCCAGCTTCTCACAAATTGCTTTGATGTTGGCCTTCACATATCGTTGATGCTTCTTCCTAGCTAGACTCTCATTATGCTGCTTAATTTCCACTTTGCGGCGGGATGCAAAGATGGATGAGAGCATCTTCAGCACACCACTGGAGGACTCTCTAGAAGGTGGAGGAGTAGGAGTATCAGCTTCAGTTCTTATGCCTTCATGAGCCCTCTTAGATCTTTGTTCCTCTGCGGGTGAGGTAGGAGTAGAGGGGACAGTGCAAATTGTAGGCTTCTGAGGCCTGAGACCAGTGTGAGGAACATCCTTTACAAACTCAAGTCCTGTCACCTTCTTAATCATATACGTGATATAGGGTGCATAGCCACATGACCTGTTAGGGGTGACGGAGATGTTCACAATGTCATTATAAATGTACTCAAAGACATTGAAGGTCCTTCTCTTGCTTATCACCTTCATCAATATCCTGAGTGTCCCCTGGATAGTCCTTGCATCTCCCTCCTTAGGAGCTATGGTCTTCCTCATGATTCTATTCAGCACTGCAAAGAAAGGCTTCAAGTATTTGGTAGTTGGAGACTTGTATGTCATTCTTGTATCATAGAGAAAGTCAAGCTCATCTTTCTATAGAGGCTTTAGGTTGTGAATGATGATGTCATTCTCCAAAGAATCTTCAAGGTGAAGAATTCTGGCAAATTCTTCATATGTGACACTGTACTTCGCTCCATGTGTCATCCATATCATTTTGTCTCCGTCATGATGAGCGAAGTATAGAGTAGAGTAGAATTGAGTGATGACCTCAATGTTCCAGTCCCACTAGAAAGAGACAAGATCCTTCAGCCCATGTCACTCCAATGCCTCTTGAACCCCTTGGTAAGCTTGGCATCTCTTGGACTGGAGGTAAGTGATATCCACCCACTGACTTTCAATCACTGGGTTCCTCATCTTCATATATACATGCTCGTAATAGTCAGCATGGAAATTGCTGCAGAATCTGGGGTCAGCTGACTGTTTGGGCTGCTCATAGACTTCCATATTTCTGAACTTGCTAGCCAATTCACTCCCTTTTCCAGTAAAATCATCACTTGATGGTTGCCTATTGCGGTGAGTAGGATCTTTCGTCTTCAAAGGGCCAATAGGACCACTAGCTAGTCCTTTGCCCTTGTTGAGAGTTCTATTGGGTGCCGAAGAACTCCCAACATCTTCCTTGCTTATTGGTTTCTTCACCACCACTCTCCTCTTCTTGGGAAGTACATCGTCGGGAGGAGAGGAGTGAACATTGTGGTCGTGTTCTTTCTTCATCACCCTCTCTTGGCTCTTTGCACTCTAGCACGATCACACTCTTCATCATAATCAAAAGAGCTGTCCTCAAAACCTGAAGACATCGTGCCTGACAAAAGAATTCAAAGATTGATAAGAATTGATTTGAGACTATGTGCAAATAAGAATTTAGAGGTTCAAATTGTCAGGTATCGGACTTGTCTGTTTTTAGAGTGCGAACTTGTCCGAAGTACGAACTTGTCCGCACTTGAACACCAGACTAGTATTGTCTAGCATAAGAACCTTAATTTCCTATTTTCAACAAATCTAGCTCGAATCGGTTCATAATGAATAGGAAACACTAGGAATACATCTATAAAAGTAATGTATGCCCTAGGAGTCAGGAAAAATAAGCAAGAATCAAGAAAAGATGAGAGCTAGGGTTTGAGTGAGATTTTACCGAAAAATTGAAGATTTGAGATGAAGGAGCGGAGGATGGTCCGTATTAGTCCGGAGTGGACAAGCTCCGCGCCGAGGAGAGGATTTCCCTTGGAGAAATCTGTGATTTTGATGGCTGGAAGCGAAAATCGCCTTTGGAGCTCATGGTTGAAGAGAGATAGAGCAAAAGATATTATGAGATGTGGTGGATGAGCTCCTAGCAGCGGGCTAGGGTTAACCACGATATATACAGACTAGTCTGGTCGACAACGGACAAGTTTGGTATGCCGGACCAGGGTCGAACTAGTCTGAGGCAGCGGACTGGTCCGGTGCTGACACTGTACTAGTCCAATGTCAGCAGGACAGAACAGAATTGAACAACTTGATTTTGGGTTTTTTTGTTCTAATAGTGATCTAAAGGACATCATTTCACAAATAATCTTAATGAACATGATCAGTAAGCAACCAACAATCATACAATGGCCATAATTCACTAAGATTTACTTATTTAAATAGTTTCAAGAGAAAATCGAGATAAGGGACAAACTTTCACAAAAATGAGTAAATTTTGAAATCACAATTAGGTATGCAGTGTTTCGAGCCACATTTCTAGAGTCGAGTATATTTAGCTCATTTCTTAGCTCACAAGATCTCTTTTCATCTAATGGCTTGGTGAAAATGTCTGCAAGTTGTTTTTTAGTCCTAACATGTGAGATTACTATGTCACTATTTAATGAATGATATCTTAAGAAATGGTGACGAATATCTATGTGCTTAGTTCTTGAGTGCTCTACTGGGTTGTATGCAATTTTTATAGCACTCTCATTATCACATAGGAGTGGAATATGGTCTAGATTGTAACCATAATCCCTTAGAGTTTACTGCATCCAAAATAGTTGTGCGCAACAACTACCGGCTGCAACATACTCCGCTTCGGCTGTGGAAAGAGCAATGAAGTTTTGCTTTTTAGATGACCATGAAACTAAGGATCTGCCAAGAAATTGACAAGTCCCTGACGTGCTCTTTCTATCGACTTTGCATCCTGCATAGTCAGCATCAGAATATCCTATCAAGTAAATTTCGATCCTTTGGGATACCAAAGGCCCAAGTTGGGTGTGTACACAAGGTATCTTAAAATTCTTCTTACAGCTATTAAATGACACTCTTTAGGTGCGGCTTGAAACCTTGCACACATACACACACTAAGCATAATTTGTGGCCTAGATGCACATCAGTAGAGTAATGAGCCAATCATAGACCGATATACCTTTTGATCCACATTTTGACCATCTTCGTTGAGATCGAGATGTCCATTAGTTGCCATGGGTGTCTTGATGGGCTTGGCCTTGTCCATATTGAACTTCTTGAGGATGTCCTGCGCGTACTTGATTTGGCTTATGAAAGTGCCTTCTCTTAGTTGCTTCACTTGGAACCCCAAGAAGAACTTTAATTCGCCCATCATAGACATCTCAAATCTGTCTGTCATAATATTGTTAAATTCTTCATAAAAATACTTATTAGTAGAACAAAAAATTATATCGTCAACATAGATTTGACAAACAAATAGATGATAATCAAAATGTTTTGTGAACAAGGTATAATCACCTTTACTAATTTTAAACCCATTTTGAGTTAGAAATCTCTAAGGCACTCATACCAGGCTCGAGGAGCTTGTTTGAGGCCATAGTGAGCCTTACGCAGTTTGTACACATGGTTGAGGTACTCTTGATCTTCAAATCCAAGTGGATGCTCCACGTAAATCCTTAATGGTACTGTTGAGGAAAGCACTTTTGATGTCCATTTCACACAGCTTAAAATTATGGAGAGTAGCATATGCCAATAAAATACGAATTGACTCAAGTCTAGCTATGGGAGCGAAAGTTTCATCGAAGTCAAAACCTTCGGCTTGTGAATAACCTTTTTCCACGAGTCGCGCCTTATTCCTTGTTACCACTCCATGTTCATCTTTCTTGTTCTAAAAGACCCATTTGGTTCCTACGATGTTCGCCTTTGGTCTTTCTACAAGCTCCCACACTTTATTTCTCTTGAAGTTGTTCAGCTCCTCTTGCATTGCAATCAGCCAATCTGGATCCTTTAGTGCTTCTTCTACCCTGTATGGTTCCAAAAGAGACAAAAAGTAATATTCACATAAATTAGCTATGCGAGATCTAGTGGTTACTCCCTTAGCAATGTCTCCAATGATGTTGTTGACGAGATGATCTCTTTGTATACTCTGATGTACTCTTGGGTGAGGAACTTTTGAAGTTATTTGCACTTCATTTTCTTCATTATCAATGTCTCCCCCTAGATCAATGCTTCCTTGATTATATTGATCTTCTTGATCTTCCCGATCTTGATCTTGTGCCTGAGCTCCTCCTTGATCATTGCTTTCTTATTGGGATTCATCTTGTGCACTTGACATCCTCCTCAACTCTTGACATGGGGCTTCTTCTTGATCTAGCACACACTTATCAACTTGCTCCACTTGGGAGCCGTTAGTTTCATCGAACACTACATCACGTGCAACTTTAACAAGGTCAGAGACTTTGTTGAAGACATGATAGGCATAGGCGTTCGAATCATAACCAAGCAAGAACCCTTCACCAGATTTTGAAGCGAACTTCAAAGTCCTCAGTTTCTTGTCCAAGATAAAACATCTGCAACGAAATACTTTAAAATATGAAACATTTGGTTTGTTACCAGTGAGAAGCTCATATGGCATTTTCTTCAGGAGTCGGTGAAGATACAACCGGTTTGTGGCGGGACAAGCGGTGTTCACCGCTTCAGCTCGAAACTGGTCTAAAGTCTTGTATTCATCCAACATTGTCCTATCCATCTCAATGAGCGTCCTATTCTTCCTTTCGGCCACCCCATTTTGTTCAGGGGAGTAAGGTGCCGAAAATTTATGCTTTATTCCTTCTTCTTCTAGGTACTCCTCAACTTGTGTATTCTTGAACTCTGTTCCATTGTCACTTCTAATGTTCTTCACGATTCAGGAGAATCCATTTTGTTCCATTTTCAGAAATTTCTTGAGGATTTCTTGAGTTTCTAATTTATCATACTAGAAAAATACCTAGGTAAATCTAGAAAAATTATCAACAATGATAGTCCATATTTGTTACCGCCGATGCTTATATAAGCAATTGGACCGAAGAGGTCCATGTGGAGAAGTTCCAACGGTCTTGAGGTAGTCATGACGTTCTTGGCGGGGTGTGGTGCTCCAACTTGTTTTCCCGCCTGGCAATCGCTGCATGGCTTGTTTTTCTCAAAAACAACATCCTTTAAACCTCGAATGTGACCACCTTTTAGAAGTTTTTGCAGATTTGTCATCCCAGTATGGGCTAGCCGTCTATGCCACAACCATCCCATGTTAGTTTTAGAAACCAAGAAAGTGTTGAGTTCAACTTTATCTTTGTTGAAGTCAACAAGATAAAGCTTTCCTTTAAACATTCCCTTGAATGCAATCGAGTCATCGCTTCTTCTAAAAAGCGGTCACACCCTCATTAGTGAATAAACAATTATAACATTTTGTCGCATAGCTGATATATGGACAAAAGATTATAATCTGGGGAATCAACATGTAAAATATTTGAAAGAGTATGTTGAGAAGAAATTTCAATTTTACCGCTACCAAGGACCTTTCCTTGGCTGTTGTTTCCAAAGTATATCCCTTCACTTGGATCCGCGTTGTGCTCCACGAACATACTCCTCTCTTTGGTCATGTGATTAGTGGATCCATTGTCCAGCATCCATTTTGATCCACCAGAGGAGTAGGCCTGCAAAACAGAATTATTTCTTGGTTTTAGGTACCCAAACTTGCTTGGGTCCTCTTAGGTTAGTCACAAGAGTCTTGGGCACCCACACACAAGTTTTTGAGTTCTTGTGGCGTGGCCCTGCATATTTAGCAAAAACATGTCCGAATTTGTCTTTCATGAGTACATAGGAAGCATCAAAGTACGGAACAATATTTGGAATTCAAATTCATGTGATGTTTCCTTAATAAAAGTAATTTGTTTCTTAACTTGAACATTAGTGGACATGTGTTTATTTCTAGTAAACCCAAGACAATCTTTGACGTAAGGAGGTCTTGTGACCATATATGCACTACATGCATATTTAATCTTTTCCTTGTCAAAGATGCCACTTTGGGATGGATATTTAGTGTATGAAACAGGAGAATCATCTTTAACAACATTTTTCTTACAAGAGCATGTGCAAGTTGAAGTTGTTGTCGAATTTACATATTTGGAAGGTGAGCTATTGGAGGAGAGGAGTCACTTTGCTTGCATGACTCAACTTGCACTTCAAGGATTTTGTTAACTTTTGACAAGTTAGCAAGTTCATCCTTGATTGCAATGTGTGAGTCTAGCTCATGCTCAAGTGACTTGCTCTTTTCCCTCTCAAGCTCAAGGAGTTTCTCAACCTCTTGATATCTCTTCCTTTCACGGATGAGCATATCTTCTTGTCGGGTGACAAGCTCCCCCTTCTCAAAAATTCATCCGACAACAATTTCATTTTCCTTAAAGCAATTTTACTTAATCCTTTAGACAAATCCTCATTTTCACTTGAGCTATCAAAATCATCAATAGAGGAATTAATCGAGGGGGTGTAAGTTGAACCTTTTTCTTGTCTTCCTTAGCCATGAGGCAAGTGTCATTATGAGTCTCCTGTCCTCCCATGTTTGAGAAGAGTGTAGATCTCTTAGTAGGCTTCTTGATGACAGTGGTGGTCATCTCCTCTTCTTCATCGGAGGACGACCCGTCGTTTGAGTCCCACTCCTTGCCAATGTGCGCTTGGTGATCTTGCCTCCTTTTCTTGAAGATCTTCTTCTCTTGAGGCTTCGCTTCCGTCTTCTTTTTATTTTCTTCATAAGTGCAGCCAACCATGAAGTGCCATACTCGCCACAGTTGTAGCAGGTATATCGAGCCTTGGATTTTCTGTTTTCTTTGCTCTTCCCTTCACTTGAGCTGCTGCCCTTCCTTCTTCTCATCATGCGCTTGAATTTCTTGATGAAAAGTGCCATTTCCTCTTCATCCAAATTGGTGCTTACATCACTTGTGTCTTCATCATCTTGTGCTTCACGAGCTTCCTTTCCTTTAGGCTTGCATGTTGCTTTGAGAGCAGCGTCCTTTTTCTTGGAGGAAGTGAGCTCAGCTAGGTCTTTGACGTATTGGGCCTCCTTCTCCATCATCTCATGGTTGATAATCTTGTCCAATAGTTCATTCGGAGTCATTTTGTGGAACCCCGGACTTTCTCGTATCATAGAGCATAAGGTGACATTTCTTGGCATAAATGCTCTAATCACTCTTTTGACCACCTCATCATCAGTCCACTTCTTGCTTCCATAGGCGCGAATCTTGTTGATAAGTGCCTTTGTAAGGACCGAATGCCCAAGAGGGGGGGGGGTGAATTGGGCTTTCTTCAAAAAATTCTAAGCAATGAAACTTAATTTATAAAGCCCAATTCCCTACGCAGACTATCTATGCATTCTAGTAGATAGAAACTTCGCGGAATATAAAATGCATAAAAGTAAGGGAAAGGAGAAGGATGCAAACTCCCGAGGAGACAAGGATTTATCCCGTGGTTCGGCAAGATCGTCAAGATCTTCCTACATCCACGTTTTGGCACCCACCAAGGGGTTTTGCCACACCCAAGTCACCGACACGAGGGATCTTCACTATTCCTCTCCGTTCGCCTCCCTTGGCAAGGTGGAGCTCAAGCCTTGTACAACTTCGACCTTCCGTGCTTCGACACACGCCTTGGCAAGCTCCGGAAGTCTTCTCACAGTTACAAACACCAAGGGCACTCCCTTGAGGCTCTCACACTATCCTAGAGAGTCCACTCACCCAGAATGGAGGCACACAAGCTCTCTCTCTAGCTAGTTCTAGCCTAAATCTTGGTGTATAGATGATCGAAATGGTGTGGAAGTGATTGCTCTTGGTCTTGAACACTTGTGGATGTGTTGATGGTGTCTGGTGATCAAGACTTGACGAAATGACAGGATTAGGGGGTATTTATAGCCAACCTCCCTGAAATAGCCGTTGGAAAAGTAGGCTGACAGAACTTTACTGTGAACACCGGATGATCCGATGTCTCCCCTTTAGTTATCATGGGTCAAGTTACTTTAGCTGACGTCATTGTGTCAGATATGATCGTTGTTAGACCGATGTTGATCCTGTCTTCTCATCGGATGATCTGGTGGCTCTTCCTCCAGAATTTTCTCAAACTTGATGCTTACTGGAGTGATCGACCGATGTGTGCTTCTGTGTACATCGGATGATCCGGTGCTACACTTGGTCCAATGATCTTGCAAACTATACTGATGGACCGATGTTACTGAGCCATTCACATCGGATGATCCGGTGAGTACTTTGTTCTGAGGTCTTCTTCTTCAGCTGAACCAACTCGACCGATGTGTTGTTCTGAGGTATCATCGGTTGATCTGGTGAGTTGATTTTGTTTGCTTCGAGTTGTTTCTAAGTGATTCTTTTGTGTCTTGCTCGATTGACCTCTTAGACTTTGTTGAAACTGTATCTCTGATGATTGTCAAGGATTAAGTGTCATTAATTTTGGTTGAGTGACTTTGACATAAGAGCTTTCACTTCTTGTCTTGACATAATTGATTTGATCTTATTCATCGATTGTTAGGGGTCTCCAGTGACATATTGATTTCATTTTATTGAGTGATTATGGGGACCTCACATTCACAAATTTATTAGTAAAATCCAATGGTTGTCATTAATCACCAAAACCATACCTCATGGGGGCCTAGATGCTTTCAATCTCCCCCTTTTTGGTGATTGATGACAACACAACAATTAAAGCACAATAGTAATGAATTTGGTAGAATGAAACTTAAACGGGTATGTAATGCATACAAGATATCACACTTAACATTTAAAGCCTCAAAAGCAATCAATAACTCAAGTGTGAATAAGTGATCAACACCAAATAAGCTCAATTGAATAAGCTCAATCGATTAACATAAAAGTACTCAATAAACACCAAATGAGTAGCAAAAGCATCGAATTACACAAGATAATGTAGATAAACTCCAAATACAAAAGATAACTCATAAGAAGGACTCCCCCTGAGACTAAGCTCTCCTCACACTTCCCCTGAGTCTAAGCTCTCCTCCCCCTGACTCCTCTAACTCTTCTCCCCCTTTGGCATCAAAACACCAAAAAGGGATCCGAGTGCTTAAGGACCCTGAGTACTAGGCACAATGACGAACTGGTCACCGTCGCTGTCGTCGGAGCTGCTGGCTGGAGTAGCGGTGGAAGGAGCTGCCGCGCCATAGGAGCCACCATCGATGCCTGCTGTGTAGGAGCTGCTGGAACAGGGGCACTGACAACGGAGGCCGGCGTATGCTGAAACAGGGTCGTAGCCGGCAGCGGGGAGTGAATCAGAGCACCAGGAGCCAGGAGTGGAGACATGCTAATGGAGGGAATCGGCGTAGATGGCACCGGAGCGGCAGCTGGAGCCAGGACTAGTGGTGGTGGAGCGACTCTTGGCAGCTGCGACAGGAGGGCAATCCCGGTCTGGGTGTAGAGATTGGTGATCAACCCGAGGATGCCCATCATCGCCTGCTGCGTCTACTGCTGCTGGTCGAGGGTGCGCTGGTGCATCTGGTCGATGAGTCCAGTCAGCCGGTCAGTGTCCTCACGCCTCTCACGGGCGATCTGACGCTGCATCTCCTACTGCTGCCGCTGGAGCTCAAGGAGACGGGTAGCCTGCTCCGCTCGGGCCTGCTCAGCTGCCAGCATGTCCAGACGCTGCTGCTCAACCATCTGCTGGAGAAGCGAAGTCAGCTCTGACGGCTGAGAGACTTGTGCCTTAGTGACGGGAGGTGGAGTAGGTGGTGGCACTGTAGAGCCTCCAGCCTCCGCGTCGTGCTGCCTGGGTGAGGGAGGAGGTGGAAAGTACTCCTTGACACTGTCATCGGTGTCGCTCTCGGACCATATGTGCTGCAGGTCCTCATCCTGTGCCTCTGCTTCAGCTAGCCTCTCATCCTCCTTCTCCAAGTCCGACCAGTCCTCCTCAGAAAGACGAGCCCTAACCTGACGCTCGACTGGACGGCCAAGGCGGCGGTCTCTAGGAGCTGGGGCACGGTAGTGACCGAACCGTGTGACGCTCTCGTCAGTGAGGCGGTCATGCACGGCGGACCCCTCAGAAACCATCATGGTGAGCAGGTAGCTGATCCAGTGTCCATATACGAGCTGCCTCATCATGCCCACTGCGTCTGTGATCACATCCTCCATCTCGCATATGAGGACGTCCACTATGTCGAACTCTATCCCGTTCGTGATGTAGAATAGGAGAGTCTGCTGTAAGCTGATGAACCCCTCCAAGTAGCCAGACCTCGGCAGGAGCGTGCGGCGCAAGGCGAGGTGCACTGTGTGCGCAGCTGGAGTCAACAAGGCCGATACTCTCGGCTGGTCAGGAGAGAAGGTAGGACCAAACAGGGAACGGATCTCCTCCAGCGGTGGTGCCACTCCTCTAGTGAGCGGCCTCCTCGGTGGATCTGCCTGACCGTGGACCCTCTCATGCACGCAGGTGTCGTGCAAGTCAACTCCCAGCAGCTGTGCTAGCGTCTGCCTCGTCAGGTGATAGTGTTGTCCCATGAACATGAAATCAATTGATCTTCTGCCCTCAGAGACGTAGAGGGTGGCGTAGAACACGCGGACCCAATCCTCCACGTAGGCACTCCTCTCATAGGACACTAGCTGCACCAGACCTCTGTACCTCTCGAAATAAGGTCGAATCTCTGTCTCGGAAGCCAGAGCAAGCTGATCCCAGTCCAGGAAGTTGTGCTGGAACAACTTGTGGCCTCGGCGTCTGTAAGTCTCGTAGAGAGACGTCTGTGTCATAGTCCATAAACGACTGTCTACAAGGGCTTCCCGGGGCTGCGGGTACCACTCCTCAAGCAGCACACTCCACCTGAGTCTGCGAAGCTGCTTGGCCTTCATCTTCCGGTAGTCGGTCAACTGGACTCCTTCAGCAACATGGACAGTGGTGTCCATCTCGTAGATAGCTCGCTGGGCCTCCCTGTCCTCACGATGATTGGCAGCCATCGGTCTCAGACGTGGAGCTGCCGCGGGATGACCCTCACAGGTCCGGGCTGAGCGTCGGCGGACGAGAGGCTCTACCAGCTCTTCTTCGGCTTCGGAGTCATCAATCACAGGAGGCTACCTCGGACGAGCCTCGCGGATCCTCAGCGATCCTCCTCGGCCACGCTCACGCTCCTCGGCGGCGCGAGCGGCCATCAACGCCTTCTTCTCCTCCTTCGACAATTTTTGCTTCTTCGCGGCCGGCTCCGCGATGGCCTTGCCCTTGTTCTTCTTGTCATGAGCCATTGCGATGATCAAGAGTGAGGTTGACGAAGTCACGCGCACGGAATGATACAGAGATCAACGGGCCGGGAAACCCTAGCGACAGGGTGGTGACCGTGGAGGCACCACGACGGTGAGGTGTGCGCATGGGGCGGCTGGTGGTGCATGAGAGGAGGTAGCGGCGTCGCTGTGGTGGCGAGGGAGAGCGGCGGCTGGGTGAAGCGGCGGCGACGGCGGCAGCTGAGGTGGTGTGGCGGCTGCAGTGGTGCTGCGGCGGCGGCCGGAGGGCAGCGACGGTGGTGGCAGTCGGTGGTGGCGCGACGAGAGGAACGGCGGCGGTGTGATTTGGCAACGGAATCAGGAGAGAGAAAACGACGAAGGCGAAATGGCGTTTAAATAGTGGGTCCCAAACCCTAGCCGTAAATTTAACACTGGATGGACCGATGTTGAACATGAGAAGCGTCGGTCGAATGCCACAGTAAGGATATTCAGAAAGGTACTGTTGTCACCGGATGGACCGACGTTGAAGGATGGGATCATCGGTTGAATGGTACAGTAAGGGTGTTCAAAAATGGAATGTTGACACCGGATGGTCCGATGAGGGAGGAGGTAGCATCGGTGGAATTGACCAGAGTTCTAGAATTGTACACATCGGATGGACCGATGTTTTTCAGGATGAACTCGTCAGATCATTTGAGATTCTGACTGAACTGGCCCTTGGAGATTGAACACCAATTGATCCGATGAGGAATTGACCTAGGCATCAGATAATCCGATGACGACAGAATAATAACATCCCATATATGTCTTGTGACCAAACAAACAAGCAAAGAGAAACACATGTCTTAGGACTTTTTGTGCAACCCCTTACCCCTCAAAAATGCTAATATGCCAATAACTTGGCTAATCCTTAAAGCAAATAGAACACCGAAGAAGGAAAATGGGAAGGAAATAATCCAAATAAAATGTAAGGCCCATGCTTTGTGAGCTAGAGTATGAAGACTTCTATCTCTTTGAAGCATGTTCCTCTAGGCATTAACGCACCTAACATTTTGTTCTTTCCACCTTATATGAGTTGAGATATTGCATTTCAAACAAGTCTCTTTCTCATGAGGTGGGTTCCCCTTTGTGACAATCTACCGTATACAATGCCAAACATTTTATAATGCAAGAAATTGTAAATCTATATGGCAGGCATCATGCAAGGCATAAAGTAAATCTATCTTGCCAAATTTGAACCTTTCAAAGGCTTCTTCAGGGAGAGCTACTCTCCAAACCTTGGGACAACCCAAATGAACCTCCATCCCAAGCTAACCCTTGCTCACCCCTATCCTTTGAGAGTTAGGAAAGACCTGTATGAAGTGCATTCTTACATGACGTTCGTTGCATCTAGAACATTTAACTCACTTCTTAGCTTAGAAAAAGTTTTCTCATCAAGTGGTTTAGTGAAGATATCCGCCAATTGTTCTTCGGACCTAACACCTCTCAAGGAGATGTCTCCCTTAGCTTCATGGTCCCTTAGGAAATGATGGCGAATATCAATGTGCTTAGTGCGGGAGTGTTGAACGGGGTTTTTAGCTATCTTAACCACACTTTCATTGTCACAAAGGAGAGGCACACAGCCAAGTTTAATACCAAAGTCCAAAAGGGTTTGTTTCATATAAAGAATTTGAGCACAACATGCACCAGCCGCAATATACTCCGCTTCTGCCGTGGGCAAGGCGACGAAGTTTTGCTTCTTGCTTGACCAAGATACTAGGGAACGCCCAAGCAAGTGGCACCCACCGGAGGTACTCTTGCGATCCACACGGCATTCGGCAAAGTCCAAATCCGAGTATCCCACAAGATGGAATTTTGCACCTTTAGGGTACCACAAGCCCACACTAGGAGTATGCTTAAGATACCTAAGTATCCTAAAGACCGCCTTCCTATGCGATTCTTTAGGTGCCGCTTGAAAGCGAGCACACAAGCATACACTAAACATGATATCGGGCCTAGATGCGGTAAGGTAAAGCAATGAACCAATCATATAACGGTAGTTAGATTGATCAATAGGTTTACCGTCCTTATCCGCGTCGAGATGACAATTGGTTGCCATTGGAGTGCTTCTTGAGCTACAATCTCCCATCTCAAATTTCTTCAAGAGGTCCTTGGTGTACTTCTCTTGATAGACAAAGGTCCCCTCTTGAAGTTGCTTGATTTGAAATCCAAGGAAGAAGTTGAGCTCTCCAATCATTGACATCTCGAATTCCCTATACATCATTTTGCCAAACTCATGGCTAAGAGCTTCGTTAGTTGAACCAAAAATAATATCATCAACATAAATTTGACAAATGAACAAATCTCCATTGATGTCCTTGGTGAAAAGTGTGGTGTCCACCCTCCCGATCTCGAATCCTTGCATGATGAGGAAGTCCCGTAGTCGTTCGTACCATGCCCTAGGTGCTTGCTTGAGCCTGTAGAGCGCCTTGTGCAACCTATACACATGATTAGGATTCCTCGGATCTTCAAACCCGAGAGGTTGTTCAACATAAACAAGCTCGTTAATGGAACCATTAAGAAAGGCACTATTCACATCCATTTGATAAAGCCTAATGCTATGATGTGATGCAAAGGCAAGAAGTATACGGATGGCTTCTAGCCGGGCGACCGGGGCAAATGTCTCCCCAAAGTATAGTCATTCAACTTGCGAGAACCCTTTGGCCACAAGTCTTGCCTTGTTGCGTACCACAACGCCATTCTCGTCTTTTTTGTTGCGGTACACCCACTTTGTTCTGATGACGTTCTTGATGTTGTTGTGCTTGTGAGTCTTGAGTCGGCAATGGATCATCCTTCTCTTCTTCGTCAACTTGAGGTGCCATGGAGGTGTTGTTGTTGGAACTTGAAGCTCCCCCTTGATCATGGCTTTCCTCAACTTCCGGCTTGATATCTCCAATGGTCATGTTCTTCATGGCTTCTCGTAGAGGCTCATCATCTATTTCATCATGACCAAAACTCTCATCTTGGGAGCCATTAGATTCATCAAACTCAACATCACAGCTTTCCTCAACTAAACCGGAGGTTTGGTTGAATACTCGATATGCTTTTGAGTTTGATGCATAACCAAGAAATATACCAACATCACATCTTCTTTCAAACTTACTGAGCCTTTTCTTGCGGTAGATGTAGCACTTGCATCCAAAGACTCGAAAGTAGGAGATGTTGGGCTTTCTCCCAATGAGAAGCTCGTACGAGGTCTTTTGAAGTAGTCGATGTAGATAGACCCTATTTGCGGCATGGCACGCCGTGTTGATCGCTTCAGCCCAAAACTTCTCTGACGTGCCGTAGTCATCAAGCATTGCTCTTGCAAGAGTGATGAGTGTCTTGTTCTTCATTTCAACGACACCGTTTTGTTGAGGCGTGTATGTGGCCGAAAACTCATGTTTCACGCCTTCGCGGTCACACCACTCCCCAATGTTGTAGTTCTTGAATTCGGTGCCGTTGTCACTCCAGACCTTGATGATGGGAAGTTGAAATTCCCTTTGAGCGCGGTTGGCGAAGGTCTTGAACACTTCCGGAGTTTCACTCTTGTCTCCTAAAAATAGAGTCCAAGCATAGCGAGAATAGTCATCAACAATAACGAGACAATAGAGGTTACCGCCAAGGCTTTGATATGTGGACGGTCCGAAGAGGTCCATGTGGAGTAGTTCAAGTGGCTTGGAGGTTGACACCATTGTCTTCATTGGATGGTGTGAAGCAACTTGCTTCCCGGCTTGACAAGCGCTACAAAGCTTGTTCTTCTCAAATGTGACATCCTTCACGCCGGTCACCATCCCAAGCTTGAATGACTTCTTGAGTTTGCTCATACCTATGTGCGCTATGCGTCGGTGCCATAGCCAACCCAAGCTTGTCTTAGTGAAAAGACAAGTGGTCAAGCTAGCATTCTTGTTGGCGAAGTCCACTAGGTAGAGATGCCCATGCCAGAATCCTTTGAAGACTATGTCTTGGCTAGTTTCACTACTCACAACAACATCATTTTTGCTAAATGTGCACATTAGTCCAAGATCACATAGTTGTGCAATAGAAAGTAAATTAAAACTAAGTGACTTAACGTACAAAACATTAGAAATGGACAAATCATTTGAAATAGCAATTTTACCTAACCCAATTACCTTTCCCTTAGAGTTATCACCAAAGGTGACTTGTTCATGATTGCCGGGGTTTTCTATGGTGGTGAACATACCATCATTGCCGATCATATGTTGGGTGCACCCGCTATCGAGTACCCAATGCTTTCCTCTGGCTTTGTAGTTCACCTACACACATGAATTCAATTTTTAACTTTAGGCACCCAAGCCAACTTAGGTCCTTGTATGTGTGATACAAGTGTCTTTGGGATCCAAAGTTGCTTGGGGAGCTTCCCCTTCATGTCCTTCATGTCCTTGCCAATGAACCTAGCCTTCACCTTGCCCTCTACTTTACTTAAGAGATAATAACGATCATTGAAAGTAGATTTGTAATTAGTAGGAAGCTTGGGAGAGGGTCGGTTAGGAAGAGGACACCCCCTTGTGTGGTGACCGGTGACCTCACAATGTTGGCAATAAGAACCATCTTCTTTGATGAAGCTTGTTCTTAGCTTCGGTGAGGGCACCTTTCCTTTGTTGGGCACCGAGAAGGATCCAAGTCCTCTTTTGTTGAAGGCCTTTGCTTGTTGGAAGAGGATTTCCTTGTGTTTGACCTCCCCTTTTGAACGTCTAGCCACACTAGTGCGGAGACTCTCAATTTCTTCCAACAAGTCCTTCTCCCTAGCATTAGCTTTCAAAGGCAAAGACTTGTGCAAAGCATTAGTGGCATGAGAAGTAATGGATATCTTATCATTAAGAGTTTGCTTCTTCATATTTTTCAACTCTTGATCAAGCATGTCATGAGCAAGGTTAAGTGTTTGATGTTCTTGTATTAACTTGTTGTGCTCTTCCAAGAGTGTTTGGTGTGCTAAGTTAAGTTCATGATTATCTATCTTGATTTTAGCCTTTTCTTCCTCAATTTGCTTGACATGGGATTTGAGCGTGTCATGCTCTTTGAGTATGCTTTCATACTTGTCAAGCAAATCAAGGTTAGCACTCTCAAGTCTAGCACGAGTTTCATCAAGCACTTTAACCTTACTCTTTTCCCTCTTAATGATAGCATGATATTCATTTATCAAAGAAGTTAAATCATCAGGGGAAAGCTCATCATCGCTAGAGTCATCACATACCTTGGTGTTACCTTTCGCCATCAGGCACATGGGCGGTGGATGAAGAGGTGCATCATCATTGTTGGCGATGGCAAGGCCGGCCAAGCTTTCTTCTTCCTCTTCACTCTCTTCATCACTTGTTTCTTCGTCGGTGACCCATTCATTTGCCTCACACATGAACACCTTTTGTGGGCCATTTCTCTTCTTTGGGAAGAGCCTTGCCTTCTTGCCCTTGTCATGTTTCTTCTTCCCAAAGGATCTTGGCTTTGGTTTGGCTTCTTCTTCATCATCATCACTTCCTTCAAGCTTGCGATGCTTGCTCTTGTGGTTCCCTCTTCATTTGTCCGGTCTTGGACAATCAAAGGAGATGTGGCCTTGATCACCACAACTGTAGCAAGTCTTGTGATCATCTCTCCTTGGTAGAAATGCTCTTTTCTTAGGATCAAATGTGTATCCCTTCTTAGTGATCTTGGAGTTCAAGTGTGAGAATTTTCTCATCATCAACGCATGCTCATCATCATCATCTTCACTTGATGCTTGTTCTTCTTCACTCGAGCTAGGCTTAACCACCTTCTTCTTCTTGTGGCTTGTTTTCTTGGTGGAGGCCTTTAGAGCAATTGTCTTTGAAGATGATTGCTCCATCATCCCAAGTACACTCATCTCATGAGCGTGTATTTCTCCAATGAGCTCTGAAACTTCAATGTGGTCGAGTGACTCTTTTTGGAGCATGGAGTTGATGATGTTGTACTTTGGCTTGGGAAGGAGCATGAGGATCTTGCGATTGATGAGTCCCTTGCCAAGAGAAGCAATGTCAAGAGCATTTATTTCTTCAATAAGCACATTTAAGCGAGAGAACATCTCATTAACATTTTCATGAGGTAGCATCTTAAATTCATCATATATTGCTTTAAGCATGTGATATTTAAGTTCCTTGACCCTAGAAGAACCCTCATGAATCTCTATTAAGCAAGCCCAATTTTCACAAGCCTTTTCCTTGCTAGCAATCCTAGAAAACACATCTTGACTAATGCATTCATAAATAGCATTCCTAGCTTTAGCATCCCACTTAATTTGATCACCAATATAATTGTGTTCTCAAAACACCGCGTGGGTCGCTTCCCATACTTCGGGTGCAATAGCCTCTAGATAAGCGCACATGCGTGCTTTCCAATAGGCAAAGTTCTTGCCCTCGAAGATAGGAACCGAACCCCCAACCTTGGCCATTTTAGCTCTCTAGCGGTGAAGCTAGAATGATCCTATGAGCATCCTTGCTCTGATACCAATTGTAAGGACCGAATGCCCAAGAGGGGGGGGGTGAATTGGGCTTTCTTCAAAAAATTCTAAGCAATGAAACTTAATTTCTAAAGCCCAATTCCCTACGCAGACTATCTATGCATTCTAGTAGATAGAAACTTCGCGGAATATAAAATGCATAAAGGTAAGGGAAAGGAGAAGGATGCAAACTCCCGAGGAGACAAGGATTTATCCCATGGTTCGGCAAGATCGTCAAGATCTTCCTACATCCACGTTGTGGCACCCACCAAGGGGTTTTGCCACACCCAAGTCACCGACACGAGGGATCTTCACTATTCCTCTCCGTTCGCCTCCCTTGGCAAGGTGGAGCTCAAGCCTTGTACAACTTCGACCTTCCGGGCTTCCACACACGCCTTGGCAAGCTCCGGAAGTCTTCTCACAGTTACAAACACCAAGGGCACTCCCTTGAGGCTCTCACACTATCCTAGAGAGTCCACTCACCCAGAATGGAGGCACACAAGCTCTCTCTCTAGCTAGTTGTAGCCTAAATCTTGGTGTATAGATGATCGAAATGGTGTGGAAGTGATTGCTCTTGGTCTTGAACACTTGTGGATGTGTTGATGGTGTCTGGTGATCAAGACTTGACGAAATGACAGGATTAGGGGGTATTTATAGCCAGCCTCCCCGAAATAGCCGTTGGAAAAGTAGGCTGACAGAACTTTACTGTGAACACCGGATGATCCGATGTCTCCCCTTTAGTTATCATCGGTCAAGTTACTTTAGCTGACGTTATTGTGTCAGATATGACCGTTGTTAGACTGATGTTGATGTTGTCTTCTCATCGGATGATCCGGTGGCTCTTCCTCCAGAATTTTCTCAAACTTGATGCTTACTGGAGTGATCGACCGATGTGTGCTTCTGTGTACATCGGATGATCCGGTGCTACACTTGGTCCAATGATCTTGAAAACTGTACTGATGGACCGATTTTACTGAGCCATTCACATCGGATGATCCGGTGAGTACTTTGTTCTGAGGTCTTCTTCTTCAGCTGAACCAACTCGACTGATGTGTTGTTCTGAGGTATCATCGGTTGATCCGGTAAGTTGATTTTGTTTGCTTCGAGTTGTTTCTAAGTGATTCTTTTGTGTCTTTCTTCGATTGACCTCTTAGACTTTGTTGAAAATGTATCTCTGATGATTGTCAAGCATTAAGTGTCATTAATTTTGGTTGAGTGACTTTGACATAAGAGCTTTCACTTCTTGTCTTGACATAATTGATTTGATCTTATTCATCGATTGTTAGGGGTCTCCAGTGACATATTGATTTCATTTTATTGAGTGATTATGGGGACCTCGCATTCACAAATTCATTAGTAAAATCCAAAGGTTGTCATTAATCACTGAAACCATACCTCATGGGGGCCTAGATGCTTTCAGCCTTCATTCGGTTGTACATGTCTTGAGGTGATTCACCCTCTTCAATGGCAAATCTCCCCAATTCTCCTTTAAGCATTTCAATTTTAGCTTCTTTAACTGACCGATTTCCTTCATGTGCAGTCTTGAGTGTATCCCAGATTTCCTTCGCACTTTCTAGTCAATCAATCTTGGTGAACTCTTCTTGGCTTAAAGATGAAGTGATCACTGCAACAGCTTGTGCGTTGCGGTGAATTTCTTGTTCTTGTTCCAGAGTGAGTTCATCATCTGTATCCGAGATATCTGCACCTGTACACACAATATGCCAAAGACTTGGATTCAATGAGATTAGATGCATTTTCATATTTGTCGGTGGTTTTGATCCGGCAGATCTCCCGACACTACTAAAAGTGTTTGCGGAGTTTGAGGTTCAGTGTGGGCGCGCGGAGATTCAAGAAGGTGAAATGTAAAATGACATAGGAGACACAAAGATTTACGTGGTTCGGGCCGGCTGAGCGTAATACCCTACTCCACGGGGTGTGTTGGTGTTGTATTGGATGTATGAGCTCAACGTGAGTTGAGAGCACGTGTGAGCCGATCAGACTATATCTCCCCCCTATGTATCGTTGGCCTGTCCTTTTATAGTACAAGGGTAGGCCGTTACAAGTTGGCCTGACCCGACATGTGGCCCTGACCGTTACTAATATTGATACACATTTGATGCTCTTAATTACCCTTAATGACTGAGTTACGGGCTTTGACAGCGCCGTTACTGGTAATAAAGGTCGTCCGATCGTGTGTCATTAACATAGTATTAATGACACTTAATTGGGTCTTGAAGTCCTTGATTCCCCTTTGAAGATCCGGAGCCGTTGTGGATTCTACCAGAGGTTTGAGGCTGAAGATCCGACGGTTGGACACGTGGCAGCTCCGGAGCATACTTTGGGGAACAGATAGGTCCGGTGCCACCAGACACGTGTCAGTTTTGGAGCTTCCCTCGGTCTGGGGTTAGGTCCGGGGGTGCCATTATGGTACATAGCCCAGAGCTTTCCCCTTGTGGGCGGTAGCTCCGGTTTGATGGTACATGTGGCGACTCTGGGACTAACCATGTTGGGGAAGCGGGTCCGGTTATGTCTGACATGTGGGCCTCCGAAGGTCTTCAAATCAAGTAGATGACATTTCCTTGAGATCTTTGCAATCTCAAGGGGTATACGGTACTCAGGGTACCAACAGTGGCCCCCTGGGCCCACCTCTGGGGATGACCCCTTGGTTGAAGTCATTCCACCGGAAGTGGGTCCATCCTTCGAATTTTGACCCGAGTCTTCAAAGGTCTTTACATGTGCCGTTGGCGATAGTTCTGGAGTTAAATCCTCGCCACGTGGCCTATCCCGGGTGCGGCAAATGAGATCTTTGGCGTGCGGATCTCACGCAATTGAAGGTCGCCGGTTCCCGATACGAAAATCATATCGGTTCCGCGCGCCTTGTCAGGCCGCCGCCTTCGAGCTTCCCGCCTTTTATGATGACAACCGTTCGCCTGGGTAAGAACCTCGACTCGATCGTTGAGGTGGTCCCGGGCCCTCTTGTCATCAGCAGGGTGAAGTTTTTGAATAGTATCTTTGGCTTCCCTGCGGTTTCCATCCAAGTGTTGCGGGGGCTTACTTAAGAAGGAAAGCGCGCACCGTCTGGGGTTCTTTACACCTCTCATCTGAACTTGCGTTCGAACTCCCAAACTTGTGCTTGCTTTTCCTCCCTTGCCTTGCTGTGCTGCGATGGAGTTGGGTCTCCGCAAGAGCCGCTTGAAGACCGAAAGTGACCTGAAGAAGGTCCGGGCCCTCATGGGGTGGTCCCCGGACTTCTTCAAACACCTGGTCTGTGCCGGGGGAGAGCTCCCATTCGAGAAGGAGCACGCCGGCGAGATGGTGTACTTTTCTGCGTACGCCATGGTGGGGTTGATCCCACCTTTTTCCTCCTTTTTCTTGATGCTGCTAGACTTCTATGGTCTGCAGCTGTATCACCTTGGCCCCCACTCCATTCATATAGTGGCTGTCTTCGTCCACTTCTGTGAAATGAGGGTGGGCATCCCCCCTGCATTGAGCTTTTCCGGACCTTCTTCACCGTCCATACCACCGGAAGGGGTGATGAGTTCCTTGGCTTCTACTACTTTGTGAAGCGAAAGAAGTGCCCATTCAAGTACCTCCGGTCGTTTCCCTCTGGAAAGTGGGACGATTGGAAGAAAGACTGGATAGTCATCCGGGTGGAGGAGCACGAGAAGCTGGAGCTGCCCGAAGGCCTCCCCAACATCGACACTGCAGTATGGAGTAAAGCTCCGGTGCTATCGGATGCCTTCAACCCTGCTCTGACTAGGATCCGCCACTGTGTGGAGGGAGTATTAACTCCCCAGGCGGTATTTTGCAATTTCCTGGTCAACAGGTGGGCACCGCTGAAGAGGAGAGAAAAACTCGCTTGGGGCCTCAACAGTGTGATGGACGACGACCGGGTCGAGACCAGGCTGAAGTCCAACATGGAGGGGTCGACCTTGGATTTTCATCTCAAGAAGTTCCAACACGGCATCGACATCGCGGGTGATGACTTGACCCCGCCGCCAGCTTTCCTCCCTCTGAACGTGGAAGTACAGTTCTGTAGGAAGCTCTGGCGGACGATGCCAGTGCTTGATGACCTCGGTGTCGTCGAGAGACAATCGACTTCCAGGGTGGTGATCCCTGGGGCTTCTGAGGGTGGCTCCACCCCTGCCCCGAAGCCAAGGACCGAAGTCGTCGGCAAGGGGAAGGAGCCGGCGGTCGAACCCTCGAGCCGGAAGAGGAAGCTAAAGCATGCCGACGGAAGGTCCGTCAGGCCTGCATCCCCCGCAGCAGCTCCTTCTCCCCGGAGGGGGAGGTCTTCTACAACTGCGCGATTGCATCTGCAGCAGTGTCTTCCCAGGGTGCTAGCCCCGGGCATGTGACTTCAGGACTGGGGCCAGCTGAGGCCTCTGGGTCCGGAGGTCCTTCCCGGTCAAGGGGGGCCTCGACTAAGGAAATTCCTGCGGCTGCAACAAGTTCCGGGGGACCTTCCGGAGCCACCACGCCGGCGGCGACCATGGTCAGTCCAGAATGCCCGGGAAAGAGATTCCGTGCAAGCTGGTGCAGAAGCTTTCCGAGGTAATTTTTAATCTTTACCTCAGACAGTTGTTTTGTTGTAGTAATTGTTTTTTAAGTTTCTTCATCCATCATCTGCAGCGTCCCTAAGAAGAGGAGTGAGGCTCTGCCCTCAGCCACAGCAGCTGAAGCTGTGAGGGCGGAGGCTTCTGCTCTTGTCCCGGTGCCGCCCCAAGTGGTGGCTGAAGCTGCGGCAGCTCCGGCGCCAGCTGTCGTGGTCATGGACCTCGAATCATCCCCCGAGACTCCCGAGGTAGCGCCGGACCACAGGAGAGAAGATGTGCCAGCGGCACCTGCCCCGGAGGTTGAAGCCCCGGGTCTTGATGCTGAGATGTTAGAAGCTCCGGCCGTTGAGCTGGAGGAAGCAGTGATTCCGACCCTAGAGCTGGAAATTGTCGAAGCCCCGGCGGTTGAGCCGGAGGTTATTGGAGTCCCGACAAGCGAGCTGGATGTTGAAGGAGTCCCAGCAAGCGAGCTGGATACCTTCGAAGCTCCAGCCTCAGAGCCGGTTGCCACTGAAGCTCCGGCTATAGAGACGGTTGCAGTTGAAGACCTTCCGGCGCCTGAGCCGGTTGAGGTTGAAGCTCCAGCCTCAGGGCCAGTTGTTGTTGACCTTCCGGCACCCGAGCCGGTCGTTGCGGAGGCATCAGCACTCAAACCCGTGATGGTCGAGGCGCCAACACCCGAGCCACCAACGAAGGAGGAGCCCAGGCCAGAGCCGGAAGTAGCCCCTGCTCCGGAAGTGATGACGGCGGAGGTGCCTGCCGCTGAGCCAGGGTGTCCTGATGAAGTCATTGGCCTCCTGTCTGAGGGGGCAAATGAAGACCTGGCGGCAGGGCCTTTAGAACCACTTCCGGAGGTCGGAACTTCTTCTGCGGGACCCTCCTCGATGGCGACTGAGGCTACCCCAGAGGACGGCCCTAGCGCCGTGGAGTCTTAGGGGACCACTCTTATGGAGTGGGACCCAATTTTTGTAAACGAGAACCCCCTGAAACCAGCGGAGGAGACCCCAGCAGGTCCGAACCCTATTCCCCTGTCGTTGTCCATTGACAACGCTTGCTTCAGTCTGCGTCAAGTCTAGCTGGCGTTCTACCACGACAGCAAGGCTCTTGAAGAGGAGCGCCAAACCCTCAGGCGGTGGCGTAATCGGCTCTACTTTGAGACCAAGCTGGCGCAGTCGAGGCTGGCAGACGACAAGGAGTGGATCAAACAGGAGAAGGTCCGCCTGGAATACTGGGGCAAATTATTGGATGATAGGGAGAGCTTGACTCGTGCCCTCGACATTTAATCTTGGGCCATTTATGAGCAGGCCAAGGCAATTAATAGTGCGGCTGATGATCGCCAAGAAAGGCTTGAAGCCATTAACACTACCCTCATCAAGCGCCGGGAGGCACTTGAGGAGAGGGAGAAGAAGCTCGAAGACGAAGAGCAAAAACTCCTAGAGCTGCGGGATGATGTCTTGAGGAGGGAGGAGGAGCTCGCCGAAAAGGTGGCTCTAGTTGACAAGGGCCTCGAGGAATGCACCCAGAAGTTGGAGGAGCATTGCGTTGAGGAGGAGGAGAAGGCCTGGGTGCGAGGGCAGGAACTCTACCAGCAAGAGTGTGCCATTGCTGCCAGGGAGAAGAAAGTTAGGGGCTGGGAGAAGGACCTGGTCGACCGTCGGAACAAGATCCACCTTAGGGAGGAGGAGCTCGAAAAACTCGAGAAGCAGGTTGCTAAAAAGATTCAACAAAATGCCAAAGAGGTTGAGCGCCTTGATCGTGAGAATTCTGAACTGGCGGTGACCAAAAGATCCTTGGAGGAACTGAAGGGCTTGAGGACTGCGGACTCCCTACAAGTTTGGGAGTTCCTGAGCAAAGCCAACGACACGCTGACACCAATGGGCTTCAGTCCCGTGCGTCTGGATGATCCGGAGCCGGAGCCGGACCTGGCGTTGCAAGCGTTGAGCTCGACGGGTGGCAAACTCTCCAAGGTGGGTGATGTCATCGCGGACCAGTTGGAGGTTGAGGGGCAGTCCCTGGCGAAGAACGTCGCAGAGTATGTGCTAACGTGCTACACTAGCCGGGATCCCCAATTTCCTCTAGACCCAGTGCTTGAAGGTCCCGTCGAAGGAGAAGGTGAAGCCACCCGAGCCAACGTGTCGGAGGTTGCTCAGAAGGTCGCCCAGTTCTTCCATAGGGTCTAGGACCATCTCTGTAGCTCCCACTTGTATTCTCTCTTTTTCTTCCCCAATTTTGTAATCCCTTGTCTCCAGATGAATGAAATCCACAATTTGTTAATGAATTTCATTTTTTGTCTTCAACACTTCTGTCTTCACTTGGCCCCCTGGTAGATGCACACAATTTGATTGTGAACATGTACCAAGAGGATATTGTATTTTGTTGATGACTAGTTTGCTTCGAACTTGTAGAGTGTAGGTCCGAAGTCTTCGATAGTGAAGGCCCCCTGAGGTTTTCGTAGCTCAGAGGCTCCGGCATTGACTACCGTCAGAGCTTAGTAGCTCTGGCAATAGTCCCTATCAACATGTAGAGCATTGATAGTTAGCCCTCTGGGGTGTCGGAGCTTAGTAGCTCCGGCAGTGACCTTTGCCAACGCGTAGCTTGTCGGCAGCAGACTCTGCTTGTGGGATCTTCCCATTTTTTATTCTACGTCGATGGCTGGCCCCCCTAGCTTTGCCGGAGCTTGGTTGCTCCGGTAATGCTCGTTTTCAATGTTTAACATCGATCACAAGCCACCTAGGGGAAGTCAGAGCTTTGTTAGCTCCAGTTTTTCTCCATCAACGTGGATTCTTTATTTTTCCTGCACACTGAAGCCAAGAAAAATAGTTAAATTCGCTCCTTGCCTATAACTTTGTCGCGGCTTATGATTCCCAAGAAAGTTTTAGGTCAAACACAATTCTGAATACAACCGAATGTGTTGCCTTCTTTCTTTCAGATTCAATTGTACTTGGACCCGCCTTACTTTGGCCTGCCGGGGTGTAGGTAGAGTGGCGTACTTAGGGTGCTTGACCAGGCTAAGTCGTTAGCACATTCCGGCCCTAGATTGGCTTGGCGGCATTCAGGCGAGTGGGCCATGAATAATGTTTGAATCCAAAAGAATTGACAATACAGCTCGAATTGTACATGAACTGGTCGAACTAAAATTTCTTAAGAATTGCACAACTTTGTTATAGACAAGAAAGAGAAAAATAAAAAATGTTGAGCCTGTACAAAATAAATGCACATGGAGTCTGTTTCACATGAAGATGTCTTTCATTATAGGTCCGGGGTATAGGGGAAATGAGTACACTCTTGGGGTACGGAACCAGGCTAAGCGTGTTTCATTTCTCGTTTGACCCAGGGTAGCTAGCCACACTTTTAGTTCTGAGACTGTGACAAGTGTTGCATGAACTTTGCGGACCTTCCGGGAAAGGTCCGGCTGTTCCTTCGGAGGAACTACCCGACTCTGTACAATGACTCTATAACATACACCTCAAGTTACTACAGACTCACCTCCGTGATATTAAGTGTAGAACTTACGGAGGTGCTCAATGTTCCAAGGATTTGGGAGAGGTGTCCCGTCCTCGGTAGCCAAGCGAACACTTCCGGGACGGGATACTTTAATCACTCGGAAGGGTCCCTCCCAGCTGGGGGAGAGTTTGTTTAACCCTTCTCTGTATTGTATTCTCCGTAGCACCAAATCGCCTTGCGTACATGCCGCTGATGATAGCGCCGAAGGGCTTGGCGGTATCGGGCATTCCGAACAGCTGGTTGGCACCTTCCCTCCTCTAGGAGGTCTAGGTCTTCACGCCGGAGCTGGTCCTGCGTGGCTTCGTCGAAGGTCCGGACCTGGAGTGACCCCAAGGTGATTTCCGGAGGAAGGATTGCTTTAGCTCCGTACACTAGGAAGAAGGGTGTCTCTCCAGTTGACCAGTTTGGAGTTGTCTTGTTGGCCCATAGAGTGGGCGGAAGCTCTTCAATCCACTTGGCTACATGTTTTTTCAAGCGCTCATAGGTGCGCGTTTTGAGTCCTTTCAAGATTTCAACATTTGCTCTCTCAGCCTGGCCATTGCTTGCCGGGTGAGCTACGGAGGCGTAGCAAACTTGAATGCCGAGGTCTTCACAATATCCTTGAAATGCAGAGCTTGTGAATTGGGTCCTGTTATCAATAATGATTTTGTTTGGGACTCCAAATCTGCATACAATGGACTGCAAAAAGTTGATAGCAGATTGCTTGTTTATTGTCACAACTGGAGTTGCTTCCGGCCACTTGGTGAACTTGTCAATGGCGACGTACAGGAACTTGTAACCTCCGACGGCTCTTGGGAAAGGTACCAAGATGTCCATCCCCCACACAGCGAAGGGCCATGTAGGAGGTATCATTTGTAGAGGCTGAGCCGGTGTGTGAATTTGCTTTGCATGAAATTGGCATGCTTCGCATTTCTTCACCAGCTCAGCTGCATCCTGGAGTGCTGTAGGCCAGTAGAAGCCATGCCGGAAGGCTTTACCGACCAGCGTGCGGGAAGACGCGTGGTTCCCACACTCTCCTCCATGGATTTCTGCAAGGAGCTTGCAGCCTTCTTCCCTTGTGATGCACCGCATTAGGACACCGTTGGCACCGCGTCGGTAGAGATCCCCTTCTACCAACGTGTATCTTTTAGCCAATCTGACTATCAGTTCAGCGGATACATCATCGTCAGGAAGGATGTTGTCTTTCAAGTAGCTCCGGATCTCCGAGATCCATGCAACGAAGCTAACTTGAGCATTTTAGTCTTGCATGCTGGGTTGCTCAGAGCTTCCGGCAGCACCTACGACCCTTGATGGCTGCCATGGTCACAGGGCCATCGGGACTGTCAGCTTCGGGATGCTGATCTCGCCCCCTTCGCTCAGTTCGGCAGGCTGAGCTGTGGGTTTTGACAACCTCCGGACAAAAGTTCCGTCAGGAGCTGGAGCTCCAGTTGACGCTTTCGTCGAGAGTTCGTCTGCTTCAGCGTTGTGGACACGCTGGACGTGGTGGAGGTCTAGGACTTCGAAGTCCTTCTGAAGCCTCTGGACTTCAAGGAGGTAAGAAGCTAGCTGGAGATTGTTGCAGGAGCATTCACCCTTCACTTGTTTAATGATGAGCTGTGAATCTCCCTTGACCAGCATCTGCTTGACACCGTATGACAGTGCCACCTTTAGTCCGTAGATGAGTGCTTCGTACTCCGCCATGTTGTTGGTCGCCTTGAAGTCAAGGTGTACTATGTATTTTACCTTCTCCCCGATTGGTGCGAGGAGAAGGATTCCAGCTTCGGCCCCCTGCTTTTGCATGGAGCCGTCGAAGTAGAGGGTCTAGTGAGGCTCGGTGAAGACCGGAGCCTTGTGTTCCGGCTTCTGCTCACTGGGGCCCCCAGGGTTTGATGGAGAGAGAGTCCATTCCGCCACAAAATCTGCCAATGCTTGACTCTTGATTGCTTGTCTCGGAATGAATTCGAGATCGAATTCGGCCAATTCCGCTACCCACTTTGCAATATTCCCAGTTGAATTGAAATTATGCAAGATTGCTCGAAGTGGGTGTGAAGTCACCACTGAAATCTTGTTAGCTTGGAAGTAATGGTAAAGCTTCCTAGAGGTGATAAGAACTGCATAGAGCAGCTTATGCACATCTAGGTATCGAGTCTTGGCATCATGAAGTACTTCAATGATGAAGTACACTGGGCGCTGGATGGTCCGGACCCTCCCGGAGGGGCCCGAAGCTTCCTCTTCATTGACCCAGATCCTCCCGGAGGGATCTGGACCTTCTTTGGGGACCTCCGGGTCCTTGCTGGAGGGACTCGGAGCTTCTTCAGAAGCGACCTGGACCCTTACAGAGGGGTCTGGGTCTTACTCAAGTCTGGGAACTGGGATCCAGACTCGCTTTCAGGAACCTCCAGACCCTCCCGAAGGGGTCTAGATTCCTGAGCATGGGATGGTTCTGGTCTCTCCGCAACCAGGACCATACTGATGACTTCTTGAGTTGCTAAAATATAAAGCAGCAAAGACTCACCAGGGTTCGGAGCTACCAGAGTTGGTAGGGTGGTGAGGAACTATTTTAGCTCCTGGAACGCCTTTTCTGCTTCTCCAGACCATTGGAATGGTCCAAACTTCCGCAATAACTTGAAGAAGGGAAGTGCCCGTTCCGCCAGTCTTGAAATGAACCGGCTGAGGGCTGCTAGACATCCAGTTAGCTTTTGTACATCCTTGATGTGGGCTGGTGGCCGCATGTCTTCAATGGCTTTGATCTTCGCCGGATTAGCCTCTATGCCTTGGTGATTTACCAGGAAACCAAGAAGTTTTCCGGAGCTAACCCCGAAGACACACTTGTCTGGGTTTAGCTTTGTGCGGGTGACCCGCAGCTTGTCGAAGACAGCCTGTAGGGTGTCAAGGAGTGACTCCCTGATCTTGACCTTGACCACGATGTCATCGATGTACACTTCCACTATGTCTCTAATGAGTTCTTCAAAAGTTTTGTACATAGCTCATACAAAGGTTGAAGCTGCATTCTTGAGACCAAATGGCATGGCTGTATAACAGTATAATCCATCTACTGTGATAAAAGAGGTATGCTCTTCATCTTCCCTAGACATTCTAATTTGATGATACCCAAAATATGCGTCTAGGAAACACAATAATTCACACCCGGAGGTGGAATCCACTATCTGATCTATTCTAGGTAGTGGGAATGGATCTTTTGGACATGCCTTATTTAGTGTTGTGTAGTCAATACACATCCAAAGCTTCGCGCCAGCCTTGGGCACAACGACTCGGTTTGCCAGCCATTTTGGATGGAAGACTTCTCGAATGAATCCAGCTTCGAGCAACTTCTTCACTTCTTGTCGAATGAAGTTCTGTCGCTCCACGGATTACTTCCGAGGCTTCTGATGCACGGGCCGGGCGTCAGGGTTGATCTTCAGATTGTGCTCAATCACTTCCCTGGGGATCCCAGGCATTTGTGACGGTTGCCAGGCAAACACGTCGACATTAGCCCGGAGGAAAGCGATGAGCGCGAGTTCCTATTTGTCATTCAGTCCCCCCGATATACGGGTGGTCTGAGCGGCATCGGAACCGATTTGGACGACTTTGACGGGAATGTCGGTGTCGCCGCTTGGCTGCACACGAGGTGCAGAAGTCGAGCCTCGTTGATGAATGCTCGGGGGTTTTGGAGCTTGCTCCTGCCTGTAATCCTCCTCTTGCGCCGTAGTAAGCGCATGAAGTTCTTCCAGAGCGGTTACTCCGGCAGTGCGATCTCCGCGGATCCAGAGAACGCCTACTGGTGTTGGCATCTTTAACACCAGGTAGCCATAATGAGCAGCTGCCATGAATTTGTACAAGGCAGGCCTTCCCAAGATGGCGTTGAAAGGTAAGTTGATCTGAGCAACATCAAAGACCAACTTCTCAGTGCGATACTTCTCTCGGGTCCCGAAGGTAACGGGGAGAGTAATAGCACCGAGTGGGGTAATGGCTCCGGGACCTACTCCGGAGAAAGGTCAGGAGGGGTGGAGATCCGAAGGTCCGAGCTGAAGCTTGGTAAAAGCTTTGAAGCTTATGAGGTTTAGCCCCGAACCTCCATCTACCATAACATGGTGGAGCTGAATGTTATTGATGGTAGGAGATACCATCAAAGGTAACTGGCCTGCTCCAACCATGCTTCGAGGGCAGTCCAAAGCATCAAAAGTGATGGCTGTGTCCATCCACTTCCGATGAGGCTCCGCCCTGGCTGTAGGAGCTACAACGGCCATGTCCCGACGCATTGTCTTGAGGACGCGGCGGGAGGTGTTGTCCCATGATCCACCAAAAATGGTGTTCATGGTCTTCCGACGCTCGTTGTCAAAGACATCAGAATCATCATCGACGGAGGTGTATACGGGCTTCAGGACCTTTTTAGGATCCTGAAAACCTAACTCCTCTTCAGCCGGAGCTTCGTCAACTTTTTGTTTTCCTTCCCTCTGTCGGAAAGGAACTTCTTCCCGGCGCCTGTTGTAACGCTCATCAAGGTTTTGGACCTCCCGGCAGTCTTCCAAACTGTGGCTGTCCGTCTTATGAATTGGACACCACACCTTGGGTTTGCCACCGTCTTCAGAAGATGGTTGAGGTTGCTTCTCGGGGCATGGCCCCAGGCCACCCGGAGCTGCAGTAGCTACAGCATTAGATGCGCCGGTCAACGGCTTCTTCTTGCCGTTGGTCTTTTTCTTCTTTTTGCCACTCCCAGAGGTAGTGGCTTCGCCTTTGGAGGATTTCTTGCGATCCTCCGGAGGTGGTTTGGAGTGCATTTCACGACCCTCCACAGCTCTGGCACATTTATCGGCCAAGCTGAAGAGTTTCGTGACACTGGTGATCTCCTTGATTGCCAGTTTCTCCAACATCTTCTTATCCCGTACGCCCTGACTAAATTCCACAATGACAGAAGTGCTAGAGATAGAAGGGATAGTGTTTCGTACCTGAGAGAATCTTTGGATGAATGATCACAGGGATTCTCCCCGTTTTTGCACGACTGCAAAAAGGTCCAGTTCGGTGCCTGGTCAGGTGTATGAACTCCTGAAGTTGGCGGTGAACTGTCGGTACAACTCCTCCCAACTGTTGATGGAGTTGGGTGGAAGGCTCAAAAACCAAGACCGGGCAGTCCCAGTTAAAGCCACTGGAAAATAGTTGGCCATTACGGCCTCATTTCCTCCAGCTGCCAGGATAGCAGTGGAGTAAATCTGAAGAAATTCGACAGGATTAACGGTCCCGTCAAACTTCTCCGGCAGGTGAGGCCGGAATTTCTGTGGCCACCTGACCATACGCAGATGCATGGCCAGGGCTGAATAGCCTCCTCCTACTCCTTCAGGAGCAGGAATGTCCTGAGCTTCTCGTCTTTCATGAGCACGCTCAATATGGACTCGGCCATCTTGTTGACGGTATCGGTGATCAAGCTCCGCCCGAAGGTCATGAGTTGAAAGCCTTGATACCGTGTGAGTGCGTCGCGCCCCGAAGGGCAACGACGTCACTTGCTGTGATGCAACACGTCTCCTGTTGTTGGAAACGTGCGGACCAAGTCTACCAGACAAGGTTCGTCGTTGCGTCGGGGCCCGTCCTGAAGGAGGACCCTGGTTGCTGATGCGGTCGGCTGCTGCTGCAACCAAGTGTTCCACATTGGCCCTCCACTGCTCCATTGCATCCTGGGATGCATCCAGAGGTGGTGGGCGCTGAAGGAGAGCACGTGCTGCATGGAGCGCGTGTTCCGGGTTGTCATGATTCGCCGACGCAGTGATTGATGCCGGTGCACCATCGCGCTGCCCAGCTTGATTTGCTGGTGAAGGCGGCGGTGGTGGAAGTGTGACTCCTGCTGGAACTGAGGTTCCTACTGGTGGCTGCATATTGGAGGGATTGCCCACAGCAGCTTGAACAGCAGGATGACCCTTGGATGATTCAGCAGCTGAGTTCACCGTTCTTGAAATCTTAGGCTCCCCCTTCCTGGCGCACCAACTGTCGGTGGTTTTGATCCGGCAGATCTCCCGACACTACTAAAAGTGTTTGCGGAGTTTGAGGTTCGGTGTGGGCGCGTGGAGATTCAAGAAGGTGAAATGTAAAATGACACAGGAGACACAAAGATTTACGTGGTTTGGGCCGCCTGAGCGTAATACCCTACTCCACAGGGTGTGTTGGTGTTGTATTGGATGTATGAGCTCAACGTGAGTTGAGAGCACGTGTGAGCCGATAGACTAGATCTCCCCCCTATGTATCGCCGGCCTGTCCTTTTATAGTACAAGGGCAGGCCGTTACAAGTTGGCCTAGCCCGACATGTGGCCCCGGCGGTTACTAATATTGATACACATTTGATGCTCTTAATTACCCTTAATGACCGAGTTACGGGCTTTGACAGCGTCGTTATTGGTAATAAAGGTCGTCCGATCGTGTGTCATTAACATAGTATTTATGACACTTAATCGGGTTTTGAAGTCCTTGATTCCCCTTTGAAGATCCGCAGCCGTTGTGGATTCTACCAGAGGTTTGAGGCTGAAGATCCAACGGTTGGAAATCCGGTAGCTCCGGAGCATACTGTGGGGAACAGATATGTCCGGTGCCACCAGACACGTGTCAGTTTCGGAGCTTCCCTCGGTCTGGGGTTAGGTCCGGGGGTGCCGTTATGGTACATAGCCCGGAGCTTCCCCCTTGTGGGCGGTAGCTCCGGTTTGATGGTACACATGGCGACCCTGGGACTAACTATGTTGGAGAAGCGGGTCCGTTTATGTCTGACATGTGGGCCTCCGAAGGTCTTCAAATCAAGTAGATGACATTTCCTTGAGATCTTTGCAATCTCAAGGGGTATACGGTACTCAGGGTACCGACAATATTGTATTTCCACATGGTATAATCATTTCAGTCGAATTGCAAAGGTTTTCCCATGGAATGGAAAGATAATGATTATTTGAATTAAGACGACTGTAATTGTAAGGATATCGGGAGTAGTCGTGATGACCACTCCCCTTCGTCTTCTCGCCCACTTTTCCTTTTTGACTAAAAAATTTCATCCTTAAAAGTGCCTTGAGGTGACACGCTTCTTCATCATCATGTTGATTTTCCCTAGGTACATCGAATGCTTTTGTATCTTGCTCTTCTTTGGTGTTGAGCTCCTTCAGGATCTCGTTGTTCTTCTCAGAGGCCATTGATCTCTTTGAGCGGTGACTCTCGTCAACGGAGAACCTGGCTCTAATACCAATTGAACGTGGCCTAGAGGGGGCGAATAGGCTTTGAAAATTTCCTCCACACTTAATCAAATTGTCAAATACTTGAGTGACCAGACTTGTCGAGTTGAAGGTGCGGACTAGTCCGGTGTTGTAATCTGTGGCGAGTTAATTAAGTGTTGATTCAGGAATTAAATGTTATAGCAGCGGAAATTGAACAATTATTGAGATCACTTGAATTCATAATCAATATTGCAAAGTTACACGTGGAAAGCAATTGTAATTCAAGTTACAAGATCGATCTACTTAATGCCCTAAGTAAGGGTGATGCAAAAATAAAGAAGCACATGGGACACCATTTTTTACTGAGTTCGATTTCACCAAAGAGATCTACTCCTCGTTGAGGAAGCCCACACAAAGTCGGGTCTCTTCAAACCCTTTTCCTCATCAAGTCACCACACAAGGCCGACTTGATTCCACTATCAAGGGTAATCACCGAGTTTATGGGGGCAACCTCACACGTTGAGGGCTCCCACAAGAATTACAACGAAAAGATGATAAAATACACTCTAAAAGATTACAAGTAAATGCACTAGTGTAAAGAGATCAAACCCCAAGATCTCAATGACATGTAGACAACGGTGTCCCAACCCAAATCTGAATACTCAAAGATTTTCACTCTTGAGGACCTTAGATGTGTGGGGAGATGTGTTTTCATTCTCTAGGGACAAGTGGCGGCGCTAGGGTTTGATTTGTGAACATTGGAATACTGAAATTTGCCTAGAGGTGGGGGGTGAATAGGCTAATCGACCTGAAATGACTTAATAAAACAAAATCAGTACTTAGGGGGCGCACTAGTCCGGTCCAATGGCGGACTAGTCCGGTCCACCTGCAGGGAAAACCTAGAAAGAGTTTCTAACAAGTTTTAGTTCGATTTTCGTGATGCGAAGTGAGTTAGGATGCTTCAATGAAGCTTAACAAGTTATAGAGCAAGTATGAAGCTAAGGATCACAGTGAAATGAAAATGATGAACGAAAAATGGTAAAGCTAACCCTAGAAGCAATGTGCGATAGATGAAATCAAAGTACACAAGGGACACGAGGATTTTATCCCGAGGTTCGATCCCACACAGGAATCTAGGTCCCCGTTGAGGAGTCCACCAAGGACCAGGTTCAACAACCCTTCCCTCACCGAGTTTGCCACTAGGGCAAAACCGGTTCTCCACTATCACAAGGGTGAATGCAAGATTCGTTGGGGCTTCTCACAATCTGAGGCTCCCACCACAAATATGATCACAAATCACAAATAACAACTCAAGACATAGATCACAAAGATTCAACAAGTGCAAGAGATCAAATCGAGAGCCAAAGAGCGGTGTTCTTCTTCTTCTTCTTCACCTCACCAAACCCTAATCCACACAAGAATTAGTTTTTGAGGGAAAGTAGGCAAGAAGGAGGCTTTTGAAGGCTCAAAGTTTGCTGTGGCAGCGCTAGGGTTTCGAGAGAGTTCAAATGAACCCGGGGGTCCTCTATTTGTAGAGGATCCAAACCCATACTGTTGACCTCAGCAGATGGGCGGACTAGTCCGAACATTGGGACCACTGACATCCCTGACAACTGCCACACTGCGTGACAATCGTCACACTACCCGCCAAAATCAAATTCAAACGGTCACTTCATAACGGACTAGTCCGGTCCAAACCGGACTAGTTCGATCTCACACAGAACCTTTTGTTTCGTGTGAAAACGAATTAGTCTGGATACCATGCACTTGTTCGACCACCAGGGCGGACTAGTATGGCCTCCCACACTTAGTCGTGAAGCACCCAGCTCTCACAAACCCGGACTAGTCTGCACCCACAGCGGACTAGTCCGATCTCAGTCAGGACCTCTTGGTCCAGACTAAAACGAACAAGTCTGGGGTTTTGGGACTTTGTCCCGAAAACCCACTCCATGACTACCCCAGGCTAGTCCGTCCCACTACGGACTAGTCTGAAGTCAGTCAGAACCTCCTGGTCCGCCTGAAAATGGACTAGGCCGGCCAGGAACGGACTAGTCCGGCCACCAACACGGACTAGTTCGGCTTCTCCTGCCAGACTACTCTAGCACTCTTCTCTCAATGGGTTTTGATCTCTAAACCGCTTTGAGCTCCCAACTTGATCTCAATGCACTTTACGCACACACCCTCATACATATACGACTAGTCTAAACTAGACACGCTAGAAACCCTAGTTTCTACTTTTCGTGTCGACACCGCCGTTTCCATCCTTTTCCTTTTTGAGGGTTTGTGATTCCACTTGAGTCCACACCTGTGCTTAAGATCACTGAGCTCATTAGTTACTTAATTGTCATCATCAATCATCCAAAACCCACAGGGATCCTAGATGCACTTTCAATCTCCCCCTTTTTGGTGATTGATTACAACACATCAAGTCTTCAACATATAAAAGTATAGGATTTGGTTTTCATAACGTGTGGGTGTATGAGTGACTCCCCCTCAATGAATGCATCATGAAAAGAAGATTGAGGAAGTCCTTCATAGACACACACGTTATGGTGGGGTGGCTATGTGTTGTGCTCAACATTTGTGACAAGACATAATAATTATGAATGTGATCAAAAGATAGACAATTAAAGCATCACAATAATATTAAACAATCAAACATAGTATTGCACAAATTTAAACATCCAAATGACATAGATATTACAATATAGAGTGCAAAACGTCCAAGGATCCAAATAACTAGACAAGTACTACTACCCCCTCTAACTCTCCCCCTTTGGCATCAAGACACCAAAAAGGAAAAGAAGAGGGAGACTAAGAGGCCCAGAGTCTAGTCATCATCCTCCTCGCTATCGGCCGCCTCATCGCTCCCCGAGGATGCCGGATCCTCATAGTCCTCATCGTCGTCGTCAGAGACCCGTGCCGAGGGAGCCGCCAGGGAAGAGCTCCCGTCCTCATGGAACTGGGCGAGCTCATTGGCGGTGAAGTCGGGGAACAGAGTGATCTCATCATCGCTCTCCTCCGGAGGAGACATAGGGACCTCAAGTTTGTCACACACTGCCTTGAGGTTCTTATATTGGCGCTTGTGTGTCCACTGATTGCGGACTTCTTGCTTGCGGCAGGAGGTGAAGATGGCCTTGAAGCACTTGAAGAAAGCGCTCATCGACTGAGTCGGAGGCGAAGATGGAGGTGCCATGGGGCGAGGTGCTGACATCCCCGGATGGGAAGGAGGCTCGGCATTCTTCCGACGAGCAGGCTCCGGGATGGACAGAGGCATCTGAGGACGGAGGGGCTGATGAGTTGTATCCTTGGCAAACACAAGCCCTGACACCTTCTCGATGAAGCACATGATGTAGGGTGCATACCCACATGCACGGTTCGGAGTGTGTGAGATGTTGAAGATGTCATCGAAGATGTAGTCCACAAGATTGAACATCTCATCTCCATCAATCAACAACAGAAGGTGCCTCAGATTGCCCTGTATGATCCTGGCATCACCCTCTTTAGGAGCCACAATCCTCCTCAGGATTCTGTTCAGGATGCTGTAGAAGGGCTTGATGTTCCTTGCAAGCCTGGCCTCATAGGGGACATGACTAGGATACATATAGGCCAACTCATCCCTGTCCACTGCCTTGAGATTCGAGATAATGATCTCGTGGTCCAGGTGGTGCTCAAGTCTTAGAGCCTTAGCAAACTCTTCGAATGTGGCAGAGTACTGCTCACCATTCGTCATCCATGTGATGGCTCGGTTGCCATGAGGGTGAAGTAGACAGTTGTGTAAAACTGCACAATCACCTCCACGTTCCAGTCATACTTGAAACCGAGAATGTCTTTGATGCCATGGCGCTCAGCAGCTTCAATCACTTCATCAAAGGCCGCATTCTTCTTCTTGGCCATGTATTCCCAATCGACCCATTGAGCTTGGATCACAAGAGTCTTCATGGCTTGGTAGACTGAGCGATAATAATCGCAATGAAAATCACACCAAAACTGTGGATCGGCGGTGTGCTTCTCATAGTCATACACTCTGTCAGTCCTTAGCCTTCGGGCCTTCTCAGCTCCTTTGCCCTTAAAAATATTTGCTGCCAGGTTGGGCTGCGTGTTCGGGTTGCGAGCTAGAGAGTGCATCTTGAGGGGGCCAATGGGTTTGGCCTTCCCCTTCTCTTTTATGACCATGGCCTTGGCCTTCTTAGCCGGATACTTACAGAAGGCTTCTTCTTCTTGGGCTCTGCAGGGGCCGGGGCCTTGCCCTTCTTTGCATCTCTCTCGATCCAGCGTTCAGCAACTTCCTCTTGGGCTTGCTCATTGACCCTTTCCTTCTCTCCCACTGTTACTAGTTTCTTCCGTTTGGAGGCTTGTGCTGCGGCATCCTGGGAGTTGTGTGCTTCCCTCTCCTCTCACTTCTTCCTTCATAGCTCCTTGCGGCTTGCCTCAATGGCACGCTGCATAGCTGCCTCCTCATCATAAAGCTCCTGGGAGGTTGAGCGAGGGGAGCTATGCTCGGATCCCGACAAGGTTGCTGCGAACACATTGAGGACATAAGTGATGAGGTCAAGGAAGTAGAATATTGCGAAAGAGATCACGAGAAAAGTTCAAAGTTAGGATTTGTCTTGTGTAAACCGGACTTGTTCGCCTGGGACCGGACTAGTCCAGGTTACGCAGGAAGAACCCTAACCCTAACGATTTTTTGAAAAATCTTTGAACCAAGTCGCAATACTCCTAGGCTATGATCACAAGGATACTAGAAACAACTTTTGTAAAGAGGCATCTATCAATAACTCTACGAATCAAGAATGGGGAAGAGTTTCAAAAAGTTGAGAATACCTCTTCAAATCTCGAAAAATCGAGGGGATCGGTGATGGATTGCGATGAGAATGCGCGGGGAAAGTCTCCCACACCTCCAAAGGGTCCAATGCACGGATTGGAATTGGTTTTTGGTGGAGGGAATTAAAAATCGCCTAAGGAGGTAGTTTTCATGCGAGAAGGAGATGGAGAGGCAAGTGAGGAAAGAGAGGAGGGGTCGGGCTGCCTCCTGGGGGTTTAAGTCCCTAGGAGCCGGACTAGTCCGGTATGGGGGCCGGACTAGTCCGATCCGCGAACCAGACCCAGACAAGTCTGCTTCCGGACTTGTCCGGCCTCGGAGCGGACTAGTCTGGTGCAAAAAGGATGAAACATATATATATATATATATATATATATATATATATATATATATATATATATATATATATATATATATATAGTTTTAGCCACTTAAATGGATCCTTTTGGACATATTTACACAAGGAAACTTTATGAACATGATCAGTAAGAAATTAAGAATCAAACTATGACCATAATTCAAAAAGTTAATAGTTTTTCAAATAATTTAGAGAAAATCGAGATAGAGATGAATTTTCCAAACACATGTGTTCTTTTGAATAAGGTGCAAAGTAAACATTCATATGTGCATGTTTCAAGCCACATTTCAAGAATCTAAGATATTGAGCTCACTCCTAAGCTCACAAAAGCGCTTCTCATCTAAGGGCTTGGTGAATATATCGGCTAGTTGGTTCTCGGTTCTAACATGGGAAATCACTATATCCCCCTTCAAGGAATGATCTCTCAAGAAGTGATGCCTAATATTGATGTGCTTTGTCCTCGAATGCTCAACTGGATTATGGGCTGTTTTGATGGCGCTCTCATTGTCACATAGGAGTGGAATATGGCGCAAGTTTATACCATAATCCCTTAGAGTTTGTTGCATCCAAAGAAGTTGGGCACAACAACTTCCGGCTGCGACATACTCCACTTTGGCTGTGGAAAGAGCAATGGAGTTTCGTTTCTTGGAGGACCAAGACACTAAGGATCTACCCAAGAATTGACATGTACCGGATGTGCTCTTTCTATCAACTTTGCACCCCGCATAATCCGCATCAGAGTAGCCAATAAGGTTAAACTTGGATCCTTTGGGGTACCAAAGTCCTAGGCTAGGTGTGTGAACTAAATATCTAAGAATTCTCTTAATAGCGGTCAAATGACACACCTTAGGTGCAGCTTGAAAATGTGCACACATGCACACACTAAGCATAATATCCGGTCTAGATGCGCAAAGATATAACAAAGAACCAATCATAGAATGATATACCTTTTGGTCCACACTTGGACCAACTTCGTTGAGGTCTAGATGTCCATCAGTTGCCATTGGAGTCTTGATGGGTTTGGCCTTGTCCATGTCAAACTTCTTCAATATGTCTTGAGTGTACTTTGTTTGACTTATGAACGTGCCTTCTTTGAGTTGTTTTACTTGGAAACCTAAAAAGAACTTCAACTCCGCCATCATGGACATGTAAAATCTCTTCGTCATTATCTTCGACTTGTGAGTACCCCTTGGCCATAAGTCGTGCCTTGTTCCTTGTCACCACGCCATGCTCATCTTGCTTGTTGCGGAACACCCACTTGGTGCCCACAACATTTGCTTGTGGACGCTTGACGAGCTCCCACACTTTGTTTCTTTCAAAGTTGTTGAGCTCCTCTTGCATGGCCACCACACAATATTGGTCTCTCAATGCGTCTTCAACCTTATGAGGCTCCAAAGAAGAGACAAAGGAGTAATGTTCACAAAAGTTTGCAACACGAGAATGAGTGGTTACCCCTTTTGTAATGTCTCCTAGGATTTTGTCAACGGGGTGATCCCGTTGAACACTTTGATGCACAGTAGGATGTGGAGGTTGAACTCTTGAGTCATCATCATCCTCTTCTTCTTCTTGGTCTCCCCCTTGATTTATGCCTCCCCCTTGACCTTCGTCTTCTTGATCATGTTGAGGTGCAACTTGTCCATCTTCAACTTGGTCACGTGGAGGATGACTTGCATCATCTTGTGGTTGATCACTTGAGTTTTTAGGTTGTTCTCGTGGACGAACATATCCAAGTGCCATCCTCCTAAGAGCTTCTTGTGGAGAGTCTTCTTGATCTAACACACTTTGATCAACTTGCTCCACTTGGGAGTCATTAGTTTCATCAAACACCACGTCGCGTGCTATTTCAACAATCCCGGAGGATTTGTTGAAGACACGGTAGGCGTGGGTGTTTGAATCATAACCAAGCAAGAAACTTTCATCGAACTTTGAAGCGAACTTCGAAGTCCTAGGCTTCTTGTTGAGAATATAGCATTTGCTCCCAAAGACACGAAAGTAAGAGACATTGGGTTTCTTACCAACTAGAAGCTCGTAGGGGGTCTTCTTGAGGACGCGGTGGAGGTACAACCAGTTGACGGCGTGGCAAGTAGTGTTAACCGCTTCTACCCAAAACCGGTCCAACGTCTTGTACTCATCAAGCATCGTCCTTGACATCTCAATGAGAGTCCTATTCTTCCGTTCCACCACCCCATTTTGTTGAGGGGAGTAGGGGGCTCAAAATTCATGCTTAATGCCCTCCTCATTCAAGAACTCTTCCACTTGTGTGTTCTTGAACTCGGTGCCGTTGTCGCTTCTTATAGCCTTGATTCTTAAGGTGAACTAATTTGATCTCTCCTTAAGAACCTCTTGAGGACACTGTGAGTCTCACCCTTATCATGCAAGAAAAATACCTAAGTGAAACGAGAAAAGTCATCAACAATAACAAGACCGTATTTGTTACCGCCAATGCTAATGTAGGTTATTGGCCCAAAAAGGTCCATGTGTAGCAGTTCCAAAGGCCTTGTCGTCGTCATGATATTCTTGGATGGGTGTTGAGCTCCTACTTGCTTCCTCGCTTGGCAAGTGCTACATGACCTATCTTTTTCAAACACAACATCCTTCAAGCCATAGATGTGCTCGCCCTTAAGAAGCTTTTGTAAGTTCCTCATGCCAACATGGGCTAGCCTTATATGCCAAAGCCATCCCATGTTGGTTTTCACCATTAAGCATGTGTCAAGTTGAGCTTTATCCGTGGCGAAATCTACAAGATAAAGCTTTCCCTTGAGCACACCCTTTAAAGCGATTGAGTTATCCCTTCTTCTAAGGACGCTCACACCCTCATTAGTAAAAACACAATTATAACCCTTGCCACATAGTTGTGATATGGACAATAGGTTATAGTCTAAGGAATCAACAGGCAACACATGGAAAGTGAATGTTGAGGGGAAATAATGATTTTACCGGAGCTAAGGATTTTCCCTTGGCTATTGTCCCCGAAGAAGATCCCTTCACTTGGATCATCATTTTGCTCATACTCCACAAACATTTTCCTCTCTCCGGTCATGTGGTTGGTGTATCGACTATCAAGCACCCATTTCGATCCACCGGAGGAGTATGCCTACAAAACAAGATTATGCCTTCCTTTTAGGTACCCAAGCGGAGTTGGGTCCTTTGACGTTAGTAGTGAGGCACTTGGGCACTCACACGCAAGGCTTAGAGCTCTTGCGGAGTGGCCCAACATATCTAGCAAAGGCTTTTCCATACTTGTTCCTCATTAGAACATAATATGCATCAAAATCATGAAAGAGAGGATGCGGTTCAGTTTTAGGCATTTTATTGCTAGTTTAAATGTTCTTCCCAATTTTAGTTTGGGATGTGCTTCCCTTGACAAATACAATCAAGTCTTTGCCATACATGGAGGTTTTAGCATTTTTCTTTCCACCTCTAGTATAACCAAGACCATCCTTGACATAGGGAGGTCTTGTGTTGGTGTATGCACTTCGTGCATACGCCACCTTCTCTTTGTCAAAGATGGCACCCTTAGGTGCTTGTTTGACTTGAGTCAACTTAAGCTCATCCTTTAATTTAAGGATCAAGTTTGAACATTTTCAAGTCGAGATTGCTTCGGATGCAACCTTTGAGGAGGATGAGCTTTTGGAGGAAGAGGGTACATTAGTCTTGAGGGAATCAACTTGAGTTTCAAGGATCTTGTTAACTTTTGCCAAGTTGCCAAGTTCATCCTTGAGCCCAATAATTGCCTCCTCAAGACTTGAGCATGTTTTCTTGCTTAGAGCAAGTTCATGCTCTAATGCCTTGCTCTTCTCTCTCTCAAGCTCAAGGAGCTCAATAAGCTCTTGACATCTCTCCTTTTAATTGATGAGCATGTCCTCTTGCCTATATATGAGCTCCTCCTTCTCAAAGATTTCATCCGAGAGCAATTTCATTCTACGAAAGTGCTCCTACTTATATCCTTAAGCATGTGTTCGTTTTCACTAGCACTATCGAATTCATCACGGGAAGATATGGAGGAGGATGAGTAATTAACCTTTCTCCTTCCTTCTTTTGCCATGAGGCATGTTGGCTTGTGGTCGTCGAGGTTGGGGAAAAGCTTGCTTTCCTTGGAGCTCCTCCCGATGGCTATGGTTGCCACCTTCTCCTCGTCTTCGGAGGAGGACTCATCGTTAGAGTACCATTCCTTGCCCAAGTGAACATGACCGGAGGGCCTCTTCTTCTTGAAGAATTTCTTTTCTTGAGGCTTGCCCTCCTTCTTCTTCTTGCCCTCTTCATGTGGACAATCCACAATGAAGTGCCCGTACTTGCTACAATTGTAGCAAGCTCTCTTTGTTTTGGGCCTTGCTTTTTCCTTGCCCTTGCTCTCGTTGTTGTATCCTCCTTTCATTCTCCTCATCATCCTCTTGAATTTGTTGATGAAGAGGGCCTCTTCCTCATCGGTGTCGAGACTCTCCTCATCACTTTCTTTTTGCTCTTTTGAGGAGGATGTTGCTTTGAGTGCCACATCCTTCATCTTCGAGGCGGTGAACCTTTGGAGGTCGTTGTAGAAGAGCGCCTCCTTCTCCATGATCGCTTCGTTGATGATCCTTCCTAGGACCTCCTCTAGGGTCATTTGAGCAAACCCAGGGCTTTCTCATATCATGGAGCAAAGAGAGATGTTTCTAGGCATGAATGCCCGAATCATCCTCTTCACCACCTCGTGGTCGGTCCACTTGGTGCAGCCATAAGATCTACTCTTGTTGATGAGAAGCTTTAGGCGGTTGTATATCTCCTGGGGAGATTCACCATCCATAATGGCAAACCTCTCGAGCTCTCCTTCAATGAGCTCAATCTTTGCCTCCTTCACGACTCGATTGCCTTCATGAGCCGTCTTGAGGGTGTCCCAAATATCCTTGGCCACCTCAAGTCCATCTACCCGTTTGAACTCATCTCTTGAGAGAGCCGAGATGATCACTCCAGCCGCTTGGGCATTGCGGTGAAGGATCACGACTTGCTCCGGAGTGACGTCTTCCTCATTCTTTGGGATATGCACCCCGGTCAACACAATTTGCCACAATGAAGGGTTGAGTGACATGAGGTGGATCTTCATATTGTGCTTCCACATCTCGTAGTCGGTTCCATCGAATTGGGGAGGCTTCCCCAATGGGATGGAGAGGTAGTGGTTGTTGGAGACAAGGCGTTCATAGTTGTAGCCTTGTTGCTTGTAGTGGGTCGTGTCACCTATTGTAGAGGTTGAGGAGTCAACCTTTGGAATCCTCAACTTCTCTTGAAGTTTTGCCTTGAGCTGGTGAGTCTCTTCATCATCCGTTGGTTTGTCTTGGTAGACAACCATCTCCTCATGGGTTGCTTGGACCTCATTGGTCGAGACTTTGTCATTCCCCATTCCGGCCATCTCCTCTTCGAGTTGTTAGACTCTTTGTGGAGAGTCCTGCTCTGATACCAATTGAAAGTTGCCTAGAGGGGGGGGTGAATAGGCTAATCGACCTGAAATGACTTAATAAAACAAAATCAGTACTTAGGGGGCGGACTAGTCCGGTCCAGTGGCGGACTAGTCCGGTCCACCTGCACGGAAAACCTAAAAAGAGTTTCTAACAAGTTTTAGTTGGATTTTCGTTATGCGAAGTGTGTTAAGATGATTCAATAAACCTTAACAAGTTATAGAGCAAGTATGAAGCTAAGGATCGCAGTGAAATGAAAATGATGAACGAAAAACGGTAAAGCTAACCCTAGAAGCAATGTACGATAGATGAAAGCAAAGTACACAAGGGACACGAGGATTTTATCCCGAGGTTTGATCCCACACAGGAATCTACGTCCCGTTGAGGAGTCCACGAAGGACCAAGTTCAACAACCCTTCCCTCACTGAGTTTGCCACTAGGGCCAAACCGGTTCCCCACTATCACAAGGGTGAATACAAGATTCGTTGGGGCTTCTCACAATCTGAGGCTCCCACCACAAATATGATCACAAATCACAAATAACAATTCAAGACACATATCACAAAGATTCAACAAGTGCAAGAGATCAAACCGAGAGCCAAAGAGCGGTGTTCTTCCTCGTATTCACCTCACCAAACCCCTAATCCACACAAGAATTAGTTTTTGAGGGAAAGTAGGCAAGAAGGAGGCTTTTGAAGGCTCAAAGTTTGCTGTTGTGGTGCTAGGGTTTCGAGAGAGTTCAAATAAATCCGGGGGTCATCTATTTATAGAGGATCCAAGCCCATACTGCTGACCTCAGCAGATGGTCGGACTAGTCCGGCCTATGTCCCGGACTAGTCCGGCCTTTGGAACCACTGACGTCCCTGACAACTACCACACTATGCGGCAATCGTCATGCTACCTACCAAAATCAAATTCAAACGGTCACTTCATAACGGACTAGTCCGGTCTCACACAGAACCTTTTGTTCCGTGTGAAAAAGGACTAGTCTGGAGACCACGGACTAGTACGGCCACTAGGGCGGACTATGCTGACCTCCCAGACTTAGTCGCTGAAGCACCCAACTCCCACAAACCGGGACTAGTCCGCACCCACAGTGGACTAGTCCGATCTCAGTCAGGACCTCTTGGTCTGGACTAAATTGGACAAGTCCGGGGTTTTGGGACTTAGTCCCGAAAACCCACTCCATGACTACCCCGGACTAGTCCGTCCCACTACGAACTAGTCCGAAGTTAGTCAGAACCTCCTGGTCCGCCTGAAAATGGACTAGGCCGGCCAGGAGCGGACTAGTCTGACCACCAACACGGACTAGTCCAGCTTCTCCTGCCAGACTACTCTAGCACTCTTCTCTCAATGGGTTTTGATCTCTAAACCGCTTGAGCTCCCAACTTGATCTCAATGCACTTTACGCACACACCCTCATACATATACGGCTAGTCTGAACTCGACACGCTAGAAACCCTAGTTTCTACTTTTCGAGTCGACACTGCCATTTCCATCCTTTTCCTTTTTGAGGGTTTGTAATTCCACTTGAGTCCACACGTGTGCTTAAGATCACTGAGCTCATTAGTTACTTAATTGTCTTTATCAATCATCCAAAACCCACGGGGATCCTAGATGCACTTTCAAATACGTGTGTATTATTTGTGGGGTCGTGGATCTCCTATTTATAGTGTTTCCAAAATTGTTACCGTTAGGGATCCTGACGGCCGGACTAGTCCGTACTGGGTACTGGACTTGTCTGGTGTGCTGTTTAAAAACGGTGTGAAATGTGCAGCACACTAGAAACCCTAAATTGTGTGAGGTATATCAGACTAGTCTAGTAGGAGTCCGGACTTTTCTGGTGCCCTGTGAATTTTAACTCTAGAGAGTTGAACGGACTTGTCCGGTCCACGAGCGGAGTTGTCTGGTGCTATGTGTTATAGAACATCAGAGGGTTCAATGGACTAGTCCAGTCCTATGGACAGACTTGTCCGGTGCACAGTGTAATTGGTTTACAAAAAGTTGAACGGACTAGTCTAGTCTATGAACGGACTAGTCCGGTGCACTGTGAAATGTGGTTCTAGAAAGCTGATCGGACTAGTCCGATGCACTGTGAATTTGGACAACAAAGAGTTGATCAGACTAGTCCGGTCCATGAACGGACAAGTCCGGTGCTCAGTGAATTTTTAGGTTGATTTTAGGCCCTTACCCCTACACAAAGACTTGAGCTTTTGGGATGTGTCTCTCACACACATCCTATACATTTAAGTCTACTTTGCGCTTCAGTTATCAGTTAGGCTTTTCTCTTTTTCTTCATCACTTCATTTTTCACTTTTTGAGTGCACTGAACTATCTCATTTAAATTGACCTGCAGTCATCTCATCAAGTTCATTAGGATCTCATTTGTTTGTCATCAATCGTCCAAAACCTACAAGGGATTGCCTAGATGCACTTTCATATTTTCATATGCCAGACTAAGGATGACCGTGAGGCAACAAAACATATACTAGATATATTCGGTAAGTCTTCAGGACTGGTCACTAACCTAGATAAAACGAAGATCTTCCCTATCCGCTGTCAGTAATTTAACCTGCAGGCAATCCTTGGCACTTTGAAGAATATCAAATCCTTCTTGACAACATATCTAGGGCTCCCATTGCATTACAAGAAAATTCCCAAGGCTTCTATCCACGTGCCGATTAACAAAGTGGGTAACAAGCACTACAGGAAACTCGCAACATTACCTTGGCCAAAATAATTTAAGTGGGTCAGTCGATCCAGGTAAGTAATGTAAGACCTATATGTGCTGAATACATTGGCTTGTAGTGAATACACTTGGCTTTGATGATAAAAGTTTTGAATATCACCAAAACACCTTTTTATCAAGGTCCGACTCTAGCTCTGAGCTACAGCAAGGTCCAACGGTAGGTCCGGCTTGGTTTGGGTAGCTCCGGTTACGTTTGATGCTAGGTCCGACTAGCTTTGGTCAGTTCCGGTGAAGTTTTGTCTTTAGCTCTGGCATGTCTTTGATAGCTCTGACATGTTTTTGCTAAGCTTGGTTGTGCTAGTTTATAAGATCCGGCAGGAGCTTGGTTGTACTAGTTTTGGTAAGCTCCGGCGCTAGGTTCTACTAGCTTTTGTTAGCTCCGGCTCAAGGTTCGGGTTGCTCTGGCAAGGTCCGGAACTTGACCGCGGTGCTTCTGCTTTTCATTTGCAATGTTTCGTACATGCTTTACATTGTTGGAAAGTTTGCTTAGTATTCTTTTACTAAGTTTTTTGGTGCGTTTTGGATGATATGGCTGATATCGTTTTGCTATGATTTGCAGCATGCTTATGTGAGGTTCTCACGTAAGGTGTTGTGTTCGGAACTAACTTGAGTCAAGTCAAGGACTTGGGCTCGTATGGATTGGTTGTTTATTCATGTGCAGGTATAGCTTGAGTTCAAGACATGGCTGGTGACGGGATCCATTGGACTAGTCTCAGGGAGGAGATGAGGTTCCAACAACCAAATTCAGGAGGAATTATGGTTGAGCTGATCAGGAGGTTGCGCAGCATGATTGAATCAAGAACAATGCATATGAAGATATCATGGACGTCATTGGAAGATGTTTGCACATGTGCAAGGAGTGCATGGATGTGGCTACATGGTTCCGAGACGTGATGAAGAGATGTGGACGTAAAGAGTTGGTCGGAAAGGTCCAACCGACTAGGTTATGGACTCAGGCTGCGGCTGAGTCGGGGTTGACTCAAATATGGAAAGATTTGAGTTGGTTATGATAGGATTTCGTGTGGGTCACGAATTTGAGTTGTTTAGGAATGTGGGATACGTTCCTAAGGTGTTTGGAAGTCTTAAGATTGCTTCTATCTGCGTATAGAAGAATCTTGAGCAGTTATGGAAAGTTACAATTCGTGATCTGAGTAGGATTGGAGTCCTAGTTGATATTGGGTTGGCCTAAGGGCTGGTTATATAAGAAAGGTAGCCCAGAGCTCGTGGTGCGCGACTTTGGGGGCTGTTCCTCTTGTGTTCTATTGAATAAAATTCGTAGGTTCAAGGAACTTTTGTGCCTTGTTTGTCCGACTTGTTTCAGACAAGTTTTACTCGTTAAGTTTCTGGACAGCACTACCTTTAGTCGGTGGTTTTATCATAACTCGAGTTTTACAGATCCAATTGATGTGATTATTTTTTGGTTGTCTTCACAACTTGATTATCTATCATATGTCAAAATTTCACGGTCATTGGATTTGTGGTTTCTGATCTACACGAGTTTCTTTGCAGCATTCTAGAACTGTTTTTTTCTCGGGTAGGGCAGATTGACCTTGTTTGATCTTTTGATCATAGCTTGAGTTTTTCTCAATGGATTTGAGTGATTCTTTTTTTGTTGTCTTCGTGACTTGATTCTCTCTGATATACATCACTTTTGTCATGGTGAAACACATTTAGATTAGTTTCACACACGATTTCTTTAAGAGATCGTTTTTCTGCCGAAGGGGTTGGGGTTTAATTGTTTCCGCTGCGTAAGATTTTTAAATCTACCATTAACCCCCCCTCTGATAGCTTTTCACGTGCTCTTCGATCCTACAATTGGTATCAGAGCCACGGTGCTCTAATATTTGTGATTTGCACGTGTTTTTGACTAATCATCATGGAGAAGTACTCCACCAAACCTTGTGTGTTTGCTGGTATTGATTTTCAGGTTTGGAAAGCACGCATGGAGGCTTTCATCCAGGCACAAGGCTTTGCAATATGGGAGAAGGTATACAATCCTTATGAAGTGCCATCAGACGATCAAGTTACAGCTACAAATCTGAGAGATGTCGACAACAACAACAAGGCTCAGAACTTGATCATACAAGGATTAACACAAAGCGACTTCGACTGTGTTGCACACCTCCGATCTGCATACGATGTGTGGAAAGCACTTTGTGACTACCATGAAGGATCCAACACGATCAAAGAGGTAAGGCAAGACATGTTCAAGAAAGAATACATGCGCTTCGAGATGCAATCCGGTGAGTCTATTGATGACCTTTTTGCTCGCTTTAATAAGATTCTCAGCAACTTGCGTAGTGTCAATGTTAATTTTTCAGATGCTGGAAATGCTATGCAATTGCTAAGTGCATTAGATATCTCGATTTGGGAGATGAAAGTCACATCTATTCGTGAATCTACCGTCATGAGTACACTTACTTTAGATATGCTATATTCCAAGCTAAAAACTCATGAAATTGACATAATATCACGTAAGAACCCCAACAAGTCTATTGCTTTTGTTTCTCAACATGATATGCCTAGCTCCGACCAATCTTCATCTTGTGGTACACTTGCTTTATTGTCCTCTCTAACCCTTGAACAGATTGAGGAGTTTCCAGAGGAGGAGCTAGCGCTCATCTCTACCCGATTCTCAAAAGCATTGCAAAATGTGAGAACTAGAAGGAGAGGAAGCTCCAGACCGCAACGATGCTTTGAATGTGGTAAGACAGGACATTTTCATACAGATTGTCCTAACCTTTCAGGTCCGACCTCCCGGAAAGAAAAACAATCAAGGATAAAGCACTCCTCAACAAACGATAAGAAGAAAAAGAAGGGCTTTACAGGTCGCCAACTGGTGAACAGTTTTATCTCAGCACTCCAGGAACTTGGCTCAAGCGATGTGGACATTGGAAGTGATGAAGATGAAGATGATTTGGCAAATTTGTGCTTTATGATGGGCAAGTCAAGATCAAGTATGGAGGAGGCAGAACACAACAGCGACAATGAAGAGGTATGTCCTACTTGCGAAGAAATGTGTGATGCCATTTCTCGTGCCACTATTATTGTTAAGAAAAAGGACAAAAAGCTTAGGGATAGTGCTGCTAAAATTTAATCACTAGAATCTGAAATCAACCATTTAAAAACTTTGATTCCTAGTGATTATGCGTGTCCCTCATGTGATTTAATATATGAACGATTGTCGTCATTAAGAAGTGCGCACACCTCCACACTTGATGAACTTGAGTTAGAAATTGAAAAGAACAAAGAGCTTGCTGCACTTAATGATAAAAACTTGAAAGATGCTAGCTGTTCTACAATTGATTTGCATTGTTCTACTTATGATGATCTTGATAAGAAACTACAGGATGCTATGAATGAAATTTCTATATTGAACAATGCTTTACGTTCTCATGAAGTTAAATTTTGTTCCAATTGCAAACTAAAAAGAAAAACTTCATGTGAAAATTGCCTTGATCTGTCCAATAAACTTGATGACATGCATAGGACATTAGATCGGTTTTGTAATGGGAATAAGAACCTAAACTTGCTGCTGAATTCTTCCAAGTCTTGCAATGATAAAACTGGTTTAGGTTTTGATTCTCATGCTCATGCTAAGGCACATCCACCTAAAATTGTAAAGTCATTAGGAAGTGGTTTGATTCAAACAGTTCCTAAACAAAAAGGAGTGGTTTTCAAATCTGCAGGAGTGTTGTCTCACTCAGTTTCAAATAAAAATATTGCTTGCTCATCTAGACATGAACACAAAGTTAAATTTCATTGTACCTTCTGTGGTAGAGATGGTCATGTCATAGATTTTTGTTATAGACTAGCTAAACAACAGAAAAGGGAAAGAATGGTTGCTAGATCTCATAACTTTCATGCAAAATTTGCTGCACACATTGAACTGAATGTACAACCTGCTATTTTGAGTCAAAAACATTCAAAGTTTACCTTCGGACCTTCTGTTTTTGCCTCCGGAGCTACTGATTTTTGAGCTACACAAGTAACACCTGATAGGTCAGTAGTTAGAATAAAAAATCTCAAACTTTGACTCATAAACCTGCTGTTTTGTCTCAGCTTTTGCGTGTTTTTCCTACTGCACGTCGTGTGACTCAGTACTGGATTCCTAAATACCTTTTGACTAACCCCAGTATTGAGTCATCGACGTATTGTGCTTCTATGTAGGTTACACGTTTGAGGAAGGAGAACATTTGGATTGTGGATTCAGGTTGCTCACGCCACATGACCGGTAATAAAGATTGGTTCTCCTCCCTCTCTTTTGTGTCATGTGTAGAGAATGTTACTTTTGCCAATAATTCTTCAACTCCTATAATTGCTAAGGGTTCGGTTAGAGTAAATGATCACTACACTTTGAAGGATGTGGCACTTGTCAAAAATTTGAAATACAATTTGCTTTCTGTTGCACAATTGCTAGATGAAAATCTAGAAATTATTTTCAATAAAAACTGCTGCAAAGTTGTAGGTTCAAATAGTGAGCTTATTTTTAACATGTCTCGGTTTGGAAGAGTTTTTAAAGCTGATTTTGATATGTCTTCCTCTAAGCATAGGTGTCTAGTTACTAATGATTCGAAGGACTTATATTTTTGGCATCGTAGACTTGGTCACGTAGTCTTTGATCACCTAACGCGTGTTAGTGCTCTTGATCGCATATGTGGGCTGCCTAAGCTTAAAGGGGACAAAGAAATTGTGTGCTCTTCTTGTAGACATGCTAAGATGGTTGCAGGTTCACATACTCCTCTCACAATGATCATGACAACTGAACCGTGTCAACTTTTGCACCTTGACACCGTAGGACCTTCACGTGTTCAATCCTTCAGAGGTAAATGGTATGTTCTTGTGATTGTTGATGATTATTCTAGATACTCTTGGGTTTACTTTATGGCATATAAGAATGAGGCTTTTAGTCACTTTAAAACTTTATTTCTTAGATTATCAATTGATCACCCAGGATCTTTAAAAGCAATTAGAAGTGATAATGGAACTGAATTTAAAAATCAATCTTTTGATCACTTTTGTGCTGAAAATAGAATAGATCATCAATTTTCTTCACCATATGTACCTCAACAAAATGGTGTTGCAGAAAGAAAGAACAGAACCTTAGTTGAGATGACTAGGACTATGCTTGATGAATATCAAACTCCTAGGAAATTTTGGGCTGATGCGTTAGCAACCGCTTGTTATGTCTCAAATCGTGTTTTCTTGCGTGCTAAGCTAGGTAAAACACCATATGAGCTCCGGTTTGGACATAGGCCTAGTTTTACACATGTTCGGGTCTTTGATTGCAAATGCTTTGTTAAGAAACATGGTAATCTTGATAAATTTGAACCTAGATCCATTGATGGCATGTTCTTGGTTATCCATCTCATACTAGAGGCTACCGTGTGCTTTTACTTGACACTAACAAAATTGTGGGGACTTGTGAAGTGTCTTTTGATGAATCTAGCCCAAGTACTAGCTCAAACATTGCAGGTCCAGATCCATATCCCAGGGGGAGAGCATTTTCATTGAAGATGAGGAAGAATTGGAGTTGCTGCCAAAAAATTCAGCAGCTAAAGACTTTGGTTTAGCTCCGGATGTTAATTATCAACCAGCACCGACAACCATCAATGTTGATTCAAATCATCCTCAAGCCACAAGCTCATCGATTTGTGATGAACTGGAAGAAGAAGAAGCTTGTGAGACATCTGTTCCCCTACGGTTTTACAAAGATCATCCCCCACAACAGATGAGTGGAAGCTTGCACGAACGAGTCACACGGTCCAGGTTTTGCGATCCAAACTCTTATGCTCATTCTGCTTTTATTGCTTCTTTTGAACCCAAAGATATATCACACGCACTCACTAATGAATCTTGGATTATTGCCATGCAAGAAGAGTTAGAAAATTTTGAAAGAAATAATGTTTAGAAACTTGTACCTCCACCTCAAGGTCACACCTTAATTGGAACTAAATGGGTATATAAAAATAAACAAAGTGAGGATGGGGTTGTGGTTAGGAATAAGGCTAGGTTGGTTGCTCAAGGTTTCACTCAAGTTGAAGGTCTAGATTTTGATGAAACTTTTGCTCCTGTCACTAGATTAGAAGCCATAAGAATTTTGTTAGCTTTTGCAGCATCTAAAGGTTTTAAGCTATTTTAAATGGATGTTAAAAGTGCTTTTCTTAATGGCTACATAGATGAGGAGGTTTATGTCAAACAACCACCGGGTTTTGAAAATCTAGATTTTCCTAATCATGTTTACAAACTGTCCAAAGCCTTATACGGTCTCAAACAAGCCCCTAGAGCATGGTATGATAGGTTAAAAACATTCTTACTTGAAAAGGGGTTTACCATGGGCAAGGTTGATAAAACTCTTTTTGTGCTTAAACATGGCAATGACTCATTATTCGTTCAAGTATATGTGGATGATATTATCTTTGGTTGTGCTTCTCATGATCTTGTGTCCAAGTTTTCAGCAATGATGAGTTCCGAATTTGAAATGAGTATGATGGGTGAACTCACTTTTTGGGGCAGCAAATCAAGCAAACCAAGGAGGGTACCTTTGTGCATCAAACGAAGTATACCAAAGACCTCCTAAGGCGCTTCAACATGGACAAAAGCAAGCCTCTTCGGACACCAATGAGAACAGCAACAACACTTGAACTTGATGAAGATGGTGAACCCGTGGATCAAAAAGAATATAGAAGCATTATCGGATCACTTTTGTATCTCACGACATCAAGACCGGACATACAATTCAGCGTATGTCTTTGTGCATGGTTTCAAGACTCCCCACGTGCTTCACATCGTCAAGCCATCAAAAGGATTCTCAGGTACTTACATAGAACTCAAGAATTTGGCATTTTTGTTCCTTCTTCCTCAACCCTTACTTTGAAAGCTTTTTCGGATGCTGATTTTGGGGGTTGTTGGATTGATAGGAAAAGTACTTCTGGTGCTTGTCATTTTCTTGGTAATTCTCTTGTTGCTTGGTCCTCTAGAAAACAAAATTCAGTTGCACAATCCACAGCCGAATCTGAATATGTAGTTGCTGCTAGTGCTTGCTCACAAATTCTTTGGATTTTTCAAACACTTAAGGACTATGGGGTTGATCTAGATAGTGTTCCACTGTTCTGTGATAACACTAGTGCCATTTGCATTGCTAAAAACCCTGTGCAACATTCTAGAACTAAGCACATTGACATTAGGTATCACTTTCTCTGAGATAATGTTGAAAAAGGAAACATTGTGCTTCACCATGTAGATACCGAACAACAATGGGCTGACATTTTTACAAAACCTTTGGATTTCACTCGTTTTGTTACATTCATAGTGAAATAGGGGTTATGCATCCTCATGGCTTAAATTGAGGGGGAGTTTTTGAAACTTGGGAAGTCTATGTGTGAATCTGAAATTAAAATAATATGAGCATAGTATTTCATACATATATGACTCTGTGATTCCTCTTACATGCTGAAAGTTCTTACTACATTACTCGTGTTATACATTTTGTAGTTTTTGCCATGTCTAGTAATTGGAATAATTACTTACACTAAATCTGGTCATGGTTGAACTTTCTTGCTGTTTTGAACTTGTTGCATGCTCACAAATGCTTTTAATCATAAAGAATTAATCAAGTAATCAACTCACATGTTGCGTTTTTATGAACAAATATAACTTGAGAAAAGATCAAGAGAATATGCATGCATTGCACTTTTTTTTTGAGATGGCTTATCATTGCACTTAGATATGAACTTGGAAGAAGTTGTGTATGACTAAAACCATGTCCTTAAGCTTCTGATTGTCAAATGACATAGGCTTGGCTTGGTTGGTTAGAATAAGGCAGATGCGCATATAATCTCTTGCAAATATCATATGATCTAAATTTATACTTTGAAAAATAATAAAATGCAGCAACTAGTGTCATGCTTTCAGGTTTTGAAATAGTTAAGTTTGTGAGATCATGACTTGCTTAAATTGAAAATTACATTTGATCTCTAGCATGGCTTACACTACTTTATGTATTTCATTGATGTGATAATGTAAGGTACTTGATAGTATGACTTGGATGAGCTTTGTTTATATGTATATGTTATAATATGCTCATAACAACTAAAGAGGGAGAGATAATTTGTTTATATGCTCATGACTTGCTGAATACATTGTCAAAGGGGGAGAGATAAGCATGAAGAGAAAGAGAATATGTGCATAAGAAGAGATAATAAAGGGGGAAAGATAATATGGGATAATTTTTCTTCTCATTTTACTTTTGATTTATAAAGGGGGAGAAATTGCCTTCAAAACTTTTATGTGAATAAGCAAATGTTCGAATTTTAAATGGTGTTTCCAATGCATTCATCAAGGGGGAGATTGTAAGACCTATATGTGCTGAATACATTGGCTTGTAGTGAATACACTTGGATTTGATGATAAAAGTTTTGAATATCACCAAAAAACCTTTTTATCAAGGTCCGACTCTAGCTCTGAGCTACAGCAAGGTCCGACGGTAGGTCTGGCTTAGTTTGGGTAGCTCCGGTTACGTTCGATGCTAGATCCGACTAGTTTTGGTTAGTTCCAGTGAAGTTTTGTCTTTAGCTCCGACATGTCTTTGATAGCTCCGACATGTTTTTGCTAAGCTTGGTTGTGCTAGTTTTATAAGATCCGGCAGGAGCTTGGTTGTACTAGTTTTGGTAAGCTTCGGCGCTAGGTTCTACTAGCTTTTGTTAGCTCTGGCTCAAGGTTCGGGTTGCTCTGGCAAGGTCCGGAACTTGATCGTAGTGCTTCTGCTTTTCATTTGCAATGTTTTGTACTTTCTTTACATTGTTGGAAAGTTTGCTTAGTATTCTTTTACTAAGTTTTTTTGGTGCGTTTTGGATGATATGGCTGATATCGTTTTGCTATGCTTTGCAACATGCTTATGTGAGGTTCTCACGTAAGGTGTTGTGTTCGGAACTAACTTGAGTCAAGTCAAGGACTTGGGCTCGTATGGATTGGTTGTTTATTCATGTGCAGGTGTTGCTTGAGTTCAAGACATGACTGGTGACGGGATCCATTGGACTAGTCTCAGGGAGGAGATGAGGTTCCAACAACCAAATTCAGGAGGAATTGTGGTTGAGCTGATCAGGAGGTTGCGCAACATGATTGAATCAAGAACAATGCATATGAAGGTATCGTGGACGTCATTGGAAGATGTTTGCACGTGTGCAAGGAGTGCATGGACGTGGCTACATGGTTCCGAGACGTGATGAAGAGATGTGGACGTAAAGAGTTGGTCGGAAAGGTCCAACCGACTAGGTTATGGACTCAGGCTGCGGCTGAGTCGGGGTTGACTCAAATATGGAAAGATTTGAGTTGGTTATGATAGGATTTCATGTGGGTCACGAATTTGAGTTGTTTAGTAATGTGGGATACGTTCCTAAGGTGTTTGGAAGTCTTAAGATTGCTTCTATCTGCGTATAGAAGAATCTTGAGCAGTTATGGAAAGTTACGATTCGTGATCTGAGTAGGATTGGAGTCCTAGTTGATATTGGGTTGGCCTAAGGGCTGGTTATATAAGCGAGGGAGCCCAGAGCTTGTGGTGAACGACTTTGGGGGCTGTTCATTTTGTGTTCTATTGAATAAAATTCGTAGGTTGAAGGAACTTTTGTGCCTTGTTCGTCCGACTTGTTCCAGACAAGTTTTACTCGTCAAGTTTCTGGACAGCACTACCTTTAGTCGGTGGTTTTATCATAACTCGAGTTTTACAGATCCAATTGACGTGATTCTTTTTGGGTTGTCTTCACAACTTGATTATATATCATATATCAAAATTTCACGGTCATTGGATTTGTGGTTTATGATCTACACGAGTTTCTTTGCAGCATTCTAGAACTGTTTTTTTCTCGGGTAGGGCAGATTGACCTTGTTTGATCTTTCGATAATGGCTTGAGTTTTTCTCAACGGATTTGAGTGATTCCTTTTGTGTTGTCTTCGTGACTTGATTATCTATGATATCCATCACTTTTGTCACGGTGAAACACATTTATATTAGTTTCACACACAATTTCTTTAAGAGATCGTTTTTCTGCCGAAGGGGTTAGGGTTTAATTGTTTCCGCTGCGTAAGATTTTTAAATCTACCATTCACCCCCCCCTCTGGTAGCTTTTCACGTGCTCTTCGATCCTACAATTAAAATAACTTACATCGACTGGCTGTAGTCGGCGTAAGATCAGTTACTTACGTTGGTTACGAACCCATGGCCGACGTAAGTTAGCAATCCAAAAGTATTTAATGCATAACTTACGTCAGCTTATCCTAGGCCGATGTAAGTAATTGGACCGACGAGATTTAATGTCCTAATAACGTCAGCCGATTCCTATATCGACATAAGTTGCCAGGAAGATGTAAGTTAAGGGATTAACCCTAAATCCCGAGGGCCGCATGCGTAGCCCATTCTACGCGCGTGTCCTGCTCCTTCTCGCACCCGAGCTATCGTCGCCGCTGTAAGTGATCGGGATTCCTGTAGTGAAGTTACCAGGTTGGAAGCAAAAATTGTTGTCCTATGATGGGTGGGAAGTGCTTATCAGGTCTGTGTTGTCCTCAATCCCAACCCACTTTCTTATGGTTTTCAAACTTCCAAGGTGGGCAAGAACTAAAATTGACAAAATACGAAGAAGCTTCCCGTGGAAAGATTATGAACAACAAAACACACAATCCTCAAGGTGCCTAGTTCGCTGGTCAGTGTGCACAAGACTGAAGAGGTGGGGGCTTAGGCATCAATGAAATCACTCCTCAAGCACAAGGACAAAACCAAAAGGGAGTTGTTCTTTAACTCTACCTTGGTTGTTATTGGCAACAGAGAAGACACACTACTCTGGGAGGGCCGTTGGCTTCAAGGCATGGCACCCAAACATCTGGCTCCCACCCTGTTCTTGCTGGCTCGGCACAAAGGGAAAACAGTTAAAACAGAACTAATGAATATGAACTGGATTTCAAATATCAAAAGGTTTGACAGTGAGACCTTGCTAGATGAATATGTGCTCCTTTAGTCCCTCCTCTCGGAGGTGCAGCTGATGGAGGAAAGAGATGCTATTATGTGGAAGTGGATGTGCTCTGGCCAATTCTTTGTTAAGTCGGCTTACGAGGAGGTTCAATTCATTGGTGCCATACCTTAGCCTCACTCCTCCATTATTTGGCAAGCCAAGACCGAGCCCAAATTCAAATTCCTTGCCTGGCTAGCGTGGCACCAACGAGCATCGACGGCTGACAACATGATCAAGAAAAACATACCTGCAAATCCGATCAGCTCCCTCTATTTTTGTCTGCCAGAAACAATAGATCATCTGTTGACTGAATGCAACTTCACAGAAGCTGTTTGGGAGGAAGTCACCTAGATGCTACACATTTATCCTCCAGTGGCGATGATGCTACTGTCCGGCGTGGCGCACTGTCTACAGACCTTGACTCTGATGAAGCCACAATGCCATAAGAGGAAAATTGCAGGGTACGTTATTCTTTTTTGGTGACATATTTGCACTATAGGAATCACGATAATAGACGACGACTAGAAACCATCATCTATAAGGCACTTACCGTCATCTATAAGGTTCCTTATAGACGACGATAAGTGCTTATAGACGATGGTTCCCTGCTGTCTACGATTATTTATCATCTATAGGCCTATAGACAACGGTTATCGTCGTCTATAACATAATTGACGACGACCAAGTTTAGCCATCGTCAATAAGTAACTCCATCCACGTGGCAGCGAGGGACCCTTATTGACGACGGTCGTAGGTAACCGTCGTCTATAAGGTTCCTTATAGACGATGGCCATCAGGAAACCGTTGTCAATAAGTGTCCTTATAGACGACGACCATAAGAAAATCATCGTCTATAAGGTTCATTATAGACGACGACCATCAGGAAACCGTCGTCTATAAGGTTTGTATTTAAAAAAACTGAAAACTCTGCCCTGGCTTTGAGGCCAGCCCTGGCTCGATGGCCAGCTCACACAAACATATACGTGTGTTGATATTTCCTGCGCACTACTAACAAATCATTCCTAGCAATGGTGTCAAAAATGCTTGTTTATAGTTCTTAAATCACAGATATAAATCTGCAACCGCACGGAATCTATCGATGTCGTATTTTTCCTTTTAGAGTATTCCCAAAGGGTGTCATTTATATTCTCCCAAAGGAAGTCTAGGTGGAATCTAAGCAATCATCAAATGGAGAGTCTAGGTTGGTCTAGGTAGGGTTCTAGCAAGGATGGATAAAGGATAATTGGAGGTAGTGTGACACACACAAGAGCATTCTATCCTAAGGGGGTAAATGAGGCAAAGAGGGATAGGCTAAGAGTTAGGTAGATACTCATATTGTGCTTCTAATATACATATACATAGTCTAAGTTAGTTACTAATGATTATATCAATTATGAATTCACATGCTAAGTGGATTAACACATCGGGCACAAGTTTACCCCTAGCAATTTTAGGACTACTCCCGCCAAGAGCCTGTGGCATAGCCAAACGTGGAGGATTATAGGGGATAGATATGGCTGTCACCACCTACTGCCTACCTCTTAAATCAGTGGGTCTACGAGACATTCAACGCTACTTATCTATCCAAGCACCATGCTAGCATATTAAGTAATTACCTTAAGGGTCTAGCACAAACCATCCTAAGGCAATGAACTAAATCATTGTTGAACCAATGTTCATACATAGCATAAATGATTCACATTAACATAATCATATCATAGCTAATTAGACTATAGTGGGGGTTTGTAGTGTTTATGATGATATGATGGGAATGGTATAGCACAATCAGAAATACTACTCCTACCACATATATAGAATCCAGAATCAAATAAGAAACACTTCATCCAAGTATATGAACAATATAAGACTAAAGATAACATCTTTATTAATAGCAAAGTCACAAATACAAATAGGAATATGAGAGCCATACCTTTTCCAATTAGGAATTGGGAATAGACTCCTACTCCTTCTCCTACTTGGACTATGGACTAGAGGCTCTCCTCTCCATAGCCTAAACTCCTCTAGACCTATGGAGAATAGTGTATACAATGGATGAATACTCAAGTGGTTTGTGTGTGAAGTGAGGGTAGGGGGTCCTATTTATAAGTGTAGAAGGGTCGGTTCCTGCCACCAAAAGCGCGTGAATCAGTCACCACTGACTTCTTCAAGCCGGGAGGAGCCAACACGTGGTGATTGACCGAGTTTGGCACCAGGACCAAGTCAGTCGACTAGGGGGGTCGGCCGACCTGGTCTCTGCACCACATCTCGTGTGCTTTCTCCAGGTGAAAGCATCTAGGCCCCCATGAGGTACGGTTTTGGTGATTAATGACAACCATTGGATTTTACTAATGAATTTGTGAATGTAAGGTCCCCATAATCACTCAATCATATGAAATCTATATGTCATTGGAGACCCATATACAATCACGTTATGAGATCGAATCAACGATATGAAGACAAGAAGTGAAAGCTCTTATGTCAAAGTCATTCAACCACAATTGATGACACTTAATGCTTGACAACCATCAGAAGTACATTTCCAACAAAAGTCTAAGAGGTCAATCGAGCAAGACACAAAAGAATCACTTAGAAACAACTCGAAGCAAACAAAATCAATTCACCGGATCAACCGATGATTTTTGAGAACAACACATCAATCGAGTTGGTTCAGCAGAAGAAGAAGACCTCAGAACAAAGAACTCACCGGATCATCCGATGTTAAGGGCTCAGCTACATCGGTCCATCAGTACATTTTGCAGTATCCTTGGACCAAGTGTAGCACCGGATCATCTGATGTACAGAAATACACACATCGGTCAATCACTCCAGTAAGCATCAAGTTTGAGTCAATTCTGGAGGAAGAGCCACCGGATCATCCGATGATAAGACAAGTGCAACATCGGTCTAACAACGGTCATATCTAACACAATGACGTCAGCTAAAGTAAACTTGACCGATGATAACTAAAGGGTAGACATCGGATCATCCGGTGTTCGCAGAAAAGTTCTGTTAGCCTACTTTTCCAACGGCTATTTCATGGAGGCTAGCTTTAAATACCCCCTAATCCTGTCATTTCGACAGGTCTTGATCACAAAACATTCTCTACACATCCACAAGCGTTCAAGACCAAGAGCCATCACTTCTACATCATTTTGACCACATACACACCAAGAGATAGGCTAGAACTAGCTAGAGAGAGAGAGCTTGTGTGCCTCCATTCTGGGTGAGTGGAATCTCTAGGATAGTGAGAGCCTCAAGGGAGTGCCCCTTGGTGTTTGTAACTGTGAGAGACTTCCGGAGCTTGCCAAGGCGTTTGTGGAAGCCCGGAGCGTCGAAGTTGTACAAGGCTTGAGCTCCACCTTGCCAAGGTTGGCAAACGGAGAAGAATAGTGGAGATCCCTCGTCTCGGTGACTTGGGTGTGGCTAAACCCTTTGGTGGGTGCCACAACGTGGATGTAGGAAGATCTTGACGATCTTGTCGAACCACGGGTAAATCCTCGTGTCTCCTCGGGAGTTTGCATCCTCTTCCTCTCCCCTACATTTATGCATTTTATATTCCGCGATGTTGCTATTTACTTCAATGCATAGATAGTTTGCGTAGGGAATTGGGCTTTTAGGAATTAAGTTTTATTGTTTAGATTTTTGAAAAGAAGCCCAATTCACCCCCCCTCTTGGGCATTCGATCCTTACAATTGGTATCAGAGCAAGGTTGCTCATAGGATCATTCTAGCTTCACCGCTAGAGAGCTAAAATGGCCAAGGTTGGGGGTTCGATTCCTATCTTCGAGGGCAAGAACTTTGCCTATTGGAAAGCACGCATGCGCGCTTATCTAGAGGCTATTGCTCCCAAAGTATGGGAAGCGACCCACGCGGGGTTTGGAGAACACAACTATGTTGGTGATCAAATTAAATGGGATGCTAAAGCTAGGAATGCAATCTATGAGTGCATTAGTCAAGATGTTTTTTCTAGGATTGCTAGCAAAGAAAAGGCATGTGAAATTTGGGCTTGCTTAATAGAGATTCATGAGGGTTCTTCTCGAGTGAAGGAACTTAAATATCACATGCTTAAAGCAAAATATGATGAATTTAAGATGCTACCTGATGAAAATGTTAATGAGACGTTCTCTCGCTTGAATGTACTTATTGAAGAAATTAATGCTCTTGACATTGCTTCTCTTGGCAAGGGACTCATCAACCGCAAGATCCTCATGCTCCTTCCCAAGCCAAAGTACAACATCATCAACTCCATGCTCCAAAAAGAGTCTCTTGACCACATTGAAGTTTCGGAGCTCATTGGAGAAATTCACGCTCATGAGATGAGTGTACTTGGGATGATAGAGCAATCATCTTCAAAAACAATTGCTCTAAAGGCCTCCACCAAGAAAACAAGCCTCAAGAAGAAGAAGGTGGTTGAGCCTAGCTCAAGTGAAGAGGAGCAAGCATCAAGTGAAGATGAAGATGATGAGCTTGCATTGATGATGAGGAAGTTCTCACGCTTGAACTCCAAGATTACCAAGAAGGGATACACCTTTGATCCCAAGAAGAAAGCGTTTCTACCAAGGAGAGATGATCACAAGACTTGCTACAATTGTGGTGATCAAGGCCACATCTCCTATGATTGTCCAAAACTGGACAAAAGAAGAGAGAACCACAAGAGCAAGCATCGCAAGCTTGAAGAAAGTGATGATGATGAAGAAGAGGCCAAACCCAAACCAAAAGCCTTTGGGAAGAAGAAACATGACAAGGGAAAGAAGGCAAGACTCTTCCCAAAGAAGAGAAATGGCCCACAAAAGGTGTTCATGTGTGAGGCAAATGAATGGGTCACCGACGAAGAAACAAGTGATGAAGAGAGTGAAGCGGAAGAAGAAAGCTTGGTCGGTCTCACCATTGCCAACAATGATAACTCACCTATTCATCCACCGCCCATGTGCCTCATGGCGAAAGGTAACAACAAGGTATGTGACGACTCTAGTGATGATGAGCTTTCCCTCGATGATTTAACTTATTTGATAAATGAATATCATGCTATCATTAAGAGGGAAAAGAGTAAGGTTAAAGCTCTTGAAGAAACTCGTGCTAGACTTGAGAGTGCTAACCTCGATTTGCTTGACAAGTACGAAAGCATACTCAAAGAGCATGACACGCTCAAATCTCATGTCAAGCAAATTGAGGAAGAAAAGGCTAAAATCAAGTTAGATAATCATGAGCTTAACTTAGCACACCAAACGCTCTTGGAAGAGCACAATAAGTTAGTACAAGAACATCAAACACTTAACCTTGCTCATGACGTGCTTGATCAAGAGTTGAAAAATATAAAGAAGCAAACTCTTAATGATAGGATATCCATTACTTCTCATGTCACTAATGCCTTGAACAAGTCTTTGCCTTTGAAAGAAAATGTTAGGGAGAAGGACTTGTTGGAAGAAATTGAGAGTCTCCGCACTAGTGTGTCTAGACTTCCAAAAGGGGAAGTCAAACACAAGGAAATACTCTTCCAACAAGCAAAGGCCTTCAACAAGAGAGGACTTGGATCCTTCCCGGTGCCTAACAAAGGAAAGGTGCCCTCACCAGAGCTTAGAACAAGCTTCATCAAGGAAGTTGGTTCTTATTGCCAACATTGTGAGGTCACCGGTCACCACACAAGGGAGTTTCCTCTTCCTAACCAACCTTCTCCAAAGTTGCCTATTAATTACAAATCTACTTTCAATGATTGTTATTATCTCTTAAGTAAAGTAGATGGCAAGGTGAAGGCTAGGTTCATCGGCAAAGACATGAAGGACATGAAGGGGAAGCTCCCCAAGCAACTTTGGGTCCCAAAGACACTTGTATCACACATACAAGGACCTAAGTTGGCTTGGGTGCCTAAAGTTAAAAATTGAATTCATGTGTGTAGGTGAACTACAAAGCTGGAGGAAAGCATTGGGTACTCGATAGCGGGTGCACCCAACATATGACCGGCAATGATGGTATGTTCACCACCATAGAAAACCCCGACAATCATGAACAAGTCACCTTTTGTGATAACTATAAGGGAGAGGTAATTGGGTTAGGTAAAATTGCTATTTCAAATGATTTATCCATTTCCAATGTTTTGTATGTCAAGTCACTTAGTTTTAATTTACTTTCCATTGCACAACTATGTGATCTTGGACTAACATGCACATTTAGCAAAAATGATGTTGTTGTAAGTAGTGAAACAAGCCAAGACATAGTCTTCAAAGGATTTCGGCATGGACATCTCTACCTAGTAGATTTCTCCAACAAGAATGCTAGCTTGACCACTTGTCTTTTCACTAAGACAAGCTTGGGTTGGCTATGGCACCGACGCATAGCGCATATAGGGATGAGCAAACTCAAGAAGTAATTCAAGCTTGGGATGGTGACCAGCGTGAAGGATGTCACATTTGAGAAGAACAAGCTTTGTAGCGCTTGTCAAGCCGGGAAGCAAGTTGCTTCACACCACCCAATGAAGACAATGGTGTCAACCTCCAAGCCACTTGAGCTACTCCACATGGACCTCTTCGGACCGTCCACATATCAAAGCCTTGGCGGTAACCTCTATTGTCTTGTTATAGTTGATGACTACTCTCGCTATGCTTGGACTCTATTTCTAGGTGACAAGAGTGAAACTCCGGAAGTGTTCAAGACCTTCGCCAACCACGCTCAAAGGGAATTTCAACTTCCCATCATCAAGGTCCGGAGTGACAACGGCACCGAATTCAAAAACTACAACATTGGGGAGTGGTGTGACCGTGAAGGCGTGAAACATGAGTTTTCGGCCACATACACGCCTCAACAAAACGGTATCGTTGAAAGGAAGAACAAGACACTCATCACTCTGGCGAGAGTAATGCTTGATGACTACGACACGTCGGAGAAGTTTTGGGCCGAAGCAATCGACACGGCATGCCATGCCGCAAATAGGGTCTATCTCCATCGACTACTTCAAAAGACCCCGTACGAGCTTCTCATTAGGAGAAAGCCCAACATCTCCTACTTTTGAGTCTTTTGATGCAAGTGCTACATCTACCGCAAGAAAAGGCTCGGTAAGTTTGAAAGAAGATGTGATGTTGGTATATTTCTTGGTTATGCATCAAACTCAAAAGCATATCGAGTATTCAACCAAACCTCCGGTTTAGTTGAGGAAAGTTGTGATGTTGATTTTGATGAATCTAATGGCTCCCAAGAAGAGAGTTTTGGTCATGATGAAATAGATGATGTGCCTCTACGAGAAGCCATGAAGAACATGACCATTGGAGACATCAAGCCTGAAGTTGAGGAGAGCCATGATCAAGGGGGAGCTTCAAGTTCCAACAACAACACCTCCATGGCGCCTCAAGTTGACGAAGAAGAGAAGGATGATCCATTGCCGACTCAAGACTCACAAGCACAACAACATCAAGAAGAAGAAGAAGTTCATGATCAAGTCCAACCACAAGAGGAGCAACACGCATCACCTTCGCCAAGTGCTTCACAACCACTTATGAGGCATGGACGCATCTCCAAGGCGCATCCAATGGACCAAATCATTGGAAGTCCGTCAAGGGTTGTAAGTACACGTTCTCGCCATTTCGCTTCATTTTTGTGAGCACTACTCGTTTGTTTCAGGTGTAGAACCCACTCATATTAAGGAAGCACTCCAAGACCCAAATTGGGTAATGGCCATGCAAGAACTCAACAACTTCATCTGCAATGAAGTTTGGGTGTTGGAGGAGCGACCCAAGGACAAGAACATCATCAGAACAAAGTGGGTGTACCACAACAAACAAGACGAGAATGGCGTTGTGGTCCACAACAAGGCAAGACTTGTGGCCAAAGGGTTCTCGCAAGTTGAAGGACTAAACTTTGGGGAGACATTTGCCACGGTCGCCCGGCTAGAAGCCATCCGTATACTCCTTGCTTTTGCTTCACATCATAATATTAGACTTTATCAAATGGATGCGAAAAGTGCCTTTCTTAACGGTTACATTAACGAGCTTGTTTATGTTGAACAACCTCCCGGGTTTGAAGATTCGAGGAATCCTAATAATGTGTATAGGTTGCACAAGGCGCTCTACAGGCTCAAGCAAGCACCTAGGGCGTGGTATGAACGACTACGGGATTTCCTTATCATGCAAGGATTCAAGATCGGGAGGGTGGACACTACGCTCTTCACCAAAGACATCACGGAGATTTGTTTATTTGTCAAATTTATGTTGATGATATTATTTTTGGTTCAACTAACAAAGCTCTTAGCCATGAGTTTGGCAAAATGATGTCTAGGGAATTCGAGATGTCAATGATTGGAGAGCTCAACTTCTTCCTTGGATTTAAAATCAAGCAACTTCAAGAGGGGACCTTCGTCTATCAAGAGGAGTACACCAAGGACCTCTTGAAGAAATTTGAGATGGGAGATTGTAGCTCAAGAAGCACTCCAATGGCAACTAATTGTCATCTCGATGCGGATAAGGACGGTAAACCTATTGATCAATCTAACTACCATTCTATGATTGGTTCATTGCTTTATCTTACCGCATCTAGGCCCGATATCATGTTTAGTGTATGCTTGTGTGCTAGCTTTCAAGCGGCACCTAAAGAATCGCATAGGAAGGCGGTCTTTAGGATACTTAGGTATCTTAAGCATACCCCTAATGTGGGCTTGTGGTACCCTAAAGGTGCAAAATTCCATCTCTTGGGATACTCGGATTCAGACTTTGCCGAATGCCGTGTGGATCGTAAGAGTACCTCCGGTGGGTGCCACTTGCTTGGGCGTTCCCTAGTATCTTGGTATAGCAAGAAGCAAAATTCCATTGCCTTGTCCACGGCGGAAGCGGAATATATAGCGGTCGGTGCATGTTGTGCCCAAATTCTTTATATGAAGCAAACCCTTTTTGGACTTTGGTATTAAACTTGGTTGTGTGCCTCTCCTTTGTGACAATTAAAGTGCGGTTAAGATAGCTAAAAACCCCGTTCAACACTCCCGCACTAAGCACATTGATATTCGCCATCATTTATTGAGGGACCATGAAGCTAAGGGAGACATCTCATTGCGAGGTGTTAGGTCCGAAGAACAATTGGCGGATATCTTCACTAAACCACTTGATGAGAAAACTTTTTCTAGGCTAAGAAGTGAGTTAAATGTGCTAGATGCAACAAACGTCATGTAAGAATGCACTTCATATAGGTCTTGCCTAACTCTCAAAGGATAGGGGTGAGCAAGGGTTAGCTTGGGATGGAGGTTCTTTTGGGTTTCCCCAAGGTTTGGAGAGTGGCTCTCCCTGAAGAAGCCTTTGAAAGGTTCAAATTTGACAAGATAGATTTATTTTATGCCTTGCATGATGCCTGCCATATAGACATGTAATTTCTTGCACTATAAAATTGCTTGGCATTGCATACGGTAGATTGTCACAAAGGGGAACCCACCTCATGAGAAAGAGACTTGTTTGAAATGCAATATCTCAACTCATATAAGGTGGAAAGAACAAAATGTTAGGTGCGTTAATGCCTAGAGGAACATGCTCTAAAGAGATAGAAGTCTTCGTACTCTACCTCACAAAGCATGGGCCTTACATTTTATTTGGATGATTTCCTCCTATTTTTCTCGGTGTTCCATTTGCTTTAAGGCCTAGCCAAGTTATTGGCATATTAGTATTTTTGAGGGGTAAGGGGTTGCCCAAAAAGTCCTAAGACATGTGTTTCTCATTGTTTGTTTGCTTGGTCAAAGGACATATATGGGATGTTGCTGTTTAGTAGTCATCGGATTATCCGATGCTTAGGTCAGACCATCATCGGATTAGTTGGTGTTCAAAAGCCAAGAGTCAGACCAGCCAGCAACACAAATCAACCGACGCGTTCATTTGGAAACACATCGGTCCATTCGGTGTTCACAATTCTGGAACTATGATGTATTCCACCGATGACATTCCCTTCCACGTCGTTCCATCCAATGTCAACGGTACCTTTTTGAATACCCTTACTGTGACATTCGATCGATGCTGTCTCTTTGCACGTCGGTCCATCCGATGTCAATGATACCTTTTTGAATACCCTTACTGTGCCATTCAACCGATGCTTCTATCGTTTCTACATCGGTCTATCCGGTGTTGAATTTACGGCTAGGGTTTGGGACCCACTATTTAAACGGCCGTTCGCCTCCTCTCTTCTCTTCCCTGACCCCGACTTCACCTCCGCAGCCGATCCTCTCGTCCAAGCGCCGCCACCACCGACTACCGCCGCCGCTGCCGCCCTCCGGCCACCGCACCACCTCAGCCGCCGCCGCACCACCTCAGCTGCCACCGCACCACCTCCGCCGATCGCCATCCGTGCACCACCACCGCCGATGCCCTCCCCAGCAGCCACACCACCACCTTCTCGCCGTCACCGTGGTGCCTCCCCCAAACGGTCACGTCTCTTCGTCGGTAGGGTTTCCGACCGCATCAACCTTCGTGTCGTCGTTCCGTGCATCGTCGACTTCGTTCACGCGCTTTGCCTCGTCGCAATGGCTCGTGACAAGAAGAACAAGGGCAAGGCCATTGCAGAGCCGGCCGCAAAGAAGCAGAAGCTCTCAAAGGAGAAGAAGAAGGCGTTGATGGCCCCTCGCGCTGCCGAGTAGAGAGAGCATGGCCGAGGAGGATCACTGAGGATCTGTGAGGCTCGTCCGAGGCAGCCTCCCGTGATCGATGAGTCCGAGGCCGAAGAAGAGCCGGAAGAGCCACTCGTCCGCCGGCGCTCAGCCCGGACCTGTGGGGGGCATCGCGCGGCAGCACCACGTCCGAGACCGATGGCTGCCAATCATCGTGAGGACAAGGAGGCCCAGAGAGCGATCTACGAGATGGATACCATCGTCCGTGTCGGTGAAGGTGTCCAATTGACAGATTACCGGAAGATGAAGGCCAAGCAACTCCGAAGACTCAGATGGAGTATCTTGCTCGAGCAGTGGTACACGCAGCCCAGAGAGGCTCTTGTGGACAGTCGTTTCTGGACTGTGACACAGGCGTTGCTCTATGAGACCTACAGAAGCCGAGGCCACAAGTTATTCCAGCACAAATTTCTGGACTAGGATCAGCTCGCCCTGGCTGTAGAGACAGAGATACGCCCCTACTTTGAGAGGTACAGAGGGTTGGTTCAGTTGATGTCCTATGAGAGGAGTGCTTATGTGGAGTATTGGGTACGCGTGTTCTACGCTACCCTATACGTCTCTGAGGGCCGCAGGTCGATTGACTTCATGTTCATGGGACAGCACCATCACCTGACGAGACAGACGCTTGCACAGCTACTGGGAGTGGACCTGCATGACACTTGCGTGCATAAGAGGGTGTATGGTCAGGCAGATCCACCGAGGAGGCCACTCACTGGAGGAGTGGCACCACCACTGGAGGAGATACATTCTCTGTTTGGGCCGACCTTCTCTCCAGACCAGCCGAGGGTAACGGCACTACTAACTCCTGCTGCACGCACAGTGCACCTTGCCTTGCGCCGCACTCTCTTGCCGAGGTCCGATTACTTAGAGGGGTTCACCAGCCTGCAGCAGACCCTCCTGTTCTACATCATGAACGGGATGGAATTTGATATAGTGGACGTCCTCATATGCGAGATGGCGGATGTGATCACTGACGGAGTGGGCATGATGAGGTAGCTCGTGTATGGACACTGGATCAGCTACCTTCTCTCCATGATGGTCCCTGAGGAGTCCGCCGTGCATGACCGTCTCACTGACGAGAGTGTCACACGGTTCGGTCACTACTGTGCCCCAGCTCCTGGAGACCGCCGCCTTGGCCGTTCAGTCGAGCGTCAGGTCAGGGCTCGTCTATCTGAGGAGGACTGGTCGGATCTGGAGAAGGAGGATGAGAGGCTGGCTGAGGCAGAGGCACAGGGTGAGGACCTGCAGCATATATGGTCTGAGAGCGACACAGATGACAGTGTTGAGGAGTACTTCCCACCTCCTCCCTCACCCAGGCAGCACAACGTGGAGGCTGGAGGATCTACAGTGCCACCCCCTACTCCACCTCCCGTCTCAGAGGCACAGGTTTCTCAGCCTTCCGATCTCACATCCCTCCTACAGCAGATGGTTGAGCAGCAGCGCTTGGACCCGCTTGCAGCTAAGCAGGCCCGAGCGGAGCAGGCCGCACGCCTTCTGGAGCTCCAGCAACAGTAGGAGATGCAGTGCCAGATCGCCCGTGAGAGGCGTGAGGACACTGACCGGCTGACTGGGCTGATCGACCAGATGCACCAGCGCTCCCTCAACCAGCAGCAGCAGACGCAACAGTCGATGATGGGCATCCTGGGGTTGATCACCAACCTCTACACCCAGACCGGGATTGCCCTCCCGTCACAGCTGCCAGGAGTTGCTCCATCTCCACCTGTCCTCGCTCCAGCTGCCGCTCCGGTGCCGACCACGCCGATCCCTTCGATTAGCATGTCTCCACTGCTGGCCCCCGGCGCACCGACTCACTCTCCACTGCCGGCCACGACACTATTCCAGCAGACGCCGGCATCCGTCGTCAGTGCCCCTGTTCCAACAGCTCCTACCCAGCAGGCACCGACGACGGCTCCTATGGCTCCTACGGCTCCGACAGCTCCTACCACCTCTACTCCAGGCAGCAGCTCCGACGACAGCACCCCCAACGGTGACCAGTTCGTCATCGCGCCTAGTACTCAGGGTCCTTAGGCACTCGGATCCCTTTTTGGTGTCTTGATGCCAAAGGGGGAGAAGAGTTAGAGGAGTCAGGGGGAGGATAGCTTAGTCTCAGGGGGAGTGTCCTAGCCTTAGGGGGAGTTTACCTATATCATCTTTTGTAATTCGATATTATCATCTTTTGTAATTCGATACTTTTGCTACTCATTTGGTGTTTATTGAGTACTCTTAAGTTGTTAATCGATTGATCTTATTTGGTGCCTATCTTATGATCACTTATTCACTTGAGTTATTCTTTGATTGAGCTTTCAAATTTTAAGTGTAATAATCTTGTATTCATTGCATATCCTCTTAAGCTTTGTACTATCAAATTCATTACTATTGTGCTTTAAATTATTGTGTTGTCATCAATCACCAAAAAGGGGGAGATTGAAAGCATCTAGGCCCCCATGAGGTTCGGTTTCGGTGATTAATGACAACCATTGGATTTTACTAATGAATTTGTGAATGCAAGGTCCCCATAATCACTCAATCAAATGAAATCTATATGTCATTGGAGACCCATATACAATCACTTTATGAGATCGAATCAATGATATGAAGACAAGAAGTGAAAGCTCTTATGTCAAAGTCATTCAACCACAATTGATGACACTTAATGCTTGACAACCATCAGAAGTACATTTCCAACAAAAGTCTAAGAGGTCAATCGAGCAAGACACAAAAGAATCACTTAGAAACAACTCGAAGCAAACAAAATCAACTCACCGGATCAACCGATGATTTTTTTAGAACAACACATCGATCGAGTTGGTTCAGCAGAAGAAGAAGACCTCAGAACAAAGCACTCAACGGATCATCCGATGTTAAGGGCTCAGCTACATCGGTCCATCAGTATAGTTTGCAATATCCTTGGACCAAGTGTAGCACCGGATCATCCGATGTACAGAAATACACACATCGTTCAATCACTCTAGTAAGCATCAAGTTTGAGTCAATTCTGGAGGAAGAGCCACCAGATCATCTGATGAGAAGACAAGTGCAACATCGGTCTAACAACGGTCATATCTGACACAATGACGTCAACTAAAGTGAACTTGACCGATGATAACTAAAGGGGAGACATCAGATCATCCGGTGCTCGCATAAAAGTTCTGTCAGCCTACTTTTCCAACGGCTATTTCGTAGAGGCTGGCTTTAAATACCCCCTAAACCTGTCATTTTGACAAGTCTTGATCACAAAACATTCTCTACACATCCACAAGCGTTCAAGACCAAGAGCCATCACTTCTACATCATTTCGACCACATACACACCAAGAGATAGGCTAGAACTAGCTAGAGAGAGAGCTTGTGTGCCTCCATTCTGGGTGAGTGGAATCTCTAGGATAGTGAGAGCCTCAAGGGAGTGCCCCTTGGTGTTTGTAACTGTGAGAGACTTTCGGAGCTTGCCAAGGCGTTTGTGGAAGCCTGGAGGGTCGAAGTTATACAAGGCTTGAGCTCCACCTTGCCAAGGTTGGCAAATGGAGAAAAATAGTGGAGATCCCTCGTCTCGATGACTTGGGTGTGGCTAAACCCTTTGGTGGGTGCCACAACGTGGATGTAGGAAGATCTTGACGATCTTGCCGAACCACGGGATAAATCCTCGTGTCTCCTCGGGAGTTTGCATCCTCTTCCTCTCCCCTACATTTATGCATTTTATATTCCACGATGTTGCTATTTACTTCAATGCATAGATAGTTTGCGTAGGGAATTGGGATTTTAGGAATTAAGTTTTATTGTTTAGATTTTTTGAAAAGAAGCCCAATTCACCCCCCCTTTGGGCATTCGATCCTTACACCAGGTCACTACCAAGTGGGTCCCATCCCTTGATATGGGTGCTACACCATTGGATGTCCTTGGATACTTCTGTTTGTGGGCCATTTGATCCATGTGGTGCCACATGTTGGTGCTTGATTGGCTGGGATGATATTTCATAGGATTGCTCCCCCTCTTTTACCTCATTTCCTGCAATAATTCCCTGCATGCACTATTTCTCAAAGGACAAGTGGAAATAGGTTAAATAGAAATGTGATGTGTGTAAGAAATGATAATCTGTTCACATAATTGAGTTATATTGACGAGTGAAATCGGTATATAACAGCCATCAACAACAGGCATATGAAAGCAGAGGTACCATAACAAGCTAGACAATATTACTTGATTTTGTTTACACCTGAAACACCGCCTAGCGCTATTACATGATTAAATGATACCCTCGAGAACTGCAGGCCTTCAAACCAAGGAAGATATAGTGCATGCTAAACCCTTGAACTCAAGGAACAATCTTTGATCTACTAGTAGCGATCTCGATGGTCATGGCGTCTGCATACAGATACAAAACAAAGTTAGAAGCTACCAAAACCATGAGTAATAGTTTTCAGTTAGCACATTCTTTTCAGTTAGCAGAAATGAGTAATAGTTTTCCCTTTTTTCCAATCGACATTTTTGTTCTCTATTTGAATAGTTTTCTATGTCATTTTTCCCGCTGACTGTTTTTGTATGCCAAGAAATAATCTTATTGTATCTGTGAGACCTATGTGTGCTGAATACATTGGCTATAACAGTAAAAGTTTCGAATACTGCCAAAACACCCTTTTCAACAAGGTCCGTCTCTACGTCCGAGCTCCTGCAAGGTCCGACGATAGGTCTGGCCGGTTTTGGGTAGCTCCGGCAAGGTCTGATGTAAGGTCCAACTTGCTTTGGCTAGGCCCGACTTCTTTGTCTAGGTTCGACTAGCTTTGGTCTGCTCCGACAAGGTCCGATTAGCTTTGGTAAGCTCCGGCACTAGGTCCGACTAGCTTTGGTAAGCTCCAGCGCTAGGTCCAACTAGCTTTGTTAATGTGACGCCCGGTTCCGAAAAATGAACCAAGCTAACGCATATGTGTGCCCAGGATGTTCATCACACATACACGAGTGCAATCACAAAAGGATATACAGAAAATTACCATAGAACAAAATTAATTAACCAAATTTTATTAAACAAACCATATTAGCCTCGATTACAACCTCTAATGAATATTTATGACAAGTCCAACTAATGCAGCGGAAATAAACTAATTAAGCAACTAAGTAGACTAAGCATAAGGAATAGCGCAACTCCAATCAACACCACAGGCAAAGCTGACGGTAGAAACGGCCTAGAACTCCGCATTATCATCATTAAACTCCTAATCTTGACCTGCAACTGTTGGGGGGGATTGCAAGAGTGAGTACATGTCATACTCAGCAAGTGTGGAAAGTATGACATGTGGCTGATTCAAATGACGACAATAATAATGGCTAAGTGCTGAAAAGTACATCAAAACATTTGAAAAGCAATATATTACATGTATGTGAAATAAACCCATCATAATCATAAGTAATATCATAATACCAGTCCACAATTCACCATCCTCATCCAGATTTCACCATTTTCCAATAACCATATTCAATACCAGAAATTAATCCATAACCATAATACCAACCATAACCATCCCAAATCCCAATTTCCCTCTAATCATGGAAGTTGTCCAGCTGCTCATAACCGGGAGCACGGCTATCATGATAGTTTTAATACTCTGCAGAGTTTGTACCACTTTACCCACGTGTTTGTGATTTCATCACCTTTCGATGACTAGAACCTCTATTATGCCGTCTCACACTTCCATTGGTGTGTGGCCAAGAGATCACAAAATAGCCTTTACAAAGGGATTACTAGCCTATTTAGACCCCACTGAGGTTTCACCGGTGGCGATGTCTCCTACAGAGCACATCTTCAACCAAGGGCCCCCTCTTGAGCCATTTAGATCCCAGGGTAGTCACACCAATCATCAACAAACCCAATCCGACCACCCCTTCCCTGAGCATCCACAATGGTCCAAACAGTACTAGCAAAGCCCTAATTACTCATCTACGCCGCACCCATACTTGGCCTCGTGGTGGCACTGTAGTCCTGGCTTATTCTCGCATGAACCGGTCCTTAGATCTAAAGCAAGCAACCACCATATCATCCAACCCATCCACATACCAAGCTTGCTTAGATCACCCATTACCGCGTTACATTAACCAGTTCATGTTAATCATAATCTCATAAATGCATAATTAAATTGAGTGATATAGTCGTTTTCCCATCTCAGTTAATTAAGCGAAGCAAAAGGGTAAAAAGCCCTTCCCAACTCTCTACCATATTTTCCAGGTGACAAGGGTGGGTAAACAAAGCTAGTAAACTTCCTATCATAGGATTCCCATCAATTTGACACAGCATGCAGTTTGCAAACAAAACATTTATTTTAAAAACAGGATTAATATGCTTCAAGGACACTTGCTTTGCTCTTGCTGTTGATTAGGATCAAAGCCTTCAAACTCTTGGTGTTGTAGGTCCTCCGTGGCACTCTCTAGCGCAAATCCGTCTAATCCGCATAATAAACATACAATACAAGAAACACAATCAAAGAGTGCACAAATATTACTCAATATGACATGACATGCATGATTAATGCAAATGCAAGGTAGACTTGTCAATTGATTGCTTTTAATGATCACTAACTAGTTCTAATAGCTTTTAACAAGTTTATACAGGTTTGGAGTTGATTAGATCAAACTTTAGAATCAATTCAACACAATTTAACCAGAAAGATCGGACTAGTCCGCTAGGGACCGGACAAGTTTGCACTCTACGAGATCAGCAGATTAGGGTTTTCTAGATCGACGTGAATTTGGAGATTAGGGGTTGAATTATCGTAAGGAAAAGATAATAGAAGGTATACCAGGTGTTTAGGACTCCAATGAATCAAGAAACTTGGAGGTAGCACTTGGATCTTGATGATCTAGGGTTGGTGATGAACTTGGGGATGAATTGGTGATGAAGAACGAAACTTGGTGGAGATCTTGATCCTCTTTCGTTTCCTCCTCTTCTTCTTCTTGCTTGGGATCTTCTCCTCCCTCCTTGATGGTGGCTCCCCACGAACTAGGGTTTGGGTGGGTGGAAAAGTGGCAAATAGATGTCAGCCCAAGGGGTGGGGTTGTTTATATAGAGGTGGAGGCTAGGGTTAGCTGGATTTCGAGTTTTGGGATGAGTAGAGGCCGGTTTAGAGTCCCACATGGGCTCTAAAAGAGTTAGGCATGACGTCCCTAGGCCCACTTAACGTGAAACCCAAGAAACAAGTCGTAAAACAAAAGATCAACTCGGAGTCGCGAAATATCAGACAAGTCCAGAAAGGACCGGACTAGTCCGAAGTCATCCTGAGATAAAATCGGACAAGTCTGGCCAAACATCGAACAAGTCCGACTTTAAACAGAGAGGAAATCGGACAAGTCCGCTGGAACACCGGACTAGTCCGGAAAAGTCCAGGGACTTAGCAAGTTTTCAAGGATTCTTGGAATATCGGACTAGTCCGCACAAAATCGGACAAGTCCAAAAGTTTCCAGAGGCAAAATCGGACTAGTCCGCAGCAAAAACGGACAAGTCCATTTTTAGTCAGAGAGAAATCGGACTAGTCCTCAGCAAAATCGGACTAGTCCGCACTTTTCTGTGTTTTAAGTGCAATTTTGTTCCAATTCAATTTTAAATGCTCCAAATCAATTTTAAACTTGTTCCTCTTTATGTGGATCAATGTTAAACATGTATATGAGTGCATGCAAGGCATGATGCATGAAAATGAGGGTGTTACAGTTAAGCTCCGGCACTAGGTCCTGCTAGCTTTGGTAAGCCCCATTTCAAGGTCCGGTTAGCTTTGGCAAGGTCCTGGGCTAGTCTGCAATGGTTCTACTTTTACCTTGCAATGTTTTGAACTTTTTTTACATCTATGGAAAGTATGCTTAGTATTCTTTTACCAAGTTTTTGGTGTGTCTTGGTTTTTATGGCTGATATCATCTTGCTATAGTTTACAACATGCTTATGTGAGGTGCTCATGTAAGGTGTTGTGGTTTCGGAACTAACGGGAGTCAAGTTGATGACTTGTGCTTGGAAGTATCAGTTGTTTACTCATGTGCTGGTGTTGCTTGAGTTCAAGACATGGCTGGTAATGGTATCCATTGAACTAGTCTTAGGGAGAAGATGAGGTTCAACAACCAAGTTCAAGAGGAATTGTGGTTGAGTTGATCGGGAGGTTGTGCAGCATGTTTGAATCAAGAACAATGCATATGAAGGTATCGTGGACGTCGTTGGAAGATGTTTGCACGTGTGCAAGGATTGCATGGTTGTGGCAACATGGTTCCAAGGCGTGATGAAGAGATGTGGACGTAAACAATTGATTGGAAAGGTCCAAATGACTAGGTTATTGATTCAGGTTACGGCTGAGTTGGGTTTGATTAAAATATGGAAAGATTTGAGTTGGTTATGATATGATTTCGTGTGGGTCACGAAGTTGAGTTGTTTTAGGAATGTGGGATACGTTCCTAGGTGTTCGGAAGTCTTAAGATTGCTTCTATCTGCGTATGGAAGAGTCTTGAGCAGCTATGGAAAGTTTTGGTTGAATCTGAGTAGGATTTGAGTCCTAGTTAGGATTGGGTTGTCCTAAGGGCTAGTTATATAAGAAAGGGAGGCCAGAGCTCGTGGTGCACAAACTTTGGGTTGTTCCTTTTGTGTTTTGATCAATAAAATTCGTAGTCTAAATGAGCTTTTGTGCCTTGTTCGTCTGACTTGTTTCTATCAAGTCTTTCACGTCGAGTTTCTGCACAGCACTACCTTGCTTTGGTGGTTTTATCATAACTCGAGTTTTACAGATCCAATTGACGTGATTCGTTTTGGGTTGTCTTAACAATTTGATTACTTTCATCTGTAAAAATTTTACGGTCATTAGATTTGTAGTTTTGGATCTACACAAGTTTATTTCCAGTGTTGCAGATCTGGTTTTTCTCGAGTATAACAGATTGACCTTCGTTCAATCTTTCAATCATAACTTGATTTTTTCTTGATGGATTTTTGTGATTCTTGTTGTGACGTCTTCGTGACTTGATTCTTCATAATATATACTGGTCTTTTTACAATTGATCACATTTATATTAGTCGCACACACGATTTCTTTAACGTATCAATTTTCTGCCGAGGATTTTTTGTTGCTTACGCTAAAAAGTTGTAATCTACCATTCACCCCACTCTGGTAGCTTTTCACGTGCTCTTCAATCCTACAATTGGTATCAGAGCCACAATGCTCTAATCTTTGTGATTTGTACGTGGTTTTGACTAATCATCATGGAGAAATACTCTGCAAAACCTTGTGTGTTTAGTGGTATTGATTTTTAGGTTTGGAAGGCACGTATGAAAGCCTTCATCCAGGCGCAAGGCTTTGCAATATCAGAAAAGGTGTACAAGCATTACGATGTGCCGTCAAACTATCAAGTCACAACTACAAATCTGAGAGATGTCGACAACAACAATAAGGCTCGAAACTTGATCATACAAGGACTAACTCAAAGCGACTTCGACCGTGTTGCTCACCTCCGATCTGCACACGATGTTTGGAAAGCTCTATGTGATTACCACGAAGAATCCAACACGATCAAGGAGGTAAGGCAATATATGTTCAAAAAGGAATACATGCATTTTGAGATGCAACTAGGTGAGTCCATCGATGATTTATTTGCTTGCTTTAATAAAATTATCAGCAACTTGCGTAACGTCAATGTTAATTTTATAGATGTTGAGAATGCTAGGCAATTACTAAGTGCATTAGACATGTCAATTTGGGAGATGAAAGTTACATCTATTCGTGAATCTACTATCATGAGTACACTTACTTTAGATGTTCTATATTCTAAATTGAAAACTCATGAAATTGACATAATCTCACGTAAGAACCCCAACAAGTCTTTTGCATTTGTTTCTCAACATGACATTCCTAGCGTCCGCCAATCTCCATTTTGTGGAACACTTGTGTTGTTGTCCTCACTAACCCCTGAACAGGTTGAAGAGTTTCTAGTGGAAGAACTTGCACTCATCTCTACTCAGTTCTCAAAAGCATTGCAAAATGTGAGAACTAGAAGGATAGGGAGTGTCGGACCTCAATGATGCTTCAAATGTGGTAAGACAGGTCATTTTCGAATGGATTGACCTAACCTTTCAGGTACTATTCCCGTGATGAAAAGCAAAAAAGGAAGAAGCACTCCTCTACAAACAACAACAAGAAAAAGAAGGGTTTTACAGGACGCCAATTGGTAAATAGTTTTATCTCCGCACTTCAAGAACTTGGCTCGAGCGATGTGGACACCGGAAGTGATGAAAATGAAGATGATTTGGCAAACTTGTGCTTCATGGCGGGCAAGTCAAGATCAATTATGGAGGAGACTGCGAGACCTATGTGTGCTGAATACATTGGCTATGGCGATAAATGTTTTGAATACTACCAAAACACATTTATCATCTAGGCCCGAGCTCCAGCAAGGTCCGACGATAGGTCCGACTTGTTTTGGGTAGCTTCGGCAAGGTCCGACGTAAGGTCTGACTTGCTTTGGCTAGGTCCGACTTCTTTGACTAGCTTTGGGTAGCTCCGGCTCTAGGTCCGACTAGCTTTGTAAGCTCCAGCTCTAGGTCCGACTAGCTTTGGTAAGCTCCGGTGCTAGGTCCTGGTAGCTTTGGTAAGCTCCGGCTCAAGGTTCAGTTAATTTTGGCAAGGTTCGGAGCTAGATTGCAGTGGTTCTGCTTTTACATTGAAATGATTCGAACTTGCTTTATATCTATGGAAAGTTTGCTTAGTATTCTTTTACTAAGTTTTTGGTGTGTTTTGGAGGTTATGGCTGATATCATTTTTCTATGGTTTGCAATATGCTTATGTGAGGTGCTCACGTAAGGTGTTGTGGTTTCGGAACTAACGAGAGTCAAATCGAGGACTTGCGCTCGGAAAAATCAGTTGTTTATTCATGTGCAGGTGTTGCTTGAGTTCAAGACATGGCTGGTGAGGGGATCCATTGAACTAGTCTTAGGGAGAAGATGAGGTTCAACAACCAAGTTCGAGAGGAATTATGGTTGAGTTGATCGGGAGGTTGCGCAACATGTTTGAATCAAGAATAATGCATATGAAAGTATCCTGGACGTCGTTGGAAGATGTTTGCTCGTATGCAAGGAGTGCATGGACATGGCTACATGGTTTGGAGGCATGATGAAGAGATGTGGACGGAAAGAGTTGATCGGAAAGGTCCAACCGACTAGGTTATGGACTCAGGCTGCGGCTGAGTCGTGTTTGACTCAAATATGTAAAATTTTGAGTTGGTTATGATAGGATTTCATGTGGGTCACAAAATTGGGTTGTTTTAGGAATGTGGGATACGTTCCTAAGGTGTTTGGAAGTCTTAAGATTGCTTCTAGCTGCGTATAGAAGAGTCTTGAGCAGTTATGGAAAGTTTCGATTCGTGAATTGAGTAGGATTAGAGTCCTAATTAGGTTTGGGTTGGCCTAAGGGCTGGTTATATAAGCAAGGGAGGCCAGAGCTCGCGGTGCATGACTTTTGAGCTGTTCCTCTTGTGTTCTATTGAATAAAGATTGTAGTTTAAAGGAACTTTTGTGCCTTGTTCATCCGACTTGTTCCAGATAAGTTTTTCTCGTTGAGTTTTCTGCACAACACTACCTTTATTCAGTTGTTTTATCATAACTTGAGTTTTACAGATCTGATTGACGTGATTCTTTTTGGTTTGTCTTCACAACTTAATTTTCTATAATGTTTCAAAATTTTACGATCATTGGATTTGTTGTTTTTGATCTACAAAAGTTTTTTTGCAGTGTTCCAGAACTGTTTTTCTCGGATAGAACAGATTGATCTTTGTTCGATCTTTCGATCGTAACTTGAGTTTCTCTCGACGGATTTGAGTGATTCTTATTGTGTCATCTTCATGACTTGATTCTCTCTGATATCTATCACTTTTTTCATGGTGAAACACGTTTAGATTAGTCTCACACATGATTTCTTTAATAAATCGTTTTTCTGCCGAGGGGTTTTCATTGCTCGCTGAAAAAGTTTTAAATCTACCATTCACCCCCCTCGGGTAGCTTTTCACGTGCTCTTTGATCCTAAAGAGGCAGAACATAACAGCGATAATGATGAGGTATGTCTTACTTGCGAAGAAATGTGTGATGCTATTTCTCGTGCCATTGTTATAGTTAATAAAAAGAACAAAAAGCTTATGGACAAGGCTGTTAAAATTGAGTCACTAGAATCTGAAATTAATCGTTTGAAATCTTTGATTCCTAGTGATGGTTCTTGTTCCTCATGTGATTTAATATTTGAACAATTGTCCTCATTAAGAAGTGCGCACACCTCCATACTTGATAAACCTGAGTTAGAAATTGAAAAGAACAGAGAGCTTGCTGCACTTAATGATAAAAACTTGAAAGATGCTAGCTGTTCTACAATTGAGGAGGAGCTAGTACTTCTCTCTACTAGGTTCGCGAAAGCATTGTCAAATGTGAGAACAAGAAGGAGAGGAAGCTCCAGACCTCAATGATGTTTTGAATGTGGTAAGACAGAACATTTTTGGTCAGATTGCCCTAACCTTTCAGGTCCTACTTCTCGGGATGAAAAGCAAACAAGGACAAAGCACTCCTTTGCAAACGATACAAAGAAAAAGAAGGGTTTTACATGACGTCAATTGGTGAGCAGTTTTATCTCTGCACTTCAAGAACTTGGCTAAAGCGATGTGGACATTGAAAGTGATGAAGATGAAAATGATTTGGCAAACTTGTTCTTCATGGCAGGCAAGTCAAGATCAAGTATGGAGGGGGCTGAACACAACAGCGACAATAAAGAGGTTACACGCTTGAGGAAGGAGAACATTTTGATTGTGGATTTAGGTTGCTCACGCCACATGACCGGTAACAAATAATGGTTCTCCTCCCTCTCTTTTGTGTCATGTGTAGAGAATGTTACTTTTGCCGATAATTCTTTAACTCCTATAATTGCTAAGGGTTCAGTTAGAGTAAATGATCACTACAATTTGAAGGATGTGGCACTTGTTAAAAATTTGAAATACAACTTGCTTTCTGTTTCACAACTGCTAGATGAAAATCTGGAAATTATTTTCACTAAAAATTGCTGCAAAGTTGTAAATTCAAACAGCGAGCTTATTTTTAACATGTCACGGTTTGGAAGAGTTTTTAAAGCTGATTTTGATATGTTTTTCTCTAAGCATAGGTGTATAGTTGCTAATGATTCCAATGAATTATATTTTTGGCATTGTAGACTTGGTCACGTAGGCTTTGATAATCTCACGTGTGTTAGTGCTCTTGATCGCATACGTGGGCTGCCTAAGCTTAAAGGGAACAAAGAAAATGTGTGCTCTTCTTGTAGACATGCTAAGATGGTTGCAGGTTCACATACTCCTCTCACAATGATCATGACAACTGAACCGGGTCAACTTTTGCACCTTGACACTGTAGGACCTTCACGTGTTCAATCCTTCAGAGGTAAATGGTATCTTCTTGTGATTGTTGATGATTATTCTAGATACTCTTGGGTTTACTTTATGGAATATAAGAATGAAGCTTTTAGTCACTTTAGAACTTTATTTCTTAGATTATCAATTGATCACCCAGGATCTTTAAAAGCAATTAGAAGTGATAACAGAACCGAATTTAAAAATCAATCTTTTGATTACTTTTGTGCTGAAAATTGAATAGATCACCAATTTTCTTCACCATATGTACCTCAACAAAACGGTGTTGTAGAAAGAAAGAACAGAACCTTAGTTGAAATGGCTTGGACTATGCTTGATGAATATCAAACTCCTAGGAAATTTTGGACTGATGCGATTGCAACTGCTTGTTATGTCTCAAATTGTGTTTTCTTGCGCGCTAAGGTAGGTAAATCACCATAAGAGCTCCGGTTTGGACATAGGCCTAGTGTTACACATTTCGGGTCTTTGGTTGCAAACGCTTTGGTAAGAAACATGGTAATTTTTATTAATTTTGAACCTAGATCCATTGATGGCATGTTTCTTGGTTATTCATCTCATACTAGAGGCTACCGTGTGCTTTTACTTGATACTAACAAAATTATGGAGACTTGTGAGGTGTCGTTTGATGAAGCTAGCACAGATACTAGCTCAAACATTGCAGGTCCGGATCCATATCAGCAGGGGGAGAGCATTTTCGTTGAAGATGAGGAAGAAGTGGTGCTGTTGGCTGAAAATTCAGCAGCTAATGACATTGTTCCAACTCTTGATTTTGATTCATAGCCAGCACCGACGACCACAATTGCTGGTCCAGATCCTCCTCAAATCACAAGCTCATCGATTTGTGATGAACATGAAGAAGAAGCTTGTGAAGTGTTGAAAGCATCTAGGCCCCCATGAGGTATGGTTTCGGTGATTAATGACAACCATTGGACTTTACTAATGAATTTGTGGATGCAAGGTCTCTCATAATCACTCAATCAAATGAAATCAATATGTCATTGGAGACCCCTAAACAATCAATTTATGAGATCAAATCAATGATATGAAGACAAGAAGTGAAAGCTCTTATGACAAAGTCATTCAACCACAATTAATGACACTTAATGCTTGACAATCATCAGAAATATATTTCCAACAAAGTCTAAGAGGTCACTTGAGAAAGACACAAAAGATCACTTAGAAACAACTCGAAGCAAACAAAATCAACTCACCGGATCAACCGATGTTTCCAGAGAACAACACATCGGTCGAGTTGGTTCAGTGGAAGAAGAAGACCTCAGAACAAAGTACTCACCGGATCATCCGATGTTGAGGGCTAGGCTACATCGGTCCATCAGTACATTTTGTAATATCCTTGGACCAAGTGTAGCACCGGATCATCTGATGTACAGAGATATACACATCGGTCAATCACTCTAGTAAGCATCAAGTTTGAGCCAATTCTGGAGGAAGAACCACCAGATCATCCGATGAGAAGACAGGTGCAACATCGGTCTAACAACAGTCATATCTGACACAATGATGTCAGCTAAAGTAAACTTGACCGATGATAACTAAAGGGGAGACATCGAATCATCCGGTGTTCGCAGAAAAGTTCTGTCAGCCTACTTTTCCAACGGCTATTTCGTGGAGGCCCCCTAACCTGTCATTTCGATAAGTCTTGATCACCAGACATTCTCAACACATCCACAAGCGTTCAAGACCAAGAGCCATCACTTCTACATCATTTCGACCACCTACACACCAAGAGATAGGCTAGAACTAGCTAGAGAGAGAGCTTGTGTGCCTCCATTCTGGGTGAGTGGAATCTCTAGGATAGTGAGAGCCTCAAGGGAGTGCCCCTTGGTGTTTGTGACTGTGAGAGACTTCCGGAGCTTGCCAAGGCGTTTGTGGAAGCCCGGAGGGTCGAAGTTGTACAAGGCTTAAGCTCCACCTTGCCGAGGTTGGCAAACGGAGAAGAATAGTGGAGATCCCTCGTCTCGGTGACTTGGGTGTGGCTATACCCTTTGGTGGGTGCCACAATGTGGATGTAGGAAGATCTTGACGATCTTGCCGAACCATGGGATAAATCCTTGTGTCTCCTCGGGAGTTTGCATCCTCTTCCTCTCCCTTACATTTATGCATTTTATATACCGCGAAGTTGCTATTTACTTAAATGCATAGATCGTTTGCGTAGGGAATTGGGCTTTTAGGAGTTAAGTTTTATTGCCTAGATTTTTGAAAAGAAGCCCAATTCACCCCCCCTCTTGGGCATTCGATCCTTACAAGTGTCCACTCCCCTTCGGGTTCTCAAAAGTCATCCTCCACAAGAAATTATTAGAAGCTTGCACGAACGAGTCACATAGTCCAGGTTTTGCGATCCAAACTCTCATGCTCATTTTGCTTTTGTTGCTGCTTTTGAACCCAGAGATATATCACACGCACTCACTAATAAATCTTGGATTATTGCCATGCAAGAAGAATTAGAAAATTTTGAAAAAAACAATGTTTGGAATCTTGTACCTCCACCTCAAGGTCACACTTTAATTGGAACTAAATGGGTGTTTAAAAATAAACAAAGTGAGGATGGGGTTGTGGTTAGGAATAAGGCTAGGTTGGTTGCTCAAGGTTTCACTCAAGTTGAAGGTCTAGATTTTGATGAGACTTTTGCTCCTGTTGCTAGATTAGAAGCCATAAGAATTTTGTTAGCTTTTGCTGCATCTAAAAGTTTTAAGCTATATCAAATGGATGTTAAAAGTGCTTTCCTTAATGGCTACATAGATGAGGAGTTTTATGTCAAACAACCGGGTTTTGAAAATTCAGATTTTACTAATCATGTTTACAAGTGTCCAAAGCCTTGTACGGTCTCAAAGAAGCTCCTAGAGCATGGTATGATAGTTAAAAACATTCTTACTTGAAAAGGAGTTTATCATGGGCAATGTTGATAAAACTCTTTTTGTACTTAAGCATGGCAATGACTCATTGTTTGTTCAAGTGTATGTGAATGATATTATCTTTGGTTGTGCTTCTCATGATCTTGTGTCCAAGTTTTCAGCTATGATGAGTTCAGAATTTGAGATGAGTATGATGGGAGAACTCACGTACTTTTTGTGGCTGCAAATCAAGCAAACCAAGGAGGGTACATTTGTACATCAAACGAAGTATACAAAAGACCTCCTAAGGCGCTGCAACATGGACAAAAGCAAGCCTCTTCGGACACCAATGGGAACAGCAACAACACTTGAACTTGATGAAGATGGTGAACCTGTGGATCAAAAAGAATATAGAAGCATGATCGGATCACTTTTGTACCTCACGACATCAAGACCAGACATACAATTCAACGTATGTCTTTGTGCGCGGTTTCAAACCTCTCCACGTGCTTCACATCATCAAGCCATCAAAAGAATTCTCAGGTATTTACATGAAACTCAAGAATTTGGCATTTTTCTTCCTTCTTCCTCAACTGTTACTTTGAAAGCTTTTTCGGATCCTGATTTTGGGGGTTGTAGGATTGATAGGAAAAGTACTTCCGGTGCTTGTCATTTTCTTGGTAATTCACTTGTTGCTTGATCCTCTAGAAAACAAAACTCAGTCGCACAATCCACAGCTGAATCTGAATATGTAGCTACTGCTAGTGCTTGCTCACAAATTCTTTGGATTGTTCAAACACTTAAGGACTATGGGGTTGATCTAGATAGTGTTCCACTATTTTGTGATAACACTAGTGCCATTTGCATTGCTAAAAACCCCGTGAAACATTCTAGAAAAAAGCACATTGACATTAGGTATCACTTTCTCTGTGATAATGTTGAAAAAGGAAACATTGTGCTTCATCATGTAGATACTGAATAACAATTGGCTGACATTTTTACAAAACCTTTGAATTTCACTCGTTTTTGTTACATTCATAGTGAAATAGGGGTTATGCATCCTCATGGCTTACATTGAGGGGGAGTTTTGAAACTTGTGAAGTCTATGTTTGAATCTGAAATTAAAATAATATGAGCGTAGCATTTCATACATATATGACTATGTGATTCCTTTTACATGCTGAAAGTTCTTACTACATTACTCGTGTTATACATTTTGTAGTTTTTGCCATGTCTAGTAATAGGAATAATTACTCACACTAAATCTGGTCATGGGCGAACATTCTTGTTGTTTTGAACTTGTTGCATGCTCACAAGTGCTTTTAATCATAAAGAACTAATCAAGTAATCAACTCACATGTTGAGTTTTTATGAACAAATATAAATTGAGAAAAGATCAAGAGAATATACATGCATCACACTTCTTCTTTTGAGGTGGCTTATCATTGCGCTTAGATATGAACTTGAAAGAAGTTGTGTATGACTAAAACCATGTCCTTAAGCTTCTGATTGTCAAATGGCATACGCTTGGTTTGGTTGGTTAGAATAAGGCAGATGCGCATACAATCTCTTGCAAATATCATATGATCTAAATTTGTGCTTTGAAAAATAATAAAATGCAGCAACAAGTGTCATGCTTTTAGATTTTGAAATAGTTAAGTTTGTGAGATCATGACTTGCTTAAATTGAAAATTACATTTGATCTCTAGTATGGCTTACACTACTTTATGTATCTCATTGTTGTGATAGTGTAAGTTACTTGATAGTATGACTTGGATGAGCCTTCTTTTATATCTATAGGTTATAATGTGTTCATAACAATTGAAATTTCTCTTTTGAACCTTGCAGAATACATTGTCAAAGGGGGAGAAATTGATCACATGTTGCACATATTCACAAGTGTTTTTGGCACGATTGCACGATTCTTCTCAGGGGGAGAAGTATGCAAGGGGGATAAAAATGTATAAAGGAGAGAAATTGTTTCTATCTCATTTGGTTTTTGTAAGGACCGAATGCCCAAGAGGAGGGGTGAATTGGGCTTTCTTCGAAAAATTCTAAGCAATGAAACTTAATTTCTAAAGCCCAATTCCCTACGCGACTATCTATGCATTCTAGTAGATAGAAACTTTGCGGAATATAAAATGCATAAAAGTAAGGGAAGGAGAAGGATGCAAACTCCTGAGGAGACAAGGATTTATCCCGTGGTTCGGCAAGATCGTCAAGATCTTCCTACATCCACGTTGTGGCACCCACCAAAGGGTTTTGCCACACCCAAGTCACCAAGACGAGGGTTCTTCACTATTCCTCTCCGTTCGCCTCCTTTGGCAAGGTGGAGCTCAAGCCTTGTACAACTTCAACCTTCCGGGCTTCCACACACGCCTTGGCAAGCTCCGGAAGTCTTCTCACAGTTAACACCAAGGGCACTCCCTTGAGGCTCTCACACTATCCTAGAGAGTCCACTCACCCAGAATGGTGGCACACAAGCTCTCTCTCTAGCTAGTTCTAGCCTAAACCTTGGTGTATGGATGATCGAAATGGTGTGGAAGTGATTGCTCTTGGTCTTGAATGCTTGTGGATGTGTTGATAGCTTCTGGTAATCAAGACTTGACGAAATGACAGGGTTAGGGGGTATTTATAGCCAGCCTCCTCGAAATAGCCGTTGGAAAAGTAGGCTGACAGAACTTTACTCTGAACATCGGATGATCCGATGTCTCCCCTTTAGTTATCATCGGTCTAATTACTTTGGCTGACGTCATTGTGTCAGATATGACCGTTGTTAGACCGATGTTGCTCCTGTCTTCTCATCGGATGATCCGGTGGCTCTTCCTCCAGAATTTGCTTAATCTTGATGCTTACTGGAGTGATTGACCGATGTGTGTAAGTCTGCACATCGGATGATCCGGTGAGTACATTGTTCTGAGGTCTTCTTCTTCAGTTGAACCAACTCGACCGATGTGTACATTTCTGAAATCATCGGTTGATCAGGTGAGTTGATTTTGTTTGCTTCGAGTTGTTTTGAGTGAATCTTTTGTGTCTTGCTCAGATGACCTCTTAGACATTTGTTTCATAAGCCTCTCTGATGATCTTCAAGCATTGTATGTTGTCAACTTATGGTTGAGTGACTTAGACATAAGAGCTTTCACTTCTTGTCTTTATCTCATTGATTTGATCTCAAAAGTTGATTGTATATGGGTCTCCAATGACATATTCATTTCATTTTATTGAGTGATTATGGGGACCTTGCATTCACAAATTCATTAGTAAAGTTCAATGGTTGTCATTAATCACCAAAACCGTACTTCATGGGGGGCCTAGATGCTTTCAATCTCCCCCTTTTTGGTGATTGATGACAACACAATAATCAAAGCGCAATAGTAATGAATTTGATAGAATGAAACTTAAAGGAATATGCAATGAATACAGGATGTCACACTTGAAGCTTAAGCATCAATTAATAACTCAAGTGTGAATAATAAGTGATCATAAACATAGATAAACACCAAATGAGCCCAATCGATTAATAACTCATGGAAATAAGTTCATTAGAGCTTAATAAGTAGCAAATGAGTAGCAAACACACCAAATGTAGCAAACACACTGAATTACAAGAATGATAAACGATAAATGATAAATGAGACTCCCCCTGACACTAAGTCGCTCCCCCTGACTCCTCTAACTCTTTTCCTCCTTTGGCATAAAGACACCAAAAAGGGATCCGAGCGCCTAAGGACCCTGAGTACTGGGCGCGATGACGAACTGGTCACTGTCGCTGTCGTCGGAGCTGCTGGCTGGAGTAGCTCTGGAGGGAGCTGCCGGAGCCGTAGGAGCCACCGTCGGTGCCTGCTGTGGAGGAGCTGCTGGAGCAGGGGCACTGACGACGGAGGCCGGCGACTGCTGGAACAAGGTCGTGGCTGGCAGCAGGGAGTGGATCGGAGCACCAGGAGCCAGAAGTGGAGACATGATGAAGGAGGGAATCGGCGTAGAAGGTACTGGGGCCACTGGAGCGGCAGCTGGAGCTAGGACTGGAGGTGGTGGAGCGACTCCTGGCAGCTGCGACGGGAGGGCAATCCCGGTCTGGGTGTAGAGGTTGGTGATCAACCCCAGGATGCCCATCATCGCCTGCTGCGTCTCCTACTGCTGGTCGAGAGTGCGCTGGTGCATCTGGTCGATAAGCCCCGTCAGCCTGTCAGTGTCTTCACGCCTCTCACGGGCGATCTGACGCTGCATCTCCTGCTGCTGCTGCTGGAGCTCAAGGAGACGGGCAGCCTGCTCCGCTCGGGCCTGCTCGGCTGCTAGCCTATCCAGACGCTGCTGCTCAACCATCTGCTGGAGGAGCGACGTCAGCTCTGATGGTTGCATGACCTGTGCCTCAGTGACGGGAGGTGGATTAGGTGGTGGCACTTTAGAGCCTCCATCCTCCGCGTCGTGCTGCCTGGGTGAGGGCGGAGGAGGGAAGTACTCCTCGACACTGTCGTCGGTGTCGCTCTCTGACCAGATATGCTGCAAGTCCTCCCCTGTGCCTCAGCCTCGGCAAGCCTCTCATCCTCCTTCTCTAAGTCAGACCAGTCCTCCTCAGAAAGGCGAGCCCTGACCTGACGCTCGACTGGACGGCCAAGGCGGCGGTCTCCAGGAGCTGGGGCACGGTAGTGACCGAACCGTGTGACACTCTCGTCAGTGAGACGGTCGTGCACGGCGTACCCCTCAGGAACCATCATGGTGAGCAGGTAGCTGATCCAGTGTCCATACACGAGCTGCCTCATCATCCCCACTCCATCTGTGATCACATCCTCCATCTCGCATATGAGGACGTCCACGATGTCGAACTCCATCCCGTTCATGATGTAGAACAGGAGAGTCTGCTGTAAGCTGGTGAACCCCTCCAAGTAACCAGACCTCGGCAGGAGCGTGCGACGCAAGGCGAGGTGCACTGTGCGCGCAGCTAGAGTCAACAAAGCTGGTACTCTCGGCTGGTCAGGAGAGAAGGTAGGACCGAACAAAGAACGAATCTCCTCCAGAGCTGGTGCCACTCCTCCAGTGAGCGGCCTCCTCGGTGGGTATGCCTGACCATATACCCTCTCATGCACGCGGGAGTCGTGCCAGTCCACTCCCAACAGCTGTGCCAGTGTCTGCCTTGTCAAGTGGTAGTGCTAACCCATAAACATGAAGTCAATTGATCTTCTGCCCTCAGAGACATAGAGGGTGGCGTAGAAGACGCGGACCCAATCTTCCACATAGGCACTCCGCTCATATGCCATTAGCTGCACCAAACCTCGGTAACTCTCAAAATGAGGACGGATCTCCGTCTCTGCTGCCAAAGCTAGCTGACCCCAATCCAGATAGTTGTGTTGAAACAGCTTGTGACCTCGACACCTGTAGGTCTCATAGAGTGATGCCTGGGTGACAGTCCAGAAGCGACTATCCACCAGAGCCTCTCTGGGCTGCTGGTACCACTCCTCAAGCAGCACATTCCACCTGAGCTTGCGAAGCTGCTTGGCCTTCATCTTCCGGTAGTAGGTCAACCGGACTCCTTCAGCAACATGGACAGTGGTGTCCATCTCGTAGATAGCTCACTGGGCCTCCCTGTCCTCACGATGGTCGGCAGCCGTCGGTCTCGGACGTGGTGCTGCCGGGGGATGACCCCCACGGGTCCGGGCTGAGCGCCGGCGGACGAGAGGCTCTACCGGCTCTTCTTCGGCCTCAGAGTCGTCGATCACAGAAGGCTGCCTCGGACGAGCCTCGCAGAGCCTCAGCGACCCTCCTCGTCCACGCTCATGCTCCTCGGCGGCGTGAGCGGCCATTAAAGCCTTCTTCTCCTCCTTCGACAATTTTTGCTTCTTCGTGGCCAGCTCCGCGATAGCCTTCCCCTTGTTCTTTTTGTCACGAGCCATTGCGATCGCTCGATTGAACGGAGTCGACGAAGGTGATGCGAATATTGACGGGGTTGGAAACCCTAGAGGCGATGGATGCACCGCGATGGCAACTTGGTGGTGAGGGAGAGGAGTGGCGGTGGTGTACTTGGGTGGAGACAGCGGCGCTTGGAGGCGGCAGCGCGTGGTGGAGGCGATGGCGCTTGGAGGCGGCGGCGCTTGGAGGCGATGGAGGTTGCGGCGCGGTGGAGTGGGCGGCGCGTGGATGGAGGCGGCGGCGCAGCGGGCGGCGGCGGCGTCCGGCGGGAGCACGACGGCGGCAGCCGGAGACGGTGGCGGCGGTTGGTGGTGGCGCGGTGAGAGGAACGGCGGTGGCGGCATCGGGATTGGGAGAGAGAAAAGGAGAATGAACGGCCGGTTTAAATAGTGGGTCTCAAACCCTAGCCGTATTTTTAACACCGGATGGACCGATGTTAGATGGGATATACATCGGTCGAACGCCACAGTAAGGATATTCAAAATGTTACTGTTGACATCGGATGGACCGACGTTGAGAGATGAGATCATCGGTCGAATGGCACAGTAAGGGTATTCAAAAAAGGAATGTTGACACCGGATGGTCCGACGTGGGATGAAGCAGCATCGGTGGAATTTGGCGCAGTTCCAGAAGAGTGAACACCGGATCGATCGATGTTTTTCAGATTGAACGCGTTGGTTGAATTGAGATACTGACTGAACTGGCACTTGGTCTTTGAACACCAACTGATCCGATGAGGGATTGACCTAGGCATTGGATAATCCGATGACTACAGAACAAAAACATCCCATATATGTCCTTTGACCAAACAAACAAGCAAAGAGGAACACATGTCTTAGGACCTTTTTGGGCAACCCCTTACCCCTCAAAAAAAAGCTAATATGCCAATAGCTTGGCTAGGCCTTAAAGCAAATGGAACACCGAGAAAAATAGGAGGAAAATATCCAAATAAAATGTAAGCCCCATGCTTTGTGAGGTAGAGTATGAAGACTTCTATCTCTTTGAAGCATGTTCCTCTAGGCATTAACCCACCTAACATTTTGTTCTTTCCACCTTATATGAGTTGAGATATTGCATTTCAAACAAGTCTCTTTCTCATGAGGTGGGTTCCCCTTTGTGACAATCTACCGTATGCAATGCCAAACATTTTATAATGCAAGAAATTGTAAGTCTATATGGCAGGCATCATGCAAGGCATAAAATAAATCTATCTTGCCAAGTTTGAACCTTTCAAAGGCTTCTTCAGGGAGAACCACTCTCCAAACCTTGGGAAAACCAAAAGAACCTCTATCCCAAGCTAACCCTTGCTCACCCCTATCCTTTGAGAGTTAGGCAAGACCTATATGAAGTGCATTCTTACATGACGTTCATTACATCTAGCACATTTAATTCACTTCTTATCCTAGAAAAAGTTTTCTCATCAAGTGGTTTAGTGAAGATATCCGCCAATTGTTCTTCGGACCTAAAACCTCTCAAAGAGATGTCTCCCTTAGCTTCATGGTCTTTTAAGAAATGATGGCGAATATCAATGTGCTTAGTGCGGGAGTATTGAATGGGGTTTTTAGCTATCTTAACCGCACTTTCATTGTCACAAAGGAGAGGCACACAACCAAGCTTAATACCAAAGTCCAAAAGGGTTTGTTTCATATAAAGAATTTGGGCACAACATGCACCGGCCGCAATATACTCCGCTTCCGCCGTGGACAAGGCGACGGAATTTTGCTTCTTGCTAGACCAAGATACTAGGGAACGCCCAAGCAAGTGGCACCCACCGGAGGTACTCTTGCGATCCACGCGGCATCCGACAAAGTCCGAATCCGAGTATCCCACAAGATGGAATTTTGCACCTCTAGGGTACCACAAGCCCACACTAGGGGTATGCTTAAGATACCTAAGTATCCTAAAGACCGCCTTCCTATGCGATTCTTTAGGTGCCGCTTGAAAGCGAGCACACAAGCATACACTAAACATGATATCGGGCCTAGATGCGGTAAGGTAAAGCAATGAACAAATCATGGAACGGTAGTTAGATTGATCAAAAGGTTTACTGTCCTTATCCGCGTCGAGATGACAATTGGTTGCCATTGGAGTGTTTCTTGAGCTACAATCTCCCATCTCAAATTTCTTCAAGAGGTCCTTGGTGTACTTCTCTTGATAGACGAAGGTCCCCTCTTGAAGTTGCTTGATTTGAAATCCAAGGAAGAAGTTGAGCTCTCCAATCATTGACATCTCGAATTCCCTAGACATCATTTTGCCAAACTCATAATATCATCAACATAAATTTGACAAATGAACAAATCTTCGTTGATGTCCTTGGTGAAGAGTGTAGTGTCCACCCTCCCGATCTTGAATCCTTGCATGATGAGGAAATCCCGTAGTCGTTCGTACCACGCCCTAGGTGCTTGCTTGAGCCCGTAGAGCGCCTTGTGAAACCTATACACATGATTAGGATTCCTTAGATCTTCAAACCCGGGAGGTTGTTCAACATAAACAAGCTCGTTAATGTAACCATTAAGAAAGGCACTTTTCACATCCATTTGATAAAGCCTAATGCTATGATGTGATGCAAAGGCAAGGAGTATACGGATGGCTTCTAGCCGGGCGACCGGGGCAAATGTCTCCCCAAAATCTAGTCCTTCAACTTGCGAGAACCCTTTGTCCACAAGTCTTGCCTTGTTGCGGACCACAACGCCATTCTCGTCTTGTTTGTTGCGGTACACTCACTTTGTTCTGATGACGTTCTTGTCCATGGGTCGCTCCTCCAACACCCAAACTTCATTGCGGATGAAGTTGTTGAGTTCTTCTTGCATGGCCATCACCCAATTTGGGTCTTGGAGTGCTTCCTCAATGTAAGTGGGTTCTACACACGAAATAAACGAGTAGTGCTCACAAAATGAAGCAAAGTGGCGAGAACGTGTACTTACACCCCTTGACGGACTTCCAATGATTTGGTCCATTGGATGCGCCTTGGAGATGCGTCCATGCCTCATAAGAGGTTGTGAAGCACTTGGCGAAGGTGATGCGTGTTGCTCCTCTTGTGGTTGGACTTGATCATGAACTTCTTCTTCTTCTTGATGTTGTTGTGCTTGTGAGTCTTGAGTCGGCAATGGATCATCTTTCTCTTCTTCGTCAACTTGAGGTGCCATGGAGGTGTTGTTGTTGGAACTTGAGGCTCCCCCTTGATCATGGCTCTCCTCAACTTCGGGCTTGATGTCTCCAATGGTCATGTTCTTCATGCCTTCTCGTAGAGGCTCATCATCTATTTCATCATGACCAAAACTCTCCTCTTGGAAGCCATTAGTCTCATCAAACTCAACATCACAACTTTCCTCAACTAAACCGGAGGTTTGGTTGAATACTCGATATGCTTTTGAGCTTGATGCATAACCAAGGAATATACCAACATCACATCTTCTTTCAAACTTACCGAGCCTTTTCTTGCGGTAGATGTAGCACTTGCATCCAAAGACTCAAAAGTAGGAGATGTTGGGCTTTCTCCCAATGAGAAGCTCGTACGGGGTCTTTTGAAGTAGTCGATGGAGATAGACCCTATTTGCAGCATGGCACGCCGTGTTGATTGCTTTGGCCCAAAACTTCTCCAATGTGCCGTAGTCATCAAGCATTGCTCTTGCAAGAGTGATGAGTGTCTTGTTCTTCCTTTCAACGACACCGTTTTGTTGAGGGGTGTATGTGGCCGAAAACTCATGTTTTACTCCTTCACGGTCACACCACTCCGCAATGTTGTAGTTCTTGAATTCGGTGCCGTTGTCACTCCAGACCTTGATGATGGGAAGTTGAAATTCCCTTTGAGCACGGTTGGCGAAGGTCTTGAACACTTCCGGAGTCTCACTCTTGTCACCTAGGAATAGAGTCCAAGCATAGCGAGAATAGTCATCAACAATAACGAGACAATAGAGGTTACTGCCAAGGCTTTGATATGTGGACGGTCCGAAGAGGTCCATGTGGAGTAGTTCAAGTGGCTTGGAGGTTGACACCATTGTCTTCATTGGGTGGTGTGAAGCAACTTGCTTCCCAGCTTGACAAGCGCTACAAAGCTTGTTCTTCTCAAATGTGACATCCTTCACGGCGGTCACCATCCCAAGCTTGAATGACTTCTTGAGTTTGCTCATCCCTATGTGCGCTATGCGTCGGTGCCATAGCCATCCCAAGCTTGTCTTAGTGAAAAGACAAGTGGTCAAGCTAGCATTCTTGTTGGCGAAGTCCACTAGGTAGAGATGTCCATGCCAGAATCCTTTGAAGACTATGTCTTGGATAGTTTCACTACTCACAACAACATCATTTTTGCTAAATGTGCACGTTAGTCCAAGATCACATAGTTGTGCAATAGAAAGTAAATTAAAGCTAAGTGACTTAACGTACAAGACATTAGAAATGGACAAATCATTTGAAATAGCAATTTTACCTAACCCAATTACCTTTCCCTTAGAGTTATCACCAAAGGTGACTTGTTCATGATTGCCGGGGTTTTCTATGGTGGTGAACATACCATCATTGCCGGTCATATGTTGAGTGCACCCGCTATCGAGTACCCAATGCTTTCCTCCGGCTTTGTAGTTCACCTACACACATGAATTCAATTTTTGACTTTAGGTACCCAAGCCAACTTAGGTCCTTTTATGTGTTATACAAGTGTTTTTGGGACCCAAAGTTGCTTGGGGAGCTTCCCCTTCATGCCCTTCATGTCTTTGCCAATGAACCTTGCCTTCACCTTGCCATGTACTTTACTCAAGAGATAACAATGATCATTGAAAGTAGATTTATAGTTAGTAGGCAATTTAGGAGAAGGTCGGTCAGGAAGAGGACACTCCCTTGTGTGGTGACTGGTGACCTCACAATGTTGGCAATAAGAACCAACTTCCTTGATAAAGCTTGTTCTTAGCTCCGGTGAGGGCACCTTTCCTTTGTTAGGCACCGGGAAGGATCCAAGTCCTCTCTTGTTGAAGGCCTTTGCTTGTTGGAAGAGAATTTCCTTGTGCTTGACTTCTCCTTTTGAAAGTCTAGCCACACTTCTCCTTGTGCTTGACTTACTGGAGCGATTGACCGATGTGTGTAAGTCTGCACATCGGATGATCCGGTGAGTACATTGTTCTGAGGTCTTCTTCAGTTAAACCAACTTGACTGATGTGTACATTTCTGAAATCATCGGTTGATCCGGTGAGTTGATTTTGTTTGCTTCGAGTTGTTTTGAGTGAATCTTTTGTGTCTTGCTCAGATGACCTCTTAGACATTTGTTTCATAAGCCTCTCTGATGATCTTCAAGCATTGTATGTTGTCAACTTATGGTTGAGTGACTTAGACATAAGAGCTTTCACTTCTTGTCTTTATCTCATTGATTCGATCTCAAAAGTTGATTGTATATGGGTCTCCAATGACATATTAATTTCATTTTATTGAGTGATTATGGGGACTTTGCATTCACAAATTCATTAGTAAAGTTCAATGGTTGTCATTAATCACCAAAACCGTACTTCATGGGGGGCCTAGATGCTTTCAGTTTTCAAAAGGAGAGAAATTGTTGCAAGGGGGAGAAATATGTATAAAGGAGAAAAATTGTTTCTATCTCATTTGGTTTTCAAAAGGAGAGAAATTGTTTTCAAAACTTTTCATGTGGATAAGCCAAATGTTCGGAATTTTAAATGGTGTTGCTAATGCATTCATCAAGGGGGACATTGTGAGACCTATGTGCTCTGAATACATTGGCTATGGCGATAAAAGTTTTGAATACTACCAAAACACCTTTATCATCTAGGTCCGAGCTCCAGCAAGGTCCGATGATAGGTCCGACTTGTTTTTGGTAGCTCCGGCAAGGTACGACGTAAGGTCCGACTTGATTTGGCTAGGTCCGACTTCTTTGACTAGCTTTGTTTAGCTCTAGCTCTAGGTCTGACTAGCTTTGATAAGCTCTGGATCTATGTCCGACTAGCTTTGGTAAGCTCCAGTGCTAGGTCCTGCTAGCTTTGGTAAGCTCCAGCTCAAGGTTCTGTTAGTTTTGGCAAGTTTCGAAGCTAGATTGCAGTGGTTCTGCTTTTACTTTGAAATGATTTGAACTTTCTTTACATCTATGGAAAGTTTGCTTAGTTTTCTTTTACTAAGTTTTTGGTGTGTTTTGGCGGTTATGGCTGATATCGTTTTGCTATGGTTTGCAACATGCTTATGTGAGGTGCTCATGTAAGGTGTTGTGGTTTCGGAACTAACGAGAGTCAAGTTGAGGACTTGTGCTCGGAAAAAACAGTTGTTTATTCATGTGCAGGTGTTGCTTGAGTTCAAGACGTGGCTGGTGACGGGATCCATTGAACTAGTCTTAGGGAGAATATGAGGTTCAACAACCAAACTCGGGAGGAATTGTGGTTGAGTTGATTGGGAGGTTGCACAGCATGTTTGAATCAAGAACAATGCATATGAAGATATCATGGATGTTGTTGAAAGATGTTAGCGCATATGAAAGGATTGCATGGACGTGGCTATATGGTTCCGATGCGTGATGAAGAGATGTGGACATAAAGAATTGATCGGAAAGGTTCAACCGACTAGGTTATAGACTCAGGCTGCGTCTGAGTCTTCTTTGACTCAAATATGGAAAGTTTTGAGTTGGTTATGATAGGATTTCGTGTGGGTCACAAATTTAGGTTATTTTAGGAATGTGGGATACGTTTCTAAGGTGTTTGTAAGTCTTAATATTTCTTCTATCTGCGTATAGAAGAGTCTTGAGCAGTTATGGAAAGATTCAATTCGTGAATTGAGCAGGATTAGAGTCTTAGTTAGGTTCGGTTGGTCTAAGGGGCTGGTTATATAAGCAAGAGAGGCCAGAGATCGTGGTGCACGACTTTTGGGATGTTCCTCTTGTGTTCTATTGAATAAAGATCGTAGTTTAAAGGAACTTTTGTGCCTTGTTCGTCTGACTTGTTCCAGACAAGTTTTTCTCGTCAAGTTTTCTGCACATCACTATCTTTCTTCGGTGGTTTTATCATAACTTGAGTTTTGAAGATACGATTGATGTGATTCTTTTTTAGTTGTCTTCACAACTTAATTTTCTATCATATTTCAAAATTTCACGATCATTGGATTTGTGGTTTCTGATCTACACAAGTTTCTTTGTAGTGTTCTAGAACTGTTTTTGTCGGGTAGAACAGATTGACCTTTGTTCGATCTTTCAATCGTAACTTGAGTTTCTCTCAACGGATTTGAGTGATTCTTATTGTGTCGTCTTCGTGACTTGATTCTCTTTGATACATATCACTTTTATCACAGTGAAACACATTTAGATTAGTCTCACGCACAATTTCTTTAACAGATTGTTTTCTGCCGAGTGGTTTTCATTGCTTCCGCTGAAAAAGTTTTAAATCTACCATTCACCCCCCCCTCTGGTAGCTTTTCACGTGCTCTTTGATCCTATAGAGGCAGAACACAACAGCAACAGTGATGAAGTATGTCTTACTTGCGAAGAAATGTGTGATGTTATTTCTTGTGCCACTGTTATAGTTAATAAAAATGACAAAAAGATTAGAGACAAGGCTGTTAAAATTGAGTCACTAGAATTTGAAATTAATCGTTTGAAATCTTTGATTCCTAGTGATGATTCTTATTCCTCATGTGATTTAATATACGAACAATTGTCCTCATTAAGAAGTGCGTACACCTCCATACTTGATAAACTTGAGTTAGAAATTGAAAAGAATAGAGAGCTTGCTGCACTTAATGATAAAAACTTGAAAGATGCTATCACTTCTACAATTCATTTGCATTGTTCTACTTGTAATGATCTTGATGAGAAACTACATGATGCTATGGATGAAATATCTATTTTGAACAATACTTTACGTGCTCATGAAATTAAATATTGTTCTAATTGTAAATTAAAAGGAAAAAATTCATGTGAAAATTGCCTTGATCAGTCCAATAAACTTGATGGCATGCATAGAACATTAGATCGGTTTTGTAGTGCAATAAGAACCTAAACTTGTTGTTGAATTCTTCCAAGTCTTGCAATGAAAAAATTGGATTATATTTTGATTCTCATGCTCATGCTAAGGCACATCCACCTAAAGTTGTAAAGTCATTAAAAAGTGGTTTGATTCAAACAGTTCATAAACATAAAGAAGTGGTTTTCAAATTTGGAGGGGTGCTATCTCATTCAGCTTCTAATAAACATGTTGCTTGCTCATCTAGACATGAACACAAAGTTAAATTTCATTATACCCACTGTGGTAGAGATGGTCATGTCATAGATTTTTGTTATAGGCTAGCTAAACAACAGAAAAAGGAAAGAATGCAAGCTACATCTCATAACTCTCATGCAACATTTGCTGCAAATGCTAAACCAAATATCAAGAACATGTAACGTGTTGTTGTGAGTCAAAAACATGCAAAGGTTGCTCCCAAACCTACTGTTTTTCGTGCTACACGTGTAACGCCTCGTAATTCAGTAGTTGGGTACAAAAATCCTCAGACTTTAGCTCATAAACCTGCTGTTTTGTCTCAACTTTCGCGTGTTTTTCCTGCTGCACATCGTGTGACTCAGTACTTGATTCCTAAATGCCTTTTGACTAACCCCAATATTGAGTCATTGACGTATTGTGCTTCTATTTAGGTTACATACTTGAGGAAGGAGAACATTTGGATTGTGGATTTAGGTTGCTCATGCCACATGATCGGTAACAAAGAATGGTTCTCCTCCATCTCTTTTGTATCACGTGTAGAGAATGTTACTTTTGTCGATAATTCTTCAACTCCTATAATTGCTAAAGGTTCAGTTAAAGTGAATGATCACTACACTTTGAAAGATGTGGCACTTGTTAAAAATTTGAAATACAACTTGCTTTCTGTTTCACAATTGCTAGATGAAAATTTGGAAATTATTTTCACTAACAATTGCTGCAAAGTGTAGATTCAAATAGTGTGCTTATTTTTAACATGTCTCGGTTTGTAAGAATTTTTAAAGCTGATTTTGATATGCCTTCCTCTAAGTATAGGTGTCTAGTTGATAATGATTCAAATGACTTATATTTTTGGCATTGTAGACTTGGTCACGTAGGCTTTGATCATCTAATGCGTGTTAGTGCTCTTGTTCGCATACGTGGGTTGCCTAGGCTTAAAGAGGACAAAGAAATTGTGTGCTCTTCTTGTAGACATGCTAAGATGGTTGCAGGTTCATATACTCCTCTCACAATGATCGTGACAACTGAAACGGGTCAACTTTTGCACCTTGACACCATAGGACCTTCACGTGTTCAATCCTTTGAAGGTAAATGGCACGTTCTTGTGATTGATGATAATTATTCTAGATACTCTTGGATTTACTCTATGGCATCTAAGAATGAAGCTTTTAGTCACTTTAGAACTTTATTTCTTAAATTATCAATTGATCACCCAGGATCTTTAAAAGCAATTAGAAGTGATAACGGAACTGAATTAAAAAATCAATCTTTTGATCACTTTTGTGCTGAAAATGGAATAAATCATCAATTTTCTTCACCATATGTACCTCAAAAAAATGGTGTTGTAGAAAGTAAGAACATAACCTTAGTTGAGATGGCTAGGACTATGTTTGATGAATATCAAACTCCTAGGAAATTTTGGGCTGATGCAATTGCAACCGCTTGTTATGTCTCAAATTGTGTTCTCTTGCGTACTAAGCTAGGTAAAACACCATATGAGCTCCGGTTTGGACACAGGCCTAGTGTTACACACTTTCGCGTCTTTGGTTGCAAATGCTTTGTTAAGAAACATGGTAATCTTGATAAATTTGAACCTAGATCCGTTGATGGCATGTTTCTTGGTTATCCATCTCATACAAGAGGCTACCGTGTGCTTTTACTTGACACTAACAAAATTGTGGAGACTTGTGAGGTATCTTTTGATGAAGCTGGCCCGGGTACTAGCTCAAATATTGCAGGTCCGGATCCCTATCCGCAGGGGGAGAATATTTTCGTTGAAGATGAGGAAGAAGTGGTGTTGCTGCTCAAAAATTCAGCAGCTAATGACATTGTTCCAGCTCCTGATTTTGATTCTCAACCAGCACCGACGACCACCACTGATGGTACAAATCGTCCTCAAGTCACAAGCTCATCGATTTGTGATGAACATGAAGAAGAATAAGAAGAAGCTTGTGAAGTGTCTACTCCCCTCCGGATTCTCAAAAGTCATCCTCCACAAAAAATCATTAGAAGCTTGCACGAACGAGTCACACGGTCCAGGTTTTGTGATCCAAACTCTCATGCTCATTCTGCTTTTGTTGCTTCTTTTGAATCCAAAGATATATCACACGCACTCACTAATGAATCTTTAATTATTGCCATGCAAGAAGAGTTAGAAAATTTTGAAAGAAAAAATGTTTGGAAACTTGTACCTCCACCTCAAGGTCATTCTCTAATCGGAACTAAATGGGTGTTTAAAAATAAACAAAGTGAGGATGGGGTTGTGATTAGGAACAAGGCTAGATTGGTTGCTCAAGGTTTCACTCAAGTTGAAAGTCTAGATTTTGATGAAACTTTTGCTCCTGTTGCTAGAATAGAAGCCATAAGAATTTTGTTAGCATTTGTTGCTTCTAAAGGTTTCAAGTTATAACAAATGGATGTTAAAAGTGCTTTTCTTAATGGCTACATAGATGAGGAGGTTTATGTCAAGCAACCACCTGGTTTTGAAAATCCAGATTTTTCTAATTATGTTTACAAACTGTCCAAAGCCTTGTACGGTCTCAAACAAGCCCCTAGAGCATGGTATGATAGGTTAAAAACATTCTTACTTAAAAAGGGGTTTACCATGGGCAAGGTTGATAAAGCTCTTTTTGTGCTTAAACATGGAAATGACTCATCATTTGTTCAAGTGTATGTGGATGATATTATCTTTGGTTGTGCTTCTCATGATCTTGTGTCCATGTTTTCAGCTATGATGAGTTCAAAATTTGAAATGAGTATGATGGGAGAACTCACATACTTTTTAGGGTTGCAAATCAAGCAAACCAAGGTGGGAACCTTTGTGCATCAAACAAAGTATACAAAAGACCTCCTAAAGTGCTTCAACATGGACAAAAGCAAGTCTCTTCGGACACCAATGGGGACAAATACAACACTTGAACTTGATGAAGATAGTGACCCGATCGATCAAAAAGAATATAGAAGCATGATCGCATCACTTTTGTATCTCATGGCATCAAGACCGGACATATAACTCAGCGTATGTCTTTGTGAACGGTTTCAAGCTTCCCCACGTGCTTCACATCGTCAAGCCATCAAAAGGATTCTCACGTACTTACATGGAACTCAAGAATTTGGTTTTTCTTCCTTCTTCCTCAAAAGCTTTTTTGGATGCTGATTTTGGGGGGTTGTAGGATTGATTGGAAAAGTACTTCGGGTGCTTGTCATTTTCTTGGTAATTCTCTTGTTGTTTGGTCCTCTAGAAAACAAGACTCAGTTGCACAATCCACAGCCGAATCTGAATATGTAGTTGCTGTTAGCGCTTCCTCACAAATTCTTTGCATTGTTCAAACACTTAAAGACTATGGGGTTGATCAAGATAGTGTTCCACTGTTTTGTGATCACACTAATGCCATTTGCATTGCTAAAAATCCCGTGCAACATTCGAGAACAAAGCACATGGACATTAGGTATCACTTTCTTCGTGATAATGTTGAAAAAGGAAACATTTTGCTTCACCATGTAGATATCGAACAACAATTGGTTGATTTTCACAAAACCTTTAGATTTCACTCGTTTTTGTTTCACTCGTAGTGAAATAGGGGTTATGCATTCTCATGGCTTAAATTGAGGGGGAGTTTTGAAACTTGGGAAGTCTATATGTGAATCTGAATTTAAAATAATATGAGCATAATATTTCATACATATATGACTTTGTGATTTATTTTACATGCTGATAGTTCTTACTACATTACTCATGTTATACATTTTGTAGTTTTCGTCATGACTAGTAGTTGGAATAATTACTTACACTAAATTTGGTCATGATCAAACTTTCTTTCTATTTTGAACTTATTGCATGCTCACAAGTGCTTTTAATAATGAAAAATTAATCAATCAACTATCCACATGTTGAGCTTTTATGATCAAATAAAAATGAGAAAACATAAAGAGAATATGCATGCATCACACTTCTTCTTTTAAGATGGCTTATCATTGCACTTAGATATGAACTTAGAAGAAGTTGTGTATGACTAAAACCTTGACCTTAAGCTTCTGATTGTCAAATGATATAGGCTTGACTTGGTTGGTTAGAATAAGATAGATGCGACATATAATTTCTTGCAAATGTTATATGATCAGAATTTGTGCTTTAAATAATATTGAAAAATGAAAATAGCAGCAACAAGTGTCATGCTTTCAAGTTTTGAAATAGTTAAGTTTGTGATATCATGACTTGCTTAAATTGTAAATTACACTTGATCTCTAGCATGGCTTACACTACTTTATGTATTTCATTGATGTGATAGTATAAGTTACTTGATAGTATGACTTGAATAAGATGTGTTTTATATGTATGTGTTACAATATGCTCATAACAATTGAAATTTCTCTTTTGAACCTTGTCGAATACATTGTCAAAGGGGGAGAAATTGATCACACATTGCACAAATTCACAAGTGTTTTGGCACGATTCTTCTCAGGGAGAGAATTATTGTTTTTCTTCTTATTTTATTTCTGATTTACAAAGGGGGAGAAATAAGTATAGTGAGAGAAATATTTGTTTTGAAATTTATTTCTTTCTCATTTGATTGTTTTCAAAACTTTTCAAAGCCAATGTTCGGATTTTAAGTGGTGTTGCCAATACATTTATTAAGGGGGAGATTGTGAGACCTATGTAATCTGAATACATTGGCTATGACGATAAATTTTTTTAATACTACCAAAACACCCTTTTCAACAAGGTCCATCTCTAGTTCCGAGCTCCTACAAGGTCCGACGATAGGTCCGGCTTGTTTTGGATAGCCCCGGCAAGGTCCGATGTAAGGTCCAACTTGCTTTCGCTTGGTCTATCTTCTTTGTCTAGGTTCGACTAGCTTTGGTCAGCTCTGGCAAAGTCCGATTAGCTTTGATAAACTTTGGTAAGCTCCGGCGCTATGTCCGACTAGCTTTGGTAAGCTCCGGCGCTAGATCCTACTAGCTTTGGTAAGCTCTGTTTCAAGGTTCGGTTAGCTTTGGCAAGGTCTGGTGCTAGTTTGGAATGGTTCTGCTTTTACCTTGCAATGTTTTGAACTTGCTTTACATCTATGGAATGTATGCTTAGTATTCTTTTACTAAGTTTTTGGTGTGTTTTGGTTGTTATGGCTGATATCATCTTGCTATGGTTTGCAACATGCTTATGTGAGGTGCTCACGTAAGGTGTTGTGGTTTCGGAACTAACGAGAGTCAAGTCGAGGACTTGTGCTTGGAAGTATTAGTTGTTTATTCATGTGCAGGTGTTGCTTGAGTTCAAGACATTGTTGGTAACGGGATCCATTGAACTAGTCTTAGGGAGAAGATGAGGTTCAACAACCAAGTTCGGGAGGAATTGTGGTTGAGTTGATCGGGAGGTTGCACAACATGTTTGAATCAAGAACAATGCATATGAAGGTATAGTAGACATCGTTGGAAGATGTTTGCAGGTGTGAAAGGAGTGCATGGATGTGTTAACATGGTTCCAAGGCGTGATGAAGAGATGTGGATGTAAACAATTGGTCGGAAAGGTCCAACCGACTAGGTTATGGACTCAGGCTGCGGCTGAGTCGGGTTCGCAAATATGGAATGATTTTAGTTGGTTATGATATGATTTCGTGTAGGTCACAAAGTTGAGTCATTTTAGGAATGTGGGATACGTTCCTAAGGTGTTTGGAAGTCTTAAGATTGCTTCTATCTGCGTAAGGAAGAGTGCTGAGTAGTTATGGAAAGTTTTGGTTGAATCTGAGTAGGATTTGAGTTCTAGTTAGGATTGGGTTGGCCTCAGGGCTGGTTATATAAGTAAAGGAGGCCAGAGCTCATGGTGCACGACTTTTGGGCTGTTCCTTTTGTGTTTTGATCAATAAAATTCGTGGTCTAAAGGAGTTTTTGTGCCTTGTTCGTTCGACTTGTTTCTATCAAGTCTTTCACGTCGAGTTTCTCCACAGCACTACCTTACTTTGGTGGTTTTATAATAACTCGAGTTTTACAGATCCAATTGACGTGATTCTTTTTGGGTTGTCTTAAAAACTTGATTATCTATCATCAGTAAAAAGTTTGCGGTCATTTGATTTGTGGTTTTCGATTTAAATGAGTTTCTTTGCAGTGTTGCAGATCTAGTTTTTCTCGAGTATAACAGATTGACCTTTGTTCAATCTTTCAATCATAACTTTAGTTTTTCTTGACGGATTTTCATGATTCTTGTTGTGAAGTTTTCATGACTTGTTTCTCCACAATCTATACTAGTTTTCTCACAATTTATCACATTTATATTAGTCGCACACATGATTTCTTTAACATATCAATTTTCTACCGAGGGATTTTTGTTGCTTCCGCTGAAAACTTGTAATCTACCATTCACTCCCCTCTGGTAGCTTTTCACGTGCTCTTAGATCCTATAATATCTTTTAAATATTACCTACAAGCTACAACAATATTGTACCATATCTAGAAAACACCAGTTACACCATCTCTAAGAATGTCTTCTTAGTTCTCATTGCAAGTTATAAAAATAGTTTAGAGCAAAGCATTTTCTCTTACTTACTAAGTAATTTATCTATATGCGAGATTTGCGGTAGCCTTTGCTGACTTACTTTCATATATGTTTCAGGAAATAAAGTTCCTCAACCAATTTAAGCATGAAAATGGTTGAATGCAGAGAAGGTCACTTAACTAAGACGCCTTTCTAGATTAAACGAAAAATGCATTCACATATCACAAGTATGAGGCTAAAGGGTGAAAAACGGCTGACCTGACTATCACACGCTACCCCGTCCACTACCACCGGAGTTAGGAAAGTCGTCCTCCTGCAGTTGTCCAAGCATCGGAATCTGGGGGACAGAGTTTGAGCCTCCGTCCCCGATTCCTATGATGTGCAAGTGTGGTTACACAAGTTATAGTATAAAATGCAAATTTATTAAACTTGGACAAGTTTAACTAGTTTCAACTATTTTGAATATTTTGTACCTATGCTCCCGTCGTCAGCACCAGTGTCAGCTCCATCGATGGCGGCGCCCACTGCGGAAGACATCCTATTGTCCTGCAGCCATAGCCTGCAAATACAAACCAAATCATTATACATGTCATTTCTTATTAGAATTGTTAAGTACAACATTCAGAACTTACCTGCATGATAGCTTGCCACCGTAGCATGTACGAGTTTTGATACTCGTCCCTAGCCTTGAGCGTCGTTGCCTGCATCTCGTTCCTAGCCTGAGCGCCTTGTCCCTAGCCCTGAGCATTGCTGCCTGCATCTCGTCCCTAGCCCTGACCGCTTCTTGCGTCCTCTGGAGCTCCTCCCGAGCACTCTGGAGCTCCAGATCTCGGCTCGTACGACAGCTGCTGGACCCGTCCTGTTGTGATAAAGAGGCTCTCGAGGAAACCCACGTCTGCCTCGAGTTGACCACTTGATCGAAGATGGCTAACCTGCACAACAAAGTAAGATTATTAATTTTTTGTATCTCAAAGTTCATTAAAGTAAATTAAAAATAACAAAACTCACCGCTCGTGAGGTTTCCCGCCACCGCTTGCATACGCGGCTTCGAGGACGATTGGCACGCTCGGCCAATCGTACTCTTCGCCTCGAAGCCTCCGCGCCTCCTGCCCGTACTTTGCCTGAAAATACAAAAAAACAACATTATCAAAACTATTAAAGAGAATTCAATTAAGTTAAAAAAATCACCAACGTCCCAATCGCCGTTTGAGAAGACAGCTACTCTGGCTGTGACGGGTCACTTACCAAGTGACCCCTCTTCCACCTCTCGATAGGTGCCGGCTCCTGACCGCTCTCATGCTCCTATCGATACATATTAGCACAATGAATAATTATAAAATTACTTAAATAGAATTCAAGTCACACTTACCATCCGTTTAGCAAGACATATGTAACCGTCCCCAACCAAACTTGAAGTACACCTTCATAGCTTGAATGTGAGCCGTCAATAGTGACTGCGTCTCGAGCTTTCTGGTGCGGTTATGGAAGATGATACGAGTGTGATCCATCTTCTCAGCTTCATTCTCCAAACGGTACTATGCGTGGAAGAATAAATATACAAGTAAATATATTTAACTTACAATAGATTTGTATTACACGAATATTGTTCATACTTACCATGAATTCATGCCACACAACCTCTTGGTGGTTGCCGTAAGCAAGGTCCTGCGCCGTAGCGTAATGGTCCAAGACGTGGCAGCCTGTCCGTTCACTACACCATGGTAGTGCATACGGACTAGACGGCTCAAGACACCGTTCACCTGCTAGTGGTGTCCCTGACCCATGAACGAATGATCCTCCCAAGACCTGATACATGATTCTTAATTAGTATATATATATATATATATAAGCCTAAAAATATCTAAATTGAATTGTAAAGATTTACTTACCTATAACCAATCGGATGAATAACAATCCAATTGTTTGGGTTTACAAGAGCCGCAGTAGGAGCCACATAGTGGCTCCTCCTAGTCCGCCGCTATGGAGCCGGCTCCACATCAGGTGACACAGAAGTGGAGTCACCCGACTGCACTGGCTTTGAAGAAGGAAGCTCTGAAGAAGGACTGCACTGGAAGATGGATTAGGAGATGTTGTATTGGATTGAAGAACCCTAGAGGGAAAACTTTTTCCATCTTACATAAAAGCACTGGTATCTCCCTTTCAAACTTCTTCATCATCTCCCTTGTGATTTATTTAGCACAAAGTTATCTATAAAAGTAGCTAAGCTCGACTAACACTTTCCATACCACATCGTCAAGGTAGCCCCAAAACATAACCGACAGAAGTCTTTCTATGATTATGTGATAATCATGACTCTTCAACCCTGTGGGATTTCCAATCTTAACATTTACGGCTCATCTCAGGCTAGCAGCATAACCGTTTGGGAATTTCAACCTTTTCAACCGCTCAAAGACTTCTTTCTTTTCTCTTGGTCGAAGATAGAAAGAAGCACGCGGTTTGCTACCAGCTTCGTAGAGCTCAAGAGTTGGACGGTTATAAACCTCTGCCAAATCCTTATGAGCCTTTATATTGTTTTTTGTTCTGCTCGTCGTATCCAAGCATGTGCTTATGATGCATTCGTCCATGTTACGTTCCTGATGCATGACATCAATGTTATGCATTTAAATTAAGGACTTCACATACGATAGATCCCATAGTGCACATATATGAGTCCAATTGTGGTCCTCTATGTAACTAACAAAATATCTAGGACGACCTTCATTTGGCACTAAGTTGTTCAACTGTTCAGCATTCTCCGACCCATTAAGACGTTGCAGTGGTCCTTTTTTGACAACGGTGTCCTTCCTCAAGGCATTTCTCTATTGCCTAAATACGTGACTGGGCGATAACCAACGTTTGTGGCAATCAAAGTAGCAAATCTTGCCACCATGATTTAAACAAAAAACATTCTGTGTCTGAAGCACATATCAGACATGTCAAACGACCATGAGTGCTCCAGCCAAAAACCGTGTTGTAAGTTGGGAAATCATGGACATACCACAAGTATGCAGCTCGAAGGTTGAATTTATGTTTTCTGTAATAGTTGTACGCTTCGATTCCTATCTGTAAGGATCGAATGCCCAAGAGGGGGGTGAATTGGGCTTCTTTTCAAAAATTAGAGCAATAAAAACTTAATTACTCAAAGCCCAATTCCCTATGCAAATGACCTATGCATTCAAGTGAATAGTAACTTTGCGATATATGAAATGCATAAGTGTAAGGGGAGAGGAAGAAAGCGCAAACTCCCGAGGAGACACGAAGACACGGAGATTTATCCTGTGGTTCGGCAAGATCGTCAAGATCTTCCTACATCCACGTTGTGGCACCCACCAAAGGGTATAGCCACTCCCAAGTCACCGAGACCAGGGATCTTCACTAAACTTCTCCGTTCGCCAACCTCGGCAAGGTGGAGCTCAAGCCTTGTACAAGTTGGATCCTCCGGGCTTCCACAATCGTCTTGGCAAGCTTCGGAAGGCTCTCTCCAATCACCGACTCTTACACGGTGAGTACAATCACCAAGAGACACTCCCTTACAGCTCTCACTATACTATAGACTCCAATCACCAAAAATGGAAGCACACAAGCAGTATCTCTAGCAAGTTCTAGCCTATCTCTTGGTGTACAAGTGGTGTAAATGATGTAGAAGCGGTAGCTCAATGTCTTGAATGCTTGAGAATGTGTAGAGTAGCTCTGGTTGTCAATACTTATCGAAATTACTAGTTGAAGGGGTATAAATAGCTAGCTTCCACGAAATAGCCGTTGGAAAAGTAGGCTGACATCACTGTTCTGCGAACATCGGATGATTTGATGTTCTCCCTTCAGTTGTCATCGGTCGAATCCAAATTAGCTGATGTCATTGTGTCAGATATGACCGTTGATCAACCGATATAACACTTGCCTCATCATCGGATGATCCGGTGGCACTTCATCCAGAATTGGTCCAGAAATAGTGCTTACTAGAGTGATTGACCGATGTGTTATCAATTATACATCGGATGATCCGGTGTTACACTTGGTCCAAGTTAATTGCTTACTGTGATGATTGACCGACATAACACTTTCTTCATCATCGGATGATTCGGTGAGTACTTAGTTCTGAGGTCTTCTTCTTCTGCTAAACCAACTCGACCGATGTATTGTTTTCTGGAAACATCGGTTGATCCGGTGAGTTGATTTTGTTTGCTTCGAGTTGTTCTAAGTGATTCATTTGGAATTTGCTCGAGTGACTTCTTATACATTGGTTTGAAATATTCTTCTGATGCTTACCAAGTCTTGGGTGTTGTCAATTTCAGTTGAATAATTTTGACATATGAGCTTTTTCTTCTAATCCTCATAAAAATTGATTGACCTCATAGAATGATTTGTTAAGGGGTCTCCAATTATATCCAATGAGCAGTAGATGATATACATATAGAGTTCATTAAGTGTGATGAGTGAAATGAGAGACCTTGCATCCACAAACTCATTAGTAATATCAACGGTTGTCATTAATCACCGAAAACATACCTCATGGGGGCCTAGATGCTTTCAATCTCCCCCTTTTTAGTGATTGATGACAACACAACAAGTAAAGCATAATAGTAATGAATTTAAGAATACGATACTCAAGAGGATATGCAATAAGTACAAAATCCATCATACGAAACTTGAAGACTCAGAAGTGATCAATAACTCGAAAGCTCAACGATCAATAACAAATGAGAGAAATAAGTGGCACAAGGATAACTCAAGAATAGCAAAAGAGTAGCAAATCTCCCAAATTACAAAAGAACTCCCAAAAGGATAAACTCCCCCTACAACTAGGACTCCCCCTGGGACTAAGCTAACCCTCCCCCTGACTCTTCTCCCCCTTTGGCATCAAGACACCAAAAAGGAAGTCGAGTGCCTAAGGATCCTGAGCGCTCGGGGCGATGACGAACTGGTCACCGTCGGGGGTGCTGTCGTCAGAGTTGCTGCCTGCTGCTGCTGAGGCTGGAGTAGAGGTGACGGGTGATGCGGGAGCGGCTATCGGTGCCTGCTGAGTCTGGACTGCAAGAAACGGGGCACTAACAACGGACGCTGGAGTCTGCTAGAAAAGAGTCGTAGCCGGCAGGGGAGAGTGGATAGGTGCGCTTGGAGCTAGCAGTGGGGACATGCTGATCGTCGGGATCGGCGTGGTCGACACTGGTGCTGAGACTGGAGCCAGGACAAGCGGGTTTGGAGCTAGGCCTGGAAGCTGCAACGGTAGGACAATCCCGATCTGCGTGTAGAGGTTGGTGATCAACCCTAGGATGCTCATCATAGCCTGCTGCGTCTGCTGCTGCTGGTCAAGAGAACACTGGTGCATCTGATCAATCAGCCTAGTCAGCCTGTCAGTGTCCCCTTGCCTCTCACGGGCTATCTATCGCTGCATCTCCTGCTGCTACTGCTGGAGCTCCAAGAGACGCGCAGACTACTCAGCTCGGGCCTGCTCAGCTGCAAGCCTATCTAGACGCTACTACTCAACCATCTGCTGGAGTAGAGAAGTGAGCTCAGATGGCTGAGAAACCTGTGCCTCGGACACGGGAGGTGGAGTAGGTGGTGGTGCAGTTGAGCCTCCAGCCTCCTCGTTGTGCTGCCTGGGTGATGGATGAGGTGGGAAGTACTCCTCGACACTATCACTGGTGTCACTCTCCGACCAGATGTGCTGTAGATCCCCACCCTGAGCCTCTGCCTGTGCTAGGATCTCATCTTCCTTCTCCAGGTCTGACCAATCTTCCTCAGATAGACGAGCACGTACCTGACGCTTAACTGGACGGCAAAGGCGGCGGTCTCCAGGAGTTGGAGCACGGTAGTGCCCGAACTGTGTGACGCTCTCGTCGGTGAGACTATCACGAACGGTGGACCCCTCTGGAGCTATCAAGTAGAGCAAGTGACTGATCTAGTGGCCAAACACAAGCTGCCTCATCATCCCAACTCCATCAGTGATGACGTCCTCCATCTCACATATAAGGATATCCACAATGTCGAACTCCATCCCGTTCATGACATAGAATAGAAGAGTCTCCTGCATGCTGGTGAACCCCTCAAGATATCCGGACCTCGGCAGAAGTGTGCGGCGCAAGGCAAGGTGCACAGTGCGCGCAGCTGGAGGGAGTAGAGTCGGTACTCTCAGCTAGTTAGGAGAGAAGGGCTGAGCAAACAGTGATCGTATCTCCTCATAAGGTGGTGCCACACCTCCAGTGAGTGGCCTCCTCGGTGGGTCAGCCTGTCCATATACTCTCTCGTGTAGGCATGTGTCATGAAGATCCATGCCTAGCAGCTGTCCCAAGGTCTGTCTGGTCAGGTGGTGATGCTGACCCATGAACATGAAATCAGTGGATCTGCGGCCCTCAGAGACGTAGAGTGTGGCATAGAACACTCGGACCCAGTCTTCCACGTAGGCACCCCGCTGGTAAGACATCAGCTCCACTAGCCCTCTGTACCTCTCAAAGTAAAGGCGTATCTCAGTCTCGGCTGCAAGTGCGAGCTGATCCCAGTCAAGAAAGTTATGCTAGAAGAGCTTATGGCCCCGACGTCTGTAAGTCTCGTACAGCGACGCCTGTGTCAGGGTCCAAAAGCGGCTGTCCACAAGTGACTCTCTGGGTTGCAGGAACCACTCCTCAAGTAAAATGCTCCACCTGAGCTTCCTGAGCTGCTTGGCCTTCAACTTCCTGTAATCTGTCAGGCGGACACCCTCACCAACACGAACGTTGGTGTCCATCTCATAGACGGCTCTCTAGGCCGCCCTGTCCTCTCGAAGGTCACCGGTAGAGGGTCTCGGTCTTAGGGCTGCAGCTAGATGGCCCCCACGGGTCTTGACTGAGCGCCGGCGAACTAGCGCACCTCAGGCTCCTCTTCCTCCTCTGGCTCCTCAGGCACCGGAGGCTGCCTCTGTCAGCCCTCTCGGATACTTAGCGATCCTCCTCGACCACGCTCTCGCTCCTCAGCAGCGCGAGCAGCCATCAGGGCTTTCTTTTCCTCCTTCGACAGCTTCTGCTTCTTAGCTGTCAGCTCCTCAATGGCCTTGCCTTTTCCCTTCTTGTCATGGCTCATGACAACGGTGAAGACGAGCACGCGGGACAACGAGCTCAGGCGCACGAGACAGCGACGATGAGATTGTGGGACAGCGAAACCGGTCGCACGAGATGCGATGCAAAGAATGTCGCGACCGGGCAAACCCTAGCGGCGGAGATGAATGCGGCGTGCGAGCGCGTGGAGTGGTGGCGCAAGGTGGTGGCAGCGCTTAGGGCGGCGGCGGTGGTGCGGCGGCAGTGAAGGGCGGCGGCAGTGAGAGGTGCGGGAGTGAAGGGGCGCAGGATGGCGGCTCTGAGCGGCGGTGGCTCTGAAGGCGGCGGCGGCCAGAGGGCAGCGGCGGCCGGAGGACGGCGGCAGGGCGAGCGCACGGAGTGGCGGCGATGGAGCAGTGGTGGTGGTAGTGCGGGTCGGGGAGAGAGAAAGAAAAGGAGAGAGAAGACGAAAGGGCAGCTAAATAGGTGGGGCCCGAACCCTAGCTCAAATTTTAAAATCGGATGAACCGACGTTAGATGGGAGCAGCATCGATCGAATGGTACAGTAAGGGTATTCCAAAGGTACCATTGGCATCGAATGCTCCGACGATGAAAGGGTAAGCATCGGTTGATTTTGGCACAACTCCAGAAATGTGAACATCGGATGCTCTGATGTTTCTCAGAAAGAACTCATCAATTGATTTGACTTTCTGACTGAGCTGACCCTTGGCACTTGAGCACAAACTGATCCGATAAAGCTTCTGGCCTAAGCATCGGATAATCCAATGATTACCAAGCAGCAACATCCCATATATGTCCTTTGACCCAAACAAACAAACAATGAGAAACATATGTCTCAGGACTTTTTGGGCAACCCCTTACCCCTCAAAAAGACTAGTTGCCAATAACTTTGCTAAGCCCTAAAACGAATAGAACACCGAAGAAAAATCAAGGAAGAAAACATCCAAATAAAATGTAAGGCCCATGCTTTGTGAGCTAGAGGATGAAGACTTCTATCTCCTGAAAACATGTTCATTTAGGCATTAACGCACCCAACATTTTGTTCTTTCCACATCATATTAGTTGAGATATTGCATTTCAAACAAGTCTCTTTCTCATGAGGTGGGTTCCCCTTTGTGACAATCTACCGTATGCAATGCCAAACAATTTATAATGCAGGAAATTAAACGTGAGTGCAAGTCTATATGGCAGGCATCATGCAAGACATAAATTTAAATCTATCTTGCCAAATTTGATCCATTCAAAGGCTTCTTCAGGGAGAGCCACTCTCCAAGCCTTGGGGAAACCAAAAGAACCTCCATCCCAAGCTAACCCTTGCTCACCCCTATCCTTTGAAAGTTAGACAAGACCTATATGTGATGCATTCTTACATGACCATGGAAACTTACATGACGTTCGATGCATCTAGCACATTTAATTCACTCCTTAGTCTAGAAAAAGTCTTCTCATCAAGTGGTTTAGTGAAGATATCCGCCAATTGTTCTTCGTACCTAACACCTCTCAAGGAGATGTCTCCCTTAGCTTTATGGTCCCGCAAGAAATGATGGCGAATATCAATGTGCTTAGTGCGGGAGTGTTGAACGGGGTTTTTAGCAATCTTAACCGCACTTTCATTGTCACAAAGGAGAGGCACACAACCAAGTTTAATACCAAAATCCAAAAGGGTTTGCTTCATATAGAGAATTTTGGCACAACATGCACCGGCCGCTATATATTCCGCTTCCGCAGTGGACAAAGCAACGGAATTTTGCTTCTTGCTAGACCAAGATACTAGGGAACGCCCAAGCAAGTGGCACCCACCGGAGGTACTCTTGTGATCCACACGGCATCCAGCAAAGTCCAAATCCGAGTAACCCAAGAGATGGAATTTTGCACCTTTAGGGTACCACAGGCCTACACTTGGAGTATGCTTGAGATACCGAAGTATCTTAAAGACCGCCTTCCGATGCGATTCTTTAGGTGCCGCTTGAAAGCGAGCACACAAGCATACACTAAACATGATATCGGGCCTAGATGCGGTAAGATAAAGCAATGAACCAATCATAGAATGGTGATTAGATTGGTCAATAGGTTTACCGCCCTTATCCGTGTCGAGCTGACAATTTGTTACCATTGGAGTACTTCTTGAGCTACAATCTCCCATCTCAAATTTCTTCAAGAGGTCCTTGGTATACTTTTCTTGATAGATGAAGGTTCCCTCTCAAAGTTGCTTGATTTGAAATCCAAGGAAGAAGTTGAGCTCTCCAATCATCGACATCTCGAATTCCCTAGACATCATTTTGCCAAACTCATGGCTAAGAGCTTCGTTAGTTGAACCAAAAATAATATCATCGACATAAATTTGACAAATAAATAATTCTCCGTCGATGTCTTTGGTGAAGAGTGTAGTGTCCACCCTCCCGATCTTGAATCCTTGCATGATCAAGAAATCTTGTAGTCGTTCATACCACGCCCTAGGTGCTTGCTTGAGCCCGTAGAGCACCTTGTGCAACCTAAACATATGATTAGGATTCCTCGGATCTTCGAACCCGGGAGGTTGTTCAACATAAACAAGCTCGTTAATATAACCATTAAGAAAGGCACTTTTCACATCCATTTGATAAAGCTTTATGTTATGATGTGATGCAAAGGCAAGAGGTATACGGATGGCTTCTAGTCAAGCGACCGGAGCAAATGTCTCTCCAAAGTCTAGTCCTTCAACTTGCGAGAAACCCTTGGCCACAAGTCTTGCCTTGTTGCGGATCACAACACCGTTCTCGTCTTGTTTGTTGCGGTACACCCACTTTGTCCCGATGACGTTCTTGTCCTTGGGTCGCTCCTCCAATACCCAAACTTCATTGCGGATGAAGTTGTTAAGTTCTTCTTGCATGGCCATTACCCAATTTGGATCTTGGAGTGCTTCCTCAATGTGAGTGGGTTCTACACATGAAACAAACGAGTAGTGCTCACAAAATGTAGCGAAATGGCGATAATGTGTACTTACTCCCCTTGACGGACTTCCGATAATTTAGTCAATCGGATGCGCCTTGGAGATGCATCCATGCCTCATAAGTGGTTGTGAAGCACTTGGCGGTGGTGATGCGTGTTGTTCTTCTTGTGGTTGGACTTGATCATGGACTTGTTCTTCTTCTTGATGTTGTGTGACTTGTGAATCTTGCGTCGGCAATGGATCATCTTTCTCTTCTTCATCAACTTGAGGTGCCATAGATGTGTTGATGTTGGAACTTGAAGCTCCCCCTTGATCATGGCTCTCCTCAACTTTAGGCTTGATATCTCCAATGGTCATGTTCTTCATAGCTTCTCGTAGAGGCTCATCATCTATTTCATCATGACCAAAACTCTCCTCTTGGGAGCCATTAGTTTCATCAAACTCAACATCACAACTTTCCTCAACTAAACCGGAGGTTTGGTTGAATACTCGATATGCTTTTGAGTTTGATGCATAACCAACAAATGTACCAACATCACATCTTCTTTCAAACTTACCGAGCCTTTTCTTGCGGTAGATGTAGCACTTGCACCCGAAGACTCGGAAATAGGAGATGTTGGGCTTTCTCCTAATGAGAAGTTCGTACGGGGTCTTTTGAAGTAGTCGATGTAGGTAGACCCGATTTGCAGCATGGCACGTTGTGTTGATTGCTTCGGCCCAAAACTTCCCGGACATGCCATAGTCATCAAGCATTGCTCGTGCAAGAGTGGTGAGAGTCTTGTTCTTCCTTTCAACGTCACCATTTTGTTGAGGGGTGTATGTGGCCGAAAATTCATGCTTCACACCTTCGCGATCACACCACTCCCCAATGTTGTAGTTCTTGAATTCGGTGTCTTTGTCACTCTAGACCTTGATGATGGGAAGTTGAAATTCCCTCTGAGCACGGTTAGCGAAGGTCTTGAACACTTCCGGAGTTTCACTCTTGTCACCTAGAAACAAAGTCCAAGCATAGCGAGAGTAGTCATCAACTATAACAAGACAATAGAGATTACCACCAAAACTTTGATATGTGGATGGTCCGAATAGGTCCATGTGGAGCAACTCAAGTGGCTTGAAGGTTGACACCATTGTCTTCATCGGGTGGTGAGAAGCAACTTGCTTCCCGACTTGACAAGTGCTACAAAGCTTGTTCTTCTTAAATGTGACATCCTTCATGTCGGTCACCATCCCGAGCTTGAATGACTTCTTGAGCTTGCTCATTCTTATGTGAGCTATGCGTCGATGCCATAGCCAACCCAAACTCGTCTTGGTGAAAAGACAAGTGGTCAAGCTAGCATCCTTGTTGGAGAAGCCTACTAGGTAGAGATGTCCATGCTGAAATCCTTTTAAGATTAGTTCTTAGCTTGTTTCACTAGTCACAACAACATCATTCTTGCTAAAGGTGCACGTTAGTCCAAGATCACATAATTGTGCAATAGAAAGCAAATTGAAACTAAGTGACTTAACATACAATACATTGGAAATAGATAAATCATTTGAAATTGCAATCTTACCTAACCCAATTTCCTTCCCCTTAGAGTTATCACCAAAGGTGACTTGTTCATGATTGTCGGGGTTTTCTATGGTGGTGAACATACCATCGTCGCCGGTCATATGTTGAGTGCACCCGCTATCGAGTACCCAATGCTTTCCTCTGGCTTTGTAGTTCACCTACACACATGAATTCAATTTTTGACTTTAGGCACCAAAGCCAACTTAGGTCCTTGTATGTGTGTTACAAGTGTTTTTGGGACCCAAAGTTGCTTGGGGAGCTTCCCCTTCATGCCCTTTATGTCCTTGCCGATGAACCTTGCCTTCACCTTGCCATCTACTTTACTCAAGAGATAAAAATAATCATTGAAAGTAGACTTGTAGTTAGTAGGCAATTTTGGAGAAGGTCGCTTAGGAAGAGGACACTCCCTTGTATGGTCGCCGGTGACCTCACAATGTTGGCGATAGGAACCAACTTCCTTGATGAAGCTTGTTCTAAGCTCCGGTGAGGGCACCTTTCCTTTGTTAGGCACCGGGAAGGATCCAAGTCCTCTCTTGTTGAAGGCCCTTGCTTGTTGGAAGAGAATTTCTTTGTGCTTGACTTCTCCCTTTGATAGTCTTGCCACACTAGTGCGGAGACTTTCAATTTCTTCCAACAAGTCCTTCTCCCTAGCATTCTCTTTCAAAGGCAAAGACTTATGCAGGACATTAGTGGCATGAGAATTAATAGATACCTTATCATTAAGGGTTTCTTTCTTTATAGTTTTTAATTCTTGATCAAGAACTTCATAAGCAAGGTTAAGTACTTGATGCTCTTGGATTAACTCATTGTGCTTTCCCAAGAGTGCTTGGTGTGCTACGTCAAGCTCATCATTATCTAGCTTGATTTGAGCCTTATCCTCCTCAACTTGCTTGACATGAGATTTGAGTGTGTCATGCTCCTTAAGTATGCTTTCATACTTGTCAAGCAAATCTAGGTTAGCACTCTCAAGCTTAGCACGAGTTTCTTCAAGAGCCTTGACCTTACTCTTTTCCCTCTTAATGATAGTGTGGTATTCATTTATCAATGAGTTAAGTCATCAGGGGAAAGCTCATCATCGCTAGAATCATCACATACCTTGGTGTTACCTTTAGCCATGAGGCACATGGGAGGTGGATGAAGAGATGAATCATCATTGTTGGCAATGGCAAGGCCGGCCAAGCTTTCTTCTTCCGCTTCACTCTCTTCATCACTTGATTCTTCGTCGGTGATCCATTCATTTGCCTCACACATGAACACCTTTTGTGGACCTTTTCTCTTCTTTGGGAAGAGTTTTGCCTTTTTGTCTTTGTCATGCTTCTTCTTTCCAAGGAATCTTGGTTTGGGCTTGTCATCTTCATCATCCTCACTATCTTCAAGCTTGCGATGCTTGCCCTTGTGGTTCTCTCTTCTTTTGTCTTGTTTTGGACAATCATAGGAGATGTGGCCTTGATCACCACAATTAAAGCAAGTCTTGTTGTCATCTCTCCTTGGTAGAAAAGCTTTCTTCTTGGGATCAAAGGTGTATCCCTTCTTGGCAATCTTGGAGTTCAAGCGAGAGAACTTTCTCATCATCAATGCAAGCTCATCATCGTCATCTTCACTTGATGCTTGCTCTTCTTCACTTGAGCTAGGCTCAACCACTTTCTTTTTCTTGGGATTTGTTTTCTTTGTGGAAGCCTTTAGAGCAATTGTCTTTAAAGATGATTCCTCCATCATCCCAAGTACACTCATCTCATGAGCGTGAATCTCTCCAATAAGTTCCGAAACTTCAATGTGATCAAGAGATTCCTTTTGAAGCATGGAGTTGATGATGTTGTACTTTGGCTTGGGAAGGAGCATAAGAATCTTGCGGTTGATGAGTCCCTTGCCAAGAGAAGAAATATCAAGAGCATTAATTTCCTCAATAAGCACATTCAAGCGTGAAAATATTTCATTGACATTTTCATGAGGTAGCATTTTGAACTCATCATATTTAGCCTTAAGCATATGATACTTTAGTTCTTTGACACGAGAAGAGCCCTCATGAATTTCAATCAAGCAAGCCCAAATTTCACAAGCCTTTTCTTTGCTAGCAATCCTAGCAAACACATCTTGACTAATGCATTCATAAATAATATTTCTAACCTTAGCATCCCACTTGACTTGATCACCAATATAATTATGCTCACCAAACCCCGCATGGGTCGCTTCCCATATCTTGGGAGCAATAGCCTCTAGATAAGCACGCATGCGTGCTTTCCATGTAACACCCTCAATTTTCGCATCCTGCATTGCATACAAGATCATGCATTAAATAGTAATAGAATAAAAGAAAAGATAAAATATACATATATGGTGTAGCAAAGGAAGAAAAAGAAAATAATAAGTATAGCCTAAAACATGTATTAGAGAATAAATCTAAAATATTAATAATAATATATAAAAGAAATATATATAAATAAAATTTATAATAAAGAAATATATATAAAAAGTAAATAAATAAAACAAATAAGATAAATAAAAATAAATAAAATATAAATAATAAAATATAATAATAATAATATATAAAAAAAGAAAAGAAAAAAAAAGAAGCTGCGCCAGCGGCCGAGCCGCCAGCCGGCCCCGCGCCCGACCGTCGCCTGCGCCCCGGTCCCAGCGCGTGACCGCGCCGCACGCCCCGCCGCCCGAGGCGCCCGGGCCCTGCCGCTGCAGCGCCTGGCGCGCGCCCACCCCGCCTCCACGCGCCGCACCCCGCAGCGCTCCCGCCGCCTGTGCTCGGGTCCCGCCCACGTGCAGACCGGCACCGCCCCCCCCCCCCCCCCCCCGCCTCGATCGCCCCCCCCCCCCCCCAGCCGCCCGAGGCGCCCGGGCCCCGCCGAAACGCGCCCGCCCGCACGGCCTCCCGCTCCTGCCAAACGCGCTGCGCCCGCCCGATTCCCGCCTGGCCCCGCCGCCCACGCAACCGCGCCAGCGCGCACGGACTCTGCGCCAGCCGATTTTCCCGGTCGCCCACGCGGTCCAGCGCCTATAAAAAAAGGATCGTAGCTCCCTAGGTTTTTCCCCATCCCGGAAACCGCCGCCGCCCAGAGAAGAAAACGCCGCCGTCGGTACAGGAAGAAAAACTCCAGAGAACAGAGGCTGCGCCGCCAGGGAAGAAAAGGAAGAAAAAAAGAGGGGAAGAAGAGGAAGAAAAAGAGGAGGGTGCCACCGTCCACCGGAGATCGTCGCCGTCGTCGTGCCGCCGAGGGACTGCTGCGCCATCCACTTCGTCTACGCATTGTCCCCATCCCGCGACCGTCAAGCCGTCAGATCTACGGTAGGCCATGTTCCCGATGCGAATTTTAGCGACCATATTGAATCTAATAGACATAAATTGATTTTAGTTGCACCACAATTTTATTTTCAGCAGCATTAATCCACTCTAAAACCCTCGTAAACTCGTATGAACACGCATGAACTAGTTGCATCTAGTAATAAACAACCGTAGTTAATTAATTATGGTACTTTGCATGCATGCATATCATCGCATGTTGATTAATGTGTGTGCATCATGTTGATTTGTATGTATATTCTTGTATGTGTGATCACGAGTAGATGGAAGTGCTCAAGAGATCGTGTACGAGGATTTTCAAAATCAAGACTTCGAAGCGCTTGAGCAACCCCATCCGCCAGAGCAAGGCAAGTGTCCTTGAAGCATATTGATCCTATTTTAAAATAAATGTTTTGTTTGCAAAACTGCATGCCGTGTCAATTTGATGGGAATCCTATGATAGGAAGTTTACTAGAATTGTTAAACCACCCTTGTCACCTGGAATATATGGTAAAGAGTCGGGAAGGGCTTTTACCTTTTTGATTCGCTTTATTAATTGGGATGGAAAAACCAACACTATACATTTAATTATGTATTAATGATATGCTGGTTAACGTGAACTGGTCAATATGGTATGGTGATGGGTGATCTAAGCAAGCCTGGTATGTGGATGGGTTGGATGATATGGTGGTTTGCTTGCTTTAGATCTAAGGACCGGTTCATGCGAGAATAAGCCAGGACTACAGTGCCACCACGAGGCCAAGTATGGGTGCGGCGTAGCTGATTAATTAGGGCTTTGCTAGTGCTGTTTGGACCATTGTGGATGCTCGGGGAAGGGGTAGTCGGATTGGTCTTGTTGATGATTGGTGGGACTACCCTGGGATCCGAATGGCTCAAGAGGGGGCCCTTGGTTGAAGATGTGCTCAGTTGGAGGCATCGCCACCGGTGAAACCTCAGTGGGGTCTAAATAGGCTAGTAATCCCTTTGTAAAGGCTATTTTGTGATCTCTTGGCCACACACCAACGGAAGTGTGTAATATGACCGACGGGTCATGGGCATAAGAGAGGTTCTTAGTCGCCCAAGGGTGATGAAATCACGAACACGTGGGTAAAGAGGTACAAACTCTGCAGAGTTAATTAAAACTATCATGATAGCCGTGCTCCCGGTTATGAGCACCTGGATAACTTCCATGATTAGAGGGAAATTGGGATTTGGGATGGTTATGGTTTGGTAATGGTTATGGTTGAAATCATGATTATGGTTATGGTTATGGGATGGAATCATGGTTTATGACATTGATTATGGTTATTGGCAATGGTAAATTATGGACTGGTATTATGATGGTTACATGGTTTATGATGGGTTTACTTCACATAAATATAATATATTGCTTTCCAAATGTTTTACGGTACTTTTCAGCACTTTGCCATTATTAATGTCGTCATTTGAATCAGCCACATGTCATACTTTCCACACTTGCTGAGTACGACATGTACTCACTCTTGCAACCCCCCCAACAGTTGCAGGTCAGAATTATGAGTTTAATGGTGATAATGCGGAGTTCTAGGCCATGTCTACCGTCAGCTTTGCCTGTAGTGTTGCATGGAGCTGCGCTATCCCTTATGCTTAGTCTGCTTAGTTGCTTAATTAGTTTATTTCCGCTGCATTAGTTGAACCTGTCATTAATATTCATTAGAGCATGTATTCGAGGATCTAATGAATTATGTAATAAGAGTACTTATTTAATAATTTGAGCTGTGGTAATTATCTATTTATCATTTGTGAATCACTCGTGTATGTGTGTTGAACATCCTGGGCACACATATGCGTTAGCTTGGTTCATTTTCGGAACCGGGCGTCACGGATTGGTATCAGAGCCACAGGTTGACCGTAGGATGCAGTCTAGATAGAATGGACACTTTAGAGCACATAGGAGCACTCAGGAATCGATGTGTTTTTGCTTAGTGTGCTGTTTGCTATATATATTGGTTGCTTGTGTGCTTAATAGAGGATTTTGGGATGCTTTAGCATTGCCATGTCCACCTAGGCTAGTGTAGCTAGTTGTTTAGTTTCATATCCCTTGATGCATATAGTTGGGGACATTTTCTAATTCTTACCTACTGCTTTTCTTCAGATGGTGAGGACTCGCAACCAGAGGGATGGCAATGATGAGGAGGAGAACAGTGGAGTACCTCAGAACAACATTGGACAAGGATATGCTCATGGAGCCATCAATATCGAGCAGCTACTAGCTATGCAAAACCAGCTCATGCAGACCATGATACAAACAATGGGACAGCTGCAGGCTAGCAATAACAACAATCAGCCCCACATGCCTCCACCGCCACCCCCGCCTCCTCATAACCGATTGGGAGAGTTCATGAGGACCAGACCGCCTACCTTTGCACAAGCCACAGACCCAATGGAAGCTGATGATTGGCTGAAGTCCGTTGAGAAGAAACTTGCTATTGTCCAGTGCACTGATAGGGAGAAGGTTCTCTTTGCGTCACATCAACTTGTTGGAGCAGCCGCCGATTGGTGGGATTCACTATGCAACGCTCATGAGGATCAAGAGAGGATCAATTGGGCCGAATTCAAGGAGAATTTTCGTTCTCATTATGTGCCGGAAGGTGTGATGATCTTGAAGAGGCAAGAATTCGAGAACTTAAGGCAAGGAAGATCAAGCGTGAGTGAATATCTCAACAAGTTCACTCAACTCTCAAGGTATGCGCCCGAGGATGTTAGTCGAGACAGCTGGAAGCAATATTTGTTCATGAGAGGCCTCAACAATGAGATCCAAGTGCAATTGCTCAATTGTGACTATGTCAACTTCCAGAAGCTTGTGGACAAAGCAATTGTGGTTGAGAACAAGATCCGTGAGATGAAGCAAGAAATCAAGAGGAAGGCGCCATATCAAGGACAACAACCAGGAAGTAATGTGCGCCCTCGCCTTGCACCACCCAATGCGCCTCATTACAGCTCCTCTATTCCTGCTCAGCGCCCAGTCATGCAAGCAATGCCTTATGCACCTCGTGCTGATTTTCCTGGAGCCAATGCTCAAAACCAAGCTCGTCCCAATAATTCTGGTGGAGTTAAGAGGTGCTATACTTGTGGAGAAGCTGGACACTTTGCGAATCAATGTCCTAAGTCAGGCCTTGGTCAAGGAAGCAATGCGCCGAGGCAAAACCCAAGACCTAATGGAGGACAGCCACAAGGAAGCCGTGGACAGCAGAACTTTGCTCATGGTAACGTGAACCATGTCTCTACGGAGGATGCTCAACAAGCGGATGACGTGGTCGTTGGTATGTTTCTCGCCAACTCCAACCCCGCGACTATGTTATTTGATTCTGGAGCATCGCATTCATTCATTGCATCGAAGTATGTTGCCAAGTATAGTTTGCCTATCTCTCATATGAAGTTTACCCTATTGGTTAAGTCTCCTGGTGGAGAGATGAGGACAAATATAGTATGTCCAAAAGTAAGCCTTAGAATAAGGGGGGTAGACTTCTCCGCCAACCTCATTGTTTTAGATTCTCAAGGATTGGACATTATACTTGGTATGGACTGGTTGAGGAAGCACAATGGAGTTATTGAGTGTGCCACAAAGACGGTGAGGTTGACTAATGAGGAAGGGATCACCGTGGAATTTGAAGCATCTCAAACCGCACCGAAGTAATTGGAGCTGAATCATATGGACGGTGCTGCAATTGAGGAGATTCCGGTAGTGTGTGAATTTTTGGATGTGTTTCCGGATGAGTTGCCAGGTATGCCACCTGATCGAGACATTGAGTTTGTTATTGATTTAATACCTGGAACTGCACCTATAGCTAAGAGGCCGTACCGGATGCCTCCTATGGAATTAGCGGAGCTCAAGAAACAGATTCAAGAGCAACTAGAGAAAGGTTTTATTTGCCCGAGCTCTTCACCTTGGGGGGCGCCCGTTCTATTTGTGGACAAGAAGGATGGAACGCAAAGGATGTGTGTGGATTACCGAGCTCTCAACGAGGTGACCATCAAGAACAAGTACACCTTGCCCCATATAGAAGACTTGTTTGATCAGATGAAGGGTGCTTGTGTCTTCTCTAAGATTGATTTGAGGTCAGGTTACTTCCAAATGAAGATTAGACCGTCGGACATACCCAAGACAGCTTTTAGGACACGATATGGATCTTATGAGTACACCGTGATGTCTTTTGGATTGACAAATGCGCCTGCCTACTTTATGTACCTCATGAATAAAGTCTTCATGGAGTACTTGGAAAAGTTCGTTGTGGTGTTCATCGATGATATTATGATCTACTCGAAGGATGAGAAGGAACATGAGGAACACTTGAGGCTTACGTTGCAGAAATTGAGGGAGCATCAATTGTATGCCAAGTTCAGCAAGTGCCAGTTTTGGTTGAAAGAGGTGCCATTTTTGGGTCATATAATCTCAGGAGGAGGAGTATCAGTTGACCCCGGAAAAGTGAGAAACGTGTTGAAGTGGGAACCGCCACAGAATGTCAAGGAAATTCGGAGTTTCCTTGGAATGGCTGGATATTACCGCCGATTCATCAAGGATTTCTCCAAAATAGCAAAGCCTATGACGGAGTTGCTAATGAAGGGAAAGGCGTTCCAATGGACTGAAGCTTGTCAAAACAGTTTTGAGGAGTTGAAGAAGAGGTTAACAACAGCCCCAGTTTTGGTATTGTCGGATGTAAGCAAGGGTTTTGATATTTATTGTGATGCATCAAGACAAGGACTTGGATGTGTATTGATGCAAGAAGGTCAAGTGGTCGCCTATGCGTCAAGACAATTGAAGAAACATGAGCAGAATTACCCGACACACGATCTAGAACTTGCAGCCGTGGTACATGCATTGAAGATTTGGAGACACTATATTCTTGGACATAGGTGTGAAATTTATACGGATCACAAGAGTCTTAAGTATATTTTCACACAGACAGACCTGAATTTGAGGCAACGAAGATGGTTGGAGCTCATCAGGGATTATGATGCGGGAATCAACTATCATCCGGGAAAAGCCAATGTAGTGGCCGATGCTTTGAGTAGAAAGGGAGTAAGCCATCAACTTACAGTTCGAGAGTTACCGTCCGAGTTATGTAAGGAGTTTGAACGGTTGAACCTCGGGTTTGTAAATTAGATGGAGATAATGGAGTTAAATCCGACCCTGGAGCAAGAAATTCGAGAAGCACAGACCACAGATGAGGAGATCAAGGAAATCAAGGAAAGAATCGAAGAAGGGAGAGAATTCAGATTTGATGAAGACGAACATGGTACCTTATGGCTTGGAAAGAGGATCGTTGTGCCTAATGTAAAGCATATTCGGGAGACAATATTAAAGGAGGCACATGACTCGCCTTACTCAATTCACCCTGGTTGTACAAAGATGTACAAAGACTTGAAGACTTGCTATTTTGGTGGAATAGCATGAAGAAGGACATAGCTGAATACGTAGCACTGTGTGATGTGTGCCAACGAGTCAAGGCGGAACATCAAAGGCCAGCCGGATTATTGCAACCGTTGAAGATTCCAGAATGGAAGTGGGAAGAAATTGGAATGGACTTCATAGTTGGGTTACCCCGTACTCAGTCCGGGTATGACTCAATTTGGGTAATTGTGGATCGCTTAACCAAGTCAGCTCATTTTGTCCCTGTGAAGACCAAATATACAGCTGCACGATTGGCCGAAATATACATGGAGCATATTGTGTGTTGACACGGAGTACCGAAGAAGATAGTCTCGGATAGAGGTTCTCAATTTACCTCCAGATTTTGGCAAAAATTGCATGAAGCTTTGGGAACGAGGTTGAATTTTAGTTCAGCATATCATCCTCAAACGGACGGACAAACCGAGAGGACCAATCAGATTATGGAGGACATGTTAAGAGCTTTTGCTTTAAAGCATGGGAAAAGTTGGGACAAAAGCTTGCCATACGCGTAATTTTCATACAACAATAGTTACCAAGCAAGCTTGAAAATGTCACCATATGAAGTGCTTTATGGGAGGAAGTGTAGGACACCTTTATTCTGGAATGAGGCAGGAGAAACTCAAGTATTTGGTCGGATGTGTTGCAAGAAGCCGAAAAGCAAGTCCAAATAATTCGTGAAAACTTGAGGGCTGCCCAATCAAGACAAAAAGGCTATGCGGACAATAGGAGAAGGAAATTAGCCTTTGAAATTGGAGATTTTGTTTACCTCAAGGTGTCACCTATGAGAGGTCATAAGAGGTTTAACATAAGAGGCAAGCTCGCACCTCGTTATATTGGACCATTCAAGATTTTGAACAAAAGAGGAGAAGTAGCATATAAATTGGAGATGCCAGCTCATCTTTCAGACGTACATGATGTGTTTCACGTGTCTTAACTCAAGAAGTGTCTCAGAGTGCCGGAAGAACAAGTGCTGATGGATGAGTTAGAACTTCAAGAGGATTTGTCTTATATCGAGCAACCTATCAAGATCTTGGACGTGAAGGAAAGAGTCATGAGAAATAAGAGGATCCGTTGGTGCAAAGTGCAATGGAAACACCATACAGAAGCCGAAGCTACGTGGGAACGTGAAGAAGACGTGAAGGCAGAATTCCCGCATCTTTTCTCCACGCTGTCGAATCTCGAGGGCGAGATTCACTTTAAGGGGGGTAGGTTTGTAACACCCTCAATTTTCGCATCCTGCATTGCATACAAGATCATGCATTAAATAGTAATAGAATAAAAGAAAAGATAAAATATACATATATGGTGTAGCAAAGGAAGAAAAAGAAAATAATAAGTATAGCCTAAAACATGTATTAGAGAATAAATCTAAAATATTAATAATAATATATAAAAGAAATATATATAAATAAAATTTATAATAAAGAAATATATATAAAAAGTAAATAAATAAAACAAATAAGATAAATAGTAATAAATAAAATATAAATAATAAAATATAATAATAATAATATATAAAAAAAGAAAAGAAAAAAAAAGAAGCTGCGCCAGCGGCCGAACCGCCAGCCGGCCCCGCGCCCGACCGCCGCCTGCGCCCCGGTCCCCGCGCGAGACCGCGCCGCACGCCCCGCCGCCCGAGGCGCCCGGGCCCTGCCGCTGCAGTGCCTGGCGCGCGCCCACCCCGCCTCCACGCGCCGCACCCCGCAGCGCGCCAGCCGCCTGCGCCCGGGCCCCGCCCACGTGCTGACCGGCACCGGCCCCCCCCCCCAGCCGCCCGAGGCGCCCGGGCCCCGCCGAAACGCGCCCGCCCGCACGGCCTCCCGCTCCCGCAAAATGCGCTGCGCCCGCCCGATTTCCGCCTGGCCCCGCCGCCCACGCAACCGCGCCAGCGTGCACGGACTCTGCGCCAGCCGATTTTCCCGGTCGCCCACGTGGTCCAGCGCCTATAAAAAAAGGACCGTAGGTCCCTAGGTTTTTCCCCATCCCGGAAACCGCCGCCGCCCAGAGAAGAAAACGCCGCCGCCGGTACAGGAAGAAAAACTCCAGAGAACAGAGGTTGCGCCGCCAGGGAAGAAAAGGAAGAAAAAAAGAGGGGAAGAAGAGGAAGAAAAAGAGGAGGGTGCCACCGTCCACCGGAGATCGTCGCCGTCGTCGTGCCGCCAAGGGACTGCTGCGCCATCCACTTCGTCTATGCATTGTCCCCATCCCGCGACCGTCAAGCCGTCAGATCTACGGTAGGCCATGTTCCCAATGCGAATTTTAGCGACCATATTGAATCTAATAGACATAAATTGATTTTAGTTGCACCACAATTTTATTTTCAGCAGCATTAATCCACTCTAAAACCCCCGTAAACTCGTATGAACACGCATGAACTAGTTGCATCTAGTTAATAAACAATCGTAGTTAATTAATTATGGTACTTTGCATGCATGCATATCATCGCATGTTGATTAATGTGTGTGCATCATGTTGATTTGTATGTATATTTTTGTATGTGTGATCACGAGTAGAGGGAAGTGCTCAAGAGATCGTGTACGGGGATTTTCATAATCAAGACTTCGAAGCGCTTGAGCAACCCCATCCGCCGGAGCAAGGCAAGTGTCCTTGAAGCATATTGATCCTATTTTAAAATAAATGTTTTGTTTGCAAAACTGCATGCCGTGTCAATTTGATGGGAATCCTATGATAGGAAGTTTACTAGAATTGTTAAACCACCCTTGTCACCTGGAATATATGGTAAAGAGTCGAGAAGGGCTTTTACCTTTTTTGCTTTGCTTAATTAATTGGGATGGAAAAACCAACACTATACATTTAATTATGTATTAATGATATGCTGGTTAACGTGAACTGGTCAATATGGTATGGTGATGGGTGATCTAAGCAAGCCTGGTATGTGGATGGGTTGGATGATATGGTGGTTTGCTTGCTTTAGATCTAAGGACCGGTTCATGCGAGAATAAGCCAGGACTACAGTGCCACCACGAGGCCAAGTATGGGTGCGGCGTAGCTGATTAATTAGGGCTTTGCTAGTGCTGTTTGGACCATTGTGGATGCTCGGGGAAGGGGTAGTCGGATTGGGCTTGTTGATGATTGGTGAGACTACCCTGGGATCCGAATGGCTCAAGAGGGGGCCCTTGGTTGAAGATGTGCTCAGTTGGAGGCATCGCCACCGGTGAAACCTCAGTGGGGTCTAAATAGGCTAGTAATCCCTTTGTAAAGGCTATTTTGTGATCTCTTGGCCACACACCAACGGAAGTGTGTAATATGACCGACGGGTCATGGGCATAAGAGAGGTTCTTAGTCGCTGAAGGGTGATGAAATCACGAACACGTGGGTAAAGAGGTACAAACTCTGCAGAGTTAATTAAAACTATCATGATAGCCATGCTCCCGGTTATGAGCACCTGGATAACTTCCATGATTAGAGGGAAATTGGGATTTGGGATGGTTATGGTTTGGTAATGGTTATGGTTGAAATCATGATTATGGTTATGGTTATGGGACGGAATCATGGTTTATGACATTGATTATGGTTATTGGCAATGGTAAATTATGGACTGGTATTATGATGGTTACATGGTTTATGATGGGTTTACTTCACATAAATATAATATATTGCTTTCCAAATGTTTTACGGTACTTTTCAGCACTTTGCCATTATTAATGTCGTCATTTGAATCAGCCACATGTCATACTTTCCACACTTGCTGAGTACGACATGTACTCACTCTTGCAATTCCCCCCAACAGTTGCAGGTCAGAATTATGAGTTTAATGGTGATAATGCGGAGTTCTAGGCCGTGTCTACCGTCAGCTTTGCCTGTGGTGTTGCATGGAGCTACGCTATCCCTTATGCTTAGTCTGCTTAGTTGCTTAATTAGTATATTTCCGCTGCATTAGTTGAACCTGTCATTAATATTCATTAGAGCATGTATTCGAGGATCTAATGAATTATGTAATAAGAGTACTTATTTAATAATTTGAGTTGTGGTAATTATCTGTTTATCATTTGTGAATCACTCGTGTATGTGTGTTGAACATCCTGGGCACACATATGCGTTAGCTTGGTTCATTTTCAGAACCGGGCGTCACATTCCAATAGGCAAAGTTCTTGCCCTCGAAGATGGGAACCGAACCCCCAATCTTGGCCATTCTAGCTCTCTAGCGGTGAAGCTAGAATGATCTAATGAGCAACCTTGCTCTAATACCAATTGTACGGATCGAATGCCCAAGAGGGGGGGCTGAATTGGGCTTCTTTTCAAAAAGTAGAGCAATAAAAACTTAATTACTCAAAGCCCAATTCCCTATGCAAACGACCTATGCATTCAAAGGAATAGTAACTTTGCAGTATAAGAAATGCATAAGTATAAGGGGAGAGGAAGAAAGCGCAAACTCCTGAGGAGACACGAAGACACGGAGATTTATCCCATGGTTCAGAAAGATTGTCAAGATCTTCCTACATCCACGCTGTGGCACCCACCAAAGGGTATAACCACTACCAAGTGACCGAGACCAGTGATCTTCACTAAACTTCTTCGTTCGCCAACCTCGGCAAGGTGGAGCTCAAGCCTTGAACAAGTTTGATCCTTCGGGCTTCCACAACCGTCTTGGCAAGCTCTGGAAGGCTCTCTCCAATCACCGACTCTTACACGGTGAGTACAATCACCAAGAGACACTCCCTTACAACTCTCACTATACTACAGACTCCAATCACCAAGAATGGAAGCACACAAGAACTATCTCTAGCAAGTTCTAGCATATCTCTTGGTGTACAAGTGGTGTAAATGATGTAGAAGTGGTAGCTCAATGTCTTGAATGCTTGAGAATGTGTAGAGTAGCTCTGGTTGTCAAGACTTATCAAAATGACTGGTTGAAGGGGTATAAATAGCCAGCTTCCATGAAATAGCCGTTGGAAAAGTAGGCTGACATCACTGTTCTGCGAACATCGGATGATCCGATGTACTCCCTTCAGTTGTCATCGGTCGAATCCAAATTAGCTGATGTCACTTTGTCAGATATGACCGTTGATCTACCGATGTAACACTTGCCTCATCATCGGATGACCCGATGGCACTTCATCCAGAATTGGTCCAGAAATAGTGCTTACTGGAGTGATTGGCTGATGTGTTATCAATTATACATCGGATGATCCGGTGTTACACTTGGTCCAGGTTAATTGCTTACTGTGATGATTGACCGACATAACACTTTCCTCATCATCTAATGATCTGATGAGTACTTAGTTCTGAGGTCTTCTTCTTCTACTAAACCAAATTGACCGATGTATTGTTTTCTGGAAACAACGGTTGATCCGGTGAGTTGATTTTGTCTGCTTCGAGTTGTTCTAAGTGATTCTTTTGGAATTTGCTCGAGTGACCTCTTATACATTGGTTTGAAATATTCTTCTGATGATTACCAAGTCTTGGGTGTTGTCAATTTCGGTTGAATAATTTTGACATATGAGCTTTTTCTTCTAATCTTCATAAAAATCGATTGACCTCATAGAATGATTTGTTAAGGGGTATCCAATTATACCAAATGAGCAGTAGATGATATACATATAGAGTTCATTAAGTGTGATGAGTGAAATGAGAGACCTTGCATCCACAAACTCATTAGTAATATCAACTGTCGGTGGTTTTGATCCGGCAGATCTCCCGACACTACTAAAGTGTTAGAGGAGTTTGAGGTTCGGTATGGGCGCGCGGAGATTCCAGAAGGTGAGATGTCGAGTGACACAAGGGACACGAAGATTTACGTGGTTCGGGTCGCCTGAGCGTAATACCCTACTCCACGGGGTGTGTTGGTGTTGTATTGGATGTATGAGCTCAACGTCAGTTGAGAGTGTAAAGTCAGCGTGTCTCCGGAGAGTGTGTCATATGTATCGCCGCCTGTCCTTTTATAGTACAAGGGCAGGCCGTTAGAAGTTAGCCTGGCCCGACATGTGGCCCAGGCGGTTACTGATATTGATACACATTCAACACATTTAATTGCCCTTAATGACCGAGTTATGGGCTTTGACAGCACCGTTAATGGTAATTAAGATCGTCCGATCGTGTGTCATTAATATAGTATTAATGACACTTGATCGGGTCTTGAAATCCTTGATTCCCCTTTGAAGATCCGGAGCCGTTGTGGAGTCTTCCGGAGGTTAGAGGCTGAAGATCCGATGGTTGGACACGTGGCAGCGCCGGAGCACACTGTGGGGAACAGATAGGTCCGGTGTTACCCGACACGTGTCAGTTCTGGAGCTTCCCTCAGTCTGGGGTTAGGTCCGGGGGTGCCATTTCGGTACATAGCCCGGAGCTTCCCCCTTGTGGGCGGTAGCTTCGGTTTGATAGTACACGTGGCGACTCTGGGACTAACCATGTTGGAGAAGCGGGTCCGGTTATGTCTGACATGTGGGCCTCCGAAGGTCTTCAAATCAAGTAGATGATATTTCCCTGAGACCTTTGCAATCTCAAGGGGTATACAATACTCAGGGTACCGACAGTGGCCCCCTGGGCCCACCTCTGGGGAAGACCCCTTGAGTGAAGTCATTCCGCCGGAGGTGGGTCCATCCTTCGACTTTTGAGCCGAGTCTTCAAAGGTCTTCATAAGTCTTCGATAGTTAAGGCCCCCTGAGGTTGTCGGAGCTCAGAAGCTCCAACATTGACTACCGTCGGAGCTTAGTAGCTCCGACAATAGTCTCTATCAACGCGTAGAGCATCGATAGTTAGCCCTCCGGGGTGTCGAAGCTTAGTAGCTCCGGCAGTGACCTTTGCCAACGCGTAGCTTGTCGGCAGCAGACTCCGCTTGTGGGGTCTTCTCACCATCTTTTATTCTGCGTCAACGGCTAGCCCACCTAGCTTTGCCGGAGCTTGGTTGCTCCGGTAATGCTCGTTTTTAATGTTTAACATCGATCACAAGCCACCTAGGGGGAGTCATAGCTTTGTTAGCTCCGGCTTTTCTCCATCAACGTGGATTCTTTGTTTTTCTTGCACACTGAAGCCAAGAAAAATAGTAAAATTCGCTCCTTGCCTATAACTTCATCGCGGCTTACGATTCCCAAGAAAGTTTTAGGTCAAACACAATTCTAAATACAACCGAATGCGTTGCATTCTTTCTTCAAGATCCAATTGTACTTGGAACCGCCTTACTTCGGCCTGCCGGGGTGTAGGTAGATTGGCGTACTTAGGGTGCTTGACCAGGCTAAGTCGATAGCACACTCTGGCCCTAGATTGGCTTGGTGGCATTCAGGTGAGTGGGCCATGAACAATGCTTGGATCCAAAAGAATTGATAATACAGCTCGAATTGTACATGAACTGGTCGAACTAAAATTTCTTAAGAATTGCACAACTTTGTTATAGACAAGAAAGAGAAAAATAAAAAATGTTGAGCCTGTACAAAATAAATGCACGTGGAGTCTGTTTCACCTGAAGATGTCTTTCATTATAGGTTCGGGGTACAGGGGAAACAAGTACACTCTTAGGGTACGGAACCAGGCTAAGTGTGTTTCATTTCTCGTTTGACCCAGGGTATCTAGCCACACATTTAGTTCTGAAACTATGACAAGTGTTGCATGAACTTTGCGGACCTTCCAGGAAAGGTCCGGCTGTTCTCCCGGAGGAACTACCCGACTCGGTACAATGACTCTATAACATACACCTCAAGTTACTACAGACTCACCTCCGTGATATTAAGTGTAGAACTTACAGAGGTGCTCAATATTCCAAGGATTTGGGAGAGGTGTCCCATCCTCGGTAGCCAAGCGAACACTTCCGGGACGGGATACTTTAATCACTCGAAAGGGTCCCTCCCATCTGGGGGAGAGTTTGTTTAACCCTTCTCTGGATTGTATTCTCCGTAGCACCAGATCGTCTTCCTCGAGCTATCGGTTGTGTACATGCCGCTGATGATAGCGCCGAAGGGCTTGGCGGTATCGGGCATTCCAAACATCTTCTTGGCACCTTCCCTCCTCAAGGAGGTCTAGGTCTTCACGCTGGAGCTGGTCCTGCGTGGCTTCGTTGAAGGTCCGGACCCGGAGTGTCCCCAAGGTGATTTTCGAAGGAAGGATTACTTTAGCTCCGTATACCAGGAAGAAGGGTGTCTCTCCAGTTGACCGGTTTGGAGTTGTCCTTTTGGCCCATAGAGGAGCTGGTTTGGATGACTTTGACGGGAATGTCAGTGTCGCCGCTTGGCTGCACACGAGGTGCAGAAGTCGAGCCTCGTTGACGAATGCTCGGGGGTTTTGGAGCTTGCTCCTGCCTAGAGTCCTCCTCTTGCGCCATAGTAAGCACATGAAGTTCTTCCAGAGCGGTTACTCCGGCAGTGCGATCTCCACGGATCCGGAGAACGCCTACTGGTGTTGGCATCTTTAACACCAGGTAGCCATAATGAGCAGCTGCCATGAATTTGTACAAGGCAGGACTACCCAAGATGGCGTTGAAAGGTAAGTTGATCTAAGCAACGTCAAAGACCAACTTCTCAGTGCAATACTTCTCCCAGGTCCCGAAGGTAACGGGGAGAGTAATAGCACCGAGTGGGGTAATGGCTCCCGGACCTACTCCGGAGAAAGGTCGGGAGGGGTGAAGATCCAAAGGTCGGAGCTGAAGCTTGGTAAAAGCTTCGAAGCTTATGAGGTTCAGTCCCGAACCTTCGTCTACCATAACATGGTGGAGATGAATGTTATTGATGGTAGGAGATACCATCAAAGGTAACTGGCCTGCTCCAACCATGCTTCGAGGGCAGTCCGAAACATCAAAAGTGATGGTTGTGTCCATCCACTTCCGATGAGGCTCCGCCCTGGCTGTAGGAGCTACAACAGCCATGTCCCGACGCATTGTCTTGAGGACGCGGCGGGAGGTGATGTCCCATGATCCACCAAAAATGGTGTTCATGGTCTTCCGACCCTCGTTGTCAGAGATGTCGGAATCATCATCGACGGAGGTGTAGACGGCCTTCAGGACCTTTTTGGGATCCTGAAAACCTAACTCCTCTTTAGCCGGAGCTTCGTCAACTTTTTGTTTTCCTTCCCTCTGTCGGAAAGGAGCTTCTTTCCGGCGCTTGGTGTAGCGCTCGGCAAGGTTTTGGACCTCCCGGCAGTCTTCCAAACTGTGTCTGTCCGTTTTGTGAATTGGACACCACACCTTGGGTTTGCCACCGTCTTCAGAAGACGGTCGAGGTCGCTTCTCGGGGTGTAGCCCCCGGCCACCCGGAGCTGCAGCAGCTGCAGCATTGGATGCACCGGCCGACGACTTCTTCTTGCCTTTGGTCTTTTTCTTCTTCTTGCCACTCCCGGAGGTAGCGTCTTCTCCTTTGGAGGATTTCTTGTGATCCTCCAAAGTTGGTTTGGAGTGCATTTCACGGCCCTCCGCAGCTCTGGCACATTTGTCAGCCAAGCTAAAGAGTTCCGTGACACTGGTAATCTCCTTGATCGCCAGTTTCTCCAGCATCTTCTTATCCCGCACTCCCTGACTAAATGCCACGATGACAGAGGCGCTAGAGATAGAAGGGATAGTGTTTCGTACCTGAGAGAATCTCTGGATGAATGATCGCAGGGATTCTCCTCCTTTTTGCACAACTGCAAAAAGGTCCAGTTTGGTGCCTGGTCGGGTGTAAGAACTCTCGAAGTTGGCGGTGAACTACTGGCACAACTCCTCCCAACTGCTGATGGAGTTGGGTGGAAGGCTCAAAAACCAGGACCTAGTGGTCCCAATTAAAGCCACTGGGAAATAATTGGCCATTACGGCCTCATTTCCTCCAGCTGCCAAGATAGCAGTGGAGTAAATCTAAAGAAATTCGATAGGATTAACGGTCCCGTCGAACTTCTCTAGCAAGTGAGGCCGGAACTTCTGTGGCCACCTGACCATAAGCAGATGCATGGCCAGGGCTGAACAGCCTCCTCCTACTCCTTCAGGAGCAGGAATGTCTTGAGCTTCTCGTCTTTCACGAGCACGCTCAATATGGACTCGGCCGTCTTGTTGGCGATATTGGCGATCAAGCTCCGCCCGGAGGTCATGAGTTGAAAGCCTTGATATCGTGTGAGTGTGTCGTGCCCCGGAGGGCAACGACGTCACCTGCTGTGATGCAGCACGTCTCCTGTTGTTGGAAACGTGCGGACCAAGTCTGCCAGACAAGGTCCGTCGCTGCGACGGGGCCCGTCCTGAAGGAGGAGGACCCTGGTTGCTGATGCCGTCGGCTGCTGCTGCAACCAAGTGTTCCACATCGGCCCTCCACTGCTCCATTGCATCCCGGGATGCGTCCGGAGGTGGTGGACGCTGAAGAAGAGCACGTGCTGCATGAAGCGCGTGTTCCGGGTTGTCAAGATTCGCCGACGCAGTGATTGACGCCAGTGCACCATCGCGTTGTCCAGCTTGATTTGCTGGTGGAGGCGGCGGTGGTGGAAGTGTGACTCCTGCTAGAACCGTGGTTCCTACTGGTGGCTGCATATTGGAGGGATTACCCCCAACAGCTTGAACAGCGGGATGACCATTGGATGATCCAGCGGCTGAGTTCACCATTCTTGAAATCTCCGGGCCCCTACCTGGCACGCCAACTGTCGGTGGTTTTGATCCGGCAGATCTCCCGACACTACTAAAGTGTTAGAGGAGTTTGTGGTTCGGTATGGGCGCGTGGAGATTCCAGAAGGTGAGATGTCGAGTGACACAAGGGACACGAAGATTTACGTGGTTCGGGCCGCCTGAGCGTAATACCCCACTCCACGGGGTGTGTTGGTGTTGTATTGGATGTATGAGCTCAACGTCAGTTGAGAGTGTAAAGTCAGCGTGTCTCCAGAGAGTGTGTCCTATGTATCGTCGGCCTGTCCTTTTATAGTACAAGGGCAGGCCGTTACAAGTTAGCCTGGCCCGACATGTGGCCCCGGCGGTTACTGATATTGATACACATTCAACACGTTTAATTGCCCTTAATGACCGAGTTATGGGCTTTGACAGCATCGTTACTGGTAATTAAGGTCGTCCAATCGTGTGTCATTAATATAGTATTAATGACACTTGATCAGGTCTTGAAGTCCTTGATTCCCCTTTGAAGATCCAGAGCCGTTGTGGAGTCTTCCGGAGGTTAGAGGCTGAAGATTCGACGGTTGGACACGTGGTAGCGCCGGAGCACACTATGGGGAACAGATAGGTCCGGTGTTACCTGACACGTGTCAGTTCTGGAGCTTCCCTCGGTCTGGGGTTAGGTCCGGGGGTGCCATTTCGGTACATAGCCCGGAGCTTCCCCCTTGTGGGCGGTAGCTCCGGTTTGATAGTACACGTGGCGACTCTGGGACTAACCATGTTGGAGAAGCGGGTCCGGTTATGTCTGACATGTGGGCCTCCGAAGGTCTTCAAATCAAGTAGATGACATTTCCCTGAGATCTTTGCAATCTCATGGGGTATACGGTACTCAGGGTACCGACATCAACGGTTGTCATTAATCACCAAAACCATACCTCATGGGGGCCTAAATGCTTTCACTATCCATAAAATTTTTAACTCTTCAATCAACAGCTTCAACATCACGTGTAGTCGTGAACCAGGATGATCCGGGCAGGTACAATAAGGAAAAGGAACATAAACTCGTATTTCATACAAAGAGATGGTGGTAAGTTGTATAGAATAGCGAACACGGGCCAACAAGAGTATGGTGTTGCATTTGTACTAAACGGTGAGAAGCCATCTATCGCCAACCCGATGCGAATATTTCTCGTGTCACTAGCAAAATATGGATCAAAGCGGTCAAGCGCTTTCCATGCCTCACCGTCAGACGGGTGCACCATCATTCCGTCATTCTCACGTACACCTTCTTTGTGCCACCTCATGTGTCTGACTGTTTTTTTAGAGAAACAATCACTTCAACCTAGGTGTGACAGGCAAGTAGCGAAGCTGCTTCTATGCGACTTCACTCATTACTTTTGTACTGTCGTCATTAACAACTTTGACAAATCTCGCTTTATCACATTTTAAGCACTTGTTCTTGTTGGCATGCTCTTTCCAGAAAAACATAGGCACATATCAATCTTCTCAGAGTTCATACCAAGACCAGAAATCAATTCCTTAGACTGATACATATCTTTAGGCAATTTATGGGGCTGTAGAAGGACATCACTGGTCAATTTGATGAGGTTGTTGTTGCAGTTATTGGAAAATAAATAATTAGACTTAATTGCCATGAATCTAGTCATGAAACTAAGGATCGTCACTTTGGTGTGTTCACGCAACAGCTGTTCTGATGTCTCGAGAAGCTCAAAGAACTTCTTTGCCTCTTTTGTAGGACGATCCTCCGTCAATTCAAGATTTATGGCTTCAAGCATCTCATCCATCCAATTGACCCCAGTGTTGTCATCCTCATTTTGATCTTCTACGGATTGAGAAGGTCTCTCGCCATGAAAGGTCCACAACTCATAACATTGCATGAAACCGTTTCGACACAAGTGGAATGTCAACGTCACTTTGTCGAAACACTTTGCATTCTAGCATTTCATACATGGGCACCGCACCTTGCTGTTGTTTGACAACGAGAAAGCTCGTTGTATGAAATCATCCGTCTTGGTGAACCACTCCTCTGAGTGACTTCGATCCTTTTCCAATCCAGTATGCATCCAAGTGCGGTCTTCAGCCATGTTTGAGGGTATACCTTCAAAGCAGACAAATCATTATCAGTTTCATTGTTATGTTATGTCACAGCCCTACAACTAGGCAGATAGGTCCTAAACTCACCCAAGAGTGACCGAGCGGGGCATGCTTGCGACGACATGTGTGGTCTGGATCCGGACAAAATTTCGGCTGCATAACCCCGTTGTTCTCCACTGCACGCCCGAAAATGGTGCAGCAGAGAACATTAGGGTTATGCCTTCGAAATCTCGTCCAGATCCAGATCTGCGTCTCGTCCCAAGCCACGCACCCTCGATCACTCCTAGGCTGTCTAAAAGGGACAATTATGAACCTTCACATCTCACATGCCAATAGCATGTGAGACGTGCCGATCCAAAACGGGTGACGCATTGCTATAGATTATGTTACTCGTATTCATTTTAAAGTCATTTACGAGAGAGGAAAGAACGAGAGAAGGAGAGGGAGGAAAGTTGGTCTTAGATGACAATTTCACGTCCGGATCCATCTTCCGCGCAATCGCGGGTGATTGACGTCCGCACCATCGATGTTTGCTTCTGTGCCATCTCGACGCATACGTTACGACTACAACTATCTATATGGCATGCACACATTTATTGTGTGTCGTGCTGTGTCGGGCCGTGATCGGCCAGCCGGAAACCCATTTATTTACATATATTAAGTAACCACACAAAAACATTAAATATCAATAATTAATAAATACCAATTAATGAATAGCATAATAAACATCTTTACATGTTATAAAAAGATGGGAATTTAGGGTAGTTGACCAAATTATCATTAACTTGAGGATTATTCGAGTACCAACATTACTACATGTCATTTTGACAATTAGGTATTAATCATCGTCAAAAAGTTGCATTTGGAAATAATAGCTGACCTAGTCATGGAATGAAGCTAAGCAAACATAGTACAAGAAAAAAGGTAATAATTGAAGAAGTTTCAACTTAAACAGAAGTGTTCCCTTTGTTAATTGCATGATTCACAACATTGATTTTTTACCGTTGCTATGAGTTTTCCATTTGTTTGAAGTGAGTGGATCTTTCAAAATAATAGCCGTTCTTGTTGGAGATTAAGACAATTTTTGATTGTATTCATCATGTAATCATCACTACGGCATTGTAAAGAAATGAAAGAACAAATTTGGGTTTGATTTTTCTTACAAAGGAGCATCAATTTTAGTCTTCATACAATTTCAAACATTCTTCTCCCTCAGGTAAGGTCCCGGCGGGGATCCAGCGGCCACAGTGGGGGGCCGGGGAGGGGGCAGCGGGGAAGGGGCAGCACACGATGGGTGCATCAGGGACGGGACACCGGGGAGGGGCGGTGGGGAGGGGCGGCGTTGTACCTCGATTCGCGGTGGCGGGATGACAACGAGGACCGTAGAGGTGTGGGCGCAACAATCCTCCTCGATGGATGGTGGCGGCGCGACACCGAGGCGAGGGCGGGGTGACGGCGCGGCGACAGGATGACGGCGCGGTGGTGGAGAGCGGAGACGCAGCGGCGGCGATGAAATGAGGAAGGCGCGTGGGTGCGAAGCTGGAGCTTGGGTGCGGAAATGAGTTTGGCGGGTGCGAAACGTCGGCGCGGAAATGGTGTGGCACCGGGAAATATAGGCTAATAGACGAGGGTTTAGGTCATCGTCGTCTATAAGACCCTCACTGATGATGGCCAGATGGAAACATTGTCTATGATGATGGCCAGATGGAAACATTGTCTATAATTCCTCAGGTGGGCTTGAAATTCGGCCCTTGTTGCCAATGGCTGCTAGTTAACAATGGTGGGCCATCGTCTATAAGGCTCGGCAGGTAATAGACGATCTAGGGTAATCATCGTCAATTAATGACTAAGTAACAATAGTTGATTCTAGCCATCGTCAATTATGTAATTGAAGACAACACCGTCGTCAATAAATTTAATCGACGTCTATTGTCGTGATTCCTGTAACGTCGGCCAATCCCTATGCTGACGTAAGTTGCCAGACAGATATAAGTTAAGGGATTAACCCTAAATCCCGCGGGTTGCGCGCGCATCAATCCGAACCTACTTACAAGTCTGTGTTGTACTCAATCCGAACCTACTTTCTTATGGTTTTCAAGCTTCCAAGGTGGGCAATACCTAAAATTGAAAAATACGAAGAAGCTTCCCGGGAAGAAATGATGAATAACAATACACACAATCCTCAAAGTGCCTAGTTCGCTGGTCAGTGTGCACAAGACTGAAGAAGTGGGGGGCTTAGGCATCAAGGACACGGAGAAATTCAACAGAGCCTTGAGATTGCATTGGTTGTGGCTTCAATGGGACATGTTGCGGCGCCCTTGGAAATCACTCCTCAAGCACAAGGATAAAATCGAAAGGGAGCTATTCTTTAACTCTACCACAGTTGTTATTGGCAACGAAGAAGACACACCGTTCTAGGAGGGCCGCTGGCTTCAAAGCATGGTACCCAAACATCTGGCTCCCAACATGTTCTTGCAGGCTCGACACAAAGGGAGAACAGTTAAAAAGGAACTAATGAATATGAACTGGATTTCAAATATCAAAAGGTGGGACAGTGATACATTGGAATATGTGCTCCTTTAGTCCCACCTCTCAGAGGTGTAGCTGACGGAGGAAAGAGATGCTATTATATGGAAGTGGATGTGATCTGGCCAATTCTTTGTTAAGTCAGCTTACGAGGAGGTTCAATTCATCGGTGCCACACCTCAACCTCACTCCTCCATAATTTGGCAATCCAAGATCGAGCCCAAATGCAAATTCTTCGCCTGGCTAGCGTGGCGCCAACGAGCACCGACGGTTGGCAACTTGATCAAGAAAAACATACCTGCAAACCGGTCTGATCCCTCTGTTTTGTCTGGCAGAAACAATAGATCATTTTTTGACTGAATGCAACTCCACAGAAGCTATTTGGGAGGAAGTCATCCCGATGTTACACATTCATCGTCCAGTGGAGACGATGCTACTGTCCGGCGTGGCGCACCCTCTGCAGAACTTGACTCTGATAAAGCCACAACGCCATAAGCGGAAAATCGCATGGTACGTTATTCTTTTTTGGTGGCATATTTGGCAGGAGCGGAATAAACGCATTTTTGACCTGAAGGAAGCATCCTAACGGTAGGTTTCCTAAGGCTTTGTTTGGATAAATTGAATCCGCTTGCTTTGGAGTGGATTGAAGTGGAAAATGAACTAATTTTCATCTCAATCCTCTCCAATCCACTTAGATTGGAGTTGATCCACTTCTATCCAAACGAGCCCTAAATGATCCTACTTGATGAATGAGTCCGACGTTCTCCGCTGCTTTCAGACGCTGACGACATGGGGTAGTGGCCTAGGCAGTGGTTAGTGTTAAACCTTCCTAAATCTTCCAACAATGTATCCAAGTTCTATTTTTTGTATGCTAAGGTCCCTAGCGACTAGATCTACCGGGTCTAAGTCCAATCAAGCAATAATCAAGTGATGAACAACAGCCTCAGGGAATGGGGAAAGTGGATCGATATGAGGGCATACCTTGCTATACATACCTTCAGTGTTGAGTAGATCGATCATGGGAGGAGAAATTGGCACTGTTGGATGAAGCGTTGCCGTCGGCTTGGTGCTGGTCCAGTGCGCCAGCAACGTGGAGGACGCCGTGAAGGTGTTTGGGCCATTCCCTTCGTTGTTGCACCCTTAGAGATCGGATCTGGAGTCATGGTGATTAAGACTAACTAACTCCTCTAGTTATGGTCTTAACCTCCTCTTTTATAGGTGGCACAACACGAAAGGGGGCCCACAACCAAAGCTGTGATGGACGCCCCCGATCAGGGCGTCGGGAGAAAGGTAGAACGGTCGTTGGACCAGTTCCACTGGAGATCATATACTAACATTCTCCCCCTTGATCTCCGCGGATCAAGACTAACTTAATACTCAATTACAAAACTTATACTTAGTTAATTCTGAACTTAGTGTTAGCTTCTGTATGTTTGACATATAGGGCACGTCGCATCAAGAATAGCTAGTTACGTGCTATCTGCCTCGAACGACCACGATACATCTCGCATTTAGAAGTAACCTTACCCTTAATGGCCCCTTAGTATCCAGTTGATCATAGGCTCTTCCTTAAAACCCATGTTGACTTTGTGTTCACTGAACACTTTGGTGGAAGACCTTTTATAAACAGTACCGCAAGCAATCGCTTGTCACTGATTTGCTCAAAACAATAGTATGATCCTGGATTTTATCATTTGCAACCTAATATAAATGTGTTTGGCGGCACACTTGACTTTTTGCAATTGGAATATAATGACTTAAGTGGTTTGATGTTGTCGACCACTCTTAAACTGGCTAAAGTAGTTATAGCGTCTGCTCGACGGCCTCATGCTTAAAAACATTCGATATACATCACTGACGATGTAGTGACCGCTCGATTGGAGCTTTTCCACAATAAAACTCCAAAACACGAGTGTAAGCAATTGATTGTGGATTTTGCTACACATCTCGTAAAACTGAATCCTACTAAAACTTCATTCAGAATGACGTCAATTCTTATTCATCTTATCATGAGGCCTAAATCGCTTATCAAACTTCAAATTTTTCTTATTTCTAAACCAGTGATATATATCTGGAGTGAATTTACTTATGCCAAAATATCCCGGTTACTTAAACTATGTCAGGATGTATCATTAATTGAGCAAACTTAAAGAAACTTCCGACAGCAGAAGTACATGGAACCGATTTTATTCGATCGATCTCTGATTGGTTCCTATACTTATCACCCTTGACCTTAAGAGCAGACGTGAACTTGATCTATGCATACTACTTATTCTTATGACTATGGTAGATATGCATTATCTGATAGTCTAAATATCCTCTTATTATATCTTGGTGAAACTTACATACTAACAAATGAGAAAACTCACCAAGATCTTAACAACGATGAGGATAATATACTTACTCTTAAGTTGATCAACATTATTTCTTACTGCAGTATATCATCCTTTAGTAAATACTTAACTTTATTGTCTTAAGAGAAACACTAATTGTCCTTCTCAATATTTTATGATACCCAAAATCTATTGCGAATTTATTGAACGTGAGATATTCTTAACTTAGATACTCTTATTTCAATCCATAAATGAATTTACTTTAAGATATCTCACTTCACTAACTTACATGACATAACTTATGGTTCGAATTATCTAAAACATTCTCAAATAAAATCATTAAGAAATGTCTCACTTATGAACATTCTACGATGACACTTACATCAAAAACATTTATTATTCCTTTTAGAGTCACATTAGCTTTTATAGACTCATTACAGTCTACTGATTTGACTCTATTAGAAAACTAAAATTCTAAGTCATTCAAATGAGTAACAATCACTCACAACTTATTCATATGAAGTGTGATCATCATCATTTGAATTTATTAACACATTTGTTGGCTTATTTGTAATCTTAAATGAGGTTGCTCTTATTCTTCATCATTATTGGCCACTAATGATGAAAAATTAAATAGCAGGTATTGTGAGAACACTGTCTAGCATTGTTAACACAATATCTGTAAGGCATCATAAAGAGTGAATCTTGAAAATGAAAGTGCTTACACAAATCACTTATTTTCAAGATCGGCATCTTTAGATGTCAAACTCCCCCTGATTTAGTCATCGTTTAAGAAGACTATAATATCTCATTTCGAAATGAGGATCTTAAATCTTATCAAAAAGTCAACAAAATCACAACTTATTTTAATACCTTGAGATTGCAAAGATCTCAGGAAAATGTCATCTACTTGATTTGAAGACCTTCAGAGGCCCACATGTCAGACATAACCGGACCCGCTTCTCCAACATGGTTAGTCCGAGAGTCGCCACGTGTACTATCAAACCGGAGCTACCGCCCACAAGGGGGAAGCTCTGGGCTATGTATCGAAATGGCACCCCCGGACCTAACCCCAGACCAAGGGAAGCTCCAGAACTGACACGTGTCGGGTAACACCGGACCTATCTGTTCCCCACAGTGTGCTCCGGCGCTGCCATGTGTCCAACCGTCGGATCTTCAGCCTTTAACCTCCGGAAGACTCCACAACGGCTCCAGATCTTCAAAGGAGAATCAAGGACTTCAAGACCCGATCAAGTGTCATTAATACTATATTAATGACACACGATCGGACGACCTTAATTACCAGTAACGGTGCTGTCAAAGCCCATAACTCGGTCATTAAGGGCAATTGAACGTGTTGAATGTGTATCAATATCAGTAACCACCGGGGCCACATGTCGGGCCAGGCTAACTTGTAACGGTGCCCTTGTACTATAAAAGGACAGGCCGACGATACATAGGAAACACTCTCCGGAGACACACTCTCTGGAGACAAGCTGACTTTACACTCTCAACTGATGTTGAGCTCATACATCCAATACAACACCAACACACCCCGTGAAGTAGGGTATTACGCTCAGGCGGCCCGAACCACGTAAATCTTCGTGTCTCTTTTGTCACTCGACATCTCACCTTCTGGAATCTCCGCGCGCCCATACCGAACCTCAAACTCCTCTAACACTTTAGTAGTGTTGGGAGATCTGCCGAATCAAAACCACCGATAGTTGGCGCGCCAGGTAGGGGGACCGGAGATTTCAAGAATGGTGAACTCAGCCGCTGGATCATCCAATGGTCATCCCGCTGTTCAAGCTGTTGGGGGTAATCCCTCCAATATGCAGCCACCAGCAAGAACCACGGTTCCAGCAGGAGTCACACTTCCACCACCGCCGCCTCCACCAGCAAATCAAGCTGGACAACGCAATGGTGCACCGGCATCAATCACTGCGTTGGCGAATCTTGACAACCCGGAACACGCGCTTCATGCAGCACGTGCTCTTCTTCAGCGCCCACCACCTCCGGACGCATCCCGGGATGCAATGGAGCAGTGGAGGCTGATGTGGAACACTTGGTTGCAGCAGCAGCCGACCGCATCAGCAACCAGGGTCCTCCTCCTTCAGGACAGGCCCTGTCGCAGCGATGGACCTTGTCTGGCAGACTTGGTCCGCACGTTTCCAACAACAGGAGACGTGCTGCATCACAGCAGGTGACGTCGTTGCCCTCTGGGGCACGATGCACTCACACGGTATCAAGGCTTTCAACTCATAACCTCCGGGCGGAGCTTGATCGCCGATATCGCCAACAAGACGGCCGAGTCCATATTGAGCGTGCTCGTGAAAGACGAGAAGCTCAAGACATTCCTGCTCCTGAAGGAGTAGGAGGAGGATATTCAGCCCTGGCCATGCATCTGCGTATGGTCAGGTGGCCACAGAAGTTTCGGCCTCACCTGCCGGAGAAGTTCGACGGGGCCGTTAATCCTGTCGAATTTCTTTAGATTTACTCCACTGCTATCTTGGCAGCTGGAGGAAATGAGGCCGTAATGGCCAATTATTTCCCAGTGGCTTTAACTGGGACTGCCAGGTCCTGGTTTATGAGCCTTCCACCCAACTCCATCAGCAGTTGGGAGGAGTTGTGCCGGCAGTTCACCGCCAACTTCGGGAGTTCTTACACCCGACCAGGCACCGAACTAGACCTTTTTGCAGTTGTGCAAAAAGGAGGAGAATCCCTGCGATCATTCATCCAGAGATTCTCTCAGGTACGAAACACTATCCCTTCTATCTCTAGCACCTCTATCATCGTGGCATTTAGACAGGGAGTGCGGGATAAGAAGATGCTGGAGAAACTGGCGATTAAGGAGATTACCAGTGTCACGGAACTCTTCAGCTTGGCTGACATATGTGCCAGAGCTGCGGAGGGCCGTGAAATGCACTCCAAACCAACTCCGGAGGATCACAAGAAATCCTCCAAAGGAGAAGCCGCTACCTCCGGGAGTGGCAAGAAGAAGAAAAGACCAACGGAAAGAAGAAGCCGTCGGCCGGTGCATCCAATGCTGCAGCTGCTGCAGCTCCGGGTGGCCGGGGGCCACACCTCGAGAAGCGACCTCGACCGTCTTCTGAAGACGGTGGCAAACCCAAGGTATGGTGTCCAATTCATAAGACGGACAGCCACAATTTGGAAGACTGCCGGGAGGTCCAAAACCTTGCCGAGCGCTGCAACAAGCGCCGAGAAGAAGTTCCTTTCCGACAGAGGGAAGGAAAACAAAAAGTTGACGAAGCTCCGACTGAAGAGGAGTTAGGTTTTCAGGATCCTAAAAAGGTCCTGAAGGCCGTCTACACCTCCGTCGACGACGATTCTGATGTCTCTGACAATGAGCGTCGGAAGACCATGAACACCATTTTTGGTGGATCATGGGACATCACCTCCCGCCGCGTCCTCAAGACAATGCGTCGGGACATGGCTGCTGTAGCTCCTACAGCCAGGGTGGAGTCTCATCGGAAGTGGATGGACACAACCATCACTTTTGATGCTTCGGACTGCCCTCGAAGCATGGTTGGAGCAGGCCAGTTACCTTTGATGGTATCTCCTACCATCAATAACATTCAGCTCCACCATGTTATGGTAGACGGAGGTTCGGGACTGAACCTCATAAGCTTCGAAGCTTTTACCAAGCTTCAGCTCCGACCTTTGGATCTTCACCCCTCCTGGCCTTTCTTCGGAGTAGGTCCGGGAGCCATTACCCCACTCGGTGCTATTACTCTCCCCGTTACCTTCGGGACCCGGGAGAAGTATCACACTGAGAAGTTGGTCTTTGACGTTGCTCAGATCAACTTACCTTTCAACGCCATCTTGGGTAGGCCTGCCTTGTACAAATTCATGGCAGCTGCTCATTATGGCTACCTGGTGTTAAAGATGCCAACACCAGTAGGCGTTCACCGGATCCGCGGAGATCGCACTGCCGAAGTAACCGCTCTGGAAGAACTTCATGCGCTTACTACGGTGCAAGAGGAGGACTTCAGGCAGGAGCAAGCTCCAAAACCCCCCGAGCATTCGTCAACGAGGCTCGACTTCTGCACCTCATGTGCAGCCAAGCGGCGACACCGACATTCCTGTCAAAGTCGTCCAAACCGGCTCCTCTATGGGCCAAAAGTACAACTCCAAACCGGTCAACTGGAGAGACACCCTTCTTCCTGGTGTACGGAGCTGAAGCAATCCTTCCTCCGGAAATCACCTTGGGGTCACTCCGGGTCTGGACCTTCGACGAAGCCATGCAGGACCAGCTCCGGCGTGAAGACCTAGACCTCCTTGAGGAGGGAAGGTGCCAAGCAGCTGTTCGGAATACCCGATACCGCCAAGCCCTTCGGCGCTATCATCAGCGGCATGTACACAACCGACAGCTCGAGGAAGGCGATCTGGTGCTACGGAGAATACAATCCAGAGAAGGGTTAAACAAACTCTCCCCCAGCTGGGAGGGACCCTTCCGAGTGATTAAAGTATCCCGTCCCGAAAGTGTTCGCTTGGCTACCGAGGATGGGACACCTCTCCCAAATCCTTGGAATATTGAGCACCTCCGTAAGTTCTACACTTAATATCACGGAGGTGAGTCTGTAGTAACTTGAGGTGTATGTTATAGAGTCATTGTACAGAGTCGGGTAGTTCCTCCGGGAGAATAGTCGGACCTTTCCCGGAAGGTCCGCAAAGTTCATGCTACACTTGTCACAGTCTTAGGACTAAAAGTGTGGCTAGCTACCCTGGGTCAAACGAGAAATGAAACACGCTTAGCTTGGTTCCGTACCCTAAGAGTGTACTCGTTTCCCCTGTACCCCGGACCTATAATGAAAGACATCTTCATGTGAAACAGACTCCACGTGCATTTATTTTGTACAGGATCAACATTTTTTATTTTTCTCTTTCTTGTCTATAACAAAGTTGTGCAATTCTTAAGAAATTTTAGTTCGACCAGTTCATGTACAATTCGAGCTGTATTGTCAATTCTTTTGGATTCAAATATTGTTCATGGCCCACTCGCCTGAATGCCGCCAAGCCAATCTAGGGCCGGAGTGTGCTATCGACTTAGCCTGGTCAAGCACCCTAAGTACACCACTCTACCTACACCCCGGCAGGCCGAAGTAAGGCGGGTCCAAGTACAATTGGATCTGGAAGAAAGAAGGCAACGCATTCGGTTGTATTTAGAATTGTGTTTGACCTAAAACTTTCTTGGAAATCGTAAGCCGCGACGAAGTTATAGGCAAGGAGTGAATTTTACTATTTTTCTTGGCTTCAGTGTGCGGGAAAACAAAGAATCCACGTTGATGGAGAAAAGCCGTAGCTAACAAAGCTCCGACTCCCCCTAGGTGGCTTGTGATCGATGTTAAACATTGAAAATGAGCATTACCGGAGCAACCAAGCTCCGGCAAAGCTAGGGGGGCCAGCCGTCGACACAAAATAAAAGATGGTGAGAAGATCCCACAAGTGGAGTCTGCTGCCGACAAGCTACGCGTTGGCAAAGGTCACTGTCGGAGCTACTAAGCTTCGACACCCTGGAGGGCTAACTATCGATGCTCTACACGTTGATAGGGACTATTGTCGGAGCTACTAAGCTCCGACGGTAGTCAATGTCGGAGCTTCTGAGCTCCGACAACCTCAGGGGGCCTTAACTATCGAAGACTTCTGAAATCCTTTGAAGACTCGGCTCAAAAGTCGAAGGATGGACCCACCTTCGGCGGAATGACTTCACCCAAGGGGTCTTCCCCAAAGGTGGGCCCAGGGGGCCACTGTCGGTACCCTGAGTACCGTATACCCCTTGAGATTGCAAAGATCTCAGGGAAATGTCATCTACTTGATTTGAAGACCTTTGGAGGCCCACATGTCAAACATAACCGGACCCGCTTCTCCAACATGGTTAGTCCCAGAGTCGCCACGTGTACTATCAAACCGGAGCTACCGCCCACAAGGGGGAAGCTCCGGGCTATGTACCGAAATGGCACCCCCAGACCTAACCCCAGACCGAGGGAAGCTCCGGAACTGACACGTGTCGGGTAACACCGGACCTATCTGTTCCCCATAGTGTGCTCCAGCGCTGCCACATGTCCAACCATCGGATCTTCAGCCTTTAACCTCCGGAAGACTCCACAACGGCTCTGGATCTTCAAAGGAGAATCAAGGACTTCAAGACCCGATCAAGTGTCATTAATACTATATTAATGACACATGATCGGACAACCTTAATTACCAGTAACGGTGTTGTCAAAGCCCATAACTCGGTCATTAAGGGCAATTAAATGTGTTGAATGTATATCAATATTAGTAACCGCTGGGGCCACATGTCGAGTCAGGCTAACTTGTAACGGCCTGCCCTTGTACTATAAAAGAAGAGGCCGACGATACATAGGAAACACTCTCCGGAGACACACTCTCTGGAGACACGCTGACTTTACACTCTCAACTGATGTTGAGCTCATACATCCAATACAACACCAACACCCCCCGTGGAGTAGGGTATTACGCTCAGGCGGCCCGAACCACGTAAATCTTCGTGTCCCTTGTGTCACTCGACATCTCACCTTCTCGAATCTCCGCACGCCTATACCGAACCTCAAACTCCTCTAACACTTTAGTAGTGTCGGGAGATCTGCTGGATCAAAACCACCGATAGGGGTATTAGACGATAATATATATTATACTCCCCCTTATTGTATAGATCATTCTTATTATAATGCACATAAAGTATTATATAAAAACTGAAAAGTATGAGGTGAAAATCTATTACTTAATGATCTCACTCATCATCTTAGTGATTAACCTACAATCCTCCCCCTCGAAATATGGCCTATACAATAGTGCCATAATTTCGAAGACAATTTAAAATACTTATTCTGAGGAGATAAATATATTACTTACTTATATCCTAATAACATCACTTAATACTAATAGGAGTACATCACCTCTTTCTAGAATATTAAAGTTTCTCCATGCCATCATCTAATGGTTGAATGATTCTAAACGATATGCTTAACATATTTGACGATGTCAAAATATGAAAAAATTAATTTCTTACTCTTGAATTTCATGTCAAATAACTTAATTTTAATAACAAAATTGCATATTTCAAGAATATGATATCATGATATACGACTACTAAAAAAACGTAAAATAACAATTCTAACAAGTGTTAAAGTACGTATTTGAAGATACATTTAACTAAAAATCTTCAATTCTTAATAGTTATTTTATTATTAATGATACAATGAGAGTGCCCTCATAAAATTTCTAATTTACTTAAGAACTTATCGACATGAAATACTTATTAAAATGTAAAATAGCATACAAATGACATACCTGATTTGCTCATCGGCGAGATAATTCACGATGAAGTGACTTAATTACTAAAATAAAACTTAAGGCATGAGAAATACTTTTAATATCCGAGACAATATATATATTCAGAAATAAATCTGAATTAATCTTAAACTTAATTACTTAAATGAAGTTGGTCCCATTTACAAAGTGTATGCAACATTTAGATCATAGTCTTAATAAAACATACACGACTAAATAAAATATTATATTTTATCTTTCACGTTGGTTACTCAACAAAATACAATACTTAATACATCTTAATCAAAATATAATATTTTGTCTTTCACAATGGTTACTCAACAAAATATACAATACTTAATAAATCTTAATCAAAATAGAATATTTTGTCTTTCACGTTGGTTACTCAACAAAATATACAATAACTTAATTGTCTTAATGAACTACAAATGTTGTGTTTTGTCTTTCACATAGTTACTTGAGAAAACACACTAAATTCAAAACATAACAAATTTCGATTTTCACGTTGGTTACTTAACGAAATTCGTTATGAGCTAAAATCTACTTAAACAACTAAAAATATTGTTTTGTCTTTCACGTTAGTTACTTGAAAAAACAAGACATTCAAAACGAACTAAATTTCGTTTTTCACGTTGGTTACTCAACGAAATTCTTTACAAACTAAAAATTTCTTAAAATAATAAAGTAGGTGTTTTGTCTTTCACGTTGGTTACTCGACAAAACACGACATTAAAGTATGAAAATTTTGTCTTTCACGTTGGTTACTCAACATAATTTTCATACACTAATACAAAAGATCTCAATAAACTTAAATACATAGTAAATTTATTTTTCACGTTGGTTACTCAATAAATTTACCACACAAAAGATAACAGCGGAAGCATAAGTCTTAGCATGCTTAATTTTTAGAACTAAATTAATTAATGAGACAACTTAATAAATTGATTCTTCTAAATAAATATTCATGTTAAATCCAATTTAAATAGAAGAATACTTAAACTAATTCATCTTACAAGAAAAGTGGAAGCTTAATGATGAACTTACTAAACTTATATGTATATGTACACCATATACAACCGAATCTTATTGAGGACATACTAATCTTAATCACGATGACTGAATCATCATGTTACTTAATACAAACAAATATGAGGCAAAATCTAGTTACTCAATAAGATTAAATATTAATTTTACATCACTTTTAGGGAATAGCATAAAATGCTCAAATTAACTTATTGCGATATCATAGTAAAATTCTATAAGCGACGTTGATCGCAACATAGAATTACCATGCTGACTAGATATTTATTCACTATTTAAATCAAAATTTTCATAACATGAAATCTTACTTAAACTTAAGAAAATTGCCTCATACTCAGTACTAATTACTAATATGCTAAAATCTTAAAGCAATAGTTGATTACTTAAAATACATAACTAATCACTTAAACTTACAACAACGTACTTAAAATTATAGCAGCAACTTACTTAAAATATTCTACCTAATTTTTCAACGTTGGTGTGAAGATTTAACTAGAAAACCATAACTTAATACTTAACAACAGAAACCAATTAACTTATCAAATACTTAATAATAGCAAAATAATTTTATTTAATCAACACTAAAGAATATTAATTTTGATACTTAAATAATGAATACTACACCAAATTCCGATAAACGGTAAATTGGTGAATTCAACTAGTTTGGGAAAATGAAACAATTCTCATTATTAGTTTTTCCAAATTATTAGAATTTGGAAGTATGAACACTACACCAATTCCCACAACACGAGAAAATGGTGAACTTAGTAGATATTTTATTAATCCCAAATATAATAAATTTCCAAATTTCCTAAAAAAATTGGAAAAACTTATCTAAATACTCTTAATTCTCCATAGCATCTTACTTATCAAATTACAATAGTTGAGAATAATCATTCCCAAATAAATATTGCTAATTAAAGAAAAATTAAACTAAATTATAGTGATTAAATCACTTACACTTAATTCATCATGGAAATAAAATTTCTTCAACTGTATCTATTTTTTGCAAGCTCTAATTGTCTTTTGGCCCAAATGCCAAAATTGTATTGAAATCAACTTAAAGAAAGAGAAAAAAAATCCACATCTATAGGTAAAATGCGATAGTCTTAAAACCTTATTATCTTATTCTTTTGCACGCGACCCAAACTAAAATGCGGCAGATGCAAGGCGTGGCCTGGCTTTTCTTTTACTGCGCCCTTTGTGGGCTGACTGAGTCAGCCCCCATGGAATGAACTAACGCCTGAGCTCAAAAGGCCACCTCACGAGGACGCATTTTAAGGCCAGCTCCACACGTTCACTTACTAGCCCGGTCGCACACCACGGACCACGAGAGCAGCCCATGGCCAGCTCCACCCGAGCTTGCGTGCACTCAAACGGCCGCACAGCCAGAAGGCACTGCGCCTCATACTAGGCCGATTGGGTGGTGGAGCCCATGGCTTGCCTGTAGCAAGCACACGCATTGTGCGCTGATTCGCTTACCTGGGTTGTTGGGACGGCCCGACGCACTTTCCACCGTCGAATGGAATCGGACACTTGTCCGCGCATTTCGGACGAACATAATCGCCCAGTGCTCAGCCCCGGTCATAACCCTAGACTCATTTCTCCCTGCTCCCTCTCTCTCCTGCCGCCGAAACTGAAGGGAACAAACCAGAACGGAGAAAGAGAGAGAGAGCGCTTACCCAGCAGTGAGAGCAGCGCCGCTGCGGTCCCCCTCGCTGGCGCATGCCTCCACCCGCGGGCGGGTGCACCGCCGTCGAGCGGCTTCGCAGTGGTGCCCAAAAACTCGAGCTCGCGCGCACGATGAACAACGACGCGACTCATATACCCGAAGCCCGACGAGTCTCCGGTTGCAGCGACGACGAGGATCACCGTTGGGTGAGTTCTAGTCGCCCCTTCTTACTCTTTCTAAGGTTAGGGATCAGGGGTTGCGGGATTTAGACTCGGGATTTGTGGATTTTGGTGCGGATATGAGTAAATCACCTCCTTCTAATTGCTATGGAGATTTAATCGGCGGTAGGAACCGTCTAGGGTGGCTCTGATACCATTGTTGTATGCTAAGGTCCCTAGCGACTAGATCTACCGGGTATAAGTCCAATCAAGCAATAATCAAGTGATGAACAACAGCCTCACAGAATGGGGAAAGTGGATCGATATGAGGGCATACCTTGCTATACATACCTTCAGTGTTGAGTAGATCGATCATGGGAGGAGAAAGTGGTGCTGTTGGATGAAGCGCTGCCGTCGGCTTGGTGCTGGTCCAGCGCGCCGGCAATGTGGAGGACGCCGTGAAGGTGCTGGGGCCATTCCCTTCGTTGTTGCGCCCTCAGAGATCGGATCTGGAGTCATGGTGATTAAGACCAACTAACTCCTCTAGTTATGGTCTTAACCTCCTCTTTTATAGGTGGCACAACACGAAAGGGGGCTCACAACCAAAGCTGTGATGGACGCCCCCGATCTAGGCGTCGAGAGAAAGGTAGAACGGTCGTTGGACCGGTTCCACTGGAGATCATATACTAACACTATTAATTAGATGATGTAACTTAGGATGTAAATCTCATTCCTACTTAAGAATGGCAGAAGCGTTTCAAAAAAAACAAGGGCATCTTCCTGTTTCTAATTTTCTTTTTGTTTCTTTGGCTTCATTACGACTTTTTTTAACATTTTTTTTATTTACAGTTCAAGTTCGCAGCGCTGCCGTGGTGTCAGTTTCGGTATGACACTGTAAGTTTTGTATTAAGTCACGTAAGTATTTACCAAAATGATAATACGTGATTTTCAATTTCAGTAAAACAGCTACATACTCCATCTTTTAAATTGTTGACGTTGGTCAACGTCAATAATTTAAAATCCTGGGGAGTACTTTTTATTTGTCGGTGTGTATTTATGAAAGTGCTCAAAGTCGCCATTCTTTATTCCTCTTGAGAATCTAAGATGTTGTCAACATCAAGACCTATGGATCACAATCTGACGGCCAGAAAAATCGTTCAGAATCGGTTGTTTTTTGCATTCTGCGTGCTCGAGTGCCTGAAGGATCAAAAACACTTGAGCCTCAGATAGACAAACCATTCTACATGGGACAAACCATCTAAATCTGAAACAATTTCAAGAAAATCATAGCGGTAACAGCGCATCCATGCATGGTCAGAGAGTGGAAATCTTCAGATCCACGTTGCTAGTGGAGCTGGAGGGAGGCCAACGTTTGATAGTTCGGCGGTTTCTTTCAGATATTTGGCATGACGCCATTCCTAATTGGCTTGAAACGATGGCCAATCTATACAGATGCGACCACGGGTTTCTTGGCTTCTCCTGCTTGGTTTGGTTGCACTAGCATTATTTGTGTACCCCCTGACGTTGATTTGCCAATCACCACGTGGTTCCAATCCAACCTAGCTAGTGGCTTGTGCCTTGTGGATGGTGCCGCTCAGGATATTTCTCCTTTGCTTTAAGCAATTCCCACCCGGATTTCACAGGACCATCTAGCACGAAGAGTCTTTTCAACGAGAAAGCTACACGTATTGTGCTCTCACTGTAAGCCTGTATTGGGCAGGCTTTCTCAGCAGCTAGCTGGACCTGTACGTGGCTATAACGGATTCATATTTATCGTAGGTATCCCGAAGTTAAGATCTATGGATTGCCAAACTTTCAGGTAGCAAGTACATTTTCTGCTCGTATTGCTGTATGGTTGACAGCCGTTCTTGTCTTTTCATGGCACTTCCACGTTTCTTTACTAGTTTATTTTTAAACTAATCAGCATCAAATAAAAAGAAACAAGAAGAATACCAGTCCTATTCAAATAAAAGTGATGCAAAATGCAGATGATTTTTGTGTAGTCACGTAGGGCTATGCTCACCACAATCCTTTAATTTAAATGGACAAAGTGGTCACCATCATCTCTCTCTTATAAAAAAAAATGAGAACCGGCCTGTGGCCGGATGGCTAGCTACTCCAGGTGTGAGAGCTACCCACCTGGGTTCGATTCCTCCCGGACGCAGGTGTCTCACCCTTCTTCTTAACAGTATCCGGGTGAGCTGCCCCGTGTGTTCAAAAAAAAAAAATAATTTATAAAAATAAAAAAGAGAGAGAGAGATGGCCACCATATACTCCTTTTAGAAAACGAAGGAAAAATAATGACAGCACACGAAGCTATGGTACATTCGTGTGAATTTTAATTATATTTCCTAGTATAATTACATATGGCATACTCAAGCCTTGGCAATGAAGCATTGTTTTTTGTTGCAGTTACTCACGTGCTAGTTATGCTACGAGACCACGTTTGTTTACTCTAAAAAACGGTAGGAGACTCATCACCACCTACAGTAACCAATTCGATGCATCTCCGGATAACTATGAATGGAAAAAAAGAAGTAAAACGCATCATATGTAGGTACATGAACTTGTCTAGTTGCATCATCCACCTACACAAACATTTATTATACATGTTACATACATGAACTTGTGTCATTTAGATTCATATGAATTTTTTTCTTTACGGTATATAGGTACATGAACCTTTTAAATTGTGCATTGTAAGTCATACTTCTTCAACGATGTTGTTTGGATAGTCGTGGTTCTAACATTATGCATTCTACATGTTACACTCTTCTCTTTCTCTGGTCGAGCGGTGCTACCGAGAGAAAATCATTGAATTTGTGTCTGACATTGTAGGCAACATTATGAGCTTCTTCAGCTCTCTCTACGATATATTACACTTCAAATTGGATTGGAAAGAGATAGACTAAGGATCTTTAGGGTGACCTCGCATCGCATAATAATGTTGTTGCTGTAAATGATGGTTGCGGCAAGCTGCTTTCTGCATGAACCCTCCTAGCACATGACAAAAGCAGTTGTGGGGCGTCGCTTCTCCGGTAAGAAATGAGCCTAGACTTAAATTAAATGTTTGTTGAAAGAGTATGGATATGCAGTGTACTACTTAAAAATTTTATTCATCTATAACCATAAAGAATAAGTTCATGAATCCATTGGCACAGATGGACAGGTTCATGAACCTATAAACGCAAAATAAATGTTACGGATCCGGATGACACAGCTAGATAATTTATGAAGTTATTATGCATTTTAACTGCCACCAATACTATCAATATTGCCTGTTATTAGACGTGCAGATCAACTAATCAGGCAGGTATGAAACGCGATATATATCGGCACCTATAAATTCCAAGCGTGCCAAATGCGCACAGACCGGGGTACCGCAGCCGAGCTTCTGCGACACTCGTGCAGAAAAGCTATAGCAGTGAGCAGGCGAGGAGAGAAGTATCCGAGCTGCTTGCCTTGCCGGCATGACGATGATGGGAGCTGCTGGCCTCGCGTGGGCGGCCGTGGAGCTGGCGCTGCTCCTGGCGCTGCCGCTCGTTCTCTGGCATCTGGTGTGGCGGCCGCGCACCGTGGCGAGGTCGTTCGCGAGGCAGGGGGTCAGGGGCCCGCCCTACACGTTCCTGGTCGGGTCCATGCCGGAGGCGAAGCGGCTGGTGGCGGCGGGCCGGATTGGGGTTCCGCCGCTGGACGCCCGCTGCCACGACATCATCCCGCTCGTGTTGCCGCATCTCCACAGATGGGTCGCCCAATATGGTAAACCGATAACTTTTCGAATCCCGATGCCTCCTCTTCAGCTTTATCTTGTTCGATCGAAATACATGAAGACAGTTCTTGGTTTCCTCGTGCAAGTCAGTCTTCGGGGGATTGACCTAAATATAAATATATAGAGTAGAAATGAATGTGAGTTCGTGTAGATTATTATAGTAGCCTGACTTGTAAGGTGTAAAGCCATCTGCGAATGATTTGAAATGGAAAATCTTTCACGTCTGACCCATTTTTGTACGACCTTGTTGTACGACTGTACATCTAAAATTTTAAAACGAAGTGACTCAGCAACCAAGTTATTTAGACTATTGCATCTTCTTGTATAATGCTGTCGTACGAATGGCTGAATATTTTTTTAGATAATGGAATGGCTGAATATATAGCGGTACACTCATTAGAAATATCGGTCAGCAATACATTTAATTTTATTACGACAAAGAAATTCCATGCGCTGCTCGTCTAGCACTAATAACAAAACAAAAAAATAGTAGTTGCTGATTTATTTTTCTTTTGTTCATCATTTAGGGAAAACACTCCTGTTCTGGATCGGGCCAATCCCTGCAATCCTCTCTCTCGATCTTGAGCTGATTAAACAAGTGCTGGCAGACAGGACAGGCCTGTTCCCCAAGGATTTCATGATCCCCGTTCTGAAAGTCCTCTTTGGCAATGGCGTCATACTGATAAACGGGGAAGACTGGAAAAGGCACCGGAAAGTGGTTCTTCCAGCTTTCAACCACGACAAGCTTAAGGTCACGAGCTAGCTCCAGGCTCTAGAGCATTTTAAATTATGAACAACGGATCGAATTGCGAGGCAGTTGACTTATTAATTTGGTTGTGTGTTTTAGAGCATGACGGTGGTGACGGCAGGAGCCACGGAGCAGATGATACAGCGATGGCGCAACCAAATACGGCAAAGCGGTGGCCACCAAACAGCTGAAATAGACGTGAACCCTGCCTTCTGTGACCTGACCGAAGAAATCATCGGTCGCGTCGCCTTCGGCACGAGTCAAAACCATCCGGAAGCTAGGGAGGTTGTGGTCGCCATGCGCGAGATGCAGAAGCTTGGCACTGCGGCCACCATGGATCCTCCGATACTGTGGTAAGTGACAAAGTCGCCTATATATGTTGCGCTCGCCAAGAACCTTAGAAAAACGAAAAACTCGCGCCGTTGAATTTATTCGATCGATCAGTTGTTGATAATTAATGGAACCTTAATAATAATAGTATTCTTGCTGTGTGTGTATTAGGTACCTGCCGACTCGCCGTAACTTGAGGGTACGGCGTCTGAACAAGCTGTTAAAGACCAAGATCACGGCGATCATGCAAGCACGGGTAGACGCCAAATGCAGTGGTCGTGGCGGCTACGGGGACGACCTGATGGGGTTGTTGTTGGAAGCGTGGTCGCCGGAGGAGCAGCAAGGGAGGGGTGAGAAACTGACCACCCAGGAGGTTATCGATGAGTGGAAGACCTTCTTCGCCGCAGGGCAGGAAACCACTGCTACCCTGCTCGTTTGGGCCATGTTCCTGCTCAGCGTGCACCCAGAATGGCAGGACAAGGTCCGGGAGGAGGTCCTGCGAGAATGTCGCAGCGGCGACGACGACGGTGAGGTCTTCAACGTCGAAGACGTCCTGGGCAAGCTGAAGCTGGTATGTACTTGCTGAAAATTGATCGACCTACAGATACTCCATACAGTATTATCACTTGATAACTTGGTATCTAAACTTATCGTTACGCATACATGCAGCTTCACATGGTCCTCCTCGAGACGTCGAGGCTCTACCCACCGATCGAGTACATCCAACGGAGGACCGCCTCGGATGTGCGGCTCAAAGACCTAAGCGTGCCCCGAGGAACCGTGATATCCATCCCCATTGGCATGCTGCACCGCGACAAGGACGTCTGGGGTCCTGACGCCGACGAGTTCAACCCCATGAGATTCCAGAATGGCATCTCGAGAGCGGCCAAGGACCCAAAGGCGCTGCTGTCTTTCTCTCTTGGCCAGAGAGTCTGCACCGGCCAGAGCTTCGGCATCATGGAAACGCAGGTTGTGATGGCCATGATCCTCAGGAAGTTCTCCTTCTCCCTCTCCCCAAAGTATGTCCACAAGCCCAAGTATCTCCTCTCGTTGGCTCCGAAGAGTGGGATGCCTCTCATCTTGAGGAACATAGATGTGTAAGAGAGGGCACCACAAGTTTAATTATGTATGTTTAGAAAATAAGAGGACATACTGGTCTCCGGTTGAGGATGCCTCAATCAGTACTAAACGATTACTACAAGTAGATTGGCTTGTGCTCCGGTCGCAAATGTGCCTTTGCCGGTACCAAAAATCAGAGTTAATTAAGAGTTGATTAATTACTGCTTAAATTTCACTAAGTTTAAAGCAAACGAAATAAATAAAAACTTATCATCATTTTTGGATTATATATTAGTTTTGGTGGAATTATAATAGAGCACACAGGCTTCCTTTAAAAACTTTTTCGAACTAATACGAAGATTCACGACTCTTAGTACACGAATAGCAAAATAAAGTAGTTCTTTCATCGATAATTCGCTTTCATTCTCAGCTACTTGAACAAGCCGGTAATTAAAGAACCATCAACTACTACAATGACTCCGAGGAAATGTTATTTGCAAGAGATATATATATTGTAGTTGTAGGATCAGTTTCTCCTGTCATTGTTGCATCAGTACTAGACTACTATAGTGTACCACACCTAACCTGTATGCAAAGGTGCTGTAATACACTAGTGAGCAAGACTCGAGGATGAGCGAACCTAGCCTTACTCTGCCGACGGCGGCCGCCTCGACCCCGGCTCCCGCCACCACTGACCCTTTGCCCCTCCCCCTCCTGCTACTCCCCTCACCCGCAGATGCCACCTCCCACTCCGTGTCCACCCGCAACACACATCAATCCCCCTCTCGTGCCCGGAAGGACGATGACGAGTATTTAGATCTGGCATGCACCCCCTTCGCAGATCTCTGCTTGCCGGGGGCTTCAGAAGCCAGTCCTGAAGCTGAAGATGGTGTGGCCCTGTCCCTCCCTGCTCCCGATCTTGCGGGTCTCGTTCTCTGGTTCTGACGGCAGCGCTAGCAAAGAGGATCCTAGATCTGAGAAGATCTCCAACGCTTGCAGTGATATGAGAAGATCTTCATCGCCTCCCGTGGTCATGATGCGTTGCGCCGACCATCTCCCCTACAGGAAGAGCTCTTATTGAGCGGCAGCACAGGTCAATCCCCCTCTCTTCTCTCCCCCTTCTTTGATTTCCATGATCTCTGGTGAGTCAGAGGAGGGGGAATGGCACCCTTCCCCCTTGAGGTACTATCAGCGAGGTAATGCTGCCTTCCATCGTCCCAACCTGCCAAGGTCCAAAGAGAAATCGAAGAAAATGGAGATCATCTTAATGGCGACTCTGCCCGTCTGGCATCCTCTCAGGACTGGCTGAAGCAACCTATGCTGCCCGAGCCTATATTGCCTGTCAAGCATGCTGATTCCCCTTGCCCCAATAGAGGCAATTTTAATGCCAAATCCCATAGTGTTGATTCCTCTCAACACCATCCAGAGTGTTCCCCCATTGATGTTGTTCAGCTGAAGCGGCCATCCCCTATGGCCGGTCTTCTTCAAGCTCCTTTGCAAGATCAGCCCCTTGAGTTGGTCTGGCAAGCCTCCTTTAAGCCACCACTGTAGATCAAATCAGAGGCATGGGTTGCCTGCTCACAGAGTGATGACGGCCCTTCTAACCAATGAACGCGGGTGATCCCCAAAGCTAAGAAATCCACCCTCAGACGCATCGCAAGGAATTCAGCTTACTCTTCGCCCCACACTAAGGCTTATCTGCCTGCCACGGTGATCTTGAATCAAAGCTCTGATTCACCCTTTCCTCATGCCAAGGCCCTGCATCGTGTTCCTCTCTCTCTGACTCTTCCAAAAAGCAACATTCCACCTGGTGTCACTTGGCACCCACAACAGTCAAATAGGCGCAACCGCACACTAGCATGCCGTCTAAATTCAAGATGGATTGGAGCCTCTTCAAAGGAAGATGTTTTCACTGTCTAGCTACAGATCACCAGCGTAGAGACTGTCGGGACACAAAAAGGTGTATTTCCTATGGTAATTACGGGCATTTTGCCCGCAGTAGTTCGACTCCCTATAAATCCTCCACCCCAACCCAAACCGAACATACACTCCAGGCTCACCTTCCCACCCCTGCCAAGAACTTCTCATCCTTACACCTCCTACGCCCTGTCGTTGCCAACCCCCAACCCAAATGGCATGTTTCGTGGCACAAATCCCTGGTTTCCACCATGTCAGCCCTTCTACTGGCCTCGCTGCGGTGGTGTCAGGAGAAGCCATGATGGTGGATTGTAGGAGAACCTTATGAGCTCGGCTGTTCTGTTGTCTCCCACTGACCGAGCTGTCCACGCTACTAGCATGGAGGTGGTTATGGTGATCAGTCTGTAGTTGGGGATCCCCGGAGCAACATCCTGGTGTCGAGGTACTTCCCGAAAGAGTTCCTGGTTCACTTTGACCTCCCAGATCAGTAGGTCCTGGCAAGTCGCAAGTGTCACATCTCCATCAATGGAGTAGGCTATTCCATCAGGCCATGGAGGGTGTGGTCTACGACCACCAACTGGAACTTCCACATCAAACTCTTTGTCGATAACCTTCCACTGCATGCTTGGTCTGAGGACGGCATCAAGCAAGTGTTCGGCGACCTCTACATGTTTCATCGTTTGGAGGACGTGTCGAACACTAGGGAGTGCACTGAGTATTGTGCCTTTTATGTCTAGATGGCTGACCCTAGCCTACTTCTGTGCACCAAGCAAGTGACTTCTTTCTCTCCAAGACCGTCCCACCTCCTAGATGTCCCTGCAGCCCGTTTCCATCCTGAGGGCATTTCAGTGGAGCTTGTCATCCATATTGGAGAGCTATTTGACTAGTATGGAGCTGGTGGCCAGGACCCAACCTTCCACTTCCAGCCATCCTACCACCATTTTCCACTTCTAGCCATCCTACCACCGTTTTGAGTGGGTGAAGGGGGTCCCTGATGACCTGGTCAACCCTCTTTCGCCATTTCCGAAGGAGACCTGTCACCTGACCCGTGAGATCGTTGTTGATGACTCGAACGATGATGGTTCAGACTACTACAATCATTGTGACACCATCAGATCCTTAGAATGTGGACACCATATCTTTGTTGGCCACCAGTGATGTAAAGGATATGCCCCCTCTCACCCGCCGCACACATCCCATGGAGGATGCCAGTGCCAACTCCTGCTCCTTACTACTGAGCTGCCGATCAGGGTTCGTCCGCTGTCCATCTCCCCGCTACGTCTTCGACGCCGCGACCCGTAGTGTCGTGACCATGAAGGGTGGGAGCGACGACGCTCGTCCTCGCCTACACGCCACGAGAACCAACCCGCCCTGGCTCTAAAGACCACATTCCTGGGGAACCCCCAGCTACCCTCGCTGATTGACTGGAAGCTCACCAACACGGCTACTGCTCACCAGGAGACACCATTTTTGCAGGATCTGATGCTCCTGGAAGCGGCCATCAGTCCCCCAACGCCACGCTGTTATGTGGATATCCCACTTGGGGATGTTCATGTTGATCCAGCACCTCCGATTGTCTCTGTGCCACTGGGGATCCCTACACCGTCGGCACCGCAAATGGCGGCCCCTGCTTTGAAGGTAGCAGCTGCAGCTCCTCCAGTAGTGGAACCAGAGCTAGCCCACCCAACAGAATGAGATAATCTTCAAGCTTTCAGTGTCCAGGTCTTTCAGACGCTAGAGTCGGGCATCCTGCCCCTTCCTAACTGCAGGTACAAGGCCCATCTGCAACGCCGTTCAGTCCCACCTACTCCATCCCGCAAAAGCAAGCGCCAGGTCTCCCTCCCACATTTCCTGGTGGCTCGGCGTGCTGCGCAAAGACTCATGCGTCAGTTTGGCTGGTGGGACCTAATGAGTCGATTGGCGCCATGGTCATCCGGAAGTATGAAGACATCTACAAGGAGCCTCTGCCCCAGAAGGCCATAGTGGCGGTTCGTGCGCTCACTATACTTGTTGAACCAAGCTGTGCAGAAGCTGCCTCTGTGCTGGTGACTGAGGAGCTGGCCGCACAAGCTGCGGCAGCATAGTGCGATGGACACCACCCTTGCTTACAGGATGGTACATTGGAAGTTATCCCAGGTCTTTATGAATTGTGATGTTGTTTACCAGTGTTGTAGTCGTCTAGGACAAGAACTAGTTTGTTGTGGTTGTCTGTTGTTAGTTGGTTGTGGTGTATTATGTAGCAGGGTCACATTTCTTGGGGTCTTGTTGGACACTTCCTCCTCATATGTTTCACCTAGATGGTGTGCTCCCCCTTTAGCTGCCCTGCTTAGAAGCAGGATGATTCTGTATGGTTTCTGTTGTATCCTGTCAGTTAATGATGAGTAATAATCTGTCTGTTGGACCCGGTGCTTGAAGGTCCCATCGACGGAGAGGGAGATGCCGCCAAGGCCAGCGTGTCGGAGGTTGCCTAGAAGGTCGCCTCATTCTTCCATAGGGTTTAGGACTTTCTCTTTGTAGCTCCCGCTTGTATCTTCTCTTCTTTTTCTCCAATTTTGTAATCTCTTGTCTCCAGATTAATGAAATCCAAGAATTTTATGAATTTCACTTGTCTTCAACACCTTTGTCCCACTTGGCCCCCTGGTAGATGTACACAATTTGATTGTGAACATGTACCAAGAGGATGTAGCATTTTGTTGACTTTCGTGCTTCGAACTTGTAGTTTGTAGGTCCAAAGTCGTCGATAGTAGGGGCCCCCTGAGGTTGTCAGAGCTTAGTAGCTCCGGCAGTGACCCTTGTCAATTAGTAGCTCCGGCAGTGACCCTTGTCAACACGTAAAAAGTTGACAGTTAGTCCTCTGCAGTTGTTGGAGCTTGGTGGCTCCGACAGCGACCACTGTCAACACGCGGTGCATCGACAGCAGACCCCACTAGGGAGTCTTCCCACCATCTTTTCTTCACATTGACGGTTGGCCCCCTAGATTTGCCAGAAATTTGTAGCTCCAGCGATGTCTACTACCAATGTTTGAAACATCACAGCAGGCCACCTTAGCGGGTGTCGGAGCTTTGATAGCTCCGGCTTCATCCACCATCATCATGAGATGTTTATTTTTCCAGCACACTAAAGTCAAGAAAAACAGTAAAATCCATTTCTTATCTATAACTCATTCGCAACTTACTATTCTTGAAAGAAATTTTTAGGTCGAACACAACTCTATATACAATCAAGTGCATTTGCTTATGTTCTTCAGGTCCAATCGTATCCTGGACTCACCTTACTTCGGCCTGCCGGGGTGTAGGTAGAGTGGCGTACATAGGGTGCAGGACCAAGCTAAGTCGATAGCACACTCCGAACCTAGATTGGCTTGGCGGCATTCAGGCGAGTAGGCCATTACACAATGTTTAGACCCAGAAGAATTAACAAGAAACTTGAATTATACATGAATTTATCAAGCTAAAGTTTTTTGAGAATTGCACAACTTTGTTATAAAAAAGAAAGAGAAAAATAAAAAATATTGAGTGTGTACAAAATAAATGCACGTGGAGTCTGTTTTCACATAATGATGTCTTTCATTATAGGTCCAGGGTACAGGGGAAACAAGTACACTCTTAGGGTACAGAACCAGACTAAGTGTGCTGCATTTCTCGTTTGACCCAAGGTAGCTAGCTACACTTTTAGTTCTAGGACTGTGACAAGTGTCGCCTGAACTTTGCGGACCTTCCGGGGAAGGTCCGGGTGTTTTCCCGGAGGAGCTACCCGACTCTATACAATGACTCTATAACATGCATCACATGTAACTACAGACTCACCTCCGTGATGTTAAGCGTAGAACTTACGAAGGTACTCAATGTTCCAAGGATTAGGGAGCGGTGTCCCATCCTCAGTTGCCAAGCGAATGCATCCGAGACAGGATACTTTGATCACTCGAAAGGGTCCTTCCCAGTTGGGGGAGAGTTTGTTTAACCCTTCTCAAGTTTGTATTCTCCGTAGCACCAGATCGCCTTCCTCGAGCTGTCGACTGTGAACATGCCTTTGGTGATAGCACCGAAGAGCTTGGCGATATCGGGCATTCCGAACAGCTGCTCGGCACCTTCCCTCTTCAACGAGGTCAAGGTCTTCACGCCGGAGCTGGTCCTGTGTGGCATCGTCGAAGGTCTGGACACGGAGCGACCCCAAGGTGATTTTCGGAGGAAGGGCTGCTTCAGCTCCGTACACCAAGAAGAAGGGTGTCTCTCCAGTTGATCGGTTTGGAGTTGTCCTGTTGGCCCACAAGATGGGCGGAAGCTCTTCAATCCAGTTGGCTCCATGTTTTTTCAGGCGCTCATATGTGCGTGTCTTGAGTCCTTTTAGGATTTCTGCATTTGCTCTCTCAGCTTGGCCATTGCTTGTCGGGTGAGCTACAGAAGCGTAGCTGACTTGAATGCCAAGGTCTTCGCAATATCCTTGGAATGCAGAGCTTGTGAGTTGGGTCCTATTACCTGTTATGATCTTGTTTGGGACTCCAAATATGCATACGATGGACTGCAAGAAATTGATAGCTAATTGCTTGTTTATTGTCACAACTGGAGTTGCTTCTGGCCACTTGGTGAACTTGTCGATGGCCACATACAGGAACTTGTAACCTCCGATGGCTCTTGGGAAAGGTCCCAGGATATCCATCCCCCACATAGCAAATGGCCATGTAGGAGGTATAATTTGTAGAGGTTGAGCTGGTGTGTGAATTTTCTTTGCATGGAACTGGCATGCTTCGCATTTCTTCACTAGCTCGGTTGCATCCTGGAGTGATGTAGGCCAATAAAAACCATGCCAAAAGGCTTTACCGAGCAACGTGCGGGAAGACGAGTGGTTCCCACACCCGCCTCCATGGATTTCTGCGAGGAGCTCGCATCCTTCTTCCCTTGTAATGCACCGCATTAGGATGCCGTTGGAACCATGCCGGTAGAGATCCCCTTCTACCAGTGTGTATCTTTTAGCCAATCTGACTATCCGATCAGCATATACATTATCTTCAGGAAGGAAATTGTCTTTCAAGTAGCTCCAGATCTCCTAGATCCATGCATCGGAGCTAACTTGAGTATTTGAGTCTTGCGTATTTAGGTTGCTTGGAGCTTTCGGCAGAACCTATGACCCTTAATGGACGCCATGGTAACAGGGCCATCAAGACCACCAGCTTCGAGGTGCTGATATTGCCCCCTTTGCTCAGTTTGGCAGGTTGAGCTGTTGGTCTTGACAATCTCCGGACGAAGGTTCCGTCAGGAGCCGGAGCTCTGGTTGAAGCTTTCATTGAGAGTTCGTCGGCTTCAGCGTTGTTGAGATGCTGGACATGGCAAAGATCTAGGACATCGAAGTCCTTCTGAAGCTTCTGAACTTCAAGTAGGTATGCAGCTAGTTGAGGGTTGTTGTAGCAGCATTCACCTTTGACTTGCTTTATGACAAGCTGCAAATCACCCTTTACCAATAGCTGTTTGACACCATATGTAGTGCCACCTTGAGCCCATAGATTAGTGCTTCATACTCTGCCATGTTGTTGGTCGCCTTGAAGTCAAGGTGAACCATGTATTTGACCTTCTCCCCGGTTGGAGCGAGGAGAAGGACTCCAGCTTCGGCCCTCTGCTTCTGCACGGAGCCGTCGAAGTAGAGTCCAGTGAGGCTCGGTGAAGACCGGAACCTTGGGTTCTGGCTTCTGCTCACTTGGGCCCCCAACATTTGATGGAGAGGGGTCCATTCCGCCACGAAGTCCGCCAAAGCTTGACACTTGATCGCTTGTTTTGGGACGAATTCAAGATCGAACCCGGCCAATTTTGCTGCCCACTTTGCAATGTTCCCAATAGAATTGGGTTATGCAAGATTGTGCGCAGTGGATAAGAGGTTACCACTGAAATCTTGTAAGCTTGGAAATAGTGTCGAAGCTTCCTAGAGGCAATAAGAACTGCGTAGATCAGCTTATGCACCTCTAGGTACCGAGTCTTGGAGTCATGGAGTACTTCACTGATGAAGTACACTGGGCATTGGACTGTCCGGACCCTCCCGAAGGGGCCCGGAGCTTCCTCCTCATCAACCCAGACCCTCCCGGAGGGGTCCGGACCTTCTTCGGGGACCTCTGGGTTCCTGCTGGAGGAACCCGGAGCTTCTTCTGAAGTGATCTGGACCTTCCCGAAGGGGTCTGGATCTTCTTGTTCAGTAACAGTGACTCCTCCACTTGAAGGAGGTGGCTCCTCTGGCATCTCTCCTTGAGGATCCGGGTCTGGGAGCTGGGACCCAGACTCGCTTTCAGGTAGCTCCGGACCCTCCCGGAGGGGTCTGAACTCCTGATGTGGGTATGGTTCTGGTCTTTCCGTAACCAGGACAATGCCGACAACTTCGTTAGTTGCTGAAATGTAAAGCAGAAGTGGCTCACCAGGGTTCGGAGCTACCAAAGTTAGTAGAGTGGTGAGGAGCTTCTTTAGCTCTTGGAAAGCCTTTTCTGCTTCTTCAGACCATTGAAATGGTTCGGACTTCCTCAATAATTTGAAGAAAGGTAGCGCCCGTTCTGTCAGTCTTGAGATGAACCGGCTGAGGGCAGCTAGACATCCAGTCAGCTTCTGGACGTCCTTGATGCGAGTTAGTGGTCGCATGTCTTCAATGGCTTTATTCTTTGCCGGATTTGCTTCTATTCCTCGGTGGTTCACCAAGAATCCAAGAATCTTTCCGGAGCTAACCCCGAAGACACACTTGTCCGGGTTCAGCTTCGTGCGTGTGATTCACAACTTGTCGAAGACAGCTTGCAAGGTGTCAAGGAATGACTCCTTGTTCTTGATCTTGACGACGATGTCATCGACGTACACTTCCACTATGTCTCTCATAAGCTCTCCAAAAGTTTTGTACATAGCTCACACAAATGTTGAAGCAGCGTTTTTGAGACCAAATGGCATGGCAGTGTAACAATATAATCCATCTACTATGATGAAGGAGGTATGCTCTTCATCTTCCCTAGACATTCAGATTTGATGGTACCCAAAATATGCATCTAGGAAACACAATAATTCACACCCAGAGGTGGAATCCACTATCTGATCTATTCTAGGTAGTGGGAATGGATCCTTTGGACATGCCTTATTTAGTGTAGTGTAGTCGATACACATCCGAAGCTTCCCGCCGGCCTTGGGTACAACGATTAGGTTTGCCAGCCATTTTGGGTGGAAGACTTCTCAGATGAATCCTGCTTCAAGCAACTTCTTCACTTCTTGACGTATGATGTTTTGTCACTCTACTGATTGCTTTTGAGGCTTCTGATGTACAAGCCGAGCGTCAGGATAAATCTTCAGATTATGCTCAATCACTTCCCTAGGGATCCCAGGCATTTGTGATGGTTGCTAGGAAAACACGTCTACATTAGCCCGGAGGAAAGTGATGAGCGCGAGTTCCTATTTGTCATTCAGGCCTCCCGATATACGGGTGGTCTGAGCAGCGTCGGAACCGATTTGGACGACTTTGACGGGAATGTCGGTGTCGCCGCTTGGTTGCACATGAGGTGCAGAGGTTGAGCCTCGATGACGAATGCTCGGTGGTTTTGGAACTTGCTCCTTTCCGGATTCTTCCTCCTGCGCTGTAGCAAGCGCATCGAGTTCTTCCAGAGCAGTAACTCTGGCGGTGCGATCCCCGCGGATCCGGAGAACACCTGCTGGTGTTGGCATCTTCAACACCAAGTAGCCATAATGAGCAGCAGCCATGAATTTATACAAGGCTGGCCTGCCCAAGATGGCGTTGAATGGTAAGTTGATCTGCCCCACATCGAAGACCAACTTCTCAGTGCGGTAATTCTACCGAGTCCCGAAGGTCACCGGGAGAGTAATGGCACTGAGTGGAGTTATGGCCCCCGGACCTACTCCGGAGAAAGGTCGGGAGGGGGGAAGGTCTGAAGGTCGGAGCTGAAGCTTGACGAAAGCTTCGAAGCTTATGAGGTTCAACCCCGAACCTCCGTCCACCATAACATAGTGGAGTTGGATGTTGTTGATGGTCAGAGATACCATCAATGGAAGTTGGCCAGCTCCCATCATGTTCCAAGGGCAGTCCAAAGCATCAAAGGTGATGGCAGTGTCCATCCACTTCCCGTGCGGCTCCGCCCTAGCAGTGGGAGCTACTGTGGCCATGTCCTGCCGCATTGTCTTGAGGACACGGCGGGAAGTGATGTCCCACGAACCACCAAAGATGGTGTTCATGGTCTTTAGACACTCGTTGTCGGAGACGTCGGAGTCGTCGTCAACGGAGGTGTAAACAACCTTCAGGACCTTTTTAGGGTCCCGAAAGCCTAAGTCCTCTTCAGCCGGAGCTTCGTCGACTTTTTGTTTTCCTTCCCTTTGAGGAAAAGGAACTTCTTCCTGGCGCTTGTTGTAGCGCTCGGCAAGATTCTAGACCTCTCAGCAGCCTTCCAGGTTGTGGCTGTTCGTCTTGTGTATGGGACACCACATCTTGGAGCTGCCACCATCTTCAGAAGATGGCTGGGGTCGTTTCTCAGGGCGTGGCCCCTGGCAACCCGGAGCTGCGGCGGTCGCGGCAGTGGGTGTGCCGGCTGACGGCTTCTTCTTGCCGTTGGACTTTTTCTTCTTCTTGCCATTCTCGGAGGTAGTGGCTTCACCCTTGGAGGACTTTTTGTTGTCCTCCAGAGGTGGTTGGGAGTACATTTCACGGCCCTCCGCAGCTTTGGCGCACTTGTCTGCCAAGCTGAAGAGTTCCGTGACGCTGGTGACTTCCTTGGTCGCCAACTTCTCCAGTATCTTCTTGTCTCTAACGCCCTGTCTGAATGCCACAATAACAGAAGCGCTTGAGATAGAAGGTATGGTGTTTCATACCTGGGAGAACCTCTGGATGAAGGATCGCAGGGACTCTCCCCCCTTCTGCTTGACAGCAAAAAGGTCCAGTTTTGTGCCTAGTCGGGTGTATGAGCTCCCGAAGTTGGCAGCGAACTGTTGGCACAGTTCCGCCCAACTGTTGATGGAGTCAGGCGGAAGGCTCATGAACTAGGACCTGACGGTCCCAGTTAAAGCCATAGGAAAATAGTTGGCCATCATGGCCTCATTTCCTCCAGCCGCAAGGATTGCGGTGGAGTAGATTTGGAGAAATTCGGCGGGATTGACAGTCCCATCAAATTTCTCTGGCAGGTGAGGCCGGAACTTCTGCGGCCATTTGATCATGCGTAGGTACATGGACAGGGCATAACAGCCTCCTCCTACTCCCTCGGGAGCAGGACTGTCCCAAGCCTCTCGTCTTTCGCGAGCACGCTCGATATGGACACGACCGTCCTGTTGTCGATAATGACGATCGAGCTCAGCCCGGAGGTCATGAGTCGAAAGCCTTGTTATAGTGTGGGTACGTCGCGCCCCGGAAGGCAGCGATGTCGCCTGCTGAGACGCAACACACCTCCCGTGTTGTGAAGCGTGCAGACCAAGTCTACCCGACAAGGTCCGATGCTGCGGTTGGGCCCGCCCCGTGGGGGGAGGACCTTGATTGCTGATGCGATCGGCTGCTGCTGCAACCAAATGTTTCGCATCAGTTCTCCACTGCTCCATTACACCCTGGGATGCTCCTGGAGGCGGTGGGCATTGTAGAAGAGCACGCGCAACATGGAGTGCGTGTTTAGGGTTGTTGCTAGCCGATGCAGTGACCGACGCGGACGCCCCATCTTGTTGTCTAGCTTGATTCGCAGGAGCAGATGGTGGCGGCTGTGGCATGACTTCTGGTGGAGCCACAACACCTGCTGGCTGCTGCATGTTGGAGGGGTTGCCTCCAGCAGGTTGCGCAGCAGGGTTGCCATTGGACGATCCAGCAGCAGAGTTCACCATCCTTGAATCTCGGGCACCCCCTACCTGGCACGCCAACTGTCGGAGTGTGATTCCAGCAATTCTCCCGGTACTACCTTTGGCAGCCCACGGAGTTTGTAGTTCGGTTGTGGGCACGCAGAGATTCAGAACATGGTGGCAAGTTGACACGAGGAGTTATGTGGTTTGGGCCGCCTGAGTGTAATACCCTACTCCACAGGTGTGTGTTATTGTTGTATTGAGCGTCTGAGCGCTTGTGGACGTGTGTCAGAGCAGAGTCTGGAAGAGTCCTCCTCTGTGTATCGCTCGACTAGTCCTTTTATAGTACAAGGACTGGTCGTTACATCGTTAGCCTGGCCTGACATGTGACCCTGGCGGTTACTGATGCTTAATACACAATTAATGAGCTTAATTACCCTTAATAGTATGGTAACGCACCTTGACAGTGGCGTTACTGGTATTAAGGGCCCTCCAATCGTGTGTCATTAAGATGTCATTAATGACACTTAATTGGGTCTTGAAGTGTTTAATGGTCCTTGAAGGTCCGAGTCGTTTGGGGTCCACCAGTCTGCTTGTTGAAGTTGTAGATCCGGCGGTTGGACGCGTGGCAGCTCTGAAGCTTACCGTCTGGGACGGATAGGTCTGGTGCTGTTGTACACGTGTCGGTACCGGAGCTTTCCTCTGTCGGAGGTTAGGTCCGGGGGTGCCGCACAGGTATTTAGCCCGAAGCTTTCCCATGTGTGGGATGTAGCTCCGGTTGCAGGATACACGTGGCATCACTGGGACTAACCATAGAAGGGAGGCAGGTCCGGTTCCGTATGACACGTGGGACCTTCGGAGGTCTTCAACTCATATAGGTGAAGTTCCTTTGCTCTTTTTGTAGTTCCAAGGGGTATTTGGTACACAGGGTACCGACAATCACCTCCTTTGTCGTTGTTGGATAGTTGCCCCACAGCTTGAAGAACTGCACCATTTTTGGGAGGTGTAGCGTAAAACAAGCGAGGTTATGCTACCAAAATTTTGGTCGGATTCAGGTTTCGTGTCTCATCAGAAGCAGGATAAATCTTGCATACATTAATGATAATTTCTTCCGCTTTAAACTGCAGAGTCAAAAATGGGTGAAGACCATAGTTGGATGTATACTGGCTGAAAGAGCATAATTGGTGGTCACTCGGATGAGTGGTACATCAAGTTAGATAAATTTTTGGATCGAGCATTTTCGTTGTCAACGGATGATAAGGTGCGGTGCCCATGTACGAAATGCTGGAACACCATGTTTTTTAGCAGATTTGGTCTTTCGTTTCACTTATGTCGAAATTGTTTCATGCCACATTATGAGGTGTGGACATTATACAGTGAGACAAAATCTTGAGTCATAGTAGAAGTGGATGAGCATGATGATATAACGGGGGTTGATAGGATGGATGAGATACTAGAAGCTCTGGAAGCAGAGGATCCTCTTACTAAGGAGGCAGACAAGTTCTTCGAGGAGCTCAACAAATCACAACAGCCGTGGCATGAACACACGGCTGTGACCATCCTTGCTTTCTTGTCTAGTTTTGTGACAATTAAGTCTAAGTAGTTTTTTCCATCAACTATTACAACGATCTCATGAAATTGATCTGCAATATCCTTCCACAGCCTCACAAAGCGCCTAAAGATATGTATCAGTCAAAGATCCAGATATCTGCTCTCGGTATGGATTATGAAAAAATCAATGTGTGCCCAGACAACTGCATGCTATTCTAGAAAGAGCATGCCAACGAGAACATGTGCTTGAAATGTGGTAAATCGAGGTACGTCAAAGTTGTTAATAATGATGGCGATAATGTGATGACAGATGACACACATAAGCAACTTTGTTACTTGTTTGTGACACCTCGATTGAAGCGGTTGTTTCTTTCAAAAAGACCCGCAAGACACATGAGATGGCACAAAGAAGGTAAACATGAGAACAAAGAATTCTTAACGCGTCCATCTGATGGTTATGCATGGAAGGCGCTAGACCGTTTAGATACAAATTTTTCTCGTGATGTGAGAAATGTTCGCATCCGGTTAGCGACAGACGGATTCTCACCATTCAGTACAAACGCCACGCCATACTCTTGTTGGCCCATCTTTGTCATTCCGTACAACCTTCCACCGGCTTTGTGTATGAATGAGTTCATGTTCCTCAGTCTCATTGTATCTGGAGCTAATCATCTAGGATCACATCTCAACGTGATGTTGAAACTGCTGATCAAAGAATTGAAAGAGTTGTGGACAGAAGTTGAAGCGTATGACAATTACAAGAAGTAGAAATTCAATCTTCGAGCTGCTTATTTGTGGTCCGTCCATGATTTGCTGGCATACGGAGCACTCACGATCATCTGACGTGTCCGATATGTGCTTTGGACACATATTTTTTTTGACTAACTCATGAAGGCAAGATATCTTACTTCGTATGTCATAGACGTTGGTTGCCTCCGAATCACATATTTAGGCAATAGAGGCATGTCTTTAGAAAGAACACCATTGTGACTAAAGGACCACCAAAACATCTCAACGAGTCAGAAATTTCTGATATGTTGGATAAACTGGTGCTAGATGAAGGTCGTCCTGGATATTTTGTAGGTTATGGAGAGGAACACAATTGGACTCACATATGTGGACTGCGGGAGCCACCGTATGTGAAGTTGTTGATTCTAATGCAAAACATTGATGTCATGCATCAGAAGCACAACATGAGCAAAAGTATCATAAGCACATGCATGGATATGTCTGGCAAAACGAAAGACAATATAAAAGCTACACTAGATTTGGCAGACATTTGTCACCGTCCAACTCTTGAAATCTCTGAAAGTGGTCGTAAGCCACGTGCTTATTTTTGTCTTCGATCTAAAGAAAGGAAAGTAAGTCATGAAATGTATGAAAACTTTTAAATTCCCAGATGGTTACGCAGGTAGCCTCAAACGAGCCATGAATGTGAACACAGGAAACCTCACTGGGTTGAACAGTCAAGATTATCATATTATCATGGAAAGACTCTTACATGTTATGTTTTGGGGCTATCTAGATGATGCGGTGTGGAAGGTTTTAGCCGAGCTCAACTATTTCTATAGACAACTTTGTGCTAAAGAAATCAAGATAGGGAAGATGGATACGTTAGAGAAGGAGATACCCGTACTTTTATGTAAGATTGAAAAAAACTTCCACTTAGTTTCTTCAAATCCAATGCAACATATGCTTATCCATCTTCCATTCAAAGCTAAAGTTGGCGGTCCTGTCCAATACAGGTGGATGTATCACATTAAAAGAGCATTACGATATCTGAAACAAATGGTTGGCAATAGGGCAAGGGTGGAAGGGTGCATCTCTGAAGCATATGCTCTTAAGGAAGTAGGATGTTTTTCAAGTGTCCACTTTGCAGAAGAACACGATGTCAATACTTCGATGATACGGTACAATGTGGACGAAGCACCCCCTTTAAGCGACCTCTCCATTTTTCAAACGAGAGACACTATCATTGGTAGCTACATGACCTACGTCCTACCCGAACGTGACAGGATTGTTGCTTTACTCTACATATACGCAAATATAGAAGGAATGCAGGAATACTTCAAGTAAGTGTTTATACTATATTTATGCTAATCGACATATTTTGCTACACGTGTATTCTAAAATATGGTTTTTCACGTTCAGTGAGTTCCACAGACAATGTTGGCCACATAGGCATCAATCTACGGCCAAACAAGTAGAAGGGATGCGACAATAAGGAATAAACGGAGGGTCGGGTTTCCTATCCTAGTTTTGAGATTATGTAATACTCTCTCGTATTCTACACGACCTTTTAAAGAAGTATTATTTTAACATACGATCATTTTTTACAGTGTCGAACTCACAATGTCCATGAAGGTTTGCGGCAACTATCTTATGGATTGGTGAATGTTAGAAGCTATGTTCGATATGACGTAAATGGCTTTCGATTCCATACAACTCATTTTGAAGCTCTTCGTCCTCTCGCGGCAACATCAAATTTCGGTGTTGTGACCAGAGCAATTGACACTCAAGGGAATGAACCAATTATTATGGGATCAGTAGAAAAATCCTTAAATTTACTTTTACCAGAAATAATACTTTTTGAGTTGTCTTCTTTGACTATGACTGGTTTGATAGCACTTATGGAACTCAAGAAAACCAATTTGGAATGGTCGAAGTGAAACATAAGGACCGACTATGAGGTTACGATACATTTGTTCTTGCATATCAAGTGGAGCAAGTGTATTATCTACCTTATCCATGCAAAAACTCAGTGCTTGGTCGGTGGTATATAAGGTGAATCCTCGTGAGCGGTTATATACGTCTGGGGATAATGGTTACCATGATAGTGAAGACGTTGAAGAAGTGTACCAAGAAGAAGAGTTACGAGCCACTTTTATCGTCGGGCCTAGTGCAGGATTCAATCAATTAGTTGGATATGTTGAAGATGTAGGGATGACAATTGTGACACCCGGTTCCGATAATGAACCAAGTGAACACATATGTGTGCCCATGATGTTCAACACACATACACGAGTGCATCACAAAAGAGTATACAGAAAATTACCACATAACAAGATTAATTATCAAATTTTATTGCACAATCCATATTATACTCGAGTACAAACTCTAATAAATATTAATGACAAGTTCAACTAATGCAACAGAAATAAACTAAATAAGCAAACTAAACAGCTAGGCAGCATAAGCGATATGGTATAGCGCAGCTCCAATAAACACCACAGTCAAGCTGACGGTAGACACGGCCTAGAACTCCGCATTATCACCATTAAACTCCCAATCCTAACCTGCAACTGTTGGGGGGGGGGGGATTGCAAGAGTGAGTACATGTCGTACTCAACAAGTGTGGAAAGTATGACATGTGGCTGATTCAAATGACGAATATAATAAAGGCTAAGTGCTAAAAAGTACATCGAAACATTTGAAAAGCAATATATTACATGTATGTGAAGTAAACCCATCATAATCATAAGTAATATCATAATACCAGTCTGAATGCACTACCATCATCAATAATTCCAGATTTCACCATTTGCCAATAACCATATTCAATACTAGAAATTAATCCATAACCAGCCATAACCATTATATGGCGCGTGGGCGGCCAACGCTGGCTGGGTCGGTTCGGCCTGTCCAGCGGGTGGGTCTTTTCTTTTTTTCCTTTTATTTTCTTTTTTTATATTTTTTTTTCATTATTATTATTATTATTATATATTTATTTATTTATATATATATTATTCATTTTATATATATTTTTATTTGTTTCTTTAGGTTTTCACAAATATATATTTTTTATCTATATATATTATTATTATTTTATATTTATTCCCTAATACATGTTTTACGCTATTATTTTCTTTTTCTTCTTTTGCTACACATATTTTGTATATATGCTCCGTCTTTTATTATTATTATTATTCATCTTCTTCTATAATTTTCTTTTCCAATTACTTTTCCATTGTATAAAATTTCTATTTTGATTTTATTAGATCTAGTTACTCAGTTAATATCTAAATATGAATGCATGTGCATAGACGATTTAGTTCTTTTCTTTTTCTCTTTATTTCTTTTCTTCCATATTCGTTATGCTAGTTTAATTTATTTTAATGTACTTACTCTGGTAAATAAATTTCTTTTAGCTTATTTATTTTTGTAATAAATTTTCAATACATGAGGATGAAAGCAAAATGCAAAATGCAATATGAAATGCATATATTTTATATTTTTTATTTATAAAAACAATTTCCTCCCATTATTAACTCTGAATTCCCATTTAAATTTTAATTTGCCAAAACTAAAAAATCAGGGTGTTACAATTCTACCACCTTTAAAATGAATCTCGCCCTCGAGATTCGGATAGGCTAAAGAAGAGATTTGGAAACAAAAATTTTAAAATCCCTTTCATATTTAAATTAGCCAAATTTGAAAATTTTGGGATGTTACAGTTCTCAACCACAATTGCTTTGTCCACAAGCTTCTGAAAATTGGCATAATCACAGTTGAGTAGTTGCACTTGGATTTCATTGTTCAAGCCCCTCATGAACAAGTATTGTTTCCGGCTGTCCCTACTAACATCCTCAGGCGCATATCTTGAGAGTTGAGTGAACTTATTGAGATATTCACTCACGCTTGATCTTCCTTGCCTTAAGTTCTCAAATTCTTGCCTCTTCAAAATCATAACATCTTCCGGCACATAATGAGAACGGAAACTCTCCTTGAATTCCGCCCAGGTAATTCTCTCTTGGTTCTCATGAGCATTGCATAGAGAATCCCACCAATCCGCAGCTGCTCCAACTAGTTGATGAGATGCAAATAGCACCTTCTCCCGATCACTGCATTGGACAATAGCAAGTTTCTTCTCCGCAGACTTGAGCCAATCATCCGCATCTATAGGGTCCGCGGCTTGAGCAAAGGTGGGTGGCCTAGTCCTCATAAACTCTCCCAACCGGTTATGAGGGGGTGGGGGTGGCGGTGGAGGCATGTGGGGCTGATTGTTGTTATTGCCAGCCTGCAGCTGTCCCATAGTTTGTATCATGGTCTGCATGAGCTGGTTTTGCCTAGCCAATAGCTGCTCAATATTGATAGCTCCCTGATTAGATCCTTGTCCAATGTTGTTCTGAGGCACTCCAAAGTTCTCCTCCTCATCGTTGTCATCCCTCTGGTTGCAAGTCCTCACCATCTGAAGAAAAGCAATAGGTAAGAATTAGAGACGTTCCCAACTAAATGCATTAAGGTATATGAAACTAAACAACTACCTACACTAGCCTAGGTGGACATGGCAATGCTAAAGCACCCCAAAATCCTCAATTAAGCACACAAGCAACCAATTTATATAGCAACAGCACACCAAGCAAAAACACATAGATTTCTGAGTGCTCCTATGTGCTCTAAAGTGTCCATTCTATCTTGGCTACGTCCTGCGGTCAACCTATGGCTCTGATATCAATCTGTGACACCCGGTTCCGAAAATGAACCAAGTGAACGCATATGTGTGCCCAGGATGTTCGACACACATACACGAGTGCATCACAAAAGAGTATACAGAAAATTACCACAGAACAAGATTAATTATCAAATTTTATTGCACAAACCATATTATCCTCGAGTACAAACTCTAATAAATATTAACGACAAGTTCAACTAATGCAGCGGAAATAAACTAAATAAGCAAACTAAACAGCTAGGAAACATAAGCGATATGGTATAGCGCAGCTCCAATCAACACCACAGGCAAGCTGACGGTAGACACGGCCTAGAACTCCGCATTATCACCATTAACCCCCCAATCCTAACCTGCAACTGTTGGGGGGGATTGCAAGAGTGAGTACATGTCATACTCAGCAAGTGTGGAAAGTATGACATTTGACTGATTCAAATGACGAATATAATAAAGGCTAAGTGCTGAAAAGTACATCAAAACATTTGAAAAGCAATATATTATATGTATGTGAAGTAAACCCATCATTATCATAAGTAATATCATAATATCAGTCTGAATGCACTATCATCATCAATAATTCCAGATTTCACCATTTTCCAATAACCATATTCAATACTAGAAATTAATCCATAACCAGCCATAACCATTACCAAACCATAACCATACCAAAACACCATCCCAATACCAAGTTCCCTCTAATCATGGAAGTTGTCCAGGTGCTCATAACGGAGAGCACGGCTATCATGACAGTTTATTAGACTCTGCAGAGTTTGTACCACTTTACTCACGTGTTTGTGATTTCATCACCTTTCGGGGACTAAGAACCTCCCTTATGCTCATGACCCATCGGTCACATTACACACTTCCGTTGGTGTGTGGCCAAGAGATCACAAAATAGCCTTTACAAAGGGATTACTAACCTATTTAGACCGCATTGAGGTTTCACCGGTGGCGATGTCTCCTACAAAACACATCTTCAACCAAGGGCCCCCTCTTGAGCCATTCGGAACCCAGGGTAGTCCCACCAATCATCAACAAACCCAATCCGACTACCCCTTCCCCGAGCATCCTTAATGGTACAAATAGCACTGGCAAAGCCCTAATTAATTAGCTACGCCGCACCCATACTTGGCCTCGTGGTGGCACTGTAGTCCTGGCTTATTCTCGTATGAACCGGTCCTTAGATCTAAAGCAAGCGAACCACCATAACATCCAACCCATCCACATACCAGGCTTGCTTAGATCACCCATTACCACATCATATTAACCAGTTCACATTAACCATAATATCATTAATCATAATTAAGAGTATATTTTTCTTTTCCCATCCCAATTAATTAAGCGAAGCAAAAAGGTAAAAATCCCATCCCGACTCTCTACCATGTATTCCAGGTGACAAGGGTGGTCAAACAACGCTAGTAAACTTCCTACCATAGGATTCCCATCAAATTTACACAAGCATGCAGTTTTGCAAACAAAACATTTATTTTAAAACAGGATCAGTATGCTTCAAGGACACTTGCCTTGCTCTTTCGGTCGATTAGGGTCGAAGCCTTCAAAATCTTGGTGCTATAGATCCTCCGCGGCACTCTCTAGCTCAAATCCGTCTAATCCGCACAATAAACAGACAAGACAAGAAACACAATCATTTGGTGCACAAATATTACTCAATATGACATGACATGCATGATTGATGCAAATGCAAGGTAGAACTTGTTAATAGATTGATTTTAATGATCACTAACTAGTTCTAATAGCTTTTAATAAGTTTATACAGGTTTGGAGTTGATTCAAATCAATTTTAGAATTAATTCGATGCAATTTAACCAGGAAAATCGGACTAGTCTGCAGAAGGTCGGACTAGTCCGCACTTCGCAGAACTAGCAAACTAGGGTTTTCTAGATCGACGTAAATTTGGTGATTAGGAGTTGAATTCATGTAAGGAAAAGAGAATAGAAGGTATTCCAGGTGTTTAGGACTCCAATGAATCAAGAAACTTGGAGGTAACACGTGGATCTTGATGATCTAGGGTTGGTGATGAACTTGGAGATGATTTGGTGATGAAGAATGAAAGCTTGATGGAGATCTCGATCCTCTTTCGTTTCCTCCTCTTCTTCTTCTTGCTTGGGATCTCCTCCTCCCTCCTTGATGGTGGCTCTCCACGAGCTAGGGTTTGAGTGGGGTGGAAAAGTGGCAAATAGATGTCAAGCCAAGGGGTGGGGCTGTTTATATAGAGGTGGAGCCTAGGGTTAGATGGATTTCGAGTTTGGGATGAGTAGAGGCCAGTTTAGGGTCCTACATGGCCTCTAAAAGAGTTAGGCACGACATCCCTAGGCCCACTTAACGTGAAACCCAAGAAACAAGTCGTAAAACAAAAGATCAACACGGAGTCACGAAATATCGGACAAGTCCGAAAAGGACCGGACTAGTCCAAAGTTGTCCAGAGAGAAAATCGGACAAGTCTGGCCTAAAATTGGACAAGTCTGACTTTAGTCAGAGAGGAAAACGAACAAGTCCGCTGGAACACCGGACTAGTCTGGAAAAGTCCAGGGACTTATAAAATTTTCAAGGATTCTTGGTATATCGGACTAGTCCGCACAAAATCGGACAAGTCCGAAAGTTTCCAGAGGCAAAATCGGACTAGTCCGCAGCAAAAACAAACAAGTCCATTTTTAGTCAGAGAGAAACCAGACTAGTCCTCAGTAAAATCAGACTAGTCCACACTTCCCTGCATTTTAAGTGCGGTTTTGCTCCAAATCAGTTTTAATCTCATTCCTCTTGTTGTGGGTTAATGTTAAACATGTATATGAGTGTATGCAAGGCATGATGCATGAAAATGAGGGTGTTACAAACCTAGCCCCCTTAAAATGAATCTCGCCCTCGAGATTCGATGCGGAAGAGAAGAGATAGGAAAATTCCTTCTTGATATCATCCTCCAATTCCCACATCGCGTCTTTTTCTGTGTAGTGCTTCCATTGAACTTTACACCATGTAATAACCTTGTTCCTTGTGACTCCATCCTTGGTTTCCAAAATTTTGATCGGTTGTTTAGCATAAGTCAAATCTTCCTCTAGTTCCAATCCTTCCGTGGGCACTTGTTCTTCCGGTACTCTCAAGCACTTCTTGAGCTGGGAAACATGAAAGACATCATGGACATCCGAAAGATGAGCAGACATCTCCAACTTATACGCTACTTCTCCTCTTTTGTCCAAAATCTTGAATGTTCCAATGTAGCGAGGCGCTAGCTTGCCTCTTATGTTAAACCTCTTATGACCTCTCGTTGGTGACTCCTTGAGGTAAACAAAATCTCCCACTTCAAAGGCTAATTTCCTTCTCCTATTGTCCGCATAGTCCTTTTGTCTTGATTGGGCAGCCCTCAAGTTCTCACGAATTATTTGGACTTGCTTTTCGGCTTCTTGCAACACATCCGGACCAAATACTTGAGTTTCTCCTGCCTCATTCAAGAATAAAGGTGTCCTACACTTCTTTCCATAAAGCACTTCATATGGTGACATTTTCAAGCTCGCTTGGTAACTATTGTTGTATGAAAATTCCGCGTATGGCAAGCTTTTATCCCAACCTTTCCCATGCTTTAAAGCACAAGCTCTTAACATGTCCTCTAAAATCTGGTTGGTCCTCTCGGTTTGTCCATCCGTTTGAGGGTGATATGCCGAACTGAAATTCAACCTCGTTCCCAAAGCTTCATGCAATGTCTACCAAAATCTGGAGGTAAATTGAGAACCTCTATCCGATACTATCTTCTTTGGTACTCCGTGTCGACACACAATATGCTCCATGTATATTTCAACCAATTGTGCAGCTGTATATTTGGTCTTCACAGGGACAAAATGAGCTGACTTGGTTAAGCGATCCACAATTACCCAAATTGAGTCATACCCGGACTGAGTACGTGGTAACCCAACTATGAAGTCCATTCCAATTTCTTCCCACTTCCATTCCGGGATCTTTAATGGTTGCAATAATCTAGCTGGCCTTTGATGTTCCGCCTTGACTCTTTGACACACATCACACAATGCCACATATTCAGCTATGTCCTTTTTTCATGCTATCCCACCAATAGCAAGTCTTCAAGTCTTTGTACATCTTTGTACAACCGGGGTGAATCGAGTATGGCGAGTCATGTGCCTCCTTTAGTATTGTCTCCCGAATATGCTTCACATTAGGCACGACAATCCTTTTTCCAAGCCATAAGGTACCATGTTCATCCTCATCAAATCTGAATTCTCTCCCTTCTTCGGTCTTTTCCTTGATTTCCTTGATCTCCTCATCCGCGGCATGTGCTTCTCGAATTTCTTGCTCCAAGGTTGGGTTTAACTCCATCATCTCCATCTCATTTACAAATCCAAGTTTCAACCGTTCAAACTCCTTATATAACTCGGATGGTAATTCTCGAACTGTGAGTTGATGACTTACTCCTTTTCTACTGAAAGCATCGACCACTACATTGGCTTTTCCCGGATGATAGTTGATCCCCAAATCATAATCTTTGATGAGCTCCAACCATCTTCGTTGCCTCAAGTTCAGATCCGTTTGTGTGAAAATATACTTCAAACTCTTATGATCCGTATAAATTTCACACCTATATCCACGGATGTAGTGTCTCCAAATTTTCAATGCATGTACCTCGGCTGCAAGTTCTAAATCATGTGTTGGGTAATTCTGCTCATGTTTCTTCAGTTGTCTTGATGCATAGGCGACCACTTGACCTTCTTGCATCAATACACATCCAAGTCCTTGTCTCGATGCGTCGCAATAAATATCAAAACTCTTGCTCACATCCGGCAGTACCAAAACTGGGGCTGTTGTCAACCTCTTTTTCAACTCCTCAAAACTGTTTTGACAAGCTTGAGTCCATTGGAAATCCTTTCCCTTCATTAGAAATTCCGTCATTGGCTTGGCTATCTTGGAGAAGTCCTTGATGAACCGACGGTAATATCCAGCCATCCCAAGGAAACTCCTTGTTTCCTTTACATTTTGCGGCGGTTCCCATTTCAACACGTCTCTCACTTTTCTGGGGTCAACCGATACTCCTCCTCCTGAGATGATATGACCCAAAAATGACACCTCTTTCAACCAAAACTGACACTTGTTGAACTTGACATACAATTGATGCTCCCTCAATTTCTGCAACTTAAGCCTCAAGTGTTCCTCATGTTCCTTCTCATCCTTCGAGTAGATCATAATGTCATCAGTAAACACCACGACGAACTTATCCAAGTACTCCATGAAGACCTTATTATGAGGTACATAAAATAGGCAGGTGCATTGGTCAAACCAAAGGACATCACAGTGTACTCATAAGATCAATACCGTGTCCTAAAAGCTGTTGGGTATGTCCGATGGTCTAATCTTCATTTGGAAGTATCTCGACCTCAAATCAATCTTAGAGAATACACAAACACCCTTCATATTATCAAACAAGTCTTCTATGTGTGGCAAGGTGTACTTGTTCTTGATGGTCACCTCGTTGACAGCTCGGTAATCCATACACATCCTTTGGGTTCCATCCTTCTTGTTTACAAACAGCACGGGCGCTCCTCAAGGTGAAGAACTAGGGTGAATAAAACCTTTATCTAGTTGCTCTTGAATTTGTTTCTTGGGCCCTGCTAATTCCATAGGAGGCATCCTATACGACCTCTTAGCTATAGGTGCAGTTCCAGGTATTAAATCAATAACAAACTCAATGTCTCGATCAGGTGGCATACCTGGTAGCTCATCCGGAAAAACATCCAAAAATTCACACACCACCGTAATCTCCTCAATTGCGGCACCGTCCATATGATTCAGCTCCAATTTCTTCAGTGTGGTTTGAGATGCTTCAAATTCTACGGTGATCCCTTCCTCATTGGTCAACTTCACCGTCTTCGTGACACACTCAATAACTCCATTGTGCTTCCTCAACCAGTCCATACCAAGTATAATGTCCAATCCTTGAGAATCCAAAACAATGAGTTTGGCGGAGAAGTCTACCCCCTTATTCTAAGGCTTACTTTTGGACATACTATATTTGTCCTCATCTCTCCTCCAGGAGACTTAACCAATAGAGTAAACTTCATATGAGAGATAGGAAAACTATACTTGGCAACATACTTTGATGCAATGAATGAATGCGATGCTCCAAAATCAAACAACATAGTCGTGGGGTTGGAGTTGGCGAGAAACATACCAATGAACACATCATCCGCTTGTTGAGCATCCTCCGTAGAGACATGGTTCACATTGCCACGAGCAAAATTCTGCTGTCCACGATTCCCTTGTGGCTGTCCTCCATTGGGTCTTGGATTTTGCCTCAGTGCATTGCTTCCCTGACCAAGGCCTGACTTAGGACATTGATGCACAAAGTGTCCAGCTTCTCCATAAGTATAGCACTTCTTAACTCCACCAGAATTATTGGGAAGAGCTTGGTTTTAACACTTGCAACAGGAAAGTTAGCGCGAGGTGCATAAGGCATTGGAGGCCTAGGTTCTTCCATGACAGAGCGTTGCTGCACAAACTGAGTTGCGCGCGGTGCAAATCCAGGGCGTTGAGCAGGAATAGAAGAGCTGTAATATGGCGCATTAGGTGGTGCAAGGCGAGGGCGCACATTACTCCCTTGTTGCTGTCCTTGATATGCCGCCTTCCTCTTGTTGTCTTGTTCCATCTCGCGGACCTTGTTCTTGTGACACCAGGTTCTGAAAATGAACCAAGTGCAGTGTATGTGTGCCCAGGATGTTTAACACACATACACAAGTGATTCACAATTGATAAACAGATAATTACCACAGAACAAGATTAATTAACCAAATTTTATAACATAATTCAAAATATCCTCGAATACAAGCGCTAATGAATATTAATGACACGTTTGAACTAATGCAGCGGAAATACTCTAATTAAGCAACTAAGCAAACTAAGCAGCATAAGCAAAAGAGATATACCGCAGCTCCAATAACACCACAGGCAAAGCTGACGGTAGACACGCCCTAGAACTCTGCATTATCGCCATTAAACTTACAATCCTGACCTGCAACTATTGGGGGAGGGGGATTGCAAGAGTGAGTACACGTCGTACTCAACAAGTGTGGAAAGTATGACATGTGGCTGATTCAAATGACGAATGTAATAAAGACTAAGTGCTGAAAAGTACAGTAAAACATTTGAAAACCAATATATTATGTGTATGTGAAATAAACCCATCATAAACCATAATTAAAATCATAGTACCAGTCCATATTCCATATCCATCATCACATACAAATATCCATATTCAATACCAGGAATTAATTCATAACCATCCATAACCTTTACCAAACCATAACCATCCCAAATACCATCCCAATACCGAGTTCCCTCTAATCATGTGAGGGTCTAGGTTGCTCATAACCGGGAGCACGGCTATCATTATAGTTTTAGACACACTCTGCAGAGGTTGTACCGCTTTACCCACGTGTTTGTGATTTCATCACCTTTCGATGACTATAGAATCTCAATTATGCCGTCTCACACTTTCGTCAGTGTGTGGCCAAGAGATCACAAAGTAGCCTTTACAAAGGGATTACTAGCCTATTTAGACCCCACTGAGGTTTCACCGGTGGCGGTGTCTCCAACTGAGCACATCTTCAACCAAGGGCCCCCTCTTGAGCCATTCGGATCCCAGGGTAGTCCCACCAATCATCAACAAACCCAATCCGATTACCCCTTCCCCGAGCATCCTTAATGGTCCAAATAGCACTGGCAAAGCCCTAATTAATCAGCTACGCTGCACCCATACTTGGCCTCGTGATGGCACTGTAAATCATGGATGGTCGCTCCACGAACCGGTCCTTAGATCTAAAGCAAGTAATCCACCATACATCCAACCCATCCACATACCAGGTTTGCTTAGATCACCCATTACCATATCATATTAACCAGTTCATATTAACCATAATCTCATCCATGCATAATTAAGTTGAGTAGTATAGTTATTTTCCCATCCCAGTTGATTAAGCAAAGCAAAAAGGAAAAATCCCATCCCGACTCCCTACCATATATCCCAGGTGACATGGGTGGTTAAACAAAGCTAGTAAACTTCCTATCATAGGATTACCATCAAATTGACACAAGCATGCAATTTTGCAAATAAAACATTTATTTTAAAACAGGATTAATATGCTTCAAGGACACTTGCCTTGCTCCGGCGGATAGGGTTGCTGAAGCGCTTCGAAGTCTTGGTTCTCGAAATCCTCGTACATGACCTTTTGAGAACTTCCCTCTACTCGTGATCACACATACAAGAAAACATATACAAATCAACATGATGCACACACATTAATCAACATGCAATGACATGCATGCATGCAAGGTTCAATTATTAATTAACTATGGTTGTTTATTAATTAGATGCAACTAGTTCATACGTGTTCATATGCGTTATGGGGGTTTTAACGAGAAATAATGCTGCTGAAAATAAAAAGATGGTGCAACTAAAATCAATTTACGTCTATTAGATCTAATACGTCGCTAGAATTCGCACTTTACAACGAATCCTACCGTAGATGCGTCGGCTTCGAAGATCAAGGAACGATGGCGATGCGTAGATGAAGTAGATGGCGCAACGGTATTCCGGCGGCACGACGACGGCGACGCGACGACGATCTCCGGTGGACGACGGCACCCTCCTCTTCTCTTCCTTTTTTTCCCTCTTCTTCCTGGGCGGCACAGTCTCTGGAGGTTCTCTATGCTGCTAGGGTTTTTGTTGTTGATTTGGCGGCGTTGTTTTTCTTGCGTTGGGGAAAACTACGAAGTCTTTGGCTAGTTATATAGGCGCGGCAGCAGGGAGGGCGCGATCCAGAGGCCGAGTCGGCATGGGACCGGCGCGGCGCGGGGTGGCTCGGTCGGCACGCGACCGAGTCGGTCAGGCACGGGGCGCGGAATTGGGCGCGCGAGCGGGCACGCGGTGCGGGGCTGCCGGGCGGGGCGCGGTGCGGGGTGGGGCCAGGTGCGGGGCCGTGTGGCTGGGGGTCACGCGCTGGGGCCCTGGCGCGTGGTGCTCGCGCGGTGGGGCCAGCGGGGCAAGGCGGGGCGCGTGGGCGCGCGCGGGCGGCCAACGCTGGCTGGGCCGGTTCGGCCTGTCCAGCGGGTGGGTCTTTTCTTTTTTTCCTTTTCTTTTCTTTTTTTATACTTTTTTTCCATTATTATTATATATTTATTTATTTATATTTATATATATATTATTCATTTATATATATTTTTATTTGTTTCTTTAGGTTTTCACAAATATATATTTTTTATCTATATATATTATTATTATTTTATATTTATTCCCTAATACATGTTTTACACTATTATTTTCTTTTTCTTCTTTTGCTACACATATTTTGTATATATGCTCCGTCTTTTATTATTATTATTATTCATCTTCTTCTATAATTTTCTTTTCCAATTACTTTTCCATTGTATAAAATTTCTATTTTGATTTTAATAGATCTAGTTACTCAGTTAATATCTAAATATGAATGCATGTGCATAAACGATTTAGTTCTTTTCCTTTTCTCTTTATTTCTTTTCTTCCATATTCGTTATGCTAGTTTAATCTATTTTAATGTACTTACTCTGGTAAATAAATTTATTTTAGCTTATTTATTTTTGTAATAAATTTTCAATACATGAGGATGAAAGCAAAATGCAAAATGCAATATGAAATGCATATATTTTATATTTTTTATTTATAAAAAAAATTTCCTCTCATTATTAAGTCTAAATTCCCATTTAAATTTTAATTTGCCAAAACTCAAAAATCAGGGTGTTACAATTCTACCACCTTTAAAATAAATCTCGCCCTCAAGATTCGGATAGGCTAAAGAAGAGATTTGGAAACAAAAATTTCAAAATCCCTTTCATATTTAAATTAGCGAAATTTGAAAATTTTTGGATGTTACAGTTCTCAACCACAATTGCTTTGTCCACAAGCTTCTGAAAATTGGCATAATCACAGTTGAGTAGTTGCACTTGGATTTCATTGTTCAAGCCCCTCATGAACAAGTATTGTTTCCGGCTGTCCCGACTAACATCCTCAGGCGCATATCTTGAGAGTTGAGTGAACTTATTGAGATATTCACTCACGCTTGATCTTCCTTGCCTTAAGTTCTCAAATTCTTGCCTCTTCAAAATCATAACACCTTCTGACACATAATGAGAACGGAAACTCTCCTTGAATTCCGCCCAGGTAATTCTCTCTTGGCTCTCATGAGCATTGCATAGAGAATCCCAACAATCCGCAGCTGCTCCAACTAGTTGATGAGATGCAAATAGCACCTTCTCCCGATCACTGCATTGGACAATAGAAAGTTTCTTCTCCGCAGAATTGAGCCAATCATCCGCATCTATAGGGTCAGCGGCTTGAGCAAAGGTGGGTGGCCTAGTCCTCATAAACTCTCCCAACCGGTTATGAGGGGGTGGGGGTGGCGGTGGAGGCATGTGGGGCTGATTGTTGTTATTGCCAGCCTGCAGCTGTCCCATAGTTTGTATCATGGTCTGCATGAGCTGGTTTTACCTAGCCAATAGCTGCTCAATATTGATAGCTCCCTGAGTAGATCCTTGTCCAATGTTGTTTTGAGGCACTCCAAAGTTCTCCTCCTCATCGTTGCCATCCCTCTGGTTGCAAGTCCTCACCATCTGAAGAAATGCAATAGGTAAGAATTAGAGACGTTCCCAACTAAATGCATTAAGGGATATGAAACTAAACAACTAGCTACACTAGCCTAGGTGGACATGGCAATGCTAAAGCACCCCAAAATCCTCAATTAAGCACACAAGCAACCAATTTATATAGCAACAACACACCAAGCAAAACACATCGATTTCTGAGTGCTCCTATGTGCTCTAAAGTGTCCATCCTATCTAGGCTACATCCTGCGGTCAACCTGTGGCTCTGATACCAATCTGTGACACCCGGTTCCGAAAATGAACCAAGTGAACGCATATGTGTGCCCAGGATGTTCGACACACATACACGAGTGCATCACAAAAGAGTATACAGAAAATTACCACAGAACAAGATTAATTATCAAATTTTATTGCACAAACCATATTATCCTCGAGTACAAACTCTAATAAATATTAACGACAAGTCCAACTAATGTAGCGGAAATAAACTAAATAAGCAAACTAAACAGCTAGGCAACATAAGCGATATGGTATAGCGCAGCTCCAATCAACACCACAGGCAAGCTGACGGTAGACACGACCTTGAACTCTGCATTATCACCATTAACCCCCCAATCCTAACCTGCAACTGTTGGGGGGGATTGCAAGAGTGACTACATGTCGTACTCAGCAAGTGTGGAAAGTATGACATTTGACTGATTCAAATGACGAATATAATAAAGGCTAAGTGCTGAAAAGTACATCAAAACATTTGAAAAGCAATATATTACATGTATGTGAAGTAAACCCATCATTATCATAAGTAATATCATAATACCAGTCTGAATGCACTATCATCATCAATAATTCCAGATTTCACCATTTGCCAATAACCATATTCAATACTAGAAATTAATCCATAACCAGCCATAACCATTACCAAACCATAACCATCCCAAAACACCATCCCAATACCAAGTTCCCTCTAATCATGGAAGTTGTCCAGGTGCTCATAACCGAGAGCACGACTATCATGACAGTTTATTAGACTCTGCAGAGTTTGTACCACTTTACTCACGTGTTTGTGATTTCATCACCTTTCGGGGACTAGGAACCTCCCTTATGCTCATGACCCGTCGGTCACATTACACACTTCCGTTGGTGTGTGGCCAAGAGATCACAAAATAGCCTTTACAAAGGGATTACTAGCCTATTTAGACCGCACTGAGGTTTCACCGGTGGCGATGTCTCCTACAAAACACATCTTCAACCAAGGGCCCCCTCTTGAGCCATTCGGAACCCAGGGTAGTCCCACCAATCATCAACAAACCCAATCCGACTACCCCTTCCCCGAGCATCCTTAATGGTACAAATAGCACTGGCAAAGCCCTAATTTCCTCATGGTGGCACTGTAGTCCCGGCTTATTCTCGCATGAACCGGTCCTTAGATCTAAAGCAAGCGAACCACCATAACATCCAACCCATCCACATACCAGGCTTGATTAGATCACCCATTACCACATCATATTAACCAGTTCACATTAACCATAATATCATTAATCATAATTAAGAGTATATTGTTCTTTTCCCATCCCAATTAATTAAGCGAAGCAAAAAGGTAAAAATCCCATCCCGACTCTCTACCATGTATTCCAGGTGACAAGGGTGGTCAAACAACGCTAGTAAACTTCCTACCATAGGATTCCCATCAAATTTACACAAGCATGCAGTTTTGCAAACAAAACATTTATTTTAAAATAGGATCAGTATGCTTCAAGGACACTTGCCTTGCTCTTGCGGTTGATTAGGGTCAAAGCCTTCAAAATCTTGGTGCTGTAGATCCTCCGCGGCACTCTCTAGCGCAAATCCGTCTAATCCGCACAATAAACAGACAAGACAAGAAACACAATCAATTGGTGCACAAATATTACTCAATATGACATGACATGCATGATTGATGCAAATGCAAGGTAGAACTTGTTAATAGATTGCTTTTAATGATCACTAACTAGTTCAAATAGCTTTTAATAATTTTATACAGGTTTGGAGTTGATTCAAATCAATTTTAGAATTAATTCGATGCAATTTAACCAGGAAAATCGGACTAGTCTGCAGAAGGTTGGAATAGTCTGCACTTCGCAAAACTAGCAAACTAGGGTTTTCTAGATCGACGTAAATTTGGAGATTAGGGGTTGAATTCATGTAAGGAAAAGAGAATAGAAGGTATTCTAGGTGTTTAGGACTCCAATGAATCATGAAACTTGGAGGTAACACTTGGATCTTGATGATCTAGGGTTGGTGATGAACTTGGAGATGAATTGGTGATGAAGAACGAAAGCTTGATGGAGATCTTGATCCTCTTTCGTTTCCTCCTCTTGTTCTTCTTGCTTGGGATGTCCTCCTCCCTCCTTGATGGTGGCTCTCCACGAGCTAGGGTTTGAGTGGGGTGGAAAAGTGGCAAATAGATGTCAAGCCAAGGGGTGGGGCTGTTTATATAGAGGTGGAGGCTAGGGTTTTCAGAGGAGGGAGGGGCAAATATCGGACCAGTCCGCATAAAATCGGACAAGTCCAAAAGTTTTCAGAGGCAAAATCGGACTAGTCCACAGCAAAAACGGACAAGTCCATTTTTAGTCAGAGAGAAACGGACTAGTCCTACGTAAAATCGGACAAGTCCGCACTTTCCTGCATTTTAAGTGCGGTTTTGCTTCAAATAAATTTTAAACTCGTTCCTCTTGTTGTGGGTTAATGTTAAACATGTATATGAGTGTATGCAAGGCACGATGCATGAAAATGAGGGTGTTACAACAATGGGTCGGGTTCAGGTCGGGTAGAGCAAATACCCGACCCAAACTGAAACTGTTCGCGGGTACAGTTTCGTACCTGAACTCGTACCGCGGGTAAAATTTCGTACTCGAAACTATACTCGACGGGTTTCGGGCGGGTTTCGGGTACCCGTCGGGTATCACCAAACATAACAAAAAAAATTCAATAAATTCTAACTAGAAGCATAATCCATTCAAATGTGTCTTAAAACTACAAAGAATAGAGAGCGGCCATACCTAGTCTGCGGGGCCCGACGGACGGTGATAGATTCGTGTGTACCGACGTTCGGGAGGAGGCGGGATGGAGTCGGGACCGCGGGAAGAGGCGGGATACCGGCAAGGAGAGGGCTGAGGTACGGTCTACGACGACGGGAGGAGGTGAGATGGCGGCGGGACTCGGGAGGAGGTGGGATGCCGACGAGATCGTGAGGAGAGGGGCGAGGCGCTCCCGCTTCGGTGCTTCGGCGCTTCTGGGTCGCCGCTCTGGTGCTCCCGCTCAGCCTCGGCAGTCGGCCCTGGGCATCGGCGGGATGGCGGCTCGAGATCAGGAGTGAGGACTGAGGAGTCAATCGGGATGGGGAGTTGGGGACTGGCGGCTGCGTATGAGGGTACCGGGGACCGGGGTACGGGCTATGTACAAGAGCTTTAGGGTTAGGGTTTCTTTAGTGGGCTGGGCTATTTTTTTGGGCCTCTTAATTAAGAAATTGGGTACCCGTCGGATACACGCGGGTAAAAAATCATACCCGTACCCATACCCGAAAAAAACCGGGTCAGGTACGGGTTGTACCTGCGGGTAAAAATATGTAACCGTACCATCGGGTACGATACCCGTCGGGTACCCATACCCGTGGGTACAATTACCATCCCTAGATGTAGAGACAGATGATATGCGAAAATAGAAATTAGAATAGGTCACGATGGAAGATTGTTGGGCTGGTTTAAGGAGTAGGGCACATGATCATGATGTTGATGAATTTTGAAAGTGATTACAAATAACATTTTCTTGATGATAGTAACATGAATTTTGTATATCTTATTTGCATATTTATTGATTATATATTAAAACAGGATGGCGTCAAGGAAGGGTAAGAAGGTGGCGCTGATGAGGGGGTTCTTCCCCTCTAGAGTTGAGGATGCTTTTGCTGGTACCTCGTCGACCGGTAGTAGACGCTCTCAGCTGCTGGGGCACGTACTGAGCAGCTCTAGGGCTTCATCACAGGTAAACTTTACTCGTCTTTGACAAATTCTTCAAAATTAATTACCTATTAAACTTACTTATGAATCATTTGGATGTTGTAGTCCTCACCGACTAACTTAGAGGCTACGACGTCGGTTGAGCTTGGCTACCCTTCGGTGAGCCAGCCCTCCGCTAGCCAGCCCTCGGCTGGCAATCCTTCTGTTCCTGAGCCCTTTGGCTTTGCTGGTGACGAGCCTTCTACGTCACCAGAAGTGGTGTTCGAGCAGACGCGAAGAACGAGGAGTACTCACTTTGTCAGTCCTCCTACGACCCCTTCATCATGTCCTTAGTGCGGTTAGAGACAGATAATAAATCGTAGTGTTCAATTCCGATTTCTTTTGGTTACTTAAGTAATGAATCAATAAATATATTACAACGCTTGGTACAACACGTCTTTCACCAATGAGAGACACCACAGACAGGTGAATGGTGTCATCATGTCCTTAGTGCGTTTGCACTATCTCGGGGTCATCGACGGGGTGCCTGCTCTTTCGTGGGAGGACTACGCACGAGCCCATCACCAAAAGCACAACAACGTTCAGGAGGCCGTATGGGCTGATTTTATGGTAAGTATGTTAAATAAATTTTCTAAGTTTTAACTCTAAAACTCTTTTAATGAACATCTGTTCAATATATTCTTTAACACATGCAAGGTATATTTTAGAGGACCGGGATGACCCTCACATGTTTGAGGATGTGAGGAAAGTTGTGAGGCCTATGTGTGCTGAACACATTGGCTTTGACAATAAAAGTTTTGAATGCTGCCATAACATCTTTTTAGCAAGGTCCGACTTTAGCTTCGGCATGTCTTTGATAGATCCGGCTTGTCATTGTTAAGCTCCGATATGTTTTTGCTAGGTCCGACTTATGTTGGTTAGCTCCGACATGTTTTTCTAGCTCTGGCGCTAGGTTGTACTAGCTTTGGTAAGCTAAGATTTGGAGCTTGACCACAATATTCCTGCTTTTCTGTGAAATGTTTCAAACATGCTTTACATTGTTGGAAAGATTGCTTAGTATTCATTTGCTAAGTTTTTGGTGCGCTTTGGTTGATATGGTTGATATCATTTTGCTATGGTTTGCTACATGCTTATGTGAAGTGCTCACGTAAGATGTTGTAGTTTCAGAACTAACGAGAGTCAAGTCGAGGACTTGTGCTCGAAAGTATTGGTTGCTTATTCATGTGCAGGTGTTGCTTGAGTTCAAGACATGGCTGGTGACGGGATCCATTGAACTAGTCTTAGGGAGAAGATGAGGTTCAACAACCAAGTTCAGGAGGAATTGTGGTTGAGTTGATCGGGAGGTTGCGCAACATGTTTGAATCAAGAACAATGCATATAAAGGTATCATGGACGTCGTTGAAAGATGTTTGCACGTGTGCAAGGAGTGGATGGACGTGGCTACATGGTTCTGAGGCGTGATAAAGAGATGTGGACGTAAATAATTGGTTGCAAAGGTCCAACCAACTAGGTTATGGACTCAAGCTGCGGCTGAGTTGTGTTTGACTCAAATATGGAAAGATTTGAGTTGGTTATGATAGGATTTCGTGTGGGTCACGAATTTGAGTTGTTTTAGGAATGTGGGATACGTTCCTAAGGTGTTTGGAAGTCTTAAGATTGCTTCTATCTGCGTATATAAGAGTCCTAAGCAGTTATGGAAAGTTTTGATTCGTGATTTGAGTAGGATTAGAGTCCTAGTTGAGATTGGGTTGGTCTAAGGGCTGGTTATATAAGCAAGGGAGGCCAGAGCTCGTGGGTGACGACTTTTCGGCTGTTCCCCTTGTGTTCTATTGAATAAAATTCGTAGTTAAAAGGAACTTTTGTGCCCTGTTAATCTGACTTATTCCAGATAAGTTTTTCTCGTCGAGTTTTTTGCACAGCACTAGCTTTCTTTGGTGGTTTTATCATAACTCGAGTTTTACAAATCCAATTGACGTGATTCTTATTGGGTTGTCTTCAAAACTTGATTATCTATCAGCTATCAAAATTTCACGGTCATTGGGTTTGGTTTTTGATCTACACAAGTTTCTTTGCAGCATTACAAATCTGTTTTGTCTCGGTAGAACAGATTGACCTTTGTTCAATCTTTCAATCGTAACTTGAGTTTCTCTCGACGGATTTAAGTGATTCTTGTTGTGTCGTCTTCGTTACTTGATTCTCTATGATATCTATCACTTTTTTCATGGTGAAACACGTTTAGATTAGTCTCACACACGATTTCCTTAACATATTGTTTTTATACCGAAGGGGTTGGAATTTAATTGTTTTTGCTGCGTAAGACTTTTAATCTACCATTCACCCTCTCTCTGGTAGCTTTTCACGTGCTCTTCGATCCTACAATTGGTATCAGAGCCATGGTGCTCTAATATTTGTGATTTGCACGTGTTTTTGACTAATCATCATGGAGAAATACTCTGCCAAACCTTGTGTGTTTAGTGGTATTGATTATCAGGTTTGGAAGGCACGTATGGAAGCCTTCATCCAGGATCAAGCCTTCGCAATATGGTAGAAGGTATACAAGCCTTACAAAGTGCCATCAAATGATCAAGTTACAACTACAAATCTGAGAGATGTTGACAACAACAACAAGGCTCATAACTTGATCATACAAGGATTAACTCAAAGCGACTTCGACCGTGTTGCACACCTCCGATCTGCATACGATGTGTGGAAAGCACTTTGTGACTACCACGAAGGATCCAACACGATCAAGGAGGTAAGGCAAGACATGTTCAAGAAAGAATACATGCGCTTCGAGATGCAACCCGGTGAGTCTATTGATGACCTTTTTGCTTGCTTTAATAAAATTCTCAGCAACTTGCGTAGTGTCAATGTTAATTTTTTAGATGCTGAAAATGCTAGGTAAGTGCATTAGAAATGTCAATTTGGGAGATGAAAGTCACATATATTCGTGAATCTACTGTCATGAGTACACTTACATTAGATGTTCTTTATCCTAAATTGAAAACTCATGAAATTGACATAATCTCACGTAAGAATCCAAACAAGTCTCTTGCATTTGTTTCTCAACGTGATATGCCTAGCTCCAGCCAATCTTCATCTTGTGGTATACTTGCTTTGTTGTCCTCTCTAACCCTTGAACAGATTGAGGAGTTTCCAGAGGAGGAGCTTGTACTTCTCTCTACTAGGTTCTTGAAAGCATTGCAAAATGTTAGAACTAGAAGGAGAGGAAGCTTCAAACCTCAATGACGTTTCGAATGTGGTAAGACAGGACATTTTCGTTCATATTGCCCTAACCTTTCAGGTCCTACTTCCCGGGATGAAAAGCAAAAAGGGATGAAGCACTCCTCTGCAAACGATAAGAAGAAAAAGAAGGGTTTTACAGTATGTTAATTGGTGAGCAGTTTTATCTCCGCACTCCAGGAACTTGGCTCAAGCGACGTGGACATTGGAAGTGATGACAATGAAGATGATTTGGCAAACTTGTGCTTCATGGCGGGCAAGTCAAGATCAAGTATGGAGGAGGCAGAACACAACAACAACAATGAAGAGGTATGTCCTGCTTGTGAAGAAATGTGTGATGCTATTTCTCGTGCCACTATTATAGTTAAGAAAAAGGACAAAAAGCTTAAGGATAGTGCTGCTAAAATTGAATCACTAGAATCTGAAATCAACGGTTTAAAAACTTTGATTCCTAGTGATGATGCATGTCCCTCATGTGATTTAATATATGAACAATTGTCCTCATTAAAAAGTGCGCACATCTCCACACTTGATAAAATTGAGTTAAAAATTGAAAAGAACAAAGAGCTTGCTGCACTTAATGATAAAAACTTGAAAGATGCTAGCTGTTCTACAATTGATTTGCATTGTTCTACTTGTGATGATCTTGATAAGAAACTACAAGATGTTATGAATGAAATTTCTATATTGAACAATGCTTTACGTTCTCATGAAGTTAAATATTTTTCCAATTGCAAATTAAAAGGAAAAACTTTATGTGAAAATTGCCTTGATCTGTCCAATAAACTTGATGACATGCATAGGATATTAGATCGGTTTGTAATGGGAATAAGAACCTAAACTTATTGATGAATTCTTCCAAGTCTTGCGGTGATAAAACTGGTTTAGGTTTTGATTTTCATGCTCATTCTAGGGCACATTCACCTAAAATTGTAAGAACATTAGGAAGTGGTTTGATTCAAACAGTTCCTAAACAAAAAGAAGTAGTTTTCAAATCTGTAGGAGTGTTGTCTCATTCGGTGTCAAATAAAAATGTTGTTTGCTCATCTAGACATGAACACAAAGTTAAATTTCATTGTACCTACTGTGGTAGAGATGGTCATGTCATAAATTTCTGTTATAGACTAGCTAAACAACAAAAAAAATAAAGAATGATTGCTAGATCTCATAACTTTCATGCAAAATTTGTTGCACATGTTAAACAGAATGATAGGAACATGCAACCTGTTGTAATGAGTCGAAAACATGCAAAGTTAGCTCCCAAACCTACTATTTTTCGTGCTACACATGTAACACCTTGTAGGTCAGTAGTTGGGTACAAAAATCCTCAAGCTTTAGCTCATAAACCTACCGTTTTGTCTTAGAATTCTCATGTTATTCCTACTGGACATCGTGTGACTCAGTACTGGATTCCTCAATGCCTTTTGACTAACCCCAGTATTGAGTCATCGACGTATTGTTCTTCTATGTAGATTACACGCTTGAGAAAGGAGAACATTTGGATTGTGGATTTAGGTTTCTCACGCCACATAACCGGTAACAAAGAATGGTTCTCCTCCCTCTCTTTTGTGTCACTTGTAGAGAATGTTACTTTTGCCGATAATTCTTCAACTCCTATAATTGCTAAGGGTTCAGTTAGAGTAAATAACCACTACACTTTGAAGGATGTGACACTTGTTAAAAATTTGAAATACAACTTGCTTTTTGTTTCACAACTGCTAGATGAAAATCTGGAAATTATTTTCACTAAAAGTTGCTGCAAAGTTGTAAATTCAAATAGTGAGCTTATTTTTAACATGTCTCGGTTTGCAAGAGTTTTTGAAGCTGATTTTGATATGTCTTCCTCTAAGCATAGGTGTCTAGTTGCTAATGATTCAAAGGACTTATATTTTTGGCATCGTAGACTTGGTCACATAGGCTTTGATCATCTAACGCGTGTTAGTACTCTTGGTCGCATACGTGGGCTACCTAAGCTTAAAGTGGACAAAGAAATTGTGTGCTCTTCTTGTAGACATGCTAAGATGGTTGCAGGTTCACATACTCCTCTCACAATGATCATGACAACTGAACCGGGTAAACTTTTGCACCTTGACACCGTAGGACCTTCACGCGTTCGATCCTTCGAAGGTAAATGGTATATTCTTGTAATTGTTGATGATTATTCTAGATACTCTTGGGTTTACTTTATGGCATATAAGAATGAATCTTTTAGTCACTTTAGAACTTTATTTCTTAGATTATCAATTGATCACCCATTATCTTTAAAAGCAATTAGAAGTGATAACAGAACCGAATTTAAAAATCAATCTTTTGATCACTTTTGTGCTAAAAATGGAATAGATCATCAATTTTCTTCACCATATGTACCTCAACAAAACAGTGTTTTAGAAAGAAAGAACATAACCTTAGTTGAGATGGCTCGGACTATGCTTGATGAATATAAAACTCCTAGGAAATTTTGGGATGATGCGATTGCAACCGCCTATTATGTCCCAAATCGTGTTTTCTTGCGCGCTAAGCTAGGTAAAACACCATATGAGCTCCGATTTGGACATAGGCCTAGTGTTACACACTTTTGGGTCTTTGGATGCAAATTCTTTGTTAAGAAACATGGTAATCTTGATAAATTTGAACCTAGATCCATTGATGGCATGTTTCTTGGTTATCCATCTCATACTAGAGGCTACCGTGTGCTTTTACTTGCGCTAACAAAATTGTGGAGACTTGTGAGGTGTTTTTTGATGAAGCTATCCCAGGTACTAGCTCAAACATTGCAGGTCCAGATCCATATTCGCAGGGGGAGAGCATTTTCGTTGAAGATGAGGAAGAGGTGGAGCTGCTGCCCGAAAATTCAGCAGCTAATGACATTGTTCCAACTCCTGATTTTGATTCACAGCCAGCAACGACGACCACCATTGCTGGTCCAGATCCTCCTCAAGTATCAAGCTCATCGATTTGTGATGAACATGAAGAAGAAGAAGCTTGTGAAGTGTCCGCTCCCGTTCGGGTTCTCAAAAGTCATCCTCCACAACAAATTATTGGAAGCTTGCATGAACGAGTCACACGGTCCAGGTTTTGCGATCCAAACTCTCATGCTCATTCTGCTTTTGTTGCTTCTTTTGAACCCAAAGATATATCACACGGACTCACTAATGAATGTTGGATTATTGCCGTGCAAGAAGAGTTAGAAAATTTTGAAAGAAATAATATTTGGAAACTTGTACCTCCACCTCAAGGTCACACTTTAATTGGAACTAAATGGGTGTTTGAAAATAAACAAGTGAGGATGGGGTTGTGGTTAGGAATAAGACTAGGTTGGTTGCTCAAGGTTTCACTCAAGTTGAAGGTCTAGATTTTGATGAAACTTTTGCTTCTGTTGCTAGATTAGAAGATATAAGAAATTTGTTAGCTTTTGCTGCATCTAAAGGTTTTAAGCTATATCAAATAGATGTTAAAAGTGCTTTTCTTAATGGCTACATAGATGAGGAGGTTTATATCAAACAACCACTGGGTTTTGAAAATTCAGATTTTCCTAATCATGTTTACAAACTGTCCAAAGCCTTTTATGGTCTCAAACAAGCCCCTAGAGCATTGTATGATAGGTTAAAACATTCTTACTTAAAAAGGGGTTTACCATGGGCAAGGTTGATAAAACTCTTTTTGTGCTTAAGCATGGCAATGACTCATTATTCGTTGAAGTGTATGTGGATGATATTATCTTTGGTTGTGCTTCTCATGATCTTGTGTCCAAGTTTTCAGCTATGATGAGTTCAGAATTTGAGATGAGTATGATGAGAGAAATCACATACTTTTTGGGGCTGCAAATCAAGCAAACCAAGGAGGGTACCTATGTGCATCAAACGAAGTATACAAAAGACCCCCTAAGGTGTTTCAACATGGGAAAGCCTCTTCAGACACCAATAAGAACAACAACAACACTTGAACTTGAAGAAGATGGTGAACCCTTGGATCAAAAAGAATATAGAAGCATGATCGGATCACTTTTGTACCTCATGGCATCAAGACCGGACATACAATTCAGCGTATGTCTTTGTTTACGGTTTCAAGCCTCCCCACGTGCTTAACATCGTCAAGCCCTCAAAAGGATTCTCAGGTACTTACATGGAACTCAAGAATTTGGTATTGTTATTCCTTCTTCCTCAACCGTTACTTTGAAAGCTTTTTCGGATGCTAATTTTGGGGGTTGTAGGATTGATAGGAAAAGTACTTCTGGTGCTTGTCATTTTCTTGGTAATTCACTTGTTGCTTGGTCCTCTAGAAAACAAAACTCAGTTGCACAATCCACGGCTGAATATGAATATGTAGCTGTTGCTAGTGCTTGCTCACAAATTCTTTGGATTGTTCAAACACTTAAGGACTATGGGGTCGATCTACATAGTGTTCCACTGTTTTTTGATAACACTAGTGCCATATGCATTGCTAAAAACCCCGTGCAACATTCTAGAACTAAGCACATTGACAATAGGTACCACTTTCTCTGTGATAATGTTGAAAAATGAAACATTGTGCTTCACCATGTAGATACCGAACAACAATTGAATGACATTTTTACAAAACCTTTGGATTTCACTCGTTTTATTTTATTCATAGTGAAATAGGGGTTACGCATCCTCATGGCTTACATTGAGGGGGAGTTTTGAAACTTGAGAATTCTATGTGTGAATCTGAAATTAAAATAATATGAGCATAGTATTTCATATATATATGGCTTTGTGATTCCTTTTACATGCTGAAAGTTCTTACTACATTACTCGTATTATACATTTTGTAGTTTTTGCCATGTCTAGTAATTGGAATAATTACTTACACTAAATATAGTCATGGCCGAACTTTCTTACTGTTTTAAACTTGTTGCATGCTCACAAGTTCTTTTATCATAAAAAATTAATCAAGTAATCAACTCACATGTTGAGTTTTTATGAACAAATATAAGTTGAGAAAAGATCAAGAGAATATGCATGCATCACACTTCTTCTTTTGAGATGGCTTATCATTGCACTTAGATATGAACTTGGAAGAAGTTGTGTATGACTAAAACCATGTCCTTAAGCTTCTGATTGTCAAATGATATAGGTTTTGCTTGGTTGGTTAGAATAAGGCAGATGCGCATATAATCTCTTACAAATATCATATGATCAAAATTTGTGCTTTGAAAAATAATAAAATGCAACAACAAGTGTCATACTTTCAGGTCTTGAAATATTTAAGTTTTTGAGATCATGACTTGCTAAATTGGAAATTACATTTGATCTCTAGCATGGCTTACACTACTTTATGTATTTCATTGATGTCATAGTGTAAGTTACTTGATAGTATGACTTGGATGAGCTTTGTTTTATTTGTATATGTTATAATATGCTCATAACAATTAAAATTTGTCTTATAAACCTTGCTGAATACATTGTCAAAGGGGGAGAGATAATATGTGAATTTTTAAAGATAAGTATGCAAGGGGGAGAAATTGATTACACATTACACATATTCACAATTGTTTTTGGCACGATTCTTCTCAGGGGAAGAATTTCTTTTCTTTTTCTCATTTTATTTCTGTTTTACAAAGGGGGAGAAACTGTTTTTAAAACTTTTAATGTGAATAAGCCAATAATGTTCGGATATTAAGTGGTGTTGCCAATGCATTCATCAAGGGGGAGATTGTGAGACCTATGTGTACTGAATATATTTGTTTTGACAGTAAAAGTTTTGAATGCTGCCATAACATCTTTTTAGCAAGGTCCGACTTTAGCTCCGGCATGTCTTTGATAGCTCTAGCATGTCTTTGTTAAGCTCCTATATGTTTTTTCTAGCTCCGACTTATGTTGGTTAGCTCCGACATGTTTTTCTAGCTCTGGTGCTAGATTGTACTAGCTTTGGTAAGCTAAGAATCAGAGCTTGATCGCAATGTTCCTGCTTTTCAGTGAAATATTTTGAACTTGCTTTACATTGTTGGAAGATTGCTTAGTATTCATTTGCTAAGTTTTTGATGCATTTTGGTTGATATGGTTGATATCATTTTGCTATGGTTTGCGACATTCTTATGTGAAGTGCTCACGTAAGATGTTGTAGTTTTGGAACTAACAAGAGTCAAGTCGAGGACTTGTGCTCGAAAGTATTGGTTGTTTATTCATTTGCAGGTGTTGCTTGAGTTCAAGACATGACTGGTGATGGGATCCATTGAACTAGTCTTAGGGAGAAGATGAGGTTCAACAACCATGTTCGGGAGGAATTGTGGTTGAGTTGATCGGAAGGTTGCGCAGCATGTTTGAATCAAGAACAATGCATATGAAGGTATCGTGGACGTCGTTGGAAGATGTTTGCACATGTTAAATGAGTGTATGAACATGGCTACATGGTTCCGAGGCGTGATAAAGAGATGTGGACGTAAAGAATTGGTTGGAAAGGTCCAACCGACTAGGTTATGGACTCAAGCTGCGGCTGAGTTGTGTTTGACTCAAATATATAAAGATTTGAGTTGGTTATGATAGAATTTCGTGTGGGTCACGAATTTGAGTTGTTTTAGGAATGTGTGATATGTTCCTAAAGTGTTTGGAAGTCTTAAGATTGCTTCTATCTGCGTATAGAAGAGTCCTAAGCAGTTATGGAAAGTTCTGATTCGTTATTTGAGTAGGATTAGAGTCCTAGTTGCAATTGGGTTGGCCTAAGGGCTTGTTATATAAGCAAGGGTGGCCAGAGCTCGTGGGTGACAACTTTTGGGTTGTTCCTCTTATGTTCTATTGAAAAAAAATCGTAGTTGAAAGGAACATTTGTGCCTTGTTCGTCCGATTTGTTCCAGACAAGTTTTTCTCGTCGAGTTTTCTGCACAGCACTATCTTTCTTACGTAGTTTTATCATAACTCGAATTTTAAAGATCCAATTGATGTGATTCTTTTTGGGTTGTCTTCACAACTTTTCAGAGGTGGCTTCAGAGGTCAGACAGGTGAGTGAGCCGTTGTTTGGTTTGTTGACGATGATTTGATGTATTGACATTGTACTGACGATGTCTATAGTGTCTGTTGTGATGTATTGTTGATAAGAATGTATGCTCTGTGTTTCTGGCCTTCGAGCCGGGTAGCATTTTTTATTTTTTAAAAAAATAAAAAACCTTATTTACGACAACTTTTTATATAGTACCGTTGCAAATAAGGCTTCTGGCTATCGCAAATTAACCTGTGTTATTTGCGACGGCCGCACCGCCGCAAATAGGTCCGTTATTGCGATGGCCCGACCGTTACAAATAGTATTGTGGGGCCCGTCAGGTTGGGCCCAGGATTGCGACGGTGTGGCTTTCGCAAATTGTATTGTGGGGCCCGTCAGGCTGGGCCCAGGCTATAGTTTGCGACAACCTGACCATCGCAAATAGGTCCTCAATTGCGGCAGTCGGGCCATCGCAAATAGTCCTATGGGTCCCAACGGTTGGGCCCGGGCTATAGTGTGTGATTGCCGTCGTAAGCCGTCGCAAATAAGCTTATTTCCGACGGCGGCTATAACAAATAAGCTTGATTCTGACAAAACACTTGCGACGGTCTAAAATCGTCGCAAATAAAGAAAACCATCGCAAATTGCTTATTTGCGATGGTTTTATGCTTATTTGTGACGACCGGGATTCCTGTAGTGTAGAGGATGCCTGTGAAAATGGCCGATTTTCGCAAGCGCTTTGTTACATACATTCTGAAAACTGTTTGTGATACTATGTTTTGAGCCGCCTTGGATAAAGCTTTTTTAGTAGCGACAGTCGGAGATAATGTCTTATCACATGCGGTTCATTATCATTGACCGTCTGTGATAAAGCCTTATCACACGTGTTATTAACCTTCAATCGCCTATGGGAATGCCTGGCAGTAAAGAACCACCTGTGAAAATACATACTCTATACAACACTACATGTTGTCATTTCTAATTTCCAACTCAATTTCAAATACATGTTTTCAAAAGACTTGGTTGTTAGAACCTCAATCTCTTTTGTTGTCTTTTTTAAAATGCCTGGCATCTTTTCTGGTAATTCTACTGTTCGATTTTAGTTGTTGGCTTCTTTAGCTATAGATGACCATTGGGCCGTGCCGGGCCGGCCCGGCACTAACCCGACCGGGCTCGGGCTAAAAAACCCTAGGCATGGCATGACCTGAAAGGGTAACCGGGCCGTGCCGGGCCGGCACTACGGGCCGAAGCCTAGGCCCAGGCACGGCCCGATCCCAGTTTAGCCGTGCCGTGCCGGGCCGGGCCCAAACCGTGCTTTTCGTGCTGTGCTAGCCCGAGGCCCGAGTCTACATAATACATTCAAAATGCACATAACAATATACAGATATCAAATTTGATAGATTTCAAAACAGATTATATGTACTTTGACAGAATACATCCAGATTCGAAATTCAGATCACCAAAGCTTTAAAGAGTTGTTTATTAACAAATTGGCTGCCTCATTAAAAACCTTTAGGTAAAACCTCAACTTAGAGGATAAAACCCTAAAGGAAAAAAGAGTACAGCCCAACTCTTTTAGTGATCTATACTACAGTCAAGCAAGTTTCAAGTTTCAACAAACAATGACACAATCACACAATCATTGGACAGTGGACACTGGCATGGCATTGCTCATTGGTTCTGAGATTGAGATGGAGAAGCATCGTCGAGGAACATATTTGCCATTTTTTCTTCGAGGTCTTGGTCGACGATATGGTGTTGCTGTCTTGCATCTCCTTCCTCCCAATCTTTGAGCAGTGACAATATCTCCACGTGCTCTGGAGTCAGTTTCCATCGACGCTCTTCGATAATCCTGCAACACAAACTAAATGCAGACTCCGAAGATATTGTAGAAATAGGGACAATCATTATATCCTTAGCTAAAATGGACAAAAAAGGATATGTTCTCTTGTGATCTTGCCACCAGTTTAGTATATTAAATGCATCATCAAACTGAGTAACTGAATCACTATCCAAGTATGAACTTAATTTAGAAACAGAACAATGTAATGCAGTTACAGAAGATCTAGAACTAGAAGTACTAACAGAGGGAGTTGTAGGTCTACCAAAAATCCTATTCCAGCTACTTACCTGCTTACCTACTGCAGAAGAATGTGCAGGCCTCTGCAATCTAACAGATCCAAATTTGGTCTCATATTTGGAAAACATGGAAGTCAATTCAGATCTAATAGTGTTGTAATAGCCAGAATAATCTCTATTTAGAAACTGACCAAGTAATTGAATAGCACTATTAAAACCAGCTAATTTAGCTCTAGGGTCTAAAATGAAAGCAAGTGAGTACAAAATAGGGATGTCAGCCTAATACTTCATAAACTTTGTTTTCATAGGAACTACAACAGATCTAAGAATGTTGTCATTTTCAAATTGATTCAAATGGTCTTCTATTTCAAGTATAGAATGCATCATTAAAGGACTAGTAGGATAATAAACCCTAGACAGAGAAACAGTAGAATAATAGAACAAACCTAGAAACTTAAGCATATGATCAGCCATGTACCAATGTTCATCAGTAAGCAGTGCAACTCCTCCATTCTGATAATTAGTAGCAATGAAAACAGAAAATGTATCCTTGTATGGAACTAAATGTTTCAACATTAAATAAGTTGCATTCCATCTAACATCCATATCCAAACCGAACTTACGAGGTCGAACCCCCATAGACAAGCAATAAGATTTGAAGGATGCAATGCGCTGGTTAGATGAGTTTAGAAATGATATAGCAGTTCTAAAATCCTCCAAGTACTGTTTAATTCTTTTCAGACCAGATTTGACAATCAGATTAATAATATGGCATGCACAACATTGATGCAACAAGGTACAACCAGCATATGATGAGATAAACGGAGTCAACTCTTGTACAGCTCTAGAATTTAAAGAAGCATTATCAAGTGTAATGGAAAGTATCTTATCAGACATGCAATATTCAGAAACAACACAATTAATACGTTGAGCAATGTTCAAACCAGTATGAGAGCAATCAATAAGTCTCAAGCCAACAATTCTTTTCTCTAACTCCCAATCAGATGTTACAAAATGAAATACAACACTAAGATAATCCTCCTTGGCATTACCAGACAAAATATCAGAAGTTAAACATACACAACTAGTTTCATTCAATAGTTCTATAACACTAGACCTTTTCAACTTAAAATACTTCTCAATGTCCCTCGCAGTAGTCTGTCTAGAAACAGATTTAAAGCTAGGGTATGTGCAATTCTAATGTAATCCTCAAACGCGGTTGTAGCACCAATGTCTAAAGGTACATCAAGTCTAGAAATCATTCTAACAAGTTCATTTCTAGCAATCTCAGGATCATATTGAAAATGACGTACTGCACCATCAGAGTTAAAATGTAAATGTGACTGAGAAGTTGCAGAGGCAGTCAAATACTTCCTCTTACATGATTTAGCATGCCTAAGTAAATGACCCGTACGAATAGCACTTCTAGCACTCAATTCTGTTTTACAGTAGTTGCATTTAGCTCCATACCTGACATCCTTACCATTAATCTTGTGAGTCAGCTCCTCCATATCATCCCATACCCCTGATTTCCTACAAAAAAGCAATTGACAGTTTGACACTAAGTATTAACAACAGCAACTAAGTAATAACGAAGATGATTAGAGTAGATAAAGGATTTAACCTCTTCTTAGTTGTGCTCGTACTGGGGCTCGGGCCTTCTCAGCCTCCATCACCTTCAACTTCAACCGGCGCCGCCACCGACGAGCTGGTGGCCGCACCAGCACCACCCCCGAGCAGAGCCTCGACATCTTCGGCGATGTCGTCTTCGTCATCGCCGGCTAAACCTTGCATTTGAAGGTCCTCATTTATGGATCCCTCGAAGACGGGACTGGAGACCGTTGTGCGCTCCGCAACCATGAGGTGGGGAGGCGGTGAGGCACTGAGATAGAGGAAGCGGTAGGGAGGAGGTAGGGGATGGCCAGATCTGGGCTTCGGCGAGGGGAGAGGCTACAAATCTGAGTGACCGAGCCACCGAGACGAGTGCTGCGGGTCGGTGCTCGGCGCCAGCGGCGCACCGGTAAGGAGATGCCGAGATGGTGAATCGGTGACCGAGCGCTAGGGAAGCAGTAGGTAGGCACTAGAGGTGGCCGGATCTAGACTCCGGCGAGCGGCAAGGGCGTGAGGCGGCGGCGGAGAGTCGCGGAGAGTGCGGCGCGGGAGAGCCGAGAGTGGAGCGGAGGGTGTCGCGTGTCGGGCGCTTAGGGTTAGGGTTGTGCCGTTGTGGGGTGGAGGGCGGTCGGGCGGAGGCGGAGCGACCACTGGCCGACCATTTATAAGGGGCGATGGGCCGTGCCCGGGCCGTGCCGGCCCATAAGTGCCTGATGGGCCATAGGTCGGGCCTTGTCGGGCCGCCCTTTTTCGGGCCGTGCCAGGCCAGCATGTCGGGCCGCTGTCTGAGCCCAGGCACTGCCCACTAGTGTTATCAGGCCGGCTCGAGCCCGCTTCCAACCGAGCTGTGCCGTGTTCCTGCCGGGCCAAAATCACCGGGCCTCGTGCTGGCCCGAAAAGCCCAGCCCATTTGGCCATCTATATCTTTAGCAGGTTTACTGCTACAAAAAATGGTCAATACAAGCCCTCACTCCCTATCCAAGTGCCTCCAGGGAGCAACATTTCCCGATGCCTAGAATGGATGGGTGGACGCCTCAAAGTGGACACGACCCATGAGCTTGTCCCACGTCCATGGAAGAACTACTACATTCTGCTGAAATGCTATATTCTGCTAAAATGCACCTTATTTTCAGGCATATGTGTATAGGATTTGGTCTGCTTAAATTTTAGATGGCTGAAATTTGAGAAGATTTCAGACGACAGAAAATTAACATTTAATTATTGTCATAAATCACTAATTCTTATAATTAACTATTAATCCTAATAGTTACAAAACAAATGATTTTTCTATCATCTATACAATCATAAAATCGTTTTGATTGACTATTTTATAACTAACATAATCCACAAATCAACAAATTACGATTAACAAAACAAAGGAAATGAGCCTAGCTCAGTTGAGCTGTAGATGTACACACTGACCATCCAAGTTCAAATTCTCTTGGAAGTGAATTTGGGTGCCTATTTTATTCTTAAGGAAAAAGTCTATTTTACTACCTTCAAGTATCAGCTTTTCACTTAATCCCCTAAATAATTTTTTGGTTCATTTTACCCCTGAACTATTTAGATTGATTAAATTCACCACCTATTGAAATTTCTCTTTTTTGTTTCTCTTTGTATGAGTTATATTCGAAGTTTAAATTTTGTGAGAAAGTAGATGATATCAGTAACTATGCAATAAAAATAATTTTGTAATTTTTCATAAACTTTTTTCACGTATTATTTCATCTTCCAAATGAGATTTCTTTACCTAGTTTAAAAATACAAAAAGAATACCAAAAATTTTAAAAATATATTTCTATGTATATACTTTTTTTTACCTCTCGCTCGAGTACAGATGTAGTATATGTTCATGTGTAAACACACTCACTTATACCACCACACCCCCCCCCCCCCACACACACACACACACAATCAGCCCTACAACTACACACGACATGTAAAAGCGTCCTTAGAAAGATCATCGAAATTCACCGAAGTCCGATGTGCGACGGGGACATTGCACTACCATTGTGTCTTCATGATTGAGAGGTATCTAAAATTATTTGAGAATAAATCCTAATAGGACACCCTGGTCGATTTTGGGAATCAAACCCGGGTGGGCGAGGGGCACGACGGTCGCGCTCGCCACACGGGTTGAAGTCCGCTCCTTATTTCTATGTATATTCTGTTGTAACATATAATCTCATGAAATTTTACCTTTAGAAATCATGTTTACAAAGTGAAACAAAAAAGAAAAAAATTATTAGAGGATGAATTGAGGCAATGTAAATAGTTTGAGGGGTAAACTGAACCAAAAATTTCTTTAGAGGGTTAAGTGAACAACGCTGATATTTGAAGGTAGTAAAATGGATTTTTTCCTATTCTTAATATAAGACCATCTAGTTCCAACGTTTTATGGCTTTTCGGAAAAAATTAACAAAAAAAACGTATTCATCCTCACGGTCATCGACTGGCGCGGCCGCCGCCACTCGCGCTCGCCACGGCTGGCATGCCCGCCGCATCGCCGCAGCCGCCGCTGGCGCTTTCCTTGCGCGGCCCGCCACCCTCACTCACTGTGCCCAGGCCCGCGCAGACCACCGCTTGCCGCACTGATACCCGACGCGCCGCTGTCGGGAGAGAGAGAACCACCATCACTTGAGTGTCAGGAGAGAAAAGTAAGGGTGGTGGAGGAAAGATAAGGTTACATTGCATGAATCCCACCCGGTTCCATTTTGAATTCTTCTGGTTAAGGGCCCCTGTGTTTGCCGATACAGTGAAGGAAGCCTGGTCTGGTCTGAGCAAGTTCTCTTCCAATCACCGTTGAGTGTTCTTGCCACCAAGTTGACATCTATGGCGAAGAAACTAAAGAAGAGGAGCATCAGGCGCTTCGGGAATGCTCGTCTGCATCTTGCCATGGGAAACAAAATTATTGGTCGCCTTGATGCTGTCCAGGAATGCAGAAGTCTGTCAGATGAGGAATTGGTGCTAAGACCGTCCGCAGTGAGACGCTGTAAAGCATACTGTATACACTATAGCGTGGTAGAAGTTTAGAGTACGTACTGTAAAAATAGAAGGATAAGGTTATCCACACTAGCGTACTTTAAAGCATACTCTATACACTATTCTGTTTCTACTTTTATAGTACGTACTCTAATTTATACTGCGATACAATGTATACAGTATGCTTTACAACGTGCCACCGTGGACGGTCTAATAGTGTATAGAGTATGCTTTAGAGTACACTGGTGCGGTCAGCCTAAGTCAGAGATTCAAGATAGGCTGCTGGGACTGCATGCAGTTGAAAGGGCTCGACGTCGCCAGGCTTCCCGACCGGTGTGGCTCAAGGATGGTGATTCATGCTCCCGTTTCTTTCACCCCCGAGCCAGCGCCAGATTCAGAAAACTGTACATCTACACAATCAATCTGAGTGATGTGTAGGGATGGAAAGGATAAAAATTATCTGCGGATAGTGCCTCTGGATACTCGTACCCGCTAGTCCAAAATTATACCTGTATCCAGATTTGTTACCCGCAATACAATTTGCTACCCATATCTGTTATCCGCGGGTATATCTATGCCCCGAAACACCATGTGTTTAGCAGTTCAACAAATGCACTTTAACAGTTCAACAAAACATGTTCAACGGTTCAACACATAATAATACATAACTCTCTTGACTCCTGACAATAACAGAATTACACATGTTCAACACATCAACTCATACATCTAAAATATATCCTGACCATAACAGCAATACAATATAAAGTTCAACACATACATAAATAAGAACAACACAAAATAGACTCCAATCTGAATTTGCAGCTCAGTTCTCAGCTTGTCAGCAACTCAGCATCCCCCATCTCAGACTGTCAGCAACTCAGCACGTAAGGTAAGATGAACTGCAAAATTCTAACAGCAAAATCTTTAGAATTTGCAAAATCTGAATTTTGACAGACTAATTTAAATGGTTAACACTTACACACAATAACAAGGACATTCAATTGGAGTCTAATGCGGAATCAGTTATGGAAGAATTTTCTTTCATGTCTTCCTCATTATCCTCAAGACAAGACCAAAAGAATTCATTCTTTGGGTGACTGGGAGAAACCCTAAGAAGAAAGTTTATATATGACATTTAATTGGACCCACATCAGTGCGGGTACAGATAAACGGATATGGATATGGATTTTATTTAGCCGATAAGAAATATCCATTGGGTACAATCCATTGCACGGACCCGTGTTTGTGGGTACAAATTCGTACCCGAACCCGTATCCATCGGGTGGGTATCCGCGGGTACGGGTAATAGATACCCATTGCCATCTCTCGCCAATGTGTGTGGTAGCATGGGGATAAGGAATAAATCATGTTCCATCACTTTACCAATATTTTGGGTACCAAGGAGAACCGCACGGCAATGATCAATTGGGAAAGGCTAAGCCTCACAGTCCTGGATAACACTCACCTCGATGCAAACTTCATGGATCAAGAGATCTGGGATGCCATCAGGGCCCTCCTGACTGAGAAAGGTCCATGGCCTGATGGATTTCTTCGGACTTCTACCAATGTTGTTGATGATTCGAAAGTGATCTCCTTAGTTCAGCTCAATGGCACCCCTGGACCACACACTATTCAAAAGTGCATCTAGACTAATTGCCGTGGGTTTTGATGATTAATGACAATACTTAAGTGACTAATAAGTATTACAAGTGTAAGTACGGGTGATTGAAAGATGGACGATGTTGGATACATTCAAAAAGGAAAAAAGAAGAGAAAAAGGCGAAAAACTCGAAGAGTAGAATTTAGGTTTTTAAATTCTTTGTGTCGAGTTTAGCCACATAGATTGAGTGCGTTCAATATGTCAAAGTGTTGAGAATATCCTAGGAGCTCATAGTCCAAGTTAGATTAGTTTGAAAGATGAGTTGAAGCTGCCCTAAGGACAGGGCTGAACTTGTTCGAGCTGGAAGGCCGGACTAGTCTGGCCACATTGGACTGATCCAATGTTAGGCAGACCAAGAGTCTCTGTGTGTGTTCGGACTTGTCTGTTTGGGGACGGACTAGTACGTGGTGAGTGTGTCTGAGTCCTTCTTGGAATATCCTAAAGGACTGGACTAGTCCGCCCTTGGGGGGCCGGAATAGTCCGCTCTGTCAGACTAGTCCATTTCGGACCGAAAAAAAAGTTTTTGTGAGAGAACATACTAGTCCGTTATGAGTCAGACTAGTCCACTGTGGACTTGGAGGTGGCTGCTAGGACTAAGTCCTAGATGGTCGGACTTGTCCGCCCTCAGGGGTCGGACTAGTCCGGTGGACCAAACTTGTCCGTTATCAACCGGAACAAATGGTTTTGCGTGAGATTGGACTGGTCCGTTCTAGGACAAACTAGTCTGTGGTGTTTTGACTGTTTGAATTCAAAAAGTGGCGGGGAACTTTGTGGTTGGTCAAGGATGACATTACTGGTCCCCACAGGCCGCACTAGTCTGAGGTCATAGGCCGGACTAGTCCGCACTTTTTCTGGTGGCAACAGCTATTTGTCAAGACCCCTATAAAATAGGATCCCCCGGCCCTCACAGGGCCTCTCTCGAACCCTAGCATCGCCAAAGCCTTCCTAGAGCCTTCCTAGCCCTCTCTCAACCATTCTTGGAGTCCTAAGAGCGATTCTTGAGGATTTGTGTGTCTTGGATAAGAAGAGAGAAAGATTTGCTTGTCTTTGAGCTCTTGGTTGATTCTCTCGGTTCGATTCATTGATTTGAGTTTGTGTGGGTGTTGATCTCTAATCTCTTTGAGTTGTAATCTTGTAGGAGCCTCAGGTTGTGAGTTGCCCCACAAATTTTGTGATTACCCCTCGAGATACAGTGGAAGAGTGAATGTAGCGTGGAGGGGGTGAATAGGCTTTTTGAACTTTTGTTGGACCCTAAAACACTTAACAAATAGATCAAATACGGGGAGGTCAGACTAGTCCGTTATGGTGCGGACTAGTCCGGTGTGCACGGACTAGAAGATCAAAGGAAATTTGTAAATCTACTTCTAGGAATCTATGCAGCAGAAATCAATTGACAAGTCTAGTGTATTGAGAAAATGAAATAGTATATTGCAATAATCAAGTTTGATACAAAGTTTCAATGTGAATATTTCAATACTTTGCAAACCCTAGAATACGATGAAAAGTAAACAAGAACACGCGAGACACAAGATTTATCCCGAGGTTCGACCCCACACAGGGATCTACGTCCTTGTTGAGGAGTCCACGGAGGATCGGGTCTTCACTAACCCTTCCCTCGAGGGTAATCACCACGGAGGCTGATCTTCACCACTAAGATTGTTCAAGGGGGCTTTCTCACACGTTGAGGGCTCCCCAAGGATTACAAGAACAAACTCCACCAAACACACTCAAAATATGTACAATAATCAACGAGAGTGTGCGAGAGATCAAACCCAAGAGCTCAAGATCGTGTAGAACAAATTCTCTCCTTTGTCCAATCCCTAATCCTCAAAGATTTGATCCTTTTTGGTTTAGAATGAGTGGAGAGATGTATTTTTGGGCTCTTGGGATATGTAACGGTGCAGGGAGTCTAGAGATGGTGTTGTATGGACGTACACCTCTATTTATATTAGGATTTCCGAACGTTACCATTAGGGTTTGCGAAGTTCGTACTAGTCCGTGGTGGACACCATACTAGTACGGTGTGCGGTGTGTGGAAAACCCTAAGTGTTGATAGATACCGAACTAGTCCGTTAACTTGCGGACTAGTCCAATTTTAGTCAGAGAGATTTCAGACTAGTTCGGTGAATATTGGACTTGTCCGGTGTGGTGGAAAACTGTTCAACTGAGGACAAGTCCGCACTTGGAGGACTTGTCCAATTTTTAGTCACAGGATTATCGGACTTGTCCGGTGGTTATCGGACTTGTCCGGAGTGGTGCAGCTGTGAAGTACTGCAGACAAGTCCGTGTTGGTGGACTTGTCCGATTTCTGTGCAGAGAAATATTGGACTAGTCCGGTGATTATCGTACTAGTCCTCTCTTCCTGTGATTTGCGCAGTGAGTTTAATCATTTGTTCACTTGAGCTCTTGGCGTATGTTTCTCCAACACACTCCATACAAAATAATTCTAATCTTTTCAGCTCTTGAGCTCTTCCTTTTGGATCCTCATTCTCCTTTCTTTTTGTGCTTTCTTCCTAATTGCTTTAAAACATGCGCTCATCTCAACAATTTTGTTAGGATATCATTTGTTTGTCATTAATCAACCAAAACCCACAAGGGATTCCTAGATGCACTTTCAATCTCCCCCTTTTTGGTGATTGATGACAACCAATTGAGATTAAACAAATATGATGAAAAATTCAAATTTTCATAAAGTGTGCACATATGAATTTTGGGCAAAATAGTCAATGTAGAAGTAATACATATGTGCACTCTTTATGGTGGGGTGCAAAAGCTATGTGTGTGAGCAGTAATACCGATGTGAATGATATAAGGAGCATAATCATAACATCATCAAGGATAACAAGCACACATAGCAATTTTAAAGCATAAACCATTGATCATAGTACGACATAATCATCATTTCACAAAACATGTTCAAAAGCATGATGAGAGCATAATTTTGGTTTTACAAGATTAAAAGCATGGCAGAGTAGCAACAAAACAAAAAAGAAGAACATATGTCTCTCTCTCAAACTAATGCTACAACCTAAGACTACCCCTCAATCTCTCCCCCTATGGCATCAAGTTACCAAAAAGGAAGAGAAGGAGGGATCTACTCGTTGTCGCCGCCTTCATCCGTGTTGTTGTTCCTTTCTTCATCTTCTTCATTAGGCTGAGGAGGAGGATGAGTAGAACCACTTGTTGTGCCCCTAAGGCCAAAGTAGGCAATCTTAGAAGGAGAGAGAGGTGGAAGCCCCGAAAAGTCAGAGTCAGAGTCTTCAGAGATAACTGGAGATCCAACCAGCTCAATCTCCAGTTTTTGGCATATTGCTTCGACATTGTCCTTCATGTATCTCATTTGCTCTTTTCTTGCCTTATTCATCTTATGAAGCTTCACCTCAGTTTTGCAGCAAGAACCAAATACAACAGCCAAGTATTACATAATCCCACTAGCAGACCCTTTATGAGATGGAGGGGCCCTTGAGCTAGAGGGAGGTCTTGCCTCTCCTTGGGCTCTCCTAGGAGCCTCTTCACTTGATGCAGGTGAGGGAGCAGTTGGGAGAGTAGCTTGAGGCGGCTTCTGAGGCCTCAAAACAGTGTGCTCCACATCCTTCACAAACTCAATCCCTGTGACTTTTCTATCATAAACATGATGTAGGGCGCATAGCCACAGGAGGGGTTGGGAGTGCAAGAGATGTTCACCATGTCATTCCAAATGTAGTTGAAGATATCAAACTTCCTTCTCCTGCTAATGACTTTCATCAAGGTTCTCAAGTAACCTTGAACACTTCCTACATCTCCATCTTTAGGAGCAATAGTCTTCCGAAGCAATCGATTTAGGACAATGAAGAATGGCTTCATGTTCTTGGTTGAGGGAGGATTGTTACAGAGACGAGTGTCATAGAGGAACTCCATCTTGACCTTCTCCAGAGTACTGTCATTGTGGATCACAATCTCATTATTACAGGTGTCCACAAGATGCAGCAACCTGGCAATTTCAACATAAGTGACTGTGTATTTGGATCCATGTGTCATCCAAGTCACTCTTTCTTCACCTAAGCTGGTAAAGTAATAGGTGGCAAAAAATTGAGCTATAACTTCATCATTCCAGTCGTATCTAAAGGAAAACAGGTCCTTTAGACCATGCCTCTCTGCAGCCTGTACCACCCCATCAAATGCATCACAGCTCTTCTTTTCAAAATAGTTACAGTCATCCATTGGCTGCGAACCACTAGAGTCTTCATATTAAGGTAAACAATGTTGTAGTAGTCCGAGTGTAAGTGACTCCAAAATCACGGACCAACAGCCACTTTCCCACTGTTGTAAGCATCAATCTTTCTGAATTTCCATGCCACATCACTACCCTTGCCATTAAATCTCTCTTCTGAGGAGTTCCTACTCCCTTGTCTCGGAGATGTCATCTTCAAGGGACCAATTCGGTGAGAGGCAAGCTCCTTTCTTTTGTCCTTCACTTGGCGTGAAGCCGTCGAGCTGGATACAACCACATCTTTGCCCTTGGAAGATGGTTTCTTAGTCGGGACTTTTCGCCTCACCCGAGGTGGAGTGGGTGAGGGCTCAACAGCACGATCTTGCCTCCTTTTCGTGCGATCTGTCGTAGCACGAGGCAAGAGCTCTTGATCCATCTTGGTCTCAAAGTCGGAGAGGTTCTCATTTGATGTCAACATGATCCTGACAAGGAAGAGATAAAGGACATGGATAAGCAAGGATGACAAGGAATTGCATTGAGTTGAGATATGCTAGGGTTTTGATTAGGGCATACCGGACTCGTCCGCTCCGAGAACGGACTAGTCCATTATGCGGCTGTTCCAAGCCTAGCTAAACGAAATTGGTGATTATTCAATGAAAAGTGATCTAAGGTAAATGGAATACATCAATAAAACATGTATTGGTAAGAGGTATTAAGCTATTGGAGCAAAAATCAAGAAAAATCTAAGGTTTAGGGTTTGGTGAGAAAATTTACCAAATCCTTCGATTTGAGGAGTTGAAGGAGTTCTTGGTGCGGATTAGTTTGGGGTCTTCGATCCCCTTGCAGTGGAGATTGATTCCCACAGAGACTTGAGCGGATTTGATGGAGAACTTGCAAAATCGCCTTGGGAGCACTTGAGTGAGGAGAGAGAACGTGAGGGAAGTTGTGAGGAAGAAGAAGGAGAGGTCTGCGCTGGTCCTAAGGGGTTATGGAGTCAAAATGCCGTACTAGTCCGTGGTCAGACCGGACTAGTCCGGACTAGCGGACACTCCTCGGACTAGTATGCAATGTGCGGACTAGTCCGGGGTAACCACGGGCTAGTCCATGGTCACCTGGACAGAAAATTATATAAACCTTTTGTATATATCCGAGGGTGTCTAAAAAGAAATAGGACACAAAAACACACAAATATTCTTGATGAATATGATCAGTAAACATACAACAGTCAACCTATGACCATAATTCATGAAGATCAAATAATTAACATAGTTTTTCGGAGAAAATAGAGAAAGATGATTTTTCAACACAATCCACTTGATTTTGAAGATGGCATACTAATATGGAAGTTTTCAAGCCACGTTCCGAGCATTGAGGATATTTAGTTCATTTCGGAGCTCACAAAAGTGTTTTTCATCAAGTGGCTTGGTGAAGATATCGGCTAGTTGTTTCTCAGTTTTGACATGAGAAATGGCTATGACTCCTTTCGTTGAATGGTCTCTCAAAAAATGATGTTGGATATCAATATGTTTGGTTCTAGAGTGCTCAACAGGGTTATGTGTAATTTTAATGGCACTCTCATTATCACAAAGAAGCGGAATACGGTTCGTATTGTAACCTTAGTCCCTTAGAGTTTGTCGCATCTAAAGGAGTTGTGCACAACAACTCCCAGCTGCAACATACTCCGCTTCAGCTGTGTACAAGGCAATAACGTTTGTTTATTGGAGGACCAAGAAACTAGGGACCTACCTAGAAATTGGCAAGTACCGGAGGTGCTTTTTCTGTCTACCTTGCATTCGGCATAATCTGCATCGGAGTATCCAATGATATTGAATTTTGAACCTTTAGGATACCAAAGGCCTAGGTTGGGTGTATGAACTAAATATCTCAAGATCCTATTTACAGTTGTCAAATGACATTCCTTAGGATTGGCTTAAAACCTTGCACACAAACATACACTCAACATGATATATGTCCTAGATGGACATAAATAAAGTAGAGAGCCAATCATGGAACGGTATACCTTTTGATCCTTGTTAGGTCCATCTTCATTGAGGTCTAAGTGTCCATTTTTTGCCATGGGAGTCTTTATGGGCTTTGCTTTGTCCATGCCAAATTTCTTGAGAATGTCTTGGGTGTACTTTGTTTGGCTTATGAACGTTCCTTACTTTAGTTGTTTCACTTGGAATCTGTGAGACCTATGTGTGATGGATACATTGGCTTTGACAATAAAAGTTTTGAATGCGGCTATAACATCTTTTTGGTAAGGTCCGACTCCAGCTCCGAGCTTCTGCAAGGTCCGACAATAGGACTGACTTTCTTTGTCTAGCTCCGACATGTTTTTGGGTAGCTCCGGTGAGATTTGTCTTTAGCTCCGGCATGTCTTTGATAGCTCCGGGCATGTCTTTGTTAATCTCCGATATGTTTTGCTAGGTCCGACTTATGTTGGTTAGCTTTGACATGTTTTTCTAGCTCCGACTTTTGGGAGGACTAGTTACGACTAGTTTTGTTAAGCTCTGGCGCTAGGTTGTACTAGCTTTGGTAAGCTCTGGTACTAGGTTGTACTAGCCTTGGTAAGCTCCGGTGCTAGGTTGTACTAGCTTTGGTAAGCTCCAGCACAAGCTGCGGTTAGCTTTGGCTAGGTTCGGAGCTTGATCGCAATGTTCCTGCTTTTATCTTGCAATGTTTCGAACTTGCTTTATATTCTTAGAAAGATTGCTTAGTATTCATTTGCTAAGTTTTTGGTGCGTTTTGGCTGATATCGTTTTGATATGCTTTGCAACATGCTTATGTGAGGTGCTCACGTAAGGTGTTGTGTTCGGAAATGACTTGAGTCAAGTCGCGGACTTGGGCTCGTACGGATTGGTTGTTTATTCATGTGCCGGTGTTGCTTGAGTTCAAGACATGGCTGGTGACGGGATCTATTGAACTAGTCTTAGGGAGAACATGAGGTTCAACAATCAAGTTCGGGAGGAATTGTGGTTGAGTTGATCGGGAGGTTGCGCAACATGTTTGAATCAAGAACAATGCATATGAAGGTATCGTGGACGTCATTGGAAGATGTTTGCACGTGTGCAAGGAGTGCATGGACGTGGTTACATGGTTCCGAGGCGTGATGAAGATATGTGGACGTAAAGAATTGGTCGGAGAGGTCCAACCGACTAGGTTATGGACTCAGGCTGTGGCTGAGTCGGGTTTGACTCAAATATGGAAATATTTGAGTTGGTTATGATAGGATTTCGTGTGGGTCACGAATTTGAGTTGTTTTAGGAATGTGGGATACATTCCAAAGGTGTTTGGAAGTCTTAAGATTGCTTCTATCTGCGTATAGAAGAGTCCTAAGCAGTTATGGAAAATTTCGATTCGTGATCTAAGTAGGATTAGAGTCCTAGTTGAGATTGGGTTGGTCTAAGGTCTGGTTATATAAGCAAGGGAGGCCAAAGCTCGTGGTGCAAGACTTTGGGGCTTTTGTGTTCTATTGAATAAAATTTGTAGTTTGAAGGAACTTTTGTGCCTTGTTCGTCCGACTTGTTCCAAACAAGTTTTACTCGTCGAGTTTCTGGACAGCACTATCTTTCGTCGGTGGTTTTATCGTAACTCGAGTTTTACAGATCCAATTGACGTGATTCTTTTTAGTTTGTCTTCAAAACTTTATTATCTATTATCTATCAAAATTCCACAATCATTGGATTTGTGGTTTCTGATCTACACAAGTTTCTTTGCAGCATTCCATAACTGTTTTTCTCGGGTAGGACAGATTGACCTTTGTTCGATCTTTTGATCATAACTTGAGTTTCTCTCGACGGATTTGAGTGATTCTTCTTGTGTTTTCTTCTTGACTTGATTCTCGCTGATATATATCACTTTTGTCCCGGTGAAACACGTTTAGATTAGTCTCACACACGATTTATTTAATAGATAGTTTTTCTGCGGAAGGGGTTGGGATTTAATTGTTTCCGCTGCGTAAGATTTTTAAATCTACCATTCACCCCCCTATGGAAGATTTTCAAGTGCTCTTCGATCCTACAATTGGTATCAGAGCCACGGTGCTCTAATCATTGTGATTTGCACGTGTTTTTGACTAATCATCATGGAGAAATACTCCGCCAAACCTTGTGTGTTTGCTGGTATTGATTTTTAGGTTTGGAAGGCACGCATGGAGGCTTTCATCCAGGCGCAAGGCTTCGCAATATGGGAGAAGGTGTACAAGCCTTACGAAGTGCCACCAAACGATCAAGTTACGGCTATAAACCTACGGGGCATTGACAACTACAACAAAGCCCGAAACTTGATCATCCAAGGACTCACTCAGAGCGACTTCGACCGCGTTGCACATCTCCGATCAGCATACGATGTATGGAGAGCACTTTGTGACTATCACGAAGGATCCAACACAATCAAGGAGGTAAGGCAAGACATGTTCAAGAAAGAATACATGCGCTTCGAGATGCAACCCGGTGAGTCCATTGATGATCTCTTTGCTCGCTTTAACAAAATTCTCAGTAACTTGCATAGTTTCAACGTTAATCTTTCTGATGCTCAAAATGCTAGGCAACTTCTTAGTGCATTAGACATGTCAATCTAGGAGATGAAAGTTGCATCTATTCGTAAATCTACTATCATGAGTACACTTACTTTAGATGTGCTTTACTCTAAACTCATAAAATTGACATCTTATAATGTAAGATCCCGAATAACTCTTTTGCATTTGTCTCACAAGGTGATATGCCTAGCTTCGGCCAATCATCATCTTGCAATACTCTTGCTTTGTTGTCCTTACTAACCCTGGAGCAGATCGAGGAATTTCCAGAAGAGGAGTTAGCATTAATCTCTACTAGGTTCTCAAAAGCATTACAAAATGTGAGAACTAGAAGGAGAGGAAGCTCTGGACCTCAACACTGTTTTGAATGTGGTAAGACAGGACACTTTCGTACAGAATGCCCTAACCTTTCAGGTCCTACTACCCATGAAGAAAAACAGAACAAGGTCTAGACCACCTCTGGAAACCCCAACAAGAAAAAGAAGGGTACCATAGGACGCAAGATGATTAACAGCTTCATCACTGCACTTCAAGAGCTCAGTTCAAGCGATGTAGACTTTGAAAGTGATGAAGATGATGATGATCTGACCAACTTATGCTTCATGGCGGGCAAAAAAAGATCAAGATAAAGATCAAGTCAGGAGGATGTAGAACACAATAGTGACGATGATGAGGTATGTTCTACCTGTAATGAAATGTGTGATACAATTTCTCGCGCAACTATTATTGTTACAAAAAAGGACAAAAAGCTTAGGGATAATGCTGCTAAAATTGAAACACTAGAATCTGAAGTCAACCATTTGAAAACCTTGATTCCTAGTGATGATTGTCCCTCATGTGATTTAATCTATGAACAATTGTCCACACTAAGAACTGCACACTCCTCCACTCTGGATAGACTTGAACTTGAAATTGAAAAGAATAAAAAGCTTGCTGCACTTGACATTGGAAACTTAAAAGATGCTTCTTGTTCTACAATTGATTTGCATTGTTCTAGTGTGATGATCTTGAAAAGAAACTAAAAGATGTTATGAAGGAAATTTCAATATTGAATAATGCTTTACGTTCTCATGAAGTTAAATATTGTTCCAATTGCAAATTTAAAGGAAAAACTTAATGTGAAAATTGCCTTGATTTGTCCGACAAACTTGATAACATGCATAGGACATTAGATCGGTTTTGTAATGGGAATAAGAACCTAAACTTGCCGCTGGATTCTTCCAAGTCTTACAAAGATAAAACTGGTTTAGATTTTGATTCTCATGCTCATGCTAAGGCACATCCACCTAAAATTGTAAAGCCATTAGGAAGTGGTTTGATTCAAATAGTTCCTAAACAAAAAGAAGTGGTTTTCAAATCTACAGGGGTGTTGTCTTATTCGGTTTCAAATAAAAATGTTGTTTGCTCATCTAGACATGAACACAAAGTTAAATTTCATTGTACCTACTGTGGTAGAGATGGTCATGTCATAGATTTTTGTTATAGACTAGCTAAACAACAGAAAAGGGAAAGAATGATTGCTAGATCTCATAACTTTCATGCAAAATTTGTTGCACATATTAAACCGAATGCCAGGAATATGCAATCTGCTGTGATGAGTCAAAAACATTCAAATTTTACCTCCGGACCTTCTGTTTTTGCCTCCGGAGCTACTGATTTTTGTGCTACTCAAGTAACATCTTATAGGTCAGTAGTTAAGAGTAAAAAACCTCAAACTTTGACTCATAAACCTGCTGTTTTATCTCAGCTTTCGCGTGTTTTTCCTGCTGCACGTCGTGTGACTAAGTACTGGATTCCTAAATGCCTTTTGAGTAACTCCAGTATTGAGTCATCGACGTATTGTGCTTCTGTGTAGGTTACACGTTTGAGGAAGGAGAACATTTGAATTGTGGATTCAGGTTGCTCACGCCATATGACCGGTAACAAAGATTGGTTCTCCTCCCTCTCTTTTGTGTCACGTGTAGAGAATGTTACTTTTGCCGATAATTCTTCAACTCCTATAATTGCTAAGGGTTCGGTTAGAGTAAATGATCACTACACTTTGAAGGATGTGGCACTTGTCAAAAATTTGAAATACAACTTACTTTCTGTTTCACAATTGCTAGATAAAAATCTGGAAATTATTTTCAATAAAAACTGCTGCAAAGTTGTAGGTTCAAATAGTGAGCTTATTTTTAACATGTCTCAGTTTGAAAGAGTTTTTAAAGCTGATTTTGATATGTCTTCCTATAAGCATAGGTGTCTAGTTGCTAATGATTCAAAGGACTTATATTTTTGGCATCGTAGACTTGGTCACGTAGGCTTTGATCACCTAATGCGTGTTAGTGCTCTTGATTGCATACGTGGGCTGCCTAAGCTTAAAGGGGACACAGAAATTGTGTGCTCTTCTTGTAGACATGCTAAGATGGTTGCAGGTTCACATACTCCTCTCACAATGATCATGCAACTGAACTGGGTCAACTTTTGCACCTTGACACCGTAGGACCTTCACGTGTTCAATCCTTAGGAGGTAAATGGTATGTTCTTGTTATTATTGATGATTATTCTAGATGCTCTTGGGTTTACTTTATGGCGTCTAATAATGAAGCTTTTATTCACTTTAGAACTTTATTTCTTAGATTATCAATTGATCACCCAGGATCTTTAAAAGCAATTAGAAGTGATAACGGAACTGAATTTAAAAAGCAATCTTTTGATCACTTTTGTGCTGAAAATGGAATAGATCATCAATTTTCTTCACCATATGTACCTCAACAAAATGGTGTTGTAGAAAGAAAGAACAGAACCTTAGTTGAGATGGCTAGGACTATGCTTGATGAATATCAAACTCCTAGGAAATTTTGGGCTGATGCGATTGCAACCGCTTGTTATGTCTCAAATCGTGTTTACTTGCACGCTAAGATAGGTAAAACACCATATGAGCTCCGGTTTGGACATAGGCCTAGTGTTACGCACTTTCGGGTCTTTGGTTGCAAATGCTTTGTTAAGAAACATGGTAATCTTGATAAATTTGAACCTAGATCCATTGATGGCATGTTTCTTGGTTATCCATCTCATACTAGAGGATACCGTGTGCTTTTACTTGACACTAAAAAAATTGTGGAGACTTGTGAAGTGTATTTTGATGAATCTAGCCCAGGTACTAGCTCAAACATTGCAGGTCCAGATCCATATCCGCAGGGGAGAGCATTTTCGTTGAAGATGAGGAAGAGGTGGAGCTGCTGCCCAAAAATTCAGCAGCTAATGACATTTTTTGAGCTCCTGATTTTGATTCACAGCCAGCACCAACGACCACCATTGCTGGTCCAGATCCTCCTCAAGTCACAAGCTCATCGATTTGTGATGAACATGAAGAAGAAGCTTGTTAAATGTCCACTCCCCTCCGGGTTCTCAAAATTCATCCTCCACAACAAATTATTGGAAGCTTGCGCGAACGAGTTACACGGTCCAGGTTTTGCAATCCAAACTCTCATGCTCATTCTACTCATGTTGCTTCTTTTGAACCCAAAGATATATCACACACACTCACTAATGAATCTTGGATTATTGCCATGCAAGAAGAGTTAGAAAATTTTGAAAAAAAAATAATGTTTGGAAACTTGTACCTCTTCCTCCTCAAGGTCACACTTTAATTGGAAATAAATGAGTGTTTAAAAATAAACAAAGTGAGGATGGGGTTGTGGTTAGGAATAAGGTTAGGTTGGTTGCTCAAGGTTTCACTCAAGTTGAAGGTCTAGATTTTGATGAAACTTTTGCTCCTGTTGCTAGATTAGAAGCCATAAGAATTTTGTTAGCTTTTGCTGCATCTAAAGGTTTTAAGCTATATCAAATGGATGTTAAAAGTGCTTTTCTTAATGGCTACATAAATGAGGAGGTTTATGTCAAACAACCATCGGGTTTTGAAATTTCAGATTTTCCTAATCATGTTTACAAACTGTTCAAAGCCTTGTACGGGTCTCAAACAAGCCCCTAGAGCATGTATGATAGGTTAAAAACATTCTTACTTGAAAAGGGGTTTACCATGGGCAAGGTTGATAAAACTCTTTTTGTGCTTAAGCATGGCAATGACTCATTATTCGTTCAAGTGTATGTGGATGATATTATCTTTGGTTGTGATTCTCATGATCTTGTGTCCAAGTTTTCAGCTATGATGACTTCAGAATTTGAGATGAGTATGATGGGAGAACTCACATACTTTTTGGGGCTGCAAATCAAGCAAACCAACGAGGGTACCTTTGTGCATAAAACGAAGTATACAAAAGACCTCCTAAGGCGCTTCAACATGGACAAAAGCAAGCCTCTTCGGACACCAATGGGAACAACAACAACACTTGAACTTGATGAAGATGGTGAACCCGTGGATCAAAAAGGATATAGAAGCATGATCGGATCACTTTTGTACCTCACGACATCAAGACCGGACATACAATTCAGTGTATGTCCTTGTGCATGGTTTCAAGCATCCCCACGTGCTTCACATCGTCAAGCCATCAAAAGGATTCTTAGGTACTTACATGGAACTCAAGAATTTGGCATTTTTCTTCCTTCTTCCTCAACCGTTACTTTGAAAGCTTTTTCCGATGCTGATTTTGGAGGTTGTGGATTGATATGAAAAATACTTCCGGTGCTTGTCATTTTCTTGGTAATTCACTTGTTGCTTGGTCCTCTAGAAAACAAAATTCAGTTGCACAATCCACAGCCGAATCTGAATATGTAGCTGCTGCTAGTGCTTGCTCACAAATTCTTTGGATTGTTCAAACACTTAAGGACTATGGAGTTGATCTAGATAGTGTTCTACTGTTTTGTGATAACACAAGTGCCATTTGCATTGTTAAAAACCCCGTGCAACATTCTAGAACTAAGCACATTGACATTAGGTATCACTTCTCCGTGATAATGTCAAAAAAGGAAACATTGTGCTTTACCATGTAGATACCGAACAACAATTGGCTTACATTTTTACATAACCTTTGGATTTATCTCGTTTTTGTTATATTCGTAGTGAAATAGGGGTTATGCATCCTCATGGCTTAAATATAGGGGGAGTTTTGAAATTTGGGAAGTCTATGTCTGAATCTGAAATTAAAATAATATGAGCATAGTATTTCATACATATATGACTTTGTGATTCCTTTTACATGCTGAAAGTTCTTACTACATTACTCGTGTTATACATTTTGTAGTTTTTGCCATGACTCATAATTGGAATAATTACTTACACTAAATCTGGTCATGGTTGAACTTTCTTGCTGTTTTGAACTTGTTGCATGCTCACAAGTGCTTTTAATCATAAAGAGTTAATCAAGTAATCAACTCACATGTTGAGTTTTTGTGAACAAATATAAGTTGAGAAAAGATCAAGAGAATATTCATGCATCACACTTCTTCTTTTGAGATGGCTTATCATTGCACTTAGATGTGAACTTGGAAGAAGTTGTGTATGACTAAAACCATGTCCTTAATCTTCTGATTGTCAAATGATATAGGCTTAGCTTGGTTGGTTAGAGTAAGGCAGATGCGCATATAATCTCTTGTAAATATCATATGATCTAATTTTGTGCCTTGAAAAATAATAAAATGCAGCAACAAGTGTCATGCTTTCAGGTATTGAAATAGTTAAGTTCGTGAGATCATGACTTGCTTAATTTGAAAATTACATTTGATCTCTAGCATGGCTTACACTACTTTATGTATTTTATTGATGTGATAATGTAAGTTACTTGATAGTATGGCTTGGATGAGCTTTGTTTTATATGTATATGTTATAATATGCTCATAACAAATAAAAATTTCTCTTTTGAACCTTGCTGAATACATTGTCAAAGGGGGAGAGATAATATGGTGAATTATGCAAGGGGGAGAAATATGTATAGGGAGAGAAATTTATTTCTATCTCATCTCATTTGATTTTCAAAAAGGGGGGAAATTGTTCTCAAAACTTTTCATGCCAATGTTCGGATTTTAGTTGGTGTTGCCAATGCATTCATCAAGGGTGAGATTGTGAGACCTATGTGTGCTGAATACATTGGCTTTGACAATAAAAGTTTTGAATGCGGCCATAACATCTTCTTAGTAAGGTTCGACTCTAGCTCCAAGCTTCTGCAAGGTCTGGCAATAGGTCCGACTTTCTTTGTCTAGCTTCGACATGTTTTTGGGTAGCTCCGGTGAGCTTTGTCATTAGCTCCGGCTTGTCTTTGCTAGCTCCGGGCATGTCTTTGTTAAGCTCCGATATGTTTTGCTAGGTCCGACTTATGTTGGTTAGCTTCGATATGTTTTTCTATCTCCAACTTTTGGGATGACTAGTTCCGACTAGTTTTGGTAAACTCTGGCGCTAGGTTGTACTAGCTTTGGTAAGCTCCGATACTAGGTTGTACTAGCCTTGGTAAGCTCCAGCGCTTGGTTGTACTAGCTTTGGTAAGCTCCGGCTCAAGCTCTGGTTAACTTTGGCTAGGTTCGGAGCTTGATCGCAATGTTCCTGCTTTTATCTTGCAATGTTTTGAACTTGCTTTATATTCTTAGAAAGATTGCTTAGTATTCATTTGCTAAGTTTTTGGTGCATTTTGGCTGATATCGTTTTGATATGCTTTGCAACATGCTTATGTGAGGTGCTCACGTAAGGTGTTTTGTTCGGAACAGACTTGAGTCAAGTCGCGGACTTGGGCTCATACGTACTGGTTGTTTATTCATGTGCAGGTGTTGTTTGAGTTCAAGACATGGATGGTGACGGGATCTATTGAACTAGTCTTAGGGAGAAGATGAGGTTCAACAACCAAGTTCAGGAGGAATTATGGTTGAGTTGATCGGGAGGTTGCGCAACATGTTTGAATCAAGAACAATGCATATGAAGGTATCGTGTACGCCATTGGAAAATGTTTGCACGTGTGCAAGGAGTGCATGGACGTGGCTACATGGTTCTGAGGCGTGATAAAGAGATGTGGACGTAAAGAATTGGTCGGAAAGGTCCAACAAACTAGGTTATGGACTCAGGCTGCGGCTGAGTCGGGTTTGACTCAAATATGGAAAGATTTGAGTTGGTTATGATAGGATTTCATGTGGGTCACGAATTTGAGTTGTTTTAGGAATGTGGGATACGTTCCTAAGGTGTTTGGAAGTCTTAAGATTGCTTCTATCTGCGTATAGAAGAGTCCTAAGCAGTCATGGAAAGTTTCGATTCATGATCTGAGTAGGATTAGAGTCCTAGTTGAGATTGGGTTGGCCTAAGGGCTGGTTATATAAGCAAGGGAGGCCAAAGCTCGTGGTGCACGACTTTGGGGCTGTTCCTCTTGTGTTCTATTGAATAAAATTTGTAGTTTGAAGGAACTTTTGTGTCTTGTTCGTCCGACTTTTTCCAGACAAGTTTTACTCGTCAAGATTTTGGACAGCACTACCTTTCATCGGTGGTTCTTTTTGGTTTGTATTTACAACTTGATTATCTAAAATTTGTCAAAATTTCACAGTCATTGGATTTGTGGTTTCTGATCTACACGAGTTTCTTTGCAGCGTTCCATAACTGTTTTTCTCGGGTAGGACAGATTGACCTTTGTTCGATCGTTTGATCATAACTTGAGTTTCTCTCAACGGATTTGAGTGATTCTTCTTGTTTTTTCTTTTTGACTTGATTCTCTATGATATATATCACTTTTGTCCCGATGAAACACGTTTATATTAGTCTCACACATAATTTATTTAACAGATTGTTTTTCTGCCGAAGGGGTTGGGATTTAATTGTTTCCGCTGCGTAAGATTTTAAATCTACCATTCATCCCCCTCTGGTAGCTTTTCATGTGCTCTTCGATCCTACAGAATCCCAAAAAGTATCTTTACTCTCCCATCATGGACATCTCGAATCTATCTATCATGATCTTACTAAATTCTTGACAGAAAGATTTGTTAGTTAAACCAAATATGATATCATCAACATAAATTTGACAAATGAATAAATCATCATCAAAGTCCTTGGTAAACAAAGTGTAACCCACTTTACCAATTTTTAAGCCATTTTCAACTACAAAATCTCTAAGGCACTCATACCAAGCTCTAGGAGCTTGTTTGAGGTCATAGAGAGCCTTACGCAGTTTGTACACATGGCCGGGGTACTCTTGATCTTCAAATCTGAGGGGTTTCTCCATGTACACCTCTGAAAGCATCTAGGCCCCATGAGGTACGGTTTCGGTGATTAATGACAACCATTCGTTATTACTAATGAATTTTTGAATGCAAGGTCTCAATGACACTCAATCAAATGAAATCAAAATTACATTGGAGACCCATATAAAATCAACAAATGAGATCAAATCAAAACATATGATGACAAGAAGTGAAAGCTCTAACTTGATATCATTCCATGCTTGAAGACAACCAAAAAAACATTTCCAACAAGTGTCAAAGAGGTCACAAGTTCAAAATTCCAAAAGAACAACTCAAAACAACTCGAAGTCAACAAGTTTAACACACCGGATCAACCGACGTTCTATAAGTTGACTACATCGGTCAAGTTGGTTCAATTGAAGAAGAAGACCTCAGACAAATGCACTCACCGGATCATCCGATGTGAGTGGCTCAGTGACATCGGTCCATTATCACAGATTGCAATACCATTGGACCAAGTGAAGCACCGGATCATCCGATGTACAAACTTACATACATCGGTCAATCACTCCAGTATGCCTCAAGATCAAGCAAAATTATGGAGGAAGAGCCACCGGATCATCCGATGAGTAGAGAGATCAACATCGGTCTAACAACGGTCATATCTGACACAGTGACATCAGCTAATTTGGCTTTGACCGATGACAACTGAAGGGGAGACATCGGATCATCCGGTGTTCGCAGAGAAGTGATGTCAGCCTACTTTTCCAACGGCTATCTCGTGGAGGCTGGCTATTTATACCCCTTCAACCTGTCAAATCGACAAGACTTGAAGCCCAGACATACTCTACACATCCTAGAGCATTCAAGCAATAGAGCAATCACTTTTACATCATTTGTTCATCATTTGTACACCAAGAGATAGGCTAGAACTAGCTAGAGATAGTGCTTGGGTGCCTCCACTCTAGGTGATTGGAGTCTCTAGCATAGTGAGAGCCACAAGGGAGTGTCCCTTGGTGTGTGTAACTTCCGGAGCTTGCCAAGAGGATTGTGGAAGCCCGGAGGATCCCAAAAGTGTACAAGGCTTGAGCTCCACCTTGCCAAGGTTGGCGAACGGAGAAGAATAGTGAAGAAGCCCCTAGTCTCGGTGACTTGGGAGTGGCAAAACCCTTCGGTGGGTGTCACAACATGGACGTAGGAAGATCCTTGTGATCTTACCGAACCACGGGATAAACTCCGTGTCCCTTGAGCGTTTGCATCCCTCTCCCTTTTTACTCTTATGCAATCTTCATTCCGCAACATTAAATTATATTGATTGCATAGTTTAATTGCATAGGGAATTGGGCTTTAAGTTGTTAAGTGCTTAATTGTCTTAAAATTTGAAAGAAAGCCCAATTCACCCCCCTCTTGGGCGTTTCGATCCTTACAACCTCCTCCTTAATCGGTCCATTGAGAAAGTGTAACACCCTCATTTTCATACATCATGCCTTGCATACACTCATATACATGTTTAACATTAACCCACAACAAGAGGAACGAGTTTAAAATTGATTTGGAACAAAACCGCACCTAAAATGCTGAAAAGTGCGGACTAGTCCGATTTTACTCAGGACTAGTCCGATTTCTCTCTGACTAAAAACAGACTTGTCCATTTTTGCTGTGGACTAGTCCGATTTTGCCTCTGGAAACTTTCGGACTTGTCCGATTATGTGCGACTAGTCCGATATTCCAAGAATCTTTGAAAATTTGCTAAGTCCCTGGACTTTTTCGAACTAGTCCGGTGTTCCAGCAGACTTGTCCGTTTTCCTCTCTGGCTAAAGTTGGACTTGTCTAATTTTTGGCCAAACTTGTCCGATTTTCTCTATGGACTACTTCGAACTAGTCCGGTCCTTTTCGGACTTGTCCGATATTTCACGACTCCGAGTTGATCTTTTGTTTTACGACTTGTTTTTGGATTTCACATTAAGTGGGCCTAGGGATGTCGTTCCTAACTCTTTTAGAGGCCATGTGGGACCCTAAACCGGCCTCTACTCATCCCAAACTCAAAATCCATCTAACCCTAGCCTCCACCTCTATATAAACAACCCCACCCCTTGGCTTGACATCTATTTGCCACTTTTCCACCCCACCAAAACCCTAGTTCGTGGAGAGCCGCCATCAAGGAGGGAGGAGGAGATCCCAAGCAAGAAGAAGAAGAGGAGGAAATGAAAGAGAATCAAGATCTCCACCAAGCTTTCGTTCTTCATCACCAATTCATCTCCAAGTTCTTCATCAACCCTAGATCATCAAGATCCAAGTGTTACCTCCAAGTTTATTGATTCATTGGAGTTCTAAACATCTGGTATACCTTCTATACTCTTTTCCTTACGTGAATTCAACCCCTAATCTCCAAATTTACGTCGATCTAGAAAACCCTAGTTCGCTAGTTCTGCGAAGTGCGAACTAGTCCGACCTTCTGCAGACTAGTCCAATTTTGCTGACTAAGTTGTGTTGAATTGATTCTAAAATTAGATCTAATCAACTCCAAACCTGTATAAACTTGTTAAAAGCTATTAGAACTAGTTAGTTATCATTAAAAGAAATCCATTAACAAGTTCTACCTTGCATTTGCATTAATCATGCATGTCATGTCATATTGAGTAATATTTATGCACTCTTCGATTGTTTTTCTTGTCTTGTATGTTTATTGTGCGGATTAGACGGATTTGCGACAGAGAGTGCCGCGGAGGATCTACAACACCAAGAATCTGAGGGCTTTGACCCTAATCAACCGCAATAGCAAGGCAAGTGTCCTTGAAGCATATTGATCCTGTTTTAAAATAAAAGTTTTGTTTGCAAAACTGCATGCTTGTGTCAATTTGATGGAATCCTATGGTACTAGCATTGTTTAACCACCCTTGTCACCTGGAATATATGGTAGAGAGTCGGGAAGGGCTTTTTACCTTTTTGCTTCGCTTAATTAATTAGGATGGGAAAACAACACTACACATTTAATTATGCATTAATGTTATTCTGGTTAATGTGAACTGGTCAATATGATATTGTAATGGGTGATCTAAGCAAGCCTGGTAGGTGGATGGGTTGGATGTCATGGTGGTTTGCTTGCTTTAGATTTAAGGACCGGTTCATGCGAGAATAAGCCAGGACTACAGTGCCACCACGAGGCCAAGTATGGGTGCGGCGTAGCTGAATAATTAGGGCTTTGCTAGTGCTATTAGGACCATTAAGGATGCTTGGGGAAGGGGTAGTCGGATTGGGTTTGTTGATGATTAGTGGGACTACCCTGGGATCCAAATGGCTCAAGAGGGGGCCCTTGGTTGAAGATGTGCTCTGTAGGTGACATCACCACCGGTGAAACCTCAGTGGGGTCTAAATAGGCTAGTAATCCCTTTGTAAAGGCTATTTTGTGATCTCTTGGCCATACAACAAAGGAAGTGTAATTGGCATAAGGGAGGTTCTTTAGTCGCCGACGGGTGATGAAATCACAAACACGTGGGTAAAGCGGTACAAACTCTGCAGAGTCTAATAAAACTATCATGATAGCCGTGCTCCCGATTATGAGCACCTGAACAACTTCCATGATTAGAGGGAACTCGGTATTGGGATGGTTATGGTTGGAATTATGGTCATGGATGGTTATGAATTTAATTCTGGTATTGAATATAGATATTGGTATATGATGATGGATATGGAATATGGACTGGTATTATTATAACTATATGGCTTATGATGGGTTTATTTCATGTACATGTAATATATATTGCTTTTCAAATGTTTAAATGTACTTTTTAGCACTTAACCATTATTATATTCGTCATTTGAATCAGCCACATGTCAAACTTTCCACACTTGCTGAGTACGACATGTACTCACTCTTGCAATCCCCCCAACAGTTGCAGGTCAGGATTGGGAGTTTAATGGCAAAAATACGGAATTCTAGGTCGTGTCTACCGTCAGCTTTGCCTGTGGTGTTGATTGGAGCTGCGCTACCCATTGCTTATGCTGCCTAGCTGTTTAGTTTGCTTATTTAGTTTATATCCGCTGCATTAGTCAAACTTGTCATCAATATTCATTAGAGCTTGTATTCGAGGTTAATATGGTTTGTTTAATAAAATTTGGTTAATTAATCTTGTTTTTGGTAATTTTCTGTATACTCTTTTGTGAATGCGCTCGTGTATGTGTGTTGAACATCCTGGGCACACATATGCGTTCACTTGGTTCATTTTCGGAACCGAGTGTCACAGATTGGTATCAGAGCCAAAGGTTGACCGTAGGATGCAACCTAGATAGAATGGATAGTTTAGAGCACATAGGAGCACTCAGGAACCGATGTGTTTTGTTTGGTGTGCTGTTGCTATATATATTGTTTGCTTGTGTGTTTAATAGAGGATTTTGGGATGCTTTAGCATTTCCATGTCCACGTAGGCTAGTTAGTTGTCTAGTTTCATATCTCTTGATGCATATAGTTGGGGATGTTTTCTAATTCTTACCTATTGCTTTTCTTCAGATGGTGAGAACTCACAACCAGAGGGATGCTAATGATGGGGAAGAGAACCATGGAGTACCTCAAAACAACAATGGACAAGGACCTACTCAAGGAGCTATTAATATTGAGCAGCTATTGGCTATGTAGAACCAGCTCATGCAGACCATGATACAGACTATGGGACAGCTGCAGGCTGGCAACATCAACCATCAGCCCCACATGCCTCCACCGCCACCCCCACCCCCTCATAACCGGTTGGGAGAGTTTATGAGGACTAGGCCACCGACCTTTGCTCAATCTGCCGACCCTGGTTCAAGTAGTGACCCTGGTTCAAGTAGTGACCCTGGTTCAAGTAGTGACCCTGGTTCAATCTGCCGATGATTGGCTCAAGTCCGTGGAGAAGAGGTTAGCTATTGTCCAATGTAGTGACTGGGAGAAGGTCTTATTTTCTTCTCATCAACTAGTTGGAACAGCTGCGGATTGGTGGGATTCTTATTGCAATGCTCATGAGAATCAAGAGAGGATCACTTGGGCCGAAATCAAAGAGAGCTTCCGTTCTCATTATGTGCCCGAGGGTGTTATGATTTTGAAGAGGCAAGAATTTGAGAACTTAAGGCAAAGAAGATCAAGCGTGAGCAAATATCTCAATAAGTTCACTCAACTCTCAAGGTATGCGCCTGAGAATATGAGACGGGACAGCCGGAAACAATACTTATTCATGAGAGGCTTGAACAATGAGATCCAAGTACAATTGCTCAACTGTGATTATGCCAACTTTCAGAAGCTTGTGGACAAAGCAATTGTTGTGGAGAACAAGGTCCGTGAGATGGAGCAAGATAACAAGAGGAAGGCGCCATACCAAGGACAACAACAAGGAAGTAATGTGCGCCCTCGCTTTGCACCACCTAATACGCCTTATTTTAGCTCTTCTATTCCTGCTCAACGGCCTAGATTTGCACCGCACACAACTCAGTTTGTGCAGCAGTGCCCTGTCATGCAAGAACCTAGGCCTCCAATGCCTTTTGCACCTCGTGCTAACTTTCCTGGTGCCAATGCTCAAAACCAAGCTTGTCCCAATAATTCTGGTGGAGTTAAGAAGTGCTATACTTGTGGAGAAGCTGGACACTTTTGTAAGGATCGAATGCCCAAGAGGGGGGTGAATTAGGCTTCTTTTCACAAATTTTAAAGCAATAAAACTTAATTACTAAAAGCCCAATTCCCTATGCGAACAACCTATGCATTCAAGTGAAAAGTAACTTTGCGGTAAATGAAATGCATAAGTGTAAGGTGAGAGGAAGAGAATGCAAACTCCCGAGGAGACACGAGGATTTATCCTGTGGTTCGGCAAGATCATCAAGATCTTCCTGCATCCACGTTGTGGCACCCACCAAAGGGTATAGCCACACCCAAGTCACCGAGACTAGGGATCTTCACTATTCTTCTCCGTTTGCCAACCTCGGCAAGGTGGAGCTCAAGCCTTGTATAACTTGGTTCCTCTGGGCTTCCACAACCGTTTAGGCAAGCTCCGGAAGTCTCTCTCAATTACAACCACCAAGGGACACTCCCTTACAGCTCTCACTACACTAGAGATTCCAATCACCAAGAATGGAGGCACACAAGCACTACCTCTAGCTAGTTCTAGCCTATCTCTTGGTGTGTAAGTGGTGTAGATGATGTAGAAGTGGTAGCACAATGTCTTGAATGCTTGAGAATGTGTAGAGTATGTCTGGTAGTCAAGACTTATCAAATAGACTGGTTGAAGGGGTATAAATAGCCAGCCTCCACGAAATAGCCATTGGAAAAGTAGGCTGACATCATTGTTCTGCGAACACCGGATGATCCGATGTCTCCCCTTCAGTTATCATCGGTCAAATCCAGATTAGCTTATGTCATTGTGTCATATATGACCGTTGTTAGACCGATGTCGCACTTGTCTTCTCATCGGATGATCCGGTGGCACTTCCTCCAGAATTGGTTCAGACTTGATGTTACTGGAGTGATTGACCGATGTGTATATTGCTGTACATCGGAGGATCCGATGTTACACTTGGTCTAGGGATATAGCTTATTGTACTGATGGACCGATGTAACATTGTCTTTAATCATCGGATGATCCGGTGAGTACTTGGTTCTGAGGTCTTCTTCTTCTACTGAACCAACTCGACCGATGTGTTGTTCTCTGGAAACATCGGTTGATCCGGTGAGTTGATTTTGTTTGCTTCGAGTTGTTCTAAGTGATTCTTTTGTATTTTGCTCGATTGACCTCTTAGACATTTGATGGAGATATTCTTCTGATGATTGTCAAGCATTGAGTGTTGTCAATTATGGTTGAATAACTTTGACATATGAGCTTTTACTTCTAATCTTCATAACATTGATTGATCTCATAAAGTGATTGTTTAGGGGTCTCCAATGATCAGCAGTTGATGTTCATATTCATATAGATTTCATTTGATTGAGTGATATGGGAGACCTTGCATCCACAAATTCATTAGTAAAATCCAATGGTTGTCATTAATCACCGAAACCATACCTCATGGGATCCTAGATGCTTTCAATCTCCCCCTTTTTGGTGATTGATGACAACACGACAAGTGAAGCATAATAATAATGAATTTGACAGTACGAAACTCAAGAAGATATGCAATGAGTACAAGATATGGCATATTAAACTTGAAGACTCAAAAGAGATTAATAACGCGAAAGCTCAATCGATCAATAACTCAAGAGAATAAGCGGCACATGAATACTCAATGAATAGCAAATGAGTAGCAAAAACACCAAATTACAAAAGATATAGATAGAAACTCTGACTCCCCCTACAGCTAGGACTCCCCCTGAGACTAAGCTATCCTCCCCCTGACTCTTCTCTAACTCTTCTCCCCCTTTGGCATCAAGACACCAAAAAGGAATCCGAGTGCCTAAGAACCCTGAGAGCTCGGAGTGATGACAAACTGGTCACTGTCGGGGGTGCTGTCATCGGAGCTGCTTCCTGCTGCTGCGGCTGAGGCTGGAGTAGAGGTGGAGGGAGCTATAGGAGCCACTGTCGGTGCCTACTGAGCCTAGACTGCAGGAAGGGGGGCACTGACAATGAACGTTGGCGTCTACTGGAAAAGCATCGTGGCCGGCAGCGGAGAGTCGATAGGTGCACCCGGAGCAAGCAGTGGGGACATACTGATCGTCGGGATCGGCGTAGTCGGCACTGGTGCTGCAGCTGGAGCCAGAACAGGAGGGGCTAGAGCAAAGCCCGGAAGCTGCGACGGTAGGGCAATCCCGGTCTGTGTATAGAGGTTGGTGATCAACCCCAGGATGCCCATCATCGCCTGTTGCGTCTGCTGCTGCTGGTCAAGAGAGCGCTGGTGCATCTCGTCTATCATCCCAGTCAGCCTGTCAGTGTCCTCTCGCCTCTCGCGGGCGATCTGGCGCTGCATCTCCTGCTGCTGCTGCTAGAGCTCTAAGAGACGCGCGGCCTGCTCAGCTCGGGCCTGCTCAGCTGCAAGCCGGTCCAGGCGCTGCTGCTCAACCATCTACTGTAGTAGTGAAGTAAGCTCGGATGACTGAGAGACATGTGCCTCTGAGACGGGAGGTTGAGTAGGAGGGGGCACAGTCGAGCCTCCAGGCTCCGCGTCGTGCTGCCTGGGTGAGGGAGGAGGTGGGAAGTACTCCTCAACGCTGTCATCTGTGTCACTCTCGGACCAAATGTGCTAAAGGTCCTCACCCTGAGCCTCTGCCTGAGCCAGTCTCTCGTCTTCCTTCTCAAGGTCTGACCAATCCTCCTCGGATAGACGAGCACGAAACTGACGCTCAACGGGACGGCCAAGGTGGCGGTCTCCAGGAGCTGGAGCACGGTAGTGGCTGAACCGTGTGACACTCTTGTCAGTAAAGCTGTCACGCACAGCGGACCCCTCTGGAGCAACCATGTAGAGCAAGTAGCTGATCCAGTGACCAAATACGAGCTGTCTCATCATCCCAACTCCATCAGTGATCACGTCCTCCATCTCACATAGGAGAATGTCCACAATATCGAACTCCATCCCGTTCATGATGTAGAACAGGAGAGTCTGCTGCAAGCTGGTGAACCCCTCAAGGTATCTGGACCTCGGCAGAAGTGTGTGGTGCAAGGCGAGGTGCACAGTGCGCGCAGCTAGAGTGAGCAGTGCCGGTACCCTCAGCTGGTCTGGAGAGAAGGGCTGAGCGAACAGTGAGCGTATCTCCTCCAGTGGTGGTTCCACTCCTCCAGTGAGCGGCCTCCTCGGCGGGTCATCCTGTCCATACACCCTCTCGTGCAGACAAGTGTCATGGAGATCCACTCCTAGCAGATGTCCCAAAGTCTGTCTCGTCATGTGATGGTGCTGGCCCATGAACATGAAGTCTATGGATCTGCGGCCCTCAGAGACGTAGAGTGTGGCGTAGAAAACACGGACCCAGTCCTCCACATAAGCACTCCTCTCGTAGGACATCAGCTCCACTAGCCCTCTATATCTCTCAAAGTAGGGGCGTATCTCCGTCTCGGCTGCCAGTGCAAGCTGATCCCAGTACAAAAAGTTGTGCTGGAAGAGCTTATGGCCCCAACGTCTGTACGTCTCGTACAGCGACGCCTGAGTCAAGGTCCAAAACCAGCTGTCCACAAGTGCCTCTCTGGGCCGCAGGAACCACTCCTCAAGCAAGATGCTCCATCTGAGTCTTCTGAGCTGCTTGGCCTTCAATTTTCTGTAATCCGTCAGTTGGACACCTTCACCAACACAGACGTTGGTGTCCATCTCGTAGACGGCTCTTTGGGCCGCCCTATCCTCTCGAAGATCGGCAGCTGATGGTCTCGATCGTGGTACTACCGCGGAATGACCCCCATGGGTCCTGGCTGAGCGCCAGCGAACAAGCGGCACTTCCGGCTCTTCTTCTTCCTCGGACACATCCGGCACGGGAGGCTGCCTCTGATGAGCCTCGCGGATCCTCAATGATCCTCCTCGGCCACGCTCTCGCTCCTCGGCGGCACGAGCGGCCATCAAAGCCTTCATTTCTTCCTTCAACAGCTTTTGCTTCTTTGCGGCCGGCTCCGCAATGGCTTTGTCCTTTCCTTTCTTGTCACGAGCCATTGCGATGGGACAAGTGACGATGTGCGAGAATGAGGTTGTGGAACGACAATGTCGGGCGCACGGTCGCGGCCGGGAACCCTAACGGCGAAGAGACGGCGGCCGTAGGGGAAGCACCACGGCGGCGCAGAGGGTGGCGGTGTGGCTGTGCTTGGGGCGGCGGTGGTGCACGGGAGGCGACGATCGGCGGCGCCGGGTGGAGCAGAGGCGGCGGCGGTGGCGCTGGGGGAAGTGTGGAGCGGCGGCACTGGAGGGGAGCGGCGGCGGCAGCGCTGAGGCCGGAGGACGGTGGCGGCGGCCGGAGGCAACGGCGGCCCGGAGGCGGCAGTGCCCGGAGGGCGGCGACTAGAGGGCAGCGGCGGCGTGAGGCAGGGGAGGCGTCGGGCGAAGGCGTCGGGGTCTGGGAGAGAAAGTGAGAGGCGGAGCCGAATTTAAAAAGTGGGTCACAAACCCTAGCTTAAAATTTAACACCGGATGAACCGACATTAAAAGATAGGAGCATCGGTCGAATGGCACAGTAAGGGTATTCAAAAAGGTACCATTGACACCGGATGGTCCGACGTGGAAGGGATTTGCATCGGTGGAATTCGGCACAGTTCCAGAAATGTGAACATCGGATGGACTGATGTTTCTCAGAATGAACTCGTCGGTTGATTTGTCACACTGATTGAACTGACTCTTGGTATTTGAACACCAACTGATCCGATGATGGTCTGACCTAAGCATCAGATAATCCGATGACTACAAAACAACAACATCCCATATGTGTCCTTTGACTCAAACAAACAATCACAAAGAAACACATGTCTTAGGACTTTTTGGGCAACCCCTTACCCCTCAAAAATACTAATTGCCAATAACTTGGCTAAGACTTAAAGCAAATAGAACACGGAAGAAAGATAGGGAGGAAATTATCCAAATAAAATGTAAGGCCCATGCTTTGTGAGCTAGAGGATGAAGACTTCTATCTCTTTAAAGCATGTTCCTTTAGGCATTAACGCACCTAAAATTTTGTTCTTTCCACATCATATGAGTTGAGATATTGCATTTCAAACAAGTCTCTTTCTCATGAGGTGGGTTCCCCTTTGTGACAATCTACCGTATGCAATGCCAAACAATTTATAATGCAAGAAATTTAAATATGAGTGCAAGTCTATATGGCAGGCGTCATGCAAGACATAAAGTAAATCTATCTTGCCAAGTTTGAACCATTCAAAGGCTTCTTCAGGGAGAGCCACTCTCCAAGCCTTGGGGAAACCCAAAAGAACCTCCATCCCAAGCTAACCCTTGCTCACCACTATCCTTTGAAAGTTAGACAAAACCTGTATGAGATGCATTCTTACATGGCAACTTACATGACGTTTGATGCATCTAGCACATTTAATTCACTTCTTAGTCTAGAAAAAGTTTTCTCATCAAGTGGTTTAGTGAAGATATCCGCCAATTGTTCTTCGGACCTAACACCTCACAATGAGATGTCTCCCTTAGCTTCATGGTCCCTCAAGAAATGATGGCGAATATCAATGTGCTTAGTGCGGGAGTGTTGAACGGGGTTTTTAGCTATCTTAACCGCACTTTCATTGTCACAAAGGAGAGGCACACAACCAAGTTTAATACCAAAGTCCAAAAGGGTTTGCTTCATATAAAGAATTTGGGCACAACATGCACCGGCCGCGATATATTCTGCTTCCGCCATGGACAAGGCGGCGGAATTTTGCTTCTTGCTAGACCAAGATACTAGGGAACGCCCAAGCAAGTGGCACCCACCGGAGGTACTCTTGCGGTCCACACGGCATCCGACAAAGTCCGAATCCGAGTAACCTAAGAGATGGAATTTTGCACCTTTATGGTACCACAAGCCCACACTAGGGGTATGCTTAAGATACCAAAGTATCCTAAAGACCGCCTTCCGATGCGATTCTTTAGGTGCCGCTTGAAAGCGAGCACACAAGCATACACTAAACATGATATCGGTCCTAGATTTGGTAAGATAAAGCAATGAACCAATCATAGAATGGTAGTTAGATCGATCGTTTACTGTCCTTATCCGCGTGGAGATGACAATTTGTTGCCATTGGAGTGCTTCTTGAGCTACAATCTCCCATCTCAAATTTCTTCAAGAGGTCATTGGTATACTTCTCTTGATAGACGAAGGTCCCCTCTTGAAGTTGTTTGATTTGGAATCCAAGGAAGAAGTTGAGCTCTCCAATCATCGACATCTCGAATTCCCTAGACATCATTTTGCCAAACTCATGGCTAAGAGCTTCGTTAGTTGAACCAAAAATAATATCATCAACATAAATTTGACAAATAAATAATTCTCCGTTGATGTCTTTGGTGAAGAGAGTAGTTTCCACCCTCCCGATCTTGAACCCTTGCATGATCAAGAAATCCCATAGTCGTTCATACCACGCCCTAGGTGCTTGCTTGAGCCTGTAGAGCGCCTCGTGCAATCTAAACATATGATTAGGATTCCTCGGATCTTCAAACCCGGGAGGTTGTTCAACATAGACAAGCTCATTAATATAACCATTAAGAAATGCACTTTTCACATCCATTTGATAAAGATTTATGTTATGATGTGATGCAAAGGCAAGAAGTATACGGATGGCTTCTAACCGAGCGACCGGAGCAAATGTCTCCCCAAAGTCTAGTCCTTAAACTTGCGAGAACCCCTTGGCCACAAGTCTTGCCTTGTTGCGGACCACCATGCCGTTCTCGTCTTGTTTGTTGTGGTACACCCACTTTGTTCTGATGACGTTTTTGTCCTTGGGTCGCTCCTCCAACACCCAAACTTCATTGCGGATGAAGTTGTTAAGTTCTTCTTGCATGGCCATCACCCAATTTGGATCTTGGAGTGCTTCCTCAATGTGAGTGGGTTCTACACATGAAACAAACGAGTAGTGCTCACAAAACGAAGCGAAATGGCGAGAAAGTGTACTTACTCCCCTTGACGGACTTCCAATAATTTGGTCCATCGGATGCGCCTTGGAGATGCGTCCATGCCTCATAAGTGGTTGTGAAGCACTTGGCGGTGGTGATGCGTGTTGCTCATATTGTGGTTGGACTTGATCATGGAGTTCTTCATCTTATTGATGTTGTGTGGCTTGTGACTCTTGAGTCGGCAATGGATCATTCTTCTCTTTTTCGTCGACTTGAGGCGCCATAGATGTGTTGATGTTGGAACTTGAAGCTCCCCCTTGATCATGGCTCTCCTCAACTTTAGGCTTGATGTCTCCAATGGTCATGTTCTTCATAGCTTCTCGTAGAGGCTCATCATCTATTTCATCATGACCAAAACTCTCCTCTTGGGAGCCATTAGTTTCATCAAACTCAACATCACAACTTTCCTCAACTAAACCAGAGGTTTGGTTGAATACTCGATATGCTTTTGAGTTTGATGCATAACCAAGAAATATACCAACATCACATCTTCTTTCAAACTTACCGATCCTTTTCTTGCGGTAGATGTAGCACTTGCACCCAAAGACTCGAAAATAGGAGATGTTGGGCTTTCTCCCAATGAGAAGTTCATATGGGATCTTTTGAAGTAGTCGATGAAGGTAGACCCTATTTGCGGCATGGCACGCCGTGTTGATTGCTTCGAACCAAAACTTCTCGGACGTGCCATAGTCATCAAGCATTGCTCGTGCAAGATTGATGAGAGTCTTGTTCTTTCTTTCAACCACACCATTTTGTTGAGGAGTGTACGTGGCCGAAAACTCATGCTTCACGCCTTCACGATCACACCACTCCCCAATGTTGTAGTTCTTGAATTCGGTGCCGTTGTCACTCCGGACCTTGATGATGGGAAGTTGAAAATCCCTTTGAGCACGATTGGTGAGGGTCTTGAACACTTCCGGAGTTTCACTCTTGTCACCTAGAAACAAAGTCCAAGCATAACGAGAGTAGTCATCAACTATAACAAGACAATAGAGGTTACTGCCAAGACTTCGATATGTGGACGGTCCGAAGAGGTCCATGTGAAGTAGCTCAAGTGGCTTGGAGGTTGACACCATTGTCTTCATTGGGTGGTGTGAAGCATCTTGCTTCCCGGCTTGACAAGCGCTACAAAACTTGTTCTTCTCAAATGTGACATCCTTCACGCCGGTCACCATCCCAAGCTTGAATGACTTCTTGAGCTTGCTCATCCCTATGTGCGCTATGCGTCGATGCCATAGCCAAACCAAACTTGTCTTGGTGAAAAGACAAGTGGTCAAGCTAGCATCCTTGTTGGAGAAGTCTACTAGGTAGAGATGTCCATGCCGAAATCCTTTGAAGATTAGTTCTTGGCTTGTTTCACTACTCACAACAACATCATTTTTGCTAAAGGTGCACGTTAGTCCAAGATCACATAATTGTGCAATAGAAAGTAAATTAAAACTAAGTGACTTAACGTACAATACATTAGAAATAGATAAGTCATTTGAAATAGCAATCTTACCTAACCCAATTACCTTACCCTTAGAGTTATCACCAAAGGTGACTTGTTCATGATTGCCGTGGTTTTCTATGGTGGTGAACATACCATCATTGTCGGTCATATGTTGAGTGCACCCGCTATCGAGTACCCAATGCTTTCCTCCGGCTTTGTAGTTCACCTACACACATGAATTCAATTTTTAACTTTAGGCACCCAAGCCAACTTAGGTCCTTGTATGTGTGATACAAGTGTTTTTGGGACCCAAAGTTGCTTGGGGAGCTTCCCCTTCATTCCCTTTATGTCCTTGCCAATGAACCTTTCCTTCACCTTGCCATCTACTTTACTCAAGAGATAATAATGATCATTGAAAGTAGACTTGTAGTTAGTAGGCAATTTTGGAGAAGGTCGGTTGGGAAGAGGACACTCCCTTGTATGGTGACCGGTGACCTCACAATGTTGGCAATAAGAACCAACTTCCTTGATGAAGCTTGTTCTAAGCTCCGGTGTGGGCACCTTTCCTTTGTTAGGCACCGGGAAGGATCCAAGTCCTCTCTTGTTGAAGGCCTTTGCTTGTTGGAAGAGAATTTCCTTGTGCTTGACTTCACATTTTGACAGTCTAGCCACACTAGTGCGGAGACTCTCTATTTCTTCCAACAAGTCCTTCTCCCTAGTGTTCTCTTTTAAAAGCAAAGACTTGTGCAAGACATTAGTGGCATGAGAAGTAATGGATACCTTATCATTAAGAGTTTGTTTCTTTATATTTTTCAATTCTTGATCAAGCGCTTCATGAGCAAGGTTAAGTATTTGATGCTCTTGGATCAACTCATTGTGCTTTCCCAAGAGTGCTTGGTGGGCTAAGTCAAGCTCATGATGATCTAGCTTGATTTGAGCCTTATCCTCCTCAACTTGCTTGACATGGGCTTTGAGCGTGTCATGCTCTTTAAGTATGCTTTCATACTTGTCAAGCAAATCAAGGTTAGCACTCTCAAGCTTAGCACGAGTTTCTTCAAGAGCCTTAACCTTACTCTTTTCCCTCTTAATGATAGTGTGATATTCATTTATTAATGAAGTTAAATCATCGGGGGAAAGCTCATCATCCCTAGAATCATCACATACCTTGGTGTTACCTTTAGCCATGAGGCACATGGGTGGTGGATGAAGAGGTGAGTCATCATTGTTGGCAATGGCAAGGCCGGCCAAACTTTCGTCTTCTGCTTCACTCTCTTCATCACTTGATTCTTCATTGGTGACCCATTCATTTGCCTCACACATGAACACCTTTTGTGGACCATTTCTCTTATTTGGGAAGAGCTTTGTCTTCTTGCCCTTGTCATGTTTCTTCTTCCCAAAGGATCTTGGTTTGGGTTTGACCTCTTCTTCATCATCTCTGCTATCTTCAAGCTTGCGATGCTTGCTCTTGTGGTTCTCTCTTCTTTTGTCCAGTTTTGGACAATCATAGGAGATGTGACCTTGATCACCACAATTGTAGCAAGTCTTGTGGTTGTCTCTCCTTGGTAGAAATGCTTTCTTCTTGGGATCAAAGGTGTATCCCTTCTTGGCAATCTTGGAGTTCAAGCAAGAGAACTTTCTCATCATCATTGCAAGCTTATCATCATCATCTTCACTTGATGCTTGATCTTCTTCACTTGAGCTAGGCTCAACCACCTTCTTTTTCTTGAGACTTGTTTTCTTGGTGGAGGCCTTTAGGGCAATTGTCTTTGAAGATGATTGCTCCATCATCCCAAGTACACTCATCTCATGAGCGTGAATCTCTCCAATGAGTTCCAAAACTTCAATGTGGTCAAGAGATTCCTTTTGAAGCATGGAGTTGATGATGTTGTACTTTGGCTTGGGAAAGAGCATAAGAATCTTGCGGTTGATGAGTCCCTTGCCAAGAGAAGCAATGTCAAGAGCATTAATTTCTTCAATAAGCACATTCAAACGAGAGAACATTTCATTGACATTTTCATGAGGTAGCATTTTAAATTCATCATATTTGGCTTTAAGCATATGATATTTTAGTTCTTTGACGCGAGAAGAACCCTCATGAATTTATATCAAGCAAGCCCAAATTTCACAAGCCTTTTCTTTGCTAGCAATCCTAGCAAACACATCTTGACTAATGCATTCATAAATTGCATTCCTAGCTTTAGCATCCCACTTGATTTGATCACCAACATAAGTGTGCTCACCAAACCCCGCGTGGGTCGCTTCCCATACTTCGGGAGCAATAGCCTCTAGATAAGTACGCATGCGTGCTTTCCAATAGGCAAAGTTCTTGCCCTCGAAGATAGGAACCGAACCCCCAATCTTGGCCATTTGAGCTCTCTAGCGGTGAAGCTAGAATGATCCAATGAGCAACCTTGCTCTAATACGAATTGTAAGGATCGAATGCCCAAGCGGGGGGGGGGGGTGAATTGGGCTTCTTTTCAAAAAATTTAAAGCAATAAAACTTAATTACTAAAAGCCCAATTCCCTATGCGAACAACATATGCATTCAAGTGAAAAGTAACTCTGTGGTAAATAAAATGCATAAGTGTAAGGTGAGAGGAAGAGAATGCAAACTCCCGAGGAGACACGAGGATTTATCCCGTGGTTCGGCAAGATCGTCAAGATCTTCCTACATCCACGTTGTGGCACCCACCAAATGGTATAGCCACACCCAAGTCACCGAGACTAGGGATCTTAACTATTCTTCTCCGTTTGCCAACCTCGGCAAGGTGGAGCTCAAGCCTTGTACAACTTGGTTCCTCCAGGCTTCCACAACCGTTTAGGCAAGCTCCAGAAGTATCTCTCAATTACAACCACCAAGGGACACTCCCTTACAGCTCTCACTACACTAGAGATTCCAATCACCAAGAATGGAGGCACACAAGCACTATATCTAGCTAGTTCTAGCCTATCTCTTGGTGTGTAAGTGGTGTAGATGATGTAGAAGTGGTAGCACAATGTCTTGAATGCTTGAGAATGTGTAGAGTATGTTTGGTAGTCAAGACTTATCGAATAGACTGGTTGAAGGGGTATAAATAGCCAGCCTCCACGAAATAGCCGTTGGAAAAGTAGGCTAACATCACTGTTCTGCGAACACCGGATGATCCGATGTCTCCCCTTCAGTTATCATTGGTCAAATCCAGATTAGCTGATGTCATTGTGTCAGATATGACCGTTGTTAGACCGATGTCGCACTTGTATTCTCATCAGATGATCCAGTGGCACTTCCTCCAGAATTGGTGCAGACTTGATGCTTACTGGAGTGATTGACCGATGTGTATATTGTTGTACATTGGAGGATCCGATGTTACACTTGGTCCAGGGATATAGCTTACTGTACTAATGGACCGATGTAACATTGTCTTTAATCATCGGATGATCCGGTGAGTACTTGGTTCTGAGGTCTTCTTCTTCTGCTGAACCAACTCGATCGATGTGTTGTTCTCTGGAAACATCAGTTGATCCGGTGAGTTAATTTTGTTTGCTTCGAGTTGTTCTACGTGATTCTTTTGTATTTTGCTCGATTGACCTCTTAGACATTTGATGGAGATATTCTTCTGATGATTGTCAAGCATTGAGTGTTGTCAATTATGGTTGAATAACTTTGACATATGAGCTTTTACTTCTAATCTTCATAACATTGATTGATCTCATAAAGTGATTGTTTAGGGGTCTCCAATGATCAGTAGTTGATGTTCATATTCATATAGATTTCATTTGATTGAGTGATATGGGAGACCTTGCATAAACAAATTCATTAGTAAAATCCAATGGTTGTCATTAATCACCGAAACCATACCTCATGGGGGCCTAGATGCTTTCAACTTTGCGCATCAATGTCCTAAGTCAGGCCTTGGTCAAGGAAGCAATGCACCGAGGCAAAACCCAAGAACCAATGGAGGACAGCCACAAGGAAGTCAGGGGCAACAGAATTTTGCTCGTGGCAACGTGAACCATGTCTCTACGGAGGATGCTCAACAAGCGGATGATGTGGTCATTGGTATGTTTCTCGCCAACTCCAACCCTGTGACTGTAATTTGATTCTGGAGCATCGCATTCATTCATTGCATCGAAGTATGTTGCCAAGTATAGTTTGCCTATCTCTCATATGAAGTTTACTCTATTGGTTAAGTCTCCTGGAGGAGAGATGATGACAAATATAATATGTCCAAAAGTAAGCCTTAGAATAAGGGGGGTAGACTTCTCCGCCAACCTCATTGTTAAGGATTCTCAAGGATTGGACATTATACTTGGTATGGACTGGTTAAGGAAGCACAATGGAGTTATTGAGTGTGCCATGAAGATGGTGAAGTTGACCAATGAAGAAGGGATCCCCGTATAATTTGAAGCATCTCAAACCGCACCAAAGCAATTGGAGCTGAATCATATGGACGGTGCCGCCATTGAGGAGATTCCGGTGGTGTGTGAATTTTTGGATGTTTTTCCGGACGAGTTGCCAGGTATGCCACCTGATCGAGACATTGAGTTTGTTATTGATTTAATACCTGGAACTGCACCTATAGCTAAGAGGCCATATAGGATGCCTCCTATGGAATTAGCGGAGCTCAAGAAACAAATTCAAGAGCAACTAGAGAAAGGTTTTATTCACCCTAGTTCTTCACCTTGGGGAGTGCCCGTGCTGTTTGTTGACAAGAAGGATGGAACCCAAAGGATGTGTGTGGATTACCGAGCTCTCAACGAGGTAACAATCAAGAACAAGTACACCTTGCCACGCATAGGAGACTTGTTTGATCAGATGAAGGGTGCTTGTGTCTTCTCTAAGATTGATTTGAGGTCGGGATACTTTCAAATGAAGATTAGGCCATCGGACATACCCAAGACAGCTTTTAGGACACGGTATGGATCTTATGAGTACACCGTGATGTCTTTTGGATTGACAAATGCGCCTGCCTACTTTATGTACCTCATGAATAAGGTCTTCATGGAGTACTTGGATAAGTTTGTTGTGGTGTTTATTGATGACATTATGATCTACTCGAAGGATGAGAAGGAACATGAGGAACACTTGAGGCTTACGCTACAAAAATTAAGGGATCATCAATTGTATGCCAAGTTCAACAAGTGTCAGTTTTGGTTGAGAGAGGTGTCGTTTTTGGGTCATATAATCTCAGGAGGAGGAGTATCGGTTGACCCCGGAAAAGTGAGAGACGTGTTGAAGTGAGAACCACCGCAAAATGTCAAGTAAATAAGAAGTTTTCTTGGGATGGCTGGATATTACCATAGATTCCTAAACAAGGACTTTTCCAAGATAGCCAAGCCTATGACGGAATTGCTAATGAAGGGAAAGGCTTTCCAATGGACTCAAGCTTGTCAAAACAGTTTTGAGGAGTTAAAGAAGAGGTTGACAACAGCCCCATTTTTGATATTGCCGGATGTAAGCAAGAGTTTCAATATTTATTGCGACGCATCGAGACAAGGACTTGGATGTGTATTGATGCAATAAGGTCAAGTAGTTGCATATGCATCGAGAGAACTGAAGAAACATGAGTAGAATTATCCAACGCACGATTTAGAACTTGCAGCCGTGGTACATGCATTGAAGATTTGGAGAAACTATATCCTTGGACATAGGTGCGAAATTTATACGGATCATAAGAGTTTGAAGTATATTTTCACACAAACAGATCTGAATTTGAGCTCATCAAAGATTATGATTTGAGGATCAACTATCATCCGTGGAAAGCCAATGTAGTGGCCGGTGCTTTAAGTAGAAAGGGAGTAAGTCATCAACTCACAGTTCAAGAGTTACCATCCGAGTTATGTAAGGAGTTTGAACGGTTGAACCTTGGATTTGTAAATGAGATGGAGATGATGGAGTTAAACCCAACCCTGGAGCAAGAAATTCGAGAAGCACATGTCGCGGATGAAGAGATCAAGGAAATCAAGGAAAGGACCGAAGAAGGGAGAGAATTCAGATTTGATGAAGACGAACATGGTACCTTATGGCTTGGAAAGAGAATCGTTGTGCCTATTGTGAAGCATATTTGGGAGACGATATTAAAAGAGGCACATGACTCACCTTACTCAATTCACCCCAGTTGTACGAAGATGTACAAAGACTTGAAGACTTGCTATTGGTGGGATAGCATGAAAAAGGACATAGCTGAATATGTAGAATTGTGTGATGTGTGCCAACGAGTCAAGGCGGAACATCAAAGGCCAGATGGATTATTGCAACCATTGAAGATCCCGAAATGAAAGTGGGAATAAATTGGAATGGACTTCATAGTTGGGTTACCACGTACTCAGTCCAGTTATGACTCAATTTGGGTAATTGTGGATCGGTTAACTAAGTCAGCCCACTTTATTCCCGTCAAGACCACCTATAATGGAGAGAAATTGGCGGAACTGTATATGGGAAGAATAGTATGTTTGCATGGAGTTCCGAAGAAGATAGTCTCGGATAGAGGTTCACATTCACTTCCAGGTTTTGGCAAAAATTGCATGAAGCTTTGGGAACGAGGTTGAATTTTAGTTCAGCATATCACCCTCAAACGGATGGACAAACCGAGAGGACCAATCAAATTTTGGAGGACATGTTACAAGCTTGTGATTTGAAGCATGGGAAAAGTTGGGACAAGAGCTTGCCATATGCAGAATTTTCATACAACAATAGTTACCAAGCAAGCTTTAAAATGTCACCATATGAAGCGCTTTATGGGAGAAAGTGTAGGACACCTTTGTTCTGAAATGAGGCAGGAGAAACTCAAGTATTTGGTCCGGATGTGTTGCAAGTAGCCGAAAAGCAAGTCCAAATAATTCGTGAAAACTTGAGGGCTGCCCAATCAAGACAAAAAGGCTATGCAGACAATAGGATAAGGAAATTAGCCTTTGAAATAGGAGATTTTGTTTACCTCAAGGTGTCACCAATGAGGGGTCATAAGAGGTTTAACATAAGAGGCAAACTAGCACCTCATTACATTGGACCATTCAAGATTTTGAACAAAAGAGGAGAAGTAGCGTATAAGTTGGAGATGCCAGCTCATCTTTCGGATGTCCATGAGTCTTTCATGTTTCCCAGCTCAAGAAATGCTTGAGAGTACAGGAAGAACAAGTGCCAGTGGAAGAATTGGAACTAGAGGAAGATTTGACTTATGCCGAGCAACCGGTTAAGATCTTGGAAACCAAGGAGAGAGTCACAAGGAACAAGGTGATTCGATGATGTAAAGTTCAATGGAAGCACCACACAGAAAAAGAAGTAACGTGGGAATTGGAGGATGATCTCAAGAAGGAATTTCCCTATCTCTTCCCTTCCGCGTCGAATCTCGAGGGCGAGATTCATTTTAAGGGGGGTAGGTTTGTAATACCCTCATTTTCATGCATCATGTCTTGCATACACTCATATACATGTTTAACATTGACCCACAACAAGAGGAACGAGTTTAAAATTGATTTGGAACAAAACCGTACTTAAAATGCTGAAAAGTGCGGACTAGTCCGATTTTACTGAAGGCTAGTCCAAGTTCTCTCGGACTAAAAACGGACTTGTCCGTTTTTGCTACGGACTAGTTTGATTTTGCCTCTAGAAACTTTCAGACTTGTCTGATTATGTGCGGACTAGTCCGATATTCCAAGAATCCTTGAAAATTTGCTAAGTCCTTGGACTTTTCCGGACTAGTCCAGTGTTCCAGCGGACTTGTCCGTTTTCCTCTCTGACTAAAGTCGGACTTGTCCGATTTTAGGCCAGACTTGTCCAATTTTCTCTCTGGACAACTTCGGACTAGTCCGGTCCTTTTTTGGACTTGTCCGATATTTCGCGACTCCGAGTTGATGTTTTGTTTTACGACTTGTTTCTTGGGTTTCACATTAAGTGGGCCTAGGGATGTCGTGCCTAACTCTTTTAGAGGCCATGTGGGACCCTAAACCAGACTCTACTCATCCCAAACTCGAAATCCATCTAACCCTAACCTCCACCTCTATATAAACAACCCCACCCCTTGGCTTGACATCTATTTGCCACTTTTCCACCCCACCAAAACCCTAGTTCGTGGAGAGCCGCCATCAAGGAGGGAGGAGGAGATCCCAAGCAAGAAGAAGAAGAGGAGGAAATGAAAGAGGATCAAAATCTCCACCAAGCTTTCGTTCATCATGACCAATTCATCTCCAAGTTCTTCATCAACCCTAGATCATCAAGATCCAAGTGTTACCTCCAAGTTTCTTGATTCATTGGAGTTCTAAAAACCTGGTATACCTTCTATACTCTTTTCCTTACGTGAATTCAACCCCTAATCTCAAAATTTACGTCGATCTAGAAAACCCTAGTTCGCTAGTTCTGCGAAGTGCGGACTAGTTCGGCCTTCTGCAGACTAGTCTGATTTTGCTGACTAATATGTGTTGAATTGATTCTAAAATAAGATCTAATCAACTCCAAACCTGTATAAACTTGTTAAAAGCTATTAGAACTAGTTTGTTATCATTAAAAGCAATCCATTAACAAGTTCTACCTTGCATTTGCATTAATCATGCATGTCATGTCATATTGAGTAATATTTGTGCACTCTTCGATTGTGTTTCTTGTCTTGTATGTTTATTGTGCAGATTAGACGGATTTGTGCTAGAGGGTGTCGCTGAGGATCAACAGCACCAAGAGTTTGAAGGCTTTGACCCTAATCAACCGCAAGAGCAAGGCAAGTGTCCTTGAAGCATATTGATCCTAATTTAAAATAAAAGTTTTGTTTGGAAAACTGCATGTTTGTGTCAATTTGATGGGAATCCTATGGTAGGAAGTTTACTATCATTGTTTAACCACCCTTGTCGCCTGGAGAATATAGTAGAGAGTCGGGAAGGGCTTTTTACCTTTTTGCTTCACTTAATTAGTTGGGATGGGAAAACAACACTACACATTTAATTATGCATTAATGTTATTCTGGTTAATGTGAACTGGTCAATATGATATGGTAATGGGTGATCTAAGCAAGCCTGGTATGTGGATGGGTTGGATGTCATGGTGGTTAGCTTGCTTTAGATCTAAGAACCGGTTCATGCGAGAATAGGCTAGGACTATAGTGCCACCACGAGGCCAAGTATGGGTGCGGCGTAGCTGAATAATTAGGGCTTTGCCAGTGCTATTTGGACCATTAAGAATGCTCGGGAAGGGGTAGTTGGATTGGGTTTGTTGATGATTGGTGGGACTACCCTGGGATCCAAATGGCTCAAGAGGGGGCCCTTGGTTGAAGATGTGCTCTGTAGGAGACATCGCCACCGGTAAAACCTCAGTGGGGTCTAAATAGGCTAGTAATCCCTTTGTAAAGGCTATTTTGTGATCTCCTGGCCATACACCAAAGGAAGTGTAATTGGCATAAGGGAGGTTCTTTAGTCGCCGACGGGTGATGAAATCACAAACACGTGGGTAAAGCGGTACAAACTCTGCAGAGTCTAATAAAACTATCACGATAGTCGTGCTCCCAGTTATGAGCACCTGAACAACTTACATGATTAGAGGAAACTTGGTATTGGGATGGTATTTGGGATGGTTATGGTTGGAATTATGGTCATGGATGGTTATGAATTGAATTCTGGTATTGAATATGGATATTGGTATATGATGATGGATATGGAATATGGACTGGTATTATGATAACTATATGGCTTATGATGGGTTTATTTCATGTACATGTAACATATATTGCTTTTCAAATGTTTAAATGTACTTTTCAGCACTTAACCATTATTATATTTGTCATTTGAATCAGGCACATGTCATACTTTCCACACTTGCTGAGTACGACATGTACTCACTCTTGCAATCCCCACCAACAGCTGCAGGTCGGGATTGGGAGTTTAATGGCGAAAATATGGAGTTTTAGGCCGTGTCTACCGTCAGCTTTGTATGTGGTGTTGATTGGAGTTGCGCTACCCTATTGCTTATATTGCATAGCTGTTTAGTTTGCTTATTTAGTTTATTTCTACTGCATTAGTCGAACTTGTCATCAATATTCATTAGAGCTCGTATTCGAGGTTAATATGGTTTGTTTAATAAAATTTGGTTAATTAATCTTGTTCTGTGGTAATTTTCTGTATACTCTTTTGTGAATGTACTCGTGTATGTATGTTGAACATCCTGGGCACACATATGCGTTCACTTGGTTCATTTTCGGAACAGGGTGTAACAGGAAGGCACTTTTTACTTCCATTTGATATAGCTTGGAATCATGGTGACTAGCATATGCAAGTAATATATGTATTGATTCAAGCCTAGCTACGGGAGCAAAGGTCTCGTCGAAAACCAATCCTTTGACTTGTAAATAACCTTTGGCCACTAGTCGTGCCTTGTTCCTTGTTACCACTCCATGTTCGTTTTGCTTGTTGCGGAAGATCCATTTAGTGCCGACGATGTTGGACTTGGGTCTTTCAACAAGTTCACATATTTCGTTCCTCTTGAAGTTGTTTAATTCTTCTTGCATCGCCATCACCCATTCAGGATCTCTTAATGCATCTTCAACCCTTTATGGTTCCAATGAAGATACAAAAGAATAGTGTTCACAAAAATTAGCTATGCGAGATCGAGTTATCACTCCCTTTTGAATGTCACCAATTATGTTGTCGAGGGGGTGATCTTTTTGGATGCTTTGGTGTACTCTTGGATGTGGCACTTGTGGTATTGAATCATCATGGTCATCATCTTCTTCGTCTCCCCTTGGATAGTTGCCCTCATTAATGTTTTGATCACCTTGATCTCCTTGAGGTTGATCTTGTATGGAAGCTCCCCCTTGATCATTTTCCTCCATTTGTGGTTTATCTTCTTCATTCGGATTTGCAGGTGGTGATTGTAACACCCTCATCTTCATGCATCATGCCTTCCATGCACTCATATACATGTTTAACATTAACCCACGTAAAGAGGAACAAGTTTAAAATTGATTTGGAGCATTTAAAATTGATTTGGAACAAAACCGCACTTAAAATGCAGGAAAGTGCGGACTAGTCCGATTTTACTGAGGACTAGTCCGATTTCTCTCTGACTAAACCAGACTTGTCCATTTTTGCTGCGGACTAGTCCGATTTTGCCTCTAGAAACCTTCGGACTTGTCCGATTTTGTGCGGACTAGTCTGATATTCCAAGAACCCTTGAAAATTTGCTAAGTCCCTGGACTTTTCCGGACTAGTCCGGTGTTCCAGCGGACTTGTCCGTTTTCCTCTCTGACTAAAGTCAGACTTGTCCGATTTTAGGCCAGACTTGTCTGATTTTCTCTCTGGACAACTTCGGACTAGTCCGGTCGTTTCTGGACTTGTTTGATATTTCGCGACTCCGAGTTGATCTTTTGTTTTACGACTTGTTTCTTGGGTTTCACGTTAAGTGGGCCTAGGGACGTCGTGCCTAACTCTTTTAGAGCCCATGAGGGACTCTAAACCGGCCTCTACTGCTCTCAAACTCGAAATCCATCTAACCCTAGCCTCCACCTCTATATAAACAACCCCACCCCTTGGCTTGACATCTATTTGCCACTTTTCCACCCCACCCAAACCCTAGTCCGTGGAGAGCCACCATCAAGGAGGGAGGAGGAGATCCCAAGCAAGAAGAAGAAGATGAGGAAACGAAAGAGGATCAAGATCTCCACCAAGTTTTCGTTCTTCATCACCAATTCATCTCCAAGTTCATCACCAACCCTAGATCACCAAGATCCAAGTGCTACCTCCAAGTTTCTTCATTCATTGGAGTCCTAAACATCTGGTATACCTTCTATTCTCTTTTCCTTACGTGAATTCAACCCCTAATCTCCGAATTCACGTTGATCTAGAAAATCCTAAATCTGCTGATCTCGTAAAGTGCGGACTTGTCCGGTCCCTAGCGGACTAGTCCGATTTTCATGGTTAAATTGTGTTGAATTAATTCTAAAATTTGACCTAATCACATCCAAACCTGTATAAACTTGTTAAAGCTATTAGAACTAGTTAGTGATCATTAAAGGCAATCTATTGACAAGTTCTACCTTGCATTTGCGTTAATCATGCATGTCATGTCATATTGAGTAATATTTGTGCACTCTTTGATTGTGTTCCTTGTCTTGTATGTTTATTGTGCGGATTAGACGGATTTGCGCTAAAGAGTGCCACAAAGGATCTTCAGCACCCAAGAGTTTGGAGAAGTTGACCCGAACCAACCGCAAGAGCAAGGCAATTGTCCTTGAAGCATATTGATCCTGTTTTAAAATAAATTTTTTGTTTGCAAATTGCATGCTGTGTCAATTTGATGGGAAATCCTATGGTAGGAAGTTTACTAGATTTGTTTAACCACCCTTGTCACCTGGAATTATGGTAGAGAGTCGGGATGGGCTTTTTACCTTTTTGCTTCGCTTAATTAATTGGGATGGGAAAACAACACTACACATTTAATTATGCATTAATGATATTTTGGTTAATGTGAACTAGTCAATATGATATGGTAATGGGTGATCTAAGCAAGCCCGGTATGTGGATGGGTTGGATGTTATGGTGGTATGCTTGCTTTAGATCTAAGGACCAGTTCATGCGGGAATAAGCCAGCACTACAGTGCCACCACGAGGCCAAGTATGGGTGTGGCGTAGCTGATTAATTAGGGCTTTGCCAGTGCTATTTGGGCCATTATGGATGATCGGGGAAGGGGTAGTCGGATTGGGTTTGTTGATGATTGGTGGGACTACCCTGGGATCCGAATGGCTCAAGAGGGGGCCCTTGTTTGAAGATGTGCTATGTGGGAGACATTGCCACCGTTGAAACCTCAGTGGGTCTAAATAGGCTAGTAATCCCTTTGTAAAGGCTATTTTGTGATCTCTTGGCCACACACCGATGGAAGTGTGAGACAGCATAATAGAGGTTCTAGTCATCGAAAGGTGATAAAATCACGAACACGTGAGTAAAGTGGTACAAACTCTGCAGAGTCTAATAAAACTATCATGATAGTCGTGCTCCCGGTTATGAGCACCTGAACAACTTCCATGATTAGAGGGAACTTAGTATTGGGATGGTATTTGGGATGGTTATGGTTGGTATTATGGTTATGGATGGTTATGAATTAAATTTTGATATTGAATATGGATATTGGTATATGATGATGGATATGGAATATGGACTGCTATTATGATTAATACATGGTTTATGATGAGTTTACTACACATACATAACACATATTGCTTTTCAAATGTTTTAATGTACTTTTCAGCACTCAGCTTTTATTATTGTCGTCATTTGAATCAGCCACATGTCATACTTTCCACACTTGCTGAGTACGACATGTACTCACTCTTGCAATTCCCCCCAACAGTTGCAGGTCAGGATTGGGAGTTTAATGGTGATAATGCGGAGTTCTAGGCCGTGTCTACCGTCAGCTTGCCTGTGGTGTTGATTGGAGCTACGCTATACCCTATTGCTTATGCTGCCTAGCTGTTTAGTTTGCTTAATTAGAGTATTTCCGCTGCATTCATTGAACTTGTCATTAATATTCATTAGAGCTTGTATTCGAGGATAGTATGGTCTGTTTAATAAAATTTGGTTAATTAATCTTGTCTTGTGGTAATTTTCTGTATACTCTTTTGTGAATCCACTCGTGTATGTGTGACGAACATCCTGGGCACACATATGCGTTAGCTTGGTTCATTTTCGGAACCGGGCATCACACATAATGAGCATCAACTTTACCAAAACTTTTCATAAGAACATATGATGCATCAAAATTTCTAAACAATAGTTGTTGTTGTTCATGAACAGAACTAGTCCAGGAAAACAGACTTGTCCAGAGGACCAAACTTGTCCGTACAAGGACCGGACTAGTCTGGTTTTCATATGTGTTAACTATCTTGTACTTATTAACATCATTAGTCTTTCTAGCTTGAGAGGGGTTTCCCCTCACAAAGGCAATGCGCTCCTTGTTGTTCTTATGGTTTCTACATTTTGCTTTTCACCATAGGAATACCCAATGCCATATTTGACATTAGGAGGTATTGTGGCCAAGTATGCACTACGCGCATATTTGACCTTCTCCTTGTCAAATATGCCACTTTGGGAAGGATGTTTGTCCTTAGTAGAGGTTGACTTGTCTTTCAGACTAGTGTCAATTTTATCACATGCACAAGTAGAAGTAGTTTCAGTTTTAAGGGGTGGAGAGGGCAAGCTTGAAGAGGATGAAGGGTCACTTTGTTTGCGTCACTCAACTTGCACTTCAAGGATCTTGTTAATTTCGGTTAAATTAACAAGTTCTTCCTTGATGATTGCATTTGAGTCGCTTAACTTCAAACAAGCTTCCTTGCTTGAAGCTAACTCAAGTTCAAGTGATTTGCTTCGCTCCTTTTCAAGTTCAAGGATCTCATTGATCTTGAGATACTCCTCCTTTTGGAGGATGATCATATCTTCCTGACGATCAATCAACCCCTCCCTATCAACAAGCTTATCCATCAAGAATTTCATTTTAGCAGCAGTTTTCTTGTCTAAGCCAACTAGCATATCCTCATCGTCACTATAGTTGTCACTATCACTATAAAAAGAATGCGAAGAGGTAGATTTTGTTGTTACCTTTTGTTTACCTTCCTTCGCCATGAGGCAAGTGTTGTTGCCCTTCCATGCGCTGAGAGTTGGGAAGAGGGTGAACTTCTTAGTTGTCTTCTCGATGGCTATGCTAGCCATCTCCTCTTCCTCTTCGGATGAAGACTCATCATTTGAGTCCCACTTCTTTCCTAGGTGCGCTTGTCCAGCTTGCTTCTTCTTCTTGAAGAATTTCTTGGGTTGAGGCTTTGTTTCCTTAGTCTTCTTTTTGTTTTCTTCATATGGGCAATCAACTATAAAGTGGTCATATTCACCACAGTTATAGCACGTCCGCCTTAGCTTCGGTCTTGATTTTTCTCTGTGTTTTCCTTCACTTTATTTGCCCCCTTGTCTTCTCTTCATCATTTTCTTGAATCTCTTCATAAAGAGGATCATGTACTCTTCGTCAATATCACTGCTCTCGTCATCACTGTCCTCTTTTTGTTGAGCTTCTCGAGCTTCTTTTGACAAGGGATTGCAAGTGGACTTCAAGGCGACCTCCTTCTTCTTTGCCGAGGTGAGATCGGCAATCTCCTTGACATGTTTTGCTTGCTTTTCCATCATTTCGAAATTAATGATCTTTCCAGGCAATTCGTCCGGGGTCATTTTCTTGTACCCAGGACTCTCTCTAATCATTGAGCATAGGGTAACATTGTGAAGCATGAAAGCTCTAAGGATGAGTTTCACTACCTCGTGATCATTCCACTTCTTACTTCTGTATGCTCGAACCTTGCAGATGAGAGGCTTTAACCGGTTGTGCATGTCTTGTGGTGACTCATCTTCTTCTATGGCGAATCTTCCCAATTCGCCTTCAATCATTTCGATCTTCGCCTCTCGCACATGACGATCGCCTTCATGTGCAGTTTGCAATGTGTCCCAGATTTCTTTTGCAATCTAGAGTCCATCAACCTTGGTGAACTCGTCCTGACTTAGTGAAGATGTGATGACTACTGTAGCTTGAGTATTCCGATGAATTTCTTGCTCTTGGCTTGGTGTAAGCTCTTCATCGTCGTACGGGATATCTATTCCTGTACACACAATATGCCACAAGCTGGGATTGAGTGAGATTAAGTGCATTTTCATGTTTGCCTCCACATTGAGTAATCATTGCCGTCAAAGTGTGGGGCTTTTCCTAAAATAATAGACAAATAATGGCTATTATTAGAATTTAAACGATCATAGTTGAAAGGATATCGGGAGTAGTCGGTATTATCTTCCCCTTCTTCTTGTCCTTGATCTTCACTTTCCCTTTGGAGAGGGCTTTCTTCCTTAGGAGCGCCTTGAGTTCAAGCATCTCCTCATTGTCATCCTCGAAGTCCTTAATGGTGTCGGGGAGATTCTCCTATTTTTGAGCCTTTTCATCTTCAACCTTCTCTTGGTTGAGACTCTTGTGCACATCCTTCATGTCCGACATGTTCTCTCCGAGCGTTTAGTCTCTAGCGAAGAGTCCTGCTATGATATCAATTGAATGTGGCCTAGAGGGGGGGGGGGGGTGAATAGGCCTTTTTGAATTTTAGTCAGAACCTGCAACACTTAGCAACTTGATAAAATACCAGGAAATCGGACTTGTCCGGTAGTGTGCGGACTAGTCCGGTGCGTGCAGACTAGATTGATCAAGTTAGATCAATGATTTCAATACAAGTACAATACGCAGCGTAATAAAGTATGTAACTCGAAGATGCTCAGTCAATGAGATTAAGTGTAGCACAAACTAACTTTGATTTCAATGTTTTAACATAAGATGTACAAGATCAAGTAAACCCTAGAATATGATATGAAAAATTAAGAACAAGTTTGACACAAGATTTTATCCCGTGGTTCGGTTCCCACAAAGGCAACCTACGTCCATGTTGAGGAGCCCATGAAAGGACCGGGTCTTCACTGACCCTAACCTCGTCGAATCGCCATGAAGGCCAATTCTGTTCCACTATCACGAAGGGTAAATCACCAAGTTCAAGGGGTCTTCTCACAAGTTGAGAGCTCCCCAAGATTACAAATAAAACACCACCAAGAACACACTCTTAAAATCAACAATGAAACAACAGGAGTGTGTTAGAGAATCAAACCCAAGAGCTCAAACTTGTGGAATCATGTCTCTCCTTTGATCCAAAGTGAATCCTCAAGGATTTGATCTTTCTTGCATTGGATTGTGTGGAGAGATGTGTTTTCTGAGCTATTGGAGGGTGTGATGGCGCTTGAAGTCGAGAGAGTTGAAGGTAGGGCCGTGCACATCTATTTATAGGCTGTTCCCAAAAGTTACCGTTAAGGTTTCGAGAGTCCGGACTAGCCTATGGTGGTGTCTGGACTAGTCCGGTGTGCGGCGTGCAGGAAACCCTAAGTTCTCAGGAATATCGGACTTGTCTGGCCTTGGGCGGACTAGTCCGATTTGGGCTCTGGAAAAGTTCGGACTAGTCCGGTTATTATCAAACTAGTCCGGCTGTTGTGAACCCCTTAGTGAATTGAGGACAAGTCCGCACTTGGAGGACCTGTCTGATTTTAGTCAGAGAGGTTATCGGACTAGTCCGATGTCGTGAAAAGTTCTGAAGTGTTGAGGACTAGTACACGCTGAGGAGGACTAGTCCGACCATAGTCAGAAAGATATCGGACTAGTCTGTGCTGATATCAGACTAGTCCGGTCTGTGTAAACCTGGACTGTGCATACAAGTCCGCACTGGGAGGACTTGTCTGATTTTTGAACAGAGGGATTATCGGACTAGTCCGGGGTATATCGGACTAGTCCGGACCTGTTTTCTTGTGCTTGAGCTCTTGGGGTGTGTTTCTCCAACACACTCCATACACAATGATCTAATCTATTCAGCTCTTGAGCTCTTTTCCATATAGATCCTCATTCTCCTTTCTTTTTGCGCTTTCTTCATAGTTTCATTAAAACCTGCACTCATCTCGACAATTTGGTTAGGATCTCATTTGTTTGTCATAAATCAACCAAAACCCACAAGGGATGCCTAGATGCACTTTCAATAATTTTTAAGAGAAAAATATTAAAAATTAATATTTACAAAATATAATTTATATAAACGAGCCTTATCGAGCTTAATGAGCTCAAGCTCGTCAGGATCGCAATCTTGAGATGAAGCTCGAGTTCGGCTCATTTATTTGTCGGGTCGAGCTCGAATTAAGCTTTTAACGAGCCAAACTTGAGTAGCTCACGAGCCTCGAGCTTCATTGACAACCCTAATCCTTCTCGACGCCATACATGGTGCCTCTTCTTCATCTATCACACATTGATCAACTTGCTCCACTTAGGAGCCTGTCGGTGGGTAAATTCGGCAGATCTCCCGGCACTACTGTTAGTAGCCCGTGGAGTTTGTAGTTCCGTAATGGGCGCGTAGAGATTCAAGAGATGGTGGCGAAGTGACACAGAGGTTTACGTGGTTCGGGCTGCCTGAGCGTAATACCCTACTCCACGGGTTGTGTTGCTAATGTATTGAGCGTCTAGGAGTGTCTGAGTGTGTCCGAGAGAGTCCAAGTGTCGAGCCTCTATCTGTGTATCATCGACCAGACCTTTTATAGTACAAGGACTGGTCGTTACACCGTTAGCCTGGCCCGACATGTGGCCCTGGCGGTTACTAATGTTTAATACACAATAAATGAGGTTAATTACCCTTAATAGCGTGGTAACGGTCCATAACAGTGCCATTACTGGTATTAAGGGCCTTCCGATCGTGTGTCATTAATATGGTATTAATGACACTTAGTCGGTCCTGAAGCCTTTGATTTCCCCTTGAAGGTCCGAGCCGTTGGGGGTCCACTAGTCTGATTGTTGAGGTTGAAGGTCCGACGGTTCGGACACATGGCAGCTCTGGAGCTTACCGTCATGGACGGGTAGGTCCGGTGCTGTTGGACACGTGTCGGTACCAGAGCTTCCCTCTGTCTGGGGTTAGGTCCGGGAGTGCCATACTGGTATCCAATCCAGAGCTTTCCCATGTGTGGGCGGTAGCTCTGGTCTTATGATACATGTGGCGGCCCTGGGACTAACCATGTCGGGGAAGCAGGTCCAGTTATAGCTGACATGTGGGGCCTTCGGAGGTCTTCAAATCTGGTAGATGGATTTTCCTTGTGATCTTTGCAATCCCAAGGAGTGTCGGTACGCAGGGTACCGACAGTGGCCCCTTGGGCCCACCTCTGGGAGAGACCTTTTGGATGAAGTCATTCTGCCGGAGGTGGGTCCATTATTCGGTTTTTGAGCCGTGTCTTCAAGAGTCTTCGGATGTGCTGTTGGCGGTAGTTCATAGTTAAACCAACATCGCATGGCATATCTTGGATGCGGCAGGTGAGATCTTAGCTTGTGGATCTCACGCAATTGAAGGTCACCGGTTCCCGATACGAAAATCGTATCGGTTCCACGCGCCCTGTCAGGCCGCCACCTTCGGGTTTCCCGCCTTTCATGCTGACAACCGTTCGCCTGGGGTAAGGACCTCGACTTGATTGTCAGGGTGGCCCCGGGCCCCCTTATCATTGGCAGGGTGAAGTTTTTGACTGGTATCGTCGGCTCCTATGCGGTTTCCATGCATGCATTGTGTGGGCTTACTTAAGAAGGAAATCACACACCATTTGGGGGTTCTTTACGCCTTTCATTCGAACTTGCGCTTAAATCCTCCAAACTTTCGTTTGCTTTTCATCTCTCGCCCCGCTGTGCTGCGATGGAGTTGGGTCTTCGCCAGAGCCAACTCAAGACTGACGGTGATTTGAAGAAGGTCCGGGCCCTCATGGGGTGGTCCCCTGACTTCTTCAATCACCTGGTCCGTGCCGGCAAACTTACTTTCGTGAAGGAGCACGCCGGCGACATGGTGTACTTCTCCTCGTACGCCATGGTGGGACTGATCCCACCTTTCTCCACTTTTTTCTTGATGTTGCTCGACTTCTATGGTCTGCAGCTGTACCACCTTGGCCCCCACTCCATTCTTCTGGTGTCGATCTTTGTCCACTTCTGCGAGATGTGGATGGGCATTCCCCCCTGCGTTGAGCTCTTCGGCACCTTCTTCACTGTCCAGACCACCGGCAAGAGTGACAAGTACCTTGCCTTCTATTATTTTGTGAAGCGCAAGAAGTGCCCGTACAAGTACTTGCGGTTGTTCCCTTCTGGGAAGTGGGATGACTAGAAGAAGGATTGGATCGTCATCAGGGTGGAGGAGCATGAGAAGCTGGAGCTGCCCGAGGGCCTCCCCAACGTCGGCACTGCAGCTTGGAGCGAAGCTCCAGTGTAATAGGACGCCTTCAACCCTGCTCTGACCAGGATCCGCCAATGCGTGGAAGGAGGGGTGACTCCTCATGCGGTATTTTGCAACTTCCTGACCAACAGGTGGGATCCACTGAAGAAGAGGGGGAAGCTTGCTTGGGCCCTCAATAGTGTGCTGGACGACGACCGGATCGAGACCGGTTTGAAGTCCAACATGGAGGGTGCAACTTTGGAGTTTCACCTCAAGAAGTTCCAGCACGGCATCAACGTCGAGGGTGACGACTTGACTCCACCAGCGGCTTTCCTCCCTCTGAACATGGAGGCAGAGTTCAACAGAGAGCTCCGGCGGAAGATGCCAGTGCTTGACGACCTTGGTGTCATTGAGAGGCGTTCGATCATCGGGCTGGCGATCTCCGGAGCTTCCGAAGGTGGTCCCCCATCCATCTCGGATCAGAGAGTTGAAGTCGTGGGCAAGGGCAAAGAGTTGGACGAGCCCTCGAGCCATAAAAGGAAGCTGAAGCACTCTGATGGGAGGTCCATCAGACCTTCTCCTTCCACGGCAGCTATTTCTCCCCGGAGGGGAAGGTCTTCATCAGCGGCAACTACTCCAGCATCGACATCTCCCCGGGGTGCTAGCTCCGGCCATGCGGCTCCAGTACCAGGGCCAGCTGAAGGCTCTGGGTCTGGAGGTCCTTCCCGGTCGAGGGGGGCCTCAACCCGAGTGACGCTGACAACAGCAACGAGCTTCGGGGAACCTCTCGGAGCCACCACGCCAGTGGCGACAGGGTCCGGCTCTGAGCATCCAGAAAAGAGGTTCCGTGCTAGCTGGTGCAGAAGCCTTCTGAAGTAATTTTTGATTTTTTTACCTAAGTTGATTGTTTTTTGTTGTAACTGCATTTGGAGTGTCTTCGTCCTTCATCCACAGCGTGCCCAAGAAAAGGGTTGAAACTCCGGTTCCTGCAGCAGCAGCTGAGGCTGTGCAGGCGAAAGCTCCGGCTCTGATTCCAGCGCCGCCCTAAGAGGTGGCTGAGGGTGCGGCAGCTCCGGCGCCGGCTGTCGTGGTCTTGGACCTCGATTCATCCCCAGAAGCTCCCGTGGTAGCGCCGGACCACGGGAATGAATATGTACCAGTGGCACCAGCCCCGGAGGTTGAAGCTCCGGGTTCGGATGCTGAAATGATGGACGCTCCGACTTCAGAGCTGGAGATAGCTGCAATTCCGACCCTAGAGTCGGATGTTGTTGAAGCCCCGACAGTCGAGCCGGTGGTTGATGAGGCCCCGACGGTAGAGTCGGGTATTTATGAAGTTCCTGCGCTTGAGCCGGTTATCGAGGAAGCTCCAGCGATAGAGTCGGTCACTTCAGAAGTTACAGCAGTAGAGCCGGTCGTCGAAGAAGTACTGGCGCCTGAGCCAGTTGCTGTAGAGGTGCCAGCGCCCGAGCCCATGGTGGTCGAAGCATCAGCACCGGAACCGGCGGTGGAGGAGGTGCTAACATCGGAGCCGAACGTGGCTTCAGCTCCGGCAGAATCTTCTACGCCTTCCCCGAAAGCAGTGGTCCTGGAGGTGCCCGCACTTGAGCTAGGGTGCCAAGATGAAGCTGTCGGCCCCCCGCCTGAGGAGCCAGTTGTAGATGACCTGGCGGTGGGACCTTCGGAGCCAATTCCAGAGGTCAAAACTTCTACTGCAGGACCTTCCTCGGCAGCGGCCGAGGCTATCCCGGAGGACGGCCCTAGTGCCATGGAAGCTCAGGGGACCGCTCTTGTAGAGTGGGACCCAATTTTTGTCATGGAGAACCCGCTGGAACCGGCAGAGATGACCCCAGCAGGTCCTGACCCGATCCCCCTATCGTTGTCTATTGACAACGCCTGATCCAGTCTTCGTCAGGTCCAACTGGCTTTCTACCACGACAGCAAGGCCCTCGAGGAGGAGCGCTAAACTCTTAGGAGGTGGCGCAACCGGCTCCATTTCGAGACCAAGCTGGCACCGTCGAGGCTGGCTGACGACAAGGAGTGGGTGAAGAGGGAGAAGGTCTGCCTGGAATACTGGGGTAAGCTGCTGGATGAGAGGGAAAACATGATGCGATCCCTTGACAACCAGTCCCGGGCCATCTACGAGCAGTCCAAAGCTGCTAACAGCGCAGCGGATGATCGCCAGGAGAGGCTCGACGCTATCTATGCTAGTCTCGTCAAGCGCCGGGAGGCTCTTGAGGAGCGGGAGAGAAAGCTCGAGGATGAAGAGCAAAAACTCCTGGAACTGCGGGACGACGTCCTGAAGAGGGAAGAAGATCTCACTCAGAGGCTAACTCTGGGTGACAAGAGTCTCGAGGAGCGCACCAAGAAATTGGAAGAGCGCTGTGAGAGAGAGGAGAAGAAGGCCTGGGAACGAGGGCAGGAACTCCACAGGAGGGAGAATGCCGTTGCTGCCAGGGAGAAGAAAGTGCAGGGCAGGGAGAAGGACCTGGTCGACCGTCAGAACAAGATCCACCTCCGGGAGGAAGAGCTCGGAAAACTCGAAAGGCAAGTTGCTGAAAGGATTTAGCAGAACGCCAAAGAGGTTGAGCGCCTTGCCCGTGATAATTCGGAGCTTGTGACGACCAGAAGATCCTTGGAGGAGATGCGAGGCTCGAGGACTGTGGAGTCCCAACAAGTTTGGGACTTCCTGGGCAAATCCAACGACGCGCTGACGCCAATGGGTTTCAGTCCCGCGCGTCTGGATGATCTGGAGCCGGAGCTGGACCTGGCGTTGCAGGCGTTGAGTTCAGCAGGCAACAAGCTCACCAAGATGGGCGATGGTCATTGCGGACCGGCTGGAGACCGAGGGACAATCCCTGGCGAAGGACGTCGCAGAATTCGTGCTGATGTGCTACACAAGCCAGGACCCTCAATTCCCCCTGGACCCGGTGCTTGAAGGCCCCATCGAAGGAGAGAGAGAAGCTGCCCAAGCCAGCGTATCGGAGGCTGCCTAGAAGGTTGCCTCGTTCTTCCATAGGGTCTAGGACCATCTCTTTGTAGCTCCCACTTGTATCCCCTCTTCTTTTTCTCCACTTTTGTAATCTCTTGTCTCTAGATGAATATAATCCAAGTTTTTTGTGAATTTCATTTTTTGTCTTCAACACCTTTGTCCCACTTGGCCCCTGGTAGATGTACACAATTTCATTGTGAACATGTACCAAGAGGATGTAACAGTTGTAGAACGTAGGTTTGAAATCTTTTATAGTGAAGGCCCCTTGAGGTTGTTGGAGCTTAGTGGCTCCGGCATTGACCATCGTTAGAGCTTAGTAGCTCCGTCAGTAGTCTCCATCAACGCGTAAAGTATCGAAGGTTAGTCCTCTGGGTGTCGGAGCTTGGTGGCTCCGGCAGTGACCTCTATCAACACGTGGTGTGTCGACAGCAGACTCCACTATAGAGTCTTCCCACCATCTTTTCTTCACGCTGACGGCTGGCCCCCTAGCTTTACCGGAGCTGAGTAGCTCCAGTGACGCTCGCAATCAATGTTTGAACATCGACCACAAGCCGCCTAGAGGATGTCGAAGCTTTGGCAGCTCCGGCTTCATTCACCATCATCATGAAAAAAATTTCCTGCACATTGAAGTCAAGAAAAATAGTAAAATCCATTTTCCTATCTATAACTTCATTGTGACTTACTATTCCCGAGAAATTTTTAGGTTGAACACAATTCTAAATACAATCAAGTGCACTGCCTTGTTTCCTTCAGATCCGATCGTTTCTGGACTCGCCTTACTTCGGCCTGCCGGGGTGTAGGTAGAGTGGCGTACTTAGGGTGCATGACCAGGCTAAGTCGATAGCACACTCTGGCCCTAGATTGGCTTAGCGGCATTCAGACGAGTAGGCCATCAACAATGTTTGGGCTCGGAAGAATAGACGATGCAACTCGAATTGTACATGAACTGGTCGAGCCAAAGTTTCTTAAGAACTGCACAACTTTGTTATAGACAAGAAAGAGAAAAATAAAAAATATTGAGCATGTACAAAATAAATGCACGTGGAGTCTTTTTTCACACAATGATGTCTTTCAATATAGGTCCGGGGTACAGGGGAAACAAGTACGCTCTTAGGGTACGGAACCATGCTAAGTGTGTTTCATTTCTCATTTGACCCAAGGTAGCTAGCTACACTTTTAGTTCTGAGACTGTGACAAGTGTTGCATGGACGTTGCGGACCTAACGGGGTAGGTACGGCTGTCCTCCCAGAGGAGCCACCCAACTTTGTACAATGACTCTATAACATACATCACATGTAATTACAGACTCACCTCCATGATATCAAGCGTAGAACTTACGGAGGTCCTCAATGTTCCAAGGATTTGGGAGAGGTGTCCCATCCTCGGTTGCAGAGCGAACGCATCCAGGACGGGATACTTTGATCACTCGGAAGGGTCCTTCCCAGCTGGGGGAAAGTTTGTTTAACCCTTCTCTGGATTGTATTCTCCGTAGCACCAGATCGCCTTCCTCAAGCTATCGGGTGTGGACATGCCGTTGGTGATAGTGCCGAAGAGCTTGGCGGTATCGGGCATTCCGAACAGCTGCTTGGCACCTTCCCTCTTCAAGGAGGTCAAGGTCTTCATGCCGGAGCTGGTCCTGTGTGGCTTTGTCGAAGGTCCGAACCCGGAGCGACCCCAAGGTGATTTCCAGAGGAAGGACTGCTTCAGCTCCGTACAACAGGAAGAAGGGTGTCTCTCCAGTTGATTGGTTTGGAGTTGTCCTGTTGGCCCATAGAGTGGGCAGAAGCTCTTCGATCCAGTTGGCTCCATGTTTTTTCAGACGCTCATAAGTGCACGTCTTGAGTCCTTTTAGGATTTCTACATTTGCTCTCTCGGCCTGGCCATTGCTTGCCGGGTGAGCTACGGAAGCGTACTGACTTGGATGCCAAGGTCTTTGCAATATCCTTGGAATGCAGAGCTTGTGAACTGGGTCCCATTATCAGTTATGATTTTGTTTGGGACTCCAAATCTGCATACGATGGACTGCAAGAAGTTGATAGCTGATTGCTTGTTTATTGTCACAACTGGAGTTGCTTCCGGCCATTTAGTGAATTTGTCAATGGCAACATACAGCAATTTGTAACCTCTGATGGCTCTTGGGAAAGGTCCCAAGATATCCATCCCCCACACAACGAAAGGCCATGTAGGAGGTATCATTTGTAGAGGTTGAGACGGTGTGTGAATTTGTTTTGCATGAAACTGGCATGCTTCACATTTCTTCACCAGCTCAATTGCATCCTGGAGTGCTGTAGGCCAGTAAAAGACATGCCGAAAGGCTTTACCGACCAGCGTGCGGGAAGACACGTGGTTCCCACACTCGCCTCCATGGATTTCCGTGAGGAGCTCATGGCCTTCTTCCCTTGTGATGCACCGCATTAGGACGCTGTTGGCACCGCGCCAGAAGAGATCCCCTTCTACCAACGTGCATCTTTTAGCCAATCTGACTATCTGGTAAGCGGATACATCATCGCGAGGAAGGATATTGTCTTTCAAGTAGCTCCAGATCTCCGAGATCCATGCATCGGAGCTTGCTTGAGCATTTGAGTCTTGCGTGTTGGGTTGCTCGGAGCTTCCGGCAACACCTACGACCCTTGATGGCTGCCATGGTAACAGGGCCATCGGGACCGCTAGCTTCGGGATGCTGGTCTCACCCCCTTCGCTCAGTTCGGCGGGCTGAGCTGCGGGTTTTGACAATCTCCAGACGAAGGTTCCGTCGAGAGCCAGAGCTCCGGTTGACGCTTTTGTCGAGAGTTCATCAGCTTCAGCGTTATGGACACGCTGGACATGGTGGAGGTCCATGAATGTGGCCTAGAGGGGGGTGAATAGGCCTTTTGAATTTCCTGCACACTTAATAGAACCGTCAAAACTTGGTTGGCCGGACTAGTCCGGTTGTGTGGGCGGACTAGTCCAGTGTGCAAAAATTATGTGTGTTGATCAGGTGTGATTTGGGAAAATAAATTTCTTTAGCAGCGGAAATGAGAACAACTGATATTTGTAATTGAGATTAATATAAGAATGCAGGTGTAACTTATAATTGCCTTAAGTTGATGTTTGGCACTCAAGTGATCTAATGAACAAAATTTAAAGTAAATGAGACGCAAGACACACAAATTTTTCCCAAGGTTCGATCTCACCACGAGATCTACATCCCCGTTGAGGAAGCTCACACAGAGCCGGGTCTCCAACCCTTTCCCTCCTCAAGTCACCACGAAGGCCGACTTGATTCCACTATCACGGGTAATCACCAAGTTTGTGGGGCAACCTCACACGTTGAGGGCTCCCACGATAATTATAATGAAAAAGTGATGAAATACACTCAAAAGTATTACAATGCAGAGTATGAGTGTAGAAAGATCAAACCCCAAGAGCTCGCAATGAAAGAACGACGATCTCCCAATCCTGAATCCAAGTGTTCAATTGATTTCACTCTTTTTGAACTATAGATGTGTGGGGAGATGTGTTTTGGGCTCTTGGGACGAAGTGGCGGCGCTAGGGTTTGCTCTTTGATCAATATTCGATGTGTGTGTCAATAGGAAAGTCGTGGACTCTCTATTTATAGGGTTTCCAAAAGCTAGCCGTTGAAAAAACCCTAACACCGGACTAGTCCGGTGCAAGTCCGGACTTGTCCGGTCCCAATGTGTTTTGAGGTCCAAAAAGTTTGCCGTACTAGTCCAGTCCAACCTCGGACTAGTCCGATGCTGTGTGAAAGTGACTCCAGAAAGTTCATCGGACTAGTCCGTGGACTAGTCCGATCTCCACGAATGGGAGATTCCAAAAAGTTCAACGGACTAGTCCGGTCCATGATCGGACTAGTCCGGTCCCTCAATATGAGAGACTCCAGAAACATCAACGGACAAGTCCAGTGGATGCACGGACTGATCCGGTCTCCTTGTAAGTGGGATTCCAGAAAGGTGCACGGACTAGTCCGGTCCATGGTCGGACTAGTCCGGTGCTTTGTGAAAGTTAGGTTAATTTTAACCCCTTACCCTCGCGCAAAGTTGTGAGCTCTTGGAGTGTGTCTTTCATACACTCCCTATACATTCAAAATCTAATTTGGTCTTCCAAGCTTCATCAAAGTATCTCTCTTTAAACACCACTTCATTTTTCACCTTTTTGTGTGCATAAAGATGTTTCACTTGTTTGTCCTGCAATCATCTTAGTAGTTTCATTAGGATCTCATATGTTTGTCATCAATTGGCCAAAACCCACAAGGGATATCCTAGATGCACTTATTGTCCAGGACTTCAAAGTCCTTTTGAAGCCTCTGGACTTCGAGATAAGCAGCTAGTTGGGGATTGTTGCAGGAGCATTCACCCTTCACCTGTTTAATGATGAGCTATGAATCTCCCTTGACCAACAACTGCTTGACACCGTATGACAGTGCCACCTTTAATTCGTAAATGAGTGCTTCATAATACGCCATGTTGTTGGTCACCTTGAAGTCAAGGTGGACCATGTATTTTACCTTCTCCCCGGTTGGAGCGAGGAGAAGGACTCTAGCTCCGGCCCCATACTTTTGCATGGAGCCATCAAAGTAGAGAGTCCAGTGAGGCTCGGTGAAGACCGGAGCCTTGATTTCCGGCTTCTGCTCACTAGGGCCCCCAGGGTTTGATGGAGAGGGGGTCCATTCCGCCACGAAGTCCACCAATGCTTGACTCTTGATCGCTTATCTTGGGGCGAATTCTAGGTCAAACTCGGCCAGTTCCGCTGCCCACTTTGCAATGTTCCTAGTGGAATTGGGAGTATGCAAGATCGCACGTAGTGGATAAGAGGTCACCACTGAGATCTTATGAGCTTGAAAGTAATGGTGAAGCTTCCTGGAGGCGATAAGAACTGCATAGAGCAGCTTATGCACCTCTAGGTATCGAGTCTTGGCATCATGGAGTACTTCGCTGATGAAGTACACTGGTGTTGGACTGTCCGGACCCTCCCGGAGGGGCCCGGAGCTTCCTCCTCATCAACCCGGACCCTCCCGGAGGGGTCCGAACCTTCTTCAGGGACCTCCGGGTCCTTGTTGAAGGAACCCGGAGCTTCTTCTATAGTGACCCAGACCTCCCCAGAGGGGTCCAGATCCTCTTGTTCAACAAGAGTAACTCCTTGTAGATCCAAGTCTGGGGGATGGGACCCAGACTCGCCTTTAGGAACCTCCTGACCCTCCTGGAGGGGTCTAGATTCCTGAGCTTGTGAGGGTTCTGGTCTCTCTGCAACCAGGACCATGCTAACAACTTCGTCAGTTGCCAAAATGTAAAGCAGTAGAGGCTCACCAGGGTTCGGAGCTACCAAGGTTGGTAGAGTGGTGAGGAGCTGTTTCAGCTCCTGGAAGGCCTTTTCTGCTTCTTTAGACCATTGGAATGGTCCGGACTTCCTCAATAGCTTGAAGAAGGGTAGTGCCCATTCTGCTAGTCTTGAGATGAACTGGTTGAGGGCAGCTAGACATCCAGTCAGTTTCTGGACGTCCTTGATGTGGGTTGGTGGCCGCATATCTTCAATGGCTTTAATCTTCGCCGGATTTGCCTCTATTCCTCGGTGGTTTACCAATAATCCAAGAAGCTTTCTGGAGCTAACCCCGAAGACACACTTGTCTGGGTTTAGCTTTGTGCGGGTGATCCGCAGCTTGTCGAAGACAGCTTGCAAGGTGTCAAGAAGTAACTCCTTGTCCTATATTTTGACGACGATGTCATCAACATACACTTCCACTACGTCTCTGATGAGCTCTCCAAAGGTTTTGTACATAGCTCGTACAAATGTTAATGCTGCATTCTTGAGACCAAAATGGCATGGCAGTATAACAATACAATCCATCTATTGTGATAAAAGAAGTGTGCTCTTCATCTTCCCTAGACATTCTAATTTGATGGTACCTAGAATATGCGTATAGGAAACACAATAATTCACACCCGGAGGTGGAATCCACTATCTGACCTATTCTAGGTAGTGGAAATGGATCTTTTGGACATGCCTTATTCAGTGTTGTGTAGTCGATACACATCCAAAGCTTCCCGCCATCCTTTGGTACAACAACTGGGTTCGCCAGCCATTTTGGATGGAAGACTTCTCGGATGAATCCAGCTTTGAGCAACTTCTTCATTTCTTGTCGTATGAAGTTTTGTCGCTCTACTGATTGCTTCTGAGGCTTCTGGTGTACAGGCCGAGCGTCGGGATAGATCTTCAGATTATGCTCGATCACTTCTCCAGGGATCCCAGGCATTTGTGACAGCTGCCAGGGAAACACGTTGATGTTAGCCCGAAGTAAAGTGATGAGCGCGAGTTCCTATTTATCGTTCAGGCCTCCCGATATACGGGTGGTCTGAGCAGCATCGGAACCGATTTGGACGACTTTGACGGGAATGTCAGTGTCGCCGCTTGGTTGCACACGGGGTGCAGAGGTCGAGCCTCGTTGATGAATGCTCGGAGATTTTGGAGCTTTCTCCTGCCTGGACTCTTCCTCCTGCGCTGTAGCAAGCGCATGTAGTTCTTCCAGGGCAGTCACTCCGGCAGTGCGGTCTCCGGGGATCCGAAGAACACCAGCTGGTGTCGGCATCTTCAACACCAGGTAGCCATAATGAGCCGCAGCCATGAACTTGTACAAGGTTGGCCTGCCCAGAATGGCGTTAAAGGGTAAGTTGATCTGAGCAACGTCAAAGACCAACTTCTCAGTGCGATAATTCTCCCGTGTCCCAAAGGTCACGGGGAGAGTAATGGCACCAAGTGGGGTTATGGCCCCCGGACCTACTCCGGAGAAAGGTCGGGAGGGGCGAAGATCCGAAGGTCGGAGCTGAAGCTTGACAAAAGCTTCGAAGCTTATGAGGTTCAGCCCCGAACCTCCGTCCAACATTACATGGTGGAGTTGGATGTTGTTGATGGTCGGAGATACCATCAATGGGAGTTGGCCAGCTCCAATCATCTTCCGAGGGCAGTCTGATGCATCAAAAGTGATGGTAGTGTCCATCCACTTTCGATGCGGCTCCGCCCTGGCGATGGGAGCTACTGAGGCCATGTCCCGCCGCATGGTATTGAGGACACGGCGGGAGGTGATGTCCCACGAACCACCAAAGATGGTGTTCATGGTTTCCTGACGTTCATTGTCGGAGACGTCGGAGTCATCGTCGACGGAGGTGTATACAGCCTTCAGGACCTTTTTAGGGTCCTGAAAACCCAATTCCTCTTTAGTCGGAGCTTCATCGACTTTCTGTTTTCCTTCCCTTTGTCGGAAAGGAACCTCTTCCCGGCGCTTGTTGTAGCGCTCGGCAAGGTTCTGGACCTCTCGGCAGTCTTCCAGGTTGTGGCTGTTCGACTTATGTATAGGACACCACATCTTGGAGTTCCCGCCGTCTTCAGATGACGGCCGAGGTCGTTTCTCGGGGCGTGGCCTCCGGCCACCCGGAGCCGCAGCAGCTGCAGCAGTAGGTGTGCCGGCCGACGGCTTTTTCTTACCGTTGGACTTTTTCTTCTTTTTGCCACTCCCGGAGGTAGTGTCTTCACCCTTGGAGGATTTTTTTACTATCCTCTGGAGGTGGTTTGGAGTGCATTTCACAGCCCTCCGCAACTTTGGCACATTTGTCAGTCAAGCTAAAGAGCTCCGTGACACTGGTGATCTCCTTAATCGCTAGCTTCTCCAGCATCTTCTTGTCTCATACGCCCTGTCTAAATGTCATAATAACAGAGGTGCTGGAGATAGAACGAATAGTGTTTCGTACTTGGGAGAACCTCTGGATGAAGGAACGCAGGGATTCTCCCCCCTTCTGCGTGACAGCAAAAAGGTCCAGTTCGGTGCCTGGTCAGGTGTATGAACTCCCGAAATTAGCGGTGAACTGTTGGCATAGTTCCGCCCAACTATTGATGGAGTTGGGCGGGAGGCTCATGAACCAGGACCTGGCGGTCCAAGTTAAAGCCACGAGGAAGTAGTTGGCCATTACGGCCTCGTTACCTCCGGTTGCAAGGATTGCAGTGGAGTAAATCTAGAGAAACTCAGCGGGATTAACAGTCCTGTCGAATCTCTCCTCCTATTCCCTCAGCAACAGGACTGTCTCGAGCTTCTCGCCTTTCGCGAGCACGCTCGATATGGACGTGGTCGTCCTATTGACGGTAACAGCGATCAAGCTCCGCCTGGAGGTCGTGAGTTGAGAGCCTGGTTACCGTATGGGTGTGTCGCGCCCTGGGAGGAAACGACGTCACTTGTTGAGACGCAGCACGCCTCCTATTTTGGGAAGCGTGCAGACCAAGTCTGCCCGACAAAGTCCGATGCTACGATGGGGCCCGCCCCGAGGGGGGAGGACCTTGGTTGCTGATGCGATCGACTGGTGCTGCAACCAAGTGTTCCACATCAGCCCTCCACTGCTCCATTGCACCCTGGGATGCACCCGGAGGTGGTGGGCGTTGGAGAAGAGCACGTGCTGCATGGAGCGCGTGTTCGTGGTTGTTGTTATTCACCGATGCGGTGACCAACGCAGGTGCTCCGTCCCGCTGTCCAACTTGATTTGCTGGTGCAGACGGTGGTGGCGGAGGCATGACTCCTGCTGGAGCCGTGGCACCTGCTAGTTGCTGCATGTTGGAGGGATTGCCTCCAGCAGGTTGCGCAGCGGGGTTGCTGTTGGACGATCCAGCAGCTGAGTTCACCATTCTTGAAATCTCGGGCACCCCCTATCTGGCGCGCAAACTGTCAGTGGGTAAATCCGGCAGATCTCCCGGCACTACTGTTAGTAGCCCATGGAGTTTGTAGTTCGGTAATGGGCGTGCAGAGATTCAAGAGATGTTGGCGAAGTGACATAGAAGTTTACGTGGTTCGGGCCGCCTGAGTGTAATACCCTACTTCACGGGGTGTGTTGTTGTTGTATTGAGCGTCTAGGAGTGTTTGAGTGTGTCCGAGAGAGTCCAAGTGTCTAGCCTTGTCTATGTATCGTCGACCTGTCCTTTTATAGTACAAGGACTGGTCGTTACACCGTTAGCCTGGCCCGACATGTGGCCCTGACGGTTACTAATGTTTAATACACAATAAATGAGGTTAATTACCCTTAATAGCGTGGTAACGGGCCTTAATAGTGCCGTTACTGGTATTAAGGGCCTTCCGATCATATGTCATTAATATGGTATTAATGACATTTAATCGGGTATTGAAGCCTTTGATTGCCCCTTGAAGGTCCGAGCCGTTGGGGGTCCACCAGTCTGATTGTTGAGGTTAAAGGTCCGGCGGTTCGGACACGTGGCAGCTCCGAAGCTTACCGTCGTGGACGGGTAGGTCCAGTGCTGTTGGACACGTGTCGGTACCGGAGCTTCCCTCTGTCTGGGGTTAGGTCCAGGTAGGGGTGGGCGCGGTTAACCGCATAACCGTTAACCGAAATTAACCGCACCGAATTAATCGAAATTTTCGGTTAATTCGGTTTTCAGTTATCGGTTCGGTTATGATTTTTTCTCTATTCGGTTTTTGGTTAATAATTTGGTTTTTAATCCGATTAACCGAATTAAACAAATTAACCGAATTTTATGTGATTTGTTCATGTCTATTTTTGTTTCTCTTGGTTTATAATTTATCAAACATGGATGTATGCTTGTATATTAACTTATATATTGGTCTTTTTATGTTTGAGTTGATTTCATGTTGTTTTATTATTCAAAATTTCAAATTTTCTTTATTTATTATGTTTAAATTGTGTTTTAATCTATATGCGGTTAATTCGGTTAACCGATTAACCGAACCGAATTAACCGCAACCAAATTGTGCGGTTAATGTTTTTGTTCGGTCATATTCGGTTATCGATTTCTATTAACCGAATTGACCATTAACCGAATTAACCGAACCGAATTAACCAAATTAATCGAATGCCTACCCCTAGGTCCGGGAGTGCCATACTGGTATCCAGTCCAGAGCTTTCCCATATGTGGGCGGTAGCTCCGGTCTTACGATACACGTGGCGGCTCTAGGACTAACCATGTCGGGGAAGCAGGTCCAGTTATAGCTGACATGTGGGGCCTTCGGAGGTCTTCAAATCTGGTACATGGATTTTCCTTGTGATATTTGCAATCCCAAGGGGTATCCGGTACGCAGGGTACCGACAGAGCCATTAGTTTCATCAAACACCACCTCACATGCGATTTCAACACAACCAGAGGTTTTTTTGAAGACACGATAAGCGCAGGTGTTTGAATCATAACCAAGCGAGAAACCTTCATCGGATTTTGAAGCCAACTTCAAAATTCGAGGCTTCTTGTAAAGAATGTAACATTTGCTGCCAAAGACTCTAAAGTAGGAGATGTTTGGTTTGTTACCCGTTAGAAGTTCATATGGAGTCTTCTTCAATAGACGATGGAGGTAGAGACGGTTTGTGGCATGGGAAACGGTGTTGACCGCTTCCTGCCAAAACCGATTGGAAGTATTGTACTCATCAAGCGTGGTCCTTGACATCTCTATTAGAGTTTGGTTCTTCCTTTAGGGCACCCTATTTTTTTCGGGTGAGTAGGGTGCTGAAAACTCATGCTTGATGCCCTCCTCATCCAAGTGCTCTTCAACTTGAGTGTTCTTGAATTTGGTGCCATTATCACATCTTATCTTCTTGATTCTCAAGTAGAACTCATTTTGAGCTCTTCTCAAGAAAATCTTAAGGACACCTTGTGTTTCACCTTTGTCATGCAAGAAAAACACCCAAGTGAAGTGGGAAAAGTCATCAACAATAACTAAACCATATTTGTTACCGCCAATGCTTATGTAAGAAATGGGATAGAAAAGGTCTATGTGTAGCATCTCCAATATGGTCTTGTTGTTGTCATCACATTCTTAGAGGGATGAGCTGCTAACATTCTTAAGACCTTGGACGTGATTGAATTTTAGAAGTTTGTGAAGATTCCTCATACCAACATGGGCTAGCCTACTGTGCCACAACCACCCCATGTTGATCTTTGCAATCAAGCATGTGTCAAGTTGAGTTTTATCCGCGGTGAAGTCCACGAGATAAAGCTTTCCCTTGAGCACACTCTTGAAGGCAATTGAGTTATCAACTCTTCTAGTAACAATCATGCTGTCATTAGTAAACAAGCAATTATACTCCATTTCGCATAATTGAGAGATGGATAAGAGATTATAATCTAAGGACTCAACATGCATGACTTGTGAAATTGTGTGTTGTGGAGAAATAGCGATTTTACCCATACTTAGTACCTTGCCTTGACTATTGACACCAAAGTAGATATCTTGACTTGGGTCTTCATTTTCTTCATACTCCGCAAACATTTTTCTTGCTCCGGTCATGTGATTGGTGCATCCACTATCTAGCACCCATTTTGAACCGTCGGAGGAGTAAGCCTACAAAATAAGTTTAGGCTTTGGTTTGAGGTACACAAGCTTGGTTGGGTCCTTTGAGGTTAGTGACGAGGAATTTGGGCACCCACACACAAGGCTTTGGGCTCTTGCAGTGTGGCCCAACATATTTATCATAGTTATAACCAATTTTGTTTCTCATTAGCACATAAGATGCATCAAAGTCATAAAACATGGTTAAGTTGACATTTTAGCATTTTGGTTTTTTTTTTCAAAATTCACTATTTCAAGAGAAGTAGATGCATGATGTTCATTCTTGAATTGAAATGAACCTTCCTTGACAAACTCAATTTGCATCTTGTTATTCTTGGGAATTCTAGCATTTTGCTTTCCTCCCCTTGAATACCCAAAACCATCTTTGATCAAGGGAGATCTTGTGATCGAGTATGCACTGCGTGCATACTTGATCTTCTCTTTGTCAAAGATGTCACCCTTAGATGTGCTCTTGCTCTTTGCCAAATTAAGCTCATTTTTCAGGTCAAGCACAAGGTTAGAACATTTGTAAGTCTTAATGTCCAATTCCATTTTAGGCAAATTTGAGCTTGTTGAGGGACAGGAAGGAACGCTTGACTTGAGAGTTGTGAATTGTGCCTTAAGACTCTTGTGGGATTTGTTCAAGCTCACAAGTTCATCTTAGAGCACAACATTCGAACTCTTGAGGCTTGAGGAAGCCTCCTTGCATTTCACAAGTTCAAGTTCAAGTGCCTTGTTCTTTTCCTTCTCAAGCTCAAGAAGCTTCTCAAGGTCAAGATTCTTTTGCCTCTCATGGACAAGTAATTCATCTTGTTCCTCGACAAGTTCTTCCTTGTCTAAAATCTCATCAGAAAGCTTTTTCATTTTAATTATAACAATTTTACTTAAGCCTTCAAAACATGTATTCATTCTCACTAGCACTATCAAAGTCCTCATCTTTAATAGAACGCAATGAGAGTTTAGATTTAACCTTTCATTTTCCCTCATTGGCCATGATACAAGTGTGACTTGAGCTTTTCCACTCTCCCTTGTTTGATAAGAGAGTATTCTTCATTGTTGGCTTCTTGATGGTGACGATTGCCACTCTCGCTTCATCATCGGAGGAGGACTCATCGTTAGAGCCTCACTCCTTGCCAACATGAGCGTGCCCATGTGCTCTCTTCTTATTGAACATCTTCCTCTCTTGAGGCTTGTCATCCTTGTTCTTCTTCTTCTTGTCATCTTCCTTTTCATATGGGCAATTCACAATGAAGTGCCCATACTCACCACAAATGTAGAAATCCTTCCTTGGTCTTGACTTGCTCTTGTCTTTGCCCTTGCTCTCACAGTTTGACCCTCTTATTTTCTTCATCGTCCTTTTAAATCTTTTGATGAAGAAGGCGAATTCCTCATTGTCCATGTCGGTGCTCTCTTCTTCTTCACTTTCATCGTCATTGCTTGAAGCTTGCACCTCTTTTCCTTTGGACTTGGGCAAGGCTTTGAGAGCAATGCCTTTCTTCTTGGAGGATGTGACCTTGGCAAGGTCGTTGACATAGCATGCTTCCATCTCCATCATCTCGTGGTTGATGATCTTCCCAAGCACCTCATTCGGAGTCATCTTGTGGAAGTTGGGACTCTCATGGATGAGTGTGCAAAGCGTCACATTGCGAGGCATGAAAGATCTTATCATCCTCTTGACCACCTCATGATTAGTCCACTTCTTGCATCCGTACGCCCGACTCCTAGTGATAAGAGTCTTGAGTCGATTATACATCTCTTGAGGGGTATCGCCTTCTTCCATTGGCTAATCTTCCAAGCTCCCCCTCGATCATATCAATCTTGGCTTCCCTCACGGATCAGTTGCCTTCTTGTGCAATCTTGACAGTGTCCCAAATCTCTTTGGCTTGCTCCAACCCATCTACTTTGTTGATTCTTCTTGTTTCAAGGATGAGTTGAGCAGGGCTGCTGCTTGAGCATTTCAGTGAATTAGTTGTTCTTGCTTCGGGGTCAGCTATTCGTCGTCCACGAGGATATCTACACCTGTGCAAACAACATGCCAAAGTGTAGGATTGAGAGAAATAAGATGCAACTTCATGTTGTGTTTCTACATAGTATTGTTAGTCCCATCAAAGTGTGGAGCTTTGCCCATTGGAATAGAAAGATAATTGGAATGGGAATTAAGTCGCTCACAGTTGAAAGGATATCACGTGTAGTTCACACATTAACGGACTAGTCCGGTATCCATCAACACTTAGGATTTTCCACACACCGCACACCGAACTAGTCCGGTGTCCACCGCGGACTAGTCCGGACTTTGCAAACCCTAAAGGTAACGTTTGGAAACCCTAATATAAATAGAGGTGTACGGCCATACAACACCATCTCTTGACTCCCTGGACCGTCACACATCCCAAGAGCCCAAAATACATCTCTCCACTCATTCTAAACCAAAAAGGATCAAATCTTTGAGGATTAGGGATTGGACAAAGGAGAGAACTTGTTCTACACGATCTTGAGCTCTTGAGTTTGTTCTCTCGCACACTCTCATTGATTATTGTACATTTTTGAGTGTGTTTGGTGCAGTTTGTTCTTGTAATCTTTGGAGAGCTCTCAATGTGTGAGAAAGCCCCCTTGAACAATCTTAGTGGTGAAGATTGGCCACCGTGGCGATTACCCCCGAGGGAAGGGTTAGTGAAGACCCGGTCCTCCGTGGACTCCTCAACAAGGACGTAGATCCCTGTGTGGGGTCGAACCTCGGGATAAATCTTGTGTCTCGCGTGTTCTTGTTTACTTTTCATCATATTCTAGGGTTTGCATAGTATTGACAATTCACATTGAAACTTTTTATCGAACTTTATTATTGCGATATATTGTTTGATTGTCTGAATACACTTGACTTGTCAATTGATTTCCGCTGCATAGATTCCTAGAAGTAGAATTACAAATTTCCTTTGATCTTCTAGTCCACGCACACCGGACTAGTCCGCACCATAATGGACTAGTTCGGCGTCCCTATATTTGATCTATTTGTTAAGTGTTTCAGGGTCTGGCAAATGTTCAAAAAGCCTATTCACCCCCCTCTAGGCTACATTCAATTGGTATCAGAGCCAAACTCTTCAAAAGAGACCGCTCGAAGAGACGATGTCGGACATCAAGGATGTACACAAGGGCCTCAACAACAAAAAGGGTGATGATGAAGGGAACCAAAAACTAGAGAAACTTCTAGATGCCATTCAAGACTGTGAGGATGATGATGAGGAGATGCTCGAACTCAAGGCTCTTCTACGGAAGAAGGCACTCTATCCAAAAGGGAAGAATAAGATTGAAGATGAGAAGAAAAAGGGGTGTAGTAACACAGACTACTCCTGGTATCCTTTCGACTATGAGCGTATAAATTCTAATAAGAGTCATTACTTGTCAATTCCTTTAGGCAAAGCACCTTACTTCGATGAAAATTACTATTCAATGTGGAGGAAAAAAATATGAAAATGCACCTTATATCTCTTAACCCAATTCTTTGGCACATAGTATGTACAGGGATAGATATTCCGAACAATGACGAAGAGCTAACTCCAAGTCAAGAACAAGATATTCATCGGAGTGCCCAAGCCGCAGCTGTAATCACCTCATCATTGAGCCGAGAAGAGTTCACCAAGGTGGATGGACTCGAGATTGCCAAGGAAATATGGGATACTCTCCAAACTGCACATGAAGGTGATCGTCATGTACGAGAAGCAAAAATAGAGATGATTGAAGCTAAATTGGGAAGATTTGCTATAGAAGATTGTGAATCGCCCCAAGATATGTACAATAGACTCAAGAATCTCATCAACAAAGTTCGAGCTTATGGTAGCAAGAAATGGAAAGATCATGAAGTGGTGAAATTGATTCTTAGGGCATTCATACCTCGCAATTTGACGCATTGCTCTATGATTAGAGAAAGTACAAGGTATCAAAAAATGACCCCAAACGAACTTCTTGGAAAGATCATCAACTTTGAAAGGATGGGGAAGCAAGCCAAGCACGTCAATGAACTTGCCGACCTTACCTCAACAAAGAAGAAAGGAGTTGCTCTAAAGTCAACTTGCAAGCTCGCATGAAAAGAAGCTCGAGAAGCTCTTGAGGAAGATGATAGTGATGATGATAGCAGTGATGTCAATAATGAAGACATGATATTGTTCATGAAAAAGTTCAGGAAGATGATGAGAAGAAGAAAGGGTAATATCTCAAATGAAGGAAGACAAAGGGACAAACAAATACCCAAGATGAGACGTGCATGCTACGATTGTGGAGAATATGACCACTTCATAGTGGACTGTCCAAATGAAGATACTATGAAGAAGAGTAAAGACAACAAGCCTCATCAAAAGAAAATATTCAAGAAAAAGAAGCAATATAGCCATGCACATATAGGGAATGAGTGGGACTCCAATGATAAGTCCTCATGTGAATAAGAAGAGGAGATGTCGATCATAGCCATCAAGAAGCCTACCAAGAAGTCCACTCTCTCCCCAACCATGGGCGCATGGAAGGACACCGACCGCACGTGTCTAATGGCCAAGGAAGGAAAAAGAAATGTCACAACTAAACCTTCCTTCTCGCTTTATTTCGATAGTGATATTGATAATTATAGTGTTGATGAAATGATGATTAGTGGTTTAGATAAAAAGACAATTGCTAAAATGAAATTTTTAATGGATAAAATTGTTGATAAGGAGGAGCAGGTCAATCTCCATGAAGATATGATCATTCTCCAAAAGGAGAAATATCTTAAGATTGAAAAGCTCTTTGAACTTGAAAAGGAGCAAAGTCAATCACTAGGACTTGAGTTAGCTTCAAGCAAGGAAGCTTGCATGAAGTTAAGCGACTCAAATGTAATCATCAAGGATGAACTTGCTAACTTAACCAAAGTTAACAAGATCCTTGAAGTAAAAGTTGAGTCACTCAAGCAAAGTGACCCTTCATCCTCTTCAAGCTCACCTTCTCAATTCTTAAAGTCTGAAACTACTATTCCTTGTGCATGTGCTAAAATTGACACTAACTTGAAGGAGAAGTCAAACTTGACAAAGGACAAGCATCCTTCCCGAAGTGGCATATTTGACAAGGAGAAGGTCAAGTATGCACGTAGTGCATACTCGGTCACAAGACCTCCTAATGTTAAATATGGCATCGCGTATTCTTATGGTGAAAAGCAAAACGCTAGAAGCCACAAGAATAACAAGGATCACATTGCTTTTGTGAAAGGAACCTCTTCCCAAGTTGGAAAAACATAGTAACATTCATAATTGAACATTTTGAACTCCTATGAACAACAAATCTTATTTATAACCTTTGATGCTTCATATATACTTATGAGAAATAGTTATGGAAAAGTTTATGCTAGATATGCTGGGCCACACCATGAGAACTCCAAGTCTTGTGTGTGGGTGCCCAAATCACTTGTGACTAACCTCAAAGGACCCAAGCAAGCTTGAGTACCTAAGACCAAGGCATAATTTCTTTTTGCAGGCTTATTCATCCGATGGAGCAAAATGGGTGCTAGATAGTGGATGCACCAATCACATGACCGGAGAAAAAAAATGTTCGTGGAGTACGAACAAATTAGGAACGAAGTAATACGTGATAGGGTAGGGGTGGCACCGATTGAGGAGAAGCTAGTCCAACATCGCCTACGGAGACCCCTAGAAGCACCGGTTAACAGTGGGATTATAAAGAGTGGAGAAAATTTTAGGAGGGGTAAAGGTCAACCAAGGTTGACATGACAGGAGGCGGTGAAACGAGATTTAAAGGAGTGGGACATACCTAGAGATTTGTCTCATGATAGGACTGCATGGAAATTAGCAATTCATGTGCCAAAATCTTAGTTTATCCGGAATTTGTTACTCTTATCTTCTTTCTTATTAACCCATTTCTATAACAAATAAAATGTAGATTTTTTTACTCTTTTTTTACTTTCATCTTATTTTCTATTACTTTTCTTCAAAATTGTTGGGTTTCATTTCTAGCCGACCCCAACTTGTTTGGGACAAAGGCTTGGTTGTTGTTGTTGTTGTTGTTGTTGTTGGAGTACGAACAAATTAAAGACTCAAGCGAAGGCATCTATTTTGGTGATAATAGTTAAGGAAAGGTGCTAGGTACCGGTAAAATTGCAATTTCATCACAACATACACTTTCTCATGTTTTACATGTTGATTACTTAGATAACCTCTTGTCCATATCTCAACTATGTGACAAAGGTTATAATTGTTTATTCACTAATAATGGTGTGACCGTCTATAGAAGGAGTGATAACTCTATTGCATTCAAGGGCGTGTTAAATGAAAAACTTTATCTAGTTGACTTCAACAAAGATAAAGCCGAACTTGACACATGCTTGATTGGAAAGACTAACATGGGTTCACTGTGGCATAGACGGCTAGCACATGTTAATATGAGGAATCTACAAAAACTTCTAAGAGGCGATCTCATCCGAGGTTTAAAGGATGTCGTTTTTGAGAAAGACGGACCTTGTAGCGCGTGCCAAGCCGAGAAACAAGTAGGAGCACCCCATACCGCGAAGAATGTCATGACTACAACAAGACCGCTTGAGCTCCTCCACATGGATATATTCGGCCCAATTGCTTACATAAGCATCGGCGGTAATAAATATTTTTTAGTCATTATTGATGATTTTTCATGCTTCACGGGGTTTTCTTTTTGCATGATAATAGAGAAACTCAAGGAACACTCAAGAAGTTTGTCAAGCGAGCTCAAAATGAATTCTCATTGACGATCAAGAACATACGAAGTGACAATGGAACAAAGTTCAAGAATAATCAAGTTGATGAGTATCTAGATGAAGAAGGAATAAAGCACGAATTTTCAGCACCCTATTCTCCTCAACAAAATGGGGTAGCCAAAAGGAAGAACTGAACACTCATTGAGATGGCGAGGACAATGCTCGATGGCTACAAGACTTCGGACAGGTTTTGGGCTAAAGAGGTTAACACCGCTTGTCATGCCATAAACCGACTATATCTTCACCGCTTGCTCAAGAAAACCTCGTATGAACTACTCACGGATCAAGAAAAAGCTCCATGTCAAGCATTGGGAAGAATGGTGATGGGCGATATTCAACCACAATCACTGTAACACCCTCATTTTCATGCATCGTGCCTTGCATGCACTCATATACATGTTTAACATTAACCCACATAAAAAGGAACGAGTTTAAAATTGATTTGGAGCATTTAAAATTGAATTGGGACAAAACCGCACTTAAAATGCAGGAAAGTGCGGACTAGTCCGATTTTACCGAGGACTAGTCCGATCTCTCTCTGACTAAAAATGGACTTGTCCATTTTTGCTATGGACTAGTCCGATTTTGCCTCTAGAAACCTTCAGACTTGCCCGATTTTGTGCGGACTAGTCCGATATTCCAAGAACCCTTGAAAATTTGCTAAGTCCCTGGACTTTTCCGGACTAGTCCGGTGTTCTAGCGGACTTGTCCGTTTTCCTCTCTGACTAAAGTCGGACTTGTCCGATTTTAGGCCAGACTTGTCCGATTTTCTCTCTAGACAACTTCGGACTAGTCCGGTCGTTTCCGGATATGTCTGATATTTCGCGACTTCGAGTTGATCTTTTGTTTTACGACTTGTTTCTTGGGTTTCACGTTAAGTGGGCCTAGGGACGTCGTGCCTAACTCTTTTAGAGCCCATGAGGGACTCTAAACCGGCCTCTACTCCTCTCAAACTTGAAATCCATCTAACCCTAGCATCCACCTCTATATAAACAACCCCACCCCTTGGCTTGACATCTATTTGCCACTTTTCCACCCCACCCAAACCATAGTTCGTGGAGAGCCACCATCAAGGAGGGAGGAGGAGATCCCAAGCAATAAGAAGAAGAGGAGGAAATGAAAGAGGATCAAGATCTCCACCAAGTTTTCGTTCTTCATCACCAATTCATCTCCAGGTTCATCACCAACCCTAGATCACCAAGATCCAAGTGCTACCTCCAAGTTTCTTGATTCATTGGAGTTCTAAACATCTGGTATACCTTCTATTCTCTTTTCTTTACGTTAATTCAACCCCTAATCTTCAAATTCACGTCAATCTAGAAAACCCTAAATCTGCTGATCTCGTAACGTGCGGACTTGTCCGGTCACTAGCGGACTAGTTCGATTTTCCTGGTTAAATTGTGTTGAATTAATTTTAAAATTTGACCTAATCACATCCAAACATGTATAAACTTGTTAAAAGCTATTAGAACTAGTTAGTGATCATTAAAGGCAATCTATTGACAAGTTCTACCTTGCATTTGCGTTAATCATGCATGTCATGTCATATTGAGTAATATTTATGCACTCTTTGATTGTGTTCCTTGTCTTTTATGTTTATTGTGCGGATTAGATGGATTTGCGCTAGAGGGTGCCGCGAAGGATCTTCAGCACCAAGAGTTTGGAGAAGTTGACCCGAACCAACCGCAAGAGCAAGGCAAGTGTCCTTGAAGCATATTGATCCTATTTTAAAATAAATGTTTTGTTTGCAAACTGCATGCTGTGTCAATTTGATGGGAAATCCTATGGTAGGAAGTTTACTAGATTTGTTTAACCACTCTTGTCACCTGGAATTATGGTAGAGAGTCGGGATGGGCTTTTTACCTTTTTGCTTCGCTTAATTAATTGGGATGGGAAAACAACACTACACACTTAATTATGCATTAATGATATTTTGGTTAATGTGAACTGGTCAATATGATATGGTAATGGGTGATCTAAGAAAGCCCGATATGTGGATGGGTTGGATGTTATGGTGGTGTGCTTGCTTTAGATCTAAGGACCGGTTCATGCGAGAATAAGCCAGGACTACAGTGCCACCACGAGGCTAAGTATGGGTGCGGTGTAGCTGATTAACTAGGGCTTTGCCAGTTCTATTTGCACCATTATGGATGCTCGGGGAAGGGGTAGTCGGATTGGGTTTGTTGATGATTGGTGGGACTACCCTGGGATCCGAATGGCTCAAGAGGGGGCCCTTGGTTCAAGATGTGATATGTGGGAGACATCACCACTGGTGAAACCTCAGTGGGGTCTAAATAGGCTAGTAATCCCTTTGTAAAGGCTATTTTGTGATCTCTTGGCCACACACCGATGGAAGTGTGAGACGGCATAATAGAGGTTCTAGTCATTGAAAGGTGATGAAATCACGAACACGTGAGTAAAGTGGTACAAACTCTGCAGAGTCTAATAAAACTATCGTGATAGTCGTGCTTCCGGTTATGAGCACCTAGACAACTTCCATGATTAGAGGGAACTTAGTATTGGGATGGTATTTGGGATGGTTATGGTTGGTATTATGGTTATGGATGGTTATGAATTAAATTCTGGTATTGAATATGGATATTGGTATATGATGATGGATATGGAATATTGATGAGGACATCACTTCTATGGATACAAACAACACTCCATTGAACATACAAGATGCAATCAATAGAGTTCATACACAACAATTAATTTCAGAGGTGAACTCGTTCTTATATATTTCCTTATATGTTTTTGAACATAAATTGCTATTTAATGATTTATTTGTGATTAGGATCCATGGAGAGGTTCAAGGAGTACTTGGAGGGAGTATTAGGGACGTGGAAGACCAGAGAATTCGTTCAAAGAAGATGGAAACCGAACCAAACTCCAAATCGTATCCAACTCGGAGTCTAGGAGCAGTACGCACTAAAACGGATGCCCAGGACGCATACGAACTCCGTTTTGGACGTTCTACATATGCACGGAAAGGGGAGAGGATAGCCTTTCCAATGGTACCGGTCCCATGTCAAAATTCCTAAGGAGTGGTCGGGAATCGTCGAAATAAAATCAAATACAGAATCTGTCAGGGTGCTGCGCCACCATATTGGGCCATTGGGCCTTGTATCAAGTCTAAGTCCATTATTTTCGTGTGTTAGGGTTAGGTCACGACCCCAACACCCCCTTGGAAGTCCTCCCACCTATATATACTCCATGATAGCCACCATAGACAATTGGGTTTTGCTTAGATCAATAATATCGCCGTTCTTCGGTTTGTGAAACCCCAACTCAGCAATTTCAGATTGCTTCTTCTACGTTCTTGCTTGTGTTCTCGGTTGCACTTGCAGGGATTAGCCTTCTTGGCGAGGTCAATCGTGTGAAGCACGGTTGATAACCAACGGAGCGGTGGTGTAGTGATTGCAGGGGCTGTTCGTGTTCTACTCGAGAGCCTCGGATCATCAACGTCGAGATCTCCATCAATCGACTTACCCATTACCTTTCGGAAGATCGGGATCAATTTTCCTATCAATTGGTATCAGATTTCCAGGTTGCCCGTTAGGTAATTCATCTATCCATTACATTAGTTTTGTTTTTCATACCTAGAGTCCACAAAAAAAGCCACAAAAAAACTTGCAGTTTAGTAGATCTGTTCATTGCTTTGTCCAAACCACATTGAGCCTTTGCAACTTTGTTATTCAGTTTGGTTTTGTTGAGTTTATGTCCGTGGTTGAGTCATATTGCTGGTTTAGAAAGTGTTTTTGGTATTAGTTTGAGTTTTGCATTGTGTGATCCATCCTTTTGAATCACGTCATCACGTCCAGATTAGATTCACCTCTGTCCAGTTTGGTATTTTCATCATATCTCGCACATACGAACTCAGATTTTGGTGTTCTTGTACTTTCTGGAAAGCTTAAGAAGTTCTCTATAACTTTCATATTCATCATTTGCCCGGAAAATATAGTTATCGATGTCTAAATTGCATTGGTTCCGAATCTGTTCTTGACCTAAAAATTCTGAATAGTCTGTATTTCGGGGGCAATATCTCTTATTGTTCTTATCGAAAATAGGTCTTCCATATATTGAAATTAAAGAGGAGAGATATATCTACAATCTTGCTGTTCTAAGTTTTCCAATTTAGAGCCTATAAGTGTGTCTATTTGTCCTTGCAAGATTGAGAAGAAAATCTGCGACAGACACACGAGATATCTTGGATTGATTTTCATTGTGTTCTTCCCTTGCAGCACATTCTGAAAAAAAAAAGGAAGGAAAAAGAAAAAAGCAAGTGCAAAACAAGAAACAAAAGCCGCACAAAAAAAAAGAAAAAAAAACAACAAAAAAATCAGAAGTGCTTGCATTCTTTGTGTCATCTAGTTTTATCTCATGTCTTGCTAGCTTGAACTACTAGGAACACATTTAGGCCAGCAACTTTGACAAATACTTTGGACACTTATTCAACTTTACTATCTGATTTCATTGTTGCTAATCCTTGTTACATAGAAAGTGCCATCCAAGCTACACCTTACTCTTGAGCAGAATCGATACACCTTTGCAATCATCCCACGCTTCATTGGTTTCTTCATACCGTCCACCGTTTGTCACCTGCAGTGTTGGTAAGAACACTTGTAAGAGCGTGGTAAGACGCTTGAGAGTGTGTGATTCCACTTCCACTTTTCCATTATCCTTTGTAGTTGATAGGGATAACATATTTTTTGTGTTGTCTTCTGTTTGCTACTAACAATGTCAGGTAAAAGCAAGAATCATGCATTATATGCTGAGATGATGGACATGATGAAGACGGCGATAGAGTTGCTCACTAAAAATCAAACATCAACCAAGGATTCACATGACATTCAGACCACCTTTACAACACCTTCCACAAGAAGTAATTACATTCTCCCATCTCTTCCTTCTTATGATGGTTTTGGTTACGATGAATATATTGCTTGGGAAATAGAGTTGGATAAAATTTTTGGAAAATGTCATATGTGTGAGAGGAGGAAGATTAGAAATGTTGCAAGTGCATTAGTAGGTTGTGCATTAACTTGGTGGAACAATTTAAATGATTTAGAAAAACCTCGAACATGGAAAGATATGAAAATTCTTATGCGAGAAACATTTACTAGTGTATCCAATTGCAAAGATGAAATACATGAGCTTGAGAAGAATTTTCTTGTTGTACCTCCTCCTATGCCTAACCTTTTGCAGGAACAAGAACCAATAATTGTAGAAAATCCAAAAGCGAATGAGGTGTTCAACAACTCCTGTGAAAATTCAGATCTATCAATTCATATTTCACCCAAAATTACTGCTGAAAATGAGAATAAAGGTAACGAATATCACAACACACTTGTTGAAGGTGAGAAGTTTTTGGATGTTCTGAATTTTTTCACCAATCATGCTATTGTCGAGGAACGACTAGTGGAATCTTTTATTGATACACCACTGCCACATGTTGATTTTCCTGCTGATCCTTCTGTTAAGAAAGAGTTGTGTGCTGATAACTCTATTATACCTATGCAAAAACAAGTTAATGTACAAGATGATTGTGTTTTGAATTCACCTACTTGTGCTGAAATTCATAATTTGATCACCGCTACTGCTGAAAATGATGAGCTGAAATTTTTGTCTTCTCTAAATACTTTGGGTTATATTGAATTTGACACTCTTTGTGATCTAAATATTGTAGAGAGGAGAATATTTTCACAATCTGAATTGCCTTTATTAAGTAGAAATATTTTTCATGCTATAGGCAACTATGAAGATAGTGGTGAATTTATGGTGCATAAAGTTTATATATGTTTAAATGTGCAAGCTCCTTTTGTGCTGCAACAACATGGTGAAATGAATGGATGCACTAACACTAATAATGTATTGTCAAGTTTTTCTAGCATTTTTTTATTGCAGCAAGGACAACAAATAAAAAAGAAGCATTGTTCATTGCGGTTGTGCAATATGGACAGTGTTCATTCTACCCCCAAAGCAATCCTTTTTCCTGGACATACGAGCAAGCCGAGGACGGCTTGTCATAAAGAAGGGGAGAATGACGAGATCATGCACATTATCATTGCACCTACAAATATGGTACAAAGTTTATTTGTTTGGGATCCTGGCTCAAGTGAATGTGCGCTCTTGTTTGGACAAGATCAAGATGGTGCGCTATGTCGTCCGCCACCTTGGCCTCCTCCTTTCATGCTTACAAGAAGATTTGTTGGTGTTGCACATATGGACCCACACATGATAGAAGATGAACTTGAGTCGAGGACGACTCCAATTCAAGAAGGGGAGGATGATGAGGACATCACTTCTATGGATACAAACAACACTCCATTGAACATACAAGATGCAATCAATAGAGTTCATACACAACAATTAATTTCAGAGGTGAACTCGTTCTTATATATTTCCTTATATGTTTTTGAACATAAATTGCTATTTAATGATTTATTTGTGATTAGGATCCATGGAGAGGTTCAAGGAGTACTTGGAGGTAGTATTAGGGACGTGGAAGACCAGAGAATTCGTTCAAAGAAGATGGAAACCGAACCAAACTCCAAATCGTATCCAACTCGGAGTCTAGGAGCAGTACGCACTAAAACGGATGCCCAGGACGCATACGAACTCCGTTTTGGACGTTCTACATATGCACGGAAAGGGGAGAGGATAGCCTTTCCAATGGTACCGGTCCCATGTCAAAATTCCTAAGGAGTGGTCGGGAATCGTCGAAATAAAATCAAATACAGAATCTGTCAGGGTGCTGCGCCACCATATTGGGCCATTGGGCCTTGTATCAAGTCTAAGTCCATTATTTTCGTGTGTTAGGGTTAGGTCACGACCCCAACACCCCCTTGGAAGTCCTCCCACCTATATATACTCCATGATAGCCACCATAGATAATTGGGTTTTGCTTAGATCAATAATATCGCCGTTCTTCGGTTTGTGAAACCCCAACTCAGCAATTTCAGATTGCTTCTTCTACGTTCTTGCTTGTGTTCTCGGTTGCACTTGCAGGGATTAGCCTTCTTGGCGAGGTCAATCGTGTGAAGCACGGTTGATAACCAACGGAGCGGTGGTGTAGTGATTGCAGGGGCTGTTCGTGTTCTACTCGAGAGCCTCGGATCATCAACGTCGAGATCTCCATCAATCGACTTACCCATTACCTTTCGGAAGATCGGGATCAATTTTCCTATCAAATATGGACTGCTATTATGATTAATACATGGTTTATGATGGGTTTACTACACATACATAATACATATTGCTTTTCAAATGTTTTAATGTACTTTTCAGCACTCAGCCATTATTATTGTCGTTATTTGAATCAGCCACATGTCATACTTTCCACACTTGCTGAGTACGACATGTACTCACTCTTGCAATTCCCCCCAACAGTTGCAGGTCAGGATTGGGAGTTTAATGGTGATAACGCGGAGTTCTAGGCCGTGTCTACCGTCAGCTTGCCTGTGGTGTTGATTGGAGCTACGCTATACCCTATTGCTTATGCTGCCTAGCTGTTTAGTTTGCTTAATTAGAGTATTTCCGCTGCATTAGTTGAACTTGTCATTAATATTCATTAGAGCTTGTATTCGAGGATAATATGGTTTGTTTAATAAAATTTGGTTAATTAATCTTGTCTCGTGGTAATTTTCTGTATACTCTTTTATGAATGCACTCGTGTATGTGTGATGAACATCCTGGGCAGACATATGCGTTAGCTTGGTTCATTTTCGGAACCGGGCATCACAGATTGGTATCAGAGCCACAGGTTGACCGTAGGACGCAGCCTAGATAGAATGGACACTTTAGAGCACATAGGAGCACTTAGGAATCGATGTGTTTTTGCTTGGAGTGTTGTTGCTATATAAATTGGTTGCTTGTGTGCTTAATAGAGGATGTTGGGATGCTTTAGCATTGTCATGTCCACGTAGGCTAGTTAGTTGTTTAGTTTCATATCCCTTGATGCATATAGTTGGGAACGGTTTTCTAATTCTTACCTATTGCTTTTCTTTAGATGGTGAGGACTCGCAACCAGAGGGACGTCAATGATGAGGAGGAGAACAATGGAGTGCCCCAAAACAATAATGGACCAGGACCTACTCAGGGAGCCATCAACATTGAGCAGCTATTGGCTATGCAAAACCAGCTCATGCAGACAATGATACAGACTATGGGACAGCTGTAGGCTGGCAACATCAACAATCAGCCCCACATGCCTCCACCGCCACCCCCGCCTCCTCATAACTGATTGGGAGAGTTTATGAGGACTAGGCCACCGACCTTTGCTCAAGATGTTGACCCTATGGATGCGGATGATTGGCTTAAGTCTACGGAGAAGAAACTTGCTATTGTCCAATGCAGTGACCGAGAGAAGGTGCTATTTGCTTCTCATCAACTCGTTGGAGCAGCTGCGGATTGGTGGGATGCTTGTTGCAATGCTCATGAGAACCAAGAGAGAATTACCTGGGTGGAATTCAAGGAGAGTTTCCGTTCCCATTATATGCCGGAAGGTGTTATGATTTTGAAGAGGCGAGAATTTTAGAATTTAAGGCAAGGAAAATCAAGAGTGAGTGAATATCTCAACAAGTTCACCAAACTCTCAAGGTATGTGCCTGAGGATGTGAGCCGGGACATCCGGAAGCAACATTTGTTCATGAGAGGCCTCAACAATGAAATCCAAGTGCAACTACTCAATTGTAACTATGCAAATTTCCAGAAGCTTGTGGACAAAGCAATTGTGGTGGAGAACAAGATCCGTGAGATGGAACAAGACAACAAGAGGAAGGCACCATATCAAGGACAGCAACAAGGGAGTAATGTGTGCCCTCGTTTTTCGCCTCCTAATGCACCATACTACAGCTCCCCCACTTCTATACAGTGCCCTGGTTATGCACCGCGCCCAGCTCAGTTTGTGCAGCAGCACCCTGTTATGCAAGCACCTAGGCCTCCGATGCCTTATGCGCCTCGTGCTAATTTTCCTGGTGCAAATGCTCAAAACCAAGCTCGTCTCAATAATTCTGGTGGAGTTAAGAAGTGCTATACTTGTGGAGAAGTTGGACACTTTGCGCATCAATGTCCTAAGTCAGGCCTTGGTCAAGGAAGCAATGCACCGAGGCAAAACCCAAGACCCAATGGAGGACAACCACAAGGGAACCGTGGATAGCAGAATTTTGCTCATGGCAACGTGAACCATGTCTCTATGGAGGATGCTCAACAAGCGGATGATGTGGTCATTGGTATGTTTCTCGCCAACCCCAACCCCGCGACTATGTTATTTGATTCTGGAGCATCGCATTCATTCATTGCATCAAAGTATGTTGCCAAGTATAGTTTGCCTATCTCTCATATGAAGTTTACTCTATTGGTTAAGTCTCCTGATGGAGAGATGAGGACAAATATAGTATGTCCAAATGTAAGCCTTAGAATAAGGGGGGTAGACTTCTCCGCCAACCTCATCGTTTTGGATTCTCAAGGATTGGACATTATACTTGGTATGGACTGGTTGAGGAAGCACAATGGAGTTATTGAGTGTGCCAAAAAGATGGTTAAGTTGACCAATGAGGAAGGGATCACCGTAGAATTTGAAGCATCTCAAACCGCACTAAAGCAATTGGAGTTCAATCGTATGGACGGTGCCGCCATTGAGGAGATTCCGGTGGTGTGTGAATTTTTGGATGTTTTTCCGGATGAGTTGCCAGGTATGCCACCTGATCGAGACATTGAGTTTGTTATTGATTTAATACCTCGAACTGCACCTATAGCTAAGAGGCCGTATAGGATGCCTCCTATGGAATTAGCGGAGCTCAAGAAGCAAATTCAAGAGCAACTAGAGAAGGGTTTCATTCGGCCCAGCTCTTCACCTTGGGGAGCGCCCGTGCTGTTTGTGGACAAGAAGGATGGAACCCAAAGGATGTGTGTGGATTACCGAGCTCTCAACGAGGGTAACAATCAAGAACAAGTACACCTTGCCACGCATATAAGCCTTGTTTGATCAGATGAAGGGTGCTTGTGTCTTCTCTAAGATTGATTTGAGGTTGGGATACTTTCAAATGAAGATCAGACCATCGGACATACCCAAGACAGCTTTTTGGACACGGTATGGATCTTATGAGTACACTGTGATGTCTTTTGGATTGACAAATGCACCTGCATACTTTATGTACCTCATGAATAAGGTCTTCATGGAGTACTTGGACAAGTTCGCCGTGGTGTTCATTGATGATATTATGATCTACTCGAAGGATGATAAGGAACATGAGGAACACTTGAGGCTTACGTTGCAGAAATTGAGAGAGCATCAATTGTATGCCAAGATCAACAAGTGTCAGTTTTGGTTGAAAGAGGTGTCATTTTGGGGTCATATAATCTCAGGAGGAGGAGTATTGGTTGACCTCGGAAAAGTGAGAGACGTGTTGAAGTGGGAACCGCCGCAAAACGTAAAGGAAATAAGGAGTTTTCTTGGGATGGCTGGATATTACCGTAGATTCATCAGGGAATTTTCCAAGATAGCCAAGCCTATGATGGAGTTGCTAATGAAGGGAAAGGCTTTCCAATGGACTCAAGCTTGTCAAAACAGTTTTGAGGAGTTGAAGAAGAGGTTGACAACAGCCCCAGTTTTGGTACTGTCGGATGTGAGCAAGAGTTTTGATATTTATTGCGACGCCTCGAGACAAGGACTTGGATGTGTGATCATGCAAGAAGGCCAAGTGGTTGCATATGCATCAAGACAATTGAAGAAACATGAGCAGAATTATCCCACACATGATTTAGAACTTGCAACTGGGGTACATGCGTTGAAGATTTGGAGACACTATATCCTTGGACATAGGTGTGAAATTTATACGGATCATAAGAGTTTGAAGTATATTTTCACACAAACGGATCTGAACTTGAGGCAACGGAGATGGTTAGAGCTCATCAAAGATTATGATTTGGGGATCAACTATCATCCGGGAAAAGCCAATGTAGTGGCCGATGCTTTGAGTAGAAAGGGAGTAAGTCATCAACTCACAGTTCGAGAGTTGACATCCGAGTTATGTAAGGAGTTTGAAAGGTTGAACCTCGGGTTTGTAAATGAGATGGAGATGATGGAGTTAAACTCAACCTTGGAGCAAGAAATCCAAGAGGCACAAACCAAGGATGAGGAAATTCAGGAAATCAAGGAAAGGACTCAAGCGGGGAGAGAATTTAGATTTGATGAGGACGAACATGGTACCTTATGGCTCGGAAAGAGAATCGTTGTGCCTAATGTAAAGCATATTCGGGAGACAATATTAAAGGAGGCACATGACTCGCCGTACTCAATTCACCCCGGTTGTACGAAGATGTACAAAGACTTGAAGGCTTGCTATTGGTGGGATAGCATGAAAAAGGACATAGCTGAATATGTGGCATTGTGTGATGTGTGTCAACGAGTCAAGGCGGAACATCAAAGGCCAGCTGGACTATTACAAACATTAAAGATTCCGGAATGGAAGTGGGAAGAAATCGGAATGGACTTCATAATTGGGTTACCACGTACTCAGTCCGGGTATGACTCAATTTGGGTAATTGTGGATCGCTTAACCAAGTCAGCCCATTTTGTCCCTATGAAGACCAAATATACAGCTGCACAATTGGCCGAAATATACATGGAGCATATTGTGTGTCGACACAGAGTTCCGAAGAAGATAGTTTCGGATAGAGGTTCTCAATTTACTTCCAGGTTTTGCTAAAAATTGCATGAAGCTTTGGGAACGAGGTTGAATTTTAGTTCAGCGTATCACCCTCAAACGGATGGACAAACCGAGAGGACCAATAAAATTTTGGAGGACATGTTAAGAGCTTGTGCTTTAAAGCATGGGAAAGGTTGGGACAAAAGCTTGCCATATGTAGAATTTTCATACAACAACAGTTACCAAGCAAGCTTGAAAATGTCGCCATATGAGGCGCTTTATAGAAGAAAGTGTAGGACACCTTTATCCTGGAATGAGGCAGAAAAAACTCAAGTATTTGGTCCGAAAATGTTGCAAGAAGCCGAAAAGCAAGTCCACATAATTCGTGAAAACTTGAGGGCTGCCCAATCAAGACAAAAAGACTATACAAACAATAGGAGAAGGAAATTAGCCTTTGAAATAGGAGATTTTGTTTACCTCAAGGTGTCACCACTGAGGGGTCATAAGAGGTTTAACATAAGAGGCAAGCTCGCACCTCACTACATTGGACCATTCAAGATTTCGGACAAAAGAGGAGAAGTAGCGTATAAGTTGGAGATGCCAACTCATCTTTCAGACGTACATGATGTCTTTCATGTTTCCCAGCTCAAGAAGTGTTTAAGAGTACCGGAAGAACAAGTGCCAATGGAAGAATTGGAACTAGAGGAAGATTTTTCTTATGCTGAACAACCGGTCAAAATCTTGGAAACTAAGGATAGGGTCACAAGGAACAAGGTTATTAGATGGTGTAAAGTTCAATGGAAGCACCACACAGAAAAAGAAGCGACGTGGGAATTGGAGGATGATCTCAAGAAGGAATTTCCCTATATCTTCTCTTCCACGTCGAATCTCGAGGGCGAGATTCATTTTAAGGGGGATAGGTTTGTAACACCCTCATTTTCATGCATCACGCCTTGCATGCACTCATATACATGTTTAACATTAACCCACATAAAGAGGAACGAGTTTAAAATTGATTTGGAGCATTTAAAATTGATTTGGAACAAAACCGCACTTAAAATGCAGGAAAGTGTGAACTAGTCTGATTTTACCGAGGACTAGTCCGATTTCTCTCTGACTAAAAACGGACTTGTCCGTTTTTGTGGCGGACTAGTCCAATTTTGCCTCTGGAAACCTTCAGACTTGTCCGATTTTGTGCGGACTAGTCCGATATTCCAAGAACCCTTGAAAATTCGCTATGTCCCTGGACTTTTCCGGACTAGTCCGGTGTTCCAGCGGACTTGTCCGTTTTCCTCTCTGACTAAAGTCATACTTGTCCGATTTTAGGCCAGACTTGTCCGATTTTCTCTCTGGACAACTTTGGACTAGTCCGGTCGTTTCCAAACTTGTCCGATATTTCGCGACTCCGAGTTGATCTTTTGTTTTACGACTTGTTTCTTGGGTTTCACGTTAAGTGGGCCTAGGGACATCGTGCCTAACTCTTTTAGAGCCCATGAGGTACTCTAAACCGGCCTCTACTCCTCTCAAACTCGAAATCCATCTAACCCTAGCCTCCACCACTATATAAACAACCCCACCCCTTGGCTTGACATCTATTTGCCACTTTTCCACCCCACCCAAACCCTAGTTCGTGGAGAGCCACCATCAAGGAGGGAGGAGGAGATCCCAAGCAAGAAGAAGAGGAGGAGGAAACTAAAGAGGATCAAGATCTCCACCAAGTTTTCGTTCTTCATCACCAATTCATCTCCAAGTTCATCACCAACCCTAGATCACCAATATCCAAGTGCTACCTCCAAGTTTCTTGATTCATTGGAGTTCTAAACATCTGGTATACCTTCTATTCTCTTTTCCTTACGTGAATTCAACCCCTAATCTCCGAATTCACGTCGATCTAGAAAACCCTAAATCTGCTGATCTTGTAAAGTGCGGACTTGTCCGGTCCCTAGCAAACTAGTCCGATTTTCCTGGTTTAATTGTGTTGAATTAATTCTAAAATTTGACCTAGTTACATCCAAACCTGTATAAACTTGTTAAAAACTACTAGAACTAGTTAGTGATCATTAAAGGCAATCTATTGACAAGTTCTACCTTGCATTTGCGTTAATCATGCATGTCATGTCATAATGAGTAATATTTGTGCACTCTTTAATTGTGTTCCTTGTCTTGTATGTTTATTGTGCGGATTAGACGGATTTGTGCTAGAGAGTGCCGCGGAGGATCTTCAGCACCAAGAGTTTGGAGAAGTTGACCCGAACCAACCGCAAGAGCAACGCAAGTGTCCTTGAAGCATGTTGATCCTGTTTTAAAATAAATGTTTTGTTTGCAAACTGCATGCTGTGTCAATTTGATGGGAAATCCTATGGTAGGAAGTTTGCTAGATTTGTTTAACCACCCTTGTCACCTGGAATTATGGTAGAGAGTCGGGATGGGCTTTTTACCTTTTTGCTTCGCTTAATTAATTGGGATGGGAAAACAACACTACACATTTAATTATGCATTAATGATATTTTGGTTAATGTGAACTGGTCAATATGATATGGTAATGGATGATCTAAACAAGCCCGGTATGTGGATGGGTTGGATGTTATGGTGGTATGCTTGCTTTAGATCTAAGGACCGGTTCATGCGAGAATAAGCCAGGACTACAGTGCCACCACGAGGCCAAGTATGGGTGCGACATACTGATTAATTAGGGCTTTGCCAGTGCTATTTGGACCATTATTGATGCTCGGGGAAGGAGTAGTCGGATTGGGTTTGTTGATGATTGGTGGGACTACCCTGGGATCCGAATGGCTCAAGAGGGGGGCCTTGGTTGAAGATGTGCTCTGTGGGAGACATCGCCACCGGTGAAACTTCAGTGGGGTCTAAATAGGCTAGTAATCCCTTTGTAAAGGCTATTTTATGATCTCTTGGCCACACACCGATGGAAGTGTGAGACGGCATAATAGAGGTTCTAGTCATCGAAAGGTGATGAAATCACGAACACGTGGGTAAAGTGGTACAAACTCTGCAGAGTCTAATAAAACTATCATGATAGCCGTGCTCCCGGTTATGAGCACTTGGACAACTTCCTTGATTAGAGGGAACTTAGTATTGGGATGGTATTTGGGATGGTTATGGTTGGTATTATGGTTATGGATGGTTATGAATTAAATTCTGGTATTGAATATGGATATTGGTATATGATGATGGATATGGAATATGGACTGCTATTATGATTAATACATGGTTTATGATGGGTATACTACACATACATAATACATATTGCTTTTCAAATGTTTTAATGTACTTTTCAGCATCAGCCATTATTATTGTCGTCATTTGAATCAGCCACATGTCATACTTTCCACACTTGCTGAGTACGACATGTACTCGCTCTTGCAATCCCCCCCAACAGTTGCAGGTCAGGATTGGGAGTTTATTGGTGATAATGTGGAGTTCTAGGTTTTGTCTACCGTCAGCTTGCCTGTGGTGTTGATTGGAGTTGCGCTATATCCTATTGCTTATGTTGCCTAGCTGTTTAGTTTGCTTAATTAGAGTATTTCCACTGCATTAGTTGAACTTGTCATTAATATTCATTAGAGCTTGTATTCGAGGATAATATGGTTTGTTTAGTAAAATTTGGTTAATTAATCTTGTCTTGTGGTAATTTTCTATATACTCTTTTGTTAATGCACTCGTGTATGCGTGACAAACATCCTGGGCACACATATGCGTTAGCTTGGTTCATTTTCAGAACCGGGCGTCACATTATGTTGGGCCACGTCATGGGAACACCAAGTCTCATGTGTGGGTGCCAAAATCTCTTGTAACTAACCTCAAAGGACCCATGCAAGCCTGGGTACGTAAAACCAAGGCATGATTTGATTTTGTAGGCCTATTACTCTGATGGATCAAAATGGGTGCTAGACAATGAATGCACCAACTATATGACCGGAGAAAGAATGATGTCCATTGAGTATAAAGAATATGAGGATCCAAGCGAGGGCATCTATTTTGGAGACAATAGTCAAGGAAGGGTGCTCGGTACCGGTAAAATTGCAATATCATCTCAATATACTCTTTCTCATGTCTTACATGTCGATTCCTAGATTATAACTTGTTGTTCATATCTCAACTATGTGACAAAAGTTATGATTGCTTGTTTACTAATGAGGGTGTGACCGTCTCTAGAAGGAGTGATGACTCGGTTGCATTCAAGGGTGTGTTGAAGGGAAAGCTTTATCTTGTTGACTTCAACAAAGATAAAGCCGAACTTGACACATGCTTGATTGCAAAGACCATCATGGGTTGGTTGTGGCATAGACGGCTAGCACATGTTGGTATGAGGAATCTTCAAAAACTCCTTAAGGGAGATCACATCCGAGGTTTAAAGGATGTTGTTTTGAGAAAGATAGGTCTTGTAGCGCGTGCCAAGCCGGAAAGCAAGTAGGAGCACCTCATCCCGTGAAGAACGTCATGACTACAACAAGACCGCTCGAGCTACTTCACATGGACCTATTCGGTCCAATCGCTTACATAAGCATCGACGGTAACAAATATGGCTTAGTAATTGGTGATGACTTTTCGCGCTTCACTTGGGTTTTATTTTTTGCATGATAAGACAGAAACTGAAGGAACCCTGAAGAAGTTCTTCAAGCGTGCCCAAAATGAGTTCTCATTGAAGATCAAGAACATCGAAGTGACAATGGCACAGAGTTTAAGAACACTCGAGTTGAGGAGTACCTAGACGAAGAGGGCATCAAACATGAATTTTCAGCACCGTACTCACCTCAACAAAACGGAGTAGCCGAAAGGAAGAACCGAACCCTCATAGAGATGGCGAGAACAATGCTCGATGAATACAAGACCTCGGATCAGTTTTGGGCGGAAGCGGTTAACACCGCTTGCCACGCCATAAACCGATTCTATCTTCATCGACTACTCAAGAAGACATCATATGAACTACTCACCGATAACAAGCCTAATATTTCGTATTTTCAAGTTTTCAGTTCTAAGTGCTATATTTTGAACAAGAAGCCTAGGACTTCAAAGTTCACTTTGAAGTCCGATGAAGGTTTCTTGCTTGGTTATGATTCGAACTCTTACGCCTATCGTGTCTTCAACAAGACCTCCGGACTTGTTGAAGTAGCACGTGACGTAGTGTTCGATGAAACTAATGGCTCTCAAGAAGAGCAAGTTGATCCATGTGTTCTAGATAGAGAAGAAGCTCCATGTCAAGGATTGAGAAGAATGGTGTTGGGCGATGTTCAACTACAAGAGCCACCTCCATGCAAATGAAGAAGATGAACCACAAGAAGAGGTAAACGATCAAGGGGGAGCTTCCACACAAGATCAACATCAAGAAGACAAAGATGATCAACAAGTCAATGAGGGGAACCATCTAGAGGGAGTAGAAGATGATCATGAAGACTCAAGACCACAAGTGCCACACAAAAGAGTACACCAATGCGTCCAAAGAGATCATCCCGTCGACAACATAATCGGGGACATCCAAAAGGGAGTAACGAATAGATCTCACATAGCTAATTTCTGTGAACATTACTCATTTGTATCCTTTTTGGAACCAAGCAGGATTGAGGATGCATTGAAGGATCTAGATTGGGTGGTGGTGATGCAAGAAGAACTTAACAACTTCAAAAGGAACGAAGTGTGGGAACTCGTCGAAAGACCCAAGTTCAACGTCATCGGCACCAAACGGGTCTTCCGCAACAAACAAGATGAACACGGGGTGGTGACAAGGAACAAAGCGCGACTTGTGGTCAAAAGGTATTCACAAGTCGAAGGTTTGGATTTCGATGAAACCTTTGCTCCCGTAGCTAGGATTGAATCTATTAGAATATTACTTGCATATGCTACTCACCATGATTTCAAGCTCTATCAAATGGATGTGAAAAGCACCTTCCTCAATGGACCCCCCGGATTTGAAAATGAAGAGTTCCCCGGCCACGTCTTTAAATTGCGTAAGGCTCTCTACGGCCTCAAACAAGCTCCTAGAGCTTGGTATGAGTGTCTTAGAGATTTTTTAATTGAGAATGGTTTTAAGATTGGTAAAGCAGACTATACATTATTCACAAAGCACTTTGACAATGATCTCTTTATTTGTCAAATTTATTTTGATGATATCATTTTTTGCTCAACTAACAAATCTTTCTGTGAAGAATTTAGTAAAATTATGACAGATAGGTTTGAAATGTCTATGATGGGAGAGCTAAAATACTTCTTGGGATTCCAAGTGAAGCAACAAAAGGAGGGGACGTTCAAATGCCAAGCTAAGTATACTCAAGACATACTCAAGAAGTTTGGAATGGACAAGGCGAAGCCTATAAAGACTCCAATGGCAACAAATGGACACTTGGATCTCAATGAAGATGGACTAAACGTCGATCAAAAGGTATATCGCTCCATGATTGGATCACTACTTTACTTATGTGCATCTAGGCCAGACATTATGTTGAGTGTATGTTTGTGTAAAAGGTTTCAAGCCAACCCAAAAGAGTGTCATTTGACAGCCGTAAAAAGAATCCTGTGGTATTTAGTTCATACAACCAACCTAAGCCTTTGATATCCAAAGGTTCCAAATTCAATCTCATCGGATACTCCATTGCAGATTATGCCGGATGCAAAGTAGATAGAAAAAGTACCTCCGGCCAATTTCTAGGTAGATCCCTAGTTTCTTGGCCCTCCAAGAAACAAAACTCCATTGCCTTATCCACGGTCGAAGCGGAGTATGTTGCAGCCTGGAGTTGTTGTGCACAACTCCTTTTGGATGCGATAAACTCTAAGGGATTACGGTTACAACATGAGCCGTATTCCACTCCTTTGTGATAATGAGACGTGCCATTAAGATTGCTCATAATCCCGTTGAGCACTCTATGACCAAACATATAGACATCCGGCACCACTTTTTGAGAGACCATTCAATGAAAGGAGACATAGCTATTTCACATGTCAACACCAAAAAACAACTAGCTGACATATTCACCAAGCCACTTGATGAAAAACGCTTTTGCAAGCTCCGAAATGAACTAAATATCATTGATGCTTGGAATGTGGCTTGAAAACTTGCATACATGTATGGATTCTTCAAAATATGTTGATTGTGTTGTGAAAATCATCTCTCTCAATTTTCTCCGAAAAATGATTTCAATTACTTGATCTTGGTGAATGATGGTCATTGCTTGATCGTTGTATGCTTAATGATTATATTCATCAAGAATATTTGGTTGTTTTGGACCCTATTTTCTCTATAAGAACCTTCGAATATATATATATATATATATATATATATATATATATATATATATATATATATATATATATATATGTGAATGGGCTATTCAATTCTGTTCTGTTGACCACGGACTAGTCGGTTATCCGGACTAGTCCACGCACTGCAGACTAGTCCGCTGAGGTCCGGTAGTCTGGACTAGTCCGGCCGACCACGGACTAGTCCAATTTTCCAACTCCATAACCCTAGCCGCCGCCAAAACCTAATATCCTTCATCCTCGCAACTCACCTCACACTCTCTCTCCTCGCTCGAGTGCTCCCAAGGCAATTTCCTTAGTTCTCCATAAAATCCCTCCGAGTTTGGGTGGAAATCGATCTCCATCGCATAGGGATTGAATACCACGGACTTGTCCGCACCTTCAACCCCTCCATCTCCAAGAATCGAGGAATTTCGGTAAAATCTCCTCCCAAACCCTAGAAATTGTGATTTCCTTCGTTGTTGACCAAATAGCTTAGTTCCTTCAAGTTAATGCATGCCTCCTTGCTGTATTACATTTACCTTGAACTAGTTTTGCATTGGGAATCACCATTGGTCGTCCAGTTAGGGTTTGAGGTGATGAACACCGGACTAGTCCGGTCCATGTATGGACAAGTCTGGTCTCACGGACTAGTACGTACCTCTACACTGGACAAGTCCGATTTTTAACTAAACTCAACCCTAATTTCTCATTCCCCAATGCACTTCATTGCCATCAATTCTCATCCATATATTGTGTAATCCATTCTCAGGACAATGTCGAGCTCCCATGATGAGGTCTCCGATTATGAAGCAGAGTTGGACCAAGACTCCTTGCTTCGGTCCTCGACGGGCCAAGGGAAGAAGAGGCAAGAGCGTCCCTCTGAGCCTGCACCTTCCCCACCTCAAGTGCGATGCAAAGTGCTAGCCAAGAAGCCTGCGTCCAAAGTCAAGGATGCAGCTGGCTCTAGCTCGACAGTCTCTCGCCAAGCTAAGGGTAAAGGGAAAGGGATAGCCTCGGGCCCAATCGGCCCCCTCAAGATGGCAGCTCCGAGGCAGGGGAACAGAGATCCCTCCGAGGAGAAGTTCAACGACAAGGGAAGCAATAAGGCTTCCAAATTCAGATTTGTGGATTGCTACAGCCGACCCAAGAAGGTAGCCGATGCCATGTTTTGGAGCAATTTTCATGCAGACTTCTACAGCTTCATGTACATTACCATGAAGACTTCGGTGGTCCGCAGCTAGTGGATCAACTGGAATCACTTTGAGAGAAAGAGTTGTGGAGTCTTTGATCAAGTGGCGGAAGCTGCAGCTAGGCATGGACTGAAGGACTTGTTTGCCTTCAGATATCACTGGAATGATGAATTTATTGCTCAATTCTATGCCACATGCTTCTTTGCCAGTGATGAAGAGGAGAGGGTGACTTGGATTACACATGGATCCAAGTACACCATTACCTACTATGAGTTTGCAAGACTGCTTCACCTATAAGACACCAGCAACAATGAGTTGACTATCCATAACATCGATGTCTTGGGAAAGGATAAGATGGACTTCCTCTATGACACTAGTCTGAAGTACAACTCTCCCTCGACCAAGAACATGAAGCCCTTCTTCATGGTTCTTAACAGGGTGTTGAGAAAGACCATAGCACCAAAAGATGGGGATGCAGGAAGTGTCCAAGGATACCTGAGGACCTTGATGAACGTAATAAGCAAGAACAGAAAGTTTGACATCTTTGGCTATATCTGGAATGATACGGCCAAACATCTCCTGCACGCCGAACAGATCATGTGGCTATGCCCCTTACTTGATGTTCATGATTGAGAAGGTCACAGGGATCGAGTTCGTGAAGGATGTGGAGCACACTCCTTTGAGGCCCCAGAAGCCTCCCCAAGCTACTGTCCAAGCTGCTCCATCTCCAATGTCCAGTGAAGAGGCTCCAAGGAGAGCTCGAGGAGATGAGAGGACTGCTCCCACCACTAGGGCCCCTCCCCAAAAAGGGTCTCCTAGTGGAATCTTGAAGTACTTGGAAGCAATTTTTGGCTCATGCAAGAAGGTTGAGGTAAAGCTTCACAAGCTAAAAAAGGCGAGGAAGGCAGATATAAGATATGTCAAAGAAAATGTCAAGCATATTTGCTAGAAGTTGGAGATCGAGCCCATTGGATCCCCTGTTATATCTAAAGATTCAGACTCTGATTTCACTGAGCTCCAACCTTTGAATCCCTCTGAGCTTGCGTACTTTGGCATTGGAGGCACTTCGAGTGGATCCGCTCCTCCTCCTCCTTCACAGCCTGAAGATGAAGATGAGGAAAGGACCGACAGTGAGGAATGGTCCACTAGATCCCTCCTCTCCTTCTTTTTGGTGCCTTGATGCCAAAGGGGGAGAGAATGAGGGGGAGTCACTAGATCCTAGCTCTAGGTTGAGAGATGAGAGTTTCATTTGTATATCTATTTATGTCTCTTTTGGGTTGTAAAACTTTAATTCTGATATCTCTATCTTTAGTATTGTGGTGTGATGGAATGACTATGTTTATGCTTATGTTATGAAGTTTGTCATGATAATTTTAGATAATCTGTGATTTGGCTTTGGAATTGTCATATATGCTTGATATTGGTATTTTCATGTCAATCACTTCATTCTCATCACGATTATTGCTCACACTCACGTAGTTTTACACCCCACCATAAAGAGTGCACATATGCCCTATGTTTTCATTGTTTAACTTGTACCAAACTCATATGTGCACACTTTATGAAAATTTTGTATTCTTATCATGTGAAATCTCAATTGGTTGTCATCAATCACCGAAAAGGGGGAGATTGAAAGTGCATCTAGGCATCCCTTGTGGGTTTTGGTTGATTTATGACAAACAAATGAGATCCTAACAAAATTGTTGAGATGAGCGCATGTTTTAGTGAAACTATGAAGAAAGCACAAAAAGAAAGGACAATGAGGATCTATATGGAAAAGAGCTCAAGAGCTGAATAGATTAGATCATTGTGTATGGAGTGTATTGGAGAAACACACTCCAAGAGCTCAAGCACAAGAAAACTCATTCACTGCACAAATTTACACAAGTCCGGACTAGTCCGATATACCCCGGACTAGTCCGAAAATCCCTCTGTTCAAAATTGGACAAGTCCTCCCAGTGCGGACTTGTCTGCACAGTCCAGGTTTACACAGACCGGACTAGTCTGATATCAGCACAGACTAGTTTGATATCTTTATGACTAAGATCACACTAGTCCTCCTCAGTGCGGACTAGTCCTCAACACTTCACAACTTTGCACGACATTAGACAAGTATGATAATATCCGGACTAGTCCAATAACCTCTCTGACTAAAATCGGACAAGTCCTCCAAGTGCGGACTTGTCCTCAATTCACTAAGGGGTTCACCACAGCAGGACTAGTCCGATAATAACTAGACTAGTCCGAACTTATAGAGCCCAAATCGGACTAGTCCGTCCAAGGCCGGACAAGTCCGCTATTCCTGAGAACTTAGGGTTTCTTGCATGCTGCACACCGGACTAATCTGGACACCACCACGGACTAGTTCGGACTCTCGAAACCCTAATGGTAACTTTTGGAAACACTCTATAAATAGATGTGCACGACCCTACCTTCAACTCTCTCGACTCCCAGTGCCGTCACACCCTCCAAGAGCTCAAAAAACACATCTCTCCACGCAATCCAACACAAGAAAGATCAAATCCTTGAGGATTCATTTTGGATCAAAGGAGAGACACGATTCTACTCATTTGAGCTCTTGGGTTTGATTCTCTAACGCACTCCTGTTGTTTCATTGTTGATTTTAAGAGTGTGTTCTTGGTGGTGTTTGATTTGTAATCTTGGGGAGCCCTCAACTTGTGAGAAGGCCCCTTGAACTTGGTGATTTACCCTTTGTGATAGTTGAAGAGAATTGGCCTTCGTGGCAATTCGACGAGGTTAGGTTGGTGAAGACCCGGTCCTTTCATGGGCTCCTCAACGTGGATGTAGGTTGCCTTTGTGGGAACCGAACCACGAGATAAAATCTTGTGTCAAACTTGTTCTTAATTTTTCATATCATATTCTATGGTTTACTTGATCTTGTACATCTTATGTTAAAACATTGAATCAAAGTTAGTTTGTGCTACACTTAATCTCATTGCCTCAACATCTTTGAGTTACATACTTCATTCTAATGCGTAATGTACTTGTATTGAAATCATTGATCTAACTTGATCAATCTAGTCCGCACGCATCAAACTAGTCTGCACACTACCGGACTAGTCCGATTTCCTGGTATTTGATCAAGTTGCTAAGTTACGCAGGTTCCGACTAAAATTCAAAAAGGCCTATTCACCCCCCCCCCCCCTTCTAGGACACATTCAATTTTTTTTATTGTTTAAATTAGCTTACCGAACTCGAACTTGAGCTTTTATGAGATTCAACTGAGCCTAACTATGTAAATAAGCCTTATCAAGCCGAGCTCGAGCTTGACTGCAGGATCGATCGAATTTTAGGCTCGGCTTGAGCTTGGCTCGAGCTCGGCTCGAATTCTTAACGAGCTCGAGCTTCAGAGGATAAGCTTGCTCGATCTTGGCTCGTTGACAGCCCTAAGAAGGATGACACTTGGCGATATAATACCTCAAGAGCAAAAAGGCCCATGTGATCCATCCTCATCACAAGAGGTGCCCCAAGCACAAGATCAAGTCCAAGACCCCCAAAATCAACAACAAGATCAAGATCACCATGATCAAGAAAATGAAGATCAAAATGGTGGCAACGTTCAAGGTGGAGACTATGAAGATGAGGGAGATGAAGAAGTTGACGCAAGACCAAGTGTACCACACCCAAGTGTCCATCAATGTGTTCAAAGGGATCATCCTGTTGACAACATACTTGGAGACATCTCCAAGGGGGTAATGCCTAGCTCTCGTATGGCTAATTTTTGTGCTCACTATTTCTTTGTGTCTTTGGAGCCATTTAAGGTTGAAGATGCCCTACGAGATTCGGATTGGGTGATAGCCATGCAAGAGGATCTCAACAACTTCAAGAGGAACAAAGTATGGGAGCTTGTGAAAAGACCTAATGCTAATGTGTTAGGCATCAAGTGGGTCTTCCGAAACAAGCAAGATGAGCATGGTGTGTGATGAGGACATCACAACAGCGGGGACGCACATTGAACTGCAAGGACCAATCACAAGAGCACGAGCACGGTTAATAAATCAGCAGGTGAGTTCATTCCTAACTTCTTTTGCATGTGAGTTTGAGAATACATTGATATGTGATGATTTAATTGTTATTAGGAATAATGGAGAAGATCAACCAGTAAAGGAAAGAGGCCTTGGGAGCCTGGAGAACCAGCTGGGACACCCACAAGTTGATGGAAACAGTTTATAACTCGGACTCGAGTTCAACTCGGAGTCCAGGAGCAGTCCACTTTAAAACAAACACCCAGGAGGCATACAGACTCCATTTCTACATATGCACGGAAAGAGGAGAAGATAAACTTTCCAATGCTTCTGGTCCCAACTCAAAATTCCTCCGGAGTCATTGGAAATCGTCGAAACTAGTTGAGTCTAGATTTCTGTCCGGTGCTGTGCCACCTAATCGGGCCTTTGGGCCTTGTATCCCGTAAGAGTCCATTAGGGACGCGTCTAATTGTGTTTGGGTCGAACCCTAGCCTATAAATACTGCAGCCGCCGGTCATATTCGGTGGGTTTTGCTTATATCAATAATATCGCCGTTCTACGGTTTGTGAGACCCCAACTTCGCGATTTCAGATCGTGTCTTCAACGTTCTTGCTCGTGTTCTCGGTTGCACTTGCAGGGATTAGCCTTCTTGGCGAGGTCAAGCGTGTGCAGCACGGTTGATAACCAACGGAGCTGTGGTGTAGTGATTGCAGGGGTACTCGAACCGCTCGAGTGCCGCGGATCATCAACGTCGAGTTCTCCACCCAAATCGGCATAACTTTCGGAAGATCGGCCCTAAACCTACTCATCAATTGGTATCAGATTTCCAGGTTGCCCGTGAGGTATCTTTGTTTTCCTTCCATTAGATCGATTTTGTTTCGTACCTAGAGTCCACAGAAAAGCCACACAAAAATTAGATCGTTTTCAAAGCTTCCCAGACTATAGTGCATGCAGTTTTGTTTTTCAAATTGCATTCGTGTGGTCGAGTCTTGTTGCTGGTTTAGCTTTGTGTTTTGGGTCCTAGTTATCGTGTTTCGTCCTTGTTTTCTTGCTGTTCGACACCTATTCCACAATCCCTAAATAACAAACCGATCCACCACGATCATCGGTTTGCCCTAGCTAGCCGCCTTGCGTGAACTCCCGCATCGCCAGCCCTAGATTAGGTGACAAACCTTTGTGCCACTCATCTTTGAATCATCACACACCACCCCATTAGTTGATGTGCAAATTCCCGATCGTTTTCATATCCAATTGCGAGTTCTGTTCTCAAACCGAGTTGGAATCAATATCCGAAAAAACGTAACTCGGACAGCCTACCTTAAAACGGCCATAACTTTCACACACGAACTCAAAATCGGGCGATTTTATTTTTCAAATTCATTTACGCAAAATTTTGCATCTGATTTTCCGCCTCGTAGCCGCGTTCGGCGAAATTAGATTGCCCAAATTCCCCTGAGAAGATAGGCTATCCGGCCTCCGAAGTTTCAGCACGAATTTTAAAGAATCTTATTTATTTTCTATAGGCCGCATCTTACATCCAATTGAGCTGCAAATTTGTGTGCTTCCTATATTTGTGCGCCTGAGTAAAGAAAAAATAAAGCAATTGGCCTATACCACTTGGTGTTGTTTTGTTGGCTATATGATTATGTCTTTCTTTTGTCTTGATACTTCCTTGTGTTGTACTAGGCCCTAGGGCACTTGGTTGACCAGCAACAGTTTCCTACATTGAATACTTATTCAACTTTGTTTAGCTATTAACGATTTGCTGCTTATTAGCCACCATATTGTGTCATCCAAGCTCCACCTTTCTCTTGAGCATAACAGGTACCTTTGCAATCATCCCAGGCTTCATTGGTTCATCTCACCGTCCACACCACCTGCTGTGTCGGTAAGAACACTTGTAAGAGCGTGGTAAGACGCTTGAGCGAGAGAGATTGTTTTCTTCCACCTTTCACATTGTCACTGTAGTTGATAGGATAACATATTTTTTTTGTTGTATTTTGTTTCCTACTAACAATGGCAGGCGAAGACAATGATGATGAATGTGTTCAACATGTTGAGTAACGTGATATGATGAAGACCATGACAGATATGTTCGCCAAATACAATGCAGCAACGGAGGAGTCATTGGCGAACTTGACTCGCCAACTTGATGACCTTGCTCTTCGGATGAATATTTTTGAGGCGCGGTTGCCTCTCACTAGAAGACAAGAAGACAATGCTTATGATGAACTGGAAGATCACAATAATCATCCAAGACTGCCACTTTATTGTCTTGGTATGGGAGGTAATAATCATAACAATTATAATCGTCCTCCTGATGATCCTTTTGCTAAAGTGAAATTTACTATACCCTCTTTTTCTGGTGCTTATGATGTTGAGGCTTATCTTGATTGGGAGATGACAGTAGAGCAAAAATTTAATTCCTTCTTGTTCCTGAACAATATAGAGTTCGTCAAGCCACTAGTGAGGTTAAGGACTTTGCTATCATATGGTGGAATGAACTTGTTAAAACTAGAACTGATCCTCCAACATGGGATAGATTAAAGGAAGCTATGCGTGTTCGATTTGTTCCTCTATCTTTTCAGCGGGACCTTCGCAGAAAATTGCAGCGTTTAGACCAAGGTAACATGTCCGTAGAGGAGTATTATCAAGAGTTACAAAAGGGTATGCTGCGTTGTGGGGTAGTAGAGGACATGGATGATAAAATAGCACGTTTTTATGGGGGGGTTGAGGCATGAAATTCAGGACATTGTTGATTACAAGGAATATGATAATGTTAACAGATTGTTTTAGCTTGCTATTTTGGCAGAAAAAGAATTGCAGGGCCGACAACAACAGCAACACCGCACGAGGAGCAACTTCACGCCGCGTGCAGCGACTACACCATACAAAACAGCACCATCTCCGACCCCCCGTGCAGTGACTACACCACCCAATGGAGGCCAACGAACTATACCTGCTGCTCCACCTTCTCGCGTGCCGAAAGGCAGCAAGGCGACATCATTCAAGCCTTCGTCGTCCACTCCTTATACGGGTCGTACTTCCGACATTAAGTGTCACCGCTGCCAGGGACTTGGTCATATAATGAGAGATTGCCCGAGCAAACGAGCATACATAGCACACGAAGATGGCGGGTATGATAGTACTTCGTATGTTGAAGATGAATATTCTCTTGCTACTGACTTTACAGATCCAAATGACGAACACACCAAAGAAGAGGTACTTGGTACAGCGGCGACGGAGAACTATAGGAGCATCATTGTGCAGTGTGCCTTGAGCTCCAAAGTGGAGACCGACGACAAGCTACAACGACACAACCTCTTCCACATGTTTCTCATCGTCAAGGACTGCTGTGTACATACTATAATTGATGGAGGTAGCTGCAATAACTTGGTGAACACGGATGTCATCAAGAAACTTGGTTTGACAACAAGAGCACACCCTCATCCGTACCACATTCAATGGTTCAACAACAGCGGTAAGGTTCGGGTAACACAAACAGCGAGAATACATTTTTCAATTGGTTCATACCATGATTTTGCTGATTTTGATGTTGTTCCTATGGATGCTTGTTCTCTTTTATTGGGTCGTCCTTGGGAATTTGATACAGATGCTATTCATCATGGTAGAACCAATAAATATACTCTCATGCATAAGGGAAAGAAAATCACTTTGCTGCCCATTACTCCTGCTGAAATTGTGCATTTTGAGAAGAGTAAAATTCGTGATGGCAAAGCAACAAAATTAGAATCCGAAAAACAGCAAGTTATTAAGTTAAAATCACCATCGTTGCTCACAACTAAATCTGACCTTGCTGATTTATTAGTTGCTAAGGGGATGTGCTATGCCTTAGTTTGCAAAGAAGCCATGTTTTCACTTCATGAATTGTCTATTGCATTGCCCCCTGCTGTTGCTAACCTTTTGCAGGAGTTTGAGGATGTGTTTCCCTCCGACCCCCTGGTTTACCACCGATGGGAGGCATTGAACACAAGATCGATTTGATTCCAGGAGCAAGTTTGCCAAATCGTGCAGCATACAGGGCGAATCCACAAAAAACTAAGGAAATTCAGCGACATGTCCAACATATTTTGGACCGCGGGTACATTCGTGAAATCCTTAGCCCTTGTTCCGTTCCTGTTCTTTTGGTTCCTAAGAAAGATGGTAGTTGATGCATGTGTGTTGATTGTCGAGCGATTAATAACATCACCATTTGATATCGTTATCCTATTCCTCGATTAGATGACATGCTTGATGAATTGAGTGGTGCTATCATATTCACAAAAATTGACTTGCGTAGTGGTTACCACCAAATTAGAATGGCACTAGGAGATGAATGGAAAACTGCATTTAAAACCAAGTTTGGACTTTATGAGTTGTTAGCCATGCCTTTTGGTTTAACTAATGCACCCAGCACCTTTATGCGATTAATGAATGAGGTTTTACGTGCTTTCATTGGACAATTTGTGGTGGTTTACTTCGATGATATCCTCATTTACAGCAAGTCATATGATGAACATCTTGATCATTTACGTGCTGTTTTTACTGTTTTGAGAGATGCACATTTGTTTGGTAACCTCAAAAAGTGTGTCTTTTGCACCAATCGAGTCTCGTTTCTTGGCTATGTCATTTCCTTACAGGGAATTGAGATGGATGAGGCAAAAAATGAAGCAATCACCAGTTGACCAGCCCCAACAACCGTCACACAGGTTCGTAGTTTTCTTGGTCTTGCAGGTTTTTATCGGCGCTTTGTGCGGGATTTCAGCACCATTGCAGCACCTCTACATGAGCTAACGAAGAAGGGAGTGCCATTTCGGTGGGGCGAACAGCAGCAACACGCTTTTGATGCTCTCAAATCGAAGCTTACACAAGCACCATTGCTACAACTTCCTGATTTTGACAAGGCCTTTGAGCTAGAATGTGATGCAAGCGGCATTGGTATTGGAGGCGTTCTCATACAAGGAGGTAAACCCGTTGCTTTCTTTAGTGAAAAACTTCATGGTCCTTCTCTGAATTATTCTACTTATGATAAGGAATTGTACGCCTTAGTGCGTGTATTACAAACTTGGCAACATTATCTTTGGTCTAAGGAGTTTGTCATACATTCTGATCATGAATCATTGAAGTATCTTAAGTGTCAAACCAATCTGAATAAACGACATGCTAAATGGATTGAGTTCATAGAGTCATTTCCATACATCATTAAGCGTAAGAAAGGGAAGGAAAATGTCATTGCTGATGCATTATATAGGCATTATACCATGCTGTCCCAACTTGATCATAAAATCTTTGGTTTGGAAACAACAAAAGCACTATATCCTACTGATTTGGACTTCAAAGATGCTTTTGAAAATTGTAGAGAAGGAAGAACTTGGAATAAATATGTGCTGCGAGAGGGTCTCCTCTATCGTGGTAACAAGCTATGCATTCCAGCTAGCTCCGTTCGTCTATTACTTTTGCGGGAAGCACATGGAGGAGGTTTGATGGGACATTTTGGAGTGAATAAAACTGAAGACGTGCTGTCCACACACTTCTTTTAGCCAAAGATGAGGCGTGATGTCGAGCGCTACGTGTCACGATGCACTACTTGCAACAAAGCTAAGTCTTGCCTTAACCCACATAGTCTTTATATGCCTCTTCCTGTTCCTAGTGTACTTTGGGAGGATATTTCTGTGGACTTTGTTTTGGGATTGCCTAGGACTAAGAGGGGGAGGGATAGTATTTTTGTAGTTGTTGATTGTTTTTCCAAAATGGCACACTTTATACCTTGTCATAAGAATGATAATGCCTCACACATTGCTGATTTATTTATGACGGAAATTGTTCGTTTACATGGTGTGCCAAATACCATTGTTTCTGATCGTGATGCAAAAATTTTAAGTCATTTTTGGAGAACTTTGTGGTATAAATTGGGAACCAAGTTTCTGTTTTCAACTACATGTCACCCACAAACAGATGGACAAACCGAGGTAGTTAATCGTACTTTATCCACTATGTTGCAGGTTGCCTTGAAAACAAATCTGAAGTTATGGGAGGAGTGTTTACAACATATAGAATTTTCTTACAACAGATCCGTTCACTCCACGACAAAGGTAAGTCCATTCCAGGTAGTGTATGGTTTCAATCCCCGTGCTCCTATTGTTTTACTACCTTTGCCTCCTTCTGAAACTATAAATTTGGATGCTACACAACGACCTGAATTCATTCTTAAGATGCATGAAACTACATAGAAAAATATTGAAATGATGAATGAGAAGTATAGGATTGCAGTAGTAAAGGTAGAAAAGAAGTAAAACTTGAACCGGGTGATTTGGTGTGGTTACATTTGAGAAAAAGCGATTTCCTGACTTGAGAAAATCTAAACTTATGCCACGAGTTGTTGGTCCTTTTAAGATCGTTGAAAAGATTAATGATAATGCATATAAGCTTGAATTGCCTCCCGATTATGGGGTTAGTCCTACATTTAACATATCAGATTTGTGACCGTACTTGGGAGAAGAAGATGAACTTGAGTCGAGGACGACTCCAATTCAAGAGGGGGAGGATGATGAGGACATCACAACAGCGGAGACGTACATTGAACTGCAAGGACCAATCAAAAGAGCACGAGCACGGTTAATAAATCAGCAGGTGAATTCGTTCCTAACTTCTTTTGCATGTGAGTTTGAGAATAGATTGCTATGTGATGATTTAATTGTTATTAGGAATAATGGAGAAAATCAAGCAGTAAAGGAAAGAGGCCTTGGGAGCCTGGCGAACCAGCTGGGACGTCCACAAGTTGATGGAAACAGTTTACAACTCGGACTCGAGTTCAACTCGGAGTCCAGGAGCAGTCTACCTTAAAACAGACGCCCAGGAGGCATACAGACTCTGTTTTCAACATTCTACATATGCACGGAAAGAGGAGAAGATAAAATTTTCAAAGCTTCTGGACCCACCTCAAAATCCTTCCGGAGTCATTGGGAATCGTCGAAACAAGTCGAGTCCAGATTTCTGTCCGGTGCTGCACCACCGAATCGGGCCTTTGGGCCTTGTATCCCGTAAGAGTCCATTAGGGACGCGTCTAACCATGTTTTAGTCGAACCCTAGCCTATAAATACTGCAGCCGCCGATCATATTCGATGGGTTTTGCTTAGATCAATAATATCGCCGTTCTACGGTTTGTGAGACCCCAACTTCGCGATTTCAGATCGTGTCTTCGACGTTCTTGCTCGTGTTCTCGATTGCACTTGTAGGGATTATCCTTCTTGGAGAGGTCAAGCGTGTGCAGCACGGTTGATAACCAACAGAGCCGTAGTGTAATGATTGCAGGGGTACTCGAACCGCTCGAGTGCCGCGGATCATCAACGTCGAGTTCTCCACTTCAATCGACATACCTTTCGGAAGATCGGGCCTAAACCTACTCATCAGTGAGGTAACAAGAAACAAAACTAGACTCGTGGCCAAGGGGTACTCTCAAGTCAAAGGTTTGGATTTTGATAAAACTTTTGCTCCCATAGCTAGGCTTGAATCTATCCGCATATTATTGGCCTATGCTACTCACAATGATTTCAAGATGTATCAAATGGACGTGAAAAGCGCCTTCCTCAATGGACCAATCAAGGAGGAGGTATATGTGGAGCAATCGCACGGCTTTGAGGTCGATAAGTATCCTAACCATGTCTTTAAGCTTTGTAAAGCTCTCTACGGCCTCAAACAAGCTCCTAGAGCTTGCTATGAGTGCCTTAGAGATTTTCTCATTGACAAAGGTTTTAACATAGGAAAGACCGACTACACACTCTTTACTAAGAACATGGATGATGATTTAATTGTATGTCAAATTTATGTTGAAGATATAATATTTGGTTCTACAAACCAATCCTTTTGTGAAGAGTTTAGCAAAATCATGACAGAAAGATTTGAGATGTCGATGATGGGAGAATTGAAATTCTTTCTAGGTTTCCAAGTGAAACACTCAAGGAAGGCACCTTCATATGTCAAACCAAGTATACCCAAGACATCCTCAAGAAGTTTGACATGGAGAAATCCAAGCCCATCAAGACACCAATGGTGACGAATGGACATCTCGATCTCAACAAAGATAGCCCTAGCGTCGACCAAAAGGTATACCGTTTCATGATTGGATCACTTCTTTACCTTTGTGCATCTAGGCCCGATATTATGTTAAGTGTATGCATGTGTCCAAGATTTCAAGCCGCTCCTAAGGAGTGTCACTTGACAGCTATAAAGAGAATCTTGTGCTATTTAATTCATACACCTAACTTAGCGTTGTGGTATCCCAAAGGGTCCAAGTTCAATCTCATCGGATACTCCGATGCAGATTATGTCAGATGCAAAGTGGATAGAGAAAGTACCTCTGAGACTTGTTGTCGAAGTGTAACAAACGACACTTCCCCCGGTACTACTAAAGTGTAGCCCGCGGAGGTTCTTGTTTCAGTGGGGCACGCGGAGATCAGGATCAAGATGGCGACACCAAAGATTTATGTGGTTCGGGAAGCCTGAGCGTAATACCCTACTCCACAGAGTGTGTGTTGTTGTATTGTGAATTGCTAGAAAGCTTAGTCTCTGGCTCAGCTTGTCGTCCTTCCTCTCGTAACATGTGGCCCAATCCTTTTATAGTCCAAGGACTGACTGTTACATCCTTAGCCTAGCCCGACATGTGGTCTTGGCATATTAAATAGCCTAATACACTATATATGGGTATTAAGCATGGTTAATAGTATGATAACGTGCCTTAATGGCTGTGTTACCTCTATTAACAGTGCTCTGATCGTGTGTCGTTAATACAACATTAATGACACGTAATTAAGTCTTGTAACTACCGCTTTAACTGTCCCTTGAATGTCCATGCTGAAGGAGATCTGCCAATGTATACGTTGACGAAGATCTGGAGACTCCACATGTGGCAGCTTCGGAGCTTCCTTTTGTGGGGAGGTAGCTCCGGCACCGCTGTACATGTGTCAACACTGGAGCTTCCCTCTGCTGGGGGTTAGGTACGGGGTCATTATACACGTGTTGATCGTGGAGCTTCCTTGTGTCATGAGTTTAGCTCCGTATTTACATTACACATGTCAATCTCCAGAGCTACCCATATGAGGCATGCGAGTCCGGTGTAATATGACATGTGGGGCCTGAGGAGGCCTTCAATTTTGACGGGTAGAACTCTTTTGCACTTCTTGTGGTATCATAGGGTCCCGGTGCGTAGGGTATCGACAGTGGCCCCAGGCCCACCATTAGGAGAAATCCTTTGGGTTAAGTTATTCTACCAAAGGTGGGGCCATCCTTGATTCCCGCGCTTCCACTTCAAAAGTCTTATAATGTGCCGTCGGGATGATGGTCCGTGGTTAAACCATCGCTGCGTGGCTTGTTATGAATGTGGTAGATGAGATCTTTGAGTGTGGATCTCACGCAATTGAAGGTCGCCAGTTCCCAATACAAAAATCGTATCGGTTCCGAGCGCCTTGTCAGGGTGCCGCCTTTGGGTCTCCCACCACCCATCATGACAATGGTTCGCCTGAGGTAATAACCTCGATCCCTTCGTTGGGATGGCCCCAGACCCATCCGTCATGGACAGGGTAGATTTTTGAAATGTGACCCCATTCTGGTTGCAGTTTCCATCCAAGCGTCGCGGAGGCTTACTTAAGAAGGAAAATATGTGCCGTTTGGGGACACTTTACGCTTTCGATCAAACTTGCGCTCAGAGCCTCCCAAACTTCACCTAGTTTTCTCTTCCTTCGCTCCACTTTGCCGTGATGGAGTTGGGTCTTCCCAAGAGCCACCTCAAGAGCAAGGACGATTTGATGAAGGTCCAGACCTATATGGGGTGGTCTAGTGACTCCTTCAGCCACCTGATCCATGCCGGTGAGCTCCTGCTCAAGAAGGAGCATAATGGGGACATGGTGTACTTCTCTGCGTATGCCATGGTAGGATTGATCCCACCTTTTTCAACCTTTCTTTTCATGTTGCTAGACTTTTACGGTCTCCAGCTGTATCATCTTGGCCCCCATTCTCTTCTGCTAGTGGACACCTTTGTCCACTTTTGTGATATGTGGGTGGGTGTTCCCCTCTACATCAAACTTTTTTGCACCTTCTTCCCCGTCCACACCACCGGCAAGGGGACCAAGCTTCTTGGCTTCTACTATTTCATGAAGCGCGAGAATTGCCCCTTCAAATACTTGAAGTCATTTCCTTCCGGCAAATGGGATGACTGGAAGAAGGATTGGGTCATCATTGCAGTGGAGGAGCACGAGAGGTTGGAGCTGCCCCTAGGACTCCCCAACGTTGACACCGATGCTTGGAGTGTAGTTCTGGTGTTTTCGGATGCCTTCAACCCTGTCCTGACCAGGACCCGCGAATGCGTGGAGGTTGGAGTGACCCCTCAGATTGTCTTCTGTAACTTCCTGGTCAACAGATGGGCTTCGCTGAGGAAGAGGGAGAAGCTTGCTTGGGTCCTCAACAGCGTGATGGATGACGACCGAATTGAAACTGATCTGAAATACAACTTGGATGACGAAGCTTTGAAGCTTCATCTTAAGAAATTCCAGCATGGGATAAACGTCGACGGCGACGACTTGGTTCCGCCAGCAGCTTTCCTTCCTCTGAACATGGAGGCACAGTTCAGCAGAGACCTCCGGAGGAAGATGCCGGCGCTTGATGACCTTGGTGAGGTGGAAAGGCGTCTGACCTCTAGGGTGATAATCCCCGGAGCTTCCGAAGGAGGGTCTGCCTCCACCCCGAGGTGGAGGGTTGAAGACGTAGGCAAGGGCAAGGGCAAGGAGCCAGCCGAACCCTCTAGCCGAAAGAGGAAGCTGAAGCATGCTAATGGGAGGTCTGTTAGGGTTCCTCCCTCTACGACGGCTCCTTCTCCCCAACGAAGGCGGTCCACTATGACTGCACCATCTCCGACGCAAGCGTCTTCAAGAGGCGCCAGCTCCGGGCAGTCAACCCCGGCCTCAGCGCCAGCTAAGAGTTCCAGGCCCGGGAGTTCTTCCCGACCAAAAGAAGCTCTGACTTAGAGGACACCATCTGTCGCAAGTAGTACTCAGCTGTAGTCTGAAGTCGTAGTCTCACCAGATTTGGTGGGCTCTGGCTTCGTACCTCAGAACAAGAGGTTTTGAGGCGACTGGGGTGGTAGCATCCCTAGGTAAGCATTGATTGCTCACCTTAAAATTTTAGCCTTGTTTTTGGTCTGTCTTTAATCATCTCTTCCCTATATTTCTAGGGTGTCGAAGAAGGGGTCATGAACTTTGGCGTCTTCCATAGCGACCGGGGCTACGCATGCCGAAGCTCCGGCTTCAAGCACCGAGCCTCCTCCTCAAGTGGTGGCAGAAGTCACGGCTGCTCCGACACCAGCTGTCGTGGAGTTGGATTGGGAGTCCTCGCCTAAAGCTCTTGTGGTAGCGCCGGACCACGAGGGAGAAGTTAAAGATGTACCATTGGTATCGGTGCCGGAGGCTGATGTTTTGGTACCAGAGCCGGAGATGTTTGAAGCCCCGGTCGTTGAACCGGAAGTCGTTGAGGCCCTGGCCGCTGAGCCAGAGGCAATTGAAGCCCCATCCATTGAGCCAGAGATGGTTGATGCTCCGGCCCTTAGGCCAGAAGTTTTTGAAGGTCCGGCGGCTGAGGCGGAAATGTTTGAAGCTCCGGTCGCCGAACCGGGAGGATCTGACGTGTCGGCGTCTAAGCCAATGGCGGTAGAGGCCCCGGACGAAGCCCCTGCCATTGCCCCGAAGGTAGCTGAACCAGAGCCGAAGTTGCATGAAGAGGTGGCGGCAGGTTCTCTACCCTCAAAGCCGACGACCGAAGACCTGGAGGCAGCACCTTCAACTTCTGCTCCAGAGGTGAGAGCTCTTCCAGTGGGTTCTTCCTCTGCCGCTGCTGAAGGGCATCCGGAGAGCGGCCCTAGTGCTGCAGGAGCTCAGGGGACCACTCTTGTAGAGTGGGACCCAATTTTTGTGATGGAAAATCCTCTGGAACCTACGGAGTTGGTACCAGCAAGTCTGGATCCTATCCCTCTGGCGTTGTCCATAGATAACGCCTGCTCCAGCCTCTGACAAGTCCAACTGCCCTTTGATCATGAGAGCAAAGCCCTAGAGGAGGAGCGCAACACCTTGAGGCATTGGCGCAATAGACTCCACTTCGGGACCAGGCTTGCCCAGACGAGGCTGGCTGACCAGAAGGAGTAGATTAAGAAGGAAAAGGCCCGGTTGGAATACTAGGACAAGCTGCTGGAGGAAAAGGAAGCCGCCATCCGGGCGCTCGACGCTAATTCCAGGGAGATCCTTGAATAAGCCAAGGAGAGGCGTGATGCTGCTGATGAGTGTCACGAAAAACTCAATGAATTGAGCGAGGTTCTCCTGAAGCGTTGGGCAGACCTTGAGGCAAGGGAAGAAAAGCTCCTGGAGCAGCAGCAGGATGTTGTGAAAAGGGAGGCAGAGGTCACCCAGAAATTGACTTTGGGTGAACAAAATTTGGCAGGGAGATCCTTGAATAAGCCAAGGAGAGGCGTGATGCTGCTGATGAGTGTCACGAAAAACTCAATGAATTGAGCGAGGTTCTCCTGAAGCGTTGGGCAGACCTTGAGGCAAGGGAAGAAAAGCTCCTGGAGCAGCAGCAGGATGTTGTGAAAAGGGAGGCGGAGGTCACCCAGAAATTGACTTTGGGTGAACAAAATTTGGCAGATCGCAGCAAGAAGTTGGATCTATGGAGCAAAGAGGAAAAAGAGAAGTACTGGAAACTGGGGCAGGAGCTCTCGAAAAGAGAAGTTGACGTCGCCACTAGGGAAAGGAAGGTGAAAGGCAGGGAAAAGGACTTGGCGGAAAGGCAGAACCGCATCCACCTCCACGAGATGGAGCTGAACGATCGTGAGAAGCAAGTTGCTGAGAGTATGCAGCAGCATGCTAAATTGGTCGAGCGCCTCACTCGGGAAGGTTCAGAGCTTGCGGTCGCCCGGAAGTCGCTGGAGGAGCTGCGGAGCTTGAAGGAGACGGAGTCCATTCAAATGTGGGACTTCTTGGGGCAGGCCAACGATGCGCTGAAACCACTAGGCTTCAGTCCCGTAGGTCCGGACAACCCGGAGCTGGACTTGGACCGAGCGCTGGTGGCCCTCAATGGTGCTGGCGGCAAACTCGACGCGATGGGCGACATTATTGTGGACCAGCTCAAGGCAGAGGGGAAGTATTTGGCTACGAATGTCGCGGAATATGTGCTGATGTGCTATGTAAGCCGAGACCCCCAATTCTCTCTGGACCCGGTGCTTGAAGGTTCGATTGCTAAAGAGGAAGATGCTGCCAAGGCCAGCATCCAAGAGGTTGCCAAGAAAGTCGCTTCATTCTTCCGCAGGTCTTAGACCCTCCAGTAGCTAGGACTTTCCTTCTACCTTCTGCTGTAATCCCAATTTTGTAATCCAGTGCTTTGAATTAATGAAATCCATTTTGCCATGAACTTCACTTTATTTTTATCTTCAATATATTGTGTTCTGTCTTGTTGGCCCCTGGTATATGTGCACAATTGAAGTGTGTACATGTACCAAAGGAATTGACAGTATATTGACGACTTGAACGCTTCGCACTTGCAGATTTTAGGTCTGAAGTCTTCATTTTTATGCGTCGACGGCAGGCCCTCTGGGATTGGTGGAGCTTGGTAGCTCCGACAGTATCCACTATCAACATATAAAATGTTGATGATTGATCCCCCAGGATTTATCAGAGCTTGGTAGCTCCTGATGTCACCGCACAAATAGTTGAAGTTAGGCCCCCCAGGGGTTGTCGGAGCTTAGCAGCTTTGATGTCGTCTACCATCGTTATGAATTTCCATTTTTCCTGCACATTAAATACAAGAAAAAAGTAAAATTCGTCCTCTTGTCTATAAATCATTTGTGACTTATTGTTCTTACTTGAGTTTCTATTCCGAAGTAACTCGATATGGTAACAAGTATATTGATGTAACCCTTTCGGACCCATATGCTTTTTTAGTACTCACCCTACCGATGCCTGATGAAGTGTAGGTAGAGTGGCGTACTTAGGGTGCACGACCCAGCTAAGTCGATAGCACACTCCGGACCTACGTTGGCTTGGCGTTCAGGCAAGTAGACTATACAGAATGTTAAGACCCAAAGAGATCAACAATATAACTTGCAACACATATGAATAACTTGGGTAAAAACTGAAAAAGAATTGCACAACTTCATTATAGACAAGAAGGTTAAAAACAATAATTTGATAGATCGAGCCTTGTACAAAAATAAATGCGCGTGGAGTCTGTTTTTACACAACAATGTCTTTCATTATAGATCTGGATTACAGGGGACACAAGGACACACTTAGGGTGCGGGACCAAGCTAAGTGTGCTATACATCTTGTACTAACCCAGGGTAGGTAGTTACACTTTTAGTGTTGTGATTGTATGAAGTGTACTTGAACTTCCCGGACCTTCCCGGAGGGGTCCAGACGTTCTCGCAGAGGACCCACCCATGTCTGTTTAGCGATTCTATAACATACAACATGTGTGATTATAGACTCACCTCCGTGATTCTAATCATAAAACTTACGGAGGTGCTCGATGTTCCAAGGATTAGGAAGCGGAATCCCATCCTCAGTTGCCAAGAGAACGCATCTGGGACGGGATACTTTGATCACTCGGAATGGACCTTTCTAGCTGGGGGAAAGTTTATTCATTCCTTCCCAAGTTATTATCTTCCGAAGCACCAGATCGCCTTCCTCGAGTTGTCGGTTGCGCACATGCCTTTGATGATAGCGCTAGAGCACTTGGCGATAACGTGCATTCTGAACAGCTGCTTGGCACCTTCCCTCGTCGACGAGGTCAAAGTCTTCACGCTGAAGCTGGTCCTGCGTGGCTTCGTCGAAGGTCCGAACTCGGAGGGGCCCCAAGGTGATCTCCGGAGGAAGGACTGCTTCAGCTCCGTACACCAGGAAGAATGGAGTTTCCCCAGTTGACCGGTTTGGAGTTGTCCTGTTCACCCACAATGTGGACGGAAGCTCCTCAATCCAGTTGGCTTCGTGCTTTTTCAGGCGCTCATACGTGCGCGTCTTGAGTCCTTTTAAGATTTCTGCATTTACTCTCTCGGCTTGACCATTGCTTGCTCGGTGAGCTACTGAGGCGTAGCTGAGTTGAATGCCGATGTCTTCGCAATATTCTTGGAATGCAGCCTTTGTGAATTGAGTCCCATTGTCAGTTATGACTTTGTTTGGAACTCCAAATCTGCATAAAGGACTTCAAGAATTTGATCGTTGATTGCTCGTTGATTTTCACAACTGGAGTTACTTCTGGCCACTTGGTGAACTTGTCGATGGCAATATATAGGAACCTGTAACCTCCGACGGCTTTTGGGAAAGGTCCCAAGATGTCCATGCCCACACAGCGAATGGCCATATAGGAGGTATCATTTGTAGTGACTGAGTCGGTGTGTGAATTTTTTTTGCGTGGAAATGGCACGCTTCACATTTTTTCACTAGCTCAACTGCATCATGGAGTGTTGTAGGCTAGTAAAAGCCATGCCGGAAGGCTTTACCGACCAGTGTGTGTGAAGAAGCATGGTTCCCACACTCGCATCCATGGATTTCCGCGAGGATCTCGCGACCTTCTTCCCTTGCAATGCACCGCATTAGGATGACATTAGCACCGCGTCGGTAGAGATCCCCTTCTACCAACGTGTATCTTTTAGCCAATCCGACAATCTGGTCAGGAGATACACTGTCTTCAGGAAGGATATTGTCTTTCAAGTAACTTCGGATCTTCGAGATCCATGCATCGGAGATTACTTGAGCTTCTGAGTCTTGCATGCTAGGTTGCTCGGAGCTTCCGGCAGCACCTACGACCCTTGGTGAACGCCATGGTAACAGGGCCATCGGGACTGCCAGCTTTGTGGTGTTGGTCTTGCCCCCTTCGCTCAGTTCAGCAGGTTGAGTTGTTTGTTTTGACAACCTCTGGATGAAGATTCCGTCAGGAACTGGAGCTCCAGTTGAGGCATTTGTCTAGAGTTTTCAGCTTCAACATTTTGAAGACGCTAAACATGGTGGAGATCCAGGACTTCGAAGTACTTCTGGAGCCTCTGGACTTCAAGGAGATAAGCAGCTACTGAGGATTGTTACAGGAGCATTCACCTTTGACTTGTTTGATGATAGTTGTGAATCTCCCTTCACCAATAGCTGTTTAACACCATAAGATAGTGCCACCTTGAGTCCGTAAATGAGAGCTTCATACTCTGTCAAGTTGTTGGTCGCCTTGAAATCAAGGTGAACCAGGTACTTGACCTTATCCTCAGTCGGAGCCAGGAGAAGGATTCCAGCTCTGGCCTCCTGCTTCTGCACGGGGCCATCGAAGTAGAGAGTCCAGTGAGGCTCGATGAATACCAGAACCTTGGGTTCTGGTTTCTGCTCACTATGGCCCCCAGGGTTTGATGGAGAGGGGGTCCATTCCACCATGAAGTCAGCCAAGGCTTGACTTTTGATTGCTTGTCGTGACACAAATTCTAGATCGAACTGTCACGGTCGCGTCATCACCGGACATCGGCATCGGCGATGTCGGCGAGCCAGGCGGAGACCGAGAGGTGGAAGAAGGGAACTGAAGAGCTCATTGAGCGATGTGGGTGAGAGAGTGGGTTCTGGAGCAGACTGCCATGCGGGCCCCTCTTGTAAGTAGCAATACTAAGGGTGGCGTGCGTGTGTTGAGCCGTGGTGGGCCGTGGTGGACTGGCGAACCCATCCGGTGGTGCTCGGTATTTATGTAAGGAGGTTCACGTACTTGGAAAGGAAGTAAGAAAATATCCCAGTAACAGATTCGTGGTTTCCACTATCGTCGTTCTCGTGGCGCTCGCGCCATCTCTGAGCCACCGCGGCGATCTCATGCCGCCGATTCCGACGAGTCGGCTGCCAAGGGGTGTTACTGTGGTATCAGAGCCTATCCTTCTCTAGGAACTTAGTTTTTTGTGGGCGGGGCCGTGTCGTGTCTGGGGTTGAGGTTGTGATTGGAGATTTGGAAGTTTGGCACCACGGCGCATGTTCCTAAGCCCTCTGTGCAGACGTGTTTCGTTCTTCAGGCCATGGAGGAATTGCAGCGCATGGAGGAGGATCGTTGGGAGAGGGTGTTCGGGTTGTTGGAGGAGATTGCAAGGGGCCAGCGCGACCTGCAGGGACAACAGGCGCTTGCTGCGTTTGTGGCAGAGCAGGCGGCTAAGGAACGTGAATTGTTGTTTCAGCACTGGGAGAATACTAGGAAGAGGTTGGATGCTCTGAATCTGGAGAAGACAAAGGAGATTCCAAATCTAATAGAAGGTAGTCATGCGGGTGAACTGCGGGGTGCAGGTAGATTAGATAGTGGTGGATGGAGAGGAGTCAGAAGGTATAGGACTTTTGAGGAGCAGGAGAGGAGAGCCTGGAGTGGATCGGTGCATGGAAGCAGGGCGGGAGGCCCTAGAGATGGTCCTGGAGGGATGTTCCAATCTGGAGTTCAGGGAGACATTGGGGGAGGGGGAGTTCCTCAGTCTCTTGCTCGACCAGAGGAGAATCGGGGTACTGCGACTGACCGGGATGGAAGTGAGAAGAGCTTCATGAAGCTGTCTTTTCCAAAGTTCTCAGGTTAGCAACCGGGAATTTGGTTAGACAAGTGCGAAGACTATTTTTCTTTATACCATGTCACAGAGTCCTTTTGGGTTCGAGCAGCTTCTATACACATGGAGGGCAATGCTACAAAGTGGTTACAGGTATTCAAGGCCACTGAAGGGTTAAGCTCCTGGTCTCGCTTTTCAGAAGCAGTCAAGGAGAAATTTGGGGCCTATGACTATCCTCAGGCTATGCATGACCTTTTGCACTTAAGACAATCTGGGACATTGGTAGATTATGTATCAGAATTTGAAAGTGCTCGCTACACTACTGATATGTATAACCCTGAGATGGATGAAGTATTCTATGTGCAACAGTTCATCAAAGGGTTAAAACCAGAGTTGCAGGGCCCAGTCAAATCTCAGGTGTCGTGGTTTGTGACAAGGGCGGCTGTATTGGCTAGGGTACAGCATGATATAGTAGAAAAAGGGAGGTGCATGATGACTAGAGGTCAGGGAAGCCAGGCTGGGGGGTAAGAGGATAACAGAAAGGAATGGGGGTATCCACTGAGCTGTCAAAGGAGAGGCAGCTAAGGGACTACAGGAGGCTGAATGGGTTATGTTATACTTGTGGGGAAAATTTTGAGCCTGACCATCTGTAGAAGTGTGCCAAGAGAGGGCAGTTGCACCTCCATGCTTTGGATGTGTTGCAGGAGGATGTCATGTTGTCTGATGTAGTGCTGCAGCAACTGGAGAAAGAGGATGCGCAGGAGGAAGAGTGTTATACTATATCTAATCATGCCATGGCTGGCACTCAAGGGGTGAGCTGCATGAGATTAAGAGGCTTGGTTCACAATAAGGTGTTCCTGATGCTAGTAGATTCAGGCAGCTCACAATCATTTGTGAACAAAGCTTTTGTTGACAGGGTAGGGCTGGCAACTGTCCAAGTTGATCAAGTGGTGGTCAGGGCAGCAAATGGTGAAGAAATGATTTCTGACAGGATGGTCAAAAATTTAGATTGGTGGTGCAAGGGCCATACATTTCAAATGGACTTGAGAGTCCTACCTCTGGGGGCTTATGATGCAATACTGGGATATGATTGGTTGTCTGCTCACAGTCCTATGCAATGTGATTGGCGGGCCAAAACACTGAGATTCTCCTTCAAAGGGGTAGAGGTGATGTTACAGGGAGATACAGAGGAGAATCAGTAGACCTGAAGCAAATGTCTGCCATACAATTGGGTAAATGTCTGGCTGGTAATGATATTTGGGCTCTAGCAGTAGTAGCAAAAGTAGAAGGAGGTAGGAAAACTAAGGTTGGGAGTGAGCCCAAATTGATCCAGGGATTGTTACATGCTTACAAAGATGTATTTGTAGACCCCAAGTGTTTTCCCCCATCAAGACCTTTTGATCATGTCATATCCTTGATCCCTGGAGCCATACCAGTAAATTCTAGACCTTACAGGTATTCTCCTATGCACAAGACTGAAATTGAAAATCAGGTGGCTGCTCTATTCGAGGCAGGGTTAATAGAGCACAGTGTAAGCCCATTTGCTTCACCAGTGCTTCTAGTACAAAAGAAGGATGGTTCTTGGCATTTCTGCATTGATTACAGAAAGGTGAATGACCTCACTATCAAGAATAGGTTTCCTATGCCTTTGGTGGATGAAATTATGGAAGAACTGGCTGGAGCCAAGTTTTTCTCTAGCTTGGATATGAGGGTTGGCTATCATCAAATTAGAATGAAGCCAGGGGAAGAATACAAGACAACCTTCAAGACTCATTCAGGTCATTATCAGTTCAAGGTGATGCCTTTTGGTTTGACTAATGCTCCTGCTACTTTCCAATGTGCTATGAATTCTATTCTAGCTCCTTATCTCAGGAAGTTTGTCCTAGTTTTTCTTGATGACATTCTGATTTACAGCCCTTCCTTAGAGATGCATTGTGAGCATCTCAGATTAGTCTTGGAGACTTTGAGGACTAATCAGTTTTATATCAAACTCTCTAAGTGTCATTTTGCACAAATTGAATTAATGTATCTGGGGCATGTGATTTATGGTGAAGGGGTGCAAAATGATCCTGCAAAAACTGAAGCCATGGTGGCTTGGCCTGTTCCCACTTCATTTACTGAGCTGAGAGCTTTTTTAGGGCTGACAGGATACTACAGAAAATTTGTTCAGGGATATGGACAGATTGCCAAGCCCTTAACATCCATTCTGAAGAAAAGACACTTTGAATGGAATGAAAAAGATGGAGAGGCTTTCAAAAACTGAAATCAGCAATGTCTTCTACACTTGTATTGGCTTTACCTAATTTTGAGGAACCTTTTTTTATTGAGACTGATGCTTGTGATTCAGGAGTGGGGGCAGTGCTTATGCAGAATGGTAGACCTATAGCTTTTCTCAGCAAAGCCTTGGCTCCTCATCATAAAGGATGGTCTATCTATGGAAAAGAATTCCTAGCTCTGATCCTAGCAGTAGAAAGATGGAGACCTTATCTCCAAAGATCTCAGTTTATTATCAAAACTGATCACAAAAGTCTATGTTTCTTGGAGGATCAGCATCTCCACTCACCCCTACAGAGGAAAGCAATGACAAAATTGGTAGGCCTCAATTACAAGATTTTGTACAAGCAAGGCAAAGAGAATATGGCAGCAGATGCTTTATCTAGGAGAGGTCAAGTTATGGAATTGCAGTAGGTCTCTGCGGTGCAACCCTTGTGGTTGCAAGAGATTGTAAATTCTTATGCTACAGATGGAGAGGCTCAACAATTGTTAGCTCGGTTGGCAGTGCACAGCCCTGATGAGGAAGGTTTTTCCTTACATAAAGGCATCATTAGGAAAGGTGGATTGATCTGGGTGGGTGAGAATTCTGCAGTCAGAACAAGGATTATTGCTGCTTTGCATGATAGTGCTTTGGGGGGGCACTCTGGAGTCCATGGCACTTATCACAGAGTTAAAAAGAGTTTTGGGTGTACTGGGTTAAAATCTGATGTAGAAGACTTTGTGAAGCAATGCCTCACCTGTCAACAGGCTAAAGGAGAAAGGAGTTTACCTGGGGGCCTCCTACAGCCTTTACCCATTCAGATGGCTTGTGGCAAGATTTGACTATGGACTTCATTGAGAAGTTGCTTAAATATGAGGGATTTGATACTATTATGGTGATTGTAGATAGATTATCTAAATATGCTCACTTCCTGCCATTAAAGGATCCCTTTACAGCAGCTCAAGTGGCAACTTTACTCATTGATCAAGTATTTAAGCTCCATGGTCTACCTAGATCTATGTTGTCTGATAGAGGCAGGATTTTTACAAGTGCTTTGTGGAAGAATCTATTTAAGTGCCCAGACATCAAGCTCTTACTATCTACTACCTATCACCCAGAAACAGATGGACAAACAGAACGTGTCAATCAATGTTTGGAAACTTATCTGAGATGTGTTGTGCAGTCAAACCATCGCAAATGGAAGTCCTGGTTGGCATTGGCTGAACAGTGGTATAATACATCCTTTCATTCTTCCATTGGATGCACTCCATTTCGGGCCTTGTTTGGCTACGACCCAGTGGCATTTGCAGCACCATTGTTACCTGACACAAAAAATGCAGAAGCAAGTGAGATCTGTCTAGACAAGGCAAAGCAGATTGAGGTCCTGAAGCATAACTTATCCATGGCTCAAAACAGGATGAAGCAGAAAGCGAACAGAAATCGTAAAGATCACAACTTTCAAGTGGGGGAACTAGTTCTGCTGCACTTGCAACCCTACTCGCAGACTACGGTGGTTAATTGACAATTCCCAAAGCTTGCTTACAAGTTTTTTGGACCCTGTCGCATCTCAGAGAAGATTGGACACGCTGCTTACCGTCTTGAGTTGTCGGTCGATGCCCAGATCCACCCGGTCTTTCATACTTCTCAACTCAAACCCTATGTCGCCAAGTATTCCCCTGTTTTTGCAGATCTGCCCAAGATAGTGGATTTGAGTGAGCACCAGCTGAAGCCTCAGCGTATTCTCGAACGTAGACTGGTGAAGAAGGGCAACAGAGCAATACCTCAAGTCTTGGTTGAGTGGTCGTCCATTCCGGCTGCCTCTGCAACATGGGAGGATTGGGAAGTTCTCCTCAAGCTCTTTCCAGAGGTCACGGCTTGGGGCCAAGCCAGATCTGGCGGAGGGGAAGCTGTCACGGCCGCGTCATCACCGGACATCGACATCAGCGACGTCGGCGAGCCAGGCGGAGACCGAGAGGTGGAAGAAGGGAACTGAAGATCTCATTGAGCGATGTGGGTGAGAGAGTGGGTTCTGGAGCGGACTGCCATGTGGGCCCCACTTGTAAGTAGCAATACTAAGGGTGGTGTGCATGTGTTGGGTCGAGGTGGGCCATGCTGGACTGGCGGACCCATTCGGTGGTGCCCGGTAACTATGTAAGGAGGTTCACGTACTTGGAAAGGAAGTAAGAAAATATCCGAGTAACAGATTCGTGGTTTCCACTATCGTTGTTCTCGTGGCGCTCGCGCCGTCTCCGAGCCACCGCGGCGATCTCACGCCGCCGATTCCAACGATTCGGCTGACAAGGGGCATTACACGAACTCAGCCAGTTTCGCTGCCCACTTTGCAATGTTCCAAGTAGAGTTAGGGTTATGCAAAATAGCACGCAGTGGTAAAGAAGTTACCACTGATATTTTGTGGGCTTGGAAGTAGTTTTGAAGCTTCCTTGAGGCAATAAGAACTGCGTAAAGCAGCTTATGCACCTCAATGTATCTTGTCTTGGCGTCGTGGAGCACTTCACTGATGAAGTTCACATGGCGTTGGATGGTCCGGGCCATTTTGAAAGGACCTGGAGCTTCTTCTCCATCGACCTGGACCCTCCTTGAGGGGTCCAAAACTTCTTCTTGTTCGACCCGAACCTTGCTAGAAGGGTCTAGATCATCTTGGTCAGCCAGGTGAACCCCCTCAGGAGCATGAGGTTGGTCTCTTAGTACTTCGTCTTGAGGTTCTGTGTCTTGGGGTTGGGACCCAGACACGCCTTCATTTAACTCCGGACCCTCCCGGAGGGGTCTGGGTTCTTGAACTCGATGTGGCTCCGGTCTTTCCGCAACCAGAACCATATTGACGACTTCGATGGTTGCCGAAATGTAAAGCAGTAAAGGATCACCAGGATTGGGAGCTACCAATATCGGCAGTGTGATGAGGATCTTTTTTAGCTCTTGAAATGCCTTTTCAGCTTCTTTAGACCAATGAAATGGTACAGACTTCCTCAAGAGTTTGAAGAAGGGTAGCGCCCGTTCTGCCAATCTAGAGATAAACCAGCTGAGCGCAGCTAGACATCCAGTTAGCTTCTGGACATCTTTGATGCGGGTTGGGGGCTGCATATCTTCTATGGCCTTGATCTTCGCCGGATTTGCTTCAATTCCTTGGTGAGTCACCAAGAAACCTAGAAGCTTCCCGGAGCTAACCCCGAAGACACATTTGTCTGGGTTCAGCTTGGTACGCGTAGTGTGCAGCTTATCGAAGATAGCTTGTAAATTGTCAAGGAGTGACTCCTTGCTCTTGATCTTCACTACGATGTCATCGACGTACACCTCCACCAAGTCTCTAATTAGCTCTCCAAATGTTTTGTACATAGCTCGTACAAATGTTGAAGCAGCATTTTTAAGACCAAATGGCATGGCAGTATAACAGTACAATCCATCTACTGTTATGAAGGAAGTATGCTCTTAATCTTCCTTAGACATTTGGATTTGATGATATCCAGAATATGCATCTAAGAAACACAATAGCTCACACCCGGAGGTGGAGTCCACTATCTGATCTATTCTAGGTAGAGGAAATGGATCCTTTGGACATTCCTTATTTAAGGTGGTGTAGTCGATACACATCTGAAGCTTCCCGCTGGCCTTGGGTACAACAACTGGGTTTTCTAGCCATTTTGGATGGAACACTTCCCGGATGAATCCAGCTTTGAGCAACTTCTTGATTTCCTGTCGGATGAAGTTTTGTTGCTCGATTGATTGTTTCCAGGGCTTCTGGTGTATAGGCTGTGCGTCAGGGTAAATCTTCACATTGTGCTCAATCACCTCCCTAGGGATCCCAGGCATTTGTGACGGTTGCCAGGCAAACACGTCAACATTAGACCAGAGGAAAGTTATGAGTGTGAGTTCCTATTTGTTGTCCAGACCTCCCGATATATGGGTAGTCTGAGCAGCATCGGAACCAATTTGGATGACTTTGACGGGAACATCGGTGTCGCCGCTTGAAAGTACACGGGTCACGGAGGTAGAGCCTTTATGACGAATGCTCGGAGGTTTCGAAGATGGCTCCTTACCAGAGGCTTCCTCTTGTGTTGTGGTAAGCCCATAGAGTTCTTCTAAAGCAGTAACTCCTACAGTGCGATCTCTGCGGATCTCGAGAACACCCGTGGGTGTTGGCATATTCAACACTAAGTAACCATAATGAGCGGCGGTCGTGAACTTGTACAAGGCTGGTCTGCCCAGAATGGCGTTGAACGGCGGATTGATTTGTGCGACGTCAAAGACCAACTTCTCAGTTCTGTAGTTCTCCCGAGTCCTGAAGGTTACTGGGAGTGTTAGAGAACCGAGAGGAGTAATGGTCCTCGGACCTACCCCAGAGAATGGTCGGGATGGGCGAAGGTCCGAAGGCTGAAGCTGAAGCTTAACGAAAGCTTCAAAGCTTATGAGGTTTAGCCCTGATCCTCTATCTACCATTACATGGTGGAGTTGAATATTGTTAATGGTTGGTGACACCATCAACGGGAGTTGGCCAGCCCCGATCATGTTTCGGGGGCAGTCCGAAGCATCAAAAATGATGGGAGTGTCCATCCACTTCCGATGAGGCTCCGCCTTAGCAGTGGGAGCTGCCACGGATATGTTTCGCCACATTGTCTTGAGGATGCGGTGAGAGGTGATGTCCCAAGAACCACCATAGATGGTGTTTAGGGTCTTCCAGTGCTCGTTGTCAGAGACATCGTAATTGTTGTCGACAGTGTTGTAGACAGCTTTCACGACCTTCTTTGGATCCTCGAAACCTAGCTCCTCCTCAGCCGGAGCTTCATCGATTTTTTGTTTTCCTTCCCGCTGTCGAAAAGGATATTCTTCCCGGCGCTTGTTATAACACTCGGCAAGGTTCTGGACCTCCCGACATTCTTCCAGGCTGTGTTTGTCCGTCTTGTGGATCGGACACCATGCCTTGGAACTGTTGCCATCTTCTGATGAAGGACGAGGTTGTTTCTCGAGGCGTGGCCCCCAGCCACCCGAAGCTGTTGCTGCTGCAGCGGCTGGTGCACCGACCGACAGCTTCTTCTTGCTGTTTGTCTTCTTTTTCTTTTTGCCACTATCGGAGGTAGTGGCTTCAGTTTTAGAGGACTTCTTGTTGGCCTCTGGAGCTGGCTTGGAGTGCATTTCACGACCCTCCGCAGCTCTAGCACATTTGTCTGCTACGATAAAGAGTTCCGTGACGCTGGTGACTTCTTTGATTGCTAGCTTTTCCAGCATATTTATATCTCGAACACCCTGTCTAAATGCAACGATTACAGAAGAGCTTGAGATTGAAGGAATAGTATTCCGTACCTGAGAAAACCGCTGGATGAAGGATCAACGATTCCCCCGTTGTTTGCTTTATAGCAAATAGATCCAATTTAGTGCCAGGTCGGGTGTAAGAACTCCCGAAGTTGGTAGTGAATTGTTGGCATAGCTCCGCCCAACTATTAATGGAGTCGTGTGGAAGACTCATTAACCAGGACCTTGCAGTCCATGTTAAAGCCATCGGAAAGTAATTGGCCATCATAGCCTCATCACCCCCCGCTGCCAGTATGGCAGCGGAGTAGATTTGAAGGAATTCGACGGGGTTGACAGTCCTGTCGAATTTTTCCGGCAAGTGAGGTCGGAACTTCCGTGGCCATATGACCATGCGTTAATGCATGGCCATGGCAGAACAGCCTCCTCCTACTCCCTGAGGAGCAGGGTTGTCCTGAGCCTCTCGCCTCTCACGGGCACGCTCGATATCGACACGGTCGTCCTGCTGCCGGTAACGGCGATCAAGTTCCGACCACAGGTCATGAGTCAGAATCCTGGTGATGGTGTGGGTGCATCGTGCCCCTAGAGGCAATGAGGTCACCTGCTGGGATGCAGCACGTCTCCTCTGTTGCGAGACTTGCGGACCAAGTCGGCCCGACAAGGTCCGTCGTTGTGATGGTGCTCGCCCCGAAGGGGGAGGACCTTGATTGCTGATGCTAGCGGCTGCGGCTGCAACCAGATGGTCTACATCAGCTCTCCACTGTTCCATAGAACCCTGAGGTGCCCCTGGAGATGGTGGATGTTGTAGAAGAGCTCGCGCAGCAATGAGTGGGTGCTCAGGTTTGTTGTTCGTCGATGTAGTGATCGACGCAGATGCTCCATCTTGTCGTTCAACATTGTTTGATGGAATAGACGGCGGCTGTGGCGCCATAGTGCCTGCTGGAACACTAGCACCTGTTGGCTGGCGAGCATTGGAGGGATTGCCTCCAGCAGCTTGTTCAGCTCGATTGCCGTTCGAGGATCCTGCGGTGGAATTCACCATCTTGAGATCTCGAGTCGCACCCCTACCTGGCGTGCCAAATGTCGAAGTGTAGCAAACGACACTTCCCCCGGTACTACTGAAGTGTAGCCCGCGGAGGTTCTTGTTTCGGTTGGGGCACGCGGAGATCAGGATCAAGATGGCGACACCAGAGATTTATGTGGTTCGGGCTACCTGATTGTAATACCCTACTCCATGGAGTGTGTGTTGTTGTATTGTGAACTGCTAGAAAGCTTAGTCTCTGGCTCAGCTTGCCGTCCTTCCTCTCGTATCATGCGGCTCATTCCTTTTATAGTCCAAGGACTGACTGTTACATCCTTAGCCTGTCCCGACATGTTGTCCTAGCGTATTAAATAGCCTAATACACTGTCTATGGGTTTTAAGCATGGTTAATAGTGTGATAACGTGCCTTAATGGCTGCGTTACCTCTATTAACAGTGCTCTGATCGTGTGTCGTTAATACAGCATTAACGACACGTAATCAAGTCTTGTAACTTCCGCTTTAATTGTTCCTTGAATGTCCGTGCTGAAGGAGATCCGCCAATGTATTTGTCGGTACCCTACGTATCGGGTACCCCATGATACCGCAACAAGTGCAAGGAAGTTCTACCTGACAGAATCAAAGGCTCTCGAGGATCCCACATGCCACGTTGCACCGGACCTGCTCCCCTCACATGGCTGGCTACCGGGCTAACACGTGTAAAATAAGCCTGGAACAAAACTCCCAACCAAGGGAAGCTCCGGCGACTACACATGTACAACAGCCCCAGACCTAGCCCCCGTCAGAGAGGAGCTCCAGACTATTGCCACCTGACCTTAGCGAACTCATTGGATCAATACAATCACACAAACCCCGTGGAGTACGGTGTTACGCTCAGGCGGCCTGAACCACGAAAATCTCTGAGGTCACCATCTTGATATTGATCTTGTGTCCCCCAACCACAAAAGAACCTCCGCGGGCTGCTTCTCAGTGGGTCTGGGGGAAGTGTCGTATTCAGCACTTCGACATTTGGCGCGCCAGGTAGGGGGGTATCATCCCGAGATCACAAGATGGTGAATTCAGCTGTTGGATCATCCAACGGCAATCATGCTGAACAACTTGCTGGAGGCAACCCCTCCAACTTTCAGCAACCAGCAAGTGCCAATGCTCCGGCAGGCACTGTAGCACCATCTGTTCTGGCAAACATTGCCAATCAACGAGATGGGGCGTCTGCGTCGATCACCGCATCGGCAAACAACAACCCCGAGCACGCGCTCATTGCTGTGCGAGCTCTTCTGCAACATCCACCACCTCCAAGCGCACCCCAGTGTGCTATGGAGTAGTGGAAGGCTGATGTTGACCATCTGGTCGCAGCTGCGGCTGCTGGCGTCAGCAACCCACGTCCTCCTCCTTCGGGACGAGCACCTTCACAACGATGTACCATCTCTGGTTAGCTTGGTCCACAAGTCTCTCAACAAAGGAGGTGTGCCACCTCCCAACAGGTGAATTTGCTGCCCCGCGGGTCGCGACGCACCCATACCATCACCAGGATACCGACCCATGACTTGCGGTCGGAACTAGATCATCGTTACCGGCAACAGGACGGCTGAGTCCACATCGAGCGTGCTCGCAAAAGGCGAGAGGCTCGGGACAACCCTGCTCCTCAAGGAGCAGGAACATGTTGTTCTGCCCAGGCCATGCACTTACGTATGGTCAGATGGCCATAGAAGTTCCGGCCTCACTTGCCGGAAAAAATTCAATAGGAAAGTCAACCCCACCGAATTTCTTCAAATTTACTCTACTGCCATACTTGTGGTGGGAGGTGATGAGGCTGTAATGGCCAATTACTTCCCTGTGGCCTTAACCGGGATTGCAAGGTCCTGGTTCATGAGTCTTCCACCCGACTCCATTAATAGTTGGGCGGAACTATGCCAACAATTCACTGCCAACTTCGGGAGTTCCTACACCTGACCTGGCACTGAATTGGAATTGTTTGCTGTAAAGCAAATGTCGGGGGAATCGTTACGGTCCTTCATCCAGCAATTCTCTTAGGTACGCAATATCATTCCTTCTATCTTGAGCTCTTCTGTTATCATTGCATTCAGACAGGGTGTTCGAGATAAGAAGATGCTACAGAAGCTGGCTATCAAAGAAGTTACCAGCGTCACGAAACTCTTCAGCTCAGCCGACAAATGCGCTAGAGCTGTGGAGGGCCGTGAAATATACTCCAAGCCAGCTCCAGGGGCTAATCAGAAGTCCTCCAAAACTGAAGCTGCTATCTCCAGTAGTTGAAAGAAGAAGAAGAAGCCCAACGGCAAAAAGAAGTCGTCGGCCGGCGCTCCAGCTGCTGCTGCTGTAGCTCCTGGAAGCCGGGGGTCACGCCCCGAGAAGCGACCTCGTCCTTCATCAGAGGACAGCAACAGTTCCAAAGCATGGTGTCTGATTCACAAGATGAATTGACACAGCTTGGAAGAGTGTCGGGAGGTCCAGAACCTTGTTGAGCGCTACAACAAGCGCCGGGAAGAAGTTCCTTTTCGTCAAAGGGAAGGAAAACAAAAAGTCGACGAAGCTCCGACTGAAGAGGAGCTAGGTTTCTAGGACCCTAAAAAGGTCTTAAAAGCCATCTACAATATTGTCGACGACGACACCGACGCCTTCGACAACGAACGTTGGGAAACCCTAAACACCATCTATGGTGGTTCTTGGGACATCACTTCTCGTCGCATCCTCAAGAAAATGCGGCGAGACATGACCATGGTAGCTCCTACTGCTAAGGCAGAACCACATCAGAAGTGGATGGACACACCCATCCATTTTTATGCTTTGGACTGCCCCCGAAACATGATTGGGGCTGGTCAACTCCCGTTGATGGTGTCACCCACCATTAACAATATCCAAATCCACCATGTAATGGTGGACGGAGGTTCCGGTTTAAACCTCATAAGCTTTGAAGCTTTCGTTAAGCCTCAGCTCCGGCCTTCGGACCTTCGCCCATCTCGACCTTTCTCCGGAGTAGGTCCGAGAACCATTACTCCTATCGGTTCTATTACACTCCCAGTGACCTTCGGGACCCTAGAGAACTACAGAACCGAGAAACATGTTTTTGATGTTGCGCAGATCAGTCTGCCATTCAATGCCATATTGGGTAGGCTAGCTTTATACAAGTTTATGGCCGCTGTCCATTATGGTTATTTGGTGTTGAAGATGCCAACACCTATGGGTGTTCTCCGGATCCGCGGAGATCGAACCACAGGAGTTACTGCATTGGAAGAACTCTATGTGCTTACCACAGCGCAAGAGGAAGCATCCGGTAAGGAGCCAACTGTGAATCCTCCAAGCATTCATCACAAAGGATCTACCTCCGCACCTCGTGTGCAACCAAGCAGTGACACCGACATTCCCGTCAAAGTTGTTCAAATTGGTTCCAATGCTGCTCAGACTACCCGTATATCGGGGGGTCTGAACAACAAATAGGAACTCGTGCTCATCACTTTCCTCCGGGCTAATATCGATGTGTTTGCTTGGCAACCATCACAAATGCCTGGGATTCTTAGAGAGGTGATTGAGAACAATCTGAAGATTTACCCAGACGCACGGCCTGTACACCAGAAGCCCCAGAAGCAATCATTGAGCGGCAAAACTTCATCCGACAGGAAATCAAGAAGTTGCTCGAAGCTAGATTCATTCGGGAAGTCTTCCATCCAAAATGGCTGGCAAACCCAGTTATTGTACCCAAGGTCGGTGGGAAGCTTCGAATGTGTATTGACTACACCACCTTAAATAAGATATGTCCAAAAGTCCATTTCCACTACCTAGAACAGATCAAATAGTGGACTCTACCTCCGGGTGTGAACTACTGTGTTTCTTAGATGCATCTTCTGGATATCATCAAATCCAAATGTCTAAGGAAGATGAAGAGCATATTGCCTTCATAACTGTAGGTGGATTGTATTGTTATACTGCCATGCCATTTGGTCTCAAAAATGTTGTTTCAACATTTGTGCGAGCCATGTACAAAACATTTGGAGAGCTAATCAGAGACTTGGTGGAGGTGTATGTTGATGACATCGTCATGAAGATCAAAAACAAGGAGTCACTCCTTGACAACTTACAAGCCGTCTTCGACAAGTTGCGCACTATGCGAACCAAGCTGAACCTGGACAAGTGTGTCTTTGGGGTTAGATCTAGAAAGCTTCTGGGTTTCTTGGTGACTCATCAAGGAATTAAAGCAAATCCGGTGAAGATCAAGGCTATAGAAGAAATGCGGCCCCCAACCCGCATTAAAGATATCCAAAAGTTGACTGGATGTCTAGCTGCGCTCAGCCAGTTTATATCAAGACTGGCAGAATGGGCGCTACCCTTCTTCAAACTCTTGAGGAAGTCTGGACCATTTCATTGGTCTCAAGAAGCAGAAAAGGCATTTTAAGAGCTGAAACAGCTCCTCACCACACTACCAATCCTGGTAGCTTCGAACCCTGGTGAGCCTTTACTGCTTTACATTTCGGCAACAACAGAGGTTGTCAATATGGTCCTGGTCGCGGAAAGACCGGAGCCATCCTCAATTCAGGAGTCTAGACCCCTCCGGGAGGGTCCGGAACTACCTGAAGACGAGTCTGGGTACCATTCCTCAGGCACAAATCCTCAAGGTGAGATGCTGGAGGATCAACATCCTTCAAATGAAGGAGTAACTGCTACTGAACAAGAAGATTCAAACCCCTCCGGGAGGGTCCAGGTCACTCCAGAAGAAGCTCTGAGTTCCTTTGGCAGGGACCAGGAAATTCCAGAATAAGGTCTGGACCCCTCCGGGAGGGTCCGGGTTGATGAGGAGGAAGCTCTGGGCCCCTCCGGGAGGGTCCGCACAGTCCACCGCCCAGTGTACTTCATTAGTGAAGTACTCCACAATGCCAAGAAAAGATACATTGAGGTGCATAAACTGCTTTACGCAGTTCTCATCACCTCAAGAAAGCTTCATCACTACTTCCAAGCCCACAAAATATCAGTGGTAACCTCTTTTCCACTGCGTGCAATTTTACAAAACCCTAATTCTATTGGGAAAATTGCAAAGTGGGCAGCGGAGGTGGAAGAATTCGATATAGAATTCGTGTCAAGGCAAGAAATTAAAAGTCAAGCATTGGCTGACTTTGTGGCGGAATGGACTCCTTCTCCATCAAACCCTGGGGGCCATAGTGAGCAGAAACCAAAGCTCAAAGCTCCGGTATTCACTGAGCCTCACTGGACCCTCTACTTTGATGGCTCCGTGCAGAAGCAGGGGGCCAGAGCTGGAGTCCTTCTCCTAGCTCCGAATGGAGAAAAAGTCAAGTACATGGTACACCTTGATTTCAAGGCAACCAACAATATGGCGGAGTATGAAGCCCTCATCTATGGAATAAAGGTGGCACTATCCTATGGTGTAAAACAGCTATTGGTGAAGGGAGATTCACAACTCATTATCAAACAAGATAAAAGTGAATGCTCCTACAACAATTCTCAATTAGCTGCTTATCTCCTTGAAGTCCAGAGGCTTCAGAAGGACTTTGAAGTCCTGGATCTCCATCATATTCAACGCCTTCATAACTCTGAAGCTGATGAACTCTCGATGAAAGCCTCAACTAGAGCTCCGGCTCCTGACGAAATCTTCATCCGGAGGTTGTCAAAACCAACAGCTCAGCCTACCGAACTGAGCGAAGGGGGCAAGACCAGCACCTCGAAGCTGGCGGTCTCGGTGGCCCTGTTACCATGGCGTTCACCAAGGGTCGTGGGTGCTGTCGGAAGCTCCGAGCAACCCAGCACGCAAGACTCAGAAGCTCAAGTTAGCTCCGATGCATGGATCTCGGAGATCCAGAGCTACTTGAAAGACAATATCCTTCCTGAAGACAGTGTATTCGCTGACCGGATTATCAGATTAGCTAAAAGATAGACGTTGGTAGAAGGGGATCTCTACCTATGCGGTGCCAATGGCATCCTAATGCGGTGCATTGCAAGGGAAGAAGGTCATAGTATTCTCGCAGAAATCCGTGGAGGCGAGTGCGGGAACCACGCGTCTTCTCGTACGCTGGTCGATAAAGCCTTCTGGCATGGCTTTTACTGGCCTACAGCACTCCAGGATGTGGTTGAGCTGGTAAAGAAATGTGAAGCATGTCAGTTCCATGCAAAATAGATTCACACATCGGCTGAATCACTACAAATGATACCTCCTACATGGCCATTCGCTGTGTGGGGCATGGATATCTTGGTACCTTTCCAAAAAGCCGTCGAAGGTTATAGGTTCCTATATGTCGCCATAGACAAGTTCACCAAGTGGCCGGAAGCAACTCCAGTAGTAATAATAAACAAACAATCAGCAATCAAATTCTTGAAGTCCATTATATGCAGATTTGGAGTTCCGAACAAAGTTATAACTGACAATGGAACTCAATTTACAAGTGCTGCATTCCAAGAATATTGTGAAGACCTCAGTATTCAACTTAGCTACGCTTCAGTAGCTCATCTAGCAAGCAATGGCCAAGCCGACAGAGCAAATGTAGAAATCTTAAAAGGACTCAAGATGCGCACATATGAGCGCTTGAAAAAGCATGGAGCTAACTGGATCAAAGAGCTTCCATCCACATTATGGGCGAATAGGACAACACCTAATCGGTCAACTGGGGAAACTCCATTCTTCTTAGTGTACGGAGTTGAAGCAGTCCTTCCTTCGGAGATCACCTTGGGATCCCTCCGTGTCTTGACCTTCAACGAAGCCATGCAGGACCAGCTCCGGCGTGAAGACCTTGACCTCGTCGACGAGGGAAGGTGCCGAGCAGCTGTTCGAAATGCACGTTATCGCCAAGCGCTCCGGTGCTATCATCAAAGGCATGTGCGTGACCGACAGCTCGAAGAAGGCGACCTGGTGCTCCAGAAGATACTAACTCGTGAAGGGATGAACAAACTTTCCCCCAGCTGGGAGGGTCCTTTCCGAGTCATTAAAGTATCTCGACCAGGATGCGTTTGCTTGGCAACTGAGGATGGGATCCCACTTCCCAATACTTGGAATATCGAGCACCTCTGTAAGTTTTATGCTTAGAATCAAGGAGGTGAGTCTGTAATTACACACAATGCATGTTGTAGAGTCATTACACAGAGTCGAGCAAGTCCTCCGGGAGAACATCCGGACCCCTCCGGGAGGGTCCGGGAAGTTCAAGTAACACTTGACACAGTCACAACACTAAAAGTGTAACTACTTGCTCTGGGCTAGCACAAGATGTATAGCACATTTAGTAGGGTACAACACCCTAAGTGTGTCCTTGTCTCCCCTGTAATTCGGACCTATAATGAAAAGCATTGTTGTTTGATAACAGACTCCATGTGCATTTACTTTTTGTACAAGGCTCAATATGTCAAATTATTTTTACCCTGCTTGTCTATAATGAAGTTGTGCAAATCTTTTTGAGTTTTGTTCCAAGTAATTCACATGCATTACAAACCTTATAGATAGTCTTTTTGGATCTTAACACCGCCACATAGTCTACTTGCCTGAAAGCCAAGCCAACATAGGTCCGGAGTGTGCTATCGACTTAGTCTAGTCCTGCACCCTAAGTGCGCCACTCTACCTACACCCCGGCAGGCCTCGGTAGGGTGAGTACTAAAAAGGCATGTGGATCTAGGAAGATTCTATCAAAATGCTTGTTATCATTTTGAGTTTCTTTGGATCTAAAGTTCAAATAAGAATAATAAGCCACAACCAATTTATAGACAAGAGGACGAATTTTACTTTCTCTCTTGCCTTTAATGTGCAGGAAAAGCAAAAATTCATAGCGATGGTGGACAATGCTGGAGCTACTAAGCTCTGCATCTTCCAAGATAGGTCCACCGTCAATATCTAATATGTTGGCGCCGGAGCTACCAAGCTCCGACCATTCCAGGGGGCCTGTCTTCAACGCTTCAAAATTGAAGACTTCAACATACTGTCATAACCTTTGGTACACGTACACACCTCAACTGTACACATGTACCAGGGGGCCAACAAGACACGACACGGTATATTGAAGACGTGTATTAAAGACAAAGTTAAATTCAAGGCAAAAAGGAGGATTTCATTAATCAGAAGAATTGGATTACAAAATTGAGATCACAAGGGACAAAGGGAGAAAAGTCCTAGCTACTGGAGGATCTAGGTCATGTGGAAAAACGAAGCAACCTTCTCAGCGGCTTCTTGGACACTAGCTCTAGTGACATCCTCCTCCTCCGCGATGATTCCTTCAAAGACCGGATCAAGGGAGAATTGGGGATCTCGGCTCTGGTAACATGCCAAGACATACTCAGCGATGTTCTTGGCCAAGGATTTACCCTCCGTCTCCACTTGATCAGCGATGACATCACCCATCGCGTCGAGTTTGCTGCCAGCAGAGCTAAGTGCCGCCAGCGTTTGGTCCAGTTCCTGCGTTGGGTTCTCTGGGCGTACTGGACTGAAACCAAGAGGCACGAGGGCCCTGTCCGCATGCCCCAAGAAGTCCCATACCATCAGGGACTCAGTTGCCTTCAAGCTACATAGCTCCTCCAGGGACCTCTGGGCGGTCGCAAGCTCCGAACCTTCACGGTCAAGTCGCTCAGCCAACTTAGCATATTGTTGCTTGACTTCAACAACCTGCTTCTCCTGGTCGGCCAGCTCTGTCTCCCAGAGGTGGATGCGGTTCCGCCTCTCAGCAAGGTCCTTCTCCCTGCCCTTGACTCTCTCCTCCCTAGTGGCAATGTCAGACTCTCTTTTCGAGAGCTCTTGCCCCACCTTCCAGTTCTTCTTCCTCTCTTCCTACTTCCATAGATCCAGCTTTTTGCTGCGATCCGCCAAATTTTTTTCATCCAGAGTCAACTTCTGGGTGACCTCCGCTTCCCTCCTCACCACATCTTCCTGCTGCCACAGGAGTTTTTCCTCCCTCGACTCCAGGTCCGCTCGACGCTTCATGAGAGTTTCATTCAACTCTGCGAGCTTTTTGTAACGCTCGTCAGCAGCGTCACGTCTCTCTTTGGCTTGCTCCAGAATTTCCCTGGAGTTAGCATCGAGCGCCCAGATGGCGGCCTCCTTCTCCTCCATCAACTTGTCCCAGTATTCTAACCAGGCCTTCTCCCTCTTGATCCATTCCTTCTGGTCAGCTAGCCTTGTATGAGCAAGCTTGGTCTCAAAATGGAGTCTGTTGCGCCAACGCCTCAAGGTGTTACGCTCCTCCTCCAAAGCTTTGCTCTCATGTTCGAAGGCAAGCTGGACATGTCGGAGACTTGAGCAGGCGTTGTCTATGGACAACGCCAGAGGGATAGGTTCAGGACCTACGGGAACCATCTCCGCGGGCTCAAAAGGGTTCTCCGTCACAAAAATTGGATCCCACTCTACAATAGTGGCTCCCTAGACTCCTGCAGTGCTAGGGCTGCTCTCCTGGAGCCCTTCAGCGGCAGCAGAAGAACCCGCGAGGGGAACTTCCGCCTTTGGAGCAGGTGAAGGCACCGCTTCTGGGTCTTCAGTCGACGGCTCCAATGATGAAGGACCTGTCGTCGGCTGCTCTGGCTCCGGGCCAGGTATCTCCGGGACCACCACTTCTGGAGCAGCAGCTGGAGCTTCAACTGGGGTTTCCACCGCCACTGGCTCGGGCTCCGGCGCAGTGACCACCTCCGGCACAGCCGCCGAACCTTCAATCACCAGCGGCACAGCTGTCAGACAACCAACTACTTTCAGCTTAGTCGTCGGACCCTCTACCACTTTCGGCTCTGCCGCCGGATCTTAAACCGCTTCCGGCACAAGGGTCGGGGCCTCGGCAATCTCTGGCTCAATGGTCGGGGCTTCAGTTACGTCCGGCTCAATAGCCACGGCTTTGACAACTTTCGGCTCAGAAGTCAAAACTTCTGGCATCGCCGGTGTTGGAGCATCAGCCTCTGCCACCAGGGGCACCTCTTCAACTTCCCTCCTGCAGTCCGTCGCTACCACAGGAGCTTCAGGTGAGGACTCTGAGTCCAGGCTCACGATAGCTAGCGCTGGAGCTGCCGCGACTTCCACCTCCACTTGATGAGGAGGCTCAACGATCGAAGCTGGAGCTTCAGCAGGTGTAGCCTCAGCCGTTGCAACAGACGCTGAAGCTTCGGGTCCTTTCTTCGACACCCTAGAAACAAAGGGAATAGAAGATTAAAGACACATCCAAAAGCAGGATTAACATTTCAGAGTGAGCAATCAATGCTTACCTTGGGATGCTACCACCCCAGTCACCTCGGAACCTCTTCTTCTGAGGCCCGGAGCTAGAGCCCACCAAATTTGGTGAGACAACTGCTTCGGACCTCAGTTGAGGAACACTCACAGCCACCGGAGTTCTTTCGGCCGGAGCTTACCTTCGACGGGAAGAACTCCCGGACTGGGAGCTTCTAGCTGGCATTGAGGTCGGGGTCGATTGCCCGAAGCTTATGCCTCTCGAAGACGTTTGCACTGGAGCAGGAGTAGTAGCAGAAGACCTCCCCCTCTGGGGAGAAGCAGCCGTCGTGGAAGGAGCAGGCCTGACAGACCTCCCGTCAGCGTGCTTCAACTTCCTCTTTCGGGTGGAAGGCTCAGCTGGCTCTTTGCCCTTGCCTTTGCCGACGTCTTCAGTCCTCTGGCTCGGAGTGGGGACCGGACCACCCTCGAAAGCTCCGGGGATCGCCAATCTGGTGGTTGGAAGCCTTTCAACCTCACCAAGATCGTCAAGCGCCGGCATGCTCCTCCGGAGCTCCCTGCTGAACTGCGCCTCCATGTTCAGAGGGAGGAAAGCCGTCGGCGGAGTTAAGTTGTCGCCTTAGACGTCAATTCCATGCTGGAACTTCTTGAGATGAATCTCCAAAGTTGCACCATCCAATTTGGATTTCAGACCGATTTCAATCCGGTCTTCATCCATCACGCTGTTGAGGGCCCACGCAAGCTTCTCCCTCTTCTTCAGCGGAGCCCACCTGTTGACCAGGAAGTTGCAGAAGACCATCTGGGGGTTCACTCCACCTTCTACGCCCCTTATACAGTACTTGGCAATACACAAATTAGTCAGCTAAGCTGCACCCATACTTGGCCCTGTGGTGGCACTATAAATCCTGGATGGTCACTCCACGAACCGGTCCTTAGATCTAAAGCAAGCAAAACCACCAAAATGGTCCAACCCATTCCACGTAACCGGCTTACTTAGATCCCTAGGTTCCATGTTGCTAAAGGATCATTATTATCAATTCTCATCATTCATATGTTCAATAGTTTATAATTAAGCAATATGATTGTTTACCAAACCCAATTGAGTATAGAAAAGCAAAAGTGTAAAAGACCCTTCCTGACTCTCTACAATGTGTTCAAGCAACAAGGGTGGTCATACAAAACTAGTAAACTCCTATAAATGGGTTTTCCCATCAATTTGACACAGGCATGCAATTTTACAAACAAAACATTAAACACCTGGATCAAAATGATCAAGGACACTTGCCTTGCTCCTGAGCTTGGTTTTGATCGAAAGCTTCGAAGTTCTGGTTTTGTAGGTCCTCGAAAGCACTCTCTATAGAGATATCTTCTATTCCGCGCGACAAGCATGCGAAGCAAACATTACAATCAAGTGATGCTCATATATTACTCAATATGCCATGATATGCATGGATGATGCAATAATGTGATAACACATGTTATTAAGTTGTTGTTAATATTTACTATCTAGTTACAATTGAGTTTAAAATGATTGAACAGGTTTTGAATCGGTTTGGATCAAACTAGAATTTAATTCGGTAACTACAAATTACAAGGACGAACTAGTCCGCACTGGGGACCGGACTAGTCCGCTCTGTCCAGAGACTACGAACTAGGGTTTTCTGCATAGCAAGATCGGGCTTAAACTCACGTGGAAAATTGGGTGTAGAGCGTATAACGTGAGTTTAGAGATCCAAAGGTTGAAAATTGGATGCAATGCTTGAATCTTCACGCTAGGGTTGGTGATGGAGAGTTGATGATGATTTGGTGATGAAGACCTTTAACGTCAGAAAGTTGATGAAGATCGAGCTTGCTTAATCCTCCCTCTTATCCTCCTCCTTCTCCTTGTTGCGAGCTCCTCTTGATGGCAACACATGGCAAAAACACGGCGAAGAGGGTTTTCTCAATAGGTTGGAGGGTGTGAGGGTGTTGGGTTGCTTATATAGGGGTAATATGGTAGGGTTTGGGGTGAATTCCAAGTAGAATTTGGTGGGGAACGAGTAGGGGTCATGGTAGGGTCCACTTGGCCTCTACTGAGGTTGGGCACGATGTTCTTGGGCCCAATTACGGCAATTACCCAATAACTTGTCGTGGAAGAAAAATAGAATCCGAGTTGGACTCTGAAGACTAGACTAGTCCGCTAGGTGGCCGGAGAAGTCCGCTTTGGGAACAAAAAGGATTTCGGACAAGTCCGGTGCTGGAGGCCGAACAAGTCCGGAGCTGGCAAGAAAATTGATCCAGACTGAAACTAACATCGGACTATCCACTCAAAGGCCGGACAAGTCCGGACAACATCAGAACCTCGATCGGACTAGTCCATGCAATGTGCCGGACAAGTCGAGGGTCCTGAAGAACTTAATTAACTGGACAGGAAGGGAATACCGGACTAGTACGGGGTGGCGGTCGGATAAGTCCGTTTCCAGACAAAATTAAATTGTTGGTTAGCCTAAAATTCATTTTAATCTTGTTCCTTTTTATGTTGCTTAATGTTAAACATGTATGAGGATGTATGCAATGCATGATGGATGAAAATGAGGGTGTTAAAAACCTACCCCCCCCCCCTAATGAATCTCGCCCTCGAGACTTGATGTAGAAGGAAAGAGATAGGGAAATTCTCTCCTGAGATCCTCTTCTCGCTCCCAGGTTGCTTCTGACTCTGTATGATGCTTCCATTGCACTTTGCACCATCGAATCACCTTGTTCCTTGTGACCCTATCCTTAGTTTCCAAAATTTTAACAGGTTGCTCAGCATAGGTCAAATCTTTCTCAAGTTCTAATTTCTTCTATCAGTACTTGCTCTTTCAGTACCCTCAAGCACTTCCTGAGCTGAGAAACGTGGAACACATCATGCACATCAGAAAGATGTGTTGGCATCTCCAACTTATATGCCACTTCCCCACGTTTGTCCAAAATCTTGAATGGTCCAATATAGCGAGGTGCCAACTTGCCCTTGATGTTAAATCGTTTGTGACCTTCAATGGGTGACACTTTGAGATATACGAAGTCTCCCACCTCAAAAGCTAAGCTTCTTCATCTATTATCCACGTAGCCTTTTTGTCTTGACTGAGCAGCTCTTAAGTTTTCGCGGATTGTCTGAACTTACTTTTTAGCCTCTTGTATTACATCAAGTCCATATATTTGAGTTTCTCATGTCTCATTACAAAACATTGGTGTTCTAAACCTTCTCCCATACAATGCTTCATATGGCGACATTTTTAAACTCCCTTGATAATTGTTGTTGTAGAAGAATTCAGCATATGGCAGACTTTTGTCCCAACTTCCTACTTTAGCGCACAAGCTCTTAGCATGTCTTCCAATATCTGATTTGTTCTCTCGGTTTGTACATCCGTTTGAGGGTGATATGCAGAACTGAAATTCAATTGAGTTCCCATCGATTCGTGCAGCTTTTGCCAGAACCTTGAGGTAAATTGAGAACCTCTACCGGACACTATTTTCTTTGGTACTACATGTAAACACAATATTTTTCCCATAAACAATTCTGCCAACTTTGCTCCACTATAGGTAGTCTTGACAGGAATGAAATGTGTTGATTTCGTCAACCGATCCACAATAACCCATATTGAATCATATCCCACTGAAGTGTGAGGTAAACCAACTATGAAGTTCATACCAATTTCTTCCCACTTCCATTCCGGAATCTTCAATGGCTGCAATAATCCATCTGGCCTTTGATGTTTAGCCTTGACTTGTTGGCATACATCACATAATGCAACATATTCAGCTATGTCCCTTTTCATACCATCCCACCAATAACAAGTTTTCAAATCCTTGTAGATTTTTGTACAAACTGGATGAATTGAATAAGGAGAGTCATGTGCCTCCTTTAATATCGTCCGCCGAAAACGCTTCTCATTAGGCACAACAATTCGTTTCTCAAGCCATAGAGTATTGTTGGAGTGTGACTCCGGCAATTCTCCCGGTACTACCGTTGGCAGCCCGCGGAGTTTGTAGTTCGGTTGTGGGCGCACAGAGATTCAGAACAAGATGATGATTTGACACGAGGATTTACGTAGTTCGGGCCGCCTGAGCGTAATACCCTACTCCACGGATGTGTGTTGTTGCTGTATTGAGCGTCTGAGCGCTTTGAGTGTAAAGACTAGAATGTCTCATCTCAGCGTATGTGGGCGTGTGTGGAGTTGTCCTCCTGTGTATCACTCGACCAGTCCTTTTATAGTACAAGGACTGGTCATTACATCGTTATTCTGGCCCGACATGTGGCCCTGGCGTTTACTGATGCTTAATACATAATTAATGTACTTAATTACCCTTAACAGTGTGGTAACGTGCCTTGATGGTGGCGTTACTGGTATTAAGGGTCCTCCGATCGTGTGTCATTAGGATATCATTAATGACACATAATCGGGTATTGAAGCTTTAATTGTTCCTTGAAGTTCCGAGCCGTTGGAGGTCCACCAATTCGCCTGCTAAAGTTGAAGGTCCGGTGGTCGGACACGTGGTAGCTCTGGAGCTTATAGTCTTGGACGAGTAGGTCTGGTGCTATTGTACACGTGTCGGTACCGGAGCTTCCCTCTGTCGGGAGTTAGGTCCGGGGGTGCTACATAAGTATCCAACCCGGAGCATTCCCATGTATGGAATGTAGCTCCGGTCTTATGATACACGTGGCGGCACTGGGACTAACCAAAGAAGGGAGGCAGGTCCAAAACTGAGTGACACATGGGGCCTTCGGAGGTCTTAAACATTGATAGGTGGAGTTCCTTTGCACTCTTTGCAGTCCCAAGGGGTATTCGGTACGCAGGGTACCGACAGTGGCCCCCTGGGCCCACCTCTGGGAGAGACTTTTTGGATTAAGTCATTCTGCCGCAGGTGGGTCCATCTTTCGATTTCCGCGTTGTGTCCTCAAGGGTTTTTGGATGTGCCGTTGGGGTGGTGGTTCGTAGTTAAACCATCGCCACGTGGCATATCCGGGATGCTGCAAGTGAGATCTGCGCGTGCGGATCTCACGCAATTGAAGGTTGTCGGTTCCTAATACGAAAACCGTATCAGTTCCGCGTGCCCTGTCAGGTCGCCGCCCTTGGGTTTCCCGCCTTTCATCATGACAACTGTTCGCTTGGGGTAAGGACCTCGACTTGATCGTCGGGGTGGCCCCAGGCCCCCTTGTCATTGGCAGGGTGAAGAGGTTCCGCGCTAGCTCGAGCGGAAGCCTTCCAAGGTAAATTTGCTTTTTTACCTCAGTTGGTTATTTTTTGTTGTAATCATATTTTGAGTTTCTTTGTACTTCATCCACAGGGTATCCAAGAAAGGGGTTGAAGCTCCTGCTCCTGCGACAGCAGCTGATGCTGCGCAGGCGGAAGCTCCAGCTCCAGTTCCAGCACCGCCCCGGGTGGTGGCTGAGGTCGCGGTAGCTCCGGCACCAGCTGTCGTGGTCCTTGACCTCGAGTCATCTCTTGAAGCTCCCGTGGTAGCGCCGGACCACTGGAATGAATATGTACCAGCGGCACCAGTTCCGGAGGTTGAAGCTCCGGTTTTGGATGATGTGATGATAGACGCTTCGGCCCCAGAGCCGAAGGTAGCTACAGTTCCGGCCCTAGAGCCAGATGTTGTTGAAGCCCCGGCGGCGGAGCCAGTGGTTGATGAAGTTCCGGCGCTTGAGCTAGTTGTCGCGGAGGTGCCGGCGCCCGAGCCGGTGGAGGTTGAAGCACTGGCACCTGAACCAGCAGTGGAGGAGGCACCAGCATCAGAGCCGGAAGTGGCCTCAGCTCCAGTTGAATCTTCAACGTCTGCCCCGGAGGTGATGGTTCTCGGAGGTACCCGCACCTGAGCTAGGGTGCCAAGACGAAGCTGTTGTTCCCCCGCCTGAGGGACTAGTTGTTGATGACCTGGCGGCGGGACCTTCGGAGCCAACTCTGGAGGTGGAAACTTCCGTTGCAGGACCTTCCTCGGCGACGACCGAGGCTATCCCGGAGGGCTGCCCTAGTGCTGCGGAAGCTCAGGGGACTGCTCTTGTAGAGTGGGACCCGATTTTTGTTATGGAGAACCCGCTGGAGTCAGCGGAGAGGACCCCGGCAGGTCCAGAGCCGATCCCTCTGTCGTTGTCCATTGGCAATGCCTGCTCCGGCCTTCGTTAGGTTTAGCTGGCCTTTTACTACAACAGCAAGGCCCTCGAGGAGGAGCACCAAACCCTTAGGAGGTGGCGCAACCGACTCCAATTCGAGACCAAGCTGGCGCAGACGAGGCTGGCCGATGATAAGGAGTGGGTGAAAAGGGAGAAGGCCCAGTTGGAGTACTGGGGTCAGCTGCTGGATGAGAGGGAAAGCATGGTGTGATCCCTCGACAACCAGTCCCGGACCATCCACAAACAGGTCGTGGCTGCTAATGAAGCAGCAAATGATCGCCAGGAGAAGCTCAGCGCCATCCACGACAGCCTCGTCAAGCGCCGAGGGGCTCTTGAGGAGCGGGAGAAGAAGCTCGAATATAAAGAGCAAAAACTCCTGGAGCTGCGGGATGATCTCGTGAAGAGGGAGGAGGAGCTTACTCAGAGGCTGACTCTGGGTGACAAGAGTCTCGCAGAGCGCACCAAGAAGTTTGAGGAGCACTGGGAGATCGAGGAGAAGAGGGCCTGGCAGCGGGGATAGGACCTCACCAAGAGGGAAAATGAAATTGCTGCCAGGGAGAAGAATGTGCGGGGCCGGGAGAGAGACCTGGTCGACTGCCAGAACAAGATCCACGTCCGAGAAGAGGAGCTTGGTAAACTCGAAAGGCAAGTTGCTAAAAAGATTCAGCAGCACACCAAAGAGTTCAAGCACCTTGCCCGAGAGGGTTCGGAGCTTGCGGCGACCAAGAGGTCCTTAGAAGAGGTGCGAGGCTCAAGGGCTGCAAAGTCCCAACAAGTATGCGACTTCTTGGGCAAAGCCAATGACGCGCTGACGCTACTGGGCTTTAGTCCCGTGCGTCCGGACGATCCAGAGCCGGAGCAGGACCAGGCGTTGCAGGCGTTGAGCTCGGTGGGCAACAAGCTCACCAAGATGGGCGATGTCATCGTGGACCAGTTGGAAACCAAAGGACAGTCTGTAAGACCTATGTGTGTTGAATACATTGGCTTGTAGTGAATATACTTGCTTTGATGATAAAAGTTTTGAACACCACCAAAACACCTTTTTATCAAGGTCCAACTCTAGCTCTGAGCTACAGCAAGGTCCGACGGTAGGTCCGGCTTGGTTTGGGTAGCTCCGGTTATGTTCGATGCTAGGTACGACTAGCTTTGGTCAGCTCCGGTGAAGTTTTGTCTTTAGCTCCAACATGTCTTTCATAGCTCCGACATGTTTTTGATAGCTCCGACATGTTTTTGATAGCTCCGACGTGTTTTTGCTAAGCTCCGAGTTGATTTTTCTAGCTCCGGCTTTTGGGATTACTAGTTCCGACTAGTTCTGGTTAGCTCTGGCGCTAGGTCCTGCTAGTTTTGTAAGCTCCGGCGGGAGCTTGGTTGTACTAGTTTTGGTAAGCTCCGGCGCTAGGTTCTACTAGCTTTTGTTAGCTCCGGCTCAAGGTTTGGGTTGCTCTGGCAAGGTCCGGAACTTGACCGTAGTGCTTCTGCTTTTCATTTGCAATGTTTCATACTTGCTTTACATTGTTGGAAAGATTTCTTAGTATTCATTTGCTAAGTTTTTGGTGTGTTTTGGTTGATATGGATGATATGTGTTACTGTGGTTTTGCAACATGCTTATGTGAGGTTCTCACATAGGATGTTGTGTTCGGAACTAACTTGAGTCAAGTCGAGGACTTGGGCTTGTATGGATTGGTTGTTTATTCATGTGTAGGTGTTGCTTGAGTTCAGGACATGGCTGGTGACGGGATCCATTGGACTAGTCTCAGGGAGGAGATGAGGTTCCAACAACCAAATTCAGGAGGAATTGTTGTTGAGCTGATCAGGAGGTTGTGCAGCATGATTGAATCAAGAACAATGCATATGAAGGTATCATGGACGTCATTGGAAGATGTTTGCACGTGTGCAAGGAGTGCATGTACGTGGCTACATGGTTCCGAGACGTGATGAAGAGATGTGGACGTAAAGAATTGGTCGGAAAGGTCCAACCGACTAGGTTATGGACTCAGGCTGCGGCTGAGTCGGGTTTGATTCAAATATGGAAAGATTTGAATTGGTTATGATAGGATTTTATGTGGGTCACGAATTTGAGTTGTTTAGGAATGTGGGGTATGTTCCTAAGGTGGTTGGAAGTCTTAAGATTGCTTCTATCTGCGTATAGAAGAATCTTGAGTAGTTATGGAAAGTTACGATTCGTGATCTGAGTAGGATTGGAGTCCTAGTTGATATTGGGTTGGCCTAAGGGCTGGTTATATAAACAAGGGAGCCCAGAGATCGTGGTGCACGACTTTGGGGCTGTTCCTCTTGTGTTCTATTGAATAAAATTCGTAGTTTGAAGGAACTTTTGTGCCTTGTTCGTCCAGACTTGTTCCAGACAAATTTTACTCGTCGAGTTTCTGGACAGCACTACCTTTCGTCGGTGGTTTTATCATAACTCGAGTTTTACAGATCCAATTGACGTGATTCTTTTTGGGTTATCTTCAAAGCTTGATTGTATATCATATGTCAAAATTTCACAGTCATTGGATTTGTGGTTTCTGATCTACACGAGTTTCTTTGCAGCATTCCAGAACTGTTTTTTTCTCGGGTAGGGCAGATTGACCTTGTTTGATCTTTCAATCATAGCTTGAGTTTTCCTCAACGGATTTGAGTGATTCTTTTTGTGTTGTATTCGTGACTTGATTCTCAATGATATCTATCACTTTTGTCACGGTGAAACACGTTTAGATTAGTCTCACACACAATTTCTTTAACAGATCGTTTTTCTGCCGAAAGGGTTTGGAGTTTAATTGTTTCCGCTGCGTAAGATTTTTAAATCTACTATTCACCCCCCCTCTGGTAGATTTTCACGTGCTCTTCGATCCTACAATTGGTATCAGATCCACGGTTCTCTAATCTTTGTGATTTGTGCGTGTTTTTGACTAATCATCATGGAGAAGTACTCTGCCAAACCTTGTGTGTTCGCTGGTATTGATTTTCAGGTTTGGAAGGCATGCATGGAGGCTTTCATCCAGGCACAAGGCTTTGCAATATGGGAGAAGGTATACAATCCTTACGAAGTGCCATCAAACAATCAAGTTACAGCTACAAATCTGAGAGATGTCGACAACAACAGCAAGGCTTAGAACTTGATCATACAAGGATTAACACAAAGCGACTTCGACCGTGTTACACACCTCCGATCTACATACAATGTGTGGAAAGCACTTTGTGACTACCACGAAGGATCCAACACGATCAAAGAGGTAAGGCAAGACATGTTCAAGAAAGAATACATGCGCTTCGAGATGCAACCCAGTGAGTCTATTGATGACCTTTTTGCCCGCTTTAATAAGATTCTCAGCAACTTACGTAGTGTCAATGTTAATTTTTCAGATGCTGAAAATGCTAGGCAATTGCTAAGTGCATTAGATATGTCAATTTGGGAGATGAAAGTCACATCTATTCGTGAATCTACTGTCATGAGTTCTCTTACATTAGATGTACTCTATTCTAAACTAAAAACTCATGAAATTGACATCCTAGCACGTAAGAACCCAAATAAGTCTATTGCATTTGTTTCACAACGTGGTATGTCTAGCTCCGGCCAATCATCATCTTGCAATACTCTTGCTTTGTTGTCCTCACTAACCCTGGAGCAGATCGAAGAATTTCCAGAAGAGGAGTTGGCACTCATCTCTACTAGATTCTCAAAAGCATTGCAAAATGTGAGAACTAGAAGGAGAGGAAGCTCCGGACCTCAATGCTGTTTTGAATGTGGTAAAACAGGACACTTTCGTACAGAGTGCCCTAACCTTTCAGGTCTGACCACCCGGGAAGAAAAACAAAGCAAGGTTTGGACCTCCTCTTGAAATTCCAACAAGAAGAAGAAAGGTACCATAGGACGCAAGATGATCAACAGTTTCATCACCGCGCTTCAAGAGTTCAGTTCAAGTGACGTGGACATTGGAAGTGATGAAGATGAAGATGATTTGGCAAACTTGTGCTTCATGGCGGGCAAGTCAAGATCAAGTATGGAGGAGGCAGAACACAATAGCGACAATGAAGAGGTATATCCTACCTGCGAAGAAATGTGTGATGCTATTTCTCGTGCCACTATTATTGTTAAGAAAAAGGACAAAAAGCTTAGGGATAGTGCTGCTAAAATTGAATCACTAGAATCTGAAATCAACCGTTTAAAAACTTTGATTCCTAGTGATGATGCATGTTCCTCATGTGATTTAATATATGAACAATTGTCCTCATTAAGAAGTGCGCACACCTCCACACTTGATAAACTTGAGTCAGAAATTGAAAAGAACAAAGAGCCTGCTGCACTTAATGATAAAAACTTGAAAGATGCTAGCTGTTCTACAATTGATTTGCATTGTTCTACTTGTGATGATCTTGATAAGAAACTACAGGATGCTATGAATGAAATTTCTATATTGAACAATGCTTTACGTTCTTATGAAGTTAAATTTTGTTCAAATTGCAAACTAAAAGGAAAAACTTCATGTGAAAATTGCCTTGATCTGTCCAATAAACTTGATGACATGCATAGGACATTAGATCAGTTTTGTAATGGGAATAAGAACTTAAACTTACTGCTGAATTCTTCCAAGTCTTGCAATGATAAAACTGGTTTAGGTTTTGATTCTCATGCTCATGCTAAGGCACATCCACCTAAAATTGTAAAGTCATTAGGAAGTGGTTTGATTCAAACAGTTCCTAAACAAAAAGGAGTGGTTTTCAAATCTGCAGGAGTGTTGTCTCATTCGGTTTCAAATAAAAATATTGCTTGCTCATCTAGACATGAACACAAAGTTAAATTTCATTGTACCTTCTGTGGTAGAGACGGTCATGTCATAGATTTTTGTTATAGACTATCTAAACAACAGAAAAGGGAAAGAATGGTTGCTAGATCTCATAACTTTCATGCAAAATTTGCTGCACACATTGAACCGAATGTACAACCTGCTGTTTTGAGTCAAAAACATTCAAAGTTTACCTTCGGGCCTTCTGTTTTTGCCTCCGGAGCTACTGATTTTTGTGCTACACAAGTAACACCTTATAGGTCAGTAGTTAAGAATAAAAAATCTCAAACTTTGACTCATAAACCTGCTGTTTTGTCCCAGCTTTTGCGTGTTTTTCCTGCTGCACGTCGCGCGACTCAGTACTGGATTCCTAAATGCCTTTTGACTAACCCCAGTATTGAGTCATCGACGTATTGTGCTTCTATGTAGGTTACACGTTTGAGGAAGGAGAACATTTGGATTGTGGATTCAGGTTGCTCACGCCACATGACAGGTAACAAAGATTGGTTCTCCTCCCTCTCTTTTGTGTCACGTGTAGAGAATGTTACTTTTGCCGATAATTCTTCAACTCCTATAATTGCTAAGGGTTCGGTTAGAGTAAATGATTACTACACTTTGAAGGATGTGGCACTTTTCAAAAATTTGAAATACAACTTTCTTTCTGTTGCACAATTGCTAGATGAAAATCTAGAAATTATTTTCAATAAAAACTGCTGCAAAGTTGTAGGTTCAAATAGTGAGCTTATTTTTAACATGTCTCGGTTTGGAAGTGTTTTTAAAGCTGATTTTGATATGTCTTCCTCTAATCATAGGTGTCTAGTTGCTAATGATTCAAAGGACTTATATTTTTAGCATCGTAGACTTGGTCACATAGGCTTTGATGACCTAACGCGTGTTAGTGCTCTTGATCGCAAACGTGGGCTGCCTAAGCTTAAAGGGGACAAAGAAATTGTGTGCTCTTCTTGTAGACATGCTAAGATGGTTGCAGGTTCACATACTCCTCTCACAATGATCATGACAACTGAACCATGTCAACTTTTGCATCTTGACACCGTAGGACCTTCACGTGTTCAATCCTTCGGAGGTAAATGGTATGTTCTTGTTATTGTTGATGATTATTCTAGATACTCTTGGGTTTACTTTATGGCGTCTAAGAATGAGGCTTTTAGTCACTTTAGGACTTTATTTCTTAGATTATCAATTGATCACCCAGGATCTTTAAAGGCAATTAGAAGTGATAACGGAACTAAATTTAAAAATCAATCTTTTGATCACTTTTGTGCTGAAAATGGAATAGATCATCAACTTTCTTCCCCATATGTACCTCAACAAAACGGTGTTGTAGAAAGAAAGAACAGAACCTTAGTTGAGATGGCTAGGAGTATGCTTGATGAATATCAAACTCCTAGGAAATTTTGGGCTGATGCATTAGCAACCGCTTGTTATGTCTCAAACCGTGTTTTCTTGCGTGCTAAGCTAGGTAAAACACCATATGAGCTTCGGTTTGGACATAGGCCTAGTGTTACACACTTTCGAGTCTTTGGTTGCAAATGCTTTGTTAAGAAACATGGTAATCTTGATAAGTTTGAACCTCGATCCATTGATGGCATGTTTCTTGGTTATCCATCTCATACTAGAGGCTACCGTGTGCTTTTACTTGACACTAACAAAATTGTGGAGACTTGTGAAGTGTCTTTTGATGAATCTAGCCCAGGTACTAGCTCCGATGTTGCAGGACCAGATCCGTGTCCTCAGGGGGAGGGTATTTTCGAAGATGAAGAAGAGCCGGTGATACTGCCTAGTAGTTCCGAAGTTGACACGTGTCCAGCTCCGGACATTGAACAAGCTCCGGCTATCACCTATGCTGGTCCTGATTGTCCACAAGTCACAAGCTCATCAATCTACGATGAACCTAATGAAGAAGAAGCTTGTGAGACATCTGTTCCCCTACGTGTTTACAAAGATCATCCCCCACAACAGATGATTGGAAGCTTTCACGAATGAGTCACACGGTCCAGGTTTTGCGATCCAAACTCTCATGCTCATTCTGCTTTTGTTGCTTCTTTTGAACCCAAAGATATATCACACGCACTCACTAATGAATCTTGGATTATTGCCATGCAAGAAGAGTTAGAAAATTTTGAAAGAAATAATGTTTGGAAACTTGTACCTCCACCTCAAGGTCACACTTTAATTGGAACTAAATGGGTATTTAAAAAAACAAAGTGAGGATGGGGTTGTGGTTAGGAATAAGGCTAGGTTGGTTGCTCAAGGTTTCACTCAAGTTGAAGGTCTAGATTTTGATGAAACTTTTGCTCCTGTCGCTAGATTAGAAGCCATAAGAATTTTGTTAGATTTTGCAGCATCTAAAGGTTTTAAGCTATATCAAATGGATGTTAAAAGTGCTTTTCTTAATGGATACATAGATGAGGAGGTTTATGTCAAACAACCATCGGGTTTTGAAAATCCAGATTTTCCTAATCATGTTTACAAACTGTCCAAAGCCTTATACGATCTCAAACAAGCCCCTAGAGCATGGTATGATAGGTTAAAAACATTCTTACTTGAAAAGGGGTTTACCATGGGCAAGGTTGATAAAACTCTTTTTGTGCTTAAGCATGGCAATGACTCATTATTCGTTCAAGTGTATGTGGATGATATTATCTTTGGTTGTGCTTCTCATGATCTTGTGTCCAAGTTTTCAGCAATGATGAATTCCGAATTTGAAATGAGTATGATGGGTGAACTCACTTACTTTTTGGGGCTGCAAATCAAGCAAACCAAGGAGGGTACCTTTGTGCATCAAACGAAGTATACCAAAGACCTCCTAAGGCACTTCAACATGGACAAAAGCAAGCCTCTTCGGACACCAATGGGAACAGCAACAACACTTGAACTTGATGAAGATGGTGAATCTGTGAATCGAAAAGAATATAGAAGCATGATTGGATCACTTTTGTACCTCACGGCATCAAGACCGGACATACAATTCAGCGTATGTCTTTGTGCACGATTTCAAGCTTCCCCACGTGTTTCACATCGTCAAGCCGTCAAAAGAATTCTCAGGTACTTACATGGAACTCAAGAATTTGGAATTTTTCTTCCTTCTTCCTCAACCGTTACTTTGAAAGCTTTTTCGGATGCTAATTTTGGGGGTTGTAGGATTGATAGGAAAAGTACTTCCGGTGCTTGTCATTTTCTTGGTAGTTCTCTTGTTGCTTGGTCCTCTAGAAAACAAAATTCAGTTGCACAATCCACAGCCGAATCTGAATATGTAGTTGCTGCTAGTGCTTGCTCACAAATTCTTTGGATTGTTCAAACACTTAAGGACTATGGGGTTGATCTAGATAGTGTTCCATTGTTTTGTGATAACACTAGTGCTATTTGCATTGCTAAAAACCCCGTGCAACATTCTAGAACTAAGCACATTGACATTAGGTATCACTTTCTCTGAGATAACGTTGAAAAAGGAAACATTGTGCTTCATCATGTAGATACCGAACAACAATTGGCTGACATTTTTACAAAACCTTTGGATTTCACTCGTTTTTGTTACATTCGTAGTGAAATAGGGGTTATGCATCCTCATGGCTTAAATTGAGGGGGAGTTTTTGAAACTTGGGAAGTCTATGTGTGAATCTGAAATTAAAATAATATGAGCATTGTGACGCCCGGTTCCGAAAACTGAACCAAGCTAACGCATATGTGTGCCCAGGATGTTCAACACACATACACGAGTGCAATCACAAAAGAGTATACAGAAAACTACCACAGAACAAGATTAATTATCAAATTTTATTACACAAACCATATTATCCTCGAATACAAGCTCTAATGAATATTAATGACAAGTTCAACTAATGCAGCTGAAATAAACTAATTAAGCAACTAAGCAAACTAAGCAAAAGGGATAGCGCAGTTCCATGCAACACCACAGGCAAAGCTGACGGTAGACACGGCCTAGAACTCCGCATTATCGCCATTAAACTTACAATCCTGACCTGCAACTGTTGGGGGGATTGCAAGAGTGAGTACATATCGTACTTAGCAAGTGTGGAAAGTATAACATGTGGTTGATTCAAATGACGACAATAATAATGGCTAAGTGCTGAAAAGTATAGTAAAACCATTTGGAAAAGCAATGTATCATATTTATGTGAAGTAAACCCATCATAAACCATGTAACCATAATAATACCAGTCCATAATTCACCATTACCAATAACCATAATCAATGTCATAAACCATAATTCCATCCCATAACCATAACCATAATCATAATATCAACCATAACCATTACCAAATTCCCTCTAATCATGTAGGTCATCCAGGCGCTCATAACCGGGAGCACGGCTATCATGATAGTTTTAGTAGACTCTGCAGAGTTTGTACCTATTTACCCACATATTCGTGATTTCATCACCTTTCGGTGACTAAGAATCTCCCTTATGCCCACTTCCGTTGGTGTGTGGCCAAGAGATCACAAAATAGCCTTTACAAAGGGATTACTAGCCTATTTAGACCCCACTGAGGTTTCACCGGTGGCGATGCCTCCAACTGAGCACATCTTCAACCAAGGGCCCCCTCTTGAGCCATTCGGATCCCAGGGTAGTCCCACCAATCATCAACAAACCCAATCTGACTACCCCTTCCCCGAGCATCCACAATGGTCCAAACAGCACTAGCAAAGCCCTAATTAATCAGCTACGCCGCACCCATACTTGGCCTCGTGGTGGCACTGTAGTCTTGGCCTATTCTCGCATGAACCGGTCCTTAGATCTAAAGCAAGCAAACCACCATAATATCCAACCCATCCACATACCAGGCTTGCTTAGATCACCCATCGTATTGACCAGTTCACATTAACCAGAATATCATTGATGCATAATTAAAGTGTAGTGTTGTTTGCCATCCCAATTAATTAAGCGAAGCAAAAAGGTAAAAACCCTTCCCGACTCTCTACCATATATTCCAGGTGACAAGGGTGGTTAAACAAATCTAGTAAACTTCCTACCATAGGATTCCCATCAAATTGATACAAGCATGCAGTTTGCAAACAAAACATTTATTTTAAAAACAGGATCAATATGCTTCAAGGACACTTGCCTTGCTCCGGCGGATAGGGTTGCTCAAGCGCTTCGAAGTCTTGGTTCTCAAAATCCTCATACATGACCTCTTGAGCACTTCCCTCTACTCGTGATCACACATACAAGAAAATACATACAAATCAACATAGTGCACACACATTAATCAACATGCGATAATATGCATGCATGCAAAGATCAATTATTAATTAACTATGGTTGTTTATTAATTAGATGCAACTAGTTCATACGAGTTTACGGGGGTTTTAGATTGGATTAATACTGCTGAAAATAAAAAGACGATACAACTAAAATCAATTTACGTCTATTATATCTAATACGTCGCTAAAATTTGCATCGGAAAAATGAACCCTACCGTAGACGCGACGGCTTCGAAGATCGCGGGATGGGGACGACGCGTAGACGAAGTAGATGCGCAAGGTCCTCCGGCGGCACGATGACGGTGACGCGATGGCGACGACGATCTCCAGCGGACGGTGGCGCCCTCCTTTTTTTCTTCCTCTTCCTCCTCTTTTCTTCCGTGGCAGCGCAGCTCTCTGGTGCTTTTTTTCTTCTATACCGGCGGCTTTTTCTTCTATGGCGACGGCGTTTTCCTGGGATCGGGGAACCCTATGTGACCTACGGTCTCTTTTATAGGCGGCGGGATCGCGGTCGGCCGGGCGCGGGAGTCGAGCTGGGGCTTGCGCGCGTGTCAGCGGGATTGGGCGCGCGTGCGAGGCTCGGTCAGGCGGGGCGTGCACAGGTGGGGCCATGCGGGGCAGGTGCGGCGCGGCGCGCGAGGCACGGAAGGGCGCGCTGGATCGGCGTGGGAGCGCGGGTCGGTGCGGGGCCCAGGCGCTTGGTGCGTCGCGCGAGAGCGGGACCGCGTGGGCGCAGGTCAACGCCGGGCGGTGCGGCGCGGGGTTGCTGGCTGGGCCGGCTCGGCCGCCTGGCCAGTAGTCTTTTTTTTTTCTTTTTCTCTTTTTTTACCTTTTTTCTTTTATTTTTTTATATTATTATTGTTATAATATATTTTAGTATTTATATTTTATTTTATTTTTTATATATTATTATATATATTATTTATATATACTTTTATATATATATATTATTTTTTATACTTATTCCTCATTACATGTTTTACGCTATTATTTTCTTTTTCTTCTTTTGCCACTCATATTTGTACATGTATATTTTATGTTTTATTATTTTTCTTTTATTCTATTAATATTTAATGCATGAACATGTATGCAATGCATGATGCGAAAATTGAGGGTGTTACAAGCATAGTATTTCATACATATATGACTCTGTGATTCCTTTTACATGCTGAAAGTTCTAACTACATTACTCATGTTATACATTTTGTAGTTTTTGCCATGTCTAGTAATTGGAATAATTACTTACACTAAAACTGGTCATGGTCGAACTTTCTTGCTATTTTGAACTTGTTACATGTTCACAAGTGCTTTTAATCATTAAGAATTAATCAAGTAATCAACTCACATGTTGAGTTTTTTTATGAACAAATATAAATTGAGAAAAGTTCAAGAGAATATGCATGCATCGCACTTCTTCTTTTGAGATGGCTTCTCATTGCACTTAGATATGAACTTGGAAGAAGTTATGTATGACTAAAACCATGTCCTTAAGCTTCTGATTATCAAATGACATAGGCTTGGCTTGGTTGGTTAGAATAAGGCAGATGCGCATATAATCTCTTGCAAATATCATATGATCTAAATTTATGCTTTGAAAAAAAATGCAGCAACAAGTGTCATGCTCTCAGGTATTGAAATAGTTAAGTTTGTGAGATCATGACTTGCTAAAATTGAAAATTACATTTGATCTCTAGCATGGCTTACACTACTTTATGTATTTCATTGATGTGATAATGTAAGGTACTTGATAGTATGACTTGGATGAGCTTTGTTTATATGTATATGTTGTAATATGCTCATAACAACTAAAGGGGAGAGATAATTTGTTTATATGCTCATAACTTGCTGAATACATTGTCAAAGGGGGAGAGATAAGCATGAAGAGAAAGAGAATATGTGCATAAGGAGAGATAATAAAGGGGGAGAGATAATATGGGATAATTTTTGCTTTTCTTCTCATTTTATTTCTGATTTACAAAAAGGGGAGAAATTGTCTTCAAAACTTTTAATGAGAATAAGCCAATGATCGGATTTTAAGTGGTGTTGCCAATGCATTCATCAAGGGGGAGATTGTAAGACTAATGTGTGCTGAATACATTGGCTTGTAGTGAATATACTTGCTTTGATGATAAAAGTTTTGAATACCACCAAAACACCTTTTTATCAAGGTCCGACTCTAGCTCTAAGCTACAGCAAGGTCCGACGGTAGGTCCGGCTTGGTTTGGGTAGCTCTGGTTATGTTCGATGCTAGGTCCGACTAGCTTTGGTCAGCTCCGGTGAAGTTTTGTTTTTAGATCCGACATGTCTTTCATAGCTCCGACATGTTTTTGATAGCTCCGACATGTTTTTGATAGCTCCGACGTGTTTTTGCTAAGCTCCGAGTTGATTTTTCTAGCTCCGGCTTTTGGGATTACTAGTTTCGACTAGTTCTGGTTAGCTCCGGCGCTAGGTCCTGCTAGTTTTGTAAGCTCCGGCGGGAGCTTGGTTGTACTAGTTTTGGTAAGCTCCGGCGCTAGGTTCTACTAGCTTTTGTTAGCTCCGGCTCAAGGTCCGGGTTGCTCTGGCAAGGTTCGGAACTTGACCGTAGTGCTTCTTCTTTTCATTTGCAATGTTTCGTACTTGCTTTACATTGTTGGAAAGATTTCTTAGTATTCATTTGCTAAGTTTTTGGTGCGTTTTGGTTAATATGGATGATATCGTGTTAATGTGGTTTTGCAACATGCTTATGTGAGGTTCTCACGTAGGGTGTTGTGTTCGGAACTAACTTGAGTCAAGTCGAGAACTTGGGCTTGTATGGATTGGTTGTTTATTCATGTGCAGGTGTTGCTTGAGTTCAAGACATGGCTAGTGACAGGATCCATTGGACTAGTCTCAGGGAGGAGATTAGGTTCCAACAACCAAATTCAGGAGGAATTGTGGTTGAGCTGATCAGGAGGTTGCGCAGCATGATTGAATCAAGAACAATGCATATGAAGGTATCATGGACGTCATTGGAAGATGTTTGCACGTGTGCAAGGAGTGCATGGATGTGGCTACATGGTTTCGAGACGTGATGAAGAGATGTGGACGTAAAGAATTGGTCGGAAAGGTCCAACCGACTAGGTTATGGACTCAGGTTGCGGCTGAGTCGGGTTTGACTCAAATATGGAAAGATTTGAGTTGGTTATGATAGGATTTCGTGTGGGTCACGAATTTGAGTTGTTTAGGAATGTGGGATATGTTCCTAAGGTGTTTGGAAGTCTTCAAATTGCTTCTATCTGCGTATAGAATAATCTTGAGCAGTTATGGAAAGTTACGATTCGTGATCTGAGTAGGATTGGAGTCCTAGTTGATATTGGGTTGGCCTAAGGGCTGGTTATATAATTAAGGGAGCCCAGAGCTCGTGGTGCACGACTTTGGGGCTGTTACTCTTGTGTTCTATTGAATAAAATTCGTAGTTTGAAGGAACTTTTGTGCCTTGTTCGTCCAGACTTGTTCCAGACAAGTTTTACTCGTCGAGTTTCTGGACAGTACTATCTTTCGTTGGTGGTTTTATCATAACTCGAGTTTTACAGATCCAATTGACGTGAGTCTTTTTGGGTTATCTTCACAGCTTGATTGTATATCATATGTCCAAATTTCACGGTCATTGGATTTGTGGTTTCTTATCTACACGAGTTTCTTTGCAGCATTCCAGAACTGTTTTTTTCTCGGGTAGGGCAGATTGACCTTGTTTGATCTTTCGATCATAGCTTGAGTTTTCCTCGACGGATTTGAGTGATTCTTTTTGTGTTGTCTTCGTGACTTGATTCTCTCTGATATATATCACTTTTGTCACGGTGAAACACGTTTATATTAGTCTCACACACAATTTCTTTAATAGATCGTTTTTCTGCCGAAAGGGTTTGGGGTTTAATTGTTTCCGCTGCGTAAGATTTTTAAATCTACCATTCACCCCCCCCTCTGGTAGATTTTCACGTGCTCTTCGATCCTACATAGTACCTAGCAAAGAACGTCGCAGAGTACTTGTTGACGTGCTACACAAGTCGGGATCCTCACTTCCCACTAGACCCTGTGCTTGAAGGTCCCATCGACGGAGAGGGAGATGCCGCCAAGGCCAGCGTGTCGGAGGTTGCCCAGAAGGTCGCCTTGTTCTTCCGTAGGATCTAGGACTCTATCTTTGTAGCTCCCACTTGTATTTTCTCTTCTTTTCCTCAATTTTGTAATCTCTTGTCCTCAGATGAATGAAATCCAAGAATTTTATGAATTTCATTTTTTATCTTCAACCTTTGTCTCACTTGGCCCCCTGGTAGATGTACACAATTTGACTGCGAACATGTACCAAAAGGATGTAGCATTTTGTTGAAGACTTGTGTGCTTCGAACTTGTAGAGCGTAGGTCCGAAGTCTTTGACAGTAGGGCCCCCTGAGATTGTCGGAGCTTAGTAGCTCCGGCAGTGACCATTGTCAACACGCGAAGCGTTAGCAGCAGACCCCATTGGGGTGTCCTCCCACCATCTTTTCTTCTCGTTGACGGCTGGCCCCCTGGGTTGGTCAGAACTTGATAGCTCTGGCGACGCCTACTATCAATGTTTAAAACATCGACGGCGGGCCACCTTAGGGGATGTCGAAGCTTTGATAGCTTCGGCATCATCCACCATCATCATGAGAATTTTATTTTTCCAGCACACTAAAGTCAAGAAAAACAGTAAAATCCATTTCTCATCTATAACTCGTTTGCGGCTTATTATTCCCTAAAGAAACTTTTAGATCGACTGCAATTCTATATACAATCAAGTGCATTTGCTTATGTTCTCCAGGTCCGATCATTTCTTGGACTCACCTTACTTAGGCCTGCCGGGGTGTAGGTAGAGTGGCGTACTTAGGGTGCAGAACCAGGCTAAGTCAATAGCACACTCCGGACCTAGATTGGTTTGGCAACGTTCAGGCGAGTAGGCCATTCAACAATGTTAAGACCCGAAAGATTTTAACAATGCAACTTGAATTATATATGAATTGTTTGATCTAAAGTTTCTTGAGAATTGCACAACTTTGTTATAGACAAGAAAGAGAAAAATAAAAAAGAATGAGCCTGTATAAAATAAATGCACGTGGAGTCTGTTATCACATAATGATGTATTTCATTATAGGTTCGGGGTACAGGGGAAACAAGTACACTCTTAGGGTACGGAACCAAGCTAAGTGTGTTACATTTCCTGTTTGACCCAGGATAGCTAGCTACACTTTTAGTTCTGAGACTATGTCAAGTGTTGCCTGCACTTTGCGGACCTTCCGAGAAAGGTCCGGCTATCCTCCCGGAGGAGCTACCTGACTTTGTACAATGACGCTATACATACATCATATGGAACTACAGACTCACCTCTGTGATATTAAGTGTAGAACTTATGGAGGTGCTCAATGTTCCAAGGATTAGGGAGCGGTGTCCCATCCTCGGATGCCAAGCGAACGCATCCGGGACGGGATACTTTGATCACTTAGAAGGGTCCATCCTAGCTGGAGGAAAGTTTGTTTAACCCTTCTCGAGTTTGTATTCTCCGTAGCACCAGATCGCCTTCCTCGAGTTGTCGGTTATGCACATGCCTTTGATGATAGCGCCGGAGCGCTTGGCGATATCGTGCGTTTCGAACAGCTGCTCGGCACCTTCCCTCTTTGACGAGGTCAAGGTCTTCACGCCGGAGCTGGTCCTGCGTGGCTTTGTCGAAGGTCCGGACCCGGAGCGACCCCAAGGTGATTTCTGGAGGAAGGACTGCTTCAGCTCCGTACACCAGGAAGAAGGGTGTCTATCCAGTTGACCGGTTTGGAGTTGTCCTGTTGGCCCATAGGGTGGGCGAAAGCTCTTCAATCCAGTTGGCTCCATGTTTTTTCAGGCGCTCATATGTGGGCGTCTTGAGTCCTTTAGGATTTTTGCATTTGCTCTCTCAGCTTGGCCATTGCTTGTCGGGTGAGCTACGGAGGCGTAGCTGACTTGGATGTTGAGGTCTTCGCAATATCCTTGGAATGCAGAGCTTGTGAATTGGGTCCCATTGTCAAGTATGATCTTGTTTGGGACTCCAAATCTGCATACTATGGACTGCAAGAATTTGATAGTTGATTGCTTGTTTATTGTCACAACTGGAGTTGCTTTCGGCCACTTGGTGAACTTGTCGATGGCAACATACAGGAACTTGTAAGCTCCGATGGCTCTTGGGAAAGGTCCCAAGATATCCATCCCCCACACAGCGAATGGCCATGTAGGAGGTATCATTTGTAAGGGTTGAGCTAGTGTGTGAATTTGCTTCGCATGAAACTGGCATGCTTCGCATTTCTTCACTAGCTCGGTTGCATCCTAGAGTGTTGTAGGCCACTAAAAACCATGTCGGAAGGCTTTACCAACCAACGTGCGGGAAGACGCGTGGTTCCCACACTCACCTCCATGGATTTCCGCGAGGATCTTGCGGTCTTCTTCCCTTGTAATGCACCGCATTAGGACGCCGTTGGCACCACGCTGGTAGAGATCCCCTTCTACCAGTGTGTATCTTTTAGCCAATCTGACTATCTGGTCAGCAGATACATTATCTTCAGGAAGGATGTTGTCTTTCAAGTATCTCCGGATCTCCGAGATCCGTGCATCAGAGCTAACTTGAGCATTTGAGTCTTGCGTGCTAGGTTGCTCAGAGCTTCCTGCAGCACCTACGACCCTTGATGGACACCATGGTAACAGGGCCATCGGAACCGCCAGCTTTGAGGTGCTGGTCTCGCCCCCTTTGCTCAGTTCGGCAGACTGAGCTGTTGGTCTTGACAATCTCCGGATGAAGGTTCCATCGGGAGCCGGATCTCTGGTTGAAGCTTTCGTCGAGAGTTCGTCGGCTTCAGCGTTGTTGAGACGCTGGATATGGCAAAGATCTAGGACTTCGAAGTCCTTCTGAAGCTTCTGGACTTCAAGTAGGTAAGCAGCAAGTTGGGGGTTATTGCAGCAGAATTCACCTTTGACTTGTTTTATAATGAGCTGCGAATCACCCTTTATCAACAGTTGCTTGACACCATATGATAGTGCCACCTTGAGCCCATAGATTAGTGCTTCATACTCCGCCATGTTGTTGGTCGCCTTGAAATCAAGGTGAACCATGTATTTGACCGTCTCCCCGGTCGGAGCAAGGAGAAGGATTCCAGCTCCGGCCCCCTGCTTCTGCACGGAGCCTTCAAAGTAGAGAGTCCAGTGTGGCTCGGTGAAGACCGGAACCTTGGGTTCCAGCTTCTGCTCACTGGGGCCCCCAGGATTTGATGGAGATGGGGTCCATTTAGCCATGAAGTCTGCCAATGTTTGACTCTTGATTGCTTGTCTTGGGACGAATTCAAGATCAGACTCGACCAATTCCGCTGCCCACTTTGCAATGTTCCCACTAGAGTTGGGGTTATGCAAGATTGCCCGCAGTGGATAAGAGGTTACCACTGAAATCTTGTGAGCTTGGAAGTAGTGACGAAGCTTCCTAGAGGCAATGAGAACTGCGTAGAGTAGCTTATGCACCTCTAGGTATCGAGTCTTGGCGTCATGGAGTACTTTGCTGATGAAGTACATTGGGTGATGGACTGTCCGGACCCTCCCGGAGGGGCCCAGAGCTTCCTCCTCATCAACCTGGACCCTCCCGGAGGGGTCCGGACCTTGTTCAGGGGCCTCCTGGTTCCTGCTGGAGGAACCCGGAGCTTCTTCTGAAGTGACTCGGACCTTCCTGGAAAGTTCCAGATCTTCTTGATCAGCAATAGTATCTCCTTCATTTGAAGGAGGTTGATCCTCTGGCGTCTCACCTTGAGGATCAGGGTCTAGGGGCTGGGACACAGACTCGCCTTCAGGTTGCTCCAGACCCTCCCGGAGGGGTCTGGCCCCCTGAACTAGAGATGGTTCTGGTCTTTCCGCAACCAAGACCATGCTGACAACTTCGTCAGTTGCTGAAATGTAAAGCAGAAGTGGCTCACCAGAGTTTGGAGCTACCAAAGTTGGTGTGGTGGTGAGGAGCTGCTTCAGCTCTTGGAAAGCCTTTTCTGCTTCTTCAGACCATTGGAATGGTTCAGACTTCCTCAATAATTTGAAGAAGGGTAGCGCCTGTTTTGCCAGTCTTGAGATGAACCGACTGAGGGCAGCTAGACATCCAGTCAGCTTCTGGACATCCTTGATGCAAGCTGGTGGTCGCATGTCTTCAATAGCTTTAATCTTCGCCGGATTCGCTTCTATTCCTCGATGGTTCACCAAGAATCCAAGAAGCTTTTCGGAGCTAACCCCGAAGACACACTTGCTCGGATTTAGCTTCGTGCATGTGATTCGCAACTTGTCGAAGACAGCTTGCAAGGTGTCAAGTAATGACTCCTTGTTCTTGATCTTGACAATGATGTCATCGACGTACACTTCCACTACATCTCTGATGAGCTCTCCAAAAGTTTTGTACATAGCTCGTACAAACATTGAAGCAGCGTTTTTGAGACTGAATGGCATGGACTGTAACAATATAATCCATCTACTATGACAAAGGAAGTATGCTCTTCATCTTCCCTAGACATTCTGATTTGATGATACCCAGAATATGCGTCTAGGAAACACAGTAATTCACACCTGGAGGTGGAATCCACTATCTGATCAATTCTAGGTAGTGGGAATGGATCCTTTGGACATGCCTTATTTAGTGTTGTGTAGTCGATACACATCCGAAGCTTCCCGCTGGCCTTAGGTACAACGACTGGGTTTGCTAGACATTTTGGATGGAAGACTTCTTGGATGAATCCAGCTTCGAGCAACTTCTTCAAGTCTTGACGTATGAAGTTTTGTCGCTCTACTGATTGCTTCTGAGGCTTCTGATGTACAGGCCGAGCATCGGGATAAATATTCAGATTGTGCTCAATCACTTCCCTAGGGATCCCATGCATTTGTGACGGTTGCCAGACAAACACGTCAACATTGGCTCGGAGGAAAGTGATGAGCGTGAGTTCCTATTTGTCGTCCAGACCTCCCGATATACGGGTGGTCTGAGCAGCGTCGGAACCAATTTGGACGACCTTGACGGGAATGTCGGTGTCGCCGCTTGGTTGCACAGAAGGTGTGGAGGTTGAGTCTCAATGACGAATGCTCTGGGGTTTTGGAGCTTGCTCCTTTCCGGATTCTTCCTCCTGCGATGTAGCAAGCACATGGAGTTCTTCCATAGCAGTAACTCCGGCGATGCGATCTCCGCGGATCCGGAGAACACCTGATGGTGTTGGCATCTTCAACACCAAGTAGCCATAATGAGCAGCAGCCATGAATTTGTACAAGGTTGGCCTGCCCAAGATGGCATTGAATGGCAAGTTGATTTGCGCCACGTTGAAGACCAACTTCTCATTCGTGTAATTCTCCCGGGTCCCGAAGGTCACCGGGAGAATAATGGCACCGAGTGGAGTTATGGCCCCCGGACCTACTCTGGAGAAAGGTCGGGAGGGGCGAAGATCCAAAGATCGGAACTGAAGCTTGACGAAGGGATCAAAGCTTATGAGGTTCAGCCCCGAACTTCCGTCCACCATTACGTGGTGGAGCTGGATGTTGTTGATGGTTGGAGATACCATCAGAGGAAGTTTACCAGCTCGGATCATGTTCTGCGGGAAGTCTGAAGCATCCAAAGTGATGGTTGTATCCATCCACTTCCGATGAGGCTCCGCCTTGGCGGTGGGAGCTACAAAGTCCATGTCCTACCGCATGGTCTTGATGACACGGCGGGAGGTGATGTCCCACGAACCACCAAAGATGGTGTTCATGGTCTTCCGACGCTCGTTGTCGGAGACGTCAGAGTCGTCATCGGTGGAGGTGTAAACTACCTTCAAGAACTTTTTGGGGTCCTAAAATCCTAACTCCTCTTCAGTCGGAGCTTCGTCAACTATTTGTTTTCCTTCCCTTTGACGGAAAGGAGCTTCTTCTCGGCTCTTATTGTAGCGCTCGGCAAGGTTCTGGACCTCTTGGCAGCCTTCCAGGTTGTGGTTGTTCGTCTTGTGTATGGGACACCACATCTTGGAGCTTCCACCATCTTTAGACAACGGACGAGGTCGTTTCTCGAGGCGTGGCCCACGGCCAACCGGAGCTGCAGCAGCTGCAGCAGTATATGTGCCGGCTGACGGCTTCCTTTTGCTGTTGGACTTTTTATTCTTCTTGCCACTCCTGGAGGTAGTGGCTTCACCCTTGGAGGACTTTTTGTTGGCCTCCGGAGGTGGTTGGGAGTGCATTTCATGGCCCTTAGCAGCCTTGGCACACTTGTCTGCCAAGCTGAAGAGTTCCGTGATGCTGGTGATTTCCTTGGTCGCCAGCTTCTCCAGCATCTTCTTGTCTCGAACGCCCTGTCTGAATGCTACAATAACAGAAGCGCTTGAGATAGAAGGAATTGTATTTCGTACCTGGGAGAACCTCTGGATGAAAGATCGCAGGGACTCTCCCCCTTTCTGCTTGACAGCAAAAAGGTCCAGTTTGTGCCTGGTCAGGTGTACGAGCTCCCGAAATTGGCGGTGAACTGTTGGCACAATTCCGCCTAACTGTTGATGGAGTCAGGCGAAAGGATCATGAACCAAGACCTAGCGGTCCCAGTTAAAGCCACAGGAAAATAATTGGCCATCACGGCCTCGTTACCTCCAGCCGCAAGGATTGCGGTGGAGTAGATTTGGAGAAATTCGGCAGGATTGACAGTCCCGTCAAATTTCTCTAGCGGGTGAGGCCGGAACTTCTGCGGCCATCTGACCATGCGCAGGTGCATGGCGGCCAATGCAGAATAGCCTCCTCCTACTCCCTCAGGAGCAGGGCTGTCCCGAGCCTCTCGCCTCTCGCGAGCACGCTCGATGTGGACGCGGTCGTCCTGTTGTTGATAACGACGATCGAGCTCATCCCGGAGGTCATGAGTCGAAAGCCTCGTTATCGTGTGGGTACGTCGTGCCCCGGAAGGTAGCGACATTGCCTGCTGAGACGCAGCACGCCTCCTGTGCTGTGAAGCGTGCAGACCGAGTCTACTCGACAAGGTCCAATGCTGCGATTGGGCCCGCCCCAAGGGGGGAGGACCTTGATTGCTGATGGGATCGGGTGCTGCTGCAACCAAATGATCCACATCAGCTCTCCACTGCTCCATTGCACTCTGGGATGCTCCTGGAGGTGGTGGACGTTGGAGAAGAGCACACGCAGCATGAAGCGCGTGTTCGGGGTTGTTGTTCGCCGATGTAGTGACCGACGCAGACGCCCCATCTCGACGTCCAGCTTGATTCGCCGGTGCGGACGATGGCGGTGGTGGCATGACTCCTGCTGGAGTCACAGGACCTGCTGGCTGCTGCATGTTGGAGGGGTTGCCTCCAGCAGGTTGCACAGCATGGTTACCATTGGACAATCCGGCAGCGGAGTTCACCATGTTTAAATCTCGGGCACACCCCTACCTGGCGTGCCAACTGTCAGAGTGTGGTTCCGGCAATTCTCTCGGTACTTCTGTTGGCAGCCCGCGGAGTTTGTAGTTCGGTTGTGGGTGCACAGAGATTCAGAACAAGATGATGAGTTGACACGAGGATTTACGTGGTTCGGGCCGCCTGAGCGTAATACCCTACTCCACGGATGTGTGTTGTTGTTGTATTGAGCGTTTGAGCGCTTTGAGTGTGAAAGACTAGAGTGTATCGTCTCAGCTTACGTGGTCGTGTGTGGAGTTGTCCTCTTGTGTATCGCTCGACCAGTCCTTTTATAGTACAAGGACTGGTCACTACATTGTTAGCCTGGCCCAACATGTGGCCCTGGCGGTTACTGATGCTTAATACACAATTAATGTACTTAATTACCCTTAACAGTGTGGACGCGCCTTGATGGTGGTGTTACTAGTATTAAGGGTCCTCCAATCGTGTGTCATTAGGATAGCATTAATGACACGTAATCGGGTCTTGAAGCTTTAATTGTTCCTTGAAGGTCCGAGCCGTTGGAGGTCCACCAATTCGCCTGTTGAAGTTGAAGGTCTGGTGGTTGGACACGTGGCAGCTCTGGAGCTTATAGTCTTGGACGAGTAGGTCCGGTGCTGTTGTACACGTGTCGGTACCGGAGCTTCCCTCTGTCGGGGGTTAGGTCCGGGGGTGCTACACAAGTATCCAACCCGGAGCTTTCCCATGTATGGAATGTAGCTCCGGTCTTATGATACACGTGGCGGCACTGGGTCTAACCAAAGAAGGGAGGCAAGTCCGGTTCCGAGTGACACGTGGGGCCTTCGGAGGTCTTCAACATTGATAGGTGGAGTTCCTTTGCACTCTTTGCAGTCCCAAGGGATATCCGGTACGCAGGGTACCGACAAGTACCATGATCATCCTCATCAAATCTGAATTCTCTTCCTTATTGGATTCTTTCTTTAATTTCCTTGATTTCGTCATCCTTTGTCTGGCCTTCTCTTATTTCTTGCTCCAATGTTGGGTTTACTTCCATTGCTCTCATCTCATTTATGAATTCGAGATGTAACCGCTCAAACTCCTTGTATGGCTCGGATGGCAACTCCCTAATAGTGAGCTGGTGGCTTGCTCCCTTTCGGCTCAAAGCATCAGCCACTACGTTGGCTTTTCATGGATGATAATTGATTCCCACATCATAGTCCTTAATGAGTTCCAACCATCGTTGTTGCCTCAAATTCAGATCCGTTTGGGTGAAGATGTACTTGAGACTCTTATGATTCGTATAAACCTCGCATCTATGGCCAAGAACGTAATGTCTCCAAATCTTCAACCCATGCACTATGGCTACAAGTTCGAGATCATGTGTGGGATAATTCTGTTCATGTTCTTCAATTGCTTGGATGCATAAGCTACTACTCAGCCTTCTTGCATCAATACACAACCAAGTACTTGCCTTGAAGCATCGCAATAGATATCAAAACTCTTGCTTGCGTCTGGCAACATCAACACTGGTGCGGTTGTGAATCTATTTTTTAACTCCTCAAAGCTGTCTTGACAAGCTTGAGTCCACTTCAAGGGCTTCTCCTTCATTAACAGTTCAGTCATGGGCTTCGCTATCTTGGAAAAGTTCTTAATGAACCGACAGTAATATCAATCCATTCCAAGAAAACTCCTTATTTCCTTCACATTCTGCGGTGGTTCCCACTTTAGCACATCTCTAACTTTTTCTGGGTCAACAAACACTCCTCCTCCAGAGATGACATGGCCTAGGAATGATATCTCCCTCAACCAGAATTGGCACTTGTTAAAATTAGCATACAACTAGTACTCTCGCAATTTCTGCAATGTTAGCCTTAAATGCTCTTCGTGCTCCTCTTCACTTTTTGAGTACACCATAATATCATCTATGAACACTACCACGAACTTATCCAAATACTCCATGAAGACCTTATTCGTGAGATACATAAAGTATGCAGGTGCATTAGTCAATCCAAATGGCATGATCGTATACTCATAGGATCCATACTGTGTCCTGAAAGCCGTTTTAAATATGTTTGATGGTCTAATCTTCATTTGAAAATATCCCGACCAAAGATCAATCTTAGAGAATATTTTGGCTCCCTTCATCTGGTTGGACAGATCTTCTATGCAGGGCAGCGTGTACTTATTCTTAATTGTCACCTTGTTGAGAGACTGGTAATCCATAAACATTCTTTGGGATTCATCTTTCTTATCTACGAAAAGCATTGGGGCTCCCCATGGAGATGAGCTTGAGCATATAAAACCCTTCTCTAATTGCTCTTGAATCTGCTTCTTGAGCTCTGCTAATTCCTTAGGAGGCATCATATATGGACTCTTTGCTATAGGTGTAGTTCCAAGTATTAAATCAATGATGAACTCAATGTCACGATCAGATGGCGTATATGGCAATTCCTCATGAAACACTTCTGGATACTCACGAACAACCGGAATTTTCTCCAAAGTTACTCCTTCTGCATTATTTACCATTGCCTTCTCGGTTGTTGGTTGAACTGTCTTGAATTCTATAATGATTCCTCCTTCGTTTGTCAATTGCACTGTCTGTGTGGCACACTGAATCACTCCATTATGCTTCCTTAGCCAATCCATTCCAAGTATGATGTCCAAGCCTTGTGAATTCAGGACTATAAGGCTAGCGAGGAAATCTACCCCCCCCCCCTTATGGAAATACTTACTTTTATACATACTACATTTGTCCTCATCTCCCCTCCAGGAGATTTAACTAACAAGGTATACTTCAGGTATGATATAGGAGTGCTATGCTTTGCAACATATTTTGATGAGATGAATGAATGGGATGCTCCATAATCAAATAATATAGTAGCGGGGTTGGAGTTTGCGAGAAACATACCAATCACAACATCTTCAGCTTGTTGAGCCTCTTCTGCAAATACATGGTTCACCTTGCCACGAAAGAAATTTTGTGGTCCTCGGTTGCCTTGAGTTGCCCCTCCACTGGGCCTAGGATTCTGCCTTGGAGCATTGTTCATTTGTCCTTAACCTGATCTTGGGCATTGATTTGCAAAATTCCCCACTTGACTACAAGTAAAGCAAGTTTTTGCACCAGTGGTGGCAGAGAAATTAGGGCGAGGTTGATTCTGAGCATAGGTAGTCCATATTTGGACATGGTGCAGGCTGCATAGGTAAGTGAGGTGCTTGCGTGGAAGGATGTTGCTGCATTGGTTGTTGCGGTAGCGGTGGATAAGCAGGGTGGTATGCAATAGCAGACGGGTTGTAATATGGTGCAGCAGGCGGTGCATAGCGAGGGCGGGCATTGCTTCCTTGTGGTTGTCCATGATATGGCATTTTCCTCTTATTGTCTTGTTCCATCTCACGGACCTTCTTCTTAACCACAATGACATTGTCAACAATTTTCTAGAAGTTAGCATAATCAGTGTTGAGCAACTGGACTTGAATTTCATTGTTGAGACCCCTCATAAACATGTATTGCTTCCTGCTATCAGTATTGATGTCCTCTGGAGCATACCTAGACAGTTGAGTGAATTTGTTGAGATATTCACTCACACTCATCCTTCCTTGCCTGAGGTTTTCAAATTCTTGGATTCTGAGTATCATGACTCCCTCGGGTACATAGTGAGAACATAACTTCTCCTTAAATTCAGCCCAAGTGATTCTCTCTTGATTAGCATGGGCATTGCAAAGGGCGTTTCACCAATCTGCAGCAACTCCAACCAACTGGTGTGAGGCAAAAAGGACCTTCTCCCTATCACTGCACTGGACGATGGCAAGTTTTTTCTCAATAGATTTCAGCCAATCATCAGCTTCCAAAGGATCATTGGCTTGAGAAAAGGTAGGTGGTCTGGTTCTCATGAATTCCCCCAAACGGTTGTGGGGTGGCGGGGGTGGTGGTGGTGGAGGCATGTAGAGCTAGTTGTTGTTATTAGCTTGCAGCTGTCCCAAGGTTTGCATCATGGTCTGCATGAGCTGGTTTTGCATGACTATGAGGCATTCCATGTTGTTGGCTTCCGGTCCAAGGTTGACATTCTCAGGAACCTCATTGTTTTCATCCTCCCCATTGGCATTCTTTTGGTTTTGGGTCCTCGACATCTCTTGGTGAAAGAATAGTAGAGACAGAAGAATTTAGAATTTGAAAAGAAACGCCCCCAACTATACGCATCAAGGTATAAGTAACTAAACAACTCTCTTGTTATTACTAAAAACCCTATTTGGGATGTGGACAAGCATCCCACAACTCTCTACTACGCGCGGATGTGGACAAAACGCTAAGCATCCCACAACTCACACCAAGCACACACCATAAAAATTCAGAACACCACACTAAATATAACTATTACGATCTAAACACCTTTCTAACTTCTAGACAGGAGACCTAGACTTAATTATGTGAGTCGTAGTTGTCCTAGCTGTGAGGCGGCAAATGCGACGGCGGCGGCGAGTAATACATGGGCGCTCGCCAAGGTGAGTTGGTCGTCCATGTAGGCGCCGAAGAGGTTGCTGCACCATTGATATCCACGGTGGCACGGACTTCCTCTCGCTTTTCCATGATGAACAATTTCTTACGGAGGTAGCGGTTCTCTTCTATGACATCAGCATAGCGATTTCCAAAATTCACCAATACTTTTTGAGATCTGTCAATGGCACGAGAACTGGTTTAGCTCGTTCTTGTGGTCTTAAGATTTCCCTTGTTCCATTCCTGCTATGCGGATGCAGCGCAAAACTAGTACCTTCAATCTGCTCTCGATAGATGTGGCACAATCTAGTGATTGCTTCCCAAGCAAAAACATCAATAGCTTGCTCCCTGGTGGATCTCCATGTGGGCGCAAAGTGTCTAGAGATCACCTCATCGTTGACAAGAATAGTAATTTGAGCCCTCCATTCTTCACGTCCATGGCGAGGAATCCTCTTAACATAGTATTTCGGATGCATTTTACATAAATCAAGAAACTCCTTCAATTGCTTAGATGCAAATCCTCCACCAGTGTCGTCGGAACATAATTCTTGGGCGAAACAGAAAACTGGGCGGTTGTCCTCCTTTCTGGCTTCACTAGGCTACGATGCACTCCTTTGGGCTTCGGGTATCTCTTCTGGGGTTGCAGGTTCATCCTGTTTTGGTTCCTCCTCATGAGGTTCCTCCTCCTCATGTGCCTCGTCTTCACCCTCCTAATGTGTATCACCTTCCTCCTCATCATCATCATAGAATTCCACCGTCTTAGAATCTTCCTCCATCGTGTTGGAGTGTTCACACTCAACTTCCTTTGCGGGAGAACTCACTTCTTCCTCCTGTTGGGCTGGTTCCATTTGCGGCTCCTCGTGAGGCCTAAGCTTGCTTCCAAGGGGTGGCAAACGAGCTCTCTTGCGGGTTGTCATTTTGGTGTGGGCCATCTATGAGAAAACATGAGAATATTAGAGGAAAATGTAAATATCAGTTCTAAAATTGCAGCATCCATAAATTAGGATGAGAGGATGTGCATTCGCTCAAAAAGATAGAAAAGTGGCAAAAATTGCAGCAGCAACAAAAACACAATTTTCCCACACTATATACCAAGTGGAAGGCAAAATAATGCAAAACAAGCGAATTTTGAATATGAAAGAAGTCCTAACTGATTTGTGGTGTCCATTCTACCTAGGCTTGCGTCCTAAGATCAAACACGGTTCTGATACCAATTTTTGACATCCGGTTCTGAAAAATGAACCAACGTAGTTCTATGTGTGCCCAGGATGTTTAACATACATACACAAGTGTTTCACAAATGATAGCCAAATTATAACCATGTCTTGAATAATAATACTAATAATAGTACCTTATTACAAATCCAAATAGTCTTGAATAGAAGCTCTAATAAGACTGCAGCGGAAACACTAAAGACTAATGATACCAACTCCACAGGCAAGCTTGATGGTAACACGAACACTTATAACTCCTCAAAGACTTCTGGGTACTCCACATTGTCGCCTGCGACTGAACTTGTTGGACGAATAGCAAGGGTGAGCACATGTCATACTCAGCAAGTATGGGAAAGTATGACAAGTAGATTAAATAAGGAATGATAATTAAATAGCTATTTGCATAAAAGTACATTCAAAATATTTGAAATGTGATATTATGAACATTAAGTGAGGTTGATCCCTTAATCAACCCATATACAATTAATTTCATATCTGATACCATAATTCCAACATAAATAACCAAATCCATCAATAATATGCCATATTCAACTCATAATTGTCCATTCGTCTCAATATTACAATTTTCATATTCCAAACCCAATTACTGTAATAATACATATTCCCAATTCGAATCCAGCTATTAAACCAAGTTCAAGGTCCATAACTCTAATCACGTGAGGGTTCAGGTCGCTCATAACCGGAAGCACGACTATCATGATAGTTTTTAACACTCATGAGAGGTTGTACCGCTTTACTCACCTATTGATGACTATGGAACCTCTATCATGCCGTCTCACACTTCCATAGGTGTGTGGCCAAGAGATCATAAAATAGTCTTTATAAAGTGATTACTAGCATATTCAGACCCTACTGAAGTTTCAACGATGGTGATGTCTCCAACTGAGCACATCCATCCAAGGGCCTCCTCTTGCGCCATTCGGATTCCAGAGTAGTCCCACCATCACTACAAACCAAGCCGACTACCCCTTCCCTGAGCTTTCCTAATGGTCCGAACAGTACTTGGCAATACACCAATTAGTCAGCTAAGCCGCACCCAGTGTTATCCTAAACGGTAAACGGTAGACAGTCGGTGGAGCTCTGTTTACCGTTTAGAAGGTTTAGACGGGGTTTAAACGGTGTTTAAATGGATTAAACGGTGTATATTGTAGTAGTAAGAAAAAATATTTTTACTGTCATGCGCTACGGTAGATGTTCAAATCAAGTTCAAACTCATATTTGAGATCAATTTAACTTCGACATTATATAAAATTAAAGAGACGATCACAATACCACACCATCAAATAATAATATTGAGACTGAAAAAAGTACATGTGGTGTCCTAAACAAATATTTTAAACTTCTGCTACTAATGGTTGTTTTATTATATTTTTTGAAACACGAGTAATATTACTTTTGATGTGTTTAAGTGTTTAAGTGAAGCTTAGAAAATATATTGATTTTAATCAATTTGGTGATATTAATTTTAAACTTGCATCTGACTTAAAAGTGTAAGTTCACTTTGCCTAAACGGTTCTAAACATGTTTAAACATGTTTAAAATCCGTTTTGTTTAGCTCGTTTAGCCCGTTTAAATGGGCGTTGACCCGTTTAAACGGGTCAACCGTTTAATCCACCGTTTAGGGGCTAAATTGTGCAGTTGCCCCCTATTTAGCGTTTAAACGCGTTTAAATAGACCGTTTAGGCCGTTTAGGATAACACTGACCGCACCCATACTTGGCCCTGTGGTGGCACTAAAATCCTGGATGATCACTCCACAAACTGGTCCTTAGATCTAAAGCAAGCAGAACCACCAAAACGGTCCAACCCATTCCACATAATCAACTTGCTTAGATCCCTAGGTTTCATGTTGCTAAAGGATCATTATTATCAATTCTCATCATTCATGTGTTCAATAGTTCATAATTAAGCGATGTGATTGTATACCAAACCCAATTGAGTATAGTAAAGCAAAAGTGTAAAAGACTCTTCCCTACTCTCTACATTGTGTTCAAGCGACAAGAGTGGTCATACAAAACTAGTAAACTCATATAAATGGGTTATCCCATCAATTTGACACAAGCAAGCAATTTTGCAAATAAAACATTAAAACCTGGATCAAAATGATCATGGACACTTACCTTGCTTTTGAGCTTGGTTTGGATCAAAAGCTTTGAAGTTTTGATTTGCAGGTCCTCGAAAGCACTCTCTACAGCGATACATTCTATTTCGCGTGACAAACATGCAAAACAAACATTACAATAAAATAATGCTCATATATTACTCAATATGCCATTATATGCATGGATGATGCAATAATGTGATAACACATGTTATTAAGTTGTTGTTAATACTTACTATCTAGTTACAATTGAGTTTAACATGTTTGAACAGGTTTTGAATCGATTTCAATCAAACTGGAATTTAATTCAGCAACTACAGATTACAGGGCTGGACTAGTCCGCACTGGGGACCATACTAGTTCGCTCTGTCCAGAGACTGTGAACTACGGTTTTCTGCACAGCGAGATTGGGGCTTAAACTCATGTGGAAAATTGGTTGTAGAGGGTATAACGTGAGTTTAGAGATCAAAAGGTTTAAAATTGGATGCAATGCTTGGATCTTCACTCTAGGGTTGGTGGTGGAGAGTTGATGACAATTTGGCGATAAAGATCATTGAGGTTGAAAAGTTGATGAAGATCGATCTTGCTTGATCCTCCCTCTTCTCCTCCTCCTTCTCCTTGTTGCGAGCTCCTCTTGATGGCGGCACACGGCAAGAACACGGCAGTGAGGGTTTTCTCAATGGGTTGGAGGGTGTGAGGGTGTTGGGTTACTTATATAGGGGTAAGGTGGTAGGGATTGGGATGGATTCAAAGTAGAGTTCGGTGGGGAACGAGTAGGGGTCATGGTGGGATCCACTTGGGCTCTACTGAGGTTGGGCACGATGTTCTTGGGCCCAATTACGGCAATTACCCAATAACTTGCCGTGTAAGAGAAATAGAATCCGAGTTGGACTCTAAAGACCGGACTAGTCCGCAAGGTGGACGGACAAGTCCGTTTTGGGAACAAAAAGGATTTCGGACAAGTCTGGGGCTCGCAAGAAAATTGATCCGGATTGAAACCAACATCGGACTAGTCCGATCAAAGGTCGGACAAGTCCGTACAACATCAGAACCTCAATCGGACTAGTCCGTGCAATGTGTCGGACAAGTTCGGGGTCCTGAAGAACTTAATTTACTGGACAAGAAGGGAATACCTGACTAGTCCAGGGTGGCGACTAGATAAGTCTATTTCCAGACAGAATTAAATTTTTGTTTTGCCTAAAATTCATTTTAATCTTGTTCCTTTTATGTTGCTTAATGTTAAACATGTATGAGGATGTATGCAATGCATTATGGATGAAAATGAGGGTGTTACAATGAGCCTGACTTTTATAATCCCCCCACCACAAAGATTATTCGTCCCTTCTTTAGCGTGCTCAATCGGATATTGAGGAAGACTTTAGCACCTAAAGATGGGGACGCTGGGATGATCCAAGGGAATCTAAGGCACTTGACGAGGCTAATTGCTGAAGGGGAGAGATTCAATGTCTTCGACTACATTTAAAACAACATCTTCAACATATCCCACGCTCCCAACCGCTCGTGTGGATATGCTCCTCTCATCATGTGCTTGATTGAGAAAGTCTCGGGCTTGGAATTTGTGAAGGACATCAAGCATAGAGAACTCCGTCCTCAAATTCCTCCTCCAGTGCCGAAGATTGGTGGAGCTTCTAGGAGTGGTGCCTCCAATGAACCTCCTCCTCCTCCTCCTCCTCCGGCTCCCGCCTCTTCCTCCTCCGGCGACTTTGCAAGTTCCTCTCTCAAGTTTCTAAAGTCTATCTTCGCATCTTGTTGCAAAGCTGAAGTGAAGAGACAGAAAATGGCAGAGAAGCAAGACAAATATCTTAGAAGGCTTTGTGAGAAGGAGGGCATTCTTATGTTACCAGAGACCTCCAAGGATGAAGAACTCACACCTTTTTCGGAGCTCACCGAGGCGGAGGTTGCACTCCTTAGTGGTGGGGGTGGGCCTTCTAGCGTCGCTCCCGCTGTTGAGGAGGTTGAAGATGATGAAGAGGAGGACAATGATCAAGAAGAAGATAATTAAGAGACGTGATTCGGGCCTTGGAGAGGAGAGCGAGAGCGACGATGAGTAGACTTAGGCTCTCTCTTCTCCCCTAATATTTTTCATTTTTGGCGTCTTGATGCCAAAGGGGGAGAGATTGAGGTGGAGTATTAGATCCATGGACTATGCTTTATTTTGAAAATCTGGGTTGTAATGTTAATTATGGCTATGCTTCATATTTGGGTTGTAATGACATTAATGATACTATCTTATCTTATGTTATGTTGATCATATTGAATATCATTTTAGTCCAATATGTGTGATGATGCTTAATTCAAATGGAGATGCATATTTCATTCCATTTTTCACATCTCAACACTTGCATCACATGTAGGCACCCCACCATAACATACAAATGTATAAATCTCTCATAAACTTCATTGTTGTGCATTAAACTTATTGTAAATCTATCATGCACATAATTAGGGAGAGCTCTTTATACACTTGTGTGTTATGAAAATCAACTCAATTATATTTTATCAAAAACCTCAATGTGTTGTCATCAAATCACCAAAAAGGGGGAGATTGAAAGTGGATCTAGGCTAATCCTCGTGGGTTTTGATGATTAATGACAACACTTAAGGGACTAATGAGCATTACAAGTGTAAGTACGGGTGATTGAAAGATGGACGACGTTGGATACACTCAAAAAGGAAAAAAGGGAGAAAAAGGCAAAAAAACTCAAAGAGTAGAATTTAGGTTTTTAAATTCTTTGTGTCGAGTTTATCCACATAGATTGAGTGTGTTCAATGTGTCAAAGTGTTGATAATCTCCTAAGAGCTCATAGTACAAGTTAGATTAGTTTGAGAGATGAGTTGAGGTTTCCCTAAGGACAGGTTCGAACTTGTCCGGGCTGGAAGGTCGGACTAGTCTACCCACATTGGACTGATCCGATGTTAGGCGGACCAAGAGTTTCTGTGTGAGTTAGGACTTGTCTGTTTGGGGACGGACTAGTCTGTGATGAGTGTGTTTGAGACCTTCTGGGACTAAGTCCTGAAGGATCGGACTAGTCCGATCTATCAGGCTAGTCCGTTTCTGATCGAAAAAGAAGTTTATGTGTGAGATCGAACTAGTCCATTCTGAGATAGACTAGTCTACTGTGGACTTGGAGGTGGCTGCTGGGACTAAGTTCTGGATGGCCGGATTTGTCCGCCCTCAGGGGTCAGACTAGTCCGATGGACAAGACTTGTTCGTTCTCAACCGGAACAAATGGTTTTGTGTGAGATCGGACTAGTTCGTTCTGGGACGAGCTAGTCTGTGGTGTTGTGACCATTTGAATTCAAAAGGTGGTGGGGGACTTTGTGGTTGGTCAAGGGTGACATCACTGGTCCCCATAGGTCGGACCCCTATAAAAAGGGATCCCCCGACCCTCAAAGGGCCTCTCTCAAACCCTAGTGCTGTCAAAGTCTTCCTAGAGCCTTTCTAGCCCTGTCTCAACCATTCTTGGAGTCCGAAGAGCGATTCTTGAGGATTTGTGAGTCTTGGAAGAGAAGACAGAAGGGTTTGCTTGTCTTTGAGCTCTTGGTTGATTCTCTCGGTTTGATTCGTTGATTTGAGTCCGTGTGGGTGTTGATCTCTGTTCTCTTCAAGTTCTAATCTTGTGGGAGCCTCGGAATGTGAGTTGCCCCACGAATTTGGTGATTACCCCCCGAGATTTAGTGGAAGATCTAGCTGGCCTTTGTGGTGGCTAAGTGAGGAAAGGGTTAAGTGAAATCCGGCCTTCCGTGGGCTCCTCTACGTGGAAGTAGGCTTCTTTTGTGAAGCTGAACCACGGGATAAATTGTGTGTCTTGTGAGTTTCATTTTCCTTCCTCGTACTTCGCTAGATCAAGTTTGGGTTTCACATGTTCTTCGTCTTAATCTTGCGATTCACCTTGATCTAGTTGTTTTGCCTTTCGTGCATCTCCATCACTAGATTGTTAGGCTTATACATTTCACATTTCATCAAGTACACTTCACATAATCGCATAAAAATCTTACCTTTTGGTAAGTTTAACTTCCTGATCGGACTAGTCTGCCTCCAGGTTGGACTAATCTGTACTCTGTCTACTAATTTGATTTTATTGAGTTAAATTTCATGTTATCCGCGTGTTCAACCCCTCTCTAGGCAACTTTCACTATTCATTAGAGAGGGCTCCGATAGGGAGATCCTTTATCCCCCTATTTGTTTATTCTTGCTATTGATGTGATTGAAGCCTTGTTTAGACCGACCACCAACAACAACCTGCTGTCACCAATGTGGAATGGTGCATTGCGGCTATCAATGTATGTTGACGACATCCTAATTTTCTTCAAACCACCCACTCATAGATCAGTGTCACCATGAACATTATGAACCACGTAGGAAAAGCAACTGGGCTCAAGATCAATCATGCAAAGACTATCGTCTTCCTCGATGCTCGGACCCTTTGCTCGACTCAGCTTTATTGAGCTTCAACGGACAGACCGTGTTTTCCCAGCAAGGTACTTAGGCTTACCGGTGAGCCTTAGTCGACTGATGGATAAGGTCCGAGCCAAGCTGATGGGGTGGCAAGGTCAGATGCGCTCCTTGGACGGGAGAAGAGAACTTGTCAAAACTGTGTTGAGCTCATTGCCAACTTACATCCTCACGACCCTCAAGGTTCTGAAAGCATTCATCAAAGACACTGACAGGGCCCGACGAAGGTTTCTTCGGGCAGGGGACAAGGAGTTCTCTTGTGCAAAATGTAAAGTTAATTGGGGTCGCGTTTGTCACCCAATTGATCACGATGGCTTAGGCATTGTTGATTGGACCACTTCAGCAGGGCTTTGAGGTTAAGATGGTTGTGGCTGCAGTGGCAAAGCCCGCACAGGTCATGGTCCACCCTTGAACTCCCGGTTGACAGTTTGGACGGTGCTCAAGCTTTATTTTGGTGGTCTAGTTGGCTCAAAGGTTCATACCCAGTTGCTCTGTATCCACAACTTTTCAGGCATTCGCACATGAAGAACAGAACCGTACAGCCATGTTGAACCAGGTTTGGATCGACGACCTATTCCACAACCTCACAATGGAGCTTTTGGTCGACATTGTCTGCTTATTATGTTAGATCCAAGATATCAATCTAGTGCTTGATGACACTCAGCAAGACACAATTCAAAGGACTCCATCGGCAACCGGAGTCTATTACGCAGAGTTTGTATATCTGCTACAATTCGAGGGCAGCCATCGTTTATGATTTCCGGAGCGGATCTAGCATACATGGGCTCTTCTGAAATGCAAGTTCTTCAGTTGGTTGATGTTGTAGGACCATGTATGGACGGTGGCACGTCCGCAACGACGCGGTTGGCCGAATACCTACTTTTGCCCACTCTGTTGGCGCAACTTGGAAACAGTCGAACATTTGTTCAGATAATGCCCCATGACACAGATGATATGGACGCTGGTATCAAACTGGTCTCGTTGGCCCTCTGCATCCGGCGCTCTGGCCGCAAGATATACCAAGCTACACTGGTGGTTGCAGGGCATCTCGCCCGGGTCCAGCGGTATAGCAACCAAGGGGCTCTCATGCTTGATGATGCTGGTATGCTGGGTGATGGAGAGGGAACACAACCGTAGGATTTTTTTTAGAACAAAGAGAGTTCCGTTGCCCTTAAGTCATCGACAACATCCAAAATGAATCCAAAGACTGGATCAGAGCCGGGCATCGCAGCTGGCCATCGCTCTCGACTGAACAGACCCTGGTGGACCTTCTTAGTCCTACACGGCTACACACCAAAATGATCCCGCACGGTGGTGTCCGGTGTAGTGTTAGTACAGTGCAGTGTCACCGAATCTTTGCATGTCTGCCACTTCACCGCTGTAATCTGTACCATTGACTCCTTGCTTAAATGAATACATACCTTTACGGTTTCTAAAAATATCAACACTCTAACAAAGAAACCAAAAGCATACGTATTACTCCCTCCGTTAAGTTTCATTCGACGCTGATTATTTATTTTTGGGCTAACCAACATTAAATAAAAAGTATTCCCCCGTTCTAAAAAGGTTGTTGCTTTGTATTTCATTTTTGAACTACAAAGAGACAGATTTTTTTTTATATGGAGGGAGTAATTACTAGGGTGTGACGATTTGAGCTCATCATTGGTTATTCAAAGACTGAAAACGTGTTAATACATTCCTCTACAAGAAAACATGTTCATGCACGTAACTTGAGGCAGCAACAAAAATGAAAAGGTGAACAAAAGGGAAAAGAGAGGAGATCCAGAGTCGAGAACCTATTAACGGCCTGTTTCTAAAAGGGCCGAAACGAACGGGTCAATCCATGCCAACCACTGGGCCCGTAAACAAACAGATGGGCCGCGAAGCGTGCATGGAGCTCAAATAACTGCTCGGCCCGCCAGTGTTTGGTAAATATATGGGACGATGGGAGTACGGTTCTATAAGAGCCAGTGTTTAATGCAGGCGTGCTTGCCTTCCGATCGAAATATCGAATATTCATCCCTTCCGACCAACCAACTAACTCTGCTCCCACTACTGCACAATGGAACGGTAACCGGGCGGCAGGGCAGCAGAGGAGTCGTTTTCTACCCGGTGCGTTGAATAAGGTCGCAGCGTCATTGATGGATGTGTCTGACTTTGGATCGAGGTCAGACCCGAGATTAAATGCCGGAGGTTAAAATGTCCGGCCTGGACCAAAACAGTTGGAGCGAGCCCATTCAATGAGCCGCATTTAAGTAGCCCGGTGGCGGCTCGCCTCCAACTGACCCACTCATGATTGCTTCCCGTCTTCCTGACGCAGAGTTGCTTCCCTTGGTCCACGCTGTCTACTACTACTACTCTCTCCGATCCGATCCGACCGATCCGTCAATGTGTGTTTCTTTCCTTGAAAAGCTGAAGTCAAAATTTCGTTACGAAGGACAGTAAATCATCTTGTCACGCTAGCACTAGTCGTAGCCGTACGACTGAAAAAAGAAGTGGTCGGCGACGATCGATGCTTTCCATGCAGCAGGTACTCCAGAATGAAGCCCTGCGTGGCGGTCAAACGTTGTTCCTGGGACGGCCGGGCCGGGAAAGGAAAAGGTCAAAGTGCCAAAGAAGATCGAGAAACCAAGCCCACCGTGATGATGAAGCTGTTTGGTACTTCTACCGATCGATCTCGAGAAGCATGCATGTTTCTCGACTTCGTTCGTCGACCCGACATGTGGATGGCGGAAGGAGGGAAGACGCCGGTCAGCCGTACGTGGACTCTGTCCATCTATCTCTCTCTCCAAAGTCGGAGGATCGGAAATGCAAAGCGGCATGCCGGCATGAGAGGAGGAGGAGCATCCGTCTCTCTCACGTGGTTCGGAGCTCGGGCAAAGCTCTCCAGCCTAGTCGCCACGACCACAACCACGAGGCCGACCGAAGCGGAGGCTGCCACCAACACAGATTGATTTCCTGCCGGCGTCTCTCGTTGCGTGCCGCTGCTGCTGCTTCGATTCGAGCCGAGGCGGCCACGTCGACCAGTGTGTGGGTAACATGCGTGCGCCACGGCAGATCCCATCGCTTCTTTTGTCGATATAGTGAGACGCTATTTCTCTTTCGTCTGAAAATTGAAATCTTTATTTTACGAGAATCCTAACTTTCAGATACCTGAGCGGTGCCAGTTTTTCAGGCGACCGTGGGCACTGCTGCACGGGCGCTCGCGCGCAGCAGAGGACGGAGGATGATTATTTTTTTGTTAATTGTTTAAACATAATTTGTAAAGGTTATGTTAACTATAAATTAATTAAATAAATATTTTTATGATTGATTAACCTATAGAATTAAGGGTTAATACTTAATTATAAGTATTAGTATTTAATGACAATGATTGGCTACTAATTATCTGGTGCCAGAAATTTTGTTAAATTTCAGGCACCTAAAATATAGACAACCCTTTATTTTAACGTATGCTCTGAGTTGTGGATCCAGGTCAAACAACTATGACTTACCCTTTTATATTTAATACTTCAACAATTTTTTATAGTCATTAAATAATACTACAAAAATAGAAAAAAACTAAAGCAAAAGGGATCTTAGCATAGTAGTTTCGTACTCTGAGTAGCGCTTGAGTTCAATTTTTGATGGGAGTTGAATTTTACAATACTAAATACAGGTATTCTACAGAAATCTTAAATGCAAAAATTTTAAGAGTGGATATAATATGTTAGGGTGTAGCTAGGCTAGGTAAAGGATCATGGCCCACGAGCCCTATCATAATCTGAATCAGCTCTTATAACATATCTACTCAAAAGTAAATACAAATTCAGTTCCGCCCTACTTTGGTCCGAAGCTCTAAGTATGTAGTTCATTTTTTGACCCGCCTAGGTTGAAAAAATATACTCCTTCATTCTTTTAAAGTTTGTCATTTTGTATTAAAGTTTGTCATTTTGTATTTCCTTTTTAAACTTTAAAGTGACAAATTTTTAAGTGCGAAAGAAATACTCATTATATAGCGTTCCTTATTTTATATATAAATATTTTGGACTTTGGCGCGGAGCAGGGCAGATCGCAACTACCAACCACTCACTCTGCGTTTGTCCACACCCACTTGACCACTTGCAACAACGCCAAAATTTTAATACTCCTCAAGTCATCAGCCTGCTATTGCTAGGCTTAATATATAGTGATGGATAGGAGGACTGAACAACCGGTACCCAACGACAAACCAGGCCACCGATCACCGCTTACTTTAATCAGGAGTTCTACAGGGCCGTGCATCACTTGTCGTTTAAATAATCGGATTGAAGGTGTGTGGGTGTGTAGTCAAACAGCGCGATGCAGAGCATCGTGAAGCTGGTCTTCATGTGGGCCACGCCACGCTCCCCGACCGTGCACCCAAGCATCCTGAGATTTTGATACTGTGAGCATAAAGATTTTGCCAAACGACAGAAGAAATCTTAACGCCGTGTGGTAATTTGGCATGCAGATGCGGATGCCAACATCTTTGTCCTGCCAGCGCCAGCCACTGACCCTGCCCGGTGTCCATCGCATCAGTCACACATCGGTTGCTACAAAACTGAGCGTTGAATCTCGAATACAGACAGGTTCAGACTACAGACCAAAGAAAGTCTCGTGTTCAGCCTACACATGTAGTACTACTCCGTTTACCGTGCACGGTGTGATTAGGCGAGCACGGTACTTGCATTCATTGCGTGACACTAGTGTTTACGAAACACGCAAGAGTAAGCTTAAGCCACTAGAGGCATTTGGTCTCACACCGTCACACGACAAGGACTGAAGGAATATATTGAGAGAATTGAGACGAGAGTGGCAACTCTTGCAAGTATTTTTTTTACTCTGTTAACCATATGTGTGCAAACACGAAGTGTGCCGACTCTTGACAAGGAGTGTGGTGGCACTTATTAACCCCAGATTTATTCATTATTTATTTCCTATTAGCCATATCTGCAAACACGCGGCGTGGACTACACATGGATGTGTTCGTGATGAGCAGATTCCATTTGATCCGAAATGTTCAGGCTTGACGCCCATAATTGTCTTCACATGAGTGTTGGGAATTTGTCTTTGAGCTTTCATAGTACTCTCTCTATCTTATATTATTTGTCGTTTAGGATGAATGAAGTATTTGTTTAACAACAATGACTACAATGCAGATTTTTGTGCAATCATACAATCACACATCATCAACCTTTGGATTTGCATCCTACGATCATTGCTTGTTTTTATTTAACTCCCCCCACCTAGTGATTGCATTCCGTACTTTATTAGGGTTCTCTTTGTTTTCCACGTATTGATAAAAACATCAAGTACTCCTTCTATGTCAAAATAATTGTCACTCTCTAGTTCAAAAGTGAACTAGAGAGTCACAAATATTTTAAGATCAAAAGAGTAGTACTTTGAATTAGAAAGTGACAAATATTTCGAGATAAAGAAAGTATTACTTACTATGACTCAAAGTGTTCGTATGTATGCCTGCCTGATTTCCGTATAACGCGAATCAGCTCAGTTGTTTGAAAGAGTTGGACTGTGACTCAGTTGATTACTTGATTTGCCATGTAATAAAATAACTTAATCGTAACGCCATCTAGAGAACTGGATTTTAAAGTCGTAATTTTAAATCAGGAGGGAGTAATAATACTGCTCCTAGTACTAAATAGTGACAAAAGAAGCGTCACCATTGCAGTTGCCCAAGTCGTATACGCAACCAGGTTCATTGAATTTTAGCAGGATTCATGGCGAAGATTTGACTCAAAGTACCTCCAGCATACGCAAGCAACACGCTTGTATAGGAATGTTTTTCCAGGTGGAAGAATAACCTCACAAAGTCCACCCTCTCCATCCGTCCGTCCATACCGCGTGGCAGCCATGATGATGATGATAAATCCATGGTGGGACGCGAGTGGGGCCAGGGTACCATGGGTCAGCCAGCCAGCCAGGCCGTCCTTTTCTCTGCTTTGACTCTCGCAACACCACCAAATCCAATTTTAATCATGCTATCATACACGTAGGTTAGAAAATGAGATTTGGAATGAGACCTCTCGAGTTTATTACTCTTTCCATCTAGAATCTCTTGTCACTCATTCAAAACTAAACTAAAAAGTGACAAGTAATAATTTGAGTTTTTAAACTAAAGAGTGTCAAGTAATTTGAGATGAAATGAGTATGTATTCGCTCCATTCTCAAATATATAACGTTTTGAGAACAAAAATTAATTCTCAAAACAACTTATATTTTAGAGACGAAAGGAATAATTTGTAATAAGAGATGTAACTTTTTTTCTTCTACTAAATACTCTTTCCATTCCAAATTACTTGTTACTCTCTAGTTCATATTTGAACTAGAGAGTAATAAGTAATTCGAAATGAAAAGAATTAATATCATTTGCTTAAAAAACGGAATAGTTAGAGACGTCAACTTGTCGTTGAAGTGAAAAGAAAGAGCCAAGAGAAAAAAAAAAACTGAACAAAAGCAAAAAGAGCAAGACCTCTCTCAAGAAAAGAGCAAGACCTGTGCAGTGCTCGATTTACAATTGCAAGAAAAAAACCCTCCCCAGACACTGTTTCTCACCTCCAAAAAAGCTTTGAGGTTTGAATGGGAACGGGTGTATAAAATAGTAGGCTTGTTTTTTCCCCTAAATTTTTCAAAATTCGTCCATGACGCTATACGCACCGAATAAATTCTTTTTTTTTCCCGGAAACCCGACTCGAGCATTGCCGGTACACTGCGGATTAGATACTCTTGCATATCAGAAAAAGAAGTGTTAGGTCCCACCTTCAAGAGAAGAGACATTCAAGTGTCACGTGTCCTGCAGTTTCGGACCCGCCTCCCTGCTGAGGATGGCTCCGTACTACCACGTGTCCTGTACCTCCGGATCCGCCTCCTTGCCGAGGATAGCTCCAGTGTTGCCACGTGTCCTGCAGCTCCGGACCCGCCTCTCTACTAAGGATGGCTCTGGTGCTGCCATGTGTCCTACAGCTTCGAACCCGCCTCCCTAGTACGAGTAGCTCCAGAGCTACCGCGTGTCTTGTGACTCTGGACTTTTCCTTTTCGGTAAGGAGGGTTCCAAAATCTCCGTCTGTCCAAGACGGAGTGGGCATTCAAGATCATAAATTAGTCTCTTCAAGACTAGGTTAATGCGTCATTAACTCCGCACAACGGGATCTTCAGGCATAGTAACGTCGCCATCATGACACGTTAATATGCAATTAAATGAGTATTAAGTGCTTTAGATCATGTATAGGGTGTTTAATAGTCTGAGACCACCTGTCGGGTCCTGATGAAATTGTAAAGTACCGGACCTTAGCATATAAAAGGACTGAATAGTCGCGAAGGACAAAACAAGTTGGACAAGCTACACAGGAGACACCTAGACACACACAATACAACACACAAACTCTCATAGACGTAGGATGTTACGCTCCGGCTGCTCGAACTACATAAATCTCTCGTGTTCACTCTGATCTTAGTTTTTGAGATTTCACTCCGCCTAAAAAAGAACCTTCGCAGACTGTTCTGACTAGAAAGTGTCGTTGCTATATTTTTACAAGCATGATCAAAATCTGCTAAACAAGAATTGAAGCAAAGGTCAATGAGGAAATAAAGAGTGTCTAAAAAAAGCAAATAAAGAAATCGTGCGAGCAGTGGAAGCAACCGACCCGAGGAGGTGGGTGAAGTAACCAGGGTGAGAGCAGAGGAACAGTAGACTACTAGCTTGGCTTTGGCTGGGCTAGTGCCGGGGTTGAAGCAAGAAAGCAAGCAGTCAAGCACCAACTCCTCTCTCTCTCTACTCTCTCCGCCACTACACTTACAAACAACGAGGTGGCTCACCGCTCACTCCACTTCCCCCTTTCTCTCACTGTCTCACAGCTTCCAACAATTCCATTCCCAGCTCCGCCTTTTCTCCTCCTGCTCCCCGTCCACCCCCTCCCGAACCATTTGAAAAAAATCGCCGCAGAACCGTAGCCGAGTTAGATAGAGGCAAGAGGTCTTCCTCCGGTCTCCCCCAAATCCATCACGCGTAGATCCCCCATTTCTCGATCCTTTGCTGTGCAGGGCGGGTTGGCCTCGCTCCGGTTTCCTTGCTCGCCGGCCAGATTCGGGATCCGCCGCCTGCGAGTTTGATACGGATACAAGGTGTTCTTGGTTTCTCACGAATCTTTGATTCTTGATCGGTTCTTTTGTGCCGGGGGTGGTGCGGGACTGCGGTGGTCTGCGTGGCATGGGGTCCCCGCTCAGGGGCGTTTCTTCAAGCACCTGGTGGGCGGCGGCCTAAGATGCAACGGTTGTTGCCCCGGGGGAGGCGGCATGTTGTGGGGGACCGTTTCTTGCCGCACGGCGTCTGCCTGCTGATGCTGCCGGTCGGCCGGATCCCTCGGCGACGGGCATTGGGGCGCGGGCTGGGTGCTGTTCCGCTAGGGTGGTGAGCCAGCCATGGGCAACAGCACGTCCAGGGTCGTTGGCTGCTTCGCGCCGGCTGGTAAGGCCGGCGTCGACCTACAGTTCCTCGAGCCGCTCGACGAAGGGCTTGGCCACTCCTTCTGCTATGTTCGCCCGATGGGGGTGATTGCAGACTCCCCGGGGATCACGCCGTCCAACTCAGAGCGGTACACGCTGGATTCCAGCGTCATGGACTCGGAAACCCGCAGTGGGTCCTTCCGGCAGGAGGCCGTTGAGGACCTGGCCGCGGCAGGGCTGCAGCGGCCTGTCAGGAGCTTATCTGAGACCACATTCCGGACCATATCTGGGGCCTCGGTGAGTGCCAATGCATCCTCTGCCCGGACAGGCAACCTGTGTGTATCCCTTGCTGTTGAACTGCAGGAGCCTGCGGCTGCATTCGAGAGCACCGCCTCATTCGCTGCCGTGCCCTTGCAACCGGTGCCACGAGGGTCAGGGCCACTCATTACCTTCTTGTCGGGGCCGCTAGAAAGAGGGTTTGCATCCGGGCCACTGGACAAGGGTGCTGGCTTCATGTCTGGGCCACTGGATAAGGGAACCTTCATGTCAGGTCCGATTGATTCTGGCAACAGAAGCAACTTCTCGGCACCTCTTTCGTATGGTCGAAAGAAGGCTGGTTTCGGACACCTTGTACATAGGATTAGCGGACCGATGAAAACTGCATTGTCCAGAACATTTAGCAGGAGCTCACACGGTTCTGGTTGGGTCCAAAAGTTTCTGCTGCATCCTATGTCACAACTGGCCCGGTCAAGGGACGCAAAGAGCAGATCAGAAGGTTCACAAAATGGGTTCGAAACTGGACTACCTGAACCTGAATATAATGTGACGAGGAACCTGCAGTGGGCTCATGGAAAGGCGGGGGAAGATAGGGTCCATGTTGTGCTATCGGAAGAGCAAGGATGGCTGTTTATTGGAATTTATGATGGTTTCAGTGGTCCGGATGCACCTGACTTCCTCATGAGCAACCTATACAAAACCATTGATAAGGAATTGGAGGGACTGCTCTGGGTCTATGATGATACCGCTGAAAGCAGTGATCATGTACCTACTCGTGGAGATGGTCAATCGGATGCTGCTTCTCTGGACACACCTTGTGGTGATATCAGTGAGATCCAGATTGAGAACACGAAACGAGATCAACTTGGTAGTTTTGAAAAACAAACTGTATCAGCTGGGAAGGACTCCGATGAAAGTTCTTTGCAAGGTCAGCCAAACTCTGCCAACAGTGAACAGAAAGATTTGGTGACACAGGTTTCAAGTAGTCAGGAGTTGGACGCTGATGAAATAGTAGAGGAAACGGCTGGAACTGATGTGGGAAATAATCTCCAAAATAGAGATTCCAACAACTCGAAAACAGGTGTTTCAAGTGCAGATGTAAGCATGAGCTGCAGGTGTACAATGGAGAAGAGGGTTGGTTGCAATCAAGATGCCAAATTGTTGAAAGAAAGCAGAAAGAGCAAACGACTTTTTGAGTTACTTGAGATGGAGTTGGTAGAAGAATATAATAGGAATATATCTAAGTTGTTACCAGAGGGAAGGAAAATGCAGAGTTTGCCTAACATACGGGCTGATACTGCAGACGAATGTTCTAGACATGCATCAGGGCTCTCCAGTTATTCTTTGTCAGCAACAGAAGAGTGTTTAGATTATTCTGAAGGTCCTGGAAGTTCAAGACATGGTGATAGTGTAGTTGGCATAGATCCCAAAGATTGTGGTGAGTGTTCCGTTTCTACATTATCATCCAGGCACAAGCATATCACAAGAAAATTCTTATTTGGGTCAAAGCTAAGGAAGATGTACAAAAAGCAAAAGTTATTACAGAAGAAGTTTTTCCCATGGAACTATGATTGGCATCGAGATCAACCTCATGTAGATGAAAGTGTTATTAAACCTTCAGAAGTCACTAGGAGATGCAAGTCAGGACCAGTAGATCATGATGCGGTATTGAAGGCGATGGCACGGGCCCTTCAAACAACAGAAGAAGCATACATGGAAATAGTGGAGAAGGAGCTTGATCGAAATCCGGAGCTTGCATTGATGGGTTCATGTGTCCTTGTAATGTTGATGAAGGACCAGGATGTATATGTTATGAATCTTGGGGATAGCAGAGTCATTTTGGGACAGGACAATGATCAGTACAACAGTTTGAATTTTTCAAAAGGAGATTTACAATATCGAAACAGGTCAAGAGAGTCACTTGTCCGGGTCGAACTTGATAGGATATCAGAAGAGTCCCCGATGCATAATCCTAACAGCCACCTAAGCAGCAATACAAAAACTAAGGAATTATCTATATGCAGATTGAAAATGAGAGCAGTACAATTATCAACTGATCACAGCACAAGTATTGAGGAGGTAATGGTTCTATTCTTACTCTGATTCCTTACTGGCATCTTGACATAATACAGCAGAGAATTGGCACTATGTGCTAGTATTTTTTATTGCCAGGGCCCAACATTTTATTGTTTCAGCACCTAATTTCTTACTAGTTTGATGTGCTTCACCCTGCTGTTGCGGTGTTACCAGATCCCTAGATTTTTTAGTGCCGTCTTGATGTACTTTTGGTCCTGTGCTTTACCTCTGCATTACTTATTTTGGAATGGTGTCCCATCAGTGCTGTTGATTACATCTTTCTGTAAATGAAATCAGGTGCCTTTTCTCTAATAGAAATGTCTTTGAAGGAACTCAGATCTGGATGTGGTAGTAGAAAAATATGTGAAATCAATTGTCTTTGTAATATTTTTCTTCATTCCTTCTCAGAACAAATCCTTTAATGACTCATACATGGCTCATACATTCATATTTAAGATTTCTTGCAGAAAAATTTGACTTAAACTCTAATACACTACTTACTATGATTTAATCAGTCTCAATTTGTTTCATGGTTATGGTCTTCAGGAAGTCTTGAGGATTAAAGCTGAACACCCTGAGGATCCTCAAGCTGTATTTAATGATAGAGTTAAAGGACAGTTGAAGGTGACCAGAGCATTTGGTGCAGGCTTTCTAAAGGAGGTAGCTTCGCAGAACCTTATATGTGTATGCTTGATAATTTATCCAACTCTTTATGCCAATAGTCTGTCTTTATTTTTATGATGAGGTGTAATGTGCCTGTCATGCAGGACTACCATATCCATGATTTGTTTCCCCCTTGTTTGTTGTGTTGTGATGAATGATGGGAACTGGGTCTGTGTTTACAGGGGGTTTGATAAAGCCTCATAAACTGCTAAATTCTCGTACTCTTTAATGCTTACACCACACCAGGAAGAGAGTGAGATATGGGACTGTGATCATCGATGCATAGCATCTCTAATAGTTGGCTTAATGCCATAACTCCCTATTTTCTTTCATTATGATTTGAAACTGTTACATCCTGGTTAATATGGTGTTGGTATTGTTATGAATATTGGATCTTCAGATCTTGTGTTATTGAGGAGGCCGGAGACCTCTATAAATAGATGTACAGGATGACAAATATGCAAAGAAGTCCCTAATACATCATCTAATATAATATGACTATTATACCTCTAACCCCCCTCAAACTCAAGGTGCATCAAGAACATGGAGTTTGGAGAGATAAAAATCATGCTAAGGCCACAAAGATAATCCAAAAGGTGGTCCCACTCTGCAGAGTGCAAACGTCGATGTAGATGAAGCAGCAAAACAGGAGCTGGCAAAACTGGCACGCGCAGCTGAAGACGAAGCCAGTCAAGCTCCCAAACATGCTGCGAATCACGCTGACGAGGATTAGTACCATCCAGAGATCGTCCATGAGCACTCTCAGAGTCATAAACCATACATATGTAGATGCATCCGAGGAGCCCAATCACGGCTATTAGTGCAATTGAAAAGCACACCGCATAGCTGGAATTCTGACCGAAGGAGAAAGTCATCATGACAAAGATGACAAAAACGACAAGATGCAAACATATGCAGCGTCAGGCGACGGCGAGAGCGCACCAAAAGCGGTGCAGGCAGTTTTTTTTTTTTTTTTGAATTTCTAAGTAAATCCTTAGCTAATCAAACGGCGGCCCAAGAGCTGACACGCCAAAGCCCATGACACTGACATCAGCACGACGTCACACTAACATCAGCATCGGCCGTTTTTTTAGCTCAATGGATAATTGGAACCCTAGACTTTGAGACATGGGCTCAACACGCGCCGCCGCCGAAACAAAAACCACAAGTCTCGAGCAGAGCTCCCGTGACCTTACGGCCAGGTGCAAAGCACCGACAAGCCAGAAAATGGCCACGAGCAAGATCAAAACCATGGCCGCGGCAGGTGCAAGCAAACGCAGGCTGGCGACAACGTTTCACCACGAGGTTGAAGCAGCGCGAGGCCTTCGAGAAGGAAGTCGTCGTCTGGCACAAGCTCGACCTGGCCAGAGGGCTAAGCTACCTGCACTCGCAGAAGATCGTGCACCGCGACGTGAAGGCGGAGAACATGCTGCTGGACCGGAAGCAGCGGGCACTGAAATCGCGGCCGAAGAGAAGTGTCGTGAAGAGGAAGACGCGGGCGACAAATCGGGGCCAGCGGCGGCAATACGAAGCCGCGTTCAACGCGAGAGACCGCTGCCTGGCACGCCGGCGGCGGCGTCCGCACGGAGGAGGTGGCCTCACCTGCAGCCCGACAAGCGCTTCCACGACGACCCCCACCTCCTTCTGCTGCCCTGCAGGACGGGAGGAGAAGGAAGTGGCCGAGAAGTTGATGAGGTCGGACGCGTTGAGGAAGACGAAGAACTTGCGGAGGAGCTTGACGTCACGCGCAGGCAAAGCACACGACAACGGGATCGACCGGCGGCGGCGGCATCAATCGGCACACCTCACGAAGAGGAACCGCCGCCGCCGAAAAACAAGATTAGAGTAGTAGATCTAAAATCTAGCTCTGTATACCATGTTATGAATATTGAATCTCCAGATCTTGTGTTATTGAGGAGACCGGAGACCTCTATAAACAGATGTACAGGATGACAAATATGCAAAGAAGTCCCTAATACATCATCTAATATAATATGACTATTATACCTTTAACAGGTATATTGTTGCCTGTAGCACCTAGGTGTCAAGGCGGTGGCTAGGCACCTAGCCTTACCTTGTAACCATGCAAAGGGCCAGGTTTTGCTCTTGTGGTCAATAAATAAAGACTGACATTTTTTCTTAATTGTGTGGTAATCTTGCTAGTGCTTTCTGAATTTATTAACTAAGGTTCCAAATGACCACTCTTTTGGAATGCACTATAGACTATAGTACTACTCTGATTAGTTTCATTGGGCAAGATGATTCTGTTGCAGCAGTTTTTGATTATTTTCTTTGCCTGTTGCAGCCAAAATTCAACGACATTCTACTTGAGATGTTTCGTGTTGACTATGTTGGAACGTCACCCTATATCAGCTGCAACCCTGCTGTACTTCACCATCATCTCTGTGCAAATGATCGGTTTCTTGTCCTATCCTCAGATGGATTATACCAATATTTCAGCAATGATGAGGTTGTTTCGCATGTTTCATGGTTTATTGAAAATGTACCTGAGGGAGACCCTGCACAATACCTTATAGCTGAACTTCTTTGCCGAGCAGCCAAAGAGAATGGTCAGTTCTGCATTCATATGTTTTAGTATGTACCAAGATTCAAATGGTGTATTCATGAATCGTAGTCATTTTATCACTGTAGTCAGACCACAGTACCCTTATTCAGAGCTTTGTGTACCTGAGTATACTCAAATCCTACATAGCTGTCAGATACTGCATGTTTTAACTGCTTACTTAAACTTGATGCTATCATTCTGAAAGTTTTGTTGCAGTGTTGCTCATAGCACATAGTCACCCTTTTTGCTGCTAGGAACACTAGACTTGATAACTTCTTGGTGTTTGGCCTAATTTAGTTTGCTTCCTTTTTACGATGTTGGTACTGGATGATAGTTGCTTCATTAATGTCAAAGTTGTTGAATATCTGAACATGATTCATATTATTTTTTGTTGACACTGAGCATGTCCCTGTTTTCCTTTCATGGATTTGAGTTTCTTTAAATATCATATATGTGTCTGTTAGGAACTTGTGCTAATGTTAATGGCACTAGAGGTGTTAAAAAATCTCGTTGAGTTTTGAACTTCAGATGTTTCACCTCATATAGTAGTGGTACACTCTTCAATTTTTTTGGTGGCATTAATTTGGACATAGGATAAGTATATCTAAGAATTGACCTTTATAAAATTATGGAAGTACTTTTGAAATTTGGATTATTGTTTAAAACAGTGATGTATTTATAGGAGTTCTTCATCTGATTAATAACTCTTTTCTTTATGTATTGAACAACGCACACAGGGATGGATTTTCATGAGTTACTGGATATCCCTCAAGGTGACCGGCGCAAATACCATGATGATGTTTCTGTTATGGTAATCTCGCTTGAAGGTCGAATTTGGCGATCTTCTGGTTGAATGTCTAGACATTGACTTGGTCTGTTCCTTGCAGCCTCATTTAGCGTAGTTAGTCCTGAATCAGGAAAGACACCATTGTCTTGTTTTTGTCTTAGTTTTTCTTTTAACTATGTTCAAATTTTCGTCTGGCAATATGTGCCCTTTCTGTCTTCGACATTTTGGATTCGTGGTGCATGCTTGACCAGTACGATTTGAGGTATACATGTTTTCTCTTCTTTTATTAGGAAGAAAGGTTCATTTTGGGGCTGATTACTTTTCCCGTTGTCCGTATTAGTTTATTTTTGTGTTGTGGCAGCTATTTGTTGTTTTTTGCTTTTTTTTCCTTTGTTTAAAAGAAAGGTTGATTGCGTTTGAGAAAAAGGAGGTAAAGTAGGCTTGAGTTTGTGCTATCCATGTAACAAATTCCACTAGAACTGAAACCGATAGTAGGCATTACCACAGAATTCCATTTAATATGGGTATTGGAGTCTCTATCTAAGAGCATCTTATGCCATTCATTTGCACTGTATCTATTGTCCTACTTTGGCTATTTAATCTGTAATGCGACAAGGTTTGTCCCAAGTAAGGTTTAATCACTATATGTGCTGAGTGGAGATAATGCGCCGAAATCATACATGATGGCATCATAGTGTTTGTTGCACTCAATCTTATGATAACCCACTTTTTCCATTCATGGGATGGGGTATGAAAGTTCTGTGGTGTCGTTATGGTATTGTGATTTGGGTCACGGAATATATGGTTCCACCAAACTCTGTTGGGAGCCTTTTTTTTTTTCCTTAATTCTTTTCTGAACCATGTTCACTGGAGCTTTCAGCCATTGGATTCCCATGAATTAGATGCTGGAAGGTTCACATTCGAGGTTGAAACTTCGAAATTCCTGACGCAGTGTGGAATTGTGATCTTATCTATGTTGCTTTACATTTACACGGTTTGTCTAGAATATGCAGAATATAAAACTAAGTGGTGTTAGCTGTGGAGGGTTTGCTCTTGCGTTTAGGCTACATAAGATTACATTTGTGAGATGAGCAGTGGCAGAACGAAATGTCGATGAAAGGAGTGTCAAACCCTATGGGGCCTTCAAACCCCCCAAAAGGATCTTTGACTGTGTCCCTAATTACTGCAAAACCTTGGATATTCTGCTCAAATTTACCCCCCCCCCCTTTTATTCACCGCCACTTAATTTAAAAATGAATTAAATGGTGATAAATAAGAAGAAACGGAAACCGTACTCTGGTTGTGAGGTTGGCCATGGAACCACGATCACGCTCCGGAATTGAGAAGGGATATATGAAATTCTCTTCCATTTCCCGGCTTTGCGCGTTCAAACGTGGTACTCATCTCAGATTCAGCTGTTTCACACGTTGATATCTTTCATAAGAGATTAGTCATGCCGTGCAGTTAGTCGGTTGTCTTGGTACCTTTGTTAATGGTGCCACAGATTCGTTGTTGATAAATGGAACAATTATCCCAGTAATCTATTTGTCATATTGCTGGCTCTAACATTTTTATACGGACCTAACTCGTCGGTACAAATCGTCATGCCTGCATTTTTTTATGCTGCCGGCGAAACATGGACGTGTGTCGCCATGACCGTTAGTTGAATGCATGTTCTCAGCATGGACTGCTGATGTTAGCTACTTTTCATTCTTCGTCTCTTGCGCAATGGGAAATATCTTGAGAGAATTAAAATAATCGTCCAGGCTTTATTTCATCTGTACCAAAGCATATACTCTCTCCATTTTTTTTAAAAAAATTATAGTTTTGTAGTTCATTTTTGAATTATAAAACGATAATTAAATGATAATTTTTTTGAATGGAGGGAGTACATTCACATTACCACTTGATCATCAAAGATGAAATATACCAAAGTCAAAATACACGCCTTGCCTACCCAACCTGCTACATGCTTCGTTGTTACAAAATACAATTTACTGAAGAAGCCTGCGAATCTGCGATGATCATAGGATGACGCATCCGGGCTGCGCCTCCTGGCAGTAGACGACGCCGCCCGCCCACGGCGCCACAGGAGGCGGACGGCAGCCACTGCAGCCGGCGCAGCAGTGCGGCTTCTTGGGCTCGTCGGTCGGTGGCTTCTTGGCGGCGTCATCGGGCTTCTTGGGCGGCTCGGGCTCTTTCTCCGGGCCGACGGTGAGGACCACCGGCGTGAACTTGGCCTTGCGCAGCGCCTTGGCCACGCGGATCACGTCCACGTCGCCGACCACCGTCAGCTTCTCGCCGTCCATCGCCATCGACTTCACCCCTGCCACGCGCAGCATAACCAATGCATCAACTTTCACCACAAGTACAGAACTCGCAGTCGCAGTATTATCAACCGTACGCAAATTCTTGTAAATAAACGTAAACCGTGCTTTAATTTATTACCGCGGAGCTTGGCGACGGCGCTCATGGCCTGGGCCTTGCACGTGTCGCCGACGGCGTCCACCTGGAGCACCATCTTCTGCAGAAGAGCAGCAGATGGATTGGACAACAGCACAAAGTTAGTGAAAATGAAGTGGAGATTAATCAGAAAGAAATGAAAAGGAAGACGGATTTGATTGGACGGAGATGGCAGAGGATTAGTTGCCTACCTTGGACATGGCGAGGAGGAATCGAGACACGGATGCAGGAGGAAGGCGGAGGCTTTGTTCTTCTCTAGTTTGGCTGCTCGGTTACAACTCAGACATGACGTGCTGCAAATTGTTTCTCTTCGTCGTCTCTCTTGTCTGGTTGAGATACATATTATTGCACAGAGGTCAACCATGTGTTAGTTCTTAGGGTTGACTAATCTAGACATAATCTAATCGGGATACTAATCTAATTACTCGGGTTGAGGTCTTAGTCAACTATCATCGACAAAGTGGTAATCAACCAATCTAATTGCAGTAATAAATGGATGAAATTAACCGAGAAGATTAGGAGAGATTGAGGCGTACCTTCATCCGTGATGATGTGGTTTGTCATGGTGACAAAAGTGAACGATGATGGAGGCGTCGTTGATGCTGGGGACAGTGCTGGAGGCGTCGACGATGTGAGTGACAGAGTGCACGGAGCGGTAGGAGAGAGGTTCGCATAGATGGCCTTTCGTCTCACTTCCCGTAGAAGCCGATCAAAGGCCTTAGGTGGAATGTGGGTTAGTTAGAATAGCCCCTTCACCGATCTAACTAATCCCCTCTTATACTTATACGAGCGTGAGAGAGAGCCACCGATCCAGTCGGTTGGTCGTCCCTGATCAGGACGTGGGAAGAGTGGACTCGGTGTGGGGTGGGACCAACACGTACGTGATCACTTCTAACATTCCTCCTTGATCACGGAGCTAAAAGCTTACTAACTTATTAGATTACTTACTTATTTACTTAACTTAATGTATACTCCCTCACGCTTCGATATAAAAGACACAACACATCAAAACAACCATTTGCGCACTGCTTGACTCGAGGATCATGATATGTCTCATTTAGAAATAACCTTATATTTAGTTTGGTCTCTTAGTATCCAAGATAGTTCACGGGTTTCCACTTAAGACTCATGCATGCTATGTGTTCTCTGAACACTTAGGTGGAAAACCTTTTGTAAACGATACCGCAAGCTTTCGCTTGATTCTTTTATCCTCGTCAATAATTGTGATCCTGAATATTATCTTTCACAACACAAAACTTAATGTCGATGTGCTTGACAGTTTCACTCGACTCATTGTTTTGAAATTATGATACTACAAACTTATTATTATAGTATTTCTTAAGTGGTTCGTGCTGTCGACCACTCTTAAAAACCGGACAAAGCTTTGTATCGCCTGCTTGTTGGCCTCATCATGAATAATAAAGTTCGTCACACATTTTGGACGATGCAATGACTATTTATTTGGAGTGGTTCCATGAGATAACTCCATTTGCAAAGGTGGATGTGTAAGTTAACGTGGAAATCTTAAAATCCACACAATTTGTGAAACTAAAACCAAAAAGCTCACTTCGTTAAGTGAGTTTTGAATTATAATATCTTAACATGAAGCTTTATGTGCATTGCACCTTCTTAAGTTAATTTTTAAACGTCTTCTAGTGCTCAACCACTAGGATGACTTAATATCTCTGCCAAGTATCCCAACTAAACTTTAAGTCAAGGTAAACACTTACTCGAGCATACCTTAAGCTTCCGACAGCAGAAGCGTATGGAACCGAAACTCATAAGATCGACCAATCATTGGTTTCCAAAACATACATAATTCTTAAACTTATCATCCTTGACTATATAAACAGACGAATTTTAACACTCCCTTATTATGATCATGGTGAATTTCTAATTCCTATCTTGTAGGATTGTTCACCTAGATCCTCCTTTTATGGACAAAATATCTTAATTTCCTATGACTGATTTGCATTATAACTTACAAGCAACGTACCATGTACATCCAACTTAGCATACATGTGAGTGTTCTTCTCATACTACCTGAAAACCCAAACTAACTTATAGTCTAATAGATATTAAGATACATTTCTTAATGTTTAATTGAATCCATGAATGGATTTCTCTGAAGAGTATCACATCGTTGATGGTAATAGACTTAAACTGAGTTACTTTTACTATTTTTATGCTACCGATGAAAGACTAACAACTTGTGGTGAATCATTAACGAAAAATGTTAATAAATTCAGCTACAACAGGTAGAGAGAGACAATTCAACCTCGCATCATACCATACTCCCCCTGATCATGTCATCTTACTAATGATAACATGTCTTATTTGACTAAATTGAAGATAATCAATAATTTATTACTTATTGTTTTTAAAACTAAACTTAATAATGTTTTGAGTTACTTTTGTCTTAACGGGACTACCTCATATGAAAAGGTTAATGAGGTTTACGCCCTGTCCACAATATACAATGGTGTCTAAATCGATAATATCTAATACCTTAACTAACATACACCATTTTGCTTAGATAATTTTGGGGTATTCAATTCTTTCTTGTATAAAAACTAAGTCAATACTAATAATACATGTTCAATGTCTTATTTTGAATATGAAACGTCTTAATGAGGGAGAAACTAATCGATGGAGAAAACTAATTCAATTCTCCCTATCGAAATATGGTATTAATGACAATGCTATAATTTCAAAATTGTTTCGAGATCGATTCTAATGCGCTTCTCTTAATACATCAGTGGTCACTGAACTTGTCTGGATGAGTCATCTAGGTCCATGAACTTTTGAAGTGCATATTTAGGTCCATAAACTTGTTAAACTGTGTCATCTGGGTCCAAAATACCAAAATTTCCCCTATATTTATTAACAAAACTGTTACTTAATCTTTATATTTCATATTTATCCTATCCCAAAATCAGTTTTTTTAGCCTCCAATACGAATTATGATAACAATGTTGATTTTGAAGAGAACAAATATGAAAAATAAAGCTCAAGTAACAATTTTGTTAATAGTCATAGGGGTATTTTCGGTATTGTGGACCCATATGACACATTTTAACAAATTTATGGACCTAAATATGCACTTTAAAAGTTTATGGACCTATATGACATACCCATACAAGTTCAAGGACCACTGATGCACTTTACTCATACTAAAATTATCATATAAGGATAAATGTAATAATTGAATGTGCTTAATCATAATACTAAGACCTCAATGAGGTACTTATTGTCCAAATATGAATGCTTAAGACAAATTGCCTATAATAAGGGTACATAATAAATCCTAAGTACAAACCTATAACTTAGAAGAAAAACACATCTTAGGCTTCAACTTTAGCTTCATGATCATAACGACTTCAATAATCATTCCACTATTCTTATGATCTTCACTTATCTAATTCTTGTCTTAAGAATATGAAAAAATGCATCTTAGTTAAACAATCGAATAGATTGAAAGTAATCTTAACCAATGACCCAGCAATTAAAACTCAACTTACCTTTATCATTCTCATGATTGATAAGCTTAGTAGCACGATGAGACTTAATGTGCTCTTCTTCTTGAACGCATACATCAATGAGTTTCTTAAGATCCCACTGCTTAGATTGAGAGTTGTAACTCATTATAAGGTGCTCAAAATCATCTTGAAGTAAAGCAAGAATGAGGTTGAAAAGAAACTCATCTTTCAACCCCGAATCTAATAGCTTAAGTTTAGCAGCAGTGTTTCACATACTAAGAATGTGCTCACACACACTTCCTCCATTATGCTTCTGAGTGACAAGTTTCTTAACAAGAGCATGCATCGTAGCCTTGTTGCAGCCAGTTCCATGCTTTTCTATCATAAGGATGTACTCATAAACAGTGTTATAGGAATTTCTCCCCGAACACTCTCAGTAATTGAACCCTTAATCACTTTTAAACATTTCTTATTTGAGATTGATCACTTAGCACGATCTAAATCGAAGCGAAAGTAGTCCTCTTCATAAACTTCCATCCTTTCGATGAAAGACTCCTTAGTTTTCCCATCACGAATAACGGGAATCTTAGGCTCAGTAGGATACGCTCTCATCAGTGCAAAATCTATTTCAGAGATTGCTAAACCAACCTCCAACTTACATCGCCAAGTACTATAATTCTTTTCTTAGATAGTTCTCTGACAAGATAAATCTTAATATCAAATCTGGAATGGAAGATCCTTCATAATAAAACATAACACAACATAAGTAAATGCATGAACATAAACTAAATAAAATCTCATATTTTGTCTTTCACGTTGGTTAATTGACAAATATCAAAACTAAAGATACAATATTTTCGTCTTTCACGTTGGTTACTCAACGAAATTCTAAATGAACTTAAATAATCAAAATAACGTGTTTTGTCTTTCACGTTGGTTACTCGACAAAACACAATATACATATTAACTTAACAGAACAATAACTTAACTTCTAAATAATCTTAAGTAACGTGTTTTGTATTTCATGTTGGTTACTCAACAAAACACAATATAGGAAGTAACTTAAGAGAATGAAAATTTAAATATATAACTTCAAAATAGATTAAATGTGGTAATTTTATATTTCACGTTGATTACTTAGTAAAAATACCATCACTAATAATCTTAAAATAACTTAATCTTTACATTTTAAAATAACAACTTAAAACATAATGAACTAAATTACTTAATCATGACAACTTTATTTTTCATGTTGGTTACTCAATAAAGTTATCATACTAATAATCTTACAACATGATACATTCATTTTTCACATTGGTTACTAAATGAATGCACCATAACTTAATTAACAGCGGAAGCTTAATTCTTAATGCTTAAAAACTTATTTTTTCTCAATTATTTTACTCAATTACTAAAAATACTTAAACATCATCATAATTAATTAAGTGGACCAAAAAAACTTACTCTCATAATAAATACTAAATTACTATAAAGGAATACATAAAACAAATAAACATTATTAAACAATTTCATGTACACTTAAATAATTATTTGAGAACTAGTTTCATTTTAGCCCATACTAAAATTCCTTAATATTCCATTAATAAATGGAAAATTCTCAAAATTACTGAAACTAAAAATTTGCTTACTTAATGATTGTGGCCCAAATAACTGAAAACTAGAAATTATCGTACGTACTAAAACATTTCTGAAATTGGAAAACTTACAAAAATGCTAAATGGACCAAACTTACATTCAACCCAAAAGGGAAAAACTATGGCCCATAACTTATTTATGAAAATCCCTAAGAAATTAAAAACTGTCCCACGCTAGCCCACGCCAGCTCCGCGTAGGCTGAAGCCCTCAACACGCGCGGCCTGGTGCACCACGCATGGCACGCACACTGCAAGCACTCGCCAGCCCACAGCGCACGCGGTGGCGGTCCAAAAGCGGCCCACACCTCCTTAGGGTTTGGCGCAAAAGCACGACAACCATCGGATCCCGATCGGACGACCCAAAATGGTTGAAGTAGAAAATCATCGCTTAATCTTGGCTGTCCATTCCCATCGAATGGCTCACCGTTGATCTCGGGGGACAAAAACGTGGCTGATGCAATTCCAAAGTGAACCCTAATCTCATTTTCCCCGTCTCATTCTCTCTCTTCTCCCTCTCTTCAACCACCCGCACCTCACAACGGATGACGGTGAGCCCAAGGCTCGTTGGAGATGTCTCGCTGTTCGGCACCGCCGAAAGCCGCCGGTGCAAAAGCTTGCCTGATAGCGTGTGAGTGTGGTCACCGAAGTTGAAGATACATGACCACTTAGGGTTAGGATTTGGATATGAGGCTAAGACTTCGGCGACGCCACCATTTTCTTCGTCGGTGAGCGAGCTCACTTGCGGTGAGCACGCCAACATCGATAAAGACATCGCACCATGCCACTTATCAGTAGATCCGACAACCCTGAGTTCGTCAAGGGAGGATTTTTGTGATGACCACCATTGTCGTCAAGCACGAGGACCCGACGATGTCTTAGCTAGTGGTGCAATCTTAGGTATGTGGATTCACACTTAGGTCTTACCTTTTCTTAACTGATTCGGTTCTGAATCTCTGAGATTTCTTCGATATTTATTATCAAAACTAAAACTTTAACTTGTTCCCCTTCTTCTAATTTCTTCGGATTAAACTTAATCAAACTTTAAACCCATTTAGACATGCAGTAGCCTGGCTCTGATACCAATGTTAGTTCTTAGGGTTGACTAATCTAGACAAAATCTAATCGAGATACTAATCTAATTACTCAGGTTGAGGCTTAGTCAACAATCATCGACAAAGTGGTAATCAACCAATCTAATTGCAGTAATAAATGGATGATATTAGCCGAGAAGATTAGGAGAGATTGAGCCGTACCTTAGCCGTGATGATGTGGTTTGTCATGGTGACAAAAGTGAACGATGATGGAGGCGTCGTTGATGCTAGTGACGGGGACAGTGCTGGAGGCATCAGCGATGTTGGAGACGGGGTCAGTGCTGGAGGCATCGACGATGTGGGTGACGGAGTGCACGAAGCCGTAGGAGAGAAGTCCCCATCGATGGCCTTTCCTCTCACTTCCCGTAGATGCCGATCGGAGGCCTTAGGTGGAATGTGGGTTAGTTAGGATATCCCCTTCACCGATCTAACTAATCCCCTCTTATACTTATACGGGCGTGAGAGAGGGCCACCGATCCAGTCGGTTTGCCGTCCCCGATCAGGACGTGGGAAGAGTGGACTTGGTGTGGGTGAGACCCACATGTACGTGATCACTTCTAACACCATGGAGCCTCAATATTCTCTAGTAAAAACCTACATGTAATTGTGATCAAGTAAAACTTACCAGTATAAACATTCGGTACAAAAAAAAGGATAGATAGAAAAAATTGGGAGATATATGGATTTCATATCATGCCTTTGAGGAATCTGGATGCATAGCGATTTCTTGTTCAGTTCAACAATCTGGAAATGCACAGTATCCTGGATTATAATATTGAAATATTCTTACTTCTTGAAACAAATAAAATCGAAATTTTATTTATTATATGATCTATTTTACAAAGGATGTTCCTACTAACTTTGACAGTTGATGAGCATAAGAATTATGTTGATTTTGCAAGCCATGTTGTGAAAAGTGTGTTGGTAATACTTGAAATTCTACATTTGAGACCCAATAATTGTATAGGAACCTCATTTCTCTCGAAAATGACAGCAGCCCGTATCATTTTAGATAGTCCAGGGTCACCAAATTACCCGCGTTGTATAAACAAAAAACCTTCTCTATCCTCTCGTCTGTTCCTCCACAACTATCTCCCAATCTCCAAAACCCTAACCCATCCACCTTCGTCGCCACCATGGGAAGAAGAGGACGGAGGCCCCGCAACTTAGCGACGTTCCACATCTTCCCGCGCGTCGGTGCAGCCGACCCTGACGACTGCGTTTTTTTGTCCGTGTCACAACAATGATTATTTCGTCCCCGGCTTCGTCGGCGAGGTCCCCTTCGACTCTGACCTCACCGTAACACTGCTCTCAGAGTGCGCATGAACATGCAGCTGGGGGTAAAGGCAAGCTCTCAAACTCGAGGGTCTTGCCATTTTGTGTTGATCGTATATAAAGAGTACAAGGCCTGTTGTGCGCCAGCTAGAGAGACGGACATTGGAATCAGATTACAAAAGATAGAAAATATCTGGGGTATTCCTAAATCTACAGCCGGCGCACACCAGAGATAGAAATAGATTACATCTTTCTTTTAATACTCAGAACCTATCTAAACTTTCCGGTGAAGAAGATATTTGCTTGATCTCCAAGTCACCAGCATATGGAAACATACCAGATCACTTGATCTCTAATATCAGTATCATATGGCAACATACCTTCTAGATTCTGAACTGATATTTCATATGATCTTCTAACACCTCCCTTCAACCTCAACTTCCCATGCTGTGGTTGTAATGAAAATTCTTCAACTTTTGCACCAGTAATGGTTTTGCCAATCCATCTGCAATTTGATCTTTTGACGATATAAACTTTACCTGCAAAAGTTTCGTAGCAACCCTTTCTCTCATAAAATGATAATCAATTTCAATATGCTCAGTACGAACATGAAAAATAGGATTTGCTATCATGAACGTAGCTCAAAGATTATCACACCACAAAATAGGTGCTTCCTCTAATTTTGCTCCCAACTCCTTTAAGATTGTTTGTGTCCATATAACTTCTGCAGTTGCATTTGGCAAGGATTTGTATTCAGCTTCAGTACTTGAACGAGATACAGTTTGTATTCAGCTTCAGCTGCAGTACTTGAATGATATCAGATTTGCTCCTAGAAATATAGCAAATCCTCCGGTAGACCATCTATCATCTAGACATCCAACCCAGTCCGCATCAGAGAAAGCATTGACTTCTAAAGAGCTGTCCTTTACAAATTTTATTCCAAAATCAATTATTCCTTGTATATATCTTATGATTCTTTTAACCATTTTCATATGAACAGTAGTGGGACAATGTAGATACTGACATACCTTATTAACAGAGAAGGCCAAATCTGGTCTAGTAGATACTGGAGTGCTCCCACAATACTTCTGTATCTGGTGGCTTCTTTAGTGTCCAACGGTTTTCCAATAAATGCTGAATTCTCTGATGCTGACAAAGGGGTACTTACTGATTTGCAACTTTCCATGTCTGCCTTCCTTATAATCTCAACAACATATTTCTTTTGATTTAGAAGCAGACCATCCTTGTTTTGCGCCACCTCTATTCCTAAGAAGTAGTGCAAGTTGCCTAGATTTTCCAAAGAAAAATCTTCCTTTGGATCGGCTAGTAGAGATTCAATTCCCTGTTGAGATGAGCTAGCAACAATAATATCATCAACAAGTAAATTGTGGTATTACCCTTCAAATAGATGAACAGGGAGGTCCCTTTGATGCCACAAATCCCATCCTTATCAATTTTGAACTTAATTTTGAATACCATGCTCGAGGTGCCTGTTTCAAACCTTAGATAGCATTGTCTAATTTGCAAACATAATCTAGATACGCTGGATTTTAATATTCTGGTGGTTGTGTCATATGTACCTCTTCTTCTAAATCACCATGCAAAAAGGCATTCTGAACATCTAACTGCCTTAAACACCAGTTTTTAGAGACTGCAACTGACAAGACTATCCTGATAGTAGATGCTTTAACGACTGAGCTAAAAGTATCTTCGTAATCAATTTTGTACCTTTGTTTGAAGCCTTTAGCCACCAAGCGTGATTTGTATCTATCAATGATTCCATCTGCAAGTTTCTTAATTTTATAAACTCATTTTGAATCAATAAGATTACTCACCCCTTTCCTTAACACAAGATGCCATGTTTGATTCTTCTTTAGTGCTTGATACTATAGATCCATTGCATTCTTCCAATTTTTGTCTTCTAAGGCTTCCTGCAGATCAGTCGGCTCCCATGTAGCATGAAAAAGACGTACAAAATCATCCCCAATTTTTTTTGTTTTCAAATATTGTTCTGCAGCCTTGTTCTTGGTCTTTCTGTAACTATTGTGTTCGAACTCTCTTGGCGCAGAGAATCCCTCGGCCGTATCTGATCCTCCTCGGGAGCCGCTTGTGTCTGGGGCGTCATCGCAGCGCACGCCGCATCTTCGTGGTTTTCCACGCCAATCGACATTGGTGCTGCGTGCGTGATGTTTGGATTTGGGATCGCGTGCGCTGGTGAACACGCATTCCATGCCGAGCCACGTGTGCACCTGAGAGGAGAGCCGACAGGGAACACGTGTCTGACGCCGATAGGCGGGCGTGCCCACATGGCGGTTGCACCTGGACACTTGGAGGCACTGTAATGGGCCCCGAAGTCTCCTGCACATCGGTTGGGGCCGCCTGCCCCGCACGGAAACCGCATGCAGCAGAATCTGCACCTTCTCCTTGCTCCAGATCTGAAGACGATCTAATTGAACCTTGCACTCCACCTTCTTTGGGATCAGCCCAGATTTTCTGTTCACAACTTTCTCCAAACAATTGATCAGAGATATCTATTAGTTCAGTATGATTATGAAAATTATTCTGTTGATTTTCTCCATTTTGATTTCCTGCAGAGGATAACAAAGTTGGATGAAGGAGCAAAATTTTGGTTTTAGCCGTGCACCTGCCTTGGGATGAAGCTTTTTGAAAGGAAAAATAGTTTCATCAAATATGACATCTCTTGATATGTATACTCGACCACTATCTATTTCTATGTGGCATGCCTAGCTCCGACCAATCTTTATCTTGTGGAACACTTGCTCTGTTGTCCTCTCTAACCCTTGAACAAATTGAAGTGTTTCCAGATAAAGAATTTGCACTCTAAAAGTGCATCTAGGAATCCCTTGTGGATTTTGGTTGATTTATGACAAGCAAATGAGATCCTAACCACATTGTTGAGATGAGCACAGGTACTAATAAGAAAATGAGCAAAGTTCCAAAAAGAAAGGAGAATGAGGAGCAATGCGGAAAAGAGCTCAAGAAACATGTGTAGTAGATCATTATGTATGGAGCGTGTTAAGGAAACACACCCCAAGAGCTCAAGCACAAATAATCTCACACATTACACAAATTTATACAGGGCCAGACTAGTCCGATTGAACACGTACTAGTCCGATATCATTCTGCACAAGATCCGACAAGTCATCACAATGCGGACTTGTCCTCACAATCCAGTTTTTCACTGACCGGACTAGTCCGATATCACCATGGACTAGTCTGATATCTCTCTAACTAGAATCGGACTAGTCCTCCCCAATGCGGACTAGTCCCCAAACACTTCACAAGTTGCATAAAATCGGACAAGTCCAATAACACAACGGACTAGTCCGATATCTTTCTGATGTCAATCGGACAAATCCTATATTATCACGGACTAGTCCGAAAACCCTCTGACCTAAATCGGACAAGTCCTCCAAGTGCGAACTTGTCCCCAAATTCACTTAGGGTTTCACTTATCCGAACAAGTACGATATCCATTGGACTAGTCCGAAGATTTCTAGGACCAAAATCGGACAAGTCCGCTCTCAGCCAGACAAGTCCGATATTTCGGGACACCTAGGGTTTGCTACACGCAGCATGCCGCACTAGTCTGGTGTCCGCCACAAACTAGTCCAATCTTTCTAAACCATAATGGTAACTTTTGGAAACCCCATATAAATAGGTGTACATAACCCATCTTTTACATCTCTCGACCCCTTGCGCCATCACACCTCTCAAGATCCTAGAAAACACCTCTCTCCATGAAATCAAACGCAAGAAAGATCAATCCTTTGAGGATACACTTTGGATCATTGGAGAGACACAGTTCATCACTCATTGAGCTCTTGGTTTGATTCCCTAACACACTCCTGGGGTTTTCATTGTGATCTTAAGAGTGTGTTCTTGGTGGTGTTCATATTGTAATCTTGGGGAGCCCTCAACGTGTGAGAAGGCCCCTTGAATTTGGTTATTTGCCCTTTGTGATTAGTGAAGAGGATCGGCCTCTGTTGCGATCCGACGAGGGTAGGGTTGGAGAAGACCCGGTCCTTTTGTGGACTCCTCAACGTGGATGTTGGTTGCCTCTGTGGGAACCGAACCACGGGATAAAGGGCCCATGTTCTTATTTTGCGCACATCATTCTTACTCTTCATATCAATCTAGGGTTTCAATCAATCTTGTTCAGTTTACGTTGAAACATTGAATATAAGATTAACTTGTGGTACATCCTAGTTCATTGTAACACTTCAATTACAAGTATATTTCCGCTGCATACATCCTAGGATCAAGATAATCGATCCAATTTGATCAACCTAGTCGGTACACACCCGACTAGTCCGCACTTGATCGGACTAGTCCAATATCTCGAGATTTGATCTGGTTGTTAAGTGTTGCAAGTTCTGACAAAAATCAAAAAGGCCTGTTTACCCCCCCCCCCTCTAGGCCACATTCACACTCATCTCTACCCGGTTCTCAAAAGCATTGCAAAATGTGAGAAATAGAAGGAGAGGAAGTGCAGGACTTCAACGATGCTTCCAATGTGGTAAGACATGACATTTTTGCACGGATTGCTATAACCTTTTAGGTGCTACTTTCAGTGATGAAAAGCAAACAAGTACGAAGCACTTCTCTGCAAATAACAGCAAGAAAAAGTAGGGTTTTACAAGACGCTAATTGGTGAATAGTTTTATCTTCGCACTTCAAGAACTTGGCCTGAGCAATGTGGACATCAAAAGTGACAAAGATGAAGATGATTTGGCAAACTTGTGTTTCATGGTGGGCAAGTCAAGATCAAGTATGGAGGAGGCAGAACACAACAGTGATAATGAAGAGGTATGTCTTACTTGCGAAGGAATATATGATGCTATTTCTCGTGCCACTGTTATAGTTAAGAAAAGACAAAAAAGCTTAGGGACAATGCTGTTAAAATTGAGTCACTAGAATCTAAAATTAATCGATTGAAATATTTGATTCCTAGTGATGATTCTTGTTCCTCATGTGATTTAATATATGAACAATTGTCCTCTCTAAGAAGTGCACACACCTTCACACTTGATAAACTTGAACTTGAAATTGAAAAGAACGAAAATCTTTCTGCACTTAATGATAAAAACTTGAAAGATGATTGTTGTTCTGCAAATGATTTACATTTTTCTACTTGTGACGATCTTGATAAGAAACTACAAGATGGCATGAATGAAATTTCTATATTGAACAATGCTTTACATTCTCATGAAGTCAATATTGTTCCAATTGCAAATTAAAAGGAAAAACTTCATGTGAAAATTGCCTTGATATGTCAAGTAAACTTGATGACATGCATAGGGCATTAGATTGATTTTGTAATGCAAACAAGAACCTAAACTTGCTGTTGAATTCCTCTAAATCTTGCAATAATAAATCATGTTTAGGTTTTGATTCTCATGCTCATTCTAAGGCACATCCACCTAAAATTGTGAAGTCATTAGGAAGTGGTTTGATTGAAACAGTTCCTAAACAAAAGAAGTGGTTTTCAAATCTGCAAGAATGTTGTCTCATTCGGTTTCAAATAAAAATGTTGTTTGCTCATCTAGACATGAACACAAAGTTAAATTTCATTGTACCTACTGTGATGGAGATGATCATGTCATAGATTTTTGTTATAGACTAGCTAAACAACAGAAAAAGAAGAATGATTGCTAGATCTCATAACCTTCATGCAAAATTTGCTGCACATGCTAAACCGAATGATAGGAACATGCAACCTGTGGTAATGAGTCGAAAACATGCAAAGTTTTCTCCCAAACCTACTGTTTTTTGTGCTACTCATGTAACACCTCGTAAGTCAGTAGTTGGGTACAAAAATCCTCAAGCTTTGGCTCATAAACCTGTTGTTTTATCTCAACTTCCGCGTGTTATTCCTGTTGGACATCGTGTAACTCAGTACTGGGTTCCTAAATGCCTTTTGACTAGCCCCATTATTGAGTCATCGACGTATTGTGCTTCATTAGAAGGAGAACATTTGAATTGTGGATTCAAGTTGCTCACGCCACATGACCGGTAACAAAGAATGGTTCTTCTCCCTCTCTTTTGTGTCACGTGTAGAGAATTTTACTTTTTTGCCGATAATTCTTCAACTCCTATAATTGCTAAGGGTTCGGTTAGAGTAAATGATCACTACACTTTGAAGGATGTGTCACTTGTCAAAAATTTGAAATACAACTTGTTTTCTATTTCACAATTGATAGATGAAATCTAGAAATCATTTTCAATAAAAATTGCTGCAAAGTTGTAGGTTCAAATAGTGAGCTTATTTTTAACATGTCTCGGTTTGGAAGAGTTTTAAAGCTGATTTCGATATGTATTCTTCTAAGCATAGGTGTCTAGTTGCTCATTATTCAAAAGACTTATATTTTTGGCATCGTAGACTTGGTCACGTAGGCTTTGATCATCTCATGCGTGTTAGTGCTCTTGATCGCATATATGAGCTGCCTAAGCTGAAAGGGGACAAATAAATTGTGTGCTCTTCTTGTAGACATGCTAAGATGGTTGCAGGTTCACATGCTCCTCTCACATGACCATGACAGCTGAACCGGGTCAACTTTTGCATCTTGACACCATAGGACATTCACGTGTTCAATCCTTCGAAGGTAAATGGTATGTTCTTGTGATTGTTGATGATTTTTCTAGATACTCTTGGGTTTACTTTATGACATCTAAGAATGAATCTTTTAGTCACTTTAGAACTTTATTTTTTAGATTATCAATTGATCACCCATGACCTTTAAGAGCAATTAGAAGTGATAATGGAACTGAATATAAAAATCAATCTTTTGTGTTGAAAATGGAATAGATCATCAATTTCCTTCAACATATATACCTCAACAAAACGGTGTTGTAGAAAGAAAGAACAGAAACTTAGTTGAGATGGCTAGGACTATACTTGATGAATATCAAATTCCTAGGAAATTTTGGGTTGATGCAATTGCATCTGCTTGTTATGTTGCAAATCGTGTTTTCTTGCGTGCTAAGCTAGGAAAAACACCATATGAGCTTTGGTTTGGACATAGGCCTAGTGCCACACACTTTATGGTCTTTGGTTGCAAATGCTTTGTTAAGAAACATGGTAATCTTGACGAATTTGAAGCTAGATCTATTGATGGCATGTTTCTTGGTTATCCATTTCATACTAGAGGCTACCGTGTGCTTTTACTTGACACTAACAAAATTGTCGAGACTTGTGAGGTTTCCTTCGATGAAGCTAGCTTAGGTACTAGCTCAAATATTGCTGGTCCGGATCGATATCCGTAGGGGGAGAGTATTTTCGTTGAAGATGAGGAAGAAGAGGTGCTGCTGCCCGAAAATTCAGCAGCTAATGACATTGTTTCAGCTCCTCATTTTGATTCACAACCAGCACCGACGACCACCATTGCTAGTCCAGATCATCCTCAAGTCACAAGCTCATCGATTTGTGATGAACGTGAAGAAGAAGAAGAAGCTTGTGAAGTGTCTACTCTCCTCCGAGCCCTCAAAAGTCATCCTCCATAACAAATTATTGGAAGCTTGCACGAACGAGTCACACGGTATAGGTTTTGCGATCCAAACTCTCATGTTCATTTTGCTTTTGTTGCTTCTTTTGATCCCAAAGATATATCACCAAACTCACTAATAAATCTTGGATTATTTCTATGCAAGAAGAGTTAGAAAATTTTGAAAGAAATAATGTTTGGAAACTTGTACCTCCACCTCAAAGTCATTCTCTAATCAGAACTAAATGGGTGTTTAAAAATAAACAAAGTGAGTATGAGGTTGTGATTAGGAATAAGGCTAGGTTGGTTGCTCAATGTTTCACACAAGTTGATGGTCTAGAATTTGATGAAACTTTTGCTCCTGTTGCTAGATTAGAAGCCATAAGAATTGTGTTAGCTTTTGCTCCATCTAAAGGTTTTAAGTTATATCAAATGGATTTTAAAAGTGATTTTCTTAATGGCTACATAGATGAGGAGGTTTATGTCAAGCAACCACCGGGTTTTGAAAATCCAGATTTTCTAATTATGTTTACAAACTGTCCAAAGCCTTGTACGGTCTCAGACAAGCCCCTAGAGCAAGGTTGATAAAACTATTTTTGTGCTTAAGCATGACAATGACTCATTATTCGTTCAAGTGTATGTGGATGATATTATCTTTGGTTGTGCTCCTCATGATCTTGTGTCTAAGTTTTCAGCTATGATGAGTTCATAATTTGAAATGAGTATGACGGGAGAACTCACATACTTTTTGGGGCTACAAATCAAGCAAACCAAGGAAGTTACCTTTGTGCATCAAACTAAGTATACAAGAGACGATCAAAAAAATATAGAAGCATGATCGGTTCACTTTTGTACCTCACGACATCAAGACCGGACATACAATTCAGCGTATGTCTTTGTGCATGGTTTCAAGCTTCCCCACGTACTTCACATCGTCAAACCGTCAAGAGAATTCTCAAGTACTTACATGGAAATCAAGAATTTGACATTTTTCTTCCTTCTTCCTCAACTGTTACTTTGAAAGCTTTTTTAGATGCTGATTTTGGGGGTTGTAGGATTGCTAGGAAAAGTACTTCCGGTGCTTGTCATTTTTTTGGTAATTCACTTGTTGCTTGGTCCTCTAGAAAACAAAACTCAGTTGCACAATCCACAACCAAATCTGAATATGTAACTGCTACTAGTGCTTGCTCATAAATTCTTTGGATTGTTCAAATACTTAAGGACTATAGGGTTGCTCTAGATAGTGTTCCACTGTTCTATGATAACACTAGTGCCATGTGCATTGCTAAAAATCCCGTGCAACATTCGAGAACAAAGCACATTGACATTAGGTATCACTTTCTCCGTGATAAAGTTGAAAAAGGAAATTTTGTGCTTCACCATGTAGATATCAAACAATAATTGGCTGACATTTTCACAAAACCTTTGGATTTCACTCGTTTTTTGTTTCACTCGTAGTGAAATAGGGATTATGCATCCTCATGGCTTAAATTGAGGGGGAGTTTGAAACCTGGGAAGTCTATGTGTGAATCAAAATTTAAAATAATATGAGCATAGTATTTCATACATATATGACTTTGTGATTCCTTTTTACATGCTGAAAATTCTTACTATATTACTCTTGTTATAAATTTTGTAGTTTTTTCCATGACTATTAATTGGAATAATTACTTACACTAAATCTGGTCATGATCGAACTTTCTTTCTGTTTTGAATTTGTTGCATGTTCACAAGTGCTTTTAATAATGAATAACTAATCAATCAATTATCCACATGTTGAGCTTTTATGATCAAATAAAAATAAAAAAAAGATCAAGAGAATATGCATGCATGGCACTTCTTGTTTTGAGATGGCTTATCATTGCAGTTAGATATGAACTTAGAAGAAGTTGTGTATGACTAAAACCATGACCTTAAGCTTCTGATTGTCAAATGACATAGGCTTGGCTTGGTTGGTTAGAATAAGGCAGATGCGACATATAATCTCTTGCAAATGTCATATGACCTGAATTTGTGCTTTGAAGAATAATAAAAACATAGCAACAAGTGTCATGCTTTTAGGTTTTGAAATAGTTAAATTTGTGAGATCGTGACTTACTTAAATTGAAAATTACATTTGATCTCTAGAATGGCCTACACAACTTTATGTATCTCATTGATGTGATAGTATAAGTTACTTGATAGTATGACTTGAATGAGCTTTGTTCTATATGTATATGTCATATTATGCTCATAACAAATTAAAATTTCTCTTTTGTACCTTGTTGAATACATTGTCAAAGGGGGATAAATTGATCACACATTGCACACATTCACAAGTTTTTGGCAAGATTCTTCTCATGGGGAGAATTTTTGTTTTTCCTCTCATTTTATTTCTGATTTACAAAGGGGGAGAAATATTTCGAGAAGAAATTGTTTTCAAAACTTTTCATGTGAATAAGCCAATGTTTGGATTTTAAGTAGTGTTGCCAATGCATTCATCAAGGGGGAGATTGTGAGACCTATGTGTGCTGAATACATTGGCTTTAACGATAAAAGTTTTGAATACTACCAAAACACCTTTTTAACAAGGTACGAATCTAGGCCCGAGCTCCTGCATGGTCCGACAATAGGTCCGGCTTGTTTTGGGTAGCTTCGGCAAGGTCCAACGTACGGTCCGACTTGTTTTGGCTAGGTCCAACTTACTTTGTCTAGGTCTGACACGTTTTGACTAGGTCCGACTTGCTATGGCTAGGTCCGACATGTTTTTGCTAAGTTCAGCGCTATGTCCGATTAGCTTTGGTTAGCTCCGGCGCTATGTCCGACTAGCTTTGGTAAGCTCTAGCGTTAGGTTTTGCTAGCTTTGGTAAGCTCTGGTTCAAGGTCTGGTTAGCTTTGGCATGCTTAAGAGCTTGATCATAGTGGTTCTGCTTTTACTTGCAAATATTTCGAACTTGCTTTACATCTATGAAAAGTATTCTTAGTATTCTTTTACTAAGTTTTTGGTGTGTTTTGGTGATTATAGCTGATATCATCTTGCTATGGTTTGCAACATGCTTATGTGAGGTGCTCACGTAAGGTGTTGTGGTTTTGGAACCAACAAGAGTCAAGTCGAGGACTTGTGCTCGGAAGTATCAGTTGTTTATTCATGTGCAGGTGATGCTTGAGTTCAAGACATGGCTGGTGACAGGATCCATTGAACTAGTATTAGGGAGAAGATGAGGTTCAACAACCAAGTTTGGGAGGATTAGTGGTTGAGTTGATCGGGAGGTCATGCGGCATGTTTGAATCAAGAACAATACATATAAATATATCTTGGACGTCGTTGGAAGGTGTTTGCACGTGTTCAAGGAGTGCATAGACGTGGATACATGGTTCCAAGGCGTGATGAAGAGAAGTGGACGTAAAGAATTGGTCAAAAATGTCCAACCGACGAGGTTATGGACTCATGCTGCGGCTAAGTCAGGTTTGACTAAAATATGGAAAGATTTGAGTTGGTTATGATAGGATTTCGTGTGGGTCACAAATTTGGGTTGTTTTAGGAATGTGGGATACGTTCCTAAGGTGTTTGGAAGCGTTAATATTGCTTCTATCTGCGTATATAAGAGTCTTGAGCAGTTATGGAAAGTTTCAGTTGAATCTGAGTAGAATTTGTGTCCTAATTAGGATTGGGTTGGCCTAAGGGCTGGTTATAAAAGCAAGGGAGGTCAGAGCTTGTGGTGCAAAACTTTGGAGTTGTTCATATTGTGGTTTGATCAATAAAATTCATAGTTTAAAGTAAATTTTGTGCCTTGTTCGTCTGACTTGTTTCAGACAAGTTGTTCTCGTCGAGCTTGTGCACAACACTACCTTGCTTCGGTGGTTTTATCATAACTTGAGTTTTACGGATTTAATTGACGTGATTCTTTTTGGGTTGTCTTCACAACTTCATTATCTATCATCTGTGAAAATTTCACGTTCATTGCATTTGTGGTTTTGGATCTACATGAGTTTCACTCCAGTGTTGTAAATCTGGTTTTTCTCGAGTACAACAGATTGACCTTCATTCAATCTTTTGATCGTAAGTTGAGTTTTTCTCAACGGTTTTTTGTGGTTCTTATTGTCGTGTCTTTATGACTTGATTCTCCACAATCTATATTGGTTTTGTCACGATTGATCATGTTTAGATTAGTTGCACACACGATTTCTTAACATATTGATTTTCTACCGAGGGGTTTTTGTTGCTTCTGCTGAAAAGTTTTAAATCTACCATTCACCCCCCCCCTCTGGTAGTTTTTCACGTGCTCTTCGATCCTACAGATCTTGAGACGAAGATAATTGGGTTTGACTCCAAACAATTTTTCTAGCGGTGTTTCATAATTGATGACTTCTGATGGGATTCTATTGATGAGAAAGGTGGCAATAGCAAACGCAGGCATGCATGCCTGAGCTAGAAGAGTAAGACCTACATAAACAATGTGTCTATGTTTGCGTTCAGCTGCTCCGTTTTGCTGATGCGCATGGGGACATGATACTAGATGTGTAATTCCTATTTGATCAAAGAAGGAATTTAATTTTTGATACTATCCTTCCCCAATCAGTTTGGATTGCTATGATTTTCTTCCCGAATCTCCTTCCTACCATTGTGCAAAAAATGTGGAATTTTTTTAAACACATCTTATTTATGTTGAATCAAATAGATCCAAGTAAATTTGCTGAAATCGTCGATGAAACTCACATAATAATTATTTCTTCCACTGGATGTTGGACCAGGTCACCAAACATCTAAAAAGATAAGGTCTAACGGTTGTTTTGAAACACTAGTAGATTTGGGATAAGGCAATTGATGACTCTTGCTTTGTTGACACGCATCACAAACTCTGGATTTATTTGGATCTAAAGAACAAGGAAGATTATTACCACTCATAACTTTATTCACTACTATTGTAGATGGGTGACCCAATCTATCATGCCACCCTTCACAGGAAGGTTTTATGGTCATTAAACTACACTTGGTTGACGAGTGCTCCAAAGAGAGCCATGGATAAAGTCCTCCCTTACATTTGCCCTGCAGGAGAACTTTCATCGTAGCTTTGTCCTTAATCAAAAAATAACCAGAGTGAAACTCAAGGAATATAAGATTATCAGAGGTTAACTTGTGAATGAAAATACGATTCTTTGTGTTTGTGGGAACATGAAGAATATTGTTGAGAACAATCGGACGACCAGGAGTTTTCAAAATAGAAGTACCAACATGTCGGTGGTTTTGATCCGGTAGATCTCCCGACACTACTAAAGTGTTAGAGGAGTTTGAGGTTCGATGTGGGCGCGCGGAGATTCAAGAAGGTGAAGTGTAAATGACATAGTAGACATGAAGATTTACGTGGTTCGGGCCGCCTGAGCGTAATACCCTACTCCACGGGATGTGTTGGTGTTGTATTGGTTGTATGAGCTCAAAGTGAGTTCAGGGTGTAGAGTGTGGAGAGCGTGTCCAGCGTCCCCCCTATGTATCGCCAGCCTGTCCTTTTATAGTACAAGGGCAGGCCGTTACAAGTCAGCCTGACCCGACATGTGGCCCCGACGGTTACTGATATTGATACACATTCAACACGTTTAATTGCCCTTAATGACCGAGTTATGGGCTTTGACAGCACTGTTACTGGTAATTAAGGTCGTCCGATCGTGTGTCATTAATATAGTATTAATGACACTTAATCGGGTCTTGAAGTCCTTGATTCCCCTTTGAAGATCCGGAGCCGTTGTGGAGTCTTCCGGAGGTTAGAGGCTGAAGATCCGATGGTTGGACACGTGGCAGCATTGGAGCACACTGTGGGGAACAGATAGGTCCGGTGTTACCTGACACGTGTCAGTTCTGGAGCTTCCCTCGGTCAGGGGTTAGGTCCGGGGCTGCCATTTCGGTACATAGCTCGGAGCTTCCCCCTTGTGGGCGGTAGCTCCGGTTTGATAGTACACGTAGCAACCCTGGGATTAACCATGTTGGAGAAGCGGGTCCGGTTATGTCTGACATGTGGGCCTCCGAAGGTCTTCAAATCAAGTAGATGACTTTCCCTTGAGATCTTTGTAATCTCAAGGGGTGTACGGTTCCCAGGGTACCGACAGTGGCCCCCTGGGCCCACCTCTGGGGAAGACCCCTTGGGTGAAGTCATTCCGCCGGAGGTGGGTCCATCTTTGCGGCTTTTGAACTGAGTCTTGAAAGGTCTTCGGATGTACCGTTGGTGATGGTTTGGAGTTAAATCCTCGCCGTGTGGCGTATCCCATGTGCGGCAGATGAGATCTTTGGCGTGCGGATCTCACGCAATTGAAGGTCGTCGGTTCCCGATACGAAAATCATATAGGTTCCGCGCGCCTTGTCAGGCCGCCGCCTTCGGGCTTCCCGCCTCATGATGACAACCGTTCGCCTGGGTAAGAACATCGACTTGATCGTCGGAGTGGTCCCGAGCCCTCTTGTCATCAGCAGGGTAGGATTTTTGAGTAGTATTTTTGACTTCCTTGCGGTTTCCATCGAAGCGTTGCGAGGGCTTACTTAAGAAGGAAGGCGCGCACCGTCTGGAGTTCTTTACGCCTCTCATCTGATCTTGCGCTCAAACTCTCAACTTGTGCTCGCTTTTCCTCTCTTGCCTTGCTGTGCTGCGATGGAGTTGGGTCTCCACGAGAGCCGTTTGAAGACCGACGGTGACCTGAAGAAGGTCCGGGCCCTCATGGGATGGTCCCCGGACTTCTTCAACCATCTGGTCCGCGCCGGGGGAGAGCTCCCGTTTGAGAAGGAGCACGCCGACGAAATGGTGTACTTCTCTTCGTACGCCATGGTGGGGTTGATCCCACCTTTTTCCTCCTTTTTCTTGATGCTGCTAGACTTCTATGGTCTACAGCTGTACCACCTTGGCCCCCACTCCATTCTGCTTGTGTCTATCTTCGTCCACTTCTGTGAGATGTGGGTGGGCATTCCCCCTGCATTGAACTCTTCTGGACCTTCTTCACCGTCCATACCACCGGTAGGAGCAATGAGTACCTTGGCTTCTACTACTTCGTGAAGCGCAAGAAGTGCCCATTCAAGTACCTTCGGTCGTTTCCCTCTGGAAAGTGGGATGATTGGAAGAAGGACTGGATAGTCATCCGGGTGGAGGAGCACGAGAAGCTGGAGCTGCCCGAAGGCGTCCCCAACATTGACACTACAGTCTGGAGTGAAGCTCCGGTGCTGGCAGACGCCTTCAACCCTGCTCTGACCAGGATCCGCCAGTGCGTGGAGGGAGGATTAACTCCTCAGGCGGTGTTTTGCAACTTCCTGGTCAACAGGTGGGCACCGCTGAAGAGGAGAGAAAAACTTGCTTGGGCCCTAAACATTGTGATGGACGACGACCGGGTCGAGACCGGGCTGAAGTCCAACATGGCGGGGACAACCTTGGAGTTTCATCTCAAGAAGTTCCAGCACGGCATCGATGTCGCGGGTGACGACTTGACTCCGCCATCAGCTTTTCTCCCTCTGAACATGGAAGTAGAGTTCAGCAGGGAGCTCCGGCGGAATATGCCCATGCTTGACGACCTTGGTGTCATCGAGAGAAGATCGACCTCCAGGGTGGTGATCCCTAGAGCTTCCGAAGGTGGCTCCGACCCTGCCCCGAAGCCAAGGGTCGAGGTCGTCGGCAAGGGCAAGGAGCCGGCGGACGAACCCTTGAGCCGGAAGAGGAAGCTAGCATGCCGACGGAAGGTCCGTCAGGCCTGCCACCTCTGCATCGACTCCTTCTCCCCGGAGGGGGAGGTCTTCTACAACTGTGGCGACTATATCCGCAACGGCGTCCTCCCGGGGTGCTAGCTCCGGGCATGCGACTCCAGCACTAGGGCCGATTGAGGCCTCTAGGTCCGGAGGTTCTTCCTGATCGAGGGGGGCCTCGACTAGGGAAATGTCTGTGGTTGCAACGAGTTCCGGGGGGCCTTCCAGAGCTTCCACGCCGGCGGCGGCTATGATCAGCCCAGAACGCCCGGGAAAGAGGTTCTGCGCAAGCTGGTGCGGAAGCCTCCCAAGGTAATTTTTAATCTTTACCTTGGACAGTTGTTTTGTTGTAGTAACTGTTTTTAAGTTTCTTCGTCCATCATCTGCAGCGTTCCCAAGAAGAGGAGTGAGGCTCCACCTTTAGCCACAGCAGCTGAAGCTGTGAGGGCGGAAGCTTCTGCTCCTGTCTCGGTGCTGCCCCAAGTGGTGGCTGAAGCTGCGACAGCTCTGGCGCTAGCTGTCGTGGTCATGGACCTCGACTCATCCCCAGATACTCCCGTGGTAGCGCCGGACCGTGGGAGAGAAGATGCGCCAGCGACACCTGCCCCGGAGGTTGAAGCTCCGGGTCCTGGTACAGAGATGATGGAAGCTCCGGCCGTTGAGCCAGAGGAAGCAGTAATTCCGGCCCCAGAGCCAGAAATTGTCGAAGCTCCGGCGGTCGAGCTGGAGGTAATTGAAGTCCCGGCGTGCGCGCCAAATGTTAAGGAAGTCCCGGCGGTTGGGCCGGCTACCTCTGAAGCACCGACCACAAAGTCGGTTGTTGTTGGAGCTCCGGCCGCAGGGCCGGTTGATATTGAAGACCTTCTGGCTCCCGAGCCGGTTGTTGCAGAGGCATCGGCGCTCGAGCCCCCAGTAAAGGAGGTGCCCAGGCATGAGCCAGAAGCAGCCCCCGCTTTGGGAATGACGACGCCGGAGGTTCCCGCGGCTGAGCCGGAGTACCCAGAAGAGGTTGCTGGGCCCCTGCCTGAGGGGGCAATTGAAGACCTGGCGGCGGGACCTTCGGAACCACTTCTAGAGGTCGGAACTTCATCAACGGGACCTTCCTCGATGGCAACTGAGGCCATCCCAGAGGACAGCCCTAGTGCCATAGAAGCTCAGGGGACCACTCTTGTATAGTGGGACCAAATTTTTGTAACTGAAAACCCGCTGGAACCAGCGGAGGAGACCCCAGCAGGTCCGGAACCTATCTCATTGTCATTATCTATTGACAACACCTGCTCCAGTCTGCGTCAAGTTCAGCTGGCATTCTTCCACGACAGCAAGGCCCTTGAAGAGGAGCGCCAAACCCTTAGGAGGTGGCGTAACCGGCTCTACTTTGAGACCAGGCTGGCGCAGTCGAGGCTAGCAGATGACAAAGAGTGGATTAAGCGGGAGAAGGTCCGCCTGGAGTACTGGGGCAAGTTATTGGATGACAGGGAGAGATTGACTCGTGCCCTCGACGTTCAATCCCAGGACATTTATGAGCAGACCCAAGCAGCTAATAGTGCGGCTGATGAACGCCAAGAAAGGCTGGAAGCCATTAACACTACTCTCATCAAGCGCCAGGAGGCACTTGACGAGAGGGAGAAAAGGCTAGAAGATGAAGAGCAGAAACTCCTTGAGCTGCGGGATGACATTTTGAGGAGGGAGGAGGAGCTCACCGAAAAGGTGGCTCTGGCTGACAAGGGCCTCGAGGAGCGCGCCAAGAAATTGGAAGAGCGCTGCACTGAGGAGGAGGAGAAGGCCTGGGTGCGAGGGCAGGAACTCTACGAGCAAGAGTGTGCCATCGCTGCCAGGGAGAAGAAAGTGAGGGGCAGGGAGAAAGACCTGGTTGACCGCCGGAACAAGATTTATCTCCGGGAGGAGGAGCTCGGAAAACTCGAGAAGCAAGTTGCTGAAAAGATTCAGCAAAATGCCAAAGAGGTCGAGCGCCTCGCTCGTGAGAATTCTGAACTGGCGGCGACCAGAAGATCCTTGGAAGAATTGAAGGGCTTGAGGACTGCGGACTCCCTACAGGTTTGGGAGTTCCTGGGCAAGGCCAACGACGCGCTGACACCGATGGGCTTCAGTCTCGTGCGTCTGGATGATCCGGAGCCGGAGCTGGACCTGGCGTTGCAGGCGTTGAGCTCGGCAGGTAGCAAACTCTCCAAGGTGGGTGACGTCATCGCGGACCAATTGGAGGTTGAGGGGCAATCCCTGGCGAAGAACGTCGCAGGGTATGTGCTGACGTGCTACACCAGCCAGAATCCCCAATTCCCTTTGGACCTGGTGCTTGAAGGTCCCGTCGAAGGAGAAGGTGAAGCCGCCCGAGCCAACGTGTCGGAGGTTGCTCAGAAATTCGCCTAGTTCTTCCATAGGGTCTAGGACCATCTCCGTAGCTCCCACTTGTATTCTCTCTTTTTCTTCCTCAATTTTGTAATCCCTTGTCTCCAGATGAATGAAATCCCCAAATTTTTGTGAATTTCATTTTTTATCTTCAACACTTTTGTCTTCACTTGGCCCCCTGGTAGATGTACACAATTTGATTGTGAACATGTACCAAGAGGATATTGTGTTTTGTTGAAGACTCATTTGCTTCGAACTTGTAGAGTGTAGGTCTGTAGTCTTCGATAGTGAAGGCCCCCTGAGGTTGCTGGAGCTTAGAAGCTCCGGCATTGTCTATCGTCGGAGCTTAGTAGCTCCGACAATAGTCCCTATCAACGCGTAGAGCATCGATAGTTAGTCCTCCGGGGTGTCAGAGCTTAGTAGTTCCGACAGTGACCTTTACCAACGTGTAGTTTGTTGGTAGCAGACTCTGCTTGCGGGGTCTTCTCACCATCATTTATTTTGCGTCGATGGCTGGCCCCCATAGCTTTGTCGGAGCTTGGTTGCTCCGGTAATGCTTGTTTTCAATGTTTAACATCGATCACAAGCCACCTAGGGGAAGTCGAAGCTTTGTTAGCTCTGGCTTTTCTCCATCAATGTGGATTCTTTATTTTTCCTGCACACTGAAGCCAAGAAAAATAGTAAAATTCGCTCCTTGCCTATAACTTCATCGCGGCTTATGATTCCCAAGAAAGTTTTAGGTCAAACACAATTCTGAATACAACCGAATGCGTTGCCTTCTTTCTTCAAGATCCAATTGTACTTGGACCCGCCTTACTTTGGCTTGCCGGGGTGTAGGTAGAGTGGCGTACTTAGGGTGCTTGACCAGGCTAAGTCGATAGCACACTCTGGCCCTAGATTGGCTTGGCGGCATTTAGGCGAGTGGGCCATGAACAATGTTTGAATCCAAAAGAATTGACAATACAACTCGAATTGTACATGAACTGGTCGAACTAAAATTTCTTAAGAATTGCACAACTTTGTTATAGACAAGAAAGAGAAAAATAAAATACGTTGCGCCTGTACAAAATAAATGCACGTGGAGTGTGTTTCACATGAAGATGTCTTTCATTATAGGTCCGGGGTACATGGGAAATGAGTACACTCTTAGGGTACGGAACCAGGCTAAGCGTGTTTAATTTCTCGTTTGACCCAAGGTAGCTAGCCACACTATTAGTCCTGAGACTACGACAAGTGTTGCATGAACTTTGCGGACCTTCCGGGAAAGGTTCGACTGTTCTCTCGGAGGAACTACCTGACTCTGTACAATGACTCTATAACATACACCTCAAGCTACTACAGACTCACCTCCGTGATATTAAGTGTAGAACTTACGGAGGTGCTCAATGTTCCAAGGATTTGGGAGAGGTGTCCCATCCTCGGTAGCCAAGCGAACGCTTCCGGGACGGGATACTTTAATCACTCGGAAGGGTCCCTCCCAGCTGGGGGAGAGTTTGTTTAACCCTTCTTTGGATTGTATTCTCCGTAGCACCAGATCGCCTTCCTCGAGCTGTCGGTTGTGTACATGCCGCTGATGATAGCGTTGAAGGGCTTGGCGGTATCGGGCATTCTGAACAGCTGCTTGGCACCTTCCCTCCTCAAGGAGGTCTAGGTCTTCACGCCGGAGCTAGTCCTGCTTGTTGATTGTCACAACTGGAGTTGCTTCCGGCCACTTGGTGAACTTGTCAATGGCAACGTACCGAAACTTGTAACCTTTGACGTCTCTTGGGAAAGGTCACAAGATGTCCATCCCCCACACAACGAAGGGCCATGTAGGAGGTATCATTTGTAGGGGCTGAGCCGGTGTGTGAATTTGCTTTGCATGAAATTGACATGCTTCGCATTTATTCACCAGCTCAGTTGCATCCTAGAGTGCTGTAGGCCAGTAGAAGCCATGCCGAAAGGCTTTACCAACCAACGTGCGGGAAGACGCGTGGTTCCCACACTCGCCTCCATGGATTTCTGCGAGGAGCTCGCAGCCTTCTTCCCTTGTGATGCACCGCATTAGGATGCCATTGGCACCGCGCCGGTAGAGATCCCCTTCTACCGACGTGTATCTTTTAGCCAATCTAACTACCCGGTCAGCGGATACATCATCGTTAGGAAGGATGTTGTCTTTCAAGTAGTTTCGGATCTCCGAGATCCATGCATCGGAACTAACTTGAGCAGTTGAGTCTTGCGTGCTGGGTTGCTCGGAGCTTTCGGCAGCACCTACGACCCTTGATGGCTGCCATGGTAACAGGGCCATCGGGACCGTTAGCTTTGAGATGCTGATATCGCCCCCTTCGCTCAGTTCGGCAGGCTGAGCTGTGGGTTTTGACAACCTCCGGACAAAAGTTCCGTCAGGAGCCGGAGCTCCGGTTGACGCTTTCGTCGAGAGTTCGTCGGCTTCAGTGTTGTGGGCACGCTGGACATGGTGGAGATCTAGGACTTCGAAGTCCTTCTGAAGCCTCTGGACTTCAAGGAGGTAAGCAACTAGCTGGAGATTGTTGTAGGAGAATTCTCCCTTCACTTGCTTAATGATGAGCTGTGAATCTCCCTTGACCAGCAGTTGCTTGACACCGTATGACAGCGCCACCCTTAATCCATAAATGAGTGCCTCATATTCCGCCATGTTGTTGGTCGCCTTGAAGTCAAGGTGTACCATGTATTTTACCTTCTCTCCGGTTGGTGCGAGGAGAAGGATTCCAGCTCCGGCTCCCTGCCTTTGCATGGAGCCGTTGAAGTAGAGGGTCCAATGAGGCTCGGTGAAGACCGGAGCCTTGTGTTCTGGCTTCTGCTCGCTGGGGCCCCCAGGGTTTGATGGAGAGGGAGTCCATTCCGCCATGAAGTCAGCCAATGCTTGACTCTTGATTGCTTGCCTTGAAATGAATTCGAGATCGAATTCAGCCAATTATGCTGCCCACTTTGCAATATTCCCAGTTGAGTTGGGATTATGCAAGATTGCTCGAAGTTGGTAAGAAGTCACCACTGAGATTTTGTGAGCTTGGAAGTAATGGCGAAGCTTCCTGGAGGCAATAAGAACTGCATAGAGCAGCTTATGCACCTCTAGGTATCGAGTCTTGGCATCATGTAGTACTTCACTGATGAAGTATACTGGGCGCTGAATGGTCCGGACCCTCCCGGAGGGGCCCGAAGCTTCCTCTTCATTGATACGTATCCTTCCGGAGGGATCCGAATTTTCTTCAGGGACTTTCAGGTCCTTGCTATAGGAACCCGGAGCTTCTTCAGAAGCGACCTGGACCCTCCCGGAGGGGTTTGGGTCTTCTGAAGAAACTTCTTGTGGAAAGTCTGGGAGCTGGGACCCAGACTCGCTTTCAGGATCCTCCGGACCCTCCCGAAGGGGTCTGGATTCCTGAATATGGGGTAGTTCTGGTCTCTCTGCAACCAGGACCATACTGACAACTTCGTCAGTTGCTGAAATGTAAAGCAACAAAGGCTCACCAGGGTTCGGAGCTACCAGAATTGGTAAGGTAGTGAGGAACTGTTTTAGCTCCTGGAATGCCTTTTCTGCTTCTTCAGACCATTGGAATGGTCTGGACTTCCTCAATAACTTGAAGAAGGGGAGTGCCCGTTCCGCCAGTCTTGAAATGAACTGGCTGAGAGCTGCTAGACATCCAGTTAGCTTTTGGACATCTTTGATGCAGACTGGTGGCCGCATGTCTTCAATGGCTTTGATCTTCGCCGGATTAGCTTCTATGCCCTGATGACTTACCAGGAAACCAAGAAGTTTTCCGGAGTTAACCCCAAAGACACACTTGTCTGGATTTAGCTTTGTGCGGGTGACCCGCAGCTTGTCGAAGACAGTCTCCAAGGTGTCAAGGAGTGATTCCTTGTTCTTGACCTTGACCACGATGTCATCGACGTACACTTCCACTATGTCTTCTTCAAAGGTTTTGTACATAGATCGTACAAAGGTTGAAGTTGCATTGTTGAGACCAAATGGCATGGCTGTATAAAAGTACAATCCATCTACTGTGATGAAAGAGGTATGCTCTTCATCTTCCCTAGACATTCTGATTTGATGATACCCAGAATATGCGTCTAGGAAACACAATAATTCACACCCGGAGGTGGAATCCACTATCTGATCTATTCTAGGTAGTGGGAATGGATCTTTTGGACATGCCTTATTTAGTGTTGTGTAGTCGATACACATCCGAAGCTTCCCGCCGGCCTTGGGCACAACGATTGGGTTTGCCAGCCATTTTGGATGAAAGACTTCTTAGATGAATCCAGCTTCGAGCAATTTCTTCACTTCTTGTCGAATGAAGTTCTGTCGCTCTACAGATTGCTTCCGAGGCTTCTGATGCACAGGCCAGGCGTCGGGGTAGATCTTCAGATTGTGCTCAATCACTTCCCTAGGGATCCCAGGCATTTGTGACAGTTGCCAGGCAAACACGTCGACATTAGCCCGGAGGAAAGCGATGAGCGCGAGTTCCTATTTGTCGTTCAATCCTCCCGATATACGAGTGGTCTGAGCGGCATCGGAACCGATTTGGACGACCTTGACGGGAATGTCGGTGTCGCCGCTTGGCTGCACTCGAGGTGCAGAAGTCGAGCCTCGCTGACGAATGCTCGGGGGTTTTGGAGCTTGCTCCTGCCTGGAGTCCTCCTCTTGCACCATAGTAAGCGCATGGAGTTCTTCCAGAGCAGTTACTCCGGCAGTACGATCTCCGCAGATCCGGAGAGCGCCTACTGGTGTTGGCATCTTTAACACCAGGTAACCATAATGAGCAGCTGCCATGAATTTGTACAAGGCAGGACTACCCAAGATGGCATTGAAGGGTAAGTTGATCTGAGCAACGTCAAATACCAACTTCTCGGTGCGATACTTCTCCCGGGTCCCGAAGGTAACGGGGAGGGTAATAGCTCCGAGAGGGGTAATGGCTCCCGGACCTACTCCGAAGAAAGGTCGGGAGGGGTGGAGATCCGGAGGTCGGAGCTGAAGCTTGGTAAAAGCTTCAAAGCTTATGAGGTTGAGCCCCAAACCTCCGTCTACCATGACATGGTGGAGCTGGATGTTATTGATGGTAGGAGATACCGTCAAAGGTAACTAACCTGCTCCAACCATGCTTCGAGGGCAGTACGAAGCATCAAAAGTGATGGTTGTGTCCATCCACTTCCGATGAGGCTCCGCCCTGGCTGTAGGAGCTACAGCAGCCATGTCCCGACGCATAGTCTTGATGACGCGGCGGGAGGTGATATCCCATGATCCACCAAAAATGGTGTTCATGGTCTTCCGACGCTCGTTGTCGGAGATGTCGGAATCATCGTCGACGGAGGTGTAGACGGCCTTCAGGACCTTTTTGGGATCCTAAAAACCTAACTCCTCTTCAGCTGGAGCTTCATCAACTTTTTTTTTCCTTCCCTCTGTCGAAAAGGAGCTTCTTCCTGGCGCTTGTTGTAGCGCTCGACAAGGTTTTGGACCTCCCAGCAGTCTTCCAAACTGTGGTTGTCCGTATTGTGAATTGGACACCACACCTTGGGTTTGCCACCGTCTTCAGAAAACGGTCGAGGTCGCTTCTCGGGGCATGGCCCCCGGCCACCAGGAGCTGCAGCAGCTGCAGCATTGGATGCACCAGCCGACGACTTCTTCTTGTCGTTGGTCTTTTTCTTCTTCTTGCCACTCTCGGAGGTAGCGGCTTCTCCTTTGGAGGATTTCTTGTGATCCTCCGGAGTTGGTTTGGAGTGCATTTCACGGCCCTCCGCAGCTTTGGCACATTTGTCGGCCAAACTGAAGAGTTCCGTGACACTGGTGATCTCCTTGATCGCCAGTTTCTCCAGCATCTTCTTATCCCGTACACCCTGTCTGAATGCCACAATGACAGAAGCGCTAGAGATAGAAGGGATAGTGTTTCATACCTAAGAGAATCTCTGGATGAATGATCGCAGGGATTCTCCCCCTTTTTGCACAACTGCAAAAAGGTCCAGTTCGGTGCCTGGTCAGGTGTATGAACTCCCGAAATTGGCGGTGAACTGTCGGCACAGCTCCTCCCAACTGTTGATGGAGTTGGGTGGAAGGCTCATAAACCAAGACCTAGCGGTCCCAGTTAAAGCCACTAGGAAATAATTGGCCATTACGGCCTCATTTCCTCCAGCTGCCAAGATAGCAGTGGAGTAACTCTGAAGAAATTCGACAGGATTAACGGTCCCGTCGAACTTCTCCGGCAGGTGAGGCCGGAAATTCTGTGGCCACCTGACCATACGTAGATGCATGGCCAGGGCTGAACAGCCTCCTCCTACTCCTTCAGGAGCAGGGATGTCTTGAGCTTCTCGTCTTTCACAAGCACGCTCAATATGGACTCGACCGTCTTGTTGGCGATATCGGCGATCAAGCTCCGCCCGGAGGTCATGAGTTGAAAGCCTTCATACCGTGTGAGTGCGTCGTGCCCCAGAGGGCAATGACATCACATGCTGTGATGCAGCACATCTCCTGTTGTTGGAAATGTGCGGACCAAGTCTGCCAGACAAGGTCCGTCGATGAGACGGGGCCCGTCCTGAAGGAGGAGGACCCTGGTTGCTGATGCGACCGGCTGCTGCTGCAACCAAATGTTCCACATCGGCCCTCCACTGCTCCAGTGCATCCCGGGATGCATCCGGAGGTGGTGGGCGTTGGAGAATAGCACGTGCTGCATGGATCGCGTGTTTCGGGTTGTCATGATTTGTCGGCGCAGTGATTGACGCCGGTGCACCATCGCATTGTCCATCTTGATTTGCTGGTGGAGGCGACGGTGGTGGAAGTGTGACTCCTGCTGGAATCGTGGTTCCTGCTGGTGGTTGCATATTGGAGGGATTACCTCCAACAGCTTGAACAGTGGGTTGACCATTGGATGATCCAGCGGCTGAGTTCACCATTCTTGAAATCTCAGGCGCCCCTACCTGGCGCGCCAACTGTCGGTGGTTTTGATCCGGCAGATCTCCCGACACTACTAAAGTGTTAGAGGAGTTTGAGGTTTAGTGTGGGCGCGCGGAGATTCAAGAAGGTGAAGTATAAATGACACAGTAGACACGAAGATTTACGTGGTTCGGGCCGCCTGAGCGTAATACCCTACTCCATGGGATGTGTTGGTGTTGTATTAGTTGTATGAGCTCAAAGTGAGTTCAGGGTGTAGAGTGTGGAGAGCGTGTCCAGCGTCCCCCCTATGTATCGCCGGCCTGTCCTTTTATAGTACAAGGGCAGGCCGTTACAAGTCAGCCTGGCCCGACATGTGGCCCCGACGGTTACTGATATTGATACACATTCAACACGTTTAATTGCCCTTAATGACTAAGTTATGGGCTTTGACAGCACCGTTACTGGTAATTAAGGTCGTCCGATCGTGTGTCATTAATATAGTATTAATGACACTTAATTGGGTCTTGAAGTCCTTGTTTCCCCTTTGAAGATCCAGAGCCGTTGTGGAGTCTTCCGGAGGTTAGAGGCTGAAGATTCGACGGTTGGACACGTGGCAGCATCGGAGCACACTGTGGGAAACATATAGGTCTGGTGTTACCCGACACGTGTCAGTTCCGGAGCTTCCCTCGGTCTGGGGTTAGGTCCGGGGGTGCCATTTCGGTACATAGCCCGGAGCTTCCCCCTTGTGGGTGGTAGCTTCGGTTTGATAGTACACGTGGCGACCCTGGGATTAACCATGTTGGAGAAGCGGGTCCGGTTATGTCTGACATGTGGGCCTCCAAAGGTCTTCAAATCAAGTAGATGACTTTCCCTTGAGATCTTTGTAATCTCAAGGGGTGTACGGTTCCCAGGGTACCGACACAACAGAATCAATTTTCATACCTGAACCACTTGTTGTGTGCACATTTTCTTGACTGTTGTATTTTTCTTTTGTCGAGAGCTTGTCTAGTTCACTAGTGATGTGATCTGTGGCCTTTGTGTCAGTGTACCAGTTCGTATCTATACCATACGAACTCATCACGTTGTTGGCTGATTTATCTTCTAGTCTGTATTCGCGATCAAATCTTTTATAGCACCTTGATGTCGTATGACCAATCTTCTCGCAGGTCTGACAAATTGGTTTTGACTCAGGTGCGCCTCTTCCTGATCCTCTCTCGGCCACTGTTGTTGCGTCCTCTACGACCTCCTCTTCCTCCATGGTAGCCACCACCTCTAGAGGCCGAGTTTGCACTGAACTGATGCTGGTTCAGTGCTTGACGCTCTAGACTCGCTTCTGGGGCCACCAGCTGAGCAAACATGTCAGACAGAGTAATTGGATCAGATCGGGTAATTACATTATCAACAAGAGAATTGTAGTCCGCATCAAAGCCGGTTAGGATGTACGCAATCACATCATCATCTTCAAGTCTTTTTCCGGCTGAAGCCATCTCATCAACATAGCTCTTCATCTTGTCAAAATAAGATGCAACAGAAGACTCTCCCTTCTTTGTGCTTGAGAGCTTAGCACGAAGATGCATCACTCTAGCTCTTGACTGAGAAGCAAAACTTTTATGGATTGCTTTCCATACCTTAGATGCTGACGTGCACATGGCTACTTGCACCAAAATTTCCTTGGACAGAGTTGGGTTTATATAACTCAATTATTGTTGATCTTAGACAACCCAAGTAGAATACTCGAGGTTGGGCACTTCTTCGGTGCTCCTATCGGGCTTCTGAATGATGATGACTTTCTCTGGTTGTTTGCGAGTTCCATCAAGGAACTCATGAAGTTGTGCGCCTCTAATAGCAATAACAACCTGCGCACGCCACAACAAGACGTTGTCACGTGTTATCTCTTCATGGTGTGACAACGTGTTGAAGACTGTCGGAGTTGAGGAGGAGCTCGCCGCCATGATCTCTTTGGAGACTCTCTAGGCTCCGATACCATCTCAGAGTGTGCATAAACATGCAGTTGGGGGGTAAAGGCAAGTTCTCAAACTCGAGGGTCTTGTCGTTCCGTGCTAATCGTATATAAAGAGTACAAGGCTTGTTGTGCGCCAGCTAGAGAGAAGAAGGATATTGGGATCAGATTACAAAAGATAAAAAACATCTGGAGTATTTCTAAATCTACAGCGAGCGCACACCAGAGATAGAAATAGATTACATCTGAACCTATCTAAACTTTCTGATGAAGAAGATATTTGCTTGATCTCCAAGTCACCAGCATATGGAAACATACCGGATCGCTTGATCTCCAAGGTCAGTAGCATATGGCAACGTACCTTCTGGATTATGAACTGATATTTCATGTGATCTTCTTAACAACCGCCATCCTCCATTCTGCATCTGCCCCCCCTGCCTGAACATGTCCGCCGCGAGTTCCTCGAGCTCGGCCATTTCCATGATCAAAATGGTTGTGTTGATGAAGTTGAAGAATACAGAACACCATCAGATTTTGTTCATGGGAAACTGCAATCAACCACAATAGATGAGTGGGATGAATCTGCTAATGTGTTAAGAAAGTGTGCTGAATATGCTGAAAGGTATTTCCCTGTAAGTATCTTGGGTTGCCGCTATGAGTGACAAAACTCTCCAAGGCTCATTTTGTCATGCTAATCGACAAGGTGGCAGATCGCTTACCTGGTTGGAAAGCAGCTCTGTTACACCCAGCAGGCTGAACGACATTGATCAAGACAGTTCTTACTGCCATACCGATATATCACTTTATTGCCTTACAATGCCCCAAATGGGTAATTAAGCAATCAATAAAATTCGAAGGGGTTTTCTTTGGAAGGGTCGTAGGGATGTCAAGGGTTATCAGTGCTTGGTTGGATGTGAACGAGTTTGCAGACCATATGAGCTCGGAGGGCTTGGCATTCATAACGTATAAATTGTTAAAAATATAGGGATATTTTTTATATTTTCCCTTTTGCATAAGGGGTTTTATGTATATTTATCATCCATGTACATCTATTTATAGAGGCCTCCGACCTCCTCAATAATATTAGATCATATTCATATCATGCATACAGAGCCAGAAAAACTAGGGTTATACCCTAGCAACGATTTTGGTGTTGCACTTGCGGCCGTAAGAAATTTTCTTTCCCTGCGGCACAGGCGCTCGTCTGCGCCTGCGCGTTCCCAACACTTTATTTTTCCTCTTCTTCGTCATCAGTCGGCTTTGATCTGCAGCCGTGAGATTTGGGTTCGTCTGGATCTTGTGCCTCCTCACACTACAGGATTACGAAACATTCGCCTGACTCGTCAAATAAAATGAGGGTGTTACATAACCATTCTTTCAAAATTTTCCATTCTCTTACTTCTTTCGACTTCGTTCTATCCCCTTTCACATTCAACACTTCTTTTGAAAAATAAAAGTTTAGATGACCACACTAGCATTCTTAAGGAAATGGAAGTAGGAGCATTTGAAAAGGAATCAGAAGAGTACACATCTAGAGGACAAGACATTCAAGACACACTTCACACTGAAGAGCAACTGTTTGCTAACGTAAAGAAGACGATGACCCCACCTTTAGCCGTAGCTACAAAAATTTTGTGTCTCGTAATTAGGAATTAGGTCTACCAACTTTATGGCTGGAAGTGCCTCACACCTTTGAACTAGTGTGAATCCGGTGAACGAGTTCGAGTTATTCAAGCCAACCTCAAGGCTGCTCAGTCTCGCCAGAAAAGCTATGCGGACAAACGATGTCAACCCCGAGACACTGCTGGTACAGAGACCCCATCGCGCCTTGGAGTTGCCGCCTGGCCCTTGATCTGTGCTGCTCCATCCGATCGGACCTTGGAGCTGACCTCTGCCGGTCCCGCACGTGGTCTTCGTGGGTCTTTGAGAGCAAGGATAATGGAGTAGCCGGCTGCAGACTGCAACTCAATGCCATGTCACTTAGAGTCAACAGTTTAGCCTTCTCATATAATAGAATAGCTATTAGATTGACTGGATAGTAATTGGAATAAATGCTCCATTTTTTCCACCCCAAATAGCATGTGGGCACGCAGGTCGAGTAGCCCGCAGCAAGCACTTATTTCTCGTGGGTAGCGCTGCGCCGGGCGACTGTTCTTGCGCCTATGGCTCTATCTCTCTTCTTTACTCACTCCTCCACGTAAGCAATATTCTGACGTGCACTTTTTTGCGCCGGCTGGCTCTATTATACCTGCTCTGATCTTGATACGAGGGCTCTACCGTGTGCGGCTTCATTCATACGGTGCTGCTCCATACTGGTAAGTGCGCCTTGAGTCAAGGCAGTGCACCCAACTCTGCTGCAGCCTTGTGCCTAAAAAAAAGAAAGAAAGAAAAAAATTTTGCAGCTTACGCCGATTTTCTCTTGCACTCTGCTTGTCGTCGCCCGCTGCTGCGAGCACGCCCGTCGAGTAGCCCGCAGCGAGCGCTTGTTTCTCGTGGGTAGTGCTGCGCCGGGCGACTGATCTTGCGCCTACGGCTCTCTCTCTCTTCTTTACTCACTCCTCCACATAAGCAATATTCTGACGTGGACTTTTTTGCGCCGGCTGATGAGGCTCTATTATACCTGCTCTGATCTGGATACGAGGGCTCTACTGTGTGCGGCTTCCTTCATACGGTGCTGCTCCGTACTGGTAAGTGCGCTGTGAGTCAAGGCAGTGCACCCAACTGTGCTGCAGCCTTGTGCCTAAAAAAAGAAAGAAAAAAAAAAGAAATTTTGCAGCTTACGCCGCTTTTCTCTTGCACTTTGCTTGTCGTCACCTGCCGCTGCTCGCTTTGCGCTTTAGACGTCGCCTGTCATCTCATCACGATGACTTCTTCGTCGAGCGGAGTTCTAGTCTTGCGATGTCCGGTGCTTTTCAATGGCACCAATTATCGCGACTTAGTTCCTCACATGCTTCTTCATATGCGTGGTATGCGTTTTTGGGAGTTTCTTACGGGCGATCATGAATGCCCGTCTTGTCCTGCTACTTCTTTACATACTTGGTTGGATGATGATGATCGGGCTAGTTGAAAGTGCATCTAGGCATCCCTTGTGGGTTTTGGTTGATTTATGACAAACAAATGAGATCCTAATCAAATTGTTGAGATGAGCGCAGGTTTTAATGAAAACATGGAGAAAGCGCAAAAAGAAAGGAGAGTGAGAAATCAAGTTGGAAAGAGCTCAAGAGATGAATAGAATAATCTTTGTGTATGGAGTGTGTTGGAGAAACACACCCCAAGAGCTCAAGCTAATTTTAATCACTCACACTGCACAAATTCATACAGGTCTGGACTAGTTCGATATACCTTGGACTAGTCTGATAATCCCTCTGTTCAGAATCGGATAAGTCCTCCCAGTGCAGACTTGGCTGCACAGTCTAGGTTTACACAGATAGGACTAGTCCGATATCACCACAGACTAGTCCGATATCTTTCTCACTAAGATCAGACTAGTTCTCTCCAGTGCGAACTGGTCCTCAACACTTCACAGCTTTACACGAAATCGGACAAGTCCGATGTCACCAAGGACTAGTCCGATATCCTTCTGACCAAAATTGGACAAGTCTGATATCTGCCCGGATTAGTCCGAAAAACCTTCTGACTAAAATTGGACAAGTCCTCCAATTGCGTACTTGTCCTCAATTCACTAAGGGGTTCACCACGGTTGGACTAGTCCAATAATGGCTGGACTAATCCGAACATTTCTAGATACAAAAACGGACTAGTCCGCCCCTAGTCGGACAAGTCCGATAATTCGGGACGCTTAGGGTTTCCCACACGCCACACACCGGACTAGTCCGGAGTCCACCACGAACTAGTCCGAACTTTGAAAACCCTAACGGTAACCCTTGGAAACCCTAGTATAAATAGAGGTGCATGGCCAAACTATGATAACTCTTGACCCTATGCGCCGTCACACCCTCCAAGAGTCTAGCAAACACGTCTCTCCACACAATCCAACGCAAGAAAGATCAAATCCTTGAGGATTAACATTAGATCAAAGGAGAGACACGATTCTTCAAGTTTTGAGCTCTTGGGTTTGATTCTCTCGCACACGCTTGTTGTTTCATTGCAGATCTGACAAGTGTGTCTTGGTGGTGTATTGATTTGTAATCTTGGGGAGCCCTCGACTTGTGAGAAGGCCCCTTGAACATGGTTATCTTGCCTATTTGTGATAGCGGAAGAGAATTGACCTTTGTGGCGATTTGACGAGGTTAGGGTTGGTGAAGACCCGATCCTTTCGTGGGCTCCTCAACGTGGATGTAGGTTGCCTTTGTGAGAACCGAACCACGGGATAAAAATCTTGTTTCTTCAGTTTGTGCTTATTGTTCATTGCATCTAGGGTTTAAATTGATCTTAGTCTAATTACATTAAAACCTTGAAACTAAAGATTACCTTGTGCTTTACTAAGTTTAATTGAAGCAACATACTCAGTTATATGTTAATTTCCGCTGCATAGAGTACTTAGATTGAGATCATTGATCTAACTTGATCAATCTAGTCTGCACGCACCGGACTAGTCCGCACTCTACCGGACTAGTCCGATTTCTCGGTATTTGATCAAGTTGCTGAGTGTTGCAAGTTCCGACTAAAATTCAAAAAGGCCTATTCACCCCCTCTAGGCCACATTCAATTGATATCAGAGCAGGACTCTTCAAAAAGAGACTAATCGCTCAAATAGAAAATGTCGGACATGAAGGATGTGCACAAGAGCCTCAACCAAGAGAAGGTTGAAGATGAAAAGGCTCAAAAATTGGAGAAGCTCCTCGACGCCATTCAGGACTTCGAGGATGACGATGAAGAGACGTTTGAACTCAAGGCTCTCCTAAGGAAGAAAGCCCTCTCCAAAGGGAAAATAAAGATCGAGTACAAGAAGAAGAAGAAGGGGAGTAATCACACCGACTACTCCCAATATCCTTCCAAATACGACCGTCTAAATTCAAACAAAAGCCATTATTTGTCTATTCCTCTAGGAAAAGCCCCACACTTTGATGGCAATGATTACTCAATGTGGAGGCAAAACATGAAAATGCATTTAATCTCACTTAACCCCTGCTTGTGGCATATAGTGTGCACAGGTATAAATATCCCAGACGACGATGGAGAGCTTACACCAAGCCAAGAGCAAGCAATTCATCAGAATGCCCAAGCTGCAGCGGTCATCACATCATCACTAAGTCAGGACGAGTTCACCAAGGTGGATGGACTCAAGATTGCAAAGGAAATATGGGACACATTGCAAACTGCACATGAAGGCGATCGTCATGTGTGAGAGACGAAGATCGAAATGATCGAAGGTGAATTGGGAAGATTCGTCATAGAAGAAGATGAGTCGCCGCAGGACATGTACAATCGGTTGAAGACTCTCATCAACAAGGTTCAAGCATATAGAAGTAAAAAGTGGAACGATCACGAGGTGGTGAAGCTCATGCTTAGAGCTTTCATGCCTCGCAATGTTACGATGTGCTCGATGATTGGAGAAAGCCCCGGGTACAAGAAAATGACTCCGGATGAATTTCTTGGAAAGATCATCAACTTCAAAATGATGGAGAAGCAAGCAAAACATATCATGGAGATTGCCGACCTCACCTCGGCAAAGAAGAAAGGGGTCGCCTTAAAATCTACTTACAAGCCCTTGTCAAAAAGAAGCTCGAGAGGCTCAAGATGTAGATGACAACGATGATGAGAGCAGTGACATAGATGAGGAAGACATGATCCTCTTCATGAATAAATTCAAGAGGATGATGAAGAGAAGACAAGGGGGTAAATCAAGTGAAGGAAAACACAAAGAAAAGTCAAGACTGAAGTTGAGGCGGGCTTCCTATAACTGTGGTGAATATGACCACTTTATAGTTGATTGCCCATACGAAGAAAACAAGAAGAAGATCAAAGAAACGAAGCCTCAACCCAAGAAGTTTATCAAGAAGAAAAGGCAAGTGGGACAGGCACACCTAGGAAAGGAGTGAGACTCAAATGATGAGTCCTCATTCGAAGAGGAAGAGGAGATGGCTAGCATAGCCATCAAGAAGACGACCAAGAAGTCAACCCTCTTCCCAACTACCGGCGCATGGAAGGACAACGACACCTGTCTCATGGCAAAGGAAGGTAAAAGAAAGGTAACAACTAAATCTTCCTCCTCGCATTCTTACTCTAGTGATAGTGATGCCAATAGTGATAATGAAGAAATGCTTGTTGGCCTTGATAAGAAAACTGCCGCAAGAATGAAATTCTTAATGGATAAACTTATTGATAAGGAGGAGCTTTTTGATCGCCAAGAAGATATGATCATCCTTCAAAAGGAGGAGTATCTTAAGATCAAAAAGCTCCTTGAACTTGAAAAGGAGCGAAGCAAGTCACTAGAGCTTGAATTAGCTTCAAGCAAGGAAGCTTGCTTGAAGTTAAGCGACTCAAATGTAATTATCAAGGACGAACTTGTTAACTTGACCAAAGTTAACAAGATCCTTGAAGTAGAAGTTGAGTCACTCAAGTGAAGTGACCCTTCATCCTCTTCAAGCTCACCTTCTCATCATCTAAAATCTGAAACTGCTACTACTTGTACATGTGCTAAAATTGAAACTAACTTGAAGGATGAGTCGAACTTGGCAAAGGACAGGCATCCTTCCCATAGAGGCATATTTGACAAGGAGAAGATCAAGTAGGCACGCAGTGCATACTTGACCACAAGATCTCCAAATGTCATATATGGCATTGGGTATTCTTATGGTGAAAAGCAAAATGCCAGAATCCATAAGAATAACAAGGAGCACATTGCCTTTATGAAGGAAAACTCCCCTCAAGCTAGAAAGGCTAATAATGTTGACAAGTCAAAACATGCTAATTCATATGAGCAACAACTTTTGTTTAGAACCTTTGATGCATCTTATGTTCTTAGGAAAAGCAACTTTGGTAAAGTTTATGCCAAATATGTTGGGCCACGCCATGGGAACACCAAGTCCCATGTGTGGGTGCCCAAATCTCTTGTGACTAACCTCAAAGGACCCAAGAAAGCTTGGGTACCTAAAGCCAAGACATAATTTGTTTTTGGAGGCCTACTCCTCCGGTGGAGCAAAATGGTTGCTAAACAGTGGATGCACCAACCACATGACCAGAGAAAGAAGGATGTCCGTTGAGTATGAAGTAAATAAAGATCCAAGTGAGGGCATCTATTTTGGAGACAATAGTCAAGGAAGGGTGCTCGGTACCAGTAAAATTGCAATATCATCTCAACACACGCTTTCTCATGTTTTGCATGTCGACTCCTTAGATTATAACCTTCTGTCCATATCTCAATTATGTGACAAGGGTTATAATTGATTGTTTACTAATGAGGGTGTGACCATCTCTAGAAGGAGTGATGACTCGATTGCATTCAAGGGTGTGTTGAAGGGAAAGCTTTATCTTGTTAACTTCAACAAAGATAAAGCCGAACTTGACACATGTTTGATTGCAAAGGCCAACATGGGTTGGCTGTGGCATAGATGGCTAGCACATGTTGGCATGAGGAATCTTCAAAACTCCTTAAGGGCGATCACGTTTGAGGTTTGAAGGATGTTGTTTTTGAGAAAACAGGCCTTGTAGCGCGTGCCAAGCCGGGAAGCAAGTAGGAGCACCCCATCTTGCGAAGAATGTCATGACAACGACAAGACCGCTCGAGCTACTACACATGGACCTATTTGGTCCAATTGCTTACATAAGCATCGGCGGTAACAAATATGGCTTAGTAGTTGTTGATGATTTTTCGCGCTTCACGTGGGTTTTCTTTTTGCATGATAAGACAGAAACACAAGGAACCCTCAAGAAGTTCTTCAAGCGCGCCCAAAATGAGTTCTCATTGAAGATCAGGAACATACGAAGTGACAACAGCACGAAGTTTAAGAACACTCAAGTTGAGGAGTACCTAGACGAAGAGGGCATCAAACATGAATTTTCAGCACCGTACCCACCTCAACAAAATGGAGTGGCCGAAAGGAAGAACCGAACCCTCATAGAGATGGCGAGAATAACGCTTGATGAGTACAAGACATCGGATCGGTTTTAGGATGAAGAGGTCAACACTGCTTGTCACGCCATAAACCGACTCTATCTTCATCGCCTACTCAAGAAGACATCATATGAGAAACTCATGGGTAACAAACCTAATATTTCCTATTTTTGTGTTTTCGGTTCTAAATGCTATATCTTGAACAAGAAGCCTAGGACTTCAAAGTTCGCTTCGAAGTCCGATGAAGGTTTCTTGCTTGGCTATGATTCAAACTCTTATGCCTATCGTGTCTTCAACAAAGTCTCTGAACTTGTTGAAGTTGCACGTGACGTAGTGTTCGATGAAACTAACGGCTCACAAGAAGAGCAAGTTGATCAATGTGTGCTAGATAGAGAAGAAGCTCCATGTCAAGCGTTGAGAAGAATGGTGTTGGGTGATGTTCGACCACAAGCGCCACCTCCAAATAAAAATGAAGAAGATGAACCACAAGTGGGGCAATGGATCAAGGGGGGGCTTCTACACAAGATAAACCTCAAAAAGACGAAGATGGTCAACACACCAATGAAGGCAACTATCCAGGGGGAGAAGAAGATGATCATGAAGATTCAAGACCACAAGTGCCACACCCAAGAGTACACCAATGCGTCCAAAGAGATCACCCCGTCGACAACATAATCGGGGACATCCAAAAGGGAGTAACTACTAGATCTCGCATAGCTAACTTTTGTGAGCATTACTCTTTTGTATCCTTTTTTGAACCGCGCAGGATTGATGATGCATTGAAAGATCTGGATTGGATGGTGGCGATGCAAGAAGAATTGAACAACTTCAAACGGAACGAGGTGTGGGAACTATTCAAAAGACCCAAGTTCAACGTCGTCGGCACCAAATGGGTCTTCCGCAACAAGCAAGACGAACAAGGGGTGGTGACAAGGAACAAGGCACGACTTGTGGCCAAAGGGTATTCACAAGTCGAAGGTTTGGATTTCGACGAAACCTTTGCTCCCATAGCTAGGCTTGAATCTATTAGAATATTACTTGCATATGCTACTCACCATGATTTCAAGCTCTATCAAATGGATGTGAAAAGTGCCTTCCTCAACGGACCAATCAAAGAAGAGGTGTACGTGGAGCAACCTTCCAGAATCGAAGATCAAGAGTTCCCCAACCACGTGTTCGAATTGCGTAAGGCTCTCTACGGCCTCAAACAAGCTCCTAGAGCTTGGTATGAGTGCATTAGAGATTTCTTAATTGAAAATGGTTTTAAAATTGGCAAGGCTGATTATACGTTGTTCACAAAGCATTTTGACAATGATCTTTTCATTTGTCAAATTTATGTTGATGACATTATCTTTGGTTCAACTAACAAATCCTTTTGTGAAGAATTTAGTAAGATTATGACAGATAGGTTTGAGATGTCCATGATGGGAGAGATGAAATACTTCTTGGGATTCCAAGTGAGGCAACAAAAGGAAGGGACATTTATAAGACAAACCAAATATACTCAAGACATATTCAAGAAGTTTGGAATGGACAAGGCGAAACCAATAAAGACTCCCATGGCAACAAATGGACACTTGGATCTCAATGAAGACGGACCAAGCGTGGATCAAAAGGTATATAGGTCCATGATTGGATCCCTACTCTACTTATGTGCATCTAGGCCTGATATTATGTTGAGTGTGTGCTTGTGTGCAAGATTTAAAGCCAATCCTAAGGAGTGTCATTTGACAGCCATCAATAGAGTCTTGTGATATTTAGTTCATACACCCAACCTAGGCATTTGGTATCCTAAAGTTTCCAAATTCAATCTCATTGGATACTCCGATGCAGATTATGTCGGATGTAAAGTTGACAGAAAAAGTACCTCCAGTACATGCCAATTCCTAGGTAGATCCCTAGTTTCTTGGTCCTCCAAGAAACAAAACTTCATTGCCTTATCCACGGCCGAAGCGGAGTATGTTGCAGCCGGGAGTTGTTGTGCACAACTCCTTTGGATGCGACAAACTCTACGTGATTACGCTTACAATGTGAGTCGTATTCCACTCATTTGTGATAATGAGAGTGCCAGTAAAATTTCCCATAATCCCTTTAAGCACTCTAGGACCAAACACATTGACATCCGACATCACTTTTTGAGAGACCACTCAATGAAAGGAGACATAGATTTTTCCCATGTCAACACTAAAAAACAATTAGCTGACATATTTACCAAGCCACTTGATGAAAAACGATTTTGCGAGCTCCGAAATGAACTAAATATCCTTGATGCTCGGAATGTGGCTTGAAAACTTGCATACATGTATGGCTTCTTCAAAATACGTTGATTGTGTTGTGAAAATCATCTCTCTCAATTTTCTCTGAAAAACTATTTTAATTACTTGATCTTGGTGAATTATGGTCATTGTTTGATTGTTGTATGTTTACTGATCATATTCATCAAGATTATTTGATTGTTTTGACTCCTATTTTGTCTATTAGTACCTTCGAATATATATGAATGGTCTATCCAGCTCTGTTCTGGTGACTACGGACTAGTCTGTGGTCACCCAGACTAGTCCGCACACTGCAGACTAGTCCGCAGAGTGTTTGGTAGTCCGGACTAGTCCGGTGGACCACGGACTAGTCCGATTTTTTGACTCCATAACCCTAGACACCGCCAAAACCTGATCTCCTTCACCCTCACAACTCACCTCACATTCTCTCTCTTCACTCGAGAGCCCCCAAGGCGATTTGGCGATCTCTCCATCAAATCCCTTCAAGTTTGGGTGGAAATCGGTCTCCATTGCTAGGGGATTGAAGACCACGGACTTGTCCGCACCTCCAACTCCTCCTTCGCCAAGAATCGAAGAATTTCGATAAATTCCCCCCCAAACCCTAGAAACTTCTATTTCTTTCATTTTGGATCAAATAGCTTAGTTCCTTTTAGCTAATACATGCTTCCTTGTTGTATTACATCTATGTTAAGCTATTTTTGTATTGAGCAACACCATTTGTCTCATAGTTAGGGTTTGAGACGTTGAACATCGGACTAGTCCGGTCTCTGTACGGACATGTCCGGTCCCTCCGAACTTGTCCGCACATGAGCACCGGACAAGTCCGATTTTTAACTGAACTCAACCCTAAATTCCAACAACTCAATGCATACCCTTGCCATCAACACGCATCCATTCCTTGCATAATCTCTTTGTCAGGACAATGTCGAATGAGAACATCTCTGACTTTGAAGATGAGATGGAACAAGATTTGTTGTTGCGTGCTTCGGAGCCTCGCGCTAACAAGAGGCAAGAGCATGCCTCCGAGCTAGCACCTTCTCCACCTCAGGTGTGATGCAAGTTTCTAGCCAAGAAGCCTGCGTCCAAAGCCAAGGATGTAGCTGGCTCTAGCTCGGCAGCTCCTCGCCAAGCTAAAGGCAAGGGAAAGGGAATTGCCTCAGGCCCGATAGGCCCTCTCAAGATGAATGCACCAAGACAGGGGAATAGGGACCCCTCTGAAGAAAGGTTCAATGACAAGGGAAGCAATACAACTTCCAAGCTCAGAATGGTGGATTGCTACAACAGATCAAAGAAGGCAGCTGACGCCAGATTCTGGAGCAACTTCCACGCAGATTACTACAATTCTGTGTATATGCAGATGAAGACTCCAGTGGTCAAGAGTCAATGGATTAACTGGAGTCACTTTGAGAGGAAGAGTTGCCCAGCCTTCAATGCAGTGATACAAGCTGTTGAAAGGCATGGGCTCAAAGACTTGTTTGCTTTCAGGTGCAACTGGAACGATGAAATCATCGCTCAATTCTATGCCACCTGCTACTTTGATAGTGATGAGGAGGAGAGGTTGACTTGGATGACACATGGATCCAAATACACTATTACTGTCGGTGGTTTTGATCCGGCAGATCTCCCGACACTACTAAAAGTGTTTGTGGAGTTTGAAGTTTGGTGTGGGGGCGCGGAGATTCAAGAAGGTGAAATGTAAAATGACACGGGAGACACAAAGATTTACGTGGTTCGGGCCGCCTGAGCGTAATACCCTACTCCACGGGGTGTGTTGGTGGTGTATTGGATGTATGAACTCAACTCAGGTGACGTGAGTTGAGAGCGCGTATGAGCCGATCAGACCAGCTCTTCTCTATGTATCGTTGGCCTGTCTTTTTATAGTACAAGGACATACCATTACAAGTTGGCCTGGCCTGACATGTGGCCCCGGCGGCTACTAATATTGATACACATTTGATGCGCTTAATTACCCTTAATGACCGAGTTACGGGCTTTGACAGCGCCGTTACTGGTAATAAGGGTCGTCCGATCGTGTGTCATTAACATAGTATTAATGACACTTAACCGGGTCTTGAAGTCCTTGATTCCCCTTTGAAGATCCGGAGCCGTTGTGGATTCTACCGGAGGTTTGAGGCTAAAGATCCGACGATAGGACACGTGGCAGCTCTGGAGCATACTGTGGGGAACAGATAGGTCCGGTGCCACCAGACACGTGTCAGTTCCGGAGCTTCCCTCGGTCTGGGGTTAGGTCCGGGGGTGCCGTTATGGTACATAGCCCGGAGCTTCCCCCTTGTGGGCGGTAGCTCCGGTTTGATGGTACATGTGGCGACTCTGGGACTAACCATGTTGGGGAAGCGAGTCCGGTTATGTTTGACATGTGGGCCTCCGAAGGTCTTCAAATCAAGTAGATGACATTACCTTGAGATCTTTGCAATCTCAAGGGGTATACGGTACTCAGGGTACCGACAGTGGCCCCCTGGGCCCACCTCTCGGGAAGACCCCTTGGGTGAAGTCATTCCGCCGGAGGTGGGTCCATCCTTCGACTTTTGAGCTGAATCTTCAAAGGTCTTCAGATGTGCCATTGGCGATAGTTTTGGAGTTAAATCCTCGCCGCGTGGCATATCCTGGGTGCGGCAAATGAGATTTTTGGCGTGCAGATCTCACACAATTGAAGGTCGCTGGTTCCTGATACGAAAACCATATCGGTTCCGCGCGCCTTATCAGGTTGCCGCCTTCGGGCTTCCCGCCTTTCATGATGACAACCGTTCGCCTGGGTAAGAACCTCGACTTGATCGTCGGGGTGGTCCCGGGCCCTCTTGTCATCGGCAGGGTGAAATTTTTGAATAGTATCTTCGGCTTCCCTGCGGTTTCCATCCAAGCATTGCGGGGGCTTACTTTAGAAGGAAAGCGCGCACCATCTGGGGTTCTTTACGCCTCTCATCTGAACTTGCGCTCGAACTCCCAAACTTGTGCTTGCTTTTCCTCCCTTACCTCGCTGTGCTGCGATGGAGTTGGGTCTCCGCAAGAGCCGCTTGAAGACCGAAAGTGACCTGAAGAAGGTCTGGGCCCTCATGGGGTCGTCCCCGGACTTCTTCAACCACCTGGTCTGCGCTGGGGAAAAGCTCCCATACGAGAAAGAGCACGCCGGTGAGATGGTGTACTTTTCTGCGTACGCCATGGTGGGGTTGATCCCACCTTTTTCCTCCTTTTTCTTGATGCTGCTAGACTTCTATGGTGTGCAGCTGTACCACCTTGGCCCCCACTCCATTCTTCTAGTGTATGTCTTCGTCCACTTCTGTGAAATGTGGGTGGGCATCCCCCCCTGCATTGAGCTTTTCCGGATTCTTCACCGTCCATACTACCGGAAAGAGTGATGAGTATCTTGGTTTCTACTACTTTGTGAAGCACAAGAAGTGCCCATTCAAGTACCTCCGGTCGTTTCCCTCTGGAAAGTGGGACGATTGGAAGAAAGACTGGATAGTCATCCAGGTGGAGGAGCACGAGAAGCTGGAGCTGGCCGAAGGCCTCCCCAACATCGACATTGCAGTCTGGAGTGAAGCTCCGGTGCTGTCGGATGCCTTCAACCCTGCTCTGACCAGGATCCACCAATGTGTGGAGGGAGGATTAACTCCTCAGGCGGTATTTTGCAATTTCCTGGTCAACAGGTGGGCACCGATGAAGAGGAGAGAAAAACTCGCTTGGACCCTCAATAGTGTGATGGATGACGACCGGGTTGAGACCGGGCTGAAGTCCAACATGGAGGGGGCGACCTTGGAGTTTCATCTCAAGAAGTTCCAGCACGTCATCGACGTCGCGGGTGATGACTTGACCCCGCCGCCAGCATTCCTCCCTCTGAACGTGGAAGTACAGTTCAGTAGGGAGCTCCGGCGGACGATGTCGGCGCTTGGCGACCTCGGTGTCGTCGAGAGGCGATCGACTTCCAGGGTGGTGGTCCCTGCGGCTTCTGAAGGTGGCTCTACCCCTGCCCCGAAGCCAAGGACCGAAGTCGTCGGCAAGGGATGGGAGCCGGCGGCCGAACCCTCGAGCCGGAAGAGGAACCTGAAGCATGTAGATGGAAGGTCCGTCAGGCCTGCACCCTCTGCAGCAGCTCCTTCTCCCCGGAGGGGGAGGTCTTCTACAACTGTGGTGACTGCACCTGCAGCAGTGTCTTCCCGGGGTGCTAGCCCCAGGCATGTGACTCCAGTACCAGGGCCAGTTGAGGTCTCTGGGTCCGGAGGTCCTTCCCGGTTGAGGGGGGCCTCGACTAAGGAAATGCCCGCGGCTGCAACAAGTTTCGGGGGGCCTTCCGGAGCTACCACGCCGGCGGCGGCCATGGTCAGTCCAGAACGCCTGGGAAAGAGATTCCGTGCAAGCTGGTGCGGAAGCCTTCCGAGGTAATTTTTAATCTTTACCTCGGGCAGTTGTTTTGTTGTAGTAACTGTTTTTTAAGTTTCTTCATCCACCATCTGCAGCGTCCCCAAGAAGAGGAGTGAGGCTCCGCCCTCAGCCACATCAACTTAAGCTGTGAGGGCGGAGGCTTCTGCTCCTGTCCCGGTGCCGCCCTAAGTGGTGGCTGAAGCTGTGGCGGCTCCGGCGCCAGCTGTCGTGGTCATGGACCTCAACTCATCCCCCGAGACTCCTGTGGTAGCGTTGGACCACGGGAGAGAAGATGCGCCAGCGGCACCTGCCCCGGAGGTTGAAGCCCCGGGTCTTGATGCTGAGATGTTGGAAGCTTCGGCTGCTGAGCCGGAGGAAGTAGTGATTCTGGCCCCAGAGATGGAAATTGTCAAAGCCCCGGCGGTTGAGCCGGAGGTTATTGAAGTCCCGGCAAACGGGCCGGATGTTGAGGAAGTCCCGGTGGTTGAGCCGGCTACCTCCGAAGCTCCAGCCTCAGAGCCAATTGCCACTGAAGCTCCGGCTACAGAGCCGATTGCAGTTGAAGACCTCCCGGTGCCTGAGCCGGTTGAGGTTGAAGCTCCGGCCTCAGGGTCGGTTGTTGTTGACCTTCCAGCGCCCGAGCCGGTTGTTGCGGAGGCATCAGCACTCGAACCCATGATGGTTGAGGCACCAACACCCGAGCCACCAACAGAGGAGGAGCCCAGGACGGAGCCAGAAGTAGCCCCTGCTCCGAAAGTGATGACGGCGGAGGTGCCTTCTACTGAGCCGGGGTGCCCTGATGAAGTCGCTGGCCCCCTGCCTGAGGGGGCAAATGAAGACCTGGCGGTAGGGCCTTCGGAACCACTTCCGGAGGTCGGAACTTCTTCTGCGGGGCCCTCCTCGGTGGCAACTGAGGCTATCCCAAAGGACGACCCTAGTACCGTGGAGGCTCAGGGGACCACTCTTGTGGAGTGGGACCCAATTTTTGTAAGCGAGAACCCGCTGGAACCAGCGGAGGAGACCCCAGCAGGTCCAGACCCTATTCCCCTGTCGTTGTCAATTGACAACGCTTGCTCCAGTCTGCGTCAAGTCCAGCTGGCGTTCTACCACGACAGCAAGGCTCTTGAAGAGGAGCGCCAAACCCTTTGGCGGTGGCATAATCGGCTCTACTTCGAGACCAAGCTGGCGCAGTCGAGGCTGGCAGATGACAAGGAGTGGATCAAACAGAAGAAGGTCCGCTTAGAATACTGGGGCAAATTATTGGATGATAGGGAGAGCTTGACTCGTGCCCTCGACACTCAATCATGCGCCATTTATGAGCAGGCCAAGGCAGCTAATAGTGCGGCTGATGATCGCCAAGAAAGGCTTGAAGCCATTAACACTAGCCTCATCAAGCGCCGGGAGGCACTTGAGGAGAGGGAGAAGAAGCTCGAAGACAAAGAGCAAAAACTCCTAGAGCTGCGGGATGATGTCGTGAAGAGGGAGGAGGAGCTCACCGAAAAGGTGGCTCTGGCTGACAAGGGACTCGAGGAACGCACCAAGAAATTGGAGAAGCGTTGCGTTGAGGAGGAGGAGAAGGCATGGGTGCGAGGGCAGGAACTCTACAAGCAAGAGTGTGCCATCGCTGCCAGGGAGAAGAAAATTAGGGGTCGGGAGAAGGACCTGGTCGACCGCCGGAACAAGATCCACCTCCGGGAGGAGGAGCTCGGAAAACTCGAGAAGCAGGTTGCTGAAAAGATTCAGCGAAATGCCAAAGAGGTTGAGCGCCTTGCTCGTGAGAATTCTGAACTGGCGGCGGCCAAAAGATCCTTGGAGGAACTGAAGGGCTTGAGGACTGTGGACTCCCTACAGGTTTGGGAGTTCTTGAGCAAAGCCAATGACGCGCTGACACCAATGGTCTTCAGTCCCGTGCGTCCGGATGATCCGGAGCCGGAGCCGGACCTGGCGTTGCAAGCGTTGAGCTCGGCGGGTGACAAACTCTCCAAGGTGGGTGACGCCATCGCGGACTCGTTGGAGGCTGAGGGGCAGTCCCTGGCGAAGAACGTCGCAGAGTATGTGCTGACGTGCTACATCAGTCGGGATCCCCAATTTCCTCTGGACCCGGTGCTTGAAGGTCCCATCAAAAAAGAAGGTGAAGCCACCCGAGCCAACGTGTCGGAGGTTGCTCAGAAGGTCGCCCAGTTCTTCCATAGGGTCTAGGACCATCTCTGTAGCTCCCACTTGTATTCTCTCTTTTTCTTCCCCAATTTTGTAATCCCTTCTCTCCAGATGAATGAAATCCACAATTTGTTAATGAATTTCATTTTTTGTCTTCAACACTTCTGTCTTCACTTGGTCCCCTAGTAGATGTACACAATTTGATTGTGAACATGTACCAAGAGGATATTGTATTTTGTTGAAGACTCGTTTGCTTCAAACTTGTAGAGTGTAGGTCCGAAGTCTCTGATAGTGAAGGCCCCCTAAGGTTGTCGGAGCTCAGAAGCCCCAGCATTGACTACCGTCGGAGCTTAGTAGCTCCGGCAATAGTCCCTATCAACGCGTAGAACATCGATAGTTAGCCCTCCGGGGTGTCGGAGCTTAGTAGCTCTGGCAGTGACCTTTGCCAACGTGTAGCTTGTCGGCAGCAGACTCCGCTTGTGGGGTCTTCTCACCATCTTTTATTCTGCGTCGACGGCTGGCCCCCCTAGCTTTGCCGGAGCTTGGTTGCTCCGGTAATGCTCGTTTTCAATGTTTAACATCGATCACAAGCCACCTAGGGGGGATTCGGAGCTTTGTTAGCTCCGGCTTTTCTCCATCAACGTGGATTCTTTATTTTTCCTGCACACTGAGGCCAAGAAAAATAGTAAAATTCGCTCCTTGCCTATAACTTCGTCGCGGCTTACAATTCCCAAGAAAGTTTTAGGTCAAACACAATTCTGAATATAACCGAATGCATTGCCTTCTTTCTTCCAGATCCAATTGTACTTGGACTCGCCTTACTTCGGCCTGCCGGGGTGTGGGTAGAGTGGCGTACTTAGGGTGCTTGACCAGGCTAAGTCGATAGCACACTCCGGCCCTAGATTGGCTTGGCGGCATTCAGGCGAGTGGGCCATGAACAATATTTGAATCCAAAAGAATTGACAATACAGCTCGAATTGTACATGAACTGGTCAAACTAAAATTTCTTAAGAATTGCACAACTTTGTTATAGACGAGAAAGAGAAAAATAAAAAATGTTGAGCCTGTACAAAATAAATGCACGTGGAGTCTGTTTCACATGAAGATGTCTTTCATGATAGGTCCGGGGTACAGGGGAAACAAGTACACTCTTAGGGTACGGAACCAAGCTAAGCGTGTTTCATTTCTCGTTTGACTCGGGGTAGCTAGCCACACTTTTAGTTCTGAGACTGTGACAAGTGTTGCATGGACTTTGCGGACCTTCCAGGAAAGGTCCGGCTGTTCTCCCGGGGGAACTACGTGACTCTGTACAATGACTCTATAACATACACCTCAAGTTACTACAGACTCACATCTGTGATATTAAGTGTAGAACTTACGGAGGTGCTCAATATTCCAAGGATTTGGGAGAGGTGTCCCATCCTCGGTAGCCAAGCGAACGCTTCCAGGATGGGATACTTTAATCACTCGGAAGGGTCCCTCCCAGCTGGGGGAGAGTTTGTTTAACCCTTCTCTGGATTGTATTCTCCGTAGCACCAGATCGCCTTCCTCGAGCTGTCGATTGCGTACATGCCGCTGATGATAGCGCCAAAGGGCTTGGCGGTATCGGGCATTCCGAACAGCTGCTTGGCACCTTCCCTCCTCAAGGAGGTCTAGGTCTTCACGCCGGAGCTGGTCCTGCATGGCTTCGTCGAAGGTCCGGACCCGGAGTGATCCCAAGGTGATTTCCGGAGGAAGGATTGCTCCAGCTCCGTACACCAGGAAGAAGGGTGTCTCTCCAGTTGACCGGTTTGGAGTTGTCCTATTGGCCCATAGAGTGGGCGGAAGATCTTCAATCCAGTTGGCTCCATGTTTTTTCAAGCGCTCATAGGTGCGCGTTTTGAGTCCTTTCAGGATTTCAGTATTTGCTCTCTCGGCCTGGCCATTGCTTACCGGGTGAGCTACGGAGGCGTAGCAAACTTGAATGCCGAGGTCTTCGCAATATCTTTGAAATGCAGAGCTTGTGAATTGGGCCCCGTTATCCGTAATGATTTTGTTTGGGACTCCAAATCTGCATACAATGGACTGTAAAAAGTTGATAGCATATTGCTTGTTTATTGTCACGAATGGAGTTGCTTCCGGCCACTTGGTGAACTGGTCAATGGCAACATACAGGAACTTGTAACCTCCGACAGCTCTTGGGAAAGGTCCCAAGATGTCCATCCCCCACACAGCGAAGGGCCATGTAGGAGGTATCATTTGTAGAGGCTGAGCCGGTGTGTGAATTTGCTTTGCATGAAATTGGCATGCTTCGCATTTCTTCACCAGCTCAGTTGCATCCTGGAGTGTTGTAGGCCAGTAGAAGCCATGTCGGAAGGCTTTACCAACCAGCGTGCGGGAAGATGCGTGGTTCCCACACTCGCCTCCATGGATTTCTGCGAGGAGCTCACAGCCTTCTTCCCTTGTGATGCACCGCATTAGGACGCCTTTGGCACCGCGCCGGTAGAGATCCCCTTCTACCAACGTGTATCTTTTAGCCAATCTGACATCCGGTCAGCGGATACATCATCGTCAGTAAGGATGTTGTCTTTCAAGTAGCTCTGGATCTCCGAGATCCATGCATCAGAGCTAACTTGAGCATTTGAGTCTTGCGTGCTGGGTTGCTCGGAGCTTCCGGCAGCACCTACGACCCTTGATGGCTGCCATGGTAACAGGGCCATCGGGACCGTCAGCTTCGTGATGCTGATCTTGCCCCCTTCGCTCAGTTTGGCAGGCTGAGCTGTGGGTTTTTACAACCTCCGGACAAAAGTTCCGTCAGGAGCTGGAGCTCCGGTTGACGCTTTGGTCGAGAGTTCGTCGGCTTCAGCTTTGTGGACACGCTGGACGTGGTGGAGGTCTAGGACTTTGAAGTCCTTCTGAAGCCTCTGGACTTCAAGGAGGTAAGCAGCTAGCTGGAGATTGTTGCAGGAGCATTCACCCTTCATTTGTTTAATGATGAGATGTGAATCTCCCTTGAACAGCAGCTGCTTGACACCATATGACAGTGTCACCTTTAGTCCGTAGATGAGTGCTTCATACTCCACCATGTTGTTGGTCGCCTTGAAGTCAAGGTGTACCATGTATTTTACCTTCTCCCCGGTTGGTGCGAGGAGAAGGATTCCAGCTCCGGCCCCCTGCTTTTGCATGGAGCCGTCAAAGTAGAGGGTCCAGTTAGGCTCGGTTAAGACTGGAGCCATGTGTTCTGACTTCTGCTCACTGGGGCCCCCAGGGTTTGATGGAGAGGGAGTCCATTCCGCCACAAAATATACCAATGCTTGACTCTTGATTGCTTGTCTTGGAATGAATTCGAGATCGAATTTGGCCAATTCCGCTGCCCACTTTGCAATATTCCCAATTGAATTGGGATTATGCAAGATTGCTCGAAGTGGGTAAGAAGTCACCACTAAAATCTTGTGAGCTTGGAAGTAATGGTGAAGCTTCCTGGAGGCGATAAGAACTGCATAGAGCAGTTTATGCACCTCTATGTATCGAGTCTTGGCGTCATGAAGTACTTCACTGATGAAGTACACTGGGCGCTGGATGGTTCGGACCCTCCTGGAGGGGCCCAGAGCTTCCTCTTCATTGACCCGGATCCTCTCGGAGGGATCCAGACCTTCTTAAGGGACCCCTGGGTCCTTGCTGGAGGGATCCGGAGCTTCTTCAGAAGCGACCTGGACCCTCCCGGAGGGATCTGGGTCTTCTGAAGTAACTTCTTGTGTACTCAAGTTTGGGAACTGGGACCCAGACTCGCTTTCAGGAACCTCTGGACCCTTCCGGAGGGGTCTCGATTCCTGAGCATGGGATGGTTCTGGTCTCTCCACAACCAGGACCATACTGATGACTTCGTCAGTTGCTGAAATGTAAAGCAGCAAAGGCTCACCAGAGTTCGGAGCTACCAGAGTTGGTAGGGTGGTGAGGAGCTGTTTTAGCTCTTGGAACGCCTTTTCTACTTCTTCAGACCATTGGAATGGTCCGAACTTCCTCAATAACTTGAAGAAGGGAAGTGCCCGTTCCGCCAGTCTTGAAATGAATTGGCTGAGGGCTGCTAGACATCCAGTCAGCTTTTGGACATCCTTGATGCAGGCTGGTGGCCGCATGTCTTCAATGGCTTTGATCTTCGCGGGATTAGCCTCTATGCCCCGGTGATTTACCAGGAAACCAAGAAGTTTTCCGGAGATAACCCTGAAAACACACTTGTCTGGGTTTAGCTTTGTGCGGGTGACCCGCAACTTGTCGAAGACAGCCTGTAAGGTGTCAAGGAGTGACTCCTTGTTCTTGACCTTGACCACGATGTCATCGACGTACACTTCCGCTATGTCTCTAATGAGTTCTTCAAAAGTTTTGTACATAGCTCGTACAAAGGTTGAAGCTGCATTCTTGAGACCAAATGGCATGGTTGTATAACAGTACAATCCATCTACTATGATGAAAGAGGTATGCTCTTCATCTTCCCTAGACATTCTTATTTGATGATACCCAGAATATGCGTCTAGGAAACACAATAATTCACACCCGGAGGTGGAATCCACTATCTGATCTATTCTAGGTAGTGGGAATGGATCTTTTGGACACGCCTTATTTAGTGTTGTGTAGTCAATACACATCCGAAGCTTCCTGCCGGTCTTGGGCACAACGACTAGGTTTGCCAGCCATTTTGGATGGAAGACTTCTCGGATGAATCCAGCTTCGAGCAACTTCTTCACTTCTTGTCGAATGAAGTTTTGTCGCTCCACGGATTGCTTCCGAGGCTTCTGATGCACGGGCCGGGCGTCAGGGTAGATCTTCAGATTGTGCTCAATCACTTCCCTGGGGATCTCAGGCATTTGTGACGGTTGTCAGGCAAACACATCGACATTAGGCCGGAGGAAAGCGATGAGTGCGAGTTCCTATTTGTTATTCAGTCCCCCCGATATACGGGTGGTCTGAGCGGCATCCGAACCGATTCAGACGACTTTGACGGGAATGTCGGTGTCGCCACTTGGCTGCACACGAGGTGCAGAAGTCGAGCCTCGTTGACGAATGCTCGGGGGTTTTGGAGCTTGCTCCTGCCTGGAGTCCTCCTCTTGTGCCGTAGTAAGCGCATGAAGTTCTTCCAGAGCGGTTACTCCGGTAGTGCGATCTCCGCGGATCCGGAGAACGCCTACTGGTGTTGGCATCTTTAACACCAGGTAGCCATAATGAGCAGCTGCCATGAATTTGTACAAGGCATGCCTACCCCAGACAGCGTTGAAAGGTAAGTTGATTTGAGCAACGTCAAAGACCAACTTCTCAGTGCGATACTTCTCCTAGGTCCCGAAGGTAACGGGGAGAGTAATAGCACCGAGTGGGGTAATGGCTCCCAGACCTACTCCGGAGAAAGGTCGGGAGGGGTGAAGATACGAAGGTCGGAGCTGAAGCTTGGTAAAAGCTTCAAAGCTTATGAGATTCAGCCCCGAACCTCCGTCTACCATAACATGGTAGAGCTGAATGTTATTGATGGTAGGAGATACCATCAAAGATAACTGGCCTGCTCCAACCATGCTTCGAGGGCAGTCTGAAGCATCAAAAGTGACGGTTGTGTCCATCCACTTCCGATGAGGCTCCGCCCTGGCTGTAGGAGCTACAGCGGCCATGTCTCGACGCATTGTCTTGAGGACGCGGCGGGAGGTGATGTCCCATGATCCACCAAAAATGGTGTTCATGGTCTTCCGACGCTCGTTGTCAGAGACGTCAGAATCGTCGTCGATGAAGGTGTAGACGACCTTCAGAACCTTTTTAGGATCCTGAAAACCTAACTCCTCTTCAGCCGGAGCTTCGTCAACTTTTTGTTTTCCTTCCCTCTGTCGGAAAGGAACTTCTTCCCGGCGCTTGTTGTAGCGCTCGGCTAGGTTTTGGACCTCCCGGCAGTCTTCCAACTTGAGGTTGTCCATCTTATGAATTGGACACCAAACCTTGGGTTTGCCACCGTCTTCAGAAGACGGTCGAGGTCGCTTCTTGGGGTGTGGCCCCTGGCCACCCGGAGCTGCAGCAGCTGCAGCATTAGATGCGTCGGCCGATGGCATCTTCTTGACGTTGGTCTTTTTCTTCTTTTTGCCACTCCCGGAGGTAGTGGCTTCGCCTTTGGAGGATTTCTTGCGATCCTCCGGAGGTGGTTTGGAGTGCATTTCACGGCCCTCCGCAGCTCTGGCACATTTGTCGGCCAAGCTGAAGAGTTCCGTGACACTGGTGATCTCCTTGATCGCCAGTTTCTCCAACATCTTATCCCGTACGCCCTGTCTAAATGCCACAATGACAGAAGCGCTAGAGATAGAAGGGATAGTGTTTCGTACCTGAGAGAATCTCTGGATGAATGATCGCAGGGATTCTCCCCCTTTTTGCACGACTGCAAAAAGGTCCAGTTCGGTGCCTGGTCGGGTGAATGAACTCTCGAAGTTGGCGGTGAACTGTCGGCACAACTCCTCCCAACTGTTGATGGAGTTGGGTGGAAGGCTCATAAACCAGGACCGGGTGGTCCCAGTAAAGCCACTGGAAAATAGTTTTCCATTACGGCCTCATTTCCTCGAGCTGCCAGGATAGCAGTGGAGTAAATCTGAAGAAATTCAACGGGATTAACGATCCCGTCAAACTTCTCCGGCAGGTGAGGCCGGAATTTTTGTGGCCACCTGACCATACGCAGATGCATGGATAGGGCTGAACAGCCTCCTCCTACTCCTTCAGGAGCAGGAATGTCCTGTGCTTCTTGTCTTTCACGAGCACGCTCGATATGGACTCGGCTGTCTTGTTGACGGTATCGGCGATCAAGCTCCGCCCGGAGGTCATGAGTTGAAAGCCTTGATACCGTGTGAGTGCATCGCACCCCGGAGGGCAACGACGTCACTTGCTGTGATGCAGCACTTCTCCTGTTGTTGGAAACGTGCGGACCAAGTCTGCAGAACAAGGTCCGTCGCTGCGACGGGGCCCATCCTGAAGGAGGAGGACCCTGGTTACTGATGCGGTCGGCTGCTGCAACCAAGTGTTCCACATCGGCCCTCCACTGCTCCATTACATCCCGGGATGCATCCGGAGGTGGTGGGCGCTGAAGGAGAGCACGTGCTGCATGGAGCGCGTATTCCGGGTTGTCATGATTCGCCGACGCATTGATTGACGCCAGTGCACCATCGCACTGCCCAGCTTGATTTGCTGGTGGAGGCGGCGGTGGTGGAACTGTGACTCCTGCTGGAACTGAGGTTCCTGCTGGTAGCTGCATATTAGAGGGATTGCCCCCAACAGCTTGAACAGCGGGATGACCATTGGATGATTCAGCAGCTGAGTTCACCATTCTTGAAATCTCAGGCACCCCTACCTGGCGCGCCAACTGTCGGTGGTTTTGATCTGGCAGATCTCCCGACACTACTAAAAGTGTTTGCGGAGTTTGAAGTTCGGTGTGGGCGCGCAGAGATTCAAGAAGGTGAAATGTAAAATGACACAGGAGACACAAATATTTATGTGGTTCGGGCTGCCTGAGCGTAATACCCTACTCCACAGGGTGTGTTGGTGTTGTATTGGATGTATGAACTCAACTCAGGTGACGTGAGTTGAGAGCGCGTGTGAGCCAATCAGACCAACTCTTCTCTATGTATCGTCGGCCTGTCCTTTTATAGTACAAGGACATGCCGTTACAAGTTGGTCTGGCCCGACATGTGGCCCCGGCGGCTACTAATATTGATACACATTTGATGCGCTTAATTACCCTTAATGACCGAGTTACAGGCTTTGACAGCGCCGTTACTAGTAATAAGGGTCGTCCGATCGTGTGTCATTAACATAGTATTAATGACACTTAATCGGGTCTTGAAGTCCTTGATTCCCCTTTGAAGATCCGTAGCTGTTGTGGATTCTACTGGAGGTTTGAGGCTAAAGATCCGACGGTTGGACACGTGGCAGCTCCGGAGCATACTGTGGGGAACAGATAGGTCTGGTGCCACCAGAAACGTGTCAGTTCCGAAGCTTCCCTCGGTCTGGGGTTAGGTCCGGGGGTGCCGTTATGGTACATAGCCCGGAGCTTCCCCCTTGTGGGCGGTAGCTCCGGTTTGATGGTACACATGACGACCCTGGGACTAACCATGTTGGGGAAGCGGGTCCGATTATGTCTGACATGTGGGCCTCTGAAGGTCTTCAAATCAAGTAGATGACATTTCCATGAGATCTTTCCAATCTCAAGGGGTATACGGTACTCAGGGTACCGACAATTACTTATGATGATTTTGCAAGACTGCTTCACCTAGAAGACACTGGCAACAATGAGCTCACTATCCACAACATTAGTGTCTTGGGAAAAGATAAGATGGAGTTTCTTTATGATACTAGCCTGAAGTACAACCCTCCATCGACCAAGAACATGAAGCCCTTTTTCATGGTTCTAAATAGAGTCCTCCAAAAGACCATAGCTCTGAAAGATGGGGATGCAGGAAGTGTGCAAGGGTACTTGAGGACCCTAATGAAAGTGATAAGCAAGAACCAAAAGTTCGATATCTTTGACTACATTTTGAATGACATGGTTAATATCTCCTGCACACTGAACCGTTCTTGTGGCTATGCGCCCTACCTCATGTTCATGATTGAGAAGGTCACAGGGATCGAGTTCGTGAAGGATGTGGATCACACTCCCTTGAGGCCTCAGAAGCCTACCAAAGCTACTCTCCCAGCTGCTCCATCTCCAGTCTCCAGTGAAGAGGCTCCAAGGAGAGCTAAAGGAGATGCAGGGACTGCTCCCGCCACTAGGACCCTCCTCAAAAAGGGTCTGCTAGTGGAATCTTGAAGTACTTGGCTGCCATTTTTGGCTCATGCAAGAAGGCTGAGGTAAAGCTTCACAAGCTGAACAAGGCGAGGAAGGCCGACATGAGGTATGCCAAGGAAACTGTCAAGCAAATCTGTCAAAAGCTGGAGATTGAGCCCATCAGATCTCCAATTATCTCGGATGACTCCACATCTGACTTCACTGAGCTTGGACCTTTGACTCCCTCCGAGCTTGCTTACTTCAGCATTGGGGGCACTTTGAGTGGATCCACTCCACCTCCTCCTCCATAGCCTGAAGATGAAGATGAAGATGAGGAGAGGACCGATAGTGAGGAATGAAGGCACTAGATCCCTCCTCTCCTTCCTTTTTGGTGTCTTGATGACAAAGGGGGAGTCACTAAGTGTAGCTGTAGGTTGCGAGGAGAGCTCTAGTCATGTTTATTTTTGGTTGTAAAACTTTATCTATGTTCTCATATACTTTTGGTCTTGTGATGTGGTGTTATGACAATGCTTATGCCTCTAAGTTATATTTATGAAATTTGTGATGATGATTTGCTACAATATGTGCTTATGCTCTGAAATTGACATATATGGTTGATGTTGAGATAATTATGTCAATTGTTTCATTCTCATTTGAATTATTGCTCACACACACGTAGTTATGCACCCCACCATAAAGAGTGCACATATGCCTTATGTTGTCATGCTTAATTTGTTCCAAACACATATGTGCACACTTTATGAAAATTCTACATTTTTAATCATATTTGTGAAATCTCAATTGGTTGTCATCAATCACCAAAAAGGGGCAGATTGAAAGTGCATCTAGGCATCCCTTGTGGGTTTTGGTTGATTTATGACAAACAAATGAGATCCTAACCAAATTGTTGAGATGAGCGCAGGTTTTAACGAAAACATGGAGAAAGCGCAAAAAGAAAGGAGATTGAGAAATCAAGTTGGAAAGAGCTCAAGAGATAAATAGAATAATTTTTGTGTATGGAGTGTGTTGGAGAAATACACCCCAAGAGCTCAAGCTAATTTTAATCACTCACACTGCGCAAATTCATATAAGTCCGGACTAGTCCGATATAACCCGGACTAGTCTGATAATCCCTCTGTTCAGAATTGGACAAGTCCTCCCAGTGCGGACTTGTCTGCATAGTCCAGGTTTACACAGACCAGACTAGTCCGATACCACCACGGACTAGTCCGATATCTTTCTAAGATCGGACTAGTCCTCCCTAGTGTGGGCTAGTCCTCAACACTTCACTGCTTTGCACGAAATCGGACAAGTCCGATGTCACCAAGGACTAGTCAGATATCCTTCTGACAAAAATTGGACAAGTCTGATATCTGCCCAGATTGGTCCGAAAAACCTTCTGACTAAAATCGGACAAGTCCTCCAAGTGCGTACTTGTCCTCAATTCACTAAGGGGTTCACCACGGCTGGACTAGTCCGATAATTGTCGAACTAGTCTGAACATTTCCAGAGACAAAAACAGACAAGATCGATAATTTTGGGACACTTAGGGTTTCCCACACGCCGCACACCGGACTAGTCTGGAGTCCACCACGGACTAGTCCGGACTTTTAAAACCCTAACGGTAACCCTTGGAAACACTAGTATAAATAGAGGTGCACGGCCCAACTATTATAACTCTCGACCCTCTACGCAATCACACCATCCAAGAGCCTAGAAAACACGTCTCTCCACACAATCCAACGCATGAAAGATCAAATCCTTGATGATTAACATTAGATCAAAGGAGAGACACAATTCTTCAGGTTTTGAGCTTTTGGTTTTGATTCTCTCGCACACTCTTGTTGTTTCATTGCAGATCTTACGAGTGTGTCTTGGTGGTGTTTTGATTTGTAATCTTGGGGAGCCCTCAACTTGTGAGAAGACCCCTTGAACACGGTTATCTTGCCCCTTTGTGATAGTGGAAGAGAATTGGCCTTTGTGGCGATTCGGCGAGGTTAGGGTTGGTGAATACCCAGTCCTTTCATGGGCTCCTCAACGTGGATGTAGGTTGCCTTTGTGGGAACCGAACCACGGGATAAAAATCTTGTATCTTCACTTTGTGCTTATTGTTTATTGCATCTAGGGTTTAAATTGATCTTATTCTAATTACGTTAAAACCTTGAAACTAAAGATTACCTTGTGCTTTACTAAGTTTAATTGAAGCAATGTACTCTAGTTATATCTTAATTTCCGCTGCATAGAGTACTTAGATTGAGATTATTGATCTAACTTGATCAATCTAGTCCGCACGCACTGGACTAGTCCGCAATCTACTGGACTAGTCCGGGTATTTGATCAAGTTGTTGAGTGTTGCAGGTTCCGACTAAAATTCAAAAAGGCCTATTCACCCCCCCCCCCCCCCCCCCCCGCCCCCTCTATGCCACATTCACTAGTGTTATTCTTGCTGCTAGTATGGAGGATCATTTGGTTGCTGATATTGTGAGTTTGAGTACTCACACCAGATGTGGGATTTTCTTCGTCGTCGTTACGAGCCTACTGGCCAGTCTACCTCTCTTGCTGCTTTTTCATCCCGAGCAGCTGTTATGACAGGGAGATGCTACCGTGGAGGAGTTCTTTGATCATATGGAGGCGGCTCGTCTTCGTGATGGTGGTTTGTTGCAGACCTCTACCGCTTTGCCTACTCGTTCTTCGATTTCTCGACCCACTTCTGGTGTTCAGGCTTGCTGTTCTTCACAGGATGCTCGTGGTGCTGGTACTGGAGGATGTGAGGGGATTTCTGCTGCTACAGATGCCCAGTTGCTTATACTTCTTCGTTGCCTTGCTGCCTCTACACCTTCAGGAGTTGTTGGTATTGTGACTAAGCCTTCTGCACCTTCAGGTTCTACTGTTGCTTCCCCGTCTTCCTTTGAGGGACCACCTTTGACTTCTGGTTTAGGTACTCGTCCATGGATTCTTGATTCTGGGGCTTCGTTTCATATGACTCCTTACTCCACATGTTTATCATCTCTGAGTCATTCATCTCGTTCTCTCACTGTTCTTACTGTCGATGGTTCTTCACTTCCAGTTCTTGGACAGGGCACATTTTTATCTGAGTCTTTTAATGTTCCTGATGTCTCCTACGTTCCTAACCTGACCATGCAGCTTATATCTGCTGGTCAACTCACTGATCATGACCGTCGAGTGATTCTTGATTCTGATTCTTGTTCTGTTGTGGATCGTCGTACGGGTCAGCTTGTTGGCTCTGGTCCTCGTTGTTGCGATTCCCAACGTCTTTAGGAGTTGGACTGGCTTCATCTTCCTTCCGTTGCGCTTGCTAGTCGTGTTAGCTCTGCTTTTGCTGCTCTGTCTACCACGTCTTTTTCTCAGTGGCACCATCGTCTAGGACATATTTGTGGCTCTCTTCTATCTGCCTTGATTCGTCGTGGTGTCTTATGATAAGTTTCAAGAATTCAATCGTTAGCTCAGTAGCAGGATTGTCGATTAGTAAAGCAGATTCAGCTTCCCTATCCTTCTAGTGAGTCAGTATCTCAGCGTCCTTTTGAACTTGTTCATTCTGATGTATGGGGTCTAGCTCCTTTTGTTTCCTAAGGAGGACACATATATTACATCATTTTTATAGATGACTTTTCTCGCCACACATGGATTTATTTTATGAAACATCGTAGTGAGGCCTTGTCTATCTATAAAACTTTTTCAGCTATGGTCCACACTCATTTTGACACTCATATCCGTGTATTTCGTGCTGACTCTGCTGGTGAGTACCTTTCTGATGCTCTTTAGGACTTTCTATCTGAGCAAGGTACCCTTGCTCAATATTCTTATCCTGGTGCTCATGCTCAGAATAGCGTTGCTGAGCGAAAACATCGTCATCTACTTGGGATAGCATGTACACTTCTCATTGCTTCCTCTGTTCTGCCTCATTTTTGGGCCGAGGCTTTCTCCACTGCCACTTACTTGATTAACATTCAGCCCTCGCCTGCTCTTAAAGGTGGGATTCCTTTTGAGCGTCTTGTGGGCAAGACGCCTGATTACACCACCCTTCGTCTTTTCAGTTGTGTGTGCTACGTGTTGCTCGCACCTCGTGAGCGTACTAAGCTGACTGCTCAGTCGGTTGAGTGTGTTTTCTTAGGGTATAGTTCATAGCATAAGGGTTATCATTGTTGGGATCCTGTTGGTTGGCGGGTGAGAATTTTACGGGATGTTGTTTTTGATGAAACATGTCCTTTCTATCCTTATCCTTCTTTTGATGCTTCTTCTGCATCTATAGTTGATCTTATTTCATTCTTGTTCTTTCCAGATGCTCCTGTCGCTAGTGTACCCCCTTCACACTTTGTACCGCATTCGACAGTCTCCCCTTCTTCTTCAGAGCCTTGTTCTTTGGTTCTCAATTACACTTTGAAGGCTCTTGTAACGCACGTCTATACTCGATGAGTTGTGCCTCCTTCATATGTGTCATCTTCTTCTGATGACCCGTCTACTCCAGTTGAGTCATCTTCTAATATCTCAGCTTCTCCAGCTCAGCCTGCCTCTCCGGTTACACCTTCTTCTCTTGAGGGATCATGTCCTTCCGATGATTCTTCTCCTGAGCAGCCTCTTGGACGTGGTCATCATCCTCGCCAGCCTCCTTCTCGGTACTCTCCTTCTAGATTTGCTGCTATTGCTCTTCCTGAGCTGGCTACATATCATGATGTTGTTCCTCATCCGGAATGGCAGCATGCGATGGCCAAGGAGATTGCTTCTCTCGAGTGTATCGACATGTGGGAACTTGTACCCTGTCCTCCACGTGTTCGCCCGATCACCTATAAGTGGGTCTATAAGGTTAAGACCCGCTCTAATGGTTCATTTGAGCGATATAAGGCTCAATTAGTCGCTCGTGGCTTCCAGCAGGAACATGGTTGTGACTATTATGAGACATTTGCTCCTGTCGCTCACATGACCACTGTTCGCACTCTGCTTGTTGTGGCCTCTGTTCGTGATTGGTCCATCTCCCTACTTGATGTGAAGATTGTCTTTCTTAATGGTGAGCTATGTGAGGAGGTTTATATGCAGCCACCAGCTGGGTATTCTGTTCCTGAGGGTATGGTTTGTTGCCTTTGACGTTCTCTTTATGGTCTTAAGCAGGCTCCTCGTGCTTGGTTTCAACATTTTGCGTCTGTGGTCACTGTTGTTGGTTTCTTTGCTAGTGCTCATGATCTCGCGCTTTTTGTACACACTTTGTCTCGTGGTCGCACTCTCCTTCTTCTCTATGTTGATGACATGATCATCACCGAAGATGATTATGAGTACATAGCCTTTGTAAAGGCCCGTCTCGGTGAGCAGTTTCTTATATCCGATCTTAGTCCTCTTCGCTACTTTCTTGGGATTGAGGTTTTCTCCTACTCTGAGGGAATTTATCTGTCTCAAGAGAAGTATATTTAAGATCTTTTTTATTGGGCTTCTCTTACTGATCACCGGACTATTGAGACTCTCATGGAACTCAATGTCCATCTTCGAGCCACTAATGGTGAGCCTCTTGATGATCCTACTTGTTATTTTCATATTGTAGAGAGTCTCATGTACCTTCATGTCACTCATCCTGATATCTCATACTCTATTCACATTCTGAGTCGGTTTGTTTCGGCTCCGACCCAGGTCCACTATAGTCACTTGCTTCGTGTCTTGCATTATCTTCGTGGGACTATCTCTAGACACTTGTTCTTTTCATGCTCTAGGTCTTTACAGCTCAAAGCATATTCTGATGCTACTTGGGCTAGTGATCCCTCTGACCGTCGATCTCTTTCTGCTTATTGTGTTTTTCTTGGTGGTTTCCTCATTGCTTGGAAGACTAAGAAGCAGGTAGCAGTTTCTCATTCGAGTGCAGAGGCTGAGTTGGATGCTAAGCATGAGTTGGCTCTGGCTAAAAAATATTCAGCCGAACAGATCTTGAGCTAGGATGGATATTTAGATTCACTGTAATGCTAAGGGCACAAAAGATGTTTCACTGAATGGTTAATGGACAGAAATATACCATACAGAAACTCTATAGAAGAGGCAACAATGAAGAAGTTAGCTTCTGGCCCGTCTGCTTTGGTGACATCATGGCAAGCATATGACATCAATGGTTACACATTTTACACTAAAGAGAAAGACGGTAAGAGTGTTGCACAAAATAGTGGTGTTCGTATCGAGGCTTATGATTCACAAGGGCAGAAGACCACATACTTTGGGTTCATAGAGGAAATATGGGAGATTGATTATGACAAAAGAATGGTAATGCCCGTATTTAAGTTCTAATGGGTCAAACATCCTGATGGTGTGAAAGTGGACAATTACGGGCTGACACTGGTAGACTTGAATAAAGTGGGTTATAAAGATGACATGTTGGTTTTCGCTGATCGTGTTGCACAAGTTTTCTATGTACAAGATCCAGAAACTGAGAAGATGCATGTAGTTGTTTCTGGAAAGCAAAATATTGTTGGGCTTGAGAATGTGGGAGATAATGAAGAGGAATGTAATCAGTATAAAGAGATGTACCTTTTCATCAAACCGGAAAACATCAAGCGCGTAGATAGAAGCATTAAAAAGAATTTGAAACCCTATATGCAAGAAGATGTCAATGCTGGAAAAAATGTATGATATATATTGTATATATTTGTATCCTCTGAAATCAACTTAGAACAATGCTCTATTTCAGCTTTAGCTAGCATGTTTCGAACATTATTAAATTCAGCTTCTGTAGAAAAGACTAATTTGGACAAGTGGTCCTTTTTGGCTTGTTGACTATCGTATGTATCACCTTCATCTGTTCCATAAGTTATAAAGTTATATGTGTATACAAATTTCTTCTGACCTATGATGATCAGGCTTGCCTTCCAACAGCTTGGTTCCAAACATCTAGAAGAACAACTCTTGAAGCTCCTGTCAAGCTAATCCCTTCACAACAGGCTCTTGTAGATGCAAGTAACACCTGATACTCATCATTTGGATTGTTAAAAGATTCAATTCAAGTCTGACGATACTTCCCATCCATTTGAGGGCTTGTTTGGATAGGAATGGATCCACTTCAATATAAGTGGATTGAGGTAGATTAAAGAGAAAATTAGTTCATTCTTCACTCCAATTCACTTCAATCCAACTAGATTGAGTACACCCAAACAAGCCCTGAAATATTTTTTTCTCTTCTCTCCATTTTAAAAACTTACGAATATGCTACTTTATCGGTTCTAATGGCTGAATATATTGACTACAAATCAGTACCATCTCTCTTAGTGTTTCACACAAGCGACGAAGCGAACAACTTCAGTCACAAATCTTGTATTTACCCTTTTCATAGGAATTTGACCTTAATCTTTCAAGCATAGATTTATCAATAAGTGAAGCTTCTTCATCAAACATGTTAATGGCAATTACAAGTGAAAGGTGTGTCGAAGCTAACGAAATCTCAACGGGACTAAAGACAAAGAGGTGATGCATATGAGTGACAATGTCCAAGTTAGACAATATAAAGCTATGATGGCAGCCTTCAATAACATGAAAAGTGATGTCAAGGTTATGCTTGCATCAACCAAGGTATGTTGTGAGAGCATAACACTTGTTGGAGCATCACGGTTATGCTTACCCCAACAAGTGTTATATCCTCACAATATGCCTTAGTTGATGCAAGCATAACCTTAACATCAATTTTCATGTTGTTGAAGGTTGCCATCATAGCTTCACGATGTCTAACCTGGACATTGCCACTCATATGCGGGATCTCTTTATCTTTAGTCCAATTTAGATTTTGTTAGCTTTGGCACATCCTTCGCTTATAATTGTCGTCGGTACCCTGCGTACCGGATACCCCTTGGAATTATAAAGATCACAAAGAAACTCCACCTACCAGATTTGAAGACCTACAGAGGCCCCACATGTCAGCCGTAATCGGACCTGCTTCCCCGGCGTGGTTAGTCCCAGGGCCGCCACGTGTATCATAAGACCAGAGCTATCGCCCACACATGGGAAAGCTCCGGACTGAATACCAGTATGGCACCCCCGGACCTAACCCCAGATAGAGGGAAGCTCCGGTACCGACACGTGTCCAACAGCACCGGACCTACCCGTCCACGGCGGTAAGATCCAGAGCTGCCACGTGTACGAACTGTCGGACCTTCAACCTCAACAATCAGGCTGGTGGACCCCCAGCAGCTCGGACCTTCAAGGGGCAATCAAAGACTTCAAGACCCGATTAAGTGTCATTAATACCATATTAATGACACTTAATCGGAAGGCCCTTAATACCAGTAACGGCACTATTAAGGCCCGTTACCACTCTATTAAGGGTAATTAACCTCATTTATTGTGTGTTGAATATTAGTAACCACCAGGGCCACATGTCAGGCCAGGCGAACTGTGTAACGACCGGTCCTTGTACTATAAAAGGACTGGTCGACGATACACAAGGGGACTCTCTCTGAGCACACTCAGACGCTCTCTCTGAGCTCTCTCGGACTCAGAGACTCTCACACGCCCTCACACACATATTCACTCGCTCAACACAACATCAACACACCCTGTGGAGTAGGGTATTACGCTCAGGCGGCCCGAACTACGTAATTGTCAATTTGTCACCATCTCTTGAATCTCTGCGTGCCCATTACCGAACTATAAACTCCATGGACTACTAATAGTAGTGTCGGGAGATCTGTCGAATTCAACTACCGACAACTGTCATTGACATGTGTGATAAGAAAGCTTCACTTATTGATAAATCTATTCTTGAAATATTAAGGTCAAATCCCTATGAAAGGTTAAAAACAATATTTGTGATTGAAGTTGTTCGCTTCCTCACTTGTGTGAAGCACTAAGAGAGTAGGTACTGATTTTTAGTCAATATATTTAGGCATTAAAACTGAGAAAGGAGCATTTTTCTAAGTTTTCAAATGTATAGGAGGGAAAGAAATCCTTCAGGTGGATGGGAAAATCCTTTCAAGGATCGTCAGACTTCAATTGAGGCTTTCAACAATTCAAACGATGAGCCACGGGTGTTACTTGCATATACAAGAGCTTGTTGTGCAGGGATTAGCTTGACAGAAACTTATCAGCATCACAGGCGGTTCTTAACTAACAAGCAACATGTGAAAACAATGATTTTTCCCAGACGGTTCTTCAACAAAAACCGCTTGTGATGATTGAACCAGTACATACGATTCTTAAACAATGACCGCTCGTGAAAATCATGTACTTATTCAGGCGGTAGTTAATTAAGAACCGCTTGTGAAGTTGGCTAGAGTACAGACGGTTCTTAATTAATAGTCGCCTGAGAAAATCATGTATTTACACAGGCGGTTATTTTTTAAAATCTGTCTGTGATGTTCTGTCATCACAGACGGTTATTGTATCATTAGTCATTACAGTCGGGTTTTTTTATGAACCACCTATGTTTGAAAAATCGAAGCGCATGCGAAAATACTTTTTGCAGTAGTGTTATGTTTGCTGTTTCGGTGGTTTCAACTGTCGGACAAGGCGTACCGGTCGATGGATTCATGGACAATCAATTATGGGTCTGGCTCCAGCTCTTGGTGCACTAATCCCAAAGTGAATACTCAATAATTGAACAGTGAAAGATGATCAGCTTTCTTCGCAGAAGAGGTGCGGGTTCTCAGTCGACAGAGGAACATGTCCGGCCATACTATTAGCTACTGCGTGTAGTTTTCCTAGCTACGTCAGCTTATTAGTTTCGCCAACATCCTGCATTCCTTCCTACTGTTCAAGTGGTGTGGAACTGTCGACCAAGCATGGATCAACTTTCAGCTTCACGTTATAATTCCATCATCAGCTCATTCCACATTTAGATACGTGAAGAACTATCTTTGCAACCTCTATCTACTCCCTCCGTCTCCATGAACTTGTCGCTTCGTCCGTCTCCATGAACTTGTCGCTTCGTAGTTCATTTTTGAACTACAAAGCGACAAGATTATGGGAACGAGAGGAGTATAATATAACCACGTACGTGAGCATTTATATATAGTGGCTGTCTAAATTTTAGGTTTCTAAAATCTTAGAAAATTTCAGGCACCGAGTAATTAGTAGCTAATTACTACTATTAATCACTAATCTATGTAATTAATCATTAACCTTTATTTATATAGATTAATCAATCACAAAATTATTTGATTATTTTACAAATAAAATAATTCTTACAAATTACATATTAACAGTTAATAAAATAATAAAAAATTACTTCCGTGTCAGTACGTGCTGGCGCTTGGCGCCCGGTCGTGTCGTGGCCGCGCGGCCGTTAGACCGTCGCCTGACGTCTTGCTCCCAATCAGGCGTCTGTCATTTAGACTCTGTTATATATATGTTTCTTACTTTAAATTTAAAAGCTTGAATGCTTGTCACACGTTGTATTTTTTTAACAAAAAATACTCAATTTTATATGATCAAGGAAAGAAAAGCATGCAGCCACATGGCAAACAAAAAATTAACTCACAAAACGTGCTCAGCCTTAAAATACAAAGTAATTGGTTGCTGTTGCTACTACAACATAGGACTGAAAAACAGTACATCCGAGGCAAGAGCCATCAAATCATTGGCTTCGCTTTGCACCCAGAAAAATGATATCGTCCAAAAAGCACACCTCTGTTTTTTCCTGTGCAAATAACTATGGAGCTTGGCACGATACTGACAAACCTTTGACCTCCAACTTCCTAGGCCACTGCAGGCTTCCACCTCGAGCCTTCAAGTTAACACAGGGATTTCAGTTGCCCTTCAGATCAAATTACCCCACTTCTATAATGGAGGATTACGCTGCTCCTTAGCCTCAGGAGCTGCAAAAGCATGAGTCAACAACAGGGAACTTGGTTAATCTTTCGCTAGAAAGTATATATTGAGAGCCATCATGTGTTCACACTGACATGTTTGAGCTTCACAGGCAATAGCACCAGCCAGCTGGCTATTTTGTTGGCTCTTGCTACCTTCGCATAACACGGAACTTTTCTCGCTTGCGGAAACGCTCGAGCATGAGCTCATCACTAGCAGCTTCTCTCCTGCCTGCAGCTGGACCTTCTGGTTTTTTAGTATCAGTTGCTTTGCCACCTGCAGTTTCATTCTGCCGGGAATTTCTATCTTTGTACGACCCAGAATGCTCTGCATTATAAGGAAATATTTCAGCACACTTATAAGTTGAGAACAAACATGCACATGCTATAACATACTTAGTGATTCCTGAATGAAAGAGATCAGAAGTCATACCACTTTATTAGCAAACTTTTGCACAACATATTCACAATATTTATTAAAGGACAGCATATTCTAAAGAAAATGGTCATCTTACACATCCATTTACTGGAAATCAGGGACCTGAATCTCATCCGTGCTCTACCCACACCTAAGGACATTGCAATTACCCGCACATCCCTCAGACGTCAATTTCTATGTCAGGTAAGTCTGATGTGTACCGTAAACATGTATGATAAGTAAATCCAGATCAAATCTTCCCCGCCCCCAAAAAATCACACTCCAGGATCATTATGGCAGTGGCTACATACTTTGTAGAGGCCAGGAAACATTTTTACATTATCTAAAAAAAGGATCATTATGGCATTGATGTTCCTCTTTGTTTATTGGATAAAAAGTTCTTGTCACATAGTCAAACAAAATCACAAGACAGGTTAAAATGCATGAGTTTCAACCATATAATATGAGTGCTTCAATTCCTAGCTGTGACTTTAATCTTGTTTTCTCGAATATTTTAGAAGTATTAGAGTCCAGGAAAAGGGGATGCACCCAAGCGTTAGAAATAGAGTCCACATCAGTTTAGAGGAGTTAGAGATTGAGTCCAATTGTTTAGATAGAGTCCAAGACAGATTTAATTCTGTTATTTTATTTGTAATAGGTCTATATATATGTGGGAGATCCCAAAGAATAAACATCCCCTCTACTATTAGCAAAACAATGTTGTGTTTAATATTGCCGGATTTCAACCAATTCGTAATCAGAGCTTAAGTGGACATCCTATTCGCTGCCACCGGGAGGACGTGCTCCCGGGGCGCAGTCAGACCAAGGCAAACTCGCTGCGTGCGTATCGAAGGCGAAGGGGAACAACCGACGTTGCACGGGGAGCCTCGACTGATCTCGACGAGGGTGGCCGGCTCTGCGCGTAGCAGGGCCGCGACAACCTAGGCTCGTGCGATTCACGGCGAATCCCGTGGATCTTGGATCAAGCGCGCTTGAGAACAAAACGGGTGAAGGGCGAACACGATACTGAGCGGGTGCGGGCCCCAAGGCCGAGCGGCGCGCTTGGTTGGTGTGGCACGAGGCGGACGTTACGGGGCTGCCATGGTCAATCTACTTGGAGGCAGATCGGCGAGATCCAATGCGAAATTAAGGATTGAGGCGGATCCATCAGCGGGCGGCGCACGCGAGGCAGAACAGCACTCGGCTCGGGAGCAGGCAGGCGGCAACGGCGCTTGGGTGCAGGTCATTGGCGACCTCGTATGGTGGCCGATTCTGACGGCGCAGCTTCTGATTGAGACACGATGCACCAGATGGCGGAGCACCCGTTTGCAGTTGTTGTGCCGTGCGCTGAGTCGCCTCGGCGAGTGTGATGCTCAACACGCGAGAAAGAGCGGCCTTGAGGCATGGTGCAACCGTCCATTGGCCTCGACTGCGGTGCTGTACAGAACGGGAGTGCGGTGAACAGTACTGAGCAGATCTGAGCTGGACGCTCCGAGGCTGAGGGATCTGCCTGGCAGCTGTGCCCTGAACGCAGGAGGGCAGCAGCACGTGAGAGAGGATGGACCAGCGCAGATTGGCAGCAGATCGGACCTACTGACCAAGTTCTGCACAGTGCTGGATGATGCAGTTTACAAGTACCGCATGCCAGAACAGAGGAAGTACGACGTGCAGCAGAGAATGACCAAGCCAAAGGAAAGAAGTAGATGGGCTGAGTCCATTCTAGTGGTGTAAGTGGACATCCGTAGTTAACTTGACGAGTCTGGTAACCGAAGAAGAGCACAACTAGGATGGTGGACCTGCGTTGTGTTGGTGTTGGTCACGTACAAGGGAAGTGTACCCATGGATGTGGCACGGGTGGTTCACGTCAACAGAGGTGGTCGCGAAGAGAGTGGGTGCATGGGATGATGTGCTCGTCCTATGGGATGATGTGTTCATCCAATAGTCGTGCAGGATGATGTGTTCATCCTCAGGGTGTAGTGCCCAACCCAAATTCGTGCTCGGGATAGATGTGTCCATCTCAAGGGTGTAGTTTTGTCCACCTAGGGTTGAAACCCAAAATTGTGTGCTCGAGATGTAGTTGCGTCCATCCCGGAGAGAGGGGGTGCAGTTGTGTCCATCCTCGGGTTAAAACCTAAAATTAGATGTGTTCGGGATGAAGTTGTGCCCATCCCGGAGGGTGTAGTTTTCCCAAAAGTGTGTGTAGGGTGGAATGGTTGTCTCTCCATCCTAAGTGAGTGAGTGTGTCCTAGAAAACAAGATTAAGGGGGTGATTGTTGACTTTAATCTTATTTTCTCGACTATTCTAGAATAACAGAGTCCAGTAAAAGGGGTGCACCCAAGTGTTAGAAATAGAGTCCAGATCAGTTTAGAGGACTTAGAGATTGAGTTCGAGTCCAATTGTTTAGATAGAGTCAAAAACAGATTTAATTCCATTATTTTATGATTTTATCTGTAACAGGTCTGTATATATTTGGTAGATCACAAGGAAGAAACACCCCCTCTACTATTAGCAAAACAATTTCGTGTTTAATATTGCCAGATTTCCAACACTGGCAAGTGCAAAATCTTATGCTGGCTCAAAGAATATATTCATCCAAGTCATTAATTCACTAAATGATGGAACATACTGCTACAAAAGAACAAATGGATTTCAAATGATTTCCCCTAATAAGTAAAAATGGAAAATACTTTTATACGCAAAGTTAGTCAGTTTGTTGTTACTTTTAAAGATCATACATGGAAGTGGTTGTGAAAGTATGTAGTTTACTTGGAAAGCCAAATCCAAGCTTAGATAAACTATTGTTCCACAAATGTTTGTAGTGTAATTTGAAATGCATTAAACATTTTTGTCTGCAACCTAAATTGATAGGAGTTAGCAAAACCATGAAATATTTAAAAGCAGTTCTATCCAACGAGGGTATAATACAACTCAATGCCAAGTGAAGCTGTAGATTGGATCCAACCAATGGGCTATGGATATATTTCAGTCCAATTGAATAGGTCCGTCTCATTTTTATTTCTTGGTCATACATTTGCATAATAGTTTATACATATTAAAAATAACTGATATATCAATATCTGTTTCTCATAAAAATATATTAAAAAAAGGACATGTAGCAAACCTCTTTTTATTTTCTCGTCATGTTCCCTACCACGTTGGAAATAATCAGCACTGAAACTTGATGGAATGTTTGAATCTGATTTTGGTTTACTTGCAAGCCTTTTCTCTTGCAGCATCTTTTTAGCTGCCTCAGTTTCCTCTATATTTCTTAATTTGTACCTGCAAAGGTAGATAGAACATGGAGCAGTATGTAACTAAAGAGAGAAAGTATACTACAAGAACAAGATTGCATCATAAAAAGCAACAAAATGTTAAGAAGAATTTCCATCTACGTGTTATTGTAGAACTAAAATAAAATGTGATGTGTGACACAGCTTCCTAAGAAGCTGGCCAGATTTGAGCATACTGTTTAGCCAGTTTTCAGTCAACTGATGGTGAACGTATTGGTAACCACACAGAATCAAGTGTGCATATATATATATATATATCAATAAACCAATGGCGAATAAGTCATCACTAGAACATTTGATAAATTTGTTCCTCACAATCACATAATTTTACAAGAACTGTTGTGCCAAAACGTGAAAGGATTTTCCGCAAAATTTTCAAAAACTTGGTAAAATGAGGGCCGTTTTTTATTTACAATAACTTGATAGTTGATAGAACGTAAAAATTTGGGTTCTTTGGACAATCTATATCCATTCCATAGAAATAGGCATTAAGTTTCATATATAATAATCTAATCTGACTTCCTGATCGTAGTACTCCAGTATCCATCCTGAGGTACAGCGTGATAAGACCGCCTCTGAAGGCATGTTCAACAATTATGCAAAGTTTATACTCTTAACTTTTAGTCATCTCCCCTACCAAATTCTAAAACAGTATATTCTAAAAAAATTCTAAAATAATATAATCAACTCAACCATATCAAACTTATTCTAAACAAGAAAATACATGATGATGCAAGAGTGTACTCAATGGGCAGCTGAACTTCGGCAATGCCAGTGGTCCATTGCGTAGAACTCTCCTCCGAGTTTTTCTTCTTTACCTGTACCAGGAAAGATGCAGTATCATCATCACGGTCCACCACAGCACATAGTATCTTGTACTAATTTTTTTGATTCCTGGATTTACATGTTTAATGCTTAAAACAGGAACATGGCGGTTGTTGCATGAACATCGGTGTTTTGGGCACTAAGGCTCTCTAGGAATAAGTGTTTTGAAATGGCGCCTGGATGCCTAGGCGCTTGCCCGGCGCCTTGACGCCTAGGCGAGCACCAGGCGAAGCAACAGCCGGGGTTCCAGACCTTAGAGATGAGGCAGGGCAAGAGGTCGGCGCGCGCCTGGGGCAGGAGGAGGGTGGGGAGGAGGGGGGAAGGGGGGCAGGCCAGACGCCGGAGTTGCTAGACCAAGGTCCATGGCGGAAGCTGAGAGCGGCGGCCGCACGGGCGAAGAATGTACAGAGCCGGGGAGCGGCGGCCACACGGGAGAAGAAAGTGTGGGGAGAGAGGGCAGGTTGGGTCTGGGTGCCTAGGGTTGGTACATTTAAGGCCCAATTGGCCCAATTATGCACAACCGTTCATTTTGATCCAACGTTTCCAGTTGAGTTACTCCAACCCTAATACCTGCTTGCCCGGTCCTCCCCCCGCCTCCCGATCTTTCCGCCTCCGCCTCCACCTGATCTCTCCTCTGTTCGGCCCGCTGCCGCCTGCTTCTTCCCTGCTTGGTCCAGCCGCCGCCCCTGCTCGGTCCAGCAGCCGCCCCTACTCGATGCAGCCAGCCGCCGACTCTGCCCCGGCTCGCCCGACGCTCCTGTCGGTCTAGGCGTCTGCCTGGGCACGACGCCTAGGCGCCACGACGACGCCTCGCTGTCTCAGGCGGGCGCCACGCTCGGTCCAGGCGGCGAGGACCCATGGCATCCACGGAGGACCGACTGGACGACTAGGCGCCGCCTCAAAAACACGGCTAGGAATGATATCGGTTTTGACAAATGTCCGATGAAAACTACATGGGCACCACTACAAAGGCGGGATGAACAGAAGACGATTTTGAAGAAGGCGTGCCGTGAACTGGAGTCAGCCGGCATGCATGTCTTTGCAAATAACGGATGACATTTTACGAACAGAATTGTTTTGTAATAATAAAACCACCGAATGTTGGTCGTTGGTTTGCTGTGTTTGCGTTATTTGGTTGTGTTTTAGTGCCTTCCGTTGAGTCTTGCTTGCTGTAATAAGACACCATAACCTCCAATGGAGGGGAAGGCTGGAATTGTTTCTTTCCATTATCTAAAAAAAGCCTCCAGGAGTGGAGTGTTGAGTCACAAACGAACCTTGAGGTGGTCTGGCACGGTGTAGAGCTCATCCACATGGTCCTCCTCCCTGTTCCCCACATCAATCATCTTGCCCCTCTTCTTTGACAGCTCTGTCTCCACATACCTCAACCTTCAACCAACAAACATATAGTCCTGTCAATCCTAGCATCAACAATCGCATATGCAAGAGCAGCAGCGTACATACATGTTGGGGTCCTCTATGGTTACAGCAGTCTCCTGCGCAAAGGTGTCCTGGAGAACGAGGTCCTCCTTCTCAGCATCTCCGGCGGCAGATGCCCCGCCACCCCCTCGTCCACGGACGGAGGACCCGTTGGTGGAGGCGGCGACCGGGTCGGCGGGGATGCCCAGCTTCCTCTCCCGGAGCTTCTGCATGTACTTGATCTCCTCCAGGGCGACGCTGCGAGGAGAGTGAGCGGTGCATCGGCGAGTAGTGCTGGCGAGTCAATAGGAGAGGATATAGTCAGAGAGAGGGAAGGAGGGAGGGGGGAGGGGTACCGGCGGGTGTCCTCGTCGTCGGAGCGGTCGTCGAAGTCCGGCTCGATGCTCCGCTTGCGGAAGTTTTTCGGCATGGTTGGAAGCTGCTCGGTTCCCTTCTAGTTCCGGCGGGGTTTAGGGGAGGGGTAGGCGGGTAGTCTTGCCGGAGTTGTGGCCGGCGGCGAGGTTGGGGAGGCGATGGGATTTTGAGATTGGAGGGTTTGAATCTGACCACCCGAACGCGTCAGGTTCAGGCAGGCCGAACTCCGGCGGGGGTGGCGCGGTGCGCCGGTTCATTCCTGTCTCGTGGGCCCGGCCCGTTTCTGGCCTTACAGCGGCACGGCACCAGAGCTGGGCCCAAGCATGGCTCGTGGGCCATGGCACGTGGTGCTTACAGTCTTGTTACCGTATAACGGTCCATGGTCATAGTACGATTATAAAGCTGTCGGGCCGCTCGCATTCGGCCTTAGCGAGCCGGAAGAAATTCAGTTCGCAGATATACGTCCCTCGCTTTATCTGAAACGGAAATATATTTCCAACTTCAGAACTCAAAAGAGTTCGAGGCTCTACAGAACATTTTAGGATGCATGAGTAGGTGTCTCCCTCTCAGCGATTCCTACATAGACTCTCTAATGAATAGAGATACCGCAAGGGACTTCAAAATACACGACTCCAACACAGTCAGGGATATAAGCACCAACTTCACCACAATTAACAAAACACGCCTAATGAAGAAAACGATAATTGTGCCACTGATCGAGGGTAACCCTCCACCATCATCTACAAAAGCATTTCTCCAGATTTTAGTGCGTCAGGAGGGAGTCTTCACTGATCATCGCCCTCACCCTCTTCCTCCTAATCCTGCCTTGGAGCAGGTAGCAGAACCCGTCCGCCTTGTTGCCTAATAACCTTCAACGCCGTCTTAAGCATGGAATCAGCACCCGTCCGGATGATATCTTGCATATCTCCTGTATAAAGACATGTCCAATGATTCAACAAAACACAAGCGTGACAAATTATTTCACCAGGATGCTTAATCAACTTTTTTTCAAAACGAGCTTTATTTCTTGCTTTCCAAATTGTCCAACATATAGCACCAAGTCCCAAGGAGTAAATTTTTTCCCCACCCGGGAGGGCTATCCGAATCCATCTCCAGGATTGCATTAGATCAGATGGTCTAGAGTCAGTGCCAAAGCACAGACCTGTGATGCCCCAAATCACTCGAGCTACCTGGCATCGGAACATCAGATGATCCATGTTCTCCTCCTGCTTGCAGAAGGAGCACATGTGCCCACTTTCCAATTCCTCTGTTTCATAATATCTTTTATCAGGATTGATCTATTTTCCATTAGCCACAGAAAAACCTTATTTTTGTCAGGCATTTTTGCTTTCCATATATGTTTAAAACCAAATCCTATATCACCTGTAGTCAAATGATCATATACCGACTTAACAGTAAAAACACCATTTTTTCCCACATCCAGTATGGTGTATCTACTTGATCAGTAGTACTTTGTGAGTTTAGCATCCTAGCCAAGCTATACCACTCATCGTGCAGGAATTCCGGCAAATTGCATTTAAAGTGAATCACCCATCTCATACCCGCACATTGAGCCACTGTGATCTCTTGATTACCACAGAACTCAAACAGTATAGGATACAATAAACACAAGGGTTTGTCATAAAGCCATGCATCTTTCCAAAATCTAATTTTATCTCCTCTAACCAAGATGTACTTCCTCCCCCACAAATATATATGTCTGACTTTCATAAGGTCTGATCATATTGGTAAATCCAAGAGTTTTCTTTTAATACTCCCCGTAGGCTTATCTTTAACATATTTCACATTAACAAAATCTTGCCATATTCCATTTTCCTTGTCCAATTTCCACCACCATTTAACTAGGAGACAAATATTCATTTTTCTTAGGTCTTTAATCCCCAATCCTCTTTTCCTTTTACTCTTGCATATTGTTTCTCACTTAACCAAATGATATTTCTTTTTCCCCTGACCCCCTTGCCATAAAAAGCGCCATCTACACTTGTCCATTTGATGAATTACAGATTTATGCAACATATACATGGACATATGATATGTGAGCACACTAGAAAGGCTGGCTGTCGGTACCCTGGGTACCGTATACCCCTTGAGATTGCGAAGATCTCGAGAAAATGTCATCTACTTGATTTGAAGACCTTCAGAGGCCCACATGTCAGACATAACCGGACCCACTTCCCCAATATGGTTAGTCTCAGTGTCGCCACGTGTATTATCAAACCGGAGCTACCGTCCACAAGGGGTAAGCTCCGGGCTATGTACCATAACGGCACCCCCGGACCTAACCCCAGACCGAGGGAAGCTCCGGAACTGACACGTGTCTGGTGGCACCGGATCTATCTGTTCACCACATTATGCTTCGGGGCTGCCACGTGTCCAACCGTCGGATCTTCAGCCTCTAACCTCCGGAAGACTCTACAACGGCCCCGGATCTTCAAAGGGGAATCAAGGACTTCAAGACCCGATTAAGTGTTATTAATACTATATTAATGACACACGATCGGACGACCTTAATTACCAGTAATGGTGCTGTCAAAGCCCGTAACTCGGTCATTAAAGGTAATTAAGCGCATCAAATATATATCAATATTAGTAACCACCGGGGCCACATGTCGGGTCAGGCTAACTTGTAACGGCCTGTCCTTATACTATAAAAGGACAGGCCGACGATACATAGAGAGGGGGCTGGACTGATCTGACCTGCTCTGATCTGATCTAGTCTAATCAGCGGACACGCGCTCATACATCCAATACAACAACAACACACCCCGTGGAGTAGGGTATTACGCTCAGGCGGCCCGAACCACGTAAACCTTTGTGTCTCCTACGTCATTTTACATATCACCTTCTTGAATCTCCGTGCACCCACACCGAACCTCAAACTCTGCAAACACTTTTAGTAGTGTCGGGAGATCTGCCGAATCAAAACCACCGACACTGGCATTGATCAACACCAATCTGCCTGCCATTGATCGGATACTCCCTTTCCAACACTCTAATTTTTTGCTTATCTTAGCTACTAGGGAATGCCAGTCAGCTACACGCAACTTGCTTGCGGCTACAGGCACCCCTAAATACTTGATAGGGAATTGACCAATTTGGCAATTAAAGATCCTCGAATAAAGATTAGCAGTATTCAAATCTCCTCCTATCACATACAATTCACTTTTATCAAAATTAATTTTGAGCCCAGATAATTGCTCATAGAAGGATAGTACCAATTTAACATTTGTGGCCCCCTCCACATACTCTCTCATACACAAAATGGTATCATCAGCATACTGAAGTACTGAGATTCCTCGAGATAAAACATTCTCAGCCGAAACCCTAAACAACCCATTTTGTTGAGCCCTATGAAGCATTCTAGTCAGACTATCAGCCACAATGTTGAATAACAGGGGGGGCAAAGGGTCTCCTTGTCGAACCCCCTTAAATAAGGGCCTATTTCATTGTTAACCTTCACACTCAAAGGGCCTTCAGTGACCACTAATTTGACCCATTGGCACCATTTATCATTGAAACCTCGCAGTTTAAGGCAATCAAACAAGAAATCCCAGTTAACTTTATCGTAAGCCTTTTCAAAATCCAATTTCAAAACTAAGACAATTCCATCTTTTTTACTTTTTGTTTCATGCAACACCTCATGCAGCAACAGTATCTCACTCATGATATTTTTGTGAGGAATAAATGCAGATTGCACGTTGTGAATTATCTTATTCACTATAGGCTCCAACCTCAAGGTCAAGACCTTGGTAAACCACTTATGCAAACAATTCAGCAAGCTTATAGGCCTATACTGTTGAATTCTCTCAGGCTCCTTAGTTTTAGGCAGAAGAGTTATGATTCCATAGTTAATTCTCCTCATAGCCAACAGTCCTTGAAAGAAATCATCAAACATATCTAGAATATCCCTCCTAACAATTTCCCAACATTCTTGATAAAATTCTATGGGTATCAAATCTGGACCCACAACTTTGTTTTTCTCCATTTTGAACAGAGCATGTTTAATTTCCTCCTCGGAAAAGCTCTTAGTTCTCTATTGTCATCTTCATTTACATTCTCTTCACTAGACCAAAGTCCTGGGTCCAAGGGATAAAAATTTCCACACTCATCACTAAATAATTTCTTATTGTATGATGTGGCATGATTCAACAATTTCTCTGTTCCCGATATTTTAACATCTCCATCCATCAAATGGTAAATGGTATTCTTCCTCCTCCTTCCGTTAGCTATTCTATGATAATATCATGTATTCAAATCCCCTTTAAGTAGCCAAATTTCATGACTCCTCTTATACCAATAAATTTCTCCTCTCTCCAAAATCTCCAAGTTTTCTTGTAAGATTAGCATATTTTCTTTCAATTCCTCTATATTCAGTATTGAGATCTCTTCTTCTCTTCCAGCTGTCTCAATCTACTTTGAATTTCAGATTTCCTTTTTTTATCATGGCCAATTTGGTTATAACCTCACCCTTTAAAATATTTTTTAAATTGCTTTAATTTGAACAACACTCTGCTCAGGGCATTCTTATCTCTGGTAGGCTTATTCCATAGTTCTTCTACTTTCAACTTGAAATCAGGGTGATTTAACCAATACAATTCAAACTGTAAGGAGAATTTCTTTTTACTTATTGCTCCAGCAACTCTCACAATAAGGGGGTTGTGATCAGATAACTCTCTAGGTATTTTTTCAACAGTAACTAAAGGGAAAAGAGCTTCCCAATCCAATGAAATTAACACCCTATCTAATACTTCCAGAGTAGGATTTTTTTATTGTTTGACCAAGTAAATTTACCATTTGATGGTTTGATATCTCTCAGGTCAAACATATTAATGACATTGTTAAAAACATCTGAAAATCTATTCAGACATGTCTTTTTGTTTTTCTCAGTCATATCCCTTATGATATTAAAATCACCTCCCATAATCACAACACCTTTGTTTTGAAGACAACAATTTGCTTAATCTCTTAAAAATCATCTTTATTTCATTATGAGATGCCCCATATATATTGATTAGGCTCCATTTATCATCAATCAAATTATCAGTTACAATCACTTGCAGAATGTATTTACCTATACCAACATTCAGAATCACAAATCTGTCACATTTTATACCAAAAATAACACCAACTGATTTGCCTTCAGCAGGAGCCATAACCCATTCATATACTCTATTAGGATCAACTGACCTAATACTTGCTTCAGATACCTCTTCCACCATTGTCTCTTGAAAACACATAAAATCAAAATGGTGTTTATTCATCATACCTCTGATGAAAGAATGCAAACCTCTTTTCTTAATACCTCTACAATTCCAAAATATTCTATCATCATGACTTCTTTTTTGAATTGTTCCTTTTAGGTACAAGTGCCTCCTGACCTTTATTTCTATAAATGGAAGGAGCAGTCCTCTTACTCCTTCTAACACCCATGGACCCAATTTTTCCTTCATGTACAGATATCTCTCCCTGCTCTTCTGAGCTGGAGTTTTTCCTTCATGTACAAATATCTCTCCCTGCTCTTCTGAGCTGGAGTTATCAGATTCCCCGTCTTCAGAGCTCACTTTTTTTCATTCTAGGAACAGTGAACTCTACTGAGGTAATTCATTTACAGCATTATTATCCTTATCAATCTGGACCTTTTCAGCAACTTTAACAGCCAGATTAATTATAGCTAACTCTATATCCTTAAGAAGATCGATTTTATCAAAATTCTCTTCCCCAACATGTATTCCCATATGGAAGCATCTAGGCCCCCATGAGGTATGGTTTCGGTGATTAATGACAACTGTTAGATATCACTAATAAGTTTGTGGATGCAAGGTCTCTCATATCACTCATCACGCTTAATGGACTCTATATTTATATCATCTACTGCTCATTGGATACAATTGGAGACCCCTCAACAAACTATTTTACGAGGTCAATCGATTTTCATGAAGACTAAAAGAAAAAGCACATGTGTCAAAATTATTCCATAAAAATTGATAGCACTCAAGACTTGGTCGTCATCAGAAGAACATTTCAAACCAATGTCTAAGAGGTCCCTCGAACAAATTCCAAAAGAATCACTTAGAACAACTCGAAGCAGACAAAATCAACTCACTGGATCATCCGATGTATCCAGAAAACACTACATCGGTCAAGTTGGCTCTGAGCAGAAGAAGACCTCAGTCTTGGGTATACACCGGATCATCCGATGATGAAGCAAGTGTTACATCAGTCGATCATTCTAGTAAGCATTATTTCTGAACCATTCTGGATCAAGTGTCACCGGATTATCCGATGTACAGGTGTATACAACATTGGTCGATCAACGGTCATATCTGACACAGTGACCTCAACTAATTTGTATTCGACCGATGACAACTGAAGGGAGAACATCGGATCATCCGGTGTTTGCAGAACAGTGATGTCATCCTACTTTTCTAACGGCTATCTCGTAGAAGCTGGCTATTTATACCCCTTCAACCAGTCATTTCGACAAGTCTTGATGCCCAGAACTACTATACACATTATCAAGCATTCAAGACGTTGAGTAACCACTTCCACATCATTTACACCACTTGCACACCAAGAGATAGGCTAGAACTTACTAGAGATGATGCTTGTTTGCTTCCATTCTTGGTGATTGGAGTTTCTAGTCTAGTGAGAGCTGTAAGGGAGTGTCTCTTGGTGATTGCACTCACCGTGTATCAACCAGTGATTGGAGAGATCCTTCCGGAGCTTGCCAAATCGGTTGTGGAAGCCCGGAAGATCAAACTTGTACAAGGCTTGAGCTCCACCTTGCCGGAGATGGCAAACGAAGAATTTTAGTGAGATCCCTGGTCGTGGAGACTTGGGAGTGGCTACACCCTTTGGTGGGTGCCACAACGTGGATGTAGGAAGGTCTTGAGGATCTTGCCGAACCACGGGATAAATCACCGTGTCCTCGTATCTCCTCGGGAGTTTGCACACTCTTCCTTTTCCGTTACACTTATGCATTTCATATACCGCAAACTTATTATTCACCTGAATGCATAGGTTGTTTGCATAGGGAATTGGGTTTTAGTAGTTAAGTTTTTATTGCTTTAATTTTTGAAAAGAAGCCCAATTCACCTCCCCCCTCTTGGGCATTCGATCCTTACAATTGGTATCAGAGCAAAGGTGCTCATCGGATCATTCTAGCTTCACCGCTAGAAAGCTAAAATGGCCAAGATTGGAGGTTCGGTTCCCATCTTCGAGGGCAAGAACTTTGCCTATTGGAAAGCACACATGCGTGCTTATCTAGAGGCTATTGCTCCTGATGTATGGGAAGCGACCCATGCGGGGTTTGGTGAGCATAACTACATAGGTGATCAAATCAAGTGGGGTGCCAAGGCTAGAAATGATATTTACGAATGCATTAGTCAAGATGTGTTTGCTAGGATTACTAGCAAAGAAAAGGCTTGTGAAACTTGGGCTTGCTTGATTGAAATTCATGAGGATTCTTCTCGTGTTAAAGAACTAAAGTATCATATGCTTAAGGCCAAACATGATGAGTTCAAAATGCTACCTCATGAAAATGTCAATGAAATGTTTTCTCGCTTGAATGTTCTCATTGAGGAAATTAATGCTCTTGATATTACTTCTCTTGGCAAGGGACTCATCAACCGCAAGATTCTTATGCTCTTTCCTAAGCCAAAGTACAACATCATCAACTCCATGCTTCAAAAGGAATCTCTTAATCACATTGAAGTTTCTGAACTTATTGGAGAGATTCACACTCATGTGATGAGTGTGCTTGGGATGATGGAGGAATCATCTTCAAAGACAATTGCTCTTAAGGCTTCCACCAAGAGAACAAATCTCAAGAAAAAGAAAGTGATCGAGCCTAGCTCAAGTGAAGAAGAGCAAGCATCAAGTAAAGATGACGATGATGAGCTTGCATTGATGATGAGAAAATTCTCTCGCTTGAACTCCAAGATTGTCAAGAAGGGATACACCTTTGATAAAAAAAAAACATTTCTACTAAGAAAAGATGACAACAAGACCTGTTATAACTGTGGTGATCAAGGCCACATCTCATGTGATTGTTCAAAACCAGACAAAAGAAGAGAGAACCACAAGGGCAAGCATAGCAAGCTTGAGGATAGTGAGGATGATGAAGAAGAGGTCAAGACCAAGCCAAGATTCTTTGGGAAGAAGAAGTATGACAAAGGCAAAAAGGAAAAACTCTTTCCAAAGAAGAGAAAAGGTCCACAAAAGGTGTTCATATGTGAGGCAAATGAATAGATCACCGACGAAGAATCTAGTGATGAAGAGAGTGAAGTTGAAGAAGAGAGCTTGGCTGGCCTTGCCATTGCCAACAATGATGATTCATCTCTTCGTTCACCTCCCATGTGCCTCATGGCAAAAGGTAACACCAAGGTATGTGATGACTCTAGCGATGATGAGTTTTCCCCCGATGACTTAGCCTCATTGATAAATGAATATCACACTATCATTAAAAGGGAAAAGAGTAAGGTCAAGGCTCTTGAAGAAGCTCGTGCTAAGCTCGAGAGTGCTAACCTCGATTTGCTTGACAAGTATGAAAGCATACTTAAGGAGAATGACACGCTCAAATCTCATGTCAAGCAAGTTGAGGAGGATAAGGCTCAAATCAAGCTACATCATCATGAGCTTGACGTAGCACACCAAGCACTCTTGGGAAAACACAATGAGTTAATCCAAGAGCATCAAATACTTAACCTTGCTTATGAAGTCCTTGATCAAGAATTGAAAACTATAAAGAAAGAAACCCTTAATAATAAGGCATCTATTGTTTCTCATGCCACTAATGTCTTGCATAAGTCTTTGCCTTTGAAAGAGAATGCTAGGGAGAAGGATTTGTTGGATGAAATTGAAAGTCTCCGCACTAGTGTGGCAAGACTATCTAAGTGAGAAGTCAAGCACAAAGAAATCCTCTTCCAACAAGCAAAGGCTTTCAACAAGAGATGACTTGGATCCTTCCCGGTGCCTAACAAAGGAAAGGTGCCCTTACCGGAGCTTAAAACAAGCTTCATCAAGGAAGTTGTGGTTCTTATTGCCAACATTGCGAGGTCACCGATCACCATACAAGGGAGTTTCCTCTTCCTAATCGGCCTCCTCCAAAATTGCCTACTAACTACGAGTCCACCTTTAATGATCACTATTATCTCTTGAGTAAAGTAGATGACAAGGTGAAGGCAAGGTTCATTGGCAAGGACATGAATGGCATGAAGGGGAAGCTTCCCAAACAACTTTGGGTCCCAAAAACACTTGTATCACACATACAAGGACCTAAGTTAGCTTGGGTGCCTAAAATCAAAAATTGAATTCATGTGTGTAGGTGAACTACAAAGCCGGAGGAAAGTATTGGGTACTCGATAGCGGGTGCACTCAACACATGACCGGTAACGATGGTATGTTCACCTCCATAGAGAACCCCGACAATCATGAACAAGTCACCTTTGGTGACAACTCTAAGGGGAAGGTAATTGGGTTGGGTAAGATTGCAATTTCACATGATTTATCTATTTCAAATGTGTTGTATGTTAAGTCACTTAGTTTCAATTTGCTTTCTATTGCACAATTATGTGATCTTGGACTAACATGCACCTTTGGCAAGAATGATGTTGAGTGAAACAAGCAAAGAACTAATCTTCAAAGGGTTTCGGCATGGACACCTCTACCTAGTAGACTTCTCCGACAAGGATGCTAGCTTTACCACTTGTCTTTTCACCAAGACGAGTTTGGGTTGGCTATGGTATCGACGCATCGCTCACATTGGAATGAGCAAGCTCAAGAAGTTATTCAAGCTCGGGATGGTGACCAGCGTGAAGGATGTCACATCTGAGAAGAACAAACTCTGTAGCGCTTGTCAAGCCGGGAAACAAGTTGCTTCACACCACCCGGTGAAGACAATGGTGTCAACCTCCAAGCCACTTGAGTTGCTCCACATGGACCTCTTCGGACTGTCCACATATTAAAGTCTTGGTGGTAATCTCTATTGTCTTGTTATAGTTGATGACTACTCTCGGTATGCTTGGACTTTGTTTCTAGGTGACAAGAGTGAAACTCCAGAAGTGTTCAAGACCTTCGCTAAACATGCCCAAAGGGAATTTCAACTTCCCATCATCAAGGTCCGGAGTGACAACGGCACCGAATTCAAGAACTACAACATTGGTGAGTGATGTGATCGTGAAGGCGTGAAACATGAATTTTCAGCCACATACACTCCTCAACAAAATGGTGTCGTTGAAAGGAAGAACAAAACTATCATCACTCTTGCATGAGCAATGCTTGATGACTATGGCACGTCCAAGAAGTTTTGGGACGAAGCAATCAACACGGCGTGCCATGCCGCAAATTGGGTCTATCTACATCGACTACTTCAAAAGACCTCGTACGAACTCCTCATTGGGAGAAATCCAAACATCTCCTATTTCCGAGTCTACGGGTGCAAGTGCTACATCTACCGCAAGAAAAGGCTCGGTAAGTTTGAAAGAAGATGTGATGTTGGTATCTTTCTTGGTTATGCATCAAACTCAAAAGCATATCGAGTATTCAACCAAACCTCCGGTTTAGTTGAGGAAAGTTGTGATGTTGAGTTTGATGAAACTAATGGATCCCAAGAGGAGAGTTTTGGTCAAGATGAAATAGATGATGAGCCTACGAGAAGCTATGAAGAACATGACCATTGGAGACATCAAGCCTAAAGTTGAGGAGAGCCATGATCTAGGGGGAGCTTCAAGTTCCAACATCAACACATCTATAACACCTCAAGTTGACGAAGAAGAAAAAGATGATTCATTGCCGACACAAGATTCACAAGCCACACAACATCAAGAAGAAGAACAAGTCCATGATCAAGTCCAACCACAAGAAGAGCAACACGCATCACCACCGCCAAGTGCTTCATAACCACTTATGAGGCATGGACGCATCTCCAAGGCGCATCTGATTGATCAAATTATCGGTAGTCCGTCAAGGGGAGTAAGTACACGTTCTCGCCATTTCGCTGCGTTTTGTGAGCACTACTCGTTTGTTTCATGTGTAGAACCCAATCGCATTGAGGAAGCACTCTAAGATCCACATTGGATAATGGCCATGCAAGAAGAACTCAACAACTTCATCCGCAAGGAAGTTTGGGTGTTGGAGGAGTGACTCAAGGACAGGAACGTCATCGGGACAAAGTGGGTGTATCGCAACAAACAAGACGAGAACGGTGTTGTGATCCGCAACAAGGCAAGACTTGTGGCCAATGGTGTCTCGCAAGTTGAAGGACTAGACTTTGGAGAAAAATTTGCTCCGGTCGCTCGACTAGAAGCCATCCGTATACTTCTTGCTTTTGCATCACATCATAATATAAAGCTTTATCAAATGGATGTGAAAAGTGCCTTTCTTAATGGTTACATTAACGAGCTTTTTTATGTTGAACAACCTCCCGGGTTCGAAGATCCGAGGAATCCTAATCATGTGTATAGGTTGTACATGGCGCTCTATGGGCTCAAGCAAGCACCTAGGGCGTGGTATGAATGACTACGGGATTTCTTGATCATGCAAGGATTCAATATCGGGAGGGTGGGCACTACACTCTTCACCAAAGACATCGATGGAGAACTATTCATTTGTCAAATTTATGTTGATGATATTATTTTTGGTTCAACTAACAAAACTCTTAGTCATGAGTTTGGCAAAATGATGTCTAGGGAATTCGAGATGTCGATGATTGGAGAGCTCAACTTCTTCCTTGGATTTCAAATCAAGCAACTTTGATAGGGGACCTTCATATATCAAGAAAAATATACCAAGGACCTCTTGAAGAAATTTGAGATGGGAGATTGTAGCTCAAGAAGTACTCCAATGGCAACAAATTATCATCTCGACGCGGATAAGGACGGTAAACCTGTTGATCAATCTAATTACCGTTCCATGATTGGTTCATTGCTTTATCTTACCGCATCTAGGCCCGATATCATGTTTAGTGTATGCCTGTGTGCTCGCTTTCAAGCGGCACCTAAAGAATCACATCGGAAGGCGGTCTTTAGGATACTTCGGTATCTCAAGCATGCCCCTAGTGTAGGCCCGTGGTACTCCAAAGGTGCTAAATTCCATCTCTTGGGTTACTCGGATTCGGACTTTGACGGATGTCGTGTGGATCGCAAGAGTACCTCCGGAGGGTGCCACTTGCTTGGGCGTTCCCTAGTATCTTGGTCTAGCAAGAAGCAAAACTCTGTTGCTTTGTCCACTGCGGAAGCGGAATATATAGCGACCGGTGCATGTTGTGCCCAAATCCTTTATATGAAGCAAACCCTTTTGGACTTTGGTGTTAAATTTGGATGTGTGCCTCTCCTTTGTGACAATAAAAGTGCGGTTAAGATTGCTAAAAACCCCGTTCAACACTCCCGCACTAAGCACATTGATATTTGCCATCATTTCTTGCGGGACCATGAAGCTAAGGGAGACATCTCCTTGCAAGGTGTTAGGTCCGAAGAATGATTGGCAGATATCTTCACTAAACCACTTGATGAGAAAAACTTTTCTAGACTAAGGAGTGAATTAAATGTGCTAGATGCATCGAACGTCATGTAAGTTGCCATGGTCATGTAAGAATGCATCTCATATAGATCTTGTCTAACTTTCAAAGGATAGGGGCGAGCAAGGGTTAGCTTGGGATGGCGGTTCTTTTGGGTATCCACAAGACTTGGAGAATGACTCTCCCTGAAGAAGCCTTTGAAAGGTTCAAATTTGGCAAGATAGATTTAATTTATGTATTGCATGATGTCTGCCATATAGACTTGCACTCATTTAATATCCTGCATTAAAAATTGTTTGATATTGCATACAGTAGATTGTTACAAAGGGGAACCCACTTCATGAGAAAGAGACTTGTTTGAAATGCAATATCTCAACTCATATGATGTGGAAAGAACAAAGTGTTAGGTGCGTTAATGCCTAAAGGAACATGCTTTAAAGAGATAGAAATCTTCATCCTCTAGCTCACAAAGCATGAGACTTACATTTTGTTTGGATTTTTTATTGTTTTTTTTCTGGTGTTCCATTTGCTTTAGGGCTTAGCCAAGTTATTGGCAACTAGTGTTAAAGTCTTTTTGAGGGGTTAGGGGTCGCCCAAAAAGACCTAAGACTTGTGTTTCTCTTTGTTTGTTTATGTCAAAGGACATATATGGGATGTTGCTGATCTTTTGTAGTCATCGGATTATCCGATGCTTAGGGCAGAAGCATCATCGGATCAGTTTGTGCTTAAGTACAAGGGTCAACTCAGTCAGAAAGTCAAATCAACCGATGAGTTCATTCTGAGAAACATCGGAGCATCCGATGTTCACATTTCTGGAGTTGTGCCAAATTCAACCGATGATAAACTTTTCCACGTCGGATCATCCAATGCTAAAGGTGCCTCTGGAATAACCTTACTGTACCACTCGATCGATGCACCTCTCAACTGACGTCATATCATCTGATGTTAAAAATCAAGCTAGGGTTCGAGCCGCACCTATTTAGCATGCCTCTTCGTCTTCCCTCTCTTTTTTCCTTTCTCTCTCCCCGTCGCCGCGCTCCTCGTCACTCTCCGCCACCGCCGCTCTGTGCCCCTCGCCCTGCCACCGCCCACCGTCGCGCTCCGGCCGCCGCTGTCGCGCTCCGACCGCCGCTGCCGCCCTCAGCGCCACCGCCGCCGCCACACTCAGCGCCGCCGCCGCCCTAAACACCGCCGCTCGACGCACCTTGCGCCCAGCCGCCGCGCTCCCCGTCGCGCCGCTGCCCGCCGCTTGCTGCGCCACTCCTCTTCGCCTCTAGGGTTCGCTCGACCGCGTCGTACTTTGCGTCGCCGTCTTGTGCGCCCGGCATCGTTGTCCCGCGATCTCATCTTCGCCGTCGTCACTCGTCTCATTGAGATGGGCCGTGACAAGAAAGGAAAGAGAAAGACAATTGGAGAGCCGACAGCTAAGAAGCAGAAGTTGTCGAAAGAGATGAAGAAAGCTCTGATGGCCGCTCGCGTCGCCGAGGAGCGAGAGCGTGGCCGAGGAGGATCCCTGAGGATTTGGGAGGCCCGACAGAGGCATCCACAACAGCCAGAGGAGACGGAGGAGTATGAGGTGCCGCTTGTTCATGCTCAGTCAGGACCCGTGGAGATCATCCAGTTGCAGTCTCGAGACAAAGACCTTCTGCAGCTGAGCTTCGGGAGGACAGAGCGGCCGAGAGAGCCGTCTATGAGATGGACACCAATGTCCGGGTTGGTGAGGGTGTCTGCCTGACTGACTACAGAAAATTGAAGGCAAAGCAGCTCAGGAAGCTTAGATGAAGCATTCTGCTTGAGGAGTGGTTTCCGCAACCCAGAGAGCCACTTGTGTAAAACCGCTTCTGGACCCTGACACAGGCGTCGTTGTATGAGACTTATAGACGTCGGGGCCATAAGCTTTTCCAGCACAACTTCCTTGACTAGGATCAGCTCGCACTTGCAGTCGGCACTGAGATTCGCCCTTACTTTGAGAGGTACAAAGGGCTAGTAGAGCTGATGTCTTTCCAGCGGAGTGCCTACGTGGAGGACTGGGTCCGAGTTTTTTATGCCACACTCTACGTTTCAGAGGGCCGCAGATCCGTTGACTTTATGTTCATGGGCCAACATCACCATATGACTAGACAGACCTTGGGACAGCTGCTAGGCGTGGATCTCCATGACACCTGCCTACATGAGTTAGTCTATGGACAGGCTGACCCACCGAGGAGGTCGCTTACTGGAGGTGTGGCACCACCTTTTGAGGAGATTCGATCACTGTTTGCTCAACCCTTCTCACCTGACCAGCCTAGGGTACCTGCTCTACTCACTCCGGCTACGCGTACGGTTCACCTTGCTTTGCGCCGCACGTTACTATCCAGGTTCGGATATCTTGATGGCTTCACCAGTCTGCAGCAGACCCTCCTGTTCTATGTCATGAACGGGATGCAGTTTGACATCATGGATATCCTCATCTGTGATATGGAGGATGTCATCACAGATGGAGTTGGGATGATGAGACAGCTTGTGTTTGGCCACTGGATCAGTCACCTGCTCTACCTGTTGGCTCCAGAGGGATACGCCGTGCGTGACAGTCTCACCGACGAGAGCGTCACTCGGTTCAGACACTACTGTACTCCAGCTCCTGGAGATTGCCGCCTTGGCCGTCCAGTTGAGCGTCAGGTCCGAGCTCGACTTTTAGAAGAAGACTAGTCAGACCTAGAAAAGGAAGACGAGATCCTAGCACATGTTGAGGCTCAGGGAGGGGATCTGCAACATATCTGGTCCGAGAGTGACACTAGTGAAAATGCCGAGGAGTACTTCCCACCTCCTCCCTCACCCAGGCAACACGACGCGGAGGCTGGAGGCTCGACTGCACCACCTCCTACCCCACCTCCAGTGTTCGAGGCACAGGTCTCTCAGCCATCCGAGCTTACTTCTCTACTTCAGCAGATGGTTGAGCAGCAGCGACAGAACCGGCTTGCAGCTGAGCAGGCCAGAGCTGAGCAGGCTGTGCATCTTATAGAGCTCCAGCAGCAGCAGCAGAAGATGCAGCATCAGATAGCCCGCGAGAGGCGACAGGACACTAACAGGCTCACTGGACTCATTGACCAGATGCATCAGCGTACTCTTGACCAGCAGCAGCAGATGCAGCAGGCCATGATGGGCATCCTGGGGTTGATCACCAACCTCTACACTCAGACCGGGATTGCTCTGCCCTCACAGCTTCCTGGTCTAGCTCCAGGTCCACCTGTTCTAGCACCAGTCTCAGCTCCAGTGCCGACCACACCGATACCGACTATCAGCATGTCACCACTGCTTGCTCCAGGCGCACCGATTCACTCTCCCCTGTTGGCTTCGACACTCTTTCAGCAGACTCCGACTTCGGTTGTCAGTTCCCCGCTACCGACAGTCTAGACTCAGCAGGCACCCTCAGCACCGACAACAGCTCCCACAGCACCGGTCTCCTCCACTCCAGCCTCAACAGGCAGCAGGCAGCAGCTCTGACGACAGCACCCCGACGGTGACCAGTTCATCATCGCCCCGAGCGCTCAGAATCCTTAGGCACTCGGCTTCCCTTTTTGGTGTCTTGATGCCAAAGGGAGAGAAGATCAGAGTCAGGGGAGGGATAACATAGTCTTAGAGGGAGTCCTAGTTGCAGGGGGGTATTTTGGGAGGCTTTTGTAATTTGAGAGCTTTGTTATTCTTTTGCTATCTTTGAGTATACGTGTGCCACTTAATTCTCTTATGTTTTATTGATCATTTTTGAGCCTTCGAGCTTCGTGTGATGGATCTTGTACTTGTTGCATATCCTTTTGAGTATCGTATTCTTAATTTTATTACTGTTATGCTTTACTCGTTGTGTTGTCATCAATCACCAAAAAGGGAGAGATTGAAAGCATCTAGGCCCCCATGAGGTATGGTTTCGGTGATTAATGACAACCGTTAGATATCACTAATAAGTTTGTAGGTGCAAGGTCTCTCATATCACTCATCACACTTAATGGACTCTATATTTATATCATCTACTGCTCATTGGATACAATTGAAGACCCCTCAACAAACTATTTTACGAGGTCAATCGATTTTCATGAAGACTAAAAGAAAAAACACATATGTCAAAATTATTCCATCAAAATTGACAACACTCAAGACTTGGTCGTCATTACAAGAACATTTCAAACCAATGTCTAAGAGATCACTCGAACAAATTCCAAAAGAATCACTTAGAACAACTCAAAGCAGACAAAATCAACTCACCAGATCATCCGATGTATCAAGAAAACACTACATCGGTCGAGTTGGCTCTGAGCATAATAAGACCTCAGTCTTGGGTATACACCGGATCATCCGATGATGAAGCAAGTGTTACATCGGTCGATCATTCCAGTAAGAAATTTCCCTGAACCAAGTGTAACACCGGATCATCCGATGTACAATTATAACACACCGGTCAATCATTCCAGTAAGCATTATTTCTGGACCATTCTGGATCAAGTGTCATCGGATTATCCGATGTACAGGTGTATACAACATCGGTCGATCAACGGTCATATCTGACACAGTGACCTCAACTAATTTGTATTCGACCGATGACAACTGAAGGGGGAATATCAGATCATCCGGTGTTTGCAGAATAGTGATGTCAGCCTACTTTTCAAATGGCTATCTCGTGGAAGCTGGCTATTTATACCCCTTTAACCAGTCATTTCGACAAGTCTTGATGCCTATAGCTACTCTACACATTACTAAGCATTCAAGACGTTGAACAACCACTTCCATATCATTTACACCACTTGTACACCAAGAGATAGGCTAGAACTTACTAGAGATGATGCTTGTGTGCTTCCATTCTTGGTGATTGGAGTCTCTAGTCTAGTGACAGCTGTAAGGGAGTGTCTCTTGGTGATTGCACTCACTGTGTATCAATCGGTGATTGAAGAGATCCTTCCGGAGCTTGCCAAGTCGGTTGTGGAAGCCCGGAAGATCAAACTTGTACAAGGCTTGAGCTCCACCATGACGGAGATGGCAAACGGAGACTTTTAGTGAGATCCCTGGTCGTGGAGACTTGAGAGTGGCTACACCCTTTGGTGGGTGCCACAACGTGGATGTAGGAAGGTCTTGAGGATCTTGCCGAACCACGGGATAAATCACTGTGTCCTAGTCTCTCCTCGGGAGTTTGCACACTCTTCCTTACCCGTTACACTTATGCATTTCATATACCGCAAACTTATTATTCACTTGAATGCATAAGTTGTTTGCATAGGGAATTGTGCTTTTAGTAGTTAAGTTTTTATTGCTTTAATTTTTGAAAAGAAGCCCAATTCACCCCCCCTCTTGGGCATTCGATCCTTACACCATATCATTAGCAAGATCAACAATTCTAGCAGAATCTAGAGAGACAAAAGATGTAGGATCAGATGTCATACCTTCAAAGCTTCTCTTCATTTGTGTTTTACCTTTGTCCTCAGCTTGAGCTTTTTCAATCAATTATTCTTCAACCCTCTTACTCTGCCTGTTCAGACCCAACTTCTGTTGTTCACTTATCACTTTGAGAGTCTCATCTTTCTTCTTTTTTTCATCTTTTACTTCAGAGTCATCATATCCCTTAGACTTCATATCATTCACATACAACTCCATGGGCTTGCTCACAACAAGAGGTAGAGCAGAAAATTCACATTTGTTCAGCCTCAGCATCCTATCTTCAGGTTTTGGTCTTCCACTGATAATTTTTTTGAATAACATCATCATCATCAAGAAGATCATTTGCACTCAGATCCCATGAATCTATTTTGTCATCCTCTTTCTCCTTGGCCATCCTCTTTTCTTTTGTTGTCACCAGATACTGCTTTTTCCCCATCATCCATTACACTGTGATCATTCATTTTGTCCAGCCTCAGTTTAGGTGGCGCAGAATCACCCAACCTGCCAAAAACACCCTTGGATGACGACGCCCCCACCCCCCTTAGCAACATTCATTTTAGGACGTTTTGGAGATGGGACTTTTGGAACAGCAACAGGAACATCCCCAACATGAGGGTTTTCATCACCCATCACCTCTCTTTCATACCAGAACCTGTAGAAATAGGGTTGGATTGCTCCTTCTGCACTTGCAGGCACTCTAGTAACATCCCTACACCCAATCTTCATTCGAACATAATCAACTCTGTAAAGGGTGCTGTTATCTATGACCATAGTCATTCCCACCAATGACCCAACATATCCAAGAGTAGCAGAACATCTCTGTTATATGGAATACCTCTCACCCTAAACCAAGCAGTTTGCATCTCTCCCACTGCATCCATAGATGGTGACCACAAACTTACAGACAGTTGAGCATTTGTCTCTCTCATCCCTAGCAGAAAATGACTTGATTCCTTTAGCATTTTCACTGAAGGGAACCTCGTATAGAACCTTCTGTCATCTATCTCTCTCGCCTTCCAATTCCACCCTCCTGTACCATGGATTTTTGCAAATTCTTGTTCAATCTCTCTAGCAGTTGTTTGACCAGTGATCATAGTGATAACCCACATAGTCATTCTAGCCTTCAGATTGGCATCAAATGGACAGTCGGGATACAGAAAAACCCTTGTCCCTCCACCTGTGTAGCACACATAGGAGCAATAATCTTGCATAGTAGTTTGGTGTAACATTGTGCCACTTCATGGCCAATCTTCCCGCACCTTTCACACTGAAAAACCTTAGGACAAAATTGCACCAGATGATCACTAGCTCCACACTTGTAACACTTGGGTTCAAACATATTAGGCTCAACCTCCTAAGAATCATCCATATTCATAACTCTGTTGCCCTCCTCCTCTCTTTCTATCATTTGCCATTTACCTTTGTCAAGATATTGAACTGATTTACCTTTGTCATCCACCAGTAGCGCATAACTCCCACCACCACCACCTTGAGGAATGATCTTATCAGCAACGCCCATGGCCAGAGGATACTCTGATTCATCCACCTTTCCTTCCCATTTCTTATTTGCCTGGACATTGGAGTTAGAACCCTCACCTTGCTCAACAGTCGAAGCATCAACTCGATCTCGAGTCTGTACTCCTTCCTCGCGACCACCCGCAGACATCCACGGTTGGCCACGATGCCAATAGAATCTCCCATGGTTACGACCACCATTCCAGCGTCCGCGACCACCTCCACGCCAACCACCACCGCCCCACCCAACATTCCTTCCTCCTCTGCCACCAAATCTTCCTCCACGCGAACCATCACCGCCAAATCCGCCTCGCTCATCCGCCATCACCACAGGGGCTAGTCTCGTCTTCACAGCTTGAGCGCAAGTTCTGGGAGATTGATTCCAGAAGTGGCTAAAGTATTGGCTCAAATGGAGGAGATGCAATGGCGGCACAAAAGAGGAATGAAACCCTAGAGTGTCACCCCGCGACTCCTCTCCCAAATCACGAAACACCACAGGTAACCCAACCTCGACCTGACCATCCGAGGACCGAATCCCAAAATTGCCCCTCGAACTAGCAGGAATGGCATGGACGCGAACCTTCGCTTGCTTCACGATTCGTGCACTCCCTCGGAATCCCAGTTCCGCATAAGGAGCAAAAATCTTCATCCGAGTCCCTCCTGGATCATACGCGGGCCGATCGCTATTGCCATCCTTGGCCCGCCCGCCATCGCCACCTTGACACATCGACCTTCCGATCTCTCGCTTTATAGATCAAAAATAAAATACTACAAACGACAACTTTTAGATGGAAGAAGTATGTCTTTAACTGGCGTATGGACGCAATCCAAATCAAATCAACCGAACAGCTAAAACATGAACATTCCATCTCGGTTAACACACCCTCTATATTCATGAAGTAGTTCTTCCTCAAACAAATGAAGACGTAACAATTAGAAATCACTTGCATATTTGAAAGCGAAAGAATATGCAGGGCTGCGTACCATAATTTAAGCTTTTTAGCATTTTTTGCTTGCATCTTCTTGGTTTTCACCTTGCCAAGTACGTGCTGACCTTTTCATCTTTTCAGAGTCAAACCATCAATCTGAACAATTTTCAACTCTGGTGGATCAGGAATGAAGGACGGAATCAAACCACCGGTTGGGAAAATCATGGCCCGAAACTTGTACGTACGCTTCTAGAACAGAGCAGTTCTGACTTTTTTTCCCTTCCCCTTTAGCCTCAGCCCTCAGGTAAGAATCTTGACCATTTCCACAAGGATGTTTGTTTGACCTGACGGCAAGATATGTCTCTGCGCAGATCATTTGCTTTCCTCGGAAGCAAGCAAAGCAGCTAGAGGAAAGCTAACAACCTACTAACCCCGAACCATGGGCCCACGTGGCGGTGTTCCAGGTCCACGCGTCACCTCTTATTCGTTCGCACAATCGCACGCGCTGGAATTTGGAGTTGGAGCGGGCGCGTTTCGAATCCCGCGACGGACACCGAGACCTCCGCCGGAGCTGGGTCCGGCGCGTCAGACTCGCACTCGCGGCGAATATTCTCATCCGCTGACGCCGCTGGCAGGGGCAGTTCCGTCCGATTCGCCCACGCCCGGCTCTGCCTTGCTTTCGCCCTCCTCAAGCCTCACGCTGCCACCGCTAACTGACTCGGGGCGTTCCGGGGATTTTTTTCCCCCACCACCGCTACGCGCATCGTCCTCTGCTTTTTGCTCTCGTGTCCGGCGCTCGGCTGCTGCTTTCGGCCCTGCTTTTCTGTTCACCTTAGGGGTGGGCGCGGTTAACCGCATAACCGTTAACCGAAATTAACCGCACCGAATTAACCGAAATTTTCGGTTAATTCGGTTTTCGGTTATCGGTTCGGTTATGATTTTTTCGCTATTCGGTTTTCGGTTAATAATTCGGTTTTTAATCCGATTAACCGAATTAACCGAATTAACCGAATTTTATGTGATTTGTTCATGTCTATTTTTGTTTCTTTTGATTTATAATTTATCAAACATGGATGTATGCTTTTATATTAACTTATATATTGGTTTTTTATGTTTGAGTTGATTTCATGTTGTTTTATTATTCAAAATTTCAAATTTTCTTTATTTATTTTTATGTTTAAATTGTGTTTTAATCTATATGCGGTTAATTCGGTTAACCGATTAACCGAACCGAATTAACCGCAACCGAATTGTGCGGTTAATGTTTTTGTTCGGCCATATTCGGTTATCGATTTCTATTAACCGAATTGATCATTAACCAAATTAACCGAACCGAATTAACCGAATTAACCGAATGCCCACCCCCAGTTCACCTCGTCCTCCTCCCTCCCCCCACCACCACCTCGCGAGGGAAAGGGAAAGGGAAAGGGAAAGGAAACCCAAAGCCCCGCTCTTTTGACCTCCCTCCGAATGCTTTGAATCCTCCCCGTGCTGTTGTTCTGCTGGTCTCCATGGCGCGCATCCTCCCCCTCAGCATCGAGGTGGCGGAGGTGCCCAGGTACCATCTGCGAGCTGTTTTTCCTTCCTCCTTGCTCAAATCACCTGTTTCCTTTTCTTTCATTCACGACTTGCCTTTTCCGGATTTTTCGGCGGTAGGTTTGGTAGGAAGTTACGGGATAGATGGAGCCGTGGAGCCCCAAAATTTTTGCCTTGCGAGGTCTAGTCGGACGCTAGCTCGATGCCTAAGCCACGCAGCACGCTTGTGGAGTTCGTAGCTAGTACCAGCTCGAGATTGCGTTCCTGGGACGGAAAAAATGATGATCTCTGTGAAATTTGGTCTTTTTAGCCGTGGTTAACAAGTCCTCGTGCTTTTCCGCTTGGGTGTATTTGATTGCGAGTGTTTCTCTTCACCCGATGGCTGTGGATGGTGGCCCTCGGCCAGGTTTCCGCCACAGCAATTAGAGCACGCGGCACCGAGGATGAGCTCAGGTGTCTGGCAGGCACGGACGCGTGAATCTTGCCTTATTAAAAGGTTATTATAATGACTTCGATGTTCGATGAGGGAGTTAAAGCATGGGATAGCCCAACCCGGGGAACCTTGATATTTTAGTAGCAGATAACGATGTTGCAACCTCATCTGGTTTTCAGAGGATTCCTCGATTAAGCTCTGGGTTGGTGCGCAAAAACTAACCAGTAATGTTCACTGATTTGAGGGTGCTGTGGGTGTACTGACGAAATGCGGATGCCTTTGTCAATTTTGCTTGGTGCTAATGTTGTGCTGTAGTTGAAGTGTCACGTGAGACGAGGAACAGGGAAATTGTTGTTTTTTTGGATGGATAAAATTCTATAATAATTCAGTAGATTGTTGAATGTGTATCTGTCAATACCATGGTATTGGAACAAATTGCAAGATGTCATTTTGTTACAATATTGGCTTATTGTACACGTGAACCATATTGAATTATTAGTTCCGCTTCATGCTCAATTGCCACAGTCTAGCCTGTTAACACTGTTTTCTATGGCTTTTTACATATGCTCTTCTGTTATGCACAACAAGCATGTGACATCCTTAGTTTGATATGTGAAATAGCATTACTTAGATATGCCATAAATTCTGTTAAATTGCATTATCCATACCTTTTATTTTAATGCTGACTACTTGGCTCAGAAACAGACACGAAGAGGCGGTGACAGACATGCCAAGTTCTTCAGCTGGGGTATCATGCCAGGGATTTGACAACTCTGACCGAAATACAAAAGACGATGAATATGCAAGGCTCGTCGCACCAACACAACTATTAACATCTGACGTTGCAGCAATTTTACCTGAGCAAACAAGGTCAAGATCCTTAATTTGGTGGATGAAAGTTCTACTTGGATGCTTCCTTCTCATATTAGTGGGTTACATTTTTGTGAAATGGGGGATCCCCTTTGCCTTTGAGAAGGTAACTGCTGCTACTCATTGGATTTTACTACTGTTTCAGGCCTTTTTCCCCTAATTTGAAGGCCTGTCGCCCAAATAGATGAATTAGATCATTTGGATGTTATCATGATTTCCTTCTATGTTGTGGACTCCTTTATAAGTCACACTTCCAGTGAAGTAAGAACGGCAGCCACCGACACCAGAACAGAAAAGTGGCTAACTATAGGCTACGGTAGATCAGAGAATAATCAGTGAGAGTTTAGTTGGAGTTTTTCAGTTCTTGCATTATTTGTAGAGTGAGTTTGTCAAGCACCTAGTCTATAAAGGCTGCCGAGTTCTAGGAGTTTAATTATCGAAGGAATAGTCTCCCTGTTGGATGAGACTGTCTTCGGTTGCTGTGGCTGGAAAAACCTCCCTGACCGGCAACGATGGCAGTTCATGGCCTCATTGAGTTTGACATCCCTTGTGCTCCAATTCCCAATCCCACTTGCTGTTACATTCTCCCCCGTGCACTCGTCGCTGATGACACATCATTCTAAAACATAACGAATCCAATTAGCTAAGTTAAATTGGCTTTTTGGCAGGCTCTACAAGAATAGGCATAGATTTGGTATGATAGCTTCCTAGATGAATCTGACCCCTTCAAATCTACAAGACTAAATGTTTTTTAAGTTTGCCTGACAGTCTAACACTTCAGTCTATCATTATTCAATCAGGATTAACAAAGGACAATAGTCTGAAATACCTCCCGTGCTTTATTGAATAAAGTTTGGATCTTTAAATACATTTTTCCTAAAGCTTGAAGCTTGTACATCACTGATCGACTGAAACATGGTCCTAGGGCCTAGTTGTCATACATTTTATGTTCTGTTACAATCAAAACCTGTTGGTGGAATGAACTAAAGTCACATTACTCATTAACAAAACTGTAGCTATTGTTGCTGAATCAAATAGTGACCCGTCAAAGCTGTTATTTCCCCCCAAAATCTTTGTGTAGCATTCTGGTCATTCTTCTTAGTACTAGAACTAGAATCAACAGCTAGCATGAATAGGTGTGTTGGGGTGAAGAAAGGCGTTAACTATGGCCAAGGAGAATAAAGTATAACATCACCTTGCGACATCTATTGCAGGAGAGAGAAATGCAAAGTAAGGGAGGGATTGTTTAGTTATTGCTTATTTACAAATTATACACATGGTATGTTCTGAACGGATATAGGCTCTAAACATGCCTAGGTAGTCCAAACCAATTAGATTCTTGTAAATTCTACAGTACTTTCCATAACAAACCGAAGTAAGATATCTAGGCTTATCTCCAAGCCCCAGGAGATGCAAGTGGCATGGCTGCAAATTCGGCTGCTGGCTGGTTCCTTCTCACTCTAGTTGTAGAGTATCCCCACATCACAGCACTAGTGCTCCATTTTCCTTGCTATTCGGTATTTGGTGAAACCTGCCTGTTCAATGCTAGATTTTGGGTTTGGTCACGACTGCAGAGTTTTCAAGCGTTTTATATTACAGAAAGTTGAATTGTGGATGATCAATATTGTTTGATAATCTGCGCATTATCCGGTACATTCTAGTAGGCTATTACACTTACCAATTCATATGCTGTATGCTTAGCGAGTGGAGTAGCTGATAAGTTGTACTTTGTAGTTTATGAAATTATCAATTTTGCCATGCTATTATGCTATATTGTGCATGTTATCTGCTTGATCTAGCGCTATGTTAGGGTGTTAAAACATTTTCTCTTGACATGGAATGTATTATATTTGTTTATTGTAGGTTCTTGTGCCAATAATGCAATGGGAAGCCAGCGCTTTTGGACGTCCTGTATTAGCCGTCGTGCTCGTTGCATCTTTGGCTCTCTTCCCAGTTATCCTGGTCCCATCTGGACCTTCTATGTGGTTAGCAGGAATGATCTTTGGTTATGGTTGGGGTTTTCTGATTATTATGGTAGGGACTACTATTGGCATGGTGGTACCGTATTGGATTGGCTCGTTGTTCCGGGAACGTCTACATGTAAATTTTTTTCACTACATGTTTTTGTATTCTTGTGTAAGAGCTAATGTTTTTAAAAATATCCTCTAATTTGTTTCCTTTTTTGCCTCTTTCTCCTTTTTTATCTTTTAAACTAAGTGCAGGCATGGTTAACAAGATGGCCTCAGCAGATCGCACTAATAAAACTTGCTGGTGAAGGGAATTGGTCCCAGCAGTTTCGAGTTGTTGCTCTATTCAGAATCTCACCATTCCCATATACTATCTTTAACTATGCAGTAACTGTGACAGAAATTAAGTTCAACCCTTACATATGTGGTTCAATTGCTGGAATGGTACCTGAGGCATTCATCTATATCTACAGGTTAGAAACTCACCTAATTACCTTTCTACCTATTGATAGGGAAATAATGACTACCACAGTACCACGACTTGATTAATTAACCCTGATACCATGATTGAGAAATAATGACTTGATTAATTAACCTCAAAGGGGGAGAGGACATATATATAGACCTAAGGGTGGGCTGGTACATGGGTCTAGCCCAATACACCTATTAGGGTCACACATACAATCCAACACCCTCCTGCAGTCTCGAAATCTAGCCACGACAGATGTTGAGACTAGACCGAAACTCTGAAAATAGCGACGACGGGAGACCCTTTGCGAAGATGTCGGCAAATTGCTACGTCGTCGGGACGTGGAGAACTCGAACCTCGCCACGTGCAATCCGCTCACGAACAAAATGGAGATCAATCTCCACATGCTTCGTGCGCTGATGCTGGATGGGGTTGGTGAAGAGGTAGACAGTGCTGACATTGTCGCGGTAGACCAAGATGCTTCGAGCGACGGGAGAGTGAAGCTCCTGAAGTAGCCGCTGAAGCCAAGAAGCCTCAACTACGCCATTAGCCACGGCGTGGTACTTTGCCTCAGCACTCGAACGCGACACCACGAGTTGCTGCTTCGAGGACCAGGAGATGAGGTTCTCCCAGGAAGACGGCGTAGCCAGAGGTGGATCTACGGGTGTCTGGGCAACCCGTCCAGTTAGCGTCAATGTAGACGACCAACTCAGAGGGCGAGTCACGTCAAAGAAGGAGGCCGTAGTCGAGGGTGCCGTGCAGGTATCGGAGGATCCGCTTCACAACGGTGAGGTGCGGCTCCAGCGAGTCATGCATGTGAAGGTACAACTACTGAACCGCGTAGGAGATGTCCATCCTGGTGAAGGTGAGGTACTGAAGAGCACCTGCAAGACTCCTGTAGGCGGTCGGGTCACTGACAGGTGCCTTGTCGGCAAAAGAGACCTTAGTTTGGGTATCCACAGGCGTAGAGCACGGCTTACACTCAGCCATGCCCGCTCGTTCGAGAATGTCCAGACAATACTGCCGCTGGTGAAGAAACAGACCATCTGGTCAGTCCTCGACCGCAACACCCAGGAAGTGCTGGAGCTGGCTCAAGTCCTTTATAGCGAACTCCTGCTGTAAGGCAGAGATAGTACACTGAAGGAGAGTCAGAATGGATGTTGTCAGCACAATGTCATCGACGTACAGGAGAAAGTAGGTAGTGTCATCCTCCCGTTGATAGACAAACAGTGACGTGTCCGACTTGACCTCAACGAAGTCCAACGAGACCAGGAAGGAGGCGAACCGGCTGTACCAGGCTTGGGGTGCCTGCTTCAGATTGTACAAAGATTTGTTCAGCTTGTAGACCATGTCTGGATGAGCTAAATCAACAAACCATGTCAGCTGACTGCAGTACACTGTTTCCGTCAGAGTACCGTGGAGGAAGGCGTTTTTGACATCTAGCTGGTGGACAGGCCAAGAACGCGAGAGAGTCAGCGACAGAACGGTGCGAATCGTCATCGGCTCCAGACTGAAGGTCTCGTCGCAGTCCACTCCAGGTCGCTGAGTAAAGCTTTGAAGTATCATCGAGCCTTATATCTCTTCAGGGAGTCGACTGCCTTCCTCTTACGCGTGAACATCCACTAGTCTGTGACAACATTGCCACGAGTGGGAAGAGGAACAAGGTCCCACGTCCGGTTGGCAAGTAGGGCCGCATACTCTTCCTCCATAGCGCGGCGCCAGTGAGGGTCGACGAGAGCGTTACGAACGGAAAACGATATAGACGATACCAAAGAGGAGGCGGACGGTGGAGGCGTCGTCGACGAGAGGACGACTCCGGAGAAAGGCTCAACATGCCGGAGGATCCCAACTGCATGTCGAGTAACCCTCGGGTGAACGTGCCCTAGGTCCCGGTGGAGCAAAGGCGGGTGGTACACTGGGGGCTCGACACGCAGGAGACGGGTCACCAACTCGCTCTCGTCGCTGGTAGACAAGAGCACTGATCAGCAAACCGTGGTGTCGTGGCCGCACGTGGCGCAACGCGTGACGTCGGTGACACCGAGGTTGCGCGTGGCGCGGTAGCAGAAGACGGAGACGACGGGGCCGCGACAGCTGAGGGGGCCGAAGCCGTGCGTGGCGCAACAGTGGAGGTCGGAGACGCCGGGGCCGCGCGTGGCGTGGCTAAGGGAGTCGGAGACGTTGAGGCTGCGTGTGGCGCGGTTGGGACCCCTGGAACGCCAGAGCTACTGGAGCCTGAGCACCAACCCGTGCTCGTCGCTGGTACACGAGTGCAGGGTCATTGAACCGAGACGCCAAGGTCGCGGGAGGCACAGTCGGTGGCACCTCAGGTGCCGGTACTGCACGGGGTGCAGCAGTCGACGTCGTGGACGTTGAGGTTGCACATGGCCCAGCGGGTGACGTCGGGTCCACGCGTGACGCAACGGGTATTATACTTGCAGAAAAAGGCCAAGGCAGCTGTAGTGTAGCAGCCTCGAGGTCAGTATAAAACAAGGAGTCCAACTCTGCGACTGAAGCAGAGGAGGAAGTGGAGAAAGGAAAGGAGGACTCGTCGAAGACAATGTGTCGAGAGATTAAGATACAGTGAGTGGTGAGATCAAGATACCGGTACCCTTATGATTGAGAGAGTACCCAAGGAAGACACAACAGGTAGAGCGGGGCGCAAGCTTATGTGGAGCCGTGACGGAAAGGTTAGTGTTGGAAGCGCACCTGAAAACTTGAAGGTGGTCGTAAAAAGGGGTGGTGCCATACAAGGCAAAATACGGAGTAGGTGTCTGAATCGCCTTTACTGAGAAAAGTGGAAGTGTGGAGTGCCTCTACCCAGTACCGAGCAGGAACAGAAGCACGAAACATCACTGAGCGCATGACATCATTAGTGGTGTGAATCATACACTCTGCCTTGCCATTTTGGAGAGAGTTATATGGACAAGACATGCGCAACTGGATGTCATGTGCGAGTAGAAAATCACAGAGCGTCGAGTTGTCAAACTCCCATCCGTTATCACACTTGAGAGCACGGATTGTGCGTCTAAACTGAGTGGAAACCCAAACGAGGAAGTGAGAGAGAGTGACATATGTCTCAGATTTCAAGCGTAAGGGAAAAGTCCAGGAAAATTGCGGGAAATCATCAATGACTACCAAGTAATATTTAAAAATAAAAACACTGATAATAGGAAATGTCCACAAATCACAGTAAATGAGATCAAAATATGCTCAACATGAGTTAAAGACGTAGGAAACGGAAGCCTAATATGGGGACCAAGCTAACAAGCATGACATAAAGACTCATGCGTGTCCTTAGTACACGAGATAACTGAACTACTAGACAACTTGGACATAGCATCAACGCCAGGATGGTCTAAGCCGGCTGTGCCAAGTGGTGGACGAAGTTGTCGGCTAGAGCAAAAGACGGAGATGCAGTGAAAGTAGGAAGTCGAAGCGTGTATAGGGGTTTCGGGCTATCACATCGAAGAAGATGCCGGGTGGAAAGATCCTTCACAGACAAACCAAAAGGATCAAACTCAACAAAAACACTAAATCAATGGTAAAACGACGAATGTAAAGTATGTTTTGAATGATATCCGGAGCAACAAGAATGTTGTTAAGCTGAAAGGAATCCGGAGATCCCGAGTCACCTATTGAGGTGACCGGAAGAACAGACCCATTCCCGACAACGATAGATGAAGGAAACAAAGGATGAGGGGGTGGGTAGGATAGAGTATACCAACATCAGGAGTGGTATGGTACGAAGTTCCAGAATCAGCCACCCAGTCAGCAGCAGGTGGCGTGAGGTGCATGGTGCTGAACGAAGACGCTAGTGACCGGCGGTCCCACCCCAGGGGCGGCTCCTGGAGTGATGCTGGCGGCTCCGAGTACCCAACATGGTAGGCATTGCTCCCGTAGGCTTGAGTCGACAATCCACCGGTAGGGTAGGCGAGTCCATCAAAGTCCGGGTGGGCTACGTACGCCGGCTGAGGACGCTATTGGTGTGGAGAAGACCCGGAGACGGTCCAGGCCACATGGAGATCTTGTCGGTCCACGGGTTGTAGGGTGTGAGCCAGGGTGCACCTCCCCAGTCGGTGCCACCACTACCACCTCCAAGGGTAGGAGCAGACGCAGAGGTGCTACCAGCGTCAGCACATTGCCCTCCGCGCTTCCCGCGGCTTCGGCGATTACCCCGGAGCTTGTAGGGGCACCTGGGGCAGTAAACGGAGCAGGTGGTCTCGAAGGTGGTCTGTCGGAAGTAGGTGGCCGCAGGGATTGTCCAGAGCCATAGAAGGCTGTGGCAGGCCCGGAGCCAGTAGGACCACCATCCGTGATCTCGAGCTCAAGATCAGACAAGACCTTTTCAATGGTCGGTGGCAGCTCCATACGAAGAAGCCACAAACGAAGGTGGCTATAGCGCTCGTTCAGGCTCTGAAGGACTCGAAGAACGAATGTGCTGTCGGCGATCGGCTCGCCAAGGTCACGCAAAGTGTCAGCTATGCTCTTCATCTCTCCGTAGTAGGCGGAGATGGTGCGGTCAACGTGGACTGTGTTCTGGAATCGTGCTTTGATGTTGAGAGCCCGAGTCGCACAGTTCCCCAAGAAGTGATGCTGAAGCACCAGCCACGCCCAGCACGCAGTACCACCATCGCGCTGCCCGACGAGATCGTGTAGCTCGTCAGAGAGGGACTCAAGGATCCAAGCTAAGGACCAAGCTGGCCATATTGGTCCAAGAGTCGTCCCACAGGGAGCCATCCCGTTGGACGTGGTCCTCAAGCTAGTACCGCCTCAACGTGAGAAAGAACACGTTACGCCAGCGGACGTAGGCAGTGGAGTTAGAACTGAGGACGATCGATACAAGCGTCCAGATGTTCTGAACTCCAGCAGCTTGGGCGTGTAGAGTGGCAGCGAGAGACTCCGAGTACGCGGAGTGCGCACCAACGTTTGAGGAAGGCTCGTATGTAGTACTCAACGGCCGGTGAGCACTCTCTTGGATCTGGTGAGAGAGAGAGTGGCTACCGAATCACGCTCCTGCTCCAGGGCGAGAGCGAGTGCTCGCTCGCGTTCGTGAGAAGCAACCAGAGTCGCGAAGACACCGGAGGTGTCCGCGACCGTCGTGGTAGTGCTGTTGACGTTGTAGAGTGGGGCAGTGATCGCGCTAGGAGCAGCGGCGGCATCAACAGCGGATCCGTCTGGTCCAAAGCCCGTCATGAAGGCGCCGACAGTGGGGCCGGCGAGTAAGCCGCCGGCTGCCAGACCAGTCGTTGTGCCGTACGCGTGCCAAGCCACAACGACGAGGGGTGCTCTTGCTGCCGGACCAGTGGCAGGCGCGTCGGCAAGGGGGGACGCGCCGGCCAAGGGGCGCGCACCGATCTGGGCACCGGCCATGGGGGGGGGGGGGGGCGTGCCGGCCAGGACCCCGGCCAGAGGGGCCGCGCGGACCTGCGAAGCGACGGCAGTGGTTGCGGGCGAGTCAGGGGATGCCGACGAGGAGGGGCGTGTCGGCGGCGGCTGTGGAGCGCCGGCCATGTGGGTGGCAGCTAGGGTGGTGGGGGCTCGGTTAGGTTTGGGAAAACCTGGCTAATGATACCATGATAGAGAAATAATAACTACCACGACTTGATTAATTAATCCTGGTACCATGATAGAGAAATAAGACTTGATTAATTAACCCCAAAGAGGGAGATCATATATATAGACCCAATGGTGGGCTAGTACATGGGCCTAATCCAATACACCTAATAGGGTCACACATACAGTCCAACACCTATTTTTCAATTTTCTCATCAAGATTTAGACCATTAAATCTGCGACCTCATCCCGTTACCATTTATCAGTGAATTCATGTGCTCAATGATATAGTAGGCTGTGTTTCTCAATGTGAACCTAATCGGTTGCTTTTCTATTATGAGTTCACCAATTGAGCCGTAGTTTGGAAATTATGGGTCTGTGAAAACTTGTCTTTTTGGGTGCTTATCTAGGACAAGGTAATTTTCGGTCACTAAACTTTTGGGAAAATTGTGCTAAAGACTTGTAGTAACCACGGCCAACTCAGAAACTATATTCTTCCTTACTGAAGTACTCAAAATTATTTCAGAAATACATTGTGTTTTGCTCATGCTTACGTTTTGGTGCAGCGGGCGGTTAATACGTACATTGGCAAACATGAAGTATGGCAACTACAAAATGACACCAGTAGAGATAACATACAATGTCATCTCCTTCATCATCGCTATCATCCTCACCATCGCCTTCACAGTATATGCCAAGAGAGCGCTGAACGACATAAAAATGACAGAAGACATGTGTAAAGAAGGTTGCAGCCCTGCAGGGTCAGGCGGACTAAAGAATCATCATCACCAGGAGAGCGCGGATTCACATTCCATAGAACTAGATGTCGTGTAACGAGAGTAGATACGACTGTTTGGTGCTGAGGGGTTCCTAGTAGGTGTAGGGTAACTGGGTCATAACAGCAGGTGATAATGCGCGTCTATCTCACATAGAGAACCAGCTTGATATGGTTTACCTGATTCATAGTGTAGTTTTGGGCACGTCTTATTTGTGTGCTAGCTGAGCTTCGTCATCAGAGTGGTTAAACGCTAACCTATATGTTGTTCTTGGTCAATGATGGTGACTGTCAGCTGTTGTGCAGAGAAAATACTGAGGGGGCTGGTCAAAAGCTCTAGAAATTGCTGTGTTCTACCTCTGCTCTTTCACATATCAATCCGTGGTAAAAGAGATGAAAGCTGCCCATCTGCTTAAGACGCTGTTGACCATGGGGACTCCTATGCAACAAAGTGCGACTAGAATCTGCTGATAGCAAGATGTTGGATTGACATTTTAGAAGATGAGAAATGTTAGATGAACTTTTCACGAAGTGGTCTAGTGAAGTTTCTCCAAACACGGAAATATTGATCTAACGATGAAGTTTCACCATCGACTCCTGACTATGACCAAATTGTCAGGTTGCTGACTCCTTGTGTTCACTATAGACGCGTCTCCAGATTTCTGAGTGTTTCACGAGCAACGAGTTTGCCGTAGCAAGTTTGCAACATTTCACGAAATGGCCTTCAGTGTTTCCCCAAGGGTAGCATGCGCTGCTGGGCCAAGCAAAATCTACCCAAATGCGGATTTGTAGTGGGCCGGAATCAGGCTTTCTAGGGGCCACCAGCCAACCCGTCAGGCCGTCACGAGGGCGCAGAGCAGCGGCGCTTCCGTTTAGTCCCACACCGCTTGCTGAGGCAGCGAGGCAGCAGGTGGCGTTCCTATTTAGAAGCACCGGACGCAGCCGTTGAAGAGCACGCAGCTGCGCAGTGCGCACAAAGCGAACTATTCTTTCGCCTTTTACTAAAGAATACCGTGTGCGCGCTGCACTGAGCAGCATACGCCTATTTTTGGAGGGCACCTTCTCACTGTGGGGAGGGCCCAACAAATCAACATAAATTTTGGAATTCAAATCCTTCTTGTTTCCACATTCTTGCAAATCTAATTTTTTTTCTTGAAATTCATTTCCATTTTACAAGAAATTCAGCTAAAACTAGCTGAAAAGTGTACCAGTAAGAAATTCTACTGGTGAAGTTGCAACCCTAGCTGAAAGGCCCTTTGGAAGCTTGATACTTCAGCTGTGTACCGTGGCTACCAAAATCGAAATGAATGAAAGAATTTGTATACTAACAGGATCAATCCTTTGATGAAAAATGCTTATAGGTAATACCACCTAGCCTACGACATCTACCAAAAAAAGTGGCTTCATTTATTTCCCTAAAGCTAAAGGCCCCAGTATCAACATCTTCATTCGTCATCAGTCGGCTGCAGCCGCCACTGGTAATGCTCCGTGCTGCAGAGGCGACCTGAACGCGTCCCTTGGCGGCGTGGACGACGCTTCGCACCCCCTTGCAATACGAGGGCTGTTGAAGCTCCGCCGCTGCGGCGAGGCGAACCGGGAGCCACCGGCGGCGGCGGTGCTGCACCTCGGCGAGAGGTTCACCTGCTCCAGCGCCTGCTGCTGGAGCTCCGGCGGGTAGTCGCGCACGCACCCGATCCGGGGGCCGGCACCCGTGGTCCACTTGAAGGACAGCTGCTTGCCCAGCTGGTACGACTTCATCTCCTTCTTGGAGTTGATCCTCTCCAGGATCTTCTCCCGCGGCACCGGCGCCTGCTCGGCCCCTTCTTCTTGATCCTCCTCGGTATCTTCAGATGGATCCGACCCTGTCGCTGCCGTTTCTTCCACCTCTGTACTGACAGCTTCAGGTATCTGATCCGTGCCGGGTTCTTCAGCTGGTGCATCAGCCGTTACGTTTTCAGTTTTATCCCATTCTGAAGGGACTCTTCTCAGGCCGCCCAAGAACTCCTCGTCCTCCTCTGATGGGCTCATCTGCAGAGAGATAACACAGAATGATTTAACATCACCGTCCTATAGACTGACACGTTGAGATGATTGCCTAATGTTCTGAATGATCATGATATGTGCGTACCTTAACATCGCTTAGATCGACCAGGTTGTCCTTGAGAAAGCTCTGGAACTCCTGGAAGTTCTCCTCGGTTGGTCGGTAGTGTCCACTGTGAGGCCAGATAGCCTGTCACATACATGTCGTTTTCAGGGTTGCCTCAGTTTTTGATCTAATAAACTGATCATATACATGTCGTTTTCAGGGTTCGAAAATTTACTACTACCTCCGTTCCTTTTTATTTAACACCGGTTAGTTAATTATTGAACTAATCAGTGTCAAATAAAATAGAAACTGAGGAAGTATTAATTTACTAAGTACAGAAATAATGGCAGATTGATAGGTACCTTCAGGGTTCCACTCTCAACAACCAATCGCCCTGCAGCAGAAGTAGCCCCTCCAGCAAGGAAGCTAGAATGTTGGAATGTGCCCTTTTTCTTCTGCATTTCAGTTTTGTGGGGGGAATGTTACATGATGAACAGATATTTCCAAGGCTGATTGGAATTTTGCAATACTATTATGGCATGTGAAAATTTACCTGACCAACATACAAGGTCTTTGATGTGCTTAGAACAAAGATCCACTTTGCATCTCGTGGCCCGCAGGATGTGTCAAGGATTTGCCCGCTCTTCTTGTACAAGAACTTGCCGTCCTCGATTACGACTTCATACTCCTCCCTCTCGTTCTACAAAAGATGAAAGCATGGTATATTAGCCATCTGTATATCTTCACTACGTTATACTAGACCGAATTGTTACTTTGATTCTGTTCGTGGGTACTTACTGGACCAAGGTACTTGATGCACTGGCTCAGAAGCTTTGATCTTGAGCACTTGCCTTCAAGATTGATCTCTCTGCCTTCTCCGACATCAAGCCTGCATTGCCGAATCAATATCATAAGCTCACATCTCATTCACATTCAGTGGTCAAAACAATGAAAAGGCTGAGTCAGTGACACACTAACCAGTAGAAGAAAGGCTCCTTGCTTTCGCAGTGGAGCCAGCAATCGTAGTAGTAGTGAAGGTTATGGCCGTACCGGTGTCGCGGGTCAATCTGCTCCATCATACAATTCCAGTACGAGCATTAATTAGCACATTGTCTGGGCGAATTCAAGGTTCGGAAATATTTTGAGCATCAGCACTCACCGCTTCGAGCCAGTGCTGCAACGCGAGCTTCTGGGCATTCTCATCCTTGAGCAATCCCTTGCCAACCTGAAAGAATCGCGGCCAAGATTCGCATGAATCCTTTTAGTCCAATCCAAGACTGTCACATCAAATAGCTGACGAACATGTCACTCAGAAACAGCATCTGCAAGTGCAAAAACATTACGTACCTTGGCAACTCGAGTTCTTGCTCTTGACCACTTGGACATGGCCGTCTCCTGCTTCTCGATGTCGAAGAAGGAGACCGAGCTGCGCTTGAGAAGCGCGAAATCCAGCAGTTTCCACCTGTTTCAGTCACATCAGGAAGACAAATCAGATCACCAACCCACAATGCCGCCGCCGCCGCGAAGAAGTCCAAGCCGGAACCCACCAGCTCTGCTCGACGATGACGGCGCAGTCGGCGAGCTGCCGGCGCGTGCGGAAGCTCTTGTAGACCTTCTGCAGCTTGAGCGCCGCCGCCTCGTGCTTGGGGCTCTCGGCCCCCGCCGCCGACGCGGCGCTGGCGAACCGCGCCCGGGCGAGCTCCCGCGGCAGCAGCGGCGCCGCGTCGCCGGTCCGGATGGAGATCTTGGTCTCCACCTGCAGCGGTCCGGAGCCCGAGCCCGAGTCGGCCTGCCGCCGCTTGAAGCTCAGCGACCCCTCGATGAGCAGCTTCCCGGAGCCCAGCGCCTTGAGCAGCGGCGGGTCGGGGTCCCCCGCACCACCGCCGGAAGAATAAGAGGTCGCAGGCACAGGCGCCGGCGCGGCCTCCTCCAACGGCTCGTAGCCATCGGCGGGGCACGAGAACAGGACGCCCATTTGCAACGGCGAACTCGCTCTCCGGATCTTTCTTTCTCGTCCTCGACTGACACAACGCAAGAGACCACCACACCCAAGAATCGCGATCTGGTGATGGAAAAGGATCCTCTCTTTGGATGAAGATGATGATGGTGAATGCTGATTATCTGACGAGGCGGTTAGTGAGAGGGAGCACCGGCGTCCGGCGATTTATAGAGTGGGCAGGGCAGGAGGCAGAGGCGGGTGGGAAGTGGGATGAGCTGAGCTGTGAGCTTGGGGAAGGTGGCGGTGTGGACTTTCTGGGCAGCAAGAACCAAACAAAACGAGCCAGTATCTTTTTTGGGAGGCGGTTCCACGTGTTCTCGGGATGTTTCACTCGGCATCGCTAGGCTGGCGCGGTCAGTGGCAAGCGTGTATCAAAACCAGCGACGCTGCCAGAGTAGGTCGTCGCGCTGTCGCCCGTGTTTTCTTCTCGTCGGTTGGGACGCTAAGACCATCCGCACTAGCGTACTCTAAAACATACTCTATACACTATTCTCCTTCAGCTTTTACAGTACGTACTCTAAATTACACTGCGAAACAGTGTATCCAGTATGCTTTACAGTACGCCACTGCGGATGGTCTAACAGGTGAAAAAATTGTACTCATATCGTTAAATTTTATTTGATACTCTTAGTTTGAATTCATCTATTTTTGTCTACAAAATGATAAAGTCTAGTAGTTAATATATCTAAAAGGGTTCGTGAGTCGAACTTCATTACCAGACCTAGTTATGTGCGATCAAGATGGGCTCGGTGAACAAATAATGCTAGTGATACTTACTGAATTAGATCATTACAAAGAAATTAACTCGGTCCATACCCTGGAAAGCAGTTACTTCTGATATCGTACTTAAAACTAAGAAGTTCCTATGTCCGAGTTGAAGATTTCTGAAGGCAACACACGTCTGATAGTATTGAGCCCTGTCGGTGGTTTGGATCCGGCAGATCTCCTGACACTACTAAAGTGTTAGAGGAGTTTGAGGTTCGGTGTGGGCGCGTGGAGATTCAAGAAGGTGAATTGTAAATGACACAGGAGACACGAAGATTTACGTGGTTCGGGCCGCCTGAGCGTAATACCCTACTCCACGGGATGTGTTGGTGTTGTATTGGTTGTCTGAGCTCGAAGTGAGTTCAGACTGTAGAGTGAGCGTGTAGTGTATCAAGCGTGTATCGAACGTCCGGAGTCCCCCCTACGTATCGTCGGCCTGTCCTTTTATAGTACAAGGGTAGACCGTTACAAGTTAGCCTGGCCCGACATGTGGCCCCGGCGGTTACTGATATTGATACACATTCAACACGTTTAATTGCTCTTAATGACCAAGTTATGGGCTTTGACAGCATCGTTACTGGTAATTAAGGTCGTCCGATCGTGTGTCATTAATATAGTATTAATGACACTTGATCGGGTCTTGAAGTCCTTGATTCCCCTTTGAAGATCTGGAGCCGTTGTGGAGTCTTCCGGAGGTTAAAAGCTGAAGATCTGACGGTTGGACACGTGGTAACTCCGGAGCATACTGTGGGAAACAGGTAGCTCCAGAGCTACCTGACACGTGTCAGTTCCGGAGCTTCCCTCGGTTTGGGGTTAGGTCCGGGGGTGCCATATCGGTACATAGCTCGGAGCTTCCCCCTTGTGGGCGGTAGCTTCGGTTTGATAGTACACGTGGCGACCCTAGGATTAACCATGTTGGAGAAGCGGGTCCGGTTATGTCTGACATGTGGGCCTCCAAAGGTCTTCAAATTAAGTAGATGATTTTCCCTTGAGATCTTTGTAATCTCAAGGGATGTGTCGTTGGCGATGGTTTGGAGTTAAATTCTCGCCATGTGGCGTATCCCGGGTGCTGCAGATGAGATCTTTGGCGTGCGGATCTCACACAATTGAAGGTCGCCAGTTCCCGATACGAAAATCGTATCAGTTCCGTGCGCCTTGTCAGGCCGCCGCCTTCGGGCTTCCCGCCTCATGATGACAACCGTTCGCCTGGGTAAGAACCTCGACTTGATCGTCAGGGTGGTCCCGAGCCCTCTTGTCATCGGTTGGGTGGAATTTTTGAGTAGTATCTTCGGCTTCCTTACGGTTTCCATCCAAGCGTTGCGAGGGCTTACTTAAGAAGGAAAACGCGCACCGTCTGGAGTTCTTCACGCCTCTCATATGATCTTGCGCTCAAACTCCCAACTTGTGCTCACTTTTCCTCTTTTGCCTTGCTGTGCCGCGATGGAGTTGGGTCTCCGCGAGAGCCGTTTGAAGACTGAAGGTGACCTGAAGAAGGTCCGGGCCTCATGGGATGGTCCTCGGACTTCTTCAACCACCTGGTCCGCGCCGGGGGAGAGCTCCCGTTCGAGAAGGAGCACGCCGACGAAATGGTGTACTTCTCTTCGTACGCCATGGTGGGTTTGATCCCACCTTTTTCCTCCTTTTTCTTGATGCTACTAGACTTTTATGGTCTGCAGCTATACCACCTTGGCCCCCACTCCATTCTTCTTGTGTCTATCTTCGTCCACTTCTGTGAGATGTGGGTGGGCATCCCCTCTGCATTGAACTCTTCCGGACCTTCTCCACCGTTCATAGCACCGGTAGGAGCAATGAGTACCTTGGCTTCTACTACTTCGTGAAGCGCAAGAAGTGCCCATTCAAGTACCTCCGGTCGTTTCCCTCTGGAAAGTGGGATGATTGGAAGAAGGACTGGATAGTCATCCGAGTGGAGGGGCACGAGAGGCTGGAGCTGCCCGAAGGCCTCCCCAACATTGACACAACAGTCTGGAGTGAAGCTCCGGTGCTGGCGGACGCCTTCAACCCTGTTCTGACCAAGATCCGCCAGTGCGTGAAGGGAGGATTAACCCCTCAGGCGGTGTTTTGTAACTTCCTGGTCAACAGGTGGGCAGCGCTGAAGAGGAGAGAGAAACTCGCTTGGGCCCTCAACAGCATGATGGACGACGACCGGGTCGAGACCGGGCTGAAGTCCAACATGGTGGGGACAACCTTGGAGTTTCATCCCAAGAATTTCCAGCACGGCATCGACGTCGCGGGTGAAGACTTGACTCCGCCATCAGCTTTTCTCCCTCTGAACGTGGAAGTAGAGTTCAGCAGGGAGCTCCGGCGGAAGATGCCTATGCTTGACGACCTTGGTGTCGTCGAGAGAAGATCGATCTCCTGGGTGGCGATCCCTGGGGTTTCCGAAGGTGGCTCCGACCCTGCCCCAAAGCCAAGGGTCGAGGTCGTCGGCAAGGGCAAGGAGCCGGCGGACGAACCCTTGAGCCGGAAGAGGAAGCTGCAGCATGCCGATGGAAGGTCCGTCATGCCTGCCACCTCTGCATCGGCTCCTTCTCCCCGGAGGGGGAGGTCTTCTTCAACCGCGGCGACTATACCCACGGCGACGTCCTCCAGGGGTGCTAGCTCCGGGCATGCGACTCCAGCACCAGGGCCGGTTGAGGCCTCTAGGTCCGGAGGTTCTTCTCGATCGAGGGGGGCCTCGACTAAGGAAATGCCCGTGGCTGCAACGAGTTCCGGGGGGCCTTCCGCAGCTTCCACGCTGACGGCGGCTATGACCAGCCCAGAACGCCCAGGGAAGAGGTTCCACGCAAGCTGGTGCGGAAGCCTCCCAAGGTAATTTTTAATCTTTACCTTGGACAGTTGTTTTGTTGTAGTAACTGTTTTTTAAGTTTCTTTGTCCATCATCTGCAGCGTTCCCAAGAAGAGGAGTGAGGCTCCACCCTCGGCCACAACAGCTGAAGCTGTGAGGGCGGAAGCTTCTGCTCCTGTCCCGGTGCCGTCCCAAGTGGTGGCTGAAGTTGCGACAGCTCCGACGCCATCTGTCGTGGTCATGGACCTCGACTCATCCCCAGAGACTCCCGTGGTAGCGCCGGACCGCGGGAGAGAAGATGCGCCAGCGCCACCTGCCCTGGAGGTTGAAGCTCCGGGTCGTGGTGCAGAGATGATGGAGGCTCCGGCCGTTGAGCCGGAGGAAGTAGTAATTCCGGCCTCAGAGCCGGAAATTGTCGAATCTCCGGCGGTTGAGCCGAAGGTAATTGAATTCTCGGTGTGCGCGCCGAATATTGAGGAAGTCCCGGCGGTTGGGTCGGCTACCTCAGAAGCACCGGCCGCAGAGCCGGTCGTTGTTAGAGCTCCGGCCGCAGGGCCGGTTGATAATGAAGATCTTCCGGCTCCCGAGTCGGTTGCTGCAGAGGCGTCAGCGCTCGAGCCCCCAGTTGAGGAGGTGCTCAGGCCGGAGCCAGAAGCAACTCCTGCTCTGGGAGTGATGACGCCGGAGGTACCCGCGGCTGAGCCGGAGTGCTCAGAAGAGGTTGTTCGCCTCCTGCCTGAGGGGGTAAATGAAGACCTGGTGGCGGGGCCTTCGGAACCACTTCCGGAGGTTGGAACTTCATCAGCGGGACCCTCCTAGATGGCGACTAAGGCCATCCCGGGGGATGTCCCTAGTGCCATAGAGACCCAGGGGACCACTCTTGTGGAGTGGGACCCAATTTTTGTATCTAAAAACCCGCAGGAACCAGCGGAGGAGACCCAGTAGGTTCGGAACCTACCCCGTTGTCATTTTCTATTGACAACGCCTGTTCCAGTCTGCGTCAAGTTCAACTAGCCTTCTTCCACGACAGCAAGGCTCTTGAAGAGTAGCGCCAAAACCTTAGGCGGTGGCGTAACCGGCTCTACTTCGAGACCAAGCTGGCGCAGTCGAGGCTAGCAGATGACAAAGAGTGGATCAAGCGGGAGAAGGTCCGCCTGGAATACTGGGGCAAATTATTGGATGATAGGGAGAGTATGAATCGCGCCCTCGACGCTCAATCCCCGGCCATTTACGAGCAGACCAAAGCAGCTAACAGTGCGGCCGATGAACGCCAAGAGAGGCTTGAGGCCATTAACACTACACTCATCAAGCGCTGGGAGGCACTTGAAGAGAGGGAGAAAAGGCTCGAAGATGAAGAGCAGAAACTCCTTGAGCTGCGGGACGACGTCTTGAGGAGGGAGGAGGAGCTCACTGAAAAGGTGGCTCTGGCTGACAAGGGCCTCGAGGAGCGCGCCAAGAAATTGGAAGAGCGCTGCACTGAGGAGGAGGAGAAGGCCTGGGTGCGGGGGCAGGAACTCTATGAGCAAGAGTGTGCCATCGCAGCCAGGGAGAAGAAAGTGAGGGGCAGGGAGAAAGACCTGGTTGACCGCCGGAACAAGATCCACCTCCGGGAGGAGGAGCTTGGAAAACTCGAAAAGCGGGTTGCTGAAAAGATTTAGCAAAACGCCAAAGAAGTTGAGCGCCTCGCTCGCGAGAATTCTGAACTGGTGGCGGCGAGAAGATCCTTGGAAGAATTGAAGGGCTTGAGGACTGCGAACTCCCTACAGATTTGGGAGTTCCTGGGCAAGGCCAACGACGCGCTGACACCGATGGGCTTCAGTCCCGTGCGTCCGGATGATCTGGAGCCGGAGCCGGACCTAGCGTTGCAGGCGTTGAGCTCGGCAGGTAGTAAACTCTCCAAGATGGGCGACGTCATCGTGAACCAATTGGAAGTTGAGGGGCAATCCCTGGCAAAGAACGTCGCAGAGTATGTGCTGACGTGCTACACCAGCCGGAACCCCCAATTCCCTCTGGACCCGGTGCTTGAAGGTCCCGTTGAAGGAGAAGGTGAAGCTGCCCGAGCCAACGTGTCGGAGGTTGCCCAGAAGGTCGCCCAGTTCTTCCATAGGGTCTAGGACCATATCTGTAGTTCCCACTTGTATTCTCTCTTTTTCTTCCTCAATTTTGTAATCCCTTGTCTCCGGATGAATGAAATCCCCAAATTTTTGTGAATTTCACTTTTTGTCTTCAACACTTTTGTCTTCACTTGGCCCCCTGGTAGATGTACACAATTTGATTGTGAACATGTACCAAGAGGATATTGTGTTTGGTTGAAGACTCATTTGCTTCGAACTTGTAGAGTGTAAGTCCGAAGTTTTCGATAGTGAAGGCCCCCTGAAGTTATTGAAGCTTAGAAGTTCCGACATTGTCTATCGTCGGAGCTTAGTAGCTCCGACAATAGTCCCTATCAACGCGTAGAGCATCGATAGTTAATCCTCCGGGGTGTCGGAGCTAGTAGCTCCGGCAGTGACCTTTGCCAACACGTAGTTTGTTGGCAGCAGACACCGTTTGCGGGGTCTTCTCACCATCTTTTATTTAGCGTCGACGGCTGGTCCTCCTAGCTCTACCGGAGCTTGGTTGCTCTGGTGATGCTCGTTTTCAATGCTTAACATCGATTACAAGCCACCTAGGGGAGTCGGAGCTTTGTTAGCTCCGGCTTTTCTTCATCAACGTAGATTTTATTTTTCCTGCACACTGAAGCCAAGAAAAAGAGTAAAATTCATTTCTTGCCTATAACTTCGTCGCGGCTTACGATTCTCAAGAAAATTTTAGGTCAAACGCGATTCTAAATACAACCGAATGCGTTGTCTTTTCTTCGAGATCCAATTGTACTTGGACCCGCCTTACTTCGGCATGCCGGGGTGTAGGTAGAGTGGCGTACTTAGGGTGCTTGACCAGGCTAAGTCGATATCACACTCCGGCCCTAGGTTGGCTTGGCGGTATTCAGGCGAGTGGGCCATGAACAATATTTGAATCCAAAAGAATCGACAATACAACTCGAATCGTATATGAACCAGTCAAACTAAAATTTCTTAAGAATTGCACGTCTTTGTTATAGACAAGAAAGAGAAAAATAGAAAATGTTGAGCCTGTACAAAATGAATGCACGTGGAGTCTGTTTCACATGAAGATGTCTTTCATTATAGGTCCGGGGTACAGGGTAAACAAGTACACTCTTAGGGTACGGAACCAGGCTAAGCGTGTTTCATTTCTCGTTTGACCCAGGGTAGCTAGCCACACTTTTAGTCCTGAGACTGTGACAAGTGTTGCATGAACTTTGCGGACCTTTCGGGAAAGGTCCGCCTGTTCTCCCGGAGGAACTACCCAACTCTGTACAATGACTCTATAACATACACCTCAAGTTACTACAGACTCACCTCCATGATATTAAGTGTAGAACTTACGGAGGTGCTCAATGTTCCAAGGATTTGGGAGAGGTGTCCCATCCTCGGTAGCCAAGCGAACGCTTTCGGGACGGGATACTTTAATCACTCGGAAGGGTCCCTCCCAGCTGGGGGAGAGTTTGTTTAACCCTTCTCTGGATTGTATTCTCCGTAGCACCAGGTTGCCTTCCTCGAGCTGTCGGTTGTGTACATGCCATTGATGATAGCGCCGAAGAGCTTGGAGGTATCGGGCATTCCGAACAGCTGCTTGGCACCTTCCCTCCTCAAGGAGGTCTAGGTCTTCACGCCGGAGCTGGTCCTGCGTGGCTTCGTCGAAGGTCCGGACCCTAATGACCCCAAGGTGATTTCCGGAGGAAGGATTGCTTCAGCTCCATACACCAGGAAGAAGGGTGTCTCTCCAGTTGACCGGTTTGGAGTTGTCCTGTTGGCCCATAAAGTGGGCGGAAGCTCTTCAATCTAGTTGGCTCCATGTTTCTTCAAGCGCTCATAGGTGTGCGTTTTGAGTCCTTTAAGGATTTCAGCATTTGCTCTCTCGGCTTGGCCATTGCTTGCTGGGTGAGCTACGGAGGCGTAGCAAACTTGAATGCCGAGGTCTTCACAATATCCTTGAAATGCAGAGCTTGTGAATTGGGTCCCATTATTAGTGATGATTTTGTTTGGGACCCCAAATCTGCATACAATGGACTGCAAAAAGTTGATAGCAGATTGCTTGTTGATTGTCACAACTGGAGTTGCTTCCGGCCATTTGGTGAACTTGTCAATGGCAACGTACAAGAACTTGTAACCTCCGACGGCTCTTGGGAAAGGTCCCAAGATGTCCATCCCCCACACAGCAAAGGGCCATGTAGGAGGTATCATTTGTAGGGGCTAAGTCGGTGTGTGAATTTGCTTTGCATGAAATTGACATGCTTCGCATTTCTTCACCAGCTCAGTTGCATCCTGGAGTGCTGTAGGCCAGTAGAAGCCATGCCGAAAGGCTTTACCAACCAGCGTGCGGGAAGACGCGTGGTTCCCACACTCGCCTCCATGAATTTCTGCGAGGAGCTCGCAACCTTCTTCCCTTGTGATGCACCACATTAGGATGTCGTTGGCACCGCGCCGGTAGAGATCCCCTTCTACCAACGTGTATCTTATAGCCAATCTGACTACCCGGTCAGCGGATACATCATCGTCAGGAAGGATGTTGTCTTTCAAGTAGTTCTGGATCTCCGATATCCATGCATTGGAACTAACTTGAGCATTTGAGTCTTGCGTGCTGGGTTGCTCGGAGCTTCCGGCAGCACCTACGACCCTTGATGGCTGCCATGGTAACAGGACCATTGGGACTGTCAGCTTCGGGATGCTGATCTCGCCCCCTTCGCTCAGTTCGGCAGGCTGAGCTGTGGGTTTTGACAACCTTCGGACAAAAGTTCCATCAGGAGCTGGAGCTCCGGTTGACGCTTTTGTCGAGAGTTCATCGGCTTCAGCGTTGTGGGCACGCTGTACATGGTGGAGATCTAGGACTTCGAAGTCCTTCTGAAGCCTCTAGACTTCAAGGAGGTAAGCAGCTAGCTGGAGATTGTTGCAGGAGCATTCACCCTTTACTTGCTTAATGATGAGCTGTGAATCTCCCTTGACCATTATTTGCTTGACACCGTAGGACAGTGCCACCTTTAGTCCGTAGATGAGTGCTTCGTACTCCGCCATGTTGTTGGTCGCCTTGAAGTCAAGGTGTACTATGTATTTTACCTTCTCCCCGGTTGGTGCGAGGAGATGAATTCCAGCTCCGGCCCCCTGCTTTTGCATGGAGCTGTCGAAGTAGAGGGTCCAGTGAGGCTCGGTGAAGACTGGAGCTTGATGTTCCGGCTTCCGCTCACTGGGGCCCCCAGGGTTTGATGGAGAGGGAGTCCATTCTGCCACGAAGTCTGCCAATGCTTGACTCTTGATTTCTTGCCTTGAAATGAATTCGAGATCGAATTCGGCCAATTCTGCTGCCCACTTTGCAATATTGCCAGTTGAGTTGGGATTATGCAAGATTGCTCGAAGTGGGTAAGAGGTCACCACTGAGATTTTGTGAGCTTGGAAGTAATGGCGAAGCTTCCTGGAGGCGATAAGAACTGCATAGAGCAGCTTATGCACCTCTAAGTATCGAGTCTTGGCATCATTTAGTACTTCACTGATGAAGTACACTGGGCGCTGAATGATCCGGACCCTCCCGGAGGAGCCCGGAGCTTCCTCTTCACTGACCCAGATCCTCTCGGATGGATCCGGATTTTCTTCGGGGACCTCCGGGTCCTGGCTGGAGGAACCCGAAACTTCTTCAGAAGCGACCTGGACCCTCCTGGAGGGGTCTGGGTCTTCTGAAGTAACTTCTTGTGGATTCAAGTCTCGGAGCCGGGACCCAGACTCGCTTTCAGAATTCTCCGGACCCTCCCGAAGGGGTCTGGATTTCTGAGTATGGGGTAGTTCTGGTCTCTCCACGACCAGGACCATACTGACGACTTCGTCAGTAGCTGAAATGTAAATCAACAAAGGCTCACCAGGGTTCGGAGCTACCAGAATTGGTAGGGTGGTGAGGAACTGTTTTAGCTCCTGGAATGCCTTTTCTGCTTCTTCAGACCATTGGAATGGTCCGGACTTCCTCAATAACTTGAAGAAGGGGAGTGCCCGTTCCGCCAGTCTTGTAATGAACCGGCTGAGGGCTGCTAGACATCCAGTTATCTTTTGGACATCTTTGATGTGGGCTGGTGGCCGCATGTCTTCAATGTCCTTGATCTTCACCGGATTAGCTTCTATGCCCCGGTGACTTACCAGGAAACCAAGAAGTTTTCCGGAGTTAACCCCAAAGACACTGTCGAAGGTCGTAAACGACACTTCCCCCGGACCTGCTTAGAGTGCAGCCCGCGGAGGTTCTTTGGATTCACGAGGGCTAGTCCCAGGAGATCGAGCACAGCAGGATGATGAACTCAGGGGATTTACGTGGTTCGGGCCGCCGGAGCGTAATACCCTACGTCCACGGGAGTGTTTGTGTATTGCCTTGCTTGAGTGTGTGTGAGCCTTGGTCTAATTTTTTGTCTGCTCCGTGAAAGCCGTCTGCAGAGCCCTTTTATAGTTCAAGGACTCTGCAGTCACAAGGTGGGTCCCAGTACCTGACAGGTGGTCCTGGGGAGAGCCAAATCCTATACAAGATCTAGGATTAATTGCTATCTACTTTCCTTTGTCAAGGATGTCAACGCACCGTCCCGCCGCGTCGTGCGCCAGGGCTACACATAGTTGGTGATGATGGTGGTGCACGTCTTGTCCGTATTGTCCTTGCGGCCCATTCATCCGTCTTGCGGCGCGGGTCTGTACCGGCTACTTGGACAAGACAGGACACTGGAGCCTTGACTTTTGCAAGCGCGACTCAGCTTGCCTGGGGAAGGCACGCGTACTTAATGCTTGTCTAAGCAGCGCACGCGTTCCTTTACTGTGGCTTCCTACCGCACTGAGTTGGTCGTCCACCACGTGGTTGCGCTGGAGCCTGTCATTGCAGGAAGCATAGCACTTGACAGAACAGGCCACGTGGTGCATTCGGAGCCCACCCCTATGGAGGGGTGGGGGCTCGGCCCAACAGGCCACGTGGTAGCTTCGGTGCCTTTCCCTACGAGGGTGCGGGCTTGGCCCTGAGACCCCGATTGGCCACGTGGTGGCTCCGGAGCCCGCCTCTGCGGGGAGGCGTTGGTCCGGTCCTGCCGTCCACGTGGCAGCTTGGGAGCCTCCCCCGACGGGGAGGTAGGAGCTGGTCCTTCCCTCCTCAATGTGGCAGCCTCGGAGTTGGCCTCTTAGGCAGAGGCGGAGTCCTTAGCGGTTTTCTCCTGTGCACGGGGGTACCCGGTCTGCAGGGTACCGACAGTGGCCCCCGAGCCCACCTCAGGAGAATCATCGATACTGCAGGTGGGGTCTTTCCCCTTCTATTCCCGCGCAACTCCTCCGATTCCACTTCAAGGCAGTTCCCCAGGCGACACGCCCCTGCCGTTGAGGCGACGTGTCTCCTTCCGATAAGTGAAGGCGCTGAACAGGCGCCGCGCAACGTGACTCCTGCCTTCAATCGTGCTTTAACTGCGGTGGTTCCCAAGGTGGCTCCTGCACTTCCGCTGCTTTTGCCCTTTCAGAAACCGACGAGTTACCTCCCGCATAGCTAGCTGCCTGGTTCACCTTCTTTGTGGAGCGACCCGGGCCCTCATGTTATTGTCCATACGGGTTTATTATTCTTCTACTGAGGCTGCGGCGATCCGCACTTTTGCGCCTGTTGGCCTGCAGGGGTGCATAAAAAGAGAACTTCCCCCCTGTGGGTCCTTTCTCCCGCCTCTACATCCCTGTGGTCGTGCTTTTGTCTCAAGCCCAGTTCTTGCGCTCTAGTTCCCAGTCCCCCCGTCCAGAGCTTCCACCCTCAGCCCTCATGGCGAGCATCTTGCCCAAGTCCAGGCTGTCCAGGCCCACCGACCTGGCCCCCATGCGCCGGCTTCTCGGCTGGCATACTCTTGAGCGGGAGTCGTGGCTCCGTCCTGGGAGGCTCCCGCTGAGCCTCTCCACCGGGGAGATGGTCCTCTTCTCGTCGTACGTGCTGGCCGGCTTCGTCCCGCCAGCATCTGCCTTCCTGGTCATGCTCCTGGAGACCTTCGGCCTCCAACTCCACCACCTTGCGCCGAACTCGATCGCCATGCTTACGGTCTTCGCTCACCTCTGCGAGATGTTCGTGGGGGTGATGCCGTCAGTAAAGCTCTTCTGGTACTTTTTTTGTACTGAGGGCCACCGGCAGGAGTTCGAAGGAGCACCTCGGCGCCTACTACTTCCAGCGCCGGACAAAGGTCCCCACGAGGTACATTGCTTCCTTCAACTCCGCAAGGTGGGAGCTGTGGCGCAAAGATTGGATGATCGCCAAGGTCGAGGCCCACGACCGGATGTGCCTCCCCACCGGGATCCCCTACTTCGAGCGATCATTCTGGGAGGAGCGCCCAGAGTTGGAGGAGGCGTTCAACCCGATGCTGGAGAGGATCTAGATGTTGGCAGACCACGGGTTGTCGTCTGCCATGGTGCTGAGGGACTTCATGTCCCGCCGCATAGCTCCTCTTCAGCACCGCGCCCGCCCGGCGTCGATGTTCACCGGCGTGTCGGACTGCACCCGGCTCGAGACCGGCCCCGGCTCCAACCTGGGCGAGCAGCAGCTGCTCGACATGCTGACCCGGGTCTGCCCCGACGACATCTCCGCTGAGGCACTTGCTCTTCCGTCGGCCTGCCGCCCCTTGTGCTCGGACTCCGAGTTGAGGAGGCAGATGCTGAAGACGATGCTGACCCTTGACGAGTCCGGGCTAGCGCGGCGCCAGATCGGAGACCCGTTCCGGGGGGTTAACATTGCTGATGACGCTGAGGGAGGTGAGGCTCCCTTAAGCGATGTTGGTTCTTCAAGCGACGACTCCTCGAGCGGCCCCCAGCACCATCCATGGGGTGACGTCGTCGCCCCCGGCGACAAGGGGAAGGGAAGGTGCCGATTCCGATGTTGGACCCGTCCCCCAAGAAGCGCGCTCGGTCGCCGCCTGCAGCCCCTACTCCCCCTTGTCAGGACTCTGGGGCCCTGCCGCACTCATCGTCGGGGAGCACCGATGGCGCCACCTTGCCGCCCGAGTCCTCCACACACAAGAGGGGGAGGCTCCTTAACGCCGACGGGACCCCAGTGTTCCCCTTGCGTTCGGAGGGGCGCCAGACCTCGGGGGTGCCGCCGACACCACCACCACAGGGGCCCCCGTCACGAGTTCGGGGGGCCTGAACCCCCCAACCCTTACGGGAGGCGGTGGAACTTCAGCGTCCCCCGGTAATCCTGCTCAGATTTTACCTTGGGTGTTCTTTGTTGTGCACCTACCCTGTCAACCTCTTATGGTCTGAGTTTGCTTGGTTTCAGCGCCACCGTAGCTACTCCACCACCCGCGGGCACTTCTGCTGGAGGGTCTGCTGCTCCAGCCGGCTCGCGGGGATCGTCTGCTACCTCGGGCCCTGCTCCGGTGCACTAGGCTGCTGCCGCTGGGGTACCTCGGGCCCCCGTGCTCGAGACCCCCGCAGCGGCTGCCGGAGCCCAGCCGCGCGCGCCGATGACCGCCGCCGCGCCTACCAACAACACCGCGTCCACCGGCTACCCCCTGCCAGCCGATGCCACCGCGCCCTCCGACACTACTGCGTCGGCTGGCGCCACCGCCCCTGGTGCTGCCATCCGGGAGGGGGCCCTGGTCCCCGCCTCCCCAGTGGTCCTCGAAATGGAGGACGATATTGAGGAAGTGGGGAGGCAGGGGCCCGCTGCTACGGTGGAGCCCCTCCCCCTGTCCGAGGCTATAGTTGTGGCCTACTCCGGCTTCCGGCAGGCCCAGACGACCCTTGCCTGGGAGAAAGGGCGGCTCGAGGACGAGGTCGACCGGCTCCGGGAGTGGGCGAGGGCCCTGGAGGCCCGGACCCGGCTGGCAAAGAGCCGGTCGGCCAAGCGGGAGGCGATCGTTCGGGAGGAGTTGAAGATCCTCGAGCAGGAGTGCGACCTCATCGCCCAGCTGGACGTTGTCACCCAAAAGCTGAAGGCAGACGCCAAGGCCATCCACGCTGAGGCCAGCTCCCGCCTCCAGGTCTGCGAGGACCTTCAGCACCTGCTGTCCCTCCGGGAGGCTGCTCTAGCCGAACAGGAGCAGGAGCTGGCGGCGAAGCAGGCCAAAGTGGAGGCGACCTGTCGCAGGCTCATCCTCCAGCAGGAAGGGGCGAGAGTCCGCGCCGCCAAGCTGGACCGCCAGGAAGCGGTCGTGGCTGAGGCGCAGCAGGCCCAGTCCGCTGAGCGCCAGGCCCTCCTGAACCGCGAGTTCAATGTCGCCCTCAAGGAGGGTGACTTGAACCGCCGTGAGACGGGGGTCAGCGAGCGCGAGAGGGCCTTGGCGGCCAAGGAGAAGCGGTTCCTGGACGGCGGCCCCCAGGCACTGGCGGCGGCCCAGCAGGAGGTGGCGGAGCTCCGGGCGGCGCGCTCCACCGAGGCCCAGAAGGTCTGGGAGTTCCTCGGCGGTGCCGACTCGGCTCTGGTGTCGCTCGGCTTCAGCCCGACGCGCGTGGGGGAGCCGGTGCAGGAGGTGAGTCAGGTGTTCCCGGCGCTCGACTCCACCAGCTCGAGGATGCGCTCGCTGGGAGCCATCCTTGACAACCAGCTGGAGGTCGAGGGACAGATGCTTGTGAAGGAGGTGGCGACGCACATCCTGTCCTGCTACCGGAGCTGGTACCCCGACGTCTCCCTGCAGCCGGTCCTCGAGGGGCCCATCGCTGAGAGGGAAGAGGCCGCCAAGTTTGAAGTTTTGGATGTGGTGGCACTCATCGCCTCAAGGTTCCAGCGGAGCGGCTGAGGGCTCCCCGGGCGTCTGTTTAAGTTTTTGTCTTTCTGTTTCTGTCTTGTTGCTGGCCGTGATGACAAACTCTTTATTTGTGTGATAAAAAATCTGTCTGTGGTGCCCTTTTATACTCAGCTTGCTTTTATTTCCAGCAATGTCTTCCAGCTGCTTGTTGTTCCCTAACCTACAGGACCTGTCGTCCCCCAAAGTATGGCCCCCTGACAGGCGTGGCCAGTTGTTGTGGGCACACCTGTCATACACTTAGGACTTAGGGCGGGCGGGTGCAGGTTAGCCTAGGATGCGTAGGTTGCATTGCCGTAGCTGAGTATGTAGGCACGTCGACAGTGGGCCTTCTGGGGGTGTCGCCGGAGCTCCAGTCCAGCGGTGTCTGCCATCTTCAGTGTGAGGTCGACAGCGGGCCCCCTGGGGGTGCCGCCGGAGCTCCAGTCCGGCGGTGCCCACTGTCTTCGCGGGTACTCCAACGGTGGTTGCTGGAATAACTTCCTCAACGACCTGTACATAGATCAAAAAGGATAAATAATTCTGTCCGCTGGTCACTTTACCCTGCTCTTTTTGTAGTGTCGCTTGACTTACGATCCTGGGCTGACTTGTGGGGCTTGGGTAATTCAGTGCCCCTGCCCCTTGGGCTCGTCGTCCATACTACCCAAGGGTGGTCCATCTGGCCCCCAGTACTCGGCTGTAGCGCTGGGGAGGCAGAGCGCACAGGCTTAGGGTACGGGACCATGCTAAGCAGGCTGTGGCTCTGGACCTCCCGCTCGGCGTAAGCCTTTTCTGGGGAGACTATCTGGAGACACAGGCCCCCGAGCATTGGAACATCCGAGGCCCCGGGCGCATTGCAGGTACCTCAAGCAACCCCACCTGCGGTCCAGTCAGCAAGGCTCCCACTATTGCTAGAGCAGGGGAAAAACGACAGCGCTCATGATAGATCACGAGCTATGGCGGGCTTACAGCAACATCATAAAAATTTAAGATAATTTCTGAATTGACAGACCCTATACCAGGCAGGGCAACATTGTTTCATTGTGGCTTCTCATATGATGGAGCAGACTTTACAAGGGGAATAACCCGGCCTGGGCGTTAGATGGAGCCGAGTGCACCTACTTAGGGTTCTGGACCAGGCTAAGCGGAATGTGCACTCGGATCCCCATCCCCCTATCCTAAGTGATGTCCTGAGATAATGTGTAACCTTTACAATGAAATAGCATTGCCCCAACCCTGGTCTAGGGGTAGAACTTACGGAGGTGCTCAATGTTCCATGGGTTGGGTAATCGCTGTCCATCCTCCGTAGCTAGGCGAACGCATCCTGGGCGGCAAACCTGTGTTACCCGGAAGGGACCCTCCCAGCTGGGGGAGAGTTTGTTAGACCCTTCTCGGGAGAGTATGCGGCGCAACACCAGGTCGTCTACCTTTAGCTCCCTACTCCGCACGGTCCTCTGATGGTAGCGCTGGAGCGCCTGCCTGTACCATGAATTTCGGAGAGCTGCTTGCACTCGTCCCTCATCGACGAGGTCCAGGTCTTCACGCCAGAGCTGGTCCTGTGCGGCTTCGTCGTACCTCCGGGCACGGGGAGAGCCCATGGTAATTTCTGGGGGGAGGACGGCCTCTGCCCCGTACACCAAGAAGAAAGGTGTTTCCCCCGTGGCCCGGCTGGTTGATGTCCGGCTAGCCCACAGCGCACACGGAAGCTCATCCACCCAATTTGCACCATGCTTCTCAAGGTGTGAGAATGTGTGAGTCTTGAGGCCCCTGAGGATCTCTGCATTGGCTCTCTCGACCTGCCCATTACTCTCTGGATGAGAAACAGATGCATAGCAAACTTGGATCCCCAGGTTCTCGCATTATTCTTAGAACGCTGCACTTGTGAACTGGGTCCCGTTATCAGTGATGATTCTTTTCGGGACCCCGAACCGGCAGACGACCGACTTAAAGAACTTTACTGTTGACTGCTTGTTGATGGTGACAACTGGGGCGGCTTCCGGCCACTTGGTGAACTTATCTACGGCGACGTAGAGATGCCGGATCCTCCGACTGCTCTGGGAAAGGGTCCCAGGATGTCCAACCCCCATACAGCGAATGGCCATGAGGGAGGGATCATCTGCAGCGCCTGAGCTGGTGTGTGGATCTGCTTCGCATGGAACTGGCACGCCTTGCATCTCTTTGCCATCTCGGTGGCATCCTGGAGTGCTGTCAGCCAGTAAAAGCCATGTCGAAAGGCTTTACCAACCAGTGTGCGGGAGGACGCGTGGTTCCCGCACTCGCCTCCATGGATCTCTGCGAGCAGGTCACAACCCTCCTCCCGGGTAATGCATCGCAATAGGATGTCGTTGGCGCCACGCCGGTAGAGATCCCCTTCCACCAGTGTGTACCTTTTAGCCATGCGAACAATCCTTTCTGCCAGGGCATGTTCTTCGGGAAGGATATTGTCCTTCAAGTAGTCCCGGACCTCCGAGATCCATGCATCGGGACTTGCTTGAGCTTCTGGATCTTGGGCGCCCGGTAGCTCGGAGCCCTCGGTGGCGCATACGGCCCTTGGCTGACTCCATGGTAGCAGGGTCGTCGGGACTTCCAGCTTCGAGGTGCTGGGCTCGCCCCCTTCGCCCGGCTCGGCTGCCCGGGCGGTTGGTCGCGATAACGTCCTTGCAAAGACTCCTTGGGGCACTGGGGCCCCTGTGGAGGCCTTCGTTGACAGGTTGTCTGCGACTGAGTTGTCGACTCAGGGTACATGGCACAAGTCCAAGACTTCAAAGTCCTTTTCCAGCTTCCGGACGTGCAGCAGGTATGCAGCTAATTGAGGGTTGTTGCAGCTGCACTCTCATCTGGCTTGCTTGATGATCAGTTGAGAATCACCTTTAGCCAGAAGCTGTCGGACATTGAGGGTCAGGGCAGTCTTCAGCCCAATGATTAGGGCTTCATACTCCACCATGTTGTTTGTCGCCTTGAAGTCGAGGCGCACCATGTACTTGAACTGCTCCCCAGTCGGGGTGAGAAGCAGGACCCCAGCGCCGGCCCCCTGCTTCCGCGAGGAACCGTCGAAGTAGAGCGTCCAGGGGGTCTCGGTGAAAACTGGAGCCTTCGGCACCGTTTCGCCGTTGTCCGGGCCCCTAGGGTTGCTTGGTGATGGGGTCCATTCGACCACGAAGTCCGCCAATGCTTGGCTTTTGACTGCATGTCGAGGTAAGAACTCCAGCTCAAACTCAGCCAGCTCCGCTGCCCACTTGGCAATGTTGTCAGTCGAATTGGGGCTGTGGAGTACGGTTTTCAGTGGGAAGGAGGTGACCACTGAAACCCGGTGAGCCTGGAAGTAATGTTGGAGCTTCCTTGACGCTATGAGCACTGCATACAGTAGTTTATGTACCTCCAAGTATCTTGTTTTTGCTTCATGGAGGACCTCACTGATGTAGTAGACTGGCCATTGGGAGGTCCAGGGCTCCTTGCAATGCGTCTGCCTCCTGGGGAATGTGGCTCCCAGGGTCTAGCTGGGCCTTGGGGGGCTGGGACCCGTAAGGCACTCGGTCACTGGAACTCACATCAGGGGGGGGGGGGCTCTTCTGGTTTCGGGCCTTGAGGCTCGGCCTCCCCCTCTGGGGCTCCTCCTGGTGCTTGTTGCGGTAGTAGCTCCGGCCGCTCTGCAACCAAGACCATGCTGACCACTTCCGTTGTTGCGGTGATGTACAACAGGAGCGGTTCGTCGGGTTCTGGCGCCACCATAATGGGTAGCATCGTCAGGTGTTTATTGAGCTCCTGGAAGGCCGCTTCAGCTTCCTCAGTCCACTCATAGGGGCCTGACTTCCGCAGAATCTTGAAGAAGGGCAGGGCTCGCTTAGCCAGTCTTGAGATGAACCGACTGAGGGCTGCCAAACATCTTGCAATCTTCTGCACGTCCTTGATGTGGGCCGGCGGCCGCATCAGCTCTATCGCCTTGATCTTCTCTGGGTTAGCTTCGATCCCTCGGTGCGATACCAAGAAACCAAGGAGCTTCCCTGCAGAGACCCCAAAGACACACTTGTCGGGGTTCAGCATCGTGCGTGTCATGCGCAGCTTGCTGAAGACTCTGGCTAGGTTTTCTGATAGGGATGTGTTGTCCCTGATTTTTACCACGATGTCGTCGACATACACCTCTACCAGATCTCTAATGAGGTCCCCAAATGTCTTATGCATTGCACGTACAAAGGTGGGGAGAGCATTTTTGAGACCATAAGGCATGGAGACATAACAATACAGGTCGTCTACTGTTATGAAAGCAGTGTGTTCCTCATCTTCCCTAGACATGGGTATTTGGTGAAAACCGGAATACGCATCTAGGAAACACAGAAGGTCACAACTTGATGTTGAGTCTACTATTTGATCTATCCTAGGAAGAGGGAATGGATCCTTGGGACATGCCTTATTGAGATTAGTGTAGTCGATGCACATCCGGAGCTTCCCGCCAGCCTTGGGAACGACAACAGGGTTGGCCAACCACCGTGGGTGGTGAACCTCCCCGATGAAACCAGCATCGAGCAGCTTCTTGATTTCTTCACGGATGAAGTTCTACCGCTCGATGGACTGTTTCCTGGGTTTCTGCTGTACCGGTCGGGCATCGGGGTAAATCTTCAGATGGTGCTCAATCACCTCCCTGGGGATCCCAGGCATTGTGATAGTTGCCATGCAAACACATCTACGTTGTCCCAAAGGAAGGTGATGAGCGCGCATTCCTATTTGCTGTCCAGGTTCCCCGCGATACGGGTTGTCTGGGCAGCCTTGGAGCCAATCCTGACGACCTTCACAGGGACGTCGTCGTCGTTGGCAGGTTGCAACACGAGGTGCAGCAGTGGAGGCTCGCTGCACCGGGCCTTGCTCTGGCTGACTCTCCTTCGAGCCTCCTGGGGTCGGAGCCCTCCCCGCTGCAAGTGCTTGGAGCTGCTCCAAGGCTGACACTGCGGCTGAGCGGTCCCCTCTGATCCTGAGGACACCGGAAGGCGTTGGCATCTTTAGGACGAGGTAGCCGTAGTGGGCTACGGCCATGAACCTGTAGAGGGCTGGCCTCCCGATGATTGCGTTGAAGGGGAGGTCGACGTCTGCCATGTCAAATAAAACGCTCTCCGTACGGTAGTTCTCCGGGGTCCCGAAGGTCACCGGGAGGTGTATGTTACCATACGGGAGGATTTGCCCAGGTCCGACACCCGAGAACGGGCTCGAGGGTGTGAGCTGGGACATCGGCAGCTGCATCTTCCGGAAAGCTGCCGTGGAGATGAGGTTGAGGCCCGCCCCTCCATCTATCAACACGTGAAAGACCTTCACATTGGCGATGGTCGGGGACACCAGCAGCGGGAGCACTCCTGCCCCTGCCATGTTCTTCAGGCAGTCAGAAGCGTCGAAGCTGATCGCCGTGCTCGTCCACTTGTGGTGGGTAGCCGGACTTGGGGCGGGGGCCACTGCAGCCACTGCCCACCGCAGGGTTTTCACCGCGTTTCGGGACGTGGGGTCAGTGGCTCCCCCGTAGATGACATAGAGGGTCTTGCGGTGCTCCTTATCACTGCTGGAGTCGGAGTCGCCACCCTCGAAGATGGCCTTGACCACCCCCTGGGGTTCCTGGAACCCCATCTCGCTATCATCCTCCTTCTCAGGATCAGCCTTCTGCTTGCCCTCCCTCTGGTGGGGGGGTGCACCCTCCTGGCGCTGCTACCTCTGTTTCTGTTCGCGGAATCGTTCCGCGAATCTCTTCACTTCCCGACACTCGCTAGCACTGTGGCTATTTGTACGGTGCACCGGGCACTTGAAGTCAGGCTCCTTGGGATCAGGTGACTGCCTAGGCCGCTTGTCTTGGCGCAACGCTCGGGCTCCGCCGGGCGCCGCAACCGCCATTGCCTGGGCTCCGGGCTTTGACCTGTTCTTGCCACTGCCCTTCTTCTTCTTCTTGCCGCTGCTCCTCGCAGAGGCTCCATCCTCAGTCGGGGTGGCTTCCCTTGCTTCTGAGGATGGCTGGGAGTGCCAGTTGCGCCCCTCAGCTGCCCTAGCACATCTGTCTGCCAGGGAGAACAGCTCGGAGACATCACGCACCTCATGCGTGGCTAGCTTCTCGAGCATCTTCTTGTCCCTCACACCTTGTCTGAACGCGACGATAACCGATGCGCTAGCAACATGAGGGATGGTGTTCCGTACCTGGGAGAACCGCTGGATGAACGATCACAGTGACTCTCCAGCGCGCTGTCTAATGGCGTGGAGGTCAAGCTCGGTGCCGGGGCGCTTGTAGGAACTGCCAAAGTTAGCCACGAACTGTCGGCACAACTCATCCCAGGAGGTTATGGACCCCTGGGGCAGGTTCATGAGCCATGACCGAGCTGGGCCGGTCAGGACGACGGGGAAGTAGTTAGCCATAATGCCTCGTCGCCTCCTGCAGCTAGTATCGCAGTGGTGTAGATCTGCAGGAACTCACTCGGGTTGACGCTCCCGTCATACTTCTCCAGCATGTGGGGCCAGAACTTTCGTGGCCAGACCACGAAACGGAGATGAGGCGCTAGCGCTGCACACCCTTGGCTAGGGCTGACTGGTGCCGGCGGCGGCAGCGCATACCCTGGGTGAGCAGGCGGGCCTGCGCACACCTGGTGCTGGAGTGGTGTTGCATATGCCTGTGCAGGAGGCGTGACGTACGCCTGGTGCGGTGGAGGCGCGACATACGTCTGGTGTGGTGGAGGCACAGCATGAGCCTGGGGCACGGGTCCCGGCACGTTGTAATCTGCCTCGAGGTTGCGCCGACGTTCCCTCTGGCGCTCGATGGTGACTCGGCAGTCCTCTCCGGCCCTGCGGCACTGCAGCCCGGTTCTCAGATCTGTTGTTGAGATCCTGGTTGAGCGCGAGTCTGTCGTCCACCGGTCAACTGTAGGCATTCACGACAATGACACATGCATCGGCTGGGCTTGTGTTCCCCTCGGCAGAGGCGCGTTGAGTGCGGCGGTGACGAGGTGGTCGACGTCGTTGATCCACTGCTGAGCTGCTCCCTGAGGGGCATCTCCAGCAGGAGGGTTGTGGAGTAGCGCGCGCGCTGCCGCGAGCGCACTCTCCGGGCTTGCAGCCGGTGGCGTCGTGATTGTTGTCACGGCCGGAGTACGCCGTGGAGTGGCGTGTCGGCCTGCAGCCGGCGAAGTGACTGCGGGGCGACGCGAAGGTCCTGACCTTCCTGCCCTAGAGCGGTAGCCTGCCCTAGAGCGGGATGACGCCTGATCCTCCGCCACTGTCTATCGCCGCGACTGCGCCCTGGATAATCCGATGTTGGATTGGTCGTTCACCATTGCTGTTGGTGGAGATCTTGCCCCCTACCTGGCGCGCCAAATGTCGAAGGTCGTAAACGACACTTCCCCCAGACCTGCTTAGAGTGCAGCCCGCGGAGATTCTTTGGATTCACGAGGGCTAGTCCCAGGAGATCGAGCACAGCAGGATGATGAACACAGGGGATTTACGTGGTTCGGGCCGCCGGAGCGTAATACCCTACGTCCACGGGAGTGTTTGTGTATTGCCTTGCTTGAGTGTGTGTGAGCCTTGGTCTAATTTTTTGTTTGCTCCGTGAAGGCCGTCTGCAGAGCCCTTTTATAGTTCAAGGACTCTGCAGTCACAAGGTGGGTCCCAGTACCCGACAGGTGGTCCTGGGGAGAGCCAAATCCTATACAAGATCTAGGATTAATTGCTATCTACTTTCCTTTGTCAGGGATGTCAATGCACCGTCCCGCCGCGTCGTGCGCCAGGACTACACATAGTTGGTGATGATGGTGGTGCACGTCTTGTCTGTCTTGTCCTTGCGGCCCATTCGTCCGTCTTGCGGCGCGGGTCTGTACCGGCTACTTGGACAAGACAATACACTGGAGCCTTGACTTTCGCAAGCGCGACTCAGCTTGCCTGGGGAAGGCGCGCGTACTTAATGCTTGTCTAAGCAGTGCACGCGTTCCTTTACTGCGGCTTACTACCGCACTGAGTTGGTCGTCCGCCACGTGGTTGCGCCGGAGCCTGTCTCTGCGGGAAGCATAGCACTTGACAGAACAGTCCACGTGGTGCATTTGGAGCCCACCCCTATGGAGGGGTGGGGGCTCGGCCCAGCAGGCCACGTGGTAGCTCCGGTGCCCTTCCCTGCGAGGGTGCGGGCTTGGCCCTGAGACCCCAATTGGCCACGTGGCGGCTCCAGAGCCCGCCTCTGCGAGGAGGCGTTGGTCCGGTCCTGCCGTCCACGTGGCAGCTTGGGAGCCTCCCCCGACGGAGAGGTAGGAGCTGGTCCTTCCCTCCTCAACGTGGCAGCCTCGGAGTCGGCCACTTAGGCAGAGGCGGAGTCCTTAGTGGTTTTCTCCTGTGCGCGGGGGTACCCGGTCTGTAGGGTACCGACAGACACACTTGTCTGGGTTTAACTTTGTGCGGGTGGCCCGTAGCTTATCGAAGACATCCTGCAAGGTGTCAAGGAGTGACTCCTTGTTCTTGATCTTGACCACGATGTCATCGACGTACACTTCCACTATGTCTCTAATGAGTTCTTCAAAGGTTTTGTACATAGCTCGTACAATGGTTGAAGTTGCATTCTTGAGACCAAATGGCATGGTTGTATAACAGTACAATCCATCTACTGTGATGAAAGAGGTATGCTCTTCATCTTCCCTAGACATCCTGATTTGATGATACATAGAATATGCGTCTAGGAAACACAGTAATTCACAACCGGAGGTGGAATCCACTATTTGATCTATTCTAGGTAGTGGGAATGGATCTTTTGGATATGCCTTATTCAGTGTTGTGTAGTCGATACACATCTGAAGCTTCCCACCGGCCTTGGGCACAATGACTGGGTTTGCTAGCCATTTTGGATGGAAGACTTCTCGGATGAAACCATCTTCGAGCAACTTCTTCACTTCTTGTCGAATGAAGTTATGTCGCTCTACGGATTGCTTCCGAGGCTTCTGATGCACAGACCGAGCGTCGGGTTAGATCTTCAGATTGTGCTCAATCACTTCCCTGGGGATCCCAGACATTTGTGACGGTTGCCAAGCAAACACGTCGATATTAGCCTGGAGGAAAGAGATGAGCGCGAGTTCCTATTTGTCGTTCAATCCCCCCAATATACGGGTGGCCTGAGCGGCATCGGAACCGATTTGGATGACTTTGACGGGAATGTCGGTGTCGTCGCTTGGCTGCACACGAGGTGCAGAAGTCGAGCCTCGCTGACGAATGCTCGGGGGTTTTGGAGCTTGCTCCTGCCTGGAGTCCTCCTCTTGCGCTGTAGTAAGTGCATGGAGTTCTTCCAAAGCAGTTACTCCGGCAGTACGATCTCCACGGATCCGAAGAACGCCTACTGGTGTTGACATCTTTAACACCAGGTAGCCATAATGAGCAGCTGCCATGAATTTGTACAAGGCAGGCCTACCCAAGATGGCATTGAAGGGTAAGTTGATCTGAGCAACGTCAAAGACCAACTTCTCGGTGCGATACTTCTCCCGAGTCCCAAAGGTAACGGGGAGGGTAATAGCTCCGAGTGGGGTGATGGCTCCCGGACCTACTCCGGAGAAAGGTCGGGAGGGGTGAAGATCCGAAGGTCGGAGCTGAAGCTTGGTAAAAGCTTCAAAGCTTATGAGATTGAGCCCCGAACCTCCGTCTATCATAACATGGTGGAGCTGGATATTATTGATGGTAGGAGATACCATCAAAGGTAGCTGACCTGCTCCAACCACGCTTCGAGGGCAGTCTGAAGCATCAAAAGTGATGGTTGTGTCCATCCACTTCCGATGAGGCTCCGGTCTGGCTGTAGGAGCTACAGCAGCCATGTCCCGACGCATAGTCTTGCTGACGCGGCGGGAGGTGATGTCCCATGATCCACCAAAAACGGTGTTCATGGTCTTCCGACGCTCGTTGTCGGAGACGTCGGAATTGTCGTCGACGGAGGTGTAGACGGCCTTCAGGACCTTTTTGGGATCCTGAAAACCTAACTCCTCTTCAGCCGCAGCTTCGTCAACTTTTTGTTTTCCTTCCCTCTATCGGAAAGGAGCTTCTTCCTGGCGCTTGTTGTAGCGCTCGATAAGGTTTTGGACCACCCGGCAGTCTTCCAAACTGTGCCTGTTTGTTTTGTGAATTGGACACCACACTTTGGGTTTGCCACCGTCTTTAGAAGACGGTCGAGGTCGCTTCTCGGGGCGTGGCCCCCGGCCACCAGGAGCTGCAGCAGCTACAACATTGGATGCACCGGCCGACGGCTTCTTCTTGTTGTTGGTCTTCTTCTTCTTCTTGCCACTCCCGGAGGTAGCGGCTTCTCCTTTGGAGGATTTATTATGATCCTCCAGAGTTGGTTTGGAGTGCATTTCACGGCCCTCCGCAGCTCTGGAACATTTGTCGGCCAAACTGAAGAGTTATGTGACACTGGTGATCTCCTTGATCGCCAGTTTCTCCAACATCTTCTTATCTCGTACACCCTGTCTAAATGCCACAATGACAGAAGCGCTAGAAATATAAGGGATAGTGTTTTGTACCTGTGAGAACCTCTGGATGAATGATCGCAGGGATTCTCCTCCTTTTTGCACGACTGCAAAAAGGTCCAGTTCAGTGCCTGGTCGGGTGTATGAACTCCCGAAATTGGCGGTGAACTGCCGGCACAGCTCCTCCCAACTGTTGATGGAGTTGGGTGAAAGGCTCATAAACCAGGACCTGGTGGTCCCAGTTAAAGCCACTGGGAAAGAATTGGCCATTACGGCCTCATTTCCTCCAGCTGCCAAGATAGCAGTGGAGTAAATCTGAAGAAATTCGACAGGATTGACGGTCCCGTCGAACTTCTCCGGCAGGTGAGGCCGGAACTTCTGTGGCCACCTGACCATACGCAGATGCATGGCCAAGGCTGAACAGCCTCCTCCTACTCCTTCAGGAGCAGGAACGTCTTGAGCTTCTCGTCTTTCACAAGCACGCTCAATATGAACTCGGTCGTCTTGTTGGTGGTATCGACGATCAAGCTCCGCCCGGAGGTCATGAGTTGAAAGCCTTGATACCGTGTGAGTGCGTCGTGCCCCGGAGGGCAATGACGTCACTTGCTGTGACGCAGCACGTCTCCTGTTGTTGGAAACGTGCGGACCAAGTCTGCCAGACAAGGTCCGTCGCTGCGACGGGGCCCGTCCTGAAGGAGGAGGACCCTGGTTGCTGATGCGATCGGCTGCTACTGCAACCAAATGTTCCACATCATCTCTCCACTGCTCCAGTGCATCCCGGGATGCATCCGGAGGTGGTGGGCATTGGAGAAGAGCATGTGGTGCATGGAGCGCGTGTTCCGGGTTGTCATGATTCGCCGACGCAGTGATTGACGCTGGTGCACCATCGCGTTGTCCAGCTTGATTTGCTGGTGGAGGCGGCGGTGGTGGTAGTGTGACTCCTGCTGGCGTTGAGGCTCCTACTGGTGGTTGCATATTGGAGGGATTGCCCCCAACAGCTTGAACAGCAGGATGACCGTTGGATGATCCAGCAGCTGAGTTCACCATTCTTGAAATCTCAGGCGTCCCCTACCTGACGCGCCAACTGTCGGTGGTTTGGATCCGGCAGGTCTCCCGACACTACTAAAGTGTTAGAGGAGTTTGAGGTTTGGTGTGGGCGCGCGGAGATTCAAGAAGGTGAATTGTAAATGACACAGGACACACGGAGATTTACGTGGTTCGGGCCGCCTGAGCGTAATACCTTACTCCACGGGATGTGTTGGTGTTGTATTGGTTGTTTGAGCTCAAAGTGAGTTCATAGTGTAGAGTGAGCGTGTAGTGTATCAAGCGTGTATCGAACATATGGAGTCCCCCCTACGTATCATCGGCCTGTCCTTTTATAGTACAAGGGCAGGCCGTTACAAGTTAGCCTGGCCCGACATGTGGCCCCGGCGGTTACTGATATTGATACACATTCAACACGTTTAATTGCTCTTAATGACCAAGTTATGGGCTTTGACAGCACCGTTACTGGTAATTAAGGTCGTCCGATCGTGTGTCATTAATATAGTATTAATGACACTTGATCGGGTCTTGAAGACCTTGATTCCCCTTTGAAGATCCGGAGCCGTTGTGGAGTCTTCCGGAGGTTAAAGGCTGAAGATCCGACGGTTGGACACGTGGTAGCTCCGGAGCATACTGTGGGAAACAGGTAGCTCCGGAGCTACCTGACACGTGTCAGTTCTGGAGCTTCCCTCGGTCTGGGGTTAGGTCCAGGGGTGCCATATCGGTACATAGCCCGGAGCTTCCCCCTTGTGGGCGGTAGCTTCGGTTTGATAGTACACGTGACGACCCTGGGATTAACCATGTTGGAGAAGCGGGTCCGGTTATGTCTGACATGTGGGCCTCCGAAGGTCTTCAAATCAAGTACATGACTTTCACTTGAGATCTTTGTAATCTCAAGGGATGTACGGTTCCCAAGGTACCTACAGGCCCGTATCGCTTATTTGGGTAGCTCCAGTGCTACCACGTGTCCTGCGGGACTGGACCTACCTCCCTTCACAGGGAAGCTCCGGTACCGCCACGTGTCTAGCAACCCCAGACCTAATCTCCAGTAGAGGGAGGCTCCGGTGTCGCCATGTATCAAGTGGCTCCTGACCTGCCTCCTCACAGAGGGAAGCTCCGAAGCTACCACGAGTTGGACCTCCAGACCTAAGTCTACAATGGGAAGACTACATGATCTCCAACATGGTGCACATTCAAAAACTATTAAACAATTGTTACAAGACCTACTTAACGTGTTATTAATTCAAAGTTAATGACACACGATCAAAGGACCATCAAGACAAGTAACACCGCCATTAAGGCGCGTTATCACACTGTTAATCACATATTATACATGTAGATCATGTATAGATGATTAATTACAGCCGGGGTCACCTGTCAGGTCAGGCATAATCTGTAAGGTCAGTCCTTAGCATATAAAAGGGTTGTGTCGCACAGTAGAAGAGGACTAAGCTCACACACATACAAGCAACTGCAGACACTCGACATACACACATACTCAATCAAGAATCACCCCGTGGAGTAGGGTATTACGCTCAGACGGACCGAACCACTCAAAAACCCCGGTGTCATCATCTTGTTCGTGATCTTACGCGCCCCATCCTAATAGGAACCTCCACAGACTACGCTTTACTAGTACCGGGGGGAGTGTCGTTGCAACACTTCGACAAACTCAACTAACGAGTTTGTTATTCGAGGTGCTAAAAATCGTTATGTTTTGATCGAAAAGGGTATGAAACATGCACACTTCTTTACGAGGTTCGGTACCCCGACCACCAGAGAGTATGGATCAACCACCGTGCTCCGACAGGATACGACACGCAGTCGTGCCCCACCACCTCCAAATAGCATACGATGCTCGGGTTCCAACACTGAGGTCGGTGACTAACCTGCTCGAGCTCGGGCTTTGGGAGCAGGGCAGATTATGGTGTTCAATGCGACGCGGATGGCAAGGACGCATTTAATGTCGAGAAGGCAGACGCACGCGGCGTGACTTTGCTACAAAACACAGTGACGGCTAACACCCGTCCGATCTCGTGAGGCGCAAGCTGATAGGGACAATCAAGAGGCGGGTGGGCGGAGCAGATGCTTTCATTATCGAAAATACAACTGCACTCAAGTTCAGCCAGATACAGGCTGCGGGCCTTGTTGATGCCTTCCACACCTAGTCTCGTCAGACACAACGGCGAGCGTGCGTCGACTCAGGCAACAAGACTGGAGTAGGTACAATGATGACTTCTGCGATCCGAGCATCCCCCAAGGAATGCCAGAAGCTACATCGTAAATATAGGAGCCTTTGTAACCTCCTCCCCATTTATGAGGAGATCGGAATAGATAGGATGACTAGACAAGGCATGACCGAGTTGCCTATAAAAAGGGGGTCCGACGGCCACCTTTGGACAACTCACGCACGCAAGACTTAACACTCAGACAATGCCCCGATTGTAACCTTGTTCCCCTCTCTCAATCAACAAACAACAGGAGATCGACACCGGACGTATAGCATTTGCCCAAACCTGTATAAACCCTCGTCTTTTTGTTTAGCTAGACCACCTCAAGGACGAACACACGACGAAATTGATACTTATCGTTAATACGAACACCGATACTTCTACTCCACTGAAAAGGATGCCAAAAAGGTTAACATGGGCATTAAAGTCTGATTTTCATTTAACTTAGATACTCCTTCGTTTTCAAATATATTATAATTGTAGCTCTGGACATGAAATTTAACGAGAGAGGTGAAAAAAAATATGTGGTGCAAGGAAACAAATATGAAATGCATTGGAAGGTTAGAATGACAAACTTATGCCAATCCTCAAATGCTATTATGACAACCTTTTTCGAAGCAGATCAACTATATTATAAAATGTAATAGTTGAGCTTGTTATGACAGTTTTGTGCTTTAATTCAGTGCTTCGGGCGCCTTGTTTTTTTTTCACGTAACCACTCCCTAAAGTTTCAACTCCTGCGTCCGTCAGTGGGTTTACGTAACGACTACCTATGCTTGGTTACCCGTCCCGAGGCCAGTGAAAATGGTGACAAGCAGAGGCACGATGCCGACATACGAGAGAGGACCGGACCGTGGTCGGTTCGACGGTACGATTCGCCTTGTCAGGTTTTGGTTCGTAGCTTGCGCATTGTCCAAGATGACCTGACCTGTTTGTTTACTTGGAAATACAGTAATCTTCTAATCTTTTTACGCAGCAGAGCATATTATACTCGTCAGCTCCTCGTGGCATGCCGATGCCGATGATGCCATGCATGCCCTGACATTGTGGCTCGTACTAGCTCTGGGTACGTGACATACTGGTCTGATAGTTACAGCTGCTCTTAATTTTGCTGAAGAATTTGAGCACCTAGATGGTCGGTCGGTTCTGTCGTCCATGTCGTGTCAGCACGGGATTGAAGCGATCACGAAGAGGAAGTTTTGGACGGTGAGCTTTCGTGGCACTGATCAAGTTAAGACTATGAAAAGATCTCTTTCCGTTGGATTTTCACTCCGCGAGAAATTCAGCACAGCGGGAGCAAGTGCAGCTAGTTAAGCTAGCCAAACAATTCGCGTGGCAGCTGACGACCCTGTAGTTGTCCACAGCACTAAGCACACGCACCCCCATGCATTGAGGAAAACAATTTAAATCACTGTCAGTTTTGACTTTGTCTTGGACAACAACGCTAACTCTCCATTGGTTTGCTAGGTACTCCATTTTTATTTGAAGATACTTCCTCGTTTATTCGTTCAAAAATAAACTAACAAGCGACAAATTTTTGATATATAGAGTATTTGTGATGCATTTTTCTTTAATCCAACTAGTAGCTAGGTACTCTCAAGTTTGTATCTATCCTAGAGAAGTCTCGACCGATATGATCAAGGTTATGTACATATGAAAATGTGTTCATACTTAGACAGTATATTTTATGGTGGTATATATGACAGTCAACTATGTGAGCGTACACCGAGTATGTTGACAAACGCATTATCATATGCCAATAAATGTGGTACATGACGATAATATATACTTTAAAATGTAGGAGCCCCTGCACATATCTATTGTGTATTTTTTTTCTTTGGGAGAATTGACATTATATTCTGATTTGTGTTCCCTGAATTAAAACAATTATAATACACAAGGAATATGAATTTGGACACTAGCATCAATAACAAATGCATATAAGTAGACCCCTTAACACAATGCTGGACAGTGCGTAGCCACAGAACCGCTATAAGATCCCAAACACCCATCCCTATCGCAAAACCACAGACATACGCACACATGAACAGAACCCATAGTGTCTCCCATTAATTATTATCAAATACACTAATTAATCTCTCCCGTTAGGAGCATGCATGCTACCTTAATTAATCCACAGCAGCATATATATTGCAGTTTTCAAATTAGACAGGATCATGGAACTCCAGGGTGTTTTAATTTGACGCCAATTATGGACTTCATCAGCTATAAAAAAATTAAAATCTAAGCAAAGTTAGACCAATTTTTTCGGTCATGGGTGACGTGGCTGCGCGGATGCATGACGAAACTGCTGCATGCGTGAGCTCGTACAGCTGCAGCAGGGACGATGAGCTCGTCCAAGGAGAAGAGATTCAAGAGAACCTGGCCATGGCTTCTCTTCCGCTGCGAACCTTCCATGGAAACTTCCATCTCGTGCGAGTTGGTAGAGGTAATTAGAACTGACATACTTATATAATAATGATTGTTAATACGAGCGGGCCGGTGCAGCACACGGCGGTGCACATGAGGGACAGCAAGAGGGCAAATCTAAGCTGTCCGGACCAGATCAGACATGTAATTTTTTGTCTGCTCACATATACTCGTACGGCATGGTGCACTTTGCTGTGGACTGCAGCTTTAATTCTTCCCTCCGCCAGAATTCTGAAACCGGGAACGATCGAGGAAATCGCCGCCGACCGGTTCTCCTGGTTTCCCGCCCGGCTTTTACTGAATTTCTTATCAGTTTGTCCGATTTTCCCAACTTCAAAAAAAAAGTTTGTCCGATTTTTTGTTAAGTGTTAGAAGTGTATACAGCTGGTAGTATACGAAAGATGTATAAATAACAAGATATGCAATCTCTATAAATAACAAGATATGCAATCTCTACAAATAAAGATGTACACGAAATATCCCATATAGAATGATGATTAAGCACTTTTCAGATCGAGATGAAAGCAGTGGAGGAGGGCAGGGCACATCACATTATTGTTGGAAATGTGTAAACGGAGAACCATGATGGATACATTGAGCAATGTACCTAAATTAAATATGGATCGGTTCTGGGACGTTCGGATGGATGCGCCCTCCAGCTCCAGATTTTCCCTTTTCTTCCGAAGATGAACTTGATCACAAATGATGTTATCAGGAGGGTAGCAACTTAATTGACACAGGCTGGGTTAGGGAGGGATAGAGAGGGAAAAAAAAGTTTAGTATTTGGATTCGCGAAACAGAGTCTACGTCGACCTGTACGGTGCTAATATATGCGTTGTCGGGAGAAAAGGAAAAGGCGATGGTGCCAATGATTAACATTCCTGTTTCTTTTCAATAATGGTGATGAAATAAGGACCCGTCTTTGTTTCGAAAAAAGATATAACGCATTATTGCAGAATCTGTAGCAGTTCAGTCTGCTTCATTTTTTTGAAAAAACAAACATAGCTTAAAATCAATTTGGATGATAAAAATATTAATTGTAAATTTTGTTACGAAACCTTCATCCATGGTCAATAAAAATCTACATTGTCACCATCTCTGTAGCCTCTGCAGACTCCAGCACCATAGTCAATATGTTCCTCTATACTCTCTTCTAGCTCAAATAAATTGTCATTTTGAACAAACATTTTAGTTCAAAATAAACTAAAATTCTTGTTCAAAACGACAATTAATTTAAGTCAAGAGGGAGTATATTAGTAACTACATATAAGATTTCTTTAAAGTTGTGTTAAAAACAACATTGTTTCTAATTAGCATTCCGGTGGCCATATGCTGATACATTTGTCTACTTCGTACACGGGCAGCGCCGCGCCACGCATGGCTGATGGAGTTTTGGCCAGCGCCGCGCCGTGAGCCCATGACGCCGTGACGACTGACAGATGGAGCGGCGTACGGAGCGGGCACCGCACCGCAGGCGCCAGGCGGTGGTCAAAAGTCGCTGCGGATACGGTGGTGGAGGTCAGGCATGGCCAGCGGATCAGCAAACAGGAGGATCTTCTGCTCTCTGATCATGACGATACTGCTGGGTTGCTGTTGCTCGATCTGGCTACAGCACACTCTCCCAGTCCACTCCACTGGATTGTGGATTGGATCTGATCTGACTGCCCGTACGCGCGCGGCGGTGAGACTCTTACGACGTAAAGTACGTACGTCTCCGTACGCAGTCCGCTGTCCTCCCGTTCCCACGTGGCAGCAAGGCAGGGCCCCCACGTACACGTACCATGGCCGGTGCCCGCGGACAAGATGGGAACGGAGGCCTCTTCTTTCCGGACCATCGCCTTTTGACAAGATCCGCTCCTTATCCTTTGTGCACCAACCATCGTCTGATTTCTACTACTACTACTAGAACGAGACAGCACGGTAGTGTAGTGTGGCCAATAAACTAATCGAGTCGCATGTGAAGTTGACTGGTGGAGAACGAAGGGTGTCAGCGACTACGATGACGGGCGCCAGCTTGGCTAATAATTCGATCAGAGAGCCGTGTCCTGGATCGATCAGAGTTGTGCCAACAACGTTGGGTGTCAATATGCAGTTTACATTCGCCGATTTTGTGCAGTTACCGTTCTTGGTGGTGCACGCCGCCATACAGTAACCGGAATAATGTCCATCTATCTGGATGCAGTCCCTACAGTTCGTACCAACATTGTGACACATGCTCTCTTGTGCCCAACCCAGTGATATGTATCCGTCAGAGTGAAAGCAAAGAAAGTTTGCTGGTACAAGGATGCTAAAGGTGCCGACCCATCTAACTGAATCTATAACCATACAATTTCCTCCTCCTAGTACTACTTATTTCTTCTTTCAAAAAGCCAAGTCAACGCGGTTCTTCATCCATCAACTAACCGCCCCGTAGTTGGTTGCCTCCTGAAAACGAAACGCAGTTCTAGCATTGAGAAAGGCGTCTACTTTTTGACAAAATAAATAAGAACTCGATCGAGAAAGAGGTGAAGAAAATACCATGTTCAGTTCTTTACTGATGACCAGGGTCACTTATTTCTATACTCCATCCATTCCTTTTTATTTGACACTAGTTAATTGAAAACATAAACCAACTTATAAACCTGTGCTATAGCATTTCAAAGGATGAAAGATACTACTCTAGCTTAAGAATAGAATTGTTCATTCTTTTATTTTAGAGAAAGAGGTTAAGGGCTCCTTTGGCAGAACTCCACAGAGTCGATTCTCAGGCAATCAGATAAGTTGTACCAAACACTGTTTTTCAGAAGAAGTAATTCTTAGTTGATTCTGTGAAGTAATTCTCTGAAATGAACTGAGGGGTTGGAAACTAAAAAAAATAACTTCTCCTAATTCTATAAAGTGATTCTCTGTCCTAATTCTTATTGTTTATTCTAGAAAATCATAAAGAATCATTTTGAGCCTCAAAATCACTTCACCAGAAAATCAGAAGTGAATTCAAAGAATCAACTTTGTAAAACTGTGCCAAAAGGGGCCCAGGAAAACCACTGCAGGCTCAAAGGGATAAAAGAAACCCACTACGAGCAGTCAACACTCCCCAAAATATTACTCCCTCCAACTCGAGAGGGAGTAGAAAGATTCCACTCAACTTCGGATAAGCTGTTGTAACCGGACGGAGGTTCCTAAGAATTTCCAACCACTTCATTCAGAGCAAGTATTAATATATCAATTAGGATAGATAATTTAGTTCAAATTAAATTAAACAACATTTATGTCAAAAGATTATTCTTTATGGTGCGTTGGCAACAGAGCAGGAATAGGCATCACAGCATCATGCATAACCATAACTCAGATCCTGCGCACATATTACAGACCAGTTCTAATGAAGCTGTCGATAGACAAACCATGAGAGCTCTGCCACAATATTTAGCAGAAATCACCTCGTACTGATAGTAATCAACAGATATGAGTACCAAAGCGGTTTTCTCAATGCACTCAAACGGGATTCGGAATACACCATAAACTGATTAACACTTTGGGACATACGGTTCAACCTAAGAACAACTAGATTGTGAGGTAACTGAACCCTGAGCTTCTTCACTGGCTAACAGGAGACCGACTACCGGCGGGGCTTGCACTCCTTGATCTGCTGTCCACGGGTGAGCGAGACACAGAACTCCCACGAGGAGAGCCAGACACAGATCTCTCACGAGGAGAGCGAGACCTGTACAGATGGCAAATATTTCAAATCAAATAGGACTTCAGGAGTACTCCTTCGTTTCTTTTTATTTATCACCGATTTGTTAAAAATGAACTAGTCTAGTCGGTGACAAATAAAAAGAAACGGAGAGTGATTTAGTCAGCATGAGGATGACAGCGAAACTATACCTCGAATGATGCTTTCTCTTAGGTGCAGGTGAGTAGCTTTGGCTGCGGGACCGTGATCTACCCCTTGGAGAGTAGGAATGTCCAGGAGACCTTGAGTGCAATCTCCTATCGTAAGAACGGCTTCTGCCACCACATGTATACAAATAAATTAGTTGTTTCCACCTAAAATGCCACGACAGATGAATGATACATAAATGAAACAACATGAATTGGAACCAAGGCACAGTTCAAAGAATGGAGATGAGAAAGGGACGTGTAGAACCTGACTCTTTCCCTGTCCCTCATCTCAGAAGGTTTCTTTCTGTTCTCCTCTGCAAAAACAACAGTAATCTCTCTTCCCAGGAAAAACTGCCTGTCCATATGGTATTTTGCATCAGCAGCATCCTCAGGGTCAAAGTATTGGATGAACCCAAATCCTCGAGGATCCCTGAAACAGAATACCAGGATTAGAATTTCGTTATCCAACAAATACGACAATACTTCAGAAAATCAAACATTGCCCTGCAGAAGACTGCACATCAGTTGAATCAAGGAATCTTCTTTCCATGATTGGTATATACACAAATCAATCTCAATGGTAAAGCAGGCACTAAGCTGCTGACCTTGCACTTGTGAGTGTTTTAAGATAAGACTTGAAACTCTTCATAACTTGCATATCTCTTAAACAGAATTTCTTGCATATCTCTTTAAACCTCTATTTCTTCCTTCTCTTCAACAGTACTCTCTAAGACTTGCGTCTTCAAAAAAGTTACTTTCACTGTTAAGCTCGTGTGGGCAAAGCAATTCAATGTAAACCAATAAGAACAGAGCACAGACAAAAACATTTGCTAAGGGTAGGTTTAATAGGTGGCATCCACAAAAGGCCTGTAGTGTTGTAAATAATATGTAGTAAACCATACAGCCCATAATGAGATCTGGATGTTGCCCACAACCTTCTAACCGGCACCAACTCACAGATATTGGGACGAGGTGTCTTACCCAGTGTAGTAATCCCTTGGCAGATATATGTCTTTCACACGGCCAAATCTTCCAAATGGTCTACGGAGGTCTTCAGGCCTGCATTTATAATCATCTCCAAGTTAAAGATTCATGGCATAGAAGAATAAGGCAATAAACAGTTGCCATTGACAGGGTACTAGTAGTTAAGAGGATAGCTAATAAAGACATAGAAATTTTCAGTTTTTATTTGTTCGACGCTGCAGCAACACTTTTTTCATACTAGCTACATGATCCTTTTGCTTTGCGATGAAATACTAAAAAAACCTGTGAAAGATAAAAGAGTTGTGAATACAAGAATATGACAATGTTCCAAAGCATGCACTCATTTTACTTTCTTGAACATGTTCTGAATTTCTATTAAACTGCACGTACCAATAAAACTACTATTGAAATTAAAATAAATATAATATCACAGAAATTTAGTCTATGAAGGTTCATTTTACTAGTGATCCAGGGCCAAGGATAATCATACCGACAGTCGCGGCGAAGATTCCTCACAAGAAGACTAGTTGGGAGGTCCCTAGCACGGCCTCCATAGTGACCACGAGGACTTGGACTGCGGTCTCTTCTCCTGTAACCTCTTGGCGGTGATGGGCTGTAATCATAGCCTCTCCCCATTTTCTAATAACACAATAAAACAATTAACAATTACTAGGTGATTAGTAATCATGTTTCATCATCTGCATTATGTATTAACATAGACATTCTTTAAACAAGTCACGCTGAAAAGAACCATTCCAAACAAGGACCGAAATATTAAGATAGCATTTTAGTTGCCAGTCAACACGAAAACAATTCACGCTAGCATAGACATTATTTGAACAAGACAGACTAGCATTTTAGTTGCCAGTCATCACGAAAACAAGAGTTTTATTAGGAGTGATTTGGACAAGAATATGTAGTTTCATCACAAGTATGTAAACGACCTAATAACAGTAATGGCCTATTTGACTGATGAAACTACAGCTTTCTAAGAAAAAAAAAAGATGTACTACATCCCTCAGCTACAACCATTACATTGATGAACAACTTTGACATTTCACATCCTCAAAGAAATAGGTACAGGCTGCAGACATTTACATCCTCAAGACATAACTCAGTAATTTCAACAATAATTAATCCAGTACCAAAACACAATGAACATAGCAAGAGCCAAGAGATGCCTAACAATACGAGCTATACCACAACTCTCCTAATAATACAGAGCCGATCAACAGGCCACCAGGCAAACGGAGGCTTCCCCAATCTTTCGTTCCCCTAATTTAAGGCCCAAGGCACTGATCAAATCTGATACCTCACAAAAGGACAGACCCAGTATCCAACCCCATACGAATCCAAGCACGAATCCCCAAATTCGCCAACGAAACCATCAAATCGATTCGCCACATACAGAATCGAGTCGGCAACAAGCGCCCAACCAGATAACAGATCCGGCACTGATCGCCACGAAACCGAACTAGGGTTAAACCGCACGCTCCAAAATCAACGCGGCGAATTCGAACCACGGGGAAACCACAAGCAAGCGCGCTCACCTCAGCGATCAGATCGGACGAAACTACTCCCGAAATTTAGGATTCGACCCGAAATCGGAGGCGGCGGAGTCGTCCGCTCGATTTGAAGCGTACCTTTTTTTCCCGAGGGTTCGAGAGGGCGGCGGGGCGGGGTTCTCGTGGTCTCCAGAGGCTTCCTGAACAGTACCGTGACCACTGGTGTGTGAGTGCGGCGACGGGGGCGTCGTGGGCGAGGCCGTGCGATTTTAAAGCAAGGTGGAAGCGGACGGGCCGTTGGATTCGGGCCTGCATGTTGGATGGTACATGTGGAAAGCTGCGTTTTGGGGCTTTTGGAGCTGGACTCGCTTGGGCTCGTTCTGTAGTTCAGGGGACTAGGCCCAACGAGGGTCCAGGTTTTACGTAATAGTGCTAGTGGCGGTCCAATACTCCCTTTTTAATATATACTCACTCCGTTTAAATTACACGAATCCATTCAGATATCTTTGTGAAAATAAAGAAAGACGTACAAAGCAATTTTATCATCCCACTAGTCGCCCCGATAGTCATGATAAAAAAGTGGAGATACTATGAACCTGAGAAGTAAAGCTGTAATATTTTTTATTTGACTTAAAAGGTCAAGTAATAAAACATGTTTTCATTTGACTTAGAGAGTCAAGTAAATAAAAATGAGGAGGGTAGAATAATTGATGTGTTTATGTAATATGCACAGTGGCGGATCCAGACAAGAACAATAGAGAGAGTTGAACACACACGTAACATCTTCAACCTTCAGCCCTTCCTAATTCCTTTTTTTCTACCTACAAATAATAGGAGGGGCTTTATTCTTTTTTCTAGCTGCAAATATTAAGAGGGGTTCAAGGAGGGACTCTACTGTTCGACGGGCGGTAGGAGGCTCGAGCCCCTTGACCCCTAGCGGATCCGCCCATGATTATGCACTAACCTATCCTAAAACATAAGACGATACACATAATACTACACTTTGTAAAGATTCAAACTCAAGACCACAACCTCCCAGCCTATCTTAATCCTCGCTTGATGCTATATATTGTTTGTCCACGCTTCTGGTATGTTACTCCCTCTATTATTTTTTATTTGGTTTAAAAAAATGAACTGATCAGTGTTAAATAAAAGGAAACCGAGAGAATATTATTTTTTTCATCTCAAAATTTTCGTCGAGTAAAGGTTGAACCTACACTTACACCGGTGCAAACTTTACTGAAACGCTGAAAGTGGATTACTGAACCGTGTCACTGCCATTTCTGGAACTAGAAGACACACACGTGCTCACGTTGGAACAAGCAATGATCGTGCAATTCTTGGGTTCACACTGATCTTGAGCTAGCTTGCAGAAATTTAATGATTTATATAGCTAAAGGTTGCTGTCACGGACTTTAGATTTCACTGGGCGAGGGACCAATGATTCCGTCAGAAATGTGAAACTAGAACTGAAGAAGAACACTATCAGCATGTAATTCCTATGCATTTGCAATAGAAAAGGGAAGGACGCGATACGGACATACAGCTTGTGACGTGTGAGCAAAGAACCAAACAAAGATCATCGTCAAACAACGCCATTCCTACTGTCCTGGTGCTGAGAATACACCACCCCCTCGTCGCCGGTGCCGAACTTGAGGCACCCCCTGGCCTTGCAGAACCGCATGAGGTAGTACACCCCGATGCCGGCGGCGGTGAAAGCGGCGCTGACGGCGTACACCTTCCACCCGGCGATGGCCATGACGAAGACCAGGAACGCCGACGGCACGAGGCAGAGCGCGACGGCGCCTGGGAGGCGCGTGGGCACGCGGTAGGGGCGCGTCATGTCGGGGCGCTTGATGCGGAGCCAGACGAAGGCGGCGAACTCCAGGAGCATGCCGAGGCTGTAGAGGAAGTTGGCGGCGGCGACGATGCTGTTGAAGCTGAAGAAGGACATACCCATCGTGATGACGCTGGTGGCCACGATGCTGACCCAGGGCGTGTTGAAGATCGGGGCGCGCACCGCGAAGGCGCGCGGGAGGAGGCCCAGGTCTGCCATGCCCAACAGCTGGAACGATGCGCTGCTCAGCGTCGCCGAGTACAGGCCGATGGACGACAGCACCGCGCCCACCTCGATCCAGTACTTGAGCCACGGCCCGGCGATCCTGCCTGCACGCATAAGTTGTAGCCAGGTCGGTATTTTTTTTCTAGATCAAAGGTCGACATTTGTGATCATAATATTTATGGAAGTTTTTTTTTCTTCGGCTGGAGATCAGCATTCGACACAGATAAAGTAACATTTCTACCTTAGCCTAAACTTTAAAGCAAGCACTCTACGAAACAGTATAAACAACCATCATGTCATTTGCTTCTGATAATAACCCTCATGTCATTGGCTTTTATAATTACCATCATGTCATTTTCAATATCCTGAAATTCGGAACTAGGACCGCACCAATTGCCCATTTTTCACAATAGTTTTATTGAATGGCCACGTCAGCTGGAGTGCAGACCCATGACTTCAACTCGAGACATCTTTGGAGAGAGAGAAAACATAACGCTAGTGCTTAGTAAACAAGTGCAAGAATGGCAGCTCCGATTGACTCTTCCGGGGAAAAACTCTCCTCCGCGCCTCGACGACTACTCATGCATCATGCCAACTTGACGAACTCATCAAACTCGAGAATTATTAACCGTCTTGTGCGATGCAATTAGAAAAACAGATGATAATATATTGCAGCGCGTGCAGAGCAACTAGTCAAGAACGTGACTTTGGATATAGTATATTGCAGTCGATCCGGGAGGTGTTTTGATTCGACTGACCTGCGGCGTCGGCGAAGAAGCCGTTCCCCCATTCCTCCGGCGGTGCGTCGATGGCGCCGGTGGCGGCCATGAGCGGCAGCAGGTATCCGAGCGACGTCATGGACACTGCGGACACGAGCGCCTTGGGGAGCGTCTTGCCTGGCCGGTCGACCTCCCCCGCCATGGTGCTGACGCTGTCCCAGTAGTTGAGGTTCCAGAAGAGCGTGTTGAAGAAGAGCTTCCAGTCCTTGTCCGTCGCGACACCGGCCCAGCGGTGCGGGCGGATCTTAGGCAGCGCGACGCCGGTCATGAGCAGGAACGGCGAGAGCGAGGCGAGGCCGAGAGCGACGGCGGTCCATCCGACGACGGAGAGGCCCGTGTAGTTGAGGGCGGAGAGCGCGACGTTGAAGGTGACGATGGTGGCGACGCGGGGCCGGCCGTCCGCGACGGCGGGGACGACGCGGGCGAGATAGTCGGCGCAGAGCGCCGGGAACGCGGCGCCGTTGATGGCGCCGGAGACGTACTTCCATGTGCCCATGAGGGATCCCGAGAGCGGGCCGAACGCGCGGTCGGCCCAGAGGACGAAGCCGCCGTTGCCCGGCATGGCGGTGGAGAGCTCGGCGGTGACGAGCGCCTCCGGGATAGCCCAGATGAAGGGGAAGATGAGGAAGCCGAGCAGCGCGTAGAGCGGGCCCGCCGACTGCACCGCCGGCTCCGCGCCGTAGGGTCCCCCCGCGACCTCGAAGAAGATGAGGAAGATGAGCGGCACCAGGGACAGCTTCCTGTGCCCGCCGCCGGTCTCGACCGCTGCGTCGGCGGCGTCGTGTTCCTTGGCCTTGGGCGAGGCATCTCCGAGATGGGCGGTTTCGGCAGCCATGCCGGCGAGCAGGTAATAACCGCGGGCCAGTCGCGGGTGGACGGAGCCGGGGGGAGGAGGAGGTTGTTGGTGTTGGCGGCCGCGCTTTTGTAGCTAACTGCTCTGCGCAGGTATTATTATTATTTGCACGGTTGGTGGTGCCTTCGTATCAATCAGGCACTACATTTACCACGATCTGATGATAACCGCCCAAATGATACTAATCCCTGCCACCGCTACATGAGCTGCGTCTCCAACCACGATATATGCATCAAGCTAACAAACAGTGGAAGCATGATCGCAATCCCAATGTCACTCGCAAAGCATGACGAGAGTTCGATGCGTGGACTGTTTCCAATCCAAACAAGACGCTTGGCTCTGCTCTTGTGATTTGCTCGTAGACGATTGTTCCGCACCAGATTCTCTCTCTGAGAATCACATTCAGTTATTATCGACTGGAATCAGTTCGCATCGCAGCTTCGTATCCAAGCGGAGAGGTCGGGATTCCCCTGGACCTGGATGATGCCATAATAATACGTAACAAACCTGGCACAAGCGCGTAAAGTCGTATACGGGCACGCGGTAAGACCATCCGCACCAGCGTATTCTAAACCATACTCTATACACTATTCTTCTTCAGCTTTTACAGTACGTACTCTAAATTACACTGCGAAATAGTGTATCTAGTATGCTTTACAGTATGCCACTGCGGATGGTCTAAGATCGAGTGGTTGGTTCGTACTGTATGCATCAAGCGCCTTTGGGCCGCCACGAAAAGCATACAGTAAAAACGAATCGCCTCGCCTGCATTGACTTCCCCGCGTGCAAGCAGAGTCTCCTTGACTGGACACTGAGGTCTTGTATCCCACAGTTTTGCTGCAGTTTCTTTATAAAAATAAATTAAGTGTGTGTCAAACGAGAAACTTCTGTAGCAGCTTATCAGAATGAACTAAAAAAACATATAAGCAGAAGATGTTTTCCACCAGCTTTTCTAACAAGTTACTTTTGTAACAAGTTCCAGCTGCGCCAAACAAGACTTTAGTATTTTTCTTAAGATTTTATCCATAGACACATATTAATAAAATAAATTATGAGAGACCAATTAGTTACATGCCTTTGCAAAGGATTCTAACACACGCTGCCAAAGCATTTAAACATCTTTGTAATCTCTTAACTCGAAGAGTTGATGCCATCAAGCGAGACACTGTCAAGTCTGGAACCGGACGGGAACAATCAGCAAGCAGGGACATTTTACAAGTACCAAACCTCGCTCTGGTTTTGTCCCTTGATGCGTTTTTCTTGTACTCTGGATCCATCACGTTGCTCTCCGTACGATCAGGATCACACGACTATAATGAATGAACCCTTCACGTCAGGCTTTCTCTGAATCTGGCTGTATTCGTTCCTCGTAAAGTCGGCATCAATCGCCCTTCCATTTAAATATCTTTCCTGTCAATTCTCAAAGAGTGAGAATTTTCTTCACCCATCCTTCACATCTTTGGTTCAACGATCACTGCAAATGGACGGTGTGGAGTCCTAAAATGCAACTTTTTTCTTCTTCGAAAGATCCGAACGATTGTTGGGCTTCATTGATATAAGAGGAATGAGCAACTGAAATGGACTGGGCCACCATCTGTTGCCCCATCAACTGTTTCGTTAGCTTTGGAAGGTCGTACCGATAAAAGACATACTGTCCAAGTTTACCACACATTATAAGATCTAGAAAATGGTTATTTATAGAGAAGTTTACAAGTGGACACACATTATCACTGCGGCGTCAAGTATGTCAACCTCGTCACTGTCTAAGACGACGAAATTTATTAAAACTATGGTTAATTAATTCGATGTTTTTTTTTCAGTGTGGCAAGTAGTTCCGAGTGAGTCAACTTGTCTTTGCTCTGCAGCTCTTGCAAGGATGGACCAGTGTCGTTTTCTCAGAGGAGTATATTAGTAGGTTGCCTTGCCTGTTAAATATGTTTAAATCTTGTAGTTATCTAGCTCAATCATTTCGGTTTAATATTCCAATACAAGTAACGTGCCCGTGTTTCATTCAGATCGCGGATTCTGTTTGCGCAGCTAATATTCCCTTCGTTTTTTTTATTTGACACTTGAGTTTGAAGCACGTGGCTCTGCATCTTGAAACGGAAAGCAAGTGAGAAAAGCAGACCCACCTCTGTGCAGTGGCTCACCTTCTCCACTTTTCAGTTGCTGAAGCTGTAACCGTAAGATAGTCCGGCGTTAAGCGCGTCTCCCTCTCGCACAATTAGAGCACGTGTGTCCTAAATAAAAAAATCCTGGACATATATAAATCATGCACAGGCATCGTGAATTCAAGATCCAGGCATCACGCACCAAGCAGGGGCCGGGAAACGTGACCGAACTTCAGTCTCGCTCCGAGCAGATAGCGACTTGATACGGTAGCTTGTGTCTACTTGTGCGGACGTGCCTCTCTCCTTGTGTTTACGCTACCACCATCGATATTAGGGCTGAATTGCGAAAACCTGTCAAAGTTTGTGTTGTACTTTTTCCGTTTCTTTTCTTTTTATTTGTTAATGATTATTTTATTTTTGAACTAGTCGTTGACAAATAAAAAGAAATAGAAAGAGTATTCGTGAAGATCTCAACTAGCGTTAGACCACTACTTACTTCATTCTCAAATACTTGTCACTTCTTAGTTTATTTTCGTTCTCAAATACTTGTCACTTCTTATTTCATTTTCATACTAAAAACTGATAATTATTTAAAAATGAAGGGAGTATTTATTGCTTATATGCACTGTAATTTTTTCCTTAAAGGAAAAATATGGCTGCAAGAGCATCTAGTACGAGAGTCCTGCATGACGGATTGGGCTAAAAAAATTGGATGCCACTATTCGCGCGTCATGTTTGCTTGTATTGGGCTGGACGGCCGGGCCGCCACGAGAGCCGTCCGATGAAGCGAGCGGTGGATGATTGATTAGGCGACGGCCATCCTCTACAGTTGGTGCGAGCCCAAGGCCCTTCGACCAACACGAGAGGGATTCGCGATCTCCGGCGGCGGCAGCGGCGGCTCCGTCGTGTCTCCAGGCCAGCCTGACGACGCGCCTGTCTGCCTCTCTCCTTTCCTCGCCGCTCAGCTTTTCCACGTCACCCGTCGCGGCTGCTGCTCGACGGCTGCCGTCCTCCGTCCTGGCCTTGCTCCATCTGCACTCGGATTGGCTTCTGCACCAGGTGATCACGCCCTAACCTAGTTTCCCGGATGCAATCTTCCCTTCGCAAATACAAGTATTCCTTGCCTTGACGGAAGCTCCTGTATGCCCATCCATTTCTTTGAGGATTTGTTTGCCTGCCTTGTGGAATGCTAATGTCAAAATTTTATCCTGAAAATTTCATCTGGGGCAAGGGTTTTGTAGGCTTTATGGTATCATTCCTGCAATAAACGGGATACAACCACAGCTTCTGATCCCAAATTCGTGCATTTTTTTTTAATTTCAGGCCGCACATCACAACGATGCAGTCTTTGCTCCGGAGCGTCTGCCTAGCCACAAGCCGTGGAGCCTCTGCGAGGCTCTTGGAATATGCCACGGCTACGCGTGCAGTTGCCCAGCAGCCGTTGGCTAATCAGGCGTCCGCCAATCTCCCGAGGCATTTGATTCGTCCGATTGAGGTTGGATTTTCTAATTAGAATGCACACCAATGTTTTTTGTTTCCGGTAGTGTGTTTTGTACCAGATTAGTAAATTCTATTGGTTATTTGAATTGTCGTGTAAGGCTTTGACGCTGAGGGGTTTGTCAACGGTGGGAAATGCTGATGTTTCTTTTGAGGAGGACGGTTCCACCTCTCCTGCAGTTGAGCACCCGCCGCGCATTAAGTTCAAGAGGCCTGACAAGACTGCCAGGCACATTATGAATGTAAGCGCGATGTTCACTGTGGGAACTATAACATGTTTAGGATAAGCAAATTAACAAGTTTATGCCACTTCGCAGATCTTGAACAAGGAGGCAGTTGAAAAGGTTAGCTCGGAGAGAGAGATTCCTGATGTACAGCCCGGATGTATCATTCAAATGAGATTGGTATAGCTTGTCATATTCTGACTTTACACTCTTAAATCAAGTTTGTGGATCTGATCTGCATAATAATAAAACAGCAAGTTCCCGAGAACAAAAGGCGTGAGTCTACGTTGAAAGGGATTGTGATAGGAAGGCGCAATGCTGGGATCAATACAACTTTCAGACTGCGTAGATTAGTTGCTGGTGTTGGAGTAGAGTCTGTCTTTCCACTGTAAGTGAAACCAAATGCACACTTCTCTTTGCCATTTTTACCTTTATTGCAACTAATCATTCTGGGATTGAAGCTCTGTACAACCCATAATTCTGTGAGAATTATCTACATGTTCATACAAAACTTATAATCATTCAACAAACAGCAAGCTAGGCCCATCTCTTCCTGTCCTTTAAGGATGTTCTTACTCTTCGCTCGCCATATAGTTTTGTTACATATGGATAAATTAGGGCCAGTGGAACCAGTTCATATAAGAAATGTTTGATGAATGTTGGCATAACTGGGTGGGCAAAGGGAAATTGTAATCAGTTGGTCAGGTTTGGTATGACATTGCATCTGCTGGCATCCTCATACTCTTCACAGCTTCTCATTTGTTGAAGAGATTGTGGAACTAGATTCATCTCCCCTTCGCTTCTTGTTTTCATTGCAAATCCAAGAATGTTCTGAACCAGGCTATGGCATTCCATATAGGATCTTTCACTAAGTGAATCCTGATATAGGAGCCACTGGTGTAGCAAACCGCTGGTACATGTACCTTAACCATTTTTGCAGAATGATAGATATAATTGTTCCGTTTAGCATCTATTCCGGATGGAGATTGTAGGTTCATGAACAAGTCACCCAGTACAAACCTTTTTGTTTTTTTGTGGCATATCCTTTCTTTGGTAAATACATAGATGTTATAGCTGACAATTTCAGTAAATGAGTGATAAGATGGGCACATCTAATGCTTGGATCAAGCAGCAGCGCGCATCATATCATTCCTTTGACTACTTTTGTAGAATTTTAGAGTTTAGGCATATGTGTGTCCTGTCATCATCTTACAATTGGAGTAAGTAGTTTCACTAATGAGCTATCCATTTATGTTCAAATCTTGATTGTTCTGATTTCATAGCCTTTTCCTTGCTCTGGAGGTGCCATGAAAATGGAAACATAGGCACTTGGCAGAATGGAATTACCTTTCTTTTGTTTTCTGGATCTATGTACTTGTTTTGTAGTTACATCTATTCAATTTCTATCATTCAGAATCAGCAGATGTTATAGGTAAACGTGGAAGCTATAATTACATGTCACCCGTAAACCTTTGCGCATAAATAACACTAGATCATCTTTAGCTTCCTCCAGTTTATGTTTCATAGTTTCAATGGCTACCCACTTTACGACTGTTTATAGTTTGAATGCAACCTGCCTTTATCATGTACAGCTGACAACTACTCCCTTTGGTTTTACTTTGTTGATGTTGATTAGTAAGAATTTGCTCTGACCAAAGTCAACAAAATAAGGGCATGCTTGGTTTGTAGCTCAACATTGCCACACTTCTTTGACGAACTTTGTCAAAAGTGTGGTGAACAAAATGCTCACCACATTTTTGGCAGAGTTTGACAAATATATGAGTCTGGCATGTGGGGTACCAGTATGCAAGCCGCAGTTGTGGCAGACAACTAAACACTAGATAAAGAAATTGTGGCATGGCATGACAATGTCTGCTAACCAACCAAACATTCCCTAAACAGAGAGTATTTTTGGATGATTTTCGTAATACAACTTCTCTTATCCATTCAGTTACTCGCCCAACATTAAAGAAATCAAGATCTTGGACCGGAAAAAAGTCAGAAGAGCAAAACTGTATTACCTGAGGGACAGGATGAATGCACTTAAAAAATGAGTCAAATTTTAGCATTTTGTCCTGCGATGTGCACAGTTTCTGAGGTCACAGTACTTGCAGCCTGAGAAGAATCGCAAGATAGTTCCCGTCTCTCAAAGCCATTGTTTGCAGTTCTCATACTTGGTTTCAAGTAGCAAAATACTTGTAGAAATACTGCTTTGTGATTCAGAGTGAACAGTGTGGATCTGTCCTTTTTGATTTGCAGCCACTAGTGAACTGTGCTGTACCTCGGCGCAATTTTTTTTTTTTTGCTGCGATATCTATGTTGCACCTCAGCGCAAAAATAATTATGTATCCTTTTCTTTTGGCCAGACATTTTCATTTTAACTGTTTGTTCTTGAACTAGGAATGCTGGAACAATTCAGCGTATCAAATTGAAATCACGCCTTGCATCTTCTTTCTATCAAAATTGGCAGTTTTCTACCAACTATATATGTGCTTGCATGCAAACACATACACAAAAAGAACATCTATGAGCAACCCGGTGCATTTTATTGTGAATCAGTATTTTAAGTGAAGATGTATCACTATGTTATTCCTTCTATTTTGCAAAGTTCAGAACTGAAATGGTCTTGGGTTTCTTATTTCTTATGCTTGTGACCAAATGCCTAACTTTCTCATATATAAAGTTCTTAATGAAAGTCTTTCAAATAGAAGCTCGTGGCTTGTTGCTTGGTGAAGTTTACAATTATGCTTTCCTCTCGGACGATAACAGCCATCGGTTTCTCTTCATAAGGCTTAGTTTCCAAACTACTTATACATCATCATACATGCACGTGAATTTATTGATATTTTCAGGCTTGACCTCCTTTATACCATTCTCCTAAGAGTGGTCATTGTTCATTGTGGATTCATATGCAAAGTTATCTTTTTAATAATCTAACTTATGTATACTGCCTTATATTTTGAAATGAAGATTGTTAAGGGAGGCTAGAAATCACCTATTCTTGGGATAAGAACGGTAGTACACCCGTTACACGTTAGGGCCTGCTTGGTTGCCATTTGCCAGTTAATTTTGCCGCACGTTCGGATCTAAGGTAAGAGTTGGTTTGCCATACTTTTGTGGTAAAAAATTGATCAATTAAGCTTAGGCAAATTGTGGTAATTTTTTTTTGTCTATGACATGTGGGTCATGTGACTAAGAAATTAGTCAAACTTAGTTATGATCCGAACCAAACACTGATTAAGAATACTCTGAATTAGGCGTGACAACTTTAGACTGCAATGCAAACAAACCCTTAAAGCATCTGGAAAATTATTTAGGGCATGTTTGGTTGATATACTAAAACTGTCACTATTTGCTGTAATTTTTATTTTGTCAAACTTGATTAAGGTTAGGTGCTCAAATTCTTAACCACAACTTGACAAGTCTAAACTAATATTTGTCACACTTTTTGCATTGACATGTGAGATCTAGTTAGATTGAAAGAAATCTTATCACAATTGTGACTACAAAATAAACACATGATTGAACTGATCCAATTTGACTGCTCTTAAGTGAACATGTGGCATCTTGTAGCTTCGAACCAAACATTTCCTAATAAAACAAAATAGTAGATAGCCTTGGCAAGGGAACTACCTATGAAACACATAGCTATATCAAATTGTTTGGACAAGGGCCACGCTGCAATTTACCTAAACTTTGTAACATGGCATCAGGGATCAAACATTAATCATCGAGGAATTAACCTTATGGCATACTATGAAACTTCGAGAGAGTGATTGAACACTGCTTGAGGAGAGTGACCAATATCATTAAAAACTAGTTTGATTATGTCTGGGAGGTCCACTACAGAGGTGATTTTCTTACTCCCTCAGCTTATGGAGAGATATAGAGAGTAAAAAGACTTACATATGATGTTCATTGACTTGAAGAAGACATTTGATAATGTACCAAGTCCGATCATGTGATGGACGCTAGAGAAACATAACGTCCCAATAAAGTACATTAACCTTATTAAGGATATGTATGATAATATGGTGACAAGTATGCGGGTAAGTGATAGTGAAATCGAAAATTTTCCTATCACAATAGAATTACACCAAGGATCAGCCTTGAGTCCTTAAATCTTGTCCTTAGTAATGGATGGGGTGTCGAAGTATATACAAGGGGGTATCTTTTTGTGTATGCTCTTTACAGATGATGTAGTGTTGGTAGATGAATTTAGGGATGACGCTGATAAAAAATTAGCTATACAGGAAGACCTTAAAGTCCAATGGTTTTAGGTTTAGAAGGACCAAGATTGAGTATATGAGGTACGACTTTAGTGGTATTGCGTGCAGAGAGATAAATGTTACTCTTCAAAGACAAATAGTACCTAGTATGAATTCATTTTGATATTTAGGGCTAATATTACAAAGTAATGGTGATATCGACAATGATGTTTGCCACATGATCAAGGTCGGATGGATAAAGTTGTGGCAAACATCTGGAATCCTATGTGACAAGAAGATTCTATAAAAAATGAAAGGAAAGTTTGTCACAAATTCGATGTGCACGTCGGGTGGAATGCAAGTTGTACTGAGGGTGAAGAACTCGCCGAACTGGACTTCTACGAGCCGGCACCGTCTCGTTGGAGGCGCCGAGCTAATAGAGCTCAGGAAAAGAATATTTAGGTCTAAACTTTCTTGACTTTCATTAACATCATGGTAGTTTATATAACCTACCGGAGGCAATCCGACTCTGGTACAACTTGGACTCCTTATTAGCTAAAACAGGATTGTAATACTCATTAGAACTCAGACTCTTTTTATTGACTTAAGGACTAAAACTACTAACTGACTCGGACTCTACATTGGACACTGTCGAAGGTCTTAAACGACACTTCCCCCGGATCCGCTTAGAGAGCAGCCCGCGGAGGTTCTTTGGATTCACGAGGGCTAGTCCCAGGAGATTCAGCGCAGCGAGATGATGAACGCAGAGGGTTTACGTGGTTCGGGTCGCCGGAGCGTAACACCCTACGTCCACGGGAGTGTTTGTGTATTGCCTTGCTTGAGCGTGTATGAGTTCGATCGATCGATGTGAAGGTCACCTGCCGAGTCCTTTTATAGTGCAAGGACTCTACAGTCACAAGGTGGGCCCCGAGGCCCGACAGGTGGTCCCGGAGAGAGCCAAATCCTATACAAGATCTAGGATTAAATGCTATCTACTTCCCTTTGTCAGGGGGTTCAATGTGTCATCCCGTCGCGTCGTGTGACAGGGCTACACATAGTTGTTGATGATGGCAGGGCATGTCCCGCTGTCTTGTCCCCGCGGCTCACTCGTCCGTCTTGCGCAGTGGGTCTGTACCGTCTACTTGGACAAGATAGGACACTGGAGCCTTGACTTTCGCATGTGCGACCCTGCTTCGCCTGGCGAAGGCGCGCGTACTTAATGCCTGTCTAAGCAGCACACTCTTTCCTTTACTGCGGCCTCCTACCGCATTGAGTTGGTCCTCCGCCACGCGGTCGCACTGGAGCCTGCCCCTACGAGGAGTTGAGCGCCCGACTGTACAGGCCACGTGGCGCCTCCGGAGCCCACCTCCGCGGAAGGGCGGAGGCTCAGCCCTGCGGGCCACGTGGTAGTTCAGGAGCCCTTCCCTACGGGGAGACGGGCCTGGTCTCGGGGGTTCTAATGGCTACGTGGCAGCCCCGGAGCCCGCCTCGGCAGGGAGGCGAGAGTCCGGTTCTGCCGGCCCCGTGGCAGCCCCGGAGCCTGCCTCGGCGGGGAGGCGAGGGTCCGGTCCTTCCGTCCACGTGGCAGCCCTGGAGCCCACCTCAGCGGGAAGGCGAGGGTCCGGTCCTCCCGGCCACGTGGCAGCCCCGGAGCCCGCCTCGGGGGGGGGGGGGGGGGGGGGGGGGAGGCGAGGGTCCGATCCTGCCGGCCACGTGGCAGTCCGGGAGCCCGCTCCGGCGGGGAGGTAGGATCTGGTCCTTGCCTCCACGACGTGGCAGCCTCGGACTCTGCCTTCAAGTAGAGGCCGAGTCCTTAGCCGTTTTCTCCGTATGCGCGGGGGTACCCGGTCTGCGGGGTACCGACAGTGGCCCCCGAGCCACCTCGGGAGAGTCATCGATACCACAGGTGGGGTCTTCTTCCTTATCTTCCCGCGCAACTCTTTCGATTCCAATTCGGGGTAGTTCCCCGGGCGGCACGTCCCTGTCATCGTGGCGACGCGTCTTCCTCTGGTAAGCGGAGGCGCGGGACATGCACCGCGCGACATGACTTCTGCTTTCAATCTTGCTTTAACTGCGGTGGTTCCCAAGGTGGCTCCTGCACTTCTGCTGCTTTTGCCTTTTCAGAAACCGCCAAGTTACCTCCCGCATAGTTGGCCACTCGGCTCGTCTTCTTTGTCGAGCGACTCGGGCCCTCATGTCATTGCCTATGCGGGTCTGTTGCTCTTCTACCGAGGCTATGGCGATTCACACGCCGCGTCGATTGGCTTGCAGAGGTGAATAAAAAGAGACCTTTCCCCCTAAGGGTCCTTTCTTCCGGTTCTGCATCCTTGCGCTCGTGCCTCTTGCCCCAAGCCCAGTTCTTGCGCTCTAGCTCCCGATCTCCCCTTCTAGAGCCTCCTCCTTCAACCTCATGGCGAGCATCCTGCCCAGGTCTTGTCTGTCCAGGTCTGCCGATCTGGCCCCCGTGCGCCGGCTTCTCGGCTGGCAAGCCCTTGAACAGGAGAAGTGGCTCCGTCGCAGGGAGCTCCCATTGAACCTCACCGATGGGGAAATGGTGCTGTTCTCGTCGTACGTGCTGGCCGGCTTCGTTCCGCCAGCATCTGCCTTCCTGGTAATGCTTTTGGAGACCTTCGGCCTCCAACTTCACCACCTCCCGCCGAACTCGATCGCCTTACTGGCGGTCTTTGCTCACCCCTGCGAGATGTTCGTGGGGGTGATGCCATCGGTGAAGCTCTTCAGGTACTTCTTTGTACTGAGGGCCATCGGCAAAAGCTCAATGGATCAGCTCAGCGCCTACTACTTCCAGCGTTGAACCAAGGTCCCCTCTAGGTACATTGCTTCCTTCAGCTCTGCACAATGGGAGCAATGGCGCGAAGATTGGATGATCATCAAGGTCGAGGCTCGCGACCGGATGTGCCTCCCCACTGGGATCCCCTACTCCGAGCGGTCATTCTGGGAGGAGCGCCCAGAGCTGGAGAGGGCGTTCGACCCGGTGTTGGAGAGGATCCAGATGCTGGCGGACCACAGGCTGACGTCTGCGATGGTGTTGAGGGACTTCATGTATCGACGCATGGCTCCGCTCCAACGCCGCGTCCGCCCGGCATGGATGTACACCGGTCCAATGGACTGCACCCGGCTCGAGACCGGCTCCGACTCCAACCCGGACGAGCAGCAGCTGCACGATATGCTGGTCCGGGTCTGCCCCGACGACGTTTCCCCTGAGGGACTGGCCCTTCCGGCGGCCTGCCGCTCCCTGCGCTCAGACTTCGAGTTGAAGAGGCGGCTGCTGAAGGTGAAGCCGATGCTCGACGAGTCCGGGTTGGCGCAGCGCCAGATTGGAGACCCATTTCGGGGGGTCGAGATTGCCGACGATGCCGAGGGGGTCGACATTGCCGACGACGCTGAGGGAGGCGGAGATCCCTCAAGCGACGAAGATCCCTCGAGTGATGACCCATCAAGTGGGCCCCAACTCCGTCAGTGGGGAGGCGTCGACACCTCTGCTGATATGGGGAAAGGGAAAGCACCAGTGCCGGTGTCAGACCCGACCCCCAAGAAGCGTGCCCGGTCGTCGTTGTACTAGGTGTCAGGGGGTGCCAGGGGCGCCACTTTGGCGCCCGAGTCCTCGACGCGCAAGAAGGAGAGGCTCCTCAATGCCGATGGGACCCCATCGTTCCCTCGCCGTTCGGAGGAGTGCCAGACTTCGGGGATGCCGCCGACTCCTCCATCTCAGGGGCCCCCAACACACGCAGCGGACCCCGTCGCGGGTCTGGGGGGTCCGGACCCCCCAACCCTTTCGGGAAGTGGTGGAGCTTCAACGTTCTCTTGTAAGTCTGCATAAATTTCATCTTGGATGTTCTTTGCTGTGTGCTCACCCTGTAATATTCTTATGATTCGGGTTTGTCTGTTTTCGGCGCAACCGCGGCTACTCCTCCGCCTGCGCGCCCTTTTGCTGGTGGGCATGCTGCTCCAGCCAGCTCACGGGGCTCCTCTACAGCCTCGGATCCTGCTCGGGCGCACCGGGCTGCTGCCGCCAAGGTGCCCCGGGCCTTCGTGCCCGAGGCCCCTACAGCGGCTGCTGAGGGTCCGCAGCGCGCGCCGGTGTCTGGTGCCACGCCTGCCAATGACTCCGCATCCACCGGCTACTTCGCACCGGTCGATGCTACCGCGCCGACTGACACTGCTACGTCGGCTGGCGCCACCGCCCCGGGTGGAGCTCCCGGAGCTGGCTTAGGATCCGTCGGCAGCAGTGCTGGGGCCTCCGCTGGGGAGGGGGCCCCTGGAGACGACGCGCCTGCTTCCAGGGGTAGTTCCCCCAGCCTTCTCCGACTGGGGGAGCCCTGGTCCCCGTCTCCCCGGTGGTCCTCCAAATGGAGGACGATACTGAAGAGGTGGGGGGGTAGGGACCCGCGGCTACGGTGGAGCCCCTCCCCCTGTCTGAAGCTATGGCCGTAGTCTACTCCGGTTTTCGACAGGCTCGGGCGGCCCTCGACCGGGAGAGGGGGAGGCTTGAGGACGAGGAGGACCGGCTCCGGGAATGGGCAAGGACCCTGGAGCCCGGACCCGGTTGGCGAAGAGCCGGGTGGTGCAGCGGGAGGCGTTCGTCCGAGAGAAGATGAAAATCCTCGACGAGGAGCGCGAGCTTATCGCTCGTCTGGACGCCGTCACCCAGAAGCTGAAGGCGGACGCCGCGGCGATTCATGCTGAGGCCAGCTCCCGCCTCCAGTCCTGCGAGGAGTCCAGCAGCTGTTATCTCACCGGGAGGCTACTCTTGCCAAACGGGAGTAGGAGTTGGCGGCGAAGCAGACTGAGGTGGAGGCGACCTCTCACCGGCTCATCCTCCAGCAGGAAGGGGCGAGAATCCGCGCTGCCGAGCTAGACCACCGGAATGCTGCCCTGGCTGAGGCGCAGCAAGCCCAGTTCGTTGAGTGCCGGGCTCTCCTGGACCGCAAGTTCAACATCACCCTCAAGGAGGGTGACTTGAGCCGCCGCGAGAGGGAGGTCAGCGAGCGCGAGAGGGCCCTGGCAGTCAGGGAGGAGCTGTTTCTGGACGGCGGCCCCCGGGCGCTGGCGGCGGCCCATCAGGAGGTGCAGGAGCTTCAGGCGTCGCGTTCTGCTGAGGCCCGGAAGGTCTGAGAGTTCCTGGACGGCGCCGACTCAGATCTGGCGCCGCTCGGCTTCAGCCCGGTGCGCGTGGGGGAACCAGCGCAGGAGGTGAGTCAGGTGTTCCCAGCACTTGACTCCACCAGCTCGAGGATGCGTTCGCTGGGGGCCATCATCGACCACCAGCTGGAGGCAGAAGGGAAGATGCTGGTGAAGGAGGTGGTGACGCACATCCTGTCCTGCTACCGGAGCTGGTACCCTGATGTCCCTCTTCAGTCGGTCCTCGAGGGGCCCATTGCCGAGAGGGAGGAGGCTGCCAAATCTGAAGTCTCAGATGCCATGGCGCTCATCTCCTCGAGATTCCAGTGGAGCGGTTGAGGGCTCCCCATGCGCTGCTTGTATCTTGTGTTTCTTTTAGTTTTTCTTTGTAGTTGTTTGTGATGACAAACCTTTATTTTGGAACGAAAAATCTGCTTGGAGTGCCCCTCATACTTAGCATGTTTTACTTTTCAGCAATATCTTCTAGTTGCCTGTTGTTTCTTAGCTTCCAGGACCTGCCCTCCCCCGGAGTGTGGCCCCCTGGCAGGTGTGGCCAGTTGTTATGGGCACACCTATCAAATACCTAGAACTTAGGGCGGACGGTTGCAGGGGAGCTTAGAATGCGTAGGTAGCATTGCTGTAACTAAGTATGCAGGGACGTCAACGGCGGGCCCCCTGGGGATGCCGCCGGAGCTTCAGTCCGGCGGTGCCCACCATCTTCGGTGAAACGTCGACGGCAGGCCCCCTGGGGGTGCCCCCGAAGCTTCAGTCCGGCGGTGCCCACCATCTTCGGTGAAACGTCGACGGCGGGCCCCCTGGGGGTGCCACCGGAGCCTCAGTCCGGCGGTGCCCACCATCTTCGGTGAAACGTCAACGGCGGGCTCCCTGGTGGTGCCGCCGGAGCTTCGGTCCGGCAGTGCCCACCATCTCCGGTGAAACGTCGACGGCGGGTCCCCTGGGGGTGCCACCGGAGCCTCACTCCGGCGGTGCCCACCATCTTCAGTGAAAGGTCGACGGCGGGCCCCCTGGGGGTGCCACCGGAGCCTCAGTCCGGCGGTGCCCGCCATCTTCGTGGGTACTCTGACGGTTATCGCCGGGATAACTCCTTGAAGACCTGCATATAGATAAAAAATAGGAGAAGTAATTCTGTCCGCTGGTCATTTCTTCCCTGCTCTTCTTTAGTGTTGCTTGACTTACGATCTTGGGCTGACGCATGGGGCTTGGGTAATTCAGTGCATCTGCACCTAGGGCTCGCTATCCATACTACTTAAGGGTGGTCCATCTGGTCCCCAGTACTCAGCTGCAGCGCTGGGGAGGCAGGGCGCACAGGCTTAGGGTACACGACCAGGCTAAGTAGGTTGTGCCCCTGGACCTCCCGCTCGGCGTAAGCCTTTCTCGGGGGAGACCGTCTGGAGACATAGACCCCCGAGTATGGGAACATCCGAGACCCCATGCACATTGCAGGTACCTCAAGCAACCCCACCTGCAACCAGACAGCAAGGCTCCCACTATTGCTAAAGCAGAGAAAAAATGACAGCGCCCATGATAGATCATGAGCTACGGCGAACTTACAGCAATATCATAAAAAATTAAAGATAATTTTTTGAATGACAAACCCTATACAGGGCAGGACAACATTCTTTCATTGCGGTTTCCCATAAGATGGGACAGACTTTACAAGGGGAACGACCCGGCCCGGGCGACAAAGGAAGTCGAGTGCACCTACTTAGGGTTCTGGACCAGGCTAAGCGAAATGTTCACTCAGAGCCCCATCTCCGTAGCCTTAGTTACCCTAAGTACTGTTCCTAGGCACCATGTACCTTTTACAATGAAAGAAAATTGTCCAAACACTGGTCTAGGGGTAGAACTTACGGAGGTGCTTGATGTTCCAGGGGTTGGACAGTCGCTCTCCATCCTCCGTAGCTAGGCGGACGCACCCTGGGCGGCATACCTCCTTAACCCGGAAGGGGCCCTCCCATCTGGGGAGAGTTTGTTAGCCCCCCTTCTCGGGAGAGTATGCGACACATCACTAGGTCGTCTACCTTTAGCTCCCTACTCCGCACGGTTCCCTGGTGGTAGCGCCGGAGCGCCTGCCTGTACCGTGCATTTCGGAGAGCCGCACTCACTCGTCCCTCGTCGATGAGGTCCACGTCTTCACGCTGGAGCTGGTCCTGCGCGGCTTCGTCGTACACCTGGACACAGGGGGAGCCCCTAGTAATTTCTGGGGGGAGGACGGCCTCTGCCCCGTACACGAGGAAGAAAGGCATTTCCCCTGTAGCCCGGCTGGTTGATGTCCGACTAGCCCACAACGCACACGAAAGCTCATCTACCCAATTTGCACCATGCTTCTCAAGGTGTGAGAATGTGCGAGTCTTGAGGCCTTTGAGGATCTCTGCATTGGCCCTCTCGACCTGTCCTTTGCTCTCTAGATGAGCAACAGATGCATAGCAGACTTGGATCCCAACGTCCTCGCAGTATTCCTGGAACGCTGCACTTGTGAACTGGGCCCCGTTATCAGTGATGATTCTGTTTGGGACCCCGAACCGGCAGACGATCGACTTGATGAATTTGACTGCTGACTGCTTGTTGATGGTGACAACTGGGGCGGCTTCCGGCCACTTGGTGAACTTTTCTACAGCGACGTAGAGGTGCCGGAATCCTCCGACAGCTCTAGGGTCCCATGATATCCAACCCCCATACAGCGAATGGCAATGAGGGAGGGATCATCTGCAACGTCTGAGCTGGTGTGTGGATCTTATTGGCATGGAACTGGCACGCCTTGCATCTCCTGACCATCTCGACGACATCCTGGAGTGATGTCGGCCAGTAAAAGCTATGGTGAAAGGCTTTACCGACCAGCGTGCGGGATGACGCGTGGTTCCCACACTCGTCTCCATGGATCTCTGCGAGCAAGTCACAGCCCTCCTCCCGGGTAATGCATCGTAGCAGGATGTCATTGGCGCCACGCCAGTAGAGATCCCCTTCCACCAGCGTGTATCTCTTAGCCATGCGGACTATCCTTTCTGCCAGTGCATGTTCTTCGGGAAGGATGTTTTCTTTCAAGTAGTTCCGGACCTCCGAGATCCATGCATCGGGACTTGCTTCAGCCTCTGGATCTTGGGCGCCCGGTAGCTCGGAGCCTCTGGTGGCGCATATGATCCTTGGCGGACTCCATAGTAGCAGGGCCGCCGGGACTGCCAGCTTCGAGGTGCTGGGCTCGCCCGGTTCGGCTGCCCGGGCGATTGGTCGCGGTAACGTCCTTGCAAAGACTCCTTCAGGCACGGGGGCCCCTGTGGAGGCCTTCGTTGACAAGTCGTCTGCGATTGAGTTGTCGGCTCGGGGTACATGGCACAAATCCAAGACTTCAAAGTCCTTCTCCAGCTTCCGGACATGCACCAAGTATGCTGCTAGCTGAGGGTCGTTGCAGCTGCACTCCCCTTTGGCTTGCTTAATGATCAGCTGAGAATCACCTTTAGCCAGAAGCTGCCGGATGCTGAGAGTCAGGGCAGTTTTTAGCCCAAAGATTAGGGCCTCGTATTCTGCCATGTTGTTAGTCGCCTTGAAGTCGAGGCGCACCATGTACTTGAACTGCTCCCCAGTCGGGGTGAGGAGCAGGACCCCGGCCGCGGCCCCCTGCTTCCGCGAGGAGCCGTTGAAGTAGAGCGTCCAGGGGGTTTCGGTGAAAACTGGGGCCTTGGGCACCGTTTTTCCGTTGTCCGGGCCCCATGGGTTGCTTGGCGATGGAGTCCATTCTGCTAAGAAGTTCGCCAGTGCTTGGCTCTTGACTGCATGTCGAGGTAAGAACTCTAGCTCGAACTCCACCAGCTCCGCTGCCCACTTGGCAACATTGCCAGTCGAGTTGGGGCTGTGGAGTACGGTCTTTAGTGGGAAAGAGGTGACCACTGAAACCCGGTGGGCCTGGAAGTAATGCCGGAGCTTCCTCGACGCTATGAGCACTGCATACAACAGTTTGTGTACCTCCAGATATCTTGTTTTTGCTTCATGGAGGACCTCACTGATGTAGTAGACTGGCCGTTGGGAGGTCCAAACCCTCCCTGGGGGTCTGGAGCCCCTTGCAATGCGTCTGCATCTTGGGGAATGTGGCCCCCAGGATCTAGTCGGACCTCCGGGGGCTGGGACCCGGAGGGCACTTGGTCACTGGAGCACACAACGAGGGGGTCCTCTACTGGGTCTGGGCCCTGAGGCTCAGCTTCCTGCTCTGGGGCTCTCTCGGGTGCTTACTGCGGTAGTAGCTCCGGCCGCTCTGCAACCAAGACCATGCTGACCACCTCTGTTGTTGCGGTGATGTACAACAGGAGTGGTTCGCCGGGTTCTGGCGCCACCATGATGGGTAGCGTCATCAGGTGCTTCTTGAGCTCCTGGAACGTCGCTTCCGCTTCCTCGGTCCACACAAAGGGACCCGACTTCCGTAGAATCTTGAAGAAGGGCAGCGCTCGCTCAGCCAGTCTTGAGATGAACCGGCTGAGGGCTGCCAAATACCCTGCAAGCTTCTGCACATCCTTGATGCGGCCGGCAGCCGCATCACTTCTATTGCCTTAATCTTCTCTGGGTTAGCTTCGATTCCTCGGTGCGAGACCAAGAAACCAAGGAGCTTCCCTGCTGAAACCCCAAAGACGCACTTGTCGGGATTCAACATCGTGCGTGTCGTGCGCAGCTTGCTGAAGACTTGGGCTAGGTTGTCTAATAAGGATGTGCGGGCTCTAATCTTTACCACGATGTCATCGATAGACACCTTTACCAGATCTCTAATGAGGTCCCCAAATGTCTTATGCATTGCACGTACAAAGGTGGGGAGAGCATTCTTAAGTCCATAAGGCATGGCAACATAACAATACAGGCCATCTACTGTTATGAAAGCAGTGTGTTCCTCATCTTCCCTAGACATTGGTATTTGGTGGAAACCAAAATATGCATCTAGGAAACACAGAAGATCACCTCCTGATGTTGAGTCTACTATTTGATATATCCTAGGAAGAGGGAATGGATCCTTTGGGCATGCCTTATTGAGGTTGGTGTAGTTGATGCACATCCGGAGTTTCCCGCCAGCCTTGGGGACGACAACAGGGTTGGCCAACCACCATGGGTGGTGGACCTCTCGGATGAAACCAGAATCGAGCAGCTTCTTGATTTCTTCACGGATGAAGTTCCGCCGCTCGATGGACTGTTTCCTGGGCTTCTGTTGCACCGATCGGGCGTTGGGGTAGATTCTCGGATGGTGCTCAATCACCTCCCTGGGGATCCCGGGCATTTGTGATGATTGCCATGCAAACACATCAACGTTGTCCCAGAGGAAGGTGACGAGCGCGAGTTCCTATTTGCTATCCAAGTTCCCCGCGATGTGGGTTGTATGGGCAGCCTCGGAGCCAATCCTAACGACCTTTACTGGGACGTCGTCGTCGACTGGTTGCACGCGGGGTGCAGAAGTGGAGGCCCGCTGCGTCAGATCCTGTTCTGGTCGACTCTCCTTCGCGCCCCCTGGAGCCGGAGCCCTCCCCGCTACGAGCGCCTGGAGCTGCTCCAAGGCGGATACTGCAGCTGAGCGGTCCCCTCTGACCCTGAGGACGCCGGAAGGCATCGGCATCTTCAGGACGAGGTAGCCGTAGTGGGCTACAGCCATTAACCTGTAGAGCGTCGGTCTTCCGATGATCGCGTTGAAGGGGAGGCCGACGTCCGCCACGTCGAACAAAACGCTCTCCGTACGCTAATTCTCCGGGGTCCCAAAGGTCACCAGGAGGTGAATGTTACCGTACGGGAGGATTTTCCCCGGTCTGACACCTGAGAACGGGCTCGAAGGTGTGAGCCGGGACATCGGCAGCTGCAGCTTCCGAAAGGCCGCCGTGGGGATGAGGTTGAGGCCTGCCCCACCATCAATCAGCACGTGAAAGACCTTCACGTTGGCGATGGCTGGGGACACCAGCAACAGGAGTACGCCTGCTCCCGCCATGTTCTTTGGCAGTCAGAGGCGTCGAAGCTGATTGTCGTGCTCATCCACTTGTGGTGGGGAGCCAGGCTCGGAGCGGGGGCCACTACGACCACTGCCCATCGCAGAGTCTTCACTGCGTTTCGGGACGTGGGATCTGTGGCTCCCTCGTAGATGACGTGGAGAGTCTTGCGGCGCTCCTTATCGCTGCTGGAGTCGGAGTTGCCACCCTCGAAGACGGCCTTCACCGCCCTCTGGGGTTCCTGGAACCCCATCTCGATGCCATCCTCCTTTTCAGGATCGACCTTCTGTTTGCCCTCCCTCTGGTGGGGAGGCGCGCCCTCCTGGCGCTGCTGCTTGTGCTTCTGCTCGCGGAAGCGCTCCGCGAACTTCTTCACTTCCCGGCACTCGCTAGCGCTATGGCTATTTGTGCGGTGCACCGGGCACTCGAAGTCAGGCTCCTCGGGCTCTGGTGACTGCCGAGCGCGCTTGTCTCAGCGCGGTGGCCGGGCTCCGCCGGGTGCCGCGGCCACCACCGCATGGGCTCCGGGCTTTGGCTTGTTCTTGCCATTGCCCTTCTTCTTCTTCTTCTTGTCACTGCTCCTTGCAGAGGCTCCTTCCTCAGTCGACGTGGCCTCCCTTGCCCCTGAGGAAGGTTGAGAGTGCCAGTTGCATCCCTCAGTTACATCTGTCTGCCAGAGCGAACAGCTCGGAGACATCACATACTTCATGCGTGGCTAGCTTCTCGAGCATCTTCTTGTCCCTCACACCCTGCTTGAACGCAACAATAACTGATGCGCTAGCGACATGAGGGATGGTGTTCCGTACCTGAGAGAACCGCTGGATGAACGATCGAGCGACTCTACAGTGCGCTGTGTGACGGCGTGGAGGTCAAGCTCTGTGCCGGGGCGCTTGTAAGAACTGCCGAAGTCCGCCATGAATTGTCAGCACAACTCATATCAGGAGGTTATGGACCCCTGGGGCAGGTTCATGATCCATGACCGGGCTGGGCCGGTCAGGACGACGGGGAAGTAGTTAGCCATGATGGCCTCGTCGCCTCCTGCAGCTAGTATCGCGGTGGAGTAGATCTGCAGGAACTCGCTCGGGTTGACGCTCCCGTCGTACTTCTCCAGCATGTGTGGCCGGAACTTTCGCGACCAGACCACGAAACGGAGGTGAGGGGCCAGAGCTGCGCACCCTTGGGTGGGGCTGGTTGGCGCCGGTCGTGGCACTGCATACCCCTGATGAGCAGGTGGGCCTGCGTACACCTGAGGCTGGGGTGGTGCAGCATACGCCTGTGGAGGTGGAGGCGCGACGTACGCCTTGTTTGGTGGAGGCACGACGTGAGCCTGGGGCTCATGGCCCGGCGCACCGTAATCTGCCTCGAGGTTGCGCCGCCGCTCCCTCTTCGCTCGATGGTGACTCGACAGTCTTCTCCCGACCTGCGGCGCTGCAGCCCGGTTCTCAGGTCTGTTGTCGAGATCCTGGTCGAGCGCGAGTCTACTGTCCATCGGTCGACTGTTGGAGTCCGTGACAACGACACATGCATCGGCTGGGCATGTGTCCCCCTTGGTGGAGGTGCGTTGAGCGCAACGGTGACGAGGTGGTCGACGTCGTTGATCCACTGCTGAGCTACTCCTCGAGGAGCATCCTCAGCAGGTGGGTTGTGGAGTAGCGCGCGCGCTGCTGTGAGCGCACTCTCCGGGCTTGCAACCGGCGGCGCCGTAGCTGCCGTCACGGCTGGAGTACGCCGTGGTGTGGCGTGTCGGCCTGCAGCCGGCGAGGTGATAGCAGGGCGACGCGAAGGTCCCGACCTTGTTGCTCTACAGCGAGATCCCGCCCTAGAGCGAGATGATGCCTGGTCCTCAGCTACTGCCTGTCGCTATGACTGCGGCCTGGATGAACCGATGTTGGAATGGCCGTTTACCATTTGTGCTGGTGGAAATCTACACGGGGAAAAAGCCCCCTACCTGGCGTGCCAAATGTCGAAGGTCTTAAACGACACTTCCCCCGGACCTGCTTAGAGAGCAGCCCTCGTAGGTTCTTTGGATTCACAAGGGCTAGTCCCAAGAGATTCAGCGCATCGAGATGATGAACACAGAGGGTTTACATGGTTCGGGTCACTGGAGCGTAACACCCTACGTCCACGGGAGTGTTTGTGTATTGCCTTGCTTGAGCGTGTATGAGTTCGATCGATCGGTGTGAAGGTCGCCTGCCGAGTCCTTTTATAGTGCAAGGACTCTGCAGTCACAAGGTGGGCCCTGGGGCTCGACAGGTGCTCCCGGGGAGAGCCAAATCCTATACAAGATCTAGGATTAAATGCTATCTACTTCCCTTTGTCAGGGGCTTCAATGTGCCGTCCCGCCGCTCGTGCGCCAGGGCTACACATAGTTGTTGATGATGGCAGGGCATGTCCCGCTGTCTTGTCCCTGCGGCTCACTCGTCCGTCTTGCGTAGTGGGTCTGTACCGGCTACTTGGACAAGACAGGACACTGGAGCCTTGACTTTCGCATGCGCGACTCCGCTTCGCCTGGGGAAGGCGCGCGTACTTAATGCCTGTCTGAGCAGCACACTCTTTCCTTTACTGCGGCCTCCTACCGCATTGAGTTGGTCCTCCGCCACGCGGTCGCACCGGAGCCTGCCCCTGCAGGGAGTTGAGCGCCCGACTGTACAGGCCACGTGGCGCCTCCGGAGCCCACCTCCGCGGAAGAGCGGAGGCTCAGCCCTGCGGGCTACGTGGTAGTTCAGGAGCCCTTCCCTGCGGGGAGACGGGCCTGGTCCCGGGAGTTCTAATGGCTACGTGGCAGCCCCGGAGCCCGCCTCGGCGGGGAGGCGAGAGTCCGGTTCTGCCGGCCCCGTGGCAGCCCCGGAGCCTGCCTCGGTGGGGAGGTGAGGGTCCGGTCCTACCAGCCACGTGGCAGCCCCGGAGCCCGCCTCGACGGGAAGGCGAGGGTCTGGTCCTGCCGGCCACATGGCAGCCCTGGAGCCCGCCTCGGCGGGGAGGCGAGGGTCCGGTCCTGCCGGCCACGTGGCAGCCCGGGAGCCCGCTCTGGCCGGGAGGTGGGATCTGGTCCTTTCCTCCACGACGTGGCAGCCTCGGACTCTGGCTCCAAGTAGAGGCCGAGTCCTTAGCCATTTTCTCCTTGTGCGCGGAGGTACCCGGTCTGCGGGGTACCGACAGACACTGATTCCTGCTCAGTTTTGATCACCCTTACGTCTCCCTTCAGGCCTTGGACGTCTCTTGTACGTGAGTCCCAGCATGACATCTCTCCCTTCCTCGGGCAATAGCTTGCCCTCGAGCTTGAACATTGGATAATTCTTTTTAAATTTTGGTACATCTTCCCAAGATGCTTCGAAAGTAGGTTGCCCTTCCCATTGAACGAGTATTTGCCAAACTCCCCTGTTTAGTCTTGAGCGTATTACTGAAGATGGTGCAGGAGTTGTGCGGCCGTTCTGCAATGGAGGTAAAGCTGGAGGTCTTTCTGGCGACGTCCCAACAAATGGTTTTAGCAAACCCACATGGAAAATTGGATGAAGTCTTGCGTTTTCTGTAATTCGAAGAGATATGCCGTTCAGTGATTTTATGAGGACCATAGGAACTTGCTGAGAGCTTGCCTTTAGGACCATGAAGTAATCCGACTGCTGCCCTATTGAACTCCAAGTGTCGATGTTTGCTATTATAGTAGTACCTATCATGTTGCCGAGCCAAGTTCAATCGCTCTCTTACTTCTGATAAAAACTGATCTCGTTCTGACAGTAACTGGTCCACTGCTTGAACCCTTATGCTCCCTTGATCATACGTTTTTAGTGATGGAGGATCTCGACCGTACACAACTCGAAATGGTGTGGCCTGCAAGGATGTATGATAGGATGTACTATAGCAATATTCTGCCCAAGGGAGCCATTGCACCCACTGTTTTGGATGATCACCTGCCATGCATCTCAAGTACATAGATATAACCTTGTTAACAACCTTTGACTGTCAATCTGTTTGTGGGTGGAAGATTGTGCTAAGCAATAGCTGGACCCCTTGTAATCTGAACAATTCTTGCCAAAATTTACTAGTAAATACCGTGTCTCTATCAGATATTATTGTTGCTGGTAGTCCATGGAGACGAACGATTTCTGTGAAAAATACTTGGGCTACTGATTTAGCCGTATAAGGATGAGACAAGGGTATGAAGTGGTCGTATTTTGAGAACCTATCAACCACCGTCAAAATGACCATCTTCCCGTATACTTTTGGTAATGTTTCGATAAAATCCATAGATATATCTTCCCAAACATGTTGTGGTATTGGCAAAGATTGGGGATGCCCAACAGGGTTCTGGGAGGAGACTTTGTTTTGCTGACAGGTGACACAGCTATGTACTAGGTTTTCAACCGAGCGTCGGATGCCTTCCCAAGTGAAATCTTGACGTACCCGATGCAATGTTTTTTCAATCCCTTCATGACGTCCCTCGTGTGCAGAAGATAATATAGCTGGGATCGCTGCTGAATCTTTATGGAGGTAGATCTTCCTTTTATGCAGTATAAGTCCATCACAATAAGACCAGTCTTGTCCCATATCACCTGCTATGATTTTCTGATGTAGATCAACGAGTTTTGGGTGTTCTTATGTTTCTTTCCTTACGTCATCGAGAAGTTGAAATTTCAGTCCAGAGATAGTTAATAATTCTGCATCATCAATGTCCTCATGACGGCGTGAAAGAGCATCAGCCACGATGTTAATTTTCCTGGACAAAATTCAACTGTAAAATCAAAACCAAATAGCTTGCTAGCCCAATGGTGTTGAGGGATCGTTGAGAGCCGTTAATCTAGCAAATACTTTAGACTAAAGTGATCGGTTCTGAATGAAAATTGGCATCCCCATAGGTATGATCTCCAATGCCGAATCGCATATACCAATCCGATGAGCTCTCTTTCATGCTGCTAGTTTTGCATGTCGTGGCAATATAGGCTTGCTAAAGAATGCTAATGGGCCACCTCCTTGATGTAGTACTGCTCCAAACCCTGTCCCAGAAGCATCACATTCAACGATGAACTTAGCATTGAAATCTGGTAATTGTAGGGCATGTCCTGTTGTGAGAGCCTTTTTCAATGTGTTGAATGCAGTTGCTGCTTCTGAAGACCATGAAAACCCTTGTTTGGATAATAATTTATTAAGTGGGGCTGCAAGGATTCCAAAGTATTTGATGAATTTGCGATAAAACCCGCAAGACCCAAGAATCCTCCTAATGCCCGAAGCGTTTTCGGTTGTTGCCACTGTAGAATGTCTTGTACTTTGGATTGATCCATTGCTACTCCTTCCTTAGAAACAACGTGGCCTAAATATGCCAATGATTCTTCTCCAAAACTGCACTTTGATTTATTGAGAAATAACTTGTGCTGCCGCATAAGTAGAAAGACCATCCTTACATGTTTCAAATGATCAGCCCATGTTTTGCTGTAGATAAGTATATCATCAAAGAACACGAGGACAAAACGACGAAAATATGGCTGCAATATTGAATTCATCAACGCTTGAAATATTGCAGGAGCGTTGGTTAATCCGAACGGTATCACCACAAATTCAAATACGCCTTCATAAGTTTGGAAGGCGGTCTTGTCATATCTGCTTCACACATTCTCACTTGATAATAACCAGAACGTAGGTCTAGTTTTGTAAAGAAGCAACATACTTTTAGTTCATCTAATAATTCATCAATGACAGGTATGGGAAACTTATCTTTGATTGTCTTCTGGTTAAGTGCTCTATAGTCAATCCATAGGCGCCATGATCCATCTTGTTTCTTGACTAAGAGCGCTAGTGAGGAATATGCAGAGGAACTTGGATGAATAAATCCTTGGGCAAGTAGTTCTTTGCACTAGCTTTCCAGTTGTTTTTTTTTTGTGTTGTTGGAGGGAATCGGTATGGTCTTACCACGTTCGGTGCTGTTCCTTGCAATAAGTGTATTCTATGACCGCAGCTTCTTGGTGGTGGAAGTCCCATAGGTGTTGCAAAGAGGTCTTCAAACTCTTCTAACAGAGTATTCATTAGTAGACGAGCAGAAAAATTTTGTGGCGTTTTTGGACCAGTTTTGGTGTTTGTCAGACCCTTCCATATTACTCCCTCGTTATCTTTTTAATTGACGTTTCTTACAAAAAAGTGAACTACAAATGAACTAACCCTATATGTCCGAACGTCAAACAAAAAGATAAAAAGGGAGTACTTAATGATCGTCTAGCTAGAACAACATTTTCATCGAGTCTAAGTCCCAAAGGATTGGCCCTAATGTTGGAAGCCATTGTATACCGAGGACGATGTCGTGTTCTCCCAGTAAAACCACAAAGAGGTCGAGTTGGAATTCTGAATCAGCTATGCGTACAGGAGTGTTTCTGCACAGTCCTGAACTATCCACTTTGTCACCGTTTGCAACTGCCACGCTTATCCCTTGCTTATAAGATGGATGCAACCCAGCTCGTCTTGCAGCCAGCTCAGATATGAAGTTATGAGTTGACCCTGAATCTATAAGAGCTGTGAAGGAGCGGTCGCCAATCTTGACTGGAATGCGCATTGAGTTGTACTGACGTATCCCTGTAATGGCGTAGAGTGATAAGCGATAATACCAGAGATTAGCTGCTCCTTCAAGGTGTAGAGTCGCATACCAGACATTATCCTCTGGGATTGCTTGCCCCTTAAGGGCTCCTTTGGTACGAAGGGAAGGAAAACCCATGGAAATAAAACTCTTTTTTTTTTTATCTTCCCTGTCCCCTTACTTCCCAGAGGCTACCCTTCTCTGAAGTAAAGGGTTTATTTTGTTAGAAATCATGAGGGAGCCCAAAGATTAAATAGCCACTAAATCATCTCGAATTACATGGAGAAATCCGATTACAACATGAACACCAAGTGCTATCTCTCAAATAGCATAAGAACGTCAATAATACCTTCTCATCCATCTTTGTTGTTGCTTGATGATGCGGCCATCTAGCCAACAAGGCGAGGCCGCAAGAAGAACGACGGCGAGAGACGTTTCCCCTTGTTCTTCTCTTGGTATCTTGATCGGATTCTGAGTAGGTTAGAGTGTTCAAGTGTGTATGAGTGTATGCCCCTAAGCCTCTTTGATCATACACTTGACCCTCTTCTTATAGTTGACCAAGAGACATAAGAGGGGGCCTCCCACCCTTAGGAATTATTGAGTCTCCCGATCAGAGACTCAAAATTCGGTGGGTTGTGTCCTTTCAATTAGAACACATGTCAATTTCGAGTTCAAACTGACAGTTACTGAAAAATCGGACTAGTCCGTATAGGGTCCGGACTAGTCCGGTTACCCTTACTGAACAATATCGGACTAGTCCTCTAAGGGTCCGGACTAGTCCGGTTACCCTTACTGGACAAAACCGGACTAGTCCGGTCTTTACCGGACAAGTTCGGTATTTCCAACATTCTCCCCTTTGAACTCAAATCTGAAACTTACCAACTTACTTAATACTAAACTTAGTGTCCATTTTCTCATGCTTGACATATAGGGCACGACGCATCACAACAACCATTTACGTATTGTTGGACTCGAAGACCACAATACATCTCACACTTGAAAATGAACCTTACACCTTACTTGCCCCCTAAATATCCAGTGATCATAGGCTCTCCCTTAAACCCATGCCGGCTATGTGTTCACTGAACACGCTGGATGGAAGACCTTTTGTTAGCGGATCCGCAAGCATACGCTTGGTACTTATATGTTCAAGACTTATGGTATGATCCTAGATTCGATCTTTCACAACATAAAACTTAATGTCGATGTGTTTGACAGCACCACTCGACTTATTGTTGTGAGAGTAAAATATTGCGGGCTCATTATCACAATATAACTTAAGTGGTTTTTCAATGTTGTCGACTACTCTAAGACCGGGTAAAAATTTCTTAAGCCAAACAGCCTGCCCGGTGGCCTCATAACATGCAACAAACTCGGCATACATTGTGGACGATGCAGTGACGGTTTGTTTGGAGCTTTTCCACGAAATGGCTCCATTCGCGAGGGTGAATATATAACCTGACGTGGATTTCTTAGTATCCACACAACCCGCAAAATCTGAATCTGAATATCCCACTACTTCAAGTGGGTCTGACTTACTATACATTAACATGAGGCATTTTGTGCCTTACACATATCTTAATGCTTTCTTAACTGCCTTCCAGTGATCAATCCCTGGATTGGCCTGATATCTGCCAAGCATTCCGGTCACATAAGCTAAGTCAGGGCGAGTACAGACTTGAGCATAAATAAGGCTTCCGACAACAGAAGCATATGAAACCGACTTCATTTGATCGATCTCATATTGGTTCCTGGGACACTGAAAGTTCCCAAACTTATCGCCCTTGACAATCGGAGCAGGCGAAAGCTTACTCTTATGCATACTGTACTTTCTCAGTACATTCTCTAAGTATGCGTTTTTTGATAAGCCTAATACCCCCTTATTTCTATCTTGGTGAATTTCTATGCCCAATACATAGGATGCTTCACCAAGATCTTTCATATCAAAATTAGAGGACAAAAACTTCTTAGTTTCTGATAGTAGATTGACATCACTACTTGCAAGTAGTATATCATCTACGTAAAGCACGAGGAAAATAAATTTCTCGCTCCTAAACTTAGCATAAATGCAATTGTCCTCCTCATTTTCTTTAAACCCAAACTTTCTTACTGTTTCATCGAACTTGAGATACCACTGTCTTGATGCTTGTTTAAGTCCATAAATGGACTTTCTTAAGTGGCATCCCATATGTTCCTTACCCTTAACAACAAAACTTTTTGGTTGTGTCATATAGACGTTCTCATATAGATCACCATTGAGAAACGCAGTCTTTACATCCATCTGATGTAATTCTAAATTATAATGTGTAACTAATGCCATAATGATTCTGAACGAATCCTTACTTGAGACAGGTGAAAATGTCTCATTATAATCAATCCCTTCTCTTTGAGTGAAACCTTTTGCAATAAGTCTGGCCTTAAACTTATCAATATTCCCTTTGGAGTCACATTTAATTTTGTAGACCCATTTACAACCTACTGTTTTGGCTCCATTAGGAATCTCAACTAAATTCCAGACTTTGTTTGTTTCCATAGACCTCATTTCATCCTCCATGGCTTTACGCCATTCAGATGATTGAGGACTTCTCATAGCTTCTTCAAATGTGGTGGGATCACCCTCCATTTGAATTGCCTCACTCAAATAGATCTCATAATCGTCCGGAATGGCCAATTTTTTTTCTCGTTGAGATCTTCTTAATTGCACATTATCCTTATTTTGAGGCTGTTGTTGCTCTTCATAGTGACAACGGGCTGAAAATGCTCAACCTCTCTTAATAATTCCGTTGTCAATGAAGAACTAACAACAGGTGTTGAATAATTACCAATAGGCACTGATGATTCAACAACAGTAGGTAATGAGAAATATGGTTCTTGAATCATAGGAGTGGGTACATAAACCCGCTTCTCTTCAAGATTAATTTCTCATCTTACCATACTCCCCCTAATCATGGCATCCTCTAAAAAGACGGCATGCCTTGTTTCTACAAACTTAGTATATCATTCTGGACAATAGAAATGATATCCCTTACTCTTTTCTGCATAGCCAATAAAATGGCAACTTACTGTCTTAGAATCCAACTTACCAATGTTTGGGTTAAACAATTTTGCCTCAGCAGGACAACCCCATATATGCATATAACTTAATGAGGGCTTACGTCCTGTCCACAACTCATACGGTGTTTTGGGCACCGACTTAGTAGGAACCCGATTTAGCACATGAATGACGATTTTTAATGCCTCCATCCATAAGCTAACCGACAAATATGATTGACTTAACATGGATCTAACCATATCCATTAGCGTACAGTTGTGCCGTTCTGCTACTCCATTTTGCTGAGGCTCGCCCGGTGTGGAATACTGGGCGACTATGCCATTTTCCTGTAGGAACCGAGCAAACGGTCCAGGAACTTGGCCATACGAGGTATGACGACCGTAGTACTCACCACCACGATCAGATCTTACCACTTTAATCTTAATATTGTGGTGATTTTCAACTTCAGCCTTAAATATCTTAAATTTATCCAACGCTTCAGAGCGTTCTTTAATTGGATAAATATAGCCATAGCGAGAATAGTCATCCGTGAATGTTATGAATGAATCAAAACCATCAACAGATACTACGGGAAAAGGACCACAAATGTCCGTATGGATTAATTCCAAAATTCCCGCACTGCGTATGGCACCTTTCTTAATTTTCTTAACAAACTTTCCCTTAATGCAGTCTATGCATTCTTCTGAATCCAAAAAATCCAAATGGGGAAGAATCTATTGTGAAATCAATTGTTCAATCCCCCCCTCGAAATATGGCCCAAGCGACAATGCCATAATTTCGAAGACATTTCGAAATCGATTCTCTTACGCTTACCCTGATGTGAGGAAAACTGATTGTCGCTTACAACATTAACATCATCATGCATAGATAATAAGTATAGCATGCCTTGTCTTATAGCAATACCAACCATCTTATTATCATACTTAATTACACATCTATCTTTGCTAAACTGGCAAACATAACCATCATCATCTAAGCATGACACTGAGATGAGATTTCTACTTAAAGAGGGTACATATAATACATCCTGAAGTGTAAGTACAAAGCCATTTCTTAATACTAATGGATAATCTCCAATGGCTTTCATTTCAACTTCATGGTCATCAGCAACTTTAATGGCCCTTTCCCCTCTTTCTAGGGCCCTCCTTATATTTAACCCCTGCAACGAATTGCAAACGTGCACAGTGGCACCTGAGTCAATCTACCAAGAAGATGGTGTATAATCTAAAAGCAGGGATTCATCAACGAAGGTCACAAAATCATTACCATTTTGCAACACCATTTAAGGAAGCCAATGCAATCCTTCTGATGGTGACTTTTGTCTAAACAAAAGCGGCACTGATCTTTATCCACTTTCACATCCTTATTATAAGGATGGCTTTGTGGAAACTTACCCTTATTTTTATCATGGTGAGAAGAACCATGATACTTAAAAGATTGCTTAGAAGAATAACTCTTCTTAGCCTTACCTTTTCCCTTCACGTAATTGATTGCATCATAACCGTGAAGGGACTTAATCCTCTCTTCCACCTGAACACACATAGCAATGAGTTTTTCTATGTTCCATAGTTCAGATTGAGAGTTGTAGTTGACGACAAAAGTCTCAAATTCCTTAGGAAGTGAGGCAATGTTGAGATGCACAATGAACTTATCTTTAATCCCCAAATCCATAGGCTTAAGCTTTGCAGCCATATTTGTCATCCTTAAGATGTGCTCACACACACCACCTCCATGATACTTTTCAGTAACAAGCCTCTTGGTAAGAGTGCTTGTAGTGGCCTTAGAAGAACCAGTAAACTGATTCTCTATCATTTGGAGGTATTCAACAGTAGTTTCACATTCAGGGATTGCTCCCCGAATGGCCTCAGTGATAGTGCCCTTAATAACCATCAAACATTTACTGTTTGATTTCTTCCACTTATAACAATCAATGTCATAAGACAATAACTCAGTAGTATATTCCTTTGTCCTCACAGCAAAGGCTTTCTGAGTTTCATCAGCATCTCTTACTGGTTCAACCGGTGCAACCGGATATGGAGTAGTGAGAGCCAAGTCTATCTCAGAGACTGCCAAAGCAATCTCCAACTTCTCTCGCCATCTCCCATAATTGCTTCTATTGAGTGGATCAATAGAAGTGATGAAACTCAGTGCTGAATTAGCATTGGAGGAACCTTCATAATCAAAAACCAAAATCAAGAAGAATGCATAGATGTTAACCACAAGAAAATGATGAGTTTTATCTTTCACTTTGGTTACTCGACCAAATTACTATGTTCTTACAAAAAGAATGTCATTAATGCCTTTTGCTTTGGTTACTCAGCCAATAATGACATTAAAACTGAACATTGAAGAACAACTGAAATACATAGTAATTTATCTTTCGCTTTGGTTACTCGACCAAATTACTATGTACTTAGAAAGGAAAATGTCATTAATGCCTTTCACTTTGGTTACTCGGCCAATAATGACATTAATATAACTTAAAATCATGATAATTCAATTTTTTACTTTGGTTACTCAATAGAATTTCATGCAACTTAAATTGACATAGCAATTTATCTTTCGCTTTGGTTACTCGACCAAATTGCTGTGACAATAAACTTAATTCACAGCGGAAGCTTATTAAATAAGCAAACTTAATTGTATAGCACGGACTAGTCCGCACATGGCCGGACTAGTCCGAACTCTTACAGTATGGTTTTCGGACTAGTCCGGTCCATACGTCGGACAAGTTCGGTCCCATCAAAAACATTTGATCCGTTTTTTTATTGAATTTTTCGAGTTTGGTTCGTACTATTCTGGACTAGTACGACCAACCCCGGGAAAGTTTCATATAAAAAACCCGGAAAATGTCAAAATACCAAAAAGGGAATCTTAATCTTATCATCTTACCAAATCAACTTAATTTTCACAATGGATTTCAATCCAAAGTGCTTAATTGGTTTTCAATCAGATGAACGCGTCAAAACGCCCTGATCCGAAAACCTAACCACTTTACTGTGGCACACCGGACTAGTCCGACCCTTAGACCGGACAAGTCCGGACCTTTCAAAACTTTCAGCAAAAAACTTCGATCAAAACTCAATTCGAAATGATTAATGGTCTAAATGGCTCTGATACCATTGTTAGAAATCATGAGAGAGCCCAAAGATCAAATAGCCACTAAATCATCTCGAATTACATGGAGAAATCCGATTACAACATGAACACCAAGTGCTATCTCTCAAATAGCACAAGAACATCAATAATACCTTCTCCTCCATCTTTGTTGTTGCTTGATGATGCGGCCATCTAGCCAACAAGGCGAGGCCGCAAGAAGAACGACGGTGAGAGGCATTTCCCCTTGTTCTTCTCTTGGTATCTTGATTGAATTCTGAGTGGGTTAGAGTGTTCAAGTGTGTATGAGTGTATGCCCTTAAGCCTCTTTGATCATACATTTGACCCTCTTCTTATAGTTGACCAAGAGACACAAGAGGGGGTCTCCCACCCTTAGGAATTATTGAGTCTCCCGATCAGAGATTCAAAATTCGGTGGGTTGTGTCCTTTCAATTAGAACACATGTCAATTTCGAGTTCAAACTGACAGTTACTAAAAAATTGGACTAGTCCGTATAGGGTCCGGACTAGTCCGATTACCCTTACTGGACAATATCGGACTAGTCCGGTTACCCTCACTGGACAAAACCGGACTAGTCCGGTCTTTACCGGACAAGTCCGATATTTCCAACATATTTGGCAGTTTAGGGGAGAAATTCCCAGGAATTTTAAAAAAAATCAGAGAATGCTCAAAATATTTAGAAAATCCGAAAATACACTTTTACATTTTTAACAATAAAACACCTGAACTAAGAAAATCACAAAATGCTCAAAATATTCAAAAAACTTGAAAATACACACTGAAACTCAAAGAGGACACTACAAACAAAAAAAATCATAAAAAATATGCAACATGATAGACTTGTAATATCTATATTTGTAGCCATAATAAGAACTACAATCTCCTAAGAAACATTCTTGATCCAATTGATGTAAAGTTACTGATAACACTTTCACAAGTTATATAAGGTACATATATCATTGAACGGATACACTTGTTTGAATGACAACAACTGAAAAGTCTGAAAACAGAATAGTGAGCTTGCAAGACTACTGAGATGTGTTCTAGAATGATTATTAATCTCAAAGACTTCATATCACTGCAGCAAGTCAACCAACTATGCAAAAAAGAGTCCCTTTTCATGAGGATAGAGTTACTGCATATCATAAACAACACAAATGTTGACGAATATAACATTAGACAGATAGATTTTAACCTTAATTACACTCCAACAAAGAAGTTGATGCAACATATACTCAGCAAAGAAAACGCAGAAATGCCTCTATCTCATATGAAGTGGTAATCAGTAAATCTATGCAAAATGCAGTAAAATTTGCAAATAGAAATTTCAATGAAACAATGGAGCAGCAAGTCACATACCTTAGTAAAGATGCTTGCAAGATCATCAATATCCAATAAGTTACTCAAATTGTCGATCTTTGAAGCACAACAGGATAAGAAAACACTGTGAGGGGATATGCAAAATCAGGGTTCAGAATGAAAATAAGGTAACAAAGCACTAAGGAAATAGCATGAATTTCCCAATAGATCATTTGCTTCTAAAGTTAACAGTTCAAAAGGTTCGTACCAATTTTTTCCTTCAGAAATATTGGTGTACCTAACCAATAAAGAAGTTACTTGCACAGCCTCTAGCTAGTTACTGTGGGGGAAGAAAAGATTGAGTACCTAACCACCAACTCTAATCATAGTTTAGAGCAACCATTTGTTGTTTAAGCAGGTGCAGTAGTGGAGGCAGGATGAGCTCTACGTAACTAGGAAGGTGCTACAAATTAAGCCTCGGGACCATTGAATAGTTAAGCAAACAGGCACACTAGTTTCATTTCAGGTTTCTAGTGCACGGGTCTTGTTGTCTTCTGTCGTCTTTTCGATTGGATCACTCAGCAACACACAGTTGATAGTTGTTTACTTTCTTTTTTCTAGCAAAAGATAACTTCTATTCTATACTCTCTGGTACTCACTCCAGCCACATTGTTAATATGATAATTTGTGTATCAGTCACTAACGTACTGTAAGTGCTATTACACTTTGGTTTTCGTAGCAGTATTAGTATCTGTTCATATGCACGGCATTACCTCACGGATCACAATTGACTTGTGGCCACTATTAACAGTTTAGAAATATCCTTGCTGGTAGCCACTACAACAAGAAATCTCCTGAATGCTATATTCGAGATCGCTTAAAATCTTACAGCCCTTAAAATGCTATATTCCAGATGGCAAGAAACACCATTGCAGATTGCTTTGTTTACTGCAAACACCATTACAACATTTGCTTACAACCTGCAATGGTGTTTATTGCATCCAGGATCTGCAATGCTATATTCCATTGAAGCAAACACCATTACAACCTTTGTTTACAGTATCAAATCTTACAGCCTTTAAAATGCTATATTCCAGATCGCTTTTCTTGCATTCAGGAGATTATGAACGAAAACAAAAACAAGAGTAGGCATAGGATATTATGGTCAAGTTCAATTGCGTCTGATACAACTTTGTTTACAGTATCAATAAGGAACAGAAAAAAACAGCTAAAAATAGATCTAGCAAGGAGCAGGGGTGGAGGGGCGGCCGTACCTGCCTCTACTCGTCGCCGGCAACAGATCCACGGATGAGCGGCGCGGGGGGGGGGGGGGGGGGGGGGTGTCCAAGAGACTGCAGGACTGGCCGCCGGCGCAGAGCGTGAATACGGTCGACGGCGGGACGAGGCCGAGCGTGACGGCGCGGATCGGCGATGGCAGGCGAGCACGGCGGCACAAAGTCTGGGAGGGGCAGACAACACGAAGGCTTGCGAGGCCGAGGAGGGGGGAGGCAACCGGTGGCGCTGTGGGAGGAGGCTGGCGGCGCGGCAAAACGGAGGCCACCGGCGGCACGAGGGGAGGGGTACGCGGGCGGCGGGAGCGGGGATGGGGGGACGCGAGCGCACGCGGGGTTTTCCTTCCCGACCTGGTGAGACCGGGGCGGAAAGGCCGGTGGTTCCGCGTGGATCAGGCCGGGGTTATGGGCTGCCAAGTGGATCAGAGGGAAATTGTGGCCCGTGGCTTCCTGGGTTTGGGATTGCGCCGGGATCCCGGGTTCCTAGGCTACCAAATGAGCCCTAAAAAAAACTATTTACACATATTTAGCCAGGGTAAATGATCTGTAGAACCGTCATAGGAAGGGAAGCATATTCGGTGGAGTTGGTGGGGAAAGCGTCTGCCATGCCTGATATCTCCTCATGGATAGCCATGGTTTGGACCATTGTCTCTATGGAACCGCCCCCCTGGTTCATTGTCATCTGGATCGGGGTCATCATCCGGGTCACTTGGTCCTGAACCACGTCTTCTAGGGCCTGATTTTTGTGATGGTTCTGTCGTGTGGGATTACCGATCGTCCTCATCAGAGACCCCTGGTTTGTTTGCGTCAGTTTTGCATATCTCGCCTGATTTGGAAGGAGTCCCATGCTCCAACCGTGTTATAGCAATATTATGAGCTGCTAGTTGTTGTTTGACATCATTGAGATATGCTTGGATTGATGTTATTGCTTCTGTTTGAGAAAACAGAGTCTTCACCTGGGCGCTAAGGTCACTGATAGCTGAGTTGATCGACGCGTTGGATTTTGAGATATGCTCTTGTAGCCCATTGAACAACTTTTCAAATTTGTCAGCCATGGGATCGTCGCCTGCGTTAGCTGATACCAATTTGTCACAAATTCGATCTGCACGTCGGGTGGAACACAGGTTGTATGGGTGAGGGTGAAGAACTGGGCGAACTGGACTTCTACGAGTCGGCACCGTCGTGTTGAAGGCGCCCAGCTGATAGAGCCCAGGAGAAGAATATTTAGATCTAAACTTTCTTGACTTTCATTAACATCACGGTCATTTATATAACCTACCGGAGGCAATCCGACTCTGGTACAATTTGGACTCCTTATTAGCTAAAACAGGACTGTAGTACTTATTACAACTCAGACTCTGCTTTTTATTGACTTAAGGACTAAAAACTACTAACTGACTCGGACTCTACACTGGACACCGATTCCTGCTCAATTTTGATCACCCTGACGTCTACCTTCAGGCCTTCGGTGTCTCTCATACGTGAGTCCCAGCATGACAAAGGTCTATAGGACGGTGGTCAGACTTATGGTGCTATATGGGCATAATTTTTGCCTACTAAAAAGTAACATGTCTAACAAATGACTGTTGAAAATGTGTGCATGTTACGTTGGATGTATAGTAACACAAAAAGAGACCAAATTAGGAATGATACGTGGTAGGATAGGGGTGACGACAATTGAGAAGAAGCTAGTCCAACATCGACTACGGTTTGGACATAATCCAACAGAGACCTCCACACTGCAAGGATTCCGGTTTATCGTAACGAAAAAATTCGTTGCAATAGGTTGTTTTTCGTCGCAATAGGTCGTTGTTGCAACAAAAAAGAGTGTGGCAAATCATTGTAATAATTCTCGCGGCGATAGGTTATTTGCGACACCTTGGCATCCGTGGCGAATAGTATGGTATTGCAACGATTTTACATCGGTGGCAAATAGGACGCTATTGCAATGTTTTCATGTATTGCGACGATTTAATGTATCGCAACAAATTGTACGGTATTGCAACAGGTTCACGATCGTGGCAAATAGTATGGTATTACAACGATTTCATATTCGTGGCAAATAATATGTCGTTACAACGATTTAGCGTATTGTAACGATTTAACGTATTGCAACAAATAGCATGGTATTGCAACGATTTTCACATTCCTGGTAATTGTATGTAGTTGCAACGATTTCACAGGCGTGGCAATAGTACGGTATTGTAATGATTTCACATTCGTAGCAAATAGTATGTTATTGCAACGGTTTAGCATATTACGACGATTTAACGTATTGCAATAAATAGCATTGTATTGCAATGATTTCACGTTCGTGGTAATAGTATGTGATTGCAATAATTTTTACATTCGTGGCAAATACTACAGTATTGCAACGATTTTCACAACCGTGACAAATAGCAACATATTGCAACGAGTTATGGTGTAGTGACGATTTACCATATTGCAACGAATATCGCGGTATTGCAACGATTTCACATTCGTGGCAAATAATATGGTACTGCAACGATGTCACAACCATGGCAAATAGTATGATACTGCGACGATTTAACGTCTGTGGCAAATAGTAGGTTATTGCAACGAGTCAACAAACGTGGCGAATAGTACCGTATTGCAACGATTTCAGATCCGTTGGAACTAGTCTGGTACTGCAACGATTTCGTATCCATGGCGAATAGTTGGGTATTGCAACAAGTCCACAAACGTGGCAAATAGTACCGTATTGCAACGATTTCAGATCCGTTGAAACTAGTATGGTACAACAACGATTTCGCATCCGTGGTGAATAGTTTGGTATTGCAACGATTTCTTATCTGTGGCAACAGTGTTTTAATGCAACATTTTTTGAGTCGTTGCCAAATATTTATACTGCAACGTTTTGTCATTCTATTGCCACATTTTATCATTCGTATTGGCAATAGCTTCCTACTGCAACAATTTATCATTCGTGACAAGAAATTCATAATGCCACAATTTATCATTCCGAATGCACCAGGTTTGAAAATTAGTGACAACAGAATCACGAGTTTAACAATAAACATCCATCAATTGATATTACAACACGCATAACAACACTCAAGATTACTAAAGCGACGTGTTTGCATGCTAAGAGTTTTCTTAAGCTGACCGGGACTAATTGTTGGAGCAGATGCCTTTTGGGGGTTCCTTTGGTGGACCTTCTATGGAGTGGTCGCCATCATCATTTTGTGCATTTCAGCCATTGAGGCGTGCATGTCCTGCATTTCCTTAGCCGTTTGTTCACGATCAGCTGCTATCTAACCTTGTAAGTTCTGGACTTGAACGATTAACTCTTCATTCTTCTGGTTTATGCAGTCCATCTGGGTGTTTAAGCTATCATTTCTTCCTTCCAACTCCTGCACTATTTGATTGAGGCCCGCATTTCTATCTTCTAAGTTTCGAACTTGGTTGTTGAGGTGTTGAAACATCTGGATACGCATACGTTCACGTTCGAGACCAGTTGGGTTAGCCATATAACCACGCCCCCGAACCTGTGATCCTGCACAACCGATTGAGGATCTATAACAACGTTGGAAGATGTGGTTTCTCTCCTCATTTGGAATTGGGCCCCCCCGCTCAGCTTCCATGTTGTCCACTTGGGAACGTGCCTGAATCTATATACAAAAAGAAAAGTCACATGTAATTTGCAAATATTTATTTAATTGGGGATTATTTGAAGTGTTACTCACATGTATAGCTTCTGCCAGCTTGTTTGCCCAGTTACCGTTCTCCAACAAATGGCTTGCCTCCCACAGTTGTATGTCATCGGCTTCTTCTCCGATCTCTGGGTCTCGCTACATAAAATACAAGTAAACTTCAACATATCGGTATACATATTGTTTGCAACGCAAAGTAAAAGCGTGATTTATTTTTCATACCTTCTCGTAACTAAGTTGGGCATAGGGTTTGGAGCCAAGCAAGTGACACGCCTTTTGCTAATAAGGCATAACTTGGATGTCATGCACATTGAGAAAAACATTTGTGATAGCATATTGGGGACATTGCTTAATATGGATGGTAAAACAAAATATAGTCTACAAGCTCGTTTTGATATGCAGGAAATGGGTATACGGCCAAAGCAACATCCGGTGGGTATGAAAGGGAAGTATGATTGTCTATCAGCATCATATACTTTGCAAAAAGATCAGAAGACCACCTTGTGCAAGTTTTTGGCGGATGTGAAGATGCCCGATGGTTATGCCTCATACATCAAGAGAAGTGTGGACATAACAACACGTAAGGTATCAGGTCTAAAAACTCATGACTGCCATATTATATTTCAGAAGCTCCTTCCTATTGCAATATGTGACATACTGCCTGAAAAGGTTGTTGAACCTTTAATTGAGTTTAGCAGATTCTTTTCTGGAATTTGTTCTAAAGAATTGACGGAACCAGATTTGGATAAGATGGTTGAACAATTTCATGAAACAATTTGTAAGCTTGAGATGTTGCTTCCTCCCACTTTCTTTGATATCATGGTACATCTTCCAATTCATCTTGGCGAAGAAGCTCGCTTGGGTGGACCTGTTTCTTACAGATGGATGTATCCAATTGAGAGGTACCTTGGTACATTGAAGAGGTATGTACGTAACAAAGCTCACCCGGAGGGTTCTATAGCTGAGGGATATATTATGGAAGAGTGTATGACTTTTTGTAGCCAGTTTTTGGATAACATCAACACCAAGCTTAATAGGCCAGAAAGTCATGAAGCTGCAGCTAGGAATGAACCTTCTCTCGAGTCTAATATATTTATAGAAGTTGATAATTCTAAAAAAGGGTTTAAATGGAGCCAACTTACTATGGTGGAACTACATAACATCAGACATTATATTATTTCTAATGTTGAAGAGGCCGCTCCATGGATAAAGTACGTATAACACTCAACTGTTCTATACTATATATTGGATCATGCTTATTATAGATGGCTAATTTAATTTTGTACCCTTTTTAGTGAGCATTTTGAAGAGCTGAAAAAGATTCATTCTCGTGATGTTGAAAAATGTCATAGAGATGAGTTCGTTTATTGGTTTCAGAAACGAGTAAGTACATGCAAGTTTTTACTTTGTTGAAATATTGAAGAAATATCTGTTCTGAAGTTGGTTTATCGATGACCCCTTTTATACTAATTAATGTGTACAGATTACGACATTACACAAAGAAGGCAAAGTAACCGATTATTTGTATGCATTATCTAGAGGACCTAATCGGCGAGCATGTTTTTTTAGTCGATCATTCATAAATGGCTTCTTCTTTCGAACAGCAGAGGTGGAAAAAGATTTACGGACGCAAAACAATGGTGTTGTTATTCGGCATGGTGATCATGAATAGTATGGAGTAATCAAGAAAATGATTTTTGTTGATTTTGAAAAAAATCAAGAGGTTCTGTTATTTGAATGTGAATGGTTTGATCGGCCTCGTTCCGGTCAGAGCCAAAGCAGAGGCTACAAAATGGATCGATACGGAATGATAGATGTTGACACTACTATTTCTTAATTTAAGTATGAGCCTTACATTCTAGCCACCCAAGCAGAACAAGTTTTTTACGTTAGAAGTGTGAAGCAACCTAAATGGGCTACAGTTGTTAAAGCGAAGCCACAAAACCTTTTTGCCATGCCCCCTAGAGACAGTGAAAATAATGTCACTGAGACGATGGAGGCTGGGACATTATTTGATGATCGACGACTTACTGATATAAATGAGGATATGACCGTGTCAGTACCCTGCGAACCGGATACCCCTTGGAACTGCGAAGAGTGCAAAGGAGCTCCACCTATCTGAGTTGAAGACCTCCGAAGGCCCCACGTGGCACTCGGAACTGGACCTACCTCCCTCCTATGGTTAGTCTCAGTGTCGCCACGTGTATCATAAAACCGGAGCTACATTCCATACATGCGAAAGCTCCGGACTAGATACCTGTGTGGCACCCCCGGACCTAACCCCCGACAGAGGGAAGCTCCGGTACCGACACGTGTACAATAGCACCGGACCTACTCGTCCAAGACGGTAAGCTCCGGAGCTGCCACGCGTCCAACCGACGGACCTTCAACCTCAACAGACAGATTGGTGAACCTTCAACGGCTCGGACCTTCAAGGGACATTAAAGGCTTCAAGACCTGATTATGTGTCATTAATGTTATCTTAATGAGACACGATTGAATGATCCTTAATACCAGTAAGGCCATCATTAAAGGGTGTTATCATGCTATTAAGGAGAATTAAGCACATTAACTGCGTATTAGGCATCAGTAACCGCCAGGGCCACATGTCGGGTCAGGCTAATGATGTAACGGCCAGCCCTTGTACTATAAAAGTACTGGCCGAGTGATACACAGGGAGACTCTTCCAGACCGGCTAGGGGCTCTAGACGCTGACTCAGGCGCTGGAGACTTTTTTGGCCTCTCTCACACACAAGCGCCCACACGCTCAATACAACAACAAAACACACCCGTGGAGTAGGGTATTACGCTCAAGCGGCCCGAACCACGTAAATCCTCGTGTCAAGTCACCATCTTGTTCTGAATTTTTGTGCGTCCCAACCGAACTAAGAAACTCCGCGGGCTACTAACAGTAGTACCAGGAGAATTGCTGGAACCAGACTCCGACAGTTGGCGCGCCAGGTAGAAGCGCTTGAGATTCAAAGATGGTGAATTCTGCTGCTGGATCTTCCAACAGTAACCACACTGAGCAACCTGCTAGAGGCAATCCCTCCAACATGCAGCAGCCAGCAGGTGACGTAGCCCCAACAAGAGTCATGCCACCACCACCGCCATCCGCACCGGTGAATCAACCCGGACAGCGAGATGGGGCGTCTGCATCGATCACTGCATCGGCGAACAACAACCCCGAACACACATTTAATGTTGTGCGTGCTCTTCTCCAACGTCCACCGCCTCTAGGGGCACCCCGGGTGCAATGGAGCAGCGGAGAGCTGATGTGGATCATATTGTTGCAGCAGCAGCCGATCGCATCAGTAATCAAGGTCCTCCCCCTCGAGGCGGGCCCCTTCACAGCATCAGACCTTGTTGGGTAGGCTCGGCCCGCAAGCTTCACAGCACAGGAGGCGTGCCATGTTTCAACAGGCGACATCGCTGCCTTCCGGGGCGCGACGTACTCACACGGTAACAAGGCTTTCGACTCACGACCTCCAGGCGGAGCTTGATCGTCATTACCGGCAACAGGACGACCGCGTCCACATCAAGCGTGCTCGCGAGAGGCGAGAGGCTCGGGACAGTCCTGCTCCTGAGGGAGTAGGAGGAGGATGTTCTGCCTTGGCCATGCACCTACGCATGGTCAGATGGCCCCATAAGTTCCGGCCTCACCTGCCAGAGAAATTTGACGGGACTATTAACCCCGTTGAATTTCTCCAAATCTACTCCACCGATATCCTTGCGGCTGGGGGAATTGAGGCCGTGATGGCCAATTATTTCCCTGTGGCTTTGACTAGGACAACCAGGTCTTGGTTCATGAGCCTTCCGCCTGACTCCATCAACAGTTGGGCTGAGTTGTGCCAACAGTTCACCGCCAATTTCGGGAGCTCATACACTCGACCAGGCATAGAACTGGATCTTTTTGCTATCAAGCAAAAAGGGGGAGAGTCCTTGCGATATTTCATCCAGAGGTTCTCCCAGGTACGAAATACCATTTCTTCTATCTCAAGCGCTTCTGTTATTGTAGCATTCAGGCAGGGCGTTCGAGATAATAAGATGCTTGAGAAGCTGGCGACCAAGGAAGTCACAAGTGTCACGGAACTCTTCAGCTTGGCAGACAAGTGAGCCAAGGCTGCGGAGGCCCGTGAAATGCACTCCCAACCACCTCTGGAGGCCAACAAAAAATCCTCCAAGGGTGAAGCCACTATCTCCGGGAGTGGCAAGAAGAAGAAAAAGTCCAACGACAAGAAGAAGCCGTCGGTCGCCACACCTACTGCCGCTGCTGTCGCAGCTCCGGGTGGCCGGGGGCCACACCCCGAGAAACGACCTCGACTGTTGTCTGAAGATGGTGGCAGTTCCAAGATGTGGTGTCCGATACACAAGACGGACAACCACAACCTGGAAAGCTGCCGAGAGGTCCAAAACCTGGTCGAGTGCTACAACAAGCGCTGGGAAGAAGCTCCTTTCTATCAAAGGGAAGGAAAACAAAAAGTCGACGAAGCTCTGGCTGAAGAGGAGTTAGGCTTTCAGGACTCTAAAAAGGTCTTGAAGGTTGTTTACACCTCCGTTGACGACGACTCCGACGTCTCCGACAACGAGGGTCGGAAGACCATGAACACTATCTTTGGTGGTTCGTGGGACATCACTTCCTGCCGTGTACTCAAGACAATGCGGCGGGACATGGCCTCTATAGCTCCCACTGCTAGGGCGGAACCTCATCGGAAGTGGATGGATACTACCATCATTTTTGATGCTTCGGACTGCCCTTAGAACATGATCGGAGCTGTTCAACTTCCGCTGATGGTATCTCCGACCATCAATAACGTCCAGCTCCACCACGTAATGGTGGACGGAGGTTTGGGGTTGAACCTCATAAGCTTCGAAGCCTTCTTCAAGCTTCAGCTCCGACCTTCAGATCTTTGCCCCTCTCGACCTTTCTCCAGAGTAGGTCCGGGGGCCATAACTCCACTTGGTTTCATTACTCTCCCGGTGACCTTCAGAACTCGGGATAATTACAGGACTGGGAAGTTGGTCTTCGACGTGGCACATATCAACTTGCCATTGAACGCCATCTTGGGCAGGCCAACTTTGTACAAATTCATGGTTGCTGCTCATTATGGCTACTTGGTGTTGAAGATGCCAACACCCTCAGCCGTTCTCCGGATCTGCGGAGAACGCACCGCCGGAGTTACTGCTCAGGAAGAACTCCACACGCTTGCTACAGCGCAGGAGGAAGAATCCGGAAAGGAGCAAGCTCCGAAGCCCCCAAGCATTCGTCATTGAGGCTCAACCTCTTCACCTCGTGTGCAACCAAGCAGCGACACCGATATTCTCGTCAAAGTTATCCAAATTGGTTCCGACGCTGCTCAGACCACCCGTATATCGGGAGGTCTAAACGACAAATAGGAACTCGCGCTCATCACTTTCCTCCGGGATAATGTCGACGTGTTTTTCTGGCAACCGTCACAAATGCCTGGGATCCCTAGGGAAGTGATTGAGCACAATCTAAAGATTTAACCTGACGCTCGGCCTGTACATCAGAAGCCTCGAAAGCAATCAGTAGAGCGACAAAACTTCATACATCAAGAAGTGAAGAAGTTGCTCGAAGCTGGATTCATCTGGGAAGTATTCCACCCAAAATGGCTGGCAAATCCAGTCGTTGTACCTAAGGCCGGCGGGAAGCTTCGGATGTGTATCGACTACACAACACTAAATAAGGCATGCCCAAAGGATCCATTTCCACTACCTAGAATAGATCAGATAGTGGATTCCACCTCTGGGTGTGAATTACTATGTTTCCTAGACGCATATTCTGGGTATCATCAAATCAGTATGTCTAGGGAAGATGAAGAGCATACCACCTTCATCACAGTATATGGGTTATACTGTTACACTGCCATGCCATTCGGTCTCAAAAATGCTGCTTCAACGTTTGTGCGAGCTATGTACAAAACTTTTGGAGAGCTCATTAGAGATGTAGTGGAAGTGTACATCGATGACATCGTCGTCAAGATCAAGAACAAGGAGTCATTTCTTGACACCTTGCAAGCTGTCTTCAACAAGTTGCGAATCATACGCACAAAGCTGAACCCAAACAAGTGTGTCTTTGGGGTTAGCTCCAGAAACCTTCCTGGATTCTTGGTGAACCACCGAGGAATAGAGGCAAATCCGGCGAAGATTAAATCTATTGAAGACATGCGGCCACCAGCTCGCATCAAGGATGTCCAGAAGTTGACTGGGTGTCTAGCTGCCCTCAGCCGGTTCATCTCAAGACTGGCGGAACGGACGCTACCCTTCTTCAAATTATTGAGGAAGTCTGGACCATTCCAATGGTCTGAAGAAGCAGAAAAGCCATTCCAAGAGCTGAAGCAACTCCTCACCACTCTACCAACTTTGGTAGCTCCGAACCCTGGTGAGCCACTTCTGCTTTACATTTTAGCAACTGACGAAGTTGTCAGCATGTTTCTGGTTGCGAAAAGACCAGAACCATCTCCAGTTTAGGAATCCAGACCCCTCCGGGAAGGTCCAGAGCTACCTGAAGGCGAGTCTGGGTCCCAGTCCCCAGACCCGGATCCTCGAGGTGAGATGTCAGAGGAACAACTTCCTTCAAATGAAGGGGTTACTATTGCTAAACAAAGAGATCTGAATCCATCTGGGAGGGTCCGGGTCACTTCAGAAGAAGCTCCAAGTTATTCTAGCAAGAACCAGGAGGTGCCCGAAGAAGGTCCGGACCCCTCCGGGAGGGTCCGGGTTGATGAGGAGGAAGCTCCGGGCCCCTCCGGGAGGGTCTGGACAGTCCAACGCCCAGTGTACTTCATCAGTGAGGTACTCCATGATGCCAAGACTCGGTACCTAGAGGTGCATAAGCTGCTCTACGCAGTTCTTATCGTTTCTAGGAAGCTTCATCACTACTTCCAAGCTCACAAGATTTTGGTGGTAACCTCTTATCCATTGCGTGCAATCTTGCATAAACCCAACTCTACTGGGAACATTGCAAAGTGGGTAACAGAATTGGCGGAGTTCGATCTTGAATTCGTCCCAAGACAAGCGATCAAGAGTCAAGCATTGGCAGACTCTGTGGCGGAATAGACCCCCTCTCCATCAAATCCTTGGGGCCGTAGTGAGCAGAAGTCGGAACCCAAGATTCTGGTCTTCACTGAGCCTCACTGGACTCTCTACTTCGACGGCTTCGTGCAAAAGCAGGGGGCCGGAGCTGGAATCCTTCTCCTTGCTCCGACCGGGGAGAAGGTCAAATACATGGTTCACCTTGACTTCAAGGCGACCAAGAACATGGCAGAGTATGAAGCACTAATCTATGGGCTCAAGGTGGCACTATCATATGGTGTCAAGCAGCTGTTGGTAATGGGTGATTCGCAACTCATTATAAAACAAGTTAAAGGTGAATGCTGCTGCAACAACCCTCAATTAGCTGCATATCTACTTGAAGTCCAGAAGCTTCAGAAGGATTTTGAAGTCTTAGATCTTTGCCATGTCCAGCGTCTCAACAACGCTGAAGCTGACGAACTCTCTACGAAAGCTTCAACCGGAGCTCTGGTTCCCGATGGAACCTTCATCCGGAGATTTTCAAGACCAACAGCTTAGCCTGCCGAACTGAGCGAAGGGGGCAAGACCAGCACCTCAAAGCTGACGGTGCCGATGGCCCTGTTACCATGACGTCCATCAAGGGTCGTAGGTGCTGCAGGAAGCTTCGAGCAACCCAACACGCAAGACTCAGAAGCTCAAGTTAGCTCTGATGCATGGATCCCGGAGATCCGGAGCTACTTGAAAGACAACATCCTTCATGAAGACAATGTATCTGCTGACTGGATAGTCAGATTGGCTAAAAGATACACACTGGTAGAATAGGATCTCTACGAGTGTGGTGCCAACGGCGTCCTAATGCGGTGCATTACAAGGGAAGAAGGCCGCGAGCTCCTCGCGGAAATCCACGGAGGCGAGTGTGGGAACCATGCGTCTTCCCGCACGTTGGTCGGTAAAGCCTTCCGGCATGGTTTTTACTAGCCTACAGCACTCCAGGATGCAACCGAGCTAGTGAAAAAATGTGAAACATGCCAGTTCCATGCGAAGCAAATTCACACACCAGCTCAACCTCTACAAATGATACCTCCGACATGGCCATTCGCTGTGTGGTGTATGGATATTTTGGGACCTTTCCCAAAAGCCGTTGGAGGTTACAAGTTCCTGTATGTCGCCATCGACAAGTTCACTAAGTGGTCGGAAGCAACTCCAGTTGTGACAATAAACAAGCAATCGACTATCAATTTCTTGCAGTCCATAGTATGCAGATTTGGAGTCCCAAACAAGATCATAACTAATAATGGGACCCAATTCACAAGTTTTGCATTCCAAGGATATTGAGAAGACCTCGACATTCAAGTGAGCTTCGCTTCCGTAGCTCACCCGGCAAGCAATGGCCAAGCTGAGAGAGCAAATGCAGAAATCCTAAAAGGACTCAAGACGCACACATATGAGCACCTGAAAAAACATGGAGCCAACTGGATTGAAGAGCTTCCGCCCACCTTGTGGGCAAACAGGACAACTCCAAATCGGTCAATTGGAGAGACACCCTTCTTCTTGGTGTACGGAGCTGAAGCAGTCCTTCCTCCGGAAATCACCTTGGGGTCACTCTAGGTTCGGACCTTCAACGAAGCCACGCAAGACCAGCTCCGGCGTGAAGACCTTGACCTCGTTGAAGAGGGAAGGTGCCGAGCAGACGTTCGAAATGCACGGTACTGCCAAGCGCTCCGGCACTATCACCAAAGGCATGTGCATAACCGACAGCTCGAGGAAGGTGATCTGGTGCTACGAAGAATACAAACTCAAGAAGGGTTAAACAAACTTTCCCCCAGCTGGGAAGGACCCTTTCGAGTGATCAAAGTATCTCGTCCCGGATGCGTTCGCTTGGCAATTGAGAATGGGACACCGCTCCCTAATCCTTAGAACATTGAGCACCTCCGTAAGTTCTACACTTAATATCACGGAGGTGAGTTTGTAATTACATATGATGTATGTTATAGCGTCATTGTACAGAGTCGGGTAGCTCCTCCGGAAGGACAGCCAGACCTTTCCCAGAATGTCCGCAAAGTTCATGCAACACTTGACACAGTCTCAGAACTAAAAGTGTAGTTAGTTACCCTGGTTCAAACAAGAAATGCAACACACTTAGCCTGGTTTTGTACCCTAAGAGTGTACTTGTCTCCCCTGTACCCCGGACCTATAATGAAAGACATCATTATGTGAAAACAGACTCCACGTGCATTTATTTTGTACATGCTCATTCTTTTTTATTTTTCTCTTTCTTGTCTATAACAAAATTGTGCAACTCTCAAGAAACGTTAGCTTGAACAATTCATATATAATTCAAGTTGCATTGTTAATTCTTTCAGGTCTTAACATTATTGAATGACCTACCCACCTGAACGCCAAGCCAATCTAGGTCCAGAGTGTGCTATCGACTTAGCCTGGTCCTGCACCATAAGTACGCCACTCTACCTACACCCGACAGGCCTGAGTAAGGTGAGTCCAGAAAACGATCGAACCTAGAGAAAATAAGCAAATGCACTTGATTGTATATAGAATTGCAGTCGACCTAAAAATTTCTTTCGGGAATAGTAAGCCGCAAACGAGTTATAGATAAGAAATGGATTTTACTGTTTTCCTTGACTTCAGTGTGCAGGAAAAATAAAAATCTCATGATGATGGTGGATGATGCCGGAGCCATCAAAGCTTCAACATCCCCTAAGGTGGCCCGCCGTCGATGTTTTAAACATTGATAGTAGGCGTCCCCAGAGCTATCAAGTTCTGACAAATCCAGGGAGCCAACCGTCAACGTGAAGAAAATATGGTAGAAGGACACCCCAATGGGGTCTACTGTCGACGCTCTACGTGTTGACAATACTCGCTGCCGGAGCTACTAAGCTCCGACAATCCCAGAGGGTCAACTGTCAACGCTCCACGTGTTGACAATGGTCGCTGCCGGAGCTACTAAGCTCCGACAACCTCAGGGGGCCCCTGCTGTCGATGACTTCAGACCAATACTCTACAAGTTCGAGCACTCAAGTCTTCAACAAAATGCTACATCCTTTTGATACATGTTCGCAATCAAATTGTGTACATCTACCAGGGGGCCAAGTGAGACAAAGGTTGAAGACAAAAAATGAAATTCATAAATTTCTTGGATTTCATTCATCTAAAGACAAGAGATTACAAATTTGAGGAAAAGAAGAGAAGATACAAATGGGAGCTACAAGGAGAAAGTCCTAAATTCTTCGGAAGAATGAGGCAACCTTCTGGGCAATCTCCGACACGTTGGTCTTGGTGGCATCTCCCTCTCTGGCGATGGGACCTTCAAGCACTGGGTCTAGTGGGAAATGAGGATCCTGACTTGTGTAGCACGTCAGCATGTATTCTGCGACGTTCTGCACAAGGGATTTTCCTTCAGTTTCCAACTGATCCGCAATGACATCGCCCATCTTGTTGAGTTTGTTTCCACCCGAGCTCAGCGCCTTCAACGCATGGTCTGGCTCCGGATCGTCCGGATGCACGGGACTAAAGCCCAGCGGCATCAGCGCGTCATTGGCTTTGCCAAAGACGTCCCATACTTGTTGGGACTCTGCAACCCTTGAGCCTCGAATCTCTTCCAAGGACCTCTTGGCCGCCGCAAGCTCCAAACTCTCTCGGGTAAGGCACTCGACCTCTTTGGCGTGCTGCTGAATCCTTTCAACAACATGCTTTTCAAGGTCACCAAGATCCTTCTCTCGGACGTGGATTCGGTTCCGGTGATCAACCAGGTCTTTCTCCCGGCCTCGCACCTTCTTCTCCCTGGAAGTGACTTCGGCCTCCCTTTTGGTAAGGTCTTGTCCCCGCTGCGAGGCCTTCTCCTCCTCACTCTTGCAGCGCTGCTCCAGCTTTTGGGTGCGCTGTGCAAGGCTCTTGTCACCCAGAGCCAGCCTTTGGGCAAGCTCCTCCTCCCTCTTCACGAGGTCATCCCTCAGCTCCAAGAGTTTTTGCTCTTCATCTTTGAGCTTTGTCTCTTGCTCCTCAAGAGCCTCCCGACGATTGATGAGGCTTTCGTGGATGGTACTGAGCTTCTCCTGGTGATAATTCGCTGCTTCATTAGCAGCCATGACTTGTTCGTGTATAGCCCGGGACTGGTTGTCGAGGGATCGCACCATGTTTTCCCTCTAATCCAGCAACTGGCACCATAACTCCATCTGGGCCTTCTCCCTCTTGACCCACTCTTTGTCGTCGACCAACCTTGTTTGCGCCAGCTTGGTCTCGAATTGGAGCTGGTTGCGCCACCTCCTAAGGGTTTGGCGCTCCTCCTCGAGGGCCTTGCTGTCATGATAAAAGGCAAGCCGGACCTGACGAAGGCTGGAGCATGTGTTGTCGATGGATAACGACAGGGGATTGGCTTCGGACCTACCGGGGTCCTCTCCACTGACTCCAGTGGGTTCTCCATAACAAAAATTGGGTCCCACTCTACAAGAGTGGTCCCCTGAGCTTCCGTGGCACTAGGGACGCCCTCCGGGAGTGCCTCAGTCGTCGCCGAGGAAGGTCTGACAACGGGAGCTTCTACCTTCGGAGTCAGCTCCGAAGGCCCCGCCGTCAGGTCATCAGCAACTGGTCCCTCAGGCAGAGGACCAGTTGCCTCGTCTTGGCACCCTGGCTCAAGCACAAGTACCTCTGGAACTACCACCTCCGGGGTAGGCATTGAAGACTCAACCAGAGCTGAGGCCACCTCCGGCTCCAGCGCTGGTGCCTCCTCCACTGCCGGTTCAGGCGCCGGTGCTTCGACCTCCACCGGTTTGGGTGGTGGCACCTCCACGACAACCAGCTCAGGCGCCGGAACTTCATGAACCACCGGCTCCGCCGCCGATACTTCAATAACATCCAACCCTAAGGCCAGAACTGTAGCTACCTCCAGCTCTGAGGCTGGAGCGTCCGTCATCACAACATCCAAAACTGGAGCTTCAACCTCCGGAGCTGGTGCCGCTGGTACATCTTCATTCTCGTGGTCCAGCGCTACCACGAGAGCATCGAGAGATGAGTCGAGGTCAAGAACCACGACAGCTGGTGTCGGAGCTGTCGCGACCTCAGCCACCACCTGGGGCGGCGCTGGAATTGGAGCCGGAGCCTCTGCCCCATCATTCACTGTCACAGGAACGAGAGCTTCAGCCCCTTTTTTGGATACCCTGTGGATGAAGAATGAAGAAACTCAAAATATGGTTACAAAAAAAATCAACTGAGGTAAAAAAGCAAATTTACCTTGGGAGGCTTCCGCTCCAGCTAGCGCGAAACCTCTTCGCCGGACGCTCAGAGCCGGACCCAGTCACAACTGGGGTAGTAGCTCCAGAAGGCTCTTCAGAGCTTACTGCCGCCGTCAGCGATGTCTTGGTTGGGGCCTTCCTCGACTGAGAAGGACCCTCGGACCTAGAGCCCTTAGCTGGCTTCGGCGCCGGAGTCACCTGGGCGAAGCTGACGTACCGGGGAGACGCTGATGCTGGAGTTGTCATCGCTGTCGAAGACCTCCCCCGCCGGGGAGAAGGAGCTGTTGAGGAAGAAGCAGGTCTGAGAGCTCCCGTCAGAGTGCTTCAACTTCCTCTTTCGTCTGGAGGGCTCCGCCAACTCTTTGCCCTTGCCCATGACTTCAGCTCTTGGTCTCGGGGCAGAAGCAGGGCCATCCTCGGAAGCTAAGGGAATCACCAATCTGGTGGTCAGATGCCTCTCTACCTCACCGAGGTCATCAAGCACCGGCATCTTCCTCCGGAGCTCCCTGCTAAACTGCGCCTCCATGTTCAAAGGGTGGTAAGCCGCCGACAGAGTTAAGTCATCGCCCTCGACATCGATGCCATGCTAGAACTTCTTAAGATGAAGCTCCAAAGCAGATCTATACAAATTGGACTTCATACCGGTTTCAATTCGATCATCGTCCATCACGCTATTGAGGGCCCAGGCGAGCTTCTCCCTCTTCTTCAGTGGAGCCCATCTGTTGACCAGGAAGTTGCAGAAGACTGTCTAGGGGTTCACCCCTCCTTCCACACATTGGCGGATCCTGGTCAAGGCAGGGTTGAAGGCCTCTGACAACACCGGAACCTCACTCCAGGTGTTAGTGTCAACATTGGGAAGACCTTCGGGCAGCTCCAGCTTCTCGTGCTCCTCTGCCGTGACGACAATCCAATCCTTCTTCCAGTCGTCCCACTTGCTGAAAGGAAACAACCTCAAGTACTTGTAGGGGCATTTCTTGCGCTTCACAAAATAGTAGAAGCCAAGATACTCGTTACTCTTGCCGGTGGTGTGGATGGTGAAGAAGGTACGGAAAAGCTCGACGCAGGGGGGAATACCCACCCACATCTCGCAGAAGTGGATAAATGTTGACATAAGAAGAATAGAATTGGGGCCAAGGTGGTACAACTACAAACCATAGAAGTCTAACAACATCAAGAGGAAAGTTGAGAAAGGTGAGATCAGTCCCACCATGGCGTACGTAGAAAAATACACCATGTCACCGCCGCGTTTCTTCTTGAACGGGAGCTCGCCGGCGCGGACCAGGTGGTTGAAGGAGTCGCTGGACCACCCCATGTAAGTCCGGACCTTCTTCAAATCATCATCGGTCGTGAGACGACTCTTGCGGAGACCCAACTCCATCGCAGCACGGCGGGCGAGAGAGACAAAGCAAGCAAAAGTTTGGAGGATTCAAGCGCAAGTTCAAATGAAGGCGTAAGTAATCCTCAAACCGTGCGTGCTTTCCTTCTTAAGAAAGCCCCCACAACACTTGGATGGAAACCGCAGAAGGGCCAAGGATACAGTTCAAAAATTTCACCCTGCCAATGACAAGGGGGCCCGGGGCCACCCAGACGATCAAGTCGAGATCCTTACATCAGGAACACAGTTGTCATGATGAGAGGTAGGGAAACCAAGGGTGGCGGCCTGACAGGGCGCGTGGAACCGATACAGTTTTCGTATTGGGAACCGGTGACCTTCAATTGCGTGAGATCCGCACGCGCAGTTCTCACCTGCCACGTCTTGAAGATGCCACACAACGATGGTTTAACTGCGAACCTCCACCTCAACGGCACGTCCAAAAACCCTTGAAGACACAACGCATAAATCAAAAGATGGACCCACCTCCGGCTGAATGACTTAACCCAAAAGGTCACTCCCAGAGGTGGGCCCAGGGGCCCACTTTCGGTACCCTGCGGACCGGATACCTCTTGGAACTGTGAAGAGTGCAAAGGAACTCCACCTATCTGAGTTGAAGACCTCCGAAGGCCCCACGTGGCACTCAGAACCGGACCTGCCTCCCTCCTATGGTTAGTCCCAGTGCCGCCATGTGTATCATAAAATCGGAGCTACATTCCATACATGGGAAAGCTCCGGACTAGATACCTATGTGGCACCCCCGGACCTAACTCTCGACAGAGGGAAGCTTCGGTACCGACATGTGTACAACAGCACTGGACCTACTCATTCAAGACGGTAAGCTCCGGAGCTGCGATGCGTCCAACCGCCGGACCTTCAACCTCAATAGACAGATTGGTGAACCTTCAACGGCTCGGACCTTCAAGGGACATTAAAGGCTTCAAGACCTGATTATGTGCCATTAATGCTATCTTAATGACACACAATCGAATGACCCTTAATACCAGTAATGCCATCATTAAAGGGCGTTATCATGTTATTAAGGGGAATTAAGCACATTAATTGCGTATTAGGCATCAATAACTGCCAGAGCCACATATCGGGCCAGACTAATGATGTAACGGCCAACCCTTGTACTATAAAAGGACTGGTCGAGCGATACACAGGGAGACTCTTCCAGACCGGCTAGGGGCTCTGGATGCTGACTCAGGCGCTGGAGACTTTTTTGGCCTCTCTCACACACAAGCGCCCAGACGCTCAATACAACAACAAAACACACCCATGGAGTAGGGTATTACGCTCAGGCGACCCGAACCACATAAATCCTCGTGTCAAGTCACCATCTTGTTTTGAATTTCCTCGCGCCCCAACCGAACTAAGAAACTCCGCGGGCTACTAACAGTAGTACCAGGAGAATTGCCGGAACCAGACTCCGATAGACCGCATGGGATAGGAATGACATTGACAGAGCAACCGGTGATGCTTCCACTCTTTCAAATGAAGATGACGACGACGACGACGACGACGATGATTATACATATATCAATGATGGTATTGTACCTCCAATATTGGGGGAGGACAATGAAGATGATGATTTTTTTATATAGGTACTGTGTGAGCTAGCTGTACGTGAACTATGTAATGCAACGTTTGTGTTCTGTGGAAATAGATCTTAACGCCACCAACTGGTATTTCGTTGCAACAGATCCTAATATAACGATTGTGTTTCGTGGTGATAGATCCTATCGCCACGAACTTGTGAATCGTGGCATAAGTTCCTAATGCAACGTTTGTGTTTCATGGCAATAGATCCTAACGCCACGAACTGGTGAATCGTGGCAAAAGTTCCTAATGCAACGATTGTGTTCCGCGGCGGTAGATGCTAACACCACGAACTATTGAATCCTGGCAACATATCCTAATGCAATGACCGCGTTCCATGGCGATAGATGCTAATGCCACGAACTAGTGAATCGTGGCAACAGATTCTAATGCAACGATTGGGTTCCGTGGCGATAGATGCTAACGCCACGAACTATGGAATCGTAGCAACAGATCCTAATGCAACGATCGGATTCCGTAGCGATAAATGCTAATGCCACGAACTAGTGAATCGTGGCAACAGATTCTAATGCAATGATCGAGTTCCATGGCGATAGATGCTAATGCCACGAACTAGTGAATCGTGACAACAAATTTGTGGCGATAGATCCTAATGCCATGAACTAGTGAATCGTGGCAACAGATCCTAGTGCAATGATCGTGTTCCGTGGCGATAGATGCTAATGCCACGAACTAGTGAATCGTGGCAACAGATTCGTGGCGATAGATCCTAATGCCACGAACTAGTGAATCGTGGCAACAGATCCTAGTGCAATAATCGTGTTCTGTGACGATAGATGCTAATGCCACGAACTAGTGAATCATGGCAACAGATTCGTGGCGATAGATCCTAATGCCACAAACTAGTGAATCGTGACAACAGATCCTAATGCAACGATTGTGTTCCATGGCGATAGATACTAATGCTATGAACTAGTGAATCGTGGCAACAGATTCATGACGATAGATCCTAATACCACGAACATGTGAATCGTGACAACAGATCCTAATGCAACGATCGTGTTCCGTAGCGATAGATGCTAATGCCACGAACTAGTGAATCGTGGCAACAAATTCGTGGCGATAGATCCTAATGCCACGAACTAGTGAATTGTGTCAACAGATCCTAATGCAACGATCGTGTTCCGTGGCGATAGATGCTAATGCCATGAACTAGTGCAACAAATCAAATTTACTGCAACAATTTAGTATTCGTTGCAGTACAATCGTTGCAACAGAGCAGAATCCTTGTAGTGCCAGAAGCACTGGTCAATAGTGGAATTCCAAAGGGTAGGGAAATTATTAGGAGAATTAGAGGACTACCAATGCTAACGTGGCAGGAGGCGGTGAAGCGAGACTTGAAGGAGTAAAATATAACTAGAGATCTGGCTCATGATAGACTGCATGGAAATTAGCAATTCACGTGCCAGAATCGTAGTTTATGTGTATTTTGTCACTCTTATTTTCTTTTTTATTACTTTATTTTTTTTACAAATGAAACTCAGAATCTTAGTTTATTTGTATATTATTATTCTCACTTTATTTTCTACTATTTTTTCAGAAAATAAAAAATTGTTTGGTTTCACTTTTAGCTAACCTCAACTTGCTTAAGACAGATTTTGTTGTTATTATTGTATGAAACAGGTCCTAAGAAAACAAAATAGTTGATAGGCTTGGCAAGGGCTATCAACAGATAGCTCTCTCAAATTGTTTGCACAAGGGCCACGCTGCAATTTAGCTAAACTTTTTAACAAGGCATCGAGGATCAAACATTTAAAATCACATGTATGAAATCAATCTTTTATAAGGGTGATCACCTCAATTTGTAATTGCATGGAAAAGGAATATGCAAGACATGATTTGTCAGAAAAAAGTTCATTAGCTCACCTTTTCGTTTTTCATTCGCTGAATCTGTAACTGGGACAGTCTGGTTATAAGCGTGTCTGGCTCACAGAATTAGAGTCTCCAAGATTTGAGTTCTAGATATCCATTAAGTCCAGGAATCATGAATTCAGGATCCAGGATTTTCTGAACCAAACAGGTGCTTGAAGAATGCAGGATTTGCTATTTTGGTTGATGGATCAGGTTGAGTTGGGCCACACAGCACAAAAAAGTTGCAACTTAATCTTGAGGGAAAGGGAAACCAAAACCTCACATCTGCTTTGAACTATACATCTATTTAATTTGGCTGAAGGAACTGGAACAAATACTTCTCAGATGTGCTAACCTATTTGTTCATCTGAGAATTTTTTTTTTCAACAACAAAAGGTTAGTAAACATGAAAACATGCCTAAATGTTCTATCGTAATAGAAGAATCATAGCAGCTTCTTCCTCTCAAAGAAATTCTTCAAGTGCCACAACTGCAACCCTGCCACTGATAAGCAGATGGCAAGTGAGAAGAAACCGAGCCAAGCCATTCTTGAGTTTGTTCGTCTGTTCAAATCCTGCATTTCTTCTTCCCTGAACAAATGAGGGGTCAGTAATATGTTTTACCAGATGTGCTGAATTTCATTGGAAAAGGTAGTAGTTTTTTTTTGGTATTTTACAGGTATACCTTTCACGAAGATAAAACATTTCTTCATGAATAGAACTGATAGTATCCTCCAGATTCTTGAGCTCTAGCTGCATAATCTGCATCAAATCATGTACAATATTAAAAAAACATTATTCACAGATTGAAACTAGTATTGTAACATATTCAGCCAGTGCTTAAGCACTATATTTGCAACCGTGGTAGTGATTTGAATACATAAGCTTTGTGCATCTTCAGCATGAGAATAAAAGAAAACAAATCCTGTCATTGTGACATCTAAAGTACAGAGGCGTCTCCTGCTGTTTTTGCACTGGTGCAGCAGCGCACGGACGCACGGTAACACAGTAATCTGATGCGTCGATCTACTCTCTGTACCAATATCAGTATCAAGTTTTGTCACAAACATGCAACCAAATTTGTGACACGTTAAGCTAGATCAAACTAGAACATACATCTTCAGTTCAGTCCTTTTGAACAAAATCTGACTCCTACGAGCATGCCCCAAATGTCACAGTATGTAATGAGTTGCCCACAACAGGTGTTGCAGCGTAACAGATCCACTGATCCCACGTGATGACTGATGAGGATCTTGTTGCTTTCAAACTTGCACTGCTCTACTGAACTTCAGGTGTAGTGTATGGAATAAGTGACTCAGTTTTCTTCTCTAGCTATCAATCCTAGCACCCTAGTTGTTCACAAAACTACATGCATGTGGGTGGTCAATTAAGCGAACAGATAATTAAAACTAAAAGAAACGGAAAAGGAAGGTTGGATTAACAAAAAAAGCAGCACTCACATCGACCTGGCCCTTCTTGGCAACGGTGTCCCAGTCCTTGGCGGAGACGCCGCTGCGCCAGTCGAACTCGAAGGCGATAGTGGCGGGCGGTCGGTGGTCGGGCGCCCAGAAGCAGGCGAGGTAGTCGCCGGCCTCGGAGGCCGTGAAGGCGAAGTTGCCCGACTGCACGTTCTCCGAGTAGTGCAGGCTGTTGCCGTAGGGCGAGGTGACCCGCAGCGAGATGCGGTGGGTTTCCGGGAGCTGCTGCTGCTGGTGCGACGAGGAGGAAGAGGAGGAGGAGAGGGAGCCGTCAACGGAGGCCACGATGTGGTACTTGCCGACGGCCATGGCGCCGACCTTGATGTCGTCGGAGATGCACTTGGTGTGGCCCGAATGCAGGTCGAACCGGAGGGCACCGGCGGACAACGTGGCGGACAGAAGGAGCAGGAGAGGCAGCAGCGATCCGGCGGCACGCGTGGCCATGGCGGGGAGATCGCAGACGCGCCTCGGTGGAAGGAGGCGGCGGGGCAACAGACTTTTTCCTTCAAAACCCCCTATGCTTTCTGTTCTTTTTATAGTTTTCTTTGGACCAATTCGATTTCGTTATCCATAAATCAATGAGAAATCCTAAATTTCAGGTGCCTGAAATCTTCGACCATTAAATCTGTTTTAAGATTCGTGCAGGCTTCTTAACCCTAATCCCTATTTCTTCTTTTACAGCCATCGACTCTCTCCCGTGCTCCCTATTCCAGATCCGGCGGCAGCTGCGGAGGCCGAGCCCTGGCGGCGCGGCCACTCGCCGGCGACTAGGATCCCTCCGGCTCGACGGTGCGGCTCGATGGCAGTTGACAGGTGCGGCTCGATGGAACGGAACGGCGTGGCGCGGCTGAGGCACAGCCGCACGGCGGCGATGCCGGCGGCACGGCGGGGACGCCGACAGCACGGCGGAGGCGGCGCCGCCGGATCCGTGAGTTATTTTTTTATTTTGTTTATTGTTAATCTTTAATTTGTTGATTATAATTGTTAATCTGTGTTTTGTAGGATTATGTTAATTGTAAAATAAGCAAACAAAAAAATTGTAATTGATTAACCTATAGAATGAAGGATTAATTACAAAATTAATGGTTAATAATTGTAATTAGGTGCTAATCAACCGTTGCCTGAAATTTTCAGTGATTTCAGGCGTCTGACGTATAGACTATCCCTAAATCAATAGGTATATAAGTGTTATTTGTAAGGCTAATAATTTAGGCCTACATTTGCAACTCTTTCCAATTTTTTTGTACTTCCCTTGGTTCAAAATATTTGTCACTGGCTAGTTCATTATTGAACAAACTAGTGACAAATATTTCGAATCAAAAGGGAGTAATATCCTTACACGCAAGAGGTAATTCAACTAATGTGAAAACTATGTCATGAATCAAGTTCAATGTCGATGCTTATCTGAATGTAAAATAAGCTAAGTATCTTAACCATTTGATAACGGGTGGCTTATAAGTTACTCCTCCGTTCTATTTTGGTTTATGCTAGTTAAGGAAAAAAAATTCATTTTACGCTCTCCAACTATGACATAAGTCCACGTTGTTGGTTTGATCTCGGTTCACCTGAGATAAAAGCAAGAAAAGAGAATGAGAAAAAGGAAATGTAACACCTAAAATTTTTGAAAAGAAAAAAAAATGTGTGTAAAATAAATTTTTGAAGAGCTACACAACAATTTCCTTTGGAAATAAAATCCATATAAGGCAATTGCATCATGTTTGGTTGATTGTGTAAAAATTTTGAAATTCTAATTCAATAGAAATTCGGTTTAAAAATTTAAATCATAAAAGAAAAGAGAAATAAAACAGAAAAGAAAAATAAAAAGAAAAAGAAAAAGGAAAACCCACCTTGGGCCGCAATTCCTTCCCGACCCATCTCTCTGCGCTGGCCCGCTCCACCCACGCCACGCCCCCCCTTCTTTCTCTCTCTCTGCCACCCCGGCCCCGCGCGTCAGCCGCTCTCCCCCGCGCCCCTCTCTTCTCCCCCCTCGCTGCCAGCCGGCCCCGCCTGTCAGGTCCTTCGTCCCCGCCGCTTCGCCCGCGCGGTAACGCACACGCCACTCACGCCACCGAGTTTCACCCCCCTTCAATGTCGGCCATTACCCCCAAATCAATCACCCCGTCGTGCCCATGATGACCGCTACCCGTTACTCATCCGATCCCCTATAAAAACCCGACCAATCCCTCCCCAATTCCCTCACCCGACGTCGAAACCCTAGCTCCGCTGAGCTCGGTAATGCCGGTCGTGTTCTCGTCATTCCACCCGATTGCTTGCCTCGAAAACTAGCCTCACACCTTCACCTTGTTCTCAGGATCACGCCATACACCTTCATCGGGAGAAATAGGCTCTGCGTCGCCGACTTCGTCGAGCGCCGAGGAGCTCCGCTGCTGATCGCCATCGCCGACCACCTTCCGACCCTCCTCCGACCGTGCGACGACCCTCAATGAGTTCCCCTAGTCCCCCTCTACCTTTTGCGCAAGTTGGTCGTGTCCCTTAGTGTGTGTAGCGCGTTTTCGGCCGCCGCGCGCACTCGGCACCGTCGCGCGCCGCCGCCCAACCCCGGTCGGGGCGACGTGGCTCATTGCCCGTCGTCCATTTGGTTTCTACGGCCGAGATTAGATCGGGCCATACCCCTTCGGCCTTTAAAATCTGGACCGTCCATTTTAAATCCGACGACCCACATTCAAAACCCCGTGACCGTTGGTATTTTTACAGTAGGACTCCAGGATTAGTATTAAAAACCCCCTAGACTTTTAAATAGTTTACTGATTGGTCAGAAATTTATAAAATTGACCCCGGACTTTCTGGAAATTAGGGAATAATTGTAAAATGAAGTAAAAATCATTTTGAAGCCCCTGAAATATTAGAAAATAGCAAATAAATACTGGAAAATTGTAGAATAACCCCTGGACTTTGTAGAAATATATTTTTAGCCTCTGGAATGGTTCTGTTTTTACATAAAAGCCCCTGATATTTCTAAAAATTAAATAAAAGCCCTTAATTGTTATGAAATAATTATAAAAATAGAATTCAAAATGTTTTAAAGTTATTTTCATTTTTGTATTATTTTAATTAATTCATTTAAGTTGCTGAATTAATCATAAAATGCTTTTTAAGTGAATTTAATTCATAAAAATTGTTTTGCACATAGAGATAATTATTAAAAATAGTGTAAAAATTGTAGGAAACAAATTTTATGTTATAAATTTATTTTAAGCATATTTTGTATGATAAGACTTTCTAGAAAAATAGTAATAAGTTTCAAATAAATATAAAAATGGAATAAAAATTGTTAAAAATATGTTTTACACAATATGTTTCATTTAACTCTAAATTCTCAATAATTGGTATCATGCCTATAATTTAAATTAACCATAAAATCATTTTTGCATAGGAATTTATGTTTATTCGAATTGTTTGCATTCTATGTGTTCTTATTATATGTTATTATTTTATGCATCGTCGAAATTTAGAGTCGGGACCAGAACCAACATTTAATCTTCAAGAGCAACAATTTCTAGTTGACCACCAGGCTCAATTTGGAGGCAAGTTCCTTGACCATCTTGCACCCTTTTTGTTAAGTTTTAGTTAGATGCATGCTAATTTAAAATACGGATCCTATGCTATGTTTCCCTAGTTTTTCCCAATAATTCCTTGTCGCTTGGTTTGAGTGTTTTACTATTAATTAGCTTACGCTTTGCCATGCTTAATTGAAATATGATTTATTTATCTACAAGTTACATTTGCTGTATTATGATACGTGAATGGCAATATTGGAATTTAGTAGATAGGAATCTGATAGGGGGTTTTGTATGGATTGGTGCATGCGTGCACAAGACCTTGGTTTGGGGCTTGACACCTATCGGATTCTAAGGACCGATTTATGGAAGAAGTTGCAAAGCCTTTTAGTATCACCATAAGATTGTATATGGGACAACTTGATTTAGTAATTTGGTATCTCCCGATGTAGCATAGGAAATTGAACGGGCGGGGAATGGGTTCTGCCTTGGGATCCGCATGGCTCAAGAGGGGGCTTCTCCTGGCGGAGGGAAAATAGACTCCAGGTGCCGGAGCGGTGAAACCTTAGAGTACCCATTGCAAGTTGGGAGAACCATCGGAAACACCTCATAGTGATCTCCTGGCCACACACCTACAGAAGTGTGTAATGTGGTTAGCTACCACGGGCATCAGGGAGGTTTACCTTAGTCCACCTGGCAACAGGGGATGAAATCACGAATTGTGGGTAAAGGATGCACACTCTGCAGAGTCTTGTCAAGCTGTCTAGACAACCGTGCTCACGGACACGAGCGGCTTGGAACCAAATTCATAATTAGCACACATGGTTACATAATGGATGGTTTGGGCTTGTTCTTACCTAGTTATTTTGGGATGTTGGTTGAGATTACACCTAGACATAGGTGCTTAACAACATTAAGAGTAGGTTACAACTACTATAGTGCTTTACCTATTATTTGCCTTCTTGTTGTGAACCTCATGTCATAACTTCCCAACTTGTGAGTACTGTTGGTACTAAAACTTGTTAGTTGCATATCCCCCCCAGTCTACGAAGACGAAGAGGCGGAGAACCAGGACTTCTACGGAGATCTCGATGAGATATTCTAGGCTGGTGCTCCCCTGTGCAATGCCTGTGCTTGGAGCCCCTTTTATTTGTTTTTCCGCTGCTTGTGTAATTTTCTTTTATACCTGGAAGGTCATTTATGTAATAAGGTAATGTACTCGAACATGGCATTATTTATGGTATTTTACTTTCATCTACACATGTATGAGTTGAACTGATCCTGGCATACATGTGGAAAGTATCTGGTCATCTTTTAATACCAGGTGTGACAAAGTGGTATCAGAGCCGTGTTGCCCGTAGGACGCAAGCCTAGATAGAAAAGGACGATTTAAGGACTTTAATATTTTCAAATATTATTAATTGTGAAAATTTCTTTGTATTCTTTACCTTGTACTTGTTTCACTTACTCCTTAATCTGTTTTATCACTGACACTCTTTGTTTTCAAAATTTGTAGATGGCCAACGTCAGGAGAACCGCTCGCATGTCCACTGGAGGATACGTTCAAAACTGTGGGATTGCTGCCTGCTGCACCCCCACTCAACGACCCCCGACGTGCAGTGGTGATTTGAACTGATGGAAGAGCTGCAGGACGACTTCGACTTCAAGCTATACTACGTGATGCTGGCTACAGGCACGAGAGACTGTCACTCACCTATCACTCAATCGGGATGCAGCGCCCCTACAAGCTAGAGTGGTCATGCAAGCTGTTCGTCTACTATGGATATGAGCTACTCAAGGTGCACCGTACACCTGCCTCGAGGAGCTATCGTCGTCATGCTGAACAAGATGTCAGTTGGGAGGCCATCACTTTCTGGAGTCACTCCTACCAGTACCAGCTGAGGAACACGGTGCACGCCTACACACCCCAACGCCCAAGCGGTACTAGCAACTTCGTCACCATGTTCATGGAGGGACCCCTGGACCTTCCACAGACTCACCAGGTGGTAGATGATGTGGAGCACCTCAACATCCGACTCTACAAGGCTTAACAAGAGATACAGGATGTTTGTGACCTCGCAACACACTATGAGAGGTTGGTAAGGAGGTATCGTCGGATCACCGACGAGGACCCAGATGGATATGCTTCTGACACCTCCACGTGGATCCCAGACTCCCCTGACCGTCGTGTCGATCGAGGCGATACTAATTCACTGGACCATACTTCAGACGAGGAGCCATTTTCAGAGGAGCCTTTTGTACCGCAGCAGCCAGCCAACTCTCCTCCACATGGCAACGAGTCTCGTGGAAGTAACTCAGGGTATGATGGAGATGATGATGAAAACCCGGATGAGGACCCTGAGGAGGAGGATCCCGAGGAGCGAGAGTATACTTCGACATATCCTTACGACTCAAGATTAAGACATTTACCCATTAGTTGTAATAAGAGTGATGTAGTGACGTATCTATGTAATCTTGAGTTGTATGATTTGCTTTGAGAACTTGTTTATCCATGTTTGAGTTTGCTTAATGTAATGAATTTTGTTGCTCATATTCCTTATTGATGCATATAGTGGGAAAGTCGTATAGAATAGTTTCTCTTTCATCTTCTTGTTCTAAATAAACACCCCAACCTCAGATGGAAGGAAGAGGAAGAGGACGTGGACATGGTGCACCACCCAATCAAAACAATGAAGTTTCATTACCACAATGGAAAGGAAGAGGTGCACGTGGAGCACCAGCTACAAAACAAATGCAACATATGATGGCAATGCAGTTGCAGATGATGCAAAATTTGACACAAATTGTAAATAACATGCAACAGGCTCAGCAAGCACCACCCCCCTCCACCACCACCACCCCCACCTCCGAGATCTTGCTTAAGAGACTTCATGAACACTCAACCTCCACGCTTTTCCAACGCTGTGGAGCCTATGGATGCTGATGACTAGATCAAGACAATTGAAAATAAATTGAGGATTGTTCAACGCGAAGGAAGAGAAAGGGTACTATTGACATCACACCAACTCCATGGACCTGCAGCGGATTGGTGGACCGCTTTCACTGTAGCCCATGACAATCCAGACAACATCACATGGGAGGAGTTTAGAGAAAACTTCTGCAATCATCACATACCTGAAGGGGAGATTCAAGCCAAGTGTTTGGAGTTCGTAGCACTGAAGCAAGGGAACATGAACATACGGGAGTATTTGAACAAGTTTACACAACTGTCTCGGTACGCCCCTGGAGATGTTGATACTGATGCTAAGAAGCAATTCTGTTTCAAGGAGGGACAGGACAAAGAGATATAGTTGATGATGTCTTCCAGTGACTATACTAGCTTTCTACATCTGGTGGACGAAGATTTTATGGTGGAAAGAAAGAAGAAAGAATGCGAGGGAGAAGACCGCAAACGAAAGATGTGATAGGTCAATCTTCAAGCAACAATCATATTCGCTTCAACTCACAGCAATCGGGACACATGAGTCGTCCCATGGGTAATAGTCAAGGTCAGTGATACACCAACGACTCTTCATTCAGACCTCAAGTGCAGTATGCTTGCCCACAGTACCAGCAGATGCAACCACAACGCCCTCAAATGTATCAACAACACCCTATGTCTTCAAATCCTCGACCAATTGGGCAACCGCATCAGAATCAACAAAGAAACAAGGCTCAAGACACCAGTGCTCGGGGAGCTTGCTACATATGTGGTGACAAGGGACACTACTCCAACAACTGCCCGAAGAAGCCATCGCAGCAGAATCAATCCAGAGATCGGTCAATCATGTTGTTTTGGAAGAAGCCCAAGACGCATCAGATGTGGTGATCGGTACATTCTCTACTGATTCCCATCCTTCTACAATATTATTTGACTCTAGTGCAACACATTCATTCATAGCAAAAGAATTCATAAGAAGACATGGAATGACTATTACATTAATGACCCAAGTATCAGTAGTCAACTCTCCTGGAGGAGAGATGCTGACAAGGCAAGTATGCCCTAATGTAAGCATAAACATTAGGGGGGGTAGCATTCTTAGCAAATCTTATAGTGCTGGAGTCACAGGGAATAAACATTATTCTGGGAATGGATTGGTTAACCAAGTACAAAGGAGTGATCCACTGTGCCACCAGAACAATATGCTTAACTCATAAAGATGGCACAAACGTGGAGTTTTGTCCTGATCAAGCACCAGTTCAGAAAATACGGCTCAATCAAGTTGAGGGAGTATAAGATATTAAAGTTGTCTGTGACTTTCCGGATGTGTTTCCTGAGGAACTACCGGGTATGCCCCCTGATAGAGAAATTGAATTCATCATTGAATTAGTGCCTAGAACAGCTCCAATTTACAAGCGACCATACAAGATGGATGCTAAACAGTTGGCAGAGTTGAAGGATCATATCAATGAGTTGTTAGAAAAAGGATACATTCATCCTAGTTCCTCACCCCAGGGAGCTCCAGTTATATTTGTGCCCAAGAAGGATGGCACACAGAGGTTGTGCGTGGATTATCATGCTCTCAACGCAGTAACTATTAAGAATAAGTGTCCTCTACTGAGGATTGAGGATTTGTTTGACCAGTTGAGAGGTGCTTGTGTGTTCTCGAAGATTGATCTGCGTTCGGGGTATCACCAACTGAAGATACGACCCTCAGACATACCCAAGACGACATTTGTTTCAAGATACGAACTATATGAGTATACCGTCATGTACTTCGGTTTAACCAATGCCCCTGCTTATTTCATGTACCTTATGAATAAGGTGTTTATGGAATATTTGGACAAGTTTGTCATGGTGTTCATTGACGACATCTTGATATTCTCCAAAAGTGAAGAGGAACATGAGGAACACCTGAGATTGGCCTTACAGAAGCTTCATGAACATCAATTGTACGCAAAGCTAAGTAAATGCGAGTTCTGGTTGAAATAGGTGTCATTTCTGGGACATGTTATATCCGAAGGAGGAATAGCAGTAGACCCTAGTAAAGTGAAAAATGTTCTGAATTGGAAAACACCAGAAAATGTTGGGGAAATCAGGAGTTTCTTCGGAATGGCTGGCTATTATCGTCGGTTCATCGAAGGATTCTCAAAAATATCTCGTCCGTTAACCAAGTTACTTGAGAAGGGAGCTGTATACAAGTGGACACCGGAATGTGAAGCTAGTTTCGCGGAACTAAAGAAAAGGTTGACCACTGCACCTGTGTTTGTTATGCCTGATATGCAAAAAGAATTTGTAGTTTATTGTGATGCATCTGGACAAGGGCTAGGATATGTATTGATGCAAGATGGACATGTTGTGGCTTATGCTTCACGTCATCTCAGAAAGAATGAAAGAAACTATCCTACTCATGATTTGGAGTTAGCAGCCGTGGTTCATGCATTGAAGCTATGGAGACATTATCTGATAGGAAAAAGAACTGAAATTTATACGGACCACAAGAGTTTGAAATATATTTTTACTCAACTAGATCTAAACCTCAGACAACGCAGATGGTTGGAACTTATTAATGATTTTGATGTCCAAATAAATTACCATCCTAGAAAAGCTAATGTGGTCGCAGATGCTTTAAGTAGGTCAGCTCAATGCAATAGCTTGACACTACGGGGTCAGCAACTGCAGTTATGTGAAGAATTTGCAAAGCTAAACCTCAGTATTGTGACTAACACTGAGGTAGTGTCCATGGAAGTAGATTCTACTTTGGAGAAGGATATTCGAGAAGGGCAAAAGAATGATAAGTGGATCCAAAAGATTAAGTGACTAATGAAAGAAGGAAAAGCACCGGACTTTAAAGAGGATGAACATGGAACCATGTGGCTAGGAAAGAAAATATGTGTGCCCGATATCAAGGAGATTCGGGAGTTGATACTGAGAGAACCCCAAGATTCGTTGTATTCTATTCACCCAGGAAGCACAAAGATGTATCAGGATCTTAAGGATCGATATTGGTGGCATGGAATGAAACGCAATGTGGCAGAATATGTAGCTCTGTGTGACACATGTCAGAAGGTCAAAGCAGAGCATCAAAGACCAACAGGGTTACTTCAGCCAATCAAGGTTCCTGAACGGAAATGGGAAGAAATAAGTATGGACTTTATTGTGGGGTTACCAAGAACCCAGTCAGGATACGACTCCATCTGTGTTATAGTGGACCACTTGACTAAAGTGGCTCACTTTATTCCAGTTAAAGAAAGCTATGCTAGTTCACGATTGGTGGAGTTGTACATGGCAAGAATTGTGTACCTGCATGGAGTTCCTAAGAAGATAATATTAGATAGAGGCACTCAGTTCACCTCCAGATTTTGGCAGAAATTGCATGAGTCTATGGATACTTGACTAAATTTCAGCTCAGTCTACCATCCGCAAACAGACGGACAAACAGAACACACTAATCAAATTCTTGAAGACATGTTGAGAGCGTGTGCTTTGAAAAATAGTAGGAGCTGGGATAAGAACCTACCATATGCTGAATTTTCCTATAACAATAGTTATCAAGCTAGTTTGAAGATGTCTCCGTTTGAAGCATTATATGGATGGAAGTGCAGAACACCATTGTTTTGGAATCAAACTGGGGAAAGCCAAGTATTCGGGTCTGAAGTGTTAAGAGAAGCTGAGAGACAAGTGCAAGAAATCCGGAAGAATTTGAAGACAGCTCAATCAAGACAGAAGAGTTATGCAGATACTCGACGTCATGATCTGTCATTTGAGATTGGTGATTTTGTATATCTTAAGGTATCACCCGTGAGAGGATTGAGACAATTCAAGGTGAAGGGCAAGTTATCACCCCCATATATTGGTCCTTTCAAGGTATTGGAGAAAAGAGGAGAAGTAGCCTATCGGCTCGAGCTACCATCTCACTTATCAGATGTACATGACATATTCCACGTGTCACAATTGAAGAAATGCTTAAGAGTGTCTGAAGAACAATTGCCAATGGAAGCAGTAGACGTGCAAGAGGACCTGACCTATGCAGAACACCCTATTAATATTCTTGAGACATCAGAATGAGTTACGAGGAATAAAGTTACTCGCATGTGTAAAGTCCAATGGAAACATCACTCGGAAGAAGAGGCGACATGAGAAAGAGAAGAAGACCTCAAGGCGGAGTTTCCCAGTCTATTCTCTTAGGACATTCAAATCTCGAGGGCGAGAATTCTTTTTAGGGGGGTAGAATTGTAACAACCAAAATTTTTGAAAAGAAAAAAATGTGTGTAAAATAATTTTTTGAAGAGCTACACAACAATTTTCTTTGGAAATAAAATCCATATAAGGCAATTGCATCATGTTTGGTTGATTGTGTAAAAATTTTGAAATTCTAATTCAATAGAAATTCGGTTTAAAAATTTAAATCGTAAAAGAAAAGAGAAATAAAACAGAAAAGAAAAAGAAAAAGAAAAAGAAAAAGAAAAAGGAAAACCCACCTTGGGCTGCAATTCCTTCCCGACCCATCTCTCTGCGCTGGCCCGCTCCACCCGCGCTGCGCCTCCCCTTCTTTCTCTCTCTGCCACCCCAACCCTATGCGTCAGCCGCTCTCCCACGCGCCCCTCTCTTCTCTCCCCCTCGCTGCCAGCCGGCCCCGCGTGTCAGGTCCTTCGTCCCCGCCGCTTCGCGCGCGCGGTAACACATGCACCACTCACGCCGCCGTGTTTGACCCCCCCTTCAATGTCGGCCGTTACCCCCAAATCAATCACCCTGTCGTGCCCATGATGATCACCGCCCGTTACTCGTCCGGTCCCCTATAAAAACCCGGCCAATCCCTCCCCAATTCCCTCACCCGACGTTGAAACCCTAGCGCCGCCGAGCTCGGTAATGCTGGCCGTGTTCCCGTCATTCCACCCGATTGCTTGCCTCGAAAACTAGCCTCACACCTTCACCTTGTTCTCAGGATCACGGCAGACACCTTCGTCGGGGGAAACAGGCTCTGCGTCGCCGACTTCGTCGAGCGTCGAGGAGCTCCGCCACCGATCGCCGTCGCCGACCACCTTCCGACCCTCCTCCAGTCGTGCGACGACCCTTAGTGAGTTCCCCTAGTCCCCCTCTACCTTTTGCGCAAGTTGGTCGTGTCCCTTAGTGTGTGTAGCGCGTTTTTGGCCACCGCGCGCGCTCGGCGCCGCCGCACACCGCCGCCCAACCCTGGTCGGGGCGATGTGGCTCATTGCCCATCGTCCACTTGGTTTCTACGGCTGAGATTAGATCGGGCCATACCCCATCAGCCTTTAAAATCTGGACCGTCTATTTTAAATCCGACGACCCACATTCAAAACCCCGTGACTGTTGGTATTTTTTTAGTAGCCCCCCTGGATTAGTATTAAAAACCCCCTGGACTTTTAAATAGTTTACAGATTGGTCCAGAAATTAATAAAATTGATCCCAGACTTTCTGGAAATTTGGGAATAATTGTAAAATGAAGTAAAAATCATTTTTAAGCCCTCTGAAATATTAGAAAATAGCAAATAAATATTGGAAAATTTTAGAATAACCCCTGGACTTTGTAGAAATATATTTTTAGCCTCTAGAATGGTTCTGTTTTTACATAAAAGCCCCTGATAATTCTAAAAATTAAATAAAAGCCCTTAATTGCTATGAAATAATTATAAAAACAAAATTAAAAATGTTTTTAAGTTATTTTCATTTCTGTATTATTTTTATTAATTCATTTAAGTTGCTGAATTAATCATAAAATGCTTTTTAAGTGTATTTAATTCATAAAAATTGTTTTGCACATAGAGATAATTATTAAAAATAGTGTAAAAATTGTAGGAAACACATTTCATGTTATAAATTTATTTTAAGCATATTTTGTATGATAAGACTTTCTAGAAAAATAATAATAAGTTTCAAATAAATATAAAAATGGTATAAAAATTGTTAAAAATATGTTTTACTCAATATATTTCATTTAACTCTAAATTCTCAATAATTGGTATTATGCCTATAATTTAAATCAACCATAAAATCACTTTTGCGTAGGAATTTATGTTTATTTGAATTGTTTGCATTCTATGTGTTCTTATTGTATTTTATTATTTTATGCATCGTCGGAATTTAGAGTCGGGACCAGAACCAACATTTAATCTTCAAGAGCAACAATTTTCCGTCGACCACTAGGCTCAATTTGGAGGCAAGTTCCTTGACCATCTTGCACCCTTTTTGTTAAGTTTTAGTTAGATACATGCTAATTTAAAATACGGAGCCTATGCCATGTTTCCCTAGTTTTCCCAATAATTCCTCGTCGCTTGGTTTGGGTGATTTACAATTAATTAGCTTACGCTTAACCATGCTTAATTGAAATATGATCTATTTATCTACAAGTTACATTTGATGTATTATGATTCATGAATTGATGGCAATATTGGAATTTAGTACATAGGAATCTGATAGGGGGTTTTGTATGGATCGGTGCATGCGTGCACAAGACCTTGGTTTGGGGCTCGACACCTATTGGATTCTAAGGACCGATTTATGGAAGAAGTTGCTAAGCCTTTTAGTATCACCACAAGATTGTATATGGGACAACTTGGTTTAGTAATTTGGTCTCTCCCGATGTAGCATAGGAAATTGAACGAGCGGGGAATGGGTTCTGCCTTGGGATCCGCATGGCTCAAGAGGGGGCTTCTCCTGGCGGAGGGAAAATAGACTCCAGGTGCCGGAGCGGTGAAACCTTAGAGTACCCATTGCAAGTCGGGAGAACCATCGGAAACACCTCGTAGTGATCTCCTGGCCACACACCTATAAAAGTGTGTAATGTGGTTAGCTACCACATGCATCAGGGAGGTTTACCTTAGTCCACTTGGCAACAGGGGATGAAATCACAAACTGTGGGTAAAGGATGCACACTCTGCAGAGTCTTGTCAAACTGTCTAGACAGCCGTGCTCACGGACACGAGCGACTTGGAACCAAATTCATAATTAGCACACATGGTTACATAATGGATGGTTTGGGCTTGTTCTTACCTGGGTATTTTGGGATGTTCGTTGATATTACACCTAGACATAGGTGCTTAACAACATTAAGAGTAGGTTACAACTGCTATAGTGCTTTACCTATTATTTGTCTTCCTTGTTGTGAACCTCATGTCATAACTTCCCAACCTGGAGTATCGTTGGTACTCAAACTTGTTAGTTGCATACCCCCCTAGTCTATGAAGACGAAGAGGTGGAGAACCAGGACTTCTACGTAGATCCCGATGAGATGTTCTAGGCTGGCGCTCCCCCGTGCAATGCCTGTGCTTGGAGCCCCTTTTACTTGTTTTTCCGCTGCTTGTGTAATTTTCTTTTAGACCTGAAAGGTCATTTATGTAATAAGGTAATGTACTCGAATATGACATTATTTATGGTATTTCACTTTCGTCTACACATATATGAGTTGAACTGATCCTAGCATACATGTGGAAAGCATCTGGTCATCTTTTAATACTAGGTGTGACAGGAAAAAGTAGTAAAGATAAAGAAAAAAGAGAAAAAGGTAAAGTGGACCCGGTAAAATCTCCTAGAGTCCTCAACAGAAACGAGCACCACGATTGGAGGACCTCCTAACCAACTCGGGCTCGGTCCCCTGCCGTATTGCTCTATAAAAGCTAAAGGTGATTAAGTGCTAAACACGCTGCTAATCACGAGATCCAAAAACCGATCACAAAGAGAGCAATCACGGTGGGAAGATTCGAGCCTCCTCCCGTCGTCCACACCCATGGCTGCCAACGACTCTTCATCCTCCTGTAAGTGCTAATCTCGCCCTTAACCTTCATTATCCGGTGCATAATGGTGATTAGGGTTAATGCCTTTACTGTTTATGCCTTAAGTCTAAACCTAACAATGGTATCAGATCCACCCCTAATTCTTTTATGCCCTTTATCATGTCGGATTAGCACTGTATGGTAGAAGAATTAAGGCAAATGTAGATGATTTCCCCAAAATCCCCAAATCCCGAAACCCTAATGCTCATCCCCAAAATCGGATCAATGACAAACGAATCGGAAGAGGACTTAAGTTATGGGCTCGACCGTCCTTCACCGGGACACCGATGCCGACACTCGACGCCTTGGGTCGGGGAACGAAGAGGCGCCTTGCCACCTTGCCGTGAGCGCTAGTTGGCCGCCATCTCCCTCTTGCCGCACATACAAGCTTACTGCGCCGCACATCAGGCTGCTGCTGCTAGCCTCCACGCGAGGCAACTCGCGCAGTGCCTGCATGAACCATCGAGGATGCGACCTGCGCGTCTCGTCCGCCACCCGCCCCCTGCACGCACGCTCTGCCTGGCCACGCGCTTGCGTGACGCTCAAGCGCCATGCTTCATCGGCCTCACCGTCGGGAGAGTTGCGGCCGCGCCCCTGGTTCGTTTTTTTCGAGTTGGGAGAGTGCGGAATGATCTAGGGTTTTGGGGGAGCCGCTGATTTTGATCCTTGCTCAATCATTTTTGTCCATCAGATTCAACTGAATGGCCAGGATTGAGCGGTTCTGTTAACGGGCCAGTGGGCCACGCGCGGGGAGGTAGGGGAGATAACGGGCCATTTTTCAATCGCGGTCTTCGGCCCAGGTTGTATTGACCCGCAAGAATTTTTTTCTTTTCCAATTTTTCTTGCTGGGCTGGGCTATTTTATGTTGGGCTGACCTTGGGATTTGTAGGCCCCGCCACTGTTTAATGTTTTTTTCACATTTTCTATTTAAATTAATGGTAATTATATATATTATTTATGTTTATGCATTGTTTTAAATAGAAAATGTTTATGCGCAGCATGTATGTCATATTAATGAGGCCAAATTGAATTTGAACCAACGAGATAATTTAATTTGGACGATTTGATATGTCCATGATGTTTTTTTATCATTTTAAGCATCAATAATGATGACTTATGTTTAATATTAATGATTGATGCTTAATTTGATAATGATGGCTTTAAAATTAATTCTGACCAATGTTGATTTAATTTTGAGTCATACACTTATGTTTAATTATGTTATGCAATTTTATGTTATTTCTGCCCAACGGTGATGTAACATAGAATTGTATTTTATTGCATGTTTATTCATTTACCAACGTAAATTTATTTTCATGCAATTTTCTAATAATTCTCATGTATAAATGATGACAGCCACTATGACACCTTTTCGATATGTGTAACACCCTCATTTTCATGCATCATGTCCTACATACATTCATATACATGTTTAACATTAATCCACATCAAGAGGAATGAGTTTAAAATTGATTTGGAGCAAAACCGCACTTAAAATGCTAAAAAGTGCGGACTAGTCCGATTTTAGTGAGGACTAGTCCATTTTCTCTCTGACCAAAATCAGACTCGTCCGTTTTTGCTGCAGACTAGTCCGATTTTGCCTCTGGACACTTTCGGACTTGTCCGATTTTATGCGGACTAGTCCGATATTCCAAGAATCCTTGAAAATTTGCTAAGTCCCTAGACTTGTCCGGACTAGTCCGATGTTCCAGCGCACTTGTCCTATTTTTTCTCTGACTAAAGTCGGACTTGTCCGATTTTAGGCCAGACTAGTCCGATTTTCTCTCTGGACATTTTTGGACTAGTTCGGTCCTTTTCGGACTTGTCCAATATTTCGCGACTCCGAATTGATCTTTTGTTTTATGACTTGTTTCTTGGGTTTCACGTTAAGTGGGCCTAGAGACGTCGTGCCTAACTCTTTTAGATCCCATATGGGACTCTAAACCGGCCTCTACTCCTCTCAAACTCGAAATCCATCTAACCCTAGCCTCCACCTCTATATAAACAGCCCCACCCCTTGGCTTGACATCTATTTGCCACTTTTCCACCCTATCAAAACCCTAGTTCGTGGAGAGCTACCATTTAGGAGGGAGGGGGAGATCCCAAGCAAGAATAAGAAGAGGAGGAAACGAAAGAGGATCAAGATCTCCATCAAGTTTTGTTCTACATCACCAATTCATCTCCAATGTCATCCCCAACCCTAGATCATCAAGATCCAAGTGTTACCTCCAAGATCCTTGATTCATTGGAGTTCTAAACACCTGGTATACCTTCTATTCTCTTTACCTTACGTGAATCCAACCTTGTTTCCCCAAATTTATGTCGATCTAGAAAACCCTAGTTTGCTAGTTCTCGCATAGTGCAGACTTGTCTGGTCCTATGCGGACTAGTCTGATTTTCCTGGTTAAATTGCGTTGAATTAATTCCAATATCAGATCTAATCAATTCCAAACCTGTATAAACTTGTTAAAAGCTATTAGAACTAGTTAGTGATCATTAAAAGCAACTCATCAACATGTTCCACCTTGCATTTGCATTAATCATGCATGTCATATCATATTGAGTAATATTTGTGTACTCTTTGATTGTGTTTCTTCTCGTGTATGTTTATTGTGCGGATTAGACGGATATGCGCTAGAGAGTGTCGCGGAGGATCTACAACATCAAGAGCTCGAAGGCTTTGATCTTAATCAACCGCAAGAGCAAGGCAAGTGTCCTTGAAGCATATTGATCCTGTTTTGAAATAAAAGTTTTGTTTGCAAAACTGTATGCTTGTGTCAATTTTATGGGAATCCTATGATAGGAAGTTTACTAGACTTGTCTAACCACCCTTGTCACATGGAATTTATGGTAGAGAGTCGGGAAGGGCTTTTTATCTTTTTGCTTCGCTTAATCAACTGGGATGGGAAAACAACTATACCACTTAATTTAATTATGCATTAATGAGATTGTGGTTGACATGAACTGGTTAAATATGATATGGTAATGGGAGATATAAGCAAGCCTCGTATGTGGATGGGTTGGACGTTATGGTGGTTTGCTTGCTTTAGATCTAAGGGCCGGTTTGTGGAGCAACCATCCAGGATTTACAGTGCCACCACGAGGCCAAGTATGGGTGCGGCGTAGCTGATTAATTATGGCTTTGCTAGTGCTATTTGGACCATTAAGGATGCTCGGGGAAGGGTTAGTCGGATTGGGTTTGTTGATGATTGGTGGGACTACCCTGGGATCCGAATGGCCCAAGAGGGGGCCCTTGATTGAAGATGTGCTCTATGGGAGACATCGCCACCGGTGAAACCTCAGTGAGGTCTAAATAGGCTAGTAATCCCTTTGTAAAGGCTATTTTGTGATCTCTTGTCCATACACCAAAGGAAGTGTGATTGGCATAAGGGAGATTCTTTAGTCGCCGACGGGTGATGAAATCACAAACACGTGGGTAAAGCGCTACAACCTATGCAGAGTGTGTCATAAAACTATCATGATAGTCGTGCTCCCGGTTATGAGCAACCTGGACCCTCACATGATTAGAGGAAAATTGGGATGGTATTTGGGATGGTTATGGTTGGTATTATGGTTATGTATGGTTATGAATTGAATTCTGGTATTGAGTATGGTTATTGGCAAATGGTGAAATCTGGAATTATTGATGATGGTAGCGAAATTCAGACTGGTATTATGATATTACTTATGGTTTAGGATGGGTTTATTCACATACATGTAATATATTGCTTTACAAATGTTTTAATGTACTTTTCAACACTTAGCCATTATTATTGTCATCATTTGAATCAGCCACATGTCATACTTTCCACACTTGCTGAGTACGACATGTACTCACTCTTGCAATTCCCCCACCAACAGTTGTAGGTCAGGATTGGAAGTTTAATAGCGATAATGCGGAGTTCTAGGCCGTGTCTACCGTCAGCTTTGCCTGTGGAGTTTTGGAGCTGCACTACCCTATCGCTTATGCTGCCTAGCCGTTTAGTTTGCTTATTTAAGTTTATTTCCGCTGCATTAGTTGAACTTGTCATTAACAATAAATAGAGTTTGTATTCGAGAATATTATGAGTTTGTAATAAAATTTGGTTAATTAATCTTGTTTTGTGGTAATTTTCTGTATACTCTTTTGTGAATGCACTCGTGTATGTGTGTTGAACATCCTAGGCACACATATGCATTCACTTGGTTTATTTTCGAAACCGGGTGTCACAAATTGGTATCAGAGCCACAGGTTGACCGTAGGACGCAACCTAGATAGAATGGACACTTTAGAGCACATAGGAGCACTCAAGAATTGATTTGTTTTTGCTTGGTGTGCTGTTTGCTATATATATTGCTTGCTTGTGTGCTTAATAGAGGATTTTGGGATGCTTTAGCATTGCCATGTACACCTAGGCTAGTTAGTTTCTTAGTTTTATATCCCTTGATGCATATAGTTGAAAACAGTTTTCTAATTCTTACCTATTGCTTTTCTCCAGATGGTGAGAACTCGCAACCAGAAGGATGCTAGTGATGAGGAGGAGAACCATGGAGCACCTCATAACAACAATGGACAAGGACCTGCTCATGGAGCTATCAACATTGAGCAGCTTTTGGCTATGAAAAACCAGCTCATGCAGACCATGATACAGACTATGGGACAGCTGCAGGCTGGTAACATCAACAATCAGCCTCACATGCCTCCACCGCCACCCCCACCTCCTCATAAGCGGTTGGGAGAGTTTACGAGGACTAGGCCGCCGACCTTTGCTCAAGCCGCTGACCCTATGGATGCGGACGATTGGCTCAAGTACGTAGAGAAGAAGCTGACTATTGTCCAATGCAGTGACCGGGAGGAAGTGCTATTTGCATCTCATCAACTAGTTGGAGCAACTGCAGATTGGTGGGATTCCCTATGCAATGCCCATGAGAATCAGGAGAGGATCACTTGGGCCAAATTCAAGGAGACTTTCCGTTCTCATTATGTGCCCGAAGGTGTTATGATTCTGAAGAGGCAAGAATTTGAGAACTTGAGGCAAGGAAGATCGAGTGTGGGTGAATATCTAAATAATTTCACTCAACTCTCAAGGTATGCGCCTGAGGATGTGAGCCGGGACAGCCGGAAACAATACTTGTTCATGAGGGGCTTGAACAATGAAATTCATATGCAATTGCTCAACTGTGATTATGCCAACTTTCAAAAGCTTGTGGACAAAGCAATTATGGTTGAGAACAAGATTCGTGAGATGGAATAAGATAACAAGAGGATGGTGCCATATCAAGGACAACAACAAGGAAGTAATGTGCGCCCTCGCTTCACACTGCCCAATGCGCCTTACTTCACCTATTTTGTGCCTACTCATCACCCTGGATTTGCACCGCGCCCAACTCAGTTCGTGCAGCAGCGCCCCGTTATGCAAGCACCTAGGCCTCCAATGCCTTTTGCACCTCATGCTAATTTTCCTGGTGCAAATGTTCAGAACCAAGATCACCCCAAAAATTTCTGGTGGAGTTAAGAAGTGCTATACTTGTGGAGAAGTTGGACACTTTGTGCATCAATGTCCTAAGTCAGGCCTTGGTCAAGGAAGCAATGCGCCGAGGCAAAACCCAAGACCCAATGGAGGACAGCCGCAAGGAAACCGCGGACAACAGAATTTTGCTCGTGGAAATGTGAACCATGTCTCTACGGAGGATGCTCAACAAGCGGATGACGTGGTCATTGGTATGTTTCTCGCCAACTCCAACCCCACGACTATGTTGTTTTGTTCTGGAGCATCGCATTCATTCATTGCATCGAAGTATGTTGCCAAGTATAGTTTGTCTATCTCTCATATGAAGTTTACTCTGTTGGTTAAGTCTCCTGAAGGAGAGATGAGGACAAATATAGTATGTCCAAAAGTAAGCCTTAGAATAAGGGGGGTAAACTTCTCCGCCAACCTCATTGTTTTGGATTCTCAAGGATTGGACATTATACTTGGTATGGACTGGTTGAGGAAGCACAATGGAGTTATTGAGTGTGCCACAAAAATAGTAAAGTTGACCAATGAGGAAGGGATCACCGTAGAATTTGAAGCATCTCAAACCGCACCGAAGCAATTAGAGCTAAATCATATGGACAGTGCCGCAATTGAGGAGATTCCGGTGGTCTGTGAATTTTTGGATGTTTTTTCGGACGAGTTGCCAGGTATGCCACCTGATCGATACATCGAGTTGTTATTGATTTAATACCTGGAACTGCGCCTATAGCTAAGAGGCCCTATAGGATGCCTCCTATGGAACTAGCGGAGCTCAAGAAATAAATTCAAGAGCAACTAGAGAAAGGTTTTATTCGCCCTAGTTCTTGACCTTGGGGAGCCCCCGTGCTGTTTGTGGACAAGAAGGATAGAACTCAAAGGATGTGTGTGGATTACCGAGCTCTCAACGAGGTGACAATCAAGAACAAGTACACCTTGCCACGCATAGAAGACTTGTTTGATCAGATGAAGGGTGCTTGTGTCTTCTCTAAGATTGATTTGAGGTCGGGATATTTTCAAATGAAAATTAGACCGTCGGACATACCTAAGACAACTTTTAGGACATAGTATGGATCTTATGAGTACACTGTGATGTCTTTTGGATTGACAAATGCGCCTGCCTACTTTATGTACCTCATGAATAAGGTCTTCATGGAGTACTTGGATAAGTTTGTTGTGGTGTTTATTGATGACATTATGATCTACTCAAAGTATGAGAAGGAACATGAGGAATACTTGAGGCTTACATTGCAGAAATTGAGGGAGCACCGATTGTACGACAAGTTCAACAAATGTCAGTTTTGGTTAAGGGAGGTGTCGTTTTTGGGTCATATCATCTCAGGAGGAGGAGTATCAGTTGACCCCGGAAAACTGAGAGACGTGTTGAAATGGGAACCCCCGCAGAACGTAAAGGAAATAAGGAGTTTTCTTGGAATGGCTCGATATTACTGTAGATTCATCAAGGACTTTTCCAAGATAGCCAAGCCAATGACGGAATTGCTAATGAAGGGAAAGGCTTTCCAATGGACTCAAGCTTGTCAAAACAGTTTTGAGGAGTTGAAGAAGAGGTTAACAACAACCCCAATTTTGATATTGCCGGATGTAAGAAAGAGTTTTGATATTTATTGTGACGCATCGAGACAAGGACTTGGATGTGTGCTTATGCAAGAAGGTCAAGTGGTCACCTATGCATTGAGACAATTGAAGAAACATGAGAAGAATTATCCTACACATGATCTTGAACTAGCAGCCATGGTACATGCATTGAAGATTTGGAGACACTATATTCTTGGACATAGGTGCGAAATTTATACGGATCATAAGAGTTTGAAGTATATTTTCACACAAATGGATCTGAATTTGAGGCAACAGAGATGGTTGGAGCTCATCAAAGATTATGATTTGGGGATCAACTATCATCCGGGAAAAGGCAATGTAGTTGCCGATGCTTTGAGTAGAAAAGGAGTAAGTCATCAACTCACAGTTCGAGAGTTACCATCCGAGTTATGTAAGGAGTTTGAACGGTTGAACCTTGGATTTGTAAATGAGATGGAGATGATGGAGTTAAACCCAACCTTGGAGCAAGAAATTCGAGAGGCACAAACCAAGGATGAGGAAATTCAGGAAATCAAGGGAAGGACCCAAGAGGGGAGAGAATTCAGATTCGATGAGGATGAACATGGTACCTTATGGCTGGGAAAAAGGATTGTCATGCCTAATGTAAAGCATATTTGGGAGACGATATTAAAAGAGGCACATGACTTACCATACTCAATTGATCCTAGTTGTACAAAGATGTACAAGGACTTGAAGACGTGTTATTGGTGGGCTAGCATGAAGAAGGACATAGTTGAATACGTAGCACTGTGTGACATGTGCCAACGAGTCAAGGCGGAACATCAAAGGCCAGCCGGATTATTGCAACCATTGAAGATCCCATAATGGAAGTGGGAAGAGATCGGTATGGACTCAATAGTTGGTTTACCACGTACTCAATCCGGTTATGACTCAATTTGGGTAATTGTGGATCGGTTAACTAGGTCAGCCCACTTTATTCCCGTCAAGACCACCTATAATGGAGAGAAATTGGCGGAACTGTATATGGGAAGAATAGTATGTTTGCATGGAGTTTCGAAGAAGATAGTCTCGGATAGAGGTTCACAATTCACTTCCAGGTTTTGGCAAAAATTGCATGAAGCTTTGGGAACGAGGTTGAATTTTAGTTCAGCGTATCACCCTCAAACGGATGGACAAACCGAGAGGACCAATCAAATTTTGGAGGACATGTTAAGAGCTTGTGCTTAAAAGCATGGGAAAAGTTGGGACAAGAGCTTGCCATATGCAGAATTTTCGTACAACAATAGTTACCTAGTGTTGACGACTCCTAAGATATACTAACAAATCATCTCCGGCAACTGCGCCAAAAATGCTTGTTGGTATTACTTATGAACTATTAACTAAAAATCTCCAACTGATGTGTCAAAAATGCTTGTTAATGGTTCTATTGGATCATAGAGTGAATTCCGCAAGCGCACAGAGATATCATTGTAGCATTTCCGCTTAAGAGTATTCCCAAGGGTGTCATTTATTTGATCCCAAAGGAAGGCGAGGTAGAGATATAACAATCATCAAGTGGAAAGGGTACAAAGTTCTAGGTAAGAATCTAGTAAGGATGGATAAAATAATAATGGAGGTAGTGCGACACACACAAAAGCTTTCAAGTCTAAGGGGGATAAGAGGATCCTAGAGGTTAGTTAAGGTTGAGAGTTCTGGAGGTACTCCTACTATGCTCTATTGTACATATACATAGTCTAAACTAATTATTCATATAGATCAGTAGTGAATACTTATACTATGTGGTTCAACACATCGGGCACAGTCTTACCCCTAGCAATACTAGGGCGACTCCCGCCAAGAGCCTATCGTATAGCCGAACGTGGAGGATTACAAAGGGCGGATAGGGTTGTCATCACCTACTGCCTACCTCTTCAATCCATGGGTCTATGAGACATCCAATGCTACTTAGCTATCCTAGCACCATGCTAGCATATTAAGTAATTACCTTAAGATTCTAGGCACAATCCATCCTAAGGCAATGAATTGAATCAACATTGAACAATTATCCATACTAACCTAATTATGTTATAATTAACTAGACTATATTGGGGGTCTATAGGTTCTATGATAATGAGATATGTTCATGATGACATAGTCATAGAAGCTATACCTTCCACATACATGGACTCCACAATCAAACAAGAAACGCTTTGCCCAAGTATATGTATAAGTAGAGACTAAATATACTATCTTTATTATGCATAAAGTCACAAATACAAGAAAGAATACATGAGTCATACCTTTCCCAATGTAGGATTGGGAAGAGAGAGACTCCTTACTCCTTTCCCAATTTGGACTTGGGACTAGAGACTCTCCTCTCTACAACCTAACTCCTCTAAGACTATGGATGATAGTGTATACAATAGAGATGAAGCTCAAGTGGTGTGTGTTGAAGTGACGGGTAGGGGGTCCTATTTATACTAGTGTTGAGGTCGGTTCCCGCCACCAAAAGCACGCGAATCAGTCACCATTGACTCTAGGGAGCCGGGAGGAGCCAACACGTGCAGGCTGACCGAGTTTGGTGCAAAGACCAGGTCGGCCGACCCCTTGGTTTGGCCGACCTGGTCATTGTACCGTTTCTCGTGTGCTTTCTCCAGGTGGCTGCCAAGTGGGTCCCGTTGATGTATATGGGTGATACACCATTGGATCTCCTCGGATACTTCTGTTTCTGGGACATTTGATCCATGGGATGCCACGTGTTGTTGCCTGATTGGATGGGATGATATTCTATAGGATTGGTCCCTCTACATTTCCTCATTTCCTTCATAAAATGTTGCATACACATATTTCTCCAAGTCCAAGTGGAATTGGGTTAGATAGAAAGGTGATTTGTCCAAGAAATGACAAATCCTTCACATAATTGAGTTAAATTGACGGATGAAATTGGTATATAACAGCCGTCAACAAACTCCCCCAAGCTTATCCTTTGCTCGTCCCGAACAAAGTCAAGACTTTAAGTTGATGATCAGGAGTTGCTACAATATCTTATTTTCAAAAGTATCTAATGCACAACAAGATACTCTACCTAGTATTGCAGAAATTGGCTATGAAACCCTACCTTCCTTAAGTTATCATGGGGCTTATGCTTTTTCATATTCATGAGTAGTTGAAAGGTAGAATAGCAAATAGAGCAAACATAGCCTAGAAATCAAGTTCCACTTAAATCCCGGAGAATATAATTTAGATATTAAGTACCTCAATTTGATTCTCTCAATCACTCCTTTGTGGATAGTGGAAATATTTTCTCACCAAAGCACCGTGCCTCTACTATTCCTACTCATTGAATATGGCTTGTATGTGGAGCTTGGTAAGGAAAGTAAGTAGGCATATTTGGATCACATGTATTGCTAAGTCAAAAGAGTAAGCTTTAGGAGAATTCAAATCAAAACTTTTTTTGATTCAAGACTAGTGCATGTGTGATGGAGTGGAAGTGGATGTGGATACTTGAGATAACTCCTTTTTGGTATAATCTCTCTTTCTTTTGCAGGGATGAAACATGGCTACTTTTCTTTTCTCTCTTTTTTTTTCTCATGCTTATGATGTAAGCATGCTTTTTTTTTCATTTTCTTTTTGTAGCCATGTCTTCTACTCCCTTTCTTTGCAATGAATTTTGAAGAGAGCGCTAAACATGAATAACATGGAGTTTCTCTTTTTGTTGTGGAATGGTGATTATGATGGAATTTTGCTTCCTTCTAGTGTAGAAGTATAGCATGTGCAAGTGAAGTCTTGAATTCAAAAAGAGTTGAATGATTTCTCACATAGGTCTATACTAGTTTGACTAGGCTCAATGTGAAAGCAAATAACATATGCATAAGGTTTTGTCTATGTATGAACATCATATGGCTTTGGTAGGTATTTCCAATCAATTGAGGGAAACTTAAATCTTAATAGAATTTCTCCGGAAATCTAAGTTTTACTTTCAAACTAGGACTAGAAGCCCTATTACCAATTCTAATCTCGCAACAACCTAGAATTAGATTAAGCTTTTGCTACCCACAACTTCCAAATTAAGGTAAAAGTATTTCAAACCAATGAAAGCAATATTCAGATAGTAGCAAGTTGTAAACTAGAGACTTAGGAAAATAAAACAGAGCAACTATTCATCATTTCATCTATGTGAATTCTAAGTCATTCTTACCGCACATCTTTATTTGATGAAAGCAAATCTAACCTATTTTTATATATTTTTTTAAATGCAAGGTGGATGATGGATGGATAGAAAATAAATATGCAAGGAATGCGATACATATTACCTCAAGTGGGGGTCCTCCCCCAAGCTTGTTCTTCAACTACCTCCGTGATAAGGGTTGAACCCTTGATGATGGAAGTACAGTGCAAGATCGGCTTGTTGTTGTTGTAGCGCCGGGTTGAAGTTGGTGAATTGAGCATCCATGTGTTGTTGCCAATCCTGAGTACCTTGAACATGCTCCTGGAGTGTGATGTAGATGTCACCCGTTCTCACTTCAAGTTCTCCCATACGTCTAGTAAGGTCTGTCATTCCTTGGCTATAGTCATGATGACTTCTAGCCGAAAAGGAACGACGTCCTCTCATGGACATTGGGGGCAAGCTGCTAGAGCTTGAAGTGGATAAGTGTGGATCCCCTTGCCATTCTTGCCAAGATGATCCCCCAGCCTTATACGTCGGAGGTTGAGTCCATCCAGGCGCATTACCCGTTGGGTTCTCTTCCTCTTGGTATTCATGGACCGGAGAGATTATCGGTGGCATGCCTGTGGCTGCAGCCCTCACACGATTCCTTGTTACCCTGCCAGAGACATTACTTCTTCTTGCTTCCTCAAGGGGAAGAATATTAATGGTTAGCCTCTGGCATTTGTACAAATGAAAATCCGGGTTAGGTAACTGAATTTCATTGACAAAGCCGGGATAGAAAAATATCAAGGAGCCATCATGATCATGCTTAAGGGTATGTCCTTGCACTAAATAGTCTTCAATTAATTCTCTTTCAGTTTAAATATATTCAAATGAAGAGTAGTTAAGTGCTCCTACCCTATCAGCAATATGAGTAATCAATGAAGTGCATTCAATTGGTCCTGATTTTGAAATGTAATCTAACCATTGTGTCATCATGGCTTTGACTGGAGCAACTTTTATCTTTTTGGTCATGGCAAACATAATTTTCAATTCATCATCTCGCACAACCCTAATATCTCCCCTAGGGAACACAGTCATAGCCACCCATCTATGCATGATGCGTAAGGTAGGGTTTTGGATGTGGCTTCCTATGAGACCTACATGTGACCTCACTAGTTAGCTCATGCCAAAAACTTTGTTTGTTAAACTTAGGCAAATTGTCTAAATCTAGCAAACACCGTTTATGGAAGCCTAGGATGCTACCTAATTCTTTCCATAGGATGTTGTATTCTTTTTGAAATAATCTAAAAGAAATACCATCAAATCCTATTCTTAGCGTGCAAAGGAATTGGATAGTGAGAAGGCGTGAATCTTTCTCCTCTATGGGAGCAAAGTCATCAAATCCAATTGCATGCCAAATGGAAAGAAATTCGGAGTCCATACCTATTTTGGTGATCAAATGTGGATCGTAAGCCTTGGTGTGGCAGAACTCACGATCTTGGAGAAGTTTGCGTGCTTGATCTTCAACTTCGCTTCGTCTGTCGAGGTCGATGTCATGAAGAAGTTGGTGTGGGTTGCTTCTCTCTTTCATGGGAGTGTCCTCACACACACTTATCCTCCTTGGGCTTGTACCCATGGAAGAGAGGCGTGCACTAGAACCTTCACCATGGCTTGAGCTTGCAGCCCCCTTCCTCTTTCCCAACAACCTCTTCATGTCTTTTTGAGTTCAACAAGAAAGAAGAAAACAAGGCGAGAAAAATACGAAAAGAAGCGATGTTTGGAAAACAAAACTCTCAACGAATTTTCTCCTCTTGAAAGCTTGAGTGTAAAATGCATATGCAAACAAAAGAAAATCTTTTTGGGGATGGATTTGAGCAAGGGTGTTGCAATGAAGAGCAAAAAAAACAAGGTGAGCTAGAGTGTGACTTGGGGAGGTGTAAAATGATGTGGTGTGTGAAGAGGAGTGCCCCTCACGGCCACAATTTATAGGGTGCACCCTCCAAAGGTCACTTGGGGTTCAAAATGTAGCCGTTGGAGGAAGGGGAGCCACTTTGGCTCCACTCCCTGTTCGGCTGACCAGGGGGTTCGGCCAAACTGACAGGTGACCCCCTGATTCCCCTTTTGGCAAGTGGCTCCCCAACGGCTATAAAGTTAGCACGTTGGTAAAATGCCACATGTGCAGCTCAGAAAAAAATTGTTTTTAAAATAAAAACCTTTTTTCAAATCCAATAAAAAATTTTCTTTTGAAAAGAAAGAAAGAAAAATGATAGTTGAGAATATAAGATTCTCAACTTGCTAGAAAAAATCAAATATGCAATGGGAAAAATCCAAATGGGGTGGAAAAAGAAAGAAAGAAAAAATAAAGTGGGTTAACTACCAATTTAACCTATTGGCGTAGGTCTCAACACCGTCCGATGAGATGGACATTCCTCCGTCTTCATTTCACATCCGAGCCCGGAGGGATGGGTTCGGACGGCTTGTCTTGCTTTTTCCGCCATTCCTTGTTTGGTGGCTTTGTGGACTTGGGCCTTCAGGAAGGTCCAGATGATTTCGTAGCCTTTGGATATCGGCGTGGTCGAAATGACAGATTCTCCTTGTAGATTAATCTTCTCATGAATACAATGAGTAAGTCCACCTTTGGAGGTGTGACTTCGACCTCTCTGATATGTTTATCATTCGGCCCATACTTGATTCGAATCATGGAGCATTGCCCTGATCTTGGCCGAAAGTTAAACTTTTCCTCCTTGCCATTGATATGGAACTGGATTTCTCCAACTCCCACATCTATGCGAGCTTTTGTAGTGCTTAGAAATGGACGCCCAAGAATGAGTGGTGTATCCTTCTCAGTGTCCATGTCTAGCACCACAAAATCCACGGGTATGAAGTAGTTCCGGATCTTCACCGAGACATCTTCAGCAATACCCGCTGGATAACAGACTGAAGAGTCAGCCAGTTGTAGCTGCATTGGTGTTGGAGTCATCTCTGTGAAGTTCAGATGGTCGAACACAACCTTGGGCAACACACTGACACTTGCTCCCAGATCACAAAGTGCCTTGTCAAAGTGGTCAGCCCTAATTGAGCATGAAATGGTAGGACATCCATGGTCTTTTTTATTTTCAAGAAGCCTATTGAGGATGGTTGCACTGCAGTCTTCTATAAGCTTGACGACCTCAGTGGTGGGCAATGGCCGTTTGTCGTTCAATATGTCCTTGAGATAGCGAGCATAAGTGGGTACTTGAATCGCATCAATCAAGGGCACATTGATGTGGATCTTTTGGATGATCTCAACAAAACGGTTGAATTGCTCATCCACTGTTGGCTTCCTTTGTCTATGAGGGAATGGCAATAAGTTGGTGTCTTCAAAGTGTTTGGCCATTCTCTCACCAAGTAATTCACTTGGGACATCCTCCTTCTCAAGCCCAGTTGTCCTCTTTTCTTGTGTGGGATATGGTGGGTCACGAGTGGTCTTTCCTCCTCTCGTAAACATTGTATTGACGTTCTCCACTGGGGCTTCTGGCTGCCCCAGAATTTTGTTATTTTCCAATGTAGGGACAACTGCAGCAAATTGTGCCAGCTGAGTTTCCAACATCTTGTTGAAGCTCAGTTGATTCTTGAATGCTTAGGATAGTCCTTCAATCTTTGCATTGATGTTTTCCAGGGTCTTATCATTAGCTGACAGCTTCTTGGATAGGGCATCGTTGATCTTGAGCTGGCTAATGGCAAGTTCTCTCAAGTTGGGCTGATTTCCAGGGTTGCCATTGTTGTTGTACCCTCCTTGAAAGAATGGGCGTTGTTGACCCCACCCTTGACCTCCTGGACGATAGCCATTGTTGTTGTTAAAATTTCCATTGTGGGCGAGGTATAGGGCATCCTCACGAGTTTCTAGAAAATCATTGCCCATATGACCCGTGTTGCCACAGACTTCACACGTGGTGTGAGAGTCTAGGGCATAGGCATTGCTAGACACTTCATCACTGGCTTGTCCATCAATTTTCTTCATTAGGAGGTCCAATTTAGCTGCGATCATGTCCTCCTCCTTCAATGTGTGCATGCCTCGCTGTCGGGTATGGAGACACTCATCGTTCCATCCCATGTTGGACACCATCTTCTCAATAAGATCTTTAGATTTTGGCACCGTCAATGAGAAGAAGGCTCCTCCAGTAGCAGCATCCAAATGGTCACGAGCTAATGGGATCAGCCCATTATAGAAATTTTGAATAAGGAGCCAGTCATCCATCCCATGGTGGGAACAGGCTAGGATGTACTCCTGAAGCCTTTCCCATGCCTCGGGAATAGATTCCTTGGGCTCTTGCTGAAAGCTGGAAATCCTTCCATGTAGGGCATTGGTTTTGCCCAACAGGAAGAATTTGATGAGGAATGCCATAGAACACTTCTCCCAAGTGTCTACAACACTTCAGTTCGCGTAGAACCACTGTTTTGTTCTCCCAAGGAGAGAGAACGGGAACAGTCTCAGATGGACCGCATCTGGAGACACGTCCTTGATCTCAAAAGTGTTGCAGATCTCGAGGAATTGTTGCAGGTGAGCACTTGCATCCTCGTTAGCCTTCCCACAGAATGGGTTGGCTTGCACCATAGTGATAAGGCCAGTTTTGATCTCGAAGTTCACATCCCGTGTTAACAGTGGGCCCAATAGGCACATTGTTAGCAGAGGGAGCTGAGAACTCACGAAGGGTCTTCTGAGCCATTGGCGTTTGGATTATTGGTGCAAAAATGCTAGCTTGCTTTGCCGCTCGAATATTTTGAGGAGTAACGACACGAGGTTGGTCTCTCAGAAGAGACTCGGGATCTTCAACAAAGTTTTTCGGCAAGCGGAAACCAGACATACACTACCCTGTTTTCACATTTAAAATGCGAAAAAAATGGTTACCCTACTAAAATCCTACACATGGTTCTATCCTATTCACTTAGTCATGTTATATATCTATTTGCCTTCCCTGGCAACGGCGCCAGAAATGCTTGTTGACGGCTCCTAAGATATACTAACAAATCATCTCCGGCAACTGCGCGAGAAATGCTTGTTGGTATTACTTATGCACCATTAACTAAATATCTCCAACTGATGTGTCAGAAATGCTTGTTAATGGTTCTATTGGATCACAGAGTGAATTCCGCAAGCGCACAGAGATATCATTGTAGCATTTCCCCTTAAGAGTATTCCCAAGGGTGTCATTTATTTGATCCCAAAGGAAGGCGGGGTAGAGATATAACAATCATCAAGTGGAAAGGGTAGAAAGGTCTAGGTAAGAATCTAGTAAGGATGGATAAAATAATAATGGAGGTAGTGCGACACACACAAAAGCTTTCAAGTCTAAGGGGGATAAGAGAATCCTAGAGGTTAGTTAAGGATGAGAGTTATGGAGGTACTCCTACTATGCTCTATTGTACATATACATAGTCTAAACTAATTATTCATAAGCTAGATCAATAGTGAATACTTATGCTATTTGGTTCAACACATCGGGCACGGGCTTACCCCTAGCAATACTAGGGCGACTCCCTCTAAGAGCCTGTGGTATAACCGAACGTGGAGGATTACAAAGGACAGATAGGGTTGTCACCACCTACTGCCTACCTCTTCAATCCGTGGGTCTACGAGACATCCAATGCTACTTAACTATCCTAGCACCATGCTAGCATATTAAGTAATTACCTTAAGAGCCTAGGCACAATCCATCCTAAGGCAATGAATTGAATCATCATTGAACCAATGTTGATACACAACATAATTATCTATACTAACCTAATTATATTATAATTAACTAGACTATAGTTGGTGTCTATAGGTTCTATGATAATGAGATATGTTCATGATGACATAGTCATAGAAGCTATACCTTCCACATACATGGACTCCACAATCAAACAAGAAACACTTTGCCCAAGTATATGTATAAGTAGAGACTAAAGATACTATCTTTATTATGCATAAAGTCACAAATACAAGAAAGAATACATGAGTCATACCTTTCCCAATGTAGGATTGGGAAGAGAGAGACTCCTTACTCCTTCCCAATTTGGACTTGGGACTAGAGACTCTCCTCTCTACAACCTAACTCCTCTAAAACTATGGATGACAGTGTATACAATAGAGATGAAGCTCAAGTGGTGTGTGTTGAAGTGAGGGGTAGGGGGTCCTATTTATACTAGTGTTGAGGTCGGTTCCCGCCACCAAAAGTGCGCGAATCAGTCACCATTGACTCCAGGGAGCCGGGAGGAGCCAACACGTGGAGGCTGACCGAGTTTGGTGCAAAGACCAGGTCGGCCGACCCCCTGGTTTGGCTATCTTGGTCATTGCACCGTTTCTCGCGTGCTTTCTCCAGGTGGCTTCCAGGTGGGTCCCATTGATGTATATGGGAGATACACCGTTGGATCTCCTCGGATACTTCTATTTGTGGGTCATTTGATCCATGGGATGCCACGTGTCGTCGCCTGATTTTCTGGGATGATATTTTATAGGATTGGTCCCTCTACATTTCCTCATTTCCTGCATAAAATGCTGCATACACATATTTCTCCAAGTCCAAGTGGAATTGGGTTAGATAGAAAGGTGATGTGTGCAAGAAATGACACATCCTTCACATAATTGAGTTAAATTGACGGATGAAATTGGTATATAACAGCCGTCAACACCAAGCAAGCTTGAAAATGTCACCATATGAAGCACTATATGGAAGGAAGTGTAGGATGCCTTTATTCTGGAATGAGGCAGGAGAAACTCAAGTATTTGGTCCGGATGTATTGCAAGAAGCTGAAAAGCAAGTCCAATAATTCATGAAAACTTGAGGGCTGCCCAATCAAGACAAAAAGGCTATGCGGACAATAGGAGAAGGAAATTAGCCTTTGAAGTGGGAGATTTCGTTTACCTCAAGGTGTCACCAATGAGAGGTCATAAGAGGTTTAACATAAGAGGCAAGCTAGCACCTCGTTATATTGGACCATTCAAGATTTTGGACAAAAGGGGAGAAGTAGCGTATAAGTTGGAGATGCCTTGTCATCTTTCAGATGTTCATGATGTCTTTCATGTCTCCCAGCTCAAAAAAGTGTTTGAGAGTACCGAAAGAACAAGTGCTAATGGAAGAATTGGAACTAGAGGAAGATTTGACCTATGCTGAGCAACCAATCAAAATTTTGGAAAACAAGGAGAGAGTCACAAGGAACCGGGTGATTCGATGGTGTAAAGTTCAATGGAAGCATCACACAGAAAAAGAAGCAACTTGGAAGCTAGAAGATGATATCAAGAAGGAATTTCACTATCTCTTATCTTCCGTGCCGAATCTCGAGGGCGAGATTCATTTTAAGGGGGGTAGGTTTGTAACACCCTCATTTTCATGCATCATGCCCTACATACATTCATATACATGTTTAACATTAATCCAGATCAAGAGGAATGAGTTTAAAATTGATTTGGAACAAAACCACACTTAGAATGCTGAAAAGTGCGGACTAGTCCGATTTTAGTGAGGACTAGTACGATTTCTCTATGACTAAAATTAGACTTGTCCGTTTTTGCTGCGGACTAGTCTGATTTTGCCTCTGGATACTTTCGGACTTGTCCGATTTTATGCGGACTAGTCCAATATTCCAAGAATCCTTGAAAATTTGCTAAGTCCCTGGACTTGTCTGGACTAGTCCGGTGTTCTAGCGGACTTGTCCGATTTCCTCTTTGACTAAAGTTCGACTTGTCCGATTTTAGGCCAGACTAGTCCGATTTTCTCTCTGGACATTTTTGGACTAGTCTGGTCCTTTTCGGACTTGTCGGATATTTCGCGACTCCGGGTTGATGTTTTGTTTTATGACTTGTTTCTTGGGTTTCACATTAAGTGGGCCTAGAGACGTCGTGTCTAACTCTTTTAGAGCCCATATGGGACTCTAAACCGGCCTCTACTCCCCTCAAACTCGAAATCCATCTAACCCTCGCCTCCACCTCTATATAAACAGCCCCACCCCTTGGCTTGACATCTATTTGCCACTTTTCCATCCCATACAAACCCTAGTTCGTGGAGAGCCACCATCAAGGAGGGAGGGGGAGATCCCAAGAAAGAAGAAGAAGAGGAGGAAACGAAAGAGGTTCAAAATCTCCATCAAGTTTCGTTCTACATCACCAATTCATCTCCAAGTTCATCCCCAACCCTAGATCATCAAGATCCAAGTGTTACCTCCAAGATCCTAGATTCATTGGAGTTCTAAACACCTGGTATACCTTCTATTCTCTTTTCCTTACGTGAATCCAACTCCATTTCCCCAAATTTACGTCGATCTAGAAAACCCTAGTTCACTAGTTCTCGCGCAGTGCAGACTTGTCCGGTCCTATGAGGACTAGTCCAATTTTCCTGGTTAAATTGTGTTGAATTAATTCTAATATCATATCTAATCAACTTCAAATCTATATAAACTTGTTAAAAGCTATTAGAACTAGTTAGTGATCATTAAAAGCAACTCATCAACAAGTTCCACCTTGCATTTGCATTAATCGTGCATATCATGTCATATTGAGTAGTATTTGTGCACTCTTTGATTGTGTTTCTTGTCTTGTATGTTTATTGTGCGGATTAGACGAATTTGCGCTAGAGAGTGCCGCAGAGGCTCTATAGCATCAAGAGTTTGAAGGCTTTGACCCTAATCAACCGCAAGAGCAAGGCAAGTGTCCTTGAAGCATATTGATCCTGTTTTGAAATAAAAGTTTTGTTTGCAAAACTGCATGCTTGTGGCAACTTGATGGAAATCCTATGATAGGAAGTTTACTAGACTTGTCTAACCACCCTTGTCACCTGAAATTTATGGTAGAGAGTCGGGAAGAGTTTTTTACCTTTTTGCTTTGCTTAATCAACTGGGATGGGAAAACAACTATACCACTCAATTTAATTATGCATTAATGAGATTGTGGTTGACATTAACTGGTTAAATATGATATGGTAATGGGTGATCTAAGCAAGCCTGGTATGTGGATGGGTTGGATGTTATGGTGGTTTGCTTGCTTTAGATCTAAAGAACGGTTTGTGGAGCGACCATCCAGGATTTACAGTGTCACCACGAGGCCAAGTATGGGTGCGACGTAGATGATTTATTTGGGCTTTGCTAGTGCTATTTGGACCATTAAGGATGCTCGAGGAAAAGGTAGTCGGATTGGGTTTGTTGATGATTGGTGGGACTACCCTAGGATCCGAATGGCTCAAGAGAGGGCCCTTGGTTGAAGATGTGCTCTGTGGGAGACATCGCCACCAGTGAAACCTCAGTGGGGTCTAAATAGGCTAGTAATCCCTTTGTAAAGGCTATTTTTTGATCTCTTGGCCATACACCAAAGGAAGTGTGATTGGCATAAGGGAGGTTCTTTAGTCGCCGACGGGTGATGAAATCACAAACACGTGGGTAAAGCGGTACAACCTCTGCAGAGTGTGTCATAAAACTATCATGATAGCCGTGCTCCCGGTTATGAGCAACCTGGACCCTCACATGATTAGAGGAAAATTGGGATGGTATTTGGGATGGTTATGGTTGGTATTATGGTTATGGATGGTTATGAATTGAATTCTGGTATTGAGTATGGTTTTTGGCAAATGGTGAAATCTGGAATTATTGATGATGGTAGCGAAATTCAGACTGGTATTATGATATTACTTATGGTTTATGATGGGTTTAATCACATACATGTAATATATTGCTTTACAAATGTTTTAATGTACTTTTCAGCACTTAGCCATTATTATTGTCATCATTTGAATCAGCCACATGTCATACTTTCCACACTTGTTGAGTACGACATGTACTCACTCTTGCAATTCCTCCACCAACAGTTGTAGGTCAGGATTGGGAGTTTAATAGCGATAATGCGGAGTTCTAGGCCGTGTCTATCGTCAGCTTTGCCTGTGGAGTTTTGGAGCTGCACTACCCTATCTCTTATGCTTCCTAGCTGTTTAGTTTGCTTATTTAAGTTTATTTCTGCTGCGTTAGTTGAACTTGTCATTAACAATCATTAGAGTTTGTATTCGAGAATATTCTGAATTTGTAATAAAATTTGGTTAATTAATCTTGTTCTGTGGTAATTTTCTATATACTCTTTTGTGAATGCACTCGTGTATGTGTGTTGAACATCCTGGGCAAACATATGCGTTCACTTGGTTCATTTTCGGAACCAGGTGTCACAATATGAGAATATCGAACAACTTACGGGCAGTAACTTCCCTCGTTGGAAGACCCTCGTTAAGGTATCCTTGGGGTTTAATCAGCTGGATTATGCCCTAAGGGAAGATAAGCCAACGGCACCCACTCCTGGTGTCGAAGGATATGATGAACTCAAAAGGACTTATGAGCTTAAGTTGGAAAGATGGGAGAATTATAATCGTGTGGCTCTCCTCGTTATGAACGCCTCAATATCTCCAGATATTGCAGGTTCTCTTCCAAAAAAAAAGACATCGCTAAAGAATTTCTTGCTGCGGTGGAGGAGCAATTCCAAGGCTCCGAAAAAATTTATGCTCATGAGCTTTTTGCGAAGCTTCTTGAGAAATACACTATGGATGGGAATGTGAGGAGCCACATATTAAGGAAGGTGCATGCATCTTCAAAACTTAAGTCTTTGAAATGTGAATTAAGTGAGAATCTTCTCACCATTATGATTTTGGAATCTCTCCCAAGTGAGTTTGATCAATTTAAGATCAACTACAACTCACTGAAGGAAAAATGGTCACTTGCTGAGATGACTCCTAGAGTTGTCCAGGAAGAAGAAAGGATACTTAAGTAGGTTCAGGACTAAGCTCATTATGTTAATTCTTCCAAAAGGAAGAAGGAGTGGAATGGTCGTGGCCCTCAAAAGCTCATAAGATGCCATTTAAGAATCACTCTCCTAAAAAAGGTAAAGGTGCTAGTACTTCCGCTGTGCCTGGCACTTCTAATGCACCTAGGACTTTTGCACCTAAAGGAGAAGTTGTGTGCAAGCACTACAAGGATAAGGGACATTTCAAAAAGGATTGCCCTGACTTTCTGAAATGGCTAATGAAGAGAGGTAATGATGAAATTACGTTTATTGATGAATCTCTTTATATTGATTTTTCTACAAATACATGGTGGATTGACTCAGGTGCAACTGTTCATGTTGCAAATTCTATGCAGGGCTTCCGTACAACTCAAGACCTTCAGGACAGGGGAAGAAGCCTTAAAGTTGCTAATGGAAAAGAAGCGGAGGTTCAAGCTGTGGGGTCCCTCACATTAAAGCTGCATTCAGGACATCCGTTTAGATTGAATAATGTTCTTTATGTTCCTTCCTTGAGTAGGAATCTCATTTTAGTTTCATGTTTAGATGATGACAATTATGCTTGCTTATTTGGTAATGGACAATGTAGTTTTATGCATTGTAATAAAAATGTTGGCCTCGCCTTCCGACGAGAAAAGTTATATATGTTATCTTTACATGATTATGTTATGCACGTAAATGATGATTATAATTATGATGATTTGAAGTGCAGCACTAAAAAAAGTGGAAAAGCGTTAGTACCTCATTGAAATTGTGGCACCGTCGCCTTTGCCACATTTTGAGGGGGAGAATTGAACGATTAATTAAAAATGACACGCTTCTTCCACTTGACTTTTCAGACGCTGATTATTGCATTAAAGGAAAATACGTTAAGACAATAAAGAAGGGAGCGACAAGAGCCACTAAAGTCTTAGAGCTCATTCATATTGACATATGCGGGCCTTTTAACGTTAAATCCGTATGGTTTTGATTCATTTGTAACCTTCACGGATGATTTTTCCTGCTATGGATATATTTATCCCATACGTGATCGATCGGGTGCTTTGAACAAATCTAAAGTTTTTAAAGCCGAATTTGAGAATCAACTTAACAAAAAGATCAAAGTAATACAGTCTGATCGCGGAGGAGAATATTACGGAAAACACGCTCCTTATGGGCAAATTCAAGGACCTTTTGCAAGGTTTCTAGGTGAGAATGGATTTGTTGCTCAATACTCAAGGCCTGGTGAACCTCAGCAAAATGGCGTGGCCAAGCGACGCAATCACACACTAATGGATATGGTGCGAAGCATGCTTAGTCACGCAAGTTTACCAGTAAGCCTATGGATGGAGGCGTTAAAGACAGCTGCACACGTACTTAATCTTGCTCCAACTAAAGCAGCACCGAACATACCTTACGAGATGTGGACGGGAAAGAAACCCAACCTGAATTATTTACGTGTGTGGGGTTGTCCTGCTGAAGCTAAAGTATTCAATCCACAATTTAAGAAATTAGACCCAAACACAGTCAGCTGTTTCTTTATTGGGTACCCTCAATGGGCAAAGGGGTACTGCTTTTATTGTCGAAATCACGTGACGAAATTTGTAGAGACAAGACAGGCGGTATTTTTTGAGGATGATGTCACGGAAGTGAGGAAGATTGATCTTGAGGACAAACGGGTTTATGTACCATCCCCGAATATCCAAGAGTTCATCTTTCCATTTAAAAATGTTGTCGTGACACCGGACCCTCCTCTCGTTCATTATGGAAATAATGAAAATGTTGCTACAAATGAAAATGAGGAAGTGAACGAGAATCCGAAACTGAAGACTGATCTTCCGCCGGCCCCTCCGTTGCGTAGATCGCAACATGAAAGAAGAAATCCCATCCCAGAAGACTATGTCACCTACATGACTGATGACGTAAGTGACATGGGTAAAGTGAAAGATCCTTCTTCTTATAAAGAAGCTATGAAAAGTGAAAATTTGTCCAAATGGCTTATAGCTATGGAAGATGAATTAAAGTCAATGGGCACTAATGATGTGTGAGACTTAGTAGAAGTTCCCGAAGGAGCTAAAAGAGTTGGATGCAAATGGGTTTACAAAACCAAATATGACTCCAAAGGGGATATCGAAAGGTTCAAAGCAAACTGGTAGCTAAAGGGTTTACACAACAAGAAGGAATTGATTATAACGAAACCTTTTCTCCAGTGTCAACCAAAGATTCGTTCAGAATCGTGATGGCATTGATAACTCATTATGATTTAGAGCTGCACCAAATGGTGATTTAAATGAAGATGTATATATGGCACAACCGGAAGGTTTTGTCGTTGAAGGAAAAGAACACATGACATGTCGTCTGAAGAAATCCATTTATGGCTTGAAGCAAGCCTCGAGACAATGGTACTTAAAGTTCGATAAAGTGATCTGAACTTTTGGTGTTACAGAAAATGTTGTGGACAACTGCATATACATCAAATTTAAGGGCAGTAAGTTCACAATTTTGGTCCTATATGTGGATGACATACTTTTGGCTTGTAGCAATAAGGATATGTTACATGAAACCAAGAGCTTTCTGTCATCAAACTTTGATATGAAGGATCTCGGTGAAGCCTCTTATATTCTAGGCATTGAAATTCATCGAGATAGGTCCAAGTACACATTAGGACTATCACAAAAGGCATACTTTGAGAGAGTACTGAAGAAATTCAATATGCATAAGTGCTCTCCCACGCCTGCTCCAATAGTTAAGGGCGATAAATTTGGGACATTTCAATGTCCAAGGAACCAAATTGAATCTGGCCAGATGAAGTCGGTTCCATATGCTTCAGCTGTCGGAAGCATTATGTACGTTTAAGTTTGTACGCGCCCTGACTTAGCTTTTGTAACAGGAATGCTTGGCAGATTCCAATCAAATCCAGGAATGGAACATTGGAAGGCCGCAAAGAAAGTCTTGCGTTATCTGCAAGGTACTAAAGATCTCATGCTAACATATCGAAGATCTGATAACCTGGAAGTTATTGGTTATTCAGATGCTGATTTTGCTGGCTGTGTGGATAGTAAGAAATCCACATCAGGTTATATATTCACACTGGCTGGAGGAGCTATATTGTGGAAAAGCTCCAAGCAAATGGTGATTGCATCATCCACGATGCAGGGCGAGTTCGTAGCATATTATGAGGCCACTGGGCAGGCTATATGGCTACAAAATTTTATGCCCGGGCTCAAAGTGGTAGACAACATTAACAAGCCACTTGTGCTATACTGGGATAACGAACCCGCAGTTCTCTATGCGAGTAACAACAAGTCAAGTGTTGCTGCCAAGCACATTGACATAAAGTATCATGTTGTAAAAGATAGAATTCAGGATCATACAATTAAAGTTGAACATATCAATACGATCAATATGCTTGCGGATCCAATGACAAAAGGCTTACCACCCAGCATCTTTTGTAAACACGTTGCCGGCATGGGATTATTGAAAGCCTTATGATTCTGGAAAGTAGGGACTTTTTTTTAGAGAGCCGCTCCCTGTAAACAATAATGTTTCCATTTGAAATATGTCGATGTATTAGAAGTGTTGAAGTTCAATGGTTTCAATAAACTGTTGTAACGCTTCACTTTGTACATTATACTTATTGAGAATGGATAATAAAGTGAACCATACGATCAAGGGGGAGAATGTTGGTTTGATCTCGGTTCACCTGAGATAAAATCAAGAAAAGAGAATGAGAAAAAGGAAAAAAGTAGTAAAGATAAAGAAAAAAGAGAAAAAGGAAAAGTGGACCCGGTAAAATCTCATGGAGTCCTCAACGGAAATGAGCGCCACGATCGGAGGCCCTCCTAACCAACTCGGGCTCGGTCCCCTGTCGTATTGCTCTATAAAAGCTAAAGGTGATTAAGTGCTAAACACGCTGCTAATCACGAGATCCAAAAACCGATCACAAAGAGAGCAATCACGGTGGGAAGATCCGAGCCTCCTCCCGTCGTCCACACCCATGGCTGCCAACGGCTCTTCATCCTCCTGTAAGTGCTAATCTCACCCTTAACCTTCATTATCTGGTGCATAATAGTGATTAGAGTTAATGCCTTTACTGTTTATGCCTTAAGTCTAAAGCCTTAAGTCTAAATCTAACACACGTAACCCCCTGAAGTATCATTTCGTTTGTTTTGCACCTATAATTTGTTAATCTAGTTCATTATACACCCTAAATCGGTTTTCTAATCCTGCATTGATGATGTGGACTGGGATTAGAGATGGAAGATGAGGTGGAAAAAGGCCAAAGCGGGATGGTCTCAGGTGGATGATGGTGTCTGTAGCTCAATCGTTGCAGGATTCTCCTGGACCGGAAAGGCCGGAATGGAGATGGAGTTCTAGGAGAAGGTGCGGGGCGATTTCAATGGATTTGAACCGGGCTTGGTGATGCTGACGGCAGCTGTCCATGCACTTGTGTTGGAGGGGAGAATCAGCAAGGAGTCAGATCATGCAGGAAATGGAGCAGAAAAAAGTTGTTGTTGTTGCGGTTCTTTTACAGCAGCATGATTCACGGATATATAAATCACAGGTTCCTGATCATTGAAGGGCTTCGGAAGCATCCATAGATGTTAGATACGGGAATCCCAACTAATGTGTCGAGCTACACTGCTGTTATTGATGGATTATGCAGAGAAGATACTGTAGAGAAAGTAATGGGGTTCTTTGATGAGATGTTGTGATGTGGAGCCAATCCAAATTTGATTACATATTTGTTTACCAATGATACGTTTTCTGTTTGATATTTCTCTTACTCCAGCTACATCCCGGTCCATGTTAGCAAAGCGGGATTAAAAAAATAATTTACAGTGTATAATAAACTATTAGAATTATGGGTGTAAAACGAACCAAATTATACTTCAGAGAGTTATTTAGACCTATGCTATAGTTGGAAAGAGTAAAATGAACTTTTTCCGTTTAAAACTAAACTAATCAGCCTAAAAACCGAGAAAGTATTATGCAAACTCATGAAGACGGCGCAATGTGCAATACCACAGAGATTAAACACGGATGATTACTTGGAACCTTGAGGTCGTGTTCTCTTCTTGCTTTTACCGAGAAAATTTGGTTCAGTTTTTTTTTCAAAATTCGTTTTATAAAATGTGAAAATCGAAATATAACATACAAAAGGAAAAACCTGTCATGTGTTAACCGGTAACTTCGGTTTGGTTTCCGGTTAAACAAAAAATCAGACTTCAATCCGAACCTCTGGATCGGAGAAGAAGTCTTTGCATCCCTTATGCATACTCACGGGCGTGCATACCTTCCCAAATTGATGACATGTGTCCTTCTCATCTCAAAGACTCAAACCGCCGGGACTGATGCTGTCTTTCAATCGTTTACTCGGCTCGCCTTTGATTCGGTCCTGACCCCGCTTTCATTAGCTTCTTTCGGCTTCCTTTGCGATCGAAACATTTGGCTCCCATCTCCTCATCACCCATCTCGCTCTCACGGATCGAAACGTCATCCGCACCCGGTTGCCATCAGCGAGCGACTGACGGCGGAGGTCGTGCCCGGCCAACACCGTATAGTACTCCGATGATCCGGATGTCGGGCCGCTCTGCCCCGTCCGCACCTGCACTACCGCCAAGTACCGGTGTCCGGTGGTGGACGTCGCCACCACGAGTTGCGGCAGCCAATGCCAACAGATGAGTACAAGTTGTTCCTGGAATCTCTAGAGCTGCATGGCCACGCCTGGCAACGTATACAAGGTATGTGCCTCCGCAAGATGCTTTTACCTTCAGCAGATCAACTCGTGTATGGCCGTCTGAACCGTAACAGTAAGCGGACCTGAGCTTATAACCGGTTTCACAATCTGCAGAGCACAGACAACAACAACAACAACAACAACAACAATGACAACAACCAAACCTTTATCCCAAACAAGTTGGGGTCGACTAGAAATGAAACTCAACAATTTTTGAATAAAAGTAATAGAAAATAAGATGAAAGTAAAAAATACAAATAAAATAAGATTCTAAATTTTATTTATTTTAGAAATACATTAATAAGAAATAAGATAAGAGTAACAAAATACGAATAAACTAAGATTCTGACATATGAATTGCTAATTTCCATGTAGTTATATCATGAGCCAAATCTCTAGGTATGTTTCACTCCTTGTCTCGTTTCACCGCTTCCTGCCATGTCAACCTTCGTCGACCTCTACTTCTTCTAAAATTTTCTCTACTCTTTATAGTCCCAATGTTAACCGGTGCTTCTGGAGGTCTCCGCTGGATATGCTCAAACCACCGTAGGCGATGTTGGACTAGCTTCTCCTCAATTGGTGCCACCGCTACCCTATCACGTACCACATCATTCCTAATTTTGTCTCTTCTTGTGTGACCGCACATTCACCGTAGCATGCGAATCTCAACAACACTCATTTGTTGAACAATCTTCAGAGCACAGAGGCAACAAGAAAAATGGACCACTGCATCATTGTTCGAAAAGAAAATGGATCACTGCACCAACTGGACAGTCATGCTACATAAATGTACATTGAATTGATTTCTACAGATTGGTCTATATGTTCTTGGAAGACACATTTCCATGTTTGTGTATGATTGTGAAGGAAAATAGATGCAAAAATTCAGTCAAATCAAAGTAATTCAGTATAATCTAGAATAGTGCAATACTTCAAAGTCCTGAACTTCATTTTGCATACTCGATAAAGATTACTCTGACATCCAGGAACTGCAGAAGATACATAGAACTGCAGAACATTCAATCTAGAGCTGGTGCAAACGTTAAAATCATCAACAGATATCAGTTCAACACATAATACGGAATGTTTGAACATGTCAATTTTATCTTCCCATGCATTCCTTCTATGGAGGTCTTGGCTTCCTCGTCGTCAGTGTAGGACACGAAAGCGAAGCCTCTTGGTCGCCTCACAACTCTATCCATCGCGAGATGAACTACGGCAACGCCAAAGGTGCGAGTACTGCTTGTGACAGCCGTGGTGGCAGCGGCAGTGGAGGCGCTGAGCCTGGACGTCCACCACCGGTACTCAGTGGCGGTGCAGCCGCGGATGAGGCAGAGCGCCCCGACATCCGGAACTGCAGAGTACTACGTTATGCTGTATGGTAACGACCCTAAAACCCTAAGCAAAAATGGGCCATGGGCCGAAATGTTCAAACTAAGACTTGGGCCAACACTTCAATCCTTCGCGGTCGCGTGCTCCTCTTGTTCATTTCCTGCGTCACGCATGTTTCCTTTCTCCTTTTCACTGTCTTCACCGGTAGCAGCTGTGACAATGCCCCCCTCTGAAGATCCAGCTTGCTCCCAAGTTGGCGCCGATGGAAAACGAGTCTTGAGCACATGATAGCTTTCCCATGTCGCAGCTGATTCCGGAAGAGCCACCCACTGGACCAACACTTGGGTTACTACAACATTCCCCTTTTTAACAAGTCTGCAATTCAGGATCTTGACAAGAGCTAGATCTTTAGAGTCCAGCTCAGGAACATCATGTAAAGTGGAGAAGACTGGAGCATGATTAGGTGTGAAAGGCTTGAGCTGTGAGACATGGAATGCCAATGTCAGAAGGTAATGCCAATGTATAAGCTGCAGAACCAACTTTAGCAATGATTTCATAAGGACCAAAATATTTATAGGCCAACTTGAAGCAGGGTCGATGAGCTAGAGATGTTTGCACATAAGGTTGAAGTTTGAGAAGGACTTTTTCACCCACTTGAAAAATTATGTCTGACCTCTTCTTATCAGCATATGTCTTCATCCTGCTCTAAGCTCTACCCAACTGTTCTTTTAGATGTTCAGTAAAGAGTTGCCTTTCTTTCAATAGATCAGTGATCTCAGGATGGTCACTTGCTTCCAGGGATGGAACAAAGTTCATTGGGGGATCAATGCCATATAGATCCTTAAATGGTGTGCATTGCAAGGAAGTGTGGAAAGAGGTATTATACCAGTATTCAGCTAGAGGTAGCCACCAAGTCCACTTGGTTGGGATTGCTTGCACAACACAACGAAGGAACATTTTCAAACACTGGTTGACCCTCTCGGTTTGGCCATCAGTTTGAGGATGATAAGACGAGGACAATTGCAGATCAGTGTTTAATAACTTGAACAACTCAGTCCATAGTTTACTGGTAAACACTTTGTCTCTGTCAGAGACAATGCTCTTGGGCAGTCCATGCAGTTTGACAATGTTGTCCATGAATATTTGGGCAACCACAGTGGCTGTGAATGGGTGCTTGAGGGCAAAGAAATGAGAGTATTTTGTGAATCGGTCCACTACAACAAGGATGACAGTATAGCCACAGGAATTAGAGAGGCCTTCAATGAAATCCATTGATAAAGCTATCCAAGCAACAGTGGGTATGGGAAGGGGTTGTAAAAGTCCTGGTTACTTGCATAGTTCATGTTTGGCCTTCTGACATACCAAGCATTGTTTCACAAAGGCAACACCACCAGCTTGCATGTCATTCCAATGGAAATGTTTCTTCAATCTCATATAAGTCCCCTGGATACCAGAGTGACCTCCAACAGCAGTAGAGTGAAAACATGAAATGAGTTTGGTTTGTAGTGCAGAATTACTGCCTACCCAAATTCTCAGACCCAATCTGATAATGCAATTGTTCAGAGAATATCCCTTAGAATTTGGGCTGGAGATAGCTAATTCAATGAGTCAGGCCTGAGCAGAGGCATCATTCTGATAAGAGTTTATTACCTCTTGCATCCAAATGGGTACCACTGAAGAAACTACAGAAAGATGGAAAAAATGCCCAACCCTTGAAAGGGCATCTGCCACCACATTTTTAGAGCCCTTCTTATAGACAAATCTGAATGTGAGTCCTGTCAATTTCCTCATAGATTTTCTTTGCAAATCAGTGGACAGTGTTTGATCCTGCAAGTGGCAAAGACTCTGGTGATCTGTTTTTATCACAAATGGCTTCCTCATTAAGTATTTTCTCCATTTATCCACTGCCATCATGACAGCCATAAACTCTTTCTCATAAGTAGAGAGTTTTTGATGAGCAATACTCAACCCTTTGCTGAAAAAGGCCATTGGATGACCATCCCGGCAAAGAACAACCCCAATGCCATCTTCACATGCATCTGTTTCAATGAAAAATTCTTTGGAAAAATTAGGATATGCCAGGACATGGGTGGTTGTCATTGCTGACTTGAGCTTGTCAAAGCCTGTTGAGCCACTTCAGACCAAGCAAACTTTTTGTGATGCAAGAGATTGGTTAAAGGTCTGGCTATAATCCCATATTGACTGACAAATTTTCTATAATATCCAGTTAGTCCCAAAAAAACCTCTTAATTCAGTGAAATTGGTAACAACAGGCCATCTCTGCATTGCTTCAACTTTAGCAGGGTCAGTAGCTACCCCCTTGTGAGAAATGATGTGCCCAAGGTATGACAATTGTTGTTGAAAAACACATTTTCTGAATTTGATGAACAACTGGTTGTCTTTTAGAGACTGAAAAACCAACTTCAAATGCAATAAATGATCTTCCCAAGACTTGCTATAGATTAATATATCATCCATGAAGACCAATACAATTTTTCTTATGTATTGTGCAAATGCAACATTCATCACACGTTGAAAGGTGGCAGGAGCATTTGTTAATCCAAATGGCATAACTCTAAATTGAAAATGTCCATGATGTGTTTTAAATGTTGTTTTAAATTCATCAGAGGGTGCCATTCGAATTTGATGAAACCTGAGGCTAAATCTATGGAGGAAAAGTACATAGCACCAACAATTTCATCTAAAAACTCATCACTGACACGCATGGGAAACTTATTCTTGATAGTAATATAATCTAATTTCCTATAATCCACACAAAACGCCAAGATCCATCCTTTTCTCAACAAGTAAGACAGGGGAAGCAAAGGGGCTCATACTGGGAATTATAGTGCATGAAGCTAGCATCTCAGCTACTTGCTTCTCTATTTCATCCTTTTGTTCAGGAGAACACCTGTAGGGTCGACAATTAATAGGCACTGAATCAGGGAGCAGAGAGATGGAATGATCATATTCTCTGAATGGAGGTAAAGCTTTCTGTTCAAAAAAAAAAATGCATTCATATTCTTGGATGAGTTGGATAATTTCTGCAGGTATACCAGATGCAGTATAGTGGTGATGAAGTGAAGAAGATTTATCAGTAGGCTCTATAAGGACAGTTGCCCACAACTCATTCCATTTGTGCCACTTAATGAGCTGTTCACCAGAAGCCTCTTTCAATTCACTGGCAGAGAAAGGCAATATCCCCTGCAGCCTGACAGTTTTGTTCAGATAAGAGAATTCCACCCATTTATCTTTCCAATTACATTTCATGGGACTGTGGAGCTCCAACTAGTCAATACCCAATATTAGATCATAAGTGCCAACATCAAGGACTTTCACATGATGAGAAACGTTTCGACCGTGAATATACCAAGTGAAATCTCTAACTTCTGCAGAACAATGCAGTGTATTTCCATTGGCAACTTTAATTTTCATTGTGGAGACTGAATGCAAAGGACAATGCAACTTTTGACCAGTAATGGCACTGATAAATGAATGAGTACTGCCAGAATCAATTAATATCAGCAGAACTTGATTTTGAGAAAGGGCCTTTAGGTTAATTACCTTGTGTTTGTTATGTCCTCAGATAGCACATAATGCGATGTGATAATCCTCTGCATATGGAGAAGGTAATTCAGGGGTATCCAAAATCTCATCAGGCAGAAATACTCCTCCATCAGAATGTTCAGGGTCGATGCTATGTACTTGACCTATCACTGGTGCAGCACAAGTATGAGTTGGAGTAAATTTCTCACCACATTTAAAACATAAATTGTTAACCCTGCGATACTCCCTCAATTGTCGAGCCTTCCACAGTTCACCCGGGGACATGGACGCCTTAGGATCATTTCTCTTAATAGAAGGTAAATATTGTCGAGAAGAAGTGGGTCTCCATGTTCTGACTTTCAGTTTGTCAGATAACTGCTCTTGACAGATGGCCAGATTAGCAGCTTGGGCAACTGTGTTAGGAAAATGCATTTCCACGACCACTCTCAAGTCATCACGTAATCCCAACAAAAATTGAGACACCAACATTGTTTCACTAAGAGAAGAATCATATAAACGGATATGGTAAACGAGCTTCTCAAAGTGCTGACGATATTCAGTTACAGATCCTGTTTGTCTCAAATTTAAGAGTTCCATAGTTTTCATTTTGTGAGTATTAACATCAAACTCATTAGCAATAGAAATAGCAAAACTCTCCCAATCATTCAACTGAATATCATGTTTGATAGATTGATACCAATAGGCTGCACGATCAGTGAGGTTCAGAGAAGCAGCAGTGACTCTAAAGTGAATCGGTATCTCATACAGACTGAAATAAGCCTCACACTTATCTAGCCACATGCGAACATCCGAACCATTAAATTTGGGAAAATCCATCTTAGGCACATGTGTTCTACGAGATCTACCAGAACCCTGATCCTCCACATCCACAACCCCCTGAACAGGATAATAACGAGAGATGTGATGGTCATGGCTCACCAATGTAATAGGGTTGACAGGAGCGTTTGGTGGAGGCCCGATGATGCCTGATCCCACTGCCGATGTGGCAGGTACAACATTCTTCAGAGTTTTGGCGATGAAGACTTGCTCCTGTTTGATCTGAGTGAGGAATTGCATCGTCAGATCCATCTGAGACTCCATCATGGAGACTCGCTTGTCGATCGTAGAAACTGTGGTCGTCAACTCCTCAATCGCTTGTACCAAATTCTTCTCAGATTCAACCATCCGCTCGATGATGAAACGAGCCTGAGGTCTCGGTATGTTCCGCTTCGCCGTTGTTCTTCACTCGGGTACACGATCGGAGACGAGGAGCTGTGAACACCCGAATCTGATACCAGTGTAAGAGGGGAGCAGTGAAATCTAACAACGAGAACCACGAAAACGGCGCGAAAGTTCAGAACTAAGAACGAACTCAAATCACAAAGAGGAAACAACAACGATCGCCTCCGAAACAGGGATCAGATCATCCTGTTTCATTTCCCACCTCAACTTGTTCCTCAAGACAGTGTGGAGAAGAAAATAGGAAATAGATATATGGGATCAGAAGGAGTTGGGGAGAGGATAAAATTTGTTACAACCCGGCTGCGTTCAACAGAACGATTGACAGTATTTAAACTAGCAAAAACGGGTCATGGGCCGAAATGTTCAAACTACGACTTAGGCCAGCGCTTCAATCCTCCGCGGCCGCGTGCTCCTCTCATTCATTTCCCGTGTCGCGCCTGTTTCCTTTCTCCTTTTCACTGTCTTCACCGGTAGCAGCTGTGACAGCCAAATGGACCAAAAAAAAAGCGGAGCCGGGACCAAATCCAAGGCGAGCCGAAGTAAACAATTGGAAGGCAGGTTGGTCCATCGCTTTGAGATGCGTGATAAGGACACGTGTCACCGATTTGCACACCCGCAGTTATGGGGATGCAGAGAATTTTTTCCCTCTGATCTGGTCACCTGGGACAGCGGCCAAGGGCGTGGTGGCTGTCAGCACGGTTTCAAAAGCCCTATGCTTTTTGTTCTCTTTATAGTTTTATTTGGACCAACTCAATTTTGTTTTTTTCATATATCAATAGGTATATTCAAGGATTATTTGTAAGGCTAATGAGTTAGCCCCACATTTTCTTTTCCCTTCAAAAGCCCTATGCTTTCTGTTCTCTTTATAGTTTTATTTGGACCAACTCAATTTCGTTTGTCCATAAATCAATAGGTATATTCAAGTATTATTTGTAAGGCTAATGAGTTAGCCCCACATTTTCTTTTCCTTTCAAAAGCCCTATGCTTTATGTTCTCTTTATAGTTTTATTTGGACCAACTCAACCTCGTTTATCCATAAATCAATAGGTATATTCATGAATTGTTTGTAAGGCTAATGAGTTAGCCCCACATTTTCAACTCTTTCTGATTTTCGATGTTTTTGTCATTTCCTTACATGCAAGGGGTAATTCAACAAACATGAAAAGTATGTCATGAATCAAGTTCAATGTTAATAGTTACAATATTACTACCTCCATTTAGGAATGTAGAATAAGCTAAGTATCTTAACAATTTGAAAACGGATGGCTTACAAGTTACCCCTCTATTTATTTTATTTTATTTTATGCTAGTTAGTTTAAAATTAATTTCATTTTAGTTTATGCTAGTAGTGCTGGTATTAGACTGGGCCGGCCCTCTAACTTATAGGGCCTAAGATTGATTAAACCTTGTTGGGCCGAGCCTCTTACGATCCAGATTTAAAACTCGGCCCGAGCATGAATAGATTTTTGTTATAGGATATATATGAACGACCCATGTAAAGCCCGAGTCAAAGCTCGACTTCGTAATATCGAGTGCAGCTCCGACTCCATCCCGACGCCCGCTGACCCTAAGACCATCCGCAATGGTACACTGTAAAGCATACTGGATACATTGTTTCGCAGTGTAATTTAAAGTACCTACTGTAAAAGTTAAAGGAGAATAATGTATAGAGTATGCTGATGCGGATGGTCTAAGCAGTCGAGCTCGCCGCCCAAGCCACCTACGAGATCCTCCTCTCCTCTCCTCGCCACCGACGGCCTCGGAGAGGATCTGCACCTGCTCTCTCCACCGACGAGGTCCACCTCTCCTCTCCTCTCCTCTCCACGCGGCACGCGCGCGTTTCCACGCCCGCTGCCCGGCCTCTCCTCAAGTTATCGCCTGATGCCTGTGCTCATGCTGTGCAGAACGAGCGGCTACCTCTGAGAATTGTGGTGCAGGTGCTGTACCATGAGCAGACAAGGGCTTCCGCTGCAGCCACCGTCCGCGCTGACAGCATTGGCTTTGCTCCTACGAGAGCTCAAGGACAGGTGCCACGACAAATATCGAAGACCAGTGGGATGGAGTCCTGGCCGTAGAAGACCTCAGCCTGTCCAACAAGACTACAAAGCTAGCCCCTGGTACTGATGCAGAGAAGAACCATGGTGGCAGCAAGGGCACCAACGGCAGGGCGAAAGGCGATTCGATGCCGAAGAAGGCGCTCAGAAAGATGATATCGAGCAAAGGGCAAGCTGGTCGTGGGGAGCGCAGCAGCTCGGACTCGTCTGACAGCGCCGTCCTGCCGCGCCAGGAGCATCCGAAGAGGACTCCTGCAAGGAGCACCAAGTCTGCAGCCGCGTAGCTGTCTGCTTGCCCAGGCCAGGCGCTGAGATTTCAGAGACCCCGGGCCCACTCAAAAATTGGACCCTCTTTTATATAAATAAAATTTTAATCTCTTGATATACACATATATTTATCACAAAAAATAATAGTATAAAAAACATATTAAAATATTTTATACAATACCTTAAAAGTTTCTTCTAACATCTCTTGATGCAAAGTCATGATATCACTGACCACCGCGGTCTGCTGTCCGCGATGTCAAGCCGGTCAAAGCCGTCAGGCGCCAACATGTTGCTGTTGTTGATTTGCTGGACGGATCGTCTTCCACGCACGCCGCCGCCACCGGGAAACGACCGGCCGTTCTATGTGTATATCAGTATATATACTATGTATACAGGCCAGGAGTCAGGGAAGGAGCTCCTAAGATTTGGGGGCCCACGACGGCCGCCCTGGTGACCCTCTCCCCAGAGCCGGTCCTGTGCTTGCCCCCCTTCACTGAATGACTGAACGCGTCAAAGAGCACTTGGTTTTAGCTGTTGTCAGTTCTTTGTTACTGATGCTGCATAGAAGCAATTAAGGACTAATGTTTTGCAAGACTGTAGGGATGTTGTAATGTCAGTTTTTTTTAGGTGAACATATTAGCGTGTAGGCTTTGCCGTGAAACCTGTGAATCGTGGGTTCTATGCATGTGAGGGTCATGTTGTACTCAAGTACGTAGTCATAAGAAGCCTTATTAAAATTGAAGCACGTGTTTCTGCAAGTGTGAAACATTCTTGAAGCCGTCAGTCGTTCTTGAAACTTTCTTTCCCTGAATCGTGGATGGAGCCGTCAGTTGTTCTTGAAACTTTCTTTCCCTGAATCGTGGATTTTCCCTACGAAATTGAACTGCTTTCTTGTGAGATTCATGTAACATTCTTTTGGCACAGAAGCATCCTGCGTGCGATCGAAATAAATAAAGCAAGCAGCGTGCGATCGAACTCGTCGTACGCATTGGCGAGAGATCGATATGCATGAGTGTAGCTTGAGCAAAACCCGTATGCACCAGTCGAGCTGCGTGGGCAAAACCCGTAGGAGTCAGTCGAGCTGCGGCAGGATCGAGCCGGACTCGAGTTTTAGCGATGTGGATATGGGTCGATAAGAGCAGAGTCTGATTCTTCATACGATGGGTCGGTCCGAGTGTTCAGCCCAAACTCGCCCACTACCAGCGCTATATGCTAGTATTCAGCGTCAAAACGGAGAAAGCACCATACACACTCATTAGGACGGTGCAATGCGCCATACCACAAATATTGAACACGGATGATTACTTGGAACCTTGAGGTCGTGTTCTCTTCTTGCTTTTCCGACAGAACACAGCTACCAGAACAGCTACGCCGGGCGCCGGCCATTGATGCTATTTATACCAGCCATTTCACACGGCATGGTCATTCCTCACGAGTACCACCAACTAGCGATGAGGCACAAAGGCATAGCATTGTATTCAGGCGTCTCTAGTCAGTAGTCGAGAAACGAAACGATTTTGTTTTTCCAGAATTTCTGAAACTGATGGAAACCCTACCACGTCCACAGCATCCCCTCGACTGCAGAGAGAAACAATGGAAAATGATAACACAAGTTAGATGCTCTTCCCCATTTTCAACTGCCATTGTTGTCTACAGACACCAATGAGGCAGGAGCTCATTACGCACATGCTAACCAACAAGCACATGCCACACCAATCAACTGAAATTTGACGGTCACTACAACAAGGTTCAATACAACATCCTGCAACCACCATATTCCATCCCGAAATTCTGACTTATTGAAACAGAGGAATGAAACAAGACAACATTTATTCGCAATCATCGACTAAAATGCCAGAGTTTTCTACGGAATCGGGGAGAAACATGATCACATAGATTTAAATGTTGCGAAGGAATCAAGAGCTTAGATCTTTGAGAGGGCCTGAACAAGATCGTTCTTCAGATCCTCAAAATCCTCCACTCCAATGCTGAACCTGATGAGGTTATCCTTGATCCCGTAGATGTCTCTCTGCTCCTTTGAATCCCTGTTCAATGACAAAGAGTTCAAAAATTTAGCCAAATGCACTTATTTTGAATAAACGAGTTGGGCAAATATTGAGTTCTTACCAGTAAGACATGATGGCAGGCTGATCAATTATGCTCTCACAGCCTCCAAATGAGGGGGCATGATACGGTATCTTAACAGAATCAATGAATTTCCTTGTAGCATCAAAGTCCCCAGCAACCTACTCAAGAATTCAGAATCAATGAATTTAGAATTAACTATTTCAGTTCTCAGCAATTGAAGGTATTCCTGATTGATGAAAAAAATACCTCAAAACTGACCACACCACCAAAGCCGGTCATTTGACTTTTGGCAATGTGATGTTCAGGGTGACTTATCAAGCCAGGGTAGTAGACACGTGCAATCTGGGAACAAGAGATAATATATTCAGCTAAAACAACAAAAACATAAAATATCATTAATTTGTACCGGGATAAAAGAAACAATATTCCCACCTTCGGATGTTCCTCTAAAAACTGGGCCATCCGCAGTGCAGTGTTATTCTGACATTGCACACGGAGGTGCAGTGTCTTCATCCCTCGAAGAATCAGGTAGGCAGCATTCTAATAGCACAACACAATACATCATTAAAAATCAGAGACCAAATGAGTGCATGCTCTACAATAAGAGGATATTGGAGGCAGGACAGTGATGTGAACAAGCACAACAATGGCTACAAACCAACACGTTCAGTATCTACTATTAAACAGAACAGGTTACAATTTCTAAAGATATCAGGTCCATGGATAGAATGGAAGTATATAGTGAAGTGTTAATGGTGAACTAATGCACATACATTGAAGAGCACATAACATATTCTTTCCTTTTTATTTCAAGTACAGTTCACCTTTTGGACACTTTGAAAAACTACATAGATGATAGATGCAATTATTGTCCAATTTTCTAACCACCACATCAGTTAGCACCTCTAGGCAGTGTAAACAAGATACCTAAATGAGGAGAAACATCACCAATCAAAACATACCGGGTTCAGAACACCACCGACAACATGGTGATAGATCCGTACTTTGGAAACTAGCTCATCACCACCACTGACACATCCTCCAATAACCTGAACAACAGAATACACTTGTTAGAGCAAATACAAATATTTAAAGAGAGAAGAGGGGGTTTAGTCCAACTCACATCATTGTGCCCAGCAATGTACTTAGTTGCAGAATGGATAACTAGGTCAGCACCTAAGGTTAGTGCCTTCTGATTGATAGGGGAGGCGAACGTACTGTCAATACAAAGTAACGCTCCCTTGCTATGGCACATGTTTGAAACAAGCTCAATATCAATGCATCTAAGGAAAGGATTAGTAGGAGTCTCAGTGAAGAAAAGAGATACCTGAACCAAGAGATTTTGTTTAGTTGATATATAAATTTTGCCAACATTGGAGAGCAATGATATAGAAAACATGACTCACATTATTATTGTCCAAAGCATTTTGGAGAGCATCCATGTCAGCCGGTTTAATAACAGTCATCTTGCATCAACAGTATCACAAAATAAGCAACACATAACAAAGAGTAGTTTACAGCAGATGAACTGAGCATACACAAAACATCTCCAGTTAGCCAGAATGTAGAAGGATATACATCTGAAATTCTGGATTTTATAGTTAGATTTGCCTCTTTATATTAAATCGTTTTCCAGAAAACCATATTAACATTTCAGCAGAAGGCTTCCATATAGTTGGACACTGTATTATATTACACAGCCACTAAATAATCCATTGTTTGTATGGACTTTGGAGTGATCAAACTATACATGTGGCACATATTCGCTCAAAGAAACTAGACTATATAGACTGTATAGTAATATATCCTACAAACAAACAGATCCAAAAATGTCAATTTAATAGCGGGTGTGTGGTGTGCGTGTGATCACAATCAGCAAGTTATTCAGATGGTAGTGTTACAAAAAATCACTTCAGCAAGGTCCATTATCGCAGGCATTAAAGGTACATATATAAACATTGCCACAAAGGAAAAATACTTAATTTTTATCCCAAATAAAATAATTTAATTGGACAAGAAAACCCAATTGTTATCCACATGCTAGCGTGGTGGTCATTAACTCATTATCCAAAACATTAACAGGAGACCATAATAATTTTAGCAGCAGTTCTGGCCCGCATCACTGGAAAAAAAATCAAACATAGCACTGTATTACCGAAATACCCCTCTTTGGGAGCTCAGTTTCCATGTAAATCCTAGTCTTGCGGTAACAATCTGTGGTAGTCACAATGTGCCCACCCGCTGGGACAAGTGCGCTGAGCATAGCCACACTTGCATACATACCCGACGCCACAAAAACAGTGGACTCAGCTTTTTCCAGTGCGCTGGACCATAAAAAGGCAGCTATCAGAATCCCCACCAATGCAACGAATAAGGTGTTCATATTTCCACAGCCAATGTCCAAGGAACAGAATATGCACTCACCTCATCTTCTTCTCCAGTGCCTCTGTGGTTGGGTTCCCATACCTCCCATACTCGAAGCTAGAATGCCTCCCCTCCTAACGACCAGAATTTTTTGCATTTCGGACATCAGATCTATGAAATCCGACAAAAGTGCAATCAAGAGTATTCAGAAAATGGGAGGGTCGAGCGAACCTTGAAATCGATTAGCTCTTGCGAGTTGTTGAACCAGTAGGCCGACGTGTTCACTACTGGCGTGGTGATCGCGTCTGTGGCGATCCTTCTTCCCAGCCTCTCGCCTGTTTTAGATCAAAGCAGAAATGCCACCAAGGAAATCAGCAAAGGCCAAAAGCATGGAAAAAGGATAAACATCAAGATCTGACGGGGAAGGGAGGAAGATGCACGCGAGCTTGGTACCCGCGTGGACAGCGAGGCTGGCGTCGGAGCCGAGCAGGTTACGCTCGGCCAACGTGACGGCGGACGGCTGCGCAACCTTAGCGTTGGGGATTGCGCTGGCCTCCGCCGCCGGGGAGGCGGCGGCGGCGGCCGATGCGGCCGCAGCGTGGGAGGAGGCCACGCCGCGGGCGCGGCCGCCGCCGCCGCCGGAGTGGGGGCGGCCGGCAGAGCAGTCGGACCATGAGGCGGCGACGATCTGCGCGACGCCGATGTTGCTGCAGTTGCGGCGGGCCTTGGTGCTGAGCTGGCGGACGAAGTTGGGCGGAAAGCGGAGGATGGTGGCGGAGGAGAGGACACCACCGGTGTCGGTGGAGAAGACGGCCTGCGGGGTGAGGGAGACGGTGGCCATGGCGACGAGGAGGACGAGGAGCTAGGGTTTCGGCGGCGGCGCGGTGAGCTCGGCTCGATCGGTCGCGGCGGGTCGCGGGTTGGGGTGTGGGGGGCTCGTGTGACCTGTCGAAATGCGGTGCGGCTTATTTGTAGAGTAGGATCGTCGGCATCCGTGGGGTTGGTAAGCGGGAGCGCAACAATCGCTACGCGCACCAAAGAAAACAAGACGGTACAACACCCCGAGTTACTTCCTGATTTTGCAAATATTTGACGCTGATAATCACTCAACTTCAGCATTTTATACACTTCTCCGTTTGAAATAAGTTTGAAAAAGTTACGGCGTTATCTAATTGTATGGTATAAGAATTAAAAACCGTCGAGTCACATGCAACTTAATGATGTGGGATATATCTAGACCAACTTTCAAGTTCAGCATCATGAATAAAAGAAATCTCTTCATCCTCTGAATCTATATTACGTATCATTAATCTTAATCATCTTCTCGGATCATTAAAACTCACCATCATCAGCTTCACATTAGATGTAACTAGGCTTACCGACACATAGAGTAGCTTGTTAACGATCAGCTCATCGGCCATTTGACAACTATTCTTTATGTCAAAAAGTGATAAGCCAAAAAAAATTATTGTTTTATAGTTTATTTTTAAACTACAAAACGATAACTTTTGAAACGGAGGAAGTAGTTGATAGTACATCTAATTCATAGATGCTAGGGACATGCACATCTCTGCACCCTAATTTTTTCTGAAAAAATCATGAAATTTTTTCTTGAATCTCAAATTCTAATATATAATTGTCACTTATTATGAGGTCTCATGACCATCTTTGTTTTTTTGTGTTGTTACTAGAACCTTGGGCATCTACTTAAGAGAAACCTTCTCTACTTTCACTACTAAGCATGCACGATTTTGCCAAAAGGAATTACAAAATTATCTTGATAATAAATTTATGTTTATCATAATTTAATCACACAACCAAGTTTAGTCCGGACATCTATTTAGAGTATCAAATTCTAGTTGGGTGAACTAAATTTAGATCCACTTAACCACTACCCCTAATGTTAGTATAAGATATTCAAAGGTAGTTTACCCCTACAACAAATTCAGCTTTTTTTTCAAAAGCCATAATAAATTCATTGATGGCCCTATGCTAAGAGCCCGTTTGGCAAGGTGGAATGTTTAATATTCTGGACTGAAACACTTGAATCTGTACCAAACACATATCTTCATGAAAACGGCTTGAAACGTCAAGTTTTTAGTCTATAGTAGTAATTTCGTAACCTGTTTCAAGTTTTTAGTCTATACCTAAAAAGGTGTTCCGTAACCTGAAACAGTTTGCCCTCCCGTAGCCCCTCTTTGAATTTGATCAAATTACATAAAAATACCATTGTATTTCCTTTGAGACATCAAAATTATTTTCTTTATAATTTGAAAGTACATGTGTGGTGAAATCATTTATGATTTGAACACCCGTACATGTGGATGATGACATATATCTTACAATTATACTTATAAATAATGAATTTTATAAGATTTTATTAAATATTATAATGTGACAAAAAACAACATAGCTCATTTAAGGGTAAATACATCTTTTCAATCACTACAGAAAACAATAAATAAGGCGTCGGTTCAGTTAGAGGCATCGTCTCTGACACATTTAAATCGACTAAGAGTGTCAGTTTAAAAAAACTGACACCGTAAACTAAATGTGTCAGCCAAACTTAAGAAACCAACACACTTAATAAATATGTCGATTCAACCGACACTCTTACTAAATGTGTCGGCTCAACCGATGATTCTAAGAGCGGGCTCGATTGCTCAGGCTCTAAGAGCGTCAGCCTGCGTCCAGGCCGACGCTCTTATGTGGGCCCCACGTGAAACCCCAAAATGCGCCACACCTTCTCTCGCAGTCTCCGCCATAAACCCTCGCTTGCGCTCCTCTGTGCGTCGTCTTCGCCGTCTGCCGCCCGCTGTCTTTGTGCGTCAGCTCGTGGCCCGCCGCTGCCCTCTGTTGCCCCACACCTCCGCCACCACCGTCGCCTGTCGCCAATGTCGCCCGCCGCCTCCACCGCCTCCAGCCGCCCATCCGCGGTGCGCCCCATTCACGGCGCCCCGGTCCGTGGCGCTCCATGTCCGCGGCACTCCTCCATCTGCGACGCGTCGTCGATTTGCTGCTAAGATAAAATTTGTATATTTGAGGTCGTATATTTGAGCTCTATGTGTGATATTGTTTGGTGCATGAGTTTGTATATGTGATGTTATATGTCCGATACAGGAGTTGTACGGGGGGAGCTAGAGACTGTCAGGCAACCGTCGGAGCAGGAAAGAGGCTCAAGAGGAGGCTCAGGAGGAGGCTCAAAGACTGTTGGGCAGTGGACCTCCTCCAATGTTGGTAATGAGGGGGATGATGAGGACAGCAGTGAAGAGGCTGATGATTGTTGACGTTTCTTATGTCACAGATCATCTCTCGAAAGAGATGAGGTCCGCAAGCGCACGAAAACTACCGTGTAACATTTCACTCAAGAGTATTCCCAAGGGTATTGTATTTATCCTAAAGGAAGGTAATGGAGTAAAGTAAACACTACTCTTATGATCAAGCTATACTAATCAATTATCAAGACAGGGGTAAGTTGATAACATGGGTAGTGTGACACACACTTAAGCAATCTATTCTAAAGGGTAGATGAGTCTGAAGGTTAGACTAAGGATCGGGGAATTGCTCCTACAATACTTCTAATATACATATACATAGCCTAAGTTAGATACTAATGAGCATGCCAATGGTGAATACTTATGCTAAGTTGTTCAACATATCGGACACGGGTTTACCTCTAGCAATACTAGGACCACTCTCGCCAAGAGCCTGTGGCATAGTCGAACATGGAGGATTACAAAGGACAGCTAGGGTTGTCACCACCTACTTCCTACCTCTTCAATCTATGGTTCTACGAGACATCCAACACTACTTACTATCCTAGCACCATGCTAGCATACTAAGTAAATACCTTAAGAATCATGACATCCTAAGGAAATGACTAACCTAAACATCGTTGAACCAATGTTGAAACATAGCATAAGTTATTCATATTAACATGATCATATCATAACTAATTAGACTATAGTGGGGGTTGGTAGTGTTTATGATGATAGACTAAGAGTGATATGCCATAATCATAAAGACTACTCCTACAACATACATGGAATCCACAATCAAACAAGAAACGCTTCATCCAAGCATATGAATAAAAGAAGACTAAAAATAATATCTTATTATGCATAAAGTCACAAATATAAGAAAAGATACATGAGCCATACCTTTCACAACTTGGACTTGGGACTAGAGGCTCTCCACTCTATAGCCTAACTCCACTAAGGACTAAGAGAACTAGTGTATACAATAGAATAATGCTCAAGTGGTGTGTGTTGAAGTGAGGGATGAAGGGTCCTATTTATAGGTGGAGAAGGGTCGGTTACCACCACCAAAAGTGCGTGAATCAGTCACCACTGACTTCTTCAAGCCGGGAGGATCCACCACGTGATGTTTGACCGCGTTTGGCACGAGGACCTAGTCGACCGACTAGGAGGGTCGACCGACCTAGTCTTGGCTCCAAATGACCAGTTCTTCCTCCAGGTGACCGACAGGTGGGTCCCATTCCATGATATGGGTGATACACCGTTGGATGACCACAAATACTTTTGTTTGTGGGCCATTTGATCCATGTGGTGCCATGTGTCGATGCTTGATTGGTTTGGATTGATATTTTATAGGATCCATCCCCTTGTTTCACTTCAACTCTGTGTAAAATGCCTGCATGCACCAATTTCTCCAACTACAAGTGGAAATAGGTTAAATAGAAAGGTGATGTGTGCAAGAAATGATATTTCCTTCACATAATTGAGTTATATTGACGGGTGAAATTGGTATATAAAAACCGTCAACAAACTCCCCCAAGCTTATCCTTTGCTCGTCCCGAGCAAAGTCAAGACTTTAGGTTGATGATCAGGAGTTGCTACAGTGTTCTAGTTTTCAAAAGTACCATGTGCACAACATAATACTATACCTAGTATCGCAAAAATTGGCATGGTACTTCACCCATCTTATGTCATTTTGGGGCTTATGCCTTCTCCTATTCATGGGTGGTTAAAAGATAGAACAACAAATGGAGCACACATACCCTAGAAATCAAGTTCCACTCAAATTCCGAAGAGTTCAATTTAGATTTTAAATATCTCAATTTGATTCTCTTAGTCTCTCCTTTATGTGTAGTGGAAATATGTCCTCACCAAGGCATTTTGCCTAAATTCATCCTACCACTAAATAAGGCTTGTATGTGGAGCTTGGTAGGGAATATAGTAGGCATATTTGCAACACATAATATTGCTAAGTCAAAAGAGCAAGCCTTAGGAGAAATCAATTGAAAACAATTTGATTCAAGACTTGTGCATGTGTGATGAAATGAATTGGATGTGGATATTTGAGATGACTCCTTTCTGAGTGGGCTCTCTTATATTGCATGGATGAAACATGGCTACTTTTATTTTTCTTCTTTTTCTTTTCTCATGCTTATGATGTAAGCATGCATTTTTTTTCTTTTTTTTGTAGCAATGTCTTCTACTCCTTTTTTATGCAATAAACTTGGAGAGAGAGTACAAAGCATGAATGGTATGGAGTTTCTCTTTTTTTTTAATTGTGGAATGGTGGTATGATGCGAATTTACTTACTTCTAGTGTAGAAGTATAGCATGTGCAAGTGAAGTCTTGAATTCAAAAAGTAATGAATGAAATCTCACATAGGTCTATACTAGTTTGACAAAGCTCAATATGAAGACAAATAGCATATGCATAAGGTCTATCAATGTGATATATCATATGGCTTTGGTAGGTATTTCTAATCAAATGAGAGTAACTTAAATCTTTTTAGAATTTCTCTAGAAATCTAAGTTTCAATTTTAAACTAGGAATGACAGCTCTATCACTATATCATATCCCACAACAACTTATAATGGATTAAGCTTTTGCTACCCACAATTTTCAAATGAAGGCAAAAGCAATTTTAGCCAATGAGAGCAATATGTTGGAGAGTAGTAAGTTGTAAACTAGGGACTTAGGAAAATTAAAACAGAGCAACTATTCATTATTTCATCTATGTGAATTCTAAATCATTCTTACCGCACATCTTTTATTTTATTTTTAAAGCAAATCTACTCTACTTATTTTAAGTTTTTTTTATATGCAAGATGGATGATGGGTGAATGGAAAATAATATGCAAGGGGTGTGATACAAGTTACCTCAAGTGGGGGTCCTCCCCCAAACTTGTTCTAGTTCAAGGTCCGTGATAGGGGTTGAAACCCTAATGACAGATGTAGGCCATGAGGTTGGCCTAACCTTGTTGCAGCATGACTTTGACATTGGAGGGTTGAGTGTCGATGTTGGGTTGCCTTCCATGGGTTCCACGTGTGTGGTCGAGGAGAGTGTTGTCGATGTTGCTCATCCGCACCTCAAGGTTCCCGTAGGTTGGATGTACCTTGTTATTCCTTGGCTAAGGTAATGATAACCCTTAGCTACAAAGGAATGACGTGCAATCAACATGGTTGAGTGTGTTCCATCATTCTTTGGCTAAGGTGTATCATACCTTCTTGCTATAAAGGAATAACTTGTATCCCTCAAGCATTGGGTGTGATCCTTCATTCCTTGGCTAAAGTAGTGATACCTTTAGCCATAAAGAAGTGACATGTACCCAACATGTATTGAGTATGATCCGTTATTCCTTGTATATGGTACAACATACATATAACCACAAAGAGATGACGCGCACTCAACATGGGTTGAGTGTGATCCTTGTTCCTTGGCTAAGGTATAAAATACCTTCTAGCCACATAGGAACAACTCGCACCCAATATACATTAGATGTGATCTTGTCAAGGTACACCATACCTTTTAGCCACAAAGGAATAACTTATACGCAATGATGATGGCAATTCCCTTGAGCTTGAATGAGTGCTTAGAATAGTTGAGAGCATAGTGCTCTCACATATTTGTAGTAGTCCATTGGTTGCTCGTGGAGGGTTTCCATGTCAAATCTCCGGCCTCGTATAATTATAGTTGACCTTTGAGCTTAATTTCCGATAGGTAGCAACCATTATATTTTACTCCTTGGCCAAGAGATGTGAAATGGAATCCTCTAGGGATTCCAATGATCGGATCTTTGAATGCCTGCATAGTTGTATTACTCTTGCAAACTTCCTTTCTATGATAGAGAGGGATGGTTAGCTCCCAATACTTGTACGAAAGGTTAGGTAACCGAATCTTCATTTGTACATACGGGGAAGAACAAAATCAAAGATGCAACGTGTCGAAGTGTGGAATACGACACTTCCTCAGGACCCGTTGAGAAACAGCCCACAAAGGTTCTTTTGTGGTTAGGGAGCTCAGGCTCAAGGTTAATATCAAGATGGTGACCTCAGAGATTTACGTGGTTCGGGCCGCCTGAGCGTAACACCCTGCTCCACGGGGTTGGTGTAATTGTATTGAGTGAGTTTGCTATGGTCCGATTGCGATAGCTTCGGCCAGAATGTCCTCATGTTCGTGCAGTGAATCCCTTTTATAGTTCTAAGGACTGACCGTTACAAAGCTAGCCTGGCCCGACAAGTGACTCTGGCCTGCCTAATGACCTAATACACTGTCTAAAGAGTATTAAGTATAATTAATGGTGTGATAACGCGCCTTCATGGCAACGTTACCGCTATTACGGTACACTGATCGTGTGTCATTAATATGGTATTAATGGCACATTATCAGACCTTGTAACTGCCACTTTAACCATCCTTGAATGTTTGTAATGGTCTTGTCTGGCTTGTAATTTCGTTGGTGACGAAGGTCCGAAGGTTCCACACGTGTCGGATCCAGAGCTTTCCCTTGAGGGAGAGTAGGTCCGAGGTTGCTGTACACATGTCAGTACCAGAGCTCCTCTTTGACGGGGGCTAGGTCCGGGACCGTTGTACACGTGTAGTCGCTAGAGCTTCCCTTGGTTGGGAGTTCTGCTCTGGGATTATTTTACACATGTTAACCCGGGAGCCAGTCATATGAGGGGAGCGGGTCCGGTGCAACATGACATGTGGGACCAGCAAGGGCCTTCGATTCTGAAGGGTGGAACTTTCTTACTCTTGTTGCGGTATCGTAGGGTACCCGGTACGTAGGGTACCGACAGTGGCCCTCGGGCCCACCTTTGAAAGAAACCCCTTAGGTTAAGTTGTTCTGCCGTAGGTGGGGCCATTCTCGATTCTTGCGCTTTGATTTTCAAAAAGTCCTCTGATGCGCAGATAGAGTGGCGGTTCGGGGGTGAACCTTCTACGCGTGGCTTGTCATGAATACGGCATATGAGATCTTTGAGTGCGGATCTCACACAATTGAAGGTCGCCAGTTCCCAATACGAAAACCGTATTAGTTCCGCGCGCCTTGTCAGAGCGCCAACTTTGGGTTTCCCGCCGCTCATCATGGCAACGGTTGGCCTTGGGTAAGGACCTCGATCTCTTCGTCGGGGTGGCCCCAGGCCCACTCGCCATTGACGGGGTAGATTTTAGAAAAGTACTCTTGATCTCATTGCAGTTTGCATCCAAGCGTCGCAGAGGCTTACTTAAGAAGGAAAGTGTGCACGAGTTGAGGACTCTTTACGCCTTCAATCATCTTAGCGCTCAGAGCCTCCCAAACTTCGCCTAACTTTCCATCTTTTGCTCCACTTTGCCGCGATGGAGTTGGGTCTCCACAAGAGCTGCCTCAAGAGCGATGATGATTTGAAGAAGGTCCATACCTATATGGGGTGGTCCAGTGACTCCTTCAACCATCTGGTCTGCGCTGGCAAGCTCCCGTTCAAGAAGGAGCGCAGCAGCGACATGGTGTACTTTTCTGCGTACGCCATGGTGGGGCTGATCCCACCTTTCTCAACTTTCCTTTTGATATTGCTGGACTTCTATGGTATGCTGTTGTACCACCATGGCCCCCATTATCTTCTTTTTGTGTCAACATTTGTCCACTTCTACGAGATGTGGGTGGGTATTCCCCCCTGTGTCGAGCTCTTCTGCACCTTCTTCACCATCCACACCACCGGGAAGGGGTCCGAATTTCTTGGCCTCTACTATTTTGTGAAGAGCAAGAAATGCCCCTTCAAATACTTGAGGTCGTTCCCTTCCGGCAAGTGGGATGACTGGAAGAAAAATTGGATCATCGTCACGACAGAGGAGCACGAGAAGTTGGTGCCCGAAGGTCTCCCAAATGTTGATACTGACGCATGGAGTGTGGTTCCGGTGCTGTCAAAGGCCTTCAACCCTGCTTTGACCAGGATCTACGAGTGCATGGAAGGTGGAGTGACCCCCAAATGGTCTTCTGCAACTTCCTGGTCAACAGGTGGGCTCCGCTAAAGAAGAGGGAGAAGCTTGCGTGGGCCCTCAATAGCTCGATGGATGAAGACCGGATTGAAATCGGTCTGAAATCCAATTTGGAAGGCGCAGCTTTGGAGCTTCATCTCAAGAAGTTCCAGCATGGAATTGACGTTGAAGGCAACGACTTAACCCCGCTGGCGGCTTTCCTCCCTATAAACATGGAGGCGTAGTTCATCAGGGAGCTCCGGAGGAGTATGCCGGTGCTTGACGATCTTGGTGAGGTGGAAAGGCTTCTGACCACCAGATTGCTAATCCCCGGAGCTTCCAAGGGTGGTGCTGCCCCCGCCCCAAGCCGAAGGACTGAAGACGTCGGCAAAGGCAAGGGCAAAGAGCCAGTTGAGCCTTCCAGTCGGAAGAGGAAGTTGAAGCATGCTCACGGGAGGTCCGTCAGGCCTGCTCCTTCCACGATGGCTGCTTCTCCCCGGAGGGGGAGGTCTTCTGCTACTACCCCTGCTTCGGTACCAGCGCCTTCAAGAGGCATCAGCTCCAGGCAGTCGACTCCAGCTGCAGTGCCGGCTAGGAGCTCCAAGTTCGGGAGTTCTTCCAGTCGAAGGGAAGCTCGGGCTGAAAGGACTCTGGTGGCTGCAAATGTTCCTCAACCGAGGTATGAAGCAGTTGTCTCACCAGATTTGGTGGGCTCTAGCTCCGGGCCTCAGAAGAAGAGGTTCCGAGGTGACTGAAATGTTAATCCTGCTTTTGGATATGTCTTTAATCTTCTCTTCCCTTTATTTCCAGGGTGTCAAAGAAAGGACCCGGAGCTTCAATGCGTGTTGCAACGGCTGAGGCTGCTCCTGCTCAAGCTCCACTTCGATTCTTGAACCTCCTGGTCAAGCGGAGGTGGAAGCCGCTGTAGCTCCGGCGCTAGCTGTCGTGAGCCTAGACTCGGAGTCCTCACCTGAAGCTCCTGTGGTAGTGCCGGACCACAGGAAGGAAGTTGAAGAGGTGCCCCTGGCGGCAAAGGCTGATGCTCCAGCACTGACGACGGCTGAAGTTCCGGCTCCCGAGCCGGAAGTTGCCGAAGCCCTGTCTGTTGAGCCAGAGGTAGCTGAAGTCCCGGGTGTGGAGCCAGAGATTGTTGAGGTTTCGGCCCTTGTGCCGAGAATGGTTGAAGACCCGACAGTAGAGTCAAAAGTTGTAGAGGGTCCGACAGCTGAGCTGGAGGAGGTTGGAGGTCCGACAATTATGCCGGAGGTGGTTGAAGGTCCGGGGGCTATGCCAGAGGTAGTTGCCGCACCGGGGCCTGAACCAGTGGAGGTCGAGGCCCCAGTTGAAGCTACTGCTGCTCCAGAAGTGCTGGCCCAAGAGGTACCATCGCCGGAGCCAAAGCAGCTCGCAGGACCGACGATAGGTCCTTCGACATCGGAGCTGTCAACTGAAGACCCGTACATGGTGCCTTCATCTGCTCCGGAGGCGGAAGCCCCCCCCCCCCCCCCCGTGGGTTCTTCTGCTACCACTGAAGGGCTCCAAGAGAGCGGTCCCAGTGCCGCAAGTGTTCAGGGGACCACTATTGTAGAGTGGAACTCAATTTTTGTTACGGAGAACCCGCTTGAGCCTGCAAAAATGGTCCCAACAGGCCCGAAACCTATCCCCCTGGCGATGTCCATAGACTACGCCTGCTCGAGCCTCAGGCAGGTCCAGCTCACCTTCGACCATGAGAGCAAAGCTTTGGAGGAGGAGTGCAACACCTTGAGGCATTGGCGTAGCAGACTATATTTTGAAACCAAGCTTGCTCAGACGAGGCTAGCTGACCAGAAGGAATGGATCAAGGGGGAGAAGGCCCGATTAGAGTACTGGGACAAGTTGATGGAGGAGAAGGAGGCCCCCATTAGGGCGCTCGATGCTAACTCCAGGAAATCTTGGAGCAAGCTAAAGAGAGATGTGACGCTGCTGATGAGCATTACGAAAAGCTCGCAAAGTTGAATGAAACTCCCATGAAGCGTCAAGCGGACCTAGAGGCGAGGGAGGAAAAACTCCTGGGGCAGCAGGAGGATGTAGTGAGGAGGGAAGCAGAGGTTACCCAGAAGTTGGCTCTGAGTGAGAAAAATTTGGCGGATTGCAGCAAAATGCTGGATCAGTGGAAGGAGGAAGAGAGGAAGAAGAGACGGAAGGTGGGACAAGAGCTCTCGAAAAGAGAGTCTGACATTGTCGCTAGGGAAGAGAAAGTCAAGGGCAGGGAGAAAGACCTTGTTGAGAGGCAGAACCGCATCCACCTCCAGGAGACGGAGCTGGCCGACCAGGAGAAGCAGGTTGCTGAGGTCAAGTAGCAACATGCCAAGTTGGCTGAGCGACTGCTCGTGAAAGCTCGGAGCTTACGGCCGCTTGGAGGTCACTGGAGGAGCTGCATAGCTTGAAGGAGACCGAAGCTATTCAAGTATGATACTTCCTCGGACGAGCGAATGAAGCGCTAACACCGCTGGGTTTTAGTCCAGTACGTTCGGACAACCCGGAGCTGGATCTAGACCGAGCGCTGGTGGCCGTCAACGGTGCTGGCGGCAAACTTGATGCAATGGGCGACGTCATCGCGGATCAGCTGGAGATAGAGGGGAAAACTCTGGCTACAAACGTCGCAGAGTATGTGCTGACGTGTTATGTAAGACGAGATACCCAATTCCCACTGGACCCGGTGCTCAAAGGTCCCGTTGCTGAAGAGGAAGACGTCGCCAAAGACATTGTCCAAGAGGTTGCCCAAAAAGTAGCTTCGTTCTTCCGCAGGTCTTAGGTCTTCCAGTAGCTTGTACTTTTCTCCTTTTGTCCCTTGTAATCTCAATTTTGTAATCCAGTTCTTCTGATTAATGAAATTTCACTTTGTCTTCAATATACTATGTCGTGTCTTATTGGCCCCCTGGTACATGTGTACAATTGAGGTGTGTACATGTACCAAAGGTTATGACAGTATATTGAAGTCTTCAATTTTGAAGCATTGAAGACAAGCCCCCTGGAATGGTCGGAGCTTGGTAGCTCCGGTGTCAGCATATTGGATGTCGACGGCAAACCTATCTTGGGAGATGTCGGAGCTTAGTAGCCCCGGTGTTGTCCATCATCACTATGAATTTTTTCTTTTCCTGCACATTAAAGGCTAAGGAAAAAGTAAAGTTCGTCCTCTTGTCTATAAATTGGTTGTGACTTATTGTTCTTATTTGAACTTTTAGATTCGAAGAAACTCAATATGGTAACAAGCGTTTTGATAGAATCTTCTTAGATTCACGTGCCTTTTTAGTACTTACCCTACTGAGGCCTGCCGGGGTGTAGGTAGAGTGGCGTACTTAGGGTGCAGGACCAGGCTAAGTCGATAGCGCACTCCGGACCTAGATTGGCTTGGCGTTCAGGCAAGTAGACTATGTAGCGGTGTTAAGATCCAAAAAGACTATCAATAAGGCTTGTAATGCATGTGAGTTACTTGGAACAAAATTCAGAAAGATTTGCACAACTTCATTATAGACAAGCAGGGTAAAAATAATTTAACATATTGAGCCCTGTACAAAAAGTAAATGCACATGGAGTCTGTTTTCACTATAGGTCCGGATTACATGGGAGACAAGGACACACTTAGGGTGTTGGACCAAGCTAAATGTGCTATACATCTTGTGCTAGCCCAGAGCAAGTAGTTACACTTTTAGTACTGTGACTGTGTCAAGTGTTACTTGAACTTTCCGGACCCTCCCGGAGGGGTCCGGATGTTCTCCCGGAGGACTTGCTCAACTCTGTATAATGACTCTATAACATGCTTTGTGTGTAATTACAGACTCACCTCCGTGATTCTAAGTATAAAACTTATAGAGGTGCTCGATGTTCCAAGGATTAGGGAGTGGGATCCCATCCTCTATTGCCAAGCGAACACAACCTGGTTGGGATACTTTAATGACTCGTAAAGGACTCTCCCAACTGGGGGAAAGTTTGTTCATTCCTTCACGAGTTAGTATCTTGTGGAGCACCAGGTCGCCTTCTCAAGCTGTCGGTCACGCGCATGCCTTTGATGGTAGCGCCGGAGCGCTTAGCGATAACGTGCATTCCGAACAGCTGCTTGGCACCTTCCCTCGTCGATGAGGTCAAGGTCTTCACACCGCAGCTGGTCCTGTGTGGCTTCGTCAAAGGTCCGGACCCGGAGGGACCCCAAGGTGATCTCCGGAGGAAGGACTGCTTCGGCTCCCTACACCAGGAAAAATGGAGTCTCCCCAGTTGACCGATTAGGTGTTGTCCTATTCGCCCAAAGTGTGGATGGAAGCTCTTCAATCCAGTTAGCTCCGTGCTTTTTCAAGCGCTCATATGTGCGTGTCTTGAGTCATTTTTAGATTTCTGTATTTGCTCTCTCAGCTTGGCCATTGCTTGCTGGATGAGCTACCGAAGCATAACTCAGTTGAATGCCGAGATCTTCACAATATTCTTGGCATGAGCACATGTGAATTGGGTTCCATTGTCAGTTATGACTTTGTTTGGAACTCCAAATCTACATATAATGGACTTCAAGAACTTGATTGCTGATTGTTTGTTGATTGTTACTACTGGAGTTGTTTTCGGCCACTTGGTGAACTTGTCGATGGCGACATATAGGAACCTGTAACCTCCGACTGCTTTTGGGAAAGGTCCCAAAATGTCCATGCCCCACACAGCGAATGGCCATGTAGGAGGTATCACCTGCAGTGATTGAGCCGGTGTGTGAATCTGTTTTGCATGGAACTGACATGCTTCACATTTTTTCACCAGCTCAACCGCATCCTGGAGTGCTGTAGGCCAGTAAAAGCCACGCCGGAAGGCTTTACCGACCAACGTGCGTGAAGATGCATGGTTTCCGCACTCGTCTCCATTGATTTCCGCAAGGAGATCGCGACCTTCTTCCCTTGCAATGCACCACATTAGGATGCCATTGGCACCACGTTGGTAGAGATCCCCTTCTAGCAACGTGTATCTTTTAGCCAATCTGACAATCTGGTTAACGGATACACTGTCTTCAGGAAGGATATTGTCTTTCAAGTTAGCTCCGGATCTCTGAGATCCATGCATCGGAGCCAACTTGAGCTTCTGAGTCTTGCATGCTGGGTTGCTCGGAGCTTTCAACAGCAACTACGACCCTTGGTGAACGCCATGGTAACAGGGCCACCGGCATTGCCAGCTTCGAGGTGATGGTCTCGCCCCCTTCGCTCAGTTCGGCAGGCTGAGCTTTTGGATTGGACCACCTCCGGACGAAGATTTCATGAGGAGCCGGAGCTCTGGTTGAGGCTTTCGTCGAGAGTTCATTAGCTTCGGAGTTATGAAGGCGCTGAACATGATGGAGGTTCAGGACTTCGAAGTCCTTCTGAAGCCTCTGACTTCAAGGAGATAAGCAACTAATTGAGAATTCTTGCAGGATCATTCACCTTTCACTTGTTTGATGATGAGTTGCGAATATCCCTTCACCAACAGCTGTTTGACACCATAATATAGTGCCACCTTGAGTCCATAGATGCGGGCTTCATACTCCGCCATATTGTTGGTTGCTTTGAAGTCAAGGTGTACCATATACTTGACCTTCTCTCCAGTCGGAGCTAGGAGAAGGACACCTGCTCCGGCCCCCTGCTTCTGCACGGAGCCGTCGAAGTAGAGGGTCCAGTGAGGCTCAGTGAATACCGGAACTTTGAGCTCTGGTTTCTGCTCACTTTGGCCCCCAGGGTTTGATGGAGAGGGAGTCCACTCCGCCACAAAGTCAGCCAAGGCTTGACTTTTAATTGCTTGTCTTGACACGAATTCTAGATCGAATTCTGCCAGCTCCACTGCCCACTTTGCAATATTCCCAGTAGAATTAGGGTTATGCAAAATTGCACGTAGTGGAAAAGAAGTTACCACTGATATTTTGTGGGCTTATAAGTAATGACGAAGCTTTCTTGAGGCAATGAGAACTGCATAAAGTAGTTTATGCACCTCAATGTATCTTGTCTTGGCATCGTGGAGTACTTCACTGATGAAGTACACTGGGCGCTGGACTGTCTGGACCCTCCCGGAGGGGCCTGGAGCTTCCTCTTCATCAACCTGGATCCTTCCAAAGGAGTCCAGACCTTCTTCTGAAATTTCCTGGTCCCTTCCAAAGGAACCCGAAGCTTCTTCTGGAGTGACTCGGACCCTCCCAGAGGGGTCTAGATCTTTTTGTTCAGCAGGAGTTGTTCCTTCTTTTGAAGGAAGTTGATCCTCCAGCATCTCGCCTTGAGGATCTGTGTTTGAGGGTTGGTCCCCAGACTCGCCTTCAGGTAGTTCCAGACCCTCCCGGAGGGGTCTAGAGTCCTGATTTGGGGATGGCTCCGGTCTTTCCACGACCAGGACCATACTGACAACCTCTGTAGTTGCCGAAATGTAAAGTAATAAAGGCTCACCAGGATTCGGAACTACCAGGATTGGTAGTGTGGTGAGGAGCTATTTCAGCTCTTGAAATGCCTTTTTTGCTTCTTCAAACCAATGAAATGGCTCGGACTTCCTCAAAAGTTTGAAAAAGGGTAGCGCCCGTTCTGCCAGTCTTGAGATAAACCGACTAAGTGCAGCTAGACATCTAGTCAACTTTTGGACATCTTTAATGCGGGCCGGGGGCCGCATTTCTTCTATAGCCTTGATCTTTGTCGGGTTTGCTTCAATTCCTCGATGATTCACCAAGAAACCCAGAAGTTTTCCGGAGCTAACCCCGAAGACACACTTCTCCGGGTTCAGCTTAGTGCGTGTAGTACGCAACTTGTTGAAGACAGCTTGTAAGTTGTCAAGGAGTGACTCCTTGTTTTTGATCTTAACAACGATGTCACCAACATACACCTCCACCAGTCTCGAATTAGCTCTCCAAATGTTTTGTACATGGCTCGCTCAAATGTTGAAGCAGCATTTTTAAGACCAAATGGCATGGCAGTGTAACAATACAATCCATCTACTGTTATGAAGGCAGTATGCTCTTCATCTTCCTTAGACATTTGGATTTGATGATATCCAGAATATGCATAAAAGAAACATAGTAGTTCGCACCCGGAGGTAGAATCCACTATCTGATCTATTCTAGGTAGTGGGAATGGATCTTTCGGACATGCCTTATTTAAGGTGATGTAGTCGATACACATCCGAAGCTTCCCACCGTCCTTGGGTACAACAACTGGGTTTGCGAGCCACTTTGGATGGAAGACTTCCCAGATGAATCCAGCTTTGAACAACTTCTTGATTTCATGTGGGATGAAAGTTTTGTCGCTCGATTGACTGTTTCCGGGGCTTCTGGTGTACAAGACTGGCGTCTGAGTAAATCTTCAGTTTGTGCTCAATCACCTCCCTAGGGATCCCAGGCATTTGTGACGGTTGCCAGGCAAACACGTCGACATTAGCCCGGAGGAAAGTGATGAGCGCGAGTTCCTATTTGTTGTTCAGACCTCCCGATATACGGGTAATCTGAGCAGCATCAGAACCGATTTGGACGACTTTGACGGGAATGTCGGCGTTGTCGCTTGGTTGCACACGAGGTGCAGAGGTAGAGACTTTGTGGCAAATGCTTGGAGGATTCACAGCTGGCTCTTTTCCAAATGCTTCCTCTTGCGCTGTGGTAAGCGCATAGAGTTCTTCCAGAGCTGTGACTCCTGCTGTGCGATCTCCACGGATCCGAAGAACGCCCGCAGGTGTTGGCATCTTCAACACCAAATAACCATAATGGGAAGTAGCCATAAATTTGTATAAAGCTGGCCTACCTAAAATGGCATTGAAAGGCAGACTGATCTGCGCAACGTCGAAGATCAACTTCTCGGTTCTGTAATTCTCCCGGGTCCCGAAGGTCACCGGGAGTGTAATAGAACCAAGAGGAGTGATGGTTCCAGGACCTACTCCAGAGAAAGGACGGGATGGATGGAGGTTCGAAGGCCGAAGCTGAAGCTTAACGAAAGCTTCAAAGCTTATGAGGTTAAGCCCAGAACCTCCATCCACCATCATGTGGTGAATTTGGATATTGTTAATGGTGGGTGACACCATCAACCGGAGCTGACCAACCCCGATCATGTTTTGAGGACAGTCCGAAGCATCGAAAATGATGGGTGTGTCCATCCACTTCCGATGTGGTTCTGCTTTAGCAGCTGGAGCTACCATGGTCATTTCCCGTTGCATTGTCTTGAGGATGCGACGAGAAGTGATGTCCCAAGAACCACCATAGATGGTGTTCAGGGTTTTCCGACGTTCGTTGTCAAAATCATCGTCGACAGTGTTGTAAGTGTTGTAGACGGCTTTCAAGACCTTTTTAGGGTCCTGGAACCCTAGCTCTTTATTATCCGGAGCTTCATCGACTTTTTGTTTTCCTTCCCTTTGACGGAATGGAGCTTCTTCTCGGCGCTTGTTGTAGCGCTCGGCAAGGTTCTGGACCTCCGAGTACTCTTCCAAGCCGTGTCGATTCGTCTTGTGAATCGGACACCATGCTTTGGAACTATTACCGTCTTCTGATGAAGGACAACGTCGCTTCTCGAGGCGTGGCCCTCAGCTTCCAAGAGCTGCAGTAGCAGCAGCTGGAGCGCCGACCGACGACTTCTTTTTGTCGTTGGGTTTCTTCTTCTTGCCACTACTGGAGGTAGCAGCTTCGGATTTGGAGGACTTTTGGTTGGCCTCCGGAGCTGGTTTGGAATGCATTTCACGGCCCTCCGCAGCTCTAGCGCATTTGTCGGCTAGGCTAAAGAGTTTTGTGACGCTGGTAACTTCCTTAATAGCCAGCTTCTCTAGCATCTTCTTATCTCGAATACCCTGTCTAAATGCAAAATAATAGAGGAGCTCGAGATTGAAGGAATGGTATTGCGTAACTGAGAGAATCGCTGGATGAAGGACCGTAGCGATTCCCCCGACGTTTGCTTTAAAGCAAACAGGTCCAGTTCAGTGCCAGGTCGGGTGTAGGAGCTCCCGAAATTGGCAGTGAATTGCTGGCATAGTTCCACCCAACTATTGATGAAGTCAGGTGGAAGACTCATGAACTAGGATCTTGCAGTCCCCATTAAGGCCACCAGGAAGTAATTGGCCATTACAGCCTCATCACCCCCCGCTGTCAGTATGGCGGTATAATAGATTTGTAGAAATTTGGCGGGGTTGACTGTCTCGTCAAATTTTTCCAGCAAGTGAGGCCGGAACTTCTGTGGCCACCTGACCATACGTAAGTGCATGAACAGGGCAGAACAACCTCCTCCAACTCCTTGAGGAGCAGGGTTGTCTCGAGCTTCTCGCCTTTCCTGAGCACGCTCGATGTGGACTCGGCCGTCCTATTGCCGGTAACAGTGATCCAGTCCCGAACGCAGATCATGGGTCGATATCCTGGTGATGATATGGGTGCGTCGTGCCCCAGGGGGCAACGAAGTCACCTGTTGGGAGGTGTCACGCCTCCTTTGTTGAGAGGCTTGTGGACCAAGCCGACCGGACAAGGTCTGTCATTGTGAAGGTGCCCTTCCCGAAGGAGGAGGATCTTGGTTACTGATGCCTGCAGCCGCAGCTGCGACCAGATGGTCAACATCAACCCTCCACTTCTCCATAGCACCCTGGGGTGCGCTTGGAGGTGGTGGATGTTGCAGAAGAGCTTGCGCGACAACGAGTGCGTGCCCGGGTTTTTGTTTGCCGATGCAGTGATCGATGCAGATGCCCCATCTCGTTGACCGGCATTGTTTGCCAGAACAGATGGTGCTACAACGCCTGTCGGAGCGTTGGCACCTGCTAGTTGCTGAACATTAGAGGGGTTGCCTCCAGCAAGTTGTTCAACATGATTGCCGTTGGATGATCCAGCAGCTGAATTCACCATCTCGTGATCTTGGAACAAACTGCCCCTACCCGGCGCGCCAAATGTCGAAGTGTGGAATACGACACTTCCCCCGAACCGTTGAGAAACAGCCCGTGGAGGTTCTTTTGTGGTTAGGGAGCTCAAGATCAATATCAAGATGGTGACCTCAGAGATTTACGCGGTTCGGGCCGCCTGAGCGTAACACCCTACTCCACGGGGTTGGTGTAATTGTATTGAGTGAGTTTGCTATGGTACGATTGCGATAGCTTCGGCTAGAATGTCCTCATGTTCGTGCGGTGCAACCCTTTTATAGTTCTAAGGACTGACCGTTACAAAGCTAGCCTGGCCCGACAAGTGGCCCTGGCGTGCTTAATGACCTAATACACTGTCTAAAGAGTATTAAGTATAATTAATGGTGTGGTAACGCGCCTTCATGGCAGCGTTATCGCTATTACGGTACACTGATTGTGTGCCATTAATATGGTATTAATGGCACATTATCAGACCTTGTAACTGCCACTTTAACCATCCTCGAATGTCTGTAATGGTCTTGTCTGGCTTGTATTTTCGTTGGTGACGAAGGTCCGAAGGCTCCACACGTGTCGGATCCGGAGCTTTCCCTTGCGGGAGAGCAGGTCTGAGGTTGCTGTACATGTGTCAGTATCGGAGCTCCTCTCTGACAAGGGCTAGGTTCGGGGCCGTTGTACACGTGTAGTCGCCGGAGCTTCCCTTGGTTGGGAGTTCCGCTCCGAGCTTATTTTACACGTGTTAACCCGGGAGCCAGTCATATGAGGGGAGCGGGTCCGGTGCAACATGACATGTGGGACCAGCAAGGGCCTTCGACTCTGACGGGTGGAACTTTCTTACTCTTGTTGCGGTATCGTGGGGTACCCGGTACATAGGGTACCGACACAATGGGTCCAATTTCAAGTGTATTAATGAACAATGTATGAATCATTGCTAGCAGTGGGGCTTTATGGATAAATCAAGTTGAACATTTTCTAAATCTCCTACTCATAGCAATGCAAGTGATATAAATACACTATATGGATCCCTTCATCTTGTAAAATTTCTAACCATCATAGTTTTTTTTACACAAGAGCAAATGTCATCATTTGGATCATGGCAAACAAGATTCTCAATTTTATCCTTTTGAACACATTTTTTTTAATTTTTATTGCCTAGGAATTTGAAATTTAGTGATCCATGCATGATTGAGTTTTAAATCAAAATTATGGACATCACTATTCCTAGGTTGCTACACACCAATTCAACCATTAAGTCATTCCATAAGCATTACCTACGCAGAAAATGTACTTGTTTAAATTTATTCCTAAGTAAGGTGACATTCCTTTTTGAAGAATAAAAAAGAGTAATGCCAACACTTACTCTCGTGAGGATGCATAAGAGTTGAATGATGAGAAGGTGTAAACCTTCCTTACCAATGTAAGCAAAAATCATTCAATCCTAATACAATTCAAATGACAAAAAAATTGAACTTGTACCTCAATTGAAGAGTAGTCCGGGTTGAAGGTTGTTGAGTGAGAAACTCACAACCATGAATTTCGGTATATCCTTCATGTTCATTGTCTTTTGCCAAGTTGAGGTTGGAGTTGAATGAGCTTCTTGTTCCTCCATTAGACCACCATCTTCAGCATTCCTCCACAATGAACTCAAAATGAGATCGATGGAGGGATATGCGCTTGATGGGGCCTTTCAACCTCTTTACAAATTTTGTCCTGGCTGCACTAAAATCAAGAACAAAAAAACAACAACTCGAAAATGGGTTACATTAGCTAAAAAGCCTTTGTCAAATTATTTTGCCCAACCTGAAGCAACTTGAAAATGCAATGAATATTAAGGGAAATATTTTTGGTTTGAATTAAGTAGATGAATTCAAGTGGTTATGCCCAAGGTTCATATCTAAATAAATTTATTTCCTAATTCAAAGTTTTAGTTTAGAATGGTTGAAAATTTTACTTTCCAACATGCAAGTGTGAAAATTCAAACATGCTAAATGCAAATGCAAACCTTGATGGGGAATTCAAGTATGCAATTGGGAAATCAAATATGAGATAACTACCAATTTACCTATTGGCAAGGACTCACCGATTTTTTTTTGAAGTTCGATGAGTGGGACTTACCTCTGTCCATTTTAGTACGATGATTTGTTGTCCAATCCCGGAGTTAAAGATGTGGACAACTTCTCTTAATTGACGTGCCAAGTCTCTTTTGGCATGTTAGTTGGACATGTGGACCACATGCTGGCCCTAGCCTCTCCGTCATCTTGATGAAAACTTGTTGATGTAGTGACGACTTTTCTCCTTTGAAGTTATTCTTTTAAGAGCATGGTGAGGCTTGTCCTTCCTTAGGGGTGCCACTTCAACCTTCTTGATATTCTTTTGAGTTAACCCACACTTTTACCATGGATCAAAAGCTTCCTTGAGCATGATGACATGTGGACTCCACAATCAAACAAGAAACACTTCATCCACATTGTCACGTGCCCTAGGTTGATGGACTTGGTCGAAGGATAGGAATCCAAACAATTAATTGTGGGACATCTTGGATCTTGAATGCTCTTTAATTTTCTTGTCCTTGGCCAAGATCTTCATGTAAATGTTGTCTTGATTTCTTGCTTGGCCATGGACAAGATACTTCAAGGTAGGCTAGTTGAACTTAAATCCTTTGAAATTCTCATAGTCTCCTTGATTACAAGGGTGATGTTGATTCCACCCTTGACCTCTTTGTAGTTGATAGCCATTGGAGTTGTGTTTGAAAGGAAGAATCTTCATGGGTCTTAGAGAAATGATTCCCCAAGTGGCCCATGTTTGACATGGATTTTAAAAAATTATGTGAATATCCATGGCTTGGATAATTCTGAACACTTCTCCATTGACTTGATCTATCATGATACTTCAGTGGGAGGTGTAGTTCCATATCTAGCATGTCCACCTTGTTAAGTGGTGTGTATGCCAGGCTAAAGGAACTAAAGTACTCTTCAATCCACCCCTTGAGTCGAGACCGTATTCTCATCCATGATGAATGAGAATATGACTCCTTCATCTCCAGCACAAAGGTTGTCATGGATTGATGGAGCCAACCCATGATATGAGTGTTGGATGAAAATCTAATTATCCACCCTATGGTGGAGGCAAAACAAGAACAAATCTTGGAGCCTCCCCCAAGTTTAGGGATGGATGACTTTGGTTCCTATTGGAAGCTGAAATTCTTCGCGAAAGGCAATGGTGTTGCCTAGCAGACATTGTTGAGGTACACCTTCAATCATCTTGCAGTTGAGCACTAGCATCCTCGTTGGTCATCCCATGAAATGGGTTAGTCAACACTACCCTATTTTCACCACAAAAGGAGAAAACAAACAAACTGTTGACGGCTCCTAAGGTATACTAACAAATCATCCCTAGCAAAGGTGCCAGAAATGCTTGTTGGTATTACTTAGCACCATTAACTAAACATCTCCAACTGATGTGTCAAAAATGCTTGTTAATGGTTCTATTGGATCACATAGTGAGTTCCGCAAGCGCACGGGGGTATCATTGTAGCATTTTCCCTTCAGAGTATTCCCAAGGGTGTCATTTATTTAATCCCAAAGGAAGGCGGGGTAGAGATATAACAATCATCAAGTGTAAAGGGTAGAAAGGTCTAGGTAAGAATCTAGTAAGGATAGATAAAATAATAGTGGAGGTAGTGTGACACACACAAAAGCTTTCAAGTCTAAGGGGGATAAGAGGATCCTAGAGGTTAGTTAAGGTTGAGAGTTATGGAGGTACTCCTACTGTGCTCTATTGTACATATACATAGTCTAAACTAATTATTCATAAGCTAGATTAATATTGAATACTTATGCTATGTGGTTCAACACATCGGGCACGGGCTTACCCCTAGCAATACTAGGGCGACTCCCGCCAAGAGCCTGTGGCATAGCCGAACGTGGAGGATTACAAAGGACAGATAGGGTTGTCACCACCTACTGCCTACCTCTTCAATCCGTGGGTCCACGAGACATCCAATACTACTTTGCTATCCTAGCACCATGCTAGCATATTAAGTAATTACCTTAAGAGCCTAGGCACAATCTATCCCAAGGCAATGAATTGAATCATCATTAAACCAATGTTGATACACAACATAATTATCCATACTAACCTAGTTATGTTATAATTAACTAGACTATAGTGGGGGTCTACAGGTTCTATGATAATGAGATATGTTCATGATGAAATAGTCATAGAAGCTATACCTTCCACATACATGGACTCCACAATCAAACAAGAAACGCTTTGCCCAAGTACATGTATAAGTAGAGACTAAAGATACTATCTTTATTATGCATAAAGTCACAAATACGAGAAAGAATACATGAGTCATACCTTTCGCAATGTAGAATTGGGAAGAGAGACTCCTTACTCCTTTCCCAATTCGGACCTGGGACTAGAGACTCTCCTCTCTACAACCTAACTCCTCTAAGACTATGGATGATAGTGTATACAATAGAGATGAATCTCAAGTGGTGTGTGTTGAAGTGAGGGGTAGGGTGTCCTATTTATACTAGTGTTGAGGTTGGTTCCCGCCACCAAAAGCACGCAAATCAGTCACCATTGACTCCTTCAAGCCAGGAGGAGCCAACACGCGTCGTTTGACAGCGTTTGGCGTCAGGAAGAGGTCGGCCAAACCAGGGGTTCGACCGACCTGGTCAGCACTCCAAAAACGGAGTGCTTCCTCTAGGTGGCTGCCAGGTGGGCCCCCTTGATGTATATGGGTGATACACTGTTGGATCTCCTCGGATACTTCTGTTTGTGGGCCATTTGATCCATGAGATGCCACGTGTCGTCACCTGATTGGTGGGATGATATTTTATAGGATTGGTCCCTCTAAATTTCCTTATTTCCTGCATAAAATGCTGCATACACATATTTCTCCAAGTCCAAGTGGAATTGGGTTAGATAGAAAGGTGATGTGTGCAAGAAATGACAAATCCTTCACATAATTGAGTTAAATTGACAGATGAAATTGGTATATAACAGCCGTCAACAAACTCCCCCAAGCTTATCCTTTGCTCGTCCCGAGCAAAGTCAAGACTTTAGGTTGATGATCAGGAGTTGCTACAATATCTTATTTTCAAAAGTATCTAATGCACAACATGATACTCTACCTAGTATTGCAGAAATTGGCTATGATACTCTACCCTTCTTAAGTTATCATGGGGCTTATGCTTTCTCATATTCATAAGTAGTTGAAAGGTAGAATAGCAAATGGAGCAAACATAGCCTAGAAATTAAGTTCCACTTAAATCCTGGAGAATCCAGTTTAGATGTTAAGTACCTCAAATTGATTCTCTCACTCACTCCTTTGTGGATAGTGGAAATATTTCCTCACCAAAGTATTGTGCCTCTACTATTCCTACTCATTGGATATGGCTTGTATGTGGAGCTTGGTAAGGAAAGTAAGTAGGCATATTTGCATCACATATATTGCTAAGTCAAAAGAGTAAGCCTTAGGAGAATTCAAATCAAAACTTTGTGATTCAAGACTAGTGCATGTGTGATGGAGTGGAAGTGGATGTGGATACTTGAGATAACTCCTTTTTGGTATAATCTCTCTTTCTTTTGCAGGGATGAAACATGGCTATTTTTTTTCATGCTTATGATGTAAGCATGCCTTTTTTTCCTTTTTTTTTCATTTTCTTTTTGTAGCCATGTCTTCTACTCCATTTCTTTGCAATGAATTTTGAAGAGATTGCTAAACATGAATAACATGGAGTTTCTCTTTTTATTGTGGTATGGTGGATATGGATGGACGTTTTGCTTACTTCTACTGTAGAAGTATAGCATGTGCAAGTGAAGTCTTAAAAAAGAGTTGAATGATTTCTCACATAGGTCTATACTAGTTTGACTAGGCTCAATGTGAAAGCAAATAGCATATGCATAAGGTTTTGTCTATGTATAAACATCATATGACTTTGGTAGGTATTTCCAATAAATTGAGGGAAACTTAAATATTTTTAGAACTTCTCCAGAAATCTAAGTTTTACTTTCAAACTAGGACTAGCAGCCCTATTACCAATTCTAATCTCGCAACAACCTATAATTAGATCAAGCTTTTGCTACCCACAACTTCCAAATTAAGGTAAAAGTATTTCAAACCAATGAAAGCAATATTCGGAGAGTAACAAGTTGTAAACTAGAGACTTAGGAAAATAAAACAGAGCAACTATTCATCATTTCATCTATGTGAATTCTAAATCATTCTTACCGCACATCTTTATTTGATGAAAGCAAATCTAACCTATTTTTTTAAATGCAAGGTGGATGATGGATGGATGGAAAATAAATATGCAAGGAATGTGATACATGTTACCTCAAGTGGGGGTCCTCCCCCAAGCTTGTTCTTCAACTGCCTCCGTGATAAGGGTTGAACCCTTGATGACGGAAGTATGCTGGAAGATCGGCTTGTTGTTGTTGTAGCACCGTGTTGAAGTTGGTGAATTGAGCATCCATGTGTTGTTGCTAATCCTGGGTACCTTGAACATGCTCTTGGAGTGTGCTGTAGATGTCACCCGTTCTCACTTCAAGTTCTTCCATACTTCTAGTGAGGTCTGTCATTCCTTGGCTATAGTCATGATGACTTCTAGCCGAAGAGGAACGATGTCCTCTCATGGACGTTGGGGGCAAGCAGCTAGATCTTGAAGTGGATAAGGGTGGATCCCTTTTCCATTCTTGCCAAGATGATCCCCCAGTCTCATACGTTGAAGGTTGAGTCCATCCGGGTGCATAACCCGTTGGGTTCTCGTCCTCTTGGTATTCATGGACTGGAGAGATTATCGGTGGCATGCCTGTGGCTGCAGCCCTCGCACGATTCCTTGTTACCCTGACAGAGAAATTACTTCTTCTTGCTTCCTCAAGGGGAAGAAGGTTAATGGTTAGCCTCCGGCATTTGTACAAATGAAAATCCGGGTTAGGTAACCGAATTTCATTGACAAAGTCGGGATAGAAAAATATCAAGGACTCATCTTGATCATGCTTAAGGGTATGTCCTTGCACTAAATAGTCTTCATCAATTAATTCTCTTTCAGTTTCAATGTATTCAAATGAAGAGTATTTATGTGCTCCTACCCTATCAGCAATATGAGTAATCAATGAAGTGCATTCAATTGGTCCTGATTTTGAAATGTAATCTATCCATTGTGTCATCATGGCTTTGACTGGAGCAACTTTTATCTTTTTAGTCATGGCAAACAAAATTTTCAATTCATCATCTCGCACAACCCTAACATCTCTCCTAGGGAACATAATCATAGCCACCCATCTATGCATGAAGTGTAAGGTAGGGTTTTGGATGTGGCTATTCCTAGGAGCCCTACATGTGACCTCACTAGTTAGCTCATGCCAAAAACTTTGTTTGTTAAACTTAGGAAAATTGTCTAAATCTAGCAAACACCGTTTATGGAAGCCTAGGATGCTACCTAATTCTTTCCATATGATGTTGTATTCTTTTTGAAATAATCTAAAAGCAATACCATCAAATCCTATTCTTAGCATGCAAAGGAATTGGATAGTGAGAAGGCGTGAACCTTTCTCCTCTATGTGAGCAAAGTCATCAAATCCAATTGCATGCCAAATGGAATGAAATTCGGAGTCCATACCTATTTTGGAGATCAAATGTGGATCGTAAGCCTTGGTGTGGCGGAACTCACAATCTTGGACAAATCTGCGTGCTTGATCTTCAACTTCGCTTTGTATGTAGAGGTCATTGTCATGAAGAAGTTTGTGTGGGTTGCTTCTCTATTCCATGGGAGTGTCCTCACACACACTTCTCCTCCTTGGGCTTGTACCCATGGAAGAGAGGCGTGCACTAGAACCTTCACCATGGCTTGAGCTTGCAGCCCCCTTCCTCTTTCCAAACAACCTCTTCATGTCTTTTTGAGTTCAACAAGAAAGAACAAAACAAGGTGAGAAAAATCCTAAAAGAAGCGATGTTTAGAAAACAAAACTCTCAACGAATTTCCTCCTCTTGAAAGCTTGAGTGTAAACTGCAAATGCAAACAAAAGAAAATCTTTTTGGGGATGGATTTGAGCAAGAGTGTTGCAGTGAAGAGCAAGAAAAACAAGATGAGCAAGAGTGTGCCTTGGGGAGGTGTAAAATGATATGGTGTGTGAAGAGAAGTGCTCTTCATGACCACAATTTATAGGGTGCACCCTCCAACAGTCACCTGAGGTTCAAAATGTAGCCGTTGGAGGAAGGGGAGCCAATTTGGCTCCACTCCCTGTTCGGCCGACCAGGGGGTTCGGCCGACCTGACAGGTGGCCCCCCTGGTTCCCCTTTTGGCAAGTGGCTCCCCAACTGCTATAAAGTTAGCACGTTGGTGAAATGCCACATGTGCAGCTCAGAAAAATAGTTTTTCAAATAAAAACCCTTTTTCAAATCCAACAAAAATTTTCTTTTGAAAAGAAAGAAAGAAAAATGAAAGTTGAGAATATAAGATTCTCAACTTGCTAGGAAAAATCAAATATGCAATGGGAAAAATCCAAATGGGATGGAAAAAGGAAGAAAGAAAAATAAAGTGCGATAACTACCAATTTGACCTATTGGCGTAGGTCTCACCACCGTATAATGAGATGCACATTCCTCCGTCTTCATTTCACATCTGGGCCCGGAGGGATGGGCTCGAATGGCTTGTCTTGCTTCTTCCACCATTCCTTCTTTGGCGGCTTGGTGGACTTGGGCCTTCGGGAAGGTCCAGATGATTCCGTCGCCTTTGGATATCCGCGTGGTCAAAATGACGGATTCTCCTCGTAGATTAGTCTTCTCATGAATGCAATGAGTGAGTCCACCTTTGGAGGTGTGACTTTGACCTCTCTGATGTGTTTATCATTCGACCCATACTTGATTCGAATCATGGAGCATTGTTCTAATTTTGGCCGAAAGTTAAACCTTTCCTCCTTGCCATTGATATGGAAGTGGATTTCTCCAGCTCCCACATCTATGCTAGCTTTTGCAGTGCTTAGGAATGGACGCCCAAGAATGAGTGGTGTATCTTTCTCAATGTCCATGTCTAGCACCACAAAATCCACAAGTATGAAGCAGTTCTGGATCTTCACCGGGACGTCTTCAGCAATACCCGCTGGACAACGGACTAAAGAGTCAACCAATTGTAGCTGCATTGGTGTTGGAGTCAGCTCTGTGAAGTTCAGCTGGTCGAACACAACCTTGGGCATCACACTAACACTTGCTCCCAGATCACAAAGTGCCTTGTCAAAGTGGTGAGCCCCAATTGAGCATGAAATGGTAGGACATCCAAGGTCCTTCTTCTTTTCAGGAAGCCTATTGAGGATGGCTGCACTGCAGTCTTTCGTAAGCTTGACGACCTCAGTGGCGGCAATGGCTGTTTGTTGTTCAATATGTCCTTGAGATAGCGAGCATAAGTGGGGACTTGCAGCGCATCAATCAAGGGCACATTGATGTGGATCTTTTGGATGATCTCAACAAAACGGTTGAATTGCTCATCCACTGTTGGCTTCCTTTGTCTATGAGGGAATGGCAATAAGTTGGTGTCTTCAAAGTGTTTGGCCATTCTCTCACCAAGTAATTCACTTGGGACATCCTCCTTCTCAGGCTTAGTTGTCCTCTTTTCTTGTGTGGGATATGGTGGGTCACGAGTGGTCTTTCCTCCTCTTGTAACCACTGCACTGATGTTCTCCACTGGGGCTTCTGGCTGCCCCGGAATTTTGTTGTTTTCTAATGGAGGGACAACTGCAGCAAGTTGTGCCATCTGAGTCTCCAACATCTTGTTGAAGCTCAGTTGATTCTTGAATGCTGAGGATAGTCCCTCAATCTTTGAATTGATATTCTCTAGGGTCTTGTCATTAGCTGACAACTTCTTGGATAGGGCCTCGTTGATCTTGAGCTGGCTAATGGCAAGTTCTCTCAAGTTGGGCTGATTTCCAGGGTTGCCATTGTTGTTGTACCCTCCTTGAAAGAATGGGCGTTGTTTACCCCACCCTTGACCTCCTGGACGATAACCATTGTTGTTGTTGAAATTTCCGTTGTTGGTGAGATATAGGGCATCCTCACGAGTTTCTGGGCAATCATTGCCCATATGACCCATGTCGCCACAGACTTCACACGTGATGTGAGAGTCTAGGGCATAGGCATTGCTAGACACTTCACCACTGGCTTGTCCATCAATTTTCTTCATTAGGAGGTCCAATTTTGCAGCGATCATGTCCACCTCCTTCAAGGTGTGCATGCCTCGCTGTCGGGTATGGAGACGCTCATCGTTCCATCCCATGTTGGACACCATCTTCTCAATAAGATCTTTAGCTTTTGGCACCGTTAATGAGAAGAAGGCTCCTCCAGCAATAGCATGCAATAGGTCACGAGCTGATGGGATCAGCCCATTATAGAAGTTTTGAATAAGAAGCCAGTCATCCATCCCATGGTGGGGACAGGCTAGGATGTATTTCTGAAGCCTTTCCCATGCCTCGGGAATAGATTCCTTGGGCTCTTGCTGAAAGCTGGAAATCCTTCCACGTAGGGCATTGGTTTTGCCCAACGGGAAGAATTTGGCTAGGAATGCCGTAGAACACTTCTCCCAAGTGTCTACAGCACTTCGGTTCACGTAGAACCACTGCTTCGCTCTCCCAAGGAGAGAGAACGGGAACAATCTCAGACAGTCCGCATCCGGAGACACGTCCTTGATTTTAAAAGTGCTGCAGATCTCGAGGAATTGTTGCAGGTGAGCACTTGCATCCTCGTTAGCCTTCCCACAGAATGGGTTGGATTGCACCATAGTGATAAGACTAGTTTTGATCTCGAAGTTCACATCTCCCATGTTAACAGTGGGCCCAATAGGCACATTGTTAGCAGAGGGAGATGAGAAATCACGAAGGGTCTTCTGAGCCATTGGCGTTTGGATTGTTGGTGCATAAATGTTGGCTTTCCTTGCCGCTCGAATCTTTTGAGGAGTAACGACACGGGGTCGGTCTCTCAGAAGAGATTCGGGATCTTCAACAAAGTTTTTCGGCAGGCGGAAACCAGACATACACTACCCTGTTTTCACATTTAAAATGCAAAAACAAAGAAGGGTTATCCTACTAAAATCCTACCCAGGGTTCTATCCTATTCACTTAGTCATGTTATAAATCTATTTGCCTTCCCCGGCAACGGCTCCAGAAATGCTTGTTGACGGCTCCTAAGGTATACTAATAAATCATCCCTGGCAAAGGTGCCATAAATGCTTGTTGGTATTACTTACGCACCATTAACTAAACATCTCTAACTGACGTGTCAGAAATGCTTGTTAATGGTTCTATTGGATCACAGAGTGAGTTCCGCAAGCGCACGGAGGTATCATTGTAGCATTTCCCCTTAAGAGTATTCCCAAGGGTGCCATTTATTTGATCCCAAAGGAAGGCGGGGTAGAGATATAACAATCATCAAGTGTAAAGGGTAGAAAGGTCTAGGTAAGAATCTAGTAAGGATGGATAAAATAATAGTGGAGGTAGTGTGACACACACAAAAGCTTTCAAGTCTAAGGGGGATAAGAGGATCCTAGAGGTTAGTTAAGGTTGAGAGTTATGGAGGTACTCCTACTGTGCTCTATTGTACATATACATAGTCTAAACTAATTATTTATAAGCTAGATTAATAGTGAATACTTATGCTATGTGGTTCAACACATCGGGCACGGGCTTACCCCTAGCAATACTAGGGCGACTCCCGCCAAGAGCGTGTGGCATAGCCGAACGTGGAGGATTACAAAGGACAGATAGGACTATCACCACCTACTGCCTACCTCTTCAATCCGTGGGTCTACGAGACATCCAATGCTACTTAGCTATCCTAGCACCATGCTAGTATATTAAGTAATTACCTTAAGAGCCTAGGCACAATCTATCCCAAGGCAACGAATTGAATCATCATTGAACCAATGTTGATACACAACATAATTATCCATACTAACCTAGTTATGTTATATTAACTAGACTATAGTGGGGGGTCTATAGGCTCTATGATAATGAGATATGTTCATGATGAAATAGTCATAGAAGCTATACCTTCCACATACATGGACTCCACAATCAAATAAGAAACGCTTTGCCCAAGTACATGTATAAGTAGAGACTAAAAATACTATCTTTATTATGCATAAAGTCACAAATACGAGAAAGAATACATGAGCCATACCTTTCCCAATGTAGGATTGGGAAGAGAGAGACTCCTTACTCCTTTCCCAATTTGGACTTGGGACTAGAGACTCTCCTATCTATAACCTAACTCCTCTAAGACTACGGATGATAGTGTATACAATAGAGATGAAGCTCAAGTGGTGTGTGTTGAAGTGAGGGGTAGGGGGTCCTACTTATACTAGCGTTGAGGCCGGTTCCCGCCACCAAAAGCGCGCGAATCAGTCACCATTGACTCCTTCAAGCCAGGAGAAGCCAACACGCGTCGTTTGACCGCGTTTGGCACCAGGAAGAGGTCGGCCAAACCAGGGGTTCGGCCGACCTGGTCAGCACTCCAAACATGGAGTGCATCCTCCAGGTGGCTGCCAGGTGGGCCCCCTTGATGTATATGGGTGATACACCGTTGGATCTCCTCGGATACTTCTGTTTGTGGGCCATTTGATCCATGGGATGCCACATGTCGTCGCCTGATTGGTGGGATGATATTTTATAGGATTGGTCCCTCTACATTTCCTCATTTCCTGCATAAAATGGTGCATACACATATTTCTCCAAGTCCAAGTGGAATTGGGTTAGATAGAAAGGTGATGTGTGCAAGAAATGACAAATCCTTCACATAATTGAGTTAAAATCACGGATGAAATTGGTATATGACACCCGTCAACACAAGCGTAATCCTATTTAATAACTATTAGCACCTATAGCTTAATCACAAGTGATAGCTATCCTTCACATCCTTTGCCTTCCCCGACAACGTCACTAGAAATGCTTGTTGATGTTTCTTACGTCATAGATCATCTCTCAAAAGAGACGAGGTCCGCAAGCGCACGGAAACTGTCGTGTAGCATTTCAGCCAAGAGTATTCTCAAGGGTATCTTACTTATCCCAAAGGAAGGGAATGGAGTAAAGTAAACACTACTCTTATGATCAAGCTTTGGGATAGTAATCAATTATCAAGACTGGGGTAAGTTGATAACATGGGTAGTGTGACACACACTTAAGCAATCTAAAGGGTAGATGAGTCCTAATGGAGGTTAGACTAAGGATTGGAGAGTTGCTCCTACAATGCTTCTAATATACATATACATAGCCTAAGTTAGATACTAATGAGCATATCAATGGTTAATACTTATGCTAAGTTGTTCAACATATCGAGAACGAGTTTACCCCTAGCAATACTAGGATGACTACCGCCAAGAGCCTGTGGCATAGCCAAATGCGGAGGATTACAAAGGACAGATAGGGCTGTCATCACCTACTGCCTACCTCTTCAATCTGTGAGTCTACGAGACACCCAACGCTACTTACTATCCTAGCACCGTGTTAGCATACTAAGTAAATACCTTAAGAATCATGACATCCTAAGGCAATGACTAACCTAAATATCATTAAACTAATGTTGAGACATAGCATAAGTTATTCATATTAACATGATCATATCATAACTAATTAGACTATAGTGGGGGTTGGCAGTGTTTATAATGATAGATTAAGAGTGATATGCCATAATCATAAAGACTACCCCTACCACATACATGGAATCCACAAACAAACAAGAAACGCTTCATCCAAGTATATGAATAAAAGAAGACTAAAGATAATATCTTTATTATGCATAAAGTCACAAATATAAGAAAAGATACATGAGCTATACCTTTCCCAACTTGGACTTGGGACTAGAGGCTCTCCTCTCTATAGCCTAACTCCACTAAGGACTAAGAGAACTAGTGTATACAATAGAATGATGCTCAAGAGGTGTGTGTCAAAGTGAGGGTGAGGGGTCCTATTTATAGGTGGAGAAGGGTCGGTTCCCGCCACCAAAAGCGCGCGAATTAGTCACCATTGACTTCTTCCAGCCGGGAGGATCCAACACGTGGCGTTTGTCCGCGTTTGGCGCGAGGACCTAGTCAGCCGACTAGGGGGGTCGGCCGACCTGGTCCTGGCTCCAAATGGCTAGTTCTTCCTCTAGGTGACTGGCAGGTGGGTCCCATTCCATGATATGGGTGCTACACCGTTGGATGGCCTCGGATACTTTTGTTTGTGGGTCATTTGATCCATGTGGTGCCACGTGTCGATGCTTGATTGGCAGGGATGATATTTTATAGGATACATCACCTTATTTCACTTCAATTCTGTGTAAAATGCCTGCATGCACCAATTTCTCCAAGTACAAGTGGAAAAAGGTTAAATAGAATGGTGATGTGTGCAAGAAATGATAATTCCTTCACATAATTGAGTTATATTGATGGTTGAAATTGGTATATAACAACTGTTAACAATGACCCCGAGCGACATGCCAGGATTGCAAGAATGGCAGAGCTAGAAGAGTTAGGAGACCCCGATTGATGTCCCTTTAGGTAATATTTCTGATTAATTGATAAATTCATTATACCTTTGATATTGGTTTTCTTGTCAATTAATTAACTAATTTTATGTACTTTTTATGTACAGGCTGCGGATGTACCTTTTATGTGTTTCAATTGCATTGCATCTTATTTTGGTTGACATTAATTGTTACTTGTATGTAGGGTATATTTCATTTGGCAGAGGGTACAAGTCAAGCATATGCATGTATGGTTTTCCATAATACAATAAAAAATACATGTCAAGGACTCCTTCTCTAAGGCACAGATCAAAGTTGTGCTCGCGTACTACAAGACAGTGATGTTCCAGCCCATGACAAACAAGAAAGCAACATAAATTCACCTAAGGAAGAGTACTTGAGGAGCCATGTGGACTGGATTTGTGCGAATATGGAGGCTTGGGACTGGATATGCGAGTATTGGAGCTCAGATGAGTTCAGACATATTTCTGATAGAAACCGAAGAAACCAGAAGAGCAAGCCAGGAAAGCACTTCTTCGGGCCGGATGGCTATGTGCGAATGGAACAAAGGATGGTATGAATTCTTACATTCATATTTAGGTGGCTTTAATTAATTGTATTGATTAAATTTTTGAATTTTGGTATTGCAGACAACTGAAACTCATACACCTCCTACGTTTTTCGAGGTTTATTTTAAGGGGCACAGAGGTCCAGACCTAAATCGCCTAGAGCTGTTGTGCAACGAGGCGTCAACGCACAAATTGATACGTATGTTGATTGTTTGTTGCATATATCTATCAACTCAATTTATCTTTTATTACATTAATCCGTCAACTAAATGTATCATAACAAAATATGTTGAGTGTTTTCAAGAAACACCATGGACCTGATTCAGACTATCAAAGAGAGCCGTTGGATGTGGGTGCGGTGTATGATGCTAGCGGAGGTCTACCGCATGGGAGGTATGTGTAAAAATAATGATAATTTCTGTGTTAATGACCGTTGATTCATCACACTTGTATTTTTCTTAGACTTGGGTTGGGCGACGGGTATGTGGAGCGTGAGGCTTATGCTAGATGACGGTCATCCAATGTTAGTTCTAGTCAGTCTCGATCTACCGCAGAGGCTAATGAATTAAGAAAAGAAGTGAGACGCACCAAGGAGGATATGCAAATGCAGCTGCAACAGCAACAACAACAGACACAAATACTGCAACAACAAATGTATTATTTGTATAATCTCAGGTAACATGTAATTTTCACATTTGGAAATTTTATTTGATTTAGAAATGTTTCTACTCAAGATATCACAACTAATTTACTTGGACTCTAGTTCTCATTTTGGTCCGCCACACCCATCTTACCTCGACATGATGGCTCAAGGTGGGATGGAATCGCAGTTTGGTATGCCTCATCCAATGCAACCAGGACAACAAGTTGGCTTCTCGTCACAGGTACAACTGCTTATATTATTGACTCATGTTATATAATGCAATATTGTAACCATTAGTATTGCAGGGTTCCGAGAGTGGTCAACCGTGTGTTCCACAACCTCAGGGATTCATGTCACTATTGGCTTCTGAATTGCAAAATTATCCAGGTAAAATGTAATTTTCACATTTGAACAACTTATTCGATTTAAAAATGTTTCCAATTAAGATCTCACAACTTGATGCAGTTTTCCCACCGATGCCTCTCCCTCCGGTGCAAACTCATCCATCACCAACGGCAGACGCAATGATATGACTTGTAGTCCAGTTACTTATGATGACAACATATATTATTTTGCACAATATTGAAAAGGGAAGGGAAAGAGTGAGAGGAGAGATGGAGTGATAAAGAGGGAACAAGTGAGAGAGGGAGAGAGGAAGAGATAGATAGAGATGGAGAGAGGAAGAGATAGAGAGGGAGAGATAGAGAGGGAGAGGGAGTGGAAGAGTGAGTGAGGGCGAGGAAGAGAGAGAGAGAGTGAGAAAAAGAGAGAGAACTTTGGTGAGTTTAATTCTACTTCGTATTAGTAATACTCGTGAACAAAAATGTTATAAAGTTTCTCTTTTATTTGTTTATCACAGAGATCCTGTCATGAAACACCCGAAGGTTGCGATATTTTTCTCAATGTCAACAACGGAGGTGCAAGTGGAGGAGATGCGAGTGGAGGAGGTGCGAGTGGAGGCTCCCACAACAACATTTGAACTTTGTTTACTCATTTTCGTGCACTTTATAAACAAAGTTTGAGAACTTATCTTCTATCTGTGCTTGTACTGTTGCTGCAAAAAATATTATGTTATGCTCTATGTTGTGTGTTGAAGCTGCTGCATATTGTGCCAAAAATATTTGTGCTTATGTTTTGTTGTTGTGTGGTTCCTGTGTTAACCGCTGTTGTATGTGCTGCTGGATTGGAGGCTCCCCAGCCGAAGAGGAGAGGAAATAGGTGCGGTTTTTTTAAAAAAATGTTAGAAGCGTCTGCCGGTACCCTAGATACCAGGTACCCATGATACCGTACTTAAAACCAAGGAGTTCCAATGTCCGAGTTGAAGACTTCTGAAGGCAACACAAGCCTGATAGCACTAGGCCCGCATCTCTCGTTTGGGTAGCTCCGGTGCTGCCACGTGTTTTGCGAGACCGGACCTACTTCTCTTCATAGGGAAGCTCCGATCCCGCCACGTGTCCGGCAACCCTGGACCTAACCCTCAGTAGAGGGAAGCTCCAGTGGTTCCACGTGTCAAGAGGCTCCGGACCTACTTCCCTATAAAGGGAAGCTCCAGAGCTGCCACGTGGTTGACCTCCGGACCTTAGCCCCCAACGGGAAGACTACAAAATCTCCAACAACAAGGACATTTAAGAGGCTATTAAAAAGCCATTACAAGATCTGATTAACGTGTCATTAATTCAACATTAATGACACACGATCAGAGGACCATCAAGACTGATAACGCTGCCATTAAGGCACGTTATTACACTGTTAATCACGATTATGCATGTAGATCGTGTATAAGTGGATTATTATAGCCGGGGCCACCTGTCGGGCCAGACATATACTATAACAGTTAGCCCTTAGCATAGAAAAAGGCTGCATCGCACGGTAGAGAACAACTAAGCTCACACGCATACAAGCAACCACTAACACTCGCCACAGACACACATACTCAATCAACAACCACCCATAGAGTAGGGTATTACGCTTAGGTGGCCCGAACCACGTAAAAACTCTCGTGTCATCATCCTGTTCTTGATCTTATGTGCCCCATCCGAATATGAACCTCCGCAGACTACGCTTTAGTAGTATCAGGGGAAGTGCCATTTACACACTTCGACATCTGGGGCACCAGGTAAGGGACTAAGATCTCAAGATGGTGAACTCCACCGCACCCTCGTCCAACAGTGTCGCTGAGCAACCTACTGGAGGAAATCCCTCCAGCGTGTAGCAGCCAACTAACGCTGTTGTCCCGGTGGGTGTCATTCCACCACCACCTCCACCATCGCAGCAATATGGTGTGTTCACGTCGGTCACTGCATCGACAAATAACTCTGAGAACATGTTGAAAGCAGCGCGAACTCTTCTCCAGCGTCCTCCAGCGCCCGAAGCTCCTCAGTGCGAGATGGAGCAATGGCACACTGGTCTGAATCATTTGGTTGCAGCTGTAGCCAATACCATCAGTAACCAAGGTCCACCCCCTGCTGGGCAGGCACCTTCGAGGAATATGACCTTGTCTGGTGGACTTGGTCCTCAGGCTTCGCAGCACAGGAGGCGTGCACCCTCCCAACAACTGATGTCATTGCTCTCCGGGGCACGACACACTCATACGATGTCAAGGCTTTCGACACATGATCTCCGGTCGGAGCTTGACTGCTGATACATGAGGCAAGATGGAAGCATCCTTTTGGAGCGCGCCCGCGAAAGGCGGGAAGCTCGGGAAAACCTTTCTCCTTTAGGAGTGGGGGGTCACTGTTAGGCTCTCGCCATGCATCTTAGCATGGCCACCTGACCATCTATGTTTCGGCCTCATCTACCGGAGAAGTACGATGGGACAGTCAACTCCGTCTAATATCTTCAAATCTACTCCACCGCCAACCTTGCGCCCGGAGGCAAGGAGGCCGTGATGGCTAACTACTTTCCTGTGGCTCTAACCGGGACAGGAAGGTCCTGGTTCATGAGTCTCCCTCCTGAATCCATATATAGTTGGGGGGAACTTTGTCGCCAGTTCACTGCCAACTTCGAGAGCTCCTACACCCGACCTGGTATAGAGTTGGACTTATTTGCCGTATAGCAGAAGGCGGGAGAATCGCTACGATCATTCATCAACCGGTTTTCTCAGGTACGTAACACTATTCCTTCTATCTCCATCACCTTTGTCGTTATCGCATTTCAAGAGGGAGTTAGAGAGAAGAAGATGCTGGAGAAGCTGGCAACTAAAGACGTCAGCAGCGTCACGGAGCTCTTCAGCCTAGCCGAGAAATGCGCTAGGGCTGTAGAGGGCCGGGAGATGCACTCCAAACCTGCTGCGGAGGCTGGTAAATCCTCCTCTAAAGCCGAAGCTACTACATCAAGCAGTGGAAAGAAGAAGAAGAAGTCCAACGATAAGAAGAAGTCGTTGGTCGGCACACATACCGCTGCTCCTGCAGTTGCAGCTCCTGGTGCCCGGGGGCCACGCCTTGAAAAACGACCCTGACCGTCAAAACAGGTGCTTGGCTTCCAGGATGCCAAGAAGTCCCTGAAGGCTATCTACAACATGGTGGACGATGACTCCGACATCTCTGACAATGAACTTCGGAAGACTCTCCATATAATATATGGAGGGTCCTGGGATATTACCTCCCGGCGTATCCTCAAGACGATGCGTCTGGAGATGGCTTCCGTAGTTCCCACCGCCAAGGCAAAACTTTATTGGAAGTGGATGGATACTGCCATTACCTTTGATGCTTCAGATTGCCCGAAGAATATGACCGGAGCTATCATGAGATCATACACGTATCATTGCACCTACAAACATGACACAATGTTTATTTGTTTGGGATACTGGCTCAAGTGAATATGCACTCTTATTTGATGGACAAGATCAAGATGGCGCACTATGTCGTCCACCACCTTGGCCTCCTCCATTCATGCATACAAGAAGATTTGATGGTGTTGCACATTTGGACCAACACATGAGAGGAGATGAACTTGAGTCGAGGATGACTCCAATTCAAAAAGGGGAGGATGATTAGGACATCACTTCTATGGATACAAACAACACTCCATTGAACATACAAGATGCAATCAATAGAGTTCATACACAACAATTAATTTCATAGGTGAACTCGTTCTTATATATTTCCTTATATGTTTTTGAGCATAGATTGCTACTTAATGATTTAATTGTGATTAGGATCCATGGAGAGGTTCAAGTAGTATTTGGAGGAAGTATTAGGGACGTGGAAGACCAGAGAATTCGTTCAAAGAAGATGGAAACCGAAGCAAACTCCAAATCGTATCCAACTCGGAGTCCAGGAGCAGTACGCACTAAAACATACGCCCAGGATGCATACGAACTCCGTTTTGTACGTTCTACATATGCACGGAAAGGGGAGAGGATAACCTTTCCAATGGCGCCAGTCCCATGTCAAAATTCCGTCGGAGTCGACGGGAATCGTCGAAACAAAATCAAGTACAGAATCTGTCAGGGTGCTGCGCCACCGTATTGGGCTATTGGGCCATGTATCAAGTCTACGTCCATTATTTTTGTATCTTAGGGTTAGGTCAGGACCCCAACACCCCCTTGGACTTCCTTCCACCTATATATACTCCATAGTAGACACCATGAACAACTGGGTTTTGCTTAGATCAATAATATCGCCGTTCTACGGATTGTGGGACCCCAACTTCGCAATTTTAGATCGTTTCTACCTTGTTTTTGCTTGTGTTCTCGGTTGCACTTGCAGGGATTAGCATTCTTGGCGAGGTAAATCGTGTGCAGCACGGTTGATGACCAACGGAGCGGTGGTGCAGTGATTGCAGGGATTTTCCGTGTTCTACTCGAGAGCCTCGGATCATCAACGTCGAGATCAACACATAAATCGACTTATCCATTACCTTTCGGAAGATCGGGACCAATTCTCCTATCAATTGGTATCATATTTCCAGGTTGCCTGTTAGGTAATTCATCTATCCATTACGTTAGTTTTGTTATTCATACCTAGAGTCCACAAAAAAGCCACAAAAAATGTGCAGTTTAGTAGATCTCTTCATCACTTTGTCCAAACCACCATTGAGCCATTTGCAACTTTGTTATTCAGTTTGGTTTTGGTGAGTTTTTGTCCATTGTTGAGTCATATTGCTGGTTTAGAAAGTGTTTTTGGTCTTAGTTTGAGTTTTGCATTGTGTGATTCATCCTTTTGAATCATGTCATCACGTCCAGATTAGATTCATCTCTGTCCAGTTCGATATTTTCATCATATCTCGCTCATACGAACTCGGATTTTAGTGTTCTTGTAATTTATGGAAATATTAAGAAGTTATCTATAACTTTTGTATTCATATGTTTACCGGAAAATAGAGTTATCAAGGTCAAAATTGCATTAGATAGGAATCTGTTATTGATCTAGAAATTCTGAACAGTCTGTATTTCGGGGGCAATATCTCCCATTGTTCTTATCCAAAATAGATCTTCCATATACTGAAATTAAGGAGGAGAGATATATCTATAATATTTCTGTTCAAAGTTTTTAGATTTGGAGCCTATAAAGGTGCTTAATTTTCCTTAGAACATTGAGCAGAAAATCTGTAATAGACCTACGAGATATATTTGAGTGTTTGCATTGTGTTCTTCTTTTGCAGCACATTTTGAAAAAAAAGGAAGAAAAAATGAAAAGGCAAGTGCAAAACAAGATACAAAAGCCGCACAGAAAAGGAGAAATAAAACAACAAAAAAACAGAAGTGCTTGCATTCTTTGTGTCATCTAGTTTTGTCTCATGTCTTGCTAGCTTGAACTACTAGGAACACATTTAGGCCAGCAACATTGACAAATACTTTGGACACTTATTAAACTTACTATCTGATTGCATTGTTGCTCATCCTTGCTACATATAATTGCCATCCAAACTACACCTTACTCTTGAGCAGAATCGATACACCTTTGCAATCATACCACGCTTAATTGGTTTCTTCATACCGTCCACCGTTCGCCACCTGCAGTGTCAGTAAGAACACTTGTAAGAGCGTGGTAAGACGCTTGAGGGTGTGTGATTCCACTTTCAATTTTCCATTATCCTTTGTAGTTGATAGGGATAACATATTTTTTTTATTGTCTTTTGTTTGCTACTAACAATGTCAGGTAAAAGCAAGAATCATGCTTTATATGCTGAGATGATTGACATGATGAAGACGACGATGGAGTTGCTCACTCAAAATAAAACACCAATCAAGGTTTCACATGACATTCAGACCACCTTTACAACACCTTCCACAAGAAGTAATTACATTCTTCCATCTCTTCCTTCTTATGATGGTTTTGGTTACGATGAATATATTGCTTGGGAAATAGAGTTGGATAAATTTTTTGGACAATGTATGTAAGGATTGAAACGCCCAAGAGGGGGGGTGAATTGGGATTTCTTTCAATTTTAAGACAATTAAAAAACAAACTACTTAAGCCCAATTCCCAATGCGGTTCTAGCTATGCAATCAACGTAGATATAACTTGAAGTGAAGATTGCAAAAAGTAAAGAGAGGGAGAGGAATGCAAAAGCTAGGGGACACGGAGATTTATCCCGTGGTTCGGCAAGATCGCAAGGATCTTCCTACATCCACGTTGTGGCACCCACCAAAGGGTTTTGCCACTTCCAATGTCACCGAGACAATGGAGTCTTCACTAATCTTCTCCGTTCGCCATCTCCGGCAAGGTGGAGCTCAAGCCTTGTACAACCGTCAATGTTCTGGGCTTCCACACACACCTTGGCAAGCTCCGGAACGATCTTCTTCAACTTCTCACTAGCCTAGAGAGTTCAATCACAGAGAATGAACGCACACAAGCTTCTCTCTAGACTATTACAAATGATCTAGAAGTGTGGAAATGTATGTTCTATGGTCTTGATTGCTCTTGGATGTGTAGTGGGCTTCAGGTGATCAAGACTTGTCGAAATGACCGGGTTAGAGGGGTTTTATAGCCAGCCTAACCGAAATAGCCGTTGGAAAAGTAGGCTGACAGAACTTTTCTGTGCACACCGGATGATCCGATGTCTCCCCTCTAGTTATCATCGGTGTAATTACTTTGGCTGACGTCATTGTGTCAGATATTACCGTTATTTGACCGATGTTGCCCTAGTCTTCTCATCGGATGATCCGGTGGCTCTTCCTCCAGAATTTGCTTGATCTTGATGCTTACTGGAGTGATCAACCGATGTGTGTGATTCTGCACATCGGATGATCCGGTGCTTCACTTGCTCCAATTGTACTGCAAACTGTATTGATGCACCGATGTTGTTGAGCCCTCACATCGGATGATCCGGTGAGTTCATTTTTCTGAGGTCTTTTTCTTCAGTTGAATCAACTCGACCGATGTGTTCATTTTGGAAATCATCGGTTGATCCGGTGAGTTGATTTTGCTTGCTTCGAGTTGTTTTGAGTGAATCTTTTGTGTCCCTTTTTTGAATGACCTCTTAGACATTTGTTCCACACGGCTCTCTTATGATTCTTAAGCATTGTATGATGTCAATTTTTGATTGAGTGACTTGGACATAGAGCCTTCATGTCTTGTCTTTATTTGATCTCGAAAGTTGAGTATCTATGGGTCTCCAATGACATAATCATTTCATCTTATTTAGTTTTTATGGTGACCTTGCATTCACAAATTCATTAGTAAAGTTCAATGGTTGTCATTAATCACCAAAACCATATTACATGAGGGGGCCTAGATGCTTTCAATCTCCCCCTTTTTGGTGATTGATGGCAACACAATAATCAAAGCGTGATAGTAATGAATTTGAGAGAATGAACCATAAGTAAATATGCAATGAATACGGATAATATACTTGAAGCTTTAAACATCAATAAATGACACAAGTGAATTCAAAGAGATCATAATCATAGATAAACATCAAATGAGTTCAAAATGATTAACAACTTAGGAAAGATAGAAATAGGTTCATTACACACCAAATGAAGCAAATACGCAAATACAATTAAGATAAGACACTCGACTCACTCCCCTTAACACTAGGACTCCCCCTGACTCTCTAACTCTTCTCCCCCTTTGGCATCAAGACACCAAAAAGGGATCCGAGCACCTACAGACCCTGAGAGCTGGGCGCGATGACGAACTGGTCACCGCCGCTGTCGTCGGAGCTGCTGGCCGGAGTAGCGGAGGAGGGTGCTGCCGGAGCCGAAGGTGCCACCGTCGGTGCCTGCTGAGGAGGAGGTGCTGGAGGTGCTGGAGCAGGGACACTGGTGACGGAGGCCGGCGTCTGAAGGAACAGTGAAGTGGCCGGCAGTGGGGAGTGAAGAGGAGCACCTGGAGCCAACAGCGGGGACATGCTGAACGAAGGGATCGGAGTGGAGGGAACTGGAGCCACTGGTGCAGCAGCTGGAGCCAAGACAGGAGGCGGAGGAGCTACTCCAGGCAGCTGCGATGGAAGGGCGATCCCGGTCTGGGTGTAGAGGTTGGTGATCAACCCCAGGATCCCCATCATCGCCTGCTGCGTCTGCTGCTGCTGGTCCAGAGTGCGCTGGTGCATCTGGTCGATGAGCCCCGTCAGCCGATCAGTGTCTTCACGCCTCTCACGGGCGATCTGACGCTGCATCTCCTGCTGCTGCTGCTGGAGCTCAAGAAGACGCGCAGCCTGCTCCGCGCGGGCCTGCTCGGCGGCCAGCCTGTCCAGCCGCTGCTGCTCGACCATCTGCTGGAGGAGCGAGGTCAGCTCAGAAGGCTGCGTCACCTGCGCCTCAGTGACGGGAGGTGGAGTGGGAGGTGGCACTGTAGAACCTCCAGCCTCCGCATCGTGCTGCCGGGGAGAGGGGGGAGGAGGGAAGTACTCCTCGACACTGTCGTCGGTGTCGCTCTCAGACCAGATATGCTGCAGGTCCTCCCCCTGAGCCTCAGACTCAGCAAGCCTCTCGTCCTCCCGCTCTAGGTCGGACCAGTCTTCCTCTGACAGACGGGCTCGGACCTGGCGCTCAACTGGACGACCAAGGCAACGGTCTCCAGGAGCAGAGGCACGATAGTGACCAAAGCGAGTCACACTCTCGTCAGCAAGCCTGGTCTGTGCTGCATCTCCCTCAGGCACCATCATAGAGCATATGTAACTGATCCAGTGCCCGTAGACCATCTGCCTCATCATGCCAACTCCGTCTGTGATCACGTCTTCCATCTCGCATAGGAGGATGTCCACAATATCGAAATCCATCCCGTTCATTATGTAGAACAGGAGGGTCTGCTGCAGACTAGTGAACCCCTCCAAGTACCCTGACCTCGGCAGGAGCGTGCGGCGCAAGGCGAGGTGCACAATGCGCGCAGCTGGGGTCAGAAGAGCTGGTACTCTCGGCTGGTCCGGAGAGAATGTGGGGCCAAACAGGGACCGGATCTCGTCAAGCTGTGGTGCTACCCCTCCAGTAAGTGGCCTCCTCGGTGGATCTGCCTGCCCATAGACCTTCTCGTGCATGCAGGTGTCGTGCAGGTCCAACCCAAGAAGCTGCCCCAAAGTCTGCCTCGAGAGGTGGTAGCGCTATCCCATAAACATGAAGTCGATTGACCTCCTGCCCTCAGAGATGTACAGGGTCGCATAGAAGACACGAACCCAATCTTCCACATAAGCACTTCTCTCATAAGCAAGCAGCTGCACCAAACCTCTGTATCTCTCAAAGTAAGAACGGACTTCAGTCTCCGCTGCCACTGCAAGCTGCCCCCAGTCCAAGTAGTTGTGCTGAAAAAGCTTGTGCCCCCGACGTCTGTAGGTCTCGTAGAGAGACGCCTGGGTGACAGTCCAGAAACGACTGTCCACAAGGGCTTCACGGGGCTGAGGGTACCACTCCTCAAGTAGCACACTCCATCGAAGCTTGCGTAGCTGCTTGGCCTTCATCTTCCGGTAGTCTGTGAGACGGACTCCCTTACCGACACGGACGGCCATGTCCATCTCGTAGATGGCCCTCTTGGCCTCCCTGTCCTCACGACGGTCGGCAGCCGTCGGTCTCGGACGAGGAGCAGCCCACGCGTCCGGGCTGAGTGCCAACGGACGAGAGGCTCAACCGGTTCCTCTTCGGCGTCGGAGTCGTCGATCACGGGAGGCTGCCTTGGACGGGCCTCGCGGATCCTCAGAGAACCCCCTCGGCCACGCTCACGCTCCTCGGCGGCGCGAGCGGCCATTAGGGCCTCTTTCTCATCCTTCGACAGTTTGCGCTTCTTCGCGGCAGGCTCCGCGATCGCCTTTCCCTTTCCTTTGCGGTCGCGACCCATCTAGACGACGGAGAGCTAGGGTTAGCGACAAAGAAAGAAAGGACGACGAAAAAACGATGGACGTCGCACGGCACGAAACAAACCTAGGCGACGGAGAGCAACGGACCGGGTGCGAAGTTGGAACGGCGGCGAGGTCGGTGGAGATGTCGGAGGTGAAGGCGGCGCGTGGAAGGCGGAGGCCGGAGGGCGACGGCAGCATCCGGCGGCGGTGGCGCGTGAGGTGGTGGTGAAGCGGCGATGGAGGCGGTGAGTGGTGAGGAGAGGCGGCGGCGGCGCTGCGAGCAGGGGGACGGCGGCGGCGGCCGGTGGACGGCGGCGGCGGCGGCGCTACAGTGGGCGGCGGCGCAGGTGAGTGGTGGAGCGTATGAAGGCGGCGGCGGCGCGAGGTCGGGATCGGGAGAGGGAGGAAAAAGGGGCGGTACGGCCGGGATTAAATAGTGGGACCCAAACCCTAGCTGTTATTTACACACCGGATGGACCGATGATGGACATGAGAAGCATCGGTCGAGTGCCACAGTAAGGTTTTCCAGAAAAGTGTAATTGACACCGGATGGACCGACGTCTAGGGTTTTGATCATCGGATGAATAGCACAGTAAGGATATTCAAGGAGTCACTGAGGACATCGGATGGACCGACGTTAGATAAAAGAGGCATCGGAGGAATTCATCAATGTTGCAGATTTGAGAACATCGGATGGACCGATGTTTTTCTGTTTGAACTCATCGGATCATTCTGAGATTCTGACTGAATTGGCACTTGAAGATTGAACACCTATTGAGCCGATGGGGGAAGGACTTAGGCATCGGATAATCCGATGAAAACTAAACCTCAACATCCCATATATGTCCTTTGACCAAGCAATCAAACAAAGGGAAACACATGTCTTAGGACTTTTTGGGCAACCCCTTACCCCTCAAAGAGCTAATATGCCAATAGCTTGGCTAGACCTTAAAGCAAATGGAACACCGAAAAAAATAGAGGGAAAAAATATCCAAATGAAATGTAAGGCCCATGCTTTGTGAGGTAGAGTATGAAGACTACTATCTCAATGAAGCATGTTCCTCTAGGCATTAACACACCTATCATTTTGTTCTTTCCACCTTATATGAGTTGAGATATTGCATTTCAAACAAGTCTCCTTCTCATGAGGTGGGTTCCCCTTTGTGACAATCTACCGTATGCAATGCCAAACAAATTAGTGCAAGAAATAGAATGAGTGAAAGTCTATATGGCAGAGATCATGCAAGGCATAAAATAAATCTATCTTGTCGAGTTTAAACCTTCCAAAGGCTTCTTCAGGGAAAACTATTTCTAGCTTACCCCTATCCTTTGGGAGTTAGACAAGACTTATATGATATGCATCCTTATATGAACATGGCAACTTACATGACGTTAGATGCATCTAGCACATTTAATTCATTTCTAAGCCTAGAAAAGGTTTTCTCATCAAGTGGTTTAGTGAAGATATCCGCCAATTGTTCTTCGGATCTAACACCTTGCAAAGAGATGTCTCCTTTAGCCTCATGATCACGCAAGAAGTGATGGCGAATATCAATGTGCTTAGTGCGGGAGTGTTGAACGGGGTTTCTAGCTATCTTAACCGCACTTTCATTGTCACAAAGGAGAGGCACACAACCAATTTTAATTCCAAAGTCCGAAAGGGTTTGCTTCATATATAGAATTTGGGCACAACATGCACCGGCCGCTATATACTACGCTTCCGCGGTGGACAAAGCCACGGAATTTTGCTTTTTGCTAGACCAAGACACTAGGGAACGCCCAAGCAAGTGGCACCCACCGGAGGTACTCTTGCGATCTACGCGGCATCCGGCAAAGTCCGAATCTGAGTATCCCAAGAGTTGGAAGGTTGTACCTTTAGGGTACCACAAGCCCATACTAGGGGTATGCTTAAGATACCTAAGTATCCTAAAGACCGCCTTCTTATGCGATTCTTTAGGAGCCGCTTGAAAGCGAGCACATAAGCATACACTAAACATTATATCGGGCCTAGATGCGGTAAGATAAAGCAATGAACCAATCATAGAGCGGTAGTGAGATTGGTCAATAGGTTTACCGTCCTTATCCGCGTCGAGATGACAATTTGTTGCCATTGGAGTGCTTCTTGAGCTACAATCTCCCATCTCAAATTTCTTCAAGAGGTCCTTGGTGTATTTCTCTTGGTAGACAAAAGTTCCCTCTTGAAGTTGCTTGATTTGGAATCCAAGGAAGAAGTTGAGCTCTCCAATCATTGACATCTCGAATTCCCTAGACATCATTTTGCCAAACTCATGGCTAAAGGCTTCGTTAGTTGAACCAAAAATAATATCATCAACATAAATTTGACAAATGAACAAATCTCCGTTGATGTCTTTGGTGAAGAGTGTGGTGTCCACCCTCCCGATCTTAAATCCTTGCATGATGAGGAAGTCCCGTAGTCGTTCATACCATGCCCTAGGTGCTTGCTTGAGCCCGTAGAGCGCCTTGTGCAACCTATACACATGGTTAGGATTCCTCGGATCTTCAAACCCGGGAGGTTGTTCAACATAAACAAGCTCATTAATGTAGCCATTAAGAAAGGCACTTTTCACATCCATTTGATAAAGGGTAATATTATGATGTGAAGCAAAAGCGAGGAGAATACGAATTGCCTCTAATCGGGCGACCGGAGCAAATGTTTCGCCAAAATCTAGTCCTTCAACTTGGGAGAACCCTTTGGCCACAAGTCTTGCCTTGTTGCGGACCACAACGCCATTCTCGTCTTGTTTGTTGCGGTACACCCACTTTGTTCCGATGACGTTCTTGTCCTTGGGTCGCTCCTCCAACACCCAAACTTCATTGCGGATGAAGTTGTTGAGTTCTTCTTGCATAGCCATTGCCCAATTTGGGTCTTGGAGCGCTTCCTCGATGTGAGTGGGTTCTACACACGAAACAAACGAGTAGTGCTCACAAAATGAAGTAACATGGCGGGAACGAGTACTTACGCCCCTTGAAGGACTTCCAATGATTTGGTCCATTGGATGCGCCTTGGAGATGCGTCCATGCCTCATAAGTGGTTGTGAAGCACTTGGCGGTGGTGAAGCGTGTTGTTCCTCTTGTGGTTGGACTTGATCATGGACTTCTTCTCCATCTTGATGTTGTGTTGCTTGTGAGTCTTGAGTTGGCAATGGATCATCTTTCTCCTCTTCGTCTACTTGAGGCGCCATGGAGGTGTTGTTGTTGGAACTTGAAGCTCCCCCTTGATCATGGCCCTCTTCAACTTCTGGCTTGATGTCTCCAATGGTCATGTTTTTCATGGCTTCTCGTAGAGGCTCATCATCTATTTCATCATGACCAAAACTCTCCTCTTGGGAGCCATTAGTCTCATCAAACTCAACATCACAACTTTCTTCAACTAGACCGGAGGTTTGGTTGAATACTCGATATGCATTTGAGTTTGATGCATAACCAAGAAAAATACCAACATCACATCTTCTTTCAAACTTACCGAGCCTTTTCTTGCGGTAGATGTAGCATTTGCACCCAAAGACTCTAAAGTGGGAGATGTTGGGCTTTCTCCCAATGAGGAGCTCATATGGGGTCTTTTGGAGTAGTCGGTGAAGATAGACCCTATTTGCGGCATGACACGCCGTGTTGATTGCTTCGTCCCAAAACTTCTCCGACGTGCCGTAGTCATCAAGCATTGCTCTTGCAAGAGTGATGAGGGTTTTGTTCTTCCTCTCAACAACACCGTTTTGTTGAGGAGTGTACGTGGCGGAGAATTCATGCTTCACACCTTCACGATCACACCACTCCCCAATGTTGTAGTTCTTGAACTCGGTGCCGTTGTCACTCCGGACCTTGATGATGGGAAGTTGAAATTCCCTTTGAGCTCGTTTTGCAAAGGTCTTGAAGACTTCCGGAGTTTCACCCTTTTCACCTAGAAACAAAGTCCAAGCATATCGAGAATAATCATCAACAATAACGAGACAATAGAGGTTACCACCAAGACTTTGGTATGTGGACGGTCCGAAGAGGTCCATGTGAAGCAGTTCAAGTGGCTTGGAGGTTGACACCATTGTCTTCATCGGATGGTGCGAGGCAACTTGCTTCCCGGCTTGACATGCGCTACAAAGCTTGTTCTTCTCAAATGTGACGTCCTTCACGCCGGTCACCATCCCAAGCTTGAATGACTTCTTGAGCTTGCTCATCCCTATGTGAGCAATGCGTCGATGCCATAGCCAACCCAAACTTGTCTTGGTGAAAAGACAAGTGGTCAAGCTAGCGTTCTTGTTGGAGAAGTCCACCAAGTAAAGATGTCCATGCCTAAACCCCTTGAAGATTAGTTCTTTGCTAGACTCACTAGACACCACAACACCATTCTTGTCAAATGTGCACGTTAGTCCAAGATCACATAATTGAGCAATAGAGAGTAAGTTGAAACTAAGAGACTTAACATAAAGCACGTTAGAGATAGACAAATCATTAGAAATAGCAATTTTACCTAAACCAATTACCTTCCCCTTTGAGTTATCACCAAAGGTGACTTGTTCGTGATTTCCGGGGTCCTCTATGGAGGTGAACATACCATCATTGCCGGTCATGTGTTGAGTGCACCCACTATCGAGTACCCAATGTTTTCCTCCGGCTTTGTAGTTCACCTACACACATGAAGTTAGTTTTTGAGTTTAGGAACCCAAGCCAACTTAGGTCCTTGTATGTGTGATACAAGTGATTTTGGGACCCAAAGTTGCTTGGGGAGCTTCCCCTTCATGCCCTTGATGTCTTTGCCGATGAACTTTGCCTTCACCTTCCCACCTACTTTGCTCAATAGATAATAGTGATTATCAAAGGTAGATGTATAGTTAGGAGGCAATTTGGGAGAAGGACGATTAGGAAGAGGACACTCCCTTGTGTGATGTCCGGTGACCTCACAATGTTGGCAATAGGAACCAACTTCCTTGATGAAGCTTGTCCTAAGCTCCGGTGAGGGCACCTTCCCTTTGTTTGGCACCGGGAAGGATCCAAGTCCTCTCTTGTTGAAGCCTTTGGCTTGTTGGAAGAGGATTTCCTTATGCTTGTCCTCTCCCTTGGTTAGTCTTGCCACGCTAGCATGGAGACTTTCAATCTCGTCCATTAGCTCCTTCTCCCTAGCATTTGCTTTCAACTGCAAAGACTCATGCAAATTGTTAGTGGCATGTGAACTAGCGGATATTTTGCCATCAAGGGTTTCTTTCTTCAAGTTTTTAAATTTTAGTTCAATAGCTTCATAAGCAAGGTTAAGTACTTGATGCTCTTGAACCAACTCATTGTGCTTGCCCAAGAGTGCTTGATGAGCTAAGTCAAGCTCATGGTGATCAAGCTTGATTTGAGCCTTCTCTTCCTCAATTTGCTTGACATGAGACTTGATCATGTCATGCTCCTTAAGTATGCTTTCATACTTGTCATGCAAATTGAGGTTAGCACTCTCAAGCTTAGCACGAGCTTGTTCAAGTGCCTTAACCTTGCCCTTTTCCCTTTTTATGATGACATGATATTCATTAATCATAGATGCTAATTCATCGGGAGAAAGTTCATCATCATCACTAGAGTCATCACATACCTTGGTGTTACCTTTTGCCATGAGACACATGGGCGGTGGGGGAAGAGGTGAGTCATCCTTGTTGACGATAGTGAGGCTTGCCAAGTTTTCTTCCTCATCTTCACTATCATCGTCACTTGTTTCCTCATCGGTGACCCACTCATTGGCTTCGCACATGAAGACCTTTTGAGGCCCTCTTCTCTTCTTTGGAAAGAGCTTGGTCTTCTTGCCTTTGTCAAATTTCTTCTTTCCAAAGGAGCGCTTGGGCTTGACCTCTTCTTCATCTTCATCACTTTCTTCTAGCTTTCGATGTTTTCCCTTGTGGTTGTCCTTCCTCTTGTCCGGCTTTGGACAATCATACGATATGTGGCCTTGATCACCACAATTATAGCATATCTTGTTTTCATCTTTTCTTGGAAGGAAGGCTTTCTTCTTGGGATCAAAAGAGTAGCCCTTCTTTGCAATCTTGGAGTTTAACCGTGAGAATTTCCTCATCATCAATGCAAGTTCGTCATCGTCCTCTTCGCTTGTTGCTTGCTCTTCTTCACTTGAGCTAGGCTCAACTACTTTCTTCTTCTTGGGAGTTGTCTTCTTGGTTGAGGCCTTGAGAGCAATGGTCTTTGACGATGTCTCCTCCATCATTCCAAGAACGCTCATCTCATGAGCATGAATTTCTCCAATAAGCTCCGAGACTTCAATGTTGTCAAGCGATTCCTTTTGGAGCATTGAATTGATAATGTTGTACTTGGGCTTGGGTAGAAGCATGAGGATCTTGCGGTTAATAAGTCCCTTACCAAGAGAGGCAATGTCAAGTGCGTTAATCTCCTCAATGAGTACATTTAAACGGGAAAACATTTGGTTAACATTCTCATGAGGAAGCATTTTGAATTCATCATACTTGGATTTAAGCAAGTGATATTTGAGTTCTTTAACACGAGATGAGCCCTCATGTATTTCAATTAAACATGCCCAAATTTCACATGCTTTCTCTTTACTAGCAATTCTAGCAAATACGTCTTGACTTATACATTCGTAGATAGCATTTCTAGCCTTAGCATCCCATTTTAGTTGATCACCAACATAATTGAGATCTCCAAATCTCGCATGGGTCGCTTCCCAAACTTCGGGAGCAATAGCCTCTAGGTAGGCACACATGCGTGCTTTCCAATAGGCAAAGTTCTTGCCCTCGAAGGTGGGAACCGAACCCCCATTCTTGGCCATTTAAGCTCTCTAGCGGTGAAGCTAGAATGATCCTATGAGCAACCTTGCTCTGATACCAATTGTAAGGATCGAAACACCCAAGAGGGGGGGTGAATTGGGCTTTCTTTCAATTTTAAGACAATTAAAAAACAAACTACTTAATCCCAATTCCCAATGCGGTTCTAGCTATGCAATCAACGTAGATATAACTTGAAGTGAAGATTGCAAAAAGTAAAGAGAGGGAGAGGAATGCAAACACTAGGGGACACGGAGATTTATCCCGTGGTTCAGCAAGATCGCAAGGATCTTCCTACATCCACGTTGTGGCACCCACCGAAGGGTTTTGCCACTTCCAATGTCACCGAGACAATGGAGTCTTCACTAATCTTCTCCGTTCGCCATCTCCGGCAAGGTGGAGCTCAAGCCTTGTACAACCGTCGATGTTCCGGGCTTCCACACACACCTTGGCAAGCTCCGGAACGATCTTCTTCAACTTCTCACTATCCTAGAGAGTTCAATCACAGAGAATGAACGCACACAAGCTTCTCTCTAGACTATTACAAATGATCTAGAAGTGTGGAAATGTATGTTCTATGGTCTTGATTGCTCTTGGATGTGTAGTGGGCTTCAGGTGATCAAGACTTGTCGAAATGACCGGGTTAGAGGGGTTTTATAGCCAGCCTAACCGAAATAGCCGTTGGAAAAGTAGGCTGACAGAACTTTTCTGTGCACACCGGATGATCCGATGTCTCCCCTCTAGTTATCATCGGTGTAATTACTTTGGCTGACGTCATTGTGTCATATATTACCGTTATTTGACCGATGTTGCCCCAATCTTCTCATCGGATGATCCGGTGGCTCTTCCTCCAGAATTTGCTTGATCTTGATGCTTACTGGAGTGATCAACCGATGTGTGTGATTCTGCACATCGGATGATCCGATGCTTCACTTGCTCCAATTGTACTGCAAACTGTATTGATGCACCGATGTTGTTGAGCCCTCACATCGGATGATCCGGTGAGTTCATTTTTCTGAGGTCTTTTTCTTCAGTTGAATCAACTCGACCGATGTGTTCATTTTGGAAATCATCGTTTGATCTGGTGAGTTGATTTTGCTTGCTTCGAGTTGTTTTGAGTGAATCTTTTGTGTCCTTTTTTGAATGACCTCTTAGACATTTGTTCCACACGGCTCTCTTATGATTCTTAAGCATTGTATGATGTCAATTTTTGATTGAGTGACTTGGACATAGAGCCTTCATGTCTTGTCTTTATTTGATCTCGAAAGTTGAGTATCTATGGGTCTCCAATGACATAATCATTTCATCTTATTTAGTTTTTATGGTGACCTTGCATTCACAAATTCATTAGTAAAGTTCAATGGTTGTCATTAATCACCAAAACCATATTACATGAGGGGGCCTAGATGCTTTCAATGTCATATGTGTGAGAAAAGAAATATTAGAAATGTTGCAAGTGCATTAGTAGGTTGTGCATTTACTTGGTGGAACAACTTAGGTGATTTAGAAAGACCTCGAACATGGAAAGATATGAAAATTCTTATGCGAGAAACTTTTGCTAATGTATCTAATTGTAAAGATGAAATACATGAACTTGAGAAGAATTTTCTTGTTGTACCTCCTCCTTTGCCTAACCTTTTGCAGGAACATGAACAAATAAATGTAGATGCAAATGAGAGTGAGGTGTTGAACAACTCTTCTGAATTTTTTGATAAATCAACTCATAATGCATTTGAATTTCTTGCTGAAAATGAGAGTAGTGTTAATAGGCAATGCTATACAGTTAACCAAGGTATGACATTTTCATATGTGCTGAATTTGTCTACCAATAATACTATCGATGAGCATCAACAAGATGAACCTTTTCATAATACACCTTTACCATTAGTTGATTTTCCTACTGATTCTTACAACAAAAATGAGTTGGGTGCTGATAATTATATTGTACCTATGCTAGAACAACCAAATGAATTTGATACTTTATGACTCACTTGTGCTGAAATTAAGCATTTGATCCCAACTACATGTGAAAGGGATGAGCTGAAATTGTTATCTTCTCCAAATACTTTGGGCTATATTGAATTTGACACTCTTTGTGATCTAGATATCATAGAGAAGATAATATTTTCTCAATCTTAATTGCCTTTGTTAAGTAGAAATATTTTTCATGCTATAGGCAAATATGAACATAGTGATATGTTTATGGTGCATAAAGTTTACATATGTTCAAATGAGGAAGCTCCTTTTGTGCTGCAACAACATTGTCAAGTAAATGAATGTACTAACGCTAATAATATCTTGTCAAGTTTTTCTAGTATTTTTTCCTTGCAGCAGGGACAGCAAAAGCTTTATTCACTGCGGTTGTGCAATATGGACAGTGCTCACTCTATCCCCAAAAACCTCTTTGCTGGACATACAAGCAAGCCGAGTACGGCTTGTCATAAAGAAGCGGATAATGATGAGATCATGCACGTTATCATTGCACCTACAAACTTGACACAATGCTTATTTGTTTGGGATCCTGGCTCAAGTGAATGTGCACTCTTATTTGATGGACAAGATCAAGATGGCGCACTATGTCGTCCACCACCTTGGCCTCCTCCATTCATGCATACAAGAAGATTTGATGGCATTGCACATTTAGACCAACACATGAGAGGAGATGAACTTGAGTCAAGGACGACTCCAATTCAAGAAGGGGAGGATGAAGAGGACATCACTTCTATGGATACAAACAACACTCCATTGAACATACAAGATGCAATCAATAGAGTTCATACACAACAATTAATTTCAGAGGTGAACTTGTTCTTATATATTTCCTTATATGTTTTTGAGTATGATTGCTACTTAATGATTTAATTGTGATTAGGATCCATGTAGAGGTTCAAGGAGTATTTGGAGGAAGTATTAGGGACGTGGAATACCAGAGAATTCGTTCAAAGAAGATGGAAACCGAACCAAACTCCAAATCGTATCCAACTCGGAGTCCAAGAGTAGTACGCACTAAAACGGACGCCCAGGATGCATACGAACTCCATTTTGGACGTTCTACATATGCATGGAAAGGGGACAGGATAACCTTTCCAATGGCGCCAGTCCTATGTCAAAATTCTTTCGGAGTCGACAGAAATCGTCAAAACAAAATCAAGTACAGAATCTGTCAGGGTGCTGCGCCACCGTATTGGGCCATTGGGCCATGTATCAAGTCTAAGTCCATTATTTTTGTATATTAGGGTTAGGTCACGACCCCAACACCCCATTGAATGTCCTCCCACCTATATATACTCCATAGTAGCCGCCATGAACAATTGAGTTTTGCTTAGATCAATAATATCTCCGTTCTATGGTTTGTGAGACCCCAACTTCGCGATTTTAGATCGTTTGTACCTTGTTCTTTCTTGTGTTCTCGGTTGCACTTGCAGGGATTAGCATTCTTGGCGAGGTCAATTGTGTGCAGCACGGTTGATAACCAACGGAGTGGTGGTGTAGTGATTGCAGGGATTTTCCGTGTTCTACTCGAGAGCCTCGGATCATCAACGTTGAGATCTCCACATAAATCGACTTATCCATTACCTTTCAGAACATCGGGACCAATTCCCATATCAAGCTGGTCACTTACCCTTGATGGTTTCTCGTACCATCAACAACATCCAACTCTACCACGTCTTGGTGGATGGAGGTGTGGGGATCAACCTCCTCAGCTTTGCGGCTTTCACGAAGCTCCAACTCAGCCTATCGGACCTTAGGCCCCCATGTCCTTTCTCCGGAGTAGGTCCGGGAGCTATCATTCCTCTCGCATCAATTATACTCCCGGTGACCTTCGGGACCAGGGATAACTATGGGTCCGAGAAGCTAGTCTTTGATGTTGCACACATCAACCTTCCCTTCAACGCCATCTTAGGTAGGCCGACCCTTATAGGTTCATGGCCGTAGCTCATTACGACTACCTGGTGTTGAAGATGCTGACACCCTTTGGGAATAATCTTTAAATGGGAAATGCTACATTGTTAGTTTTTGTGCACTTGCGGACGTTCATCTGAGATTTAAAACCTACCAACAAGCATTCCTAACACCACTGCTAGGGGTGAATTATTAGTAGTGCGTAGGAAATATCAACAAGCATTTCTGGCGCCGTTGCCAGGGAAGGCAATCGAAGTATTACATGATTGAGTGAATAGGATAGGACCCTGATAGGTTTTAGTAGGATGACCCTTCTTTGTTTTCGCATTTTATGTGAAAACAGAGTAGTGTATGTCTGGTTTCCGCTTGCCGAAAAACTTTATTCAAGATCTCGAATCCCTTCTGAGAGATCAACATTGTGTCGTTACTCCTTAGAAGATTCGAGCGGCAAAGCAAGCCAGCACATCCGCACCAACAACCGAAACACCAATGGACCAGCAGACCCTTCGTGAGTTTTCGGCTCCCTCTGCTAACAATGTGCCTGTTGGGCCCACTGTTAACACAGGAGACGTAAACTTCGAAATCAAGACTGGCCTTATCACTATGATGCAAGCCAACCCATTTTGTGGGAAGGCTAACGAGGATGCAAGTGCTCACCTGAAACAGTTCCTTGAGATCTACAACACTTTTAAGATAAAGGACGTATCTCCCGATGTTGTCCGTCTTAGGATGTTTCCGTTCTCTCTTCTTGGGAGAGCGAAATAATGGTTCTATACGAACCGAAGTGCTATAGATACTTGGGAGAAATGTTCTAAGACATTCCTCACCATGTTTTTCCCGTTGAGCAAAACCAATGCCCTACGTGGAAGAATTTCCAGCTTCCAGCAAGATGCCAAGGAATCTATTCCCGAGGCTTGGGAAAGGCTTCAGGAGTACATCCTAATCTGTCCCCACCATGGGATGGATGACTGGCTTATTATCCAAAACTTATACAACGGACTGATCTCTTCTGCCCGTGACCATGTTGATGTTGCTGCTAGAGGTGCCTTCTTCTCATTGATGGTGCCTAAAGCCAAAGATTTGATTGAGAAGATGGTGTCAAACATGGGTTGGAGCGACGAGCGTCTCCATACCCGCCAGCGAGGCATGCACACCTTGAAGGAGGTGGACATGATCACTGCCAAATTGGACCTCCTTATGAAGAAGATTGATGGGCAAGGCAATGGTGAGGTATGTGGCAATGCCTATGCCTTAGAATCTCACATCACTTGTGAAGTCTGTGGAAACATGGGCCATTTGGGCAATGACTACCCAGAAACCCATGAGGATGCCCTATACGTAGCCAACAATGGAAATAACAATGGCTATCGTCCAGGAGGTCAAGGGTGAGGCCAACCACGCCCATTCTTTCACAGAGGGTACAGCAACAATGACAACAATGGAAATCAACCCAACTTGAGAGAACTTGCCATTGGCCAGCTGAAGATCAATGAGGCTATATCCAAGAATATGTTGGCCATGACAAGACCAACATTAATGCCAATATTGAAGGACTATCCTCAACCTTAAAGAATCAATTAAGTTTGAACAAGATGTTGGAGACTTAGTTGGCTCAACTTGCAGCTGCTATTCCTCCAGTGGAGAATGGCAAGATGCCAGGACAGCCCGAACCCCCATTGGAAAATGTCAACATGATTTGTCTACAAGGAGGCAACTAGCCGAAGGACCCTGGATGTACTATAATCTCATGCTCAATTGGGGCACACCACTCTGACAAGGCCTTTTGTGACCTTGGAGCAAGTGTGAGTGTGATGCCCAAGGTGGTTTTCGACCAGCTGAACTTCACAGAACTTTCTCCAACACCAATGCAGCTACAACAGGCTGATTCCTTAGTCTGTTATTCGGCGGGTGTCGCTGAAGATGTCCCAGTGAAAATTCGGAACTGCTTCATACCCGTGGATTTCGTGGTGCTCAACATGGATGTCGAGAAGTATACACCGCTCATTCTTGGGCACCCATTCCTAAGCACTGCGAAGGCTCGCATAGATGTGGGAGCTGGAGAAATCCACTTCCATATCAATGGCAAGGAGGAGTAGTTTAACTTCCGCCCAAAGTCGGAGCAATGCTCCATGATCCGTATCAAGTATGGGCCAAATGTTAAACACATCTAAGAGGTCGAGATCACACCTCCAAAGGTGGACCCGCTCATTGCATTCACGAGGAATTTGATCTATGCAAAAAAACTGTCTTATCGTCCACGCCGATACCCCAAGAAGACGGAGAAGTCTAGGCCTCCCCAAAGGCCCAGGTCCACCAAGCCGCCAAAGAAGGAATGGCGAAAGAAGCAAGGCAAGCGTTCGAGCCCATCCCTCTGGGCCCGAATGCCAAGAAATGAAGAAGGAGAAATGTCCATCTCATCGGACGGTGGTGAGACCTAGCAAATAGGTTAAATTGGTAGTTATCCTTTTCTTTGTTTTTTCTTTTCTCTTTATTTGGTTTTCCCCATTTAGTTTGATTTTCACCACTGCATATTTTATTTTCTTGTAAGTTGAGAATCTTATATTATCAACTATCATTTTTATTTCTTTATTTTTCACAAAAAGAAAATTGTTGGATTTTTAAAAAAAAGAGTTTTTACTTGGAAAACAATTTTTCTGAGCTGCAAAAGTGGTATTTCACCAACGTGCTAATTTCATAGCCGTTGGGGAGCCACCTTCCAAAAGGGGGAATAGGGGGGCCCACCTGTCAGGTCGGCCGACCCACCTGTTCGGCCGACATGGGGAAAGAGCCATTTTGGCTCTCTCTCCTCCAACACCTACATTTTGTTCCCTAGTGACCGTTGGAGATTGCACACTATAAATGGTGGCCGTGAGGAGCTCTTCTCCTCGCACTTCACCTCATTTCATACCTCCCGAAAGCCGACTAGTTCCTGGCGCCAAACGCAGTCAAACACCACGTGTTGGCTCCTCCCGGCTTGAAGAGGTAAGGGGTGAGTGATTCACTCGCTTTTGGTGGCGGGAACCAACCCTTTTCCAAGCTATAAATAGGACCCCTCACCCTCACTTCAACACACACCACTTGAGTATTCATCAATTGTATCCACTACTCTCCATAGATTTAAAGGAGGATAGGCTGTAGAGAGGAGAGTCTCTAGTCCATAGTCCAAGTAGGAGAGGAGTAGAAGGAGTCTCTTCCCAATTTCCAATTGGGAAAGGTATGTCTCCCATATTCCTATTTGTATTTGTGACTTTATTCATAATAAATATGATATCTTTGGTCTTTATTGTTCATATACTTGAATGAAACGTTTCTTGTTTGATTGTGGATTCCATGTATGTGGTAGGAATAGTAATTATGATTGTGCTATACCATTCTTATTACATCATCATAAACACTATAAACCTCCACTATAGTCTAATTAGCTATGATATGACTATATTAATATGAATCACTTATGCTATGAATTAACATTGGTTCAACGATGATTTAGTTCATTGCCTTAGGATGGCTTTTGCCTAGGCTCTTAAGGTAATTACTTAATATGCTAGCATGGTGCTAGGATAAAGAGTAACGTTGATTGTCTTGTAGACCCATAGATTGAAGAGGTAGGCAGTAGGTGGTGACAACCCTATCTGTCCTTTGTAATCCTGCATGTTCGGCTATGCCACATGCTCTTGGCGGGAGTCGCCTAGTGTTGCTAGGGGTAAACCCGTGCCCGATGTGTTAATCCACTTAGCATGAGCATTCATAATTAATATAATCATTAGTAACTAACTTGGGCTATGTATATGTACATTAGAATCATAGTAGGAGTATCTACCTAACTCTTAGCCTAGTCCCTTTGTTTCCTCCTTTATCCCCTTAGGATAGAATGCTCTTGTGTGTGTCACACTACCTCAATTACCCTTTATCCATCCTTGCTAGAACCCTACCTAGGCCAACCTAGCCTTTCCACTTGATGATTGTTTTACTTCCATCTAGCCTTCCTTTGGTAAAATATAAATGACACCCTTTGGGAATACTCTTTAAAGGGGAAATGCTACATCGATAGTTACCTTGCACTTGTAGACGTTCATCTGAGATTTAAAACCTACGAGCAAGCATTTCTAGCACCACTTCTAGGGATGAATTGTTAGTAGTGCGTAGGAAATATCAACACCAAAATCATCAGAATCCCTAGAAGCAATCTGTAAAACGGCAGAACATCATCGGACAAGAAATGAAGATGCTGCTCGACGTTGGTTTCATCTGGGAGGTTCACCATCCATGGTGGTTGGCAAATACAGTTGTTGTACCAAAGGCCGGCGGGAAGCTTTGGATGTGCATCGACTATACCACCTTGAATAAGGCATGCCCAAAAGACCCATTTCCACTTCCATGAATAGATCAGATAGTGGATTCTACATTCGGGTGTGAGTTACTGTGTTTCCTAGAAGTGCATTCTGGATATCATCAAATACAAATGTCTAGGGAAGATGAAGAGCATATTGCCTTCATTACTGTAGATGGGTTATATTGTTACACTGCTATGCCTTTTGGTTTCAAAAATGCTGCTTCAACTTTTGTGTGAGCCATGCACAAAACATTTGGAGAGATTCTTAGGGACTTGGTGGAGGTCTACGTTGACGACATCGTCGTCAAGGTGAAAAACAAGGAGTCATTCCTTGACAATTTGCAAGTCGTCTTTGACAAGTTGCGCTTGACGCGCACAAAGCTCAACCTAGACAAGTGTGTCTTCAGGGTTAACTTCGAAAAGCTCCTCGGTCTTTGGTGAATCACCGAGGAATTGAGGCAAATCCGGCCAAAATCAAGGCCATTGAAGAGATTCGGCCCCCAACACGTGTCAAGGACGTCCAGGAGCTAACTGGGTGTCTAGTTGCGCTCAGCCGGTTCATTTCAAGACTGGCAGAGCGAGCACTTACCTTCTTCAAGCTATTGAGGAAGTCTGGACTATTCCATTGGTCTGAAGAAGTAGAGAAGGCGTTCCAAGAGCTCAAGCAGCTCCTCACGACACTACCAGCTCTAGTAGCTCTAAAACCTGGTGAGCCTCTTCTGCTTTACATTTCAGCAACTACGGAGGTTGTCAGCATGGTCCTGGTCATGGAGAGATCGGAGCCATCTTCAGTTTAGGAGCCTAGACCCCTCCGGGAGGGTTCGGAGATACCTGAAGGCGAGTCTGGCTCCCAACCCCCAGGCACGGATCCTAAAGGCAAGAGGCCTTAGGATAACTCTCTCTCAATTGAGGGAGTTCCTGCAATACAACAAGAAGGTCCAGATCCCTCTCGAGAGGTCCGGGCTTATGAAGAACAAGGTCCGAACCCCTCTCGGAGGGTCCGGGTTGCTCAAGAAGAAGATTTGGACCCCTCCGGGAGGATCCACGTTGATGGAGAAGAAGCTCCGAGCCCCTCTGAGAGGGTTCGGACCGTCGAGTGGCCAGTGTACTTCATCAGTGAAGTACTCCACGATGTCAAGACTCGTTACATTGAGGTGCATAAGCTGCTGTATGCAATCCTTATTGCCTCAATAAAGCTACGTCACTACTTCCAAGCCCACAAGATATCAGTGGTAACCTCCTTTCCACTGCGTGCTATATTGCATAAGCCAAACTCTACTAGAAATATTGCCAAATAGGCTGCGAAGCTGGCAGAATTTGATCTCGAATTCCTTCCTCGACATGCTATCAAGAGTCAGGCACTGGCTAACTTCGTGGCAGAGTGGAATCCTTCTTCATCAACTCCACGGGGCCTTAGTGAGCAGAAGCCGGAACCTAAGGTAACAATCTTCACTGAGCCTCACTGGACTCTGTACTTCAACGGCTCCGTGCAGAACTAGAGGGCCGGACCTGGAATCCTTCTCCTTGCTCCGACCGGGGAGAAGGTCAAGTACATGGTACACCTTGACTTCAAGGCAACCAACAACATGGCGGAGTACGAAGCTCTCATCTACGGACTCAAGGTGGCACTATCATATGGCGTTAGGCAGCTAATGGTGAAGGATGATTCACAACTCATCATCAAGCAAGTAAAAGGTGGATTTAGGTTCAATAATACTCAACTTGCTGCTTATGTACTTGAAGTACAGAAGCTACGGAAGGACTTCCACGTCCTGGATCTCTGTCATGTCCAGCGTCTCAACAATGCTGAAACTGATGATCTTTCAACAAAGGCTTCAACAGGAGCTCAATCTCCGAATGGAGTTTTTGTCAGAAGATTGTCAGGACCTGCCGCTCAGCCCGCCAAATTGAGTGATAGGGGCGAGATCAACACCTCAAAGTTGGCGGTCCTGGTGGACCTGTTACCGGCATCCACCAAGGATCGTAGGCGCTGTAGGAAGCTCTGAGCAACCCAGTGCGCAAGATCCAGAAGCTCCATTTAGACCTGATGCATAGATCTCAGAGATCCGGAGCTACTTGAAAGACAATATCCTTCCTGAAGATGGTGTTTCTGCTGATCGAATTGTTAGATTGGCTAAAAGATACACGTTGGTAGAAGGGGATCTCTACCGACATGGTGCCAACAACATTCTAATGCGGTGCATTTCTCGGGAAGAAGGCCACGAGCTCCCCCCAGAGATCCATGGAGTCGAGTGTGGGAACCACATGTCTTCTCGCACGTTGGTCGGTAAAGCCTTTCGGCATGGCTTTTACTGGCCTACAGCTCTCCAGGATGCACTTAAGTTGGTAAAGAAGTGTGGAGCATGCCAGTTCCATGTGAAGAAAATTCACACACCGACTCAGTCACTGCAAATGATACCTCCCACGTGGCCATTTGCTGTGTGGGGGATGAATATTTTGGGACCTTTCCCAAAAGCCATCGGAGGTTACAAGTTCCTGTACGTCGCCATCGACAAGTTCACCAAGTGGCCAAAAGCTACCCCAGTTGTGACAATCAACAAGCAATTAACTATCAATTTCTTGAAGTCCATAGTTTGCAGATTTGGAGTTTCGAAAAAAGTCATTACTGACAACGAAACCCAATTCACAAGTGCAGCATTCCAAGAGTACTGTGAAGATCTCGGCATACAAGTCAGCTACACATCAGTAGCCCACCCGACAAGCAATGGCCAAGTTGAGAGAGCTAATGCAGAAATACTTAGGGGACTCAAGACGTGCACATATGAGCACCTGAAAAAACATGGTGCCAACTGGATAGAGGAGCTTCTGTTCGCATTGTGGGCAAACAGGACAACACCTAGCCGGGCTACTGGAGAGACACCTTTTTTCTTGGTGTACGGAGCTAAAGCGGTCCTTCCTCCGGAGATCACCATGTGTTCTCTTCGTGTCCGTCCTTCAACGAAACCATGCACGACAAGCTCCAGCGTGAAGACCTGGACCTCGTACGCCAAGCGACTATTGCAAATGCACGATACCTCCAGGCACTCCGGCGCTATCAACAAAGGTTCATGCGCAACAGGCAGTTAGAAGAAGGTGATCTGGTGCTGCGGAGAATATTGACTCATGAAGGGATGGACAAACTATCCCCATGTTGGGCAGGTCCCTTCTGAGTTATCAATGTATCTCACCCTGGATGTGTTCGCTTGTCTATAGAGGATAGGACTCCACTTCCCAATCCGTGGAACATCAAGCACCTCTATAAGTTTTACGCTTAGCTGCATGAAGGTGAGTCTGTTGTATAAATCATATATCTCGTAGTCCATGGACAAAGTCTGGAAGGGTCTTAGCGCACTTAACTTGGTCCTGTACTTTAGGTATGTCTTTACCCTCCCTGGGATAGATCAAGACGAATAGCACACTTAACTTGGTCATTGTACTTTGAGTGTGTCCTTGTCTTCCCCTTTAATTTGGACCTTAATGAGAAACATTTTATATGGATAGACTCTTTGTGCATTTCAATTGTACAAGCTCTGTACTTTGTTTTACCTTTTTGTCTATAACAAATTTGTTCAATCCGCTTGAAATTTAGTCCAAGGTATTTATGTGATATATAAGTTTTATTAGTAATCCTCTTTTGAGTCTTAGCATTGCCACATGGTTTACTCGCTTGAAAACCAAAGCCAATGATAGGTTCGGAGTGTGCTGTCAACTTAGACTGGTTAGGCACCCTAAGTACGCCACTCTACCTATATCCTGGCAGGTCCTAGTAGGGCGGGTCCGCAAGGCATTCAGACCTAAAGAGATTTAATTAATACACTTATGTCATCATGCTAAATTCTTCAGGATCTAAAATTCAAGGAAGGACAATAAGCCGCAAATTAGTTGTAGACGAGAGGACGAATTTTACTGTTTTTCTTGTCTTTTATGTGCAGGAAAAATGAATATTCGATGGCAATTTGCTCGGTCATGGTGGATGCTGCCGGAGCACTAGCTCCGACAACCCCCAGGGGGCCTGCCGTCGACGTTCTAAGCATTGATAGTGGGCGCTGTCGGACCTGCCAAGCTCCGACAACCCCCAGGGGGCCCGCCATCGACATTCTAAGTGTTGATAGTGGGCGCCCTCGGATCTACCAAGCTCCGACAACCTCAGGGGGGCCCATCGTCGATGTTTTAAGCGTTGACAGTGGGTGCCGTCGGACCTACCTAGCTCCGACAACCCCCAGGGGCCCACCGTCGATGTTCTAAGGGTTGAAAATGGGCGCCTTTGGACCTAACAAGCTCCGACAACCCCCAGGGGGCCTGCCGCCGCCGTCCTAAGTGTTGATAGTGGGCGTCATCGGACCTAACAAGCTTTGACAACCCCCAGGGGGCCCGCCATCGACGCAACAAAGGGTCCCTGGAGATGTCAGAAGCAAGACTCGGAACACGGAGCTAACGTACTAGCTACGAATTCGAGCTATAAAGTCTTCAAGACATTGTCTAATCCTCATGGTAGATACATTCAATTCATTGAACACATCTACCAGGGGGCCAACAATATAAAGGCAATGCATTGAAGACAAAAAATAGAACCTGGAGCGATTTCAGATTTCCTTGAAGGCAAAAAAGGAAAAGTCCTAACTACTGGAGTTCCTATTGAAGAACGAGGCAATTGTTTGGGCAGCATCTTGAAAGTTGGCCCTGGCGGTTTGTTCCTCCTCAGCAACGGGTCCTTCGAACACAGGAGCTAAAGACATCTGGGGGTCCTGGCTTTTGAAACATGCCAGCGCATATTCACCAATGTTCTTGGCCAGGGTCCTTCCTTCGGTTTCGAGTTCATTGACGACTACGTCGCCCACGGCGTCAAGCTTCTTGTTGGCGGAGCTCCATGCCACCAGCGCCTTCTCCATCTCTAGCTATGGGTCGGCCAGATGTACCGGACTGAAACCAAACGGCACAAGAGCCTTGTTGGCATGACCTATGAAGTCATAAACTTGCTGAGACTCAGCTGCTCTCAAGCTCTATAGTTCCTCCAGTGATTTCTTAGCAGCCGAAAGTTTTGCAGAACCTTCCTTGGAGAAGCGCTCGACTTCCTTAGCGTGCTGCTGAATACTTTCAGCCATCCGCTTTTCTTGGCCGCTGAGCTCTTTCTCCTGGAGGTAGATACAGTTCCTCCGCTCTGCCAAGTCCTCCTTGGCCTCACCTTATCCTCCCTAGCGGAGATAATAGTCTCTCTTTTGGAGACATTCACCCATCTGCCATATCCGCTCCTTCTCCTGATCACGCCACTGATCAAACTATTTGGCGCAATCAGCTAAGCTCTTCTCTCCGAGTGACAAACTTTGGGCAAGCTCTTCTTCCCTCTTCACGAGGTCTTCCTCTTTCTCCAGGAGCTCATCCTCCTTTTGATCGAGGGCTTCTTGGCGCTTGAGTTGATGCTCATTCAGCTCATTGAGGCTGTCCAAACCGTCGTCGTACGCCTCATTGACCTCCTTCACATGCTCAAATATTTCCCAGGTCTTGTCGTCGAGGGCCTTAATTATAGCCTCTCTTTCATTCAGTGTACGATCGAACAACGCTAGCTAGGCCTTCTTGTAACACCCTCATTTTCATGCATCATGCATTGCATAAGTTCATATTCATGTTAAACATTAATCCACATAAAAAAATAATGTTAAAATGAATTTAGAACAAAACCGCACTTAAGAGTTCTGGGAAGTGCGGACTAGTCTGTTTTTGATGCAGGCTAGTCCAATTTCTCTCTGACCTTCGTCGGACTTGTCCGTTTTGCTGCGAACTAGTCTATTTTTCTCTCTGGACACTTTGGGACTTGTTCGTTCCATTGCGGACTAGTCCGGTGTACTGAATCCTTGGAAATTTTGCTAAGTCCCTAGACTTGTCTGGACTAGTCCGGTATTCCAATGGACTTGTCCGTTTTTCCTCTGACTAAAATCGGACTTGTCCGGTTTTGGCCAGACTTGTCTGTTTTTCCTCTGATCAAGTTCGGACTTGTCCGATATAGTCCGAACTTGTCCGATATCTCCCTGACCAACTTCGGGCTAGTCCGGCCTTTTGCGGACATGTCCGATAAATCGTGACTCCGAGTTGATACTCTGTTTCACAACTTGTTTTTGGGTTCTACTTTAAGTGAGCCTAAGGACGACATTTCTAACTCTTTTTGGAGCTAATGTGGGACCCCACACCAGCCTCAACCCTCCCCAAACTCGAATTCAATGAAACCCTAGCCTCCACCTCTATATAAACAATCTCACCCCTTGATTTAACATCCATTTGCCTCAATTGAAGTACACCGAAACTCTATTTCGTGGAGAGCCGCCATCAAGGAGGGAGAAGGAGATCCCGAGCAAGAAGAAGAAGAGGAGGAAATGAAAGAGGATCAAGATCTACATCAAGCTTTCATTCTCCATCAACAAGTCATCATCAAGTTCTTCATCAACCCTAGATCGGGAAGATCCAAGTGTTACCTCCAAAACTCTTGATTCATTGGAGCTCTAAACACCTGGTATACCTTCTACTTCCTTTCCCTCAAGAGAATTCAACCCCGTTTCTCCAAATTCATGTCGATCTAGAAAACCCTAGTTCACTATTCCTGCGAAGGGCAAACTAGTCTGGTCCCTAGCGGACTAGTCCGATTTGCGATCTATTTCCTGTTGAATTAAATCTAAATTGGTTCAAATCAATCCCAAACCTATTCAAACTTGTTAAAAGCTATTAGAACTAGTTAGTAAACATCATTAACAACTCATTAACAAGTTTTTCTTTGCAATTGCATTAATCATGCATGTCATGTCATATTGAGTAATATTTGTGCACTCTTTGATTGTAATTCTTGTCTTGTATGTTTACTATGCAGATTAGACGAATTTGTGCTAGAGGGTGCTACGGAGGACCTCCAGCACCAGGAGTTTGAAGACTTTGACCTGAACCAAGCCCAAGAGCAAGGCAAGTGTCCTTGAACATATTGATCCTGTTTTGACAATAAATGTTTTGTTTCAAAACTGCATGCTTGTGTCAATTTGATGGGAAATCCTATGATAGGAAGTTTACTAGCATTGTATAACCACCCTTTTCACTTGGAATACATGGTAGAGAGTTGGAAAGGGATTTTTACCTTTTTGCTTTGCTTAATTAATCGGGATGGGAAAACAACATTACACATATAATTATGCATTAATGAGATTATGGTTAATATGAACTGGTCAATATGATATGATAATCGCTGATCTAAACAAGCATGGTATGTGGATGGGTTCGATGTTTTGGTGGTTTCGCTTGCTTTAGATCTAAGGACCGGTTCATGCGAGAATAAGCCAGGACAACAGTGCCACCACGAGGCCAAGTATGGGTGCGGCGTAGCTGATTAATTAGGGTATTGCTAGTATTGCATGGATCATTTGGTGCACTGGGGAAGGGGAGTCGGATTGGGTTTGTATATGGTTGGTGGGACTCCCTAGGATCCGAATGGCACAAGAGGGGGCCCTTGGTTGAAGATGTGCTCAGTTGGAGACATCACCACCGGTGAAACCTCAGTGGGTCTGTACATGCTAGTAGTCCCTTTGTAAAGGCTATTTTGTGATCTCTTGGCCATACACCTATGGTAGTGTTTTGGCATAATGGAGGTTTTTTCTTTAGTCGTCGAAAGGTGACAAAATCACAAACACGTGGGTAAAGTGGTACAAACTCTGCAGAGTATTAAAACTATCATGATAGCCGTGCTCCCGGTTATGAGCACCTGGATGACCTACATGATTAGAGGGAAATTGGAATTTGGGATCGTTTGGTACTGGTTATGGAATGGTATTATGGTTCATAGCGATGAATATGGTTAATGGCATGAGAAATCTGGAATATGGTTGATGGTGATGAAATATGGACTGGTATTATTATAACTACATGGTTTATGATGGGTTTACTTCACATACATATAATATATTACTTTTCAAATGTTTTAATGTACTTTTCAACACTTAACCTTTATTATATTTGTCATTTGAATCAACTACATGTCATACTTTTCACACTTGCTGAGTACGACATGTACTCACCCTTGTAATTCTCCCATCAATAGTTGCAGGTCAGGATTGGGAGTATAACGATGATAATGTGGATTTCTAGGTCGTGTCTGCTGTCAGCTTTGCCTGTGGTGTTGATTGGAGCTGTGCTATACCCTTTTGCTTAGTTTGCTCAGTTTAGTTTATATTTGCTGCATTAGTTCGAACTTGTCATTAATATTCATTAGAGCTTGTATTCGAGATATTCTGAATTTGTAATAAAAAGTGCTTAATTAATCTTTTTTCTGTGGAAATTTTCTGTATACCCTTTTGTGAATGCACTCGTGTATGTGTGTTGAACGTCCTGGGCACACATAGGCGTTCACTTGGTTTGTTTCGGAACCGGGTGTCACAAATTGGTATCAGAGCCACATGTTGACCGTAGGACGCAACCTAGATAGAATGGACACTTTAGAGCACATAGGAACACTCAGGAATCGAGATGTTTTTGGTTGGTGTGCTGTTTGCTTTGTTTTTCTGCTTGTGTGCTTAGTAGAGGATTTTGGGATGCTTTAGCATTGCCATATCCATGTAGGCTAGTATAGGTAGTTGCTTAGCTTTATATCCCTTGATGCATATAGTTGGGAACGTTTTCTGAATTCTTATCTCTTGCTTTTCTTCAGATGGTGAGGACTCGCAACCAGAAGGATGGATCACAAAGGATGTGTGTAGATTATCAAGCTCTTAATGAGGTGACCATCAAGAACAAGTACACCTTGCCACACATAGAAGACTTGTTTGATCAGATGAAGGGTGTTTGTGTCTTCTCTAAGATTGATTTGAGGTCAGATTACCTTCAAATGAAGATTAGGCCATCGGATATACCCAAGACAGCTTTCAGGACACGGTATGGATCCTATGAGTACACCGTGATGTCCTTTGGATTGACAAATGTTCCTTCCTACTTTATGTACCTCATGAATAAGGTCTTCATGGAGTACTTGGATAAGTTTGTTGTGGTGTTCATTGATGACATTATGATATACTCGAAGGATGAGAAGGAACACGAGGAACACTTGAGGCTTACATTGCAGAAATTGAGGGAGCATCAATTGTATGCCAAATTCAGCAAGTGTCAGTTATGGTTGAAAGAGGTGTCATTTTTGGGTCATACCATATCGGGAGGAGAAATATCGGTCTACCCCGGAAAAGTGACGGATGTGCTAAAGTGGGAGCCACCGCAAAACGTAAAGGAAATAAGGAGTTTCCTTGGGGTGGCTGGATATTATCGTGGATTCATCAAGGACTTTTCCAAGATAGCCAAACCAATGACGGAATTGTTGATTAAGGGGAAAGATTTCCAATGGACCCAAGCTTGTAAAGAGAGTTTTGAGGAGTTGAAGAAAAGGTTAACAACAGCCCCAGTTTTGGTTTTGCCGTACGTAAGCAAGAGTTTTGATATATTTTGTGATGCATCGAGACAAGGACTTGGATGCATGCTTATGCAAGAAGGTCAAGTGGTTGCCTACGCATCGAGGCAATTGAAGAAACATGAGCAGAATTATCCAACACATGATTTGGAACTTGCAGCCGTGGTACACACATTGAAAATTTGGAGACACTACATCCTTGGTCATAGGTGTGAAATTTATACGGACCATAAGAGTCTTAAGTACATTTTGACACAAGCGGATCTGAATTTGAGGCAGTGAAGATGATTGGATCTCATCAAGGATATGATTTGGGAATCAATTATCATCCAGGAAAGGCTAATGTAGTGGTCGATGCCTTGAGTAGGAAAGGAGTAAGCCATCAACTCGCGGTTCAAGGGCTGCCATCCGAGCTATGCAAGGAGTTTGAACGGTTGAACCTTGGATTTGTAAATGAGATGGGGATGATGGAGTTAAATCCAAATTTGGCGCAAGAAATTCGAGAGGGTCAAACAAATGATGAGGAGATTCCGGAAATCAAGGAAAGGACCCAAGAGGGGAGAGAATTCAGATTTGATGAGGATGAACAGGGTACCCTATGGCTTGGAAAAATGATTATTGTGCCTAATGTGAAGCATATTCGGGAGACAATACTAAAGGAGGCACATGACTCACCGTACTCGATTCGTTCCGGTTGTACAAAGATGTACAAGGACTTGAAGACATGCTATTGGTGGGCTAGCATGAAAATGGACATAGCTGAATATCTAGCGTTGTGTGATGTGTGCCAACAAGTCAAGGCAGAACATCAAAGGCAAGCGAGATTATTGCAGCACTTGAAGATCCCGAAATGGAAGTGGGAAGAGATTGGTATGGACTTTATAGTTGGATTGCTACGTACACAGTCCGGTTATGACTCAATTTGGGTAACTGTGGATCGATTGACCAAGTCAGCTCATTTTGTTCCAGTCAAGACCACCTATACCACCGCGAAGCTAGCAGAGCTATATATTGAGCATATTGTGTACCGACATGGAGTACCAAAGAGGATAGTTTCGGATAGAGGTTCTCAATTTACCTCTAGGTTTTGGCAAAAGCTGCATGAAGCATTGGGAACAAAGTTGAATTTTAGCTCGACATATCACCCTCACACGGATGGACAAACTGAGAGGACCGATCACATTTTGGAGGACATGTTAAGAGCTTGTGCTTTAAGGCATGGAAGAAGTTGGGACAAAAGCTTGTCATATGCGGAATTTTCATATAACAATAGTTACCAAGCAAGTTTTAAGATGTCACCTTATGAAGCACTATATGGGAGGAAGTGTAGGACACCTTTGTTCTGCAATGAGACAGGGGAGAATCAAGTATTTGGTCTGGATGTGTTGCTAGAGGCTGAAAAACAAGTCCAGATAATTTGCGAGAACTTGAGGGCTGCCCAATCAAGGAAAAAAGGCTATGCGGATAATAAGAGAAGGAAACTAGCCTTTGAAGTGTGATATTTTGTTTACCTCAAGGTATCACCAATGAGAGGTCATAAGAGGTTTAACATAAGAGGCAAGCTAGCACCTCGATACATTGGGCCATTCAAGATTTTGGACAAAAGAGGGGAGGTAGCATATAAGTTGGAGATGCCAACTCACTTAGAGGATTTTCATGATGTCTTTCATGTTCCCCAGCTCAAGAAGTGCTTGAGGGTACCGGAAGAACAAGTGCCAATGGAAGAATTGGAACTAGAGGCAGATTTGACTTATGCCGAGCAACCAGTCAAAATCTTGGAAACCAAGGAGAGGGTCACAAGGGACAAGACTATTAGATGGTATAAAGTTCAATGGAAGCATCACACAGAATCGGAAGCAACATGATAGTTGGAGGATGATCTCAAGAAGGATTTTCCCTATCTTTTCTTTTTCGCGTCGAATCTCAAGGGCGGGATTCATTTTAAGGGGGTAGGTTTGTAACACCCTCATTTTCATGCATCATGCATTGCATAAGTTCATATACATGTTAAACATTAATCCACATAAAAAGAAATAAGGTTAAAATGAATTTAGAACAAAACTGCACTTAAGAATTCTGGGAAGTTAGGACTAGTTTGTTTTCGGTGCGGACTAGTCTGATTTCTTTCCGACCTTCATCGGACTTGTCCGTTTTGCTGCGTACTAGTATGTTTTTCTCTCTGGACACTTTCAGACTTGTCCAGTCCATTGCGGACTAGTCTGGTGTACCGAATCCTTGGAAATTTTGCTATGTCCCTGGACTAGCCCGGACTAGTCCAATATCTCTCTGACCAATTTCGGACTAGTCCAGTCTTTTGCGGACTTGTCCGATAAATCGTGACTCCGAGTTGATCCTCTATTTCATGACTTGTTTTTGGGTTCTACTTTAAGTGGACCTAAGGACGACGTGTCTAACTCTTTTGGGAGCCCATGTGGGACCCCACACCGGCCTCAATCCTCCCCAAACTCGAATTCATTGAAACCCTAGCCTCCACCTCTATATAAACAACCCCACCCCTTGACTTAACATCCTTTTGCCTCAATTGAAGTCCACCGAAACCCTAGTTCGTGGAGAGCGCCATCAAGGAGGGAGAAGGAGATCCCGAGCAAGAAGAAGAAGAGGAGGAAACGAAAGAGGATCAAAATCTCCATCAAGATTTCCTTCTCCATCAACAAGTCACTATCAAGTTCTTCATCAACCCTAGATAGTCAAGATCCAAGTGTTACCTCCAAAACTCTTGATTCATTGGAGCTCTAAACACCTGGTATACCTTCTACTTCCTTTTCCTCACGAGAATTCAACCCCGTTTCTCCAAATTCACGTCGATCTAGAAAACCCTAGTTCACTGTTCCTGCGAAGGGCGAACTAGTCCGGTCCCTAACGGACTAGTCCGATTTTCTAATCTATTTCCTATTGAATTAAATCTAAATTGGTTCGAATCAATCCCAAACCTATTCAAACTTGTTAAAAGCTATTAAAACTAGTTAGTAAACATCATTAACATCTCATTAACTAGTTTTGCTTTACAATTGAATTAATCATGCATGTCATGTCATATTGAGTAATATTTGTGCACTCTTTGATTGTAATTCTTGTCTTGTATGTTTATTGTGTGGATTAGACAGATTTGCGCTAGAGCGTGCTGTGGAGGACCTCCAGCACCAAGAGTTTGAAGACTTTGACCCGAACCAAGCCAAAGAGCAAGGCAAGTGTCCTTGAACATATTGATCATGTTTTGACAATAAATGTTTTGGTTTCAAAACTGCATGCTTGTGTCAATTTGATGAGAAATCTTATGATAGGAAGTTTACTAGCGTTGTATAACCACCCATGTCACCTGGAATACATGGTAGAGAGTTGGGAAAGGCTTTTTACCTTTTTGATTTGCTTAATTAATTGGGATGGGAAAACAACATTATACATATAATTATGCATTAATGAGATTATGGTTAATATGAACTGGTCAATATGATATGGTAATGGGTGATCTAAGCAAGCATGGTATGTGGATGGGTTGGATGTTATGGTGGTTTCGCTTGCTTTAGATCTAAGGACTGGTTCATGCGAGAATAAGCCAAGACAACAGTGGCACCACGAGGCCAAGTATGAGTGCGACGTAGCTGATTAATTAGGGCATTGCTAGTATTGCATGGATCATTTGGTGCACCGGGGAAGGGGAGTTGGATTGGGTTTGGATATGGTTGGCGGGACTCCCTGGGATCCGAATGGCACAAGAGGGGCCCTTGGTTGAAGATGTGCTCAGTTGGAGACATCACCACCGGTGAAACCTCAGTGGGTCCATACATGCTAGTAGTCCCTTTGTAAAGGATATTTTGTGATCTCTTGGCCATACACCTATGGTAGTGTTTTGGCATAATAGAGGTTTTTTCTTTAGTCGCCGACGGGTGAAGAAATCACAAACACGTTTATAAAGTGGTATAAACTCTGCAGAGTATTAAACTATCATGATAGCCGTGCTCCCGGTTATGAGTACCTGGATGACCTACATGATTAGAGGGAAATTGAAATTTGGGATGGTTTGGTACTGGTTATGAAATGGTAGTATGGTTCATGGCGATGAATATGGTTAATGGAATGAGAAATCTGGAATATGGTTGATGGTGATGAAATATGGACTAGTATTATAATAACTACATGGTTTATGATGGGTTTACTTCACATACATATAATATATTGCTTTTCAAATGTTTTAATGTTTTTTTAGCACTTAGCCTTTATTATATTCGTCATTTGAATCAGCTACATGTCATACTTTCCACACTTTCTGAGTACGACATGTACTCACCCTTACAATTCCCTCACCAACAGTTGTAGGTTAGGATTGGGAATATAACGATAATAATGCGGAGTTCTAGGCCATGTCTGCTATCAGCTTTGCCGTGGTGTTCATTGAAGTTGCGCTATACCCTTTTGCTTAGTTTAGTTTATTTTCGCTGCATTAGTTCGAACTTGTCATTAATATTCAAAAGTCGCCTAGAGGGGGGGTGAATAGGCAATAAGACCTGAAATGACTTAATAAAACGAGATTAAACTCTTAAGGTCGGACTTGTCTGGGGGCAGAGCCGGACTAGTCCGCTCAGCAGAAGGTGAAAACCTAAAAACTTGGTTTCTACAAGTTATTTGAGGAATTTAAGTTCACCGAAGATGTAAGCAATGTGTGGTAACCTAGTACAACTTAGATTGTGAAGTTAAAGCACTTAGGTTACAAGATTTCAACAAAGATCAAAGTGAAGAACAATATGAACAATAAGAACCCTAATACCAATGCTAGTGATTATGAAATGTAAAATGAAAAGTGAGACAAGATTTATCCTGTGGTTCAGCTCCACGAAGAAGCCTACATCCACGTTGAGAGGTCCACACAAGGACCGGGTCTCACTTGACCCTTCTCTTACCAAGCCACCACGATGGCCGGCTTGGTTTCCACTATATCAATGGATAATCACCAAGTTTGATTGGGGATGTTCACAAGTTGAGGCTCCTACAAATCAATACAATGAGGAGCACACGAAGATCAACTCGAAAGTGCATCTAGGCATCCCTTGTGGGTTTTGGTTGATTTATGACAAAAAAATGAGATCCTAACCACATTATTGAGATGAGCGCAGGTTTTAATGAAAGAATGAAGAAAGCTCCGGTTTTAATGAAAGAATGAAGAAAGCGCCAAAAAGAAAGGAGAATGAGGATACATTCGGAAAAGAGCTCAAGAACTAAATAGAACACATCATTGTGTAGGGAGTGTGTTGGTGTATCACATCCCAAGAGCTCAAGCACAAAAAGTCCCCACACACTTCACATTTCACAGGAAAAACGGACTAGTCCGATATACACTGGACTAGTCCGATATCCTCTCTGGACAGGTTCAGACAAGTCCAGCCAATGCGGACTTGTCCACACCAGACTAGTCCGAAAAAGTACGGACTAGTCCGATAATGCCTCTGACTAAAATCGGACAAGTCCTCCAAGTGCGGACTTGTCCTATATATCACTAAGGGTACCACCATACTGGACTAGTCTGATATCACCACAGACAAGTCCAAAAACCTTTCTGACTAAAATCGAACAAGTCCACTCTTAGTCGGACAAGTCCGATATTCCAGGACACTTAGGGTTTCCTGTACGCCGCACACCGGACTAGTCCGGACTCCACCACGGAATAATTCGGACCCTCGAAACCCTAACAATAACATTTGAAAACTCTAATATAAATATATGTGCACGGCCCAACTATCAACTCTCTCGACCCCCTGCGCCGTCACACCCTCCAAGAGCCTAGAAAACACATCTCTCCACGAAATCCAACACAAGAAAGATCAATCCCTTGAGGATTCACTTTGGATCAAAGGAGAGACACGATTCCACACGTTTGAGCTCTTGGGTTCGATATCTAACACACTGTTGTTATTTCATTGTTGATCTTACGAGTGTGTTCTTGGTTGTTTTTGAATTGTAATCTTGGGGATCCCTCAACTTGTGAGAAGGCCCCTTGAACTTGGTGATTTGCCCCTTCGTTATAGTGGAAGAAGAATTGGCCTTCATGGCGATTCGACGAGGTTAGGGTCAGTGAAGACCCGATCCTTTCATGGGCTCCTCAACGTGGACGTAGGTTGCCTCTGTGGGAACCGAACCACGGGATAAAAATCGTGTGTCAAACTTGTTATTAAGTTTCTCATATCATATTCTAGGGTTTGATTGATTTTATCCATCTTACGTTAAAACATTCAAATCAAAGTTAATTTGTAGTACACTTAACTTCATTGACTCAATACTTGCAAGTTATATACTATATTTCGCTGCTTACTACGCTTGTATTGAAATCATTGATCGAACTTGATCAATTTAGTCCGCACGCACCAGACTAGTCTGCACTCTACTGGACTAGTCTGATATCTCGGGGTTTGATCAATTTGTTAAGTGTTGCAGGTTCCGACTAAAATTCAAAAAGGCCTATTCACCCCCCCCCTCTAGGCCACATTCAATTGGTATCAGAGCAAGACTCTTCGGAAGAGACTAATCGCTCGAAGAGAACATGTCAGACATGAAGGATGTGCACAATAGTATTAACCAAGAGAAGGTTGAAGACGAAAAAGCTCAAAACTTGGAGAAGATCCTCGATGCCATCCAGGACTTCGAGGATGACGATGAGGAGACGCTTGAAGTCAAGGCGCTCCTAAGGAAGAAAGCTCTCTCGAAAGAGAAAGTGAAGGTCGAGGATGAGAAGAAGAAGAAGGGGGTAGTCACACCGACTACTCCCGATATCCTTTTAACAACGATCATCTTAACTCTAACAATAACCATTACTTATCTATTTCTCTAGGAAAAGCCCCACACTTCGACGGCAGTGACTACTCAATATGGAGGCAGAACATGAAAATGCACTTGATCTCACTCAATCCCAGCTTGTGGCACATTGTGGTTATAGGAATAGATATCCTCGACAATGATGAGGAGCTCACGCCTAACCAAGAGCAAGCAATACATCGAAATGTCTAAGCTGCAGCAGTCATCACCTCATTACTAAGTCGGGATGAGTTCACCAAGGTGGATGGACTCGAGATTGCAAAGGAAATATGGGACACATTGCAAACTGCACATGAAGGCGATCGTCATGTGCGAGAGGCACATATTGAAATGACCGAAGGCGAATTGGGATGATTCGCCATTGAAGAAGATGAGTTGCTGCATGACATGTACAACCAGTTAAAGACGCTCATCAATAAGGTTCGAGCATACGGAAGCAAGAAGTGGAACGATCACGAGGTGGTAAAGCTCATCCTTAGAGATTTTATGCCTCACAATGTCACATTGTGCTCAATGATTAGAGAAAGCCCCAGGTACAAGAAAATGACTCCGGATGAGCTGCTTGGGAAAATCATAAATTTCGAGATGATGGAAAAGCAAGCAAAGCATGTCAAGGAGATTGCTGACCTCACCTCAGCAAAGAAGAAAGGGGTCGCTTTGAAGTCCACTTGCAAGCCCTTGTCCAAAGAAGCTCGAGAAGCTCAACAAGACGAGCACAGTGATGACGAGAGCAGCGACATCGACAAAGAGGACATGATCCTATTTATGAAGAGATTCAAGAAAATGATGAAGAAAAGACAAGGGGGGAAAGCAAGTGAAGGAAAATACAAAGAGAAGTCAAGACCAAAGTTGAGGCGGGCATGCCATAACTGTGGTGAATATGACCACTTTATAGTAGACTATCCGTATGAATAAAACAAGAAGAAAAACAAGGAAACTAAGCCTCAACCCAAGAAATTCTTCAAGAATAAGAAGCAAGCTGGACAAGCGCACCTAGGAAAGGAGTGGGGCTCAAATGATGAGTCCTCATCCGAAGAGGAATAGGAGATGGCTAGCATAGCCATCGAGAAGACAACTAAGAAGTCAACCCTCTTCCCAAATCTCAGCGCATGGAAGGGCAACAACACTTGCCTCATGGCAAAGGAAGGTAAACGAAAGGTAACAAACAATTCCTCTTCATTGCATTCCTATTCCAGTGATAGTGAAGTTGCTAGTGATAATGAAGACATGCTCGTTGGCTTAGAAGAAAATAGCTGCGAAAATGAAATTTCTACTTGATCAGCTTGTTGAGAAGGAGAAGTTGATCAACTGTCAAGAAGATATGATTATCTCCCAAAAGGAGGAATATCTTGAACTTGACAAACTTCTAGAACTTGAAAAGGAGCAAGGCAAGTCACTGGAACTTGAGTTAGCCTCAAGCAAGGAAGCTTGCTTGAAGTTAAGTGACTCAAACACCACCATCAACGACGAACTTGCTAACATATCCAAGGTTAACAAAATCCTTGAGGTACAAGTTGAGTCACTCAAACAAAGTGAAGCTACAATTTAAAACTGAAGCTACCATTACGTGTTCATGTGCTAAAATTAACACTAGCTTGAAGGACAAGTCAACCTCTACCGAGGACAAGCATCCTTCCCAAAGTGGAATATTTGACAAGGAGAAGATTGATGAGTAGGGTTAGGCCCGATCTTCCGAAAGGTATGTCGATTGGGGTGGAGAACTCGACGTTGATGATCCGCGGCACTCGAGCGGTTCGAGTACCCCTGCAATCACTACACCACGGCTCCGTTGGTTATCAACCGTGCTGCACACGCTTGACCTCGCCAAGAAGGCTAATCCCTGCAAGTGCAATCGAGAACACGAGCAAGAACGTAGAAGACACGATCGGAAATCGCAAAATTGGGGTCTCACAAACCGTAGAACGGCGATTTTATTGATCTAAGTAAAACCCACCGAATATGACCGGCGGCTGCAGTATTTATAGGCTAGGGTTCGACCAAAACACGATTAGACGCGTCCCTAATGGACTCTTACGGGATACAAGGCCCAAAGGCCCGATTCGGTGGCGCAGCACCGGACAGAAATATGGACTCTAATTGTTTCGACGATTCCCAATGACTCCGGAGGAATTTTGAGGTGGGACCAGAACCATTGGAAATTTTATCTTCTCCTCTTTCCGTGCATATGTAGAACGTCGAAAACGGAGTCCGTATGCCTCTTGGGCGTCTGTTTTAAGGTGGACTGCTCCTGGACTCCGAGTTGAACTCGAGTCCGAGTTGTAAACTATTTCCATCTACTTGTGGACGTCCCAGGTGGTTGTCCACGCTCCCAAGGCCTCCTTCCTTCACTTGTTGATCTTCTCCATTATTCCTAATAACAATTAAATCATCACATAGCAATCTATTCTCAAACTCACATGCAAAAGAAGTTAAGAACGAATTCACCTGCTGATTTAATAACCGTGCCCGTGCTCTTGTGATTGGTCCTTGCAGTTCAATGCGCGTCTCCGCTGTTGTGATGTCCTCATCAAAGATCAAATGCACGTAGTGCATACTTGGTCACAAGACCCCCGTCGGTACCCTACGTACCGGGTACCCCACGATACCGCAACAAGAGCAAGAAAGTTCCACCCGTCAGAGTCGAAGGCCATTACTGGTCCCACATGCCCCGTTGCACTGGACCCGCTCCCCTCACATGACTGGCTCCCGGGTTAACACGTGTAAAATAAGCCCGGAATAAAACTCCCAACCAAGGGAAGCTCCGACGACTACACGTGTACAACGGCCCCGAACCTAGCCCCCGTCAGAGAGGAGCTCCGGTACTGACACGTGTACAGCGACCCTGGACCTACTCTCCCGCAAGGGAAAGCTCCGGATCCAACACGTGTGGAGCCTCCAGACCTTCGTCACCAACGGAAATACAAGTCGATCATGACCATCACAGACATTCAAGGATGGTTAAGGCGGCAGTTACAAGGTCTAATAATGTGTCATTAATACCATATTAATGACACACGATCAGTGTACTATTAATAGTAGTAACGCTGCCATGAAGGCACGTTACCACACCATTAACTGTACTTAATACTCTTTAGACAGTGTATTAGGTCATTAAGCACGCCAGGGCCACATGTCAGGCTAGGCTAGCTTTGTAACGGTAAGTCCTTAGAACTATAAAAGGGTTGCACCGCGCGAGTATAGAGGAGGCTGATCCAAGCTATCGCAACCTGACCTTAGCGAACTCATTCGCCGAATACAATCACCCAAACCCCGTGGAGTAGGGTGTTACGCTCAGGCGGCCAGGCGGCCCGAACCACGTAAATCTCTGAGGCCACCATCTTGATATTGATCTTGTGTCCCCTAACCACATAAGAACCTCCGCGGGCTGCTTTTCAGCGGGTTCGGGGGAAGTGTCGTATTCCACACTTCAACATTTGGCGCGCTAGGTAGGGAATATGACTCTTCTCGCACACTGGTCGGTAAAGCCTTCCGGCATGGCTTTTACTGGCCTACAACACTCCAAAATGCGGTTGAGCTAGTGAAGAAATGTAAAGCATGTCAGTTCCATGCAAAACAAATTCATACACCGGCTCAATCACTACAAATGATACCTCCTACATGGCCATTCGCTGTGTGGGGCATGGATATCTTGGGACCTTTCCCAAAAAGCCGTACGAGGTTACAGGTTCCTCTATGTCGCCATCGACAAGTTCACCAAGTCCATCCACACTTTGGGCGAATAGGACAACACCTAATCGGTCAACTGGAGAGACTCCATTTTCCTGGTGTATGGAGCTGAAGCAGTCCTTCCTCCGAAGATCACCTTGGGGCCCCTCCGGGTACGAACCATCGACGAAGCCACACAAGACCATCTTCGGCGCGAAGACCTTGACCTCGTCGATGAGGGAAGGTGTCGAGCAGCTGTTCGAAATACACGTTATCGCCAAGCGCTCCGGCGCTACCATCAATGGCACGTGCGTGACCGACAGCTCGAAGAAGGCGACCTGGTGCTCCGGAAGATACTAACTCGTGAAGGGATGAACAAACTTTCCCCCAACTAGGAGGGTCCTTTCCGAGTTATTAAAGTATCCCAACCAGGCTGCGTTCGCTTGGCAACTGAGGATGGGATCCCACTCCCTAATCCTTGGAACATCGAGGACCTCCATAAGTTTTATGCTTAGAATCACGGAGGTTAGTATGTAATTACACACAATTCATGTTATAGAGTCATTATACAGAGTCGAGCAAGTCCTCTGGGAGAACATCCGGACCCTTCCGGGAGGGTCCGGAAAGTCCAAGTAACACTTGGCACAGTCACAGTACTAAAAGTGTAACTACTTGCTCTAGGCTAGCACAAGATGTATAGCACATTTAGCTTGGTCCAACACCCTAAGTGTGTCCTTGTCTCCCCTGTAATCCGAACCTATGATGAAAAGCATTGTTGTGTGAAAACAGACTCCACGTGCATTTACTTTTTGTACAAGGCTCAATATGTCAAATTATTTTTACCCCGCTTGTCTATAATGAAGTTGTGCAAATATTTTTGAATTTTGTTACAAGTAATACAAATGCATTACAAGCCTTGTTGATAGTATTTTTGGATCTTAACACCGCCGCATAGTCTACTTGCCTGAACGCCAAGCCAACCTAGGTCCAGAGTGTGCTATCAACTTAGCCTGGTCCTGCACCCTAAGTACGCCACTCTACCTACACCCCGACAGGCCTCAGTAGGGTGAGTACTAAAAAGGCACGTAGATCTAGGAAGATTCTATCAAAACACTTGTTACCATGTTGAGTTTCGTCGAATCTAAAAGTTTAAATAAGAACAATAAGTCACAACCAATTTATAGACAAGAGGAGGAATTTTACTTTTTCTCTAGCCCTTGATGTGCAGGAAAAGCAAAAATTCATAGTGATGGTGGACAACACCGGAGCTACTAAGCTCTGACATCTCCCAAGATAGGTCCGCCGTCAATATCTAATATGTTGACGCCGGAGTTACCAAGCTCCGACCCTTGCAGGGGGCCTGTCTTCAACACTTCAAAATTGAAGACTTCAACATACTGTCATAACCTTTGGTACATGTACACATCTCAACTGTACACATGTACCAGGGGGCCAACAAGACATGACACGGTATACTGAAGACAAAGTGAAATTCAAGGCAAAAAGGAGGATTTCATTAATCAGAAGAACTGGATTACAAAATTGAGATTACAAGGGACAAAGGGAGAAAAGTCCTAGCTACTGGAGGATCTAGGTCCTGTGGAAAAATGAAGCAACCTTCTCAGCAGCTTCTTGAACACTAGCCCTGGCGGCATCTTCCTACTCCGCAATGATTCCTTAAAAAAGCGGATCAAGGGAGAACTGGGGGTCTCGACTCTGGTAACATGCCAAGACATACTCGATGATGTTCTTGGCCAAAGACTTACCCTTCGTCTTCAGTTGATCGGCGATGACGTCACCCATCGCGTCGAGTTTGCTGCCAGCAGAGCTAAGTGCCGCCAGCGTCTGGTCAAGCTCCTGCACCGAGTTCTCTGGGCGTACTGGACTGAACCCAAGGGGCATGAGGGCCCTGTATGCACACCCCAAAAAGTCCCAAACCATCAAGGACTTAGTTGCCTTGGAGCTCCACAACTTCTCCAGTGACATTCGGGCAGCCGTAAGCTTCGGGCTTTCACGAGCAAGTCGCTCAACCAGCTTGGCATGCTGCTGCTTGACCTCAGCAACTTGCTTCTCCTGGTCCGCCAGCTCTGTCTCCCGGAGGTGAATGCGGTTCCGCCTCTCAGCTAGGTCCTTCTCCCTGCCCTTTGCTCTCTCCTCCCTAGCAGCAATGTGAGACTCTCTCTTCGAGAGCTCTTGCCCCACCTTCCAGTTCTTCTTCCTCTCTTCCTCCTTCCATAGATCCAGCTTTTTGCTGTGAACCGCCAAATTATTCTCACCCAGAGCCAATTTCTGGGTGACCTTCGCTTCCCTCCTCACCACATCCTCTTGCTGCCCCAGGATTTTTTCCTCCCTCGCCTCCAGGTCCGCTCGATGCTTCATCAGAGTTTCATTCAACTCTGCAAGCTTTTCGTAACGCTCGTCAGCAGCGTCACATCTCTCTTTGGCTTGCTCCAGAATTTCCCTGGAGTTAGCATCGAGCGCCCAGATGATGGCCTCCTTCTCCTCCATCAACTTGTCCCAGTACTCTAACCGGACCTTCTCCCCTTGTATCCATTCCTTCTGGGCAGCCAGCCTTGTCTGAGCAAGCTTGGTCTCAAAATGGAGTCTGCTGCGCCAACGCCTTAAGGTGTTGCGATCCTCCTCCAAAGCTTTGCTCTCATGGTCGAAAGCTAGTTGGACCTGTCAAAGGCTTGAGCAGGCATTGTCTATGTACAATGCCAGAGGGATAGGTTTCGGGCCTGCTAGGATCATTTCCGCAGGCTCAAGCGGGTTCTCCGTAACAAAAATGGGGTCCCACTCTACAATAGTGGTCCCCTGTACTCCGGCGGCGCTGGGACCACTCTCCTGGAGCCCTTCAGTGGCAGCAGAAGAACCCACGGGAGGAACTTCCGCCTCCGGAGCAGGTGAAGGCACCACTTCCGGGTCTTCAGTCGACGACTTCGATGTTGAAGGACCTATCGCCGGCCTTGCGAGCTGCTCTGGCTCCGGTGCTGGTATCTCCGGGACCACCACTTCTGGAGCAGCAACATGAGCTTCAACTGGGGCCTCAACCTCCACTGGTTCAGGCCCCGGTGTGGCGACCACCTCCGACACATCCGCTGGACCTTTGACTACCTCCGGCATAATTGCCGGACCTCCAACCTCCTCCAGTTCAGCAGTCGGACCATCTACAACTTCCGGCTCTACTGCCGGATCTTCAACCGTTCCCAACACAAGGGCTCGAACCTCGACAATCTCTGGCTCAACAGCTGGGACTTCAGCTGCCTCTGGCTCAACAGCCAAGGCTTCGGCAACTTCCGGCTCGGAAGCCGGAACTTCTGGTGTCGCTAGTGATGGAGCACTAGCCTCTGCTACCAGTGGCACCTCTTCAACTTCCCTCCTGCGGTTCGGCGCTACCACAGGAGCTTCAGGTGAGGACTCTAAGTTCAAGCTCACGATAGCTGGCGCCGGAGCTGCCGCGTCTTCCACCTCCGCATGACAAGGAGGCTCAACAATCAAAGCCGGAGCTTCGACAGGTGCAGCCCCAACCATTGCAACAGGCGTTGAAGCTCCGGGTCCCTTCTTTGATATCCTAAAAATAAAGGGAAGAGAAGATTAAAGACATATCCAAAAGCAGGATTAACATTTCAGAGTGAGCAATAAATTCTTACCTTGGGATGCTACCACCCCAGTCACCTCGGAACCTCTTCTTCTGAGGCCCGGAGCTAGAGCCCACCAAATCTTGTGAGACAACTGCTTCGGACCTCGGTTGAGGAACATTTGCAGCCACCAGAGTCCTTTCAGCCCAAGCTTCCCTTCGACGGGAAGAACTCTTGGACTTGGAGCTCCTAGCCGGCACTGCAGCTGGAGTCGACTGCCTGGAGCTGACGCCTCTTTAAGGCGCTGGTACCGAAGTAGGGGTAGTAGCAGAAGACCTCCCCCTCCGGGGGAAGCAGCCGTCATGGAAGGAGCAGGCCTGACGGACCTCCCGTGAGCATGCTTCAACATCCTCTTCCGACTGGAAGGCTCAGCTGGCTCTTTTCCCTTGCCTTTGCCGACGTCTTCAGTCCTTCGGCTTGGGGCGGGGGCAGGACCACCCTCGGAAGCTCCGGGGATCGCCAATATGGTGGTCGGAAGCCTTTCCACCTCACCAAGATCGTCAAGCGCCAGCATACTCCTCCGGAGCTCCCTGCTGAACTGCGGCTCCATGTTCAGAGGGAGGAAAGCCACTGGAGGAGTTAAGTCGTCGCCTTCGACATCAATTCTATGCTGGAACTTCTTGAGATGAAGCTCCAAAGCTGCGCCATCCAAGTTGGATTTCAGACCAATTTCAATCCGGTCTTCATCCATCACGCTGTTGAGGACCCATGCAAGCTTCTCCCTCTTCTTCAGCGGAGCCCACCTGTTGACCAGAGAATTGCAGAAGACCATCTGGGGGGTCACTCCACCTTCCACGCATTCGCAGATCCTGGTCAAGGCAGGGTTGAAGGTCTCTGATAGCACTCCATCTTTCTTTGGGAGACCTTCGGGCAGCTCCAACTTCTCGTGCTCCTCTGCCATGACGATGATCCAATCTTTCTTTTAGTCGTCCCACTTGCTGGAAGGAAACGACCTCAAGTATTTGAAGGGGCATTTCTTGTGCTTCACAAAATAGTAGAAGCCAAGAAATTCGGACCCCTTCCCGGTGGTGTGGATGGTGAAGAAAGTGCGGAAGAGCTCGACGCAGGGGGGAATACCCACCCACATCTCGTAGAAGTGGACAAATGTCGACACAGGAAGAAGAGAATGGGAGCCAAGGTGGTACAGCTACAGACTATAGAATTCCAACAACATCAAAAGGAAAGTTGAGAAAGGTGGGATCAATCCCACCATGGCGTATGCAGAGAAGTACACCATGTCACCACTGCATTCCTTCTTGAATGGGAGCTTGCCAGCGTAGACCAGATGGTTGAAGGAGTCGCTGGACCACCCCATATAGGTCTGGACCTTCTTCAGATCATCATCGCTCTTGAGGCGGCTCCTGGGGAGACCCAACTCAATCATGGCAATGTGGAGCAAAAGATGGAAAGTTAGGCGGAGTTTGGGAGGATCTGAGCGCAAAGATGATCGAAGGCGTAAAGAGTCCTCAACCCGTGCGCACTTTCTTACTTAGGTAAGCCTCTGCGAAGCTTGGATGGAAACCACAATGAGATCAAGAGTACTTTTCCAAAATCTACCCCGTTAATGATGAGTGGGTCTGGGGCCAACCCGACGAAGAGATCGATGTCCTTACCCAAGGCCAACCGGTGCCATGATGAGCAGCGGGAAACCCAAAGTCGGCGCTCTGACAGGGCGTGCAGAACTGCTACAGTTTTCGTATTGGGAACTGGCGACCTTCGATTGCGTGAGATCCGCACTCAAAGATCTCATCTGCCGTATTCATGACAAGCCACACGTCGAAGGTTCACCCCCGAACTGCCACTCTATCGGCGCATTAGAGGACTTTTTGAAAATCGAAGCGCGGGAATCGAGAATGGACCTACCTCTGGCAGAACAACTTAACCCAAGGAGTTTCTCCCAGAGGTGGGCCCGGGGGCCACTGTCGGTACCCTACGTACCGGGTACCCCACGATACCGCAACAAGAGCAAGAAAGTTCCACCCATCAGAGTTGAAGGCCCTTGCTGGTCTCACATGCCACGTTGCACTGGACCCGCTCCCCTCACGTGACTGGCTCCCGGGTTAACATGTGTAAGATAAGCCCGGAAAAAAACTCCCAACCAAGGGAAGCTCCGGTGACTACAGTGTACAACAGCCCCGGACCTAGCCCCGGTCAGAGAGGAGCTTCGGTACTGACACGTGCACAGCGACCCCGGACCTACTCTCCTGCAAGGGAAAGCTCCGGGTCCAACACGTGTGGAGCCTCCGGACCTTCCTCACCAACAGAAATACAAGCCGATCATGACCATCACAGACATTCAAGAATGGTTAAGGCGGCAGTTACAAGGTCTAATAATGTGTCATTAATACCATATTAATGACACACGATCAGTGTACTGTTAATAGTTGTAACGCTGCCATGTAGGCACGTTACCACACCATTAACTATACTTAATACTCTTTAGACAGTGTATTAGGTCATTAAGTACGCCAGGGCCACATGTCAGGCCAGGCTAGCTTTGTAACGGTCAGTCCTTAGAACTATAAAAGGGATGCACTGCGCGAGTATAGAGGAGGCTGATCCAATCCATCGCAACCTGACCTTAGCGAACTCATTCACCGAATACAATCACTCAAACCCCGTGGAGTAGGGTGTTACGCTTAAGCGGCCCAAACCACGTAAATCTCTGAGGCCACCATCTTGATATTGATCTTGTGTCCCCTAACCACATAAGAACCTCCGCGGGCTGCTTTTTAGCGGGTCCGGGGTGAAGTGTCCTATTCCACACTTCGACAACCTCCTAATTTCAAATATGGCATTGGGTATTCTTATGGTGAAAAGCAATATGCTAGATTCCATAAAAATAACAAGGATAGCATTGCCTTTGTGAAGGGAGACTCCTCTCAAGCTAGAAAGACCAATAATGCCAATAAGTCCAAGATAGTCAACACATACAATAACCGGACTAGTCCGGTCCTTATTCGGACAAGTCCGGTCCTCTGGACAAGTCCGGTTTCCCGGACTAGTTCTGTTCATAAACAACAACAACTATTATTCAGGACTTTCGATGCATCCTATGTTCTAATGAGAAGTAATTTTGGTAAAGTTTATGCTCATTATGTTGGGCCACGCCATGGGAACACCAAGTCTCATGTGTGGGTGCCCAAATCTCTTGTAACTAACCTCAAAGGACCCAAGCAAGCTTGGGTACCTAAAACCAAAGCATGATTTGTTTTTGTAGGCCTATTCCTCCAGTGGATCGAAATGGGTGCTAGACAGTGGCTGCACCAACCATATGACTGGAGAAAGAAGGATGTTCGTTGAGTATGAAGAAAATGAGGATCCAAGCGAGGGCATCTATTTTGGAGACAATAGTCAAGGAAAGGTGCTCGGTACCAGTAAAATTGCTATATTGTCTCAACATACTCTTTCTCATGTGTTACATGTCGATTCCTTAGATTATAACCTACTGTCCATATCTCAATTATGTGAGAAAGGTTATAATTGCTTGTTTACTAATGAGGGTGTGACCGTCTCTAGAAGGGGTGATGGTTCCATTGCATTCAAGGGTGTGTTAAAGGGAAAGCTTTACCTTGTTGACTTCAACAAAGATAAAGAAGAACTTGACACTTGCTTGATTGCAAAGACCAACATGGGTTGGCTGTGGCAGAGACGGCTAGCACATGTTGGTATGCGGAATCTTCAAAAACTCCTCAAGGGCGATCACATCCGAGGTTTGAAGGATGTTGTTTTTGAGAAAGACATGCCTTGTAGTGCGTGCCAAGCCGGGAAGCAAGTTGGAGCACCTCATCCCGTGAAGAACGTCATGACTACAACAAGACCACTCGAGCTGCTTGAAATGGACTTATTCGGTCCAATTGCTTACATAAGCATCGGCCGTATGTCTTAGTAATTGTTGACGACTTTTCGCGCTTCACTTGGGTTTTCTTTTTGCATGATAAGATAGAGACTCAAGGAATCCTGAAGAAGTTTTTCAAGCGTGCTCAAAATGAGTTCTCATTGACGATCAAGAACATTCAAAGCGACAACGGCACGGAGTTCAAGAACACTCAAGTTGAGGAGTACCGAGACGAAGAAGGGATAAAGCATGAGTTTTCAGCACCTTACTCCCCTCAACAAAACGGAGTTGCCGAAAGGAAGAACCGGACCCTCATAGAGATGGCGAGAACAATGCCCGATGAGTACAAGACCTTGGATCGGTTTTGGGCGAAAGCGGTTAACACCGCTTGCCATGCCATAAACCGACTCTACCTTCATCAACTACTCAAGAAGACATCATATGAGCTACTCACGGGCAACAGGCCAAATATTTCTTATTTTCGAGTCTTCGTTTATAAATGCTATATTTTGAACAAGAAGTCGAGGACTTCAAAGTTCGCTTCGAAGTCTGATGAAGGTTTCTTGCTTGGCTATGAATCGAACACTTACGTCTATCGTGTCTTCAACAAAGTCTCTGGACTTGTTGAAGTAGCACGTGACGTAGTGTTCGATGAAACTAACGACTGCCAAAAGGAGCAAGTTGGTCTATGTGTGCTACATAGAGAAGAAGCTCTTTGTCAAACATTGAGAAGAATGGCGTTGGGCGAAGTTCGACCACAAGAGCCACCTCTACATGTGCATGAGGAAGATAACCCGCAAGTGGAGGCCAATGATCAAGGGGGAGCTTCCACACAAGATCAACCTTAAGAAGACGAAGATGATCAACAAATCAATGAGGGCAACCATGTAGGGGGAGAAGAAGAAGATCACGAAGATATAAGACCGCAAGTGCCACACCCGAGAGTACACCAATGCGTCCAAAGAGATCACCCAATCGACAACATCATCGGTGACATCCAAAAGGGAGTAACAACTAGATCCCGCATAGCTAAATTTTGTGAGCATTACTCTTTTGTGTCCTTTTTGGAACCACGCAGGATTGAGGATGCATTGAAAGATCCGGACTGGGTGGTGGCAATGCAAGAAGAACTGAACAACTTCAAATGGAACGAGATGTGGGGACTCGTCGAAAGACCTAATGCGAACGCTGTCAGCACCAAATGGGTCTTCCGCAACAAACAAGACAAACACGGGGTGGTGACAAGGAACAAGGCATGACTTGTGGCCAAAGGGTATTCACAAGTCGAAGGTTTGGATTTCGATGAAACCTTTGCTCCCATAGCTAGACTTGAATCAATTAGAATATTGCTTGCATATGCAACTCACCATGATTTCAAGCTCTACCAAATGGATGTGAAAAGCGCCTTCCTCAACAGTCCAATCAAGGAGGAGGTGTACGTGGAGCAACCTCCCGGTTTTGAAGACAAAGAGTTCCCCGACCACGTTTTCAAACTGCGTAAGGCTCTCTACGGCCTCAAACAAGCTCCTAGAGCTTGGTATGAGTGTCTTAGAGATTTCTTAATTGAAAATGGTTTCAAGATTGGAAAAGTAGATTATACACTATTTACGAAACACTTTGACAATGATATCTTTATCTGTCAAATCTATGTTGATGACATTATCTTTGGTTCAACTAAAAAATCCTTTTGTGAAGAATTTAGTAAGATTATGACAGATAGGTTTGAGATGTCTATGATGGGAGAGCTGAAGTACTTCTTGGGATTCCAAGTGAGACAACAAAAGGAAGGGACATTCATAAGCCAAACAAAGAACACACAAGACATACTCAAGAAGTTTGGGATGGACAAGGCGAAGCCTGTCAAGACTCCCATAGCAACTAATGGACACTTGGATCTCAATGAAGATGGACCAAGCATGGATCAAAAGGTATATCGTTCCATGATTGGATCCCTACTTTAATTATGTGCATCTAGGCCTGATATTATGTTGAGTGTATGTTTGTGTGCGAGATTTCAAGCCAATCCTAAGGAGTGTCACTTGACAGCCATTAAAAGGATCTTGAGAAATTTGTTCATACACCCAACCTAGGCCTTTGGTACCCCAAAGGTTCCAAGTTCAATCTCATTGGATACTCCGATGCAGATTATGCCGGATGCAAAGTAGATAGAAAAAGTACCTCCGGCACCTGCTAATTCCTAGGTAGATCCCTAGTTTCTTGGTCCTCCAAGAAACAAAATTCCATTGCCTTATCCACGACCGAAGCGGAGTATGTTGCAGCCGGGAGTTGTTGTGCACAACTCCTTTGGATGCGAAAAACTCTAAGGGATTACGACTACTATATGAGCCGTATTCCACTCCTTTGTGATAATGAGAGTGCCATCAAAATTGCTCATAATCTAGTTGAACACTCTAGAACCAAACACATAGACATCTAGCATAAATTTTTGAGAGACCACTCAATGAAAGGAGACATGGCTATTTCCCATGTCAACACCGAAAAACAACTAGCCGATATATTTACCAAGCCACGTAATGAAAAAAGTTTTTGCGAGCTCCGAAATGAACTAAATATCCTTGATGCTAAATGTGGCTTGAAAACTTGCATTCCTGTATGGACTCTTCAAGATATATTGTTTGAGTTGCGAAAACCATCTTTCTCAATTTTCTCCAAAAACTATTTCGACTACTTGATCTTGATCAAGTATGGTCATTGCTTGATTGTTGTATGCTTACTGATCATATTCATCAAGATTATTTGATTTGCTTTGCCCCCTATTTTCTTACTATGTACCTTCGAATATATACGAATGGGCTAAGCATTTCTGTTCTGGTGACCACGAACTAGTCTGTGGTTACCCGGACTAGTCCTCCCCTGCAGACTAGTCTGTAGAGTGTCCGGTAGTCCGAACTAGTCCGACAGACCACGGACTAGTCCGATTTAGGCTCTGAAAGATTTCGGACTAGTCTGATTAATTTCGGACAAGTTCAATTTTTTGCCTCCATAACCCTCGCCGCCGCCAACACCTTGTGACACCCGGTTCTGAAAATGAACCAAGTGAACGCATATGTGTGCCCAGGATGTTCAACACACATACACGAGTGCATTCACAAAAGAGTATACAGAAAATTACCATAGAACAAGATTAATTAACCAAATTTTATTAAACAAACCATATTGTCCTCAAATACAAGCTCTAATGGATATTGATGACAAGTTCAACTAATGCAGCGGAAATAAACTAAATAAGCAAACTAAATAGCTAAGCATCATAAGTAATAGGGTATAGCGCAGCTCCAATCAACACCACATGCAAGCTGATGGTAGACACGGCCTAGAACTCCGCATTATCTCCATTAAACTCCCAATCCTGACCTGCAACTGTGGGGGGGGGGGGGGGGGATTGCAAGAGTGAGTACATGTCGTACTCAACAAGTGTGGAAAGTATGACATGTGGCTGATTCAAATGACGAATATAATAATGGCTAATTGCTGAAAAGTACATTAAAACATTTGAAAAGTAATATATTATATGTATGTGAAATAAACCCATCATAAGCCATAAGTAATATCATAGTACCAGTCCATATTCCATATCCATCATCATCATATTATTAACCATATTCAATACCAGAATTCAATTCATAACCATCCATAACCATCCCAAATACCTTCCCAATACCGAGTTCCCTCTAATCATGGAAGTTGTATAGGTGCTCATAACCGGGAGCACGGCTATCATGATAGTTTTATTAGACTCTGCAGAGTTTGTACCGCTTTACCCACGTGTTTGTGATTTCATCACCCTTATGCCAATTACACTTCCTTTGGTGTATGGCCAAGAGATCACAAAATAGCCTTTACAAAGGGATTACTAGCCTATTTAGACCCCACTGAGGTTTCACCGGTGGCGATGTCTCCCACAGAGCACATCTTCAACCAAGGGCCCCCTCTTGAGCCATTCGGATCCCAGGGTAGTCCGACGAATCATCAACAAACCCAATTAGACTACCCCTTCCCCGAGCATCCATAATGGTCCAAATAGCACTGGCAAAGCCCTAATTAATCAGCTACGCCGCACCCATACTTGGCCTCGTGGTGGCACTGTAATCCTGGCTTATTCTCGCATGAACCGGTCCTTAGATCTAAAGCAAGCAAAACCACCATATCATCCAACCCATCCACATACCACGCTTGCTTAGATCACCCATCTTTTTAACCAGTTCATGATAATCAATATATCATTAATGCATAATTAAATAATATAGTGGTTTCCCATCCCAATTAATTAAGCGATGCAAAAGGTAGAAAAAACCCTTCCCGACTCTCTACCATATATTCCAGGTGACAAGGGTGGTTAAACAAAACTAGTAAACTTCCTATCATAGGATTCCCATCAATTTGACACAAGCATGCAGTTTTGCAAACAAAACATTTATTTTAAAACAGCATCAATATGCTTCAAGGACACTTTCCTTGCTCTTGCGGTTGATTAGGGTCAAAGCCTTCAAACTCTTGGTGCTGTAGATCCTCCGCGACACTCTCCAGCACAAATCCGTCTAATCCGCAAAATAAACATACAAGACAAGAAACACAATCAAAGAGTGCACAAATATTACTCAATATGACATGACATGCATGATTAATGCAAATGCAAGGTAAAACATGTTAATAGATTGCTTTTAATGATCACTAACTAGTTCTAATAGTTTTTAACAAGTTTATACTGTCTTGGAGTTGATTAGATCAAACTTTAGAATTAATTTGACACAATTTAGTCAGAAAAATCAGACTAGTCTGCAAAAGGTCGGACTAGTCCGCACTCCGCAGAACTAGCAAACTAGGGTTTTCTAGATCGACGTAAATTTGGAGATTAGGGGTTGAATTCTCGTAAGGAAAAGAGAATAGAAGGTATACCAGGTATTTAGCACTCCAATCAATCAAGAAACCTGGAGGTAACACTTGGATCTTGATGATCTAGGGTTGGTGATGAACTTGGAGATGAATCGGTGATGAAGAACGAACGCTTGGTGGAGATCTTGATCCTCCTTCGTTTCCTCCTCTCCTTCTTGCTTGGGATCTTCTCCTCCCCCTTGAAGTGGCTCTCCACGAACTAGGGTTTGGGTGGGGTGGAAAAGTGGGAAATAGATGTCAAGCCAAGGGGTGGGGTGGTTTATATAGAGGTGGAGGCTAGGGTTAGATGGATTTCGAGTTTGGGATGAGTAGAGGCCGGTTTAGGGTCCCACATGACCTCTAAAAGGGTTAGGCACGACATCCCTAGACCCACTTAACGTGAAACCCAAGAAACAAGTCATAAAATAAAAGATCAACTCAGAGTCGCGAAATATCGGACAAGTCCGAAAAGGACCGGACTAGTCCGATGTTGTCCAAAGAGAAAATCAGACAAGTCTGGCCTAAAATCAGACAAGTACGACTTTAGTCAGAGAGGAAAACAGACAAGTCCGCTGGAACACCGGACTAGTCCGGAAAAGTCCAGGGACTTAGCAAATTTTCAAGGATTCTTGGAATATCGGACTAGTCCGCACAAAATCGGACAAGTCCGAAGGTTTCCAGAGGCAAAATCGGACTAGTCCACAGAAAAAACGGACAAGTCCGTTTTTAGTCAGAGAGAAATCGGACTAGTCCTCAGTAAAATCAGACTAGTCCACACTTTCCTGCATTTTAAGTGCGGTTTTGTTCCAAATCAATTTTAAATGCTCCAAATCAATTTTAAACTTGTTCCTCTTGTTGTGGGTTAATGTTAAACATGTATATGAGTGTATGCAAGGCATGATGCATGAAAATGAGGGTGTTACAAACCTACCCCCCTTAAAATGAATCTCGCCCTCGAGATTCGACACGAAAGAGAAGAGATAGGGAAATTCCTTCTTGAGATCATCCTCCAATTCCCACGTTGCTTCTTTTTCTGTGTGGTGCTTCCATTGAAATTTACACCATCGAATCACCTTGTTCCTTGTGACTCTCTCCTTGTTTTCCAAGATCTTAACCAGTTGCTCGGCATAAGCCAAATCTTCCTCTAGTTCCAATTCTTCCATTGGCACTTGTTCTTTCGGTACTCTCAAGCATTTCTTGAGCTGGGAAACATGAAAGACATCATGTACGTCTGAAAGATGAGCTGGCATCTCCAACTTATACGTTGCTTCTCCTCTTTTGTCCAAAATCTTGAATGGTCCAATATAACGAGGTGCGAGCTTGCCTCTTATGTTAAACCTCTTATGACCCCTCATTGTTGACAGCTTGAGGTAAACAAAATGTCTCACTTCAAAGGCTAATTTCCTTCTCCTATTGTCCGCATAGCCTTTTGTCTTGATTGGGCAGCCCTCAAGTTTTCATGAATTATTTGGACTTGCTTTTCGGCTTCTTGCAACACATCCGGACCAAATACTTGAGTTTCTCCTGCCTCATTCCAGAACAAAGGTGTCCTACACTTCCTCCCATAAAGCACTTCATACGGTGACATTTTCAAGCTCGCTTGGTAACTATTGTTGTTTGAAAATTCCGCTTATGGCAAGCTTTTGTCCCAACTTTTCCCATGCTTTAAAGCACAAGCTCTTAACATGTCCTCCAAAATTTGATTGGTCCTCTCAGTTTGTCCATCCGTTTGAGGGTGATATGCCGAACTGAAATTCAACCTTGTTCCCAAAGCTTCATGCAATTTTTGCCAAAACCTGGAAGTAAATTGAGAACCTCTGTCCAAGACTATCTTCTTCGGTACTCCGTGTCGACACACAATATGCTCCATGTATATTTCGGCCAATTGTGCAGTTGTATATTTGGTCTTCACAGGGACAAAATGAGCTGACTTGGTTAAACAATCCACAATTACCCAAATTGAGTCATACCCGGACTAAGTACGTGGTAACCCAACTATGAAGTCTATACCGATTTATTCCCACTTCCATTTCGGAATCTTTAATGGTTGCAATAATCCAGCTGGCCTTTGATGTTCCGCCTTGACTCGTTGACACACATCACACAATGCCACATATTCAGCTATGTCCTTTTTCATGCTATCCCACCAATAACACGTCTTCAAGTCTTTGTACATCTTGGTACAACCGGGATGAATTGAGTAAGGTGAGTCATGTGCCTCTTGTAGTATTGTCTCCCGAATATGCTTGACATTAGGCACGACAATCCTTTTTCCAAGCCATAAGGTACCATGTTCATCCTCATCAAATCTGAATTCTCTCCCTTCTTCGGTTCTTTCCTTGATTTCCTTGATCTCCTCATCTGTGGTTTGTACTTCTCGAGTTTCTTGCTCCAAGGCCGGATTTAACTCCATCATCTCCATCTCACTTACAAACCTGAGGTTCAACCGTTCAAACTCCTTACATAACTCGGATGGTAACTCTCGAACTGTGAGTTGATGACTTACTCTCTTCCTACTCAATGCATCGGCCACGACATTAGCCTTCGCTGGATGATAATTGATTCCCAAGTCATAATCCTTGATGAGCTCCAACCATCTCCGTTGACTCAAATTCAGATCCGTTTGTGTGAAAATATACTTCAAACTCTTATGATCTGTATAAATTTCACACCTATGTCCAAGAATATAGTGCCTCCAAATCTTCAATGCATGTACCACGGCTGCGAGTTCCAAATCATGCGTTGGGTAATTCTACTCATGTTTCTTCAATTGTCTCAACGCATAGGCTACTACTTGACCTTCTTGCATAAGCACACATCCAAGTCCTTGTCTGGATGTGTCGCAATAAATATCAAAACTTTTGCTTACATCTGGCAATACCAAAACTGGGGCTGTTGTCAACCTCTTTTTCAACTCCTCAAAACAGTTTTGACAAGCTTGAGTCCTTTGGAAAGCCTTTCCCTTCATTAGCAACTCCGTCATAGGCTTGGCTATCTTGGAAAAGTCCTTGATGAATCTACGGTAATATCCAGCCATCCCAAGAAAACTCCTGGTCTCCTTTACATTTTGCGGGGGCTCCCACTTCAACACGTCTCTCACTTTTCAGGGGTCAGCCAATACTCCTCCTCCTGAGATGATATGACCCAAAACGACACCTCTCTCAACCAAAACTGACACTTGTTGAACTTGGCATACAATCGATGCTCCCTCAATTTCTACAACATAAGCCTCAAGTGTTCCACATGTTCCTTCTCATCCTTCGAGTAGATCATAATGTCATCAATAAATACCACAACAAACTTATCCAAGTACTTCATGAAGACCTTATTCATGAGGTACAAAGTAGGCAAGCGCATTTGTCAATCCAAAAGACATCACGGTGTACCCATAAGATCCATATCGTGTCCTAAAAGATGTTTTGGGTATGTCCGATGGTCTAATCTTCATTTGAAAATATCTCGACCTCAAATCAATCTTAGAGAAGACACAAGCACCCTTCATCTGATCAAACAAGTCTTCTATGCATGGCAAGGTGTACTTGTTCTTGATTGTTACCTCGTTGAGGGCTCGGTAATCCACACACATCCTTTGCGTTCCATCCTTCTTGTCCACAAATAGAACGGGCGCTCCCCAAGGTGAAGAGCTGGGTTGAATAAAACCTTTCTCTAGTTGCTCTTGAATTTGTTTCTTGAGCTCCGCTAATTCCATAGGAGGCATCCTATATGGCCTCTTAGCTATAGGTGCAGTTCCAGGTATTAAATCAATAACAAATTCATTGTCTCGATTAGGTGGCATACCTGGCAACTCGTCTGGAAAAACATCCAAAAATTCACACACCACCGGAATCTCCTCAATTGCGGCACCATCCATATGATTCAGCTCCAATTTCTTCGGTGCGGTTTGAGATGCTTCAAATTCTACAATGATCCCTTCCTCATTGGTCAACTTTACTGTTTTTGTGGCACACTCAATAACTCCATTGTGCTTCCTCAACCAGTCCATACAAAGTATAATGTCCAATCCTTGAGAATCCAAAACAATGAGGTTGGCGGAGAAGTCTACCCCCTTATTCTAAGGCTTACTTTTGGACATACTATATTTGTCCTCATCTCTCCTCCAGGAGACTTAACCAATAGAGTAAACTTCATACGAGAGATAGGCAAACTATACTTGGCAACATACTTCGATGCAATGAATGAATGCGATGCTCCAGAATCAAATAACATAGTCACAGGGTTGGAGTTGGCGAGAAACATACCAATGACCACGTCATCCGCTTGTTGAGCATCCTCCGTAGAGACATGGTTCACGTTGCCACAAGCAAAATTCTGCTGTCCACGGTTCCCTTGTGGCTGTCCTCCATTGGGTCTTGGGTTTTGCCTCGGCGCATTGCTTCCTTGACCAAGGCCTGACTTAGGACATTGATACGCAAGTGTCCAACTTCTCCACAAGTATAGCACTTCTTAAATCTACCAGAATTATTGGGACTAGCTTGGTTTTGAACACTTGCAGCAGGAAAGTTAGTGCAAGGTGCGTAAGGCATTGGAGGCCTAGGTGCTTGCATGATAGGGCGCTGCTGCACAAACTGAGTTGGGCGTGGTGCAAATCCAGGGCGTTGAGCAGGAATAGAAGAGCTGTAATATGTCACATTAGGTGGTGCAAGGCGAGGGTGCACATTACTCCCTTGCGACTGTCCTTGATATGACGCCTTCCTCTTGTTATCTTGTTCCATCTCACGAATCTTGTTCTCAATCACAATTGCTTTGTCCGCAAGCTTCTGAAAATTTGCATAGTCACAATTGAGCAATTGCACTTGAATTTCATTGTTCAAGCCTCTCATGAACAAGTATTGCTTCCGGCTGTCCCGACTAACATCCTCAGGCGCATATCTTGAGAGTTTTGTGAATTTGTTGAGATATTCACCCACGCTCGATCTTCCTTGCCTCAAGTTCTCAAATTCTTGCCTCTTCAAGTTCATAACTCCCTCGGGCACATAATGAGAACGGAAACTCTCTTTGAATTCGGCTCAAGTAATTCTCTCTTGGTTCTCATGAGCATTGCATAGTGAATCCCACCAATCGGCAGCTGCTCCAACTAGTTGATGAGAAGCAAAAAGCACCTTCTCCAGGTTACTGCATTGGACCATAGCAAGTTTCTTCTCCAAGGACTTGAGCCAATCATCCGCATCCATAGGGTCAGCAGCTTGAGCAAAGGTTGGCGGCCTAGTCCTCATAAACTCTCCCAACCGGTTATGAAGGGGTGGGGGTGGCAGTGGAGGCATGTGGGGCTGATTGTTATTATTGCCAGCCTGCAGTTGTCCCATAGTTTGTATCATGGTCTACATGAGGTGATTTTGCATAGCCAATAGCTGCTCAATGTTGATAGCTCCCTGAGCAGGTCCTTGTCCATTGTTGTTTAGAGGCACTCCATTGTTCTCCTCATCATTGCCATCCCTCTGGTTGCGAGTCCTCACCATCTGGAGAAAAGCAATATGTAAGAATTAGAAAACGTCCCCAACTATATGCATCAAGGGATACGAAACTAGACAACTAACTAGCCTACATGGACATGGCAATGCTAAAGCATCCCAAAATCCTCTATTAAGCACACAATCAAGCAATATATAGCAACAGCACACCAAACAAAACACATCGGTTCCTGAGTGCTCCTATGTGCTCTAAAGTGTCCATTCTATCTAGGCTGCATCCTACGGTCAACCCTGTGGCTCTGATACCAATCTGTGACACCCAGTTCCGAAAATGAACCAAGTGAACGCATATGTGTGCCCAGGATGTTCAACACACATACACGAGCGCATTCACAAAAGAGTATACAGAAAATTACCAGAAAACAAGATTAATTAACCAGAATTTATTAAACAAACCATATTATCCTCAAATACAAGCTCTAATGAATATTGATGACAAGTTCGACTAATGCAGCGGAAATAAACTAAATAAGCAAACTAAACAGCTAAGCAGCATAAGCAATAGGGTATAGCGCAGCTCCAATCAACACCACATGCAAGCTGACGGTAGACACGACCTAGAACTCTGCATTATCTCCATTAAACTCCCAATCCTGACCTGCAACTGTGGGGGGGGGGATTGCAAGAGTGAGTACATGTCATACTCAGCAAGTGTGGAAAGTATGACATGTGGCTGATTCAAATGACGAATATAATAACGGTTGGTTGCTAAAAAGTACATTAAAACATTTGAAAAGCAATATATATATGTATGTGAAATAAACCCATCATAAGCCATAAGTAATATCATAGTACCAGTCCATATTCCATATCCATCATCATCATACCATTAACCATATTCAATACCAGAATTCAATTCATAACCATCACCAAGCCATAACCATCCCAAATACCTTCCCAATACCGAGTTCCCTCTAATCATGGAAGTTGTACAGGTGCTCATAACCGGGAGCACGTCTATCATGATAGTTTTATTAGACTCTGCAAAGTTTGTACCGCTTTACCCACGTGTTTGTGATTTCATCACCCGTCGGCGACTAAAGAACCTCCCTTATGCCAATTACACTTCCTTTGGTGTATGGCCAAGAGATCACAAAATAGCCTTTACAAAGGTATTACTAGCCTATTTAGACCCTACTGAGGTTTCACCGGTGGCGATGTCTCCCACAGAACACATCTTCAACCAAGGGCCCCCTCTTGAGCCATTCGGATCCCAGGGTAGTCCCACCAATCATCAACAAACCCAATCCGACTACCCCTTCCCCGAGCATCCATAATGGTCCAAATAGCACTGGCAAAGCCCTAATTAATCAGCTACGCTGCACCCATACTTGGCCTCGTGGTGGCACTGTAATCCTGGCTTATTCTCGCATGAACTGGTCCTTAGATCTAAAGCAAGCAAAACCACCATATCATCCAACCCATCCACATACCAGGCTTGCTTAGATCACCCATCTTTTTAACCAGTTCATGATAATAAATATATCATTAATGCATAATTAAATAATATAGTGGTTTCCCATCCCAATTAATTAAGCGACGCAAAAGGTAAAAAGCCCTTCCTGACTCTCTACCATAAATTCCAAGTGACAAGGGTGGTTAAACAAAACTAGTAAAATTCCTATCATAGAATTCCCATCAATTTGACACAAGCATGCAGTTTTGCAAACAAAACATTTATTTTAAAACAGGATCAATATGCTTCAAGGACACTTGCCTTGCTCTTGCGGTTGATTAGGGTCAAAGCCTTCAAATTCTTGGTGTTGTAGATCCTCCGCGGCACTTTCTAGCGCAAATCCGTGTAATCCGCAAAATAAACATACAAGACAAGAAACACAATCAAAGAGTGCACAAATATTACTCAATATGACATGACATGCATGATTAATGCAAATGCAAGGTAGAACGTGTTAATAGATTGCTTTTAATGATCACTAACTAGTTCTAATAGTTTTTAACAAGTTTATACAGGTTTGGAGTTGATTAGATCAAATTTTAGAATTAATTTGACACAATTTAGTCAGAAAAATCGGACTAGTCTGCAGAAGGTCGGACTAGTCCGCACTTCACAGAACTAGCGAACTAGGGTTTTCTAGATCGACGTAAATTTGTAGATTAGGGGTTGAATTCTCGTAAGAAAAAGAGAATAGAAGGTATACCAGGTGTTTAGCACTCCAATGAATCAAGAAACTTGGAGGTAACACTTGGATCTTGATGATCTAGGATTGGTGACGAACTTGGAGATGAATCGGTGATGAAGAACGAAAGCTTGGTGGAGATCTTGATCCTCCTTCGTTTCCTCCTCTCCTTCTTGCTTGGGATCTTCTCCTCCCCCCTTAATGGTGGCTCTCCACGAACTAGGGTTTGGGTGGGGTGGAAAAGTGGCAAATAGATGTCAAGCCAAGGGGTGGGGTGGTTTATATAGAGGTGGAGGCTAGGGTTAGATGGATTTTGAGTTTGGGATGAGTAGAGGCCAGTTTAGGGTCCCACATGGCCTCTAAAAGAGTTAGGCACGACATCCCTAGACCCACTTAATGCGAAACCCAAGAAATAAGTCGTAAAACAAAAGATCAACTCGAAGTCGCGAAATATCGGACAAGTCCGAAAAGGACCGGACTAGTCCGAAGTTGTCCAGAGAGAAAATCAGACAAGTCAGCCCTGAAATCGGACAAGTCCGGCTTTATTCAGAAAGGAAAACGGACAAGTCCGCTGGAACACCGAACTAGTCCGGAAAAGTCCAGGGACTTAGCAATTTTTCAAGGATTCTTGGAATATTGGACTAGTCCACACAAAATCGGACAAGTCCGAAGGTTTCCAGAGGCAAAATCAAACTAGTCCGCAGCAAAAATGGACAAGTCCGTTTTTAGTCAGAGAGAAATCGGACTAGTCCGCACTTTCCTGCATTTTAAGTGCGATTTTGTTCCAAATCAATTTTAAATGCTCCAAATCAATTTTAAACTCATTCCTCTTGTTGTGGGTTAATGTTAAACATGTATATGAGTGTATGTGTGACGTCCGGTTCCAAAAACTGAACCAAGCTAACGCATATGTGTGCCCAGGATGTTCAACACACATACACGAGTGCAATCACAAAAGAGTATACAGAAAATTACCACAGAACAAGATTTATTATCAAATTTATTACACAAACCATATCATCCTCGAATACAAGCTCTAATGAATATTAATGACAAGTTCAACTAATGCAGCGGAAATAAACTAATAAGCAACTAAGCAAACTAAGCAAAAGGGATAGCGCAGCTCCATTCAACACCACAGGCAAAGCTGACGGTAGACACGGCCTAGAACTCCGCATTATCGCCATTAAACTCCCAATCCTGACCTGCAACTGTTGGGGTGGGGGATTGCAAGAGTGAGTACATGTCGTACTTAGCAAGTGTGGAAAGTATGACATGTGGCTGATTCAAATGACGACAATAATAATGGCAAAGTGCTGAAAAGTACAGTAAAACATTTGAAAAGCAATATGTATATTATATGTATGTGAAGTAATCCCATCATAATCACGAGTAATACCATAATACCAAACTGAATTCATTACCATCATCAATAATTCCAGATTTCACCATCGTTAATAACCATATTCAATACTAGAAATTAATCCATAACCATCCATAACCATTACCAAAACATAACCATTACCATAACCATTACCAATACCAAATACCCTCTAATCATGGAAGTTGTCCAGGTGCTCATAACCGGGAGCACGGCTATCATGATAGTTTTAGTTAACACTCTGCAGAGTTTGTACCTCTTTACCCACGTGTTCGTGATTTCATCACCCTTCGGCGACTAAGAACCTCCCTTATGCCCATGACCCGTCGGTCACATTACACACTTCCGTTGGTGTGTGGCCAAGAGATCACAAAATAGCCTTTACAAAGGGATTACTAGCCTATTTAGACCCCACTGAGGTTTCACCGGTGGCGATGCCTCCAACTGAGCACATCTTCAACCAAGGGCCCCCTCTTGAGCCATTCGGATCCCAGGGTAGTCCCACCAATCATCAACAAACCCAATCTGACTACCCCTTTCCCGAGCATCCACAATGGTCCAAACAGCACTAGCAAAGTCCTAATTAATCAGCTACACCGCACCCATACTTGGCCTCGTGGTGGCACTGTAGTCCTGGCTTATTCTCGCATGAACCGGTCCCTAGATCTAAAGCAAGCAAACCACCATAACATCCAACCCATCCACATACCAGGCTTGCTTAGATCACCCATTACCATACCATATTTAACAACTTCATGTGCATAATTAAATTGAGTGGTATAGTTATTCCCATCCCAGTTGATTAAGCGAAGCAAAAGGTAAAAAGTCCATCCCGACGCTCTACCATAAATTCCAGGTGACAAGGGTGGTTTAGCAAGTCTAGTAAACTTCCTACCATAGGGTTCCCATCAAATTGACATAGCATGCAGTTTTACAAACAAAACATTTATTTTAAAAACAGGATCAATATGCTTCAAGGACACTTGCCTTGCTCTTGCTGTTGATTAGGGTCAAAGCCTTCAAATTCTTGATGCTGGAGATCCTCCGTGGCACTTTCTAGCGCAAATCCGTCTAATCCACACAATAAACATACAAGACAAGAAACACAATCAAAGAGTGCACAAATATTACTCAATATGACATGACATGCATGATTGATGCAAATGCAAGGTAGAACTTGGTACTAGATTGCTTTTAATGATCTCTAACTAGTTCTAATAGCTTTTAACAAGTTTATACAAGTTTGGAGTTGATTAGATCAAATTTTAGAGTCAATTCAACACAATTTAACCAGGAAGATCGGACTAGTCCGCTAGGGACCGGACAAGTCCGCACTTGACGAGATTAGCAGATTAGGGTTTTCTAGATCGACGTGAATTTGGAGATTAGGGGTTGAATTCTCGTAAGGAAAAGAGAATAGAAGGTATACCAGGTGTTTAGAACTCCAATGAACCAAGAAACTTGGAGGTAACACTTGGATCTTGATGATCTAGGGTTGGTGATGAACTTGGAGATGAATTGGTGGTGAAGGACGAAACTTGGTGGAGATCTCTATCCTTCTTCGTTTCCTCCTCTTCTTCTTCTTGCTTGGGATCTTCTCCTCCCTCCTTGATGGTGGCTCCCCACGAACTAGGGTTTGGGTGGGTGGAAAAGTGGCAAATAGATATCAAACCAAGGGGTTGGGCTGTTTATATAGAGGTGGAGGCTAGGGTTAGATGGATCTCGAGTTTTGGGATGAGTAGAGGCTGGTTTAGAGTCCCACATGAGCTCTAAAAGAGTTGGGCACGACGTCCCTAGGCCCACTTAACGTGAAACCCAAGAAACAAGTCGTAAAACAAAAGATCAACTCGGAGTCGCGAAATATCGGACAAGTCCGGACAGGACCGGACTAGTCCGAAGTCGTCCAGAGAAAAAATCGGACAAGTCTGGCCAAAAATCGGACAAGTCCGAATTTGAACAGAGAGGAAAAACGGACAAGTCCGCTGGAACACCGGACTAGTCCGGAAAAGTCCAGGGACTTAGCAAATTTTCAAGGATTCATGGAATATCGGAATAGTCCGCACAAAATTGGACAAGTCTGAAAGTTTCCAAAGCCAAAATCAGACTAGTCCGCAGCAAAAACGGACAAGTCCTTTTTTAGTCAGAGAGAAATCGGACTAGTCCTCAGTAAAATCGGACTAGTCCGCACTTTCCTGCGTTTTAAGTGCGGCTTTGTTCCAAATCAATTTTAAATGCTCCGAAACAATTTTAAACTCGTTCCTCTTGTTGTGGGCTAATGTTAAACATGTATATGAGTGCATGCAAGGCATGATGCATGAAAATGAGGGTGTTACAGTATGCAAGGCATGCATGAAAATGAGGGTGTTACAGACCTAATCTTCATCCTCACAACTTGCCTCACGCTCTCTCTCCTCGCTCGAGCTCCCCAAGGCGATTTGTTGATTCCTCCATCAAAACTCTCCATGTTTGGGTGGAAAATGACCTCCTTTGCATAGGGATTGAAGACCCCGGACTTGTCCGCACCTTCAACCCCTCCATTTCCAAGAATCAAGCAATTTTGTTAAATTTTCCTCCCCAACCCTAGAAATCGTGATTTCCTTCGTTGTTGGCCAAATAGCCTAGTTCCTTCTAGTTAATACATGCCCCCTAGCTGTATTACATTTATCTTAAACTTGTCTTGCATTGGGAATCACCATTTGTTGTCGAGTTAGGGTTTGAGATGATGAGTACCGGACTAGTCCGGTCCATGTACGGACAAGTCTAGTCCCCCGAACTAGTCCATACTTGTGCACCGGACAAGTCCGATTTTTCCTGAACTCAACCCTAGTTTCCCATTCCTCAATGCAATTCCTTGCCATAAATTCTCATTCATACCTTGTGTAATCCATTCTCAGGACAATGTCGAGCACCAATGATGATATCTCTGATTTCGAGACCGAGATGGACCAAGAAGCCTTGCTTCGGTCCTCGACGGGCCAAGGAAAGAAAAGCCAAGATCGCCCATCCGAGCCGGCACCTTCTCCACCTCAGGCTCGACGCAAGGTGCTTGCCAAGAAGCCTGCCTCCAAGGCTTCAGCAGGTGGTGGCCCTAGCTCGGTGGCTGTTTGCCAAGCTAAGGGCAAGGGCAAAGGGATTGCCATGGGCCCGATCGGCCCACTCAAGTTGCATGCTCCGAGGCAGGGAAACAGAGATCCCTCCGAGGAGAAGTTAAATGGCAAGGAAGCGACACTGCTTCCAAACTCAGATTCATTGATTGCTACAACCGTTCCTAGAAAGCTGCCGAAAGCTACCTCACTATGAAGACCCAGTTGTGCGCAGCCAATGGATTGATTGGGTGCACTTTGAAAAGAAGAGCTGCTCAGCCTTTGATGAAGTAGTTAAAGCTGTGGAGAGGCATGGATTGAAGGATCTGTTTGCCTTCCGGAACAATTGAAAGGACAAGGTCATTGCTCAGTTCTACACTACATGCCACTTTGCAAGTGATGAGGAAGAGCGGGTGACTTGGATGACTCATGGATCCAAGTACACCATTAACTATGACGAATTTGCAAGACTGCTACATCTTGATAGCTCCAGCAACGGCAACTTGATCATTCGCAACATTGGTGTCCTTGAGAATGACAAAATAAAGTTCCTTTATGACACCCGCTCAACTTTCAACCCTCCTTCCACCAAGAATATGAAGCCATTCTTTGTGGTCCTCAATAGGGTTCTGAGAAAGACTATTGCCCCAAAGGATGGGGATGCAGGAAGTGTCCAAGGCTATCTCAGAACACTGATGAAAGTGATAAGCAAAGATAGGAAATTTGATGTCTTTGACTACATATGGAATGACATGTTGAACATCTCCTGCACTCCTAACAGGTCCTGTGGCTATGCACCTTACTTGATGTTCATGGTTGAGAAGGTCACATGGATCAAATTTGTGAAAGACGTGGAGCACACCCCTCTGAGGCCCCAAAAGCCTCCTCAAGCCACAGTTCAAGCTGCTCCTTCTCCTGTGTCTAGTGAAGAGGCACTAATGAGAGCTAGAGGTGATGCAAGGGCTGATCCCTCCACTAGGGCCCCTCCCCAAAAAGGGTCTCCTAGTGGAATCCTAAAGTACTTGGCAACAATCTTTGCCTCATGCAAGAAGGAAGAAGTGAACACTCATAAGTTAAACAAGGCGAGGAAGTCTGATATGCGATATGTCAAAGAGAATGTCAAACACATTTTCCAAAAGCTGGAGATCGAGCCCATTGGATCTCCAGTCATTTCTGAAGATTCAGCTTTGGATTTCACTGAGCTCGGGCCTTTGACTCCCTCCGAGCTTGCTTATTTTGGCATTGGGGGCTCGAGTGGATCCGCTCCTCCTCCTCCTCCTTGTCCTCAACCCGAGAATGAAGATGAAGATGATGAGAGGACCGACAGCAAAGACTGAAGATCTTAGATCCCTCCTCTCCTTCTTTTTGGTGTCTTGATGCCAAAGGGGGAGAGATTGAGGGGGAGTCACTAGGTCTTAGCTATAGGTTGAGAGATGAGAGCTTCACTTATGCATCTTATCTCTTTTGGGTTGTAAGACTTCATATTATGCTCTTTTGGTACTTTTAATCCTGTGATGCAATGCTATGAACTAGTTCTGCTCATATTTATGAAATCTGTGATTTTGCTCCAAAATTGACATATATGCTTGTTGTCAATATATTGATGTCAATTATTTCACTGTCATAATGATTACTGCTCTCACTCACTTAGTTTTGCATCCCACCATAAAGAGTGCACATATGTATTATGTTGTCATTGCTAAATGAGTTTCAAGCTCATATGTGCACACTTTATGAAAATTCTGCATTTTTATCATATCTTGTGAAATTTCAATTGGTTGTCATCAATCACCAAAAAGGGGGAGATTGAAAGTGCATCTAGGCATCCCTTGTGGGTTTTGGTTGATTTATGACAAACAAATGAGATCCTAACCACATTATTGAGATGAGCGCAAGTTTTAATGAAAGAATGAAGAAAGCGCTGGTTTTAATGAAAGAATGAAGAAAGCGCCAAAAAGAAAGGAGAATGAGGATACATTCGGAAAAGAGCACAAGAACTAAATAGAACACATCATTGTGTAGGGAGTGTGTTGGTGTATCATATCCCAAGAGCTCAAGCACAAAAAGTGTAACACCCTAAATTTTCGCATCATGCATTGCATACATGATCATGCATTAGACACTAGTAGAATAAAAGAAAAATAATAAAACATGCATATACAAATATGTGTAGCAAAAGAAGGAAAAAGAAAATAATAGTTATAGCCTAGAACTTGTAACAAGGAATAAGTATAAAAATAATAATAAAAATATATATAAATATATATATATATAAATAATATATATAACAATATATAAAAATAGATAAAATATTAATATTAATAATATATGTTATAAAAATAATAAATAATAAATATATAAAATAAATAATATATATATATATATATATATAAATATATAATAAATTATATAATAAAAGAAAGTATAAAATAATAATAAAATAAATAAATATAAATTATAAAATAATAATAATACTAAAAAAAGAAAAAGAAAAAAAAGGAACCGCCGGCCAGGCCGCCGAACGGCCCAGCCGAGCAACCCCGCCCCAGCCTGCTCCCGTAGCGCGGACGCCACCCCGCGCCCGACGCGCCCCGACGCCGACGCGCGCCCGCGCGCGACCCTGGCTCGGCCTCCCGCCTCCCGCCCGGTCCCGCGACCCCCAATCTCGCCCGCCCCCGGTACGACTCCGCGTGGACCCCCGATCCCGATCCCAGCGCTCGCCCGCCCTCCCGCGAATCCCGCGTCGGGCCGGTACCGAGTCGGTACCAAGCCGCGCCCGTCGTGCCTATAAAAGGCCCCGAAGGGCTCACGATCCCGACGCCAATGCCCCAGGTAAAAACCTAGCCGCCGGAAGAAAAATACCGGGGACCAGAGAGCTGCGCCAGGGAAGAAAAAAGGAGAAAAAGAAGGGGAAGAAGAGAAAGAAAAAGAGGAGGGCGCCACCGTTCGCCGGAGATCGTCGTCGACATCGCGCCGCCATCGTCATGCCGCCGGAGGACGCATCTACTTCGTCTACGCATTGTCCCCATCCCGTGATCATCGAAGCCATCGCATCTACGGTAGGCCATGTTCCCGATGCGAATTTTAGCAATCATATTGAATCTAATAGGCGTAAATTGATTTTGGTTGCACCATAATTTTATTTTCAGCAGCATTAATCCACCCTAAAACCCCCGTAAACTCATATGAACACGTATGAACTAGTTGCATCTAATTAATAAATGATTGTAGTAAATTAATTATTGAATTGTGCATGCATACATGTCATTGCATGTTGATTATTTTGTGTGCATCATGTTGAATTGTATATGTTCTCTCGTATGTATGATCACGCGTAGAGGAACGTGCTCAAGAGGCCGCATACGAGAATTTCCAGAACCAAGACTTCGAAGCGCTTGAGCAACCCCATCCGCCGGAGCAAGGCAAGTGTCCTTGAAGCATATTGATCCTATTTTAAATTAAATGTTTTGTTTGCGAACTTGCATGCTTGTGTCAAATTGATGGGAATCCTATGGTAGGAAGTTTACTAGTTTTGTTTGACCACCCTTGTCACCTGAAATTTATGGTAGAGAGTCGGGAAGGGTTTTTACCTTTTTGCTTCGCTTAATTAATTGGGATGGCAAACAACACTACACACTTAATTATGCATCAATGATATTCTGGTTAATGTGAACTGGTCAATATGATGGGTGATCTAAGCAAGCATGGTTTTTATGGATGGGTTGGATGTTATGGTGGTTTGCTTGCTTTAGATCTAAGGACCGGTTCATGCGAGAATATGCCAGGTCAACAGTGCCACCACAAGGCCAAGTATGGGTGCGGCGTAGCTGAATAATTAGGAGCGTTGCTAGTATTGTATGGACCGTTGGATGGCGCGGGGAATGGGAGTCGAGGAGGACTGCCCTGGGATCCGCATGGCACACGAGGGGGCCCGTAGGTGGGAGAATGGAGATTCAAGCCTGCCGGTGAAACCTTAGTGGGCCCGTACATACTAGTAGTCCCTTTTGAAAGGCTATTTTGTGATCTCTTGGCCACACACCTACGGAAGTGTGAGATGGCATAATGGAGGTTTCTTAGTCATCGAAAGGTGATGAAATCACAAACATGTGGGTAAAGTGGTACAACCTCTGCAGAGTGTTAAAAACTATCATGATAGCCGTGCTCCCGGTTATGAGCGCCTGGATGACCTACATGATTAGAGTTGGTATTGGGATTTGGGATGGTTATGGTTTGGGATGGTTATGGTCTGGTAATGGTTATGATTTGGTAATGGTTATGGTTTATAGATTATGGTCATGGATATGAATTTGAGTTATGGTAATTGGACATGGATAATGATGGTGTTGGCAATAATTGGATATGGTTTATATTTTGTTAATATGGTGGTTACGATGGGATTGTTTCACATAGACATAGTATAATGCTTTTCAAATGTTTTACTGTACTTTTCAGCACTTAGCCATTTATTACATTCGTTATTTGAATAAGCCACATGTCATACTTTCCACACTTGCTGAGTACGACATGTACTCACCCTTGCAATCCCCCCCAACAGCTACTGGAGACAATTGGGAGTACCCTGAGGATCACGTGGAGTACTAGGTTGCGTACCGCCGTCAATTGCCTGTGGATTGGAGTCATGCTGTTTAGTTTATTTTCCGCTGCAATTATTTAGAGTTTTATCATTCGTGAACTATTGGATTATTGTAATAAAGTACTCATTTAATAGTTAAGACGTGGTTAATTTTGTATATCGTTTGTGATGCAACCGTATATGTGTGATGAACTTCCTGGGCACACATATGCGTTACGCTTGGTTCATATTCGGAACCGGGTGTCACAAATTGGTATCAGAGCCACGTTGACCATAGGACGCAAGCCTAGGTAGAATGGACACTCTAGAGCACTTAGGAACACTCTTCTAATCTGCTATTTTCGAAAAATTTTGCTGCTGTTTTGTTCCTTTATTTTCAGCCGCAAAAAGTATTGATCGCTGCTGCGTTTTTGATAAAAATTTTCAGAAGTGAGCAATATTAAGTGCTGCTGTTTTGCTGCATAATTTTTCGCGGAAAAAGTGTGTTTTGCCGCTGTTATGTGTGGGTAAAATTATTGTGTTGGTTGCTGTTTTTTTTTCTCCTTATTTTTCGTTCTTTTGGAACCGCTGCACCGCTCTTTTTCCGCCGTTTTAGGCTGCTGAAAATTTCAGATTTGTATTTTGTTATTTCTTTTTTCCTCTAATGTATTCTTGTTTTCTGTAGATGGCCCGCACCAAGACAACCCCTCGTAAGTCGACCGGTGGACTTGTGCCCCCGCGTAGGTTGGCCAGTCGCTCTCCGGCCGTCGACCCCCGTCACCCCGTGGTGATCCGTTCTGACGGCAGAGCCGCAGGACAACTGCAGCACCGTCTCCGTGCCCTACTCCGTGAGGCTGGCTACCGTCACCACAGCCTCTCGCTCTCCTACCACACCACTGGAGTGCAGCGCCCCGGCAGGAAGGAGTGGAGCTGCAAGATCTATATCTACTATGGTGATGAGTTGGTGAAGACCCACAACAGTCCTGCTTGGAGGAGCTCCCGCCGATCTGCGGAGCAGGATGCTAGCTGGGAAGCAGCCACCTTTTGGAGTCACGCCCACCATTTCCATCTGGAGGACACAGTGCACGCCTTCGTTCCGCAGCGTCCCAGTGGCACTGCGCACTTCGTCTCCAGGCACGTGAAGGGACCCCTGGACCTCCCGCAGTCTCGTCAGACTGTTGACAACGTGGCCCAGCTCAGTGCCCGACTTCAGAGGGCGCAGCAGGAGATTCAGGATGGACGTGACCTCGCCCAGCGCCATGAGGCGATAATCAGGAGGTATCGTCGGATCACCGACGAGGACCCGGATGACTACGCGTCCGACACCCCGACGTGGACCCCAGACTCTCCAGACCGTCGCAACGGCCAGCGTGAGTCGTCTTCTGAGGAGTCCTTTGACGAGGAACCTTCCAGTGTGGCGTCTACCGCACCACCGCCGCCTGCTGCCTCACCACCACAGGACCCCGAGGACCCCGAGGACCCCGACGACGACGACGACGACGACGACGAGGACCCGGATGAGTTCCCGCTCGACGACGAGTAGTCCTCGACCTATGCCACGACTCAAGGATAGGCACACCCCCATTAGTTAAATAAGAGCGACGTAGATATACTTGTTTGACCTTGAGTTGTGTTACTTCTTTTAGAATCTTTGTCAATTCTGTTTGGTGCTTGTTTGAGTGCTTGTTTGCTTAGTAGAGAGTTGTGGAATGCTTCGGCAATTGTCCACATCCTCATAATATAGGTCTATATTAATAAAGGATTATTTAGTGTCACATACCTTGATGCATATAGTTGGAACGTTTCTTTCCAAATTCTAAATCCTTCTGTTCCCACCTTTCTTTCGCCAACAGATGGTGAGAACTCGTAACCAGAGGGATGCCAATGATGAGGAGGAGCGCAATGAAGTACCTCAGAACAACCAGGGACATTCTCATGGATATATCAATATCGAACAACTGTTAGCTATGTAGAACCAGCTCATGCAGACCATGATACAGACCATGGGACAGTTGCAAGCTGGCAACAACAATCAGCCTCATATACCGCCCCCACCGCCACCCCCGCCACATCACAACCGTTTGGGAGAGTTCATGAGGACCAGACCGCCCACCTTTGCACAAGCCACAGACCCAATGGAAGCTGATGATTGGCTGAAGTCTGTTGAGAAGAAACTTGCTATTGTCCAGTGCACTGATAGGGAGAAGGTTCTCTTTGCATCACATCAACTAGTTGGAGCAGCCGCTGACTGGTTGGAAGCTCTTTGCAACGCTCATGATAATCAGGAGACAATCACTTGGGTTGAGTTTAAACAGAGTTTCCGTTCCCACTATGTACCCGAAGGAGTTATGATACTGAGAAGACAAGATTTTGAAAATCTCAGACAAGGAAGGATGAGCGTGAGTGAGTATCTCAACAAATTCACTCAATTATCAAGATATGCTCCAGAAGACATCAAAACTGATAGTAGGAAGCAGTATCTGTTTATGAGGGGTCTCAACAATGAAATTCAAGTCCAGTTGCTCAATACTGATTATCCAAACTTCCAAAAGCTGGTTGACAAGGCTATTGTGGTTGAGAACAAGATTCGTGAGATGGAGCAGGACAACAAGAGGAAGATGCCACATCATGGACCGCAGCAAGGAAGCAATGTTCACCCCCGCTATGCACCACCTACTGCACCACAATACAACCCATCTGCTCCTGCATACCGCGCTGCTTATCCGCCCCGCCCAAATCAGCCACCGCAGCAACGCCCCGCCATGCAAGCGCCTCGCTATCTTGTGCCACCTGCGCCGCGTCCTAACATGGCGGCAAATGCTCAAAACCAGTTGCGCCCAAACTTCCCCAATGCTACGGGTGGTAAGACATGCTATGTGTGTGGAGAACCCGGACATTTTGCAAGCCAATGCCCCAGGAGAAACAATGGACCTATGAACAATGCACCAAGGCCAAATAACCCGCGACCAAATGGAGGAGCACCGCAAGGCAACCGTGGACAACAGAATTTTGCTCGTGGCAATGTGAATCATGTCTCTACTGAGGAAGCCCAGCAAGCTGATGACGTCGTGATTGGTATGTTTCTCGCCAACTCCAACCCCGCGACTGTTTTATTTGATTCAGGGGCATCTCATTCATTCATCTCATCAAAGTATGTTGCCAAGTACAATTTGCCTATATCCCATATGAAGCAAACTATGCTAGTAAGTTCTCCTGGCGGAGAGATGAGGACAAATATAGTATGTCCGAAGGTAAGCATTAAAATAAGGGGGGTAGACTTTCTCGCAAACCTCATAGTATTGGACTCCCAAGGAATAGACATAATACTTGGAATGGACTGGCTGAGCAAGTATAATGGAGTCATTCAATGTGCCGAGAGGATTGTGCAATTGACAAGTGAACATGGTACACGCATCGAAGTTGAGGTAGCCCAACCTGCAAGAGGGAAAGCGATGCTGAATCACGTGGAAGAAGTGACATTGGAAAGCATTCCGATCGTTCGCGAGTACCCTGATGTGTTTCCAGATGAGTTGCCAGGTATGCCACCTGATCGTGACATAGAATTCGCCATTGAGTTGATACCTGGAACTGCACCTATAGCTAAGAGGCCGTATAGGATGCCTCCTAAGGAATTAGCAGAGCTCAAGAAGCAAATTCAAGAGCAGCTAGAGAAGGGTTTTATACGCCCAAGTTCATCCCCGTGGGGAGCCCCAGTGCTCTTCGTAGATAAGAAGGATGGAACCCAGAGGATGTGTGTGGACTATAGATCTCTCAACGAAGTGACAATTAAGAACAAGTACTCACTGCCCCGTATAGAGGATTTGTTCGACCAAATGAAGGGTGCCTGTATCTTCTCCAAGATCGACTTGCGGTCAGGATACTTCCAAATGAAGATTAGACCATTGGATATACCCAAGACATCATTTCAGACACGATATGGATCTTATGAGTACACCGTCATGTCATTTGGATTGACGAACGCACCTGCGTACTTTATGTATCTCATGAATAAGGTCTTCATGGAATATCTGGATAAGTTCGTTGTAGTGTTCATCGATGATATTATGATCTACTCGAAGGATGAGAAGGAACATGAGGAACACTTGAGGCTTACGCTGCAGAAATTGAGGGAGCATCAATTGTATGCCAAGTTCAGCAAATGTCAATTTTGGTTACGGGAAGTTTCTTTCTTAGGCCATATTATTTCCGGAGGAGGAGTATCAGTTGACCCAGGGAAAGTGAGAGATGTGCTTAAGTGGGAACCGCCACAGAATGTCAAGGAAATTCGGAGTTTCCTTGGAATGGCTGGATATTACCGCCGATTCATAAAGGATTTTTCCAAGATAGCCAAGCCTATGACCGAATTACTCATGAAAGGGAAGGCATTCCGATGGACTCAAGCTTGTCAGGATAGCTTTGAGGAGTTAAAGAAAAGGTTGACAACCGCCCCGGTGTTAGTATTACCGGACGTGAGCAAGAGTTTTGATATATATTGTGATGCATCAAGACAAGGATTAGGATGTGTGCTCATGCAAGAAGGCCAAGTGGTAGCTTATGCATCGAGGCAACTAAAGAAACATGAGTTGAATTATCCTACACACGACCTTGAACTCGTAGCCGTAGTACACGCCTTGAAGATATGGAGACACTATGTTTTTGGTCACCGATGTGAGATTTATACGGATCACAAGAGTCTCAAGTACATATTTACGCAAACGGATCTGAATCTGAGGCAACGCGATGGTTGGAGCTCATCAAGGATTATGACGTGGGAATCAACTATCACCCAGGGAAGGCCAATGTAGTGGCCGATGCTTTGAGCCGAAAAGGAGTAAGTCATCAACTCACAGTTCAAGAACTGTTGTCCGAGTTATGTAAGGAGTTTGAACGGTTGAACCTTGGATTCATAAATGAGATGGGAACGATGGAAGTCAACCCAACATTAGAGCAGGAAATACGGGAAGGACAGACAAAGGACAAGGAAATACAGGAAATCAAGGAAAGGACCCAAGAAGGGAAAGAATTCAGATTTGATGAGGACGAACAGGGTACCTTATGGCTTGGAAAGAGGATTGTGGTACCTAATGTCAGGCATATTCGAGAAACAATATTGAAGGAGGCACATGACTCGCCTTACTCGATTCATCCTGGCTGTACGAAAATGTACAAGGACTTAAAGACATGTTATTGGTGGGCCAGCATGAAAAAGGACATAGCCGAATATGTTGCACTTTGTGATGTGTGCCGACGAGTGAAAGCTGAACATCAAAGGCCAGCCGGATTATTACAACCACTAAAGATCCCGGAGTGGAAGTGGGAAGAGATTGGTATGGACTTTATAGTTGGATTACCGCGAACTCAGTCTGGCTATGATTCAATATGGGTTATTGTGGATCGATTGACAAAATCAGCTCATTTCATCCCTGTCAAGACCACATATACCACCGCGAAGCTAGCAGAATTGTATATGGAACATATTGTGTGTCGACATGGAGTACCGAAGAAGATAGTCTCGGATAGAGGTTCTCAGTTTACCTCCAGATTTTGGCAGAAATTGCATGAAGCAATGGGAACAAGGTTGAACTTCAGTTCGGCGTATCACCCTCAAACAGATGGACAAACCGAGAGGACCAACCAAATTTTGGAAGACATGTTAAGAGCTTGTGCATTAAAGCATGGGAAAGGTTGGGATAAAAGTTTGCCGTATGCTGAATTCTCGTACAACAATAGTTACCAAGCAAGTTTGAAAATGTCACCCTACGAAGCATTGTACGGAAGGAAGTGTAGGACTCCTTTGTTTTGGAATGAAACCGGAGAGAATCAAGTGTTTGGTCCAGACGTGTTACAAGATGCTGAAAGGCAAGTCCAAATAATACGGGAAAACTTAAAGGCTGCCCAGTCTCGACAGAAAGGTTATGCTGATAATAGGCGAAGGAGTCTGACTTTTGAAGTTGGAGATTTTGTATACCTCAAAGTGTCACCTATTAGAGGTCAGTGACGGTTTAACGTCAAAGGAAAACTGGCACCACGTTACATCGGACCATTTAAGATTCTGGACAAACGAGGAGAAGTGGCATATCGACTTGAGCTGCCGACGTATCTCTTCGATGTACACGACGTGTTTCACGTCTCTCAACTCAAGAAGTGTCTCAAGGTACCGGAAGAACAAGTGCCGATGGACGGGTTAGAACTTCAAGAGGATTTGTCCTATATAGAGCAACCTATCAAAATTTTGGACATGAAGGAAAGGGTCACGAGAAATAAGAGGATTCGTTGGTGTAAAGTGCAATGGAAACACCATACAGAAGCCGAAGCTACATGGGAACGTGAAGAAGACTTGAACGCAGAATTCCCTCACCTTTTCTCCACGCTATCGAATCTCGAGGGCGAGATTCACTTTAAGGGGGGTAGGTTTATAACACCCTAAATTTTCGCATCATGCATTGCATACATGATCATGCATTAGACATTAGTAGAATAAAAGAAAAATAATAAAACATGCATATACAAATATGTGTAGCAAAAGAAGGAAAAAGAAAATAATAGTTATAGCCTAGAACTTGTAACAAGGAATAAGTATAAAAATAATAATAAAAATATAAATATATATATATATATAATATATAACAATATATAAAAATAGATAAAATATTAATATTAATAATATATGTTATAAAAATAATAAATAATAAATATATAATATAAATAATATATATATAATATATATAATAAATTATATAATAAAAGAAAGTATAAAAAATAATAAAATAAATAAATATAAATTATAAAATAATAATAATACTAAAAAAAGAAAAAGAAAAAAAGGGAACCGCCGGCCAGGCCGCCGAACGGCCCAGCCGAGCGACCCCACCCCGGCCTGCTCCCGCAGCGCGGACGCCACCCCGCGCTCGACGCGCCCCGACGCCGACGCGTGCCCGCGCGCGACCCCGGCTCGGCCTCCCGCCTCCCGCCCGGTCCCGCGACCCCCGATCTCGCCTGCCCCCGGTACGACTCCGCGTGGACCCCCGATCCCGATCCCAGCGCTCGCCCGCCCTCCTGCGAATCTCGCGTTGGGCCGGTACCGAGTCGGTACCAAGCCGCGCCCGTCGCGCCTATAAAAGGCCCCGAAGGGCTCACGATCCCGACGCCAATGTCCCAGGTAAAAACCTAGCCGCCGGAAGAAAAATACCAGGGACCAGAGAGTTGCGCCAGGGAAGAAAAAAGGAGAAAAAGAAGGGGAAGAAGAGGAAGAAAAAGAGGAGGGCGCCACCGTTCGCTGGAGATCGTCGTCGACATCGCGCCGCCGTCGTCGTGCCGCCGGAGGACGCATCTACTTTGTCTACGCATTGTCCCCATCCCGCGATCATCGAAGCCATCGCATCTACGGTAGGCCATGTTCCCGATGCGAATTTTAGCGATCATATTGAATCTAATAGGCGTAAATTGATTTTAGTTGCACCATAATTTTATTTTCAGCAGCATTAATCCACCCTAAAACCCCCGTAAACTCATATGAACACGTATGAACTAGTTGCATCTAATTAATAAACGACTGTAGTAAATTAATTATTGAATTGTGCATGCATACATGTCATTGCATGTTGATTATTTTGTGTGCATCATGTTGAATTGTATATGTTCTCTCGTATGTATGATCACGCGTAGAGGAACGTGCTCAAGAGGCCGCATACGAGGATTTCCAGAACCAAGACTTCGAAGCGCTTTAGCAACCCCATCCGCCGGAGCAAGGCAAGTGTCCTTGAAGCATATTGATCCTATTTTAAATTAAATGTTTTGTTTGCGAACTTGCATGCTTGTGTCAAATTGATGGGAATCCTATGGTAGGAAGTTTACTAGTTTTGTTTGACCACCCTTGTCACCTGGAATTTATGGTAGAGAGTCGGGAAGGGTTTTTACCTTTTTGCTTCGCTTAATTAATTGGGATGGCAAACAACACTACACACTTAATTATGCATCAATGATATTCTGGTTAATGTGAACTGGTCAATATGATGGGTGATCTAAGCAAGCATGGTTTTTGTGGATGGGTTGGATGTTATGGTGGTTTGCTTGCTTTAGATCTAAGGACCGGTTCATGCGAGAATATGCCAGGTCAACAGTGCCACCACAAGGTCAAGTATGGGTGCGGCGTAGCTGAATAATTAGGAGCGCTGCTAGTATTGTATGGACCGTTGGATGGCGCGGGGAATGGGAGTCGAGGAGGACTGCCCTGGGATCCGCATGGCACACGAGGGGGCCCGTGGGTGGGAGAATGGAGATTCAAGCCTGCCGGTGAAACCTTAGTGGGCCCGTACATACTAGTAGTCCCTTTTGAAAGGCTATTTTGTGATCTCTTGGCCACACACCTACGGAAGTGTGAGATGGCATAATGGAGGTTTCTTAGTCATCGAAAGGTGATGAAATCACAAACATGTGGGTAAAGTGGTACAACCTCTGCAGAGTGTTAAAAACTATCATGATAGCCGTGCTCCCGGTTATGAGCGCCTGGATGACCTACATGATTAGAGTTGGTATTGGGATTTGGGATGGTTATGGTTTGGGATGGTTATGGTCTGGTAATGGTTATGATTTGGTAATGGTTATGGTTTATAGATTATGGTCATGGATATGAATTTGAGTTATGGTAATTGGACATGGATAATGATGGTGTTGGCAATAATTGGATATGGTTTATATTTTGTTAATATGGTGGTTACGATGGGATTGTTTCACATAGATATAGTATAATGCTTTTCAAATGTTTTACTGTACTTTTCAGCACTTAGCCATTTATTACATTCGTCATTTGAATAAGCCACATGTCATACTTTCCACACTTGCTGAGTACATCATGTACTCACCCTTGCAATCCCCCCCAACAGCTACTGGAGACAATTGGGAGTACCCTGAGGATCACGTGGAGTACTAGGTTGCGTACCACCGTCAATTGCCTGTGGATTGGAGTCGTGCTATTTAGTTTATTTTCCGCTGCAATTATTTAGAGTTTTATCATTCGTGAACTATTGGATTATTGTAATAAAGTACTTATTTAATAGTTAAGACGTGGTTAATTCTGTATATCGTTTGTGATGCAACCGTATATGTGTGATGAACTTCCTGGGCACACATATGCGTTACGCTTGGTTCATATTCGTAACCAGGTGTCACAAAAAGTCCCCACACACTTCACATTTCATAGGAAAAATGGACTAGTCCAATATACACTGGACTAGTTGTTGACGGCTCCTAAGATATACTAACAAATCATCCCCGACAATAGTGCCAGAAATGCTTGTTGGTATTACTTATGCACAATTAACTAAATATCTCCAACTGATGTGTCAGAAATGCTTGTTAATGGTTCTATTGGATCACAATGTGAATTCCACAAGCGCACGGAGGTATCATTGTAACATTTCCCCTTAAGAGTATTCCCAAGGGTGTCATTTATTTGATCCCAAAGGAAGGCAGGGAAGAGATATAACAATCATCAAGTGGAAAGGGTAGAAAGGTCTAGGTAAGAATCTAGTAAAGATGAATAAAATAATAGTGGAGGTAGTGTGACACACACAAAAGCTTTCAAGTCTAAGGGGGTAAGAGGATCTAGAGGTTAGTTAAGGTTGAGAGTTATGGAGGTACTCCTACTATGCTCTATTGTACATATACATAGTCTAAACTAATTATTCATAAGCTAGATCAATAGTGAATACTTATGCTATGTAGTTCAACACATCGGGCACGGGCTTACCCCTAGCAATACTAGGGCGACTCCTGCCAAGAGCTTGTGGCATAGCCGAACGTGGAGGATTACAAAGGACAGATAGGGTTGTCACCACCTACAGCCTACCTCGTCAATCCGTGGGTCTCTGAGACATCCAATGCTACTTAGCTATCCTAGCACCATGCTAACATATTAAGTGATTACCTTAGGAGCCTAGGCACAATTCATCCTAATGCAATGAATTGAATCATCATTGAACCAATGTTGATACACCGCATAATTATCCATACTAACCTAGTTATGTTATTGTCGGTACCCTGCAGACCGGGTACCCCTGCGCACAGGAGAAAACCGCTAAGGACTCCGCCTCTGCCTAAGAAGCCAAATCCGAGGCTGCCATGTAGAGGAGGGAAGGACCCGATCCTACCTCCCCGTAGGTGGAGGCTCCCAAGCTGCCACGTGGCCGGCAGGGCCAAGCCCATGCCTCCCCGCTGAGGAGGGCTCCAGAGCCGCCACATGGCCAATCGGGACCTCAGGGCCAAGTCCGCGCCCTCGCTGGGAAAGGCACCGGAGCTACCATGTGGTCTGCAGGGTTGAGCCCCCACCCCTCCGTAGGGGTGGGCTCCGAATGCGCCACGTGGCCTATTCCGTCAAGTGCTTTACTCCCCGCAGAGGCAGGCTCCGGCGTAACCACGTGGCGGATGCCCAACTCAGTGTGGTAGGAAGCCGCAGTAAAGGAATGCGTGCGCTGCTTAGACAGGCATTAAGTACACGCGCCTTCCCCAGGCAGGCTGAGCCGCGCTTGCGAAAGTCAAGGCTCCAGTGTCCTTCCTTGTCCAAGTAGCCGGTACAGACCCACGCCGCAAGACGGATGAATGGGCCGCGAGGACAAGACGGACGAGACGTGCACCACCATCATCACCAACTATGTGTAGCCCTGGCGCACGACACGGCGGGACGGCGCATTGACTCCCCTGACAAAGGGAAGTAGATAGCAATTAATCCTAGATCTTGTATAGGATTTGGCTCTCCCCAGGACCACCTGTTGGGTACTGGGACCCAGCTTATGACTACAGAGTCCTTGAACTATAAAAGGGCTCTGCATACGACCTTCACAAGGGACGGACAAAAAATTAGACCAAGACTCATACACGCTCGAGCAAGGCAATACAGAACACTCCCGTGGACGTAGGGTATTACGCTCCGGCGGCCCGAACCACGTAAATCCGCTGTGTCCATCATTCTGCTGTGTTCGACCTCCTGGGACTAGCCCTCGTGAATCCAAAGAACCTCCGTGGGCTGCACTCTAAGCAGGTCCGGGGGAAGTGTCTTTTACGACCTTCGACATTTGGCGCGCCAGGTAGGGGGCTTTTTCCCCGTCAAGATCTCCACCAGCAGCAATGGTGAACGACCAATCCAATGCTGGATCATCCAGGGCGCAGTCACGGCGACAGACAGTGGCAGAGGATCAGGCATCATCCCGCTCTAGAGCAGCCTACCGCTCTAGGGCAGGAAGGTCAGGACCTTCACGTCGCCCCGCAGTCACTTCGCTGGCTGCAGGCCGACACGCCACTCCACGGCGTACTCCTGCCGTGACAGCAGTCACAGCGTCACCGGCTGCAAGCCCGTAGAGCGCGCTCGCGGCAGCGCGCGCACTACTCCACAACCCTCTGGCTAGGGATGCCCCTCAGGGAGCAGCTCAGCAGTGGATCAACGACGTCGACCACCTCATCACCGGCCGCACTCAATGCGCCTCCGTCGAGGGAAACACATGCCCAGCCGGTGCATGTGTCATTGTCGCGAACGCCGACAGTTGACCGGTGGACGGCAGACTCACGCTCAACCAGGATCTCAACAACAGATCTGAGAACCGGGCTGCAGCGCCGCAGGGCTGGAGAGGACTGCCGAGTCACCATCGAGCGCCAGAGGGAACGTTGGCGCAACCTCGAGGCAGATTACAGCGCGCCGGGCCACGTGCCCCAGGCTCATGCTGCGCCTCCACCACACCAGACGTACGTCGTGCCTCCACTGCACCAGGCATACGTCGCACCTCCTGTACAGGCGTACGCAACACCACTCCAGCCCCAGGTGTGCGCAGGCCCGCCTGCTCACCCAGGGTATGCGCTGCCGCCGCCGGCACCAGTCAGCCCTAGCCAAGGGTGTGCGGCGCTAGCGCCTCACCTCGGTTTCGTGGTCTGGCCACGAAAGTTCCGGCCACACATGCCGAAGAAGTATGACGGGAGTGTCAACCCGAGCGAGTTCCTGCAGATCTACACCACTGCGATACTAGGTGCAGGAGGCGACGAGGCCATTATGGCTAACTACTTCCCTGTCGTCCTGACCGGCCCAGCTCGGTCATGGCTCATGAACTTGCCCTAGGGGTCCATAACCTCCTGGGATGAGTTGTGCCGACAGTTCGTGGCTAACTTCGGCAGTTCCTACAAGCGCCCTGACACCTAGCTTGACCTCCACGCCGTTAGGCAGCGCGCTGGAGAGTCGCTGCGATCATTCATCCAGCGGTTCTCCCAGGTACGGAACACCATCCCTCATGTTGCTAGCGCATCGGTTATCGTTGCGTTCAGACAAGGTGTGAGGGACAAGAAGATGCTCGAGAAGTTATCCACGCACGAGGTGCGTGATGTCTCCGAGCTGTTCTCCCTGGCGGACAGATGTGCTAGGGCAGCTGAGGGGCGCAACTGACTGGCACTCCCAACCATCCTCAGAAGCAAGGGAAACCACCCCGACTGAGGAAGGAGCCTCTGCGAGGAGCAGCGGCAAGAAGAATAAAGGCGGTGGCAAGAACAGGCCAAAGCCCGGAGCCCAAGCAGTGGCGGCTGCGGCGCCCGGCGGAGCCCGAGCGTCGCGCCGAGACAAGCGCCCTAGGCAGTCGCCTGATCCCGAGGAGCCTGACTTCAAGTGTCCGGTGCACCGTACAAATAGCCACAGTGCTAGCAAGTGCCGGGAAGTGAAGAGATTCGTGGAACAATTCCGCGAACAAAAACAGAGGCAGCAGCGCCAGGAGGGTGCACCCCCCCGCCAGAGGGAGGGCAAGCAGAAGGCTGATCCTGAGAAAGAGGATGACAGCAAGATGGGGTTCCAGGAACCCCAGCGGGTGGTCAAAGCCATCTTCGAGGGTGGCGACTCCGACTCCAGCAGTGATAAGGAGCACCGCAAGACCCTCCATGTCATCTACGGGGGAGCCACCAACCCCACGTCCCGAAGCGCGGTGAAAACCCTGCGTCGGGCGGTGGCCGCAGTGGCCCCCGCCCCAAGTCCGGCTCCCCACCACAAGTGGATGAGCACGGCGATCAGCTTCGACGCTTCGGACTGCCCGAAGAACATGGCAGGGGCAGGAGTGCTCCCGCTGCTGGTGTCCCCGACCATCGCCAACGTGAAGGTCTTTCACGTGTTGATAGATGGAGGGGCGGGCGTCAACCTCATCTCCACTACGGCTTTCCAGAAGTTGCAGCTGCCGATGTCCTTGCTCACACCCTCAAGCCTGTTCTCGGGTGTCAGACCTGGGAAAATCCTCCCGTATGGTAACATACACCTCCCGGTGACCTTCGGGACCCCGGAGAACTACCGTACGGAGAGTGTATTATTCGACGTGGAAGACGTCGACCTCCCCTTCAACGCAATCATCGGGAGGCCAGCCCTCTATAGGTTCATGGCTGTAGCCCACTATGGCTACCTCGTCCTAAAGATGCCAACGCCTTCCAGTGTCCTCAGGATCAGAGGGGACCGCTCAGCCGTAGTGTCAGCCTTGGAGCAGCTCCAAGAACTTGTAGCGGGGAGGGCTCCGGTCCCAGGAGGCTTGACGGAGAGTCGGCCAGAGCAAGGCCCGACGCAGCGAGCCTCCACTGCTGCACCTCATGTGCAACCTTCCAACGACGACGACGTCCCTGTGAAGGTCATCAAGATTGGCTCTGAGGCTGCCCAGACGACCCGAATCGCGGGGAACCTGGACAGCAAATAGGAATGCGCGCTCATCACCTTCCTCCGGGACAACGTCAATGTGTTTGCATGGCAACCATCACAGATGCCCGGGATCCCCAGGGAGGTGATTGAGCACCATCTGAAGATCTACCCCGACGCCCGGCCTGTACAGCAGAAGCCCAGGAAACAGTCCATTGAGCGGCAGAACTTCATCCGTGAAGAAATCAAGAATCTGCTCGATGCTGGTTTCATCCGGGAGGTTCACCACCCACGGTGGTTGGCCAACCCTGTTGTTGTTCCTAAGGCTGGCGGGAAGCTCCGGATGTGCATCGACTACACCAATCTTAATAAGGCATGTCCCAAGGATCCATTCCCTCTTCCTAGGATAGATCAAATAGTAGACTCAACATCAGGTTGTGACCTTCTGTGTTTCCTAGATGCGTATTCCGGTTTTCACCAAATACCTATGTCTAGGGAAGATGAGGAACACACTGCTTTCATAACAGTAGATGGCTTGTATTGTTATGTCTCTATGCCTTGTGGTCTCAAAAATGCTCTCCCCACCTTTGTACGTGCAATGCATAAGACATTCGGGGACCTCATTAGAGATCTGGTAGAGGTGTATGTCGATGACATCGTGGTAAAAATCAGGGACAGCACATCCCTATTAGACAACCTAGCCAGAGTCTTCAGCAAGCTGCGCACGACACGCACGATGCTGAACCCCGACAAGTGTGTCTTTGGGGTCTCTGCAGGGAAGCTCCTTGGTTTCTTGGTATCGCACCGAGGGATCGAAGCTAACCCAGAGAAGATCAAGGCGATAGAGCTGATGCGGCCGCCAACCCGCATCAAGGATGTACAGAAGCCTGCAGGATGTTTGGCAGCCCTCAATCGGTTCATCTCAAGACTGGCTGAGCGAGCTCTGCCCTTCTTCAAGATTCTGCGGAAGTCAGGCCCCTTTGAGTGGACTGAGGAAGCTGAAGCGTCCTTCCAGGAGCTCAAGGAACACCTGACGACGCTACCCATTATGGTGGCACCAGAACCCGACGAACCGCTCCTGTTGTACATCACCGCAACAACGGAAGTGGTCAGCATGGTCTTGGTTGCAGAGCGGCCGGAGCTACTACCGCAACAAGTACCAGAAGGAGCCCCAGAGGGGAGGCCGAGCCTCAAGGCCCGAACCCCGAAGAGCCCCCCCCCCCCACGCTGTGAGTTCCAGTGACCAAGTGCCTTACGGGTCCCAGCCCCCGGAGGCCCATCTAGACCCTGGGAGCCACATTCCCCAGGAGGCAGACGCATTGCAAGGAGCCCCGGACCCCCCAGGGAGGGTTCGGACCTGCCAATGGCCAGTCTACTACGTGAGTGAGGTCCTCCATGAAGCAAAGACAAGATACTTGGAGGTACACAAACTACTGTATGCAGTGCTCATAGCATCGAGGAAGCTCCGGCATTACTTCCAGGCTCACCGGGTTTCAGTGGTCACCTCCTTCCCACTCAAAACCATACTCCACCACCCCAATTTGACTGGCAACATTGCCAAGTGGGCGGCGGAGCTGGCTGAGTTCGAGTTGGAGTTCTTACCTCGACATGCAGTCAAAAGCCAAGCACTGGCGGACTTCTTGGCCGAATGGACCCCATCACCAAGCAACCCGGGGGGGCCGGACAACGGCGAAACGGTGCCGAAGGCTTCGGTTTTCACCGAGACCCCCTGGACGCTCTACTTCGACGGTTCCTCACGGAAGTAGGGGGCCAGCGCTGGGGTCCTTCTTCTCACCCCGACTGGGGAGCAGTTCAAGTACATGGTGCGCCTCAACTTCAAGGCGACAAACAACATGGTGGAGTATGAAGCCCTAATCTTTGGGCTGAAGACTGCCCTGACCCTCAATGTCCGACAGCTCCTGGCTAAAGGTGATTCTCAACTGATCATCAAGCAAGCCAGAGGAGAGTGCAGCTGCAACGACCCTCAATTAGCTGCATACCTGCTGCACGTCCGGAAGCTGGAAAAGGACTTTGAAGTCTTGGACTTGTGCCATGTACCACGAGCCGACAACTCAGTCGCAGATGACCTGTCAACGAAGGCCTCCACAGGGGCCCTAGTGCCCCAAGGAGTCTTTGCAAGGACGTTACTACGACCAACTGCCCGAGCAACCGAGTCGGGCGAAGGGGGCGAGCCCAGCACCTCGAAGCTGGCAGTCCCGGCGACCCTGCTACCATGGAGTCCGCCAAGGATCGTATGCGCCACCGAGGGCTCCGAGCTACCGGGTGCCCAAGATCCAGAAGCTCAAGCAAGTCCCGATGCATGGATCTCGGAGGTCCGGGACTACTTGAAGGATAATATCCTTCCCGAAGAACATGCCCTGGCAGAAAGGATTGTTCGCATGGCTAAAAGGAACACGCTGGTGGAAGGGGATCTCTACTGGCATGGCGCCAACGACATCCTACTGTGATGCATTACCCGGGAGGAGGGCCACGACCTGCTCGCAGAGATCCATGGAGGCGAGTGCGGGAACCGCGCGTCCTCCCACACGTTGGTCAGTAAAGCCTTTCGGCATGGCTTCTACTGGCCGACAGCACTCCAGGATGCCGCCGAAATGGTAAAGAGATGCAAGGCGTGCTAGTTCCATGCCAAGCAGATCCATACACCAGCTCAGGCGTTGCAGATGATCCCTCCCTCATGGCCATTTGCTGCATGGGGGTTGGACATCCTGGGACCCTTTCCCAGAGCCGTCGGAGGATTCCAGCATCTCTACGTCGCCGTAGATAAGTTCACCAAGTGGCCGGAGGCCGCCCCAGTTGTCACCATCAACAAGCAGTCAGCAGTAAAGTTCATTAAGTCGATCGTCTGCCGGTTCGGGGTCCCGAACAGAATCATCACTGATAACGGGACCCAGTTCACGAGTGCAGCGTTCCAAGAATACTGCAAGGACCTGGGGATCCAAGTCTGCTATGCATCTGTTGCTCATCCAGAGAGCAATGGGCAGGTCGAGAGAGCCAATGCAGAGATCCTCAGGGGCCTCAAGACTCGCACGTTGTCACACCTTGAGAAGCATGGTGCAAATTGGGTGGATGAGCTTCCGTGTGCGCTGTGGGCTAGCTGGACATCAACCAGTCGGGCCACTGGGGAAACGCCTTTCTTCTTGGTGTACGGGGCGGAGGCCGTCCTCCCCCCAAAAATTACCATGGGCTCTCCCCGTGCCCGGAGGTACGACGAAGCCGCGCAGGACCAGCTCCGACGTGAAGACCGGGACCTCGTCGACGAGGGACGAGTGCGAGCAGCTCTCCGAAATGCACGTACAGGCAGGCGCTCCGGCGCTACCATCAGAGGACCGTGCGGAGTAGGGAGCTAAAGGTAGACGACCTGGTGTTGCACCGCATACTCTCTCGAGAAGGGTCTAACAAACTCTCCCCCAGCTGGGAGGGTCCCTTCCGGGTAACAGAGGTTTGCCGCCCAGGATGCGTCTGCCTAGCTACGGAGGATGGACAGCGGTTGCCCAACCCATGGAACATCGAACACCTCCGTAAGTTCTACCCCTAGACCAGGGTCGGGGCAATGCTATTTCATTGTAAAGGTTACACATTATCTCAGGATAGCACTTAGTATAGGGGATGGGGCCCCGAGTGCACATTCCGCTTAGCCTGGTCCAGAACCCTAAGTAGGTGCACTCGGCTCCACCTAACACCCAGGCCGGGTTATTCCCCTTGTAAAGTCTGCTTCATCTTATTAGAAACTACAATGAAAGAATGTTGTCCTGCCTGGTATAGGGTTTGTCAATTCAAAAATTATCTTCAATTTTTATGATGTTGCTGTAAGCCCGCCATAGCTCATGATCTATCATGAGCGCTGTCATTTTTCCCCTGCTTTAACAATAGTGGGAGCCTTGCTGTCTGGACTGCAGGTGGGGTTGCTTGAGGTACCTGCGATGCGCCTGGGGCCTCGGTTGTTCCAATACTCGGGGGCCTGTGTCTCCAGATGGTTCCCCCCCGGAAAAGGCTTACGCCGAGCGGGAGGTCCAGGGCCACAGCCTGCTTAGCCTGGTCCCGTACCCTAAGCCTGTGCGTTCTGCCTCCCCAGCGCTACAGCCGAGTGCTGGGGGCCAGGTGGACCACCCTTGGGTATTCTGGACAACGAGCCCTGGGTGCAGAAGCACTGAATTACCCAAGCCCCACGAGTCAGCCCAGGATCGTAAGTCAAGCGACACTACAAAAAGAGTAGGGGTAAAGTGACCAGCGGACAGAACTACTTCTCTTTTTTGATCTATGTACAGGTCTTTGAGGAAGTTATTCCAGCAACCACCGTCCCGCTGTCGACCTCTCGCCGAAGATGGCAAGCACCGCGGAAGTGAAGCCCCGGCGGCACCCCCAGGGGGGCCGCTGTCGACATACCTGCATACTCAGCTACGACAATGCTACCTACGAATCCTAGGCTCCTCCTGCACCGGTATGCCCTAAACCCTAAGTGTATGACAGGAGTGCCCATAACAACTAGCGACGCCTGTCAGGGGGGGGGACGGCAGGTCTTGGAAGCTAAGGAACAACAAGCAGCCGGAAGACACTGCTGGAAACAAAAGCAAGCTGAGTATAAAAGGGCACCACAAACAGATTTTTTATCGCACAAATAAAGAGTTTGTCATCACAGCCAACCACAAGACAAAAGACAGAACGACAAAAACTTAAACAGACGCCCGGGGAGCCCTCAGCCGCTCCGCTGGAACCTTTAGGCGATGAGTGCCACCGCATCTGAAACTTCAGACTTGGCGGCCTCTTCCCTCTCAGCGATGGGCCCCTCGAGGACCGGCTGCAGGGAGACGTCGGGGTACCAGCTCCGGAAGCAGGACAGGATGTGCATCGCCACCTCCTTCACTAGCATCCGTCCCTCGGCCTCCAGCTGGTTGTCAAGGATGGCCCCCAGCGAGCGCATCCTCGAGCTGGTGGAGTCGAGCACCGGGAACACCTGACTCACCTCCTGCGCTGGCTCCCCCACGCACGTTGAGCTGAAGCCGAGCGGCACCAGAGCCGAGTCGGCACCACCAAGGAACTCCCAAACCTTCTGGGCCTCGGCGGAGCACGCCGCCCGGAGCTCCGCCACCTCCTGCTGGGCCGCCGCCAGTGCCCGGGGCCCTCTCGCGCTCGCCGACCCCCGCCTCACGGTGGTTCAAGTCACCCTCCTTGAGGGCGACGTTGAACTCGCGGTCCAGAAGGGCCTGGCGCTCAGCAGACTGGGCCTACTGCGCCTCAGCTACGGTGGCTTCCCGGCGGTCCAGCTCGGCCGCGCGGACTCTCGCCCCTTCCTGCTGGAGGATGAGCCCGCGGCAGGTCGTCTCCACCTCGGCCCGCTTCGCTGCCAGCTCCTGCTCCCGTTCGGCTAGAGCGGCCTCCCGGAGGGACATCAGGTGCTGAAGGTCCTCGCAGGCCTGGAGGCGCGAGCTGGCCTCAGTGTCTGCCTTCAGCTTCTGGGTGATGGCATCCAGCTGGGCGATGAGGTCGCGCTCCAGCTCGAGGATCTTCATCTCCTCCCGAACGACCGCCTCCCGCTGGGTCGCTCGGCTCTTTGCCAGCCGAGTCCGGGCCTCCAGGGCCCTCGCCCACTCCCGGAGCTGGTCGTCCTCGTCCTCGAGCCGTCCTTTCTCCTGGGCAAGGGTCGCCTGGGTCTGCCGGAAGCCGGAGTAGGCCACGGCCATAGCCTTGGATAGGGGGAGGGGCTCCACCGTAGCAGCAGGCCCCTGCCTCCCCACTTCCTCAATATCGTCCTCCATTTGGAGGACCACTAGGGAGGTGGGGACCAGGGCCCCCTCCCGGATGGCAGCACCCGGGGCGGTGGCGCCAACCGACGCAGCAGTGTCGGAGGGCGCGGCAGCGTCGGTCGGCACGGAGTGGCCGGTGGACGCGATGTCGTTGGTAGGCGCGGCGGCGGTCATCGGCGCGCGCGGTTGGGCTCCGGCAGCCGCTGCGGGGGTCTCATACACGGGGGCCCGAGGTACCCCAGCGGCAGCAGCCTGGGGCACCGGAGCTGGGCCCGAGGCAGCGGACGATCCTCGCGAGCCGACTGGAGCGGCAGACCCTCCAGCAGAAGTGTCCGCGGGTGGTGGAGTAGCTGTGGAAGCGCTGAAACCAAGCAAGCTCATACCATAAGAGAATTGACAGGGTAGGCGCACAGCAAAGAACACCCAAGGTAAAAGCTGAGCAGGCTTATCGGGGGACGCTGAAGTTCCACTGCTTCTCGAAAGGGTTGGGGGGGGGGGTTCGGACCCCCCGAACCCGTAGTGGGGGCCCCTGAGTGTGCTGGGGGCCCCTGTGGTGGTGGTGTCGGCGGCACCCCCGAGGTCTGGCGCCCCTCCGAACGGAGAGGGAACGCTGGGGTCCCGTCGGCGTTGAGGAGCCTCCCCCTCTTGCGTGTTGAAGACTCGGGCGGCAAGGTGGCGCCATCGGCGCCCCCTGGCGACGAGCGCGGCAGGGCTCCGGAGTCCTGACGAAGGGCAGAAGGGGCCGGCGGTGGCGACCGAGCGCGCTTCTTGGGGGATGGGTCCAGCACCGGAACTGGCACCTTCCCCTTCCCCTTGTTGCTGGGGGCAACGACGCCACCCCATGGATGGTGCTGGGGGCCGCTCGAGGAGTCGCCGCTTGAAGAACCAACGTCGCTTAAGGGAGCCTCGCCTCCCTCAGTGCCGTCAGCAATGCTAACCCCCCGGAATGGGTCCCCGATCTGGCGCCACGCCAGTCCGGACTCGTCAAGGGTCGGCATCGTCTTCAGCAGCTGCCTCCTCAACTCGGAGTCCGAGCACAAGGGGCGGCAGGCCGACGGAAGAGTAAGTGCCTCAGCGGAGATGTCGTTGGGGCAGACCCGTGCCAGCATGTCGAGCAGCTGCTGCTCGCCCAGGTTGGAGCCGGGGCCGGCCTCGAGCCGAGCGCAGTCCGACAGGCCGGTGAACATCGACGCTGGGCGGGCACGGTGCTGAAGCGGGGCAATGCGGCGGGACATGAAGTCCCTCAGCACCATGGCAGACGACATCCCGTGGTCCGCCAGCATCTGGATCCTCTCCAGCACCAGGTTGAACGCCTCCTCCAGCTCTAGGCGCTCCTCCCAGAATGATCGATCAGAGTAGGGGATCCCGGTGGGGAGGCACATCCAGTCGTGGGCCTCGACCTTGGCGATCATCCAATCTTCGCGCCACATCTCCCACCTTGCCGAGTTCAAGGAAGCAATGTACATCGTGGGGACCTTAGTCCGGCGCTGGAAGTAGTAGGCGTCGAGGTGCTCCTTCGAACTCCTGCCGGTGGCCCTCAGTACAAAAAAGCATCGAAAGAGCTTTACCGACGGCATCACCCCCACGAACATCTCGCAGAGGTGAGCGAAGACCGCCAGCATAGCGACCGAGTTCGGCGCGAGGTGGTGGAGTTGGAGGCCAAAGGTCTCCAGGAGCATGACCAAGAAGGCGGATGCTGGCGGGACGAAGCCGGCCAGCTGTACAACGAGAAGAGAACCATCTCCCCGGCGGAGAGGCTCAGCGGGAGCCTCCCAGGACGGAGCCACGACTCCCGCTCAGGAGTGTGCCAGCCAAGAAGTCGGCGCATAGGGGCCAGGTCGGCGGGCCTGGACAGCCTCGACTTAGGCAAGATGCCCGCCATGAGGGATGAGGTTGGAAGCTCTGGACGGGGAGACTGGGAACTGGAGCGCAAGAACTGGGCTTGAGGCGGAAACACGAGCGTAGGGATGCAGAGGCGGGAGAAAGAACCCTCAGGGGGAAAGTTCTCTTTTTATGCACCCCTGCAGGCCAACAGGCGCAAAAGTGTGGATCGCCGCAGACCCAGTAGAGGAGTAATGAACCCGAATGGGCAATGACATGAGGGCCCGGGTCGCTCGACAAGGAAGGCGAGCTAGGCAGCTAGCTATGCGGGAGGTAACGGAGCGGTTTCCGAAAGGGCAAAAGTAGCGGAAGTGCAGGAGCCACCTTGGGAACCACCGCAGTTAAAGCACGATTGAAGGCAGGAGTCACGTTGCGCGGCGCCTGTTCAGCGCCTTCGCTAACCGGAAGGAGACACGTCGCCTCAACGGCAGGGGCGTGTCGCATGGGGAACTGCCTTGAAGCGGAATCGGAAGAGTTGCGCAGGAAGAAAAGGGAGAAGACCCCACCTGCGGTATCGACGACTCTCCCGAGGTAGGCTCGGGGGCCACTGTCGGTACCCTGCAGACTGGGTACCCCCGCGCACAGGAGAAAACCGCTAAGGACTCTGCCTCTGCCTAAGAAGCCGAATCCGAGGCTGCCACGTAGAGGAGGGAAGGACCCGATCCTACCTCCCCATAGGTGGAGGCTCCCAAGCTGCCACGTGGCCGGCAGGGCCAAGCCCACGCCTCCCCACTGAGGAGGGCTCCGGAGCCGCCACGTGGCCAATCGGGACCTTAGGGCCAAGTCCACGCCCTCGCTGGGAAAGGCACCGGAGCTACCACGTGGCCTGCAGGGCTGAGCCCCCACCCATCCGTAGGGGTGGGCTCTGAATGCGCCACGTGGCCTGTTCCGTCAAGTGCTTTACCCCCCGTAGAGGCAGGCTTCGGCGTAACCACGTGGCGGACGCCCAACTCAGTGCGGTAGGAAACCACAGTAAAGGAATGCGTGTGCTGCTTAGACAGGCATTAAGTACACGCGCCTTCCTCAGGCAGGCTGAGCCGCGCTTACGAAAGTCGAGGCTCCAGTGTCCTGTCTTGTCCAAGTAGCCAGTACAGACCCACGCCGCAAGACGGACGAATGGGTCGCGAGGACAAGACGGACGGGACGTGCACCACCATCATCACCAACTATGTGTAGCCCTGGCGCACGACGCGGCGGGACGGCGCATTGACTCCCATGACAAAGGGAAGTAGATAGCAATTAATCCTAGATCTTGTATAGGATTTGGCTCTCCCCAGGACCACCTGTCGGGTAATGGGACCCAGCTTATGACTACAGAGTCCTTGAACTATAAAAGGGCTCTGCAGACGACCTTCACAAGGGACGGACAAAAAATTAGACCAAGACTCATACACGCTCGAGCAAGGCAATCCACAACACTCCCGTGGACGTAGGGTATTACGCTCCGGCGGCCCGAACCACGTAAATCCGCTGTGTCCATCATTCTGCTATGTTCGATCTCCTGGGACTAGCCCTCGTGAATCCAAAGAACCTCCGCGGGCTGCACTCTAAGCAGGTCTGGGGGAAGTGTCGTTTACTACCTTCGACAGTTATAATTAACTAGACTATAGTGGGGGTCTATAGTATCTATGATAATGAGGTATGTTCATGATGAAACAGTCATAGAAGCTATACCTTTCACATACATGGACTCCACCCTTCTTAAGTTATCATGGGGCTTATGCTTTCTCATATTCATGAGTAGTTGAAAGGTAGAATAGCAAATGGGGCAAACATAGCCTAGAAATCAAGTTCCACTTAAATCCCAGAGAATTCAATTTAGATATTAAGTACCTCAATTTGATTCTCTCAGTCACTCCTTTGTGGATAGTGGAAATATTTCCTCACCGAAGTATTGTGCCTCTACTATTCCTACTCATTGAATATGGCTTGTATGTGGAGCTTGGTAAGGAAAGTAAGTAGGCATATTTGCATCACATATATTGCTAAGTCAAAAGAGTAAGCCTTAGGAGAATTCAAATCAAAACTTTTTGATTCAAGACTAGTGCATGTGTGATGGAGTGGAAGTGGATGTGGATACTTGAGATAACTCCTTTTTGGTGTAATCTCTCTTTCTTTTGCAGGGATGAAACATGGCTACTTTTTTTCTATTTTTTTCTTTTTTTTTTCTCATGCTTATGATGAAAGCATGCCTCTCTTCCTTTTTTTAGCCATGTCTTCTACTCCCTTTCTTTGCAATGAATTTTGAAGAGAGTGCTAAACATGAATAACATGGAGTTTCTCTTTTTATTGTGGTATGGTGGATATGATGGACATTTTGCTTACTTCTAGTGTAGAAGTATAGCATGTGCAAGTGAAGTCCTGAATTCAAAAAGAGTTGAATGATTTCTCACATAGGTCTATACTAGTTTGACTAGGCTCAATGTGAAAGCAAATAGCATATGCATAAGGTTTTGTCTATGTATAAACATCATACGGCTTTGGTAGGTATTTCCAATAAATTGAGGGAAACTTAAATCTTTTTAGAATTTCTCCAGAAATCTAAGTTTTACTTTAAAACTAGGACTAGCAGCCCTATTACCAATTCTAATCTCGCAACAACCTAGAATTAGATCAAGCTTTTACTACCCACAACTTCCAAATTAAGGTAAAAGTAATTCAAACCAATGAAAGCAATATTCAGAGAGTAGCAAGTTATAAACTAGACACTTAGGAAAATAAAACAGAGCAACTATTCGTCATTTCACCTATGTGAATTCTAAATCATTCTTACCGCACATCTTTATTTGATGAAAGCAAATCTAACATATATATATATATATATATATATATATATATATATATATATATATATATATATATATATATTAAATGCAAGGTGGATGATGGAAGAATGGAAATAAATATGCAAGGAATGTGATACATGTTACCTCAAGTGGGGGTCCTCCCCCAAGCTTGTTCTTCAACTACATCCGTGATAAGGGTTGAACCCTTGATGACGGAAGTATGCTGCAAGATCGGCTTGTTGTTGTTGTAGAGCCGTGTTGAAGTTGGTGAATTGAGCATCCGTGTGTTGTTGCCAATCCTGGGTACCTTGAACATGCTCTTGGAGTGTGCTGTAGATGTCACCCGTTCTCACTTCAAGTTCTTCCATACGTCTAGTGAGGTCCGTCATTCCTTGGCTATAGTCATGATGACTTCTAGCCGAAGAGGAACGACGTCCTCTCATGGACATTGGGGGCAAGCTGCTAGAGCTTGAAGTGGATAAGGGTGGATCCCTTTGCCATTCTTGCCAAGATGATCCCCCAGTCTCATACGTCGGAGGTTGAGTCCATCCGGGCGCATAACCTGTTGGGTTCTCTTCCTCTTGGTATTCATGGACCGGAGAGATTATCGGTGGCATGCCTGTGGCTGCAGCCCTCGCACGATTCCTTGTTACCCTGCCAGAGACATTACTTCTTCTTGCTTCCTCAAGGGGAAGAAGGTTAATGGTTAGCCTTCGGCATTTGTACATATGAAAATCCGGGTTAGTTAACCGAATTTCATTGACAAAACCGGGATAGAAAAATATCAAGGACCCATCTTGATCATGCTTAAGGGTATGTCCGTGCACTAAATAGTCTTCATCAATTAATTCTCTTTCAGTTTCAATGTATTCAAATGAAGAGTATTTAAGTGCTCCTACCCTATCAGCAATATGAGTAATCAATGAAGTGCATTCAATTGGTCCTGATATTGAAATGTAATCTAAACATTGTGTCATCATGGCTTTGACTGGAGCAACTTTTATCTTTTTAGTCATGGCAAACAAAAATTTCAATTCATCATCTCGCACAACCCTAACATCTCCCCTGGGGAACATAGTCATAGCCACTCATCTATGCATGAAGCGTAGGTAGGGTTTTGGATGTGGCTATTCCTAGGATCCCGACAAGTGACCTCACTAGTTAGCTCATGCCAAAAACTTTGTTTGTTAAACTTAGGCAAATTGTCTAAATCTAGCAAACACCATTTATGGAAGCCTAGGATGCTACCTAATTCTTTCCATAGGATGTTGTATTCTTTTTTAAATAATCTAAAAGTAATACCATCAAATCCTATTCTTAGCGTGCAAAAGAATTGGATAGTGAGAAGGTGTGAACCTTTCTCCTCTATGTGAGCAAAGTCATCAAATCCAATTTCATGCCAAATGGAAAGAAATTCGGAGTCCATACCAATTTTGGAGATCAAATGTGGATCGTAAGCCTTGGTGTGGCGGAACTCACGATCTTGGAGAAGCCTGCGTGCTTGATCTTCAATTTCGCTTCGTATGTCGAGGTCGTTGTCATGAAGAAGTTGGTGCGGGTTGCTTCTCTCTTCCATTGGAGTGTCCTCACACACACTTCTCCTCCTTGGGCTTGTACCTATGGAAGAGAGGCGTGCACTAGAACCTTCACCATGGCTTGAGCTTGCAGCCTCCTTCCTCTTTCCAAACAACCTCTTTATGTCTTTTTGAGTTCAACAAGCAAGAACAAAACAAGGCGAGAAAAATCCGAAAAGAAGCAATGTTTGGAAAACAAAACTCTCAACGAATTTTCTCCTCTTGAAAGCTTGAGTGTAAAATGCAAATGCAAACAAAAGAAAATCTTTTTGGGGGTGGATTTGAGCAAGAGTGTTGTGATGAAGAGCAAGAAAAACAAGGTGAGATAGAGAGTTACTTGGGGAGGTGTAAGATGATGTGGTGTGGTAAGAGAGGTGCTCCCCACGGCCACAATTTATAGGGTGCACCCTCCAACAAACACTTGGGGTTCAAAATGTAGCTGTTGGAGGAAGGGGAGCCAATTTGGCTCCACTTCCTGTTCGGCCGACCAGGGGGGTTCGGCCGACCTGACAGGTGGCTCCCCCTGGTTCCCCTTTTGGCAAGTGGCTTCCCAACGGCTATAAAGTTAGCACGTTGGTGAAATGCCACATGTGCAGCTCAGAACAAATTGTTTTTCAAATAAAAACATTTTTTCAAATCCAATAAAATTTTATTTTGAAAAGAAAGAAAGAAAAATGAAAGTTGAGAATATAAGATTCTCCACTTGCTAGGAAAAATCAAATATGCAATGGGAAAAATCCAAATGGGGTGGAAAAAGAAAGAAAGAAAAATAAAGTGGGATAACTACCAATTTGACCTATTGGCGTAGGTCTCACCACCGTCCGATGAGATGGACATTCCCCTGTCTTCATTTCACATCCGGGTCCGGAGGGATGGGCTCGAACGGCTTGTCTTGCTTCTTCCGCCATTCCTTCTTTGGCGGCTTGGTGGAGTTGGGCCTTCGGGAAGGTCTAGATGATTCCGTCGCCTTTGGATATCAGCGTGGTCGAAACGACGGATTCTCCAAGTCCAAGTGGAATTGGGTTAGATAGAAAGATGATGTGTGCAAGAAATGACAAATTCTTCACATAGTTGAGTTATATTGACGGATGAAATTGGTATATAACATCCGTCAACACTAGTCCGATATCCTCTCTGGACAGGTTCGGACAAGTCCAGCCAATGCGTACTTGTCCGCACCAGACTAGTCCGAAAAAGTCCGGACTAGTCCGATGATGCCTCTGACTAAAGTCGGACAAGTCCTCCAAGTGCGGACTTGTCCTATATATCACTAAGGATACCACCATACCGGACTAGTCCAATATCACCACAAACAAGTCCGAAAACCTTTTTGACTAAAATCGGACAAGTCTGCTCTTAGCCAGACAAGTCCGATATTCTAGGACACTTAGGTTTCCTGCACGCCGCACACCGGACTAGTCCGGACTCCACCACGGACTAGTCCGAACCCTTGAAACCCTAATGTTAACTTTTGAAAACCCTAATATAAATAGATATGCATGGCCCAACTATCAACTCTCTCGACCCTCTGCACCGTCACACCCTCCAAGAGCCTAGAAAACACATCTCTCCACAAAATCCAACGCAAGAAAGATCAATCCCTTGAGGATTCACTTTGCATCAAAGGAGATACACGATTCCACATGATCATAGGAGTATTGTTTGATCTCTAACACACTCCTGTTGTTTCATTGTTGATCTTATGAGTGTGTTCTTGGTGGTGTTTGAATTGTAATCTTGGTGAGCCCTCAACTTGTGAGAAGGCCCCTTGAACTTGGTGATTTGCCCCTTCGTGATAGTGGAAGAAGAATTGGTCTTCATGGCGATTCGACGAGGTTAGGGTCACGGAAGACCCGGTCCTTGCGTGGGCTCCTCAACATGGACGTAGGTTGCCTCTGTGAGAACCGAACCACGAGATAAAAATCGTGTGTCAAACTTGTTCTTAAGTTTCTCATATCATATTCTAGGGTTTGATTGATTTTATCCATCTTACGTTAAAACATTCAAATCAAAGTTAATTTGTACTACACTTAACTTCATTGACTCAATACTTGCAAGTTATATACTATATTCCGCTGCATACTGCGCTTCTATTGAAATCACTGATCGAACTTGATCAATTCAGTCCGCACGCACCGGACTAGTCCGCACTCTACCGGACTAGTCTGATATCTCAGGGTTTGATCAGTTTGTCAAGTTGCAGGTTCCGACTAAAATTCAAAATGGCCTATTCACCCCCCCTCTAGGCCACATTCACAACTCACACAAGCCACAAAGCACAACACAATGTGCAAAGAGATCAAATCGAGAGCCCAAGCACGATGATCTTCCTTCACTCTCCTCACAAAACCCTAATCCCTTCAAGATTTGGTCTTAGAGGGCTAGTAGGATGAGTGGAAGGCTTTGGAAGTCTCTAGGTCACTTGTGGCGGCGCTAGGGTTCAAGAGTTATCAAATAGGGGCCGGTGGTCCCCTTTTTATGGGGGTCCCAGCAACTAACCGTTGCCACCAGGGCAAACCCGGACTAGTCCGACCCTGTGCCACAGACTAGTCCAGCCTTATGGGACCACCGGCAATTTCACATCATCGATCGACAAAATAGATGACGTGCGGACCAACGTTTGAATTTCAAACGATCGCTGACAATACAGACTAGTCCGGTACAAAACGAACTAGTCTGAAGTAGGATAGAAAGGTTTGGTCCGTCCCAAAACGGACACAACTGGGTATGGTCGGACTAGTCTGTCCCTCTAGGGTTTTCTCTCGGTTTATCTCACCAAGTATTAAACGGGCTAGTTCGTACTACAACAGAAAATTCCGAACTTTTCCAGAGAGCTTTGGTCCGTTCCAAAACGGACAAGTCCAGTTTTCGGGGACTTAGCTCCAACTCCACGAAGGGAAGAACAGACTAGTTCGTAGCCATACGAACAAGTCCGATCTCCTCCAGAGACCTTTAGTCCGTCCCAAAACGGACTTCTCTTCCTGGCCGGACTAGTCCGGTCTTGAGGCCCGGACTAGTCCAGCCTCCTAGGGTTTTTTTTCTCATTTTGGCTTCTCACTTAGGTTTTTCTCTCAAACACCACTTTGAGCCCTCTATAATGATCTCAATGCACATGATACATCCACCCTCACATATGATATGGCTCACATAAGCTCAATACCATGGAAACCCTAATTTCTACGCTTGAGTCTTTGACGCCCGTTTTGATCTTTTATTTTTGAGGGTTTTTGTCTCATTTCAACCATTACACCTATGCTTAAGATCAACTCAGCTCATTAGTCTCTTAATTGTTGTCATCAATCATCCAAAACCCACGGGGATGCCTAGATGCACTTTCAATCTCCCCATTTTTGGTGATTGATGACAACACATTAAGACTTCAACAAAAAAGGATAATAATTTGTTTTCATAACATGTATTTGTATGAGTGACTCCCCCTCAATGTATGCATCATGAGCAAGAGAAATTGAGAGAGTTCTCATACATATAGATGTTATGGTTGGATGTCTAAGTGATTGGCTCATAAATTTTAATAAGGTACCAAGCATGCAAGATGAAACATGTAACTCAAGCATAACATCACAATTTAGACAAGATACATGAATTAAGTATTACAATAATTGAAATGCAGCAAGATTTAAAACATAAGTCCATAGTGGATCAATCTCTCGCCCATAAAACTATTATCTAAGTACCCCCTTTTTCAAACTCTCCCCCTTTCTAAGTGCCCCCTTTCCAATATCTCCCCCTTTGGCATCAAGACACCAAAAACGAAAATAAAGAAAGAAGAGTCCTTAGATTTACTCTTCATCATCATCGGCGTCGTCGTTGTCGTCTCCGTCTCCTCCTTGGCGCCCGTTATCGCTCTTCGTGGCTTTCGGGTCACCAATATCATTATCTTTGGATGGAGCTGCCGTAGAGGTATCAACTTCACCGAATTGAGCAAGCTCCTTGGCGGTGAACTCCGGGAATGGAGTCAACTCCCCATCACTCTCCGCGTTGGGAGACATAGGGATCTCGAGCTTGTCGCACACCGCCTTGAGATACTTCTCTTGGCGACGCTCCATGCGACGTTGCCCAACTTCCATCTTCCGGCAAGAGGAGAATATGGCTTTGAAGCACTTGAGGAATCCACTGCCGCATTTTGATGAAGGAGGGGTGGTGGAGGAGGTGACGACACAAAGCGTGAAAAAGAAGTGGGAGGAACCACATTCTTCCTACGAGGGGCAACCAGCTCCAGAGGAGAAATTTGAGTATGAAGCCTTCTATGAATGATGTCCTTCTTGAAGTTGAGCCCGGACACCTTCTCAATCATGTACATGATGTACGGAGCATAGCCACATGATCGGTTTGGAGTATGCGAGATGTTGAAGATGTCATCAAAAATGTAGTCCACCACATTGAAATGGACATCTCCATCAATTAGCACCATCAAGTGCCTCAAGTTACCTTGAATAATCCCTGCATCTCCATCCTTGGGGGCAATAGTTTTCCGGAGCACTCGGTTGAGGACACTATAGAAGGGCTTGATGTTCCTTATATGCCCGACCTCAAAAGGTACATGACTTGGATACATGTACTCCAAAGTGTCTCGATCAACTGGCCTTAGATTGGAGATGATGATCTCATTGTCCAGTTGGTCCTCCAAGTCGAGTAACTGAGCAAACTCCCAGTAGGTGGTGGAGTATTGCTCTCCGTGAGTCATCCAAGTGATCCTCTTGTCTCCTTCGGTGTGGAAGTAGACAGTGGAGTAAAACTGGGCAATGACTTCCACATTCCAGTCATACTGAAAGCCCATGAGCTTCTTCAATCCATGGTGCTCTATGGACTCAATCAGAGCATTGAAGGCCAAGTGATCCTTTTGAGCCAGGTAATCCCAGTAAATCCACTAAGCATCAGTCACAAGAGTTTGCTTGGACATATAAACTGTCCTGTAGTAGTCACACTCGAAGTCAAACCAAAAGCAGGGATCCACTGTGCTCCTCTCCCTTTGGTTGACATTGACCTTCCTCAGCTTCTTAGCCTTCTCAGCCCCTTTGCCTTTGAAGATGTTGGCATCAAAGGCAGCTGCACGGCTGGGGTTCCGTGCAAGTGAAGACATCCTCAAATGACCAATGGGTTGAGAGGCACTCTTCTTTGCCTTGCTTACTGGCTTTTTGGCAACTAGAACCCTCTTATTGGGTGCAGCATCCATGGAGTCATTGACCTTGTCATTTGAGGTCCTTGCCTCCTGGGTTCTAGCCCTCTCCCCCATAGTCACAAGTCTCTTCTTCTTCGGGGTTGCCTTGGCTACAGCTGAGTTATGAGCTCCCTTTGAGTCTTCTTTGCTTTCCTTGCCTCCGATTGGGATTCAAGATATGCCATTACAAGTTCGTCCTCCTCGCTCTTTTGGCAGTATAATGCTTGCCTTCCCGCCTTGGCTTTGGAGTCAGAGAGGGGAACGTAGTCGGAATCTGACATGGTTGCTGATAAGAGATGCAGAGGAATGTGTATGACTCCAAGGAAGTAGAGATATGGTGGTAGAATTTACAAAAACAATTTATTTTAGGGTTTTTACTGTGTAACCCGGACTTGTCCGCCCAAGAGTCGGGCTAGTCCGTACCAAGCCGGACTTGTCGGCCCTGCGGCCGGACTAGTCCGGTTCACACAACAAGAACCCTAATCTAGAGAAATTTTGCAAAAACTACAGATCCTTCCACCAAAATTGAGGTGCATGATCACAATGATGTGGACAACAACTTTTGTGAAGAAGTTTCTATCAATAGACCTAAAAGAATTGAATTTTGAAGGTTTTGGGGTTAGGTCAAGAATACCACTTCAAATCTTCGATTCGACGAAATGTGGGTGAGGAATCAACCATCGATGCTTGGGATAGATTTCCCACGCACCCCAGGGCTTCACTCCACCGATTGGAATCGAGATTTGGTGGTTGGAATAAAAAATCGCCGATTTGGGGGCAGTTTTCGTTCATTTTGGAGAGAGAGTGTGTTGAATGAAGTGGAGAGGTCGAGGGCTTCCATGGGAGGTTAAGTCCCCAAGGGCTGGACTAGTCCGGTTGGGGACCCAGACTTGTCCAGCTATCGGACTGGGTCCGGACTATTTGAACCACCAGACTAGTCCGGTTTGGGGACGAACTAGTCCGGTCCTAAGGCTGAAAACTCCTATGTATTGAATTTTCTATAGAGATTTGATCCTTTTGGACTATATTTTCAAAAAATATCTTTGTAAACATGGTCAGTAAGCAATCAACAATTGAACTATGACCATAATTCACAAAGATTCAATAATTTCAAAATAATTTGTAGAAATTTGAGGAGGATGAGTTTTTTGCAAGCATGTGTGAATTCTGAATATTACAATCAGTTGTGCAAGACTCAAGCCACATTTCGAGAATCTAAGATATTGAGCTCACTCCTAAGTTCACAAAATCTTTTCTCATCTAGGGGTTTGGTAAAAATATCGACCAATTTTTTTTCGCTTCTCACATGGGAGATTGCAATCTCTCCTTTGATGGAGTGATCTCTCAAGTAGTGGTGGTGGATATCGATGTGTTTGGTCCTTGAATGCTCAACTATATTGTGGGCTATTTTGATGGCACTCTCATTGTCACATAGGAGGGGAATATGGTGCAAGTTTATGCAATAGTCCCTAAGAGTTTGTCGCATCCAAAGAAGTTGTGCACAACAACTTCCGGTGGCGACATACTCCGCTTCGGCTATGGAAAGAGCAATGGAGTTTTGTTTCTTTAAGGACCAAGACACTAGAGATCTACCAAGGAATTGGCAAGTTCCGGAGGTGCTCTTCCTATCAACTTTGCACCCCGCATAGTCCGCATCGGAATATCAAATGAGCTTAACTTAGAGCCTTTGGGGTACCAAAGTCCTAGGCTTGGTGTGTGTACAAAATATCTAAGAATTCTCTTAACGGCGGTCAAATGACACACCTTAGGAGCAGCTTGAAATCTAGCACACATACACACACTAAGCATGATATTGGGCCTAGATGCACATAAGTAAAGTAATGAGCCTGTCATGGAACGATATACCTTTTGGTCCACACTTGGACCATATTCATTAAGATCGAGATGCTCATTGGTTGTCATAGGAGTCTTGATGGGTTTGACCTTGTCCATGTCAAACTTCTTGAGTATATCTTGTGTGTACTTGGTTTGACTAATGAACGTGCCCTCCTTGAGTTGCTTTACTTGAAAACCTAGGAAGAACTTTAACTCCCCCATTATGGACATCTCAAATATTTCCGTCATTATCTTGGAAAACTCATCACAAAAATCTTTGTTTGTAGAACCAAATATAATGTCATCGACACATATGTGGCAAATAAACAAATCATCATCAAAGTGCTTAGTGAATAGAGTGTAATCCGCCTTTCCAATTTGAAACCATTTTGAGTTAGAAAGTCTCTAAGGCACTCATACCAAGCTCTAGGAGCTTGTTTGAGGCCATAGAGAGCCTTACGCAATTCGTACACATGGCTTGGAAATTCTTCATCTTCAAAACTGGGGGGTTGCTCCACATACACCTCTTCCTTGATTGGACCATTGAGGAATGCACTCTTGACGTCCATTTGATATAGCTTAAAATCATGGTGAGTAGCAAAGGCAAGTAATATACGAATTGATTCTAGCCTAGCAACGGGAGCAAAGGTTTCTTCGAAATCCAAACCTTCGACTTGTGAATAGCCCTTGGCCACAAGTCATGCTTTGTTCCTTGTAACCACCCCGTGCTCATCTTGTTTGTTGTGGTACACCCACTTGGTGCCTACAACATTCACATTAGGCCTCTTCACGAGCTCCCATACTTGATTTCTTTCAAAGTTGTTTAGCTCTTCTTGCATGGCCATTACCCAATATGGATCTTGTAGTGCTTCTTCAACCTTGTGAGGATCCAAAGAAGACACAAAAGAGTAATGTTCACAAAAGTTTGCAACACGAGATTGAGTAGTTACCCCCTTGGAGATGTCTCCAAGTATATTGTCAACGGGATGGTCCCGTTGAACGCTTTGGTGCACTCTTGGGTGAGGCGCTTGAGGCCTTGAATCTTCATCTTTGTCTTCCTCATTTTTATTGTCTCCCCCTTTATTAATCCCTCCATTTTCATTTCTTGGGGCGCATCTTGGGGGACTTGATCTTGATCATTTTAGGAAAATCTTGCTTGATATGTAGGATGGTCACTTGAGTGTTGAGGTTGTTCTTGTGGTCGTATATCTCCAGGCACCATCCTTCCTATCACCACTTGTGGAGCTTCTTCTTGATCTAGCACATGACGATCAACTTACTCCACTTGGGAGCCATTAGTCTCATCAAACACTACGTCACGTGCCACTTCAACAATTCCGGAGGATTTGTTGAAGACACGATAGGGGTAAGTGTTTGAGTCATAACTAAGCAAGAAACCTTCATCGGACTTAGAAGAAAACTTCAAAGTCCTAGGCTTCTTATTGAGAATGTAGCATTTGCTCCCAAAAACGCGAAAGTAAGAAATATTGGGTTTGTTACAGGTTAGGAGCTCATAAGACGTCTTCTTGAGAATGTGGTGAATGTACAACCGATATATGGCATGGCAAGCGGTGTTAACTGCTTCCGCCCAAAACCGGTCTGACGTCTTGTACTCATCAAGCATGGTTCTTCATATCTCAATTAGAGTCCTATTCTTTCTCTCGGCCACCCCATTTTGTTGAGGGGAGTAGGGGCCGAGAACTCATGCTTGATACCTTCTTCATCCAAAAATTCTTCAACTTGAGTATTCTTGAATTCGGTGTCGTTGTCACTCCTTATGGTCTTGATACTTAAGGTGAACTCATTTTGAGCTCTGTTCAAGTATTTCTTGAGGACACCTTGAGTGTCACTCTTATCATGCAAAAAGAATACCCAAGTGAAACGTGAAAAATCATAAACAATAACAAGGCCGTATTTGTTACTGCCAATACTTATGTAGGCGATTGGACCGAAGATGTCCATGTGTAGAAGTTCCAATGGTCTTGTTGTCATCATAATGTTCTTGGATGGATGTGGAGCTCTAACTTGCTTTCCGTCTTGGCATGCGCTACATGGCCTATCCTTTTCAAACACAATACTCTTTAAACCACGGATATGCTCGCCCTTAAGGAGTTTTTGCAAGTTTCTCATCCCGAAATGGGATAGACTTCTATGCCAAAGCCATCCCATGTTAGTTTTTGCAATTAAGCATGTATCAAGTTAGGATTCATCCATGAAGAAATCCACAAGATAGAGCTTTCCCTTGAGTACACCCTTAAAAGCAATTGAGTCATTGCTTCTCCTTGTGAAGGTCACACCCTCATTAGTGAATAAACAATTATAACCTTTCTCACATAGTTGTGATATGGACAAGAGGTTATAGTCAAGAGAATCAACATGCAAAACATTAGAAAGAGTATGGTTAGGGGATATAGCAATTTTGCCGGTGCCAAGAATTTTTCCTTGGCTATTTTCCCCAAAATTGATTCCTTCACTTGGATATTTATTTTGCTCATACTCCACAAACATCTTCCTCTCTCCAGTCATATGATTAGTGCATTTGCTATCAAGAACCCATTTGGTTCCACTGGAGGAGTATGCCTACAAGAAGATTTAAGCCTTGGCTTTAGGTACCCAAGCGGTGTTGGGTCCTTTTATGTTAGTCAATAGGCACTTGGGAACCCACACACAAGGTTTAGGACTCTTGCGGTGTGGCCCAACATACCTAGCATAGGCCTTTCCAAACTTATTCCTCGATAAAACATATGATGCATCAAAATCATGGAACAAGGGATGAGGTTCTTTCTTAGGCATTTTAGGAGATGTAGTGATGTTCTTTAACTTATTGTTGTATGAACCCCCCTTGACAAAAATAATCAAGTCTTTGCCATTCTTCGGAGTTTTGGCGTTTTGCCTCATCTCCCTAGAATAACCAAGACCATCCTTGACAAGGGGATGTCTTGTGTTAGCGTATGCACTACATGCATATGCCATATTCTCCTTGTCAAAGATGCCACCCTTTGGTGCTTGATTGGTTTGTGCCAACTTAAGCTCGTCTTTAAGTTTTATAATCAAGTTTGAGATTTGCAAGGTTGAGGCACTTCGGATTTGACATTTGTGGAAGGCGAGCTTGTAGAGGAAGAAGGGGCATTGACCTTGAGAGACTTCACTTGTGTTTCAAGGATCTTGTTAGCTTGTGTCAAACTAACAAGTTCATCCTTAAGCAAAATTGTAGTGTTCTCAAGGTTGGAGCAAGTTTCCTTGCTCAAAGTGAGTTCACGCTCAAGCGCCTTGCTTCTTTCTCTTTCAAGTTCCAAGAGCTCCCCAACCTCTTGACATCTCTCTTTTTGTTGGATGAGCATGTCCTCTTGACGGTTGATGAGCTCTTCCTTGTCAAATATCTCATCCGTCAACAACCTCAATCTTTTCAAGGTATTTTTACTCATGTCCTTAAGCATGTGTTCATTTTCACTACTACCATCAAAATCATCATGCGAGGAAATTGAAGAGGAGGATTAGATTTAACCTTCTTTCTTCCCTCCTTGGCCATGAGGCAAGTTGGCCTTGAAATATCCAAGTTGGGGAAGAGCTTGTTTTCCGTAGTTGTCTTCTTCATAGCAATGGTTGCTATCTTCTCTTCTTCATCATAAGAGGATTCCTCATTTTTATCCCACTCCTTTCCAAGGTGGGCATGTCCGGATTGCTTCTTCTTCTTGAAATACTTCTTCTCCTTGGACTTGCCCTCCTTCTTCTTCTTGTTTTGTTCATGTGGGCAATCCAAGATGAAGTGGCCATACTCTCCACGATTGTAGCAAGCCCTCTTTGACCTTGTTTTGGGCTTGTTTTTGCTCTTGCTTTCATGATGGTAGCTCCCCTCCTTCTTCTAAACATCCTGTTGAAGTTATTGATGACGAGTGCCTCTTCCTCATCGGTGTCGGGGCTCTCTTAACAACTCTCTTCCTTTTCTTGTGATCTTGAGGATGTTGCCTTGAATGCAACATCCCTTTTCTTGGAGGAGGAGAGCTTTTGTAGATCATTGGAGAACATAGCTTCTTGCTCCATCATCTCATGGTTGATAATTCTCCCAAGCACTTCTTCGGGAGTCATCTTGTGAAAACCCGAACTCTCACGAATTAGTGAGCAAAGGGTGACGCTTTGAGGCATGAATGCTCAAATCACCCTCTTTACCACCTCATGGTCGATCCACTGGGTGCTTCCATAAGACCGACTCTTGTTGATGAGAGTCTTGAGGTGGTCATACATGTCTAGGGGAGATTCACCATCCATGATAGTAAACCTCCCAAGTTCTCCTTCGATCATCTCGATCTTGGCCTCCCTAATGACACGGTTGCCTTCGTGTGTCATCTTGAGAGTGTCCCATATTTCCTTGGCAACCTCCAACCCTTCAATGCGGTTGAACTCTTCTCGAGTCAATGAGGAGGTAATCACTCCAACGGCTTGAGCATTGCGATGGAGGAGGACGGCTTGCTCCGGAGTGATGTCTTCCTCATTCTCGGGAAGATGTACACCTGTTATAACAATTTGCCACAAACTAGGGTTCAAGGAAATGAGATGCATCTTCATATTATGCTTCCACATAGAGTAATAATTTCCATCAAATTGAGGAGGTTTGCCAATGGGGATAGATAAATAGTGATTGCTCGCGGTTAGTTGCTCATAGTTGTAAGGATATCAGGAGTAGTCTTGTGAACTACTCCCACTGTTGACGTTGATCGAAGCAATTGGCTTGATCTCCTTCTTGGGCACATTGAGCTTCTCACGAAGCCGTGCCTTGAGCATACAAACTTCTTCGTTGTCATTTGGATCATCTTGAAGAACATCGACGTTCTTCGTCTTGGTGTCATCAACAATCACCGGAATCTCGTTATGACCCCTTCTGGCCATTTCTTCTCCGAGTTGTTAGACTCTTGGTGGAGAAGCCTGCTCTGATACCAATTAAAGGTCGCTTAGAGGGGGGTGAATAGGCAATAAGACCTGAAATGACTTAATGAAACGAGATAAACTCCTTAGGTCGGACTTGCCTGGGCAGGGCCGAACTAGTCCGCTCAGCATAGGGTGAAAACCTAAAAACTTGGTTTCTATAAGTTATTTGCAGAATTTAAGTTCACCGAAGATGTAAGCAATGTGTGGTAACCTAGTAAAACTTAGATTGTGAAGTTAAAGCACTTAGGTTACAAGATTTCAACGAAGATCAAAGTGAAGAGCAATATGAACAATAATAGCCCTAATAGCAATGATAGTGATTATGAAATGTAAAATGACAAGTGAGACAAGATTTATCTCATGGTTCAGCTCCACGAAGAAGCCTAAATCCACATTGAGAAGTCCACACAAGTATCGGGTCTCACTTGACCCTTCTCTCACCAAGCCACCACGATGGCCGACTTGGTTTCCACTATATCAATGGGTAATCACCAAGTTTGATTGGGGCTCTCACAAGTTGAGGCTCCCACAAATCAATACAATGAGGAGCACACAAAGCTCAACTCACACAAGCCACAAAACACAACACAATGTGCAAAGAGATCAAACTGAGAGCCCAAGCGCGATGATCTTCCTTCACTCTCCTCCCCAAACCCTAATCTCTTCAATATTTGGTCTTAGGGGGCTAGTAGGACGAGTGGAAGGCTTTGGAAGGCTCTAGGTCACTTGTGGCGACGCTAGGGTTCAAGAGTTATCAAATAGGGGCCAGGGGCCCCTTTTTATAGGGGTCCCGACAACTAACCGTTGCCACCAGGGCAAACCCAGACTAGTCCGGCCCTGTGCCACAGACTAGTCCGGCCTTAAGGGACCATCGATAATTTCACATCATCGATCGACAAAACAGATGACGTGTGTGTCAATGTTTGAATTTCAAACGACCACTGACGATACGGATTAGTCTGGTACAAAACGGACTAGTCCGAAGTAGGACAAAAAGGTTTGGTTTGTCCCAAAACGGACAAAACTGGGTATGGTCGAACTACAACGTCCCTCTAGGTTTTCCACTCGGTTTATCTCACCAAGTCTTAGACGGACTAGTCCGTACCACAACGGACAAGTCCGAACATTTCCAGAGAGCTTTGGTCCGTTCCAAAATGGACAAGTCCGGTTTTTGGGGACTTAACTCTAACTCCACGAAGGGAAGAACGGACTAGTTCGTACCCATACGGACAAGTCCGATCTCCTCCAGATACCTTTAGTCCGTCCCATAATGGACTTCTCTGTCTGGCCAGACTAGTCCGGTCCTAAGGCCCGAACTAGTCTGATCTCTTAGGGTTTTTCCTCATTTTGGCTTCTCACTGTGACACCCGGTTCCGAAAAATGAAGCAAGTGAATGCATATGTGTGCCCAGGATGTTCAACACACATACATGAGTGCATTCACAAAAGAGTGTACAGAAAATTACCACAAAACAAGATTAATTAACCAAATTTTATTACACAAACCATATTATCCTCTAATACAAGCTCTAATGAATATTAATGACAAGTTCAACTATTGCAACAGAAATAAACTTAAATAAGCAAACTAAACGGCTAGGTAGCATAGGCGATAGGGTAGCGCAGCTCCAAAACACCACAGGCAAGCTGATGGTAGATATGGCCTAGAACTCTGCATTATCATCATTAAACTCCCAATCCTGACCTGCAACTGTTGGGGGGGGGGGTTGCAGGAGTGAGTACATGTCGTACTCAGCAAGTGTGGAAAGTATGACACGTGGCAGATTGAAATGACGACAATAATAATGGCTGAGTGCTGAAAAGTACATTAAAACATTTGAAAAGCAATATATTACATGTATGTGAAGTAAACCCATCATAATCATCAGTAATATCATAATACCAGTCTGAATTCATTACCATCATCAATAATTCCAGATTTCACCATTTGCCAATCACCATTTAATCCATAACCAGCCATAACCATTACCAAACCATAACCATCCCAAGCACCATCCCAATACCGAGTTCCTTCTAATCATGGAAGTTGTCCAGGTGCTCATAACCGGAAGCACGACTATCATGATAGTTTTATTAGACTCTACAGAGTGTGTACCACTTTACCCACGTGTTTGTGATTTCATCACCCGTCGGCGACTAAAGAACCTCCCTTATGCCAATTACACTTCCTTTGGTGCATGGCCAAGAGATCACAAAATAGCCTTTACAAAGGGATTACTAGCCTATTTAGACCCCACTGAGGTTTCACCGGTGGCGATGCCTCCAACTGAGCACATCTTCAACCAAGGGCCGCCTCTTGAGCCATTCGGATCCCAGGGTAGTCCCACCAATCATCAACAAACCCAATCCAACTACCCCTTCCTTGAGCATACTTAATGGTCCAAATAGCACTGGCAAAGCGCTAATTAATCATCTACGCCGCACCCATACTTGGCCTCGTGGTGGCACTGTAATCCTGGCTTATTCTCGCATGAACCGGTTCTTAGATCTAAAGCAAACCACCATAACATCCAACCCATCCACATACCAGGCTTGCTTAGATCAACCATTACCAATTCATATTTAACCAGTTCATGTCAACCACAATCTCATTAATGCATAATTAAATTGAGTGGTATAGTTGTTTTCCCATCCCAGTTGATTAAGCGAAGCAAAAGGTAAAAAGCCCTTCCCGACTCTCTACCATATATTCCAGGTGACAAGGGTGGTCAACAAAACTAGTAAACCTCCTACCATAGGATTTCCCATCAAATTGATACAAGCATGCAGTTTTCAAACAAAGCATTTATTTTAAAACAGGATCAATATGCTTCAAGGACACTTGCCTTGCTCTTGCGGTTGATTAGGGTCAAAGCCTTCAAACTCTTGGTGTTGTAGATCCTCCGCGGCACTCTCTAGCGCAAATCTGTCTAATCCACACAATAAACATACAAGACAAGAAACACAATCAAAGAGTGCACAAATATTACCCAATATGACATGACATGCATAATTAATACACATGCAGGGTAGAACTAGTTAATAGATTGCTTTTAATGATCACTAACTAGTTCTAATAGTTTTTAACAAGTTCATGCAGGTTTGTATGTGATTAGATCTAATTTTAGAATTAATTCAACACAATTTAGTCAGCAAAATCGGACTAGTCTGCAGAAGGCCGGACTAGTCCGCACTTCGCAGAACTAGCGAACTAGGGTTTTCTAGATTGACGTGAATTTGGAGATTAGGGGGTCAAATTCATGTAAGGAAAAGAGAATAGAAGGTATACCAGGTGTTTAGAACTCCAATGAATCAAGAAACTTGGAGGCAACACTTGGATCTTGATGATTTAGGGTTGAGGATGAACTTGGAGACGAATCGGTGATGAAGAACGAAACTTGATGGAGATCTTGATCCTCTTTCGTTTCCTCCTCTTCTTCTTCTTGTTTGGGATCTCCTTCCCTCTTCTCGATGGTGGCTCTCCACGAACTAGGGTTTGGGTGGGGTGAAAAAGTGGCAAATAGATGTCAAGCCAAGGGGTGGGGTTGTTTATATAGAGGTGGAGGCTAGGGTTAGATGGATTTCTAGTTTGAGAGAAGTAGAGGCCGGTTTAGTGTCCCACATGGGCTCTAAAAGAGTTAGGCACGACGTCCCTAGGCCCACTTAACGTGAAACCCAAGAAAAAAGTCGTAAAACAAAAGATCAACTCGGAGTCAAGAAATATCGGACAAGTCCGAAAAGGACCGGACTAGTCTGAAGTTGTCTAGAGAGAAATCGGACAAGTCCGACTTTGGTCAGAGAGGAAAACGGACAAGTCCGCTGGAACATCGGACTAGTCCAGAAAAGTCCAGGGACTTAGCAAATTTTCAAGGATTCTTGGAATATCGGACAAGTCCAAAAGTTTCCATAGGAAAAATCGAACTAGTCCGCAGCAAAAACGAACAAGTCCGTTTTTAGTTAGAGAGAAATCGGACTAGTCCTCACTAAAATCGGACTAGTCCGCACTTTTCAGCATTTTAAGTGCGGTTTTGTTCCAAATCAATTTTAAACCTATTCCTCTTTATGTGGGTTAATGTTAAACATGTATATGAATGTAAGTAGGGCATGATACATGAAAATGAGGGTGTTACACTCACTTAGGTTTTTCTCTCAACCACCACTTTGAGCCCTCTAGAATAATCTCAATGCACATGATACATCCACCCTCACACATGATACGGCTCACTTAACCTCAATACCACAGAAACCCTAATTTCTACGCTTGAGTCTTTGACGCTCGTTTCGATCTTTTCTTTTTGAGGGTTTTTGTCTCATTTCAACAATTAAACCTGTGCTTAAGATCAACTCAGCTCATTAGTCTCTTAATTGTCATCATCAATCATCCAAAACCCACAGGGATGCCTAGATGCACTTTCAATATTCATTAGAGCTTGTATTCGAGAATATCCGGAATTTGTAATAAAAAGTGCTTAATTAATCTTGTTCTGTGGAAATTTTCTGTATATCCTTTTGTGGATGCACTCGTGTATGTGTGTTGAACGTCCTGGGCACACATATGCGTTCACTTGGTTCGTTTTCAGAACTAGGTGTCACACTTCTCCTTGGCCACCCACTCCTTCTGGTCAGCCAGCCGGGACTGCGTCAGCTTTGTCTCGAAATGAAGTCTGTTGCGCCAATGCCTTAAGGTGTTGTGCTCTACTTGGAGAGTCTTGCTTTCATGGTCGAAGGCGAGCTGGACCTGGCAGAGACTTGAGCAAGCATTGTCGATAGACAACGCCAAGGGGATTGGCTCCAGACCCGCCTGAAGTGCTTCAGCGGGCTCCAATGGGTCTTCCAAAATCACTATTGGATCCCACGGCACGAGCATATTATCCAGCAGCTCCATGTTGACGGCTCCTAAGATATACTAACAAATCATCCCCGGCAATGGCACCAGAAATTCTTGTTGGTATTTTTTATGCACCATTAACTCAAAATTTCCAACTGATGTGTCAGAAATGCTTATTAACGGTTCTATTGGATCACAGAGTGAATTCTGCAAGCGCAAGGAGGTATCATTGTAGCATTTCCCCTTAAGAGTACTCCCAAGGGTGTCATTTATTTCATCCCAAAGGAAGGCAGGGAAGATATATAACAATCATCAAGTGGAAAGGGTAGAAAGGTCTAGGTAAGAATCTAGTAAGGATGGATAAAATAATAGTGGAGGTAGTGTGACACACACAAAAGCTTTCAAGTCTAAGGTTGATAAGAGGATCCTAGAGGTTAGTTAAGGTTGAGAGTTATGGAGGTACTCCTACTATGCTCTATTGTACATATACATAGTCTAAACTAATTGATCATAAGCTAGATCAATAGTGAATACTTATGCTATGTGGTTCAACACATCGGGTACGGGCTTACCCCTAGCAATACTAGGGCGACTCCCGCCAAGAGCCTGTGGCATAGACGAACGTGGAGAATTATAAAGGATAGATAGGGTTGTCACCACCTACTGCCTACCACTTCAATCCTTGGGTCTACGAGACATCCAATGCTACTTAGCTATCCTAGCACCATGCTAGCATATTAAGTAATTACCTTAAGAGCCTAGGCACAATCCATCCTAAGGCAATGAATTGAATCATCATTGAATCAATGTTGATACACAACATAATTATCCATACTAACCTAGTTATGTTTTAATTAACTAGACTATAGTAGGGGTCTATAGGTTCTATGATAATGAGATATGTTCATGATGAAACAGTCATAGAAGTTATACCTTCCACATACATGGACTCCACAATCAAACAAGAAATGCTTTGCCCAAGTATATGTATAAATAGAGACTAAAGATACTATCTTTATTATTCATAAAGTCACAAATACAAGAAAGAATACATGAGACATACCTTTCCCAATGTAGGATTGAGAAGAGAGAGACTCCTTACTCCTTTCCCAATTTGGAATTGGGACTAGAGACTCTCCTCTCTACAACCTAACTCCTCTAAGACTATGGATGATAGTGTATACAATAGAGATGAAGCTCAAGTGTTGTGTGTTGAAGTGAGGGGTAGGGGGTCCTATTTATACTAGTGTTGAGTTTGGTTCCCACCACCAAAAGCGCGTGAATCAGTCACCATTGACTCCAGGGAGCCGGGAGGAGCCAACACATGGAGGCTAACCGAGTTTGGTACAAAGACCAGGTCAGCCAACCCCCTGGTTTGGCCGACCTGGTCATTGCACCGTTTCTCGTGTGCTTTCTCCATGTGGCTTCCAGGTGGGTCCCATTCATGTATATGGGTGATACACTGTTGGATATCCTCTAATACTTCTGTTTGTGGGACATTTGATCCATGGGATGCCACGTGTCGTAGCCTGATTGGCTGGGATGATATTTTATAGGATTGGTCCCTCTACATTTCCACATTTCCTGCATAAAATGCTGCATACACATATTTCTCCAAGTCCAAGTGGAATTGCGTTAGATAGAAAGGTGATGTGTGCAAGAAATGATGAATCCTTCACATAATTGAGTTAAAGTGATGGATGAAATTGGTATATAACAGCCGTCAACAAACTTCCCCAAGCTTATCCTTTGCTCGTCCCGAGCAAAGTCGAGACTTTAGGTTGATGATCAGGAGTTGCTACAATGTCTTATTTTTAAAAGTATCTAATGCACAACAAGATACTCTACCTAGTATTGCAGAAATTTGCTATGATACTCTACCTTTCTTAAGTTATCATGGGGCTTATGCTTTTTCATATTCATGAGTAGTTGAAAGGTAGAATAGCAAATGGAGCAAACATAGCCTAGAAATCAAGTTCCACTTAAATCTTGGAGAATTCAATTTAGATATTAAGTACCTCAATTTGATTCTCTCAATCACTCCTTTGTGGATAGTGGAAATATTTCCTCACCAAAGCATTGTGCCTCTACTATTCCTACTCATTGAATATGGCTTGAATGTGGAGCTTGGTAAGGAAAGTAAGTAGGCTTATTTGCATCACATATATTGCTAAGTCAAAAGAGTAAGCCTTAGGAGAATTCAAATCAAAACTTTTTGATTCAAGACTAGTGCATGTGTGATGGAGTGGAAGTGGATGTGGATACTTGAGATAACTCCTTTTTGGTGTAATCTCTCTTTCTTTTGCAGGGATGAAACATGGCTACTTTTCTTTTCTTTTTTTTTGTTTTTTTCTCATGCTTATGATGTAAGCATGCTTCTCTTCCTTTTTTTAGCCATGTCTTCTACTCCCTTTCTTTGCAATGAATTTTGAAGAGAGTGCTAAACATGAATAACATGGAGTTTCTCTTTTTTATTGTGGTATGGTGGATATGATGGACGTTTTGCTTACTTCTAGTGTAGAATTATAGCATGTGCAAGTGAAGTCTTGAATTCAAAAAAGAGTTGAATGATTTCTCACATAGGTCTATACTAGTTTGACTAGGCTCAATGTGAAAGCAAATAGCATATGCATAAGGTTTTGTCCATGTATGAACATCATATGGCTTTGGGTAGGTATTTCCAATCAATTGAGGGAAACTTAAATCTTTTTAGAATTTCTCTAAAAATCTAAGTTTTACTTTCAAACTAGGACTAGCAGCCCCGTTACCAATTCTAGTCTTGCAACAACCTAGAATTAGATTAAGCTTTTGCTATCCACAACTTCCAAATTAAGGTAAAAGTATTTCAAACCAATGAAAGCAATATTCAGAGAGTAGCAAGTTGTAAACTAGAGACTTAGGAAAATAAAACAGAGCAAGTATTCATCATTTCATCTACGTGAATTCTAAATCATTCTTACCGCACATCTTTATTTGATGAAAGCAAATCATATATATATATATATATACATATATATATATATATATATATATATATATATATATATATATATATATATATATATATATAATGCAAGGTGGATGATGGATGGATGGAAAATAAATATGCAAGGAATGTGATACATGTTACCTCAAGTGGGGGTCCTCCCCCAAGCTTGTTCTTCAACTACCTCCGTCATAAGGGTTGAACCCTTGATGATGGAAGTACTCTGCAAGATTGGCTTGTTGTTGTTGTAGCGCCATGTTGAAGTTGGTGAATTGAGCATCCATGTGTTGTTGCCAATCATGGGTACTTTGAACATGCTCTTGGATTGTGCTGTAGATGTCACCCATTCTCACTTCAAGTTCTCCCATACGTCTAGTGAGGTCCGTCATTCCTTGGCTATAGTCATGATGACTTCTAGCCGAAAAGGAACGATGTTCTCTCATGGACGTTGGGGGCAAGCTGCTAGAGCTTGAAGTGGATAAGGGTGGATCCCTTTGCCATTCTTGCCAAGATGATCCCCCAGTCTCATACGTCGAGATTGAGTCCATCCTCTTGGTATTCATGTACCGTAGAGATTATCGGTGGCATGCCTGTGGCTACAGCCCTCGCACGATTCCTTGTTACCCTGCCAGAGACATTACTTCTTCTTGCTTCCTCAAGGGGGAGAAGATTAATGGTTAGCCTCCAGCATTTGTACAAACGAAAATCCGGGTTAGGTAACCGAATTTCATTGACAAAGACGGGATAGAAAAATATCAAGGAGCCATCTTGATCGGGCTTAAGGGTATGTCCTTGCACTAAATAGTCTTCATCAATTAATTCTCTTTCAGTTTCAATATATTCATATGAAGAGTATTTAAGTGCTCCTACCCTATCAGCAATATGAGTAATCAATGAAGTGCATTCAATTGGTCCTGATTTTGAAATGTAATCTAACCATTGTGTCATCATGGCTTTGACTGGAGCAACTTTTATCTTTTTAGTCATGACAAACAAAATTTTCAATTTATCATCTCGCACAACCCTAACATCTCCCCTAGGGAACATAGTCATAGCCACCCATATATGCATGAAGCGTAAGGTAGGGTTTTGGATGTGGCTATTCCTAGGATCCCGACAAGTGACCTCACTAGTTAGCTCATGCCAAAAACTTTGTTTGTTAAACTTAGGCAAATTGTCTAAATCTAGCAAACACCATTTATGGAAGCCTAGGATGCTACCTAATTCTTTCCATAGGATGTTGTATTCTTTTTTAAATAATCTAAAAGTAATACCATCAAATCCTATTCTTAGCGTGCAAAAGAATTGGATAGTGAGAAGGTGTGAACCTTTCTCCTCTATGTGAGCAAAGTCATCAAATCCAATTTCATGCCAAATGGAAAGAAATTCGGAGTCCATACCAATTTTGGAGATCAAATGTGGATCGTAAGCCTTGGTGTGGCGGAACTCACGATCTTGGAGAAGCCTGTGTGCTTGATCTTCAATTTCGCTTCGTATGTCGAGGTCGTTGTCATGAAGAAGTTGGTGCGGGTTGCTTCTCTATTCCATGGGAGTGTCCTCACACACACTTCTCCTCCTTGGGCTTGTACCTATGGAAGAGAGGCGTGCACTAGAACCTTCACCATGGCTTGAGCTTGCAGCCTCCTTCCTCTTTCCAAACAACCTCTTTATGTCTTTTTGAGTTCAACAAGCAAGAACAAAACAAGGCGAGAAAAATCCGAAAAGAAGCGATGTTTGGAAAACAAAACTCTCAACGAATTTTCTCCTCTTGAAGGCTTGAGTGTAAAATGCAAATGCAAACAAAATAAAATCTCTTTTTGGGGGTGCATTTGAGCAAGAGTGTTGCAATGAAGAGCAAGAAAAACAAGGTGAGCTAGAGAGTGACATGGGGAGGTGTAAAATGATGTGGTGTGTGAAGAGAGGTGCTCCTCACGGCCAAAATTTATAGGGTGCACCCTCCAACAGTCACTTGGGGTTCAAAATGTAGCCGTTGGAGGAAGGGGAGCCAATTTGGCTCCACTCCCTGTTCGCCGACCAAGGGGTTCGGCTGACCTGACAGGTGGCCCCCCTGGTTCCCCTTTTGGCAAGTGGCTCCCCAACGGCTATAAAGTTAGCACGTTGGTGAAATGCCACATGTGCAGCTCAGAAAAATTGTTTTTCAAATAAAAACCTTTTTTTTCAAATCCAATAAAAGTTTTATTTTGAAAAAAAAAATAAAGAAAAATGATAGTTGAGAATATAAGATTCTCAACTTGCTAGGAAAAATCAAATATGCAATGGGAAAAATCCAAATGGGGTGGAAAAAGAAAGAAAGAAAAATAAAGTGGGATAACTACCAATTTAACCTATTGGCGTAGGTCTCACCACCGTTCGATGAGATGGACATTCCTCCGTCTTCATTTCACATTTGGGCCCGGAGGGATGGGCTCGTATGGCTTGTCTTTCTTCTTCTACAATTCCTTCTTTGGCAGCTTGGTGGACTTGGGCCCTCGGGAAGGTCCAGACGATTCCATCGCCTTTGGATATCGGCGTGGTCGAAACGACGGATTCTCCTTGTAGATTAATCTTCTCATGAATGCAATGAGTGAGTCCACCTTTGGAGGTGTGACTTCGACCTCTCTGATGTGTTTATCATTCGGCCCATACTTGATTCGAATCATGGAGCATTGTTCTTATTTTGGCCTAAAGTTAAACCTTTCCTCCTTGCCATTGATATGGAAGTGGATTTCTCCAGCTCCCACATCTATGCGAGCTTTTGCAGTGCTTAGGAACGGACGCCCAAGAATGAGTGGTGTATCTTTCTCAGTGTCCTCGTCTAGCACCACAAAATCCACGGGTATGAAGCAGTTTCGGATCTTCATCGGGACGTCTTCAGCAATACCCGCTGGATAACGGACTGAAGAGTCAGCCAGTTGTAGATGCATTGGTGTTGGAGTCAGCTCTGTGTAGTTCAGCTGGTCGAACACAACCTTGGGCATCACACTAACACTTGCTCCCAGATCACAAAGTGCCTTGTAAAAATGGTGAGCCCCAATTGAGCATGAAATGGTAGGACATCCGGGGTCCTTTTGCTTTTCAGGAAGCCTATTGAGGATGGCTGCACTGCAGTCTTCCGTAAGCTTGATGACCTTAGTGGTGGGCAATGGCCGTTTGTTGTTCAATATGTCCTTGAAATAGCGAGCATAAGTGGGTACTTGCATCACATCAATCAAGGGCACATTGATGTGGATCTTTTGGATGATCTCAACAAAAAGGTTGAATTGCTCATCCACTGTTGGCTTCCCCTGTCTGTGAGGGAATGGCAATAAGTTGGTGTCTTCAAAGTGTTTGGCCATTCTCTCACCAAGTAATTCACTTGGGACATCCTCCTTCTCAGGCTCAGTTGTCCTCTTTTCTTGTGTGGGATATGGTGGGTCACGAGTGGTGTTTCCTCCTCTCGTAACCACTGCACCGACGTTCTCCACTGGGGCTTCTGGCTGCTCGGAATTTTGTTGTTTTCTAATGGAGGGACAACTGCAGCAAGTTGTGCCAACTAAGTCTCCAACATCTTGTTGAAGCTTAGTTGATCTTGAATGCTGAGGATAGTCCTTCAATCTTTGCATTGATATTATCTAGGGTCTTGTCATTAGTTGACAGCTTCTTGGATAGGGCATCGTTGATCTTGAGCTGTGTAAGACCTATATGTGCTGAATACATTGGCTTGTAGTGAATACACTTGGCGTTGATGATAAAAGTTTTAAATATCACCAAAACACCTTTTTATCAAGGTCTGACTCTAGCTCCGAGCTACAGCAAGGTCCGACGGTAGGTCCAGCTTGGTTTGGGTAGCTCCGGCTATGTTCGAAGCTAGGTCCGACTTCTTGGTAAGGTCCGACTAGCTTTGGTTAGCTCCGGTGAGCTTTATCTTTAGCTCCGGCATGACTTTGATAGCTCCGGCATATATTTGATAGCTCCAGCATGCTTTTGCTAAGCTCCGACGTACTTTGTTTAGCTCTGGTTTTGGGTTGACTAGTTTTGACTTGTTTTTGGTAAGCTCCGGTGCTAGTATCTACTAGTTTTGGTAAGCTCCGGCAGGTGCTTCATTGTACTAGTTTCGGTAAGCTCCGGCGCTAGGTTTTTACTAGCTTTAGTTAGCTCCAGCTCAAGCTCCGGGTTGCTCTGGCAAGGTCCGGAACTTGACCGCAGTGCTTCTGCTTTTCATTTGCAATGTTTTGTACTTGCTTTACATTGTGGAAAGTTTGCTTAGTATTCTTTTACTATGTTTTTGGTGCGTTTTGGATGATATGGCTGATATAGTGTTACTGTGGTTTTGCAACATGCTTATGTGAGGTTCTCACGTAGGGTGTTGTGTTCGGAACTAACTTGAGTCAAGTCGAGGACTTGGGCTTGTATGGATTGGTTGTTTATTCATGTGCAGGTGTTGCTTGAGTTCAAGTCATGGCTGGTGACGGGATCCATTGGACTAGTCTCATGGAGGAGATGAGGTTCCAACAACCAAGTTCGAGAGGAACTGTGGTTGAGCTGATCAGGAGGTCGCGCAGGATGATTGAATCAAGGGCAGTGCATATGAAGGTCAAAGGAAGGTTTTCGCACTTATGCATGAGGTGCATGACGTGGCAATATGCTTCTAGAGACGGATTATGGACGGAAGATCTGATCGGAAGGATCGGATCGTATCGGTTGAAGACTTAGGCTGCTAGCTGAGTCGGTTATGGCTCGGTATGGAAATATCGAGTTGGTTATGTTAGGATTTCGTGTGGGTCACGAATTTGAGTTGTTTGGGAATGTGGGATACGTTCCTAAGGTGTTTTGAAGTCTTAAGATTGCTTCTATCTGCGTATAGAAGAGTCCTAAGCAGTTATGGAAAGTTCCGATTGTGATCGGATTAGGATTGGAGTCCTAGTTGAGATTGGGATGGCCTAAGGGCTGGTTATATAAGCAAGGGAGCCCAGAGCTCGTGGTAGACGACTTTGGGGTTGTTCCTCTTGTGTTCTATTGAATAAAATTCGTAGTTTGAAGGAACTTTTGTGCCTTGTTCGTCCGACTTGTTCCAGACAAGTTTTACTCGTTGAGTTTCTGGACAGCACTACCTTTCGTCGGTGGTTTTATCATAACTCGAATTTTACAGATCCAATTGATGCGATTCTTTTTGGGTTGTCTTCACAACTTGATTATCTATCATCTGTCAAAATTTCACAGTCATTGGATTTGTGGTTTCTGATCTACACGAGTTTCTTTGCAGCATTCCAGAAACTGTTTTTCTCGGGTAGGTCAGATTGACCTTTGTTTGATCGTTAGATCATAACTTGAGTTTCTCTCGACGGATTTGAGTGATTCTTTTTTTGTTGTCTTAGTGACTTGATTCTCTCTGATATCTATCACTTTTGTCACGGTGAAACATGTTTAGATTAGTCTCAGACATGATTTCTTTAACAAGATCATTTTTCTGCCTAAGGGATTGGGGTTTAATTGTTTCCGCTGCGTAAGATTTTTAAATCTACCATTCACCCCCCCCTCTGGTAGCTTTTCACGTGATCTTCGATCCTACAATTGGTATCAGAGCCACGGTGCTCTAATCTTTGTGATTTGCACGTGTTTTTGACTAATCATCATGGAGAAATACTCTGCCAAACCTTGTGTGTTTGCTGGTATTGATTTTCAGGTTTGGAAGGCACGCATGGAGGCTTTCATCCAGGCGCAAGGCTTTGCAATATGGGAGAAGGTGTACAAGCCATATGAAGTGCCGTCAAATGATCAAGTTACAGCTACAAATATAAGAGATGTCGACAACAACAACAAGGCTCGAAACTTGATCATACAAGGATTAACACAAAGCGACTTCGACCGTGTTGCACACCTCCGATCAACATACGATGTGTGGAAAGCACTTTGTGACTACCACGAAGGATCCAACACGATCAAGGAGGTAAGGCAAGACATGTTCAAGAATGAATACATGCGCTTCGAGATGCAACCCGGTGAGTCAATTGATGACCTCTTTGCTTGTTTCAATAAAATTCTCAGCAACTTACGTAGTGTCAATGTTAATTTTTCTGATGCTAAGAATGCTAGGCAACTTCTTAGTGCGTTAGACATGTCAATTTGGGAGATGAAAGTAACATCTATTCGTGAATCAACTGTCATGAGTTCTTGTACATTAGATGTACTTTATTCTAAACTAAAAACTCATGAAATTGACATAATCTCACGTAAGAACCCCAATAAGTCTATTGCATTTGTTTCACAACGTGATATGCCTAGCTCCGGCCAATCTTCATCTTGTAGTATACTTGCTTTGTTGTCCTCTCTAACCCTTGAACAGATTGAGGAGTTTCCAGAGGAGGAGCTAGCACTTCTCTCTACGAGGTTCTCAAAAGCATTGCAAAATGTGAGAACTAGAAGGAGAGGAACCTCCGAACCTCAACGGTGCTTCGAATGTGGTAAGACAGGACATTTTCGTTCAGATTGCCCTAACCTTTCAGGTCCTACTTCCCGGGATGAAAAGAAAACAAGAACGAAGCACTCCTCTGCAAAAGATACGAAGAAAAAGAAGGGTACCATAGGACGCAAAATGATTAACAGCTTGATCATCGCACTTCAAGAACTTAGTTCAAGTGATGTAGACTTTGAAAGTGATGAAGATGATGACGATCTGGCCAACTTATGCTTCATGGCGGGCAAAACAAGATCAAGATCAAGTGATATGCACCGAATTTGGTTCGGCGAAGGGTGGCCCGATCTTCACGACAGGAGGTTCAAGAAAAAGATAACTTGCTGTAGAAACAGCGCGGATAACTAGCTTTATACCTGACCAAGGTTGGATGCGACCAAGCGACGGGGAGAGAGACACCGAAACCGCGAAGACTTCGACTCGATCTCCGAACGACCGCAGAACCACAACCGGAGCTAATCCACACAAGACGGGGCAGCCGTACTGGAACCCGCAGAGCACGAATTAGTGGATCTCAGAGAGATCTCCCCACAAATTCAAGAAGAACAAGGAAGAACAAGGGTTGAGTAAGACACTCAAGCAGCTCGGCTGCAAATTTCACTGGAATAATCTTAATTCATCAAAGAGTTGCCCTTGGCTTACAAAAGAGGGATATTTATACCAACAACTAGTCTAAGAATAGATGTGAACTGAAAAATCCACGTGGGAAGGTGGAAGGCCAACTGGCTTGATCATTCATGCAGTGGTCATCAATTTCCCGCATGTCTTCTGGCCTTCTGGGTGGTCTTCAGTGTTTTAATCATAACTCCACCTAGAGACATCCAAAAGACATGGGACCAGATGCGTTGGAAAGATAATTTGATAACCTTTCACACAATGTGTAGCATGCTTCACGAAATATTGTAGAGTGATACAGTTTCTCACGGAAACTTGGATATCAGGCTGACTGTTGATCTTCTGAACAGTCTGCACCAAAAGCACTCGGCTGCCAAGCTGGAACCTCTAAAGCACTCGGCACTTAGTGGCATTTGAAAGTTGACTTCAACACCTTTCCAACAAGTACTCATGGACCTTCACAGCTTCTATGAATCAAGAGATATGACTGTTTCTTCATGACAGTTCTACCAGGCCGAACTGGTTCGACGTAGTTCTCCTCTCTGGTTCAGTCTTGGCGTGTCCTTGTCATCCTCCTTGGTGAACCTGAGTAATAGAAACATGTACGATTTAGGAAGTATATAATTCTCATTAATAAATGGAATTTCACAAAGTAGCGCGTGCACCTCTTGTTGTAGCTGTTTAGCTCGGCTACGAGTAATTGGTCCATCGACAACATGAGCTGGTGCAGCTTGACTTGATGATTGTTCCATCTTGCTTGATGTAATCGGTATACTTGATGGTATGGTCGGTGTGGGCATATCATCCTCCCCCCCCTTGAAAAAGAGTCGTCCTCGACTCTTCCAATCCAAAGAATGGAGAGAGGTCGGACACATTGAAACTGGTACTTACACCATAAGTACTTGGCAGATCAATTTCATAAGCGTTGTCATTGATCTTGCGCAGAACTTTGAATGGTCCGTCAGCCCGAGGTTGCAACTTGTTCTTGCGCAGCTCTGGAAAACGATCCTTTCGAAGGTGCACCCAAACCAAGTCCCCTGGTTCGAACAACACCTTCCTGCGACCCTTGTTAGCGTGCTTCTCATACTTCTTGGTCATCTTTTCAATATTGGCCCGAGCCCTATCATGAATGTTCTTGACAAATTCAGCTCGCTTGCTTGCATCAAAGTTCACACGTTCCTGCATGGGTAGAGACAAAAGATCTATGGGAGCAGTGGGTGTGAATCCATATACAATTTCAAATGGACAAAATTTAGTGGTTGAGTGTACTGCCCTATTGTATGCAAACTCAACGTGTGGCAAGCTTTCTTCCCATAGTTTCAGATTCTTCTTAAGGACAGCTCGGAGCAACATTGATAGTGTTCGATTCACAACTTCAGTTTGGCCGTCCGTTTGCGGATGACATGTTGTGGAGAACAACAGTTTTGTCCCAAGTTTGCCCCACAATGTCTTCCAAAAGTAGCTCAAGAACTTGGTGTCACGATCCGACACAATGGTACGTGGCATTCCATGTAGTCGCACGATTTCCCTGAAAAATAATTCAGCAATACGGGAAGCATCGTCGCTCTTGTGGCAAGGAATAAAATGTGCCATTTTGCTGAAACGATCAACCACAACAAAAATTGAATCCCTTCCCCCTTTGGTTCGTGGTAACCCAAGAACAAAATCCATTGAAATATCCTCCCAAGGTGCATTAGGAATAGGAAGGGGAGTATATAAACCATGAGGGTTCAGACGAGACTTAGCTTTGTGACAGTTTTCGCAGCGAAGAACATGTCTCTCTACATCTCGTCGCATTTTTGGCCAAAAGAAATGGTCGGCCAGCACTTGCTCCGTCTTCTTGGCTCCAAAATGGCCCATAAGTCCACCTGCATGAGCTTCCTGCACGAGTAAAAGTCGAACAGAGCAATCTGGAATACAAAGTTTGTTAGTGCGAAATAAAAATCCATCATGCACATGATACTTTTCCCATCCTTTTCCAATACGGCACTTGGCATATGGTTCAGCAAAGTACGAATCAGTGGCATATAATTCCTTTATACTTTCCAATCCAAGAATTTTAGCATCAAGTTGTGTGAGCAAAGCATGACGTCGAGATAAAGCATCAGCTACAATATTGTCTTGACCTTTCTTATATTTGACAATATAAGGGAAGGACTCAATAAATTCACTCCACTTAGCATGTCGTTTATTCAGTTTTAGTTGTCCCTTAATATGTTTCAATGATTCATGGTCTGAATGTATTATAAATTCTTTAGAATAAAGGTAGTGTTGCCAAGTTTCCAAACTCCGAACGAGAGCATATAATTCTTTATCATAAACTGAATAATTCAAAGTCGGGCCACTTAGCTTTTCACTGAAGAATGCAATTGGTCTCTTTTCTTGCATCAGCACGCCTCCAATCCCAACTCCACTTGCATCACATTCAATTTCAAATGTCTTGTTGAAATCAGGAAGTGCAAGGATTGGGGATGTTGTGAGCTTCCTCTTTAATTCTTCAAAAGCATTTTGTTGTGCTTCTCCCCATTTGAATGGTATGTCTTTCTTGGACAGCTCATTGATTGGAGCAGCGATCGTGCTGAAATCTTTCACGAAGCGCCAGTAGAAACCAACAAGTCCAAGGAAGCTTCTCACTTGGCTCACGTTCTGTGGGGGCCTCCATTCGTGTATAGCCTTGACTTTCTCAACATCCACCTCCACGCCTTGTCCTGAAACAACAAAACCAAGGAAAACTACCTTGTCGGTGCAGAAGGTGCACTTCTCAAGGTTAGCGTACAATTTTTGTTTACGTAGGACAACAAGTACGCTCTGGATATGTGCAACATGTTCTTCAAGTGTCTTGCTGTAGATTAGGATGTCATCAAAATAAACCACAACAAATTTACCAATGAAAGTTCTAAGCACATGATTCATTAATCGCATAAATGTACTAGGTGCATTGGTTAAACCGAAGGGCATCACTAACCATTCATACAATCCAAATTTTGTTTTGAAGGCTGTTTTCCACTCATCTCCTTCTTTCATACGAATCTGATGATAGCCACTTCTTAAGTCAATTTTAGTGAAAAATTTAGCACCACTAAGTTCATCAAGCATGTCATCTAAGCGAGGAATGGGATGCCTATATCTTACTGTGATGTTGTTAATTGCACGACAATCCACACATAGTCTCCAAGACCCATCTTTCTTAGGCACTAAAAGAACAGGGACAGCACAAGGGGAAAGACTTTCCTGTACATACCCTTTTTTCATCAATTCCTCCACTTGTCGCTGAATTTCTTTTGTCTCCTCTGGGTTGGTGCGGTATGCAGCCCTGTTCGGAAGTGACGCACCAGGAACCAAGTCAATTTGATGCTCGATCCCTCTCTTAGGTGGCAGTCCTGGTGGTACTTCGTTCGGAAAGACATCTTCATATTCCTGCAAAACATTCAAAAGAGTACTCGGCAGGGTAGAGGGTAAGACATTAGTAGAAAGAAAAGTGTCCTTGTACATAAGTACAAAGAACATGGCATTGGGTTCACTCAATGCTTTGATATCCCCCTTCCTAGCCATCATTACTAAACCCTCTTTTCCCAGTTTCTGGGTTCCTTGCAGCTGTGGGGTTTGATTTGGCTGTGGACACTCTTCCTTACTATTTTTGTGGCTCACTCGCAAGTGGTGCTCGCTCTCGCGCTGTTTCTTCCTGATATCATCCTTCAAAATTTCTTCCGGTGTCAAAGGAAGCAAGGAAATTCGCTCTCCTTTGTACACAAAAGACAGCTTGTTGGTCCTTCCAAAAATCTGGACATCATGATCATATAGCCATGGTCGACCGAGCAGAAGCTGGCAGGCTTGCATAGGCACCACGTCGCACTCCACATGATCATTATATTTACCAACAGAGAATGGTACAGTCACAGTATGACTGACACGTAGCGCACCACAATCATTAAGCCACTGCATCTTGTATGGACTAGGATGACGCCGTGGTTTCAGTCCCAATCTGTCCACCAATTCTTGGCTAGCAATATTGTTGCAGCTACCATTATCAACGATGATGCGACACACCTTATCTTTGATTATTCCACGGGTATGGAACAAATTATGTCGCTGCCCGTTGTCTTCCTTTTCTGCTGTTACACTAAGCACTCGTAGAGAAATAAAGCAATTATGTTCTCCTTCTTCAGGCTGGATCTCATTCCCTTCCTCCTCAATTTCTTCATCACATATCTGTCCAGCATCCTCCGGATCACTCTCGGATTCCCATTCACCTTTCTCATTCAACAACATGGTCCTCTTGCTTGGGCATTGGGCAGCAATGTGCCCACGGCCGTGGCATTTATGGCATACAATTTCTCTGCTTCGAGAAGAAGATGTAGCTCCCGAGGCATTGCTGTGGGCTGCTGAACTTGCAGCGGGTCGCTGCTGAGTGGTTGGTGATGACGCGGTGGAGGCTGCCATCTTCGATGGAACAAATGATTGAGAAGACCTGGCTGCAGCCCCTTGAGATCGTCCACCACCATAGGAAGTACTTGACTGCTGTTTGCGCCATGGGGCAGAAATAGAATAACTTCCATAAGATTTTCCACGTGACTCTTGTTGAATCTTTTTCTCTGTTCGCATAGCTTGATCAACAAGATCCTGCAATGTACGATATGGAAACATCTCCACAAAACCAGAAATTTCTTCATTAAGACCTCCTAGAAATCTTGCCATTGTTGACTCTGCATCTTCTCTTATTCCCGCCCGCACCAACAGCAGCTCCATCTCCTTGAAATACTCATCAACTGATCTCTTCCCTTGCTTTAACATTTGCAACCGGTTCCTGAGATCACGCTGATAGCTAGATGGCATGAATCGCCTTCTCATCACTTGCTTCATCTCCTCCCATGTATTGATATATCCACGTCCCAAATCACGTTGATTCTCCTGCACTTGGTTCCACCAAGTGAGAGCGTATCCAGAGAATTCCACTGAAGCAAGATTCACACGACGCTAGCCGAAAGATTATGTACTCGGAATATTTGATCACACTGCTCAACCCATTCAAGAAATTCATCAGGATTCTCCTTTCCAGTAAACTTTGGAATACTCAATTTGACACGAGCGATGTTATCTGGGTTGTCATGAGGACGTCGACCACGATGGTATTCCCTTTCTTCAAAATCAGCAGGCCGGCGATGATGACGCCGAACAAACCTGCCACGTCGACCGAAAGGATTTTCATCATCATGAGATCCTTCTTCATGATCTTGATCTTCAAACTCATCGTCCTCAAAATGCACGCGGCGACCATCAGCATTGCGCCTATGTGCGCGACGCCCTCCATGGTAATTATTAAAATCAGCATGGCGACCACCACCAGATCCGTCAGGGCCATGTCCAAAGCGATTGAATTCATGGCTGAAACCAGAATTCTCATCGCCGGACTCCTCTCGATGACGGTCCTCTTGATCACGACATGCTCGACGTCCTCCAGCCGCGGGAAGACGCTCATCGAGGAGCCTGCCCATGGCCTCCATTAGTGAATCAGCCATGCAACGCATCTCATCCCGTGAGACAGGGGGTTCCCTATCACCATGGTGTCCACCATGAACACTTGAATCTGAGCCTGCCATGTTAGGAGCAGCAAGAAAAAAAATATATATGTGGACACACTCGATCTCACCTCTTAGTTACCCAAGTTCTTGCCTGATCTCAAGAACTGTGATGGTGCTGGTGTGACAGCTTCAACGGAGGTGGTAAAGAGGCCGTAAGGAGTACAAATCGAAAGTCCCGGTTTATGTTTTTAGTGGAGCTATAGGTGGCTGAACAAGGCAGGCTACGGTACTGCCAATCAAGTGAAAAAATGATGTGCTCAAAAGATAATTGTTTTTTGCTGCTATCAAGATTACCACCAACTTGGATTTGAAAACTGAAAATTTCAACACCCAACCGTAACACAAAATTCTTCACAATCTTTTCACTTGTGCTCTCTTTTTTTTTACTGTATTCTTTTTTTTTATAACACTAACAGGGGTGCTGATTACAAAAGATATAGGTAACCGGTGGTGACGAGCAACTGGAAGAAAACAAACACAAGATAACAGTACCGTCAAAGGGCTATAGGTATATTTTTTTTAGGCTTTGGACTATAGGACAAACAAATATATGTAAAAGATAAACACTGGAATGAATATGTGGATGGTGAAAACTGTAACGGATTGAAAAAGGGTGGGAGGGTGGGTGATAAAAAAAATGAACCTACCGTGACAACGATAGCTCTGATTACCACATGATATGCACCGAATTTGGTTCGGCGAAGGGTGGCCCGATCTTCACGACAGGAGGTTCAAGAAAAAGATAACTTGCTGTAGAAACAGCGCGGATAACTAGCTTTATACCTGACCAAGGTTGGATGCGACCAAGCGACGGGGAGAGAGACACCGAAACCGCGAAGACTTCGACTCGATCTCCGAACGACCGCAGAACCACAACCGGAGCTAATCCACACAAGACGGGGCAGCCGTACTGGAACCCGCAGAGCACGAATTAGTGGATCTCAGAGAGATCTCCCCAGAAGTTCAAGAAGAACAAGGAAGAACAAGGGTTGAGTAAGACACTCAAGCAGCTCGGCTGCAAATTTCACTGGAATAATCTTAATTCATCAAAGAGTTGCCCTTGGCTTACAAAAGAGGGATATTTATACCAACAACTAGTCTAAGAATAGATGTGAACTGAAAAATCCACGTGGGAAGGTGGAAGGCCAACTGGCTTGATCATTCATGCAGTGGTCATCAATTTCCCGCATGTCTTCTGGCCTTTTGGGTGGTCTTCAGTGTTTTAATCATAACTCCACCTAGAGACATCCAAAAGACATGGGACCAGATGCGTTGGAAAGATAATTTGATAAACTTTCACACAATGTGTAGCATGCTTCACGAAATATTGTAGAGTGATACAGTTTCTCACGGAAACTTGGATATCAGGCTGACTGTTGATCTTCTGAACAGTCTGCACCAAAAGCACTCGGCTGCCAAGCTGGAACCTCTAAAGAACTCGGCACTTAGTGGCATTTGAAAGTTGACTTCAACACCTTTCCAACAAGTACTCATGGACCTTCACAGCTTCTATGAATCAAGAGATATGACTGTTTCTTCATGACAGTTCTACCAGGCCGAACTGGTTCGACGTAGTTCTCCTCTCTGGTTCAGTCTTGGCGTGTCCTTGTCATCCTCCTTGGTGAACCTGAGTAATAGAAACATGTACGATTTAGGAAGTATATAATTCTCATTAATAAATGGAATTTCACAAAGTAGCGCGTGCACCTCTTGTTGTAGCTGTTTAGCTCGGCTACGAGTAATTGGTCCATCGACAACATGAGCTGGTGCAGCTTGACTTGATGATTGTTCCATCTTGCTTGATGTAATCGGTATACTTGATGGTATGGTCGGTGTGGGCATATCATCAAGTCAGGAGGATGCAGAACACAACAGTGAAGACGATGAGGTATGTTCTACCTGCAATGAAATGTGTGATGCTATTTCTCGTGCAACTATTATTGTCAAGAGAAAGGACAAAAAGCTTAGGGATAATGCTGCTAAAATTGAATCACTAGAATCTGAAATTAGTCGTTTAAAAATTTTGATTCCTAGTGATGATGCATGTCCCTCATGTGACTTAATCGATGAACATTTGTCCACATTAAGAAGTGCACACTCCTCCACTCTAGATAGACTTGATGAAGAAATTGAAAAGAACAAAGAGCTTGCTGCACTTAATGATAAAAACTTGAAAGATGCTAGTTGTTCTACAATTGATTTGCATTGTTCTACTTGTGATGATCTTGATAAGAAACTACAGGATGCTATGAATGAAATTTCTATATTGAACAATGCTTTACGTTCTCATGAAGTTAAATTATGTTCCAATTGCAAACTAAAAGGAAAAACTTCATGTGAAAATTGCCTTGATCTGTCCAATAAACTTGATAACATGCATAGGACATTAGATCAGTTTTGTAATGGGAATAAGAACCTAAACTTACTGTTGAATTCTTCCAATTCATGCAATGATAAAACTGGTTTAGGTTTTTATTCTCATGATCATGCTAAGGCACATCCACCTAAAATTGTAAAGTCATTAGGAAGTGGTTTGATTCAAACAGTTCCTAAACAAAAAGAAGTGGTTTTCAAATCTGCAGGAGTGTTGTCTCATTCGGTATCAAATAAAAATGTTGATTGCTCATCTAGACATGAACACAAAGTTAAATTTCATTGTACCTACTGTGGTAGAGATGGTCATGTCATAAATTTTTGTTATAGACTAGCTAAACAACAGAAAAAGGAAAGGATGATTGCTAGATCTTATAACTTTCATGCAATTAGAAAAACACAACCTGCTTTAATGAGTCAGAAATTTGAAAAGGTAGCTTCCGGAACTTTTGGCAAGAAATCTACAAAGGCAGCTCCGGTAGTTCTGATAGCTCCGAGAGCTCCCGGACCTTCTGTTGTTCCCTCCAAAGCTTTAGTTTTTGCCTCCGGACCTTCTGCTTTTACCTCCGGAGCTACTGGTTTTCACTCTAAACAAGTAACAAATTCTAAATCAATTGATAAGAACAAAAAACCTCAATCTTTGACTCATAAACCTGCTGTTTTATCTCAGCTTTCGTGTGTTTTTCCTACGGCACGTCGTGTGACTCAGTACTGGATACCTAAATGCCTTTTGTCTAACCCCAGTATTGAGTCATCGACGTATTGTGCTTGTATGTAGGTTACACGTTTGAGGAAGGAGAACATTTGGATTGTGGATTCAGGTTGCTCACGCCACATGACCGGTAACAAAGATTGGTTCTCCTCCCTCTCTTTTGTGTCACGTGTAGAGAATGTTACTTTTGCCGATAATTCTTCAACTCCTATAATTGCTAAGGGTTCGGTTAGAGTAAATGATCACTACACTTTGAAGGATGTGGCACTTGTCAAAAATTTGAAATACAACTTGCTTTCTGTTTCACAATTGCTAGATGAAAATCTAGAAATTATTTTCAATAAAAACTGCTGCAAAGTTGTAGGTTCAAATAGTGAGCTTATTTTTAACATGTCTCGGTTTGGAAGAGTTTTTAAAGCTGATTTTGATATGTCTTCCTCTAAGCATAGGTGTCTAGTTGCTAATGATTCAAAGGACTTTATTTCTTAGATTATCAATTGATCACCCAGGATCTTTAAAGGCAATTAGAAGTGATAACGGAACTGAATTTAAAAATCAATCTTTTGATCACTTTTGTGCTGAAAATAGAATAGATCATCAATTCTCTTCACCATATGTACCTCAACAAAATGGTGTTGTAGAAAGAAAGAACAGAACCTTAGTTGAGATGGCTAGGACTATGCTTGATGAATATCAAACTCCTAGGAAATTTTGGGCTGATGCGTTAGCAACCGCTTGTTATGTCTCAAATCGTGTTTTCTTGCGTGCTAAGCTAGGTAAAACACCATATGAGCTTCGGTTTGGACATAGGCCTAGTGTTACACACTTTCGGGTCTTTGGATGCAAATGCTTTGTTAAGAAACATGGTAATCTTGATAAGTTTGAACCTAGATCCATTGATGGCATGTTTCTTGGTTATCCATCTCATACTAGAGGCTACCGTGTGCTTTTACTTGACACTAACAAAATTGTGGAGACTTGTGAAGTGTATTTTGATGAAGCTAGCCCAGGTACTAGCTCCGATGTAGCAGGAACAGATCCGTATCCTCAGGGGGAGGGTATATTCGAAGATGAAGAAGAGCCGATGATACTGCCTGGCAGTTCCGAAGTTGACACGTGTCCAGCTCCGGACATTGAACAAGCTCCGACTATCACCTATGCTGGTCCTGATCGTCCACAAGTCACAAGCTCATCAATCTACGATGAACCCAATGAAGAAGAAGCTTGTGAGACATCTATTCCCCTACGTTTTTACAAAGATCATCCCCCACAACAGATGATTGGAAGCTTGCACGAACGAGTCACACGGTCCAGGTTTTGCGATCCAAACTCTCATGCTCATTCTGCTTTTGTTGCTTCTTTTGAACCCAAAGATATATCACACGCACTCACTAATGAATCTTGGATTATTGCCATGCAAGAAGAGTTAGAAAATTTTGAAAGAAATAATGTTTGGAAACTTGTACCTGCACCTCAAGGTCACACGTTAATTGGAACTAAATGGGTATATAAAAATAAACAAAGTGAGGATGGGGTTGTGGTTAGGAATAAGGCTAGGTTGGTTGCTCAAGGTTTCACTCAAGTTGAAGGTCTAGATTTTGATGAAACTTTTGCTCCTGTCGCTAGATTAGAAGTCATAAGAATTTTGTTAGCTTTTGCAGCATCTAAAGGTTTTAAGCTATATCAAATGGATGTTAAAAGTGCTTTTCTTAATGGCTACATATATGAGGAGGTTTATGTCAAACAACCACCGGGTTTTGAAAATCCAGATTTTCCTAATCATGTTTACAAACTGTCCAAAGCCTTATATGGTCTCAAACAAGCACCTAGAGCATGGTATGATAGGTTAAAAACATTCTTACTTGAAAAGGGGTTTACCATGGGCAAGGTTGATAAAACTCTTTTTGTGCTTAAGCATGGCAATGACTCATTATTCGTTCAAGTGTATGTGCATGATATTATCTTTGGTTGTGCTTCTCATGATCTTGTGTCCAAGATTTCAGCAATGATGAGTTCTGAATTTGAAATGAGTATGATGGGTGAACTCACTTACTTTTTGGGGCTGCAAATCAAGCAAACCAAGGAGGGTACCTTTGTGCATCAAACGAAGTATACCAAAGACCTCCTAAGGCGCTTCAACATGGACAAAAGCAAGCCTCTTCGGACACCAATGGGAACAGCAACAACACTTGAACTTGATGAAGATAGTGAACCCGTGGATCAAAAAGAATATAGAAGCATGATTGGATCACTTTTGTACCTCACGGCATCAAGACCGGACATACAATTCAGCGTATGTCTTTGTGCACGGTTTCAAGCTTCCCCACGTGTTTCACATCGTCAAGCCGTCAAAAGGATTCTCAGGTACTTACATGGAACTCAAGAATTTGGCATTTTTCTTCCTTCTTCCTCAACCGTTACTTTGAAAGCTTTTTCGGATGCTGATTTTGGGGGTTGTAGGATTGATAGGAAAAGTACTTCTGGTGCTTGTCATTTTCTTGGTAATTCTCTTGTTGCTTGGTCCTCTAGAAAACAAAATTCAGTTGCACAATCCACAACCGAATCTGAATATGTAGCTGCTGCTAGTGCTTGCTCACAAACTCTTTGGATTGTTCAAACACTTAAGGACTATGGGGTTGATCTAGATAGTGTTCCACTGTTTTGTGATAACACTAGTGCTATTTGCATTACCAAAAACCCCGTGCAACATTCTAGAACTAAGCACATTGATATTAGGTATCACTTTCTCTGAGATAATGTTGAAAAAGGAAACATTGTGCTTCACCATGTAGATACCAAACAACAATTGGCTGACATTTTTACAAAACCTTTGGATTTCACTCGTTTTTGTTACATTCGTAGTGAAATAGGGGTTATGCATCCTCATGGCTTAAATTGAGGGGGAGTTTTTTTTGAAACTTGGGAAGTCTATGTGTGAATCTGAAATTAAAATAATATGAGCATAGTATTTCTTACATATATGACTTTGTGATTCCTTTTACATGCTGAAAGTTCTTACTACATTACTCGTGTTATACATCTTGTAGTTTTTGCCATGTCTAGTAATTGGAATAATTACTTACACTAAATCTGGTCATGGTCGAACTTTCTTGCTGTTTTGAACTTGTTGCATGCCCACAAATGCTATTAATCATAAAGAATTAATCAAGTAATCAACTCACATGTTGATTTTTTATGAACAAATATAAATTGAGAAAAGATCAAGAGAATATGCATGCATCGCACTTCTTCTTTTGAGATGGCTTGTCATTGCACCTAGATATGAACTTGGAAGAAGTTGTGTATGACTAAAACCATGTCCTTAAGCTTCTGATTGTCAAATGACATAGGCTTGGCTTGGTTGGTTAGAATAAGGCAGATGCGCATATAATCTCTTGCAATATCATATAATTTGTGTTTTGAAAAATAATAAAATGCAGCAACTAGTGTCATGCTATCAGGTTTTGAGATAGTTAAGTTTGTGAGATCATGATTTGCTTAAATTGAAAATTACATTTGATCTCTAGCATGGCTTACACTACTTTATGTATTTCATTGATTTGATAATGTAAGGTACTTGATAGTATGACATGGATGTGCTTTGTTTATATGTATATGTTATAATATGCTCATAACAACTAAAGAGGGAGAGATAATTTGTTTATATGTTCATGACTTGCTGAATACATTGTCAAAGGGGGAGAGATAAGCATGAAAAGAAAGAGAATATGTGCATAAGGAGAGATAATAAAGGGGAAGGGATAATATGGGATATTTTTTGGATTTTCTTCTCATTTTAATTTTGATTTACAAAGGGGAAGAAATTGCTTTCAAAACTTTTATGTGAATAAGCCAATGTTCGGATTTTAAATGGTGTTGCCAATGCATTCATCAAGGGGGAGATTGTAAGACCTATATGTGTTGAATACATTGGCTCGTAGTGAATACACTTGGCTTTGATGATAAAAGTTTTAAATATCACCAAAACACCTTTTTATCAAGGTCCGACTCTAGCTCCGAGCTACAGCAAGGTCCGACAGTAGGTCCGGCTTGGTTTGGGTAGCTCCGGCTATGTTCGAAGCTAGGTCCAACTTCTTGGTAAGGTCCGACTAGCTTTGGTTAGCTCCGGTGAGCTTTATCTTTAGCTCCGGCATGACTTTGATAGCTCCGGCATATATTTGATAGCTCCGGCATGCTTTTGCTAAGCTCCGACGTACTTTGTTTAGCTCTGGTTTTGGGTTGACTAGTTTTGACTAGTTTTTGGTAAGCTCCGGTGCTAGGATCTACTAGTTTTGGTAAGCTCCGGCAGGTGCTTCATTGTACTAGTTTTGGTAAGCTCCGGCGCTAGGTTTTTACTAGCTTTAGTTAGCTCCGGCTCAAGCTCCGGGTTGCTCTGGCAAGGTCCGGAACTTGACCGCAATGCTTCTGCTTTTCATTTGCAATGCTTCGTACTTGCTTTACATTGTGGAAAGTTTGCTTAGTATTCTTTTACTAAGTTTTTGGTGCGTTTTGGATGATATGGCTGATATAGTGTTACTGTGGTTTTGCAACATGCTTATGTGAGGTTCTCACGTAGGGTGTTGTGTTCGGAACTAACTTGAGTCAAGTCGAGGACTTGGGCTCGTATGGATTGGTTGTTTATTCATGTGTAGGTGTTGCTTGAGTTCAAGTCATGGCTGGTGACGGAATCCATTGGACTAGTCTCAGGGAGGAGATGAGGTTCCAACAACCAAGTTCAGGAGGAACTGTGGTTGAGCTGATCAGGAGGTCGTGCAGGATGATTGAATCAAGGGCAGTGCATATGAAGGTCAAAGGAAGGTGTTCGCACGTATGCATGAGGTGCATGATGTGGCAATATGCTTCTAGAGACGGATTATGGAAGGAAGATCTGATCAGAAGGATCGGATCGTATCGGTTGAAGACTTAGGCTGCTAGCTGAGTCGGTTATGGCTCGGTATGGAAATATCGAGTTGGTTATGTTAGGATTTCGTGTGGGTCACGAATTTGAGTTGTTTAGGAATGTGGGATACATTCCTAAGGTGTTTGGAAGTCTTAAGATTGCTTCTATCTGCGTATAGAAGAGTCCTAAGCAGTTATGGAAAGTTTCGATTGTGATCGGATTAGGATTGGAGTCCTAGTTGAGATTGGGATGGCCTAAGGGCTGGTTATATAAGCAAGGGAGCCCAGAGCTCGTGGTAGACGACTTTGGGGCTGTTCCTCTTGTGTTCTATTGAATAAAATTTGTAGTTTGAAGGAACTTTTGTGCCTTGTTCGTCCGACTTGTTCCAGACAAGTTTTACTCGTCGAGTTTCTGGACATCACTACCTTTTGTCGGTGGTTTTATGATAAATCGAGTTTTACCGATCCAATTGATGCGATTCTTTTTGGGTTGTCTTCACACCTTGATTATCTATCATCTGTCAAAATTTCACAGTCATTGGATTTGTGGTTTCTGATCTACACGAGTTTCTTTGCAGCATTCCAGAAACTGTTTTTCTCGGGTAGGTCAGATTGACCTTTGTGTGATCGTTAGATCATAACTTGAGTTTCTCTCGACGGATTTGAGTGATTCTTCTTGTGTTGTCTTCGTGACTTGATTCTCTCTGATATCTATCACTTTTGTCATGGTGAAACACGTTTAGATTAGTCTCGGACACGATTTCTTTAACAAGATCATTTTTTTGCCTAAGGGATTGGGGTTTAATTGTTTCCGCTGCGTAAGATTTTTAAATCTACCATTCACCCCCCCCCCCCTCTAGTAGCTTTTCACGTGCTCTTTGATCCTACAAGCTGGCTAATGGCAAGTTCTCTCAAGTTGGGCTGATTTCAAGGGTTGCCATTGTTGTTGTACCCTCCTTGAAAGAATGGGCATTATTGACCCCACCCTTGACCTCCTGGATGACAGCCATTGTTGTTGTTGAAATTTCCATTGTTGGCGAGGTATAGGACATCCTCACGAGTTTCTGGTCAATCATTGCCCATATGACCCGTGTTGCCATAGACTTCACACGTGATGTGAGAGTCTAGGGCATAGGCATTGCCAGACACTTCACCACTGGCTTGTCCATTATTTTCTTCATTAGGAGGTCCAATTTTGCAGCAATCATGTCCACCTCCTTCAAGGTGTGCATGCCTCACTGTCGGGTATGGAGACACTCATTGTTCCATCCCATGTTGGACATCATCTTCTCAATAAGATCTTTAGCTTTTGGCACTGTCAATGAGAAGAAGGCTCCTCCAGCAACAGCATCCAAATGTCACGAGCTGATGGGATCAGCCCGTTATAGAAATTCTAAATAAGGAGCCACTCATCCATCCCATGGTGGGGATAGGATAGGATGTACTCCTGAAGCCTTTCCCATGCCTCGGGAATAGATTCCTTGAGCTCTTGCTGAAAGCTGGAAATCCTTCCACGTAGGGCATTGGTTTTGCCCAACGGGAAGAATTTGGCGAGGAATGTCGTAGAACACTTCTCCCAAGTGTCTATAGCACTTCGTTTCGCGTAGAACCACTATTTCGCTCTCTCAGGGAGAGAGAACGGGAACAGTCCCAGACGGACCGCATCCAGAGACACATCCTTGATCTTAAAAGTGTTGCAGATCTCGAGGAATTGTTGCAGGTGAGCACTTGCATCCTCGTTAGCCTTCTCATACAATGGGTTGTCTTGCACCATAGTGATAAGGCCAGTTTTGATCTCGAAGTTCACATCTCCCGTGTTAACAGTGGGCCCAATAGGCACATTGTTAGCAGAGGGAGCTGAGAACTCACGAAGGGTCTTCTGAGCCATTGGCGTTTGGATTGTTGGTGCAGAAATGTTGGTTTGCCTTGCCGCTCGAATCTTCTGAGGAGTAACGACACGAGGTTGGTCCCTCAGAAGAGATTCGAGAACTTCAACAATATTTTCCAGCAGGCGCAAACCAAACATACACTACCCTGTTTTCACATTTAAAATGCAAAAACAAAGAATGGTTATCCTACTAAAATCCTACCCTGGGTTCTATCCTATTCACTCGGTTATGTTATATATATGTGTGCCTTCCCCGGCAACGGCGTCAGAAATGCTTGTTGACGGCTCCTAAGATATACTAACAAATCATCTTCGACAACGGCTCCAGAAATGCTTGTTGGTATTTCTCATGCACCATTAACTAAACATTTCCAACTCATGTGTCAGAAATGCTAGTTAACGGTTCTATTGGATCACAGAGTGAATTCCGCAAGCGCACGGAGGTATCATTGTAGCATTTCCCCTTAAGAGTATTCCTAAGGGTGTCATTTATTTGATCCCAAAGAAAGGCAGGGAAGAGATATAACAATCATCAAGTGGAAAGGGTAGAAAGGTCTAGGTAAGAATCTAGTAAGGATGGATAAAATAATAGTGGAGGTAGTGTGACACACACAAAAGCTTTCAAGTCTAAGGGGGATAAGAGGATCCTAGAGGTTAGTTAAGGTTGAGAGTTATGGAGGTACTCCTACTATGCTCTATTGTACATATACATAGTCTAAACTAATTATTCATAAGCTAGATCAATAGTGAATACTTATGCTATGTGGTTCAACGCATCGGGCACGGGCTTACCCCTAGCAATACTAGGATGACCCCCGCCAAGAGCCTGTGGCATAGCGGAACGTGGAGGATTACAAAGTACAGATAGTGTTGTCACCACCTACTGCCTACCTCTTCAATCCGTGGGTCTACGAGACATCCAATGCTACTTAGCTATCCTAGCACCATGCTAGCATATTAAGTAGTTACCTTAAGAGCCTAGGCACAATCCATCCTAAGGCAATGAATTGAATCATCATTGAACCAATGTTGATACACAACATAATTATCCATACTAACCTAGTTATGTTATAATTAACTAGACTATAGTGGGGGTCTATAGGTTCTATGATAATGAGATATGTTCATGATGAAACAGTCATAGAAGTTATACCTTCCACATACATGGACTCCACAATCAAACAAGAAACGCTTTGCCCAAGTATATGGATAAATAGAGACTAAAGATACTATCTTTATTATGCATAAAGTCACAAATACAAGAAAGAATACATGAGTTATACCTTTCCCAATGTAGGATTGGGAAGAGAGAGACTCCTTACTCCTTTCCCAATTTGGACTTGGGACTAGAGACTCTCCTCTCTACAACCTAACTCCTCTAAGACTATGGATGATAGTGTATACAATAGAGATGAAGCTCAAGTGGTGTGTGTTGAAGTGAGGGGTAGGGGGTCCTATTTATACTAGTGTTGAGGTCGGTTCCCGCCACCAAAAGCGCGCGAATCAGTCACTATGGACTCCAGGGAGCCGGGAGGAGCCAACACGTGGAGGGTGAACGAGTTTGGTGCAAAGACCAGGTCGTCCGACTCCCTGGTTCGGCCGACCTAGTCATTGCACAGTTTCTCGTTTGCTTTCTCCAGGTGGTTGCCAGGTGGGTCCCATTGATGTATATGGGTGATACACCGTTGGATCTCCTCGGATACTTCTGTTTGTGGGCCATTTGATCCATGGGATGCCACGTGTCGTTGCCTGATTGGCTGGGATGATATTTTATAGGATTGGTCCCTCTACATTTCCTCATTTCCTGAATAAAATGTTGCATACACATATTTCTCCAAGTACAAGTGGAATTGGGTTAGATAGAAAGGTGATGTGTGCAAGAAATGATCAATCCTTCACATAATTGAGTTAAATTGAAGGATGAAATTGGTATATAACAGCCGTCAACACTCCACATCACCAGTTTCGACCTCCGGGAGCTCATCAATATCCACCGTGACAAAGGAAGGTTACGCCCCAGGTGCTTCTACCTCTAGGACTTATAAAGAGGGTCCCTCAACCGGATCTTCAATCATTGGCTCAACACATGAAGGACCCACAGCCAAATCTTCAGGTTGCACCGGCTCAGATATAGCCACCTCCGGAGCTGCCGCTTCCAGAGCTGACACTGAAGCATTGGCCGGAGCTGCACGCACTCCCGGTATTGGTGCTAGAGCTTCTACAGCAGGCTCTGGAACTACTGGAGCTTCAACGAACTCTTCCTCCACGTTGTCCGGCGCTACCATGGGATCTTTGATTGCCGGCTCTGGACTTGTCTCCACGACAGTCGGCGTGGGAGTTGTCGTGTCATCTGCCACCACCACTGGGGAAGAGGCAGGAGACGGGGTAGGAGCTTCAGCCGATGCAGCCTCCGGAGCCGCGGCAGGCATCAGAGCCGCAACGGGCACCTTGGCCACAGTGCTTGTTCTCGACATTCTGAAGACAGAAAGTAGCGAATTGAAGACAAAAGCATGGAACAAAATAAAGACAAAGGCTAAAGAATTGATCCTTACCTTGGAGTATTGCTGCTCCAATCGGCGCGGATCTTCTTCCTCGGGCGCTGGGAGCTAGAGCCCGACGTCGTCGGTGTGGCGGACACTTTGGGGCTTGAACCTGGAGTTGAGGCGGCTGCAGGCGCTGCCACCTCTGGGACCTCCATCGTTGGAGGTTGCACTCCGGACCCTGAGCCACCAGTGGCATCGGGGCAAGAGTTGACTTGCCGGAGCCAGCCCCCTCTGCGGGCACTGGAGCCGAAGAATCAGGGAGTTGGAGGCACGATCACCATGGACTTGAGCCAAGGTGGAGGGGTCACTTCAGTCGGAGCTTCCCTCACTCTACTCCCATCTCTCCTCGTCAGTTTCCACTTGCGACTCGAAACTTCGACGGGAGCCTTCTCCTTGCCTCGGCCGGAGGTAGACATCTTTGGAGGGGAAGCAACGTGACCTTTGCCTTTGCCACTGACTGGCGCAGGTCGGGACCTTTCATGGGAGCAAGGAGCCCAGGGGATAGCAATCCCGGCCGGACGAGCGCTCCGTCACTTGTCCACAAGGCCAAAATCATTAAGAGCCGACATCTTCTTCAGCAGCTCCCTCCTGACCTCTGGCACTGAATGTGGCCTAGAGGGAGGGGGTGAATAGGCCTTTTTTGAAATTTAGTCGGAACCTTCAACATTTAACAAACTGATCAAATCCCAAGATATCAGACTAGTCCGGTAGAGTGTGGACTAGTCCGGTGCGTGCGGGCTAGATTGATCAATTTCGATCAATGATTTCAATTCAAGCACAGTATGCAGTGGAATATAGTATGTATCTTGCAAGTATTGATTCAATGAAGTTAAGTGTAGTGCAAAGTAGCTTTGATATGAATATTTTAACATAAGATGGATAAAATCAATCAAACCCTAGAATACGATATGAGAAACTTTAAGAGCAAGTTTGACACACGATTTTATCCCGTGGTTCGGTTCCCACAGAGGCAACCTACATCCACATTGAGGAGCCTACAAAAGGACCGGGTCTTCACTGACCCTAACCTTGTTGAATCGCCATGAAGGCCAATTCTTCTTCCACTATCACAAAGGGGTAAATCACCAAGTTCAAGGGGCCTTCTCACAAGTTGAGGGCTCCCCAAGATTACAATTCAAAACACCACCAAGAACACACTCGTAAGATCAATAATGAAACCATAGGAGTGTGTTAGAGATCAAACCCAAGAGCTCAAAAGTGTAGAATCGTGTCTCTCCTTTGATCCAAAGTGAATCATCAAGGGATTGATCTTTCTTGCATTGGATTGCATGGAGAGATGTGTTTTCTAGGCTCTTGGAGGGTGTGACAGCGCAGGGGGTCAAGAGTTATGATAGTTGAGTCGTGCACATCTATTTATATTAGGGTTTTCAAAATTTACTGTTAGGATTTCGAGGGTCCGGACTAGTCCGTTTGTGGCGTGCAGGAAACCCTAAGTGTCCAGAAATATCGAACTTATCCGGCTAGGAGCACACTTGTCCGATTTGAGTCAGAAAGGTTATTGAACTTGTCGGTGGTGATATCGGACTTGTCCAGTGTGGTGATGCCCTTAGTGAATATAGGACAAGTCCACACTTGGAGGACTTGTCCGATTTTAGTCAGAGGCATTATCGGACTAGTCCGGACATTATCGGACTAGTCTCGTGCAGACAAGTCCGCATTGGCTGGACTTGTCCGAACCTGTCCAGAGAGGATATCGGACTAGTCTGGTGTATATCAGACTAGTCCGTTTTTCCTGTGAAATGTGAAGTGTGTGAGGATTTTTATGCTTGAGCTCTTGGGATGTGTTACACCAACACACTCCCTACACCAATACATCGATGTATTCTAATCATCTCTTGAGCTCTTTTCCGAATTGGTCCTCATTCTCCTTTATTTTTGGCACTTTCTTCATTCTTTCATTAAAACATGCGCTCATCTCAATAATATGGTTAGGATCTCATTTGTTTGTCATAAATCAACCAAAACCCACAAGGGATTCCTAGATGCACTTTCAATCTCCCCCTTTTTGGTGATTGATTACAACATATTGAGATTTCACAAAATATGATAAAAATGTAGAATTTTCATAAAGTGTGAGCATATGAGCTTGAAACTTATTTAGCAATAACAACATAAGACATATGTGCACTCTTTATGGTGGGATGCAAAACTAAATGAGTGAGAGCAGTAATCATGATGACAGTGAAATAATTGACATCAATATATTAATCAGCAAGCATATATGTCAATTATAAAGCAAAATCACAGATTTCATGAATATGAGCATAAATCATTCATAGCATTTCATCACAGGTTTAAACGTACCAAAAGAGCACAATATTAAGTCTTACAACCCAAAAGACATAAAAAGATGCATAAGAGTCATCTCTCAACCTACAGCTAAGATCTATTGATGACTCCCCCTCAATCTCTCCCCGTTTGGCATCAAGACACCAAAAAGAAGGAGAGGAGGGATCTAAGAACTTCAGTCTTCGCTGTCGGCCCTCTCATCATCTTCGTCTTCATTCTCGGGCTGAGGAGGAGGAGGAGCGAATCCACTCGATCCCCCAATGCCAAAATAAGCAAGCTCGGAGGGAGTTAAGGGCCCGAGCTCGGTGAAATCTGAGGTTGAGTCATCGGAAATGACTGGAGATCCAATGGGCTCGATCTCCAGCTTCTCGCAGATGTGCTTCACATTTTCTTTGTCGTACCGCATGTCCGCCTTTCTCGCCTTGTTCAGCTTGTGCGTGTTCACTTCGGCCTTCTTGCAGGAGGCAAAAATAGCTAACAAGTACTTTAGGATTCCACTAGGGGACCCCTTTTGGGGAGGTACTCTAGTGGTGGGATCAGCCCTTGCATCTCCTCTAGCTCTCCTCGGAGCTTCTTCACTTGATGCAGGAGAAGGTGCAGCTTGAACATTGGCTTGGTTTGGCTTCTAGGGCCTCAAGGGAGTGTGCTCCACATCCTTCACAAATTCAATCCCTATGTCTTTCTCAATCATAAACATCAAGTAAGGGTCATAGCCATAGGATCTGTTCAGAGTACAGGATATGTTGACCATATCATTCCAAATATAGTCAAAGATGTCAAACTTCCTGTTCTTGTTGATCACCTTCATCAAGGTCCTCAGGTAACCTTGGACACTTCCAGCATCCGCATCCTTTGGTGCTATTGTCTTCCTTAGCACCCTATTGAGCACCATGAAGAAAGGCTTCATGTTCTTGGTTGACGGAGGATTGAACTTTAGACTAATATCACAGAGGAAGTCCATTTTATCCTTGCTCAAGACACCGATGTTGTGGATGGTCAACTCATTATTTTTGGTGTCTTCAAGGTGAAGGAGTCTTGCAAACTCATCATAGGTGATAGTGTACTTGGATCCATGAGTCATCCAAGTCACCCTTTCCTCTTCATCACTGGCAAAGAAACAAGTGGCATAAAACTGAGCAATAACTTCATCATTCCAGTGATATCTGAAGGCAAACGGATCCTTCAGACCATGCATGGATGCAGCCTCAACCACTTGATGAAATGCTCCATAGATTTTCTTCTCAAAAAGATCTCAGTCGATCCATTGGCTACGGACCACTGGAGTTTTCATGGTCAGCCACACTGAGGTGTAGAAATCTGCATGAAAGTTGCTCCAGAATATGTTATCTGCAGCCTTCTTGGGTCTGCTGTAGCAATCGATGAATTTGAGCTTGGAAGCAGTGTCGCTTCCCTTGCCATTGAATCTCTCCTCGGAGGGATCCTGGGTCCCTTGCCTTGGAGCTTTCATCTTGAGGGGTCCAATTGGGCCCGTGGCAATCCCTTTGCCCTTGCCCTTAGCTTGACGAGCAATTGTCGAGCTAGGGACACCGCTAGCTGAAGCCTTGGAGGCAGGCTTCTTGGCGAGCACCTTTCGTCGAGCCTGAGGTGGAGAGGGTATCGGCTCGGATGGACGCTCTTGGTGCTTCTTGCCTTGGCCCGTCGAGGACCGAAGCAAGGCTTCTTGGTCCATCTCGGCCTCAAAGTCGGAGATTTCGTCATTGGTGCTTGACATTGTCCTAACAATGGGTTACACAAGGTGTGAATGAGAATTGATGGCAAGGAATTTGCATTGAGGAATGAGTAATTAGGGTTGAGTTCAGAAAAGAAAAACGGACTAGTCCGGTGTACAGGTACGGACTAGTCCGGGTGACCAGATTTGTCCGTACATGGATCAGACTAGTCTGGTGTTCATCACCCTAAACCCTAAGTAGACGGCCAATAGTGTTGCTCAATGCAAGAATAGCTCAATATCAATGTAATACATCAAGTAAGCATGTATTTGGTGAAAGGAACTAAACTATTTGGCCAACAATGAAGGAAATTATGATTTGTAGGGTTGGGGAGGAAAATTTACCGAAATTGCTCGATTCTTGAAGATGGAGGAGTTGAAGGTGTGGACAAGTCCGTGGTATTCAATCCCTAAGAAATGGAGGTCGTTTTCCACCAAAACATGAAGAGATTTGATGGAGGACGAAGGAAATCGCCTTTGGGAGCTCGAGCAAGGAGAGAGAAAGCTTGAGGCAAGTGTGAGGGTGAAGAAGATTAGGGTTTGGAGGCGGCTAGGGTTATGGAGTCAAAAAATCGGACTTGTCCAAAAATAATCGGACTAGTCCGAGCTTTTCCAGAGCCTATATCGGACTAGTTTGTGGTGTGCCGGACTAGTCTAGACTAACAGTCACTCTGCGGACTAGTCTGCAGGGGCGAACTAGTTCGGGTAACGACGGACTAGTATGTGGTCACCAGAAAAGAAGTGCTTAGTCCATTTGTATGTATTCGAAGGTACTTATTAAGAAAATAGGGAGGCAAAGAAAATCAAATAATCTTGATTAATATGATCAGTAAGATACAACAGTCAAGCAATGATCATAATTCATCAAGATCAAGTAGTTGAAATAGTTTTTGGAGAAAATTGAGAAGGATGATTTTCACAACTCCAACAATATATTTTGAACAGCCCATATAGGTATGCAGGTTTTCAATCCACATTACGAGCATCAAGGATATTGAGTTCATTTCGGAGCTCGCAAAACATTTTTCATCTAGTGGCTTGATAAATGAAAGTGCATCTAGGAATCCCTTATGGGTTTTGGATGATTTATGACAAGCAAATGAGATCCTAACCACTTTGTTGAGATGAGTACATATTTTAATGTGAAAATAAGGGAAGTCCCAAAAAGAAGGGAGAATGAGGAGCAATGTGGAGAAGAGCTCAAGGAACAAGTGTAGTAGATCATTTTGTGTGGAGTGTGTTAAGGAAACACACCCCAAGAGCTCAATCACAAATAAACACACACATTGCAGAAATTTATACAGGACCGGACTAGTTCGACTGACACCGGACTAGTCCGATATCTCTCTGCACAAGATCGGACAAGTCCGATATCACCACGGACTAGTCCGATATCTCTCTGACAAGCATCAGACTAGTCCTCCCCAGTGCGTACTAGTCCTCAAAACACTTCACAAGCTGCACAAAATCGGACAAGTTCGATCACACAACGGACTAGTCTGGTATCATTCTGATCTAAATCGGACAAGTCCGATATTGGCACGGACTAGTCTGAAAACCCTCTGACATAAATCGGACAAGTCCTCCAAGTGCGTACTTGTCACCTAATTCACTTAGGGTTTCACTAATCCGGACAAGTCCGATGACTATCGGACTAGTCCAAAGATTTCCAGAAGCGAAATCGGACAAGTCCGCTCCTAGCCGGACTAGTCCGGTATTTCGGGACACTTAGGGTTTGCTACACACAGCACACCAGACTAGTCTGGTGTCCACCACTGACTAGTCTGATCTTTATGAACCCTAACAGTCACTTTTAGAAACCCCATATAAATAGAGGTGCACGACCCAACTTCAATATCTCTCGACCCCCTGCGCCGTCACACCTCCCAAGAGCCTCAAAAACACATCTCTCCACGAAATAAAAAGCCAAAAATATCAATCCCTTGAGGATACACATTGGAACATTGGAGAGACACGATTCATCACTCTTGAGATCTTGGTTTGCTTCCCTAAGACACTCCTGTGATTTTCATTGTAATCTTTTGAGTGTGTTCTTGGTGGAGTTTTCATTATAATCTAGGGGAGCCCTCAACGTGTGAGAAGGCCCCTTGAATTTGGTTATTTACCCTTTGTGATAAGAGAAGAGGATTGGCCTTCGTGGCAATCCGACGAGGGTAGGGTTGGAGAAGACCCGGTCCTTTTGTGGACTCCTCAACGTGGATGTAGGTTGCCTCTGTGGGAGCCGAACCACAGGATAAATTGTTTGTGCTCTTGCTTTGTGTTCATCGTTCTTATACATCATATTAAACTAGGGTTTCAATCAATCTTGCTTACTTTATGTTGAAACATCAAATATAAGATTAACTTGTGGTATACCCTAGTTCATAATCTTGCAACACTTCAATTACAAGTATATTTCCGCTGCATACATCCTAGAATCAAATTAATCGATCAAACTTGATTAACCTAGTCGGTACACACCGGACTAGTCTGCACTTTACTGGACTAGTCCGATATCACGAGTTTTGACAAGTTCCAACAAAGTTCAAAAGGGCATATTCACCCCCCCCCCCCTCTAGGCCACATTCAGTAAATATATCAGCTAGTTGCTTTTCGGTGTTGACATGGGAAATGGCTATGTCTCCTTTCATTGAATGGTCTCTCAAAAAGTGATGTCGGATGTCTATGTGTTTTGTTCTAGAGTGTTCAACTGGATTATGAGCAATTTTGATGGCACCCTCATTATCACAAAGGAGTGTAATACGGCTCATATTGTAACCGTAATCCCTTAGAGTTTGTCGCATCCAAAAGAGTTGTGCACAACAACTCCCGACTGCAACATACTCCACTTCGGCCATGGATAAGGCAATGGAAATTTGTTTCTTGGAGGACCAAGAAACAAGGGATCTACCTAGGAATTGGCAGGTGTTGGAGGTACTTTTTCTATCTCCTTTGCATCCGGCATAATCTGCATCGGAGTATCTCATGAGATTGAACTTGGAACCTTTAGAGTACCAAAGGCCTAGGTTGGGTGTATGAATCAAATATCTCAAGATTCTTTAACGGCTGTCAAATGACACTCCTTAGGATTGGCTTGAAATCTCGCACACAAACATACACTCAACATAATATCAGACCTAGATGCACATAGGTACAGTAAGGATCCAATCATGGAGCGATATACCTTTTGATCCACGCTTGGTCCATCTTCATTGAGATCCAAGTGTCCATTAGTAGCCATGGGGGTCTTGATAGGCTTCGCCTTGTCCATCCCAAACTTCTTGAGTATGTCTTGAGTGTACTTGGTTTGTCTTATGAACGTCCCTTCCTTTTGTTGTCTCACTTGGAATCCCAATAAGTACTTCAGTTCTCCCATCATAGATATCTCAAACCTATCTGTCATAATCTTACTAAATCCTTCACAAAAATATTTGTTAGTTGAACCAAAGATAATGTCATCAACATAGATTTGACAGATAAAGAGATCATTGTCAAAGTGTTTTGTAAATAGTGTATAATCTGCTTTTCCAATCTTGAAACCATTTTCGATTAAGAAATCTCTAAGACACTCATACCAAGCTCTAGGAGCTTGTTTGAGGCCGTAGTGTGAGACCTATGTGTGCTGAATACATTGGTTTTGACAATAAAAGTTTTGAATGCTTCCATAACATATTTTTAGCAAGGTCTGACTCTAGCTCTGAGCTTCTGCAAGGTCCGACAATAGGTCCGACTTTCTTTGTCTAGATCCGACATGTTTCTGGGTAGCTCCGGTGAGCTTTGTCTTTAGCTCCGACATGTCTTTGATAGCTCCGACATATCTTTGTTAAGCTCCGACATGTATTTTTTAGCTCCGACTTTTGGGATGACTAGTTCCGACTAGTTTTGGTTAGCTCCAGCGCTAGGTCCGACTAGCTTTGGTAAGCTCCGGCGCTAGGTTGTACTATCTTTGGTAAGCTCCGGCTCAAGCTCCGGTTAGCTTTGGCAAGGTTCGGAGCTTGATCATAATGTTCCAAATTTTCATGTAAAATGTTTCGAACTTGCTTTACATTGTTAGAAAGTTTGCTTAGTATTCTTTTACTAAGTTTTTGGTGCGTTTTGGTTGATATGGCTGATATCGTTTTGCTATGCTTTGCAACATGCTTATGTGAGGTGCTCACGTAAGGTGTTGTGTTCGGAACTAACTTGAGTCAAGTCACGGACTTGGGCTCGTACGGATTGGTTATTTATTCATGTGCAGGTATTGCTTGAGTTCAAGACATGGCTGGTGACGGGATCCATTGAACTAGTCTTAGGGAGAAGATGAGGTTCAACAACCAAGTTCGGGAGGAATTGTGGTTGAGTTGATCGGGAGGTTGTGCAACATGTTTGAATCAAGAACAATGCATATGAAGGTATCATGGACGTCATTGGGAGATGTTTGCACGTGTGCAAGGAGTGCATGGATGTGGCTACATGGTTCCGAAGCGTGATGAAGAGATGTGGTCGTAAAGAATTGGTCAGAAAGGTCCAACCGACTAGGTTATGGACTCAGGTTGCGGCTGAGTCGGATTTGACTCAAATATGGAAAGATTTGAGTTGGTTATGATAGGATTTTGTGTGGGTAACGAATTTAAGTTGTTTTAGGGATGTGAGATACGTTCCTAAGGTTTTTGGAAGTCTTAAGATTGCTTCTATCTGCGTATAGAAGAGTCCTAAGCAGTTATGGAAAGTTTCGATTCGTGAACGCAGTAGGATTAGAGTCCTAGTTGAGATTGGGTTAGCCTATGGGCTGGTTATATAAGCAAGGGAGGCCAGAGCTCGTGGTGTACGACTTTGGGGCTGTTCCTCTTGTGCTCTATTGAATAAAATTCGTAGTTTTAAGGAACTTTTGTGCCTTGTTCGTCCGACTTGTTCCAGACAAGTTTTACTCATCGAGTTTCTGAATAGCACTACCTTTCGTCGGTGGTTTTATCATAACTCGAGTTTTACAGATCCAATTGACGTGATTCTTTTGGGGTTCTCTTCACAACTTTATTATCTATCATATGTAAAAATTTCATGGTCATTGGATTTGTGGTTTCTGATCTACACGAGTTTCTTTGCAGCATTCCAGAACTGTTTTTCTCGGGTAGGACAGATTGACCTTTGTTTGATCTTTTGATCATAACTCGAGTTTCTCTCAACGGATTTGAGTGATTCTTCTTGTGTTTTCTTCGTGACTTGATTCTCTCTGATATCTATCACTTTTGTCATGGTGAAACACATTTAGATTAGTTTCACACACGATTTCTTTAACATATCGTTTTTTGCCGAAGGGGTTGAGATTTAATTGTTTCCGCTGCATAAGGTTTTTAAATCTACCATTCACCCCCCCCCCCCCCCCCCCGGTAGCTTTTCACGTGCTATTCGATCCTACACGTAGAGAGCCTTATGGAATTTAAAGACGTGGTCGGAGAACTCTTTGTCTTCAAAACCGGGAGGTTGCTCCACGTACACCTCCTCCTTGATTGAACCGTTGAGGAAGGCACTTTTCATATCCATTTGGTAGAGCTTGAAAGCATGGTGAGTAGCATATGCAAGTAATATTATAATAGATTCAAGTCTAGCTATTGGAGCAAAGGTTTCATCAAAATCCAAACCTTCAACTTCTGAATACCCTTTGGCTACAAGTCGTGCCTTGTTCCTTGCCACCACCCCGTGTTCGTCTTGTTCGTTGCCGAAGACCCATTTGGTGCCGACAACATTCGTGTTAGGTCTTTCTACGAGTTCTCACACCTCGCTCCATCTGAAGTTGTTCAGTTCTTCTTGCATCGCCACTACCCAGTCCGGATCTTTTAATGCATCATCAATCCTGTGTGGTTCCAAAAAGGACACAAAAGAGTAATGCTCACAAAAGTTAGCTATGCGAGATCTAGTTGTTACTCCCTTTTGGATGTCACCGATGATGTTGTTGATTGGGTGATCTCTTTGGATGCATTGGTGTACTCTTGGGTGTGGCATTTGTGATCTTGTGTCTTCATGATATTATTCTTCTCCCCCTAGATGGTTGCCCTCATTTACTTGTTGATCATCTTCGTTTTCTTGAGGTTGATCTTGTGCGGAATCTCCCCCTTGATCATTGGCCTCCACTTGCGGTTCATCTTCCTCATGTACATGTAGAGGTGGCTCTTGTGGTGGAACTTCACCCAATGCCACTCTTCTCAATGCTTGACAAGGAGCTTCTTCTTTATCTAGCACACATGGATCAACTTTCTCCTTTTGGGAGCCGTTAGTTTCATCGAACACTACGTCACATGCTACTTCAACAAGTCTGGAGGTCTTTTTGAAGACACGATAGGCGTAAGAGTTCGAATCATAACCAAGCAAGAAACCTTCATCGGACTTTCAAGCGAACTTTGAAGTCCTAGGCTTCTTGTTCAAAATATAGCATTTAGAACCGAAAACTCAAAAATAAGAAATATTTGGCTTGTTACCGGTGAGTAGCTCATAGGATGTCTTCTTGAGTAGTCGATGAAGGTAGAGTCGGTTTATGGCGTGGTAAGCGGTGTTAACCGCTTCCTCCCAAAACCGATCTGAGGTCTTGTATTCATCGAGCATTGTTCTCGCCATCTCTATGAGGGTTTGGTTCTTCCTTTCGGCAACTCTGTTTTGTTGAGGAGAGTAAGGTGCTAAAAACTCATGCTTTATGCCTTCTTCGTCTAGGTACTCCTCACTTGGGTGTTCTTGAACTCCGTTTTGTTGTCGCTTTGAATGTTCTTTATCGTCAATGAAAACTCATTTTGAGCACGCTTGCAAAACTTCTTCAAGGTTCCTTGAGTTTCTGTCTTATCATGCAAAATGAAAACCCAAGTGAAGCGCGAAAAGACATCAACAATCACTAAACCATATTTGTTACCATTGATGCTTATGTAAGCAATTGGACCAAAAAGGTCCATGTGAAGTAACTCGAGCGGTCTTGTTGCAGTCATGACGTTCTTCGCGGGGTGAGGTGCTCCAACTTGCTTCCCGGCTTGGCACGCGCTACAAGGCATGTCTTTCTCAAAAACAACATCCTTCAAACCTTGGATATGAACGCCCTTGAGTAGTTTTTGAAGATTCCTCATGCCAACATGCGCTAGCCGTCTATGCCACATCCAACCCATGTTGGTCTTTGCTATCAAGCATGTGTCAAGTTCGGCTTTATCTTTGTTGAAGTCAAAAGGTAAATCTTTTCCTTTAACATACCCTTGAAAGCAATGGAATCATCACCCCTTCTAGAGACGTTCACACCCTCATTAGTGAACAAGGAATTATAACCTTTGTCACATAATTGAGATATGGACAGCAGGTTATAATCTAAAGAATCAACATGTAACACATGAGAAAGATTATGTTGAGATGATATGTCAATTTTACCGGTACCGAGCACCTTTCCTTGACTATTGTCTCCAAAATAGATGCCCTCGCTTGGATCCTCATTTTCTTCATACTTAATGAACATCCTTCTTTATCCGGTCATATGGTTGGTGCAACCACTGTCTAGCACCCATTTTGATCCACCAGAGGAATAGGCCTACAAAAACAAATCATGCCTTGGTTTTAGGTACCCAAGCTTGCTTGGGTCCTTGGAGGTTAGTTACAAGAGATTTGGGCACCCACACATGAGACTTGGTGTTCCCATGGCGTGGCCCAACATAATAAGCATAAACTTTACAAAAAGTACTTCTCATTAGAACATAAGATGCATCGAAAGTCCTGAATAATAGTTGTTGTTGTTTATATACGGAACTAGTCCGGGAAATCGGACTTGTCCGGAGGACTGGACTTGTCTGTGTCCGGACCAGGCTAGTCCGGTGATCATATGTGTTGACTTTGGACTTTCCAGCTTGAGAGGGTTTTCCCTTTACAAAGGCAAATATTTCCTTGTTATTTTTATGGCTTCTAGCATATTGCTTTTTGCCATAAGAATAACCAATGCCATATTTGACATTAGGAGGTCTTGTGACCAAGTATGCACTATGTGCATATTTGATCTTCTCCTTGTCAAATATGCCACTTTGGGAAGGATGCTTGTCCTTGGTAGAGGTTGACTTGTCTTTCAAGCTAGTGTCAGTTTTAGCACATGAACAAGTAATGATAGCTTCAGTTTTAAGTGGTTGAGAAGGTGAGCTTGAAGAGGATGAGGGGTCACTTTGTTTGAGTGACTCAACTTGTACCTCAAGGATTTTTTTAACCTTGGATAGGTTAGCAAGTTCATTCTTGATGGTGGAGTTTGAGTCGCTTAACATCAAGCAAGCTTCCTTGCTTGAGGCTAACTAAAGTTCCAGTGTGACACCCGGTTCCGAAAATGAACCAAGCTAACGCATATGTGTGCCCAGGATGTTCAACACACATACACGAGTGATTCACAAATGATAAACAGATAATTACCACAGCTCAAATTATTAAATAAGTACTCTTATTACATAATTCATTATATCCTCGAATACAAGCTCTAATGAATATTAATGACAGGTTCAACTAATGCAGCGGAAATAGACTAATTAAGCAACTAAGCAAACTAAGCAAAAGGGATAGCGCAGCTCCAATAACACCACAGGCAAAGCTGACGGTAGACACGGCCTAGAACTCTGCATTATCGCCATTAAACTCACAATCCTGACCTGCAACTGTTGGGTGGGGGATTGCAAGAGTGAGTACATGTCGTACTCAGCAAGTGTGGAAAGTATGACATGTGGCTTATTCAAATGACGAATGTAATAATGGCTATGTGCTTAAAAGTACAGTAAAACATTTGAAAAGCATTATACTATGTCTATGTGAAACAATCCCATCATAACCATCATATTAACATAATATAAACCATATCCAATTATTGCCAACATCATCATTATTCATGTCCAGTTACCATAACTCAAATTCATATCCATAACCATAAGACAAAAACCATCCATAACCATTACCAACCCATAACCATAAACCAACCATCCCAAAATTTCAAATCCAACTCTAATCATGGAAGTTGTCCAGGTGCTCATAACCGGGAGCACGGCTATCATGATAGTTTTAATACTCTGCAGAGTTTGTACCACTTTACCCACGTGTTTGTGATTTCATCACCCGTCGGCGACTAAAGAACCTCCCTTATGCCAATTACACTTCCTTTGGTGTATGGCCAAGAGATCACAAAATAGCCTTTACAAAGGGATTACTAGCCTATTTAGACCCCACTGAGGTTTCACCGGTGGCGATGCCTCCAACTGAGCACATCTTCAACCAAGGGCCCCCTCTTGAGCCATTCGGATCCCAGGATAGTCCCACCAATCATCAACAAACCCAATCCGACTACCCCTTCCCCGAGCATCCACAATGGTCCAAACAGCACTAGCAAAGCCCTAATTAATCAGCTACGCCGCACCCATACTTGGCCTCGTGGTGGCACTGTAGTCCTGGCTTATTCTCGCATGAACCAGTCCTTAGATCTAAAGCAAGCAAACCACCATAACATCCAACCCATCCACATACCAGGCTTGCTTAGATCACCCATCGTATTGACCAGTTCACATTAACCAGAATATCATTAGTACATAATTAAATGTGTAGTGTTGGTTTTTCCATCCCAATTAATTAAGCGAAGCAAAAAGGTAAAACCCTTCCCGACTCTCTACCATATATTTCAGGTGACAAGGGTGGTTAAACAAATCTAGTAAACTTCCTACCATAGGATTCCCATCAAATTGACACAGCATGTAGTTTTGCAAACAAAACATTTATTTTAGAAACAGGATCAATATGCTTCAAGAACACTTGCCTTGCTCCGGCGGATAGGGTTGCTCAAGCGCTTCGAAGTCTTGATTCTGAAAATCCTCGTACACGGTCTCTTGAGAACTTCCCTCTACTTGTGACACATACAAGAAAATACGTACAAATCAACATGATGCACACACATTAATCAACATGCGATGATATGCATGCATGCAAAGTACAATAATTAATTAACTACGGTTGTTTATTAATTAGATGCAACTAGTTCATACGTGTTCATACGAGTTTATGGGGGTTTTAGGGTGGATTAATGCTGCTGAAAATAAAATGACGACGCAACTATGATTGAACTACGCCTATTAGGTTCAATATGATCGCTAAAATTCGCATCGGGAACATGGCCTACCGTAGATGCGATGGCTTCGATGATCGCGGGATGGGTACAATGCGTAGACGAAGTAGATGGCGCAGTAGTCCCTTGGCGGCACGACGACGATCTCCGGTGGACGGTGGCACCCTCCTCTTTTTCTTCCTCTTTTTCCCCTCTTTTTTTTTCTTCCTTTTCTTCCCCTGGGGTCCCTTTTTTTCTGGCGGCGTGGCTCTCTGGGCGGCGGCTGATTTCTGGGATCGGGGAACACGAGGGCCTACGGTGCTTTTATAGGCGGCGGCTAGGGCGACGGGGTCGCGGCGCGCGCGGGAATCGCGCTGGTTCGGCGCGGAGCGGGAGTCCAGGCGGGGTGGGAGCGCGGGAATCGGGGCGCGTCGGTGCGGTGTCGGCGGGAGTCGGCGCGGGGATTCGGGAGGCGGGCGATTCGCGGAAGGCGGCGGGGTGTGGGAAATCGGGCGGCTGGGGGGGGGGGGGCGATCGAGGTGGGGGGCCCAGGCGGCGGGGCCAGTCGAGCGACAGAGCCCGGGGGGGCGCGGTCGGCTCCGCGCTGGAGGCGGTGGGGCGTGGGGTGGGGCCCGGGAGGGCGCGGCGGGTGCGGGGTGGGCAGCGCGTGGATCAGTGCGGGGCTGTCGGGGCAGGCGGCGGGGTGGGCCAGGCGGCGGGGCCTCGGGGCGTGGGAGCGTCGGGGCGGGCGCGCTCGGCGCGTACGGGCGGCTGGCTGGGCCGCTCGGCCTGGCCAGCGGGGGGGTTTTGTTTTTTTCTCTTCTTTTTTTTAATATATTACTATTTTTTATATTACTCATTTATTTTTTTATATATTTTCTTTTTATATATTATTATTTTTATTTTATATTTATTATTTATATTTTATTTTTTATACATATATAACTGTTATAAATATATTTATATATTTTTTTTATTATTATTTTTATACTTATTCCCTATTACAGGTTTTAGGCTATAATTATTATTTTCTATTTCTTCTTTTGCTACACATATATGTATGTTTTATCCTTTTATTATTTGTTTATCCTACTAATGTTTAATGCATGATCATGTATGCAATGCATGATGCGAAAATTTAGGGTGTTACATCCAGTGACTTGCCTCGCTCCTTTTCAAGTTCGAGAAGTTTGTCAAGTTCAAGATATTCCTCCTTTTGGGAGATAATCATATCTTCTTGATGGTTAATTAACTTCTCCTTCTCAACAAGCTGATCAAGTACAAATTTCATTTTTGCTGCTATTTTCTTATTTAAGCCAACGAGCATGTCTTTATTGTCACTAGCAACTTCATGTAGGATCGAAGAGCACGTGAAAAGCTACCAGAGGGGGGTGAATGGTAGATTTAAAAATATTATGCAGCGGAAACAAATAAATCACAACCCCTTCGGCAGAAAAACGATATGTTAGAGAAATCGTGTGTGAAACTAATCTAAACATGTTTCACCATGACAAAAGTGATATATATCAGAGAGAATCAATTCACGAAGAAAGCACAAAAAGAATCACTCAAATCTGTTGAGGAAAACTCAAGTTATGATCGAAAGATCGAACAAAGGTCAAACTGTCCTACCCGAGAAAAACAGTTCTGGAACGCTGCAAAGAAACTCGTGTAGGTCAGAAACCACAAATCCAATGACCTTGAAATTTTGACAGATGATAGATAATCAATGATCTGTAAAACTCAAGTTATGATAAAACCACCAACAAAAGGTAGTGCTATCCAGAAACTCGACAAGTAAAACATGTCTGCAACAAGTCAGATGAACAAGGCACAAAAGTTCCTTCAAACTACAAATTTTATTCAATAGAACACAAGAAGAACAGCCCCAAAGTCGTGCACCACAAACTCTGGCCTCCCTTGCTTATATAACCAGCTTGAAAGCCAACTCAACTCAAATCAGAACCCTAATCCTATTCCGTTCACGAATCAAAACTTTCCATAACTGCTTAGGACTCTTCTATACATAGATAGAAGCAATCTTAAGACTTCCAAACACCTTAGGAACATATCCCACATTCCTAAAACAACTCAAATTCGTGACCCACATGAAATCCTATCATAACGAATTTGATACTTTCCATACCGAGCCATAACCGACTCCGCCGCAGCCGAAGTCATCCACCGATACGATCTGATCCTTCCAACTAGATCTTTCCTTCCATAAACCATCTTCGGAACCATGTTGCCATGTCATGCACCGCATGCATACGTGCAAACACCTTCCTTCGACATCCAGTAACCTTCATATGCACTGCCCTTGATTCAATCATCCTGCGCAACCTCCTGACTCGCTCAACCACAATTCCTCCTGAATTTGGTTGTTGGAACCTCATCTCTTCCCTGAGACTAGTCCAAAGGATCCTGTCACTAGCCATGACTTGCACTCAAGAAACACCTGCATATGAACAAACAACCAATCCATATGAGCCCAAGTCCGCGACTTGACTCAAGTCAGTTCCGAACACAACACCTTATGTGAGCACCTCACATAAGCATGTTGCAAAGCATATCAAAACGATATCAGACATATCAACTAAAACGCACCAAAAACTTAGTAAAAGAATACTAAGAAACCTTTCCATAAGTGTAAAGCAAGTTCGAAATATTTTACATGAAAATTTGGAACATTACGATCAAGCTCCGAACCTTGCCAAAGCTAACCAGAGCTTGAGCTGGAGCTTACCAAAGCTAGTCAGACCTAGTGCTGGAGCTAACCAAAACCAGTCAGACCTAGTGCCAGAGCTAACCAAAACTAGTCAGAACTAGTCAACCCAAAAGCCGAAGCTAGAGAAACATGTTGAAGCTTAACAAAGACATGTCGGAGCTATCAAAGACATGCCAGAGCTAACAAAGAAATGCCAGAGCTATCAAAGACATGCCGGAGCTAAAGACCAAGCTCACCGGAGCTACCCAAAACCATGTCGGACCTAGACAAAGCAAGTTGGACCTTACGTCGGACCTTGCAGAAGCTCGGAGCTAGAGTCGAACCTTGCTAAAAAGATGTTATAGCAGCATTCAAAATTTTTATTAGCAAAGCCAATGTATTCAGCACACATAGGTCTCACAATCTCCCCCTTGATGAATTCATTGGCAACACCATTTAAATCAGAATATTGGCACGAAAAGTTTTGAGAACAATTTTCCCCCTTTTTGAAAATCAAATGAGATAGAAATAAATTTTTGCCCCTATACATATTTCTCCCCCTTGCATAATTCACTATATTATCTCTCCCCCTTTGACAATGTATTCAGCAAGGTTCAAAAGAGAAATTTTAATTGTTATGATCATATTATAACATATACATATAAAACAAAGCTCATCCAAGCCATACTATCAAGTAACTTACACTATCACATCAATGAGATACATAAAGTAGTGTAAGCCATGCTAGAGATCAAGTGTAATTTTCAATTTTAGCAAGTCATGATCTCACAAACTTAACTATTTCAAAACCTGAAAGCATGACACTTGTTGCTGCATTTTATTATTTTTCAAAGCACAAATTTAGATCATATGATAAGATATTATATTCGCATCTGCCTTATTCTAACCAACCAAGCCAAGCCTATGTCATTTGACAATCAGAAGCTTAAGGACATGGTTTTAGTCATACACAACTTCTTCCAAGTTCATATCTAAGTGCAATGATAAGCCATCTCAAAAGAAGAAGTGTGATGCATGCATATTCTCTTGATCGTTTCTCAACTTATATTTGTTCATAAAAACTCAACAAGTGAGTTGATTACTTGATTAATTCTTTATGATTAAAAGCACTTGTGAGCATGCAACAAGTTCAAAACAGCAAGAAAGTTCGACCATGACCAGTTTTAGTGTAAGTAATTATTCCAATTACTAGACATGGCAAAAACTACAAAATATATAACACGAGTAATGTAGTAAGAACTTTCAGCATGTAAAAGGAATCACAGTCATATATGTATGAAATACTATGCTCATATTATTTTAATTTCTGATTCACACATAGACTTCCCAAGTTTCAAAACTCCCCCTCAATTTAAGCCATGAGGATGCATAACCCCTATTTCACTACGAATGTAACAAAAACGAGCGAAATCCAAAGGTTTTGTAAAAATGTCAGCCAATTGTTTTTCGGTATCTACATGGTGAAGCACAATGTTTCCTTTTTCAACATTATCACGGAGAAAGTGATACCTAATGTCAATGTGCTTAGTTCTAGAATGTTGCACAGGGTTTTTAGCAATGCAAATGGCACTAGTGTTATCACAAAACAGTGGAACACTATCTAGATCAACCCCATAGTCCTTAAGTATTTGAACAATCCAAAGAATTTGAGAGCAAGCACTAGCAGCAGCTACATATTCAGATTCGGCTGTGGATTGTGCAACTGAATTTTGTTTTCTAGAGGACCAAGCAACAAGTGAATTACCAAGAAAATGACAAGCACCGGAAGTACTTTTCCTATCAATCCTACAACCTCCAAAATCAGCATCGGAAAAAGCATTAAAAGTAATGGTTGAGGAAGAAGGAAGAAAAATGCCAAATTCTTGAGTTCCATGTAAGTACCTGAGAATCCTTTTGACGGCTTGACGATGTGAAGCACGTGGGGAGGCTTGAAACCGTGCACAAAGACATACGCTGAATTGTATGTCTAGTCTTGATGTCATGAGGTACAAAAGTGATCCGATCATGCTTCTATATTCTTTTTGATCCACGGGTTCACCATCTTCATCAAGTTCAAGTGTTGTTGCCGTTCCCATTGGTGTCCGAAGAGGCTTGCTTTTGTCCATATTGAAGCGCCTTAGGAGGTCTTTTGTATACTTTGTTTGATGCACAAAGGTACCCTCCTTGGTTTGCTTGATTTGCAGCCCCAAAAAGTACGTGAGTTCTCCTATCATACTCATCTCAAATTTTGAACTCATCATAGCTGAAAACTTGGACACAAGATGATGAGAAGCACAACCAAAGATAATATCATCCACATAAACTTGAATGAATAATGAGTCATTGCCATGCTTAAGCACAAAAAAGAGTTATCAACCTTGCCCATGGAAAACCCCTTTTCAAGTAAGAATGTTTTTAACCTATCATACCATGCTCTAGGGGCTTGTTTGAGACTGTACAAGGCTTTGGACAGTTTGTAAACATGATTAGGAACATCTGGATTTTCAAAACCCGGTGGTTGTTTGACATAAACCTCCTCATCTATGTAGCCATTAAGAAAAGCACTTTTAACATCCATTTGATATACCTTAAAACCTTTAGATGTAGCAAAAGCTAACAAAATTCTTATGGCTTCTAATCTAGCAACAGGAGCAAAAGTTTCATCAAAATCTAGACCTTCAACTTGAGTGAAACCTTGAGCAACCAACCTAGCCTTATTCCTAACCACAACCCAATCCTCACTTTGTTTATTTTTAAACACCCATTTAGTTCCAATTAAAGTGTGATCTTGAGGTGGAGGTACAAGTTTCCAAACATTATTTCTTTCAAAATTTTCTAACTCTTCTTGCATGGCAACAATCCAAGATTCATTAGTGAGTGTGTGTGATATATCTTTGGGTTCAAAAGAAGCAACAAAAGCAGAATGAGCATGAGAGTTTGGATCGCAAAACTTGGACAGTGTAACTCGTTCGTGCAAGCTTCCAATAATCTGTTGTGGAGGATGAATTTTGAGAACCCGGAGGGGAGTGGACACTTCACAAGCTTCTTCTTCTTCTTCATGTTCATCACAAATTGATGATCTTGTGACTTGAGGAGGATCTGGACCAGCAATGGTGGTCGTCGATGCTGGCTGTGAATCAGAATCAAGATCTCGAACAATGTCATTAGCTGCTGAATTTTTGGGCAGCGGCTCCACCTCTTCCTCATCTTCAACGAAAATGCTCTCCCCCTGTGGATATGGATCTGGACCTGCAATGTTTGAGCTAGTACCTGGGCTAGCTTCATCAAAAGACACTTCACAAGTCTCCACAATTTTGTTAGTGTCAAGTAAAAGCACACGGTAGCCTCTAGTATGAGATGGATAACCAAGAAACATGCCATCAATGGATCTAGGTTCAAATTTATCAAGATTACCATGTTTCTTAACAAAGCATTTGCAACCAAAGACCCGAAAGTGTGTAACACTAGGCCTATGTCCAAACCAGAACTCATATGGTGTTTTACCTAGCTTAGCGCGCAAGAAAACATGATTTGAGACATAACAAGCGGTTGCAATCGCATCAGCCCAAAATTTCCTAGGAGTTTGATGTTCATCAAGCATAGTCCTAGCCATATCAACTAAGGTTATGTTCTTTCTTTCTACAACACCATTTTGTTGAGGTACATATTGTGAAGAAAATTGATGATCTATTCCATTTTCAGCACAAAAGTGATCAAAGGATTGATTTTTAAATTCAGTTCCATTATCACTTCTAATTGCTTTTAAAGATCATGGGTGATCAATTGATAATCTAAGAAATAAAGTTCTAAAGTGACTAAAACTTCATTCTTAGATGCCATAAAGTAAACCCAAGAGTATCTAGAATAATCATCAACAATCACAAGAACATACCATTTACCTCCGAAGGATTGAACACGTGAAGGTCCTACTGTGTCAAGGTGCAAAAGTTGACCCGGTTCAGTTGTCATGATCATTGTGAGAGGAGTATGTGAACCTGCAACCATCTTAGCATGTCTACAAGAAGAGCACACAATTTCTTTGTCCCCTTTAATCTTAGGCAGCCCACGTATGCGATCAAGAGCACTAACACGTGTTAGGTGATCAAAGCCTACGTGACCAAGTCTACGATGCCAAAAATATAAGTCCTTTGAATCATTAGCAACTAGACACCTATGCCTAGAGGAAGACATGTCAAAATCAGCTTTAAAAACTCTTCCAAACTGAGACATGTTAAAAATAAGCTCACTATTTGAACCTACAACTTTGCAGCAGTTTTTATTGAAAATAATTTCCAGATTTTCATCTAGCAATTGTGAAACAGAAAGCAAGTTGTATTTCAAATTTTTGACAAGTGCCACATCCTTCAAAGTGTAGTGATCATTTACTCTAACCGAACCCTTATCAATTATAGAAGTTGAAGAATTATCGGCAAAAGTAACATTTCCTACACGTGACACAAAAGAGAGGGGGAGAACCATTCTTTGTTACCGGTCATGTGGCGTGAGCAACCTGAATACACAATCCAAATGTTCTCCTTCCTCAAGCGTGTAACCTACATAGAAGCACAATACATCGATGACTCAATACTGGGGTTAGTCAAAAGGCATTTAGGTATCTAGTACTGAGTCACATGACGTGCAGCAGGAAAAACACGCGAAAGCTGAGATAAAACAACAGGTTTATGAGTCAAGGTTTGAGGTTTTTTATTCTTAACCACTGACCTATAAGGTGTTACTTGTGTAGCACAAAAATCAGTAGCTCCGGAGGCAAAAACAGAAGGTCCGGAGGTAAACTTTGAGTGTTTTTGACTCGTAACAGTAGGTTGCATGTTCCTGGCATTCGGTTTAATATGTGCAGCAAATTTTGCATGAAAGTTACGAGATCTAGCAATCATTATTTACCTTTTCTGTTGATTAGCTAGTCTATAACAAAAATCTATGACATGACCATCTCTACCACAGTAGGTACAATGAAATTTAACCTTGTGTTCATGTCTAGATGAGCAAGCAATATTTTTATTTGAAACCGAATGAGACAACACTCCTGCAGATTTGAAAATCACTTCTTGTTGTTCAGGAACTGTTTGAATCAAACCACTTCCTAATGACTTTACAATTTTAGGTGGATGTGCCTTAGCATGAGCATGAGAATCAAAACCTAAACCAGTTTTATCATTGCAAGACTTGGAAGAATTCAGCAGCAAGTTTAGGTTCTTATTCCCATTACAAAACCGATCTAATGCCATATGCATGTTATCAAGTTTATTGGACAGATCAAGGCAATTTTCACATGAAGTTTTTCCTTTTAATTTGCAATTGTAGCAATATTTAACTTCATGAGAACATAAAGCATTATTCAATATTGAAACTTCATTCATAGCATCTTTTAATTTCTTTTCAAGATCATCACAACTAGAACAATGCAAATCAATTGTACAACAAGAAGCATCTTTTAAGTTTCCAATGTCAAGTGCAGCAAGCTTTTTGTTCTTTTCAATTTCAAGTTCAAGTCTATCTAGAGTAGAGGAATGTGCAGTTCTTAATGTGGACAATTGTTTATAGATTAAATCACACGAGGGACAAGAATCATCACTAGGAATCAAGGTTCTCAAATGGTTGATTTCAGATTCTAGTGATTCAATTTTAGCAGCATTATCCCTAAGTTTTTTGTCCTTTTTCTTAACAATAATAGTTGCACGAGAAATTGCATCACACATTTCATTACAGGTAGAACATACCTCATCATCGTCAGTGTTGTGTTCTGCATCCTCCTGACATGATCTTGATCTTGTTTTGCCCGCCATGAAGCATAAGTTGGCCAAATCATCTTCATGTTCGTCACTTCCAATGTCCACGTCGCTTGAGCCAAGTTCTTGGAGTGCGGAGATAAAATTGTTCACCAGTTGGCGACCTATAAAGCCCTTCTTCTTCCTCTTATAATTTGTTGAGGAGTGCTTCGTCCTTGATTGTTTTCTTCTCGGGAAGTAGAACCTGAAAGGTTAGGGCATTCTGTACAAAAGTGTCCTATCTTACCACATTCGAAGCATCGTTGAGGTCCGGAGCTTCCTCTCCTTCTAGTTCTCACATTTTGCAATGCTTTTGAGAACCTAGTAGAGAGAAGTGCTAGCTCCTCCTCTGGAAATTCCTCGATCTGCTCCAGGGTTAGTGAGGACAACAAAGCAAGAGTATTGCAAGATGATGATTGGCCGGAGCTAGGCATATCACGTTGTGAGACAAATGCAATAGACTTATTTGGGTTATTACGTGATAAGATGTCAATTTCATGAGTTTTGAGTAAAGCACATCTAAAGTAAGTGTACTCATGACAGTAGATTCACGAATAGATGTAACTTTCATCTCCTAGATTGACATGTCTAAGGCACTAAGAAGTTGCCTAGCATTTTCAGCATCAGAAAAATTAACGTTGACACTACGCAAGTTACTGAGAATTTTGTTAAAGTGAGCAAAGAGATCATCGATGGACTCACCGGGTTGCATCTTGAAGCCCATGTATTCTTTCTTGAACATGTCTTGGATTACCTCCTTGATCGTGTTGGATCCTTCGTGATAGTCATAAAGTGCTCTCCATACATCGTGTCGGAGTGTGATTCCGGCAATTCTCCCAATACCACCGTTGGTAGCCCATGGAGTTTGTAGTTCGGTTGTGGGCACGCAGAGATTCAGAACATGATGGCAAGTTGACACGAGGATTTACGTGGTTCGGGCCGCCTGAGCATAATACCCTACTCCACGGGTGTGTGTTGTTGTTGTATTGAGCGTCTGAGCGCTTGTATGTCAGAGCAGAGTGTGGAAGTTTGGAAGCAGTCCCCCCTGTGTATCGCTCGGCCAGTCCTTTTATAGTACAAGGGTTGGTCGTTACATCGTTAGCCTGGCCCAACATGTGGCCCTGGCGGTTACAGATGCTTAATACACAATTAATGTGCTTAATTACCCTTAATAGTATGGTAATGCGCCTTGACAGTGCTGTTACTGGTATTAAGGGCCCTCCGATTGTGTGTCATTAAGATAGCATTAATGACACTTAATCGGGTCTTTAGGTCTTTAATGTTTCTTGAAGGTCTGAGCCGTTGGAAGTCCACCACTCTGCCTGTTGAGGTTGAAGGTCTGGCGGTTGGACGCGTGGCAGCTCTGAAGCTTACTGTCTTGGACGAGTAGGTCCGGTGCTGTTGTACACGTTTCAGTACCGGAGCTTCCCTCTGTCAGAGGTTAGGTCCGGGGGTGCCACACAGGTATCTAGTCTGGAGCTTCCCCATGCGTGGGATGTAGCTCCGGTTTAATGATACATGTGGCGGCACTGGGACTAACCATAGAAAGGAGGCAGGTCCAGTTCCCTATGACATGTGGGGCCTTCGGAGGTCTTTAACTCAGACAGGCGAAGTTCCTTTGAGCTCTTTGTAGTCCCAAGAGATATCCGATACGTAGGGTACCGACAATGGCCCCCTGGGCCCACCTCTGGGAGAGACCTTTTGGATGAAGTCATTCTGCTAGAGGTGGGTCCATCCTTTTATTTCCGCTCTGTGTCTTCAAGGGTCTTTGGATGTGCCATTGGGGTGGTGGTTCGCAGTTAAACCATCACCGCGTGGCATATCCAGGATGCGGCAGTTGAGATCTGAGCGTGCGGATCTCACGCAATTGAAGGTCGCCGGTTCCCGATACGAGAAACGTATCGGTTCCGAATGCCCTGTCAGGCCGCCGCCTTCGGGTTTCCCGCCTCTCATGATGACAATATTTCGCTTGGGATAAGGACCTCGACTTGATCATCGGGTTGCACCGGACCCCCTTGTCATTGGCAGGGTGAAGTTTTTGAACTGTATCGTCGGCTCCTCTACGGTTTCCATCCAAGATTTGTCGGGGCTTACTTAAGAAGGAAAGTGCGCACTGTTTGGGGATTCTTTACGCCTTCATTTGAACTTGCGCTCGAATCCTCCAACTTTTGCTTGCTTTTCATCTCTCGCCCCGCTGTGTTGCGATGAAGTTGGGACTCCCCAAGAGCCGCATTGGGAGCAAGAAGGAGTTGTCTAGGGTCCGGACCTACATGGGTTGGTCCAGTGACTCCTTCGACAATGACATTCGTTGCAGCAAGCTTGCCTTCGAGAAGGAGCGAGCCGGAGATATGGTGTACTTCCTTGGGTACGCCATGGCGGGTTTGATCCCGCCTTTCTCTACTTTCTTTCTGATGCTGCTAGATTTCTATGGTCTGCAGCTCCACCATCTTGGCCCTCACTCAATCTTGCTGGTGGCGACTTTCGTCCACTTTTGCGAGATGTGGGTTGGAGTGCCCCCTTGCGTGGAGTTTTTCCGGACATTCTTCACTGTCCACCCCACCGGGAAGATTGATGAGTTCATCGACTTCTACTACTTCATGAAGCAGAAAAACTCGCCCCTCAAGTACTTGAGGTCCTTTCCTTCCGGCAAGTGGGACGACTGGAAGAAAGATTGGGTGGTCATCACTGTCGAGGGACACGAGATGTTGGAACTGCCTGAAGGCCTCCCCCGCGTTGACACTGACATTTGGAGTGACGTGCCCGAGCTGTCGAGGGAGTACAGGCCCATTCTGGACAGAATCCAGGAGTGTGTCGACGGTGGGGTGACCCCCCAGATGGTCTTCGGCAACTTCTTGATGAACAAGTGGGCCCCGCTGAGGGCTAGGGGGCGACCGGCCTGGGCCTTCAACAGTGAGATGGATACCAACCGCATTGAGGTTGGTTTGGGCATCAACTTGAACGGTGAAGCCTTGAAGACCCATCTCAAGAAGTTCCAGCCTGGGAACATCGGCCCTGGCGAAATGTCTCCACCGGCGGCCTTCCTTCCTCTGAATATGATACCAGAGGAGTGCAGAGAGCTCCGGAGAAAGATGCTGCTGTTGGACGACTTGGGCCTGATGGAGAGGCGATCAACCTTCGGGGTGACGATCCCCGGAGCTTCTGAAGGTGGCTCCGCTCCCGCCCCGAAGCCAACAGCTAAAGTCATAGGCAAGGGAAAGGAGTTGGCCGAGCCCTCGAGCCGCAAGAGGAAGTTGAAGCATTCTGATGGGAGATCCGTCAGACCTGCTCCTTCCTCGACAGCTCCTTATCCCCGGCGGAGGAGGTCTTTGACAGCGGCAACCACTCCAGCATCAGCATCTCCCTGGGATGGTAGCTCCGGCCATGTGGCTCTGGTACCAGGGCCAGCTGAGGCCTCTAGGTCCGAGGGTCCTTCTCAGTCGAGGGGGGCCTCAACCAAGACGACGACGACAGGGTCCGGTCCTGAGCATCCGGTGAAGAGGTTCCACGCTAGCTGGAGCGGAGCCTTCCGAGGTAAATTTGATTTTTTACCTCAGTTGATTGTTTTTTGCTGTAACCATATTTTGATTTTCTTCGTCCTCCATCCACAGGGTACCCAAGAAAGGGGTTGAAGCTCCAGTTCCTACAGCAGCAACTGATGCTGCGCTGACGGAGGCTCCGGCTCCAGTTCCAGCGCCGCCCCAAGAGGTGGCTGAGGCCGCGGCAGCTCCGACGCTAGCTGTCGTGGTCCTTGACCTCGAGTCATCCCCTGAAGCTCCCGTGGTAGCGCCGGACCACGGGAATGAAGATGTACCAGCGGCACCAGCTCCGGAGGTTGAAGCTCCGGTTTTGGATGCTGAGATGATGGACGCTTCGGCCTCAGAGCCGGAGGTAGATGCAGTTCTGGCCCTAGAGCCAGATGTTGTTGAAGCCTCGACGGTGGATCTGGTGGTTTATGAAGTTCCGGCGCCCGAGCCGGTTGTTGCAGAGGTGTCGGCGCCCGAGCCAGTGGAGGTCGAAGCACCAGCGCCTGAACCGGCAGTGGAGGAGGCGCCAGCGTCGAAGCCGGAAGTGGCCTCAGCTCCAGTCGAGCCTTCAACGCCTAACCCGGAGGTGGTGGTTCCGGAGGTACCCACTCGTGAGCCAGGGTGCCAAGACGAACCTGTCCGCCTGAGGGTTCGGTTGTTGATGACCTGGTGGCGGGGCCTTCGGAGCCGACTCTGGAGGTAGAAACTTCCGCTGCACGACCTTCCTCGGCGGCGACCGAGGCTATCCCGGAGGGCGGCCCTAGTGCCGCGGAAGCTCAGGGGACCACTCTTGTAGAGTGGGACCCGATTTTTGTTACGGAGAACCCGCTGGAGCCAGCGGAGGAGACCCCGACAAGTTCGGAGCCAATCCCTTTATCGCTGTCTATCGACAACGCAGGCTCCAGCCTTCGCCAGGTTCAACTGGCCTTTTACCAGACAGCAAGGCACTCGAGGAGGAGTGCCACAACCTTAGGAGGTGGCGCAACCGGCTCCAATTCGAGACCAAGCTGGCGCAGACGAGGCTGGCTGACGACAAGGAGTGGGTGAAAAGGGAGAAGGTCTGGTTGGAGTACTGGGGTCAGTTGTTGGATGAGAGGGAAAGCATGATGTGATCCCTCGACAACCAGTCCCGAGCCATCCACGAGCAGTCTGTGGCTACTAATGAAGCGGTGAATGACCGCCAAGAGAAGCTCAGCGCCGTCCACGATAGCCTCGTCAAGCGTCGAGAGGCTCTTGAGGAGCGGGAGAAAAAGCTCAAAGATGAAGAGCAAAAACTCCTGAAGCTGCGGGATGACCTCGTGAAGAGGGAGGGGAAGCTTACTCCGAGGCTGACTGTGGGTGACAAGAGCCTCGCGGAGTGCACCAAGAAGCTGCAGGAGCGCTGCGAGAAAGAGGAGAAGAAGGCATGGCAGCGGGGACAAAACCTCACCAAGAGGGAGAATTAAATTGCTGCCAGGGAGAAGAAAGTGTGGGGTCGGGAGAAAGACCTGGTCGACCGCCAGAACAAGATCCACCTCTGGGAAGAGGAGCTTGGTAAACTCGAAAGGCAAGTTGCTGAAAAGATTCAGCAGAACACCAAAGAGGTCGAGCGCCTTGCCCTGGAGGATTCGGAGCTTGCGGCGACCAAGAGGTCCTTGGAAGAGGTGCGAGGCTCAAGGGCTGCAGAGTCCCAACAAGTTTGGGACTTCTTGGGCAAAGCCAATGACGCGCTGAAGCCGCTGGGCTTTAGTCCCGTGCGTCCGGATGATTCGGAGCCGGAGCTGGACCAGGCGTTGCAGGCGTTGAGCTCGGTGGGCAGCAAACTCAACAAGATGGGCGATGTCATCGTGGACCAGTTAGAAACCGAAGGACAATCCCTGGCGAAGAACATCGCAGAGTACATGCTGACGTGCTACACAAGTCGGGATCCTCACTTCCCACTGGACCCGGTGCTTGAAGGTCCCATCGACGGAGAGGGAGATGCTACCAAGGCCAGCATGTCGGAGGTTGCCCAGAAGGTTGCCTCTCTTCCGTAGAATCTAGGACTTTCTCTTTGTAGCTCCTACTTGTATCTTCCCTTCTTTGCTCCAATTTTGTAATGTCTTGTCTCCAGATTAATGAAATCCAAGAATTTTATGAATTTATGAATTTCATTTTTTGTCTTCAACACCTTTGTCCCACTTGGACCCCTGGTAGATGTATACAATTTGATTGTGAACATGTACCAAAAGTTTGTAGCATTTTGTTGAACTTGCGTGCTTCGAACTTGTAGTTTGTAGGTCCGAAGTCGTCGATAGTAGGGGCCCCCTGAGGTTGTCGGAGCTTAGTAGCTCCGTCAGTGACCCTTGTCAACACGTAAAGTGTCGACAGTTAGTCCTCTGGGTTGTCGGAGCTTGGTAGCTCTGGCAGTGACCACTATCAACACGCGGTGCATCGATAGCAGACCCCACTGGGGAGTCTTCCCACCATCTTTTCTTCACGTTGACGGCTGGCCCCATAGATTTGTCGGAACTTGGTAGCTCCGGCGACGCCTACTATCAATGTTTGAAACATCGACAGCGGATCACCTTAGGGGGTGTCGGAGCTTTGATATCTCTGGCTTCATCCACCATCATCATGAGATCTTTATTTTTCTTGCACACTAAAGTCAAGAAAAACAGTAAAATCCATTTCTCATCTATAACTAGTTTGCGGCTTATTATTCCCGAAAGAGATTTTAGATTGACAGCAATTTTGTATACAATCAAGCGCATTTGTTTGTTTTCTTCAGGTCCAATCATTTCTGGACTCGCCTTACTTCGGCCTGCCGGGGTGTAGGTAGAGTGGCGTACTTAGGGTGCAGGACCAAGCTAAGTTGATAGCACACTTCGGACCTAGATTGGCTTGGCGGCATTCAAGCGAGTAGGCCATTCAACAATATTAAGACCCTAAAGAATTAACAAAGCAACTTGAATTATATATGAATTGGTTGAGCTAAAGTTTCTTGAGAATTGCACAACTTTGTTAGAGACAAGAAAAAAGAAAAATAAAAAATATTGAGCCTGTACAAAATAAACACACGTGGAGTCTGTTTTCACATAGTGATGTCTTTCATTATAGGTCCGGGGTACAGGGGAAACAAGTACACTCTTAGGGTACGAAACCACGCTAAGTGTGTTGCGTTTCTCGTTTGACCCAAAGTAGCTAGCTACACTTTTAGTTCTGGGACTGTGACAAGTGTCGCTGAACTTTGCGAACCTTCCAGGGAAGGTCCGGCTGTTCTACCGGAGGAGCTACCCGACTCTGTACAATGACGCTATAACATACATCACATGTAACTACAGACTCACCTCCGTGATATTAAGCGTAGAACTTATGGAGGTGCTCAATGTTCCAAGGATTAGGGAGCGATGTCCCATCCTCGGTTGCCAAGAGAACGCATCCGGGACGGGATACTTTGATCACTCGAAAGGGTCCTTCCCAGCTGGGGGAAAGTTTGTTTAACCCTTCTCGATTTTGTATTCTCCGTAGCACCAGATCGCCTTCCTCGAGCTGTCGGCTGTGAACATGCCTTTGGTGATAGCGTCGGAGAGCTTGGCGGTATCGGGCATTCTGAACAGCTGCTCAGCACCTTCCCTCTTCAACGAGATCAATGTCTTCACGCCGGAGCTGATCCTGCGTAGCATCATCGAAGGTCCGGACCCGGAGTGACCACAAGGTGATTTTCGAAGGAAGGATTGCTTCAGCTCTGTACACCAGGAAGAAGGGTGTCTCCCCATTTGACCAGTTTGGAGTTGTCCCGTTGGCCCACAGTGTGGGCGGAAGCTCTTCGATCCAGTTGGATCCATGTTTTTTAGGGGCTCATATGTGCACGTATTGAGTCCTTTTAGAATTTCTGCATTTGCTCTCTTAGCTTGGCCATTGCTTGCTGGGTGAGCTACAGAAGCATAGCTAACCTGAATGTCGAGGTCTTCGCAACATCCTTGGCATGCAGAGCTTGTGAATTGGGTCCCATTGTCAGTTATGATCTTGTTTGGGACTCCGAATCTGCATACTATGGACTGCAAGAAGTTGATAGTTGATTGCTTGTTTATTGTCACAACTGGAGTTGCTTTCAGCCACTTGGTAAACGTGTCGATGGCAATGTACAAGAACTTGTAACCTCCGACGGCTCTTGGAAAAGGTCCCAAGATATCCATCCCCCACACAGCGAATGGCCATGTAGGAGGTATCATTTGTAGACGTTGAGCTGGTGTGTGAATTTGCTTTGCATGGAAGTGGCATGCTTCGCATTTCTTCACTAGCTCGGTTGCATCCTGGAGTGTTGTAGGCCAGTAAAAACCATGTCGGAAAGCTTTACCGACCAGCGTGCAGGAAGACGCGTGGTTCCCACACTCGCCTCCATGGATTTCTGCGAGAAGCTCGCAGCCTTCTTCCCTTGTAATGCACCGCATTAGGACGCCATTGGCACCACGCCGGTAGGGATCTCCTTCTACCAGTGTGTATCTTTTAGCCAATCTGACTATCCGGTCAGTAGATACATTGTCTTCAGGAAGGAAGTTGTCTTTCAAGTAGCCCCGGATCTCCGAGAACCATGCATCAGAGCTAACTTGAGAATTTGAGTCTTCCGTGATGGGTTGCTCGGAGCTTCCTGCAGCACCTACGACCCTTGATGGACGCTTTGGTAACATGGACATCGGGACCTCCAGCTTCGAGGTGCTGGTCTTGCCCCCTTCGCTCAGTTCGGCAGGCTGAGCTGTTGGTTTTGACAATCTCCAGACGAATGTTCCAGCGGGAGTTGGAGCTCCGGTTGAAGCTTTCATCGAGAGTTCGTCGGCTTCAGCATTGTTGAGATGCTGGACATGGCAAAGATCCAGGACGTCAAAGTCCTTCTGAAGCTTCTAGACTTCAAGTAGGTATGCAGCTAGTTGAGGGTTGTTGCAGCAGCATTCACCTTTGACTTGCTTTATGACGAGCTGCGAATCACCCTTTACCAACAGCTGCTTGACACCATATGATAGTGCCACCTTGAGCCCATAGATTAGTGCTGCATACTCCGCCATGTTGTTGGTCGCCTTGAAGTCAAGGTGAACCATGTATTTGACATTTTCCCCGGTCAGAGCAAGGAGAAGGACTCCAGCTCTGGCCCCCTGCTTCTTCTTGGAGTCGTCGAAGTAGAGAGTCCAGTGAGGCTCGGTGAAGACCGGAACCTTAGGTTTCGGCTTTTGCTCGCTGGGGCCCCCAGGGTTTGATGGAGAGGGGGTCCATTCCACCACGAATTCCGCCAGTGCTTGACTCTTGATCGCTTGTCTTGGGACGAATTCAAGGTCGAACTCAGCTAATTCTGCTGCCCACGTTGCAATGTTCCTAGTAGAGTTGGGGTTATGCAAGATTGCACGTAGTGAATAAGAAGATACCACTGAAATCTTGTGAGCTTGGAAGTAATGTTGAAGCTTCCTAGAGGCAATAAAACTGCGTAGAGCATCTTATGCACCTCCAGGTACTGAGTCTTGGCGTCATGGGGTACTTCACTGATGAAGTACACTGGGCTTTGGACTGTCCGGACCCTCCCGAAGGGGCCCGGAGCTTCCTCCTCATCAACCTGGACCCTTCTGGAGGGGTTCGGACCTTCTTCGGGGACCTCCAGGTTCTTGCTTGAAGAACCCGGAGCTTCTTCTAAAGTGACCCGGACCTTTACGAAGGGGTCCGGATCTTCTTGTTCGACAACAGCAACTCCTCCACTTGAAGGAGGTTGCACCTCTGGCATCTCGCCTTGAGGATCCGGGTCTGGGAGCTGGGACCCAGACTCGCCTTCAGGTAGCTCAGGACCCTCCCGGAGGGGTCTGGACTCCTGAAGTGGGTATGGTTCTGGTCTTTTCGCAACCAGGACCATGCTGACAACTTCGTCAGTTGCTGAAATGTAAAGCAGAAATGGCTCACCAGGATTCGGAGCTACCAAAGTTGGTAGAGTGGTGAGGAGTTGCTTTAGCTCTTGGAAAGCCTTTTCTGCTTCTTCAGACCATTAAAATGGTCCGGACTTCCTCAATAATTTGAAGAAGGGTAGCGCCCGTTCCGCCAGTCTTGAGATGAACCAGCTGAGGGCAGCTAGACATCCAGTCAGCTTCTGGACGTCCTTGATGCGGGCTGGTGGCCGCATGTATTCAGTAGCTTTAATCGTCGCCAGATTTGCTTCTATTCCTCGGTGGTTCACCAAGAATCCAAGAAGCTTTCCGGAGCTAACCCCAAAGACACACTTGTTTGGGTTCAGCTTCGTGCGTGTGACTCGCAACTTGTCGAAGACAGCTTGCAAGGTGTCAAGTAATGACTCCTTGTTCTTGATCTTGACGACGATGTCATCGATGTACACTTCCACTACATCTCTGATGAGCTCTCCAAACATTTTGTACATAGATCGCACAAACGTTGAAGCAGCGTTTTTTAGACCAAATGGCATGGTAGTGTAACAATATAATCCATCGACTGTGATGAAGGAAATATGCTCTTCATCTTCCCTAGACATTCTGATTTGATGATACCCAGAATATGCGTCTAGGAAACACAGTAATTCACACCCGGAGGTAGAATCCACTATTTGATCTATTCTAGGTAGTGGGAATGGATCCTTAGGACATGCCTTATTCAGTGTAGTATAGTCGATACACATCTGAAGCTTCCCGCTGGCCTTATGTACAATGACTGGTTTTGCCAGTCATTTTTGGTGGAAGACTTCTCGGATGAATCCAGCTTCGAGCAACTTCTTCACTTCTTGACGTATGAAGTTTTGTCGCTCTAATGATTGCTTCTGAGGCTTCTGTTGTACAGGTCGAGCATCGGGATAAATCTTCAGATTGTGCTCAATCACTTCCCTAGGGATCTCAGGCATTTGTGATGGTTGCCAGGCAAACACGTCAATGTCAGCCCAGAGGAAAGTGATGAGTGCGAGTTCCTATTTGTCGTTCAGACCTCCTGATATACGGGTGGTCTGAGCGGCGTCGGAACTGATTTGTACGACTTTGACGGGAATGTCGGTGTTGCCACTTGGTTGCACACGAGGTGCGGAGGTTGAGCCTCGATGACGAATGCTCGGGGGCTTCGGAGCTCGCTCTTTTCCGGATTCTTCCTCCTGCGCTGTAGCAAGCGCATGGAGTTCTTCCAGAGCAGTGACTCCGGTGGTGCGATCTCCAAGGATCCGGAGAACACCTGATGGTGTTGGCATCTTCAACACCAAGTAGCCATAATGAGCAGCAGCCATAAATTTGTACAAGGCTGGCCTGCCCAAGATGGCGTTGAATGGAAAGTTTATATGCGCCACGTCGAAAACCAACTTCTCAGTGCGGTAATTCTCCCGAGTTTCGAAGGTCACCGGGAGAGTAATGGCACCGAGTGGAGTGATGGCCCCCGGACCTACTCCGGAGAAAGGTCGGAAGGGGCGAAGATCCGAAGGTCGGAGCTGAAGCTTTACGAAGGCTTCGAAGCTTATGAGGTTAAGCCCCGAACCTCCGTCCACAATTACATGGTGGAGTTGGATGTTGTTGATGGTCGGAGATACCATCAATGGGAGTTGGCCAGCTCCTATCATGTTTCGAGGGCAGTCTGAAGCATCGAAAGTAATGGCAGTGTCCATCCACTTCCGGTGAGTTTCCACCCTGGCGGTGGGAGTTACAGAGGTCATGTCCCGCCGCATTGTCTTGAGGACACGGTAGGAGGTGATGTCCCACGAACCAACAAAGATGGTGTTCATGGTTTTTCGACGCTCGTTGTCGGAGACGTCGGAGTTGTCGTCGACGGAGGTGTAAATTGCCTTCAGGATCTTTTTGGGGTCCTGAAAGCCTAACTCCTCTTCAGCCAGAGTTTCGTCAACTTTTTATTTTCCTTCCCTTTGACGGAAAGGAACTTCTTCCCTGCACTTTTTGTAGCGCTCGGCAAGGTTCTGGACCTCTCGGCAGCCTTCCAGGTTGTGGTTGTTCGTCTTGTGTATGGGACACCACATCTTGGAGCTGCCACCGTCTTTAGACGATGGCCAAGGTCATTTCTCGTGGCGTGGCCCCCGTTGACTCGGAGCTGCGGCAGCAGCGGCAGTGGGTGTGCCGGCCGACGGCTTTTTCTTGCCGTTGGACTTTTTCTTCAACTTGCCACTCTCGGAGGTAGTGGCTTCACCCTTGGAGGACTCTTTGTTGTCCTCCGGAGGTGGTTGGGAGTGCATTTCACGGCCCTCCGCAGCTTTGGCACACTTGTCTGCCAAGATGAAGAGTTCTGTGACGCTGGTGACTTCCTTGGTCACCAGCTTCTCCAACATCTTCTTGTCTCGCACGCCCTATCTGAATGCCACCATAACATGAGCGCTTGAGATAGAAGGAATGGTGTTTCGTACCTGGGAGAACCTCTGGATGAAGGATCGCAGTGAATCTCCCCCCTTCTGCTTCATAGAAAAAAGGTCCAGATCTGTGCCTGGTCGGGTATATGAGCTCCCGAAGTTGGCAGTGAACTGTTGGCACAAATCCGCCCAACTATTGATGGAGTCAAGCGGAAGGCTCATGAACTAAGACCTGGCGGTCCCAGTTAAAGCCACAGGGAAATAGTTGGCCATCACGGCCTCGTTGCCTCCAGCCACAAGGATTGCGGTGGAGTAGATTTGGAGAAATTTGGCGGGATTGACAGTCCTGTCAAATTTCTCCGGTAGGTGAGGCCGGAACTTTTGCGGCCATCTGACCATGCGTAGGTGCATGGCCAAGGCTAAACAGCCTCCTCCTACTCCCTCAGGAGCAGGGCTGTCCCGAGCCTCTTGCCTCTCACAAGCACGCTCGATGTGTACGCGACCGTCCTATTGACGGTATTAATGATCGAGCTCCGCCCGGAGGTCGTGAGTCGAAAGCCTGGTTACCGTATGAGTACGTCGCACCCCGAAAGGCAGCGACGTCACCTGTTGAGACGCAGCACGCCTCCTGTGCTGCGAAGCATGCAGACCAAGTCTACTCGACACGGTCCGATGCTGCAATGGGGCCCGCCCCGAAGGGGGAGGACCTTGGTTGCTGATGCGATCGGTTGCTGCTGCAACCAAATGTTCCACATCAGATCTCCACTGCCCCATTGCACCCTGGTATGCTCCTGGAGGCGGTGGACGTTGGATAAGAGCACGCATAGCATGGAGCGCGTGTTTGGGATTGTTGTTCACCGATGCAGTGACCGACGCGGACGCCCCATCTCGATGTCCAGCTTGATTCGCCGGTGCAGACGGTGGCAGTGGTGGCATGACTCGTGCTGGAGCCATAGCACCTGCTGGTTGCTGCATGTTGGAGGGATTGCCTCCAGCAGGTTGCGCAGCAGGGTTGTCATTGGACGATCCAGCAGCAGAGTTCACCATGTTTGAATCTCGGGCAACCCCTACCAGGCGCGCCAACTGTCGGAGTGTGATTCCGGCAATTCTCCCGGTACCACCATTGGTAGCCCGCGGAGTTTGTAGTTTGTTGTGGGCGTGCAGAGATTCAGGACACGATGACAAGTTGATACGAGGATTTACGTAGTTCAGGCCGTCTGAGCGTAATACCCTACTCCACGCGTGTGTGTTGTTGTTGTATTGAGCGTCTGAGCGCTTGTATGTCAGAGCAGAGTGTGGAAGTCTGGAAGCAGTCCCCCTTGTGTATCGCTCGGCCAGTCCTTTTATAGTACAAGGGCTGGTCGTTACATCATTAGCCTGGCCTGACATGTGGCCTTGGCGGTTACAGATGCTTAATACACAATTAATGTGCTTAATTACCCTTAATAGTATGGTAACGCGCCTTGACAGTGTCGTTACTGGTATTAAGGGCCCTCCGATTGTGTGTCATTAAGATAGCATTTATGACACTTAATCGGTTCTTGAGGTCTTTAATGTTCCTTGAAGGCCCGAGCCATTGGAAGTCCACCACTCTGCCTGTTGAGGTTGAAGGTCTGGTGGTTGGACGCGTGGCAGCTCCAGAGCTTACTGTCTTGGACGAGTAGGTTCGGTGCTGTTGTACATGTGTCAGTACCGGATCTTCCCTCTGTCGAAGGTTAGCTCCGGGGGTCCACACAGGTATCTATTCTGGAGCTTCCCCATGCGTGGGATGTAGCTCCGGTTTAATGATACACGTGGCGGCACTGGGACTAACCATAGAAGGGAGGCAGGTCCGGTTCCGTATGACACATGGGGCCTTTGGAGGTCTTCAACTCAGATAGGCGAAGTTCCTTTGAGCTCTTTGTAGTACCAAGGGATATCCGGTACGTAGGGAACCGACACATCGTATGCCGATCAGAGATGTGCAACGCGGTCGAAGTCGCTCTGAGTGAGCCCTTGGATGATCAAGTTTCGGGCTTTGTTGTTGTTGTCGACATCTCGTAGGTTTGTAGCTGTAACTTGATCGTTAGGTGACACTTAGTAAGGCTTGTACACCTTCTCCAATATTGTGAAGCCTTGTGCCTGGATGAAAGTCTCCATGTGTGCCTTCCAAACTTGAAAATCAATATCAGCAAACACACAAGGTTTGGCGGAGTATTTCTCCATGATGATTAGTCAAAAACACGTGCAAATCACAATGACTGGAGCACCATGGCTCTGATACCAATTGTAGGATCGAAAAGCATGTGAAAATCTACCAAGGGGGGTGAATGGTAGATTTAAAAATCTTACGTAGCGGAAACGAATAAATCCCAACCCCTTCGGCAGAAAACGATCTGTTAGAGAAATCATGTGTGAAACTAATCTAAACGTGTTTCACCATGACAAAAGTGATATATATCAGAGAGCATCAGGTCACGAAGAAATCACAAAAATAATTACTCAAATCCCTCGAGGAAAACTTAAGTTATGATCGAAAGATCGAACAAAGGTCAATCTGTCCTACCCGAGAAAAACAGTTCCGGAACGCTGCAAAGAAACTCGTGTAGATCAGAAACCACAAATACAATGATCGTGAAATTTTGACAGATGATAGATAATCAAGTTTTGAAGACAATACAAAAAGAATCACGTCAATTGGATCTGTAAAACTCGAGTTATGATAAAACCACCGACAAAAGATAGTGCTATCCAGAAACTCGACGAGTAAAACTTGTATGGAACAAGTCCGACGAACAAGGCACAAAAGTTCCTTCAAACTACGAATTTTATTCAATAGAACACAAGAGGAACAGCCCCAAAGTCGTGCACCATGAACTCTAGCCTCCCTTGCTTATATAATCAGCTTGAAAGCCAACTCAACTCAAATCAGGACCCTAATCATATTCCGTTCACGAATCGAAACTTTCCATAACTGCTTAGGACTCTTCTATACGTAGATAGAAGCAATCTTAAGACTTCCAAACACCTTAGGAACATATCTCACATTCCTAAAACAACTCAAATTCGTGACCTACATGAAATCCTATCATAACCAACTCGATACTTTCCATATCGAGCCATAACTGACTCCGCCGCAGTCGAAGTCATCAACCGATACGATCCGATCCTTCCAACCAGATCTTTCCTTCCATAAACCATCTTCGGAACCATGTTTCCACGTCATGCACCTCATGCATACGTGCAAACACCTTCCTTCGACGTCCAGTAACTTTCATATGCACTGCCCTTGATTCAATCATCCTACGCGACCTCCTGACCCGCTCAACCACAATTCCTCCTGAATTTGGTTTTTGGAACCTCATCTCCTCCCTGAGACTAGTCCAAAAGATCTTGTCACCATCCATGACTTGAACTCAAGCAACACCTGCACATGAACAAACAACCAATCTGTACGAGCCCAAGTCCGCGGCTTGACTCAAGTCAGTTCTGAACACAACACCTTACGTGAGCACCTCACATAAGCATGTTGCAAAGCATATCAAAATGATATCAGCCATATCAACCAAAACACACCAAAAACTTAGTAAAATAATACTAAGCAACCTTTCCATAAGTGTAAAGAAAGTTCGAAACATTTCACATGAAAATTTGGAACATTACGATCAAGCTTCGAACCTTGTCAAAGCTAACCAGAGCTTGAGCCGAAGCTTACCAAAGCTAGTCGTACCTAGTGCCGGAGCTAACCAAAACTAGTCGGACCTAGTGCCGGAGCTAACCAAAACTAGTCAGAACTAGTCAACCCAAAAGTCAGAGCTAGAGAAATATGTCGAAGCTTAACAAAGACATGCCAGAGCTATCAAAGACATGTCGGAGCTAACAAAGGCATGCCGGAGCTATCAAAGACATGCCAGAGCTAAAGACAAAGCTCACCGGAGCTACCCAAAACCATGTCGGACCTAGACAAAGCAAGTCGGACCTTACGTCGGACCTTGCAGAAGCTCAGAGCTAGAGTCGGACCTTGCTAAAAAGATGTTATGGCAGCATTCAAAACTTTTATTGTCAAAGCCAATGTATTCAGCACACATAGGTCTCACACTTCACTATCACTAGAATAGGAATGCAAGGAAGAGGATTTGGTTGTTACCTTTCGTTTACCTTCCTTTGCCATGAGGCAAGTGTTGTTGCCCTTCCATGCGCCTAGAGTTGGGAAGAGAGTGGACTTCTTGGATGTCTTCTCGATGGCTATGCTAGCCATCTCTTCTTCCTCTTCGGATGGGGACTCGTCATTTGATTCACACTCCTTTCCTAGATGCGCTTGTCCAGCTTGCTTCTTTTTCTTGAACAATTTCTTGGGTTGAGGTCTTGTTTCCTTTGTTTTATTCGTATGGGCAATCAACTATAAAGTGTTCATATTCACCACAGTTATAGCATGCCCGCCTCAACTTTGGTCTTGACTTCTCTTTATACTTTCCTTCACTTGAATTTCCCCCTTGTCTTTTCTTCATCATTTTCTTGAATCTCTTCATAAAGAGGATCATGTTCTCTTCATCGATGTCGCTTCTCTCGTCAACGCTGTCCTCTTCTTGTTGAGCTTCTCGAGCTTCTTTAGACAAGGGTTTGCAAGTGGACTTCAAAGCGACCTCTTTCTTCTTTGCCGAGGTGAGGTCAGAAATCTCCTTGACATGCTTTGCCTGCTTTTCCATCATCTCGAAATTGATGATTTTCCCAAGCAGCTCATCCGGGGTCATTTTCTTGTACCCGGGGCTTTCTCTAATCATCAAGCACAATGTGACGTTGCGAGGCATAAAGGCTCTAAGGATGAGGTTCACCACCTCGTGATCGTTCCACTTCCTGGTTCTGTATGCTCGAACCTTGTTGATGAGTGTCTTTAAGCGGTTGTACATGTCTTGCGACGACTCATCTTCTTCAATGGCGAATCTTCCCAATTTGCCTTCGATCATTTCGATCTTCGCTACTCGCACATGAAGATCGCCTTCATGTGTGGTTTGCAATGTATCCCATATTTCTTTCGCAATTTTGAGCCCATCCACCTTGGTGAACTCGTCCTGACTAAGTGATGAGGTGATGACTGTTGCAGCTTGGGCATTTCGATGAATTGCTTGCTCTTGGCTAGGTGTGAGCTCCTCATCATCATCGGGGATATCTATTCCTATAACCACAATGTGCCACAAGCTTAGATTGAGTGAGATCAAGTGCATTTTCATGTTTTGACTCCACATTGAGTAGTCATTGCCATCAAAGTGTGGGGCTTTTCCAAGGGGAATAGATAGGTAATGATTATTATTAGAATTTAAGCGATCATAATTAAAAGGATATCGAAAGTAGTCGGTGTGACTACTCCCCTTCTTCTTCTTCTCATCCTCGACCTTCACTTTCCCTTTTGACAGAGCTTTCTTCCATAGGAGAGCCTTGAGTTCAAGCGTCTCCTCATTGTCATCCTCAAAGTCCTGGATGGCATCGAGGAGCTTCTCCAACTTTTGAGTTTTTTTTGTCTTCCACCTTCTCTTGGTTAAGACTCTTGTGTACATCCTTCATGTCTGACATGTTTTCTTCGAGCGATTAGTCTCTTGCAAAGAAACCTGCTCTGATACCAATTGAATGTGGCCTAGATGGGGGGTGAATAGGCCTTTTTTGAAATTTAGTAGGAACCTGCAACACTTAACAAACTGATCAAATCTTGAGATATCGGACTAGTCCGGTGCGTGCAGACTAGATTGTTCAAGTTTGATCAATGATTTCAATTCAAGCACGGTATGCAGCGGAAAATAGTATGTAACTTGCAAGTATTGATTCAATGAAGTTAAGTGTAATGCAAATTAGCTTTGATATGAATGTTCTAACATAAGATGGATAAAATCAATCAAACCCTAGAATATGATATGAGAAACTTTAAGAGCAAGTTTGACACACGATTTTATCCTGTGGTTCGGTTTCCACAGAGGCAACCTACATCCATGTTGAGGAGCCCACGAAAGGACCGGGTCTTCATTGACCCTAACCTCGTTGAATTGCCACGAAGGCCAATTCTTCTTCCACTATCACAAAGGGGTAATCACCAAGTTCAAGGGGGCTTCTCACAAGTTGAGGGCTCCCCAAGATTACAATTCAAAACACCACCAAGAACACACTCGTAAGATCAATAATGAAACTACAGGAGTGTGTTAGAGATCAAACCCAAGAGCTCAAAAGTGTAGAATCGTGTCTCTCCTTTGATCCAAAGTGAATCCTCAAGGGATTGATCTTTCTTGCGTTGGATTGCATGAAGAGATGTGTTTTCTATGCTCTTGGAGGGTGTGACGCTGCAGGGGGTCGAGAGTTATGATAGTTAGGTTGTGCACATCTATTTATATTAGGGTTTTCAAAAGTTACTGTTAGGGTTTCGAGGGTCTGGACTAGTCCGTGGTGGAGTCCGGACTAGTCCGGTGTGTGGCATGCAGGAAACCCTAAGTGTTCAGAAATATCGGACTTGTCCGGCTAGGAGCGGACTTGTTCAATTTTAGTCAGAAAGGTTATCGGACTTGTCCGTGATGATATCAGACTTGTCCGGTGTGGTGATGCCCTTAGTGAATATAGGACAGGTCCGCACTTGGAGGACTTGTTCGATTTTAGTCAGAGGCATTATCAGACTAGTCCGGACATTATCGGACTAGTCCGGTGCGAACAAGTCCGCATTTGCTGGACTTGTCCGAACCTGTCCAGAGAGGATATCGGACTAGTCCAGTGTATATCGGACTAGTCTGTTTCTCCTGTGAAATGTGAAGTGTGTGAGGATTTTTGTGCTTGAGCTCTTGGGATGTGTTACACCATCACACTCCCTAGACAATGATGTATTCTAATCAGCTCTTGAGATCTTTTCCGAATTGATCCTCATTCTTTTTGGCACTTTCTTCATTCTTTTATTAAAACCTGCGCTCATCTCAATAATATGGTTAGGATCTCATTTGTTTGTCATAAATCAACCAAAATCCACAAGGGATGCCTAGATGCACTTTCAGGCACCATGTTTAAGGGCAGGAAATCCGCTGGAGGAGTCAGATCATCAGGGCAGATGACAACGTGCTACAACTCTGGAGATGGAGCTTCAAAGCTCCTTCATTCAGATTGGATCTGAAGTCGATCTCGATCCTGTTGTGATCGTGCTCTCCACCGAACGCCCAAGCAGGCCACTCCCTTGTTTGCAGCAGAGCCCACCGGTTTGCCAGAAAAATTGGCGATGATCATCAGGGGAGTCACCCCTCCCTCGATGAACTCCTGGATCCTTATAAGGACTGGGTTGTACTCTTCTGACAACATCGAAGCCACTTACCAAACGGTGGTATCGATGTTGGGGAGACTCTCGGGTAGCTCTAGCATGTTGTGGTGGTCCACCATGATCACCACCCAATCCTTCTTCCAGCTGTCCCACTTCTCGGAAGGGAATGTCTTTAGGTACTTGAGCAGCGAGTTCTTGCGCTTCACGAAGTAGTAGAAGCGAAGGTACTCGTTGATCTTCCCAGTTGCGTGGACCGTGAAGAAGGTCCGGAAGAGCTCGATGCAGGGCGGCACACCCACCCACATCTCGTAAGAGTGGACGAAGGTCGCCACTAGCAAGGAGTGGGGGCCTAGGTGATGAAGCTGCAGAGCGTAGAAGTCCAAGAGCATCAGCATGAAGCTTGAAAATGGTGGGATGAGCCCCACCATGGCATACGATAGGAAGTAGACGATCTCGTTAGGGTTCTCCTTCTTGAAGGGGAACTTGCTGATGCGGATCCTGTTGTTGAAGGAGTCGCTCGACCACCCCATGTAGGTGCAAACTCTCAACAAGTCTTCATCCTTCTTGATCCGGCTCTGAGGAAGTCCCAACACCATCGCCGCAAAGTGGAGCAGAGGAGGAAGAAGGATTGCAAGAGCGGAGAGCTCTAAGCGCAATGTCAGATGAAGGCGTAAATAGTTCTCTCCCTCTGCAGACTTCCCCCTTTAGTAAGCCTCCGCAACGTTGGGATGGAAACTACCTCCAGACTCGAATCTAGATGACCTCGTCAATGACAAGGGGGCCCGGGTCCACTTTGCTTAAAAAGTTACACCAGGCGAACCATTGTCATGATGAGAAGTTAGAAGACCGAGGGCGGCCGCCTGACAGGGCTACAAAGATTACATTGGGAACCAATACGAATTTCGTAATGGAAACCGGTGACCTTCAATTGTGTGAGATCCGCATGCCAGGATCCCACGCGTCGTGTCAAAAAGGGTGATGTGGCGATGGAATAACTCTTTGTTGTCGTCTCAACCGCCCTGAAAAATACTTTGAAGCCGAAGCGCGGGAATCAAAGATGGCCCCACCTCTGGTAATATAACTTCACCCAAAAGGTTTCTCCCAAAGGTGGGCCTGGGGGCCACTGTCGGTACCCCCTGATATCGCACTTAAAACCAAGAAGTTCCTATGTGTGAGTTAAAGACATCTGAAGGCAACACACGTCTGACAGCACTGGGCCTGCATCCCTCGTTTGGGTAGCTTCGGTGCTGCCATGTGTTCTGCGAGCCGGACCTACTTCCCTTCACAGGGAAGCTCCGATCCTGCCACGTGTCCAGCAACCCCGGACCTAACCCCCAGTAAAGGGAAGCTCCGGTGTTGCCACGTGTCAAGAGGCTTCGGACCTACCTCCTTATAAAGGGAAGCTCCAGAGCTGCCACGTGGTGGACCTCCGGACCATAGCCCCCAACAGGAAGACTACAAAATCTTCAACGGCACAGACATTCAAGAGGCTATTAAACAGTCATTACAAGACCTGATTAAAGTGTCATTAATTCATCATTAATGATACATGATCAGATGACTATCAAGACTGATAACGCTACCATTAAGGCGTGTTATTACACTGTTATTCACGATTATGCATGTAGATCGTGTATAGGTGGATTATTATAGCCGAGACCACCTGTCAGGCTGAAAGCATCTAGGCCCCCACGAGGTACGGTTTCGGTGATTAATGACAACCGTTAATTACCACTAATGAGTTTGTGGATGCGAGGTTTCATGTACAATGAATCAAACGTCGATCAATCACTCATAAATGTCATCTACTGCTCATTGGATGCAAAAGGAGACCCCTCAACGAACTAACCTAAGGGGTTAATCGGAAACAAATGAGGAACTCGTACAACGACGCAACCTTATCAAAATTGGCAACACAAGAAGCTTCATATCCATCAGAAGAGCCATACAAACAAGTGTTCAAGAGGTCACAAGTCCAAAATCCAAAAGATCAGTCCAACTCAACTCGAAGGAAACAAATTGTACACACCGGATCATCCGGTGATCTGAAGAATGACTGCATCGGTCGATTTGGACTCAACAGAAGAAGAAGACCTCAGAATGAAGTACACACCGGATCATCCGATGTGTATCAAGTGAACATCGGATGAATACAACAGTAAGCAAATTTTCTGAAGTGTTCTGAAGGACTGAACACCGGATCATCCGATGTTGAAGGCAGATGCACATCGGTCGATTACAACAGAAGCAAATTATCAGCTCAACCAGACTGAAGATCTATTCATCGGATCCTCCGATGATGAAGGAGGTGAAGCATCGGTCTAATAACGGTCATTTCTGACAGAATGACGTCAGCTAATCTAATTAGACCGATGCTCATAAAAGGGGGTCATCGGATCATCCGATGTACACAGAAAAAGTAATCAGCCCACTTTTCCAACGGCTAATTCGGTTGGGCTGAGTATTTAACCCCCTCCCACCAGTCATTTCGGTGAGGCCGGACAACAAGAGCACCACTACACATTCCCCAAGTGTCCAAGACTTAGAATACTCATTTTCACACTCTTGTAACCCTTTCACACCTCAAGATATAGGCTAGTTCCTCTTAGAGTTAAGCTTGTGTGCGTCCTCTCTGGGTGAGTGGAGACTCTAGAGTAGGGAGAGCCGTGAGAAAGTGCATTCTTGGTGATTGCACTCACCTTGTATCAAGAGGAGAGTGAAGAGATCGCTCCGGAGCTTGCCGAGACCATTGTGGAAGCCCGGAGGATCGAAGTTGTACAAGGCTTGAGCTCCACCTTGCCAAGGATGGCGAACGGAGGAAGTTAGTGGATTCCCTCATCTCGGTGACTTGGGAGTGGCGATACCCTTAGGTGGGTGCCACAACGTGGACGTAGGTGGATCCTAGTGATCTCACCGAACCACGGGAAAAATCGACGTGTCCCCGTGTCTTCGAGCGTTTGCATTCCTCCTCCCTACTCCTTTACGATTACGCAATTCTCAATTCCGCACTTAATTCTCTTAATTGCACTGTTGGCTTGCTTAGAGAATTAGATTTCACTTAAGCTTTAAATTGACTTAAAATTTGAAGTAGCCCAATTCACCCCCCCTCTTGGGCATTCGATCCCTACAATTGGTATCAGAGCGAGGTTGCTCATTGGATCATTCTAGCTTCACCGCTAGAGAGCAAAAATGGCCAAGAATGGGGGTTCGGTTCCTACCTTCGAGGGCAAGAATTTTGCTTATTGGAAAGCACGCATGCGCGCTTACCTTGAGGCAATTTCTCCCGAAGTGTGGGAAGCGACCCATGCGGGGTTTGGCAACCATGAATATATTGGTGATCAACTAAAATGGGATGCTAAGGCTAGGAATGCTATTTATGAGTGCATTAGTCAAGATGTATTTGCTAGAATTGCTAGTAAGGAGAAAGCGTGTGAAATTTGGGCTTGCTTGATTGAGATCCATGAGGGTTCCTCTCGTGTCAAAGAGCTCAAATATCACTTGCTTAAATCCAAGTATGATGATTTTAAAATGCTTCCTCATGAGAATGTTAATCAAATGTTTTCTCGCTTAAATGTACTCATTGAGGAAATTAATGCTCTTGACATTGCTTCTCTTGGCAAGGGACTCATCAACCGCAAGATCCTCATGCTACTTCCCAAGCCCAAGTACAACATCATCAACTCAATGCTCCAAAAGGAGTCACTTGACAACATTGAGGTTTCGGAGCTCATTGGAGAGATACATGCTCATGAGATGAGTGTGCTTGGAATGATGGAGGAGTCATCATCATCAAAGACCATTGCTCTCAAGGCCTCAACCAAGAAGATACATACCAAGAAGAAGAAAGTGGTTGAGCCTAGCTCAAGTGAGGAAGAACAAGCTACAAGTGAAGATGATGATGATGATGAGCTTGCATTGATGATGAGGAAGTTTTCACGTCTCAACTCAAAGATTGCCAAGAAGGGATACTCGTTTGATCCCAAGAAGAAAGCCTTCTTGCCAAGGAGAGATGAAAACAAGACGTGCTACAATTGTGGCGACCAAGGCCACATATCATATGATTGTCCAAGACCGGACAAGAGGAAGGACAAGGGCAAGCATCGCAAGCTAGAAGAGAGTGATGATGATGAAGATGCAAAGCCCAAGCGCACCTTTGGAAAGAAGAAACTTGACAAAGGCAAGAAGACCAAGCTCTTTCCAAAGAAGAGAAGAGGACCTCAAAAGGTCTTCATGTGCGAAGCAAATGAGTGGGTCACCGATGAAGAAACAAGTGATGATAGTGAAGATGAGGAAGAAAACTTGGCAAGCCTCGCTATCGTCAACAAGGATGACTCACCCCTTCCTCCACCGCCTATGTGCCTCATGGCGAAAGGTAACACAAAGGTATGTGATGACTCAAGTGATGATGAACTTTCTCCCGATGAACTAGCATCTATGATTAATGAATATCATGCCATTATCAAAAGGGAAAAGGCTAAGGTTAAGGCACTTGAGCTAACTCGCGCTAAGCTAGAGGGTGCCAACCTCGATTTGCAAGACAAGTATGTCACCATACTTAATGAGCATGAAACGCTCAAGTCACATGTCAAGCAAATCGAGGAGGAGAAGGCTCAAATCAAGCTTGAGTTCCATGAGCTTGACTTAGCTAACTCGGCACTATTGGCTAAGCATAACGAGTTAGTTCAAGAGAATGAGACACTTAGTTTTTCCTATGAAGCAATGGAACTAAAATTGAATAACTTGAAGAAAGAAACTCTTGATGGCAAAACACCCGCTAGTTCACATGCCACTAACAATTTGCATGAGTCTTTGCCATTGAAAGCTAATAGGGAGAAGGAGCTAATGGACGAGATCGAAAGTCTCCGCACTAGTGTAGCTAGACTTTCCAAGGGAGAGGACAAGCACAAGGAGATCCTCTTCCAACAAGCTAAAGGCTTCAACAAGAGGGGACTTGGGACCTTCCCTACGCCCAACAAATGGAAGGTGCCCTCACCGGAGCTTAGGACAAGCTTCATCAAGGAAGTGGGATCCTATTGCCAACATTGTGAGGTCACCGGACATCACACTAGGGAGTGCCCTCTTCCCACTCGTCCTTCTCCAAAATTACCTCCTAACTATTCATCTACTTTCAATGATTGTCACTATCTATTGAGCAAAGTAGGTGGAAAGGTGAAGGCGAAGTTCATTGGCAAAAACATCAAGGGCATGAAGGGGAAGCTCCCCAAGCAACTTTGGGTCCCAAAATCACTTGTATCACACATACAAGGACCTAAGTTGGCTTGGGTTCCTAAACTCAAAAACTAACTTCATGTGTGTAGGTGAACTACAAAGCCGGAGGAAAACATTGGGTACTCGATAGTGGGTGCACTCAACACATGACCGGCAATGATGGTATGTTCACCTCCATAGAAGACCCCGGCAATCATGAACAAGTCACCTTTGGTGATAACTCAAAGGGGAAGGTAATTGGTTTAGGTAAAATTGCAATTTCTAATGACTTGTCCATTTCGAATGTGCTTTACGTTAAGTCTCTTAGCTTTAATTTGCTCTCTATTGCTCAACTTTGTGATCTTGGACTAACGTGCACATTTGACAAAGATGGTGTTGTGGTGTCTAGTGTAGCTAGCAAAGAGCTAATATTCAAGGGCTTTAGGCATGGTCATCTATATTTGGTGGACTTCTCCAACAAGAGCGCAAGCCTAACCACTTGTCTTTTCACCAAGACAAGTTTGGGGTGGCTATGGCATCGGAGGATTGCTCACATAGGAATGAGCAAGCTCAAGAAGTCCTTCAAGCTAGGGATGGTGACCGGCGTAAAGGACGTGACGTTTGAAAAGAACAAGCTATGTAGTGCATGTCAAGCCGGGAAGCAAGTGGCTTCGCACCATCCGATGAAGACAATGGTGTCTACCTCCAAGCCGCTCGAACTACTTCACATGGACCTCTTCGGACCGTCCACCTACCAAAGCCTTGGCGGTAATCTCTATTGTCTCGTTATTGTTGATGATTACTCTCGCTATGCTTGGACTTTGTTTTTAGGTGACAAGGGTGAAACCTCGGAAGTCTTCAAGACCTTTGCAAAACGAGCTCAACGGGAATTCCAACTTCCCATCATCAAGGTCCGGAGTGACAACGGCACCGAGTTCAAGAACTACAATATTGGGGAGTGGTGTGACCGTGAAGGAGTCAAGCACGAATTTTCGGCTACATACACCCCTCAACAAAACGGTGTTGTTGAGAGAAAGAACAAGACACTAATCACCCTCGCGAGAGCCATGCTTGATGATTATGGGACGTCGGAGAAGTTTTGGGCGGAAGCGATCAACACGGCATGCCATGCCGCAAATAGAGTCTACCTTCATCGACTTCTCCAAAAGACTCCCTACGAGCTCCTCATTGGGAGAAAGCCCAACATCTCCTACTTCCGGGTCTTCGGATGCAAGTGCTACATCTACCGCAAGAAAAGACTTGGTAAGTTTGAAAGAAGGTGCGATGTTGGTATTTTCCTTGGTTATGCGTCAAACTCAAAGGCATATCGAGTATTCAACCAAACCTCCGGGTTAGTTGAAGAAAGTTGTGACGTTGAGTTTGATGAGACTAATGGCTCCCAAGAGGAGAGTTTTGGTCATGATGATATAGATGATGAGCCTCTACGAGAAGCTATGAAGAACATGACCATAGGAGACATCAAGCCCGAAGTTGAGGAGAGCCATGATCAAGGGGGAGCTTCAAGTCCGAACATCAACACCTCCATGGCGCCTCAAGTGGATGAAGAAGAAGACAAAGATGATCCATTGCCTATGCAAGACCAACAAGCCACACAACACCAAGAAGAAGATGAAGTCCAAGATGAAGTCCAACCACAAGACGAGCAAGATGCTTCACCACCACCAAGTGACTCACAACCGTTGATGAGACATGGGCGCATCCCCAAGGCACATCCAATGGATCAAATCATTGGAAGTCCTTCACGGGGAGTAAGTACTCGTTCACGTCATGTTGCATCTTTTTGTGAGCACTACTCTTTTGTGTCGTGTGTAGAACCCAAAAGCATTGAGGAAGCTCTCCAAGACTCCAATTGGGTGATGGCTATGCAAGAGGAACTCAACAACTTCACCCGCAATGAAGTTTGGGTGTTGGAGGAGCGACCCAAGGACAAGAATGTGATTGGAACGAAGTGGGTCTACCGCAACAAGCAAGATGAGAATGGCGTGGTGGTCCGCAAAAAAGCTAGGCTTGTGGCGAAGGGATTTGCTCAAGTTGAAGGTTTGGATTTTGGGGAGACATTCGCCCCGGTAGCACGGTTAGAAGCTATCCGCATACTCCTTGCTTTTGCTTCTCATCATAATATCATGCTTTATCAAATGGATGTTAAGAGTGCATTTCTCAATGGCTATATTAATGAACTTGTGTTTGTTGAGCAACCTCCCGGGTTTGAGGACCCAAGAAACCCTAACCATGTCTATAGGCTAAACAAAGCACTCTATGGACTCAAGCAAGCTCCAAGGGCATGGTACGAGCGCTTAAGGGACTTCCTCGTCATGCAAGGTTTCAAGATTGGGAGGGTGGACACTACACTCTTCACCAAGGACATCGACGGAGACTTATTTCTTTGTCAAATTTATGTCGATGATATTATTTTTGGCTCAACTAACAAAGCTCTTAGCCATGAGTTTGGCAAAATGATGTCTAGGGAATTCGAGATGTCAATGATTGGAGAGCTCAACTTCTTCCTAGGATTTCAAATCAAGCAACTTCAAGAGGGGACCTTCATCCATCAAGAGAAGTACACTAAGGACCTCTTGAAGAAATTTGAGATGGGAGATTGTAGCTCAAGAAGCACTCCAATGGCGACAAATTGTCATCTCGACGCGGACATGGACGGTAAATCTATTGATCAATCTCATTACCGTTCCATGATTGGTTCATTGCTATATCTTACCGCATCTAGGCCCGATATTATGTTTAGTGTGTGCTTGTGTGCTCGCTTTCAAGCGGCACCTAAAGAATCGCACAAGAAGGCGGTCTTTAGGATACTTCGGTATCTCAAGCATACCCCAAGTGTAGGTTTGTGGTACCCCAAGAACGCTAGTTTTCATCTCTTAGGTTACTCGGATTCGGACTTTGCCGGATGCCGTGTAGACCGCAAGAGTACCTCCGGGGGTTGCCACTTACTTGGGCGTTCCCTAGTTTCTTGGTCGAGCAAGAAGCAAAATTCCGTGGCTTTGTCCACCGCGGAGGCGGAGTATATAGCGGCCGGTGCATGTTGTGCCCAAATCCTATATATGAAGCAAACCCTCTTGGATTTTGGAATTAAGTTTGGTTGTGTGCCTCTCCTTTGTGACAATGAAAGTGCGGTTAAGATAGCTAGAAACCCCGTTCAACACTCCCGCACTAAGCACATTGATATTCGCCATCACTTCTTGCGTGATCATGAGGCTAAAGGAGACATCTCTTTGCAAGGTGTTAGATCCGAAGAACAATTGGCGGATATCTTCACAAAACCACTTGATGAGAAAACCTTTTCTAGACTTAGAAGTGAATTAAATGTGCTAGATGCATCTAACGTCATGTAAGTTGCCATGTTCATGTAAGAAAGCATGTCTTATAGGTCTTGTCTAACTCCCAAAGGATAGGGGCAAGCTAGAAGTAGTTTTCCCTGAGAAAGCCTTTGGAAGGTTCAAACTTGGCAAGATAGATTTATTTTATGCCTTGCATGATCCCTGCCATATAAATTTGCACTCATTCAATATCTTGCAATATAATTTGTTTGGCATTGCATAACGGTAGATTGTCACAAAGGGGAACCCACCTCATGAGAAGGAGACTTGTTTGAAATGCAATATCTCAACTCATATAAGGTGGAAAGAACAAAATGTTAAGTACGTTAATGCCTAGAGGAACATGCTTCATTGAGATAGTAGTCTTCATACTCTACCTCACAAAGCATGGGCCTTACATTTTATTTGGATATTTTTCCTCCATTTTTTTCTCGGTGTTCCATTTGCATTAAGGACTAGCCAAGTTATTGGCATATTAGCTTCTTGAGGGGTAAGGGGTTGCCCAAAAAGTCCTAAGACATGTGTTTCTCTTTGATTGGTTGTTTGGTCAAAGGACATATATGGGATGTTTTCGTTCTGTTGTCATCGGATAATCCGATGCCCCTGTCAATCACTCATCGGTCAAATAGGTGTTCAATCCTCAAAGCCCAACTCTGTCAGAACCTCAAATGATCCGACGCGTTCATCCTGGAAAACATCGGTCCATCCGATGTTCACTCTTCTGGAGCTGTGATCTATTCAACCGATGTCTACCTCCCTCTAACGTCGGAGCATCCGGTGTCAATATCACTCGGTTGAACACCCTTACTGTGCTATTCGACCGATGTTCAAAACCCTAATCATCGGTTCATCCGATGTCAACAGCAATTCTTGAATATCCTTACTGTTGCAATTGACCGATGTTCACTGCATATATCATCGGTCCATCCGGTGTTTGAAAAACGGCTAGGTTTTGGGCCCCACTATTTAAACCCGCGCGCCGGCCCGACCCTTTCTCTCCCCGACACCCCGTGCTCCCGCCGCCGCCGACCACCGCCTCTCCACGCGCCGCCGCCTCTCCCTCGCCTGCAGCGCTGCCGCCGGCCGCCGCCGCCGTCCCCTGCTCGCGCCGCCGAGGAGCGTGAGCGCGGCCATGGGGGTTCGTTGAGGATTCGCGAGGCCCGTCCAAGGCCGCCTCCCGTGGTCGACGACTCTGACGCCGAAGAGGAGCCTGTTGCGCCTCTCGTCCGCCGGCGCTCAGCCCGGACTCGAGGAGGTCACGTCGAGGCTGCTCCTCGTCCGAGACCGACGGCTGCCGACCGTCGTGAGGACAGGGAGGCTGAGAGGGACATCCATGAGGTGGACACGGCCGTCCGGGTCGGTGAAGGAGTCCGCCTTGTGGACTACCGGAAGATGAAGGCGAAGCAACTCCGGAAGCTCAGATGGAGTGTTCTTCTTGAGGAGTGGTTCCCACAGCCCCGAGAGCTGCTTGTTGACAGTCGCTTCTGGACTGTCACCCAGGCGTCTCTCTATGAGACCTACAAGCGCCGGGGGCACAAGCTCTTTCAGCACAACCACCTGGACTGGAGGCAGCTTGCAGTGGCCGCGGAAACTGATGTCCGCCCCTTCTTTGAGCGATACAGAGGCTTGGTGGAGCTATTGGACTATGAGAGAAGTGCGTATGTGGAAGAATGGGTCCGTGTCTTCTACGCGACCCTGTACATCTCAGAGGGCAGAAGATCAATTGCCTTCATGTTCAATGGTCAGCACTACCATCTCACGAGGCAGACTTTGGGGCACATCCTTGGCTTGGACCTGCACGACACTAGCATACACGAGAAGGTCTATGGGCAGGCAGATCCACCGAGGAGGCCACTTACTGGAGGGGTAGCACCTCAGCTGGACGAGATCCGCTCCTTGTTTGGCCCCACATTCTCTCCAGATCAGCCGAGAGTCCCAGCCCTCCTGACCCCAGCTGCGCGCATTGTGCACCTCGCCTTGCGCCGCACGCTCCTGCCGAGGTCAGGTTACTTAGAGGGGTTCACGAGTCTCCAGCAGACCCTCCTGTTCTACATCATGAACGGGATGGACTTTGATATAGTGGATATCATTATCTGCGAGATGGAGGACGTTATTACAGATGGAGTGGGCATGATGAGGCAGATGGTCTATGGGCACTGGATCAGCTTTATCTGCTCTATGGTGGTGCCAGAAGGACATACAGCACAGACCCGGCTTGCTGACGAGAGCGTGACCCGCTTCAGTCACTACCGTGCGTCCGCTCCTGGAGACCGCCGCCTTGGCCGTCCAGTTGAGCGCCAGGTCAGGGCGCGCTTGACTGAGGAGGATTGGTCTGACCTCGAGAAGGAAGATGAGCGTCTGGCTGAGGCAGAAGCTCAAGGTGGAGACTTGCAGCACGTCTGGTCCGAAAGCGACACAGACGAGAGTGTTGAGGAGTACTTCCCTCCACCTCCACCCTCACCGAGACAGCACGACGCCGAGGCCGGAGGCTCAGCTGCTCCGCCACCGACACCACCTCCTGTGTCCGAGGCGCAGGTGACGCAGCCGTCTGAGCTGACGTCGCTTCTTCAGCAGATGATCGAGCAGCAGCGCCAGGACAGGCTCGCTGCTGAGCAGGCCAGGGCAGAGCAGGCTGCGCGGCTCGCAGAGCTTCAGAGGCAGCAGACTGAGATGCAGCTAGAGATGGCCCGCCAGAGGCGCGAGGACACGGACCGGTTCACGAGTCTGGTGGACCAGATGCACCGGAGGACACTGGACCAGCAGCAGCAGACCCAGCAGGCGATGATGGGTATCCTGGGGTTGATCACCAACCTCTACCAGCAGACCGGGATAGCCCTTCCGCCACAGCACACCGGTCTCAGTCAGCCTCCAGCAGCACCTCCTCTGGCTCCAGCTTCAGTTCCAGCACCGGCGTCGCCGATCCCGAGCTACAGCATGTCTCCACTGCTGGCTTCGACGGTGCCGTTCCAGTTTTCACCTCTCCCGGCCGTGCCTTCTCCACCGGCTCCTCCAGCTCCAGCGGACCCTCCACCAGCTCCAGCTCCAGCCACGTCAGCACCTCCGGCTCCTCCCGCTCCAGCACCAGCTCCGGCGACGTCTACCTCGAGCAGCTCCGACACCGCCGTCGTCGACCGCTTCACCGTCGCCCCGAGAGCTCCGGAGTCCTAGGTACTCCTCTTCCCTTTTTGGTGTCTTGATGCCAAAGGGGGAGAAGAGTTAGAGTTAGGGGGAATGTCTTGGGCTTAGGGGGAGTGCTAGTTGTCTTGGGCTTAGGGGGAGTGCTAGTTATCTATTTGCTTTCAGACTTGTTATTTGCTTCTATTTGAGACTTGATTGTTATCATTTGCTACTATTTGTAATTTAGTATGCTACTTCACTCTTATGATTCATATTTGATCACTGTTTGAGCCTTCGAGCTCCTTGTGTTGCATGTTGTTCCGATTACATTTCTTTATGAGCATTGTGTTTGCGTTTCAAATTCCATTACTTTTATGCTCTACTCGTTGTGTTGTCATCAATCACCAAAAAGGGGGAGATTGAAAGCATCTAGGCCCCCACGAGGTACGGTTTCGGTGATTAATGACAACCGTTAATTACCACTAATGAGTTTGTGGATGCGAGGTTTCATGTACAATGAATCAAACGTCGATCAATCACTCATAAATGTCATCTACTGCTCATTGGATGCAAAAGGAGACCCCTCAACGAACTAACCTAAGGGGTTAATCGGAAACAAATGAGGAACTCGTACAACGATGCAACCTTATCAAAATTGGCAACACAAGAAGCTTCATATCCATCAGAAGAGCCATACAAACAAGTGTTCAAGAGGTCACAAGTCCAAAATCCAAAAGATCAGTCCAACTCAACTCGAAGGAAACAAATTGTACACACCGGATCATCCGGTGATCTGAAGAATGACTGCATCGGTCGATTTGGACTCAACAGAAGAAGAAGACCTCAGAATGAAGTACACACCGGATCATCCGATGTGTATCAAGTGAACATCGGATGAATACAACAGTAAGCAAATTTTCTGAAGTGTTCTGAAGGACTGAACACCGGATCATCCGATGTTGAAGGCAGATGCACATCGGTCGATTACAACAGAAGCAAATTATCAGCTCAACCAGACTGAAGATCTATTCATCGGATCCTCCGATGATGAAGGAGGTGAAGCATCGGTCTAATAACGGTCATTTCTGACAGAATGACGTCAGCTAATCTAATTAGACCGATGCTCATAAAAGGGGGTCATCGGATCATCCGATGTACACAGAAAAAGTAATCAGCCCACTTTTCTAACGGCTAATTCGGTTGGGCTGAGTATTTAACCCCCTCCCACCAGTCATTTCGGTGAGGCCGGACAACAAGAGCACCACTACACATTCCCCAAGTGTCCAAGACTTAGAATACTCATTTTCACACTCTTGTAACCCTTTCACACCTCAAGATATAGGCTAGTTCCTCTTAGAGTTAAGCTTGTGTGCGTCCTCTCTGGGTGAGTGGAGACTCTAGAGTAGGGAGAGCCGTGAGAAAGTGCATTCTTGGTGATTGCACTCACCTTGTATCAAGAGGAGAGTGAAGAGATCGCTCCGGAGCTTGCCGAGACCATTGTGGAAGCCCGGAGGATCGAAATTGTACAAGGCTTGAGCTCCACCTTGCCAAGGATGGCGAACGGAGGAAGTTAGTGGATTCCCTCGTCTCGGTGACTTGGGAGTGGCGATACCCTTAGGTGGGTGCCACAACGTGGACGTAGGTGGATCCTAGTGATCTCACCGAACCACGGGAAAAATCGACGTGTCCCCGTGTCTTCGAGCGTTTGCATTCCTCCTCCCTACTCCTTTACGATTACGCAATTCTCAATTCCGCACTTAATTCTCTTAATTGCACTGTTGGCTTGCTTAGAGAATTAGATTTCACTTAAGCTTTAAATTGACTTAAAATTTGAAGTAGCCCAATTCACCCCCCCTCTTGGGCATTCGATCCCTACACAGGCCCGACATATACTGTAACAGCCAACTCTTAGCACATAAAAGGGTTGCGTCGCACGGTAGAGAACAACTAAGCTCACACGCATACAAGCAACCACTGACACTCGCCACAGACATACACACTCAATCAACAACCACCCCGTGGAGTAGGGTATTACGCTTAGGCGGCCCGAACCACATAAAAACTCTCGTGTCATCATCTTGTTCTTGATCTTACGCGCTCCATCCGAATACGAACCTCCGCGGACTACGCTTTTGTAGTACCTGGGGAAGTGTCGTTTACACATTTTGACAGCGTCGGTTTGTCAGATACCAACGCTCATAGTCTCATTAAGTGCGTCGGTAGCTTTCGGCATGTCGACGCTCATACTTCCCATAAGAGTGTCGGTTTTTTGCGTACCAACGCTCTTAAATAAAGTAAGTGTGCCAGTACACGTGGTCAACGCATTTACAAGTAAGGGCGTCGGTTTTCGTAAATCGATGCTCATAAATGATAAGAGTGTCGGCTCCGACGCACTTATAAGTTAAATATGTCCGCATGATTTCGTCGGCTAAGAGCGTCGATTAACGGACGCTTTCACTGTATGAGGTCGGTTTCTATAGATAACCAACGCTCATATGGCCGATACCCTACTCGCGAATTTCTGTAGTGAATCATCCTCAACTCTATAATAAAATTGAAACCAGAAAACGATCAAACGATTTTTAAGTGATTCTGTTTCAGACTGAGAAAATTTCTTGACTGATTCTTAGAGAATTTGGAATCCTACTAAATGGAGCCTAAGACCCTGTTTGACACAGCTTCTGCTGCAGCTTCTTTATAAAAATAAACTGAGGGTGTGCCAAATAGGGAAATTCTGTAACAACTTATTAGTTTAGCTGCTTCTCAGAATGAACTAAAAGCATGACATAAGCAGAAGCTGCTTTCCACCAGCTTTTTAAATAAGCTGCTTTTGTAACAAGTTCCAACTGTGCTAAATAGGACTTAAGACTAGCAATTTATTAGCTGCTGGCAAATACACTTTTGGCATCTTACATCGGTACGTGCAACAAACCCGCACGCATCTACTGATGTTTGCCCTGACGATATGGCTAGGTGTTGTATAAATAAGAGCCAGACATTGCTAGTGGACTAGAGGATCAAACCACCCACAAAGATGACTTCCCTGCTGGATTCAGTCCATGCACCATGCTTGGCATGCTTGAACAGAACATGGATGTCACGGTGTCCATGAACTTGGTGTACCTAGCTTCTCTCATCGGATATACTCTCTGCTTGGAATTATCGGCTTGCTTAGCTCCACGACCTCGCAGGTTACGTAAGCACAGTCGTGCAACTTTTGTCGGCTGACTTGGACGAATCATGTTGGCTTATCTGTTTATCGAATATTCTCAAAAGATGCCAATACATCGTACCCCCTGCCACTAGATTTGAATTGTATTGCACGAATGACAACTGGTATCAGCTATATCAGTTGTGTAATAAAAGGAGAAACATAATAATAATATTTCTGGCTATATCATTGCGAATATTAGGCCTTTAGTTGGATGGACCGTTATCAAAGTTAACAAAGCAGACATATTCAGGTAGCTATCTCAGAAACATGAAATCCTATCACGTTCTTGACATTTATTAAAACTGAAAATGTCATCGAGTTTCTAACCTGGTTAAAAAAAATTTTAAAAGGAAAAAAGTTTTAAGTTCATAAGAAATCGGAATGGAATCAACAGCAGTTTTCTCCCAGATTATCATGCACGCCAACCATGGCTATGTGCGGTAGGTCTCCGTTTGGACGGGACGACACGAGCTTGTACGTACATGCCTTTTGTTTCTTATCACTCCCTCTGTTCCACGACGCCCTTTGCAATTCGAGCACCTAAGACCATCCGCACCAGCGTACTCTAAAGCATACTCTATACACTATTCTTCTTCAGCTTTTACAGTACGTACTTTAAATTACACTGTGAAACAGTGTATCCAGTATGCTTTACAGTACGCCACTGCGAATGGTCTAAGCTTAGTGAAGTTTGACAAAAAAAGTTATGTTAAATGATGGTAATCTTAATATATGAACCAAACATGTCCTATGTCTTACGAGCAGAAGAGATATCCTATGACACATGAGTGTTCAGATCATCACAAGCTTCCCTTTCAAGACAATAAATTTAATTCAAAATTAAGATTAAAAATTATTCTAATAATAATGTGGACGACTATAATGCAAACACATTTTTGTGCGATCGTACAAAATACCTTTCCTAGACCACACGGTGCTCATCCTCTCGATTATTGTATTTCTTTCACTCAAGTTCCTCCACCTAGCAAAACAAATGAAAAAAAAATGAATGTGCATACAGTTGTCAGATGTAAGAGTTTAAGTGGAAAAAAACAATGGTAGCAGGATAAGATCATGTGATCTAGAAGAACTTTTTATACTATTAAACTAATGACTGTTGGCATTCTTATCGGTCCTTAATATTAACAGTTTAGAAATAAATGTCGTATGCAGTGCTAATTGCACGCCTCGTCATCGTGCAGGTCAGACAGCGACCCTGAACCCGACGAGTGAGTTACTAGTGGCCGCGTCTGCAAGCATGCCCAAACAAACAAGAGAATATTATTTTGTTTTATGATGCGGCCGGTGTGCACCGAACGGACGCACCTTTTCCGTGTCCAGTGACCTGCTATCGCTTTCCATCTTTTTGGTGATTTGCTGATGGCCACCACCCAGATCTCGCGCTGCGTGAGGTGACCGTGGATTCCGCGGGCGGGCCGGGGTCCTCGTCGACGGTGACGGCACGTCGTCGCATCACGGAGACGTGCGGGCTAGGTAGCTCTGTTTTTGACCGCAGAAGAGAAAGGTTCCGTCGTGCACCACTGTTGGATCGTGTCGGGGCGCAGGGACGGTTTCGTTTCCTCTCGTCTCTCTTCTTCATTCACCTCACCTTTCACCAGTTGAAACTTGACAAGGACGTTCCCGTAGATGCGTTCCCGCCCGGTGACCACTTGTTACCTCTCCGGTCGCTGTCCGGCATGCAGGCAGGCGGGCCACCCATCCTGGTTGGAGTAGTGGTTACAGCCTGCATGCCACTTCGCGCTGATTCATGCTCTCGGGCCTCGATAGCTGTTGGCTATCCGGCATCCCAGTTGTAGCTAGGTCCGCAACCGCTTTGTTGGTGATGTGCGCAAGAGACAATCATAACAATTCGGTTTAAGGCCTATTGGATATTTGATCCATAAGCAATTAGGATACTAATGGGCCTACGACCTAAAAGCCCATTAGTACGCCTATAAATATGAGTGGTAGGGTTAGGGGCTAATCATCTCACCACGTGACAGCCCTAGCCGCCACCCCTCGAAGGCATCACGCCGAGACCCTTGCCGCGCGCACGGTGCTAGCACACCGGCGTACAGTGTTCCTCTCCGTACGTGTGGACTCCGTGGAGGTGCTACTGCTACTGTTGCGCTAATCGGCTACGACGATTGTGATCGTCTACCTGCTGTCGTGACGAGGACGAGGAGGAGACGAACGAGATCGTCTACCTCCCCTGCACCGACGCACATCTACGTTCCGCTGCGCTGTACATCTAGTGGTAACGATCTATGACCTCTGTACTCGTATGTTTCCTGAGTGATGCGGTAGAGTTGCTAGAGTAGTGTACCGCCGATTTGCCAACAGTGGTATCAGAGCCGACTTGCGTAGTTTCTGGTCTGGATCTTATTAGTAGATGGGATCTACTGCAGACATATTCATACGATGAATTTTATCGCACGGTTTTTAGGATTTGGAATCGGTTAGAGTAGATTGTGATCGTATATGACTAAATGATCAGTTCGTGCTCCTTCTCTGCTATGTGCGCAACCTGTCCCTACCGGCTGGAATCACCATCAGGACTAATCGTGTACATAGCTAACAGATTGAGCCGATAGACCACGGTCATGAGTCGCGATCTACTCATGAATAACCGGTCACATTGAAAATTGAGGCATTCTGAATGGCTTGAATTCGGGTTGATTTGATCAACCCGATGAGATTTTCATACTGATTTCATAGATGCGATCTATGTAATTTCGTTTGGTGTTCAGGGCGCTTCCCTGAAACCCGCGGGGGGCGGCTCCCCCCTCGACCCCCAACCCGCTAACCGGCTAGCGGGACCGCCGTTTTGCTGTCTGCTATAGCGATTACATAAAAAAGCTTCGCGCTAGAAATCGTTCTACGCTTAACTTGTTTTTGCAGGGAATGATGTGAATGGTATGACCTTACTGTGATGTGATGATCTGTGTGTAAATTCATGCAGCTTGCGTGTTGCAAATTTAACACAACCGGGTTGAGGTTGTCACATAATTGTATAACGACCTGCGTGTTGACCTGTGATGCTTGATCTCTCATGTAATTTATTTGGTAGCTATTAGTTGTATTAGCTTCTTTTATCATGGAGATGTCTTCAAGCATGGTGGAGATGGAGATCACCACAAGAAGAGAGGCATGGCAGCACAGATCTTGATGGAACCATGTCGATGGAGACCATTATGATTCTAAAGGCCATACTATTCACAATGTGATATGATCATATGCCTGTGATGCTTTTCATATGGTGGATGTTTTGTCATGATAGAATAGCTTCTCTCACAAAAGTTGAGCATTTGACGTCATTTACCAATAGCTGCACCTATGATATTTTGATCGTTGTGTGGTAGGTTTGCCAAAGCAAAGTACCATCATCTATCATAATTCGTAGGGTGAATGTTGGACATTCACATGCATAGTGTTGGTTTACTCAACAAAGCTATCAAAACGGTTTTAGGCTTTATGGCATAGAGTTGGGAGCCGGGGCATTGGATGTCACCCAACAAACAAGAGCCATATAGAGATATGATTAACAATGGTTGTTTACCTATGTCACTAATTTCCTAGCAGTGAAGCCAAAGCTCACTAGGAATTAGTGAATATGGATCTTGAACCACTATATGTTGTTAGAGGGAAGACGATGATCATATAGTGGTCATATCTTTTACTAAACTGTTAATAGAAGATTGGTACATAACATAGTGTTAAACCTTGCATATTTATTCTCTATTGTAGATAATGTCTACTAGTAACAATTCTGGTTTCAATTTGCGATCTGTGCTTGAGAAACAAAAACTCAATGGAGCTAACTTTATCGATTGGTACCGCAACCTGAGAATCGTTCTTAGGCAAGAGAAAACCAAGTACGTTCTTCTGCAGCCTTACCCTGATGACCTCCCAACTGATGCAACTAATGCAGCACGTAGAGCTTATACGAAGCACTGCGATGATGCGCTTAATGTAAGCTCTGTCATGCTCGCCACTATGTCCCCTGATCTGCAAAAACAGTATGAGCATACAGATGCTTATTCTATGATTGAGGGACTGCATGGAATGTTTGAGAATCAAGCAAGGGCTGAGAGATACAACATCTCAAAGTCCTAGTTCTCATGCAAGCTGGCGGAGGGTAGCCCGGTCAGCCCTAATGTAATTAAGATGATTGGTTACATTGAAACTTTAGGCAAACTTGGTTCTGAACTCAAGGATGATCTGGCTATTGACGTGGTTCTCCAGTCGCTCCCACCGAGCTACGAGCCATTCATATTGAATTTTCAAATGAATGGCATGGAGAAAACTTTGGTTGAATTGCATGGGATGCTTAAAACAGCCGAAGAAAGCATTAAGAAAAACACCACTCATGTGATGATGGTGCAAAAGGAGAATAAAAAGAGGAAGCGTGTGACGCATCCTAAAGGCAAAGGCAAGGGAAAGGTTCCTGATGAGCCCTCAAGCTCAAAGTCTAAGCCAAAGGGCAAATCTGGCCCTTCTCCTGATGATGAATCCTTTCACTGTCATGGTAAGGGACACTGGTCTAGGAACTGCAAGAAGTACTTGGAGGATATGAAGAAGAAGAAGGGAAGTGAGACTTCCGCTTCAGGTATAAATGTTATAGAAATTAATATTGCATTATCTTCTAGTGAATCATGGGTATTGGATACCGAATCGATGATTCACACTTGCAAATCGTTGCAGGGTCTAAGTGAGACTAGAAGATCTGCATAAGGCGAGTTGGATGTCCGTGTCGGCAATGGAGCAAAGGTTGCGGTCATAGCTGTCGAAACTTACCACTTGTCATTACCCTCAGGATTAGTTTTGGAATTGAATAATTGTTATTGCATTCCTACTTTGAGCAAGAACATTATCTCTTCTTCGTGTTTAGAAGAAGTTGATGGTTATGAGATTGTAATAAAGAACAAATGTTGTTCTATTTATTACAATAAAATTTTCTATGCTCAATGTCCATTGATGAATGGATTATATGTTCTTGATCTTGAGGATAAAACTGTCTGTAACATTAATACCAAAAGGATCGTCATAATGATCTAAATTCCACTTTTATTTAGCATTGTCGCTTAGGTCATATAAATGAGAAACGCATTGAAAAACTCCATAAAGATGGTTTACTAAGCTTATTTGATTTTGAATCACTTGACACATGTGAATCTTATTTGCTTGGGAAGATGACCAAAGCACCCTTCACTGGTCAAAGTGAGAGGATGACTGACTTATTAGGACTTATACATACAGATGTATGTGGACCAATGAGTTCAATTGCCAGAGGTGGTTTTCAGTACTTCATCACATTTACCGATGACTTTAGTAGATATGGTTATGTCTACCTAATGAGGCACAAGTCTGAATCCTTTGAAAAGTTCAAAGAATTTCAGAATGAAGTACAAAATCAATTGGGCAAGACAATTAAACTTCTACGATCTGATCGTGGGGGTGAATATTTGAGCCATCAATTTTATGATCATTTAAAACAATGTGGAATTGTTCCACAATTGACTCCACCTAGAACGCCTCAATGGATTGGAGTGTCCGAGCGGAGGATCCGAACCTTGTTGGACATGGTTAGGTCGATGATGAGCTAAGCAGATCTTCCACTATCCTTTTGGGGTTATGCTCTTGAAACTGTTGCGTTTACACTAAATAGAGTCACAACTAAGTCTGTTGAAAAGACACCATATGAGATGTGGACCGGGAAATGTCCTGGATTGTCTTTCCTCAAAGTTTGGGGATATGATGTTTATGACAAACGTTTGACGTCAGACAAACTCACCCCAAACTCAGACAAATGCTTCTTTGTGGGATATCCTAGGGAAACCAAATGATATTATTTTTATAATAAAACATAGGGTAAAGTGTTTACCGCTCGCAATGGTGTCTTCTTGGAGAAAGAGTTTCTCTCAAAATGAGTTAGTGGGAGCAAGGTGCATCTTGAAGAAATTCAAGAAATACCTGAAAATGTTTCGGCATCCACTTATCCTATACAGGATGTACAAGATGTTGTACAACCAGTTGATGAAACACCAGCTCCACGAAGGTCTACAAGGGTATGTTGTGTGACTGAAAAGTTAACGCTTCTAACCACCGAGCAGCATGACATTGTATTGTTGGACAATAATGAGCCCACGACCTATACTGAAGCAATGATGGGACCTGACTCTGAGAGGTGGCTTGGAGACATGGAATCCGAAATTGAATTCATGCATGAAAATCAAGTTTGGAACTTGGTTGATCCAATCTAAGGTGTGAGACCTATCGATTGTAAATGGATTTTCAAGAAAAAGACTGATATGGATGGAAATGTTCACATCTATAAAGCACGATTGGTGGCGAAAGGTTTCAAACAAATTCAAGGTGTTGATTATGATGAAACTTTCTCACCCGTTGCAATGCTTAAGTCTGTTCGGATTCTTCTAGCAATTGTTGCATATTTTGATTATAAAATATGGCAGATGGATGTCAAAACAGCCTTTCTTAATGGAAGTCTGACTGAGGATGTGTACATGATACAACCTGAGGGTTTTGTTGATCCTAAAAATTCTAGTAAAATATGCAAGCTTCAAAAGTCCACATATGGACTGAAGCAAGCATCTCGGAGTTGGAATCTGCGTTTTGATGAAGTAATCAAAGGGTTTGGTTTCATCAAGAACGTAGAAGAACCTTGTATTTACAAGAAGTTTAGTAGGAGCGCACATGTATTTCTGGTCCTATGTGTAGATGATATATTATTGATCGGAAATGACATTCCTATGCTTGATGATGTTAAATCCTCATTAAGGAAAAGTTTCTCAATGAAGGATTTAGGAGAGGCAGCATATATTTTGGGCATAAAGATCTATAGAGATAGATCTAAAAGGCTAATTGAATTAAGCCAAGATACATATATTGACAAGATATTGAATCGGTTCAATATGCAAGATTCCAAGAAAGGTTTCTTGCCAATGTCACATGGCATTACTCTAAGCAAGAGTCAGTGTCCTTCGACACCTGATGAGAAAAAGAGGATGAGAGCGATTCCTTATGCTTTGGCAATTGGATCCATCATGTATGCCATGCTATGTACACGCCTAGATGTATCTTATGCTCTAAGTATCGCGAGCAGATATCAATCAGATTTTGGTGAGGCTCATTGGACCGTTGTCAAAAACATCCTTAAGTACTTGAGAAGAACTAAGGATGCATTCTTAGTGTTTGGAGGTGAAGAAGAGCTCGTTGTAAAAGGTTACACCAATGCCAGCTTCCAAACTGATAAGGATGATTCTAGATCGCAATCCGGTTTTGTATTCTGCCTCAATGGAGGGGCAGTGAGCTGGAAAAGTTCCAAGCAAGATACAGTAGCAGATTCAACCATAGAGGCGGAGTATATTGCAGCTTCTGAAGCTGCAAAGGAGGCTGTTTGGATCAGAAAATTTGTTTCTGAGTTTGGTGTTGTTCCTAGCGCGTCCAGTCCTATGGATCTCTACTGTGATAACAGTGGAGCCATCGCACAGGCAAAGGAGCTTAGATCACATAAACGATCCAAACACATACTACGACACTATCACCTCATTCGAGAGATCATCGACTGAGGTGATGTGAAGATATGCAAGGTGCACATAGATTTGAATGTTGCAGATCCGTTGACAAAACCTCTTCCACAATCAAAGCATGAGGCGCACACGAGATCTATGGGTATTAGATACTTACATCAGTGATCATAGTGTGTAGTGGGAGACTTATGTCACAGCTATATTTATGTACTATTAAATAAATTGTTATATGAGTAACCATTATTGACATTGATAATCAAGTATGTGACTTGTTCCTGAAACTCTTTGTTAAAAGTAATGTTACTCTAGATGATCTCTAGTCTATATCATTATATGAGATAATGATTGCATACAGACTAGCACATGTACTAATTGATGATCACGTTTCACGGATCATAGATATGGAGATATTGAATTAATAATGTGAACACATGTTAGTGAACATGGTGTTGGATTGACCCACTCCGAGACACTGCTGGGATTGTTATTTCCATATGTGCCACCAGTTGGTCTTGAGTGATACACCTGCTAGATCCTTAGACGTGAGATCGCTATTGTTTCTCACTATGCATAGTTTTGTACTTTGAGACTACTAAATGCTACTCCGTAACTGGGTAGTCATAAAAGTAGTCTTCAGGTACATAATGAAACATAGAATAGGATGTGCGCGGATCAAGATGGGATTTGCCCCTCCTTAATAACAGGAGAGATATCTCTGGGCCCCTCGAGATAATTGGATTTGAAAGTGCATGGCCATGCCAAGGTGATTAAAGGTTAATCACAGTGACTAAAAGTTAATCATGGAATGAATCCACTATTTGATCGAGTGAATGGTCGAGCTATCACAAGGATGGCACGCGTCTCTCCTTGAGCTTGACTGGTATAGTGAGGCAAAGGGATTAGCATGTTGAATGTATCTAGGTTCGGCCGATATAATCTTTATGTGCATTCAGGAGTCAGTATGTCCTGCTAGGTACCTCTACTGACTTGTGGATGGAAATGGTTTCCATTCACAACCGACTGCACATGAACCTAACGGGTCACACACTTAAGGAGTTGGAATATCGAAAATCTTGGCTAGATGATTGTCTCTAGTGCAAGTGGGAGATTGTTGGTGATGTGCCCAAGAGGCAATCATAACAATTCGGTTTAAGGCCTATTAGATATTTGATCCATAAGCAATTAGGGTACTAATGGGCCTTCGACCTAAAAGCCCATTAGTACGCCTATAAATATGAGGGGTAGGGTTAGAGGTTAATCATCCCACCACGTGACAGCCCTAGCCGCCACCCCTCGAAGGCCTCACACCGAGACTCTTGCCGCGCGCGCGGTGCTAGCACACCGGCGCACGGTGTTTCTCTCCGTACGTGTGGACTCTGTGGAGGCGCTGCTGCTACTGCTGCGCTGATCGGCTATGAAGATCGTGATCGTCTACCTGCTGCCGTGACGAGGACGAGGAGGAGACGAACGAGATCGTCTACCTCCCTTGCACCAACGCACATCTACGTTCCGCTGCGCTGCGCGTCTAGTGGTAACGATCCATGACCTCTGTACTCGCATATTTCCTGAGTGACGCGGTAGAGTTGTTAGAGTAGCGTACCGCCGATTTCCCAACAGCCGTGCCATGACATGACGACAAAGCACCCGCAAGGAGAATGACCCTGCCACGGAGAGCACCCTAGTGAGTCGTGAGAGAGATAGAGAGATAAACTAACCGGACAGGTGCTGAGATGGGCCTTCTTCGGCCTACATGGATGACGGATCGCTGATACCAGCGACAATATAACATACTCTGTCCGTTTCGATTTATTTATCGTTAGATAACATTTATTAGTTCATTTCTAATTTTTTTAATGTCTGAAACGATAATTATTTCGAAACGGAGGTAGTAGCACTGATATTGCTCTCTAGTGACGTACGGATATTGTTGGCAAATTTCTACCCACTAGCCAGGTTTACTGTTTCTTGATCCTGCTGAACCTTCTTACATTTTTTTTCAAAGAAAAAAGAAAAACAAAATATTTATAAAAAACACGCCCCACCAAATAGCAGCTAGCGCAATTATGAAAGGAAGGAAAAAAAAAGATAAAAGCGAGTATAACGCTACGCTACCGATTGCCAAACCCTTGAGGCTGCCTCCAACAACAAAGCTTAAAAATGGTGCCCCATTTAGGTTTTTGGGACTCCATAAAATTTTTTCTAACATATGACCTATTCTATGACATCTCCAACAACAATTCTATTTTAGAACCCTATTAACTGTTTTTGGCGCCAAAGAAGATCACCGCAGGACGCACCTGCGGTAGCTCCATTCTTCGATCCGGCACTTGACACATCGTCCCGCATCTTCGAGCTCGTGTTCAAGCTCCTGGGAGCATCGCATCTTCGTCCTGTTTAGAGCATATGTTGGACAGCAATTTATCTGTTTTGAAGAGCTATTTTAGATTTGAACTTCCATTTAGATCATCCGTTGCAAATGGTGATAGACTAAGCACGGAGGGCGACGCCCGCAGTCCTGGAGCATGACCTTGCTCGTAGGTGGTGGGCCCCGCTTCCTCCCACAGTATTAATCTTTTGGAATCATTCCAGTACTAATAAATATTACTCCATCCATCCAAAAAAAATTGTAATTTTGTAGTTCATTTTTGAACTACAAAACGACAACATTTTTGGAGCAGAGAGAATACATAATATTTTGGATGCTAATCGTGTTGTGGGTTATTTTGTTTTACCATAAATACTTTTAAATACCTTGGGATTTTTTCCAGAAGATGCTTTACTTGCAGACGCAGGGTAATACAAAATAGAACTTATGTCCATCTAAAAAAATTAGAGGAAACAGAGCAAAGTTCTGAATAAATGCAGTCTTGTGCACTGCACCTGGAGCATACTACTGTTTAAATATCATATAGAGAACCTTCTAAAGTAATGTGCATATTTTTCAGGCGTGAGCTAAATTATAAACATTTCAAAATAAAAAAGCGCAGCCATCATCTGAACTTGGCAAGTTTGAAATCTAGTGTTATGTGTTACAGGTACAACTCAGTCAACCGAAGATACATGAGCACTAGAAGCACAATGAAGGTCAAAACTAAAACATGTATATCTCATTGCCGACCAACATTTTTGATCCATATGGCAGCGCTACCCAGATACTAAAGCTACACTTCCTAAATAAAAATAATACTAGTAGTATAATTCATAATTGGTACTGAAAACAAATTCAAAAGACATCTAGTATGGAGTTTCAGTATTGTCCCCTAGGTGGCCTTGACTCCGCTACCAAAACAAATTCAAAAGACATCTAGTATGGAGTTTCAGTATTGTCCCCTAGGTGGCCTTGACTCCGCTACCGTGACACGGATTTGTCTGCCGTCCAAGTCCTGCAGGGCAATGATAGGCCAATTTAGCACTCAAACTAGATGAAGAGTAATGTTCAAAATTCAAAGCCACAAGACTAAGGAAACATCAAGCACGTGTGAAGACTCACAGAGCCATCAAGATTTGATATTGCATTCTCAACCTCTTCCGTGGATCCGTATGTGACAAAACCAAACCCCCTTGACCTACCAGTCTCCCTGTCAAATATGACCCTAGCTTCAATGACATCCCCTTGCTCTTTGAACAGGTTTGCAAGAGCTGCATTGTCAACCCTCCAGGAAAGGTTACCCACATAGACCCGGTTGGCTTCGCCCCTGGGTGCTCTTGGCGCAAATTGCTCCCTAGGTGGCGCAGGCCCTGAATTCACCCTGTCAAGTACCTAATTTGAGAGATGAGGTCAGACCAATAATTAAGGGATCAGATTTCAGGAGCATGCAACGCAATACACTCAATCAAACCAGTGCAGAATTCAGTTGGAAACAACGAACATCATATACATATAAAACTGAATTGAAAGATCATAACTGTACTACCGATGGCTACTAATGTTGTATGCAGTAAAACATTTTAGAAAGAACTAGCAATGTATAAAGCGTACTCACATAGCCATTGAACTGCTCAACAGCCGCCTCAACTTCTTCGACAGAAGACATTGTCACAAACCCAAATCCACGGCTCCTTCCAGTCAATTTGTCATAGATGACCTAAGCAAGATGCAACAGTTAACTGACCACAAAAAGATGAGTCAAATTTCTACAATTCTACAGTCTTTATAATCGAGTTATTTCACAAGCGACGCCTTTCTTATTGATAGAATCATTGAGTTATTAAGAATGTTCATTTCCTACCGCAATGACCATTACCAAGATGTTGTTTACCGGAGAACCTGCTTGCTAATTTCCCATCAAAATAAGAATTGCTTATTTCACCATGTCAGCTAATTCAGACAGAAATTAACATGTATTCTTAACTAAAGCACCAAAATTTCTTTCGGTCAATTAGGACAAAATGTCAGGCTTTCAGGCCAATTAATGGGGCTTGTACAGCTGTATGCCGACTACATAGAACATAATGAAATATTTTGGTTAGCGGAAGTGGTGCTGCTTTATGTTGCAGCATAGTGACTCAGTGAGCATTGCCAATTTTATCACTGTCATGGCCCAAGACATTTTTTTTCGTCATTGAGAGAGAACGAAACGAGGGGTTCAGAAATGGATTGCTACAGACTACGGCTGCATATACATACCTCGACCATCTCGACGGAACCGGCCTGCTCGAAGAGGCCGGCGAGCTGGGCGCTGTCGGCGCTGAATGGCAGGTTACCGACGAACAGCCTCAGCTCCTCCGAGAATTCCTCCTCCCCGCCGTCCAGCTCCTCCACCTCCGCGTCCTCCACATCGAGCTCCGACGCTACGGCCGCGGCCGCGCGCACAGGCGCCAGCGGCCTCCAGCCCGCTGCCGCTGCGGAGAGCGCGCGGAGCTGCCGTAGCCCCGAGGGGGAGGAGGCCGCGGCGGAGGGGGCCGGCTTGGGCGAGAGGGAGAGGAAGTGGGGCGAGAGGGAGGTGGAGAAGAGCGTGGCCGCCATCGGAAGAGAGGAGAGGGCGGTGGGATTGGGGGCTTTGGGTTGGTAGGGTTTTGGAGATAAGACGAAACGGAAGGCAAAGCGAGACGGCGGGAGAGGAATGTGATGAAACTGGAGGAGGATACGGGTCTTCGTTTTTCGTTTGTGTGTGTAGTGTGCCTAAGGTTGGGGATATTTTCCGAGCAAAAATTAGTGTGGTCACTTCATTTATCTTTTGACATGTATTGTATTCCTCTTTTTTCAAAAGTTTATCATTTTTTAATACAAAAATGAATAAGAAGACGGTAAATTTTCGAAAAAGGAAGAAGTATATAAGAAACGTTTTTTATCAATAACAATTATTATTTTCATTCTAAAAAGTTTGCCGTTTTGTGTTAAAAAAACGACAAACTTTTTGTGCGGAGAAAGTAACAGATACTTGTTGACCATCATACTAGAAATATGAAATAATTAAGAGCTAGTGAGATTTCATACTCCCTTCACTGTGTTCTTGAGATGAGATAAAGTTTAAATTATTAGTTTGAAGTTGGATAGTCTATTGATTTTTTGTAGAGGATGAATGTTCATACGTATATAAGCAGTTTAAGCGCACCTTCTTAACTTATGATAAAATAAAAAAAATACGCTTAAACTGCAACAAAAATGCTCTAAGAAAGGTGGAAACTACAAATTGAAATAAAATGGACAAATAAAAGGATATATGTTTGGGAACATTATTTATTATAATACTGGACAGAAGAAACCCAATAAGAAGATTTAAAACATTATTTTATTAGAAGGTTGTTGGCTTTTCCAATAATAAATTACCATATCTGAAAAATAAGAAACATAACAGCACTATGATATGACATGCAACTAAAACAATACTATGGTGTGAAATGAAAACGAAACAGTAGTTAAAAATTACCTTTTACAATCTTTTGTTCATCTTTTTGTGATGTAATGTACTAGCAATTTATTTAATCTTGCACCTCTAAACATTCGTATGATATGACGACATGGTATTCCTGTAGACTCAAAAAGCATGCACGAGCACTTGTATACCTGACCCGTACTGAAACAAATCATCTATCTAACTCTGTTGTGGTTATCAGTCATAGTAACAATCTTTCTATCCTCTACTTCATTTGTGCTTTGTACATCACAATGTTCTCTTGCAGTTAACACCTCTGTCTGAAATATTTTGAACACTTCATGTGTAAAAACAATGCCACCATGTTCTTTTATCTCCCAAGAAGTAAATAAAACTGGGTTCGTATGCATAGTTATGTTATCATGTATGAGTTTTTCCTATCGTTGGCATTTCAACGTCGTGTAAAACCGTAGCCAAAACTCTACAAGTGCAAGTTTACGACATATAAAGCGACTGAAAAATGAATTTGCACTCTCTGACTTTTATGTTGTCCGAAGAACACCTCCAAGCCAGATATGACTAAATATGTTGGTATCCATGAGTCGCGTATTTCATATCTTTTTTTGCAACCACTCATTATCCTCCAACTTATATTTTGTTATTATAGCTTGCCATCTATCTTCAAATTATTCTACTGTTTCTGAACCCCATACACATGAGTTAACTCTTTTTTAGAACATATCATCTTGTAATAGCGTAGGACCAATTTTTTCTGGAAATTTTTTCATTATATGCCACATACACAATCTATGTATAGTGTTTGGCAAAACTATAGCAATAGCAACCCTCATACTAGCATCCTCATCGGTTACAATAAGAACAAGAGCTTTACCATCTATAGCTCGTAAAAATGTCTCAAATAACCAAACATAGCTCTCAATCTTTTCATTAGTTAAAAAACCAGCACCAAAGAATATTGACTGCATATGATGGTTGACTTCAGTAAAAAGTGCAAATTTCATATCATATTGGTTTGTGCTATAAGTAGAATCAAAAGTAACCACATCACCAAAATAAAAATAATTATTTGTGCTAGTTGCATCTGCCCAAAAAACACGAATCAACCGATCATCATTCACTTCATATTCAAAGAAAAAAATCTTCATCCAATTCCTTGAGCCTCCCAAATTGGTCAATAAACATCTAAGCATCTGCATTTTTTATTTTCTTCTTGAAATCAGTATAGTAGTTTTGCAGATCCTTTTTTGTGCAATCATGTAACACCCTCATTTTCATGCATCATGTCCTACTTACATTCATATACATGTTTAACATTAATCCACATCAAGAGGAACGAGTTTAAAATTGATTTGGAACATTTAAAATTGATTTGGAACAAAACCGCACTTAAAATGCAGGAAAGTGCGGACTAGTCCGATTTTTCTGAGGATTGTCCGATTTCTCTCTGACTAAAAACGGACTTGTCCGTTTTTGCTGCGGACTAGTCCGATTTTGCCTCTGGAAACTTTCAGACTTGTCCGATTTTGTGCGGAATAGTCCGATATTCTAAGAATCCTTGAAAATTTGCTAAGTCCCTGGACTTTTTCGGACTAGTCCGGTGTTCCAGTGGACTTGTCCGTTTTCCTCTCTGACTAAAGTCGGATTTGTCTGATTTTAGGCCAGACTTGTCCGATTTTCTCTCTGGACAACTTCAGACTAGTCTGGTCCTTTTCGGACTTGTCCGATATTTTGCGACTCCGAGTTGATCTTTTATTTTATGACTTGTTTCTTGGGTTTCATGTTAAGTGGGCCTAGGGACGTCATGTCTAACTCTTTTAGAGCCCATGTGGGGACTCTAAACCGGCCTCTACTCCTCTCAAACTCGAAATCCATCTAACTCTAGCCTCGATCTCTATATAAACAACCCCACTCCTTGGCTTGACATCTATTTACCACTTTTCCACCCCACCCAAACCCTAGTTCGTGGAGAGCCACCACCAAGGAGGGAGGAGAAGATCCCAAGCAAGAAGGAGAAAAGGAAACAAAGGAGGATCAATATCTCCACCAAGCTTTCGTTCTTCATCACCAATTCACCTCCAAGTTCATCCCCAACCCTAGATCATCAAGATCCAAGTGTTACCTCCAAGTTCCTTGATTCATTGGAGTTTTAAACATCTGGTATACCTTCTATTCTCTTTTTCTTACGTGAATTCAACTCCTAATCTTCAAATTCAAGTCGACCTAGAAAACCCTAGTTCGCTAGTTCTGCGAAGTGCGGACTAGTCCGGCCTTCTGCAGACTAGTCCGATTTTCCTGGTTAAATTACATCAGATTAATTCTAAAATTGATTTGAATCAAATCCAAACCTGTATAAACATGTTAAAATCTATTAGAACTAATTAGTGATCATTAAAGGCAATCTATTAACAGGTTCTACATTGTATTTGCATTAATCATGCATATCATGTCATATTGAGTAATATTTGTGCACTCTTTGATTGTGTTTCTTGTCTTGTATGTTTATTGTGCATATTAGACGGATTTGCGCTAGAGAGTGCCATGGCGGATCTCCAGCACCAAGAGTTTGAAGATTTTGACCCTAATCAACCGCAAGAGCAAGGCAAGTGTCCTTGAAGCATATTGATCCTGTTTTAAAATAAATGTTTTGTTTACAAACTGCATGCTTGTGCTATTTGATGGGAAATCTTGTGATAGGAAGTTTACTAGCTTTGTTTAACCACCCTTGTCACCTGGGACATATGGTAGAGAGTCGGGATGGGATTTTTACCTTTTTGCTTCGCTTAATCAATTGGGATGGGAAAACAACTATACCACTCAACTTAACTATGCATAGATGAGATTATGGTTAACATGAACTGGTTAATATGATATGGTAATGGGTGATCTAAGCAAGCCTAATATGTGGATGGGTATGATGTTATGGTGGTTTTGCTTGCTTTAGATCTAAGGACCGGTTCGTGGAGCGGCCATCCAGGATTTACAGTGCCACCACGAGGCCAAGTATGTGTGCGGCGTAGATGATTAATTAGGGCTTTGCCAGTGCTATTTGGACCATTAAGGATGCTCGGGGAAAGGGTAGATGGATGGGTTTGTTGATGATTGGTGGGACTACCCTGGGATCCGAATGGCTCAAGAGGGGGCCCTTAGTTGAAGATGTGCTCAGTTGGAGGCATCGCCACCGGTGAAACCTCAATGGGGTCTAAATAGGCTAGTAATCCCTTTGTAAAGGCTATTTTGTGATCTCTTGGCCACACACCGACGGAAGTGTGAGACGACATAATAGAGGTTCTAGTCATTGAAAGGTGATGGAATCACAAACATGTGGGTAAAGCGGTACAACCTCTGCAGAGTGTGTCTAAAACTATCATGATAACCGTGCTCCCGATTATGAGCAACCTGGACCCTACATGATTAGAGGAAAAATTGGGATTTTGGAATGGTTATGGTTTGGTAATGGTTATGGTTGGTTATGGATTAATTTCTGGTATTGAATATGGTTATTGGCAAATGGTCAAATCTGGAATTATTGATGAGGATGGTGAATTATGGACTGGTATTATGATATTACTTATGATTATGATGGATTTGATTCATATATATAATACATATTGCTTTTCAACTGTTTTAATGTACTTTTTAGCACTCAACCATTATTATTGTCGTCATTTGATTTAGCCACATGTCATACTTTCCACACTTGCTGAATACGACATGTACTCACTCTTGCAATCCCCCCAATAGTTGCAGGTCAGGATTAGGAGTTTAATGGTGATAATGCGGAGTTCTAGGCCGTGTCTACCGTCAGCTTTGCTTGTGGTGTTGATTGGAGCTGCGCTATATCCTATTGCTTATGCTGCCTAGCTATTTAGTTTGCTCATTTAGTTTATTTCCACTGCATTAGTTGAACTTGTCATTAATATTCATTAGAGCTTGTATTCGAGGATAATATAGTTTGTTTAATAAAATTTGGTTAATTAATCTTGCTCTGTGGTAATTTTCTGTATACTCTTTTGTGATGCACTCGTGTATGTGTGTTGAACATCCAGGATACACATATGTGTTCACTTGGTTCATTTTTGGAACCGGGTGTCACAAATCAACATACTCAAAACCCCTGCACCGACATGTAATAGCCTATATGCTTGTGATGTTCCTATGCTTACTTTGTGACAATTAAAAAGTGTTGTTTTTGTCTTCTCGCGGACATGTCGCTTGGATCTAAGTAGATGAAGTTTGCTAGGTGTCACAATATCATGATTATATCCCTCAAAATGTTTTACAATCTCATACTTCTCTTCACTAGTGCACTTCACATAAATGTACGCTCCACATCCACATCTAGTCTCCCTAGTAAAGCGCACATTCGACAAATCATTGGATTTATTACCTTTTTCAGCTCTAAATCCTTCTCTTGCACACAAGTACCCGTTTACATTGAACATCTCCTTTGTCATCAAGTCTTTGTTGTCCGATACGAACAGAAAAACCAGTATCATGTGCATAGTCCTTGTAGAATTTCTCCACGGATTCAACATTATCAAATGTCATGTCTACCTGCAAATATGGATAAAAGTGTTTACAAATAATCATACAAACAATTGTAAATACTTGAAAATTTAAATATGTGAAACACTTACTTGTAGTACATTTTTCTTCTTTTTGGTGTACTAAAACCATCATTAATATTGGCATGTTCGACATCATTGCAGGTAGAGGAGAGTACTCCAAGACTATAACATAGAAACATATGTATTACAATTTGCTTTACAATAAAACATACAGTAAAAATATACGAGTACAAATTATCTTGTACCTTTTATTCACTGTGTACTCTGTGTCATTATAACTAGTTGTAGAATCTAAATGCTCAGCAGATATTTCATGCGAGACGACGGCAAGGGAGATAAGGTTTTCACCTTCTTCCATTGTAAGATGATGAATACCCAGTTTCGCAAGCCCAAAGTTGGTACCTACAAATATAACATATGTAATTGTGCAAAAAATTAACGATTCCATAGTAGAAAAAATTCTAATGTACGTCTAGTACCTTTCTCAGCCTAAATTTTTTGCATGATACTCATGATCACCTTATTTGGTCCCACACTGATCCTTGCCGTCATCATGCACAATATACCAGTGACTAACGAGTGATTAGGATCAGCATAAAAGCAAGAAAAGGTCAAGCAAAATTACTGTGGCGCACCTGGCACACAAACAAAGAAGGCCGACGTGCAGGTTAACAGGTTAATTGGTTAAAACACGGAGCAGACTAGTGCAGGAAGCGGGAGATCGCGGCCCTGACCAGACGAGTGTGTTTTGTCCAGGAAGGAGATTGTGGCTCTGTCCAGTGGATCGCAGCATCTTCGGCTCGTTGTCCAGCGGGCGATTACCTCTTCGGTTTCCGGCGACGGCGGCGTCTTGCAGTCGAGGGAACCGGTGTCCGGGATGTGCGACGAGCTTTTGAACCCAGATCGATCTGAACGGGATCGGCTCGGAGGGTGTTTTTTTGCATAAAATCCGTACCAAGTGAGAGAATTTAAGTGTTAAAGTTACATCTGCCGCTGGATGAAAATCCAATAGTCCAAATCTCTTGATTGCAGGATTGCATGGGAGCCTTCATTGCACCCTAGTTGCTGCATATATATATATATATATATATATATATATATATATATATATATATATATATATATATATATATATAAGAGAAAATAGAATTTCTAGTTTATAAACAGAAGTACAACCTCATAGAAACACAATTTAAAATAATACAATTTTCGAAAAAAAACCTAGGTCATAGCACGGATTTTTTTTTATTTTAGCATTATTATTTTATTATTTAATATTAATAGCATCCTTTTTTTTGCAAAACTAGCATCTCTGCCGTCCACAGTGTGGACAACTTGCCACGTGGCAGCACATGTCTTAAAAATTTTGGTTTTTTTTTTCACTTTTGGGCGTCTATTTTAAAATATTTAGAGACATATTTTGGAAATGTTGTTATTGAACAAAATATAGTAGATAATGAGTAATACAATTCCTTAAGTAACAACAGTTCCAAAATAAGTCTCTAAATACTTCTAAATAGCCGTCAAAATGTGAATAAAACTCAGCAAATTTGCACTGCAGAGGCAAATTTGCTGATTTTAGTCACATTTCGACGGCCCTTTTAAAATACATAGATACAAATTTAGAAAATAATGATACTAGAATAACTATATATAACAATCTTTACTACATTTTATTCAATAACCACATTTCCTAAATATGTCCCTAAGTATTTTAAAATAACTATTAAAAAGTGACTAAACACAACAAATTTGCCTCTGCAACCCGAATTTTCTTAGTTTCATTCACTTTTGGACACATATTTTAAAATACTACAAACATATTTTTGAAATATTGTTATTGAATAAAACGTAGTAAAGATTGTTTTACAGTTATCCAATATTAAAATTTCATGAATATGTATCTAGTTATTTTAAAATAGTCGTCGAAATGTGATTGAACTCAACAAATTTGCCTCTGCAGTCCAATTTTTCTGAATTTTATTCAATTTTGGACGGATATTTTGAAATACCTAGAGACATATTTTGGAAATATTATTATTGAGAAATTTATATTACACATTGTATACTACATTTTCTTCAATAACAACATTTCCGAAATATATCTCTAAATATTTTAAAATGGGATCCCAAAAGTGAACGAAAACATATTTTTTGAGACTGCCACATGTGCTGCCACGTTGCAAGTCGTCCACAGTTACCCTACCACGTGGCAAGTCGTCAACACCGTGGACGGCAGGATGCTAGTTTTGCGAAAAAAAGAATTCGGATGCTATTAAAATTAAATAATAAATTAATAATGCTAAAATAAAAAAGTTCCCGTAGCACGTTCGTCCATAATCGTGTTCGAACGTAGCCCACTCAACTTTGGGCCAGAAGCGCATGCTACCACATATCAACAACCATTTAAAACACCTACCTACTGGGCTAACTTCTTGCGTGTTTTGCCACAGACCACAGGAGAAGAAGGCAGGGCCCAGAGCTGCCACCGGGCACCACCTAGCTCGCTCGCCTCACCTAGCTTGAGTCCGGCCACTCCCAACGCCCAAGCTGCCCGAGCAACCGCACCGCACGTACGCGCGTTATCCTGCCAATGTTGGTAGCATATACTCCCTCCGTTTTTTAGTTGTATTTGAGAATACAGTTTTTAATATTAAAATTTTGGTAAACCACAATTTTTAAGATGTTATGACAATATTAAAGTATTTTAATACTATAGTTTTGTAATACCGTAGTTTTACAATACATAGAACTGTTTAGGAGCAAAGTACTCCTTCCGTCCTCATGAACTTGTCGCTTTGTAGTTCATTTTTAAACTACAAAGCGACAAGTTCATGAGAACGGAGGGAGTAGTAAGCATCAAGGGAAAGCAAGCAGAGAAAAACTTAGGTTCGAACCAAAGTTTCTATACACTAAAAATAACATAGTATAGACAAACTATAGTTTTAAATACATAATTTTTGAGTTGAATGAACTACAAAGCGACAAGTTCATGAGGACGGAGAGAGTAGTAAGCATCAAGGAAAAGCAAGCAGAGAAAAACTTAGGTTCGAACCAAAGTTTCTATACACTAAAAATAACGTAGTATAGACAAACTATAGTTTTAAATACATAGTTTTTGAGTTGTTGCCAAACACATTATATAAAAAATACCATGGTAATCCAAATATCAAAGTATTTCTCTAAAATTCTAAAAATACTATGTTCACAAATAAAGCCTTATTTGTCACCGACTAGTTCATTTTCGAACAGCCGGTGACAAATAAAAAAACGGAAAGAGTATTTTAGATAATGGAACCTTTTTTTCAAAACATGAGGTTACGGTCTACTGTTATAAGAAAGTCTACAAGAATCCAAAAATATGATTGGTTTAATCAACCTCTACCAACAACAATAGTAAGAGGTGAACCAATGTAATTTATTAAAATGTAAGCCTACGACTGAAACTCCAGCCGAATCAAGCAAAGATATATATATATATATATATATATATATATATATATATATATATATATACACACACTCTATCTGTTTTAAATAAATAATATTCGTTCGTTTAAAATTGAATTAATAAGTGTTATTTATTTCAAAAACGGAAAGAGTACTACAGTTTTACGAAAAAAATAGAAAAACTTATAAGTTTGTAATAAGGAAGAAGTGCTAACATGAGCGAGGATGTTTGGACTGTTGGGAAATCAGCGATACGCTATTCTAGCAATTCTACCGCATCATCCAGAAAACATGCGAGTACAGAGGTCATAGATCATTACCACTAGACACGCAACGCAATGGAACGTAGACGCACGTCGGTGTAGGGGAAGTAGACGATCCCGTTCGTCTCCTCGTCCTCTTCACAGCAGCAGTAGATGAACACGTTCGTCGTAGTCGATCAACGCAGCAGTAGCAGCAGCGCCTCCACGGAGTCTACACGTACGTAGAGGAATGCCGTGCGCCGGTGTGCTAGCACCGCGCGCGCGGCTAGAGTCTCGGCGTGAGGCCTTCGAGGGGTGGCGGCTAGGGCTGTCACATAGTGGAGTAATTAGCCCCTAACCCTACCCCTCATATTTATAGGCATACTAATGAGCTTTTAGGTCGCAGGTCCATTAGTACCCTAATTGCTTATGGATCAAATATCCAATAGGCCTTAACCCAAATTGTTATGATTGCCTCTTTGGCATATCACCAACAATCTCTCACTTGTACTAGAGACAATCATCTAGCCAAGATTTTCGATATTCGAACTCCTTAAGTGTGTGACCCATTTGGTTCATGTGCAGTCGGTTGTGAATGGAAACTGTTTCCAACCACAAGTCAGTAGAGACACCTACCAAGACCTACCAAGACGTACTGACTCCCGAATGTACATAAAGATCATATCGGCCGAACTTAGATATATTCAACATGCTAATCCCTTTGCCTCATGATACCAGTCAAGCTCAAGGCGAGATGCGTGCCATCCTTGTGATAGCTCGACCATTCACTCGATCAAATAGTGGATTAATTCCTTGACTAACTTTTAGTCATTGTGATTAACCTTTAATCACCTTGGCATGATCATGCACTTTAAAATCCAACTACCTTGAGGGGCCAAGAGATATCTCTCCTGTTATTAAGGAGGGGCAAATCCCATCTTATCCGCACACATCCCATTCTTTGTTTCATTATGTACCCGAAGACTAATTTTATGACTACCCAGTTACAGAGTAGTGTTTGGTAGTCTCAAAGTACATAACTATACATAGTGAGAAACAATGGCGATCTCAGGTCTAAGGATCTAGCAGGTGTATCACTGAAGACCAACTGATGGCACATATGGAAATAACAATCCCATCAGTGTCTCAGAGTGGGTCAATCCAACACCATGTTCACTAACATGTGTTCACATTATTAATTTGATATCTCCATATCTATGATCCGTGAAACGTGATCATCAATTAATACATCTGCTAGTCTGTGTGATATCATTATCTCATATAATGATACAGACTAGGGATCATCTAGAGTAACATTACTATTAACAAAAAATTTCATGAATAAGTCACATACTTGATGATCAATGTAAATAATGATTACTCATATAACAATTTATTTAACAGTACATAAACATAGCTATGACACAAGTCTCTCACTACACACTATGATCACTGATGTAAGTATCTAATAGCCATAGATCTCGTGTGCACCTCATGATTTGATTGTGGAAGAGGCTTTGTCAACGGATCTGCAACATTCAAATCCGTGTGCACCTTACATATCTTCACATCACCTCGGTCGATGATCTCTCGAATGAGGTGATAGCATCGTAGTATGTGTTTGGATCTTTTGTGTGATATAAGCTCCTTTGCCTGTGCGATGGCTCCACTATTGTCACAATAGAGATCCACAGGACTGGACGCGCTAGGAACAACACCCAACCCAAAAACAAATTTTTTGATCCAAACAGCTTCCTTTGCAGCTTCAGAAGCTGCAATATACTCTGCCTCCGTGGTTGAATCCGCTACTGTATCTTGCTTGGAACTTTTCCAGCTCACTGCCCCTGCATTGAGGCAGAATACAAAACCGGATTGCGATCTAGAATCATCCTTACCAGTTTGGAAGCTGGCATCGGTGTAACCTTTTATAATGAGTTCTTCTTCACCTCCAAACACTAAGAATGCATCCTTAGTTCTTATCAAGTACTTAAGGATGTTTTTGACAATGGTCCAATGAGCCTCATCATAATCTGATTGATATCTGCTCGTAATGCTTAGAGCATAGGATACACCTGGGTGTGTACATAGCATGTCATACATGATGGATCCAATAGCCGAAGCATAAGGAATTGCTCTCATCCTCTTTTGCTCATCAAGCGTTGAAGGACACTGACTATTGCTTAGAGTAATGCCATGTGACATTGGCAAGAAACCTTTCTTGGAATCTTGCATATTGAACCGATTCAATTTCTTGTCAATATATGTATCTTGGCTTAATCCAATTAGCCTTTTAGATCTATCTCTATAGATCTTTATGCCCAAAATGTACGCTGCCTCTCCTAAATCCTTCATTGAGAAACTTTTTCTTAAAGAGGATTTAACATCATCGAGCACTGGAATGTCATTTCCGATCAATAATATGTCATCTACATATAGGACCAGAAATACATGTGCGCTCCCACTAAACTTCTTATAAATACAAGTTTCTTCTACGTTCTTGATGAAACCAGACCCTTTGACAACTTCATCAAAACGTAGATTCCAACTTCGAGATGTTTGCTTCAGTCCATAGATGAAATTTTGAAGCTTGCATATTTTACTAGCATTTTTAGGATCGACAAAACCCTCAGGTTGTGTCATGTACACATCCCCAGTCAAACTTTCATTAAGAAAGGCTATTTTGACATCCATCTGCCATATTTTATAATTAAAATATGCAACAATTGCTAGAAGAATACGAACAAACTTAAGCATTGCAACGGGTGAGAAAGTTCCATCATAATCAACACCTTGAATTTGTTTGAAACCTTTCGCCACCAATCACGCTTTATAGATGTGAATATTTCCATCTATATCAGTCTTTTTCTTGAAAATCCATTTAAAATCGATAGGTCTCACACCTTCGATTGGATCAACCAAGTTTCAAACTTGATTTTCATGCATGGATTCAATTTCGGATTCCATGGCTCCAAGCCACTTCTCAGAGTCGGATCCCGTCATTTCTTCGGTATAGGTCGTGGGTTGCTCCGTGGTTAGAAGCGTTAACTTTTCAGTCGCACAACGTACCCTCGTAGACCTTCGTGGGACCGGTATTTCATCAACTGGTTGCACAACATCTTGTACATCCTGTATAGGATTAGTGGATGCTAAAACATTTTTAGGTATTTATTGAATTTCTTCAAGATGCACCTTGCTCCCACTAACTCCTTTTGAGATAAACTCTTTCTCCAAGAAGACACCATTGCGAGCGGTAAACAATTTACCCTCTGTTTTATTATAAAAACAATATCCTTTGGTTTCCCTAGGACATCCCACAAAGAAGCATTTGTCTGATTTGAGAGTGAGTTTGTCTGACGTCAAACATTTGACATAAGCATCACACCCCAAACTTTGAGGAAAGACAATCCAGGACATTTCCCAGTCCACATCTCATATGGTGTCTTCTCAACAGACTTAGTTGGGACTCTGTTTAGTGTAAACGCAACAGTTTCAAGAGCATAACCCCAAAAGGATAGTGGAAGATCTGCTTGGCTCATTATTGACCTAACTATGTCCAACAAGGTTCGGTTCCTCCGTTCGGACACACCATTCCATTGAGGCGTTCTAGATGGAGTCAATTGTGGAACAATTCCAGATTGTTTCAAATGATCATAAAATTCATGGCTCAAATATTCACCCCCACGATCAGATCGTAAAAGTTTAATTGTCTTGCCCAATTGATTCTGTACTTCATTCTGAAATTCTTTGAACTTTTCAAAGGATTCAGACTTGTGCCTCATTAGGTAGACATAACCATATCTACTAAAGTCATCGGTAAATGTGATAAAGTACTGAAAACCACCTCTGGCAATTGAACTCATTGGTCCATATACATCTGTATGTATAAGTCCCAACAAGTCAGTCGCCCTCTCACTTTGGCCAGTGAAGGGTGCTTTGGTCATTTTCCCAAGCAAACAAGATTCACGTGTGTCAAGTGATTCAAAATAAAATGAGCTTAGTAAACCATCTTTATGAAGTTTTTCAATGCGTTTCTCATTTTATATGACATAAGCGATAATGCCAAATAAAAGTGGGATTTAGATCATTTTTTCGATCTCTTTTGGTATTAATGTTGCAGACAGTTTTATCCTCAAGATCAAGAACATATAATCCATTCACCAATGGACATTGAGCATGGAAAATATTATTGTAATAAATGGAACAACATTTGTTCTTTATTACAATCTCATAACCATCAACTTGTTTTAAACACGAAGAAGAGATAATGTTCTTGCTCAAAGTAGGAATGCAATAACAAGTATTCAATTCCAAAACTAATCTTGAGGGTAATGACAAGTGGTAGGTTCTAACAGCTATGACCGCAACCTTTGCTCCATTGCCAACACGAACATCTAACTCGCCTTTTGCAAATCTTCTAGTCTCACTTAGACCCTACAACAATTTGCAAGTGTGAATCATTGATCCGGTATCAAATACCCATGATTCACTAGAAGATAATGCAATGTTAATTTCTATAACATTTATACCTGAAGTGGAAGTCTCATATCCCTTCTTCTTCTTCATATCCTCCAAGTACTTCTTGCAGTTCCTAGACCAGTGCCCCTGAGCATGATAGTGAAAGCATCCATCATCAGGAGAAGGGCCAAATTTTCCCTTTTCCTTAGACTTTGAGCTTGAAGGCTCCTCAGGAACCTTTCCCTTGCCTTTACCTTTAGAATGCGTCACACACTTCCTCTTTTTTGTTCTCTTTTTGCACCATCATCACATGAGTGGCGTTTTTCTTAATGCTTTCTTCGGCCATTTTAAGCATCCCATGCAATTCAGCCAAAGTTTTCTCTATGCCATTCATTTGAAAATTCAATATGAATGGTTCGTAGCTCGGTGGGAGCGACTGGAGAACAACATCAATAGCCAGATCATCCTTGAGTTCAGAACCAAGTTTGCCTAAAGTTTCAATGTAACCAATCATCTTGATTACATGAGGGTTGACCGGGCTACCCTCCGCCAGTTTGCATGAGAACAAGGACTTTGAGATGTTATATCTCTCAGCTCTAGCTTGATTCTCAAACATTCCACGTAGTCCCTCAATCATAGGATAAGAATCTGTATGCTCATACTGTTTTTGCAGATCATGGGACATGGTGGCGAGCATGAGGCAGCTTACATTGAGCGCGTCATCGCAGTGCTTCGTATAAGCTCTACATGCCGCAAAAGTCGCGTCAGCTTGGAGGTCATCAGGGTATGGATGCAGAAGAACATACTCGATTTTCTCTTGCCCAAGAACAATTATCAGGTTGCGGTACCAATCGATAAAGTTAGCTCCACCGAGCTTTTCCTTTTCAGGCACAGATCGCAAATTGAAACCAGAATTGTTACTAGCAGACATTATCTACAATAGAAAATAAATATGCAAGGTTTAGCACTATGTTATGTACCAATCTTCTATTAACAGTTTAATAAAAGATATGATCACTATATGATCATCGTCTTCCCTCTAACAACATATAGTGGTTCAAGATCCATATTCACTAATTCCTAGTGAGCTTTGGCTTCACTACTATGAAATTAGTGACATAGGTAAACAACCATTGTTAATCATATCCCTATATGACTCTTGTTTGTTGGGTGACATCCAATGCCCCGACTCCCAACTCTATGCCATAAAGCTCAAAACCGTGTTGATAGCTTTGTTGAGTAAACCAACACTATGCATGTGAATGTCCAACATTCACCCTATGCATTATGATAGATGATGGTACTTTGCTTTGGCAAACCTACCACACAACGATCAAAATAACATAGGTGCAGCTATTGGTAAATGGTATCAAATGCTCAACTTTTTGTGAGGGAAGCTATTCTATCATGTCAAAACATCCACCATATGAAAAGCATGAAAATAATAGTAATACGTAAACATCACAGGTATATGCTCATATCACATTGTGAATAGTATGGCCCTTAAAATCATAATGGTCTTCATCGTCATGGTTCCATCATGATCTGAGCTGTCATGCCTCCCTTCTTGTAGTGATCTCCATCTCTACCATGCTTGAAGACATCTCTATGATCTAAAAAGAAGCTAATACAACTAATAGCTACCAAATTACATGAGATATCAAGCATCACATGTTGACACACAGGTTGTTATACAATTATGTGACAACCTCAACCCGGTTGTGTTAAATTTGTAACACGCAGGCTGAACGAATTTACACAAAGATCATCACATTAAGACCATACCATTCACATCATTCCCTGCAAAAACGAGTTAAGCATAGAGCGATTTCTAGCGCAAAACTATATTATGTAATCGCTATAGCAGACAACGAAATGATAGCGCACTGAACACCAAACGGAATTACATAGATCGCATCTATGAAATCACTATGAAAATCTCATCGGATTGATCAAATCAACCCGAATCCGAGCCATTTAGAATGCCTCGATTTTCAATGTGTCATGAGTAGATTGCAACTCATGATCATGGTCTGTTGGCTCAATCTGTTAGCTATGTACATGATTAGTCCCGATGGTGATTCCAGCTGGTAGGGACATGTTGTGCACACAGCAGAGAAGGAGCACGAACTGACCCTTTAGTCATATACGATCGCAATCTACTCTAACCAAATCCAAACCCCAAAAACCATACGAAAAATTCATCGTATGAACATGTCTGTAGTAGATCCATCTACTAACAAGATCCAGACTAAAAACTATGCAAGTTGGCTCTGATACCGCAGTAGAGAAATCGGCGGTACGCTACTCTAGCAATTCTACCACATCAATCAGGAAACATGCGAGTACAAAGGTCATAGATCATTACCACCAGACGCGCAACGCAGCAGAACGTAGACGCGCGTCGGTGTAGAGGAAGTAGACGATCCCGTTCGTCTCCTCACCCTCTTCATAGCAGCAGTAGATGAACGCGTTCGTCGTAGCCGATCATCACATCAGTAGCAGCAGCGCCTCCACGGAGTCCACACGTACGAAGAGGAATGCCGTGCGCCGGTGTGCTAGCATCGCACGCGCATCTAGGTTCTCGGCGTGAGGCCTTCGAGGGGTGGCGGGTAGGACTGTCACGTGGTGGAGTAATTAGCCCCTAACCCTACCCCTCATATTTATAGGCGTACTAATGGGCTTTTAGGTCGTAGGCCCATTAGTATCCTAATTGCTTATGGATCAAATATTCAATAGGCCTTAACCCGAATTGTTATTATTGCCTCTTAGGCATATCACCAACATGGAGATGTTAACGGATAACCCGTGTGTCTCACGAGAGGTTAGAGGAGACTGGAGAGTGAAAGCACATATTCATGATTCTTGCGCATATGGCGGAAAATCCAAACTTATCCTAACCTATCATCTTTTCAACGTGCATGAATCACAATGCAAATGGAAGGTCTCCAACAAAAGTGGCGGAGTTTGAGGTAAATTTAAAATAAAAAATGAATGAAGTTTCCTGGTTCATATTTGCGACAATAAAACAAAATATAATGACAAATCATCAAGATAGGGCCATAGTGGGGAGAGGGACATGACCAATATTTGCCTACGTGAAGCTCCGTAACTGTCTAAATGACCTGTTTGTTTTAGCTAGGATCACAATTCTACCCGTGGGTGTTGGTACCTGAGGTACATATGTGAGTTGGATTTTCTACTCGCGCGTCTAATTTGCACTCAACCCGACTTATCTTGGTGCTTATTTTTCACCTGCGGGTGCTCACTATATAACTGTTGATATTTCTTACACACCACTAACAATTCATCTCCAGCTAGTGCACTAGAAATGATTGTCGATAATTCCTTAGGATCACAAAATAAATTCTGCATACGCATGAAAACTGTCGATGTAGTATTTCCCTTCAAAAGAGTATTCCAAGGGTGTCATTTATTTCATCCCAAGTGACGGCTAGGTGGAGGTGTAGCAATCGTCAGATGAAAAAGGTAGAATGGTCTAGGTAAGGTTCTAGTGAGGATGGATAATGGATAATTGGAGGTAGTGTGACACACACAAGATCATTCTATTCTAAGGGGGATAAATATATCCTAGAGAGAGATTAGACTAAGGGATAACGAGTTACTCCTACAATGCTTCTATTGTTCATATACATAGTCTAAGTCAATTACTAATAAATTATGTTAATGTTGAATTCTTATGCTATGTTGTTCAACACATCGGGCACGGGTTTACCCCTAGCAATACTAGGACGACTCCCGCTAAGAGGATGTGGCATAGCCAAACGTGAAGGATTGCAAACGACAGGTAGGACTATCACCACCTACTGCATACCTCTTCAATCTGTGGGTCTATGAGACATTCAACGTTACTTAACTATCCTAGCACCATGCTAGCATATTAAGTAAATACCTTAAGAGCCTAGACACAAGCCATTCTAAGGAAATGAACTAAATCATCATTGAAACCAATGTTTATACAAAGCATAGTTATTCATATTAACATAATCATATCATAATTAGTTAGACTATAGTGGGGTATGATGATAAGATGAGATCAATATAGTGCAATCATAAAGACTATACCTACTACATACATGTATTCCACAATCAAACAAGAAACACTTCATCCAACCATACGTATAATAGAAGAGTAAAGATAACATCTTTATTATGAATAAAGTCACAAATACAAGAAGGAATAAATGAGCCGTACCTTTCCCAATTTGGAATTGGGAAGAGAGACTCCCTCCACTCCTTTTCCCAATTTGGACTTTAGACTAGAGACTCTCCTCTCTACAGCCTAACTCCTCTAAAGACTATGAAAAGTAGTGGACACAATAGAATGAAGCTCAAGTAGTGTGTGTTGAAGTGAGGGGTAGGGGGTCCTATTTATAGCTGGAGAAGGATCGGTTCTCGCCACCGAAAGTGTGTGTATCAGTCGTAATCATTATCAGGGCACCACAAGTGAGTGACACATGGAAGTTGACCGCGTTTGGCACCAGGAGGAGGTTGGCCGAACCACCAGGTCGACCGACCTGGTCTTTGCTCCACTCCGCGTGTGCTTCCTTGGGGTGACTTCCAGGTGAGTCCTATTGATTGATATGGGTGATACACCATTGGATCTCTTTGGATACGTCTGTTTGTGGGCAATTTGATCCATGTGATGCCATGTGTCACCGCCTGATTGGCTGGGATGGTACTTTTTAGGATTGCTCCCCCTCTTTCACCTCAATTCCTGTATAAAAAATCTGCATGCACTATTTGTCCAAGGACAAATGGAAATAGGTTAAGTAGAAAGGTGACTTTTGCAAGAAATGACATATCCTTCACATAATTGAGTTATATTGATGGGTGAAATTGGAATATAATGGCCGTCAACAGTAACTAAAATAAACTAAAATTGCTAGCTCATTATGATGTATGTTATTTTAAGATCATATTCAGTTCTTGAAAGTGTATCTAGGTAATCTTCGTGGGTTTTAGATGATTGATGATGATAATTAAGGGACTAATGAGCTTTATGAGTGTAAGCATAGGTGATTGAAGTTGAGTGAAAACGGAGACTCCCCAAAAGGAAAAAGACTGAAAAAAGCGTCGAAAAACCCGAAGAGCATAAATTAGGGTTTAAAATTTCTCGTGTCGACTTGAGCCTTGTTGTAGAGAGTTCTCAACAAGTACTCCGATTTGGTTTAGTTGGAGAGATATGTCTAGGCAACCTTCAGGATAAGGTCGGACTTGTTCAGGCCTTGGGGCCGGACTAGTCCGACCACATGAGACTGATCTGATGTTAGGCGGACTAAGAGTTTCTGAGTGAGATCGGACTTGTCCATTAAGGGACGGACTTGTCTGTTGTGAGTGTGTCTTAGCCTTTCTGGGACTAAATCCTGAAAGACCGAACTTGTCCATCCTGGGAGCTGGACTAGTCCACCCCAGCAGACTTGTCCATTTCCACACGGACCAAGAGGTACTGTGTGAGTTCGGACTAGTCTGTTGTGAGTCATACTACTCCGCTGTAGAAGTTGGTTGACTGCAGGGACTATGTACTATCAAGCCGGACTTGTCCGCCATGGGGTGCCAGACTAGTCTTCTAGACCAGCCTTGTCCGTTCTCACCTGGAACAAAAGGTTCTGAGCGAGATCGGACTAGTCCATTTTTGGACGGACTAGTTCCGGGTCTTATGACCATTTGAATTCAAATAGTGTCGGGGACTTTAGTTTGTTGGGCTTTGTGATGTTAGTGGTCCCCTCAGGATGGACTAGTTCGGGGTGGTATGGCGGACGAGTGCAGAGTTTAGTTGGTGGCAACGATTGAGTGTCAGAACCCCTTTAAAAAGGAATCTCCCAACCTCCCTTTGTCCTCTCTCGAACCCTAACGCTGCCATAACCTTCCAAGGGCCTCTCTAAGCCTTCCCCTCCACATCATTGAGCCCTAAGAGCGAATCTTGAGGGTTTGTGGGTGTGACACCCGATTCCGAAAATGAACCAAGTGAACGCATATGTGTGCCCAGGATGTTCAACACACATACACGAGTGCATCACAAACGATATACAGACAATTACCACAGAACAAGATTAATTGACCAAATTTATTACATAATTCATAATATCCTCGAATACAAGTTCTAATGAATATTAATAATAAGTTCAACTAATGCAGCGGAAATAAACTAAATATGCAAACTAAGAAGCATAAGCAAAAGGGATATATGCGCAGCTTCATGCAACACCACAGGCAAAGCTGACGGTAGACATGGTCTAGAACTTTGCATTACCAACATTATAATACCAATCCTGACCTGCAACTGTGGGGGGGGGGGGATTGCAAGAGTGAGTACATGTCATACTCAGCAAGTGTGGAAAGTATGACATGTAGCTGATTCAAATGACGAATGTAATAATGGCTAAGTGCTGAAAAGTACAGCAAAACATTTGAAAAGCAATAGGTATTATGTATGTGAAGTAAACCCGTCATATCCCACAATGATTATCATAGTATAAGTCCATAATCCATATCCATCACCATTACCAGTAACCATGTTCAATGCCGGAATTAATTCATAACCATTGCCATAAACCATAATACCATCCCAAAGACAATACCAAACCATCCCAATACCAAAACCCTTTAATCATGTAGGTCATCCAGGCGCTCATAACCGAGAGCATGGCTATCATGATAGTTTTAATAGACTCTACAGAGTTTGTACCACTTTACCCATGTGTTTGTGATTTCATCACCCGTCGGCGACTAAAAAACCTCCCTTATGCCAATTACACTTCCTTTGGTGTATAGCCAAGAGATCACAAAATAGCATTTACAAAGGGACTACTAGCATGTACGGACCCACTGAGGTTTCACCAGTGGCGACGTCTCCTACAGAGCACCTCTTCAACCAAGGGCCCCCTCTTGTGCCATTTGGATCACAGGGAGTCCCTGCCACAATTCCAAACCCAATCCGACTCCTCTTCCCCGATGCGCCAAATGATCCGCGCAATACCAGCAATACCCTAATTAATCAGCTACGCCACGCTCATACTTGGCCTTGTGGTGGCACCGTAGTTCTGGCTTATTCTCACATGAACCGGTCCTTAGATCTAAGGCAAGCAAACCACCATAACGTCCAACCCATCCACATATCAGGCTTGCTTAGATCATCCATCATTTTAACCAGTTCATGTTAATCAATATATCATTAATGCATAATTAAATAATATAGTGGTTTCCCATCCCAATTAATTAAGCGATACAAAAGGTAAAAAGCCCATCCCGACTCTCTACCATAATTCCAGGTGACAAGGGTGGTTTAACAAATCTAGTAAACTTTCTACCATAGTATTCCCTCAAATTGACACAAGCATGCTGTTTGCAAACAAAACATTTACTTTAAAACAGGATCAATATGCTTCAAGACACTTGCCTTGCTCCGACGGATAAGGTTGCTCAAGCGCTTCGAATTCTTGGTTCTGTAAATCCTCGTACATGACCTCTTGAGCACTTCCCTCTACTCGTGATCACACATACAAGAAAATACATACAAATCAACATGATGCACACATATTAACCAACATGCGATTACATGCATTCATGCAGAGTCCAATTATTAATTAACTACGGTTATTTATTAATTAGATGCAACTAGTTCATACGTGTTCATACGAGTTTACATGGGTTTTAGCGAGAATTAATGCTTCTGAAAATAAAAAGATGGTGCAACTACGATCAAATTACGTCTAGTAGATCTAATACATTCGTTAAAATTTGAATTGGAAAAACGAATCCTACCGTAGATGCGACGGCTTTGAAGATCGCGGGATGGGGACGACACGTAGATGAAGTAGATGGCACAACGGTCCTCCGGCGGCACGACGACGGCGGCGCGACGATCTCCGGCGGACGACAGCACCCTCCTCTTTTTCTTCCTCTTCCTTCCCCCTTTTTTTCTCCCCTTTTCTTCCTGGAGGCGCCTCTGTTCTTCTATTTTTTTCTCTACGGTGGCTAGGGTTTCTGGCGGCCCTAGCGATCGCTTCCTCAGGAAAAAAAAACATGGAGACCTCGGTTCTATTTATAGGCGCGAGCTCGGTCCAAAGACAGGCTCGGTCTCGGCCGAAACGCGCTCGCTGGGACGCGTGGCTCAGCCACGGGCGCTGGGCTCGGCTGGCTCCCGGCAAACCGACTGGCTAAGTTGCACCCAGGCACTATTTGCCTGGAAACTTCCGGAAGTTTCCAGAAATTTTTTTCTTCTTTTTTTTCTTTCTTTAGGTTTCATATATTTTTTCCTATATATATTATTATTTTTATATTTATTCCCTAATACATTTTTTATATTATTATTTTCTTTTTCTTCTTTTGCTACACATATTTATATATGTATGTTTTATCTTTTATTATCTTTCCTTTATTCCACTAATGTTTAATGCATGAACATGTATGCAATGTATGATGCACAAATTGAGGGTGTTACAGTGGGATTTGTGAGAAGAGAGAGGAGTGCGACCGTTCGCTCTTGGTTGATTCTCTCGATTTGAGTTGTTGATCTCAGTTCATTTGGTTTGTTTTTCGATCTCTTGTTGAGCTAAGTTGTTGTGGGAGCCTCAAATTGTGAGTTGCCCCAAGAATCGTTGTATTCACCATTTGATTTAGTGGAGATAAAGCCGACCTTTGTGGTGGTTTGGTGAGAGTAGGGTTGAAAGCGACTCGGTCGTTCATGGACTCCTCAATGGGGATGTAGGTGCCTTCGTAGAACTGAACCTCGGGATAAAATCCGTGTGTCTCTTGCATGCTTTACCTTCGTTCATCGCTAGATCACTTTTAGGGTTCTCACCGTTCGTCTCTTACAACTTGTGATAAATCTCGTAATCTTGCATCTAACGTGTTTCTATCACTTGCAATTGCTTAGTTAGGTTGCTACATAGTAGCACTTCCTTTCGCACAAAGTTGAGCAAAGAAAAACCCATAAAAATCCAACCTTTTTCGTTTTTACTCTGCCTGACCGGACTAGTCCACCCTCTTACTGGACTAGTCCGCCCTGTTGTTGCTGATTAAGTTTTAACTAAGTGATTTCAGGATTGTAGCCTATTCACCCCCTGTCTAGGCAACATTCAATTGGTATCATATCCTAACTCTCCCTAAAGCTTAACCGTTTCGAGGGGAGATGAGAGAAAACAGCGAGAAGGACTTGCAACTTCAAGACACCATCGGAACTGGTGAGAACACCACAAATGAAACACAAGGATCAAACCCTCCCCCTCTCAAGATTGATGCAACTCAGAAGACAAAGCCAATACCTCCTTCCTTTGACGTGTCAAGTGAAGATGAAGAAGAAAAAGTGAAGCAACTTGCGGATCTTCTTCAAAAAGCTAAAGATGAGGCCAAGAGGAGGAAGAGGCTTGAGAAGAAGAATCTCAAGAAGAGCCAAGAGGACTACACACAATATCCTTTTAACTATCATCGTTTAAATTCTTATTCTAATTACTTGTCAATTCCTTTGGGCAAACCACCTCACTTTGATGGTATTAACTATACAATGTGGAAGCACAGCATGAAATTGCATCTTATTTCTCACAATCTCACCCTTCGGCACATATTTTGCACAGGTGTAGATATCCTAGTGGATGATGAAGAGCTCACCCCCGAGCAAGAGCAACAAATCCACCGTAACGCTCAAGCGGCGGTCGTGCTCAACTCGTCCTTGAGCTAAGAAGAATTCAACAAGGTGGAAGGTTGGAGCAATCCAAGGATATTTGAGACACACTCGAGATTGCTCTTGAAGGCAATCGATCCATGCGGGTGGCCAAGAAGATGATCGAGGGAGAACTTGAAAGATTCGTCACGGAAGATGGTGAGACCCCTCAAGAGATGTACAACCGGCTCAATACTCTCATCAATAGCAGTCGGGCGTATAGATGCAAGAAGAGGACATAGCATAAAGTAGTCAAAAGGATGATTAGAGCATTCATGCCCCACAATGTCACCTTATGCACCCTCACTGGAGAGGGTCCAACTTCCACAAGATGACTCCGGATGAAGTGCTAGGGAAGATCATCAACCATGAGATGATGGAGATGGAAGCCCTCCACGTCAATGACCATGCCAAGGTGACATCCTTAAAGAAGAAGGATATTGCTCTCAAAGCATCATCCAAGTCGAAAGACAAAGAGGTACAAGCATCAAGTGAATATGATGATAGTGATGACGAGAGCACGGACATGGATGATGAGGAAATGACATTCTTAATCAAGAGGTTCAAGAGAATTATGAAGATAACAAGAGGGTCCAACTATGATTGCAAGGGCAAGGAGAAGAGCAAGTCGAGGACCAAGAGAGCTTGCTACAATTGTGGCAAGTATGGGCATTTCATTGTGAATTGTCCATATGAGAAGGATGAAGACAATAGTAAGAAGAAGGATGAGAAGCCTCAAGAGAAGAAGATCTTCAAGAAAAAGAAATCTCATGGCCAAGCCCACGTCAGCAAGGAGTGGGACTCTAACGATGAGTCCTCCTCCGAAGATGAAGAGGAGATGGCGACCATTGCCATCAAGAAGCAAGCTATGAAGAAGACTCTCTTGCCAAACAAGGGAGAATGGAGAACCTAAAGCCACATGTGTCTCATGGCAAAAGAAGGGAAGAGAAAAGTTAAATCTAAAACTTTCTTGCATTCAATTAAAAATGATGATTGGGATAGTGCTAGTGAAAATGAGTACATGTTTAACGGCTTGAACAAAAGTGTCATAACTAGAATGAAGATGCTTTCTGATGACATTTTGGATAAGGAGGAACTTCTCAATGAATAAGAGGAATTGCTTGTCAACGAGAGGCAAAATAATCTTGATCTTGAGAAGCTCCTTGAGCTTGAGAGGGAGAAGAACAAGGCACTTGAGCTTGCCGAGAGCGAGGAGACTTCTTCAAGTCTCAAGAGTTGGAATGTTGTGCTCCAAGATGAACTTGTGAGCTTGAGCAAAGTTCGCAAGATTCTTGAGACACAATTCGACACTCTCAAGTCAAGTGTCCCCTCTTCCACTTCAACAAGCTCAAACTTATCAAATATGAATCCAAATGTTAAAACTTGCAAATGTGCTAATCATGTAATTGACTTGAAGAATAAACTTAAAGCGGCAAAGAGCAATATCACACCCAAGGATGACATCTTTGACAAGGATAATATCAAGTATGCACGTAGATTAAATATGGCCTTGGTTATTTTAGGGGAGGAAAGCAAATGCTAGACTCCTCAAGAATGACAAGGTGCACATTGCTTTTGTTAAAGGAGGTCCATATGAAGTAAAGAATGAAAAGCATGCGTCTTCTTCTCTTGAAATTTTTAAACATGACAAAGATGCTAAAAATGCTAAAAATTTCAACTCAACTATGTTTCATTATTTTGATGCATTATATGTAGTTATGAAGAGTAAATTTGGTTATGTCTATGAAAAATATGTTGGGACACTTCACAAGAGCCCAAATTCTTGTCTGTGGATGCCTAAATGCCTTTTCACTAACCTCAAAGGATCCATCCTAGTTTGGGTACCTAAAACAAAAGCCTAAACTTGTTTTGTAGGCTTACTCCTCTTGTGGCTCCAAGTGGGTGATAGATAGTGGATGCACCAATCACATGACCGGAGCGAGAACAATGTTTGTGGAGTATGAAGAAAATGATGACCCAAGTCAAGATATCTACTTCGGCGATAATAGCCAAGGGAAGGTACTAGGTATGGGCAAATAGCCATTTCTCGTCAACACACTATTTCTCATGTATTGCATGTTGAATCCTTAGATTATAACCTTTCATCCATATCTTAACTATGTGAGAAACGCTATAATTGGTTGTTCACTAACGAGGGCGTGATCGTCTCTAGAAGAAGTGATAACCCAATTGCCTTCAAGGGTGTGCTCAAGGGAAAGCTTTATCTTGTGGATTTCAGCGCAGATAAAACTCAACTTATGACATGCTTGATGGCAAAGGACAACATGGGATGGTTGTGGCATCCTAGGCTAGCCCATGTTGGTATTAGGAATCTACAAAAACTTCTAAAGGGGTTATACGTCTGTGGTCTTAAGAATGTCATTTTTGAGAAGGATAGGCCGTGTAGCGCGTGCCCAGCCGGAAAGCAAGTCGGAGCTGCTCATCCCGTGGTCTTAAGAGTGTCATTTTTTGATGCTTTATGACAAAGGCCAACATGGGATGGTTGTGGCATCATAGGCTAGCCCATGTTGGTATGAGGAATCTACAAAAACTTCTACAGGTGGTATACATCCGTGGTCTTAAGAATGTCATTTTTAAGAAGGATAGGCTGTGTAGCGCGTAGCAAGCTGGGAAGCAAGTCAGAGACGCTCATCTCGCCAATAATTTGATGATGACAACAAGCCCATTGGAGATGCTACACATGGATCTCTTTGGTCCCATTGCTTACATAAGCATTGGCGATAACAAATATGGGTTATTTATTGTTGATGACTGTTGACGGCTGTTATATACCAATTTCAGCCGTCAATATAACTCAATTATGTGAAGGATTGATCATTTATTGCACACATCACCTTTCTACTTGACCTATTTTCACTTGTACTTGGAGAAATATGTGTATGCAGATATTTATACAGGAATTGAGGAAAAGTATGGGGAGAAACCCTATAAAATATCATCCCAGCCAATCAGGCGACGATACATGGCACCACATGGATCAAATGGCCCACAAACAGAAGTATCCGAGGCCATCCAACGGTGTAGCACCAATAAGTCAATAGGACCCACCTGGCAGCCACCTGGAAGAAGTACGGGCCATTTGGAGCCCTGACCAGGTCGGCTGAACCAGGGGGTCGGCCGACCTGGTCCTGGCGCCAAACGCAGTCAACTTCCACGTGTTGGCTCCTCCCGGCTCCCTGGAGTCAATGACGACTGATTCGCGCGCTTTTGGTGGCGGGAACCGACCTCAACACTAGTATAAATAGGACTCCATACCCCTCACTTCAACACACACCACTTGGACATCATTCTATTGTATACACTATCTTCCATAGTCCTTAGAGGAGTTAGGATGTAGAGAGGAGAGCCTCTAGTCCCAAGTCCAAATTGGGAAAGGAGTAGAAGGAGTCTCTCTTCCCAAATCCGCATTGGGAAAGGTATGTCTCATGTATTCCTTCTTGTATTTGTGACTTTGTGCTCAATAAAGATATTATCTTTAGTCTTCTTTTATACATAGACTTGGACAAACTGTTTCTTGTTTGATTGTGGAGTCCATGTAAGTGGAAGGTATAGTCTTTATGATTGTACTCTCATGATCACATCTTATGGTCATAAACACTATAGACCCCCACTATAGTCTATGTAGTTATGATATGATTATGTTAATATGAATAACTATGCTATAAAATCAACATTGGTTCAATGATGATTTAGTTCATTGCCTTAGGATGGCTTGTGCTGCAGCTCTTAAGGTATTTGCTTAGTATGCTAGCATGGTGCTAGGGTATTTAAGTAGCGTTGGATGTCTTGTAGACCCACGGATTGAAGAGGTAGGCAGCAGGTGGTGACATCTCTATCTGTCCTTTGTAATCCTCCACGTTCGGCTATGCCACAGACTCTTAGCGAGAGTCGCCCTAGTATTGGTAGGGGTAAGCCCGTGCCCGATGTGTTGAATAGCATTGCATAGGAATTCATCATTTACGTGACCATTAGTATCTACCTTAGGCTATGTATATGTATTAGGAGCATTGTAGGAGCAACTCTCTAACTCTTAGTCCAATCTCCCTCTAGGACCCATTTACCCTTTAAGAATAGATTGCCTAGGTATGTGTCACACTACCCCTATTATCAACCTACCCCCTGTCCGGATAATTGATTAGTATCCCATAGCTTGACCATAAGAGTAGTATATACTTTACTCCATTGCCTTCCTTTGGGATAAATATGATACCCTTGGGAATACTCATGGGTGAAATGCTACAACGGTATCTTCCGTGCACTTGCGGATCTCATCTCTTTACCGAAGATGATCCGTGGTGTCAAGAAATACCAACAAGCATTTCTGGCGCTGTTGCCAGGGATGATTTGTTAGTATATCTTAGGAGCCATCAACAAGCATTTCTGGCGCCGTTGCCGGGGAAGGCAAAGGAAGTGAAGGATAGCTATCACTTGTGATTAAACTATAGGTACTAATAGTTATAGATAGGATTACCCTTGTTTGTTTTCTCCTTTGTGTGAAAGCAGGGTAGTGTTGGCCAATCCATTGTATGGGATGGCCAACGAGGACACAAGTGCTAAACTGCAAGATGATTCAAGGCGTACCTCAACAAATGTCCGCTAGGCAACACCATTGCCTTTTGCGTGAGAATTTCAGCTTTCAGAGGAGCCAAAGTCATCCATGCCCAAGCTTGGGGAAGGCTCCAAGAAGTTCTTCTTGGTTTGCCTCCACCATGGGGTGGATAGTTGGCTCTTCATCCAACACTCATGTCATGGGTTGGCTCCACCAATCCATGACCACATTCATGCTGGAGCTGAAGGAGTCCTATTCACATTCATCATGGATGAGAAGAAGGTCTCCACTCAAGGGGTGGATTGAAGAATGCTCGAGTTCCCATAGCTTGTCATGCACACCACTTCACAAGGTGGATATGCTAGTTATGGAACTACACCTCCCATTGTAGTGTCATGAATAGCCAAGTCATTGGAGATTTGTTTGGATAATTCAAGTTGTGGATATTCACATGATTTGTAAAAATCCATGTCATCATGGGACGCATGGGAATTATTTCTCTAAGACCCATGATGACCTTTTTTCAAAAAACAACTCCAGTGGCTACCATTCACAAGGAGGTAAAGGGTGGAAATAACATCACCCTTGTATTCAAGGAGGCTATGGCTTTCCAAGTGATTTAAGTTCAACTAGCCTACCTTGAAGTATCTTGGCCAAGAAGAAATCAAGACAACATTCACATGAAGATCTTGGCCACGGACAAGAACTTAAGGAGCATTCAAAGTCCAAGATATCCCACATCACTTGTTGGTATTCCCACACTTCGACCAAACCCTTTCAACCTAGGGCAAGTGGCATTGTGGATGAAGCGTTTCTTGTTTGATTGTGGAGTCCACATGTCATCATGCCCAAGGAAGCCTTTGATCCATGATCAAGGTATGGGTTGATTCAATGGAATATCAATATGGTCAGAGTGGCACCCCTAAGAAGGACAAAACCTCACCATGCTCATGAAGGAATACATTCAAGAGGTAGAACTCGCCGCTACAACAACATGTCTATATAAATACAACAAGGAGAGGCTAGGGCCACTAGGTGGCCCACATGTCCAAAATGACAGCCAAATGAGTTTGGCATGTCAAAACAGAAGAAATCGTCCACATCTTCAGCTCCAGGATTGGACAACAAATCATCACGCTGAACAGAACGGAGGTAAGTCCTACTCATCGGACTTCAAAAATTCGGTGAGTCCTCGCCAATAGGTTAATTGGTAGTTATCTCATATTTGTTTTCCAAATTGCATCAACCCTTGCATTTGCATGTTTGAAATTCCACACTTGCATGTTGGAAAGTAAAGTTTCCAACCATCATAAAACTAAAAAATTTTGAATTAGGGGAGAAATTTAATTGGATATGAACTATATGCATGACCACTTGAATTTATCTTCCTAGTTCAAACCAAAAAGATTTGCTTTGACCCTCATTGCTTTTACAAGTTATTTCAAGCTGGGCAAGACAATTTGAAAATTGGGTTCAATTTGCTTTTGGCTAACGTAACCCATTTTTGAGTTGTTTTGTGTGTTCTTGATTAAAGTGCAGCTAGGTCAAAATTGTGAAGAGGTGGTATGGCAAGAAAGTGGAAGGTTTCATCAAGCTCAAGTCACCATTGGGAGGATTTGAGAACACTTCTCTCCTTCAAACTCATTTTGAGTTTGAGGACGAGAGATGTTCAAGATGATGACCCAATGGAGGATCCAAGACCAAATCCATTGCCAAATCCAATTTCAACTTGGCATTTGACATCAACCATCAAGCCTATGCCGAAAATCAAGGTTGTGAGTTTCTCACACAAAGACCTTCGTCATCAACTGCTCTTCAAATGAGGTACGAGTTTATAATTTTTCATTGTTTGGTTTTCCATAGAATTGAATGTATTTGCTTGCATTTGTGAGGAAGGTTGACACTTCCTCATCATTTAATTCTCATGCATCCTCACAAGAGTAAGTGTGGGTATTGACTTTTGGATCTCCAAAAGGAAATCCCACCTTACTTGGAAAAATCTAAAACAAGTACCTAGAATCCTTTAAGCATTGTTTTGTAGACTTAGTCATTTTTGTCTAGGTTTAGAAAATAAAACTTTTGGGCATGACTTAATTGGTGAATTTACATATAGAAACTTGGGCATAGTGACAGCCATAATTTTTAATTGAGCTTCATGCATAGATGGTGTCACTAGATTTCAAACTCCTAGGAATAAGTGATATCCTTGCTCTAAAATTGAATTGCATTTTTTTGGAGGAGTAACTAAATTTTAAATTCCTAGTGAAGTTCAGGAGGATAAAATTGAGAATCTTGTTTGTCATGGTCTAAATGATAAAATTTTCTCTTGAAAGTTAAGATGGTTAGAAACTTTAAAATATGTAGGGATCCATATAGTATATTTCGATCACATGCATTGCTATGAGTAGGAGATTTAGAAAATATGCAACATGAATAATCCATAAAGCTCCACTCTTATCAATGAATAACACATTGATCATGGATACAATTGACATTGGAACCAATGCATCTTTGATTTTGTTCTTCCCCGTATGTACAAATGAAAGTTCGGTTACCTAACCTGAACATTCATTTGTACAAGTATCGGGAGCTAACCATCTCTCTCTATTCAAGAGAGGAATTTGCAGGAGTAATATTACTATGCAAGCATTCAAGAAGCTGGTTGTTGGGATCCCTAGAGGATCCCATTTCAACATCTCTGGACCAAGGAGTAAATGAGGATGGTTGCTACCTATCGGAAATTGTGCCCGAAGGTCAATCATGACTATACGAGGCTAGAGATTTGAAATGGGAACCCTCCATGAGCAACCAATGGGCTGCCACGAATGGGTGAGAGCATTATGCTCTCAACTATTCTAAGCACTCATTCAAGCTCAAGGGATTTGCCACCATCATTGGGTGCAAGTTGTTCCTATGTGGCTAGAAGGTATGTTGTACCTTACCCAAGGAACAACTAATCATACCCAATGCATGTTGGGCACATGTCACTCCCTTATGGCAAAAATATATGGTACACCTTAGCCAAAGAATGACGAAACATACTCAATGTGTGTTGAGTGCACATCATTCCTTTGGATCTAAAGGTTATCATTACCCTAGCCAAGGAATGACAAATCACACTCAACACATGGAGACCCTGATGTGCGGATGATCAACATCGAAAACACTCTATTCGACCACACTCATGGTGTCCATGGGAGAAAACACAACAATCAACACTCAACCCTCTATTGTCAAAGCCACGCTGCAACTAGGATAGGCCAACTCACGGCCTACCTCCGTTGTTAGGGTTTCAACCCCTATCACGGACCTTGATCAAGAATAAGCTTGGGGGAGGACCCCCCACTTGAGGTAACTTGTATCACACCCACTGCATTTTTATTTCAAATCATCCATTGCATATTTACTTTCCATTCATCCACCATCCACCATGCATCTAAAAAAACATAAAAATAGGAACTTAGATTTGCTTTGCTTATCAAATAAAGATGTGCGGTAAGAATGATTTAGAATTCACATAGATGAAATGATGAATAGTTGCTCTGTTTTTTTCCTAAGTCCCTACTTTACAACTTGATACTCTCCAAATATTGCTTAAATTGGCGAAAATTAACTTTGCCTTGATTTAGAAATTGTGGGTAGCAAAAGCTTAATCTACTTCTAGGTTGTTGGGAGATTTGAATTAGTAATAGGGCTGCATTCCTATTTTGAAAGTGAAACTTAGATTTTCGGAGAAATTCTATCAAGATTTAAGTTTCTCTCATTTGATTGGAAATACCTACCAAAGCCATATGATATTCATACATAGACAACACCTTATGCATATGCTATTTGATTTCACATTGAGCCTAGTCAAACTAGTATAGACCTATGTGAGAAATCATTCAATTCTTTTTGAATTCAAGACTTCACTTGCACATGCTATACTTCTACACTAGAAGGAAGCAAAATTCCATCATATCCACCATTCCATAATAAAAAGAGAAACTCCATGCTATTCATAGTTAGCACTCTCTTCAAGTTATTGCATAAAAAGGAGTAGAAGACATGGCTACAAGAAAAAGAAAAATAAAATGCATGCTTATATCATAAGCATGAGAAAAAAAATATGCTTACTCCATAAGTATAAAAAAAGGGGTATCCATGTTTCATCCATGCAATAAAGAGAGTCCACATCAAAAGGAGTCATCTCAATGTTTTTAGATCCACCTCCATTCCATCACACATGCACAAGTCTTGATTCAAAAGTTTGAATTGATTTCTCCTAAGGCTTGCTCTTTTGACTTAGCAATATTATGTGTTGCAAATATGCCTACTTACTTTCCCTACCAAGCTCCACATACAAGCCATATTCAAAGAGTAGGAATAGTATAGGCATAATACCTTGGTGAGGACATATTTCCACTATACACAAAGGAGTGATTGAAAGAATCAATTGAGGTACTTATAATCTAATTTGAATCTCTCTGGAATTTAAGTGGAACTTGATATCTAGGCTATGCTTGCTCCATTCGCTATTCTATCTTTCAATTACCCATGAATAGGAGAAGGCATAACTCCCATAATGACTTAAGAAGGGTGAAGTATCATAGCCACTTTTTGCAATACTAGGTAGAGTATTTTGTTGTGCACTTGGTACTTTCGAAAGGTAGAACATTGTAGCAACTCCTGATCATCAACCAAAAGTCTTGACTTTGCTCGGGACAAGCAAAGGATAAGCTTGGGGGAGTTTGTTGACGATTGTTATATACCAATTTCAGCTGTCAATATAATTCAATTATGTGAAGGATTGATCATTTCTTGCACACATCACCTTTCTACTTGACCTATTTCCACTTGTACTTGGAGAAATATGTGTATGCAGATATTTATACAGGAATTGAGGAAAAGTATGGGGAGCAATCCTATAAAATATCATCCCAGCCAATCAGGCGATGACACGTGGCACCACATGGATCAAATGGCCCACAAACAGAAGTATCTGAGGCCATCCAACGGTGTAGCACCAATATCAGTCAATGGGACCCACCTGTCAGCCACCTAGAGGAAGTACGGGCCGTTTGGAGCCCTGACCAGGTCGACCGAACCAGAGGGTCGGCCGACCTGGTCCTGGCGCCAAACGCGGTCAACTTCCACGTGTTGGATCCTCTAGGCTCCCTAGAGTCAATGACGACTGATTCACGCGCTTTTGGTGGCAGAAACCGACCTCAACACTAGTATAAATAGGACCCCATACCCCTCACTTCAACACACACCACTTGGGCATCATTCTATTGCATACACTATCTTCCATAGTCCTTAGAGGAGTTAGGATGTAGAGAGGAGAGCCTCTAGTCCCAAGTCCAAATTGGGAAAGGAGTAGAAGGAGTCTCTCTTCCCGATTCCACATTGGGAAAGGTATGTCTCATGTATTCCTTCTTGTATTTGTGACTTTGTGCTCAATAAAGATATTATCTTTAGTCTTCTTTTATACGTATACTTGGACAAAGCGTTTCTTGTTTGATTGTGGAGTCCATGTAAGTGGAAGGTATAGTCTTTATGATTGTACTCTCATGATCACATCTTATGGTCATAAACAATATAGACCCCCACTATAGTCTATGTAGTTATGATATGATTATGTTAATATGAATAAATATGCTATAAAATCAACATTGGTTCAACGATGATTTAGTTCATTGCCTTAGGATGGCTTGTGCTGCAGTTCTTAAGGTATTTGCTTAGTATGCTAGCATGGTTCTAGGGTATTTAAGTAGCGTTGGATGTCTCGTAGACCCACGGATTGAAGAGGTAGACAGTAGGTGGTGACATTCCTATCTGTCCTTTGTAATCCTCCACGTTCGGCTATGCCACAGGCTCTTGGCGGGAGTCGCCCAAGTATTGCTAGGGGTAAGCCCGTGCCCGATCTGTTGAATAGCATTGCATAGGAATTCATCATTTACATGACCATTAGTATCTACCTTAGGCTATGTATATGTATTAGGAGCATTGTAGGAGCAACTCTCTAACTCTTAATCCAATCTCCCTCTAGGACCCATTTACCCTTTAAGAATAGATTGCCTAGGTGTGTGTCTGAAAGTGCATCTAGGATCCCCGTGGGTTTTGGATGATTGATGACGACAATTAAGTGACTAATGAGCTCAGTGATCTTAAGCACAAGTGTGGACTTAAGTGGAAGCACAATTCCTCAAAAAGGAAAAGGATGAAAACGGCGATGCCAACTCAAAAAGGAGAAAGTAGGGTTTCTAGTGTGTCGAGTTTGGACTAGCCAAATACGTGTGAGGATGTGTGTGTAAAGTGCATTGAGATCAAGTTGGGAGCTCAAAGCAATTTAGAGGTCAAACCCATTGAGAGAAAAGAGTTGGACGAAGTCTGGCAGTAGGACCGGACTAGTCCATGCAGGTGGCCGGACTAGTCCGCCCCTGGCCGGCCAAGTCCGTTTTCAGCCGGACCAGAAGGGTCTGACTGAGTTCAGACTAGTTCGTAGTGGGACGGACTAGTCCGAGTAGTCGTGAAGTGGGATTTGGGGACTAAGTCCCAAAACCACGGACTTGTCCGTTTTGGTCCAGACCAAGAGGTCCTGACTGAGATCGGACTAGTCCGCCCTCAGGGCCGGACTAGTCTGGGTGTGAGAGAAGTCAGTGCTTCAGAGACTAAGTCTGGGAAGGCCGGACTAGTCCGCCCTGGGGGCCGGACTAGTCCGTGGTCTTCAGACTAGTCCGTTTTCACAGGGAACAAAAGGTTCTGTGTGAGATCGGACTAGCCCGGTGAGGGCCGGACTAGTTCGTTGTTGAAGTGACCGTTTGAATTTGAAGTTTGGCGGGTATTGTGACGATTGCCGCGCAGTGCGACAGTTGTCAGGGACATCAGTGGTCCCCTAGGCCGGATTAGTCCGGGCTGTAGGCCGGACTAGTCCGCCCATCTGCTGAAGTCAACAGTATGGGCTTGGGACCTCTATAAATAGAGGACCTCTGGGTTCATTTGAAAAAAACCTTTGAGCAAGTTGAAACCCTAGCGCTGCCATAGCAACCTTGAGCCTCCCAAAGCATCCTTCTTGCCTACATTCCCTCTAAAACTAATTCTTGTGTGGATTAGGATTTAGTGAGGTGAAGAAGAGGAAGAACACCGCTCTTTGGCTCTCGGTTTGATCTCTTGAACTTTGTGAATCTTTGTGATCTGTGGCTTGAGTCAATCTCTGTGATTTGTGATTGTATTTGTGGTGGGAGCCTCAGATTGTGAGAAGCCCCAACGAATCTTGTATTCACTCTTTGTGATAGTGGAAGAACCAAGTTAGGGCCGTGTGGTAAACTTGGTGAAGGAAGGGTTGTTGAACCCGGTCCTTCGTGGACTCCTCAACGGGGACGTAGGTTCCTTCGTGGGATCGAACCTTGGGATAAAATCCTTGTGTCCCTTGTGTTCTTTACTTTCACTTATTGCTCATTACTTCTAGGGTTAACTTTATCGGTCTTGTTCATCACCCTTGTTTCATCGTGATCCTTAGTTTCATACTTGTCATATAACTTGTTAAGGCTCACTAAGTCATTCTAACAAACCTTGCATCACGAGAATTAAACTAAAACTTGTTAGAAACTCTTTTTAGGATTCTTCCTATAGGAGGAGCGGACTAGTCCGCCCCTGGACCGGACTAGTCCGCCCCCTGAGTTCTAATCTAGTTTTATTAAGTCATTTCAGGTCATTTAGTCTATTCACCCCCCTCTAGGCAACTTTCAATTGGTATCAGAGCAGGACTCTCCCAAAAGAGTCTAACAACTGAGAGAAGATGGCCGGATTGGGGTACGAAGAAGTCTCAACCAGTGAGGTCCAAGCAACTCCAGAAGAGATTCTCTTCTATCAAGACAAGTCAACGGATGACGAAGAGATTCGTCAGCTCAAGGCAAAACTTCGAGAGAAGTTGAAGATTCCCAAGGTTTACACCTCAACCTCCACATCGAGTGGCACAATCAACTACAACCAACAAGGCTACAACTATGAATGCCTTGTCTCCAACAACCACTATATTTCCATCCCATTGGGGAAGCCTCCCCAATTCGATGGAACCGACTACAGGATGTGGAAACACAACATGAAGATCCACCTTGTGTCACTCAACCCCTCACTATGGAAAATTGTGTTGACCGGGGTGCACATCTTTAAGAATGAAGAAGATATCACTCCGGAGCAAGTCGTGCTCCTTCACCGCAATGCTCAAGTGGCCGGAGTGATCATCTCATCTCTCTAAAGAGATGAGTTCAACCGAGTGGATGGACTTGAGGTGGCCAAGGACATTTGGGACACTCTCAAGATGGCTCATGAAGGCAACCGAGTCGTGAAAGAAGCTAAGATTGAGATCATAGAAGGAGAGCTCGGGAGGTTTGCCATTATAGATGGTGAATCTCCCCAAGAGATGTACAACCGCCTAAAGATACTCATCAACAAGAGTAGATCTTATGGCTGTACCAAGTGGGCGGACCACAAGGTGGTGAAGAGGATGATTCGGGTATTAATGCCTAGAAACGTCTCTCTTTTCTCCATGATTCGAGAAAGTCCGGGGTTTGCCAAAATGACCCCGGAGGAGGTCCTTGGAAGGATCATCAACCACGAGATCATGGAGAAGGAGGCGCTCTTATACAATGACCTCCAAAGGTTCACCGCCTCGAAGATGAAGAATGTTGCACTCAAAGCAACAAACTCCTCAAAAGAGCAAGACAAAGATGATGAGGAGAGCCTTGACACCGATGAGGAAGAGGCCTTCTTCATCAACAACTTCAAGAGGATTATGAGAAGAAGAAAAGGAGGATACAAGCATGAGAGTAAAGACAAGGAAAAGGCAAGGCCCAAAACCAAGAGGGCTTGCTACAATTGTGGCGAGTACGGGAACTTCATTGTAGATTGCCCACATGAAGATGGCAAGAAGAAGAAGGAGGGCAAGCCACAAGAGAAGAAGTTCTACAAGAAGAAGAGGCCCTCCGGTCATGCTCACTTAGGCAAGGAGTGGGACTCTAATGATGAGTCCTCCTCATCCGAAGATGAAGAGAAGATGGCAACTATAACCATCGGGAGGAGCTCCAAGGGAAGCAAGCTCTTCCCAAATCTCTACAACCACGAGCCAACTTGCCTCATGGCAAAACAAGGAAGGAGAAAGGTTAACTCTAACTCATCCTCTTCCATATCCTCTCATGCTGATTTTGATAGTGCTAGCGAAAATGAACACATGTTTAAGGACATAAGTAAGAGCACATTGCAAAGAATGAAATTGCTTTCGGATGAGATTTTTGAGAAGGAGGAGCTCATAGATAGGCAAGAGGACTTGCTTATCCAAGAAAAGGAAAGATGTAAAGAGCTCATTGAGCTCCTTGAGCTTGAGAGAGAGAAGAGCAAGGCATTAGAGCATGAACTTGCTCTAAGCAAGAAAACATGTTCAAGTCTTGAGGAGACAACCATTGAGCTCAAGGACGAACTTGGCAACTTGGAAAAAGTTAACAAGATCCTTGAGACTCAAGTTGAGTCCCTTAAGACTAATGTAGCCTCTTCCTCCAAAAGCTCATCCTCCTCAAAAGTTGCATCCAAAGCAATATCAACTTGCAAATGTTCTAACTTGATTATTAAATTAAAGGATGAGCTTAAGTTGACTCAAGGCAAGCAAGCACCTAAGAGTGGCATCTTTGACAAAGAGAAGGTGGCGTATGCACGAAGTGCATACACCAACACAAGACCTCTCAATGTCAAGGATGGTCTTGGTTATACTAGAGGTGGAAAGCGAAATGCCAAAACCTCCAAGTATGGCAAAGACTTGATTGTCATTGTCAAAGGAAGCTCATCCCCAACTAAAATTGAGAAGAACACTTCAATTAGCACCTACTTGCCTAAATCTGAACTGCATCCTCTATTTCATGACTTTGATGCATCATATGTTTTGATGAGGAACAAGAATGGCAAAGTATATGCTAGATATGTTGGGCCACTCCGCAAGAGCCACAAGCCTTGCGTGTGGGTTCCCAAATGCCTCACTACTAACGTCAAAGGACCCAACTCCACTTGGGTACCTAAAAGGAAGGCATAATCTTGTTTTGTAGGCATACTCCTCCAGTGGATCCAAATGGGTGCTCGATAGTGGGTGCACAAACCACATGACTGGAGAGAGGAAGATGTTCGAGGAGTATGAGGAACATGATGATCCAAATGAAGGAATCCTCTTTGGGGACAATAGCCGAGGGAAAATCCTTGGCTCCGGTAAAATCGTCATTTCTCCCCAACATACTCTTTCTAGTGTTTTACATATTGATTCTCTTGACTATAACCTTTTGTCCATATCACAACTATGTCAAGGGTTATAATTGTGTTTTCACTAATGAGGGTGTGAGCGTCCTTAGAAGAAGTGATAACTCAATCGCTTTTAAGGGTGTACTCAAGGGAAAGCTTTATCTTGTGGACTTTGCCTCGGATAAAGCTCAACTTGACACATGCTTAATGGCGAAAACCAACATGGGATGGCTTTGGCATAGACGGCTAGCCCATGTTGGGATGAGGAATTTACAAAAGCTTCTTAAGGGCGAGCACATTCATGGTTTGAAGAATGTTGTCTTTGAAAAGGATAGGCCATGTAGTGCTTGCCAAGCCGGGAAGCATGTGGGAGCTCAACACCCCTCAAAGAACATCATGACGACAACAAGACTGTTGGAGCTGCTACATATGGACCTTTTTGGCCCAATAACCTACATTAGCATTGGCGGTAACAAATATGGTCTTGTTATTGTTGACGATTTTTCTCGTTTCACTTGGGTGTTCTTCTTGCATGATAAGGGTGAAACTCACGGTGTCCTCAAGAGATTCTTGAGGAGAGCTCAAAATGAGTTCGCCTCAAGAATCAAAGCTATAAGAAGTGACAACGGCACCGAATTCAAGAACACTCAAGTGGAAGAATTCTTGGGTGGGGAGGGCATCAAGCATGAATTTTTAGCTCCATACTCCCCTCAACAAAATGGGGTGGCAGAACGGAAGAATAGGACACTCATCGAGATGTCAAGGTCAATGCTTGATGAGTACAAGACATCGGATCGGTTTTGGGCGAAGGCGGTTAACACCGCTTGCCATGCCGTCAACCGATTGTACCTCCACCGCCTCCTCAAGAAGACTCCCTATGAGCTTCTAGTTGGTAAGAAACCCAATGTCTCTTACTTTTGTGTTTTTGGGAGCAAGTGCTATATTCTCAACAAGAAGCCTAGGACTTCGAAGTTTGATTCAAAGTTCGATGAAGGTTTCTTGCTTGGTTATGACTCAAACACCCACACCTACCGTGTCTTCAATAAAACCTTCGGTATTGTTGAAATAGCACGCGATGTGGTGTTTGATGAAACTAATGGCTCCCAAGTGGAGCAAGTTGATCAAAGTGTACTAGACCAAGAAGACTCTCCACAAGAAGCTCTTAGGAGAATGGCACTTGGAGATGTTCGACCACAAGAACAACCTCAATGCTCAAGTGACCAACAACAAGATGATGCAAGCCACTCCCCACGTGATCATGTTGAAAATGAACAAGTGGCACCTCAAAACGATCAAGAAGTCGAAAGTCAAGGGGGAGACATTCATCAAGGGGGAGATCAAGAAGAAGAAGAAGATGATTATGACTCAAGAGCTCAACCTCCACATCCTCGTGTGCATCAAAGTGTTCAACAGGATCACCCCGTTGACAACATACTAGGAGATATCACTAAAGTGGTAACCACTCGTTCTCGTGTTGAAAATTTTTGTGAACATTACTCTTTTGTTTATTCTTTGGAGCTCCATAAGGTTGAAGATGCCTTGAGAGACCCAGATTGGGTGGTGGCCATGCAAGAGGAGCTTAACAACTTTGAAAGGAACAAAGTTTGGGAGCTTGTCAAGCGTACACAAGCAAATGTTGTGGGCACCAAGTGGGTGTTCCACAACAAGCAAGATGAACATGGTGTTGTAACAAGGAACAAGGCACGACTTGTGGTCAAGGGGTACTCACAAGTCGAAGGTTTAGATTTTGATGAAACCTTTGCTCCCGTAGCTAGGCTAGAGTCAATTCGTATATTACTTGCTTTTGCTACTCAACATGATTTTAAGCTCTACCAAATGGACGTCAAGAGTGCGTTCCTAAATGGCCCAATCAAGGAGGAAGTCTATGTGGAACAACCACCGGGCTTCGAAGACCAAGAATTCCCAAACCATGTCTTCAAATTGCGTAAGGCTCTCTATGGCCTCAAACAAGCTCCTAGAGCTTGGTATGAGTGTCTTAGAGACTTTCTAGTTCAAAATGGTTTTAAGATAGGAAAAGCTGATTACACTCTTTTTATAAAGCATTTTAATGATGATCTCTTTGTGTGCCAAATATATGTCGATGATATTATATTTTGTTCTACTAACAAAGTGTTTTGTGATGAGTTTTCTAAGATAATGATAGAAAGATTTGAGATGTCCATGATGGGGGAGTTGAAGTTATTTTTAGGTTTTCAAGTCAAGCAACTCAAAGAAGGCACGTTCATAAGTCAAACAAAATACACTCAAGACATATTGAAGAAGTTTGACATGGACAAGGCCAAACCCATCAAGACTCCAATGGCAACAAATGGACACTTAGATCTAAACGAAGACGGTCCAAGTGTAGACCAAAAGGTATATCGTTCCATGATTGGCTCTTTGTTATATCTTTGTGCATCTAGACCGGATATTATGCTTAGTGTGTGTATGTGTGCACGTTTTCAAGCTGCACCTAAGGTGTGTCACATGACCGCCATGAAGAGAATTCTTAGATATTTAGTTCACACACCTATTAGCCTAGGACTTTGGTACCCCAAAGGATCCAAGTTTAACCTCATTGGCTATTCCAATGTGGATTATGCGGGGTGCAAAGTTGATAGAAAGAGCACATCTGGGACATGCCAATTTTTGGGTAGATCATTAGTGTCTTGGTCCTCTAAGAAACAAAATTCCATTGCTCTCTCCACGGCCGAAGCGGAGTATGTCGCAACCGGAAGTTGTTGTGCACAACTTTTTTTGATGAGACAAACTCTAAGGGATTATGGTATAAACTTGCGCCATATTCCTCTCCTATGTGACAATGAAAGCGCCATCAAAATAGCCCATAATCCAGTTGAGCATTCAAGGACCAAACACATAGACATTAGACACCATTTCTTGAGAGATCATTCCTTAAAGGGGGATATAGTAATTTCCCATGTGAGAACCGAGAACCAACTAGCTGACATATTCACCAAGCCTCTAGATGAGAAGCGATTTTGTGAGCTTAGGAGTGAGATCAATATCTTAGATTCTCGAAATGTGGCTTGAAACATGCACATCTGAATGTTTACCTTTTGCCTTATTCAAAAGAATGCATGTGGTTGAAAATTCATCCCTATCTTGATTTTCTTCAAAATATTTGAAAAACTAGTGACTTTGTGAGTTATGGTCATAGTTTGAATGTTGAATGCTTACTGACCATATTCATGAAGTTTTGTTGTGGCAATATGTCCAAAAGGATCATCTATAGTGGCCAAAACTCAAATATATATGTTTTCAGCCTCCCAGAACCGGACTAGTCCGCACTCTGGCCGGACAAGTCCGGATCCGGACTAGTCCAGGTTTGGTCCGCTGACCGGACTAGTCCGGCCCCTGGGGACTTAAACCCCCCAGGAAGTGGCCGACCCCTCCACTTCTTCCTTTGGCTTTTTTCTCTCTCCCACACGCGCGAAGCCGCCCTCTTTCGGCGATTTTCGATTCCAACCACCAAAAATCATCTCCAATCCGTGCATTGGAAGCTCCGGAGGTGTGGGAAACTTTCCCCGATCACTCGCGACGCGATCCATCCCCAATTTCGTCGATTTCTCAAGATTTGAAGAGGTATCCCCCTTTTTTCAAAAACTTGCCTCATTCTTGATTCATTGAGTTTTTGATAGATGCCTCTTCATTAAAGTTACTTCTAGTGACCTTGTGATCATAGCCTAGGAATATTGCGAGTTGATTCCAAAATTTCTCGAAAAACCGTTAGAGTTAGGGTTTAACCTGTGTAAACTGGACTAGTCCGCCCCTGGGGCGGACAAGTCCGGTGTACACAGGTCAAACTCCAACTTTGGCCGTTTCTCGAGATTTCTTTCGCATTATTCCAACTCTTTGACCTACTATCTTATGGCCTCTATTCTTTTCAGCTGAAATGGCCACTCCTCGCCGTTCCACTTCTCCCCCCACTGACCTCGAGTGGGATACGGAGTAACTTTGCCTCGCCGAAGAACGAGCAAGAGCCGAAGTTGAGGCTACCGAGAAGTATCTCGAGCATCATGAGAAAGCAATAGCAGCCAAGAAGCAACAAGCAAGGGCCACAGCTTTGGCATACAACGAAGATGAAGCAATGTTCGGGCCATTGAGGAGTCCCGCAAGGAACACTGGAAGAAGAAGAGATAGGAGCGCGAAGCTCATAACTCTTAGGCTGCTGCTGCACAAGTCTCCAAGCGGAAGAGGCTTGTGAGCCTTGTAGAGAAAGAGAAGGGCAAGGAGCAAGCCCAAGGATAAATTGCTGAACGCCAGATCGAGCAAGATCCGAAGAAGGGCAAGGCTCCGGCTCCGGTGGAGCCCAAGAAGAAGAAGCACTTAGCAAAGGTCCCGACTGCGAAGGCCAAGGGCATCTCTATCAAGGAGAAAGGGAAGGCCAAACCGATTGGCCCCCTGGAGGTGCACACTCCCGAGAGGAATCCCAACAGGTAGCGTGAAATGGCTGCAAATGTTTTCCATGGAAAGGGAGCCGAGAAAGCAAGAAGGCTCAGGACGGACAAGGTGTACAAGTATGAAAGGAGCACCACCGACCCTCAGTTTTGGTGTGACTTTCATTGTGATTATTACCGTCTCGTCTACCAAAGCATGAAGAAACCTATAATTGAAGCACAATGGGTAGACTGGGAGTACATGGCCAAGAAGCAACATTCTACTTTTGATGCGGTCATTGAAGCAGCTGAGCGTCATGTGCTCAAGAACATCATGGGATTCAAGTATGACTGGAACATCAAAGTCATCCTGCAGTTTTATTCCACTGTCTACTTCACCACCTCTGGTGATAGAAGGATCATATGGATGACGCATGGCGAGCAGCTCTCAGTCACATTTGAGGAGTTTGCAAAGATTCTAGGTCTTGAGGCTCATTTGGATCATGAGATCATCATCTCTAACCTCAAGGCCGTTGACAGAGATCAGCTGGACTACATGTATCCAAGCCATGTGTCCTATGAGCCAGGACATGCTCACAACATCAAGCCATTCTACAGCATTCTCAACAGGATCCTGAGGCGGACCATAGCACCAAAGGATGGTGACGCAGGGGTGATACAAGGCAACCTGAGGCACCTGCTATTCTCATTGATGGGGAGGAGAAGTTCAATCTCGTCGACTACATCTTCGACGATATTTTCAACATCTCGCATACCCCCAACCGTGCTTGCGGGTATGCCCCCTACATCATGTACCTCATTGAGAAGGTGTCGAGCGTGACCTTCGTCAAGGATGTGACTCATCGCCCGCTCCATCCTCAGACACCCCCTGCTGTCCCGCCTCCTCCGGAATCCATGAGCGCCTTCATCAAGTGTTTCAAGGCGATTTTCACTTCCTGCCGGAAGCAGGAGATTAGGAACCAGAGGGCACACAAGCGCCAAGAGAAGTACCTCAAGGCGGTGTGTGACAAGCTGGAGGTTCCTATGTCCTCTTTGGAGGTGAGCGACGGGGAGATCACACCATTCCCCGACTTCACCCCCGACGAGCTCGCCCAGCTCCAAGAGGACGGGAGCTCTTCCCGGGCAGCTCCATCGGCTCGTGCCTCCGACGACGACGTCGACGATCACGAGGACCCGGAGGCCATGGAGAGCGACTCCGATGCTGGGGCTGATGATAGTGAAGACAACGATGACTGAGTGGTTAAGGGTTCTAGTTCCCCCTCTTCTTTTCCTTTTTGGTGTCTTGATGCCAAAGGGGGAGAGTTAGATGGGAGTTAGACGGGGGAGAGTTAGAAAGGAGGGTAATTAGTTGTATCCCTTTATTTTGGATCCTTGGACATGTTGCACTCCTTATTATAATATTTATGTCATGTCAGATGTTTACATTTGTGCAAGACTATGTTTTGAATGTTCAATGTCAACATGAAGCTTTGAATGTCTATCTTTTGATCATATTCATACTTATTATGTCTTGTCACAAATTGTTGAGCACAACATGTAGGCACCCCACCATAACTTGTGTATGTATGAAGGACTTCCTCAATCTCTCTTTTATGATGCATTCATTGAGGGGGACTCACTCATACACCCGCACGTTATGAAAACCACAAATTTATACTCTTTCATATGAAGACTTAATGTGTTGTCATCAATCACCAAAAAGGGGGAGATTGAAAGTGCATCTACGATCCCCGTGGGTTTTGGATGATTGATGACGACAATTAAGTGACTAATGAGCTCAGTGATCTTAAGCACAGGTGTGGACTTAAGTGGAAGCACAATTCCTCAAAAAGGAAAAGGATGAAAACGGCGATGCCAACTCGAAAAGGAGAAAGTAGGGTTTCTAGTGTGTCGAGTTTGGACTAGCCAAATACGTGTGAGGATGTGTGTGTAAAGTGCATTGAGATCAAGTGGGGAGCTCAAAGCGGTTTAGAGGTCAAACCCATTGAGAGAAAAGAGTTGGAAGAAGTCTGACAGTAGGGCCGGACTAGTCCGTGCAGGTGGACGGACTAGTCCGCCCCTAGTCTGCCAAGTCCGTTTTCAGCCGGACCAGAAGGGTCTGACTGAGTTCAGACTAGTTCGTAGTGGGACAGACTAGTCCGTGTAGTCGTGAAGTGGGATTTGGGGACTAAGTCCCAAAACCACGGACTTTTCCGTTTTGATCCGGACCAAGAGGTCCTGACTGAGATCGGACTAGTCCGCCCTCGGGGCCGGACTAGTCCGGGTGTGAGAGAAGTCGGTGCTTCAGAGACTAAGTCTGGGAAGGCCGGACTAGTTCGCCCTGGGGGCCGAACTAGTCCGTGGTCTTCAGACTAGTCCGTTTTTACACGAAACAAAAGGTTCTGTGTGAGATCGTACTAGTCTGGTGAGGGCCGGACTAGTCCGTTGTTGAAGTGACCGTTCGAATTCGAAGTTTGGCGGTTAGTGTGACGATTGTTGCACAGTGCGACAGTTGTCAGGGACGTCAGTGGTCCCCTAGGCTGGACTAGTCCGCCCATCTGCTGAAGTCAGCAGTATGGGCTTGGGACCTCTATAAATAGAGGACCCCTAGGTTCATTTGAAGAAAACCTTTGAGCAAGTTAAAACCCTAGCGCCGCCACAGCAACCTTGAGCCTCCCAAAGCCTCCTTGCCTACATTCCCTCTAAAACTAATTCTTGTGTGGATTAGGGTTTAGTGAGGTGAAGAAGAGGAAGAACACTGCTCTTTGGCTCTCGGTTTGATCTCTTGCACTTTGTGAATCTTTGTGATATGTGGCTTGAATCAATCTTTGTGATTTGTGATTGTATTTGTGGTGGGAGCCTCAGATTGTGAGAAGCCCCAACGAATCTTGTATTCACTCTTTGTGATAGTGGAAGAACCAAGTTAGGCCTGTGTGGTAAACTTGGTGAGGGAAGGGTTGTTGAACCCGGTCCTTCGTGGACTCCTCAACGGGGACGTAGGTTCCTTCGTGGGATCGAACCTCGGGATAAAATCCTTGTGTCCCTTGTGTTCTTTACTTTAACTTATTGCTCATTACTTCTAGGGTTAACTTTATTGGTCTTGTTCATAACTCTTGTTTCATCGTGATCCTTAGTTTCATACTTGTCATATAACTTGTTAAGGCTCACTAAGTCATTCTAACAAACCTTGCATCACGAGAATTGGACTAAAACTTATTAGAAACCCTTTTTAGGCTTCTTCCTGTAGGAGGACCGGACTAGTCCGCCCCTGGACCGGACTACTCCGCCCCCTGAGTTCTAATCTCGTTTTATTAAGTTATTTCAGGTCGTTTATCCTATTCACCCCCCTCTAGGCAACTTTTAGTGTCACACTACCCCTATTATAAACTTACCCCCTGTCCGGATAATTGATTAGTATCCCATAGCTTGACCATAAGAGTAGTATATACTTTACTCTATTGCCTTCCTTTGGGATAAATACGATACCCTTGGGAATACTCATGGGTGAAATGCTACAATGGTATCTTCCATGCGCTTGCGGATCTCATCTCTTTACCGAAGATGATCTGTGGTGTTAAGAAATACCAACAAGCATTTTTGGCACCGTTGCTGGGGATGATTTGTTAGTATATCTTAGGAGCCGTAAACAATGACTTTTCCCGCTTCACTTGGGTGTTTTTCTTGCATGACCAAGGTGAAACTGAAGGTGCCCTTAAGAGATAGAGTCAATAATATAAGAAGCGACAACGACACTGAATTCAAAAACACTCAAGTGGAAGAGTACTTGGATGAGGAGGGCATCAAACATGAGTTTTCGGCTCCCTATTCCCCCGAACAAAATGGGGTCGCCGAAAGGAAGAACCACACTCTCATAGATATGTCAAGAACCATGTTTGATGAATACAAGACATCCAGTCGGTTTTGGGCGTAAGGGATCAACAACACTTGCCATGCCACAATCCGACTCTACCCCTGTGACACCCGGTTCCTAAAATGAACCAAGTGAACGCATATGTGTGCCCAGGATGTTCAACACACATACACGAGTGAAATCACAAAAGACTATACAGAAAATTTCCACAGAACAAGATTAATTAACCACTTTTATTACACAAACCAGATTATCCTCAAATACAAGCTCTAATGAATATTAACGACAAGTTTGAACTAATGCAGCGGAAATAAACTAAACTGAGCAAACTAAGCAACTAAGCAAATAGGGTATAGCGCAGCTCCAACACTCCACAGGCAAAGCGACGGTAGACACAGCCTAGAACTCCGTATTATCATCATTAAACTCCCAATCCTGACCTGCAACTGTTGGGGGGGGGATTGCAAGAGTGAGTACATGTCGTACTCAACAAGTGTGGAAAGTATGACATATAGCTTATACAAATGATGGCAATAATAATAGCTAATAGCTGAAAGGTACATTAAAACATTTGAAAAGCAATGTATTATATGTATGTGAAGTAAACCCATCATTAACCATGTAATCATCATAATACTAATCCATATTCATTACCATAATCCATATTCCATATTATTACCATCAATCATATCCAATACCAGAATTTAATTCATGACCAGCCATAACCATTACCAAACCATAACCATAACCATAACCATTCCAAATCCCAATTTCCTCTAATCATGTGAGGGTTCAGGTTGCTCATAACTGGGAGCACGGCTATCATGACAATTTTAGACACACTCTGCAGAGGTTGTACCACTTTACCCACGTGTTTGTGATTTCATCACCTTTCGATGACTATAGAATCTCAATTATGCCGTCTCACACTTCCTTAGGTGTGTGGCCAGGATATCACAAAATAGCCTTTGCAAAGGGATTACTAACCTATTTAGACCCCACTGAGGTTTCACCGGTGGCGATGTCTCCTACAGAGCACATCTTCAACCAAGGGCCCCCTCTTGAGCCATTCGGATCACAGGGTAGTTCCACTAATAATCAACAAACCCAATCTGACTACCCCTTCCCCGAGCATCCTTAATGATCCAAATAGCACTGGCAAAACCCTAATTAATCATCTACGCCGCACCCATACTTGGCCTCGTGGTGGCACTGTAAATCATGGATGATCGCTCCACGAACCGGTTCTTAAATCTAAAGCAAGCAAACCACCATAACATCCAACCCATCCACATACCATGCTTGATTAGATCACCCATTACAATATCATATTAACCAGTTCATATTAACCATAGTCTCATTAATGCATAATTAAGTTAAGTGGTATAGTTGTGTTCCCATCCCAATTAATTAAGCGAAGCAAAAAGGTAAAAAAACCTTCCCGACTCTCTACCATGTATTCCAGGTGACAAGGGTGGTCATACAACACTAGTAAACTTAGTGTCATAGGATTCCCATCAAATTGACACAAGCATGCAGTTTTGCAAACAAAACATTTACTTTGAAAACAGGATCAATATGCTTCAAGGACACTTGCCTTACTCTTGGGCTTGATTAGAATCAAAGACTTCAAATTCTTGGTGCTAGAGATCCTCCGCGGCACTCTCTAGAGCAAATCCGTCTAATCCGCACAATAAACATACAAGACAATAATTACAATCAATAGATGCACATATATTACTATTTGACATGACATGCATGATTAATGCAAATGCAAGGTGGAACTTGTTAATGAGTTGCTTTTAATGATCAGTAACTAGTTCTAATAGATTTTAACAAGTTTATACATATTTTGATTTGATTTTATCTAATTTAGAATTAGTTCAATATAAATTAACCAGGAAAATCGGACTAGTCCGCTAGGGACCGGACAAGTCCGCACTGCGCAAGAACATCAAATTAGGATTTTCTAGATCGACGTGAATTTGGAGAAACGAGTTTGAATTCACGTAAGGAAAAGGAAGTAGAAGGCATACCAAGTGTTTAGAATTCCAATGAATCAAGGATCTTGGAGGCAACACTTGGATCTTGACTATCTAGGGTTGATGAAGAACTTGATGGTGAATTGTTGACGAAGAACGTGAAGTTGATGGAGATCTTGATCCGCTTTCGTTTCCTCCTCTTCTTCTTCTTGCTTGGGACCTCCTTCTCCCTCCTTGGTGGCAGCTATTCACGAGCTAGGGTTTGGGTGTGGTGGAAAAGTGGCAAATAGATGTCAAGCCAAGGGGTCGGGTTGTTTATATAGAGGTGGAGGCTAGGGTTGATGGGTTTCGAGTTTGAGATGAGTAGGGGTCAGGTTGGAGTCCCACATGGGCTCTAAAAGAGTTATGCACAATTTCCCTAAGCCCACTTAACATAAAACCCAAGAAACAAGTCGTGAAACAAAAGATCAACTCGGAGTCGCGATTTATCGGACAAGTCCGAAAAGGGCCGAACAAGTCTGAAGCTGGACAGAGGGATATCGGACAAGTCCGACTTATCTAGAGGGGAAAAATAGACAAGTCTGGCCAAGATCGGACAAGTCTGACTTTAGTTAGAGGAAAAACGGACAAGTCCGCTGGAAGATCGGACTAGTCCGGACAAGTCCAGGGACTTAGCAAAATTTTCAAGGAATTGGAACACCAGACTATTCTGCACAGGACTGGACAAGTCCGAAAGTTTCCAAAGGGAAAAATATACTAGTCCGCAGCAAAACGGACAAATCCGTTTGAAGCCAGAGAGAAATTGGCCTAGTCCGCGGCAAAATCGGACTAGTCCGCACTTCCCAGAATTCTTAAGTGTGGTTTTGTTTCTAATTGATTTTAAACTTATTCCTTTTTGTGTTGCTCAATATTAAACATGTATTGGAATGTATGCAATGCATGGTGGATGAAAATGAGGGTGTTACAACCCCCATCGTCTATTGAAGAAAACTCCGTATGAGCTTCTTACTGGTAACAAATCCAACATCTCATACTTTCGAGTTTTTGGTAGTAAGTGTTACATTCTTAACAAGAAGCCTAGGACTTCAAAGTTCACTTCAAAATCTGATGAAGGTTTCTTACTTGGATATGATTCAAACACATACCCCTATTGTGTTTTCAACAAAACATCCGGTTGTGTTGAAATTGCACACGATGTTGTGTTTGATGAGACTAATGGCTCCCAAGTGGAGCAAGTTGATCAACGTGTGCTAGATGAAGAAGAGGCACCTTGCATGGCACTAAGAAGGATGGCACTTGGAGACATACAACCACAAGAGCATCAAGGCCCAAGTGACTCAAGTACATCACAAGTGGTTCCTCCCACTAGACCAAGGTCAAGATTTCAAAGATGAAGATCATCATGCTCAAGACAATGAATATCAAGATGATGGCAATGATCAATGGGGAGAAAAAGAAGAATAAGGAGAAGAAGTTGACTGAAGACCACAAGTTCCACATCGTAGAGTCCATCAAGGTGTTCAATGGGATCACCCTGTTGACAACTGTTGATGGTCCTTAAATGCTAAATATGACCGTCAATTCACAGCATAAAGATTATAAAATGGAGAACATAACATAGTGGTAGGAATTAAAACTAACAAATTTCACAAGTGTTAGTGTCTATTTGTATGCATGTGAATTAAATCCCAAAAATACCCAAGCATGTAGGGAGTAATCCAAAAGTTAGCATTCGACAAATTAGGCAACAAAATGTGGCATCACATGGATCCATGACTCATTCCCAGGAGCATCCGTGAAGGGGGTCAGAGCCCTCCTGGAAGTCACCTTGAGAAAGAACAACCTAGGGGGGCCAGGGCCAGGTCGGCCGACCCCTGTAGTCGGCCGACTTGGCCTTGGCACCAAAATCGATCAACCTCCATGTGTTAGCTTCCTGTGGCTCCCTGATGGTGGTAATGACTGATTCACATGCTAATTGTAGCGCCAAACAGACTGAACTCGTGTATAAATACCGCCTCCACTCCCTCACTTCTCCACACACCACAAGTTTGAGAATAGTACTCCATGCATAAGGTTTAGAGCTGCCTAAGTGGCCAGCCAAGTAAAAGGAGAGTAAGGAGGAGCTAGGAGGAGGAGGCTTGGGCTTGTCAAGTCCCTCTTCCACACTTGTACCTCTACGGAAGTTTTGCTGGAATCGAGTAAGAAATTTCTGTGAATTCAATACAAGTTTGATTTCTATTTCATAGTAGTTTACTTTTGTAACTACTTGTGGGTTCACTGCTTTAATTTATTAGAGGCTCAATTGTAGCTTTGCATTTGAAACGATTAGCTTTGCATTCGAAATGATTACTCGTTTATAAGTACCCCCTAGGTCAGCCGACTCTTGGTTGGCGCCGCCACAGTTCTATTTTTGCGGGTTATCTTCTCTGCCTCGGCGATATTAAAAAGCCACAAACAAAGAGAAAACTTGTCGCATTCCAGAAACATCCTCTCCCATCTTCCACCTCGTCCTATCCACCATGGCCGGCAAACGCAAAAGCATCATTCCCCATGCGTCCTCCAGCTCCACCTTCAACCTCAGCGAGGAACCCACGCCGACCAACAATGACTCCGCCATGGCCATTGAGGCCGTGCTGGCTTTGGGCGTGGCACCTCTTGCTGTGATCCCACCTCTTGGGACGCCCCGTGGACGTAACCTGGCATGTTGCAGCGTGGCACAATCACTTTCTCTATGTAAAGCGCCCATGAAGTCACGTACTCCTACTACACGTCCAACGACGGCAGCTCTCAAGACAATTGCGACTCGTCTTTTCCTTGCAAAAGATGAAGTCCGTCCCATGCTTTAGCCTGGCGAGAAGTACACAGGTGTTGACGGTCCTTAATTGCCAAATCCGACCATCAGTTCCCTGCATAAAAGATATGGATTGGACAACCAACATAGCGGAAGGAGTTATTTACTAACTATTTTCACAAGTGTTGGTGTAATTTTGTTTGCAGGTGAATTAGACCCATAATTAAAGGGAGTTGCAGGGAACAATCCATAAAATAGACCTTTTGACCAATAAGGCACAATCACGAGGATTTATGGACCCACTTAGAGGAGAAAACCTTCTAAAAATCACCAGAATCACCCATATCCATGATGGGGGCCGACATAACAGTGTCACAGAGAAGTTTCGATGCGATTGGAGCCGTTGGCACTTCGGCCGACCTACCAGGTCGCCCGACTAGGTAAACGTGCCAAACACGGTCAACCGCCACGTGTTGGCTCCTCACGGCTTGGAGATCATGATGGCGACTGATTCCCTCACTTTTTTTGGGTGCCAAATCGACCTTTGGAGGATATAAATAGGAGGTAGGGGTCTCCCTCACTCCACACACCAAAAGCCTGAGTCTAGTACTCCACTCCAAAGGCGTAGCGCTGCCCAAGTGCTTAGAAAATAGGGAGAGTGTGAGAAAGAGGAGGAAGAGGAGGAGACTCTGGCTTGTCGTGCTTATTCCACTTTAGGACAGGGTTCGGGCTTGTCAAAACCTCTCCACCTTTGTACCTTAACGGTTCTTCCCATCTCAGGTAAGGTACATGATTTCCAATTGAGTTCATCTATTCAATTCAAGCAAGTTAATTCCTTAGTTGCTAGTTCGTTCATTGCTCTATTCATTTAGAGGCCTTAGTCTTTGCACGAGAGGTTAGGGATGTAATTGATAGCATAAGCGTAGTGTCTAGGCTTGACGGTACCTTTGATTATCTCTGTAACACCCTCATTTTCATCCATCATGTATTGCATACATTTTTATACATGTTTAACCTTAAGCAACATAAAAGGACCAAGATTAAAATGAATTTAGGACAAAATAGCAATTTAAAACTGTCAGGGTGCAGAGTTGTCTGACCCTAACCCTGGACTAGTCCGGTGGCCCTATTTTTCTTTAAGAAATTCAGTTTCTGTTGGAGCCCGGACTTGTCCGGCAAAAGCACGGACTAGTCCAGTTTGGTCTCTAATGTCGTCCGTACTTGTCCGTGGTCCAAGGGTACTAATCTGTTCCTCGTTGAATTTTAGTCCGAGAAACCTTTTCTTTGCCATCTCGCACTTGTCCGGCCTAGTGTCGCGGACTTGTCAGAAAATGTCTCTGTTCAAAACGGACTTGTCCGTACCACCCCACCAGACTTATCCGTTGATGTCTCTGTTCAATACGGGACTAGTTCGGTCCTTACTAAGGACTAGTCCGGCCTGCAGAAATCAACTCAAACTCTGTTATTTCTCCATTATTGGTTAATGGGTATTTACCTTAATTGGGCCCAAGAATGTTGTGCCCAACCCCTGTGGAGCCCATGTGGGACCCCTACACGGCCTCCACCACCTTAAACTTGAAATCCATCAAACCCTACCTCTCCACCTCTATATAAACAACCCACCACCCCAAATTTTCATCTCTTTGCCACAATTGAAGAAACCCTCAACCCTAGTTCATGGGAGCCGCCATCAAGAGAGGATCCAACAGGAAGGAGGAGGAGGAGAACACGAAGGAGGATCAATCGGGCAAGATCTTCATCGACTTTTCATTCTTCATCACCAATTCACCCTCAACTCTCCACCATAAACCCTAATCGTCAAGATTCGAGTTTCACGTCTAATTCTTGACCCTTGGAGCTCTAAGCTTGTGGTACACCCTCTACTTTCACTTTTCCACGTTAATTCAATCTCATTTCTCGATGATCAAGAAAATCCTAAATTGCAGATTCTGTATAGGGCGGACTAGTCCAGTGCCTGAATCTATTTCGGGCTGAATTAATTCCAATTTGACTCAAATCAATCCTAAACCTGTCCAAACTTGTTAATAGTTATTAGAACTAGTTAGTAAACATTAATAGCAACTCATTAACAAGTTTTACCACATAATTGCATTAATCATGCATGTCATGGCATATTGAGTAATATGTGAGCATTTATTGATTGTAATGTCTGTTCTATATGTTTATTGCACGAAATATAAGGTGTTGCTCTAGAGGGTGCTGTCAAGGATCTCCAGTATCAGAACTTCGAAGCTTTTGAACCTAACCAAGCTCAAGAGCAAGGCAAGTGTCCTTGATCATTTTGATCATGTTTTTAAATGTTTTGTTTGCAAAACTACATGCTTGTGTCAATTTGATGGAAAACCCATTTATAGGTGTTTACTAGTCTTGTTTGACCATCGTTGTCACTTGGAATACATTGTAGAGTGTCTAGAAGGGCTTTTTACCTTTTTGCTCGCTCTAATTAATTGGGATGGGAAAACAACCAAATGGCTTAATTATGAATTAATGAACATGTATATGATGAGAATTGATGAATATGGTTAATTGGTAAAACGAGACTTGGGAGATCTAAGCAATCATTGTTTGTGGATTGGGTTGGATGTTATAGTGATTTTGCTTGCCTTGGTCTAATGATCGGTTCATGTGAGAATAAGCCAGGACAACAGTGTCACCACAAGGCCAAGTATGGGTGCAGCTTAGCCAATTAATTAGGAGTATTACCAATATTGTTCGGATCATTTGGAGAAGCGGGGAATGGGAGTCGATTGGGTTTGCAATAGTGGCGGGACTGCCCTGGGATCCAAACGGCACAAGAGAGGGCCCTTGGTTGGATGTGCTCAGTTGGAGGTATCACCACCGGTGAACCCTTAGTGGGTCTGAATATGGTGGTAGTCCCTTTGTAAACGCTATTTTGTGATCTCTTGGCCATACACCTAAGGAAGTATAATTGGCATAAGGGAGGTTTATTTAGTCTCCGACGGGTGACGAAATCACGAACTTGTGGGTAAAGTGGTACAACCTATGCAGAGAGTGTTTAAAATGACCATGATAGCCGTGCTCTCAGTTATGAGCACCTGGACAACTTCCATGATTAGAGTAGAACTTGGGATTTGGGATGGTTATGGTTATGGTTGGGTTATGGTAATGGTTATGGTTATGATTATGGATTGGATGGTGATAAATGGTCATGGTTAATGATGATAGTAAGATATGAAATATGGATGGATAATGAATGATGGGTATGAATTATTATGTTTACTTGGGATATTATGGGATAAATTTCACATAGACATTGTAGGATGCTTTTTTTATATGTTTTAAATGTACTTTTCAGCAATTAGCCATTATTTATTGTCAATTCCTTGTTTGAAGCTACATGTCATATTTTCCCACACTTGCTGAGTACGACATGTACTCACCCTTGCAATTCCCCAACCAACAGTTTTATGTGATGTTTGGGAGTATCCCGAGGATAATGCGGAGTACTAGGTTGTGTGCTACCGTCGACTTGCCTGTGGTGTTGCTTGGAGCCACACTATCCCTTTTGCTTAGTTTGCTTAGTTTGCTGAGTTAGATTACTTCTGCGGCAGTAGTATTATCATCAATGATCATTAGAGCTGTAATATGAGGATTATTTGAATATTGTAATAAAAGTACCTTCTTAATTAATCTGTATTGTGGTAATTATCTGTATATCGATTGTGATGCACTTGTGTATGTGTGTTAAACATCATGTGCACACATATACTGCACTTGGTTCATTTTCGGAACTGGGTGTCACAAATTGGTATCAGAGCCACAGGTTGACCGTATGACGTAGTCTAGATAAATTGGACACTTTAGAGCAAATAGAAGCAATCAGGAAGCGTTGTGGTTTGTTTGGTGTGCTGATTGCTATGTAATGTTGCTTGTATGCTTGTGTGCTTAGTAGTGGATTGTGGGATTCTTTAGCGCTTGCCACATCCATATAGGCTAGTATAGGTAGTTTCTTAGTTCCTATCTCTTGATGCATATAGTTGGGGAAGTTTTCTAAATCCTCCTATCTCTTGCTCTTTCCTTCAGATGTCGAGGACCCGTAACCAGAGGGATGCCAATGTGAATGAGGAGAACAGTGGAGCACCTCAGAATAATAATGGACCTAGACCTGAGGCTGTCAACCTTCAGCAGTTGTTAGCTATGCAGAATCAACTTATGCAGACCGTGATGCAGACCTTAGGACAGCTACAGGTCAATAATCAGAATCATCCCCACATGCCTCCACCAAATCCACCCCCACCGCCTCATAACAGATTGGGAGAGTTTATGAGGACTAGGACACCTATTTTTGCTCAAGCCACAGATCCTATGGAAGCTGATGATTGGCTGAAATCTGTGGAGAAGAAGTTCGCTATTGTCCAGTGCAATGATATGGAGAATGTTCTCTTTGCTTCCCATCAACTACTTGGAGTATCTGCGAATTGGTGGGACTCATTATGCAACGCCCATGAAAATCAAGAGAGGATTACTTGGGCTGAATTCAAGGAGAGTTTCCTGAAGGTGTTATGACCTTGAAGAGGCAGGAGTTTGAGAACTTAAGACAGGGAAAGTCAAGCGTGATTGAGTACCTCAATAATTTCACTCAACTCTCAAGGTATGCTCTGGAGCATGTTAATTGAGACAGCCGCAAGCAATATTTGTTCATGAGGGGACTAAACAATGAGATTCAAGTACAATTGCTCAATTGTGACTATGCAAATTTCCAGAAGCTTGTGGACAAGGCCATTGTGGTTGAGAACAAGGTCCGTGAGATGGAGTAGGATAACAAGAGGAAGGCACTGTATCAAGGACAGCCACAAGGAAGCAATGTTCACCCCCACTTTGCGCCACCAAATGCACCATACTACAACCCTCTGCTCCTGCATATCGCGCTGCTATTCCTTCGCGCCCAGCTCAACCTATTCAGCAATGCCCCGCTATGCAAGCACCTCACCCTCAATGCCTTATGCACCCCGTGCTAATTTTCCTGCCAATGCTCAAAATCAAGTTCGTCCAAACAGTTATAGTGCCATAAGGTCATGCTATACTTGTGGTGAGGTAGGACACTTTGCATCCCAATGTCCACAATGTCCTAAGTCAGGCCTTGGTCAAGGGAACAATGCTCCAAGACAGAACCCAAGACCAAATGGAGGAGCACCACAAGGCAACTGTGGACCGCAAAATTTTGTTTGTGGCAAGGTGAACCATGTCTCTATGGAGGAATCCCAACAAGCGGATGATATGGTGATTGATATGTCTCTCGCAAACTCCAACCCGGTGACTATGTTATTTGATTCTGGAGCATCACATTCATTCATTGCATCGAAATATGTTCCCAAGTATAGTTTGCCCATATCTCATATGAAGTATACCTTGTTGGTTAAATCTCCTGGAGGAGAGATGAGGACGAATATAGTATGTCCAAAAGTAAGCCTTAGAATAAGGGGGAAGACTTCTTTGCCAACCTCATTGTTTAGGATTCGCAAGGCTGGACATAATACTTGGAATGGAATGGTTAACGAAGCACAATGGGATAATTCAGTGTGTCACAAAGACAATGAAGTTGATAAATGAAGAAGGGGTCAACATAGAGTTTGAAGCATCTCAACACCCACCAAAGCAAGTGGAGCTGAATCAAATGGACAGTGCAGCAATTGAGGAAATTCTGGTGGTGTGCGAATTTTTGGATGTGTTTCTGGATGAGTTGCTAGGTATGCCGCCTGATCGTGAGGTAGAGTTTGTTATTGAATTAATACTTGAAACTGCACTTATAACTAAGAGGCCATATAGGATGCCTCCTATGGAGTTAGCGGAGCTCAAGAAACAGATTCAAGAGCAGTTAGGGAAGGGTTTCATTCGCCCAAGCTCTTCACCTTCGGGAGCGCCAGTACTTTTCGTGGACAAGAAGAATGGATCCCAAAGGATGTGTGTGGATTACCGAGCCCTTAATGAGGTGACGATTATGAACAAGTATACATCTCCCCATATAGAGGATTTATTTGATCAGATGAAGGATGCATGCGTTTTGTCCAAGATCGACTCGACTTGAGCCCAAGTTACTTCCAAATCAAGATTAGACCGTCGGACATACCCAAAACGACATTTCAAACACAATATGGATCTTTTGAGTACACCATTATGTCTTTTGGATTGACCAATGTATCGGCATACTTTATGTACCTTATGAATAAGGTATTCATGGAGTACCTGGATAAATTCGTTGTGGTGTTCATTGATGATATTATGATCTACTCGAAGAGTGAAGAGGAGCATGAACAACATTTGAGGCTCACATTACGAAAACTGAGGGAACACCAATTATATGCCAAATTCAGCAAGTGTCAATTTTGGTTAAAGGAAGTATCATTTTTGGGTCATATCATCTCGGGAGGAGGACTATAGGTTGGCACAGAAAAAGTGAGGGATGTTCTAAAATGGGAACTGCCCCATAATGTGAAGGAAATTAGGAGCTTTCTCGGAATGGCTGGATATTACCGTCGGTTCATCAAGGAATTTTCTAAGATAGCGAAGCCCATGACTGAGTTGCTAATGAAGGGGAAAGCATTCCAATGGGCTCAAGCTTGCCAGGGCAGTTTTGAGGAGCTTAAGAAGAGGTTGACAACAACACTTGTGTTGGTTTTGCCAGATGTGAGCAAAAGTTTTGATATCTATTGCGATGCATCAGGACAAGGACTTGGATGTGTGCTCATGCAAGAAGGTCAAGTGGTAACCTATGCATCGAGACAATTGAAGAAACATAAGCAAAATTATCCTACGCATGATTTCGAACGTGCAACCGTAGTGCATGCTTTGAAGATATGGAGGCACTACATTCTTGGACATAGGTGTGAGATTTACACGGATCACAAGAGCCTTAAGTACATACTCACATAAACGGACCTGAATTTGAGGCAACAAAGATGGTTGGAGCTCATCAAGGATTATGATGTAGGAATTAATTATCACCCGGGGAAGGCTAATGTAGTGGTCGATGCCTTGAGTAGGAAAGGAGTAAGCCACCAAGTCATAATTCGGGAATTGCCATCCGAGTTATGCAAGGAGTTTGAATGGTTGAATCTCGGATTTGTGAGTGAGATGGGGATAATGGAGTTAAATCCGACCTTGCAACAAGAAATTCGAGAAGGTCAGACCAAGGATGAGGAATTCAAGAAATCAAGGAAAGGACCCAGGAAGGGAGTGAATTCAAATTTGATGAGGACAAGCATGGTACTTTATGGCTTGGAAAGAGGATTGTTGCGCCTAATGCAAAGCATCTTTGAGAGACAATATTGAAGGAGGCACATGACTCACCTTACTAAATCCATTCGGGCTGTACGAAGATGTACAAGGACTTGAAGACATGTAATTGGTGGGCCAGCATGAAAAAGGACATAATTGAGTATGTAGCTTTGTGTGATGTGTGCCAACGGGTCAAAGCGGAACACCAAAGGCCAGCTGGATTGTTGCAGCCGTTGAATATTCCAAAATGGAAGTGGGAAGAAATCGTAATGGACTTCACAGTTGGACTACCTCGAACCCAATCCGGCTATGACTCAATATGGGTTATTGTGGATCGGTTGACCAAATCAGCTCATTTCATACCTGTCAACACCATATATACCACCACGAAGCTAGCAGAATTGTATATGGAGCATATTGTGTGCCGACATGGAGTTTCAAAGAAAATAGTCTTGGACCGAGGTTCTCAATTTACCTCTAGGTTCTGGTAGAAACTGCATGAAGCTATGGGTACAAGGTTAAATTTTAGTTCAGCATATCATTCATAAACCGATGGACAAACCAAGAGGACCAACTAAATATTAGACGATATGTTGAGAGCTTGTGCCCTGAAGCATGGACGCAACTGGGATAAGAGCTTGCCGTATGCAGAGTTCTTTTACAAACAACAGGTACCAAGCAAGTTTGAAGACGTCACCATATGAAGCATTATATGGATGAAAGTGTAGGACACCCTTGTTTTGGAAAGAGACGGGAGAAACCCAAGTTTTTGGACCTGAAGTGTTGCAAGAAGCCAAAAAGCAAGTTCAGATAATTCGCAAAAATTTGAGGGCCGCTCAAACAAGACAAAAGGGCTACATGGATAATAGGCAGAGAAACTTAGCCTTCGAAGTGGGAGACTTCGTATACCTCAAAGTCTCACCTATGCAAGTCGTAATTGGTTTAACGTTAGAGGCAAGTTGGCACCTTGCTATATTGGACCATTCAGGATTTTGACCAAACGTGGAGAAGTGGCATATAAGTTGGAGATGCTAGCACATCTTCCCATGTTCATGATGTGTTTCATGTTTATCAGCTCAATAAGTGCTTAAGGGTACCGGAAGAACAACTGCCAATGGAAGAATTCGAATTAGAGGCAGATTTGACTTATGTCGAGCAACCGGTCAAAATCTTTGAAACCAAGGAGAGAGTCACAAGAAACAAGGTGATTCGATGGTGCAAAGTACAATGGAAGCATCATGTAGAATCGGAAGCAACTTGGGAGATAGAAGATGAACTCAAGAAAGAATTTCCCTATCTCTTTCCTTCTACGTCGAATCTTGAGGGCGAGATTCATTTTAAAAGGTTAGGTTTGTAACACCCTCATTTTCATCCATCATGCATTGCATACATTCGTATACATGTTTAACCTTAAGCAACATAAAAGGAACAAGATTAAAATGAATTTAGGACAAAACAACAATTTAAAACTGTCAGGGTGCGAACTTGTCCGGCCATAACCCCGGACTAGTCCGGTGGCCCTATTTTTCTTCAAGAAATTCAGTTTCTGTCGGAGTTCGGACTTGTCCGGAAAAACGCATGGACTAGTCCAGTTTGGTCTCTGATGTTGTCCGGACTTATCCGTGGTCCAAGCGGACTAGTCCGTTCCTTGTTGAATTTTAGTTCGGAAAACCTTTTCTTTGCCATCCCGGACTTGTCCGACCTAGTGCCCTGGACTTGTCCGAAAATGCCTTTTTTCCGAAATGGACTTGTCTGTACCACCCCACCAGACTTGTCCGCTGATATCTCTATTTATTATCGGACAAGTCCGGTCCTTACTGCGGACTAGTTCGGCCTGCAGAAACCAACTCAAACTCTGTTATTTCTCCACAATTGGTTATTGGGTATTTACATTAATTGGGCCCAAGAACATCATGCCCAACCCCTGTGGAGCCCATGTTGGACCCCTACATGGCCTCCACCACCTTAAACTCAAAATTCATCAAACCCTACCTCTCCACCTCTATATAAACAACCCACTACCCCAACTTTTCATCTCTTTGCCACAATTGAAGAAACCCTCAACCCTAGTTCGTGGGAGCCGCTATCAAGAGAGGATCCAGCGGCAAGGAGGAAGAGGATAACACGAAGGAGGATCAATTGGGCAAGATCTTCATGGACTTTTCGTTCTTCATCCCCAATTCACCCTCAACTCTCCACCATCAACCGTAATCGTCAAGATTTGAGTTTCACGTCCAATTCTTGACCCTTGGAGCTCTAAGCACGTGGTACACCCTCTAATTTCACCTTTCCACGTGAATTAAATCCCAATTCTCGATGATCAAGAAAATCCTAAATCCCAATTCTGTATAGGGCAGACTAGTTTGGCCCTAACAGCGGACTAGTCGGGTGCCTGAATTTGTTTCAGGCTGAATTAATTCCAATTTGTCTCAAATCAATCCAAAACCTATCTAAACTTGTTAAAAATGAACTAGTTAGTAAACATTAATAGCAACTCATTAACAAGTAACTACATAATTGCATTAATCATGCATGTCATGGCATATTGAGTAATATATGAGCATTTCTTGATTGTAATATCTGTTCTGTATGTTTATTGCGTGGAATAGAAGGTGTTGCTCTAGAGGGTGATGTAGAGGATCTCTAGTACCAGAACTCTGAAGATTTTGACCCTAACCAAGATCAGGAGCAAGGCATGTGTCCTTGATCATTTTGATCCCATTTTTAAATGTTTTGTTTGCAAAACTGCATGCTTGTGTCAATTTGATGGGAAACCTATTTATAGGTGTTTACTAGTCTTGTTTGACCATCGTTGTCTCTTGGAATACATTGTAGAGTGTCTGGAAGGGCTTTTTACCTTTTTGCTTTGCTCTAATTAATTGGGATGGGAAAACAACCAAATGACTTAATTATGAATTAATGAACATGTATATGATGAGAATCGATGAATATGGTTAATTGGTAAAATAGGACTTGGGAGGTCTAAACAAACATGGTTTGTGGATTGGGTTGGATGTTATGGTGGTTTTGCTTGCCTTGGATCTAAGGAACGGTTCATGCGAGAATAAGCCAGGACAACAGTGCCACCACAAGGCTAAGTATGGGTGCGGCTTAGCTAATTAATTAAGAGTATTACCAGCATTGTTCGGATCATTTGGAGGAGCGGGGAATTAGAGTCGGTTGGGTTTGCAAAATTGGCAGGATTGCCCTGGGATCCGAATGGCACAAGAGGGGGCCCTTGGTTGGATGTGCTCAGTTGGAGGCATCACCGCCGGTGAAACCTTAGTGGGTCTGAATATGGTGGTAGTCGCTTTGTAAAGGCTATTTTGTGATCTCTTGGCCACACACCTAAGGAAGTGTAATTGGCATAAGGGAGGTTTCTTTAGTCGCCAATGGGTGATGAAATCACGAACTTGTGGGTAAAGTGGTACAACCTCTGCAGAGAGTGTTTAAAACTATCATGATAGTCGTGCTACCGGTTATGAGCACCTGGACAACTTCCATGATTAGAGTGGAACTTGGGATTTGGGATGGTTATGGTTATGATTGGGTTACGGTTATGATTATTGATTGGATGGTGACAAATGGTCATGGTTAATGATGATGGTAAGAATATGAAATATGGATGGATAATGAATGATGGGTATGAATTATTATGTTTACTTGGGATATGATGGGATAAATTTTAGACATTGTGGATGCTTTTTTTATATGTTTTAAATGTACTTTTCAGTAATTAGCCATTATTTATTGTCAATTCTTTGTTTAAAGCTACATGTCATATTTTTCATACTTGCTGAGTATGACATGTACTCACCCTTGCAATTCCCCCACCAACAGTTTCAGGTGATATTTGGGAGTATCCCGAGGATAATGCAGAGTACTAGGCTGTGTGCCGCCGTCGACTTGCCTGTGGTGTTGCATGGAGTCGCACTATCCCTTTTGCTTAGTTTGCTCAGTTAGATTATTTCCACTGCAGTAGTATTATCATTAATGATCATTAGAGCTGTAATATGAGGATTATTTGAATATTGTAATAAAAGTACCTTCTTAATTAATCTGTGCTGTGGTAATTATCTGTATATCGATTGTGATGTACTTGTGTATGTGTGTTAAACATCCTGGGCACACATATACTGCAATTGGTTCATTTTCGGAACCGGGTGTCACAACCTCGTAGTCCACAAGTTGTAGAGGTAGCCGGTAGGTGGTTATAGCCTCCGCCATCTGCGGATCTCATTTGCTCAACTAGCTATGAACTCCACCCTTGCTTTATAGCCATGGTTCGGGAGCAATCCTTCTCAGGGACAGATTGTGAGAATCCCTACCATCACCTACGGGAGTTTGAGCAATTGTGTTCATGCCTTCTAATCAAGGCCATGACACAAGAAATCATTAAGTGGAAATTGTTTCTCTTTTCCCTCAAAGGGAAGAGCAAAGCAATGATACACTCATACCGTTGGGAGTGCAAACAGAAAATGGGAAGAACATCGAGACAATTTTTGTCTTGCATTCTTTGCACTCTCCCAAGTTGCCTCTCTACGAAGGGAAATTCTGATCTTTCACCAGATCGAGAAGGAATCTATAGGTGCAGCCTGGGCTACATTCTCATTGCTAACCAAATCAGGCTCAAACTTGTCAATTCCCAAACATGTGTTATTACAACATTTTTGTTTCGGGCTTGACAAGGATTCTGCCCTATACCTCTACATAATGGTTGGAGGCTCTTTCCTCCATAAGACACTGAATAAAGGAAGGGAAATTCTAGAACACATTCTAGAAAATACATCCTTCATCGCCGGTCTTAATAAACCTCCTCGAGAGGAAGCCGAGTCAGGACATGGGGATCCTCCCATAGTCGCTCCGGAACGCGTACCATGTCTATCTCAAGTTGTGACTATGAAATCCTCACCCGAAACAAAGACACCGAAGGAAGAAGAAATTCGCCCTTCGGAGTTTCCATTGTGCTTCGAGGAAGATCTTTTTGAAGATTTTGGGAATGCCTTGAAGTATTGTTATGGAAGGAAACCATCAATACATCCCTCACTCCTTGATCTGCCTAAAGGAAAATTCCTTCAGGAAACGATCAAGGAGTTGACCTCGATCATGAATAACGAATGGATGGCAAAGGTTGAGCTTTCACTTGAAATACTTCGGGTAAACTCACCCCTGACAACCATTCGATGTCTTATTCGAGGGGTAATGGTGAACGTCCTTTATATCCCGCTGTTGGAGCAAATATCATTTCCGAGAATTGTGCTTTAACCATTTTGGGTGATCTACCCTGGGCTCCAACAAGAAAATCCTTTAGAGACTCCTATGGAAACATCAAGGAAGGATATGGGATTTTACAAAACATGTCTATAAGACATCAGAACATCGAGTTCTTCCTTGATTTTCATGTCTTCGAAGTCCAAGACTTCGATGTAATCATAGGGTTACCCATTGAGAAATTACTTGCAGATGCACCCTCAAAAGGCAGCCTAGATGTTGAACTCGGAGGGAGAAAGTTTTCCATTCCCATTCTGCGATCCAAGAACACATTAGCAGGACCTCCCCTCGAGAGTGAATCGAGGAATCCATGGCCCTTAAATTCTTAAAACTTCTTGAAAATGAAGAAGAAGAACAATTCATCCAAGAGGAGGATGAATTGCCAAAGACATTTGATTTGCCCAAAGAAGAGACATCACAAAAGCCCCCGATTGAGTTAAAAACCCAACCTCCATGCTTACACTATGCTTTCCTACATGATGATGCGGAAGCTCTTGTCGTCATAAGTGACAAGCTTTCACAAGATGAAACTGCCAAACTCACGACCATCTTAGAAAAGCATAGATCCATCCTAGGCAACTCACTTCAAGACCTTAAGGGAATCAGCCCTGCTCTTTGCACCCATCGCATTCCCACCGACCCACTAAGCACACCATCTAGGGAACCTCAAAGGAGGTTGAACAATGCTATGCGGGAGGTTGTCAAGAAGGAGGTCTTGAAACTCTTGCATGTTGTAACACCCTAAATTTTCGCATCCTGCATTGCATATATGATCATGTATTAAACATTAGTAGGATAAAAGAAAAATGATAAAATATACAAATGTATGTAGCAAAAGAAGAAATAGAAAATAATAATTTTGCCTAAAACTTGTAATGAGGAATAAGTATAAAAAAATAATAATAAAAATATATATAAGTATATATATAAATAATATATAACAATATATAGAAATAGATAAAATATTAATATTAATAATATATGTTATAAAAATAATTAATAATAAATATAAAATAATAATATATATAAAAAAGTAAATGAATAAAATAAATAAGATAAATAAATAATGTAAAAATAATAATAATAAATACATAAAGAAAAAAATAGTAATATGTTTCAAAAAAAAGAAAAAAAAAGAGAAAACCCCTACCGGCCAGCGGCCGAACCGCCAGCCGGCCACGCCGCACGCGCCCGCACGCGAGGCGCCGGGCCCCGCTCCCACGTCGCCTCCCGCCGCGCGCCCCGAGGCGCTGACCCCGCCGCCTGCCCCGGCTGACGCGACGCCCGCCCCGGGGTCCCACCCGCCGCCTGACACCCCGCCTCCCACCCGCCGTACCGCACCCGACCCCACCCCGCGACGCCCCGAGCGCGCTGCGCCTCCCACCCGCCGCGCTCCCACCCGGGCCCCCGCTGACGCGCGCCGCCGCCTGCCCCGGGCCCCGCCCGCGTGCCGCACCGCGCCGCACCGGGCCCCGCACCCACGCCGAACGCGCACGCAGCCGACCCCGCCGCCAGCGCACTCCCGCGCGAACCCCGCGCGACTCCCCTGGCCCCACCGCACCGCAGCCACCCCGCACGCGCCGCCTGGCCTTGGCCCCCGCGCCGGACCGCGAAGTCGCCCGCGCGCCTACGCGCTGGGTCCCGCACGCCGATGCCGCTTGCCCGACGCAGCCCGACCCCGACGTCGTCACGCGCCCGAACCGCAACCGACTCGGCGCCTGATGCCGCGTCCCGTGCTCTATAAAAAGGACCGTAGGTCCCTAGGCTTTTTCCAGATCGATCAAATCAGCCGCCGCCAGAAAAAAAGGGATCCCGCCGCCGGTACAGAGAAGAAGAAACCGCACCAGAGCCGCCGCCGCCAGGGGAAGAAAAGGAAGAAAAAAAAAGAGGGGAAGAAGAGGAAGAAAAAGAGGAGGGTACCACCGTCCACTGGAGATCGTCGCCGTCGTCGTGCCGCCGAGGGACTGCTGTACCATCTACTTCGTCTACGCGTCGCATTTATTCCGCGACTGTCAAGCCATCAGATCTACGGTAGGATTCGTTCCCGATGCGAATTTTTGCGACCATATTGAATCTAATAGACGTAAATTGATCGTAGTTGCATCGTCATTTTATTTTCAGCAGCATTAATCCACGTTAAAATCCCCGTAAACTCATATGAACACGTATGAACTAGTTGTATCTAATTAATAGACAACCGTAGTTAATTAATTATTGTACCTTGCATGCATGCATGTCATCGCATGTTGATTAATACGTGTGCATCATGTTGAATTGTATGTATTTTCTTGTATGTGTGATCACGAGTAGAGGGAAGTGCTCAAGAGGCCGCATACGAGGATTTTCAGAATCAAGAATTCGAAGCGCTTGAGCAACCCTATCCGCCGGAGCAAGGCAAGTGTCCTTGAAGCATATTGATCCTGTTTTAAAATAAATGTTTTGTTTGCAAACTGCATGCTTGTGTCAATTTGATGGGAATCCTATGGTAGGAAGTTTACTAGATTTGTTTAACCACCCTTGTCACCTGGAATATATGGTAGAGAGTCGGGAAGGGTTTTTACCTTCTTGCTTCGCTTAATTAATTGGGATGGAAAAACAACACCACACATTTAATTATGTATTAATGATATTCTGATTAATGTGATCTGGTCAATACGATATGGTAATGAGTGATCTAAGCAAGCCTGGTATGTGGATGGGTTGGATGTTATGGTGGTTTACTTGCTTTAGATCTAAGGACCGGTTCATGCGAGAATAGGCCAGGACTACAGTGCCACCACGAGGCCAAGTATGGGTGCGGCGTAGCTGATTAATTAGGGCTTTGCTAGTGCTGTTTGGACCATTGTGGATGCTCGGGGAAGGGGTAGTCGGATTGGGTTTGTTGATGATTGGTGGGACTACCCTGGGATCCGAATGGCTCAAGAGGGGGCCCTTGGTTGAAGATGTGCTCAGTTGGAGGCATCGCCACCGGTGAAACCTCAGTGGGGTCTAAATAGGCTAGTAATCCCTTTGTAAAGGCTATTTTGTGATCTCTTGGCCATACACCAAAGGAAGTGTAATTGGCATAAGGGAGGTTCTTTAGTCGCCGACGGGTGATGAAATCACAAACACGTGGGTAAAGAGGTACAAACTCTGCAGAGTTAATTAAAACTATCATGATAGCCGTGCTCCCGGTTATGAGCGCCTGGATGACCTACATGATTAGAGGAAACTGGAATTTGGGATGGTTATGGTTTGGTAATGGTTATGGCTGATATTATGATTATGGTTATGGTTATGGGATGGAATTATTGTTTATGACATTGATTATGGTTATTGGTAATGGTGAATTATGGACTAGTATTATTATGGTTACATGGTTTATGATGGGTTTACTTCACATAAATATGATACATTGCTTTTCAAATGTTTTACTGTACTTTTCAGCACTTAGCCATTATTACATTCGTCATTTGAATCAGCCACATGTCATACTTTCCACACTTGCTGAGTACGACATGTACTCACTCTTGCAATCCCCCACCCCAACAGTTGCAGGTCAGAATTGTGAGTTTAATGGCGATAATGCGGAGATCTAGGCCGTGTCTACCGTCAACCTTGCCTGTGGTGTTGCATGGAGCTGCGCTATTCCCTTTTGCTTAGTTTGCTTAGTTGCTTAAGTAGTTTATATCCGCTGCATTAGTTGAACTTATCATTAATATACATTAGAGCTTGTATTCGAGGATTTAATGAATTATGTAACAAGAGTACTTATTTAATAATTTGAGCTGTGGTAATTATCTGTTTATCATTTGTGAATCACTCGTGTATGTGTGTTGAACATCCTGGGCACACATATGCGTTAGCTTGGTTCATTTTCGGAACCGGGCGTCACAGATTGGTATCAGAGCCACAGGTTTGACCGTAGGACGCAACCTAGATAGAATGGACACTTTAGAGCACATAGGAGCACTCAGGAATCGATGTGTTTTTGTTGGTGTGCTGTTTGCTATATATATATTGGTTGCTTGTGTGCTTAATAGAGGATTTTGGGATGCTTTAGCATTGCCATGTCCACCCAGGCTAGTATAGCTAGTTGGTTAGCTTCATATCCCTTGATGCATATAGTTGGGGACGTTTCTAAATTCTCACCTATTGCTTTTCTCTAGATGGTGAGGACTCGCAACCAGAGGGATGCCAATGATGAGGAGGAGAACAATGGAGTACCTCAGAACAACATCGGACAAGGACCTGCTCATGGAGCCATCAATATTGAGCAGCTATTGGCCATGCAAAACCAGCTCATGCAGACCATGACACAAACTATGGGACAGCTGCAGGCTGGCAATATCAACAATCAGCCCCACATGCCTCCACCGCCACCCCCGCCTCCTCATAACCGATTGGGAGAGTTTATGAGGACTAGGCCGCCAACCTTTGCTCAAGCTGCCGACCCTATGGATGCTGATGATTGACTCAAGTCCGTGGAGAAGAAGCTAGCCATTGTCCAATGCAGTAACCGAGAGAAGGTCCTATTTGCTTCTCATCAACTCGTTGGAGCAGCCGCCAATTGGTGGGATTCACTATGCAATGCTCATGAGAATCAAGAGAGGATCACCTGGGCGGAATTCAAAGAGAGTTTCCGTTCTCATTACATGCCGGAAGGTGTTATGCTCTTGAAGAGGCAAGAATTTGAGAATTTAAGGCAAGGAAGATCAAGCGTGAGTGAATATCTCAATAAATTCACTCAACTCTCAAGGTATGCGCCTGAGGATGTTAGTCGGGACAGCCGGAAGCAATATTTGTTCATGAGAGGCCTCAACAATGAGATCCAAGTGCAACTACTCAACTGCGATTATGCCAATTTCCAGAAGCTTGTGGACAAAGCAATTGTGGTTGAGAGCAAGATCCGTGAGATGGAACAAGAAATCAAGAGGAAGGCGCCGTATCAAGGACAGCAGCAAGGAAGTAATGTGCGCCCTCGCCTTGCACCACCCGATGCACCCTATTACAGCTCTTCTATTCCTGCTCAGCACCCTGGTTATGCACCACACCCAACAAAGTTTGTGCAGCAGCGCCCTGTTATGCAAGCAATGCCTTATGCGCCTCGTGCTGATTTTCCTGGAACCAATGCTCAAAACCAAGCTCGTCCCAATAATTCTGGTGGAGTTAAGAGGTGCTATACTTGTGGAGAAGCTGGACACTTTGCGAATCAATGTCCTAAGTCAGGCCTTGGTCAAAGAAGCAATGCGCCGAGGCAAAACCCAAGACCTAATGGAGGACAGCCACAAGGAAGTCGTGGACAGCAGAATTTTGCTCGTGGTAACGTGAACCATGTCTCTACGGAGGATGCTCAACAAGAGGATGACGTGGTCATTGGTATGTTTCTCGCCAACTCCAACCCCGCGGATATGTTATTTGATTCTGGAGCATCGCATTCATTTAATGCATCGAAGTATGTTGCTAAGTATAGTTTGCCTGTCTCTCATATGAAGTTTACCCTATTGGTCAAGTCTCCTGGAGGAGAGATGAGGACAAATATAGTGTGTCCAAAAATAAGCCTTAGAATAAGGGGGGTAGACTTTTCCGCCAACCTCATTATTTTGGATTCACAAGGAATAAGAGGATCCGTTGGTGCAAAGTGCAATGGAAACACCATACGGAAACCGAAGCTACATGGGAACGTGAAGAAGACTTGAAGGCAGAATTCCCTCACCTTTTCTCCACGCTATCGAATCTCGAGGGCGAGATTCATTTTAAGGGGGGTAGAATTGTAACACCCTAAATTTTCGCATCCTGCATTGCATATATGATCATGTATTAAACATTAGTAGGATAAAAGAAAAATGATAAAATATACAAATGTATGTAGCAAAAGAAGAAATAGAAAATAATAATTTTGCCTAAAACTTGTAATGAGGAATAAGTATAAAAAAATAATAATAAAAATATATATAAGTATATATATAAATAATATATAACAATATATAGAAATAGATAAAATATTAATATTAATAATATATGTTATAAAAATAATAAATAATAAATATAAAATAATAATAATAATATATATAAAAAAGTAAATGAATAAAATAAATAAGATAAATAAATAATGTAAAAATAATAATAATAAATACATAAAGAAAAAAAAACAGTAATATGTTTCAAAAAAAAGAAAAAAAAGAGAAAATCCCTACCGGCCAGCGGCCGAACCGCCAGCCGGCCACGCCGCACGCGCCCGCACGCGAGGCGCCGGGCCCCGCTCCCACGTCGCCTCCCGCCGCGCGCCCCGAGGTGCTGACCCCGCCGCCTGCCCCGGCTGATGCGACGCCCGCCCCGGGGTCCCACCCGCCGCCTGACACCCCCGCCTCCCACCCGCCGTACCGCACCCGGCCCCACCCCGCGACGCCCCGAGCGCGCTGCGCCTCCCACCCGCCGCGCTCCCACCCGGGCCCCTGCTGACGCGCGCCGCCGCCTGCCCCGGGCCCTGCCCGCGTGCTGCACCGCGCCGCACCGGGCCCCACCCCCACGCCGAACGCGCACGCAGCCGACCCCGCCGCCAGCGCACTCCCGCGCGAACCACCCGCGACTCCCCTGGCCCCACCGCACCGCAGCCACCCCGCACGCGCCGCCTGGCCTTGGCCCCCGCGCCGGACCGCGAAGTCGCCCGCGCGCCTGCGCGCTGGGTCCCGCACGCCGATGCCGCTTGCCCGACGCAGCCCGACCCCGACGCCGTCACGCGCCCGAACCGCAACCGACTCGGCGCCTGATGCCGCGTCCCGTTCTCTATAAAAAGGACCGTAGGTCCCTAGGCTTTTTCCAGATCGATCAAATCAGCCACCGCCAGAAAAAAAAGGGATCCCGCCGCCGGTACAGAGAAGAAGAAACCGCACCAGAGCCGCCGCCACCAGGGGAAGAAAAGGAAGAAAAAAAAGAGGGGAAGAAGAGGAAGAAAAAGAGGAGGGTACCACCGTCCACCGGAGATCGTCGCCGTCGTCGTGCCGCCGAGGGACTGCTGTACCATCTACTTCGTCTACGCGTCGCATTTATTTTGCGACCGTCAAGCCGTCAGATCTACGGTAGGATTCGTTCCCGATGCGAATTTTTGCGACCATATTGAATCTAATAGACGTAAATTGATCGTAGTTGCATCATCATTTTATTTTCATCAGCATTAATCCACGTTAAAATCCCCGTAAACTCATATGAACACGTATGAACTAGTTGTATCTAATTAATAGACAACCGTAGTTAATTAATTATTGTACCTTGCATGCATACATGTCATCGCATGTTGATTAATACGTGTGCATCATGTTGAATTGTATGTATTTTCTTGTATGTGTGATCATGAGTAGAGGGAAGTGCTCAAGAGGCCGCATACGAGGATTTTCAGAATCAAGAATTCGAAGCGCTTGAGCAACCCTATCCGCCGGAGCAAGGCAAGTGTCCTTGAAGCATATTGATCCTGTTTTAAAATAAATGTTTTGTTTGCAAACTGCATGCTTGTGTCAATTTGATGGGAATCCTATGGTAGGAAGTTTACTAGATTTGTTTAACCACCCTTGTCACCTGGAATATATGGTAGAGAGTCGGGAAGGGTTTTTACCTTCTTGCTTCGCTTAATTAATTGGGATGGAAAAACAACACCACACATTTAATTATGTATTAATGATATTCTGATTAATGTGATCTGGTCAATACGATATGGTAATGAGTGATCTAAGAAAGCTTGGTATGTGGATGGGTTGGATGTTATGGTGGTTTACTTGCTTTAGATCTAAGGACCGGTTCATGCGAGAATAGGCCAGGACTACAGTGCCACCACGAGGCCAAGTATGGGTGCGGCGTAGCTGATTAATTAGGGCTTTGCTAGTGCTGTTTGGACCATTGTGGATGCTCGGGGAAGGGGTAGTCGGATTGGGTTTGTTGATGATTGGTGGGACTACCCTGGGATCCGAATGGCTCAAGAGGGGGCCCTTGGTTGAAGATGTGCTCAGTTGGAGGCATCGCCACCGGTGAAACCTCAGTGGGGTCTAAATAGGCTAGTAATCCCTTTGTAAAGGCTATTTTGTGATCTCTTGGCCATACACCAAAGGAAGTGTAATTGGCATAAGGGAGGTTCTTTAGTCGCCGACGGGTGATGAAATCACAAACAGGTGGGTAAAGAGGTACAAACTCTGCAGAGTTAATTAAAACTATCATGATAGCCGTGCTCCCGGTTATGAGCGCCTGGATGACCTACATGATTAGAGGAAACTGGAATTTGGGATGGTTATGGTTTGGTAATGGTTATGGCTGATATTATGATTATGGTTATGGTTATGGGATGGAATTATTGTTTATGACATTGATTATGGTTATTGGTAATGGTGAATTATGGACTAGTATTATTATGGTTACATGGTTTATGATGGGTTTACTTCACGTAAATATGATACATTGCTTTTCAAATGTTTTACTGTACTTTTTAGCACTTAGCCATTATTACATTCGTCATTTGAATCAGCCACATGTCATACTTTCCACACTTGCTAAGTACGACATGTACTCACTCTTGCAATCCCCCACCCCAACAGTTGCAGGTCAGAATTGTGAGTTTAATGGCGATAATGCGGAGATCTAGGCTGTGTCTACCGTCAACCTTGCCTGTGGTGTTGCATGGAGCTGCGCTATTCCCTTTGCTTAGTTTGCTTAGTTGCTTAAGTAGTTTATATCCGCTGCATTAGTTGAACTTATCATTAATATACATTAGAGCTTGTATTTGAGGATTTAATTAATTATGTAACAAGAGTACTTATTTAATAATTTGAGCTGTGATAATTATCTGTTTATCATTTGTGAATCACTCGTGTATGTGTGTTGAACATCCTGGGCACACATATGCGTTAGCTTGGTTCATTTTCGGAACCGGGCGTCACACATGTCAGGATAATTTATCCCGTTCCTGATAGTGAGTGGGTTAGCCCTGTACAAGTAGTGCCTAAGAAAGAAGGAATGACAATCATCCGAAATGAGAGGAATAACTCATTCCTCAATGAACTGTCACAGAGTGGAGGATGTGTATTGACTACAGAAAACTCAACAAGGCAAGAATGAAGGATCATTTCCCGTTGCCTTTCATTGATGAAATGCTTGAGCAGCTAGCAAACATTCCTTCTTTTGTTTCCTTGATGGGTATTCTGGTTACCATGAAATTCCCATCCACCCTTATGATCAAAGTAATACCACCTTCACATGCCCTTACAGAACATATGCCTATCGACTAATGTCATTCGGGTTGTGTAATGCACCTGTGTGACGCCCGGTTCCGAAAATGAACCAAGCTAACGCATATGTGTGCCCAGGATGTTCAACACACATACACGAGTGATTCACAGATAATAAACAGATAATTACCACAGCTCAAATTATTAAATAAGTACTCTTATTACATATTTCATTAAATCCTCAAATACAAGCTCTAATGAATATTAATGACAAGTTCAACTAATGCAGCGGAAATAAACTAATTAGGCAACTAAGCAAACTAAGCATAAGGGATAGCGCAGCTCCAATAACACCACAGGCAAAGCTGACGGTAGACACGGCCTGGAACTCCGCATTATCGCCATTAAACTCACAATTTTGACCTGCAACTGTTGGGTGGGGGATTGCAAGAGTGAGTACATGTCGTACTCAGCAAGTGTGGAAAGTATGACATGTGGCTGATTCAAATGACGAATGTAATAATGGCTAAGTGCTGCAAAGTACAGTAAAACATTTGAAAAGCAATGTATCATATTTATGTGAAGTAAACCCATCATAAACCATGTAACCATAATAATACTAGTCCATAATTCACCATTACCAATAACCATAATCAATGTCATAAACCATAATTCCATCCCATAACCATAACCATAATCATAATATCAGCCATAACCATTACCAAACCATAACCATCCCAAATTCCAGTTTCCAACTCTAATCATGTAGGTCATCCAAGCGCTCTTAACCGGGAGCACGGCTATCATGATAGTTTTAATTAACTCTGCAGAGTTTGTACCTCTTTACCCACGTGTTCGTGATTTCATCACCCGTCGGCGACTAAAGAACCTCCCTTATGCCAATTACACTTCCTTTGGTGTATGGCCAAGAGATCACAAAATAGCCTTTACAAAGGGATTACTAGTCTATTCAGACCCCACTGAGGTTTCACCGGTGGCGATGCCTCCAACTGAGCACATCTTCAACCAAGGGCCCCCTCTTGAGCCATTCGGATCCCAGGGTAGTCCCACCAATCATCAACAAACCCAATCCGACTACCCCTTCCCCGAGCATCCACAATGGTCCAAACAGCACTAGCAAAGCCCTAATTAATTAGCTACGCCGCACCCATACTTGGCCTCGTGGTGGCACTGTAGTCCTGGCGTATTCTCGCATGAACCGGTCCTTAGATCTAAAGCAAGCAAACCACCATAACATCCAACCCATCCACATACCAGGCTTGCTTAGATCACCCATCGTATTGACCAATTCACATTAACCAGAATATCATTGATGCATAATTAAATGTGTAGTGTTGTTTTCCATCCCAATTAATTAAGCGAAGCAAATAGGTAAAAACCCTTCCCGACTCTCTACCATAAATTCCAGGTGACAAGGGTGGTTTAACAAATCTAGTAAACTTCCTACCATAGGATTTCCCATCAAATTGACACAGCATGCAGTTTTGCAAACAAAACATTTATTTTAAAACAGGATCAATATGCTTCAAGGACACTTGCCTTGCTCCGGCGGATAGGGTTGCTCAAGCGCTTCGAATTCTTGATTATGAAAATCCTCGTATGCGGCCTCTTGAGCACTTCCCTCTACTCGTGATCACATATACAAGAAAATACATAAAATTCAACATGATGCACACGTATTAATCAACATGCGATGACATGCATGCATGCAAGGTACAATAATTAATTAACTACGGTTGTCTATTAATTAGATACAACTAGTTCATACGTGTTCATATGAGTTTACGGGGATTTTAACGTGGATTAATGCTGCTGAAAATAAAATGACGATGCAACTACGATCAATTTACGTCTATTAGATTCAATATGGTCGCAAAAATTCGCATCGGGAACGAATCCTACCGTAGATCTGACGGCTTGACGGTCGCGGAATAAATGCGACGCGTAGACGAAGTAGATGGTACAGCAGTCCCTCGGCGGCACGACAACGGCGACGATCTCCGGTGGACGGTGGTACCCTCCTCTTTTTCTTCCTCTTCTTCTCCTCTTTTTTTTTTCTTCCTTTTCTTCCCCTGGCGGCGGCGGCTCTGGTGCGGTTTCTTCTTCTCTGTACCGGCGGCGGGATCCCTTTTTTTCTGGCGGCGGCTGATTTGATCGATCTGGAAAAAGCCTAGGGACCTACGGTCCTTTTTATAGAGCACGGGATGCGGCATCAGGCGCCGAGTCGGTTGCGGTTCGGGCGCGTGACGGCGTCGGGGTCGGGCTGCGTCGGGCAAGCGGCATCGGCGTGCGGGACCCAGCGCGCAGGCGCGCGGGCGACTTCGCGGTCCGGCGCGGGGGCCAAGGCCAGGCGGCGCGTGCGGGGTGGCTGCGGTGCGGTGGGGCCAGGGGAGTCGCGCGGGGTTCGCGCAGGAGTGCGCTGGCGGCGGGGTCGGCTTCGTGCGCGTTCGGCGTGGGGGCGGGGCCCGGTGCGGCGCGGTGCGGCACGCGGGCAGGGCCCGGGGCATGCGGCGGCGCGCGTCAGCGGGGGCCCGGGTGGGAGCGCAGCGGGTGGGAGGCGCAGCGCGCTCGGGGCGTCGCGGGGTGGGGCCGGGTGCGGTACGGCGGGTGGGAGGCGGGGTGTCAGGCGGCGGGTGGGACCCCGGGGCGGGCGTCGCGTCAGCCGGGGCAGGCGGCGGGGTCAGCGCCTCGGGGCGCGCGGCGGGAGGCGACGTGGGAGCGGGGCCCGGCGCCTCGCGTGCGGGCGCGTGCGGCGTGGCCGGCTGGCGGTTCGGCCGCTGGCCGGTAGGGGTTTTCTCTTTTTTTTTTCTTTTTTTTGAAACATATTACTGTTTTTTTCTTTATGTATTTATTATTATTATTTTTACATTATTTATTTATCTTATTTATTTTATTCATTTACTTTTTTATATATATTATTATTATTATTTATATTTATTATTTATTATTTTTATAACATATATTATTAATATTAATATTTTATCTATTTCTATATATTGTTATATATTATTTATATATATACTTATATATATTTTTATTATTATTTTTTTATACTTATTCCTCATTACAAGTTTTAGGCAAAATTATTATTTTCTATTTCTTCTTTTGCTACATACATTTGTATATTTTATCATTTTTCTTTTATCCTACTAATGTTTAATACATGATCATATATGCAATGCAGGATGCGAAAATTTAGGGTGTTACAACCTGCTTCGTTCCAAAGGTTCATGATATATATTTTCTCAGACATGATCGAGGAAATCATGGAATTTTTCATGGATGACTTTTCTGTCTATTGAAAAACATTTGATCACTGTCTTGAGAACCTAGACAGGGTCTTACAAAGATGCCAAGAGAAGGACCTGGTGCTAAATTGGGAAAAGTGTCATTTTATGGTCCATGAATGCATCGTCTTAGGACAATGTTGTCCTAAAGGGGGATTGAGGTGGACAAAGCCAAAATTGAAGTTATTGAAAAGCTTCCGCCTCCCACCAACATCAAGGTTATCTATAGCTTTTTAGGCCATGCGGGGTTCTACCGATGATTTATTAAGGATTTTACCAAAATTGCTAGACCCCTCACTAGCCTATTAGCTAAGGATGTGCCCTTTGATTGGTTGATGAGTGTCACCAATCTTTTGACATCCTCAAGAAGGCACTCATCACATATCCAATCATTCAACCGTACCCCTTGATTGGACGCTACCATTTGAAATCATGTGTGATGCTAGTGATTATGTTGTTGGAGAGGTCCTTAGCCAAACCAAGGATAAGAAGCATCATGCAATAGCCTATGCTAGCAGGACTCTATCATGAGCTCATCTTAACTATGCCACAACCAAAAAGGAGCTCATAGCAGTTGTCTTTGCTATCAATAAGTTTAGATCGTACTTGGTTGTAGCAAAAATCATAGTCTACACAGACCTTGCTGCTTTGAAATATTTGCTCACCAGAAAGATGCTAAACCTAGGCTAATCCAATGGATTCTCCTACTCCAAGAGTTTGACCTGGAGATAAGACATAAAAAGGGAGTAGAGAATTCCGTCGTTGGTAATCTCTCACATATGGAAATCCCAAATACACTGGACATACCTATCAATGATTTCCTACTTGATGATATGTTGCTCAAGGTGATTGTCGAAGTGTGCACTATGACACTTGCCCCGATACTACTAAGAACTAGTCCGCGGAGGCTCGTATTCGATTGGGACGCAAAGTGAAATCAAGCACAAGATGGTGACATGGAAGATTTTACGTGGTTTGGGCCGCCTGAGCGTAATACCCTACTCCATGGGGTGTGTGTTTGTTGATTGTATGAGTTTGGATGGCTTGAGATCAGTTGAGATTAGATCCCCTCTACCGTGCAGTGCAACCCTTTTATATGATAAGGACTGACCGTTACAATTCGAGCCCGACTTGACATGTGGTACCGGCTGTATTAACTACCCTGTACATGATCTATAGTGTAATGAGAGGTTAATTGTGTGACAACGTGCCTTAATAACAGCGTTACCAGTCTTGATGTTCCCCATATCGTGCGTCATTAATATTATATTAATTGTGCGTTAACCAGGTCTTGTAACGGTTAATTGATAGCCCTTGAATGTCCGCGCTATTAGAGATCTCGTAGTCTTCCTGTTGCTGACATAGCCCCGAAGCATGACACATGGTAGGTCCGGAGCTTCCCTCTACTGGGGGATAGGTTCGATGCTAGTAGACACCTGGCAATGGCGGAGCTTCCCTGAGGAGGGAGGCAGGTCCGGCCCTATGGAACACGTGGTAGCACCGGAGCTACCCAAACGAGGGAGGCAGGTCCGGCTCTCTTTAACACGTGGCGATACCGGAGCTACCCTAAGTTATAGAGTAGGTCCGATACAACGGGACGCATCTTTCTTTCAGACTTCAGCCACTTAGACGTTGGAACTCCTTTACTTTTCGGTATTCAGGGGACACGGTACGCAGGGTACCGATAGTGGCCCCCGTGCCCAACTCAGGGAGAGGTCCTCAGATAAAAGTTATGCTACCGCAGGTGGGGCCATCACCGATTCCCGTGTTGTGGCTTCAAAGTCTTTTCTTGGGCAGTTGGGACGGTGGCGCACAGTTATGCCGTCGCCTCGTGACCCTTCTTTATATGGTGAGTGGAATCCTTGTGCGCGGATCTCACGTAATTGAAGGTTGCCGATTTCCAATACAAAATTCGTATCGGTTCCCAGCTTAAATTTTGTAGCCATGTCTGGCTGCCGTCCTTGGTCTTCCAGCTTTCCATCATGACAACAGTTCGCTTGGTGCGACTTTTTTTAACAAAGTGGACCGGGGCCCCCTTGTCATTGACGAGGTCATTTGAGATTCGGGTCTCAAGGTAGTTTCCATCCAAGCATTGTGGAGGCTTACTAAAGGGAGAAAGTCCGCATGGGAAGAGAACTCTTTACTCTTTCATCTGATCTTGCGCTTACGACTCTCCACCTTTGCATCCCGTGTTCCACTTCTGCTCTACTTTGCGGTGATGGAGCTGGGTCTTCCTCGCAGCCGAATCAAGAGTGATGAAGAGTATGGTCCACTTTTGCGAGATGTGGGTGGGTGTGCTGCCCTTCATCGAGCTCTTTCGGACGTTCTATAAGGTCCACAAAATCGGGAAAGGGAATAAGCTTCTCGGCTTCTACTACTTCGTGAAGTGCAAGAACTCGCCCTTCAAGTATTTGAAGACATTCCCTTCAAGGAAATGGGACAACTAGAAGAAGGATTTGGTGGTCATCAGGGAGGACCGCTGTTGACGGTTCCTACGCACTACTAACAGTTCATCTCTAGCAGTGTTGCCAGAAATGTTTGTTAATAGATTTTAGATTATACATGTAAATCTGCAAGCGCACGGAAACTATCAATGTAGCATTCCCCCTCTAAGAGTATTCTCAAAGGGTGTCATTTATATTCTCCCAAAGGGAGGCTATATGGAAGTAAAACAATCATCAAGTAGAGAGGCTAGGTTGGTCTAGGCAAAGCTCTAGCAAGGATGGATACAGGGTAATTGAGGAAGTGTGACACACACAAGAGCATTATATCCTAAGGGGATCATATGGGGTAAAGAGGGACAAGGCTACGAAATAGGTAGAGACTCCTACAATGCTTCTAATGTACATATACATAGCCTAGGTTAGTTACTAATGATCATGTCAATTATGAATTCTCATGCTAAGTGGATGAACACATCGGGCACGGGTTTACCCCTAGCAATACTAGGACGACTCCCGCCAAGATCCTGTGGTATAGCCGAACATGGAGGATTACAAAGGACAGATAGGGTTGTTACCACCTACTGCCTACCTCTTCAATCCGTGGGCATATGAGACATTCAACGCTACTCTCTATCCTAGCACCATGCTAGCATATTAAGTAATTACCTTAAGAGCCTAGGCACAAGCAGTCCTAAGGCAATGAACTAAATCATCATTGAACCAATGATAATTCATAGCACAAGTGATTCATGTTAACATTATCATATCGTAGCTAATTAGAATATATTGGAGGTTTATAGTGTTTATGATGATATAATGATAATGGTTTAACATAATCATAAATACTACTCCTACCACATACATGGAATCCACAATCAAACAAGAAACACTTCATCCAAGTATATGAACAATAGAAGACTAAAGATAACATCTTTATTAAAAATAAAGTAACAAATACAAATAGGAATATGGGAGACATACCTTTCCCAATTGGAAATTGGGAAGAGACTCCTTCCACTCCTCTCCTACTTGGACTATGGACTAGAGACTCTCCTCCCTACAGCATATACTCCTCTAAACCTATGGAGAGTAGTTGTTATAATGGATGAATACTCAAGTAGTGTGTGTTGAAGTGAGGGGTCCTATTTATAGCTTGGAGAAGGGTTGGTTCCCCCCACCAAAAGCGCGCGAATCAGTCACCCATGACCTCTTCATGCTGGGAGGAGCCAACACATGGCGTTTGACCGCGAAAGGTGCTAGGACCTAGTCGGCCGACTAGGGGGGTCGGCCGACCTGGTCTTGGCTCCTTTTGCGATGTGCTTCCTCCAGGTCTCTTCTAGGTGGGTCCTATTGACTGATATTGATGCTACACCGTTGGATGGCCTCGGATACTTCTGTTTTGGGCCATTTGATCCATCTGGTGCCACATGGCGTCGCCTGATTGGCTGGAATGATATTTTATAGGATCCACCCCCTTGTTTCACTTCAATTCTGCATAGAATCCCTACATGCACTACTTTCTCCAAGGACAAGTGGAAATAGGTTAAAAAGAAAGGTGATGTGTGCAATAAATGATGTTTCCTTCACATAATTGAGTTATATTGATGGGTGAAATTGGTATATAACAGTCGTCAACAAACTCCCTTAAGCTTATCCTTTGCTCATCCCGAGCAAAGTCAAGGCTTTAGGTTGATGATAAGGAGTTGCTACTATGTTCTATTTTTCAAAAGTACCATGTGCACAACAAAATACTCTGCCTAGTATTGCAAAAATTAGCATGGTACTTCACCTATCTTAAGTCATTATGGGGCTTATGCCCTCTGCTATTCATGGGTGGTTGAAAGATAGAATAGCAAATGGAGCACACATACCCTAGAAATCAAGTTCCACTCAAATTTCAGAGAGTTCAATTTAGATTTTAAGTATCTCAATTCAATTCTCTCAAGTCTCTCATTTGTGTGTATTGGAAATATATCCTCACCAAGGCATTTTTCCTAAATCTATCCTACCTCTACATAAGGCTTGTATGTGGAGCTTGGTAGGGAATAAAATAGGCATATTTGCAACACATAATATTGCTAAGTCAAAATAGTAAGCCTTATGAGAAATCAATTCAAAACATTTTGATTCTAGACTTGTGCATGTGTGATGGAATGGAGTGGATGTGGATCTTGAGATGACTTCTTTTTGAGAGGATTCTCTTATTTTGCAGGGATGAAACATGGCTACTTTTTTTTTCTCTTTTTTTTTCTCATGCTTATGATGTAAGCATGCATTTTTTCTTTTTCTTTTTTCTTGTAGCCATGTCTTCTACTTCCTTTTTATGCAATAAATTTTGGAGAGAATACTAAGCATGAATGATATGAAGTTTCTCTTTTTATTGTGGAATGGTGGCATGGTGGAATTTCGCTAACTTCTAGTGTAGATGTATAGCATGTGCAAGTGAAGTCTTGAATTCAAAAAGTAATGAATGAAATCTCACATAGGACTATACTAGTTTGACAAAGATCAATGTGAAGACTAATATCATATGCATAAGGTCCATCGATGTAATGTATCATATGACTTTGGTAGGTATTTCTAATCAAATGAGAGTAACTTAAATCTTTTATAATTTCTCCGGAAATCTAAGTTTCACTTTCAAAATAGGAATAGCACCCTCTCACTATATCATATCTCACAATAACTTATAATGTATTAAGCTTTTGCTACCCACAATTTCTAAATCAAGGCAAAAGTAATTTTAGCCAATGAGAGGAACATGTTGGAGAGTAGTAGGTTGTAAACTAGGGACTTAGGAAAATTAAAACAGAGCAACTATTCATCATTTCATCCATGTGAATTCCAAACCATTCTTACCGCACATCATTTATTTTATTGAAATACAAATCTATCCTAAAATTTATTATTATTATTCTCTATTTTTTATATGTAAGGTGAATGATGGTCTAGTGGAAAATAAATATGCAAAGGGGTTGATACAATTTACCTCAAGTGGGGGTCCTCCCCACGATCTTGTTCTTCACTCACCTCCATGTCGAGGGTTGAACCCTTGATGATGAAAGTATGTTGCGAGATCGGCTTGTTGTTGTTCTAGCATGGAGTTCAGGTTGATGAATTGAGCGTCCAAGTGTTGTTGCCAGTCTTGGGTACCTTGGACATGCCCTTGGAGAGTGTTGTAGATGTCACCTATTCTCACATTAAGCTCATCCATACGTCTAGTGAGATCTGTCATTCCTTGGCTATAGTCATGATGACTTCTAGCCGAAGTGGAACGACATCTTCTCATGGACAATGGAGGCAAGCTGCTAGAGCTTGAAGTGGATAGGGGCGTCTCCCATGTGTCACCTGACCATCGATGCCTAGATGGACCTTCGGTCTTATACGATGGAGGTTGAGTCCATCAGGGTGCATCACCCGTTGGGTTCTCTTACTCTTCGTACTCATGGGCCATGGAGGTTGTCGGAGGCATAGCCGCTCTCCTTGTACGGCTTCTAGTTACCCTGCCATAGACATTACTTCTTCCGGCTTTCTTGATGAGAACAAGATCAATGGTTAGCCTCCGACATTTGTACAAATGATAATCCGGGTTAGGAAACCAAATTTTATTGACAAAGTCGGGATAATAAAATATCAAAGAGCCATCTCGATCATGCTTAAGGGTATGTCCTTGCACTAAATAATCTTCATAAATTAATTCTAGTTCATTATCAATATACTCAAATGAAGAATTTTCTAGTGCTCCTACCCTAGTAGCAATACGGGTAATCAATGAAGTACATTCAATTGGCCCTACCCTTGGAATGTAATCTTACCATTGTGTAATCATGGCAATAACTTGAGCAACTTTTATCTTTTTAATCATGGCGAATAAATTTTTCAACTCATCATCACGTATTATCCTTACGTCTCCTCTAGGGAACATAGTCATAGCCACCCATCTATGCATGAAGCGTAAAGTAGGGTTGTACAAGTGGATATTCCTAGGTGCACTACATCTGACCTCAATAGTTAAATCTTGCCAAAAACTTTGTTTGTTAAACTAAGGCAAAGTGCCTAAATCTAGCAAACAATGTTTATGGAAGCCTAGGATTTCACTTAATTCTTTCCATAGGACAGTGTATTCTTTTTGAAATAATCTAAAAGTAATACCACCAAATCCTATTTTGAGTGTGCAAAGGAATTGTATGGAGAGAAGGCATGCACCTTTCTCCTCGATGTGAGCAAAGTTTTCCCATCCTAGTAGACGCCAAATGGAAAAGAATTCGGAATCCATACCTATTTTGGAGATCAAATCCGGATCATAAGCTTTCGTATGAGAAAACTCGTGATCTTGGAGGAGCTTGCGTGCTTGATCTTCAACTTCACTTCGGATGTCGAGGTCGTCGTCGTGAAGAAGTTGATGTGGGTTGCTCCTCTCACCCATGGGAGTGTCCTCTCCTACACTCCTCCGTGAACTTGGTGTAGCAACAGAAGAGGGGCGTGCACTTGAGTCTCCACCATGGCTTGAGATTGTAGCCTCCTTCCTCTTTCCAAACAACCTCTTCATTCCTTTCATGGGCGCAACAAACAAGAACACAACAAGACAAAAACTCTAAAGAGGTGATGTTAGTGAAAGCAAAGCCCCGATGAATTTTCCCTTGAAGAACTTGAGAGCAAATTGCAAATGCAAACAAAAGCAAATATTTTTGAGTTGGGAATTGATCAAGAGTACTTCAATGAAGAGCAAGAAAACAATGTGAGCAAGAGTGACTTTGGGGAAGTATGAAATGAGGTGAAGTGTGAGGAGAAGAGCTCCTCACGGCCACCATTGATAGTGTGCAATCCGCAACGGTCAATAGGGAGCCAAATGTAGCAGTTGGAGGAGAGAGAGCCAAAATGGCTCTTTTCCCTGGTCAGCCGAACAGGGGGGTCGGCCGACCTGACAAGTGGGCCCCCATGTTCCCCCTTTTGGTAGGTGGCTCCCCCACGGCTATGAAATTAGCACGTTAGTGAAATACCACATTTGTAGCTCAGAAAAATTGTTTTCCTAATAAAAACTTCTTTTTCAAAACCCACCAATTTTCTTTTTGTGAAAAAGAAAAAAAATAAAAATGATAGTTGAGAATATAAGATTCTCAACTTACTAGGAAAAAAATATGCAGTGGAGAAAATCAAACTAAATAGGGAAAACCAAATAAAGAGAAAAGAAAAACAAAGAAAAGGATAACTACCAATTTAACCTATTGGCTAGGTCTCACCACCGTCTGATGAGATGGACATTCCTCCTTCTTCATTTCTTTAGATCCGGGCCCGAAGATATGGGTTGGGATGATTTGTCTTGCTTCTTCTGCTATACCTTCTTTGGCGGCCTGGTGGACTTGAGCCTTTGGGGAGGCCCGAACTTCTCCGTCTTCTTGGGGTGTCGGCGTAGACGATAAGACGGGTTTTCCGCATAGATCAAATTCCTCATGAATACGATGAGCGGGTCCACCTTTGGAGGTGTGATTTCGACTTCTTGAATGTTTTTAACATTCTCCCCAATGCAGATCATTGATCATTGCTCCAACTCTGGGCGAAAGTTAAACTTCTCTTCCTTTCCATTGATATGGAAGTGGATATCTCCAGCTCCCACATCTATGCAAGCCTTCACGGTGCTTAGGAATGGCTGCCCAAGAATGAGCAGTGTATCCTTCTTGACCTCCATGTCGAGTACTACAAAATCCACGGGTATGAAGTAGTTCTGGATTTTCGTCGGGACATCTTCAGCAATACCCGCCGGATAACGGACTGAGGAATCAGCTAGTTGGAGCTGCATTGGTGTTGGAGTGAGTTCCATGAAGTTCAGATGGTCAAAAACCACCTTGGGCATCACACTAACACTTGCTCCAAGGTCACAAAGGGCCTTATCAAAGTGGTGTGCCCCAATTGAGTATGAGATTGTAGGACATCCGGGGTCCTTCAACCAGTTGCCTCCTTGTAGAGAAATCATGTTGACATTTTCCACAGGGGGTTCAGACTATCCTGGCATATTGCCATTCTCCACTGGAGGAACAACAGCTGCCAGTTGAGCCAACTGAGTTTCCAACATCTTGTTGATACTCAATTGATTCTTGAAGGCTGAGGATAGTCCTTCAATCTTGGCATTTATGCTCTCTAGGGTCTTGTCATTGGCCTACAACTTCTTGGATATAGCCTCATTCATCTTCAGCTGGCCAATGGCAAGTTCTCTCAAGTTGGGTTGATTTCCATTGTTGCCATTGTTGTTGTACCTTCCTTGAAAGAATGGGCGTGATTGGCCCCACCCTTGACCTCCTGGACGATAGCCATTGTTGTTTCCATTGCTAGCTACGTATAAGGTATCCTCACGGTTTTCTAGGCAGTCATTGCACAAATGGCCCGTGTTACCATAGAATTCACAATTGATGTGAGAGTCTAAGCGTAGGTATCACCACATACCTCACCATTGCCTTGTCCGTCAATCTTCTTTCATAAGGAGGTCCAATTTGGCAGCGATCATGTCCAACTCCTTCAAGGTGTGCATGCCTCGCCAGCGGGTATGGAGACGCTCGTCGCTCCAACCCATGTTTGACACCATCTTCTCAATCAAATCTTTGGCTTTGGGCATCATCAATGAGAAGAAGGCACCTCCAGCAGTAGCATCAACATGGTCACGGGCGGAAGGGATCAACCCATTGTAGAATTTTTGGATGATGTGCCAGTCATCCATCCCATGCTGGGGACAAGCTAGGATGTACTCCTGAAGCCTTTCCCAAGCCTCGGGAATAGATTCCTTGCACTACATGGAATGCGAACAATTAAGTCGGCCAGATTAACTTTCGTCGGCCAGCCGATGTAATTAAAATAACTTACATCGGCTGATCATAACTGACGTAAGTTAACTTAATTACATCGGCTGCCGACGTAAGTTGAGCAACAGACAACAATAAACATCAACTCACATCGGCTGGGACCCGTGACCGATGTAATGTAAGCGAATTTTGGAAGTTACACATAAATTACGTCGGCTATAAGAGCGGACGATGTAAGTACTACAAGCCGACGTAAGTAGTTGAATTTAGTCGACGTAAGTTGTGGAATTTAACCTATACCCACGCGCGCCTCTTCTTTTCCTTCCCCGCCGCTTCTACATTCTTTCCTCGCCGCCAGAGCCACCGCCTCTAGCGCCCGACGCCACCGCTGCACCCGACATCGCCTGCCGCCGCCGCCGCGCCTGACACCGCCGCCACGGCCGACGCTGCCCGACACCGCCTCCTCGCCAGGTATGGCATCCTCTCCACCCCCACCCCCTCCCCCTCCCCCTAACTCCCCCTCCCCGAGCACCCCCCTCTCTACCCGTCCCTGAGCGCCCCCCTCCCAACCCCAACCCCCCACCCTCACCCTCCCTGCAGAGCCCCCCTCCCCTCCCCGAGCCCCCTCACCCCCACCCTCACCCACTCTACAGAGCCCCCCACCCCCATCCTAACCCTCCCCCTCAAATTTAAATATGAAATTGAATTTAATTGTTTAAGTTGCTTAATTGTTTATTTAATTATGCTTAAGTAGTTAATTTGCTTAATTATGCTTAATTTGCTTAGTGCAGATTATGTTTATTTAATTACGCTTAAGTGGTTAATCTGCTTAATTATGCTTAATTTGCTTAGTGTAGATTATGCTTAATTAATCTAGTGTAGATTATGCTTAATTGGTTTCATTATGCGCCAAGCTCGACCGCTGTGGGGAGGGCAGAGACAGGGTCCGCCGGCCGTTGGGGTGTTGCGGCGTCGGGGGTGGCCTGTGTGAGGGAGGTGCGATTGGGGCACCGAGCTTGGGCACCATGATGAGGGAGGCATCAGGGGCAGCCGACTATTGGGTGCCGCGACATCGGGGGTGGCTGGCGGCTCCAGGAGAGCGAGAGGTGCGAGCAACATTGTGTGAGGAAGATAATAGAGGTGAGTCGTGTGGGCCTAAGATTGGTTAGTTGGAGACGTGGACTGGCTTGTTAGATGTCCTCGGCGGGTGTGTCCTGTTTAGGTCAACCGCAACAGGTGGCGACCCAAGTTAAGAAGCCAAGGGCCCTGAGCCCAATCCTGCCTGCCTCCGTCGTTCTCCACTCCCAGTCCCAGTCTCCCACCTCCGAAAGCGCTGGGGGCAAGGCACAAGGAATGAGATGCATGGTGAAGGCCATCAGAATCCATGAGGTTGCTCGGTGATGAAAATGAAATGGGAGGGTGTGAACGACTGCATCCCCTTTGTCTTTCTCACCACTGATGGCTTCCATGCCAATACCATGGAGAAGGAGGGGAGGCGCGCAGAAGTCGCCACCCAACCCCGATGGTCCACTTAGGTTATGTCGTGGCCCATTTAGTGTGAAGTTAAAGTATGCGACTAAATCACCCGCGCGTGTGTATGGCGGACCCCGATGAACCCAGCTCACTGTCTCTCTCATTATTTCCTTTATCGTGCATAAATTAATGAGAAACTAACGGTAATTTGTCTGGCTTTAAATTGTAGAGTCAAACATGGGCAAAGATCGTAGTTGGATGTATACTGGTTGGAAGAGCGGAACTAGTGGTCACTCAGATGAGTGGTACGCCAAGAGAGAAGCTTTTGTGGAACAAGCTTTTTTGTTGTCAAATAGCAATAAGGGGTGGTGCCTATGTACAAAATGCCGAAATGGAAATTTTTTGGACAAAGTGGAACTTACGATGCACTTGTGTCAAAACGGTTACGTGTCACATTATGAGTCGTGGAACTTCCACGGCGAGACAGCTTCTCAAGCTGTACAAGAAGTGGAAGCGTACAATGATGATTCCATGAAGGTTGATATGATGGATGAGATGCTGGAAGCTACACGACCAGAGCTTACTGAGGATACTCAAACAACAGAGGTTAAAGAGTTCTTCAAACTTCTCAATGATTCAGAAGAGCCGCTGCTTGGACACACTAAAATGACAATCCTCAATTTTGTGACTAGACTTATGGCAATTAAGTCTAAGTTCTTCTTTTCTAATAATTGTTACAACGGGCTCATATATTTGTTCAACGATGCCCTTCCACATCCCAACAAAGTGCCTAAAGATATCTATAAGTCAAAGAAAAATTTTTCCGGTCTCGGTATGAAGTATGAGAAGATTGATGTGTGTCCAGACAACTACATGCTTTTCTGGAGAGAGCATGCCAATGAGAACTAATGTTTAAAATGTGGTCAACTGAGGTTTGTCGAAGTTGTTAATAACGATGGCGATACTGTGACGACAGAAGTCACACGTAAGCAGCTTCGTTACTTACCCGTGACACCGAGGTTGATGCGGCTGTTCCTTTGAAAAAAAAAGGCAGACACATGAGATGGCACAAAGAAGGTGAGCGTCAGAACAATGGAGTCATGACACACCCGTCCGATGGTGAGGCATGGAAGGCGCTGGGTCGGTTCGACCCAGAATTCGATCGTGAAGCGAGAAATGTTTGCATCGGGTTGGCGACAGATGGGTTCATGCTGTTTAGCACAAACGCCACACCATACTCCTGTTGGCCCGTCTTTGTCATTCTGTACAATCTTCCATCGGCTTTTTGCATGAAGAATGAGTTCATGTTTCTTAGCCACATTGTACCTAGGCTGGATCATCCTGGGTCACGTCTCAACGTGATGTTGAAACTGTCGATCGAAGAGTTGAAAATGTGTTGACAAGTGTCAAAGCGTACGACTCTTACAAGAAGCAGAAATTCAACCTTCAAGCCTACTTTGGCATTGGGGGCTCAAGCAGCTCCACACCTCCTCCTCCTCCTCCTCCTCATCAACCCGAAGACGAAGATGAAGATGATGAGAGGACTGACAGTGAGGTGTGAAGACTTTAGGTCCCTCTTCTCCTTCTTTTTGGTGTCTTGATGCAAAAGGGGGAGAGATTGAGGGGGAGTCTTAGGTCTTAGGCCTTTAGCTGTAGGATGCGAGGAGAGAGTTTCCTTTGTGCCTTTTTGTCTATTTTGCGGGTTGTAAACTGTTTAATATGCTATTTTGTTAATTATGATCCTGAGATGCAATGCTATGAACTTGTTATGCTCTTATTGATGAATTCTGTGTTTTTGGTTCAACATTGTCTTTTATGCTTATTGTTGGTACATCCATGTCAATTAACTCATTATCATCACAATTGTTGCTCATACTCATTTAGTTTTGCATCCCACCATAAAGAGTGCACATATGGATCATGTATTCATTGCTTAATGCTTTTTGAACACATATGTGAATACTTTATGAAAAGCTCAATTTTTATCATATCTTGTGAAATCTCAATTGGTTGTCATCAATCACCAAAAAGGGGGAGATTGAAAGTGCATCTAGGAATCCCTTGTGGGTTTTGGATGATTTATGACAAGCAAATGAGATCCTAACAACTTTGTTGAGATAAACACAGGTTTTAAGTTGAAAATAAGCAAAGTGCCAAAAAGAAGGAGAATGAGGAGCAATGTGGAGAAGAGATCAAGGAACAAGTGTAATAGATCGTTGTGTGTGGAGTGTTAAGGAAACACACCCCAAGAGCTCAAACACAAATAAACACACACTTTGCACCAATTTATACAGGACTGGACTAGTCCGATTGACCAGGGGCTAGTACGATATCTCTCTGACTAGAATCGGACTAGTCCTCCCCAGTGCGGACTAGTCCTCAAAACACTTCACAAGTCACACAAAATCAGGCAAGTCCGATCACACCGGACTAGTCCGATATCTTTCTGATGTCAATCGGACAAGTCCGATATTAGCACGGACTAGTCCAAAAAACTCTCTGACCTAAATCGGACAAGTCCTCCATGTGAGGACTTGTCCTCATAACCAATTAGGGTTTCACTGTCCGGACAAGTCCGATGACTATCAGACTAGTCCGAAGATTTCCAAAAGCGAAATCGAACAAGTCCGCTCCTAGTCGAACGAGTCCGATATTTCGGGACATTTAGGATTTGCTATACACAGCACACCGGACTAGTCCGGTGTTCACGACGGACTAGTCCGATCTTTCTAAACCCTAACGGTCACTTTTAGAAACCCCATATAAATAGAGGTGCACGGTCCAACTTTAATCTCTCTCGACCCCCTACGCCGTCACACCTCCCAAGAGCCTCAAAAACACATCTCTCCACGAAATCAAAAGCCAAAAAGATCAATCCTTTGAGGATACACTTCGAAACTTTGGAGAGACACGTTTCATCACTCTTGAGCTCTTGGTTTGATTCCCTAACACACTTCTGTTATTTTAATTATAATCTTTTGAGTGTGTTCTTGGTAGTTTTGTCATTGTAATCTAGGGGAGCCCTCAACGTGTGACAAGGCCCCTCTAATTTGGTTATTTACCCTTTGTGATAAGAGAAGAGGATTGGCCTTCGTGGTGATCCGACGAGGGTAGGGTTGGAGAAGACCCGGTCCTTTTGTGGACTCCTCGACGTGGATGTAGGTTGCCTCTGTGGGAGCCGAACCACGGGATAAATTGCTCGTGTCTTGCTTCGTGTTCATCATTCTTATTCATCGCAACAATCTAGGGTTTCAATCAATATTGCTCACTTTACGTTGAATCATTAGGTATAAGATTGAATTGTGATATATCCTAGTCCATAATCGTGCAACACCTAAATTACAAGTATATTTCCACTGCATACATCCTAGAATCAAATTAATTGATCAAACTTGATTAACTTAGTCGGTATACACTGGACTAGTCCGCACTTTACCGGACTAGTCCGATATCTCGAGTTTTGATCTGGTTGTTAAGTGTTGCAGGTTCCGACAAATTTCAAAATGGCCTATTCACCCCCCTCTAGGCCACATTCAATTGGTATCAGACCAGGTTCTTCAAGAAAGATACTAACCGCTCGAAGAGATCATGTCAGACATGAAGGACGTACACAAGAGCAACAACCAAGAGAAGGTTGATGATGACAAGAATCAGAAAGTTGAAAAGCTCCTTGAATCCATTCAAGACTTCGAGGATGACGATGAGGAGACACTTCAACAAAGGCGCTCCTAAGAAAGAAGACTCTTTCCAAAGGGAAAGTGAAAGTCAAAGATGAAAAGAAGAAGAAGAGGAGTAGTCACACCGACTACTCCCGATATCCTTTCAACTATGATCGTCTTAATTCCAACAATAATCATTATTTATCTATCCCTCTAGGAAAAGCCCCACACTTTGATGGAAGTGATTACTCAATGTGGAGGCACAATATGAAAATGCATCTAATCTCTCTCAATCCAAGTTTATGGCATATTGTGTGCACAGGGATAGATATTCCGGAAGACGACGAAGAGCTCACACCAAGCCAAGAGTAGGCAATTCATCAAAATGCTCAAGCCGTGGCAGTTATTACCTCTCCACTCAGTCGGCACGAGTTCACCAAGGTGGATGGACTCGAGATTGCAAAGGAGATCTGGGACACCTTGCAAACTGCACATGAAGGTGATCGTCATGTGCGTGAAGCAAATATCGAAATGATCGAGGGCGAATTGGGAAGATTCACAATCGTAGAAGATGAGTCACCTCAACATATGTACAACTGACTCAAGACGCTCGTCAACAAGGTTCGATCTTACAGAAGCAAGAAGTGGAACGACCACGAGGTGGTGAAGCTCATCCTTAGAGCTTTCATGCCTCGCAACGTCACCTTATGCTCCATGATTAGAGAAAGCCCCGGATATAAGAGAATGACCCCAGATGAGCTACTTGGAAAAATCATCAATTTCAAGATGATGGAAAAGCAAGCGAAACATGTCAAATAAATTGCCGACCTCACCTCGGCAAAGAAGAAAGGGGTGGCCTTGAAGTCCACCCTCAAGCCCTTATCTAAAGAATCACGAGAATCTCAATTAGAGGAAGACGGTGATGATGAGAGCAGTGATTTGGATGAAGATGACATGATACTATTCATGAAGAAATTCAAGAAAATGATGAAGAAGAGACAAGGCGCTAAATCAAGTGAATGAAAATACAAGGAAAGAACAAAGCCAAAGTTGAGGTGGGCATGCTATAATTGTGGTGAGTATAGCCACTTTATAGTTGATTGCCCATATGAAGAGAACAAGAAGAAGACTAAAGAAGCCAAGCCTCAACCCAAGAAATTCTTCAAGAAGAAGAAACAAGCCGAACAAGCACACATAGGGAAGGAGTGGGACTCAAATGATGAGTCCTCACCATCATAAGAAGAAGAGATGGCTAGCATAGCCATCGAAAAGGCATCCAAGAAGTCTACTCTCTTCCCTACACTCAGCGCATGGAAGGGGAATGACACTTGCCTCATGGCAAAGGAAGGTAAACGCAAGGTAACAACAAAACCCTCCTGCATGCATTCCTATTCTAGTGATAGCGACATTGCTAGTGATAATGAAGATATGCTTATTGGGTTAGATAATAAAACAGCTACTAAAATGAAATTTTTACTTGATCAACTTGTTGAGAAGGAGAGGTTAGTACACCGTCAAGAATACATGATTGTCTCCTAAAAGGAGGAATATGTTGGACTTGACAAACTTCTAGAGATTGAAAAGGAGCGAAGCAAGTCACTAGAGGTTGAGTTAGCTTCAAGCAAGGAAGCTTGCTTGGAGTTAAATGACTCAAATGCTACAATCAAGGAATAACTTGCTAACCTAATCAAGGTTAACAAGATCCTTTAAGTGCAAGTTGAGTCACTCAAGCAAGGTGACCCTTCATCCTCTTCAAGTTCACCTTCTCAACCCATTAAAACTGAAGCTGCTTCCACTTGTACATGTGATAAAATTGACAACAGTTTGAAAGACAAGTCACCCTCCACCAAGGACAAGCATCGTGTACAAAATGGAATATTTGACAAGGAGAAGATCAAATATGAACGTAGTGCATACTTGTTCACAAGACCTCAAAATGTCAAATATGGCATTGGTTACTCTTATGGTGAAAAGCAACAAGCTAGAAGCCATAAGAATAACAGGGATAGCAATGTCTTTTTAAAGGGAGGAGTCTTCCAAACTGGAAAATCAAAAATTAATGAGTACAACACGCATGACCGCCGGACTAGTCCGGTCAGGGTCCGAACAAGTCCGGCCTCCCGGACTAGTCCTGTGTATAGACAACAAAAGTTATCATTCAAAACCTTCGATGCATCTTATGTCTTAATGAGAAGTAATTATGGAAAGGTTTATGCTCATTATGTTGGTCCACACCATGAGAACACCAAATCTCATGTGTGGGTGCCCAAATCCCTTGTGACTAACCTATGAGGACCCAAGCAAGCTTGGGTACCTAAAACCAAGGCATAATTTGTTTTTGCAGGCCTATTCCTCCAGTGGATTCAAATGGGTGCTAGACAGTGGCTTCACCAACCATATGAACGGAGAAAGAAGGATATTTGTTGAATATGAAGCAAATGAGGATCCAAGCGAGGTCACCTACTTTGGAGACAATAGTCAAGGAAAGGTGTTCGGTACCGGTAAAATTGCCATATCACCACAACACACTCTTTCTCACGTATTACATGTAGATTCCTTAGATTATAACCTGTTATCCATATCTCAATTATGTGATAAAGGTTATAATTGCTTGTTCACTAACGAGGGTGTGACCGTTTCTAAGAGGAGTGATGGTTCCATTGCATTCAAGGGTATGTTAAAGGGAAAGCTCTATCTTGTTGACTTCAACAAGGATAAAGCCGAACTTGACACATGCTTGATTGCAAAGACCAACATGGGTTGGTTGTGACATAGACGGCTAGCGCATGTTGGTATGAGGAACCTTCAAAAACTCCTCAAGGGCGATCACATCCGAGGTTTAAAGGATGTTGTGTTTGAGAAAGACAGGCCTTGTAGCGTGTGCCAAGCCGAGAAGCAAGTTGGAGAACCTCACCCCGCCAAGAACGTCAAGACTACAACAAGACCACCAGAGCTACTTCACATGAAGTTATTTGGTCCAATTGCCTACATAAGCATCGGCGGTAAAAAATATGGTTTGGTAGTTGTTGATGATTTTTCTCGCTTCACTTGGGTTTTCTTTTTGCACGATAAGTTAGAAACAAAGGGAATACTCAAGAAGTTCTTCAAGCGAGCTCAAAATGAATTCTCATTGACAATCAAGAACATTCGAAGCAACAATGGCACGGAGTTCAAGAACACACAAGTGGAGGAGTACTTAGATGAAGAAGGCATAAAGCACGAGTTTTCAGCTCCGTACTCCTCTCAACAAAACGGAGTTGCTGAAAGAAAGAACCGAACTCTCATAAAGATGGCGAGAATAATGCTCGATGAGTACAAGACCTTGGATCGATTTTGGGCAAAAGCGATTAACACCGCTTGCCACGCCATAAATTGACTTTATCTTCATCAACTACTCCAGAAGACATCCTATGAGCTACTTACCGGTAACAAGCCTAATATTTCATATTTTTGAGTTTTTGGTTCCCCATGCTATATTTTAAACAAGAAGCCTAGGACTTCAAAGTTTGCTTTGAAGTCTGATGAAGGTTTCTTGCTTGGTTATGATTCGAACACTTACGCCTATCGTGTTTTCAACAAGACCTCCGGACTTGTTGAAGTAGCACGTGACGTAGTGTTCGATGAAACTAATGGCTCCCAAAAGGAGCAAGTTGATACATGTGTGCTAGATAAAGAAGAAGCTCCTTGCCAAGCATTGAGAAGAATGGCGTTAGGAGAAGTTTGACCACAAGAGCCACCTCTACATATCCATGAGGAAAATGAACCACAAGAGGGGACCAATGATCAAGGGGGAGCTTCCATACAAGATCAACCTCAAGAAAGTGAAGATGATCAACAAGTCAATGAAGGCAATCATCTAGGGGGAGAAGAAGATGATCATTAAGATTCAAGACAGCAAGTACCACACCCAAGAGTACACCAATGCGTCCAAAGGGATCACCCAATCGACAACATCATCGGCGACATCCAAAAGGGAGTAACTACTAGATCTTGCATAGCTAATTTTTGTGAACATTACACGTTTGTGTCATTTTTGGAACCACGCAGGGTTGAGGATGCATTGAAGGATCCGGTTGGGTAGTGACCATGTAAGAAGAACTCCACAATTTCAAGAGAAAGGAGGTGTGGGAACTAGTCGAAAGACCCAAATCCAATGTCGTCGGCACCAAATGGGTCTTCCGCAACAAACAAGATGAACACGGGGTGGTGACAAGGAACAAGATACGACTAGTGGCCAAAGGGTATTCACAAGTCGAAGGTTTGGATTTCGTTGAGACCTTTGCTCCTGTAGCTATACTTGAATCCATTAGAATATTACTTGCATATGCTACTCACCATGATTTCAAGCTCTATCAAATGGATGTGAAAAGTGCCTTCCTCAATGGAGCAATCAAGGAGGAGGTGTATGTGGAGCAACCCCCCGGGTTTGAATACGAAGAGTTCCCCGACCACGTATTTAAATTGTGTAAGGCTCTCTACAGCCTCAAACAAGCTCCTAGAGCTTGGTATGAGTGTCTTAGAGATTTCTTAATTGAGAATGGCTTTAAGATTGGCAAAGTAGATTATACATTGTTTACAAAGAATTTTGACAATGATCTATTTGTTTGTCAAATCTATGTTGATGATATAATCTTTGGTTCAACTAACAAATCTTTTTGTGAGGAATTTAGTAAAATTATGACAGACAGGTTTGAGATGTCTATGATGGGAGAGCTAAAGTACTTTTTGGGATTACAAGTGAGGCAACAAAGGGAAGGGACGTTCATAAGCCAAACGAAGTACACTCAAGACATACTCAAGAAGTTTGGGATGGACAAGGTGAAGCCCATAAAGACTCCCATGGCAACGAATGGCCACTTGGATCTCAACGAATATGGACCTAGCATCGACCAAAAGGTATATCACTCCATGATTGGATCTCTACTCTATTTATGTGCATCTAGGCCAGACATTATGTTGAGTGTATGTTTGTGTGCAAGATTTCAAGCCAATCCTAAGAAGTGTCACTTGACAGCCGTAAAAAGGATATTGAAATATTTAGTTCATACACCCAACCTTGGTCTTTGATATCCAAAAGGCTCCAAATTCAATCTCATTGGTTACTCCGATGCACATTATGCCGGATACAAAGTAGATAGAAAAAGTACCTCCGGTACATGCCAATTCCTAGGTAGATCCCTAGTGTCTTGGTCCTCCAAGAAACAAAACTCCATTGCCTTATCCACAGCCGAAGCGGAGTATGTTGCAGCTGGGAGTTGTTGTGCACAACTCCTTTGGATGCGACAAACTCTAAGGGATTACGATTACAATATGAACCGTATTCCACTCCTTTGTGACAATGAGAGTGCCATTAAAATTTCCCATAATCCATTTGAACACTCTAGAACCAAACACATAGACATCCGTCATCACTTATTGAGAGACCACTCCATGAAAGGAGATATAGCCATTTCCCATGTCAACACCGAAAAACAATTGGCTGACATATTCACCAAGGCACTTGATGAAAAACGCTTTTGTGAGCTTCGAAATGAACTAAACATCCTTGATGCTCGGAATGTGGCTTAAAATTTTGCGTACCTGTATGATTTCTTCAAAATATGTTGATTGGATTGTGAAAATCATCTCTCTCAATTTTCTTCGAAAAACTATGTCAATTACTAGATCTTGGTGAATTATGGTCATTTCTTGATTGTTGTATGCTTACTGATCATATTCATCAAGATTATTTGATTTGATTTGCCTCTCTATTTTCTAAATATGTACCTTCGAATATATATGAATGGGCTAAGAAGTTCTTTTCTGGTGACCACAGACTAGTCCGTGGTTACCCGGACTAGTCCGCCCATGCAGACTAGTCCGTAGAGCGCCGGTTAGGCTGGACTAGTCCGGTAGACCACGAACTAGTCCGATATAGCCTCTGAAAAAGTTTGGACTAGTCCGGTCATTTCCGGACTTGTCCGATTTTTTCGTGTCCATAACCCTAGCCGTCGCCAAACCCTAATTCCCTCACCCTCACAACTTGCCTCAAGCTTCTATCTCTTCGCGCTCGAGCTCCCAAGGCAATTTCTTGCTTTCTCCACCAAAAGGCTCTGCATTTGGGCGGAAATCAAGCTTCCTTGCTCGGAGATTGAGGTTCACGGACTTTTCCGGACTTCAACACCCTCATCTCCAAGTTTCAAGTGATTTCTTCGATAATTTTTGACCAAACCCTAGAAATCCCTATTTTCTTCATTGTTGATCGAATAGCCTAGCTTCTTTCACCTAATACTAGTGTCCTTGATGTATTACATTGCTGTTAGGCTAATTTTGCATTGAATAAGTCCATTTGTCTCATAAGTTAGGTTTTTGAGGATGAATACCGGACTAGTTCGGTCCATGCACGGACAAGTTCGGTCACCCGGACTAGTCCGTGCCTGTAGACCGGACAAGTCCGATTTTTCTGAACTCAACCCTAACTTTTTAATTCCATAATGCAAATTCTCTTGTCATCAATTCAATTCCTTGTCATCCATTCTTATCCATACCTTGTACAATTCATTCTCATGACATGTCGAGCTCTCACGATGAAGCTTCGGACTTCAAAGCCGAGATGGCCCAAGAAGCCCTGCTTTGGTCCTCGACGGACCAAAGCAAGAAGCGGCCTTCCGAGCCATCCCCCTCTCCTCCTCCATCTCAAAAGAGGGTGGTTCGACGCAAGGTGCCTGCTTCCAGGGCTGCCGCTGGTGGTGGCCCTAGCTCGGCGAGTGCCCGCCTAGCCAAGGGCAAGGGCAAGGGGATCGCAACAGGCCCAATTGGCCTCCTGAAGATGTCAGCCCCGAAGCAAGGGGCTCGAGATCCCGCAGAAGACAGGTTCAATGGGAAGGGCAGCGACTCGGCTGCAAAATTCAGAAATGTTGATTGGTATGGCCGCCCGAAGCAAGCTGTGGATGGCAGATTTTGGAGTAACTTCCATGAAGACTTCTACAAGTCTGTATATCTCCAGATGAAGAAGCCTGTAGTGCGCAACCAGTGGATTGATTGGGCACATTTTGAGAAGAAGGGCTACTCACAATTTGTTGAAGTGGTGGAAGAAATTGAGAGGCATGGCCTGAAGGATCTCTTTGCCTTCAGGAACAACTGGAATGATGAGGTCATAGCGCAGTTCTTTGCGACTTGCCATTTCTCCAGTGATGATGAAGATAGTGTTACTTGGATGACTCACGGATCCATGTGCATTATAACCTATGAAGACTTTGCAAGTCTGCTGCACCTTGACACCTCAAGCAATGACTCCTTAATCATCCACAACCTAGGTGTCATCGAGAAGGACAAGATGAAGTTCCTCTATGAGCCCAACTCCAAGTTCAACCCCCCTTCTACCAAGAACATGAAGCCATTCTTTGTGGTTTTGAACGGAGTTTTGAGGAAGACAATTTCCCCCAAGGATGGGGATGCTGGGAGTGTGCAGGGCTACCTAAGGACCCTGATGAGGGTCATAATCAAGGACCGCAAGTTTGATGTGACTGACTATATTTGGAACAACATGGTCAACATCTCTTGCACACCCAACATGTCTTGCGGCTATGCTCTGTATCTCATGTTCGTGATTGAGAAAGTCACTAGGATAGAGTTTGTCAGAGATGTGGAGCATCTTCCTTTGAGGCCCCAGATGCCCCAAAAGCCAAGCACTCAAGCTGCTCCCTCCCCTGATTCTGCAGCAGAGGCTCCGGCGAGAGGAAGTGGAAATTCCATGAATGCCCCTGCCACTAGGGCAGCTCCTCAAAAAGGGGTTGCGAGTGGCATCCTGAAGTATCTTGCGGCCATCTTCCAATCTTGCCGCAAGACTAAGATCAGAAGTCACAAGCTCAACCAAAAGAGAAACGCTAATATGAGATATGTGAAGGCAAACATCAAGCAGCTAAGTCAAAAGCTGGAGATTGACCCCATTGGATCTCCAGTGATTCCTGAGGACTCTGACCCTGACATCACTGAGCTCGAGCCCTTGACCCTCTCCGAGCTTGCCTACTTTGGCATTGGGGGCTCGAGCAGCTCCGCACCTCCTCCTCCTCATCATCAGTTCAAAGACGAAGATGAAGATGATGAGAGGACCGACAGTGAGGTGTGAAGACTTTAGGTCCCTCCTCTCCTTCTTTTTGGTGTCTTGATGCCAAAGGGGGAGAGATTGAGGGGGAGTCTAAGGTCTTAGGCCTTTAGTTGTAGGATGCGAGGAGAGAGTTTCCTTTGTGCCTTTTTGTCTATTTTGCGGGTTGTAAACTGTTTAATATGCTATTTTGTTAATTATGGTCCTGAGATGCAATGCTATGAACTTTTTATGCTCTTATTGATGAAATCTGTGTGTTTGGTTCAACATTGTCTTTTATGCTTATTGTTGCTACATCCATGTCAATTAACGCATTATCATCACAATTGTTGCTCATACTCATTTAGTTTTGCATCCCACCATAAAGAGTGCACATATGGATCATGTATTCATTACTTAATTTGTTTTGAACACATATGTGCATACTTTATGAAAAGCTCAATTTTTGTCATATCTTGTGAAATCTCAATTGGTTGTCATCAATCACCAAAAAGGGGGAGATTGAAAGAGCATCTAGGAATCCCTTGTGGGTTTTGGATGATTTATGACAAGCAAATGAGATCCTAACAACTTTGTTGAGATGAGCACAGATTTTAAGTTGAAAATAAGCAAAGTGCCAAAAAGAAGGGAGAATGAGGAGCAATGTGGAGAAGAGCTCAAGGAACAATTGTAGTAGATCATTGTGTGTGGAGTGTGTTAAGGAAACACACCCCAAGAGCTCAAACACAAATAAACACACACTTTGCACCAATTTATACAGGATCGGACTAGTCCGATAGACCACGGACTAGTCCGATATCTCTCTGACTAGAATCGGACTAGTCCTCCCTTGTGCGGACTAGTCCTCAAAACACTTCACAAGTCACACAAAATCGGACAAGTCCGATCACACACCAGACTAGTCCGATATCTTTCTGATATCAATCGGACAAGTCTGATATTAGCATGGACTAGTCCAAAAAACTCTCTGACCTAAATCGGAAAAGTCCTCCAAGTGCGGACTTGTCCTCATAACCACTTAGGGTTTCACTATCCGGACAAGTCCGATGACTATCGGACTAGTCTGAAAATTTCCAGAAGCGAAATCGGACAAGTCTGCTCCTAGCCGGACGAGTCCGATATTTTGGGACACTTAGGGTTTGCTACACACAGCACACCGGACTAGTCTGATCTTTCTAAACCCTAATGGTCACTTTTAGAAACCCCATATAAATAGAGGTGCACGACCCAACTTTAATCTCTCTCGACCCCCTGCGCTGTCACACCTCCCAAGAGCCTCAAAAACACATCTCTCCACGAAATCAAAAGCCAAAAAGATCAATCCTTTGAGGATACACTTCGAAACTTTGGAGAGACACGTTTAATCACTCTTGAGCTCTTGGTTTGATTCCCTAACACACTTCTGTGATTTTCATTGTAATCTTTTGAGTGTGTTCTTGGTGGTTTTGTCATTGTAATCTAGGGGAGCCCTCAACGTGTGAGAAGGCCCCTTGAATTTGGTTATTTACCCTTTGTGATAAGAGAAGAGGATTGGCCTTCGTGGGGATCCGATGAGGGTAGGGTTGGAGAAGACCAGGTCCTTTTGTGGACTCCTCAACGTGGATGTAGGTTTGCCTCTGTGGGAGCCGAACCACAGGATAAATTGCTTGTGTCTTGCTTCGTGTTCATCATTCTTATTCATCACAACAATCTAGGGTTTCAATCAATATTGCTCACTTTACGTTGAATCTTTAGGTATAAGATTGAATTGTGATATATCCTAGTCCATAATCATGCAACATCTAAATTACAAGTATATTTCCGCTGCATACATGCTAGAATCAAATTAATTGATCAAACTTGATTAACTTAGTCGGTATTCACCGGACTAGTCCGCACTTTACCGGACTAGTACAATATCTCGAGTTTTGATCTGGTTGTTAAGTGTTGCAGATTCTGACAAATTTCAAAAGGGCCTATTCACCCCCGCTCTAGGCCACATTCAGTTATGTTTTAAGGCTACTTTGACGATGCGGTGTGGAAGGTGTTAGCCGAGCTTAGCCACGACTATAGGCAATTCTGTGCAAAAGAAATCATGCCAGAGATGATGCCTAAGTTGGAGAAGGAGATTCCAGTACTTTTGTGTAAGATGGAAATTTTTTCCTCCAGGGTTCTTCAATCCAATGCAACATCTCTTAATTCATCTTCCATTTGAAGCGAAAGTGGGCAGTCCCGAGGCAATATAGGTGCATGTATCATATTGAAAGATCACTCAGATATCTGAAACCAATGGTTGGTAACAGGGCAAGGGTTGAAGGTTGCATCGCCGAAGCTTTTACTCTTAAGGCAGTAGGATACTTCTCATATGTTTACTTTGTAGAGGAACACAATGTTAATACTTCGGCAATGTGGTACAATATGGATGAGCAACCTCGTTGTAGCAATTTATCCATTTTTGCAACAAGAGGCACTACTATTGGTAGTTACACTTCCTACGACGTTAGCAAAAAAGAAAGGTGTGTTGCTTTCTTCTACATGTACGCTAATATGGATTAAATGGATGAATATTTCAAGTAAGTGTTTCTCCTACGCTTATGCTTTTCAGCATCTTTTGCAACACATCTATTCTAAAAGGTTCTCTTTTTATGCAGTATGTTCGACAAGCAAAATTGGAGACATAGACATCAACCCACGAGCAAGCAAATAGAAAAGATTAGACGAGAAGGAATAAATGGGGGATCTAATTTTCTTTCTTGGTTTTGAGATCATGTAACGTTTTTTTTGTTAACTTATCAACATTAACAACATTTTCTTATAACTTAAGAATGCTTACATTTTCTAATAACTTCATATCTTGGACAGTGCAAAAAAGATGTCAATGTCCATGAAGATTTGCGACAACTATCCTGTGGAGTGGTTAATGTTAGAAGCTATGGTTGATATGACGTCAACGGCTTTCGATTCCGTACAACTCAATTTGAATCTCTTCGTCCTCTCGCGGCACATGTAATATCGGAGTTGTGATGAGGGCAATCAATTCGCAAGAACATGAAACTCATTTACGGTATTGTTAAAAAAATCCTTGAATTTACTTTTGTCAGAAACAAGACAATTCAAGCAGTATTCTTTGACTGCAAATGGTTTGATTCCATTCATGGAATTCGAATAAACGAATTTGGCATGGTTGAAGTAAAAAACAAGGAACGGTTGAATGGATTCAATTCATTAGTTCTTCCACTCCAAGTAGAGTAAGTGTACTATCTACCTTATCCATGCAATAAATTCAAAGCTTGGTGGGTGGTACATAAGGTGAATCCTCGTGAGCGGTTATACGCTCCAGGCGATGATGATTACCATGAGGAAGTTGAGGTTGATGAGGTCTACCAAGAGAAAGAGTTGCCAGACTCCTTCTCAGTCGAGCCCGGTGTAGGACTCGATAACTTAGTTGAAGACGCTCAAGATATCGAGACTGGCACGGAAGCGGAAACATAATCAGAATTGGAAACTAAAGAAACTGATGACTTAGTAGAACCTGCTGATTTGCCGAAACGAAAACGATATGCGGAAGAAGAAGATCGATGGGCTGGTTTAAGGAGTAGGGTGCATGACCGTGATGTTGATGAATTTTGAAATTTATGAAGTAAAGTTTTATTCATTAACTTAACATTAATTTAGTATATTAGCTTAGCATATTAATCATTTATTCCTTGTAACAGGATGTCGTCAAAGGGGAAGGGGAAGCCAGTGAGAGGGTTTGAGCCGCCACGAGACCCTTGCTCAAGGACTTCATTACCTTCTAGCCGACGTTCCCTCTTTCTGGTGCACGCTCCACGCTCAGCTCACGTGTGCTTTCAGCAGACGGAGGTAAATTTTAGTTTACAATAAATTTATTTTATAAATTATAGTTGTTAATAATTATTTATTGTCAATCTTTTTCTTTTGTGTAGTCTGAAGCAGAGTCTTCTGAGTCCGAGTCAGAGGCTAGGGGGCCGCTACAGGAGCCCTAGTCAGAGGCTAGGGGGCTGCTACAGGAGCCTGCTAGCGCTAGCCTCCCTTCGGAGCCGGCTAGCGCTAGACTCCTTCTGCAGCCGGCTACCGCTAGCCTTCCTTTGGACTCCAGTGGTTCCGCAGAGTCTTCAGGGTCACAGGACGCGGCGACGTCGCAGCTGAGGCGGCAGACGAGGAGGACCCTCTTTGCGGCTCCTCCTCCGGTTACTTCTCAGTGGATCACGATCCGTCCTGTTGGAGACAGGTAAAAAACTATATATATTACATTAAATATTAGATGTTGTTTTCCTTTATTCAATGCTTTAATATATTTTGCAGATGTTGGTACGACCTTTCGTTCACGGGGGCCGAGAAACACCACAGGCAGGTTAACAATGTCCTGGGTGCTATAGTGAAGTTGCACTACCCCGGTGTCATTGACGGTTTCCCTACACTGTTGTGGGATGACTACGCTCGTGTCTCTCACCCGGTCCATGGCACAGTTCAGGGAGCCGTGTGGCACGATTTTATGATAAGTTTAACTGTTTCATTTTTTCAATTTGTTTGAATTGTTAATGGATATCACTTAAATGTTTGTTTGCTTAAAGCTGAGGTACCGGGTAAGGGAACCGGGCATGGAGGACCACGTGAGACGCGTGTTCCATTACAACGCTCGGAAGCTCACGACGGAGGCGTTGTCGAACACCCGGATTCAGGCCGTCAACGCGTACTACAAGTGGCACCCCCTGGAGCAGGAGCAACAACGGGGTTCATTTAGGAAGGACTCCAACGCGTACTTGACAGAGGAGCAGTACGCGGAGGTAAGTTTTTAATATTGTTAAATATTTATAATATCTATGTTTGTTAGCTGCATTAATGAAAGATGAAATATGTGCAGGTTAGTATTTCCTGATTATAGGGTAACATCGAGGCGTACTTAGCTCTCTGTCGGCACTGGGCTAGTGACGCTTTCATCGGTAAGTCCACATGGGGTCCAAGGGCAAGCACAACTTTGGCGGCGACGGCTACTTGCATTAGGCTAAACGCATGGTAAGTAGTTTTTCAATTTATTTATTTGTTCCTAATATATTTATCTCACTAACACGGCTATACAGGAGCAAGAGATGGGTTAGGAGCCGACCCTGACCCAAGTTTGGAAGAGAGGTCACAAGGGAAGTGACCCTTCTCAGCTAGGGCAGTGTAGTCAGGCCGCAGCCGACCGTCAATTTTCGAAATTCATCAATTTCATTATAACTAATACTAATATTGACATTCTTACAAGATTTCTTTGTTTTGTAGGCAAAGTACATGCAGGAGGTTGCGAAGATACACGGTGCGGATTACGATTGGGAAAGCGCACCAATTGAACCGCAAGCCGCGTACGCGAGCGGAGGCGGGAAGGCCCATGGACAGTGAGTTGTTCATTTGTTTCATTTCTTTTTATATTTATCTTCTTCTAGTTAGTTTTTTCATTATTTTGCAGGTTTGCCATTTTTGATAGAGTTGTTGACTCGAGGTCGGCGCGACCTTTGAGAGGCGCTTCATTGTCGCAGGGCTCGTCCGTTGGGACCACCAGTGGTCGTCTCTCACAGACCCAGCCAGAGCTCCTTGCCTTGAAGGAGACGCTGGCGCAAATCCAGGCAGAGCTGGAGAGGTCAAGGGCGGAGGCAAGGGAGGAGCAATGGAGGACGACCTTAATGATGGCCCAGATGCGAGCAGCAGTGGCGGTAAGTTATTTAAACTACCATAGTTAAATTTCATCATTTCAATAACATATATCTTCTAATATTTTGCAATGGCAGACTCTTGCTCGAAACACAGGTCACGATATCAAGATTCCTACGCTTCCACCGCAGCAGACACACTTCGATTTGTGTAGAACCACTGTTTCGCTCTCCCAAGAAGGGAGAATGGAAACACCCTAAGACGGACAACATCGGGAGATACGTCCTTTATCTTTAAAGTGTTGTAGATCTCAAGGAATTATTGCACGTGAAAACTTGCATCCTCGTTAGCCTTCCCGCAAAATGGGTTGGCTTGCACCATAGTGATAAGGCCAGTCTTGATTTCGATGTTTAGGTCTCCCATGTTAACAGTGGGCCCAACAAGCATTTTGTTAGCATAGGGAGCTAAAAACTCATGAAGTGTCTTCTGGGCCAATGGTGTTTTGGTTGTTGGTGCAGTTGTGTTGGCTTGCTTTGCCGCTCGAAGCTTCTGAGGAGTAACGACACGAGGTCGATATCAGAAGGGATTCGTGATCTTCAACAAAGTTTCCCAGTAAGCGGAAACCAGACATACACTACCCTATTTTCACATAAAATGCGAAAACAAAGAAGGGTCATCCTGCTAAAACCAACCAGGGTCCTATCCTATTCACTCAATCATGTAATACTTTGGCTGCCTTCTCTGGCAACGGCGCAAGAAATGCTTGTTGACGGTTCGTACACACTACTAACAATTCATCTCTAGCAGTGTTGTCAGAAATGTTTGTCAATAGATTTTTGATTATACATGTAAATCCGTGAGCGCATAGAAACTATCGATGTAGCATTTCCCCTCTAAGAGTATTCCCAAAGCGTGTCATTTATATTCTCCCAAAGGAAGGCTAGATGGAAGTAAAACAATCATCAAGTAGAGAGGCTAGGTTGGTCTAGACAAAGCTCTAGCAAGGATGGATAAAGGGTAATTGAGGTAGTGTGACACACACAAGAGCATTCCATCCTAAGGGGATAATATGGGGTAAATAGGGACCAGGCTAAGAACTAGGTAGATACTCCTACAATGCTTCTAATGTACATATACATAGCCTAGGTTAGTTACTAATGATCATGTCAATTATGAATCTCATGCTAAGTGGAATAACAATACGGGCACGGGTTTACCCCTAGCAATACTAGGACGACTCCCGCCAATAGACTGTGGCATAGCCGAACGTGGAGGATTACAAAGGATAGATAGGGTTGTCACCACCTACTACCTACCTCTTCAATCCATGGGCATACGAGACATTCAACGCTACTCTCTATCCTAGGACCATGCTAGCATATTAAGTAATCAAGAGCCTAGGCACAAGCCATCGTAAGGCAATGAACTAAATCGCCGTTGAACCAATGTTAATTCATAGCACAAGTGATTCATGTTAACATAATCATATCATTGCTAATTAGACTATAGTGGAGGTTTATAGTGTTTATGATGATATAATGATAATGGTATAGCATAATCATAAATACTACTCCTACCACATACATGGAATCCACAATCAAACAAGAAACACTTCATCCAAGTATATGAACAATGGAAGACTAAAGATAACATCTTTATTAATAATAAAGTCAGAAATACAAATAGGAATATGAGAGACATACCTTTCCCAATTGGAAATTGGGAAGAGACTCCTTCTACTCCTCTCCTACTTGGACTATGGACTAGAGACTCTCCTCTCTACAGCTTATACTCTTCTAAACCTATGGAGAGTAGTGGATATAATGGATGAATACTCAAGTGGTTTTTGTTGTAGTGAGGGGTGAGGGGTCCTATTTATAGCTTGGAGAAGGGTCGGTCCCCGCCACCAAAAGCACGCGAATCCATCACCCATGACCTCTTCCAGCTAGGTGGAGCCAACACGTGGCGTTTGACAGCAAAAGGCGTCAGGACCTAGTCGGCTGACTAGGGGGGTCGACCGACCTGGTCTTGGCTCCTTTTGCGGTGTGCTTCCTCCAGGTCTCTGCCAGGTGGGTCCCATTGAATCATATTGGTGCTACACCATTGGATGGCCTCAAATACTCCTGTTTGTGGACCATTTGATCCATATGGTGCCATGTGGCGTCGTTTGATTGGCTAGAATGATATTTTATCGGATCCATCCACTTGTTTCACTTCAATTCTGCATAGAATCCCTGCATGCAGTACTTTCTCCAAGGACAAGTGGAAATAGGTTAAATAGAAAGGTGATGTGTGCAAGAAATGATGTTTCCATCACATAATTGAGTTATATTGACGGGCGAAATTGGTATATAACATCCGTCAACAAACTACCCCAAGCTTATCCTTTGCTCGTCCCGAGCATAGTCAAGGCTTTAGGTTGATGATCAGGAGTTGCTACTATGTTCTATTTTTCAAAAGTATCGTGTGCACAACAAAAATATTCTACCTAGTATTGCAAAAATTGGCATGGTACTTCACCCATCTTAATTCATTATGGGGCTTATGCCATTCCTATTCATGGTTGGTTGAAAGATAGAACAACAAATGGAGCACATATACCCTATAAATCAAGTTCCACTCAAATTCAGAGGAGTTCAATTCAAATTTTAAGTATCTCAATTTGATTTTCTCAAGTATCTCCTTTTTGTGTATTGGAAATATATCCTCACCAAGGCATTTTTCCTAAATTCATCCTACCTCTACATAAGGCTTGTATGTGGAGCTTGCTAGGGAATATAATAAGCATATTTGCAACACATAATATTGCTAAGTTAAAAGAGTAAGCCTTAGGAGAAATCAATTCAAAACAGTTTGATTTCATACTTGTGCATCTCTGATGGAATGGAGTGGATGTGGATCTTGAGATGACTCCTTTTTGAGTGGACTCTCTTATTTTGCAGGGATGAAACATGGCTACTTTCTTTTTTTATCTTTTTTTTTCTCATTCTTATGGTGTAAGCATGCATTTTTTCTTTTTCTTTTTCTTTTTCTTGTAGCCATGTCTTCTACTCTCTTTTTATGCAATAAATTTTGGAGAGAGTACTAAGCATGAATGATATGGAGTTTCTCTTTTTATTGTGGAATGGTGGGATGGTGGAATTTTGCGTACTTCTAGTGTAGAAGTATAGCATGTGCAAGTGAAGTCTTAAATTGAAAAATTAATGAATGAAATCTCACATAGGACTATACTAGTTTGACAAAGCTCAATGTGAAGACAAATAGCATATGCATAAGGTCTATCAATGTAATGTATCATATGACCTTGGTAGGTATTTCCAATCAAATGAGAGTAACATAAGTCTTTCAGAATATCTCCGAAAATCTAAGTTTCACTTTCAAACGAGGAATAACAACTCTATCACTATATCATATCTCACAACTTAGAATGAATTAAGCTTTTGCTATCCACAATTTCCAAATCAAGGCAAAAGCAATTTTAGCCAATGAGAGGAACATGTTGGAGAGTAGTAAGTTGTAAACTAGGGACTTAGGAAAATTAAAACAGAGCAACTATTCATCATTTCATCCATGTCAATTCCAAACCATTCTTACCGCACATTATTTATTTTATTGAAAAACAAATCTGTCCTAAAATTGATTATTATTATTCTCTTTTTTTATATGCAAGGTGAATGATGGTATCATAGAAAATAAATATGCAAAGGGGTTGATACAATTTACCTCAAGTGGGGGTCCTCCCCCTAGACTTGTTCTTCACTCACCTCTGTGTTGAGGGTTGAACCCTTGATGACGGATGTATGCCGCGAGATCGACTTGTTGTTGTTGTAGCGTGGAGTTGATTTTGATGAATTGAGCATCCATATGTTGTTGCAAGGCTTGGGTACCTTGGACATGCCCTTGGAGAGTGTTGTAGATGTCACCCACTCGCACTTCAAGCTCATCCATACGTCTAATGAGATCCGTCATTCCTTGTCTATAGTCATGATGACTTCTAGCTGAAGAGGAATGATGTCTTCTCATGGACGATGGAGGCAAGCTGCTAGAGCTTGAAGTGGATCGGGGCGGCTCCCATGTGGCAGTTAGCCATCCATGCCAAGATGGATTGAAGCAGCGTATGGGAAGCTCCGAAAGAAGTGACCCCTCAACCTCAGCTAAGGTCTGCGGTAATCGTGCCCCCAGCTCCGACTGGTCCTTCATCTCTAGTGCCCACAGAGGGCGCTGGGTCCAGCAAATCGACTCCCGTCCCGGTGCCAGCGGATGGCTCTGGGTCCAGAGTGCACCCTTCGATGACGGAGGTACCAGAGGTGGCAGTGCTGGCAGCTGCCTCAACACCTGGTTCGGGTCCTAGAGCGTCCACCACACTGACGACGGCGGGCTCTAGCTCCAAGCGCCCAAGAAAGAAGATTCGTGCCGACTGGAGCGACAACATCCGGAGGTAAGGGCCGAACCTTCAGCTCTTGTCTTGATTTTATTTCTTGCTTTATCTTGAATTCTGTGTGTTTTGTTTCTAGGGTATCGAGGAAGGAGGTTGCAGCTCTGGCGGCTGCGGCAGCTGTAGAGGCTATGCAAGCTTAAGCTCTTGCCTCAGCTCAAACCCCTCCCCCAGAGGTTGTGAAGAATGACACGACAGCTCTGGCGCTGGTTGTCGTGGAGACAAGTCCAGTACCAGCGATCGAAGAAACCATGGTAGCGCTGGACCATGTGGAAGAAGTACTCGAGCAAGCTCCAATGATTTCGGAGCCAGCTGCAGAGGTTTTGGCATCGTTGCCTGAAATCAATGAAGCCCCAGCGGTAGTCCACGCCGGACCACGTGGAAGAAGTACATGAGAAAGCTCCGGTGATTTTGGAGCCAGCTGCAGAGGTTCCGGCATCATTGCCGGAAATCATTGAGGCCCCGGCGGTAGTCGAGGCGCTGGTCCCGGAGGTGGCAACACCAGAGGTGACCTCGCTTGATCCTGCTCAAGAGGATCCGACTGTTAGTGCTCTGACTTTTGAGCCTATGGCTGAAGATCTAGCTGCAGATCCCTCCTCACCAGCTCCGGAAGTTGAAGATCCGGTGGCTGAACCCTCCTTGTCAGCTCCGAAGGTAGAAGTCCCAGCCGCAGGACCTTCCATAACCGCGATAGAGATTGACGAGCTCCTAAAGATCGGCCTTGGTGACGTAGAGCTGCTGGAGAACAAGCTTGTGTCGTGGGCTCCTAATGTTATTTTGGAAGACCTGTTGGAGCCTGCGGAGGCACCTCAGGTAGGCCCGAAGCTAATTCTCCTGGAGTTGTCAATCGACAACACCTGTTCAAGCCTCCGACAGGTCCAACTTGCTTTTGACTACGACCGCAAGTTTCTCAAAGAAGGGCGCAACACCCTGAGGCGTTAGCGCAATAGGCTGCTCTTCGAAACAAAGCTGGCACAGTCTCGGCTGGCAGACCAGAAGGCATCGGTGGCAAAGGAAAAAGCGCGACAATCGCGCCTGAATAGGGCACTAGATGAGCGAGAGGCCGCTATTAAGGCCCTCGACAAGAATACTCAAGAGATCTATGAGCATGCGCAGAAGGCCCGTGAAATGGCCTTTAGCCGCTTAGAGGGTCTCGAAGAGTTAAGGGAAACTCTCCTCAAACGTCGAGATGAGCTCGATAATAAGGAGTTTAACCTCCAAGAAAAAGAAGATAAGATCCACCAGAGGGAGGATGAGCTCTCCCAGAAGCTGGCACACAGTGAACAAGACTTGGCTAACTATGTGATGGAATTTGAAGCTTGGTGCGAATATGAGAGGCACCGATTGTGGTGGGCAGACCAAGATGTCAGCGAAAGGGAAATTGCTGTCTCTACCCGAGAGGACAAGATGAAGGCGAAAGAGAAAGACCTTGCAGATAGGCGAAGCCGAGTACACCTCTGAGAGAAACAAGTCGCCAACCAAGAGAAGTTGCTGGCTAAACAAATTCAGCATCATGCTAAGGAGGTCGAGCATTTCTCAAAAGAGGGCTCTGCGGAGCTTTCATCTGCAAGGAGGTCGCTGGAGGACCTCCAAAGCTCGAGGACAATTGAGTCTCAACAAGTCTGGGACTTCCTCGGGCAATCTAATGAAGCTCTGGTGTCTTTGGGGTTTAGTCCGGTTCGTCCGGATGAATCGGAGTTTGATATGGACAAGTCCTTGGTAGCTTTGAACTCCTCCGACAACAAGAAGGACGCTATGGGAGACGTAGTCGACCAACTGGAGACAAAAGGAAAGTCCCTGGCCAAGAACATCGCCGAGTATGTGCTGACGTGCTTGAAGAGCCGGGACCCAAAGATGTCTCTAGCTCCAGTGGTCGAAGGACCCATTGTCAAGGAGGAAGAAGCTGCCAAGGCCAGCGTCCAAGACGCTGCCCAAACAGTTGCCTCATTCGTTGTTAGAAACTCCAAGCTAGGACTTTCCTCTTTGTACCTTCAACTTGTAAATATACAATTTTGAATGAATGAATGAAATCCTTTCGAATTCCATTTCTGTCTTCAATACATTGCTATTTTATCTTGTTGGCCCCCTGGTAGATGTGTTCACTTGATTGAGGACATCTACATGAGGAACTTGACAATGTATTGAAAACTTGTTTACTCCAAACTCATAGCCAGTAGGATAGCTCCGAGATCTGAGATTTGCTTCCGTACGCTCCAAGGACCCTTTGTTACGTCGACGGCGGGCCCTCTGGGAGGCGTCGGAGCTTGGTAGCTTTGATGGCGCCAACTCTCAACACGTAGAATGTTGATGGTAGGCCCCCTTGGAGTTATTGGAGCTTGTTTGCTTCGACGACACCCATTGTCAACTCGTAGAACATTGACGGCGGGCCCCCTGGGGGTTGTCAGAGCATGGTAGCTTTGACGACGCCCACTGCCAACTCGTAGATCGTCGACAATGGGCCCCCTTGGGGTTGTCAGAGCTTGGTAGCTTCGACGGCACCTACTGTCAACGCGTAGAACGTCGACGACAGGACCTCTTGGGGTTGTCGGAGCTAGTTGCTCCCGCAACATCCACCATCGCCCATGTCGCTTGCCGTCAATTGTTCATTTTTTCCTGCACATAAGAGACAAGAGAAGCAGTAAAATTTGTCCTCTTGTCAATAGTTTTATTGCAGCTTACTATCCTTGTTTGAACTTTAGGTCTCAATTAATTCTTTGAAAAACATAAGTATTCTGATTAAATTTCTGAAAATTCATGTGCCTTCCAGACCTGCCTTACTGAGAGCTACCGGAATTGGTAGAGCGGCGTACTTTGGGTGCTTGCCCAGGCTAAGTCGATAGCGCACTCGGGACCTGTGTTGGCTTTGATTTTTTGGTGAGCAGACCATCTAGCAACAGCCGGGATCTAATGGAAAATCATCAAAAAGCCTTACATATTTATCCTGAATTTTTAGGACCTTACTTCACTTGGATTGCACAACATCAGTATTGAAAAAAGGGTATAAAATGAAATGAGCTTGTACAAATGAAATGCACGTGTAGTCGGTCTGTATAAAGTGTTTCTCGTTAAGGTCCTACTAACAGGGGAAGACAAGGATACACCTAAAGTACATTGCCAAGTTAAGTGTGCTATTCATCTTGATCTAACCCAGGGAAGTTAAATACACACCTAAAGTACAGGACCAAGTTAAGTGTCCTAGGACCCTCCTGACTCTATCCATAGACTCTAAGAGATACAACTTATACAAATATAGACTCACCTCCGTATAACTACGTGTAGAACTTATGGAGGTGATCGATGTTCTAGGGGTTGGGAAGTGGTATCCCATCCTCTCCTGCCAAGCGAACGCATCTAGGGCGGGAAACTTTGATAACTCGAAAAGGACCTTCCCAGATGGGCGAGAGTTTGTTGATCCCTTCTCGAGTTAGTAATCGCCGCAACACCAGATCGCCTTCTTTTAGCTATCGGTTGCACACGAACCTTTGATGATAGTGCCAGAGCACCTGACGGTATCGTGCGTTCTGAATAGCTGCTTGGCACCTTGCCTCGTCGACGAGGTCTAGGTCTTCACGCTGGAGCTGGTCTGCGTGGCCTCGTCAAAGGTTTGGATTTGGAGAGAACCCATGGTGATCTCCGGAGGAAGCATTGCTTCAGCTCCGTACACTAGGAAAAAAGGTGTCTCTCTTGTAGCTCGACTAGGTGTTGTCCGACTCGCCCACTAAGAAGATGGGAGCTCATCTATCCAATTGGTGCCATGCTTCTTCAAGCGCTGTGTAAAACCCCACTTTTATGGCATGTGAATCCAGTTATGAGTTTTGTGATCAACTATATTAAAGATCCAATATAGTGGTACACATAAACTTAATACCCTCCAAACCATTCTTGCACTCATGGATACATTTTATTAACATGAGTATTGGACTTCACCACTAATCCTAGAATGATTCTATTCACCCCTTTTCAAGCATTAGAATTATTTGGATGAAGTTTATTAAGGCAATTCAAAGTGCAGTACTAAATGGGCCCTGCCAAAAACATTCAAATTAGAGGCTCTAAATTTTTCCTTTGCCTTCTAATATTCTCAATAGCTTTCCTGCAAAGTTTCAAGATTTTAGGAACTCATTTGTTATTTTATTTGAGACGCTCAGCGAATTTGAATCAAGTTTAAATTAAAATTCAAAGTATGGTCAAAATATACTTGAACATAAAGATCTAAACACACCATTGTGTTCATCACAATTTTCTTGACTTAGCCCTGAAGTTTCATGATTTTTGGAGTTCATTTACTATTTTTAAGTGAATTACTAAAATAGCAGTAGCTGTGGGGCTGACTGGCGGGATCCACCAGTCAGCAGCCCACGTGCAGCCGCATTTCAGCGCGCGCTGCGCGCCACCGCGACGGCGTGCATGCCCAGCGCGACAGAAGCCAGCCACCGCCGTTGGAGCTCTATAAATAGCGCCCTGGCTCTCCCTTATCACTTCCCAGTCGCCCTTATCGCCTCCCCTCTCGCTGAGCCGACGGATTGCACCGTTTTAGTTCCGCGCGCGAGCTTCCGACCGCCGGCGCCTCGCGCCCGTTGCTGGCCAACCGGAGGCCTCTCGCGCCAAGCCTCCAACAGCTAGGTTGTTCCTCTCTTCCTCCTCTGTCCTCTGGATCAATCTTTTCGTTGCTTAGTTGATGGTTTAGCCGATAATTTGAAGCGACACCGAAGGTCGCCGTCGTGTTCACCACGCGCCATCCCTGCTCCACGTTGCCAGGCCGCTGCACGCAGTTTCGTGCTTCGACTCCCATAGCAAACTGGTGCGCCGGGACACGCTCTACGCAACGGTGAAAGCCGTTCGTTGTTTACGTAAGTATCGAGCAAGTTAGCTAGGTTTTACTCTTGGTCGAAGCTTATGAGCGCGCTAGGTTTTTCATTCAATTAGAGTTCCACACTTAATCACTCTCTACAATTGCTAGCAAATAGTTTCTACACTTCTTTGTGCACCCTCTCGAACTGGAATCACCGAAAATGATCGACCGTAGCTCAAGAATCTCGAGTTCTCCCCTCCGCCGTTAAGAAGTTGCCTCTGTCACCGTCGACGACGGCTTTGCCGACCGTTACATGATGATATCACTTGCCCATCACGTTCCTCGTGGTTCCAGAAGACTTCCCCATCCTATTTAGAAGGGTTTTAGCCACAGAGCGGCAGTTCGTACATGGCCGGAACCCTAGCGGCGGCCGCCGCCGATGCGCCGTTGTTTCCGACCATCGGCAGACCTCCCCGACCCCACCATCGTGCTCAGCGCGCGATTTTACGGTTGGGTGCCCAAGTATAGGAGCTGCGGTGGCTGGGAACTCAGATTCGGCGAGGCTCGCCGGAGAGCGCCGCCGCGGGAGCCCCGCGCGCCGCCCGCGTCAGGAGGTGGAAGATGACGCGGTGGGTCCCGTGTGTCAGCGTCTGTCAACCCCTTCGGATCGGGTGTGGCCACGGGATCTGTTGTGGCTATGCGGTGTATATCTGTAGTGCCCGTGTGGTTTAAATGTCATTGGTCCATTTTAAATCGGTGGAGCCAACGGTTTAATTCAAATTAGAAATTAATTCCAGATTTGACTCCAAATTAGAAAATCCATAACTTTCTGTAGGATGCTCCAAAAATCTTCAAAAAAATTTTGTTTGAAAGCACTTGAGCTCTAGTTTCTGTCAGTATAAATTAGGTTCTGTGAAACTCACAGTTAAAGCCTGTAGAAAATAATCTTTCCAAATGCAAATACAATTTTTCTAGACACGGTAGACGCTGGAAAAATCCCCAAAATTCACATAAAATGTAGTGTCCTGTTCTTGGCCACCAGAAAAAGTTTGGGAGCCATTGCACCTGTTTAACCCTCTGTATAGTTCAATTAGCTTTTTCAGTTATTGAATTTTCACAGATGTTCAGTTGCTTTACTATGTCTCAAATTTTGACTGAACCTTCCCTTTGTCATATACTAGTTCCTGTAAAAATCTTGGATTTAATTGACCTAATATCATAGTCCTAATCCAGTTACAAACTGACTATTTATTTAAAAGCCAAAAATTCAAATGTAAATAATTCCAGAAATTATTGCCAACTTAGAAATTCATTAACTCCTTCACCAAAGCTTAGAAAATTACAAAACAAATTTTGCTAGAACCAGGACAACTTCCTCTATCATGATTATCAACTGGAAGCTATGTTCAAGCTACAGTTTCTTCTTTAAATTTTTGGAAGTTTAATACTTGCCATAATTTTAGAGACAACACTATACTTTGATCATCTCCTGTTCTTTGCAAGAGCCTTGATCATATTCCCTAGTATCTACCATCGAAGTTCCAAAGCCAATTAAGGTCCCTATCATATAATGATCACCATGGATTAAATTTTGGTCTTGGTAATAATTATTTTTCAAAGTCATTTATATACATATTATATGCATATCGTATAGTGACTGAAGTCGAGGAGGAGCCAGAAGCCTTGGAAGAGCATCTTCCAAATTTTAACTTAGACTCTGACCTACAACAAGGCAAGCCCCGGTTTGCATTTATGTCATTTATAAAATTTTGCTTTATCACTATGATGAGTAGTATATGAATTTTGCATTATGTTTAGGATGATTGATACTCCACATGCATGACCAAAAATCCCAGGGATTGGTTGGAATGAGTTATAGTTTGACCTGTAGTAACTGCTTTGCTAATGCATAGGAAATCCGGTAGAAGTCGAGTAGTTGGAATCTACTCGCGAGAGATGTAGGACATATCTCACAGGATTGGTTAGATAGAAAATGGATTAATATAATGAAATTGAGACCGGGCAGGGAATGGATAGGAAGCGGCAAGAATTGAGTCTCGGTTGCATAGCCCTGCTTGTGTCGATTAAGGCTCGTCCGTATGCAGCCCCTTCGGACAAGCTTGAATTGTACCGGCAATATAATGGACATATGGAATCCAATAAACTGATGTAACTTGATAACTGGGGTGTCGAGGCCCATTAACTCACCATCGATAGGGGTGGGTTGAGGACAGTAAGGTGTAAATCGGTCAGCGGACACAAGAGGTCTTCCGTGCGGAGACCTTCTGTTCGCGGAGGTGAGACGGGCTCGATGTTCGAGTTTCTTGTGAAAGGTGGCCATATATGCCTAGTACTGAAGTGTTGTGTAGGTACATGTGTACTCACTGACATTTCCGAACGACGTATGTGTCGTGTTGTCCGGGTGTGTCCTGATTGCAATCACTGTCCCTCGCAGTAATAGAGTACCACTTGTTCACTGAGCAGCAACGTAGTAATACTAAAGAAGCCAGTAAATCGTATTGTATTGAATTATAATTACTTTCAACCTTGCATGATTTAGAGATAGTAAATTAAAAGTGTACAGTTTCCCCATACTTTAGTTGTAATAGCATTATGTGCTCTGGGCATGTCATATCATCGGTAAAGCGTTTCTTGTTTGATTGTGGAGCCCATGATGTGCCGTGCTCGGAGAATATCATTTGCTACATAAAACCTGATTATAAGGATCCACTTGTAGGCGAGTCATTTACGCTTCACCTCACCTATGTTTTAGTGTTCCCCTTGCATATGTCTAGTGAGACGGGTTAGTCTTGCTGAGCCTTTTGCTCACGTTTGCAGTTAACGAGTTTTTGCAGGTTATACAGCTGATGAAGGGTTTGATGATGAGGCTGCACCCCCTCCAGGGTGTACAACCGAGTGGGAACCCTGCACGCCGCCGTAATTTGAGTGTTGCTAGTGCAAAGTATCCAAGGCATGGATAACTTTGCTTTTGCATAGCTAGTGCTGAGAGCGTAGCTATGATATATATGTTTCTTTCCTTCCGCTAGTATTGTAAAACTTCCGCTGTATATAATTAAAAGACTTCATCTTGTATTTTATTCAGTTTCTATTCTTGTATACTGTTGGTGTCGCATCGCACGACACCACCCAATGAGATCCTCGGATGTCAGGATTCCGGTCCCCACAGACATGGTATCAGAGCATCATTGGGAACAGTGTACTTGAAAAGAACATATTTTCAAAAATTAGGACTTGAGTGAGGAATTAGCTATATGCCTTTATAAGGAGTATTATTAGTATAAGGTATAAATGTGGTAAACTAACTATGTGTTAATATATTCGGTAACGACGCCCCGACGTCAGGTAAGAGGTAAGGTATGCCACTGTGAGCGGATCAATCTCGGTAAGCTCAGCATACGAGGAGTGGTATGTAAAATTTCCGTGGCTTGGCACAGGAAGTTAATAGGAGTCTCTGAAGCTTTCAATGTTTCTGAGAACCTGTGACACGCGGTAGCCCAGCGTGCTTCAAAATTAGTGGGAGCTCCCGTCGGGTGGTGTATAACCCGATAGTATGCCTCTCTAGAACTATTCATGTTCTATGGGAGCATGCGAAACACGTATGCCCGAGCGTGTATAAGCCGGATCGTATGGGAGTCTTTGCTGTACAAACATATTTACAGCCATGTACCTCGAGACATGACCTCGCTCGAGGACGACTCACACCAGAGTCGTATGCATTTATTTTCATATATATTATTGTGACTGCCTGTCGTGTTTCCCCGTGCCGCCCTTGAGGTGTGAAGGTGTGAAAGGGGATTGTTTGTCTTTTGCAGCATTAACTACGGTAGACGACCGTGTAGAAGCCGTTTGCGAGGGAACGATATAGGAACCACCTATAGACGTAACCGGAAATACCGGATAGAATTTTCTTTGGTGAGATACGTAGTACCGTCAGTATCAAACTTGATACTAGACCATCCCCACTGACAGAATGGATGCATAATGCTTTGGAAAGTCCAAATATCAGATGCTGGTAGGTTTGGACTCCGCAAAAAGGGTTCCGACTCGATAGAATAAATAGAATCAAGATTCTTGTTTTCTGGCTGAAGTTGGCTCGACTTCGCCGGGTTGTAATCTTGGTTATTTGATAGAGAGTATCGGTGGTTTGGATCCGGCAGATCTCCCGACACTACTAAAGTGTTAGAGTAGTTTGATGTTCGGTGTGGGCGCGCGGAGATTTAAGAAGGTGAATTGTAAATAGCACAGGAGACACGGAGATTTACGTGGTTCGGGCCGCCTGAGCGTAATATCCTACTCCACGGGTGTGTTGGTGTTGTATTAGCTGTATGAGCTTGTGACGAGTGTCTATGGCGCTTGTGTAGCGTCACTCAACGCGTCGAGTCCGTCGTTGGCCTGTCCTTTTATAGTACAGGGGCAGGCTGTTACAAGTTAGCCTGGCCCGACATGTGGCCCCGACGGTTACTAGTATTGATACTCATTCAACACGTTTAATTGTCCTTGATGACCGGGTAATGGGCTTTGATAGCACCGTTACAGGTAATTAAGGTCATCCGATCGTGTGTCATTAATATGGGATTAATGACACTTAATCGGGCCTTGAAGTCCTTGATTCCCCTTTGAAGATCCGGAGCCGTTGTGGAGTCTTCCGGAGGTTAGAGGCTGAAGATCCGACGGTTGGACACGTGGCAGCTCCGGAGCATAATGTGGGAAACAGGTAGCTCCGGAGCTACCTGACACGTGTTAGGTCCGGAGCTTCTCTCGGTCTGGGGTTAAGTCCGGAGGTGCCATTTCGGTACATAGCCCGGAGCTTCCCCCTTGCGGGCGGTAGCTCCGGTTTGATAGTACCCGTGGCGACCCTGGGATTAACCATGTTGGAGAAGCGGGTCCAATTATATCTGACATGTGGGCCTCCGAAGGTCTTCAAATCAAGTAGATGACTTTCCTTTGAGATCTTTGTAACCTCAAGGGGTGTATGGTTTCCAGGGTACCGACAGTGGCCCCCTGGGCCCACCTCTGGGGAAGACTCTTTGGGTGAAGTCATTCCGCCGGAGGTGGGTCCATCCTCGCGACTTTTGAACTGAGTCTTCAAAGGTCTCCAGATGTGCCGTTGGCAATGGTTTGGAGTTAAATCCTCGCCACGTGGTGTATCCCGCGTGTGGCAAATGAGATCTTTGGCGTGCGGATCTCACGCAATTGAAGGTCGCCAGTTCCCGATACAAAAACCATATCGGTTCCACGCGCCTTGTCAGGCCGCCGCCTCTGGGCTTCCCGCCTCATGATGACAACCGTTCGCCTGGGTAAGAACCTCGACTTGATCGTCGGGGTGGTCCCGGGCACCCTTGTCATTGGCTGGGTGGAATTTTTGAATGGTATCTTCAACTTCCTTGCGGTTTCCATCCAAGCGTTGCGAGGGCTTACTTAAGAAGGAAAGTGCACATCGTCTGGAGTTCTTTACGCCTCTCATCTGATCTTGCGCTCAAACTCCCGACTTGTGCTTCGCTTTTCCTCTCTTGCCTTGCTGTGCTGCGATGGAGTTGGGTCTCCGCGAGAGCCGTTTGAAGACTGACGGCGACCTGAAGAAGGTCCGGACCCTCATGGGGTGGTCTTCGGACTTCTTCAACCGCTCGGTCCGCACCGGGGGAGAGCTCCCATTTGAGAAGGAGCACTCCGGCGAAATGGTGTACTTCTCCTCGTACGCCATGGTGGGGTTGATCCCACCTTTTTCTTCCTTTTTCCTGATGTTGCTGGACTTTTATGGTCTGCAGCTATACCACCTTGGCCCTCACTCCATTCTCCTTGTGTCTATCTTCGTCCACTTCTGTGAGATGTGGGTGGGCATCCCCCCTGCATTGAACTCTTCTGGGCCTTCTTCACCGTCCACACCACCGGTAGGAGCAATGAGTACCTTGGCTTCTACTACTTCGTGAAGCGCAAGAAGTGCCCATTCAAGTACCTCCGGTCGTTTCCCTCTGCGAAGTGGGATGACTGGAAGAAGGACTGGATAGTCATCCGGGTGGAGGAGCACGAGAGGCTGGAGCTGCCCGAAGGCCTCCCCAACATTGACACGACGATCTGGAGTGAAGCTCCGGTGCTGGCGGACATCTTCAACCCTGTTCTGACTAGGATCCGCCAGTGCGTGGAGGGGGGTTAACCCCTCAAGCGGTGTTTTGTAACTTCCTGGTCAACAGGTGGGCACCACTGAAGAAGAGAGAGAAACTCGCTTAGGCCCTCAACAGCGTGATGGACGACGACCGGGTCGAGACCGAGCTGAAGTCCAACATGGTGGGGACAACCTTGGAGTTCCACCTCAAGAAGTTCCAGCACGGCATCGACGTCGAGGGTGACGACATGACTCCGCCATCAGCTTTTCTTCCTCTGAACATGGAAGTTGAGTTCAGTAGGGAGCTCCGGTGGAAGATGCCCGTGCTTGACGACCTTGGTGTCGTCGAGAGAAGATCAACCACCAGGGTGGCGATCCCTGGAGTGTCCGAAGGTGGTCCTGCCCCGAAGCCGAGGGTCGAGGTCTTCGGCAAGGGCAAGGAGCCGGCGGACGAACCCTTGAGCTGGAAGAGGAAGCTGCAGCATGCCGACGGAAGCTCTGTCATGCCTGCCACCTCTGCATCGGCTCCTTCTCCCCGGAGGGGGAGGTCTTCTTCGACAGCAGCGATCGTACCCGCAATGGGGTCCTCCCGGTGAGCTAGCTCCGGGCATGCGACTCCAGCACCAGGGCCGGTAAAGGCCTCTAGGTCCGGAGGTTCCTCCAGATCGAGGGGGGCCTCGACTAGGGAAAGGCCATGGATGCAGCGAGTTCCAGGGGGCCTCCCGGAGCTTCCACGCCGGCTATGACTAGCCCGGAACAACCGGGAAAGAAGTTCCGCGCAAGCTGGTGCAGAAGCCTCCCAAGGTAATTTTTAATCTCTACCTTGGACAGTTGTTTTGTTGTAGTAACTGTTTTTTAAGTTTCTTCATCCATCATCTGTAGCGTTCCCAAGAAGAGGAGTGAGGCTCCATCCTCAGCCACAGTAACTGAAGCTACGAGGGCGGAAGCTTCTGCTCCTGTCCCGGTGCCGCCCCAAGTGGCGGGTGAAGATGTGACAACTCCGGCGCCGGCTGTCGTGGTCATGGACCTCGACTCATCCCCAGAGACTCCCGTGGTAGTGCCGGACCACCGGAGAGAAGATGCGCCAGCGGCACCTGTCCCGGAGGTTGAAGCTCCAGGTCCTGGTGTTGAGATGATGGAAGCTCCGGCTGTTGAGCCGGAGGAAGCAGTAATTTCGGCCTCTGAGCCGAAAATTGTCGAAGCCTCGGCGGTTGAGCCGGAGGCGATTGAAGCCCCGGCGTGCGCGCTGGAAGCTGAGGAAGTTCCAGCAGTTGGGCCGGCTACCTCTGAAGCACCAGCCGCAGAGCCGGTCATTGTTGGAGCTCCGTCCGCAGGGCCGATTGATGTTGAAGATCTTCTGGCTCCCGAGCCGGTTGTTGAAGAGGTGTCGGAGCCCAAGTCCCCATCGAAGGAGGTGCCTAGACCGGAGCCAGCAGCGGCCCCTGCTCCGGAAGTGACAACATCGGAGGTACCCGCAGCCGAGCCTGAGTGCCCAAGCGAGGTCGCTGGCCCCCTGCTTGAGGGGGTGAATGAAGACCTGGCGGGCCTTCCTCAATGGCGACTGAGGCCATCCTGGAAGACGGCTCTAGTGCCATGGAGACCTAGGGGACCAGTCTTGTGGAGTGGGACCCAATTTTTGTATCTGAAAACCCGTTGGAACCAGCAGAGAAAATTCTAGCAGGTCCAGAACATATCCTGTTGTCGCTGTCTATTGACAACGCATGTTCCAGTCTGCGTCAAGTCCAACTGGCCTTCTTCCACGACAACAAGGCTCTTGAAGAGGAGCGCCAAACCCTTAGGTGGTGGCGTAACCGGCTCTACTTCGAGACCATGGCGCAGTCGAGGCTAGCGGATGACAAAGAGTGGATCAAGCGGGAGAAGATCCGCCTGGAGTACTGGGGCAAGTTACTGGATGACAGGGAGAGTACGACTCGTGCCCTCGACGCTCAATCCCGGGAGATCTACGAGCAGACCAAAGCAGCTAACAGTGCGGCTGATGAACGCCAAGAAAGGCTTGAGGCCATTAACACTACACTCATCAAGCGCCGGGAGGCACTTGAAGAGAGGGAGAAACGACTCGAAGATGAAGAGCAGAAACTCCTAGAGCTGCGGGATGACGTCCTGAGGAGGGAGGAGGAGCTCACCGAGAAGGTGGCTCTAGCTGACAAGGGCCTAGAGGAGTGCACCAAGAAATTGGAAGAGCGCTGCATTGAGGAGGAGAAGAAGGCCTAGGTGCGAGGGCAGGAGCTCCACGAGCGGGAGTGTGCCCTTGTTGCCAGGGAAAAGAAAGTGAGGGGCAGAGAGAAAGACCTGGTTGACCGCCGGAACAAGATCCACCTCTGGGAGGAGGAGCTCAGAAAACTCGAGAAGTGGGTTGCTGAGAAGATTCAACAAAACGCCAAAGAAGTTGAGCGCCTCACCTGCGAGAATTCTGAACTGGTGGCAGCCAGGAGATCCTTGGAAGAAATAAAGGGCTTGAGGACTACGGACTCCCCACAGATTTGGGAGTTCCTTGGCAAGGCCAACGACGCGCTGACACCAATGTGCTTCAGCCCCGTGCGCCCGGATGATCCGGAGCCGGAGCCGGACCTGGCGTTGCAGGCGTTGAGCTCGGCAGGCAGCAAACGATCCAAGGTGGGCGATGTCATCGCAGACCAATTGGAGGTTGAGGGGCAATCCCTGGCGAAGAATGTCGCAGAATATGTGCTGACGTGCTACACCAGCCGGAACTCCCAATTTCCTCTGGACCCGGTGCTCGAAGGTCCGGTTGAAGGAGAAGGCGAAGCTGCCCGAGCCAACGTATCGGAGGTTGCCCAGAAGGTCGCCCAATTCTTCCATAGGGTGAGGACCATCTCTGTAGTTCTCACTTGTATTTTCTCTTCTTCTTCCTCAATTTTGTAATCCCTTGTCTCCAGTTGTAATCCCTTGTCTCCAGATGAATGAAATCCCTAAATTTTTGTGAATTTCACTTTTTGTCTTCAACACTTTTGTCTTCACTTGGCCCCCTGGTAGATGTACCCAATTTGATTGTGAACATATACCAAGAGGATATTGTGTTTTTTTGAAGACTCATTTGCTCCGAACTTGTAGAATTTAGGTCTGAAGTCTTCGATAGTGAAGGTCCCCTGAGGTTGTCGGAGCTTAGAAGCTCCGGCATTGTCTGTCATCGGAGCTTAGTAGCTCCGGCAATAGTCTTTATCAACGCATAAAGCATCGATAGTTAGTCCTCCAGGGTGTTAGAGCTTAGTAGCTCCGGCAGTGACCTTTGCCAACACTTAGTTTGTTGGCAGCAGACTCCGTTTGCGGGGTCTTCTCACCATCTTTTATTTAGCGTCGACGGCTGGCCCCCCTAGCTTTACCGGAGCTTGATTACTCCGGTGATGCTCATTTTCAATGCGTAACATTGATTACAAGCCATCTAGGGGAGTCGGAGCTTTGTTAGCTGGCCCCCCTAGCTTTTCTCCATCAACGTAGATTTTATTTTCCTGCACACTTAAGCCAAGAAAAATAGTAAAATTTGTTTCTTGTCTATAACTTCGTTGCGGCTTACAATTCTCAAGAAGATTTTAAGTCAAACGCGATTCTAAATACAACCGAATGTGTTGTCTTTTCTTCCAGATCCAACTGTACATGGACCCGCCTTACTTTGGCCTGCCGGGGTGTAGGTAGAGTGGCGTACTTAGGGTGCTTGACCAGGCTAAGTCGATAGCACACTCCAGCCCTAGATTGGCTTGGTGGCTTTCAGGCGAGTTGGCTGTGAACAATATTTGAATCTGAAAGAATCGACAATACAACTCGTATCGTATATGAACCGGTCGAACTAAAATTTCTTAAGAACTGCACGTCTTTGTTATAGACAAGAAAGAGAAAAATAAAAAATGTTGAGCCTGTACAAAATAAATGCACGTGGAGTCTGTTTCTCATGAAGATGTCTTTCATTATAGGTTCGGGGTACAGGGGAAACAAGTACACTCTTAGGGTACGTAACCAGGCTAAGAGTGTTTCATTTTTCGTTTGACCCAGGGTAGCTAGCCACACTTTTAGTCCTGATACTGTGACAAGTGTTGCATGAACTTTGCGGACTTTCGGGAAAGGTCCGGTTGTTCTCCCGGAGGAACTACCCAACTTTGTACAATGACTCTATAACATACACCTCAAGTTACTACAGATTCACCTCCGTGATATTAAGCGTAGAACTTACGGAGGTGCTCAATGTTCCAAGGATTTGGGAGAGGTGTTCCATCCTCGGTAGCCAAGCGAACGCTCCCGGGACGGGATACTTTAATCACTCGGAAGGGTCCCTCCCAGCTGGGGGAGATTTTGTTTAACCCTTCTCTGGATTGTATTTTCCGTAGCACCAGGTCGCCTTCCTCGAGCTGTTGGTTGTGTACATGCCGCTGATGATAGCGCCGAAGGGCTTGGCGGTATCGGGCATTCCAAACAGCTGCTTGGCACCTTCCCTCCTCAAGGAGGTCTAGGTCTTCGCACCGGAGCTGGTCCTGTGCGGCTTTGTCGAAGGTCCAGACTCGAAGTGACCCCAAGGTGATTTCTGGAGGAAGGCTTGCTTTAGCTCCATACACCAGGAAGAAGGGTGTCTCTCCAGTTGACCGGTTTGGAGATGTCCTGTTGGCCCAGAGGGTGGGCGGAAGCTCTTCGATCCAGTTGGCACCATGTTTTTTCAAGCGCTCATAGGTGCGCGTTTTGAGTCCTTTAAGGATTTCAGCATTTGCTCTCTCGGCTTGGCCATTACTTGCTGGGTGAGCTACGGAGGCGTAGCAAACTTGAATGTCGAGGTCTTCGCAATATCCTTGGAATGCAGAGCTTGTGAATTGAGTCCCATTATCAGTGATGATTTTGTTTGGGACTCCAAATCTGCATACAATGGACTGCAAAAAGTTGATAGCAGATTGCTTGTTGATTGTCACAACTGGAGTTGCTTCTGGCCACTTGGTGAACTTGTCAATGGCGACGTACAGAAACTTGTAACCTCCGACGGCTCTTGGGAAAGGTCCCAAGATGTCCATCCCCCACACAGCGAAGGGCCATGTAGGAGGTATAATTTGTAGGGGATGAGCCGGTGTGTGAATTTGCTTTGCATGAAATTGGCATGCTTCGCATTTCTTCACCAGCTCAGTTGCATCCTGGAGTGCTGTAGGCCAGTAGAAGCCATGCCGAAAGGCTTTACCAACCAGCGTGCGGGAAGACGCGTGGCTCCCACACTCGCCTCCATGGATTTCTACGAGGAGCTCGCAACCTTCTTCCCTTGTGATGCACCGCATTAGGATGCCGTTGGCACCGCGCCGGTAGAGATCCCCTTCTACCAACGTGTATCTTTTAGCCAATCTGACTATCCAGTCAGCGGATACATCATCGTCAGGAAGGATGTTGTCTTTCAAGTAGTTCCGGATCTCCGAGATCCATGCATTAGAACTAACTTGAGCATTTGAGTCTTGCGTACTGGGTTGCTCGGAGCTTCCGGCAGCACCTACGACCCTTGATGGCTGCTATGGTAACAGGGCCATCGGGACCGTCAGCTTCGGGATGCTGATCTTGCCCCCTTCGCTTAGTTCGGCAGGCTGAGCTGTGGGTTTTGACAACCTCCGGACAAAAGTTCCGTCAGGAGCTGGAGCTCCGGTTGACGCTTTCGTCGAGAGTTCGTCGGCTTCAGCGTTGTCGGCACGCTGGACATGGTGGAGATCTAGGACTTCGAAGTCCTTCTGAAGCCTCTGGACTTCAAGGAGGTAAGCAGCTAGCTGGAGATTGTTGCAGGAGCATTCACCCTTCACTTGCTTAATGATGAGCTGTGAATCTCCCTTGACCAGCAGTTGCTTGACACCGTATGACAGCGCCACCTTTAGTCCGTAGATGAGTTCTTCATACTCCGCCATGTTGTTGGTCGCCTGGAAGTCAAGGTGTACCATGTATTTCGCCTTCTCCCCGGTTGGTGCGAGGAGAAGGACTCCAGCTCCGGCCCCCTACTTTTGCATGGAGCCGTCGAAGTAGAGGGTCCAATGAGGCTCAGTGAAGACCGGAGCTTCGTGTTCCGGCTTCTGCTCACTAGGGCCCCCAGGGTTTAATGGAGAGGGAGTCCATTCTGCCATGAAGTCTGCCAATGCTTGACTCTTGACTGCTTGCCTTGAAATGAATTCGAGATCGGATTCAACCAATTCCGCTGCCCACTTTGCAATATTCCCAGTTGAATTGGGATTATGCAAGATTGCTCGAAGTGGGTAAGAGGTCACCACTGAAATTTTGTGAGCTTGGAAATAATGGCGAAGCTTCCTGGAGGCGATAAGAACTGCATAGAGCAGCTTATGCACCTCTAGTTATCGAGTCTTGGCATCATGTAGTACTTCACTGATGAAGTACACTGGGCGTTGAATGGTCCGGACCCTCCCGGAGGGGCCCGGAGCTTCCTCTTTGCTGACCCGGATCCTTCTGGAGGGATCCGGATTTTCTTCGGGGACCTCCGGGTTCTGGCTGGAGGAACCCGGAGCTTCTTCAGAAGTGACCTGGACCCTCTCGGAGGGGTCTGGGTCTTCTGAAGTGGTTTCTTGTGGATGAATCTGGGAGCTGGGACCCAGACTCGCTTTCAGGAACCTCCGGACCCTCCCGAATGGGTCTGGATTCCTGAGTATGGGGTAGCTCTGGTCTCTCCGCAACCAGAACCATACTGACGACTTCGTCAGTAGCTGAAATGTAAAGCAACAAAGGCTCACCAGGGTTCGGAGCTACCAGAGTTGGTAGGGTGGTGAGGAACTGTTTTAGCTCCTGGAATGCCTTTTCTGCTTCTTCAGACCATTGGAATGGTCCGGACTTCCTCAATAACTTGAAGAAGGGGAGTGCCCGTTCCGCCGGTCTTGAAATGAACCGGCTGAGGGCTGCTAGACATCCAGTTAGCTTTTGGACATCTTTGATGCGGGCTGGTGGCCGCATGTCTTCAATGGCTTTGATCTTCGCCGGATTAGCTTCTATGCCCCGGTGACTTACCAGGAAACCAAGAAGTTTTCCGGAGCTAACCCCGAAGACACACTTGTCTGGGTTTAGCTTTGTGCGGGTGGCCCGCAGCTTATCGAAGACAGCTTGTTAGGTGTCAAGAAGTGACTCCTTGTTCTTGACTTTGACCACGATGTCATCCACGTACACTTCCACTATGTCTCTAATGAGGTCTTCAAAGGTTTTGTACATAGCTCGTACAAAAGTTGAAGCTGCATTCTTGAGACCAAATGGCATGGCTGTATAACAGTACAATCCATCTACTTTGATGAAAGAGGTATGCTCTTCATCCTCCCTAGACATTCTGATTTGATGATACCCAGAATATATGTCTAGGAAACACAGTAATTTGCACCCGGAGGTGGAATCCACTATATGATCTATTCTAGGTAGTGGGAATGGATCTTTTGGACATGCCTTATTTATTGTTGTGTAGTCGATACACATCCGAAGCTTCCCGCCGGCCTTGGGCACAACGACTGGGTTTGCCAGCCATTTTGGATGGAAGACTTCTCGGATGAATCCAGCTTCGAGCAACTTCTTCACTTCTTGTCAAATGAAGTTTTGTCGCTCTACAGATTGCTTCCGAGGCTTCTGGTGCACAGGCCGGGCATGTGGATAGATCTTTAGATTGTGCTCAATCACTTCCCTGGGGATCCCAGGCATTTGTGATGGTTGCCAGGCAAACACGTCGACATTAGCCCGGAGGAAAGCGATGAGCGCGAGTTCCTATTTGTCGTTCAATCCTCCCGATATACGGGTGGTTTGAGCGGCATCAGAACCGATTTGGACGACTTTGAATGGAATGTCAGTGTCGCCGCTTGGCTGCACACGAGGTGTAGATGTCGAGCCTCGTTGACGAATGCTCGGGGGTTTTGGAGCTTGCTCCTGCCTGGAGTCCTCCTCTTGCGCCGTGGTAAGTGCATGGAGTTCTTCCAGAGCAGTTACTCTGGCAGTACGATCTCCGTGGATCCGGAGAACGCCTACTAGTGTTGGCATCTTTAACACCAGATAGCCATAATGAGCAGCTGCCATGAATTTGTACAGGGCAGGCCTACCCAAGATGGCGTTGAAGGGTAAGTTGATCTGAGCGACGTCAAAGACCAACTTTTCGGTGCGATACTTCTCCCGTGTCCCGAAGGTAACTGGGAGAGTAATAGCTCCGAGTGGGATAATGGCTCCCGGACCTACTCCGGAGAAAGGTCGGGAGGGGTGGAGATCCGAAGGTCAGAGCTGAAGCTTGGTGAAAGCTTTGAAGCTTATGAGGTTAAGCCCCGAACCTCCGTCTACCATGACATGGTGGAGCTGGATGTTATTGATGGTAGGAGATACCATCAAAGGCAACTGACCTGCTCCAACCATGCTTCAAGGGCAGTCCGAAGTATCAAAAGTGATGGCTGTGTCCATCCACTTCCGATGAGGCTCCGGTCTGGCTGTAGGAGCTACAGCAGCCATGTCCCAACGCATAGTCTTGATGACGCGACGGGAGGTGATGTCCCATGATCCACCAAAGATGGTGTTCATGGTCTTCCGACGCTCATTGTCAGAGACGTTGGAATCGTCATCGACAGAGGTGTAGACGGCCTTCAGGACCTTTTTGGGATCCTGGAAACCTAACTCTTCCTCAGCTGGAGCTTCGTCGACTTTTTGTTTTCCTTCCCTCTGTCGGAAAGGAGTTTCTTCCCGGCGCTTGTTGTAGCGCTCGGCAAGGTTTTGGACCTCTCGGCAGTCTTCCAAACTGTGGCTGCCCGTTTTGTGAATTGGACACCACACCTTGGGTTTGCCACCGTCTTCAGAAGACGGTCGAGGTCGCTTCTCGGGGCGTGGCCCCCGGCCACCCGGAGCTGCAGCAGCTGCAACATTGGATGTACCGGCCGACGGCTTCTTCTTGCCGTTGGTCTTCTTCTTCTTCTTACCACTCCCGGAGGTAGTGGCTTCTTCTTTGGAGGATTTCTTATGACCCTCCGGAGTTGGTTTGGAGTGCATCTCACGGCCCTCCGTAGCTCTGGCACATTTATCGGCCAAACTGAAGAGTTCCGTGACACTGGTGATCTCCTTGATCGCCAGTTTCTCTAGCATCTTCTTATCTCGTACACCCTGTCTGAATGCCACAATGACAGAGGCGCTAGAGATAGAAGGAATAGTGTTTCGTACCTAAGAGAACCTCTGGATGAATGATCGCAGGGATTCTCCTCCTTTTTGCACGACTGCAAAAAGGTCCAGTTCAGTGCCTGGCCGGGTGTATGAACTCCCGAAGTTGGCGGTGAACTGCTGGCACAGCTCCTCCCAACTGTTGATAGAGTTGGGTGGAAGGCTCATAAACCAGGACCTGGCGGTCCCAGTTAAAGCCACTGGGAAATAGTTGGCCATCACGGCCTCATTTCCTCCAGCTGCCAAGATAGCAGTGGAGTAGATCTAAAGAAATTCAACAGGATTGATGGTCCCATCGAACTTCTCCGGCAGGTGAGGCCGGAACTTATGTGGCCACCTGACCATACGCAGATGCATGGCCAGGGCTGAACAGCCTCCTCCCACTCCTTCAGGAGCAAGAACGTCCTGAGCTTCTCGTCTTTCACGAGCACGCTCAATATGGACTCGGCTGTCCTGTTGGCAGTATTGGCGATCAAGCTCCGCCCAGAGGTCATGAGTCGAAAGCCTGGATACCGTGTGGGTGCATCGTGCCACGGAGGGCAACGACGTCACCTGCTGTGATGCAGCTCGTCTCCTGTTGTTGGAGACGTGTGGACCAAGTCTACCGGACAAGGTCCGTCGCTGCGACGGGGCCCGTCCTAAAGGAGGAGGACCCTGGTTGCTGATGCGGTCGGCTGCTGCTGCAACCAAATGTTCCACATCAGCCCTCCACTGCTCCAGTGCATCCCGAGATGCATCCGGTGGTGGTGGGCGTTGGAGAAGAGCACGCACTGCATGGAGCACGTGTTCCGGGTTGTCATGATTTCCTGACGCAGTGACTGACGCCGGTGCACCATCGTGTTGTCCAGCTTGATTTGCTAGTGGAGGCGGCGGTGGTGGCAGTGTGACTCCTGCTGGCGCTGAGGCTCCTGCTGGTGGCTGCATATTAGAGGGATTGCCCCCAGCAGCTTGAACAGCAGGATGACCGTTGGATGATCCAGCAGCTAAGTTCACCATTCTTGAAATCTCAGGCCCCCCCACCTGGCGCGCCAACTGTCGGTGGTTTGGATCCGGCAGATCTCCCGACACTACTAAAGTGTTAGAGGAGTTTGATGTTCGGTGTGGGCGCGCGGAGATTTAAGAAGGTGAATTGTAAATAGCACAGGAGACACGGAGATTTACGTGGTTCGGGCCGCCTGAGCGTAATACCCTACTCCACGGGTGTGTTGGTGTTGTATTAGCTGTATGAGCTTGTGACGAGTGTCTATGGCGCGTGTGTAGCGTCACTCAACGTGTCGAGTCCATCGTTGGCCTGTCCTTTTATAGTACAAGGGCAGGCCGTTACAAGTTAGCCTGGCCCGACATGTGGCCCCAGCGGTTACTAGTATTGATACGCATTCAACACATTTAATTGTCCTTGATGACCGGGTAATGGGCTTTGATAGCACCATTACTGGTAATTAAGGTCATCCGATCGTGTGTCATTAATATGGGATTAATGACACTTAATCGGGCCTTAAAGTCCTTGATTCCCCTTTGAAGATCCGGAGCCATTGTGGAGTCTTCCGGAGGTTAGAGGCTGAAGATCCGACGGTTGGACACGTGGCAGCTCCGGAGCATACTGTGGGAAACAGGTAGCTCCGGAGCTACCTGACACGTGTCAGGTCCGGAGCTTCTCTCGGTCTGGGGTTAAGTCCGGAGGTGCCATTTCGGTACATAGCCCGGAGCTTCCCCCTTGTGGGCGGTAGCTCCGGTTTGATAGTACACGTGGCGACCCTGGGATTAACCATGTTGGAGAAGCGGGTCCGGTTATATCTGACATGTGGGCCTCCAAAGGTCTTCAAATCAAGTAGATGACTTTCCTTTGAGATCTTTGTAACCTCAAGGGGTGTATGGTTTCCAGGGTACCGACAGAGAGTATAGGAGTATCATATATGGATGGAAAGCTCGTGAAGATCTCTACAACTTTTCTGTTGACCATAAAGACAGAAAAGCTTGATACTCTGTTAAAATCTGGGGTGTAGTGTAACTGCTCCGGATGACCTTCCCATTGTACCAGTCTCTGTATTTTTGCCATAACTTGCTGTAGAAAAATCCACTGCCTTATTGTGATACATGTTTGGAAAGGGTAGGAGGAGCTTTACAAGTTTGTTATGGGAGGTTTTTCCTGATTTGGGTTGGAGTTAAACCAAAATGGGATGTCAACACAGTGAACTGCAGAACTGCTGGTGCAAACCATTCAGTTCAACTGTTAAGTTTGGATAGTTATAGCTCCTCATCGAGAATAGTGACATGGTCACATATAAACATTTCTGGAAATCTTAGGAAGTCCTCTATCAACTTTATTTGTCACTCCCGACCTGAATCTGGGTGTAGCTATGCCTAATTCTATTTGTCGCAAACTTGGTTCTTGCAGTCCAGAACTTGGAACAGTTTGCACTGGGTTGTGAATTTGTGCGCGATACCTGTATAACAAAGTTTTTAGGGTGGAACTCTTTTATTTCTGGATTGTTAACGTGATTTTATACAATGTTTATTTTGTCATTACCTCAATATCTTATCATGATAAACCTGTATAGAATGTGGAGGTAAGCCCATATACAGGGGGGTTCTGTCAAAATTTCCAGAAAACTTGAGTCAACTTAAAACCTGTATAGATTCTTCATATTAGTTCACCTGAAGCTGTATGAGTACAATCTGGAAAGGTTTTAAAGTGTACTACAACTTTTATATTCAACTTAACTCTGAATTCTGGCATTTCCTGTATGAAACTTTTTTGTTGATACAGGAAGGTCAGCTGAACCAGAACTGTGATCACTTCCAGTTTGCAGATTTTCTTGGATCAATTGATTATGGATATTTTCTTTTGTCCAACATTATCATTGATTGAGTTGAATACCTATACTGTGTAGTGACATCCGGGTATGTTTGTCCACAGATGGCAGCACCAAGAATTCAGTTACCTAATGGATGGGTGTTCTCCACGTGCACCGGGCAAGCCGGTTTCCCAGACGTGTTTGTTAGGTTGCTTCGCCAGTTTGGCTATCTGGTGTTGCCTAGCTATTGGGGCAAGAAGTTCCAGGAGAGCGGTATGCGGAGTTGCACCATCTATGTCGATGTGCCTGCTGGTCCACCGCACCTCGGATGGGCTCCATACTCCATCAAGATCAAAGGGTTGATATTAGAGGAAACATGGAGCTACGCCGCAAGTGTTGCCATAGGGAGGTTTTGCAAACTCCATTACCATAATCTGGTGGGTACTCCGTATGAGTTCTTTCCAGTTAATGGCAGGGCTTCTGAAGCCTGGGCAACCCGCTTGCTTGCGGAGGTAGACGAGCACGGTGAAACATCCGCAACAGCCTTAGCGGTGTATGCAGCCGCATCACATCGCGAGAAGGGTAATCAAAGGGCATGCATAAAAGAATTGATGAACAATCTGAAGCAAGCCATGATTCGAGCGAATCACTTTGAGTGGGCAAATGACAGACTTAGGGATATGATGGCTCCTCTCAACCATCGTTTCAACCTTAGGGAGAATCAATGGCATGACGCTGTTATGGATTTAGCCGCGTCTCGCCAGGAGACTCTAGAGAGGGAAATTGACTTGGAGGCGAGCCTACTCTATGGACACCAGCGGGACACCCAGTTGAACGCAGTGACTGCGGATCGGGATCAGTCCATAGTGGAGGCTCAGAGCTGGAAGACCAGCTCTGAGCAGGCTCAGCAGGAGAACGGGGCCTGGAGGATGTTTATGATACAGACAGATTGGCAAGCTAAGATGGCCAAAAGGACGTCGCTTTTGAGTGAGGCATCATCTTATGCTCCAGCACCCATACCAGTGGTGCCTAATCCTGAGGATGACGAGGAAGAAGAAGATCCTCAGGAGGTCAAGTTTTATGAGTAGAGGGCAGTGTTGATGTACTTATCACTTTAGGCCGAGTATAATGATGTGTAGTAAACACCACGCGTATTTTGCGACTTTTTGAGTCTTGTTGTAAATAGTAGCGAGGTGGGTGTACAATGACATGACGACTTGTGGTGACCAAGCATAGATGAGACGACTTCTTTAGAAGAAGTCTGTCTAATTTTGGAGATCTATTGTAAACTTGGGCCCAAGATAATATAGATTGTATAAAGTTTGTGCTTTATCAATATATGTGAATGTTATGCATCATCTATTGTTATCTACCGCATTACTATTTTATGGAAGAATGAACCTGAGGCAATGAGACTTATGGTATGAATCGTTGTCTTGCAGTATGGTGCGTACTCGTACAAGTCAAGATGGGGGAGGTTCCAGTGGAGGTCAGGGGGATGACACACCACCCTCGGGGCAGAATACGCCTCAAACGCAACCACCTCCGCCCACACTTCCGAGGAGCCTCGCGGAGGTTCTCGCTGCAGTTCTCGGCTCGCGCGATGAGCAAACTGAGCTACTGCGGACTCTGGTGCAGCACTCGTCCCGTTAAGGGGGATGACAGAATGATGGACCGCGTCAGCAATATCAGAGTTCCTACGCTGATTTCTCATCGACACATCCACTAGTCTTCAGAGAGGCCGATGAACCGTTGGAGGCGGATAATTGGATCCGCACCATTGAAGGAACGTTCGGTTTACTCGAGGTAACCGAACAGCAGAAGACACTGTTTGCAGCGCAGCAACTGCAGGGGTCTTCCGGTGCATGGTGGGCCAATTACCTTGCCACACGCCCCGCTGGCCATGTCGTAAGCTGGGCCGAATTCCAGGAGGCGTTCCGCGCCTACCACATCCCTCCCGAAATTATGAGGAGGAAGCTTCAAGAGTTCTTGGAGCTAAGGCAGGGAGGAAGGAGTGCATACGAGTACTCCAAATCATTCAACCACTTGGCCCAATACGCTCAGGACTAAGTGAATACTGAAGATCGGAAGCGCGAATGCTTCTACCAGGGTTTGAACCCCAAGTTGAAGGACAAGCTTGTCCTGTTCAACCACGGCAGCTTCAACGACATCGTCAATGCCGCTATAATGCAGGAGGACGCTACGCGCGAGCTGTCCTCAGATAAAAAGAAGAGGAGTGCTCCGCAGGGCAGCAAAGGTGGTGCTCCTCAGAAGTACCGTATGGTGTGTCGATCACCATCCGGCCAGAGGTGGCAACCGCCATCACGACCACCAATGTTCAGTGGTTGCCAGTTCAGCAACTCTGGAGTCCGACCGCAGCAACAACAGGGGATGGTCCCACGTGCACTTCCACCTCCACCACATGCACCGGGATTCCGTCCTCCCATTCATATTGGCCAAACCCCGTACATGTGTTTCACGTGTGGGCGCACGGGGCACTTTGCCAAGGACTGTCCGTAGAATCGACAAGGCAGAAGGCAATCATCCTACTAGGGGCCCAACCAACCCCGCAACCAGCCCAAGAAGCCAGCCACCAGAATTGGAAACATCCACCACCTCGCCATCGAGGACGTTCTGGAAGGCGCACCCGTGCTCACGGGTACGTTCTCTATCTGCAATCATCCCGTAGTCATACTCTTTGACTCCGGAGCTTCACACAATGTAATTAGTAAATCTTTTGTCATTAAAAGTCAATTGCCTGTTATCTCCACCAAAACTCCATATGTGATTAGCACTCCAGCCGGGAAAACAGTAACAAATGAATTGGTTCCTGGGATACCACTTAACCTAGATGGAACCATATATCTTACTTCACTTCTGATACTAGAGCATCAGAAATTAGATGTCATCTTGGGAATGGCATGGTTACAATACCATGGTGCTATTCTAGATCTGGTCCCTCGAAAAATATATCTAAATTCTCCACTCCATCCCTCTCAAGTGCTCAAGCTTGAGAAAGCCATTCTAGTGAATTCATCTACTCACAATACCGAGATTATGGAACTTAAGGATATTCTGGTAGTATGTGAATACCCGGACGTGTTTCCCGAAGATCTTCCTGGTATGCCCCCAGAACGAGATATAGAGTTCAAGATTGAACTTGCACTGGGAACAGTGCCAATCTCAAGACTACCCTACAAGATGGCACCCAAGGAACTTGTAGAACTTAAGGAACAATTAACAGAACTTGAGAACAAGGGTTTCATTCGTCCAAGTTCATCACCATGGGGTTGTTCTGCACTGTTCGTAGAGAAGAAAGATAAAACCTTGAGACTGTGTCTAGACTATCGTCCACTTAATGTTGTCACTATCAAGAACAAGTATCCATTGCCGCATATTGATATTCTCTTTGATCAATTGGTGGGTGCTAAAGTATTTTCGAAGATGGATCTTCGTTCTGGTTATCATCGGATTAGGATCCGACCAGAAGATATACCAAAGACAGCATTCTCAACAAGGTATGGACTGTATGAGTACCTTGTTATGTCCTTCAGATTGACCAACGCACCAGCTCATTTCATGTATCTCATGAACTCGGTGTTTATGCCTGAATTGGACAAGTTTGTCGTAGTCTTCATTGATGACATACTTGTGTATTCAAAATCCGAAGAAGAACATGCTCAACACTTGCGTATCGTGCTTCAACGATTATGGGACCACCAGCTATATGCTAAGTTCAGCAAGTGTGAATTCTGGATCAGCCAAGTGCCATTTTTAGGGCACATCATATCAGCAGAAGGGATTGCAGTTGATCCAAGGAAGATCAAGCAAGTCCTCAAGTGGGAGTCTCCAAAGTCTGTACATGAAGTCCGAAGTTTCCTGGGTTTAGCAGGATATTACCGGAGTTTTATACCCAATTTCTCCAAGATAGCTAAACCAATGACAGAACTTCTGATGAAAGGGCAGAAGTATGTATGGACTGAGGCATGTGAGGCAGGTTTCAAAGCGTTGGTGAAACACCTTACAACGACACCAGTTTTAGCCCAATCGGACACAACCAAATCATTTGATGTCTATTGCAGTGCATCAGGAATTTGTTTGGGATGTGTGTTGATGCAAGATAGATGGGTGATCACTTATGGATCACGGCAACTCCGGAACCATGAGCAGCACTACCCGACTCATTATCTTGAGCTCGCTGCTGTGGTACTGGCATTGAAGATGTGGGGGCATTATCTACTGGGTAATCTAGTACACCTCTACACTGATCACAAGAGCTTGAAATACATTTTCACCCAGAAGGATTTGAATATGCGACAACGGAGATGGTTAGATTTGATCAAGGACTATGAGATTGAGATCCACTACCATCCAGGCAAGGCGAATGTAGTCGCAGATGCACTGAGTCACAAGTCCCATGTCAACAGTCTTTCCATCAACTCCATGGAAGAAGAAGAACCGAGTCTCTACTTGGTTCCATATGGGGCACTCTACAACCTAGCTCTCATTCCTACTATCAAGGAGGATATTATGGCAGCTCAGAAGGAGGACAAGGGGATGTCGCATATTCGGCAAAGAATGAAGAAGGGGGAGATGAAATGTTTCCGAAGTGACGATGAAGGTACCCTCTGGTTTAACAACCGTATAGTGGTACCACGAAACATGGAGCTTAGAAAGAAGATACTGGACGAAGCTCATTTGTCCAAGTATTCTATTCATCTGGGAAGCAACAAGCTGTACCAGGATTTGAAGAAGAAATTCTGGTGGACTCAGATGAAGAGGGAAATAGCTAAATACATATCTGAGTGTGACACGTGCCGGTGAGTGAAGGCCGACCATATGAAAGCAGCAGGACAACTTCAACCTTTAAGCATACCAGCTTGGAAATGGGAGGATATCAGCATGGATTTCATTGTTGGGTTGCCTTCCACCCTCCATAAGCACGACTCAATTTGGGTGATCGTTGACCGATTGACCAAATCAGCTCATTTCATACCGGTCAGTGTGGATTATGATGCGAAACGGTATGCAGAACTTTATATCTCCAAAATTTTGTGTCTACACGGAGTACCCCGTACTATCATTTCAGATCGTGGATCTATTTTTGTTGCTCGCTTTTGGGAGCATCTCCACGATGCATTGGGTACCAAACTGATTCGAAGCTCGGCTTATCATCCTCAAACTGATGGACAAACCGAACGGGTAAATCAAGTGCTAGAGGATATGCTTCGTGCCTGTGCCATCCACCATGGTAGGAATTGGGATGATCATCTACCATTAGCGGAATTTTCATACAACAACGGTTACCAGGCTAGCATCCAGATGGCGCCATATGAAGCTCTTTATGGCTGAAAGTGTCGCACACCCTTGAATTGGTGTGAATCTGGTGAACGAGTGGTATATGGCATCGACTTAAAAAAAGAAGCCAAAGAGCAAGTACGCCTTATTCAAACAAATCTCAAAGCCGCTCAATCTCGTCAGAAGAGCTACGCGGACAAACAACGTCGACCTCTTCACTTCGAGGTTGGGGATAAAGTTTATCTCCGATTATCCCCTATGAAAGGTATCCATCGATTCAGAGTGAAAGGGAAACTAGCTCCACGTTTTATTGGGCCGTTTGCAATAATCAAAAGATGTGGACCTGTGGCATATCAATTGGAGTTACCGCCGTCACTTTCAGGGGTTCACAATGTATTCCACATTTCCCAGTTACGGAAATGTCTTAAAACTCCCGCTGATGTCCGTATAGAAGATTTGGAAGCTCTCCAACCATATCTCACTTATTCCGAGCATCCAACTCAGATCGTCGATGAGAAGACTCGCACCACAAAAAGCCGCACCTTGCATTTCTACAGGGTCTTGTGTAACACCCTAAAATTTTGCATCGTGCATTGCATACATGATCATGCATTAAACATTAGTAGGATAAAAGGAAAATAATAAAAGATAAAACATACATATATGGTGTAGCAAAAAGAAGAAAAAGAAAATAATAATAATAGCGTAAAACATGTATTAGGGAATAAATATAAAAATAATAATAATATAAAAAGAATAAATAAAAAATAATATATCTATAAAAAAATAAAAATAAAACAAAAACCCACCCGCCGGCCAGGCCAAACGGCCCAGCCAGCACCCCAGCCCCGATGCGCGCAGAACCGCGCTGCCCCGCTGGCCCCCACGCCCACGCGACCCCGCACGCGCCGACTCCCGGCCGAACCTGCCACCTGGCCCTGGGCCCCGTGCCACCCGCACTGGCCCCGACCGAGTCGGACGCGCCTTGGCTCACGCGCGATGTCGCGCGACGCCCTGGCCGACTCGGCCCTGGCGCGTGTAGCCCCGCCTATATAAACGCAGCCTCCGTAGGGTTCCACGATCGCAGAAAAACACAGCCGCCAGAAACGCCGCCGGTACAGAGGGAAAAAAGCACCAGAGGCTGCGCCGCCAGGGAAGAAAAGAGAGGAAAAAAGAGGAGGAAGAGGAATAAAAAGAGGAGGGTGCTGTCATCCGCCGGAGATCGTCGTCGCCGTCATCGTGCCGCCGGAATACCCTTGCGCTATCTACTTCGTCTACGCGTTGCCTTCGTTCCGCGATCTTCGAAGCCGTCACATCTACGGTAGGATTCGTTTTTCCGATGCGAATTTTAGCAACGTATTAGATCTAATAGACATATATTGATTTTTGTTGCATCGCCTTTTTATTTTCAGCAGCATTAATCCACTCTAAAACGCCCGTAAACTCATATGAACACGTATGAACTAGTTGCATCTAATTAATAAACAATTGTAGTTAATTAATAATTGAACTTTGCATGCATGCATACCATCGCATGTTGATTAATGTGTGTGCATCATGTTGATTTGTATGTATTTTCTTGTATGTGTGATCACGAGTAGAGGGAAGTGCTCAAGAGGTCGTGTACGATGATTTTCAGAATCAAGACTTCGAAGCGCTTGAGCAATCTTATCCGCCGGAGCAAGGCAAGTGTCCTTGAAGCATATTGATCCTGTTTTTAAAATAAATGTTTTGTTTGCAAACTGCATGCTTGTGTCAACTTGATGGGAATCCTATGGTAGGAAGTTTACTAGCATTGTTTAACCACCCTTGTCACCTGGAATATATGGTAGAGAGTCGGGAAGGGCTTTTTACCTTTTTGCTTCGCTTAATTAATTGGGATGGCAAACAACACTACACATTTAATTATGCATCAATGATATTCTGGTTAATGTGAACTCGTCAATACGATGGGTGATCTAAGCAAGCCTAGTATGTGGATGGGTTGGATGTTATGGTGGTTTGCTTGCTTTAGATCTAAGGACCGATTCATGCGAGAATAGGCCAGGACTACAGTGCCACCACGAGGCCAAGTATGAGTGCGGCGTAGCTGATTAATTAGGGCTTTGCTAGTGCCTTTTTGACCATTGTGGATGCTCGGGGAAGGGGTAGTCGGATTGGGTTTGTTGATGATTGGTGGGACTACCCTGGGATGCGAATGGCTCAAGAGGGGGCCCTTGGTTGAAGATGTGCTCAGTTGGAGGCATCGCCATCGGTGAAACCTCAATGGGGTCTGAATAGACTAGTAATCCCTTTGTAAAGGCTATTTTGTGATCTCTTGGCCATACACCAAAGGAAGTGTAATTGGCATAAGGGAGGTTCTTTAGTCGCTGACGGGTGATGAAATCACAAACACGTGGGTAAAGTGGTACAAACTCTGCAGAGTATTAAAACTATCATGATAGCTGTGCTCCCGGTTATGAGCGCCTGGATGACCTACATGATTAGAGGGAAATTGGGATTTGGGATGGTTATGGTTTGGTAATGGTTATGGTTGATATTATGATTATGGTTATGGTTATGGGATGGAATTATGGTTTATGACATTGATTATGGTTATTGGCAATGGTAAATTATGGACTAGTATTATGATGGTTACATGGTTTATGATGGATTTATTTCACATGAATATGATACATTGCTTTTCAAATGTTTTACTGTACTTTTCATCACTTAGCCATTATTATTGTCGTCATTTGAATCAGCCACATGTCATACTTTCCACACTTGCTGAGTACGACATCTACTCACTCTTGCAATCCCCCCAACCAGTTGCAGGTCTGAATTGTGAGTTTAATGGTGATAATGTGGAGATCTAGGCCGTGTCTACCGTCAGCTTTGCCTGTGGTATTGCATAGAGCTGCGCTATCCCTTTTGCTTAGTTTGCTTAGTTGCTTAATTAGTTTATTTCCGCTGCATTAGTTGAACTTGTCATTAATATTCATTAGAGCTTGTATTCGAGGATAATATAGTTTGTGTAATAAAAATTTGATAATTAATCTTGTTCTATGATAATTTTCTGTATACTCTTTTGTGATTGCACTCGTGTATGTGTGTTGAACATCCTGGGCACACATATGCGTTAGCTTGGTTCAGTTTTCGGAACCGGGCATCACAGATTGGTATCAGAGCCACAGGTTGACCGTAGGATGCAGCCTAGATAGAATGGACACTTTGGAGCACATAGGAGCACTCAGGAATCGATGTGTTTTTGCTTAGTGTGTTGTTTGCTATATATATATTGGTTGCTTGTGTGCTTAATAGAGGATTTTGGGATGCTTTAGAATTGCCATGTCCACCTAGGCTAGTATAGCTAGTTGGTTAGCTTCATATCCCTTGATGCATATAGTTGGGGACGTTTCTAAATTCTTACCTATTGCTCTTCTTTAGATGGTGAGAACTCGTAACCAGAGGGATGCCAATGGTGAGGAGGAGAACCATGGAGCGCCTCAGAACAACATCGGACAAGGATCTACTCAGGGAGCTATCAACATCGAGCAGCTATTGGCCATGCAAAACCAGCTCATGCAGACCATGATACAGACTATGGGACAGCTGCAGGTTGGCAATAACAACAATCAGCCCCACATGCCTCCACCGCCACCCCCGCCTCCTCATAACCGATTGGGAGAGTTTATGAGGACTAGACCGCCGACCTTTGCTCAAGCTGCTGACCCAATGGATTGCTGATGATTGGCTCAAGTCCGTGGAGAAGAAACTAGACATTGTCCAATGCAGTGACCGAGAGAAGGTGCTATTTGCTTCTCATCAACTAGTTGGAGAAGCTGCAGATTGGTGGGATTCTTATTGCAATGCTCATGAGAACCAAGAGAGAATTACTTGGGCCGAATTCAAGGAGAATTTTCGTTCTCATTATGTGCCGAAAGGTGTTATGCTCTTGAAGAGGCAAGAATTGAGAATTTGAGGCAAGGAAGATCAAGCGTGAGTGAATATATCAATAAATTCACTCAACTCTCAAGGTATGCGTCTGAGGATGTTAGTCGGGACATCCGGAAGCAATACTTGTTCATGAGGGGCTTGAACACTGAGATCCAAGTGCAACTACTCAACTGCGATTATGCCAATTTTCAGAAACTTGTGGACAAAGCAATTTTGGTTGAGAACAAGATCCATGAGATGGAGCAAGAAATCAAGAGGAAGGCGCCATATCAAGGACAACAACAAGGAAGTAATGTGCGCCCTCACTTTGCGCCGCCCAATGCGCCTTACTTCAGTTCTTCTGAGCCTGCTCAACGCCCTGGATTTGCACTGCGCCCAACTCAGTTTATGCAGCAGCGCCCTGTTATGCAAGCACCTAGGCCTCCAATGCCTTATGCGCCCCGTGCTAATCTTCCTGGTGCAAATGTTCAAAACCAAGCTCGTCCCAATAATTCTGGTGGAGTTAAGAAGTGTTATACTTGTGGAGAAGCTGGACACTTTGTGCATCAATGTCCTAAGTCAGGCCTTGGTCAAGGGAGCAATGCGCCGAGGCAAAACCCAAGACCCAATGAAGGACAACCACAAGGGAACCATGGACAGCAGAATTTTGCTCGTGGCAACGCGAACCATATCTCTACGGAGGATGCTCAACAAGCGGATGACATGTTCATTGGTATGTTTCTCGCCAACTCCAAGCCCGCGATTATGTTATTTGACTCTGGAGCATCGCATTCATTCATTGCATCGAAGTATGTTGCCAAGTATAGTTTGCCTATCTCTCATATGAAGTTTACTCTATTGGTTAAGTCTCCTGGAGGAGAGATGAGGACAAATATAGTATGTCCAAAAGTAAGCCTTAGAATAAGGGGGGTAGACTTCTCCGCCAACCCCATTGTTTTGGATTCTCAAGGATTGGACATTATACTTGGTATGGACTGGTTGAGGAAGCACAATGAAGTTATTGAGTGTGCCACAAAGACAGTGAAGTTGACTAATGAGGAAGGGATCACTGTAGAATTTGAAGCATCTCAAACCGCACCAAAGCAATTGGAGCTGAATCATATGGACGGTGCCGCAATTGAGGAGATTCCGGTAGTGTGTGAATTTTTGGATGTGTTTCCAGATGAGTTGCCAGGTATGCCACCCGATCGAGACATTGAGTTTGTTATTGATTTAATACCTGGAACTGCACCTATAGCTAAGAGGCCATATAGGATGGCTCCTTTGGAATTAGCGGAGCTCAAGAAGCAAATTCAAGAGCAACTAGAGAATGGTTTTATTCGCCCTAGCTCTTCACCTTGGGGAGCTCCCGTTCTATTTGTGGACAAGAAGGATGGAACGCAAAGGATGTGTGTGGATTACCGAGCTCTCAACGAGGTGACCATCAAGAACAAGTACACCTTGCCCCGTATAGAGGATTTGTTTGATCAGATGAAAGGTGCCTGTGTGTTTTCCAAGATTGATTTGAGGTCAGGGTACTTTCAAATGAAGATTAGACCGTCGGACATACCCAAGACAGCTTTTAGGACACGGTATGGATCTTATGAGTACACCGTGATGTCTTTTGGATTGACAAATGCACCTGCTTACTTTATGTACCTCATGAATAAAGTATTCATGGAGTACTTGGATAAGTTTGTCGTGGTGTTCATTGATGATATTATGATCTACTCGAAGGATGAGAAGGAACATGAGGAACACTTGAGGCTTACGCTGCAGAAATTGAGGGAGCATCAATTGTATGCCAAGTTCAGCAAGTGCCAGTTTTGGTTGAAGGAGGTGCCATTTTTGGGTCATATAATCTCAGGAGGAGGAGTATCGGTTGACCCTGGAAAAGTGAGAGACGTGTTGAAGTGGGAACCACCGCAAAACGTAAAGGAAATAAGGAGTTTTCTTGGGATGGCTGGATATTACCGTCGGTTTATCAAGGATTTTTCCAAGATAGCCAAGCCTATGATGGAGTTGCTAATGAAGGGAAAGGCTTTCCAATGGAATCAAGCTTGTCAAAATAGTTTTGAGGAGCTGAAGAAGAGGTTAACAACAGCTCCAGTTTTGGTACTGCCGGATGTGAGCAAGAGTTTTGATATATATTGTGATGCATCAAGACAAGGACTCGGATGCGTGCTTATGCAAGAAGGTCAAGTGGTCGCCTATGCATCCAGACAATTGAAGAAACATGAGCAGAATTACCCAACACATGATTTAGAACTTGCAGTCGTGGTACATGCATTGAAGATTTGGAGACACTATATTCTTGGACATAGGTGTGAAATTTACACGGATCATAAGAGGTTGAAGTATATTTTCACGCAAACGGATCTGAACTTGAGGCAACGAAGATGGTTGGAGCTCATCAAAGATTATGATTTGGGGATCAACTATCATCTGAGAAAAGCCAATGTAGTGGCCGATGCTTTGAGTAGAAAAGGAGTAAGTCATCAACTCACGGTTCGAGAGTTACCATTCGAGTTATGTAAGGAGTTTGAACGGTTGAAACTCGGGTTTGTAAATGAGATGGAGATGATTGAGTTAAACCCGACCTTGGAACAAGAAATTCGAGATGCACAAACCGTTGATGAGGAGATCAAGGAAATCAAGGAAAGAATCGAAGAAGGGAGAGAATTCAGATTTGATGAAGACGAACATGGTACCTTATGGCTTGGAAAGAGAATCATTGTGCCTAATGTAAAGCATATTCGGGAGACAATATTAAAGGAGGCACATGACTCGCCGTACTCAATTCATCCCGGTTGTACAAAGATGTACAAGGACTTGAAGACATGCTATTGGTGGGCCAGCATGAAAAAGGACATAGCCGAATATGTTGCATTGTGTGATGTGTGCCAACGAGTTAAAGCAGAACACCAAAGGCCAGATGGATTATTGCATCCATTAAAGATTCTGGATTGGAAGTGGGAAGAGATTGGTATGGACTTTATAGTTGGACTACCATGTACACAGGCCGGATATGACTCGATTTGGGTAATTGTGGATCGGTTAACAAAATCAGCTCACTTTATTCCTGTCAAGACCACATATACCACCGCGAAGCTAGCAGAACTGTATATGGAGCATATTATGTGTCGACACGGAGTACCGAAGAAGATAGTCTCGAATAGAGGTTCTCAGTTTACCTCCAGATTTTGGTAGAAACTGCATGAAGCTATGGGTACAAGGTTAAATCTCAGCTCAGCATATCACCCTCAAACGGATGGACAAACCGAGAGGACCAATCAAATTTTAGAAGACATGTTAAGAGCTTGTGCATTAAAGCATGGGAAAAGTTGGGATAAAAGTTTGTCGTACGCTGAATTCTCGTACAACAATAGCTACCAAGCAAGTCTAAAAATGTCACCCTACGAAGCATTGTACGGAAGGAAGTGTAGGACTCCCTTGTTTTGGAAAGAAACCGGAGAGAATCAAGTGTTTGGTCCCGACGTGTTACAAGATGCTGAAAGGCAAGTCCAAATAATACGGGAAAACTTAAAGGCTGCCCAGTCTCGACAGAAAGGTTATGCTGATAATAGGCGAAGGAGTCTGACTTTTGAAGTTGGAGATTTTGTATACCTCAAAGTGTCACCTATCCGAGGTCAGCGACGGTTTAACGTCAAAGGAAAACTGGCACCACGTTACATCGGACCATTTAAGATTTTGGACAAGCGAGGAGAGGTAGCTTATCGACTTGAGCTGCTGACATATCTCTCCGATGTACACGACGTGTTTCACGTCTCTCAACTCAAGAAGTGTCTCAGGGTACCAGAAGAACAAGTGCCGATGGACGAGTTAGAACTTCAGGAGGATTTGTCCTATGTCGAGCAACCTATCCAAATTTTGTACATGAAGGAAAGGGTCACGAGAAATAAGAGGATCCGTTGGTGCAAAGTGCAATGGAAACACCATACGGAAGCTGAAGCTACATGGAAACGTGAAGACGACTTGAAGGCAGAATTCCCTCACCTTTTCTCCACGCTATTGAATCTCGAGGGCGAGATTCACTTTAAGGGGGGTAGGTTTGTAACACCCTAAAATTTTGCATCGTGCATTGCATACATGATCATGCAATAAACATTAGTAGGATAAAAGGAAAATAATAAAAGATAAAACATACATATATGGTGTAGCAAAAAGAAGAAAAAGAAAATAATAATAATAGCGTAAAACATGTATTAGGGAATAAATATAAAAATAATAATAATATAAAAAGAATAAATAAACAATAATATATCTATAAAAAAAGAAAAAAAGAAAAACCCACCCGCCGGCCAGGCCAAACGGCCCAGCCAGCACCCCAGCCCCGACGCGTGCAGAACCGCGCTGCCCCGCTGGCCCCCACGCCCACGCGACCCCGCACGCGCCGACTCCCGCCTATATAAATGCAGCCTCCGTAGGGTTCCACGATCGCAGAAAAACACAGCCGCCAGAAACGCCGCCGGTACAGAGGGAAAAAAGCACCAGAGGCTGCGCCGCCAGGGAAGAAAAGAGAGGGAAAAAGAGGAGGAAGAGGAAGAAAAAGAGGAGGGTGCTGTCATCTGCCGGAGATCGTCATCGCCGTCGTCGTGCCGCCGGAATACCCTTGCGCTATCTACTTCGTCTAAGCGTTGCCTTTGTTCCACGATCTTCGAAGCCGTCACATCTACGATAGGATTCGTTTTTCCGATGCGAATTTTAGCAACGTATTAGATCTAATAGACGTAAATTGATTTTTGTTGCATCGCCTTTTTATTTTCAGCAGCATTAATCCAATCTAAAACCCCCGTAAACTCATATGAACACGTATGAACTAGTTGCATCTAATTAATAAACAAGTGTAGTTAATTAATAATTGAACTTTGCATGCATGCATACCATCGCATGTTGATTAATGTGTGTGCATCATGTTGATTTGTATGTATTTTCTTGTATGTGTGATCACGAGTAGAGGGAAGTGCTCAAGAGGTCGTGTACGAGGATTTTCAGAATCAAGACTTCGAAGTGCTTGAGCAACCCTATCCGCCGGAGCAAGACAAGTGTCCTTGAAGCATATTGATCCTGTTTTTAAAATAAATGTTTTGTTTGCAAACTGCATGCTTGTGTAAACTTGATGGGAATCCTATGGTAGGAAGTTTACTAGCTTTGTTTAACCAACCTTGTCACCTGGAATATATGGTAGAGAGTCGGGAAGGGCTTTTTGTAAGACCTATATATGCTGAATACATTGGCTTGTAGTGAATACACTTGTCTTTGATGATAAAAGTTTTGAATATCACCAAAACACCTTTTTATCAAGGTCCGACTCTAGCTCCGAGCTATAGCAAGGTCCGACGGTAGGTCCGGCCTGTTTTGGGTAGCTCCGGCTAAGTTAGATTCTAGGTCCGGCTTCTTGGTAAAGTCTGACTAGCTTTGGATAGCTCCGGTGAGCTTTATCTTTAGCTACGGCATGTCTTTTTTAGCTCTGGCATGTCGTTGATAGCTTTGGCATATACTTGATAGCTCCGGCATGCTTTTGCTAAGCTCCGACGTACTTTGTCTAGCTCCGGTTTTTGGGTTGACTAGTTTTTGGTAAGCTCCGGTGCTAGGATCTACTAGTATTTGAAAGCTCCGACGCTAGGTTCTACTAGCTTTTGTTAGCTCCGGCTCAAGCTCCGGGCTGCTCTGGCAAGGTCCGGAACTTGACCGCAGTGCTTCTGCTTTTCATTTGCAATGTTTCGTACTTGCTTTACATTGTTGGAAAGATTGCTTAGTATTCATTTGCTAAGTTTTTGGTGTGTTTTGGATGATATGGTTGATATCGTTTCTACTGTGGTTTTGCAACATGCTTATGTGAGGTTCTCACGTAAGGTGTTGTGTTCGGAACTAACTTGAGTCAAGTCGAGGACTTGGGCTCGTATGGATTGTTTGTTTGTTCATGTGCAGGTGTTGCGTGAGTTCAAGTAATGGCTGGTGACAGGATCCATTGGACTAGTCTCAGGAGGAGATGAGGTTCCGACAACCAAGTTCGGGAGGAACTGTGGTTGAGCGGGTCAGGAGGTCGCGCAGGATGATTGAATCAAGGGCAGTGCATATGAAGGTCGAAGGAAGGTGTTCGCACGTATGCATTCGGTGCATGACGTGGCAATATGCCTCTAGAGACGGATTATGGAAGGAAGATCTGATCGGAAGGATCGGATCGTATCGGTTGAAGACTTTGGCTGCGGCGTAGTCGGTTATGGCTCGATATGGAAAGTATCGAGTTGGTTATGTTAGGATTTCGTGTGTGTCACGAATTTGAGTTGTTTAGGAATGTGGGATACGTTCCTAAGGTGTTTGGAAGTCTTAAGATTGCTTCTATCTGCGTATAGAAGAGTCCTAAGCAGTTATGGAAAGTTCCGATTGTGATCGGATTAGGATTGGAGTCCTAGTTGAGATTGGGATGGCCTAAGGGCTGGTTATATAAGCAAGGGAAGGCCAAAGTTCGTGTGAGACGACTTTGGGGGGATGTTCCTCTTGTGTTCTATTGAATAAAATTCATAGTTTGAAGGAACTTTTGTGCCTTGTTCGTCCGACTTGTTCCAGACAAGTTTTACTCGTCGAGTTTCTGGATAGCACTACCTTTCGTCGGTGGTTTTATCATAACTCGAGTTTTACTGATCCAATTGACGTGATTCTTTTTGGGTTGTCTTCACAACTTGATTGTTTATCATCTGTCAAAATTTCACGGTCATTGGATTTGTTTTTTTTATCTACACGAGTTTCTTTGCAGCATTCCAGAAACTGTTTTTCTCGGGTAGGTCAGATTGACCAGTGTTTGATCTTTTGATCATAACTTGAGTTTTTCTTGACGGATTTTAGTGATTCCTTTTGTGTTGTCTTCGTGAATTGATTCTCTATGATAATTATCACTTTTGTCACGGTGAAACACGTTTAGATTAGTCTCATATACGAATTCTTTAACAGATCGTTTTTCTGCCGAAAGGGTTTGGGGTTTTATTGTTTCTGTTGCGTAAGATTTTTAAAATCTACCATTCACCCCCCCCTCTGGTAGCTTTTCACGTGCTCTTCGATCCTACAATTGGTATCAGAGCCACGGTGCTCTAATCTTTGTGATTTGCACGTGTTTTTGACTAATCATCATCGAGAAGTACTCCGCCAAACCTTGTGTGTTTGCTGGTATTGATTTTCAGGTTTGGAAGGCACGCATGGAGGCTTTCATCCAGGCACAAGGCTTTGCAATATGGGAGAAGGTATACAAGCCTTACGAAGTGCCACCTAATGATCAAGTCACGGCCACAAACCTACGGGACGTCGACAACAACAACAAAGCCCGAAACTTGATCATCCAAGGACTCACTCAAAGCGACTTTGATCGTGTCGCGCACCTCCGATCAGCATACGATGTTTGGAGAGCTCTCTGTGACTATCATGAAGGCTCCAACACAATCAAGGAGGTAAAACAAGATATGTTCAAAAAGGAATATATGCGTTTTGAGATGCAACCAGGTGAGTCTATTGATGACCTCTTTGCCCGTTTCAATAAAATTCTCAGCAACTTACGTGGTGTCAATGTAAATTTTTCTGATGCTGAGAATGCTAGGCAACTTCTTAGTGCATTAGATATGTCAATTTGGGAGATGAAAGTCACATCTATTCGTGAATCTACTGTCATGAGTTCTCTTACATTAGATGTACTCTATTCTAAACTAAAAACTCATGAAATTGACATCCTAGCATGTAAGAACCCAAATAAGTGTATTGCATTTGTTTCACAACGTGATATGTCTAGCTCCGACCAATCATCATCTTGCAATACTCTTTCTTTGTTGTCCTCGCTAACCCTGGAACAGATCGAAGAATTACCAGAAGAGGAGTTGGCACTCATCTCTACTAGATTCTCAAAAGCATTGCAAAATGTGAGAACTAGAAGGAGAGGAAGCTCCGAACCTCAACGCTGTTTTGAATGTGGTAAAATAGGACACTTTCGTACAGAATGCCCTAACCTTTCAGGTCCGACCACCCGGGAAGAAAAACAAAGCAAGGTCCAGACCTCCTCTGGAAACTCCAACAAGAAGAAGAAGGGTACCATAGGACGCAAGATGATTAACAGCTTCATCACCGCACTTCAAGAACTTAGTTCAAGTGATGTAGACTTTGAAAGTGATGAAGATGATGACGACCTGGCCAACTTATGCTTCATGGCGGGCAAATCAAGATCAAGATCAAGTCAGGAGGATGCAGAACACAGCAGTGAAGACGATGAGGTATGTTCTACCTGCAATGAAATGTGTGATGCTATTTCTCGTGCAACTATTATTGTCAAGAAAAAGGACAAAAAGCTTAGGGATAATGCTGCTAAAATTGAGTCACTAGAATCTGAAATTAACCGTTTAAAAACTTTGATTTCTAGTGATGATGCATGTCCCTCATGTGACTTAATCTATGAACAATTGTCCTCCCTGAGAAGTGCACATTCCTCCACTCTAGACAGACTTGATGAAGAAATTGAAAAGAACAAAAAGCTTGCTGCACTTAGTGATAAAAACTTAAAAGATGCTTCTTGTTCTACAGATGATTTGCATTGTTCTGCATGTGAAAATCTTGATAAGAAACTAAAAGATGCAATGAATGGAATTTCCATTCTGAACAATGCTTTACGATCTTATGAAGTTAAAAATTGTTCCAATTGCAAACTAAAAGGAAAAACTTCATGTGCAAACTGCCTAGACTTGTCTAAGAAACTTGATGACATGAATAGGACACTAGGTCGATTTTGTAATGGGAATAAGAATCTAAACTTGCTGCTGAATTCTTCAAAGTCTTGCAAAGATAAAACTGGTTTAGGTTTTGATTCTCATGCTCATGCTAAGGCACATCCACCTAAAATTGTAAAGTCATTAGGAAGTGGTTTGACTCAAACTGTTCCTAAACAAAATGGAGTGGAGTGTTGCCTCATTCGGTTTCAAATAAAAATATCGCTTGCTCATCTAGACATGAACACAAAGTTAAATTTCATTGTACCTTCTGTGGTAGAGATGGTCATGTCATAGATTTTTGTTATAGACTAGCTAAACAACAGAAAAAGGAAAGAAAAATTGCTAGATCTTATAACTTTCATGCAATTAGAAAACCACAATATTCTTTAGTGAGTCAGAAATTTGAAAAGGTAGCTTCCGGACCTTCTGGCAAGAAATCTACAAAGGCAGCTCCGGTAGTTTTGATAGCTCCGAGAGCTCCTGGATCTTCTGTTGTTCCCTCCGGAGCTTCAGTTTTTGCCTCCGGATCTTCTGCTTTTACCTCTGGAGCTACTGGTTCTTGTGCTAAAAGAGTTAAGAATAGAAAACCTCAAACATCGATTCATAAACCTGCTGTTTTATCTCAGCTTTCACGTGTTTTTCCTACTGCACGTCGTGTGACTCAGTACTGGATACCTAAATGCCTTTTGACTAACCCCAGTATTGAGTCATCGACGTATTGTGCTTCTATGTAGGTTACACGTTTGAGGAAGGAGAACATTTGGATTGTGGATTCAGGTTGCTCACGCCACATGACCGGTAACAAAGATTGGTTCTCCTCCCTCTCTTTTGTGTCACGTGTAGAGAATGTTACTTTTGCCGATAATTCTTCAACTCCTATAATTGCTAAGGGTTCGGTTAGAGTAAATGATCACTACACTTTGAAGGATGTGGCACTTCTCAAAAATTTGAAATATAACTTGCTTTCTATTGCACAATTGCTAGATGAAAATCTAGAAATTATTTTCAATAAAAACTGCTGCAAAGTTGTAGGTTCAAATAGAGAGCTTACTTTTAACATGTCTCGGTTTGGAAGAGTTTTTAAAGCTGATTTTGATATGTCTTCCTCTAAGCATAGGTGTCTAGTTGCTAATGATTCAAAGGACTTATATTTTTGGCATTGTAGACTTGGTCACGTAGGCTTTGATCACCTAACGCGTGTTAGTGCTCTTGATCGCATACGTGGGCTGCCTAAGCTTAAAAGGGACAAAGAAATTGTGTGCTCTTCTTGTAGACATGCTAAGATGATTGCAGGTTCACATACTCCTCTCACAATGATCATGACAACTGAACCATGTCAACTTTTGCATCTTGACACCGTAGGACCTTCACGTGTTCAATCCTTCGGAGGTAAATGGTATGTTCTTGTTATCGTTGATGATTATTCTAGATACTCTTGGGTTTACTTTATGGCGTCTAAGAATGAAGTTTTTAGTCACTTTAGAACTTTATTTCTTAGATTATCAATTGATCACTCAGGATCATTAAAAGCAATTAGAAGTGATAATGGAACTGAATTTAAAAATCAATCTTTTGATCACTTTTGTGCTGAAAATAGAATAGACCATCAATTCTCTTCACCATATGTACCTCAACAAAACGGTGTTGTAGAAAGAAAGAACAGAACCTTAGTTGAGATGGCTAGGACTATGCTTGATGAATATCAAACTCCTAGGAAATTTTGGGCTGATGCGTTAGCAACCGCTTGTTATGTCTCAAATCGTGTTTTCTTGCGTGCTAAGCTAGGTAAAACACCATATGAGCTCCGGTTTGGACATAGGGCTAGTGTTACACACTTTCGGGTCTTTGGTTGCAAATGCTTTGTTAAAAAACATGGTAACCTTGATAAATTTGAACCTAGATCTATTGATGGCATGTTTCTTGGTTATCCATCTCATACTAGAGGCTATCGTGTGCTTTTACTTGACACTAACAAAATTGTGGTGACTTGTGAAGTGTCTTTTAATGAAGCTAGCCCAGGTACTAGCTCTGGTGTTGCAGGACCAGATCCATATCCTCAGGGGGAGGGTATTTTCAAAGATGAAGAAGAGCCGGTGATACTGCCTGGTAGTTCCGAAGCTGACATGTGTCCAGCTCCGGACATTGAACAAGCTCCGGCTATCACCTCTGCTGGTCCTGATCGTCCAGAAGTCACAAGCTCATCAATCTACGATGAACCTAATGAAGAAGAAGCTTGTGAGACATCTATTCCCTTACGTTTTTACAAAGATCATCCCCCACAACAGATGATTGGAAGCTTGCACGAACGAGTCACACGGTCCAGGTTTTGCGATCCAAACTCTCATGCTCATTCTGCTTTTGTTGCTTCTTTTGAACCCAAAGATATATCACACGCACTCACTAATGAATCTTGGATTATTGCCATGCAAGAAGAGTTAGAAAATTTTGAAAGAAATAATGTTTGGAAACTTGTACCTCCACCTCAAGGTCACACTTTAATTGAAACTAAATGGGTATTTAAAAATAAACAAAGTGAGGATGGGGTTGTGGTTAGGAATAAGGCTAGGTTGGTTGCTCAAGGTTTCACTCAGGTTGAAGGTCGAGATTTTGATGAAACTTTTGCTCATGTCGCTAGATTAGAAGCCATAAGAATTTTGTTAGCTTTTGCAGCATCTAAAGGTTTTAAGCTATATCAAATGGATGTTAAAAGTGCTTTTCTTAATGGCTACATAGATGAGGAGGTTTATGTCAAACAACCACCGAGTTTTGAAAATCCAGATTTTCCTAATCATGTTTACAAACTGTCCAAAGCCTTATACGGTCTCAAACAAGCTCCTAGAGCATGGTATGATAGGTTAAAAACATTCTTACTTGAAAAGGGGTTTACCATGGGCAAGGTTGATAAAACTCTTTTTGTGCTTAAGCATGGCAATGACTCATTATTCGTTCAAGTGTATGTGGATGATATTATTTTTGGTTGTGCTTCTCATGATCTTGTGTCCAAGTTTTCAGCAATGATGAGTTCGGAATTTGAAATGAGTATGATGGGTGAACTCACTTACTTTTTGGGGCTGCAAATCAAGCAAACCAAGGAGGGTACCTTTGTGCATCAAACGAAATATACCAAAGACCTCCTAAGGCGCTTCAACATGGACAAAAGCAAGCCTCTTCGGACACCAATGGGAACAGCAACAACACTTGAACTTGATGAAGATGGTGAATCCGTGGATCAAAAAGAATATAGAAGCATGATCGGATCACTTTTGTACCTCACGGCATCAAGACCGGACATACAATTCAGCGTATGTCTTTGTGCACGGTTTCAAGCTTCCCCACGTGTTTCACATCATCAAGCCGTCAAAAGGATTCTCAGGTACTTACATGGAACCCATGAATTCGGCATTTTTCTTCCTTCTTCCTCAACCGTTACTTTGAAAGCTTTTTCGGATGCTGATTTTGGGGGTTGTAGGATTGATAGGAAAAGTACTTCCGATGCTTGTCATTTTCTTGGTAATTCTCTTGTTGCTTGGTCCTCTAGAAAACAAAATTCAGTTGCACAATCCACAGCCGAATCTGAATATGTAGCTGTTGCTAGTGCTTGCTCACAAATTCTTTGGATTGTTCAAACACTTAAGGACTATGGGGTAGATCTAGATAGTGTTCCACTGTTCTGTGATAACACTAGTGCCATATGCATTGCCAAAAACCCCGTGCAACATTCTAGAACTAAGCACATTGATATTAGGTATCACTTTCTCCGAGATAACGTTGAAAAAGGAAACATTGTGCTTCACCATGTAGATACCGAACATCAATTGGCTGACATTTTTACAAAACCTTTGGATTTCACTCGTTTTTGTTTCATTCGTAGTGAAATAGGGGTTATGCATCCTCATGGCTTAAATTGAGGGGGAGTTTTTGAAACTTGGGAAGTCTATGTGTGAATCTGAAATTAAAATAATATGAGCATAGTATTTCATACATATATGACTTTGTGATTCCTTTTACATGTTGAAAGTTCTTACTGCATTACTCATGTTATACATTTTGTAGTTTTTGCCATGTCTAGTAATTGGAATAATTACTTACACTAAATCTGGTCATGGTCGAACTTTCTTGCTATTTTGAACTTGTTGCATGCTCACAAATGCTTTTAATCATAAAGAATTAATCAAGTAATCAACTCACATGTTGAGTTTTTATGAGCAAATATAAATTGAGAAAAGATCAAGAGAATATGCATGCATCACACTTTTTCTTTTGAGATAGCTTGTCATTGCACTTAGATATGAACTTGGAAGAAGTTGTGTATGACTAAAACCATGTCCTTAAGCTTCTGATTGTCAAATGACATAGGCTTGGCTTGGTTGGTCAGAATAAGGCAGATGCACATATAATCTCTTGCAAATATCATATGATCTAAATTTATGCTTTGAAAAATAATAAAATGCAACAACTAGTGTCATGCTTTCAGGTTTTTAAATAGTTAAGTTTGTGAGATCATGACTTGCTTAAATTAAAAAATTACATTTGATCTCTAGCATGGCTTACACTACCTTATGTATCTCATTGATGTGATAATGTAAGGTACTTGATAGTATAACTTGGATGAGCATTGTTTATATGTATATGTTATAATATGCTCATAACAACTAAAGTTGGAGAGAAATTTTGTTTATATGCTCATGACTTGCTGAATACATTGTCAAAGGGGGAGAGATAAGCATGAAGAGAAAGAGAATAAGGAGAGATAATAAAGGGGGAGAGATAATGACAGATAATATGGGATAATTTTTCTTCTCATTTTACTTTTGATTTACAAAGGGGGAGAAATTGCTTTCAAAACTTTTATGTGAATAAGCCAATGTTCGGATTTTAAGAGGTGTTGCCAATGCATTCATCAAGGGGGAGATTGTAAGACCTATATGTGCTGAATACATTGGCTTGTAGTGAATACACTTGTCTTTGATGATAAAAGTTTTGAATATCACCAAAACACCTTTTTATCAAGGTCCGACTCTAGCTTCGAGCTACAGCAAGGTCTGACGGTAGGTCCGGCCTGTTTTGGGTAGCTCCGGCTACGTTAGATGCTAGGTCCGGCTTCTTGGTAAAGTCTGACTAGCTTTGGATAGCTCAGGTGAGCTTTATCTTTAGCTCCGTCATGTCTTTGTTACCTCCGGCATGTCTTTGATAGCTCTGGCATATACTTGATAGCTCCGGCATGCTTTTGCTAAGCTCTGACGTACTTTGTCTAGCTCCGGTTTTTCGGTTGACTAGTTTTTGGTAAGCTCCGGTGCTAGGATCTACTAGTTTTGGAAAGCTCCGACGCTAGGTTCAACTAGCTTTTGTTAGCTCCGGCTCAAGCTCCGGGCTGCTCTGGCAAGGTCCAGAACTTGATCGCAGTGCTTCTGCTTTTCATTTGCAATGTTTCGTACTTGCTTTACATTGTTGGAAAGATTGCTTAGTATTCATTTGCTAAGTTTTTGGTGTGTTTTGGATGATATGGTTGATATTGTTTCTACTGTGGTTTTGCAACATGCTTATGTGAGGTTCTCACGTAAGGTGTTGTGTTCGGAACTAACTTGAGTCAAGTCGAGGACTTGGGCTCGTATGGATTGTTTGTTTGTTCATGTGCAGGTGTTGCTTGAGTTCAAGTCATGGCTGGTGACAGGATCCATTGGACTAGTCTCAGGAGGAGATGAGGTTCCGACAACCAAGTTCGGGAGGAACTGTGGTTGAGCGGGTCAGGAGGTCGCGTAGGATGATTGAATCAAGGGCAGTGCATATGAAGGTCGAAGGAAGGTGTTCGCACGTATGCATGCGGTGCATGACGTGGCAATATGCTTCTAGAGACGGATTATGTAAGGTAGATCTGATCGGAAGGATCGGATCATATCGGTTGAAGACTTTGGCTATGGCGGAGTCGGTTATGGCTCGGTATGGAAAGTATCGAGTTGGTTATGTTAGTATTTCATGTGTGTCACGAATTTGAGTTGTTTAGGAATGTGGGATACGTTCCTAAGGTGTTTGGAAGTCTTAAGATTGCTTCTATCTGCGTATAGAAGAGTCCTAAGCAGTTATGGAAAGTTCCAATTGTGATTGGATTAGGATTGGAGTCCTAGTTGAGATTGGGATGGCCTAAGGGCTGGTTATATAAGCAAGGGAAGGCCAAAGTTCGTGTGAGACGACTTTGGGGGACTGTTCCTCTTGTGTTCTATTGAATAAAATTCATAGTTTGAAGGAACTTTTGTGCCTTGTTCGTCCGACTTGTTCCAGACAAGTTTTACTCGTCGAGTTTCTGGACAGCACTACCTTTCGTCGGTGGTTTTATCATAACTCGAGTTTTACTGATCCAATTGACGTGATTCTTTTTGTGTTGTCTTCACAACTTGATTGTTTATCATCTGTCAAAATTTCACGGTCATTGGATTTGTGGTTTTTGATCTACACGAGTTTCTTTGCAGCATTCCAGAAACTGTTTTTCTCGGGTAGGTCAGATTGACCAGTGTTTGATCTTTTGATCATAACTTGAGTTTTTATCGACGGATTTTAGTGATTCCTTTTGTGTTGTCTTCGTGACTTGATTCTCTCTGATAATTATCACTTTTGTCACGGTGAAACACGTTTAGATTAGTCTCATACACGATTTCTTTAACAGATCGTTTTTCTGCCGAAAGGGTTTGGGGTTTTATTGTTTCTGCTGCGTAAGATTTTTAAAATCTACCATTCACCCCCCCTCTGGTAGCTTTTCACGTGCTCTTCGATACTACACTTTTTACCTTTTTGCTTCGCTTAATTAATTGGGATGGCAAACAACACTACACATTTAATTATGCATCAATGATATTCTGGTTAATGTGAACTGGTCAATACGATGGGTGATCTAAGCAAGCCTGGTATGTGGATGGGTTGGATGTTATGGTGCTTTGCTTGCTTTAGATCTAAGGACCGGTTCATGCGAGAATAGGCCAGGACTACAGTGCCACCATGAGGCCAAGTATGGGTGCGGTGTAGCTGATTAATTAGGGCTTTGCTAGTGCTGTTTGGACCATTGTGGATGCTCGGGGAAGGGGTAGTCGGATTGGGTTTGTTGATGATTGGTGGGACTACCCTGGGATCCGAATGGCTCAAGAGGGGGCCCTTGGTTGAAGATGTGCTCAGTTGGAAGCATCGCCACCGGTGAAACCTCAGTGGGGTCTGAATAGACTAGTAATCCCTTTGTAAAGGCTATTTTGTGATCTCTTGGCCATACACCAAAGGAAGTGTAATTGGCATAATGGAGGTTCTTTAGTCGCCGACGGGTGATGAAATCACAAACACGTGGGTAAAGTGGTACAAACTCTGCAGAGTACTAAAACTATCATGATAGCCGTGCTCCCGGTTATGAGCGCCTGGATGACCTACATGATTAGAGGGAAATTGGGATTTGGGATGGTTATGGTTTGATAATGGTTATGGTTTGGTAATGGTTATGGTTGATATTATGATTATGGTTATGGTTATGGGATGGAATTATGGTTTATGACATTGATTATTGTTATTGGCAATGGTAAATTATGGACTGGTATTATGACGGTTACATGGTTTATGATGGATTTATTTCACATGAATATGATACATTGCTTTTCAAATGTTTTACTGTACTTTTCAGCACTTAGCCATTATTATTGTCGTCATTTGAATCAGCCACATGTCATACTTTTCACACTTGCTGAGTACGACATGTACTCACTCTTGCAATCCCCCCCAACAGTTGCAGGTCAGAATTGTGAGTTTGATGGTGATAATGTGGAGATCTAGGCCGTGTCTACCGTTAGCTTTGCCTATGGTGTTGCTTGGAGCTGCGCTATCCCTTTTTCTTAGTTTGCTTAGTTGCTTAATTAGTTTATTTCCGCTGCATTAGTTGAACTTGTCATTAATATTCATTAGAGCTTGTATTCGAGGATAATATGGTTTGTGTAATAACAATTTGATAATTAATCTGGTTCTGTGGTAATTTTCTGTATACTCTTTTGTGATTGCACTCGTGTATGTGTGTTGAACATCCTGGGCACACATATGCGTTAGCTTGGTTCAGTTTTCGGAACCGGGCATCACATCTTGTGGAGCAACCACAGTGCTGAAGAAGTCACGTGGGAAAGCGAGGAGTATCTTAGAATGAACTATCCGGACTTGTTAGCGGCTTATGTTCATTAGATCTTTTCCTTTTGCCTTCTTTTGTAATCTCGGGACGAGATTCTTTTAAGGGGGGGGGAATGTAAAACTCCACTTTTATGGCATGTGAATCCAGTTATGAGTTTTGTGATCAACTATATTAAAGATCCAATATAGTGGTACACATAAACTTAATACCCTCCAAACCTTTCTTGCACTCATGGATAAATTTTATTAACATGAGTATTGGACTTCAACACTAATCCTAGAATGATTCTATTCACCCCTTTTCAAGCATTAGAATTATTTGGATGAAGTTTATTAAGGCAATTCAAAGTGCAGTACTAAATGGGCCCTGCCAAAAACATTCAAATTAGAGGCTCTAAATTTTTCCTTTGCCTTCAAATATTCTCAATAGCTTGCCTGCAAAATTTCAAGATTTTAGGAACTCATTTGTTATTTTATTTGAGACGCTCAGCGAATTTGAATCAAGTTTAAATTCAAATTCAAAGTCTGGTCAAAATATACTTGAACATAAATATCTAAACACACCATTGTGTCCATCACAATTTTCTTGACTTAGCCCTGAAGTTTCATGATTTTTGGAGTTCATTTACTATTTTTAAGTGAATTACTAAAATAGCAGTAGCTGTGGGGCTGACTGGCGGGACCCACCAGTTAGCAGCCCACGTGCAGCCGCATTTCAGCGCGCGCTGCGCGCGCCACCGCAACGGCGTGCATGCCCAGCACGACAGCAGCCAGCCACCGCCGTTGGAGCTCTATAAATAGCGCCCTGGCTCTCCCTTATCACTTCCCAGTCGCCCTTATCGCCTCCCCTCTCACTGAGCCGACGGATTGCACCGTTTTCGTTCCGCGCGCGAGCTTCCGACCGCCGGCGCCGCGTGCCCGTTGCTGGCCAACCGGAGGCCTCTCGCGCCAAGCCTCCAACAGCTAGGTTGTTCCTCTCTTCCTCCTCTGTCCTCTGGATCAATCTTTTCGTTGCTTAGTTGACGGTTTAGCCGATAATTTGAAGCGACACCGAAGGTCGCCGTCGTGTTCACCACGCGCCGTCCCTGCTCCACGTTGCCAGGCCACTGCACGCAGTTTCCTGCTTCAACCCCCTTAGCAAACTGGTGCGCTGGGACACGCTCTACGCAACGGTGAAAGCCGTTTCTTGTTTACATAAGTATCGAGCAAGTTAGCTAGGTTTTACTCTTGGCCGAAGCTTATGAACGCGCTCGGTTTGTCATTCAATTAGAGTTCCACACTAAATCACTCTCCACAATTGTTAGCAAATAGTTTCTACACTTCTTTGCGCACCCTCTCGAACTGGAATCACCGAAAATGATCGATCGTAGCTCAAGAATTGCGAGTTCTCCCCTCCGCCGTTAAGAAGTTGCCTCTGTCGCCGTCGACGACGGCTTTGCCGACCGTTACACGACGATATCAGCTGCCCATCACGTTCCTCGTGGTTCCAGAAGACTTCCCCAGCCTTTTTAGAAGGGTTTTAGCCACAGAGCGGCAGTTCCGACATGGCCGGAACCCTAGCGGCCGCCGCCGCCGATGCGTCGTTGTTTCCGACCGTCGACAGACCTCCCCAACCCCACCATCGTGCTCAGCGAGGGATTTTACGGTTGGGTGCCCAAGTATAGGAGCTGCGGTGGCCGGGAACTCAGATTCGGCCAGGCTCACCGGAGAGCGCCGCCGCAGGAGCCCCGCGCGCCGCCCGCGTCGGGAGGTGGAAGACGACGCGGTGGGTCCCGCGTGTTAGCGTCTGTCAACCCCGTCGGATCGGGTGTGGCCACAGGATCTGTTGTGGCTACGTGGTGTATATCTGTGGTACCCGTGCAGTTTAAATGCCATTGGTCCATTTTAAATCGGTGGAGCCCACGGTTTAATTCAAATTACAAATTAATTCCAGATTTCGCTCCAACTTAGAAAATCCATAACTTTCTGTAGGATGCTCCAAAAATCTTCAAACAAATTTTATTTGAAAGATCTTGAGCTCTAGTTTCTGTCAGTACCAATTAGGTTCTGTGAAACTTAGAGTTATACTCTGTAGGAAATAATCTTTCCAAATGCAAATACAATTTTGCGGACAAGGTAGCCACTGAAAAAATCCCCAACATTCACATAAAATTTAGTGTCATATGCCGGGCTCCCAGAAAAAGTTTGGTTGCCATTGCACCTGTTTAACCCTCTGTATAATTCAATTACCATTTTCAGTTATTGAATTTTCACAGATGTTCGGTTGCTTTACTATGTCTCAAATTCGTACTGAACCTTCCTTTTGTCATATACTAGATACTGTAAAAATCTTGGATTTAATTGACCTAATATAATAGTCCTAATCGAGTTACAAACTGACTATTTATTTAAAAGCCAAAAATTCAAATGTAAATAATTCCAGAAATTATTGCCAACTTAGAAATTCATTAACTCCTTCACCAAAGCATAGAAAATTATGAAACAAATTTTGCTAGAACCAGGACAACATACTCTATCATGATTATCAACTGGCAGCTATGTTCAAGCTACTGTTTATTCTTTAAAATTTTTGGAAGTTTAATACTTGCCATAATTTTAGAGACAACAATATACTTTGATCATCTCCTGTTCTTTGAAAGAGCCTTGATAATATTCCCTAGTATCTACCATCGAAGTTCCAAAGCCAATTAAGGTCCCTATCATATAATGATCACCATGGATTAAATTTTGGTCTTGGTAATAATTATTTTTCAAAGTCATTTATATACATATTATATGAATATTGTATAGTGACTGAAGTCGAGGAGGAGACAGAAGCCTTGGAAGAGCATCTTCCAAATTTTAACTCGGACCGGCAACAAGGCAAGCCCCGATTTGCATTTAAGTCGTTTATAAAATTTTGCTTTATCACTATGATGAGTAGTATATGAATTGTGCATTACGTTTAGGATGATTGATAATCCACATGCATGACCAAAAATCCCAAGGATTGGTTGGAACGAGTTACAGTTTGACCTGTAGTAACTGCTTTGCTAATGCATAGGAAATCCGATAGAAGTCGAGTAGTTGGAATCTACTCGCGAGAGATGTAGGACATATCTCACAGGATTGGTTAGATAGAAAATGGACTAATATAATGAAATTGAGACTGGGCAGGGAATGGATAGGAAGCAGCGAGAATTGAGTTTTGGTCGCATAGCCCTGCCTGTGTCGATTAAGGCCCGTCCGTATGCAGCCCCTTCGGACAAGCTTGAATTTTATCGGCAATATAATGGACATATGGAATCCAATAAATTGATGTAACTTGATAACTGGGGTGTCGAGGCCCATTAACTCACCATCGATAGGGGTGGGTTGAGGACAGTAAGGTGTAAATTGGTCGGCGGACACATGAGGTGTTCCATACGGAGACCTTCTGTTCGCGGAGGTGAGACGGGCTCGACGTTCGAGTTTCTTATGAAAGGTGGCCATATACGCCTAGTACTGAAGTGTTATGTAGGTACAGGTGTACTCGCTGACATTTCCGAACGACATATGTGTCGTGTTGTCCGGGTGTGTCCTGATTGCAATCACTGTCCCTCGCAGTAATAGAGTACCACTTGTTCACTGAGCGGCAATGTAGTAATACTAAAGAAGCCAGTAAATCGTATTGTATTGAATTATAATTACTTTGCAACCTTGCATGATTTAGAGATAGTACAATTAAAAGTGTACAGTTTCCCCATACTTTAGCTGTAATAGCATTATGTGCTCTAGGCATGTCATATCATTGGTAAAGCGTTTCTTGTTTGATTGTGGAGCCCATGATGTGCCGTGCTCAGAGAATGTCATTTGCTACATAAAACCTGATTATAAGGATCCACTTGTAGGCAAGTCATTTACGCTTCACCTCACCTATGTTTTAGTGTTCCCCTTGCATATGTCTAGTGAGACAGGTTAGTCTTGTTGAGCCTTATGCTCACATTTGCAGTTAACGAGTTTTTGCAGGTTATACAGTTGATGAAAGGTTTGATGATAAGGTTGCACCCCCTCCAGGGTGTACAACCGAGTGGGAACCCTGCACGCCACCGTAATTTGAGTGTTGCTAGTGCAAAGTATCCAAGGCATGGATAACTTTGCTTTTGCATAGCTAGTGCTGAGAGCGTAGCTATGATATATATGTTTCTTTCCTTCCGCTAGTATTGTAAAACTTCCGCTGTATTATAATCAAAAGACTTCGTCTTGTATTTTATTCAGTTTCTATTCTTGTATACTGTTGGGTGTCGCATCGCACGACAACACCCAATGAGATCCTCGAATGTTGGGATTCCGGTCCCCACACGCTGTCTTGAGTCCCTTGAGTATCTTTGCATTTGCTCTCTCAACTTGGCCATTACTTGCCGGATGTGCTACTAAGGCGTAGCTGACTTGTATGCCAAGATCTTCGCAATACTCTTGGAATGCTGCACTTGTGAATTGTGTTCCGTTACCAGTGATGACTCTATTCGGAACTCCAAATCTGCAGACAATGGACTTCAAAAAATTGATGGCTGATTGCTTTTTGATAGCCACAATTGGAGTAGCTTCCGGCCACTTTGTGAACTTGTCAATAGCGACATACAAGAACCGGTAACCTCCGACGGCTTTTGGGAAAGTACCCAAAATGTCCATCCCCCACACAGCAAATGGCCATGTGGGAGGTATCATCTGCAGTGACTGAGCCAGTGTGTGAATCTGCTTCGCGTGAAACTAGCATGCTTCACACTTCTTGACTAACTCGACTGCATCCTGGAGTGCTGTGCCAATAAAAGCAATGTCGAAAGGCCTTACCGACCAACGTGCGACAAGACGCATGGTTCTTGCACTCGCCTCCATGGATCTACGCGAAGAGCTCGCGGCCTCCTTCCCAGAAATGCACCTCATTAGAATACAGTTGGAAATACATCGGTAGAGATCCCCTTCTACCAACATGTATCTTTTAGCCAATCTGACAATTTGCTTAGTGGATATACCATCTTCAGGAAGGATGTTGTCTTTCAAGTAGCTCCGTACCTCCGTGATCCATGCATTGGAGCTTACTTGAGCTTCTAGATCTTGCACGCTTGGTTGCTCAGAGCTTCCTGCAGCGCCTACGATCCTTAGTGAACGGCATGGGAATAGGGCCATCGGGACCGCCAGCTTTGTGGTGCTGGTCTTGCCACCCTCATGCAGTTCAGCAGGCTGAGCGACAGGTGATGGAAATCTCTTGACAAAGACCCCGTCGGGTGCTCAAGCCTCGGTTGAAGCCTTCGTCGAGAGGTCGTCGGCTTCAACGTTGTTGAGACACTGGACATGGTGGAGATCGAGGACATGGAAGTCCTTTTGCAGCTTTTGAACTTCAAGTAAATATGCAACAAGTTGGGTGTTGTTGCAACCGCATTCACCTTTGACTTGCTTGATGATGAGTTGCGAATCACCCTTCACCAAGAGCTATTGGACACCATATGATAGCGCCACCTCGAGTCCGAAGATGAGAGCTTCGTATTCCGCCGTGTTGTTGGTTGCCTTGAAGTCAAGGTGCACCATGTACTTGACCTTGTCCCTGTTCAAAGTGAGGAGAAGTATTCCACCTCCGGCCCCCTGCTTCTGCACAGAGCCATCGAAGTAGAGAGTCCAATGAGGCTCGGTGAAGAATGGGGCCTTAGGTTTCAGCTTCTCATCAAGGTCCCCTAGAGTTGATCAAGAAGGTGTCCACTTCGCCACGGAGTCAACCAGCGACTGACTCTTAATCGCATGTTGAGGCAAGAATTCGAGGTCGAATTCTGCCAACCTCGCTGCCCACTTAGCAATATTTCCCGTAGAATTGGGATTATGTAAAATAGCTCAAAATTGATAAGAAATTACCACAAAAATCTTGTAGGCTTGGAAGTAGTGACGAAGCTTCCTTGACGCAATAAGCACTGCGTACAGCAGCTTATATACCTCAATATACTGAGTCTTGGCATCATGCTGTACTTCGCTGATGAAGTACATCAGCTGTTGGACAGTTCGAACCCTTTCAGAGGGGTTTGGAGCTTCTTCTTCATCAGCCCAGACCCTCCCAGAGGGGTCCGGACCATCTCCTTCTTCTTGAGTAGAAACTCCCTCGGATGAGGGAGATTGATCCATAGGAACCTTGCCTTTAGGATCCAAGCATGGGGGCTGGGACCCAGACTCGCCTTCAGTTAGCTCTAGACCCTCCCAGAGGGGTCTAGGCTCTTGAGTTGAAAATGTTTCTGATCTCTCCGCAACCAGAACCATGCTGACAACCTCCGTAGTTGCAGCGATGTATAGCAGAAGAGGCTCTCAAGGCTCTAGAGCTACCATGATTGGTAGTGTCGTGTGGAGTTTCTTGAGCTCCTGGATGCCTTCTCTGCTTCTTTAGACCAATGGAATTATTCGGACTTCCTCAACAGCTTGAAGAAGGAGAGCGCCCGCTCTGCCAGGCTTGAAATGAATCGGTTGAGCGAAGCTTGACACCCAGTTAGCTTCTGGATGTCTTGACACGGGCTGGAGGCTGCATCTCTTCAATGGCTTTGATTTTTGTTGGAAATGCCTCAATTCCTCAGTGAGTCACCAAGAAACCAAGGAGCTTCTTGGAGCTAACCCCAAAGACACACTTGTCCGAGTTGAGCTTCGTGCGCATCAGGCGCAGCTTGTTGAAGACAACTTGGAGATTATCCAAGAGTGAATCCTGGTTCTTCACCTTGACGCCGATGTAATCGATGTAGACTTCCATCAGGTCCCTAATCAGCTCCCCAAAGGTTTTGTGCATAGCTCACACAAAAGTTGAGGCAGCGTTTTTAAAACCAAAAGGCATAGCTGTGTAACAATACAATCCATCTACTATAATGAAGGCAATATGCTCTTCATCTTCCTTAGACATTGGAATTTGGTGGTAACCAGAATAGGCATCTAAGAAGCACAGTAACTCACACCCGGAGGTAGAATCCACTATCTGATCTATTCTAGGTAGTGGAAATGAGACTTTTGGGCATGCCTTATTTAAGGTGGTGTAGTCGATGCACATCCGAAGCTTTTCCCCATTCTTGGGGACAACGACTGGGTTTGCCAGCCATCATGGATGATGAACCTCTAAGATGAATCCAGCGTTGAGCAGCTTCTTGACTTCTCATCTAATGAAGTTCTGTCGCTCAACTGATTGCTTCTGGGGCTTCTGTTGTATTGGTCGTGCATCGGGGTAGATCTTTAGACGATGCTCGATCACCTCCCTAGAGATCCCAGACATCTGTGACAGTTGCCATGCAAACACATTGACATTTGCTCGGAGGAAAGCGACGAGCACGAGTTTCTATTTGTCACTCAGGCCTCCTGATATACGGGTGGTCTGGTTGGCATCAGAACCAATTTGGACGACTATGACTGGGACATCGTGTGTCGCCGCTTAGTTCCACATGAGGTGCAGAAGATGAGACACACTCACATGAACTCAGAGGTTGAGCAGCTTGCTCCTTGTTAGACCCTTCTTCTTACGCTGTAGCAAGCGCATGAAGTTCCTCCAGCGCAGTTACTCCAACAGTGCGATCTCCTCGGATCCAGAGGATGCCTGTCAGAGTTGGCATCTTAAACACCAGGTAGTCGTAATGAGCTACGACCATGAACCTGTATAGGGCTGGCCTGCCTAGGATGGCGTTGAAGGGAAGGCTGATGTGTGCCACATCGAATACTAGCTTGTCGGACCTATAATTGTCCCGAGTCCCAAAGGTCACTGGAAGAGTAACCGATCCTAGAGGAGTGATGGCTCCCGGACCTACTCCAATGAAGAGACGTGAGGGATAGAGATCCAAGATGTTGAGTTGGAGCTTCACGAAATTTCTGAAGCTTAGGAGGTTGAGCGCCGCACCTCCATCCACCAAGACATGGTAGAGATGGATGTTATTGATAGTCGAAGAGACCATCAAGGGTAACTGACCAGCTCCAGTCATGTTCTTCGGGCAGTCCAAATCATTGAAGGTGATGGCAGTGTCCATCCACTTACAGCGAGGCTCTGCCTTGGCAGTAGGGGCTGCAGCAGCCATCTCCCGACGCATAGTCTTCAGGATGTGCCGAGAGGTGATATCCCAAGATCCTCCATATATCATATGAAGAGTCTTTCAATGCTCATTGTCGGAGCTCTTGGAGTTGTCGTCAACAGTGTTGTAGACCACCTTTAACTCCTTCTTGGCGTCTTGGAAGCCTAGCTCCTGATCAGACGGAGCTTCACCGAATTTTTCCTTTCCTTCCTGTTAGCGGAAAGGAGGTTCTTATTGACGCTTGTTGCTGTGTTCAACAAGCCTTTTGACCTCACGATAGTCTTCAAGATTGTGGGTTGTCAATTTGTGAATCGGACACCACATCTTTTCACTGTCGCATCTTTGGACGATTGTCGAGGTCGCTTGTCGGGGCGTGGCCCTCGGCCATCAGGTGCTGCAGCAGTGGCAGCGGTTGGTGTTCTGGCCAGTGACTTCTTCTTGCCACAAGACTTCTTCTTGTTTCTTTCTAATGCCGGAGGCAACAACTTCAACTTTGGAGGAAGATTTACCAGCCTCCACAGTTGGTTTGGAGTGCATTTCACGGCCCTCCGCGGCTATGGCACATTTATCTACCAGGATGAAGAGCTCTGTGACGCCGCTGACGTTTTTGGTTGTCAGCTTATCCAACATCTTCTTATCTCGAACCCTCTGTCAAAATGCGATGATGAAAGAAGCATTTGTGATTGAACAGATGGTGTTCCATACTTGAGAAAACTGTTGGATGAACGATCGCAATGACTCTCCCAATTTTTGTTGCACGGCAAACAGATCCAGCTCTATGCCAGGCCAGGTGTAGGAGCTCTAGATGTTGGCGGTGAACTAGCGACATAGCTCCTCCAAACTGTAGATGGATTCAGGAGGTAGAATCATGAACTAGGACCTTGCAGTCCTGGTTAGAGCCACGGGGAAGTAGTTGGCCATCATGGCCTCATTGCCTCAAGCTGCCAGGATGGTAGTGGAATAAATCTGAAGAAACTCGACGGGGTTGACTGTCCCGTCGTATTTCTCCGACAGATTAGGCCAAAACTTAGGTGGCCACTCGACCATGCGAAGATGCATGGCCAAAGCTGGACATCCTCCCCTTACTCCCAGGGGAGAAGGGTTTTCACGAGCAACTCGTCTCTAGCGAGGGCGCTCAATGTGGACACAACTATCCCGCCTCATGTAGCAGCGGTTGAGCTCCAACCAGAGGTCCTACATTGGGAGCCTCGATGTTGTATGAGTGTGATGAGCCCCGGAGGGCAGTGACATCACATGATGGGAGGGCGCACATCTCCTGTGATGCGACACCTGAGGACCAAGTCTACTAGACAAGGTCCTGTTCCTTGAAGGTGTCTGCCCAGCGTGGGGCAGACTTTGGTTGCTGATGACATTTGTTGCAGCTGCAACCAAATTCTCCACATCAGCGCGCCATTGTTCCATCACGCCTTTAGGACCTCTTGGTGCTGGAGGACGTTGAAGCAGAGTCTGCACCACATTCAGCGCGTTCTTAGGGTTGTTTGTCGATGCAGAGACCGACGCAAACACACCATCCCATTGAGATGGTGGAGGTTGTGGTAGAACGACACCCGTTGGGACAACAACATTGGCTGGCTACTGCATGTTGGTGGGATTTCCTCCATCAGGCTACTCAGCCAAGCCCTTGGATGAAGCTGCATCAGAATTCACCATCTTGATTCTTGAAAGCTTGAAAGTTGCTCCTTTCTGGCTCGCCAAATGTCGAAGTGTGCACTAGGATAGTTCTCCCGGTACTACTAAGAAGTAGGCCACACAAGTTCGTATTCAGTTGGGGTGCAAAGAAAAATCAAGCACAAGATTGTGACACGGAAGATTTTACATGGTTCGGGTCGCCTGAGCGTAACACCCTGCTCCATGGGGTGTGTGTTTGTTGATTGTATGAGTTTGGATGGCTTGAGATCAGTTGAGATTAGATCCCCTCTACCATGTAGTGCAACCCTTTTATATGCTAAGGACTGGCTGTTACAGTTCAAGCCTGACCTAACAAGTGGCCCCAGCTGTATTAACTACCTTGTACACATCTATAGTGTAATGAGAGGTTAATTGTGTGATAATGTGCCTTAGCAGCAGTGTTACCAGTCTTGATGTTTCTTTGATCATGCATCATTAATATAACATTAATGGCGCATTAACCAGTTCTTGTAATGGCTAATTGATAGCCCTTGAATGTCCGCGCCATTGGAGATCCCATAGTATTCATGTTGCTGACATAGCTCTAGATCATGATATGTGGCAGGTCCAGAGCTTCCCTCTACTGGGGGATAGGTCCGGTGCTAGTAGACACGTGGCAACGGTGGAGCTTCCTTACGAGGGAGACAGGTCCGGCCCTGCGGGACACGTGGTAGCACCAGAGCTACCCAAACGAGGGAGGAAGGTTCGGCTCTCTTTGACACGTGGCGATATCAGAGCTACCCTAAGGTATAGAGTAGGTCCGATACAACGGGATGCATCTTTCCTTCGTACGTCAGCCACTTAGATGTAGGAACTCCTCGATTTTTCTTGCGGTATCCAGGGGTACCACGTACGCAGGGTACCGACATATGCTAAGGACTGGCAGTTACAGTTCGCACTCGGCCCAACAAGTGGCCTCGGCTATATTAACTACTCTACACATGATCTATAGTGTAATGAGAGGTTAATTGTGTGACAACGTGCCTTAACAGTAGCGTTACTAGTCTTGATGTTCTCTTGATCATGTGTCATTAATATAACATTAATGGCGCGTTAACCATGTCTTGTAATGGCTAAATGATAGCCCTTGAATGTATGCACCATTGGAGATCTCGTAGTCTTGCCGTTGCTGACATAGCTCCAGAGCATGACACGTGGCAGGTCTAGAGCTTCCCTCTACTAGGGGATAGGTCCGGTGCTAGTAGACACGTGGTAATGGTGGAGCTTCCCTGAGGAGGGAGGCAGGTCCGGCCCTGCTGTGACACCCGGTTCCGAAAATGACCAAGTGTGATGCATATGTGTGCCCAAGATGTTTAACGCACATACACAATGATTCACAAATGATAAACAGATTATAACTATGTCTCAAATAATAATACTAATAATAGTACCTTATTACAAACCAAATAGTGTCGAATACAAGCTCTAATCAACTGCAGCGGACAACACTAAACACTAATGAATCCGAACTCCACAAGCAGGCTTGACGGTAACACGCGCGCCTAGAACTCCTCAAATACCTCCTGGTACTCCATAGTGTCGCTTGCTTCTGAATTTGTTGGGGGAATACAAGGGTGAGCACATGTCATACTCAGCATGTGTGGCAAAGTATATGTAGCTTAAACAAGGAATGGTAATGAACAATGGATAATTGCATAAAAGTACATTCAAACAGTTGAAAATGCAATAATATGATCATTAAGTGTGGTCCTTCCCAAAATAACCCATATATCATCGATTTCTACTTAAGTAACCAATTCCAGCAATCATAAACAATTTTCAACTCATAACTGCTCATTTGTCTCAAATTCATCAATTCCATATACCCAAGCCAATTAATTAACCAATACCAATTCCCAGTTAATTCTAGCCATTAAACACAGTTAAAGTTCCAGAACTCTAATCATGTGAGGGTCCAGGTTGCTCATGATCGGGAGCACGACTATCATGATAGTTTTAGACACACTCTACCGAGGTTGTACCACTTTACCCACAAGTTCATGATTTCATCACCTTTCGATGACTATGAAATCTCAATTATGTCTTCTCACACTTCCTTAGGTGTGTGGCTAAGAGATCACAAAATAGCCTTTAGAAAGTGATTACTAGCCTATTTAGATCCCACTGAGGTTTCACCAGTGGTGATGTCGCCAACTGAGCACATCTAACCAGGCCCCCTCTTGAGCCATTCGGATCCTAGGGTAGTCCCACCATCAACTATAAACCGATCTGACTACCCCTTTCGTGAGCATTCTTAATGGTCCAAATAGTAGTGACAATTCACTAATTAGTCAGCTAAGCCGCCCCCATGCTTGGCCTTGTGGTGGCACTGTAAATCCTGGATGGTCGCTCCACGAACCGGTCCTTAGATCTAATGCAAGAAAAACCACCAAAAACAGTACAACCCATTCCACATAACCAACTTGCTTAGATCCCTAGGCACCATGTTGCTAAAGGGACATTAATATCAATTCTCATCATTCACAAGTTCAATAGTTCATAATTAAGCATTATAGTTGATTCCCAAACCCAAATGAGCATTGCGAAGCAAAAAGTACAAAATACCGTTCCCGACTCTCTACATAGTGTTCAAGCGACAAGGGTGGTCATACAAAACTAGTAAACTCCTATAATTGGGTTTTCCAATCAATTTTGACACAGACATGCAAATTTGCAAACAAAACCTTTTAAACAGGATCAATATGGTCAAGGACACTTGCCTTGCTCATAATCTTGATTGGGATCGAAAGTTTAAAGACTCTGGTTTTGCAGGCCTTGAAAGCACTCTCTACAACAACTACTTCTATTTCGAGCGACAAACATGCAAAACACACAATTCAATCAAATAATGCTCATATAGTACTCAATATGCCATGATATGCATGATTAATGCAATTGTGAGGTCAAAATTGTTAATGAGTTGCTATTAATGTTTACTAACTAGTTCTAATAGTTTTTAACAAGTTTGGAATTGATTTGAGTCAAATTGGAATTGATTCAGCACAAATCAGATTCAGATACCAGACTAGTCTGCCCTAGGCAGAACTGTAAATTAGGGTTTTCTTGATCAGCGAGAATTGGGGTTGAATTTGCATGAAAACTTGAATGTAGAGTGTGTACCACGTGTTTTGAGCTCCAAAGATCAAGAATTGGACGTGATCCTTGAATTCTGACGATCTAGGGTTGATGGATATGAGTTGATGAGGATTTGTTGATGAAGAATGTCAATTGTCAAAGAATCGATGAAGATTGATCTTAATTGGCCCTTCTTCATGTTCCTCTCCTCCTCCTTGCTTCTGGACTTGATTTTGACGTCGGCAACAAGGCAAAAGTGGCAGCAATTGTTTCCAATTGGGGTGGAGAGGTGTGGGGTATTGGGTTGTTTATATAGGGGTGGGGAATTAGGGTTTTGGAGTGAATTCCAAGTAGAATTTGTTGGGGGACGTGTAGGGGTTGTGGTGGGGTCCACTTGGGCTCCACTAAGGTTGGGCATGGGGCCCATATTAGACAATTACCCAAAAACAAATCGTGGAGAAATAATGGAATCCGAGTTTGTTTCTGAAGGCTGGACTAGTCTGCAGTAGGGACTAGACTAGTCCATTAGGCAACAGAGTAAAAAATCAGACAAGTCTGATCGGACAAGTCCGCTGGGCAACAGAGAAGAAATCGGACAAGTCCGGTTGGCATGGCCGGACAAGTGCGGGGAAAATTTAGAGGCTCAACCGGACTAGTTCGTACATGCGTCGGACAAGTCCGTACTTTGAAGAAAATTGAATTTTTTTGAATGATAATGACAACATTGGACTAGTTCGGGGTTGTGGCCGGACAAGTTGGCACTTCTAAAGAAAACTGAATTTTTTGAACAGGGTATAGGAATACCGGACTAGTCCGATTCAGAGGCCGAACAAGTCTGCACCCTGACAGACTGAAATTTCCAGTTTAGCCCTAAATTTATTTTAATTCCTTTTTACATTGCTTAATGTTAAACATGTATGAGGATATTATGCAATGCATTATGCATGAAAATGAGAGTGTTACAAACCTACCCCTTAAAATGAATCTCGCACTGAGATTCGACGCAAAAGGAAAGAGATAGGGAAATTCCTTCTTGAGATCATCCTCTCGCTCCCAAGTTGCTTCCTATTCTGTATGGTGCTTCCATTGCACTTTGCACCATCGAATCACCTTGTTTCTTGTGACCCTCTCTTTGGTGTCCAAAATTTTGACAGGTTGCTCGACATAGGTCAAATCTTCCTCAAGCTCCAATTCTTCCATCGGTACTTCCTCTTTCGGTACCCTCAAGCACTTCTTGAGTTGAGAAACATGAAACACATCATAAACATCCGAAAGATGTGCTGTCATCTCCATTTTATATGCTAATTCTCCCCATTTGTCCAGAATCTTGAATGGTCCAATGTAGCGAGGTGCCAACTTGCCTTTGACATTAAACCGCTTTTGACCTTGCATAGGTGATACTTTGAGGTATATGAAGTCTCTCGCCTCAAAAGATAAGCTTCTTGGTCTATTATCTGCATAACCCTTCCGTCTTGACTGAGCAGCCCTTAAGTTCTCGCGGATGGTCTGCACTTGCTTTTCGGCCTCTTGGATCACATCAGGTCCAAATACTTGAGTTTCTCCTGTCTCATTCCAAAACAAGGGTGTTCTACACCTTCTCCCATGCAATGCTTCATATGGTGACATCTTCAAGCTTGCTTGATAACTGTTGTTGTAGGAGAATTCAGCATATGGCAGACTTCTGTCCCAGCTTCTTCCATACTTTAGCACACAGGCTCCTAGCATGTCTTCCAAAATTTGTTTTGTCCTCTCGATCTTTCCATTCGTTTGAGGGTGATAGGCAGAACTGAAATTCAGTTGAGTTTTCATTGACTCGTGCAGCTTTTGCCAGAACCTCGAAGTAAACAAAGAACCTCTATCGAACACTATTTTCTTGGGCACCTCGTGTAAACACACTATTCTTCCCATATACAATTCTGCCAACTTAGCTCCACTATAGGTAGTCTTGACAGGAATGAAATGCGCTGATTTCGTCAAGCGATCCACAATAACCCATATTAAATCATATCCTGCTGAAGTGCGAGGTAAACCAACTATGAAATCCATACCGACCTCTTCCCATTTCCATTCCAAAATCTTCAAGGTTGTAATAATCCAGCTGGCCTTTGATGTTCAGCCTTGACTCGTTGACATACATCACACAATGCAACATATTCAGCTATGTCCCTTTTCATACCATCCCACCAGTAGCACATCTTTAAGTCCTTGTACATTTTTGTGCAACCGGGATGAATAGATTAAAGCGAGTCATGTGCCTCCTTTAATATCATCTGCCGGAGACGCTTCTCATTGGGCACAACGATCCGCTTTCTGAGCCATAGAGTACCTTGGTCATCCTCATGAAACCTGAATTCTCTCGCTTCTTGGGTCCTTTCCTTGATTTCCTGGATTTCCTTGTCCTTTGCTTGACCTTTCCATATTTCCTGTTCCAGGGTTGGATTCACTTCCATTGATCACATCTCATTCACAAATCCAAGATTCAACCGTTCGAACTCCTTGCAAAGCTCGGGTGGCAACTTCCTGGCAGTAAGCTAGTTCCTTGCTCCCTTTCAACTCAAGGCATCAGCCACTATGTTGGCTTTCCTTGGATGATAGTTGACTCCCACATCATAATCCTTAATGAGTTCCAACCATCTTTGTTGCCTTAGATTCAGATCTGTTTGTGTGAATATATACTTGAGACTCTTATGGTCTGTATAAATCTCGCATTTGTGAACAGGGATGTAATGTCTCCAAATCTTCAACGCATGCACTACGGCTGCAAGTTTTAGATCGTGCATAGGATATTTCTGCTTGTGTTTCTTCAATGGCCTGGATGCATAAGCTACTACTCGACGTTCTTGCATTAATACACAACCCAGTCCTTGCCTTGAAGCATCACAGTACATGTCAAAACTCTTGCTTACGTCTGGAAACGTCAATATTGGTGCGGTTGTTAACCTTTTATTTAGCTCCTCAAAACTTTCTTGACATGATTGAGTCCACTTGAAAGGCTTCTCCTTCATTAACAATTCAATCATGGGCTTCACTATCTTGGAAAAGTCCTTGATGAACCGACGGTAGTATCCTGCCATTCCAAGAAAACTCCTTATTTCCTTTGCATTCTGTGGCGGTTCCCACTTTAGCACATCTCTAACCTTTCCTGGATCGACTAACACTCCTCCTCCAGATATGACATGCCCTAGGAATGATATCTCCCTCAACCAGAATTGGCACTTGTTGAATTTGGCATACAACTAGTGCTCTCGCAATTTTTGCAACGTCGGCCTTAAATGCTCTTCGTGCTCCTCTTAACTTTTTGAGTAGATCATGATGTCATCAATGAACACTACCACAAACTTATCCAAATACTCCATGAAGATCTCGATGGTGAATTGGTGATGAAGAATGAAAACTTGATCGAGATCTTGATCCTCTTTTGTTTCCTTCTCTTCTTCTTCTTGCTCAGGATATCCTTCTCCCTCTTGGTGGCGGCTATCCACGAACTAGGGTTTGTGGTCTTTTGAAAGTGGCAAATAGGTGCAAAGCTGAGGGGTGGGGTTGTTTATATAGAGGTGGAGGCTAGGGTTTCAATGGATTCGAGTTTGGGGTGGGTGGAGGCCGGTGTGGGGCCCCACATGGGCTCCAAAAGAGTTAGACACGACGTCCTTAGGCCCACTTAAGGTAAAACCCAAAAACAAGTCGTGGAACAGACGATCAACTCAGAATCGCGATTTACCAGACAAGTCCGCAGAAGATTGGACTAGTCTGAAGATTGACAGAGGCGAAAACGAACAAGTTCAGACTATATCGGACAAGTCCGAACATTGTTACAGTAAAATCAGACAGGTCTGGCCAAAATGGGACAAGTCCGATTTTAGTGAGAGGGAAAACGGGCAAGTCCGCTGGAATATCGGACAAGTCCAGGGACTTAGCAAAATTTCCAAGGAATTGGGATAGCGGACTAGTCCGCAATGGACCGGACAAGTCCGAAACTGAACAGAGGCAAAAACCGGAATAGTCCGCACTAAAATGGACATGTCCGATGGAGGTCAGAGAGAAATCGGACTAGTCCGCACCAAAATCGGACTAGTTCGTACTTCTCAGAACTTTTAAGTGCGGTTTTGCTCTAAATTCATTTAAAACTTGTTCCTTTTTATGTGGATTAATGTTAGACATGTATTAGAATGTATGCAATGCATGATGGATGAAAATGAGGGTGTTACAAACCTACACCCCTTAAAATGAATCTCGCCATCGAGATTCGATACGGAAGAGAAGAGATAGGGATATTCTTTCTTGAGATCATCTTCCAGCCCCCAAGTTGCCTCTGATTCTGTATGATGCTTCCATTGAACTTTACACCATCTAATAGCCTAGTTCCTTGTGACCCTCCCCTTGCTTTCCAAGATATTGATCGGTTGCTCGGCATAAGTCAAATCTGCCTGTAATTCCAATTCTTCCATTGACACTTGTTCTTCCGGCACTCTCAAGCACTTCTTGAGTTGGGAAACATGAAAGACATCATGAACATCCGATAAGTGAGCTGGCATCTCCAACTTATATGCTACTTCTCCTCTTTTGTCCAAAATCTTGAATGGCCCAATGTATCGAGGTGCTAGCTTACCTCTTATATTAAACCTCTTATGACCTCTCATTAGTGACACCTTGAGGTAAACAAAATCCCCCACTTCAAAGGCTAGTTTCCTTCTCCTATTATGCACATAGCCTTTTTGCCTTAATTGAGCAACCCTCAAGTTTTCACGAATAATCTGGACTTGTTTCTTAGCTTTCTGCAGCATGTCAGGTCCAAACACTTGGTTCTCTCCTGTCTCATTCCAAAACAAAGGTGTCCTACACTTCCTTCCATATAGTGCTTCATATGGTGACATCTTCAAACTTGCTTGGTAACTATTGTTATATGAAAGTTCTGCGTATGGCAAGCTCTTGTCCCAACTTTTCCCATGCTTCAAGGCACAAGCTCTCAACATGTTCTCCAAAATCTTGTTGGTCCTCTCAGTTTGTCCATTCGTTTGAGGGTGATATGTTGAACTGAAATTCAACCTTGTACCCAATGCTTCATGCAGCTTTTGCCAAACCCTGGAGGTAAATTGAGAACCTCTATCTGACACTATCATCTTTGGAACTCCATGCAAACATACTATTATTCCCATATACAGTTCCGCCAACTTCTCCCCATTAAAGGTGGTTTTGATGGGAATAAAGTGAGCTGACTTAGTTAATCGATCCACAATTACCCATATAGAGTCATAACCGGATTGGGTTCATGGTAAACCAACTATGAAGTCCATAGCAATTTCTTCCCACTTCCATTCCGAAATCTACAATGGCTGCAATAATCCAGCTTGCCTTTGATGTTCTGCCTTCACTCGTTGGCACACATCACACAACACAAAATATTCAGCTATGTCCTTTTTTATGCTATCCCACCAATAACAAGTGTTCAAGTCCTTGTACATCTTCGTACAACCGGGATGAATTGAGTATGGCGAGTCATGTGCCTCTTTTAGTATCGTCTCCCGAATATGCTTCACATTAGGCATGACAATCCTTTTACCAAGCCATAAGGTACCATGTTTGTCCTCATCAAACCTGAATTATCTCCTCTCTTTGGTCTTTTCCTTAATTTCTTGGATTTCCTCATCCTTGGCCTAACCTTGCCGAACTTCTTGCTCCAAGGCCGTATTCAACTCCATTATTCCCATCTCATTCCCAAATCCAAGATTCAACCGTTCAAACTCCTTACATAACTCGGATGGCAGTTCTCGAACCGCGAGTTGATGGCTTACTACCTTCCTAATCAAGGCATCGACCACTACATTAGCCTTCCCTAGATGATAGTTGATTCCCACATCATAATCCTTGTTGAGCTCCAACCATCTTCGTTGCCTCAAATTCAGATCCGTTTGTGTGAATATGTACCTAAGACTTATGATCCGTATAAATTTCACACCTATGTACAAGGATATAATGTACCCAAATCTTCAATGCATGTACCACAGTTGCAAGTTCGAGATCATGTGTTGGGTAATTCTGGTAATGTTTCTTCAATTGTCTCGATGCATATGCAACCACTTGACCTTCTTGCATGAGCCCACATCCAAGTCCATGTCTCGATGCATCACAATAAAAATCAAAACTCTTGCTCACATCCGGCAATATCAAAACTGGGGATGTTGTTAACCTTTTCTTCAACTCCTCAAAACTTTATTGACAAGTTTGAGTCCATTGGAAAGCATTCCCCTTCATTAGCAGCTCCGTCATGGGCTTGGCTACCTTGGAAAAGTCCTTGATGAACCGGCGGTAATATCCAGCCATTCCAAGAAAGCTCCTTATCTCCTTGACAATCTGCGGAGGTTCCCATTTTAACACGTCTCTCATTTTCCCCAGGTAAACCGATACTCCTCCTCCCGAGATGATATGCCCCAAAAACGACACCTCTTTCAACCAAAACTGGCACTTGCTGAACTTGGCATACAATTGGTGCTCCCTCAATTTCTGCAATGTAAGCCTTAAGTGTTCCTCATGTTCCTTCTCATCCATCGAGTAGATCATAATGTCATCAATGAACACCACAATGAACTTATCCAAATACTCCATGAAGATCTTATTCATGAGGTACATAAAATATGAAGGTACATTGGTCAATTCAAAGGACATCACGGTGTACTCATAAGATCCATACTGTGTCCAAAAAATTGTTTTGGGTATTTCTGATGGTCTAATCTTCATTTGAAAGTATCTCAACCTCAAATCAATCTTGGAGAACACACAAGCACACTTCATCTGATCAAACAAGTCTTCTATGCGTGGCAAGGTGTACTTGTTCTTGATAGTCACCTCATTGAGAGCTCGATAATCCATACACATCCTTTGGGACCCATCCTTCTTGTCCACAAAGAGTACGGGCGCTCCCCAAGCTGAAGAGCTTGGGTGAATAAAACCCTTCTCTAGTTGCTCTTGAATCTGCTTCTTGAGCTCCGCTAACTCCTTAGGAGGCATCCTGTATGGTCTCTTAGCTATAGGTGCAGTTCCAGGTATTAAATCAATAACAATCTCAATGTCTCGATCAGGTGGCATACCTGGCAACTCGTCCGGAAACACATCCAAAAATTCGGATACCACTGGAATCTCCTCAATTGCGGCACCTTCCATGTGCTTCAGCTCCAATTGCTTTGGTGCGTGTTGAGATGCTTCAAATTCTACGATGATCCCTTCCTCATTAGCCAACTTCACCGTCTTTGTGGCACATTCAATGACTCTGTTGTGCTTCCTCAACCAGTCCATACCAAGTATAATGTCCAATCATTGAGAATCAAAAACAATGAGGTTGGAAAAGAAGTCTACCTCCTTATTTCTAAGGCTTACTTTTGGACATACTATATTTGTCCTCATCTCTCCTCCAGGAGACTTAACCAATAGAGTAAACTTCATATGAGAGATAGGCAAACTATACTTGGCAACATATTTTGATGCAATAAATGAATGCGATGCTCCAGAATCAAATAACATAGTCACCGGGTTGGAGTTTGCAAGAAACATACCAGTAACCACGTCATCCGCTTGTTGAGCATCCTCCATAGAGACATGGTTCACGTTGCCATGAGCAAATTTCTACTGTCCATGGTTGCCTTGTGGATGTCCTCCATTGGGTCCTGGGTTTTGTCTTTGAGCATTGCTTCCTTGACCAAGGTCTAACTTAGGACATTGATGTGCAAAGTGTCTTGCTTCTCCACATGTATAGCACTTCGTAACTGCACCAAAATTATTGGGACGAACTTGATTCTGAACATTTGCACCAGGAAGATTGGCACGTGGTGCAAAAGGCATTGGAGGCCTAGGTGCTTGCATGACAGGGCGCTGCTGCACAAACTGAGCTAGGCGCGGTGCATAACCAGGGCGCTGTGAAGGAGCAGAAGAGCTGTAATAAGGCGCATTAGGTGGTGCAAAGCGAGGGCGCACATTACTTCCTTGTTGTTGTCCTTGATATGGCACCTTCCTTTTGTTATCTAGCTCCATCTCATGGACCTTGTTCTCCACAACAATTGCCTTGTCCACTAGCTTTTGGAACTTGGCATAATAACAATTCAGTAGTTGTACCTGGATGTCATTGTTCAAGCCCCTCATGAACAAGTATTGCTTTTGGCTATCCTGGCTCACATCCTCAGGCGCATATCTTGAGAATTGAGTGAATTTATTGAGATATTCACTCACGCTTGAACTTCCTTGCCTCAAGTTCTCAAATTCTTGCCTCTTCAATATCATAACACCTTTTGGCACATAATGAGAACTTGGTTCCCAATTTATAACACAAAGTTCTCCAAAAATGACTTAAAAATTTTGCATCACGATTAAAAACAATGGTATTTGGCACACCATGTAAACGAACAGTTTTTGTCATAAATAAATCAGCAATGTGTGAGGCATTATCATTCTTGTGACAAGGTATAAAGTGTGCCATTTTGGAGAAATGATCAACAACTATAAAAATACTATCCCTTTCCAAGTAATCCTCTCTTGGTTTTCGTGGGCGTTGTATAGTGAATCCCACCAATCGGCAGCTGCTCCAAGAAGTTCATGAGAAGCAAATAGAACCTTCTCCCAGTCACGACATTGGACTATTGCAAGTTTCTTCTCCACGGACTTGAGCCAATCATCGAAATCCATAGGGTCAGCGGCTTGAGAAAAAGTCGACAGCCTGGTTCTCATGAACTCTCCCAATCGATTATGAGGAGGCGGAGGTGGCAGTGGAGGCATGTGAAGCAGATTGTTGTTGTTACCAGCCTGCAACTGTCCCATAGTCTGTATCATGGTCTGCATGAGCTGGTTTTGAATAGTCAATAGCTGCTCAAGGTTTATAGCTCCTTGGGCAGGTCCTTGTCCATTGTTGTTCTGAGGTGCCCATTGTTCTCCTCCGCATCATTGTTAACCCTTTGGTTGCGAGTCCTCACCATCCAAAGAAGAGCAAGAGATAAGAATTTAGAAAACATCCCCAACTATATGCATCAAGGGATATGAAACTAAACAACTACCTATACTAGCCTATTTGGACATGGCAATGCTAAAGCATCCCAAAATCCTCTACTAAGCACACAAGCAACAATACAAAGCAAACATCACATCAAGCAAAACACATCGATTCCTGAGTGCTCCTATGTGCTCTAAAGTGTCCATTCTATCTAGGCTGTGTCCTACGGTCAACCTGTGGCTCTGATACCAATTTTGTGACATCCGGTTTCGAAAATGAACCAAGTGAAGGCATATGTGTGCCCAGGACGTTCAACACACATACACGAGTGCATTCACAAAAGGATATACAGAAAATTACCACAGAACAAGATATATTTAACCACTTTTATTACATAATTCATAATATCCTCAAATACAAGCTGTAATGAATATTAATGACAAGTTTGAACTAATGCAGCAGAAATAAACTAAATGAGCAACTAAGTAGCTAAGCAAATATGGTATATGGCGCAACTCCAAAAAAATCCACAGGCAAAGCTGACGGCAGACATGGCCTAGAACTCTGCATTATCACCGTTACACTCTTAATCCTGACCTGCAACTATTGGAGGGGTGGATTGCAAGGGTGATTACATGTCATACTCAGCAAGTGTAGGAAAGTATGACATGTAGCTGATTCAAATGACGACAATAATAAATGCTATGTGCTAAAAAGTACATTAAAACATTTGAAAAGTAATATATTATATGTATGTGAGTAGACCCATCATAAACCATAATTATTAACCTAGTACCAGTCCGTATTCCATATCCATCACCATTATACCAGATTTCACCATTACCCTTAACCATATCCAATACCATAATTCAATCCATAACCAGCCATAACCATATTATCAACTATAATCATCCGAAATCTCAATTTCCTTCTAATCATGTGAGGGTCCAGGTTGCTCATGACCGATAGCATGGCTATCATGATAGTTTTTAGACACTCTGCAGAGGTTGTACCACTTTACCCACGTGTTTGTGATTTCATCACCTTTCGATGGCTATAGAATCTCAATTATGCCATCTCACACTTCCTTAGGTCTGGCCAAGAGATCACAAAATAGCCTTTACAAAGGGACTACTAGCATGTACGGACCCACTAAGGTTTCACCGATGGCGATGTCTCCAACTGAGCACATCTTCAACCAAGGGCCCCCTCTTGTTCCGTTTGGATCCCAGGGAGTCCCGCCAACCATATCCAAACTCAATCCAACTCCCCTTCCCCAATGCGCCAAATGATTCGCTCAATACTAGGAATACCCTAATTAATCAGCTACGCCGCGCCCATACATGGCCTCGTGGTGGCATTGTAAGTTCTGGATGGTCGCTCCACGAACCGGTCCTTAGATCTAAAGCAAGCAAAACCACCATAACATCCAACCCATCCACATACCAGGCTTGCTTAGATCACCAATTACCATGTCGTATTAACCAGTTTGTATTAACCATAATCTCATTAATGCATAATTAAATGGTGTAGTTGTTTTTCCATCCCAATTAAGTTGAGCGAAGCAAAAGGTAAAAATCCCTTCCCGACTCTCTACCATGAAACCCAGGTGACAAGGGTGGTTAAATAAAGTTAGTAAACTTCCTATCATAGGAGTCCCATCAAATTGACACAAGCATGCAGTTTTGAAAACAAAACATTATCGTAGAAATAGGATCAATATGATCAAGAACACTTGCCTTGCTCTTGAACTTGGTTAGGATCAAATATTTCAAACTCCTGGTGCTGGAGATCCTCCACAGCACTCTCTAGCGCAAATCCGTCTAATCCGCGTAATAAACATACAAGACAAGAATCACTATCAATAAGTGCACATACATTACTCAATATGTCATGACATGCATGATTAATGCAAATGCAAAATAAAACTAGTTAATGAGTTGTTAATGATGTTTACTATCATGTTCTAATAGCTTTTAACAAGTTTGAATAGGTTTGGAATTAATTCGGACCAATTTAGATTTAATTCAATAGGAAATAGTTAGCAAAATTGGACTAGTCCATTGTAGTGCTGGACTAGTCCACCCTTCGCAGGAACAGCGGATTAGGGTTTTCTAGATCAACGTGAATTTGGAGAAACGGGGTTGAATTCATGTGAGAAAGAGGAAGTAGAAGGTGTACCAGGTGTTTAGAACTCCAATGAATCAACGGTTTTGGAGGCAACACTTGGATCTTGACGATCTAGGGTTGATGAAGATCTCGATAGTGAATTGGTGATGAAGAATGCAAACTTGATGGAGATCTTGATCCTCTTTCGTTTCCTTCTCTTCTTCTTCTTGCTCGGGATCTCCTTCTCCCTCTTGGTGGCGGCTATCAACGAACTATGGTTTGTGGTCTTTTGAAAGTGGCAAATAGGTGCAAAGTTGAGGGGTAGGGTTGTTTATATAGAGGTGGAGGCTAGGGTTTTAATGGATTCGAGTTTGGGGTGGGTGGAGGCCGGTGTGGGGTCCCACATGTGCTCCAAAAGAGTTATACACGATGTCCTTAGGCCCACTTAAGATGAAACCCAAAAACAAGTCGTGGAAAAGAAGATCAACTCAGATTCACGATTTACCGGACAAGTCCGTAGAAGGCCGGACTAGTACGAAGATTGACAGAGGCAAAAACGGACAAGTCTGAACTTGGTGAGAGAAAAATCAGACAAGTCTAGCCAAAACCGGACAAGTCCGATTTTAGTCAGAGGGAAAACGGACAAGTTCGTTGGAATACCGGACAAGTCCAGGGACTTAGCAAAATTTCCAAGGAATTGGGATACCAGACTAGTCCGCTATGGACCGGACAAGTCCGAAACTATATAGAGGCAAAAACCGGAATAGTCCGCACTAAAACGGACATGTCCGATGGAGGTCAGAGAGAAATCGGACTAGTCCGCACCAAAACCGGACTAGTCCACACTTCTCAGAACTTTTAAGTGCGGTTTTGCTCTAAATTCATTTTAAACTTGTTCCTTTTTATGTGGATTAATGTTAGACATGTATTAGAATGTATGCAATGCATGATGGATGAAAATGAGGGTGTTACACGACGCCTTCGCCACTCATCCCAGATCATGCTGCCGCTTCGTCCCTTGTCCCCGGAGCACGCCGCTACCTCGATAGTGCCCTCAGAGCATGCATTCAAGTGATTTTTTTGAATTTGAGGATGTCCAATGAAGGCTCATTGTTAATGAAGTCATTGATCCAAGGGGAGAATTTTCATTACAGTATACATTCATTGTCCTTGTTTATTTCCAATATAGAAGTAATGTATTTGTTTTTGACTATCAATGTATATAATGAATTCTGTTTTGCAAACTCTTGAAACTACAGGAACTGTGATTGACACTAGCATTTGTCGTCCCAGTGAGTTTGATTCTACCTGTGCAGCCATGCTGGAATCAAGGTACCTATGCGATAGTTGGTGTTTCTCTAACGAGTTTTTGATATCAGGCTATAAATGCATCAGTGGAATGTAAATTGTTTGTTTTTTTAGGGGACAAGCACACCAGCTCACTACCATGTCCTTTACCATGAGAACAATTTCTCTGCTGATGCTTTGCGGATGCTCACCAACTTCCTGTGCTACAAGTAAGCTTGGTTCTCCATTCACTAACAGATATTTGCTACCTTATGTGACTGATTAAGCGAATGTGACTGCAATTTGATAGTGTTTTATATGATTTAGTGATTTTATTGACTTTGAGGATGTCCTAGTCGGAGCATTAGAGGCTATGAAGGCTCATCTTTAATGAAGTCATTGATTGGGAGAATTTTCATTACGGTATACAGGATTAGATGATGACAGTTATGATGTGTGTAATTAGATACATTGTAATCAGGATGAATAGTCTTTGTTGTGTAATTAGTATACTTGATAACCACGATTGACACTTTGTTAATAGTTGATTGGTCAATATAATTTAACGTGTGATCTTTTTTGCTATACATATGTTCATGAACAATATGAACAATACGCTAATATATGAACAATATGTTACTGATGCTGGTAATACGGCTTTTAAATCCTGGCTAGCTCCAGCATGCAGCCGACAATCAGCATAATCAGGGGTGGGGGCACCTAATAGGAGACCCTGCCTGTAAACAATCTGCGACGAGCTGTAGCAGAGAACGTCTCGAATAACCTATATAAAGGAGACAAGCTTCCATAAAGCCCGTCTCAGATCAGGAAACAAATATATGAACTGCTACAATATAGAACGTCTCATTTCAGTCAATATATCTGCGATGTGCTTTGTTAGAGCTTGTCACGAATGTATGCTGATGGGCGACGCGCGCCACCCGCGTCTCCAATGACCCCGTAAAGACCGTCTCTTATGACACAAAGAAAGCAGAAGCGCTTCTTTTAAGCATGTTTGTGATGACAATGTAATGCGAGACGCGATGACAGAGACGCACAGTTTGTTCATCTCCCTTCTTCATTAGGGCACGTCTCGAATGATCCTTTCTTACGTAGTGTACGACAAACATGGAAAACACACAATTCAATCAAATAATGCTCATATAGTACTCAATATGCCATGATATGCATGATTAATGCAATTGTGAGGTAAAACTTGTTAATAAGTAGCTATTAATGTTTACTAACTAGTTCTAATAGTTTTTAACAAGTTTGGAATTGATTTGAGTCAAATTGGAATTAATTCAGCACAAATCTTTATTGGCCCTTCTTCATGTTCCTCTCCTCCTCCTTGCTTCTGGACGTGATCTTGACGTTGGCAACAACGCAAAAGTGGCAGCAAGGGTTTTCAATTGAGGTGGAGAGGTGTGGGGTATTGGGTTGTTTATATAGGGGTGGAGAATTAGGGTTTGGGGGTGAATTCCAAGTAGAATTTGGTGGAGGACGTGTAGGGTCCGTGGTGGGGTCCACTTGGGCTCCTCTGAGGTTGGGCACGAAGTTCTTGGGCTTATATTAGGCAATTACCCAGAAAATATCGTGGAGAAATAATGGAATCTGAGTTTGTTTCTGAAGGCCGGACTACTCCGCAGTAGGGACCGGACTAGTCCGTTAGGCAACAGAGTAAATCGGACAAGTCTGACCGGACAAGTCTATTGGGCAACAGAGAAGAAATCGGACAAGTCCGGTTGGCATGGCGGGACAAGTCAGAAAACTTCAGAGGCTCAACCGGACTAGTCCGCACATTGCGCTGGATAAGTCTGGACTTTAAAGAAAGCTGGATATTTCTGAATGAAAATGACAACACCGGACCAGTTCGGGGTTGTGGCCGGACAAGTCTGCACTTCAGAAGAAAACTGAATTTTCTTAACAGAGGATAGGGATACTGGACTAGTCTGGTTCAAAGGCCGGACAAGTCCGCACCCTAACAGACTGAAATTTCCAGTTTAGCTCTAAATTCATTTTAATCTTGTTCCTTTTTACATGGATTAATGTTAAACATGTATGAGGATGTTATGCAATGCATTATGCATGAAAATGAGGGTGTTACACCGGCGGGACACGTGGTAGCACCATAGCTACCCAAATGAGGGGGGGAGGTCCGACTCTCTTTGACACATGGCAATACTGGAGCTACCCTAAGGTATAGAGTAGGTCCGATACAACGGGAAGCGTCTTTCATTCGAACATCAGCCACTTAGGTGTAGGAACTCCTCAACATTTCTTGCAGTATCCAGTGATACCCGGTATGCAGGGTATCGACATATGCTAAGGACTAGCCGTTACATTTCGCGGCCGGCCCGACAAATGGCCTCAGTTGTATTAACAACCCGGTACACGATCTATAGTGTAATGAGAGGTTAATTGTGTGACAACGTGCCTTAACAACAGCGTTACCAGTCTTGATGTTCCCCTGATCGTGTGACATTAATATAACATTAATGGTGCGTTAACCAGGTCTTGTAATAGCTAATCGATAGCCCTTGAATGTTCGCGCCATTGGTGATCGCGTAGTATTCCCGTTGCCGACATAGCTCTGGAGCATGACACGTGGCAGGTCTGGAGCTTCCCTGAGGAGGGAGGCAGGTTCGTCCTTGCGAGACACATGGTAGCACCGAAGCTACCCAAACGAGGGAGGCAAGTCCGGCTCTCTTTGACATGTGGCGATATCGGAGCTACCCTAAGGTATAGAGTAGGAACTCCTTGACTTTTCTTGCGGTGTCGAGGGGTACCCGGTATGCAGGGTACCGACAGTGACCGATTCTAACCCTTGGTATGCAGACATCGTAAACTTCATGGTTACGGGGTACATACCACGAGGGAAAGATAAGAAAGAGCTCATTTTTGAGAGTCGACGTCACCTGTTGGATGATCCATACCTCTATAGGATATGTTCCGATGAGATGCTTAGAAGGTGCGTCCCAACAATTGAGGGCACCAAAATTATCGAAAGATGCCATGCGGCCCCCTATGGCGAGCACTACGGTGTTTACCATACTCAGGCAAAGATCTGGCAAAGCAGATTCTTTTGGCCCTCAATGTATGAGGATACAAAGGAATTCGTTCGAAGATGTTGAGAATGCCAAAAGCATGGAGGAATCACTGCTCGCAATGTGATGCCCCTCCCATACAATCTCCAAGTATAATTATTTGATGTGAGGGGGATCGACTTCATGGGACCTTTTCCAAAGTCCTATGATTGCAAGTATATTCTGGTGGCCATAGATTATATGTCCAAATGGGTAGAAGCATTACCATTCAAACATGCCAATGCCAAGACCGCTCAAAAAATGTTTCATGAAATCATTTTTCCATGGTTTGGAGCTCCCCGAATCGTCATAAGTGATGCAGGGTCTCATTTCATCGATAAGACCTTCCGGAGCTTTTTGAGGGAGCTTGGGGTTAGGCATAACATTGCTACTCCGTACCATCCCCAAACAAGCAATCAAGTAGAACCTTTAAACAAACAAATCAAGAATATTCTGCAAAAGACCGTCTTTGAGATGGGGAATGGGTGGAAAAACAAACTAGGCGATGCACTTTGGGCATACCGTACGCCTATAAGACACCCGTTAGAATGTCACCTTTCCAAATTGTCTACAGGAAAACTTGTCATTTGACCATAGAATTGGAACATAGAGCATATTGGGCTATCCAAAAGTAGAATATGGATCCACGAAGCTGGAAAGTTGCGCAAAATGCAAATTTCTGAACTGGAAGAATGGAGGCATAAGACATACCATAGTGCCAAGATCTATAAGGAAAAAACCAAGAGGTGGCACGACAAAAGAATTACGCCTAAGGAGTCCATGCCTGGAGATAAAGTCCTACTTTTCAACTAGAGTCAAACTTTTTGGACATGGGAAACTAAAAAGTAAATGGGAAGGTCCCTATACTATGGTAGATACTTCATCTCATGGGGCAATTACACTCCAAAATGATGAAGGCATCTATTCAAAGTAAATGGGAACCATCTCAAGATCTTTTTAGAACCCGAAGAAAATTTGAACAAAGAGAAAGATGTAGTCAATTTGATTGACTTTAACGCCTATCCTTGAAGTTTGGTTAAATTTTCCATGTCCAATAAAGCAAACTCCAACCCTCACCGCTCCTTTCCAATCATCCCACTATCCCCATTTGGATAAGTTGGAGAGAAGTAAAATGTAGAACATCACAAATACTTTCCTACTTAGGACTTAGGCACTTATTTTGATTCTATCATACAAAGTGCCTTTGTCAAATAAATTGCGACTCAGCGATTTAGGTAAGGCCGATAGAGTCTTTCACTTTTCCATGTTTTCATATAAAATAAAGATAGGTACAAGAACAAGTGTGGGAGAGGTATCACACGCCTCTCAATGTGCAACATGCCCAGATCATCATGAAAGAACAATTCAGAGCATCGCATGAAAGACCACGAGAAGATTTGACCAAGCGATGGTTTGGCCCACCCTTCTTCATTAAGGCGATTGTTTGCGCTCTCTCACCTCTTATCGCTCTATACCTAATTTTGGAATTGAAATTGATTATGCATGATAATATCATTAAAAGTCAAGTCATTGGAAATTAAAATTGTGCAATTTTATATATCATATTTTGCTAGAAAATGGAATATGTCTACTTCTCATTTCAATTTCATTACCATGTTCTTCAACCACATATCAATTTAAGAAAAAACATGTCATCTAAGTATTTTATTGGTGTGATATGGTAAATGAGTGAAACTTGGAAACTCTCCATGCTGGAATTGAATTTTGGTATTGCAATTTTTAAAGTCATCGGATTTTTGCCTTCCTCTCTCATTAGAATTTAAATGCCCACCAAGGCCATATGATAGAGATATTAAAAACCACATGCATATGCCACTTTGAATTTTCATTGAACTTTGTCAAATTCTTGACCCTTTTGAGTGACTTGCCTGAAATCTTTGATTAGGAATTTCTTGTGCACTTCACCATATTCCATAATTTTTACACATCCACCATCAAAGGATACTCCTTGCAAATCCTGCAAAATCCTCTTTGAATAAAAAGATGCACAAAAAGGAGTAGCAGGCATGGCTAAAAGAGCTCTCTCTCAAAAAAAAAGAGAATTCAAAAAAAAAAGAAAAAAAAAAGAGAGCCAATAAGTAGCCATGTTTCATCCTTGCACAAAAAAAGAGAGAATGATCAATTGAGAATCATCATAACCATTCATCATCCACCATCCATAATAAGTGCACAAGAATTTATTTAGTCATTGGTTTTTGTTGCCTGGTCCTCTCACGAGGATCTCGTTTTTGACTTAGTAACATATGAATTGCAAGTGAGCCACTTTATATCCTTACCAAGATCCACAAAAAGCCATATTTAGTTGTAGGAAAAGAAGTGGCAACTCATGCCAAGGTGAGGACTAAACACATTGAGAGATGAGAGCATTCTTTTGAGGAGCATGGCAATATCTTTTTGACTTGTGAAAATATAGCAACTTCCAAGTTTATTTCAATAGGAGGAGCCCAGGTGAACTACATTCAAACCGTTATATCTCTCAAACACCCAAGATGATGTGTTAGCCACATATCAAAGGTTCTTGAACAAAGGTATGTGTTGAAATGTTCTGTATACATACTCCATACTTGCAGTTGAAATATGATATCACCTAGTTCTTCTTGCCTTCACCCGAGGACGAGTAATGGACTAAGTATGAGGGAGTTTGTTGACAGTCCTTAATTGCCAAATCCGACCGTCAATTGCCTACATAAAAGATATGGATTGGACAACCAACACAGCGATAGGAGTTATTTACTAACTATTTCCACAAGTGTTGGTGTAATTTTGTATGCGGGTGAATTAGACCCATAATTAAAGGGGGTTGCAGGGAGCAATCCAGAATATAGACCTTTCGACCAATCAGGTGCAATCACGAGGATTTATGGGCCCACTCGGAGGAGAAAACCATCTAAAAAACACCGAAATCACCCATACCCATGATGGAGGCCCACATAACAGTGTCACATAGAAGTTTCAGCACGATTAGAGCCGTTAGCACTTCGACCGACCTAATAGGTCTTCGGACTAGGTAAACGCGCCAAACGCGGTTAATTGCCACGTGTTGGCTCCTCATGGCTTAGAGATCATGATGGCTACTGATTCCCTCGCTTTTTCTGGCACCAAACTGACCTTTGGAGGGTATAAATAGGGGGTAGGGGGCTCCCTCACTCCACACACCAAAAGCTTGAGTCTATTACTCCACTCCAAAGGTGTAGCGCTGCCCAAGTGCTTAGAAAATAGGGAGAGAGTGAGAAAGAGGAAGAGGAGAAGGAGGCTCCGGCTTGTCGGGCTTCTTCCACTTTAGGATAGGGTTCGGGCTTGTCGAACCCTCTCCACCTTTGTACCTTGACAGTTCTTCCCATCTCAAGTAAGGTACATGATTTCCAATTGAGTTCATTTATTTAATTCAAGCAAGTTAATTATTTAGTTGCTTTTTCGTTCATTGGTCTATTCATTTAGAGGCCCTAGTCTTTGCACGAGAGGTTAGGGAAGTAATTGAAAGCATAGGCGTGGTGTCTAGGCTTGACGTTATCTTGATTATCTTGTAGTCCACGGGTTGTAGAGGTAGGTGGTAGGTGGTGACAGTCCTATCTATCCATTGTAATCCTCCACGTTTGGCTACAACGTAGGCTCTTAGCGGGAGTCACCTGGTAGACCAGGGTAAGCCCGTGCCCAACACAAGCTGCTATTGATCAACTTGCTTTGAATTAGAAACCCTTCTCTTAGGAAATCCACTCTATCCCTTGCCTACCACCAAGCTTTGTGTCCTTGGGTGAACTAGTTAGAATATTGGCACACACGTTCCTTGGATTTGATACCCTTGGGAATACTCTTTAAGGGGAAGTGCTACAGCGGTTTCTTCGTGCGCTTGTGGTTTTCATCTATGACATACCAGCCATCAACAACAGGCACACTCAAAACGAAGAATGGTGATGTAGTCAGCCACCACTACGAGTCACAAACTCGTACCTCGCTGGAGCCCGCAAACGACGTGTTTCATAATCCAAGGCATGAGAACACCGAAAGGTTATGGAAATGGTCTCTACAAGCATGTGGACAACTTAGCCTTGGAGGAATCGACATGCTTGTCTCCCTCCTGGGTGAGGCGTCACCTCTCACCACCTTCTATAAAAATGCCTCCAGGCCAATATCAAAGCAGTGGTTAGAACTCTCTCCGTGCCTATGCAACGCAGCTCCCTAAGGAGATACATAATCTCCATTTGGAGAACAAGAGGCTAGTGCGCACGGTGGCTGAATCACGCATCGAGAGGGCTGAATTAAAATATGATATTGATGCCCCTAAGGAGGAGATTGATGGTGTATGTCATGGCATGAGCGCTAAAATCAAGCGTTTGTGCGGGGCCATGGGGATGGCTGACAACTTTAAGGCACCGTGATTAGACATCCCTATAGGCTATTGGGTGCTTACCCCTTAGTTTGCTTATTTTGTTTTATTCCAATATTTTGTAATTGAATAATGTAAGCACCCCCAATTTTTTGTTCAATAAAGTGAACTTTCTAGTTAATCTAACACCGGTAAAGTTCCCCGTTTAATTTATTTTGTGTCAAATAAAATTGTCAAGAACAAGTGTGGGGGAGGAGTCCCTCAGCAATTTTGCGACGTTTAGATCACATGTTTCACTCGAGGACACGTCACAAACGTACACGCAATACGACATGACAAAGTGGAGCATCAGGGGAACCAGCCACAGGTCGGCCGACCCCTATCTCGACCGACTTGTGGGTGGCCCCTCTCAGGCTCGTTTCGCTACACAACGTCAGTTTGAATCTCTTATCCCCAGGTCTTGGTGAATCATTGCTATTTGAGTTGAAAATTTTGACGCATTCATAGAAATTCAAATTAAAATCAACTCAATTGAATTAAACATTGCAATTTGCTTAAATAAGATATTAGTATACCCCGTATTTTGATCTCGTTACCATGTTTCTGGACCCATATCACTAAATTAGGATAACTTGTCATCTAAGTTTTATATTGGTGTGATATGATGAGTGAAATAAACCCATGGACAATACCATGCTTGCTTGAATTTGATTTTTGAATTTTTGCACAATTTTTAAGTCTTAAGGTTTTGCCTTCCACTCCCATTGGAAATTAAATACCCACCAAGGCCATACGATATGAATATTGAAAACCACATACAGATGCCACTTTGCATTTTTATTGAATTTTGTCAAACTCTTGACCCTATTGAGTGACTTGCATAAATCTTTTGATTAGGAAATTTCTTGTGCACCCCACCATATTCCATCAATTTCATCATTCCACCATCAAAAGATACCCCATGAAAATTATTGCAAAACCCTGTCTCATTAAAAAGATGCATAAAAGGAGTAGAAGTCATGGCTATAAGAGCTCTCAAAAGAATTCAAAAAGAGGGAGAGAGCCAATAAGTAGCCATTCTTTATCCTTGCACAAAAAGAGAGTGATCAAATGGGAGTTATCATCACCATTCATTATCCATCATTCACCCTTCATAACAAGTGCACAAGAATTTCCTTAGTCATTGATTTTATTGCAAGGTCTTCTCATATAGATCTCGTTTTTGACTTAGTAATATATGAGTTGCAAGTGCGTTACCCTTTGTCCCTAACAAGCTCCACACAAAGCCATATCTAGTTGTAGAGACAAAAGTAGAAAAATTATGCCAAGGTGAGGATTCAAACACTTTGAGTGACTTGAGAGATTCCAATAAGAGGAGGAAAAGGAATTATCCTTTTGATATTCGAAATATAGCAATTTTTCCGAAGTCATTTTAGTAGGAGGAAGTCCAGGTGAGATACACTCAACCATTCTACCTCTCAAACGCATAAGATGACGTGGTATCCACACCACAAAGGGTTTAAAATACTTTTTATACTTCTTTCATATTCACAAAAATATTTTATCTTAGCACTTAGTTCTTCTTGCCTTCACTCGAGGATGAGCAAAGGACTAAGTGTGCGGGAGTTTGTTGATGGTCCTTAAATGATAAATATGACCATCAATTCACTGCATAAAGATTATAAAATGGAGAAACAACATAGTGGTAGGAATTAAAACTTACAAATTCTGCAAGTGTTAGTGTTTATTTGTATGCAAGTGAATTAAACCCCAAAATACCCAAGCATGCAGGGGGTAATCTAAAAAATTACCATTTGATGAATCAAGTGACGACACATGGCATCACATGGGTCTGTGACTCATTCACAGGCGTATCCGAGGAGATCCAACAGTGTTGAACCCGAGAAGGTGGTTAGGGCCCACGTGGAAGTCACCCCGAGAAAGCACAACCAGGGGGGCAGGACTAGGTCGGCCAATCCCCCTAGTCGACTGACTTGGCCCTGGCGCCAAACTCGATTAGCCCCCACATGTTGGATTCATGTGGCTCCCTTTTGGCAATAACGACTGATTCGCAAGCTAATTGTGGCACCAAACCGACTGAACTCATGTATAAAGACCCCCCACTCCCTCACTTCTCCACACACCACAAGTTTGAGAATATTACTCCACTCATAAGGTTTAGAGTTGCCCAAGTGGCCAGCCAAGTAGAAGGAGAATGAGGAGGAGCTAGGAGGAGGAGGCTTGGGCTTGTCAAGTCCCTCTTCCACACTTGTACCTCTACGGAATTTCTCCCAGAATTGAGTAAGAAAATTTCGTGAATTCAATACAAGTTTTATTGCTATTTCATAGTAGTTTACTTTCGTAACTGCTTGTGAGTTCACTACTTTAATTTATTAGAGGCTCTAGTCGTAGCTTTGCATTTGAAACGATTAGAGTTGTGAATTAGAACTTAAGCGTGGTGCTTAGGTTAGAGTTCATGAGTGGATATCTCGTAGACACACGAATTGAAGAGGTAGACAGTAGGTGGTGACAACCCTATCAGTTCTTAGTAATCCTCCATGTTCGGCTATGCCATAGGCTCGTGGCGGGAATCGTCTTGGTGTTCCCAAGGGTAAACTCGTGCCCTAAGCAAGCAACTAGACTATTGTGGCCTAGATTTCAAACCATTGAATTCCTCTTGAATCCTTGCCTATCAAACAAAATGTGTGTCCTTAGGAGAACAAGCTAGAAGATCACTCACACGTTCTTGGATTTTATACCCTTGGGAATACTCTTTAAGGAAAAGTGCTACAACAGTATTTCCATGCGCTTGAGGATTATTCTATTTTCGTAAGAAATACCAACAACAACATACTTGGAGACACCTCCAAGGGGGTAATGACTCAATCTCGTATGGCTAATTTTTATGCTCACTATTCCATTGTCTCTTATTTGGAGCTATTTAAGGTTGAAGATGCCCTACGAGACCCAGATTGGGTTATGAAAATGCAAGATAGCTCAACAACTTCAAAAGAAACCAAGTGTGGGAGCTTGTCAAAAGACCCAACGCCAATGTGATAGGCACCAAGTAGGTCTTCCACAACAAACAAGACGAATATGGCGGCGTCACAAGGAACAAATCTAGACATGTGGTCAAGGAGTACTCACAAGTTGAAGGTTTAGATTTTGAAGAAACTTTTGCTCCCATAGCTAGGCTTGAATCAACTTGCATATTATTAGCATATGCTACTCACCATGATTTCAAGTTGTAAGAGCCTTCCTCATTGGTCCAATCAAGGAGGAGGTGTGTGTGGAGCAAACACCTGGGTTCGAAAACAATGAGTATCCTAACCATGTCTTTAAATTACATAAAGCTCTCTATGGCCTCAAACAAGCTCCTAGAGCTTGGTATGAGTGCCTTAGAGATTTTCTTATTAAGAATGGTTTTAGGATAGTAAAAGCCGATTACACTCTCTTTACTAAGAATGTGGATAATGACTTATTTGTATGCCAAATATATGTTGATGACATTTTATTTGGTTCTACTAACATTTTTTGTTGTGAAGAGTTTAGTAATATTATGACGAAGAGGTTCGATATGTTCATGATGGGGAGTGGAAGTTCTTTCTAGGATTCCAAGTCAAGCAACTCAAGGAAGACACCTTCATATGTCAAACCAAGTACACTCAAGATATCCTAAAAAAATTTGACATGGAGAAGGCTAAACCCATCAAGACGCCTATGGCAACAAATGGACATATCAACCTCAACGAAGATGGCCCTAGCGTATATCAAAAGGTATATCATTCCATGATTGGATCTTTGCCTTACCTTTGTGCATCTAGGCCCGATATTATGCTTAGTGTGTGTATGAGTGCAAGATTTCAAGCTAAACCTAAGGAATATCATTTGACTGCCGTTAAGACAATCTTGTGCTATTTAGTTCACACACCAAACCTTAGGTTATAGTATCCAAAAAGGTCTAAATTAATCTCATTGGTTATTCCGATGCGGATTATGCCGGATGTAAGGTTGATAGGAAAAGTACCTCCGAGACTTGTCAATTCTTGGGTAGATCCCTAGTGTCGTGGTCATCCAAGAAACAAAACTCCATTGCCCTATCCACAATCGAAGCAGAGTATGTTGCAATCGGAAGTTATTGTGCACAACTTCTTTGGATCCGAAAAACTCTAAGAGAATATGGTCTCAATATGAACCATATTCCAGTCCTATGTGACAATGAGAGTGACAAGATTGCCCATACTCCCTTAAACACTCTAGAACCAAACACAAAGACATCTGACACCACTTCTTGAGAGACCATTCAATCAAGGAGGATATAGTCATTTCCCATGTTAGATCCGAAAAACAACTAGCCGGCATCTTCACCAAACCACAAAATGAAAAATGCTTTTGTGAACTCTAGAATCAGCTAAATATCCTAGATTCTTGAAATGTGGCTTAAGATGTTGCACATATGATTGCTAGAAGTGTAGGTTCTTCAAAATTATGCATGCTTGCGAAAACTTGTCTCCTTGGTCATTGTATAATTGTTTGTATGTTTTACTGGCCATATTCATTGAGAATATTTGCGAATAAGAGTCCATATGGATCAATCTATGCAAATATCCCAGTATGTATGTATATATATATATATATATATATATATATATATAAGAATTTGATGTCTAGGACCGGACTAGTCCGCCTAATGGGTCAGACAAGTACGCCCACCTAGACTTGTCCGGGCTGCTGCGGAAAAGTCCACAACGGACTAGTCTGCCCACCCACTAGACTTGTCCAGACTACGAAGTAGTCCGAACCCGGTCCATCGCACCAGACTAGTGCGGACCGCCTATCGGACAAGTCCGACCCTTGGGGACTTAAATCCCCCAAGTGTCGAGCCCGACCCCTCCACTCCTCACAAACTCATTTCCATCGCACCTCAGTCCAAAATAGCCCTTCATTGGCGATTTTTTCACCCAAGCACCAAAATCTTTGGACTCTTTGTGCTTCAACTTCGTCGGAGTGTCGGGAGCTCAATCTGGTACTAATCCGCTTCTCCGATCTGCGGATTTCTTCGATTTTTCTCTTCTTAAGGTATTTTGACCTAACTTCCCTTTTCTTCGATTCCTTCCATTCTAGGCTATATGGTTCATAGCCTAAACTCCACATTACATCCCTGCCATCATGTGACTCATGTGTCCAGTATTGCGCATTGCTTTCGTGATTTGTGGTGAACATCAAAAGTAAGGGTTTAAAACGATCGTGTCCGGACTAGTCTAGACCAAGGGCGAACAAGTTTGTTCTTGACCGGACTAGTACGGTCAGTGACCGGACAAGTCTAATCCAACACGGTTTTAGTCCTTAACTTTCTGAGTTTTCTATGTTTCAAATGCAATACTCCCGCTTCTTTCACTTATACCTTTTCTTTATCTTGCCAATAGCATGTTAGGAGGCAATGATTCCCCTCTCTCCGATCCTGTGGCCGAGGCGGCTCACCAAGCCGTTTATCAGAAACGGGATGAAAATACGGTCGAGGTGGCTCGTGAGCTAGTGAGAAGCCAAGCTCACACGAAGAAGCGTCATGACAGAGACGCATCTCAATCCCATGTTGGCAAGCAATCTATAAGGAGACAAAGACTTGTGACTTTGGGGGATAAACAAAGGGCCCAAGCGGTCGATAAGGGAAAAGGTCCAGTAGATGAATATGGGGCTAGAAAGTCCAAAGTAAAACCTCTAATGGTTGAGAAAGGCAAAGGCAAAGCTTTGTCTAAGAACGCTACCAAGGTTCCTTCGAGGAAGAAAGCCTTGGCCAGTAGAAACCTTGTCATCAGTGACACGCCTCTTGGGACTGCTCCTCCTCAAGGTCCTATTGGGCATTTGGTGATGACACCTCCTGCCCATGAACCAAACCGTCGAATGACCTCCCAAGCATCATAATCCAAGGGAAAGGAATGGAGAAAGCTAAAAAGTTTCAAAATCGAGATGTGTAGAAATACGAGAAGGCAACTGCGGATCACTGTTTTTGGTGTGATTTTCACTATGATTACTATCGGCTTGTGTACTTGAGGATGAAGACTCCCGTAGTGTATGCTCAATGTGGATGGAAGGAGATCATGAGCTTACAATACAATTGGAATACCTAGGTGATAGCTCAATTCTATACAACATGCCACTTCTCTACTTATGGAGACATGAGAATCACTTGGTTGACCGAAGGTGTGCAATACCTAGTGTTTTTTGATGAGTTTGCTAGGCTCCTTGGATTGGAAAAACACTTGAGTAATGAGATCATCATTCACAACCTTAAAGCCATGGATCTTGAAGAGATGAAATTCATGTATGCCAAAGGATTCCCCTTTCTCTTGCCGACCATCAAGTACATCCTTCCCTTCTTCGGTGTGCTTAACAAGGAAAACTTTAGCAGCCAAAGATGGAGATGCAGGAATGATCCAAGGGAACTTGAGGCACATGATGAAGCTTCTTTGTGAGGAAGAAAAGTTCAACTTGTTTGATTACATCTACAATTACATATTCAACATTTCACACACTCCAAACCGCTCATGTGGATATGCACCCTTTATTATGTGCATGATTGAGAAGGTTACTGGATTAGAGTTTGTGAAGGACGTCAAGCATCGCAAGCTTCATCCTCAAATCCCAACTCCTCTTTTGAAGCTCAATTTATCATCTAGGAGGAGTGCCTCCAATGCACCTCCTCCTCCCTCCGCTTCCTCTTCCACCTCTAGCGACACCTCTAGCGCCATTCTCAAATTCCTAAAGTCTATCTTCACTTCACGCTGCAAGGTTGAAGTGCACTCGAGGAGACATGATAAGTATGTGAAATAACTCTTTGAGAATGCGAAGATCCCAATGTCTCCGGTTCTGTTCGAAGATGACGAGCTCACACCCTTCCCCGAGCTCACCGAGGCGGAGCTTGCCCTTTTCGGTGATGGTGGTGGCTATTCTAGTGCCACTCCCATCTTTGAAGAAACCAATGATGATGATGAGGACAACGACTCCAGCGACCAAGAGGGGGATGAAGAAGCCACGATAAGAGACCAATATGAAGCAAATGAAGAAGAAAGTGAGAGCAATGAGGAGTAGTTCATAGGGTTATTCCTTCTCCCTCACTCTTTTCCCTTTTTGTGTCTTGATGCCAAATGGAGAGAGATTGAAGGGGATTTGCTCTTTGATCCGTGGACTACTATGTATCTGTTAACTTGTTTCTACCTTCATGCACTTATGCTATGTAATACTTGTGGTTATGTCATGTTATGATTATTATGGTACTCTAAAATGGTTATTAATGCACTCTATGTTGGTTTAACTGAATATCATGCATATTATGTTCACAACCTTGTTCCTATGTGTGATGATGTTCAAAATCATTTGAGATACATTCTTTACTCAAATCTTTTACATCTCAACACTTCGCATCCCACGTAGGCACCCCACCATAACACACAAGTGTATGAACCTCCCATAGTTTCTTTTCATGTGCATTACTCTTATAGTAAATCAAATATGCACACATTTAGGGGGAGCTCTTTATACACTCATGCGCTATGAAAATAACCTTTTTACATCATTTTATTAAAAACCTCAATGTGTTGTCATCAATCACCAAAAAGGTGAAGATTGAAAGTGCATCTAGGTAATCCTCATGAGTTTTGGATGATTGATGAAGACAATTAAGGGACTAATGAGCTTTATGAGTGTAAGCATAGGTGATTGAAGTTGACATGGAAACGAAGACTCTCAAAAAGGAAAAAGAGTGAAAAAACATCAAAAAATTCGAAGAGTGGAAATTAGGATTTAAAATTTCTTGTGCCAAGTTGAGCCTTGTTGTAGAGAGTTTTCAACAAGTCAAGTGTTTGAAAATCACATAAGAGTTCATAGTATGATTAGGTTTAGTTGGAGAGATATGTCTAGGCAGCCTTAAGGATAAGGCCGCACTTGTCCGGGCCTGGGTTCCTGACTAGTCTGACCATATCAGACTGATCCGATGTTAGGCGGACCAAGAGTTTCTGAGTGAGATCGGACTTGTTCGTTAGGGGACGGACTAATCCGTGTGAGTATGTTTGAGCCTTTCTGGGACTAAGATATGGAAGGTTGGACTAGTCCGCCCTAGCAGACTTGTCCGTTTCCACACGAATCAATAGGTATTGTGTGAGTTCGGACTAGTCCGTTGTGGGTCAGACTAGGCTGTTGTTGAAGTTGGTTGGCTTCAGTGACTATGTTCTGACAGGTTGTACTAGTCTGCCTGGACCAGACTTGTCTGTTCTCACCCGTAACATAAGGTTCAGAGTGAGATTTGACTAGTCCGTTCTTGGACGGACTAGTCCGGGGTCTTACTACCATTTGAATTCGAAAGTTGGCACTGACTTTAGTTTGTTGGGCTTTGTGATGTTAGTGGTCTCCTCAGACCGGACTAGTCCGGGGTGGTAGTGTGGACTAGTCTGAAATTTATTTGGAGGCAACGTTACGTTGAGTGTCAGGATCCAATAAAAAGGAATCCCTCGACCTCCCTTCGTTCTCTCTCGAACCCTAGCACCACCATAGCCTTCCAAGAGCCTCTCTAAGCCTTCCTCTTCACATCTGTAGCCCTAAGAGTGAATCTTGAGAGTTTGTGGGATTTGTGTGATGAGAGAGAAGGAGTGTAACCATTCTTGAGCTCTTGGTTGATTATCTCGATTTGAGTTTGTTTGATTTATTTTTCCGATTTCTTGTTGAGCTAAGTTGTTGTGGGAGCCTCAGTTTGTGAGTTGCCCCAAGAATCATTTTATTCACCCTTTGATTTAGTGGAGATCAAGTCGGTCTTTGTGGTGGCTTGGTGAGGGTAGGGTTCAGAGAGATCTGATCTTTCGCGGACTCCTCAACGGAGATGTAGGTTCCTCCGTGGAATTGAGCCTCGGGATAAAATTCGTGTGTCTCTTGCATGTTTTACCTTCATTCATCGCTAAATGACTTTTAGAGTCTCACCATTCGTCTCTTACAACTTGTGAAAAATCTCGTAATCTTGCACGTGTTTCTTTCACTTGCAATTGCTTAGTTAGGTTGCTACATAGTTGCACTTCCTTCCGCACAAAGTTGATCAAATAAAAACCAATAAAAATCTAACCTCTTCGTTTTTACTCTGTCCGATCGGACTAGTCTGTCCTGTTGTTGCTGATTAAATTTTAATTAAGTGATTTCGAGATTTTAGCCTATTTACCCCTCTCTACGCAACATTCAGTTCTTTTTTCTGTTATTATTTATTCTATCTTGCTTATCAGAACTATATTTACAATCTCTATAAGCAACTCATTATTTTTTACTGCATTACCATTCAAAGGGGTTGATTTTTGTTTGACTTGTTTATTTAACGTTGTAGTATGTTTATGGAAAAATCAAGCCACGAGACCGGTGCAGATGCGAGTGTCAATTCTAAATTGCGGTGCGGATACGGGAGGCAAATTTGACCCACGATCTCTCATTTTGGGTGGATTTTGGTCCATTCGATCTGAACCCTATCCATTGTGATCGCTAGTTTTAGCTTTTCCTATCATTTCAGCTAAAAAAGTCAAACTGAAACAAACGAGGTTCTGTAAAAGTTGACTCCTAAACATTGAGAAACCATCTTTTGAGTAAATAAACTAAAAGTTGAAAACCCCATCTGAAGCTGCTTGTATAGAAAAGCTAAAAATATACTCACTCCATTTTATTTTATTTGACGATGAAACGGGGTGAGTATTACAAAAGATAATGACCAAAAGCTAATTTTCAACCAGCAAACAGTTAGCCAAAATCTGATTGTTTTAGCAACACGTCCTTACCATCACCCCTAGATAACGACTGATCCATGGAGCGTTTCACATGTTGAATTACGTCCCCTCCGATCCAGATTTCCTTGGTGCTATTCGCATCTGTTTTGTGGATGAGGATGACCGTACACATTCCGGCGCTAGCAAACAAATTATGCAGCCGTTACTCAACGCGGACCCGACAACGCATTTGGAAAACGACGTGTGTGCAAATGTGGAGCCATAGCCGGGCAGTACCACGTTGTACCTAGCTTCGTCTCTCCTCGGTGGACTGCAATTATTGACCCGACAAATGCGAGACGACAAAGCTCAAGCTCCGGCCGGCTTCTTACAATTCTGATTTTTTTAATAATGAATTAAACCGACCTCCCTCAAGATGAGATTATGGTCACAAATAAACGACGTTTTACAAGAGTTCATGACTAACATGAGTGATTAGCAATTCCAAACAAAAATATAAAATAGCAGTTCGTATTGAAAACCAATTCTTCTGGTAAAGCACCAGCCGAAGCTAGAGAAGATCTCTAACCTTCAAAGAACAGCAAGCCGTCCTCATGTTGTTGTTCTACAATTATGATGAGCTGCAGCTGCAGCTGCAGTTGAATTCTCAATCAAAAATGACAAGAACAGCAATTTCAAATCTAATTTCTTTATAACAATTTGAGAGACCGGTTTAGCCGCATTAGTGTAGTTTGTTTTGCACTGTACTATAGGAAGTACTAAACACTCTGCAGAGTATTTTGTCAGAAAATGTTACTGGGACACAACATTAATTAACCTGTCTATATCTGAGAAATGGAAAAAAAATATTGGCGCTCGCACAAGCACCCCATATATGCACATCACACATCTTAAGGAAAATCTCTAGACAAGGATATTTCCATGATTGCTAGAAAAGGACCCGACGTGAGTCGTGACGACCTGTTTGAATCCGAAACCTGTTCTCTGGTGATTTGCCGTTCAGTTCTTGCGTTGCCAGCTTGCCACGTATCTCCCGACGTAAGAAACGTGCACGATGCTAGCCGCCCGCAGATGCCATCTAAAGAAACAACAGTTGCCCGTATTTAACGCCCGCTTAGCTGATCAGTCCCAGCGACGAAATATCACTCACTTCAGAGTGTAATGGATCAAACGGGTCATGAGCTGGTGGACCTTGAGCTCAGCCTCCTCGGCGGTGCCGTATGTTGGAATTGATCTCCAACGGAATGGGTCCAACGACCCATTCCAACCCCATTAGAACGCCCTGATCGGGGGTGTGGGCCACGTTTGTGGCTGTGGGCCCCCTCTCACGCCGTGTTGTATAAAAGAAGGAGGATTAAGGGGTTAATCCTCTGTCTAAGTTAATCATAACCACCTAAGAATCCGATCTACCAAAACACGGAAGTGAGGGGAAGGCTCCAGCACCCGCGCTTCGTCAAACGACCTCCACGTCGCCGTCTCGTACACCACCTCTGCCGGTCTTCTACTCCGAGCCGCTGCAGCAACACCGCCCCCGTCTCCTCGCCGCCGGTCATCTCTACACCGCAGGTGAGTGTACCAAGGTACGGGCAATTTCATACTCTTGTATATTTTCTACTTCATACTGTGATTAGATATTGGTGCTTGTTTATCCACTACATGATTAGTCTCAGATCCCGACGGAAATTGCTATTAGGACTTGATTAAGTTAAGAATATCTCACAACATTGGTACCAGAGCCTGCCTATTAGCAAATCCACTCGGGATTTAGTCACTGCAGAATTTAGAAGGAGGGGAACTAAGCAACCGAACGAAATCCCCAAACCCCAAAACCAAACCCTAACCCTAGCACGAAAATTAGTAAGTGTAAGGACGGGGATGTACCTTCGGGTCCTCCACCGTCGCCTTCACCGGAGTTTCTCTGGCCTTCGTGTCGGCATCCGGAAAAAAGACGTCGAGCCGCCACCGACGTGTGGCGCACGCGTGCGCTCGGGTCGCCTAAGAGCGCGCTGCGACGGGACCGTTCGACAGTGGCGCGTCCACCATTGGACGGGCGCGCACGCCGACGAAAGACCCCGCGGCGCCGCCGCTGTTGCTCGCCTGAATCTCGCCGCCATCCTTGTTTTCTCGCTCAGTGCGGCGCGTGGAGAGAGAAGGGGCGGAAGAGAAATGAGCTCTAGGGTTTTCGGGAGCCGGCGTCGCACGATTTTGTTCTGCCGATCCATGCGCTCGACCGTCGGTTCAGATCCGACGTCTGGCGTTTCGCTGGCCGTCTCAGCGGCCCAGGTGGGGGTGCGGACGATCGTGGACCCTTGGCCCAAATGTCTGCAGCCAGTGCGGGCTTCGCTTTAGGGTAAGAAGGCCACGGGCAGGAGCATACATGCCACAGCCGCATGGCAGCCACGCGCATACGCGCTAGTAAGCAAGCTCCGGCTGTACTCTCGATGCAGTAAGGCCACCATGTGGGCACGCACATGGGTTCGTGACCCATTTTCTCAGCGTCTCGTGCGGCATGGCCATGGGACGGTTTTCCTACCGGCGATTCAGTTAAGTAGCAGGCCCCTTTTTCCTACACAGGACCAAGGTTTCGGCCTTAAAGCTCAGCAAAAGGCTCACTCGTGGCAGCTAAACCAGTGCCCGCATGGGCCTTTTGTGGTCGCTCCATGTTGGGTCACTATGGGCCACTCGTTTGCCTTGCAGAGCACACAGGCTTACAAGCCTTTTAAGTTTTTGTCATTTTGAGTGGATTTTGTCATTTGTACATAAATCCATTTGGTCCTCACATAATAATAAGAAATGGTTGAGAATTTTATTTTTAATTTTAATTTTCCGATTCGATTAAGTTTAAGTGATTTATCACCGTGATTAAGCCTATCAAGAAAAAAAAATCATATTCTCAGCTATCTAATTTTAATAATTAAGCTGCTATGGAGATTTAAATATTTTTTATATAAGTTTATTTTCATATTTCTATAATTTCAAAATTTGCTATATTTGAAAATTAGTGTAATATTTAGTTTAAGTAGCAAAAATGAAATCTCTCAGATTTGATTAAATAAGATTGTTATATTATAAATAAATAAGTATAATTAAGTTGATTAGCTTCCGCTGTTAAGTGTTAAGTTTATGACTTTTAGTTAAACTTTTTCACCAACGTGAGAAATCTAATTAGAATAATTTTCAGTAAGCTTTCACTGTGTTTAAATATTTTGTTATAAGTTTAAGTGTCCAATCGTGATTTAAGTAATTAGTAGTTCATATAAGTTTTATTGTTTAGTTGATTAGTGTAAGTATAGGATTAGTAAGATTTAACATTGTAATTTTAAGTATTTAGCTATAAGTTTAAGCATTTAGTCATCATTTAAGTAGTCAGTCACTGCTTTAAGTTTTTTGTATTTCGGGAATTAGTGTTTAAGAATGAGGCAATTTTCTTAAGTTTAAGTAAGATTTCATGTTATGAAAAAATTTGATTTGGATAATGATTAAATATCTTTTTGGCATGGTAGTTTTATATTGCGATCAAAATCGTTGATATAATTTTACTATGATATTGTAATAAGTTAATCTGAGAATTTTACGCTACTCCCTAAAAGTGACGTAAAATTAATGTTTAATCTTATTAAGTAATTAGATTTTGCCTCATATTTGTTTTTACTAAGTAACATGATGATTCAATCATCGTGATTAAAATTAGTAAGCTCTCATTAAGATTCAAATGTATATGGTGCACATATACATATAAGTTTAGTAAGTTCATAATTAAGTTTCTGCTGTTCTTTTAAGATCAATTAGTTTAAGTATTCTTCTATTTAAATTGGTTCTAACATGAAGATTTATTTAAAAGAATCAATTTATTAAGTTGTCCCTTTTATTGATTCAGTTCTAATGATTAAGCTTGTTAAGACTTAAGCTTCCGCTCTCATCTTTGGTGCGGTAAATTTATTGAGTAACCAACGTGAAAAATAAATTTACCATGTGTTTAAGTTTATTAAGATCTTTTGTATTAGTGTATGAAAATTATGTTGAGTAACCAACGTGAAAGACAAAATTTTCATACTTTAATGTCGTGTTTCGTCAAGTAACCAACGTGAAAGACAAAACACCTACTTATTGTTTTAAGAAATTTTTAGTTCGTAAAGAATTTCGTTGAGTAACCAACGTGAAAAACGAAATTTAATACGTTTAGAATGTTTTGTTTTGTCAAGTAACTAACGTGAAAGACAAAACACATATTTTAGTTGTTTAAGTAATTTTTAGTTCATAACGAATTTCGTTGAGTAACCAACGTGAAAATCGAAATTTGTTATGTTATAAATTTAGTATGTTTTGTCAAGTAACTATGTGAAAGACAAAACACAACATTTGTAGTTCATTAAGATAATTAAGTTATTATATATTTTGTTGAGTAACCAACGTGAAAGACAAAATATTACATGTTGATAAGGTGAATTAAGTTATTGTATATTTTGTTGAGTAACCCACGTGAAAGACAAAATTTCTATGTTAATTGAGATGTATTGAGTATTGTATTTTGTTAAGTAACCAACGTGAAAGATATAATACAATATTCTATTTAGTCATGTATGTTTCATTAAGACTATGATCAAAATATTGCATACACGTAGTAATGGGACAAACTTCTTTTAAGTAATTAAGTTTAAGATTAATTCAGATTTATTTCTGAATATATATTGTCTCGGATATTAAAAGTATTTCTCATGCCTTAAGTTTTATTTTAGTAATTAAGTCGCTTCATCGGGAATTATCTCGCGTGATAAGCAAATCAGGTATGTCTTTTATATGCTATTTTGCATTTTAATAAGTTTTTCATGTCGATAAGATCTTAAGTAAATTAGAAATTTTATGAGAGCATTCTCATTGTATCATTAATACTAGAATAATTATTAAGAATTGAAGATTTTTAGATAAATGTATCTTCAAATATGTATGTTAGCAGTTATTAGAATTGTTGTTTTACATTTTATTTAGTAGTTGTATATCATGATAGCATATTATTAAAATGTGCAATATTGTTGTTAATATTAAGTTATTTGACGTGAAGTTCAAGAGTAAGAAATTAGTTTTTCACATTTTGACAACGTCAAATATGTTTAAGCATATCGTTTAGAATATTTAGATGATGGCATAGAGAAACTTTTATATCCCAGAGGTGATGTACTCCCATTAGTATTAAGTGATGTTATTAGGATACTAAGTAAGTAATATAATTATCTTCTCATAATAAGTATTGTAAATTATCTTCGAAATTATGGCACTATTGTATATGCCATATTTCGAGGGGGAGAATTGTAGGTTTATCACTAAGATGATGACTGAGATCATTAAGTAATAGATTTTCACATCACAACTTTCAGTTTCTGTATAATACTTTGTGTGCATTGTAATAAGAATGATCTATACAATAAGGGGGAGTACAATAAATATTATCGTCTAATACCCCGAATTAGAAAGGTATGACTATTTCCTTACATTTTATTAAGTTTGTAAGGAAATATAACATAATTAAGGGAGTGATCTGGTAAGATGAAACTTTAGTATTTCACTCTTTCTTTCCTTAATCAGTTTTAGATTAATTAAGAGGATGCTTACAAACATCGTATAAGTTATATATAATTAAAGTTACCCAAATAATTTTAAGTATGAAATTAAGAAGATAAGATTATTATTAAGAAAATAAGTTGTCTTTTTGTTGGCTTTTTGATAAGATTTAAGATCCTCATTTTGAAATGGGGTATTATAGTCTTTTTAACCGATGACTAAATCAGGGGGAGTTTGACATTTAAAGATACCGATCTTGAAAATAAGTGGTTTGTGTAAGCACTTTTATTTTTCAAGATTCATTCTTTATGATGTCTAACCGATATTGCGTTAACAATGCTAGACATTGTTCTCACAGTATCTGCTATTTAATTTTTCATCATTATTGGCCAGTAATGATGAAGAATGAGAGCAGCCTCATCTAAGATCACAAATAAGCCAACTAATGTGTTAAGAAATTCAAATGATGACAATCACACTTCATATAAATAAGTTGTGAGTGATTGTAACTCATTTGAATGACTTAAGAATTTTTATTTCCCAATAGAGTCAAATCAGTAGACTGTAATGAGTCTATAAAAGCTAACGTGACTCTAAAAGGAATAATAAATGTTTTTTGATGTAAGTGTCATCATAAGATGTTCATAAGTGAGAGTTTTCTCAATGAGTTTAATTGAGAATGTTTTAGATAATTCGAATCATGAGTTATGTCATGTAAGTTAGTGAAGTGAGATATCTTAAAGTAAATTCATTCATAGATTGAAATAAGAGTATATAAGTTAAGAATATCTCATGTTCAATAAATTCGCAATAGATTTGGGTATTATAAGATATTGAGAAGGAATATTAGCGTTTCTCTTAAGATAATAAAGTTAAGCATCTATTAGAGGATGATGTACTACAGTAAGAAATAATGTTGATCAACTTAAGAGTAAGTATATTATCCTCATTGTTGTTAAGTTAAGATCTTGGTGAGTTTTATTGTTTGTTAGTATGTAAGTTTCACCAAGATATAATAAGGGGGTATTTAGACTATGAGATAATGCATATCTATCATAGTCATAAGATTGAGTAGTATGCATAAATCAAGTTCACGTCTGCTCTTAAGGTCAAGGGTGATAAGTAGAGGAACAAATCAGAGATCGATCGAATAGAATCAGTTCCTTGTACTTCTGCTGTCGGAAGTTTCTTTAAGTTTGCTCAATTAATGATACACCTTGACATAGTTTAAGTTACCGGGATATTTTGGCATAAATAAATTCAATCCAGCTATAGATCTCTGGGTTATAAATAAGGAAAAGTTTTAAGGTTCTATAAGTGACTCAGACCTCATGATAAGATGAGTAAGAATCGACGTCATTTGAATAAAGTTTTAGTAAGATTCAGTTTTATGAGATGTGTAGCAAAATCCACAATTAATTGCTAACACTCGTATTTTGGAGTTTTATTGTGGAAAAGCTCCAATCAAGCGGTCATTATATCATGAGTGATGTATGCTGAATGTTCTTTAAGCATGAGGTCGTCGAGCAGATACTATAATTATTTTACCCGGTTTTAAGAGTGGTCGACAGCTTCAAACCACTTAAGGTATTATATTCAAATTGCAACAAGTCATGTGTGTTGCCAAACACATTGACATTAGGTTGCAAATGATAAAATCCAGGATCATACTATTGTTTTGAGCAAATCAGTGACAAACGATTGCTTGCGGTACCGTTTACAAAAGGTCTTCCACCCAAGTGTTCAGTGAACACAAAGTCGACATGGGTTTAAGGAGGAGCCTATGATCAACTGGATACTAAGGGCCCATTAAGAGTAAGGTTACTTCTAAATGTGAGATGTATCGTGGTCGTTCGAGTCAGATAGCACGTAACTGGCTATTCTTGATGCGACGTGCCCTATATGTCAAACATAAAGAAGGTAACACTAAGTTTAGAATTAAGTAAGTATAAGTTTTAAGATTAAGTATTAAGTTAGTCTTGATCCTTGGAGATCAAGGGGGAGAATGTTGGAATTGATCTCCAACGGAATGGGTCCAACGACCCATTCCAACCCCATTAGAACGCCCTGATCGGGGGTGTGGGCCACGTTTGTGGCTGTGGGCCCCCTCTCACGCCGTGTTGTATAAAAGAAGGAGGATTAAGGGGTTAATCCTCTGTCTAAGTTAATCATAACCACCTAAGAATCCGATCTACCAAAACACGGAAGTGAGGGGAAGGCTCCAGCACCCGCGCTTCGTCAGACGACCTCCACGTCGCCGTCTCGTACACCACCTCTGCCGGTCTTCTACTCCGAGCCGCTGCAGCAACACCGCCCCCGTCTCCTCGCCGCCGGTCATCTCTACACCGCAGGTGAGTGTACCAAGGTACGGGCAATTTCATACTCTTGTATATTTTCTACTTCATACTGTGATTAGATATTGGTGCTTGTTTATCCACTACATGATTAGTCTCAGATCCCGACGGAAATTGCTATTAGGACTTGATTAAGTTAAGAATATCTCACAACACCGTAACCTCTGCCTCTGCCGTGCCAGAGCCGGAGCTCGGTTTCTTCCTCTGCACCTACTGCGGCCGCAAGTTCTGCAGCTCGCAGGCGCTCGGCGGCCACCAGAACGCGCACAAGTACGAGCGCACCCTGGCCAAGCGCCGCCTGGAGATGGCCGCTGCAACGCGCAAGCACGGGGTGTCCACGGTGGTGGGCGCGTCTGTGCACGCCGAGCCTAGAGCGAGGGAGCAGCAAGCTGTCCTGATGCCGGAGCAATCGGTGGCGGTGTACGGCGTGGGGCGCGCCGACTGGCTCGACCTGACCCTCAGGCTATGATATGTTTGCTGCACCACCGAATCCTCCCGTTTCTTGGATTAATTCGATCGGAATGTTAGGGGATGTGTTGTGTGCCCATGAGTAAATATCAGCTCCAGCTCTTTCATGGATGCATCTGTGTCTTTCAATATATATTTGATTAGTTTTGGTATTGCGCTTGTTTGCACTTAATTTCTCTATGTTCTCCTTTATTCTTTTAAGAAAACCCTCTTCTTAGTTAGAAAATTCTATCACGTGGTGGAAATACTATACGCAGTTCATGCTACCATTAGTTTCTCGTGGCCAAGAGCTCACAATATATGGTGGGGAAGGCACCCCAACTAGCTAGTGGAAGAGTTAACAATATGACATTTTTGTATTGTTGATAGATCTGATGACCACAAATGTATATTAGCATTTTAGCACCGTAAGCCCTTTTATACTAAATATGTCTTCTTTAACTACGACATGAAACGATAAGTAATAATTATGTGCACTGCAAACTATGTTGATCCAAACTCAGCTCATTATTATGTACTTTATGGTGAAACCTACACACATGCTAAACACTTGTGCTCCCGTGTTTAACTAATATTGCCTATTTCTGATAGTAGATGATGTGCCCATGAAAAACATACGTCATAACTTTCTCAAATCGGTAAGGCCAGTCTCTGAAATACGTTCGTAGGACAATTTATACATGACTACTATTTCATAGGATCGAATTCTCAGAATGACTTTGTGTGTGATGTTAAAGAATTCATTTGAATTTTGTTTCGTGTGTGGACCGTGCCAAATGTGCCAGCATGAGGCCTGCTTAGTTTGGCCCGGCCTAAGCATGACAAGGTTCGGTTGGTATTGTGCTTGGGCTGGCACGGGGTGATGCACTGGGTCATTCTTGGACACGAAGGGTGGCACAACGTGGCCTATTTGTAACAAACCAATTAGCTTTGTCTAGTGGTTTGTCACATGCCTCCAGTGTCCTATATCTTTTTTTTAAGAAACCCCGTAGGTAATATATTAAGCCGAGGGATAACAAAGAGTATATATTACATGGATGCGCACAAGCACTGCGAAAGCAACACAACAAGAAAGACAGATAAGATGGAAAAAAAACAGAGAAGGGGAGTAAGAGCGAGGGTAATTAGACGATGGACTATGCACTAGTCAGGCCGCGCCTTTGTATCGGCTTCACGAGATGTGAGGCCCCAGCCTGCCCCCATAATCTGGCTTGCTAAGAGTATCCAAAATCGGGTCAGGAAGCATTTTAGTGCCCTCGAAAATCCTCCTAGAGCGCTCCTTCCGAATCTCCCAGCTGATGAGGATAGCCAGAGAACCAAGTCCCTTTCTTTTATCCTTGTGCCCTATACCTGAAAGACTTGTGAACCATGTCTGCAGGCTCCAAGTATCGCACCATGCCATTGGGCCCAGTGAGGGTCCATGCATCTATGTGGATATTCCGCTCCAGATGGTCCGCGACGTCGTGCACTCCATGAACAAATGGCGACAGGTTTCAAGATTCCTATAGCACGAGAAACAGAAGCACGAGAAACATAAGTACGAATTCGGCAATTCCCTCGCCAAAAGCCTATCAGTCATCCATATTCGATTCTGCAAGAAGAGCCAAGAGAATAGCTTGCAGCGTGAGGGCGCCCAGACCCTCCAGATCACGCCTGGAAGGATTGATGATGTGCTGCCCAAGAACTGTATCTTGTAAGCTGATTTGGCTGAATAAGACCCATCGGCAGAGAGCTTCCAGGTGATGGAGTCTGATTGCTCCACTTCGGGGTCAAAGGAGACTTGATTCACTAATGTCCAGAGGACTAGCTGGTGCAGCAAAGGCACCGTAAGGTCGAACATTGTGTCGCGCACCCAAGCATGGTTGGCCAAGCCCTCCGACACGGGTCCGTATCCTCTGCCGTTGAGAAGAAAATTTAGAGAACTGTAGCTATCCCTACAGTAAAATGTGAGGAGTGGAACAGTTCCCTGCTGTTGTTCTGTAGCAACAGTGATCGAAACAGTAAAAAAGGGTACGTGCGCCGTTTTGTGTATTGTTTATTGTTACTGTAGCAGATGATATATGCTGTTCGTTTTTTATCAAACGGTCTAAAATGACTCGAATGCAGAATATTGTAGCTTCTGTGAATTTTGTCTCCTAATTTAGAGGATGTGAATCCCTCCGGACAGTCCTCTTTTTTTTTCCTACAGTGTTGGAATAGTTCAGGAAAACTTGCCGCTGGTGAGGAGCCATGTAGCAAACTCGAGGTCCAGAACGCTGCCGCCTGACCATTGTTTAGCGGCACCCGAGTCACCGACGCAAAGAGTGCTCGGTCTGTGGCATCCAATGGTAGGTCAGAGCCAACCCACAATTTTCATGGTGGAACCACAACCACCTAAGGTGCAAAGCTCTACTGAAATTAAGCAGGTCGGCCACATTATTCAAACGGGGATCCGCTTTTTCAGGTGCCTGAGGGCACCTGCCGATCAGGCGACCGTGCAGCGCTGCACGCAGCAGGTGGGAGATGATTAACTTTATTTTTATTTTGTTAATTGTTAATTCGTAATTTGTAAGGATTATGTTAATTGTAAAATAATAAAATAAATAATTTTGTGATTGATTAATGATTAATTATAGTAGTTAGTGGTTAATAATGGATATTAGCTACTAATTACTCAGTGATTGAAATTTTCTTAAATTTTAAGCACCTGAAATATAGACAACCCCTTATTTAAATCATAGCAAACATTATTTTTACACCGTGTTCAATAATTTTCTCCGCTCTTAAACCGTTAGCTTCATAGGCTGGGACAGCCCATTTAAACATGTTTAACATAATGAGTTGTGTCTTGGGTCGATAGGGATGCCCGCGGGCTGACACAACCCATCCGGACTCTTTTATCATGTCAGGTCAGACCCAATAAAATTGGCAAGAGCACAAGCAGGCCTGGGGCATGCCGTGTCGACGCGGCTCGAATGCTCAGGTATTCCTCCACTTACTATTAAGGTTCATGAGTGGCCACAGGGGCCGATCTATCGGGACGGCGCAGCAGACCCCCCCCCGACGCGTCGTTGAATAGTGGAGCCTCCCCTACTGATTTCTGCAGGTGAAAAATAGATTAAGTAAGAAGTTTTCATCAATAATAAACTAAAGGATGTTGGTGCAGTTGGTTAGCACATATATCTTGTAGCCTTAAGGTCAAGGTTTCAAGGCTCTTTGGCTTCAATTTTTCTGTTTTCTTTTTCTTTTTTTCTTGACATCTCCAAATACCATGGTAGGTAAGTGTTGAAAAATGGCTCTTTTGTCTCAGTTTTGTTATATTTGCTATCTTTTTTTCTTGATGTCTCAAATACCAGAACATATGTCGTAGAATCAGAACATAATGGTGGTGCGTATAATTGGAGATAAAGAGATAATAAAGCGCAGTATTGGATATCAAAGTAGAAGATAAAATTAGTCTCTCTTACCCCAAATTTTTTTAGATTCGCTATTTTTTTCTTTGACCACTACATTAAGCACCTTTCACTTCTATTGTATATACCTATCGCATGTAATATATAATAAAAATACATCACTAGTAATCAGTTTAATACATCACTAAACTGTTCAAAGAATATAATGTAAACCACGCAATAACCAACGACTACGGGTGTCGGACAAGTTCAAGCGACGGTCGACGAGGTGCATGTGGGTGACGATCAACAAGCGCATATGGGCGAGCGTGCATAGCGTCGCAGCGATAGGAACGGAGCCGCAGGCCAGTGACTGCGAGCTTAACTATGTGTGAGGTTCAGGCACTCCCTATAATTTATGTCTGGATCCGCCACTGGCCACGCTAGTACTATATACACTTACATGAGTAATTTAAGTTTTGAAATTATTAACTTCATTTCTTAATAGCATATACCTAGTGACGCGCACTGTTCGTCCAAAACAAGGGTATCATCCTAGACAGCATATGCATATCTGACATCCTTGAAAGTTCCTTTAAGTGCTGCGATGAGTGGTCCGTTAATCCCTTAGAGAAATTTGAGAGCCAGGCGACGACGACAATGACATGACAGAACATGTGCTACATGACACATATATATTAAGCTATCCATACCAACATACCCCATAACATAATATAAAGTCTAATCGAAATCACGTCATACTCTATAACTTACTTTTACTCTCACGAAACTTCCAATATGCTTACAATAGGTTTTACAGTAGACTTTACAGTAGCTTTTACAGCGTACCAATGCAGACAGTCTTACCTCGTATCTTTTTGCATTGTCGTGTCATAAGCGTTGGCAAAACAGTCTGTTGCGACCCCACACGTGTGTACGGCATCCAGGTATTCAAAGACTGAATTATCACTTCTTCCCTTGCTATGCAAATTAATGGCCGATGCTACAGATACTTGTTTCCTTTTAGGAAATAAATGTTTTATGTTATACTTCTTATTGTTCTTGAACTACCCCTCAATCCCAAATTACTTGTCACTTTCTAATTCATTTTTAAATAAAAGAGAGACAAGTAATCTGGGATGGAGGGGGTCCTAGTTTAAGCAAAATAAATGAAACACAATACACCACTTAGGGCCTGTTTGGAATGTAGGAACAAAAAATGCAGGAACAGGAAAAAAGAAAACACAGGAATGCATAATGTGAGAAAACCGCGGGAATTGAAAACAAAGAAAATTAGAACATTTTATGTTTGGATTGTAGGAACTAGTAATATGGGAAATTGAAAATAAAAAATGTATTAGAGTTAAATTCTGGATTGGATAATACAACAAAATATATTTCTTAATCAATGAGGCAAAGTTTATTTAACCATGAATTCTAGTCAACAGTGTGAAGGTTTGGTCAATGTAAAATAAGTAATATAATAATAATATAATATTAAGGGCATAAAATAAATTATGTATTTATTAAAAGTTGTAATTGCAAAATGTAGATTTCTGTAGGCACAACGTATGCTGAGCAAATAAAAGCATGCGCAGCCAAGCGCTATCAGCGAAGCATCACCGTTTCCCTGGGATCAGACTTCATTTTTTTCATTCCTGTGAAAGTGCAGGTGATCTTCTTTTTCCTATGGAAAATTGCTTGCCCCATCCTGGAGGAAACAAATTCTTTTGAATATCCTTTGAAAATCCCACATCCCAAACGGGACCTTAAAATATTGGATTAATAATTCTTCTTGCCGACCAGAGATGAGTGAAATAAAATTTCAGTTTCCCCTATAAATTCCCCCAAAGTTTTGTCTAATGTCGTGGTCATTCTTTTTGAATCAGTGCTTTTGACGTCTCTTACGTATCTTTGGATTGAGGGGTGGGAAAACCGAAAATTAAAAACCCAAACCGAATAAATCAGAACCGAAACCGAACTAACCGAACCGGACAGAATCGGAGCATATTTAGTTTGTTAGCATATTTAGTTTGTTAGTATGTGAAAACCGTATTTAATTTTCGTTTGGTTTTTATTTTCGGTTAACTAAACGAAATTTGGCCCACACATTTTAACCAGTTCAGCTCATTTACTTAACTCTAACCAATTCAGTCCAACCCATCCAACCTCTTCTCCTCACCTACTGATGTGAATCCTCAAGCATCGCGAGTTCCTAACGGTAGTTATGACCACGCTGCCGTCTGTGCCGCGCCGCCCGTCCTCCCTGCCGAGGTGTTGTCGTCGAGTTGCCTTGCGCTATATTGCTCTTTGCGCCACCGCCGAATGCCACCGCCCAGTGCTCCATCGCTGCCGCCGACAGCTGCCGCCCCATGCGCCGTTGCTCTTCATGCCGCCGCCAACGGCCGCCGCCCCGCATCCCCACGCGCTGCTCGGAGGTCCGCGTGCCCGCGCCAGCGGCTGTCCCCGACGACCACAACGCCCGCCGATGTACCCGACGTCCACGGCGCGCTCGAGCCGTCATGTGCCTCTCCCATGCTCAGGGTTAAGTCCGGTTTTTTCGGTTAATGGAAACTGAACCGAATTTCTCGGTTAACCGAGAGGCTGGTTTTTTCTTTTATATTCTATATTTCGGTTTCCATTATTCAAAAACCAAATTAAAAAAAAGCAAAAACCAAACGGTTAACCGAATGTTCACCCCTAGATCGAATAGGATCAGAAATCAATACCGTCCACATGTAATTTTGGCCGATTTCATCTGTCACTCAAAACAACACGTGCGAGAAAACGAACGCAACACAACCCGTTCCGTTCGCCGATGTATTTAACCTATCGGCCTTGCTTAACGCACACCAATCTCCGTTGTACCAAGAATTCAAGATTCTACGGCGCTCCTCCGCGCAATCATCGTCGCAGAGACGCGCTCTAATGGATGTGATGGACATTGGACTTGAGCTCAGCCTCCTCCACCGCACCGGCCCGGCCGCGCCGGAGCAGGAGCAGGAGCCGCCAGGCTTCTTCGTGTGCACCTACTGCGGCCGCAAGTTCCACAGGTCGCAGGCGCTCGGCGGCCACCAGAACGCGCACAAGTACGAGCGCACGCTAGCCAAGCGCCGCCGTGAGATCGCCGCCGCCATGCGCGGGCACGGGTCGTCGGTGGCCGGCTCCCGGGTTGACGTGATCGCCGCCCGCATTGCCGGTGGAGCCGAGCCGTCAGAGAAGACGAGGGTGGGCATGCAGCAAGCTGTTCCGGTTTCCGCCCTGCTGCTCGGCAAGAGCAGCTCGTCGGACTACGGCGTCGAGCATGCTGACGAGCTAGACTTGTCACTTAGGCTATGATTTGCTGGGTTCTCCGACACCAGTGTATCTCATCCCCTGCTTTTTCTATTTTCTAAAATGAGTGGTCCTTTCCTACATGCTACATCTCTAATTTTCGGTGCCTCTTGCATATTCTTGAGATTAATTTCCTGGCAAGAACATACTCGAACAGTTTATAAACTGCTGTTGTTGTGACAACTGAAGGGCTGTTGTGACCACTGACAAAATACACTAAGTATTCTGTTTTCGCTATTGCACGCTCCTATACTCTCAATATTTTGTTTTACATTTGCACTATCCTCTACGAACAATTTTTAGTGTATGTTGGTACACGAGGTAGCCAACTACAGTTTTCTTTTTATGCAAAGCTAACTACAGAATTGAAGAGTCACTAAAGCATGTGTTCCTTTGTGTCAGTAGTGGTATACTCTCTCCGTTTCATTTTATTTGACAACGAATGATGTATACCGGCAACGTCAAGAATCATTTGCATAACAAGAAACAAGATGATTTTTCAAAAAAAAAAGTACATAACTGTAGTTGGCATAGTACCTCTGTTTAAAGGGTCTGTCTAGATTTCAAATGCCCGAAATTTGAGAAAATTCCAGACACCGGTAATTAGTAGCTAATCACTATAACCACTAATTCTTATAATTAATTATTAATCCTTAATTCCATAGGTTAATCAATCACAAAATTATTTATTTAATCATTTTATAATTAATATAATCTTTATAAATTATGGATCAATAATTAACAAAAATAATCATCTTCTTTACTCTCTGTTGCGTGCCCGCGCAAGCGCCAGTGCCCACGATCGCCTGAAATCTGACACCCGCTCAGGCATCTGCAAACTAGGATTCCCGCTGTTTAACACATTTCTAGGATCGTTTTCATAACTCCTCATAATAGCTTCATAACAGATATATCAATCAATATTTTTGACTCATAGAATGATGCCATTCATCACCATGTAAAATTTGAAACCAAAACTTAACTTCTACACAGAGAAACAAAAGGTTCAAATTTTAGTAGGGGGCACATTGCATTGATTCAAATAGCTTTAGGGAGTAAGTTAAACTATATTTTATTCAGGTACTCATCAAAACTAAAAAAACAGATTGATTGGAGAGTAAAATAGACTTATTCCAAACTTACTTGAGTCTCATCTATGAACAAGTCTAAGTATGATTAAGCATATGATGAATAGACATTTTTAGTAATCGCAACATGGTATGGGTAGTAGTAGGTCTTTTATGGTATGTATAGACTAATTATCACAGGCGGTACTTACCGTCAGTTGACCGCCTGTGATAAAACAATTTTCACATGCAATTCTTTACCTTCAAGCATCTGATTGTGAAGATCAATTATCACAGGCGGTTCGTGTCATCAAAGTACCACCTGTGGTAACACAATTTTCCCAAGCGGTATTTTACATATGAGGATCCGCTTGTGAAGATTAATTATCGCAGGTGGTTCTTCATTTACGAGGATCCGCCAATGAAAATGTCATAACACTAGCAGTTCGTTAGCTACGAGGATCCGCCTATGAAAAAAATATAGCCCTTCTAGTACTACGTCCTGTTATTTCTAATTTCCAGCTCAAATTTAAATACACGTTCACACACAGTACACACAATATATTTTAACAAGCAACATTAACACACATCACAAAATATAAGACATCTCATATACATCTCAATTCATACTGTACAATACAAGTACATCTCAATTCATAGTTTACATGTGTTCATCACTAAATACTGTTTCAATTTTCATATTGGAAATGTTCTAGCACATCAACAAGTACACCTGTGTTGTCGAAGAACAACCTTTTTCGGTGAAAAACTTCGCAACACATGAAAAGACACATTTCACTCGCAATCCTATGGACTCCATTACCCGGTATATTTCTAGAGACCGATCATTCTTGGGTTCAATTCTTGTGTTGCAATGAAACACATAATAAGGTTTAGATTGTGTTGCTGATAATGAAAACAAAATATAAGTATTTAAAAAGTCTAGTGACAATGAAAATGTATCTCAAAAGTATGAAAATACAATATCGACATTAAGGATAACTTATATCCTCACATTTCACTCTATTTTTGCAGGTGGTCCGAAGGTATTCGCATACATTGCATAAGACACTACTAGGAGGCTGCTTGGGAGAAGGAAAATCTGTTGATATTTTCAATGCATCCTTATTATCATGTCGTTCACCGCCATGTTCTTTCCAGTAAAACCGCCAAGGTCTATCACACAAGGAATGTCATATAAGAATTGCCAACCTATATGCGTGTGTATATTAAAAGTATCAAATATTCGTACCTTTTCAAAATGCTAAGGAAATCTCTGTAGGTACTTGATGAGAAATTAGCTGAGTCCAAGACCATTGCCAAACCCTGCGTTTGCTTGATGAAAATCATTATGTAGTGATCACAGCACACGTACAAACACACATGTTAAGTTAACAATTAGCAATAAATTGCTATTTCAATACCATGTGTCAAACTTACTTGAAGTGGTACGGAGCTTTTATGATGTCCTTGCCATCTTTGACAAAGTTAAACATGGTGTTTGCTATGTAGGTTGCCACTTTTGTCTTTTTAGCCTTCTTTTGATACGCGATTGTTTTTTCGAATTCATTTTGTGACATTTACCTGTACTGTTTTGAGTCCCATTTCACCTGAAAGTCGAAATTCGACTTTGCAATTATTGTGGGGTCAAGGATACCCTTCTTGGGCCTCAAGTTATCATTACCCATGTATTGCATTCTGTCAAAGAATAAGTTCGAAATCGTTATAATCTCATGACATGTATGCGTGTAGTAAGAAAAACAAGTACAAAATAAAGATAATTACAAGCACCAGATGAGTAATAGGTTGATTTCGAGCTTCTCTTGATAGAAAAGGCTCCACAGATCTTCAAAGAGAAAGATTCGTTTAAGGTCTCCATCGCTATAAAATGCTTCTTTCGTCATATGAACTGAGACAGATTCAAGATGATATTTAGTGCTGGCGGTGATGTACCACTCGTGCATTCTCCTAAGCGTGAATGTTGTTTGCTCAGCTCCGTCGATGTCATCAATGACTTCCCATTCTGAAACTTAGGAGGAACATCCTTAATCTTGTATATCGGAACTTCTGGTTTAAGTAAAGCAGTCTTTCGAATTATTTCTCACCGTTTTCTTCCCACTCCTTAATATCTTCTAATGCTGGCATATATGAAGCACGAGATGCATGAGATTTTGTATTCATTTGCTTCATTGTTTACAAAATTTTTGTCACTTCTTCAGAAGGTTCCTTTGTTTTGTAAGAGCTAACTTTCACAGACACTGACAGAGGAGTAGTCGTTGGAAGTTGAACATTGGCCTGTTGTTGAACCTGTTGTTCAACTGGTTGCTCTTTACTCTCAGCTTGCTCTCGTACTGCTACAAGCTGTTGTTCAACTGGTTGTTGCTCTTTACTATCAACTTGCTCTTGTACTGATACAAGCTGTTGTTCAACTGTTTCCTCTTGGTTACCTTTACTATCATCCTTGCTAGGACATAGCGGGAGTGAATCTTTCAGAACTTTCAGCGAAGAAGACGGGGTTGCGGTCTTCTGAGCTGCAACGGGGCTAGAAATCGGCTCATCGTCCAACACGAGGTCATGTCGGTGCTGAAGGATTAACTGGTTGATGGCCTGCCCCAGAGTCATGATCCCCTCAGGAGTGATGTGGTCTATTTCGTAATCTTCATAATCATTGTCAATGATCTGAAGAATTTGCACCACAACATAATACAACAGAAGTGATTTTCCATTGAATACACGATTCGATTTTGCCATAGCAGTGACAACCTATTTTATTCTGTTCTCTACTTTCCCGATTGGCACAAGAAGATGACAAGACATGTCTTTAAAAATATCATCGATAGGGAACTTAATGCTTGACCCTGAGCTTGGCACAGAACCTACGCTGCTAGGATAGGAAGTTGGAGATAACAATTGCTCATTTGCCATGGGAACCAATGCTTTATTCTCAGACGGTAATGGCCCTGATTCTCTAAGTTAATCCAATGTTTCTTTAAGAGACGACTTGACCTTCTATCAATTGTATCTTCAAGTGTCTTCTTGAACTTTTCACATCTTCTATATAAATCTTTATCCTTCGGGAAACCCTCTCTCCAGGACATCTGAGAAGAGATTGCTCGGACTCATCCACTGTGTTCAGGGTTGCCTAGCTTAGCAGTAAGTTGATCATTCTCCCTCGTCGGCTTGAAGAGACCCTTCTCTTGCTTTTCAATTACTTCTTTCATTCTATGCTCTACTTGGTTCACAGAGTCGGGCTTTGCAAGTTTGCCCTCATCGGTCAAACCCGACCGAGCTAACACCCACCGCTTAGTTCGCTCATTGCAACCTTCTAGCGGGTTAAGATTGCCCGCGTTGAAAGTTTTCTGTAATATTTTATTCCATTTCTCAACATTAGGGGCATATCTGGTAGACCCCAAGCGATGATGGTATATGTTCTTTTTTGCAAGCTCGAACCTAGATTGACTTAGGGCTTTAGCCTCAGGTGTGGTCTTTTGACGAACAAATTCTTGCCACTGATCTTGCATGATTTTTTTCATTTTCTTTGGGCTAGGGGCCTTATTGTCCTTAACATAAGCATTCATTTCACTCTTCCAGCCACAAAACTTCTTGCCGTAAAAGATCACTGTTTCTTTCTTTATAGCTTCTTCTGTGCCTTTTTGGAACTTGAACTATTTCTTCAACTTCTCCCATAACTCATTTTTGCCCGCCTCAGGGAAATTTTTTCCAATTCTTTGTTGTGATCGGTACGAGCTCGCTAACAAGACAACCGCATCTATTTCGGTACTTTGTAACAGAATCAAGTGGTTCTTGGGGGAGCCCATCTGCACTGACATGAGTTATGTATATGATGCGGTTGAGTAGACCCTTATTGGGACCTCGTTGCCCTCATTTTTGCTTTAGTGAACCCAAGGATTCAACCATTGGAGAACCTTTTGCAATTTTTAGAGCCAAAGTCACCTCATTGTCTTCACGATTAAGCTAGGTAGAAAAGAATTAAAAGACTTCATATACTTGACAACTAACATTAACTTAAACTGCTAGAGTTAGATTCGTTATCCATACCTCATCGACAGGATCATATTCTGGGTCAAAATCCTTTGAAGTGTTTTTTCGTTTTTCTAATACGTGCAAAAGAATCCAACGATGTATTGTGACATGAGCCTGAATTGTTGGAGTCACTAAACTCAATATTTGGGACTTCATTGTTACTACCAGCACCATGTCCTTGTGTGATGGTCTTTTTATTGTTTTCCATGTTAGTACTGATAAGACCAAAAATGTGTCATCCAACTTATGTAAGGTACAAGAATGCAGGCTCAATTGCACGCTCTAACGGTGTCATCATCTTACATAGGCTCAAATGTAGAAAGATACAACTAAAAAAGTTGAATTACAGTGAAATACAATACTTAGCATCCAAACAAACTAAATGCACTCAAATGCAGAAATGATATAACTAAAAAAAGCTGAATTACTATGAAATATAATACTTAACATCCAAACAAGCTAAATGCAAAGGATTAGGTAAGAACATAGAAAGACAAAATCTTAACAATGAAAGAATTCATTCCATTCTTCTTCTGTTATCTACATTGACTGAATGGCAGCGCGTGGGGAGAAGGGAGGGAAGGAGGCGACACGAGGAGGAGGGAGGGAGGCGGCGCAGGGAGGAGGGAGGCGGTGTGGGGAGAAGGGAGGCAGAGAGGCAGCGCAGGGAGAAGGGAGGGAAGGATGCGGCGCAGGGAGGTGGGAGGGAGGGAGGGGGAGGGAGGCAGCACGGGGAGGGGGGAGGGGGCAACGTGGGGAGGATGAAGGCGTGTGGCGGAGATGGTGTCGGAGGGGCAAAGAGAAGGGAGGAGGTAGGCGTACAGAGACGGAGACAGCGACGGGGAATGGGGACGAGGGTGACTCAGCAGCGCGGGCGAGGCATCAGCGCTCGATGGCGAGGGCTTTGGCGTCGGAGCTTGGCGGCGAGAGCTTCGGCGGCAAATGGAAATTTTGGTAGCCTGACGGCGTCTAAGTGAATCTCTTGGGTTAGGTTTTTGCGAGGACACAAAGCGGCTTTATATAGGAGCCTATTATCACAGACGGTGGTTAACTCAGCAACCACTTGAGGAGATATATTATATCTGACAGTGGTTCACATAAAAGCCACCTGTGAAAATTGATGACTATGTTTAGTTTTATCTCGTTTGCTCTCACAACTGAGTGAAATAACTTGTCTGGTTCAGCTGGTAGAGTGTTTGAGTCCGTTACATGAGGTTGTGAGTTCAAGTCCCAATTGGTGCATCATTTTTAGCAAATTAAACAATACAGTGAGGCGACACACCATTTTTAGCAAATTTAAACAGTACCCCTATTTCAAATTTCATAAATTTTAGAGCACCTTTGTTATTCAATTAAATGAAATCATTGAAATGCATTTGAATTCTGTGAGATCTATGTGTGCTGAATATATTGGCTTGTACTGAATACATTGACTTTGATGATATACGTTCTAAAATTCTGCCAAAACACCCTTTTTAGCAAGGTCCGACTCTAGCTCCGAGCTTCTGCAAGGTCCGACAATAGGTCCGACTTGCTTTTTCAAGGTCCAACATGTTTTTGGGTAGCTCCGGTGAGCTTTGTCTTTAGCTCCGGCATGTCTTTGATAGCCCCGACATGTCTTTGTTAAGATCTGATATGTTTTTGCTAGGTCCGACTTATGTTGGTTAGCCCCGACATATTTTTCTAGCTCCGGCGCTAGGTTGTACTAACTTTGGTAAGCTCCGACTCTAGGTCCGACTAGCTTTGGAAAGCTCCAGCGCTAGGTTCTACTAGCTTTGGTAAGCTTCGACTCAAGCTCCGATTAGCTTTGGCAAGGTTCGGAGCTTGATTGCAATGTTCCTGCTTTTACTATAAAATGTTTCGAACTTGCTTTACATTGTTGGAAAGATTGCTTAGTATTCATTTGCTAAGTTTTTGGTGTGTTTTTGTTGATACGGTTGATATCATTTTGCTATGGTTTGCAACATGCTTATGTGAGGTGCTCACGTAAGATGTTGTAGTTTCAGAATTAACGAGAGTCAAGTCGAGGACTTGTGCTCAGAAGTATTGGTTGTTTATTCATTTGCAGGTGTTGCTTGAGTTCAAGACGTGGCTGGTGACGGTATCCATAGAACTAGTCTTAGGGAGAAGATGAGGTTCAACAACTAAGTTCGGGAGGAATCGTGGTTGAGTTGATCGTGAGGTTGCACAACATGTTTGAATCAAGAACAATGCATATGAAGGTATCATGGATGCCGTTGGAATATGTTTGCCCGTGTGCAAGGAGTGCATTGTAACACCCTCATTTTCTTGCATCATGCCCTACATGCACTCATATACATGTTTAACACTAACTCACAACAAGAGGAACAAGTTTAAAATTGATTTTGGAACAAAACCACACTTAAAATGCAGGAAAGTGCGGACTAGTCCGATTTTGCTGAGGACTAGTCCGATTTATCTCTGACTAAAAACGGACTTGTCCGTTTTTGCTGCGGATTAGTCCGATTTCTGGCACTGGAAACTTTAGGACTTGTCCAATTTTGTGCGGACTAGTCCGATATTCCATGAATCCTTGAAAATTTGCTAAGTCTCTGTACTTTTCTGGACTAGTCCAGTGTTCCAGCGGACTTGTCCGTTTTCCTCTCTGTTCAATGTCGGACTTGTCCGATGTTTGGTCAGACTTGTCCGATTTTCTCTCTGGACGACTTCGGACTAGTCCGGTCCTTTCCGAACTTGTCTGATATATCGCGACTCTAAGTTGATCTTTTGTTTTATGACTTGTTTCTTGGGTTTCACATTAAGTGGGCCTAGAGACGTCGTGCCTAACTCTTTTAGAGCCCATGTGGGACTCTAAACCGGCCTCTACTCATCCCAAACTCGAAATCCATCTAACCCTAGCATCCACCTCTATATAAACAGCCCCACCCTTTGGATTGACATCTATTTGCCACTTTTCCACCCACCCAAACCCTAGTTCGTGGGGATCCACCATCAAGGAGGGAGGAGAAGATATCAAGCAAGAAGAAGAGGAGGAAACGAAGGAGGATCAAGATCTCCACCAAGCTTTCGTTCTTCATCACAAATTCATCTCAAAGTTCATCACCAACCCTAGATCACCAAGATCCAAGTGCTACCTCCAAGTTTCTTGATTCATTGGAGTCCTAAACACCTGGTATACCTTCTATTCTCTTTTCCTTACGTGAATTCAACCCCTAATCTCCGAATTTATGTCGATCTAGAAAATCCTAATCTGCTGATCTCGAGGAGTGCGGACTTGTCCGGTCCCTAGCGGACTAGTCCGGTCTTCCTGGTTAAATTGGGTTGAATTAATTCTAAATACTAACCTAATCAACTCCAAACCTATATAAACTTGTTAAAATCTATTAGAACTAGTTATTGATCATTAAAAGCAATCTATTCACAAGTTCTACCTTGCATTTGCATCAATCATGCATGTCATGTCATATTGAGTAATATTTGTGCACTCTTTGATTGTGTTTCTTGTCTTGTATGTTTACTGTGCGGATCACACAGATTTGCGCTAGAAAGTGCTGCGGAGGATCTACAGCACCAAGAGTGTGAAGGCTTTGACCCTAATCAACAGCAAGAGCAAGGCAAGAGTCCTTGAAGCATATTGATCCTGTTTTTAAAATAAATGTTTTGTTTGCAAAACTGCATGCTTGTGTCAATTTTGATGGGAACCCTATGATAGGAAGTTTACTAGCTTTGTTTGACCACCCTTGTCACCTGGAATATATGGTAGAGAGTCGGGAAAGGGCTTTTTACCTTTTGCCTCGCTTAATCAACTGGGATGGGAAACAACTATACCACTCAATTTAATTATGCATGGATGAGATTATGGTAAACATGAATTGATTAATATGACATGGTAATGGGTGATCTAAGCAAGCTTGGTATATGGATGGGTTGGATGTTATGGTGGTTTTCTTGCTTTAGATCTAAGGACCGGTTCATGCGAGAATAAGCCAGGACTACAGTGCCACTACGAGGCCAAGTATGGGTGCGGCGTAGCTGATTAATTAGGGCTTTGCTAGTGCTATTTGGACCATTGTGGATGCTTGGGGAAGGGGTAGTCGGATTGGGTTTGTTGATGATTGGTGGGACTACCCTGGGATCCGAATGGCTCAAGAGGGGGCCCTGGTTGAAGATGTGCTCTGCGGGAGACATCGCCACCGGTGAAACCTCAGTGGGGTCTAAATAGGCTAGTAATCCCTTTGTAAAGGCTATTTTGTGATCTCTTGGCCAAACACCGATGGAAGTGTGATACGGCATAATAGAGGTTCTAGTCATCGAAAGGTCATGAAATCACGAACACGTGGGTAAAGAGATACAAACTCTGCAGAGTCTAATAAAACTATCATGATAGCCGTGCTCCCGGTTATGAGCACCTGGACAACTTCCATGATTAGTGGGAACTCAGTATTGGGATGGTATTTGGGATGGTTATGGTTTGGTAAAGGTTATGAATGGTTATGGATTAATTTCTGGTATTGAATATGGTTATTGGCAATGGTGAAATCTGGAATTATTGATGATGGTAATGAATTCAGACTGGTATTATGATATTACTTATGATTATGATGGGTTTGATTCATATAAATATAATATATTGCTTTTCAAACGTTTTAATGTACTTTTCAGCACATGAATAAGCCATTATTATTGTCGACATTTGAATAAGCCACATGTCATACTTTCCACACTTGCTGAGTACGACATGTACTCACTCTTGCAACCCCCCCAATAGTTGCAGGTCAGGATTGGGAGTTTAATGGTGATAATGCGAAGTTCTAGGCCGTGTCTACCATCAGCTTTGCCTGTGGTGTTGATTGGAGCTGCGCTATACCTTATTGCTTATGCTACTTAGCTGTTTAGTTTGCATAATTAGTTTATTTCCGCTGCATTAGTTGAACTTGTCATAAATATTCATTAGAGCTTGTATTTGGGGATAATATGGTTTGTTTAATGAAATTTGGTTAATTAATCTTGTTCTGTGGTAATTTTCTGTATATCCTTTCGTGATTGCACTCGTGTATGTGTGATGAACATCCTGGGCACACATATGCATTAGCTTGGTTCATTTTTCGAAACCAGGCATCACAGATTGGTATCAGAGCCAGGTTGACCGTAGGACGCAACCTAGATAGAATGGACACTTTAGAGCACATAGGAGCACTCAGGAATCGATGAGTTGTTGGTTGGTGTGTTGTTTCTATATATTGTTGCTTGTGTGCTTAATAGAGGATTTTGGGATGCCTTAGCATTTCCATGTCCACCTAGGCTAGTATAGCTAGTTGGTTAGCTTCATATCCCTTGATGCATATAGTTGGGGAAGTTTTCTAATCCTTACCTATTGCTTTTCTTCAGATGGTGAGGACTCGCAACCAGAGGGATGGCAATGATGAGGAGGAGAACAATGGAGTGCCTCAGAACAACATTAGACAAGGACCTACTCAGGGAGCTACCAACATTGAGCAGCTATTGGCTATGCAAAACCAGCTCATGCAGACCATGATACAAACAATGGGACAGCTGCAGGCTCGCAATATCAGCAATCAGCCCACATGCCCCACCGCCACCCCCGCCCCCTCATAACCGATTGGGAGAGTTTATGAGGACTAGGCCGCCAACCTTTGCTCAAGATGTTGACCCTATGGATGCGGATGATTGGCTCAAGTCCGTGGAGAAGAAGTTAGCTATTGTCCAATGCAGTGACCGGGAGAAGGTCTTGTTTGCTTCTCATCAACTAGTTGGAGCAGCTGCGGATTGGTGGGATGCTTATTGCAATGCTCATGAGAATCAAGAGATGATCACTTGGGCCGAATTCTAGGAGAGCTTCCATTCTCATTTTGTGCCGGAGGGTGTTATGATCTTGAAGAGGCAAAAATTTGAGAATTTAAGGCAAGGAAAATCAAGCATGAGTGAATATCTCAATAAGTTCACTCAACTCTCAAGGTACGCGCCTGAGGATGTTAGTCGGGACAGCCGGAAGCAATATTTGTTCATGAGAGGCCTCAACAATGAAATTCAAGTGCAATTGCTCAATTGTGACTATGCAAATTTTCAGAAGCTTGTGGACAAAGCAATTGTGGTTGAGAACAAGATCCGTGAGATGGAGCAAGAAATCAAGAGGAAGGCGCATATCAAGGACAACAACAAGGAAGTAATGTGCGCCCTCGCCTTGCACCACCCAATGCACCCTATTACAGCTCCTCTATTCCTGCTCAGCGCTCTGGTTATGCACCGCTCCCAACTCAGTTTGTGCAGAAGTGCCCTGTTATGCAAGCACCTAGACCTCCAATGCCTTATGCGCCTCGTTCTAATTTTCCTGCTGCAAGTGCTCAAAACCAAGCTCGTCCCAATAATTCTGGTGGAGTTAAGAAGTGTTATACTTGTGGAGAAGCTGGACACTTTGCGCATCAATGTCCTAAGTCAGGCCTTGGTCAAGGAAGCAATGCACCGAGGCAAAACCCAAGACCCAATGGAGGACAACCACAAGGGAACTGCGGACAGCAGAATTTTGCTCGTGGCAACGTGAACCATGTCTCTACGGAGGATGCTCAACAAGCAGATGACGTGGTCATTGGTATGTTTCTTGCCAACTTCAACCCCGCGACTATGTTATTTGATTCTGGAGTATCGCATTCATTCATTGCATCGAAGTATGTTGCCAAGTATAGTTTGCCTATCTCTCATATGAAGTTTACTCTATTGGTTAAGTCTCCTGGAGGAGAGATGAGGACAAATATAGTATGTCCAAAAGTAAGTCTTAGGATAAGGAGGGTAGACTTCTCCGCCAACCTCATTGTTTTGGATTCTTAAGGATTGGACATTATACTTGGTATGCACTGGTTGAGGAAGCACAATGGAGTTATTGAGTGTGCCACGAAGACGGTGAAGTTGACCAACGAAGAAGGGATCACTGTAGAATTTGAAGCATCTCAAACCGCACCGAAGAAATTGGAGCTGAATCAGATGGACGGTGCCGCAATTGAGGAGATTCCGGTGGTGTGTAAATTTTTGGATGTTTTTCCGGACGAGTTGCCAGGTATGCCACCTGATCGAGACATTGAGTTTGTTATTGATTTAATACCTGGAACTGCACCTATAGCTAAGAGGCTGTATAGGATGCCTCCTATGGAATTAGCGGAGCTCAAGAAGCAAATTCAAGAGCAATTAGAGAAGGGTTTTATTCGCCCTAGCTCTTCACCTTGGGGAGCGCCCGTGCTGTTCGTGGACAAGAAGGATGGATCCCAAATGATGTGTGTGGATTACAGAGCTCTCAACGAGGTAACAATCAAGAACAAGTACACCTTGCCGCGCATAGAAGACTTGTTTGATCAGATGAAGGGTGCTTGTATCTTCTCTAAGATTGACTTGAGGTCGGGATATTTTCAAATGAAGATTAGACCATCGGACATACCCAAGACAGCTTTTAGGACACGGTATGGATCTTATGAGTTCACCGTGATGTCTTTTGGATTGACAAATGCACCTGCGTACTTTATGTACCTCATGAATAAGTTCTTCATGGAGTACTTGGATAAGTTCGTTGTGGTGTTTATTGATGACATTATGATCTACTCGAAGGATGAGAAAGAGCATGAGGAACACTTGAGGCTTACGTTGCAGAAATTGAGGGAGCATCGATTGTATGCCAAGTTCAACAAGTGTAAGTTTTGGTTGAATGAGGTGCCATTTTTGGGTCATATAATTTCAGGAGGAGGAGTATCGGTTGACCCCGGAAAAGTGAGAGACGAGTTGAAGTGGAACCGCCACAAAATGTCAAGGAAATAAGGAGTTTTCTTGGAATGGCTGGATATTACCGTCGATTCATCAAGGACTTTTCCAAGATAGCCAAGCCAATGACGGAGTTGCTAATGAAGGGAAAGGCTTTCCAATGGACTCAAGCTTGTCAAAATAGTTTTGAGGAGTTAAAGAAGAGGTCGACAACAACCCCAGTTTTGGTACTGCCGGATGTGAGCAAGAGTTTTGATATTTATTGCGATGCATCGAGACAAGGGCTTGGATGTATATTGATGCAAGAGGGTCAAGTGATCGCCTATGCATCAAGACAATTGAAGAAACATGAGCAGAATTACCCAACACATGATCTTGAACTCGCGGCCGTGGTACATGCATTGAAGATTGGAGACACTATATTCTTGGACATAGGTGTGAAATTTATACGGATCATAAGAGTTTGAAGTATATTTTCACACAAATGGATCTGAACTTGAGGCAACGAAGATGGTTGGAGCTCATCAAAGATTAAGATTTGGGGATCAACTATCATCCGAGAAAGGCCAATGTAGTGGCCGATGCTTTGAGTAGAAAAGGAGTAAGTCACCAACTCACAGTTCGAGAGTTACCATTCGAGTTATGTAAGGAGTTTGAACGGTTGAACCTTGGATTTGTAAATGAGATGGAGATGATGGAGTTAAACCCAACCCCGGAGCAAGAAATTCGAGAGGCACAAACCACAGATGAGGAGATCAAGGAAATCAAGGAAAGGACCGAATAAGGGAGAGAATTCAGATTTGATGAAGATGAACATGGTACCTTATGGCTTGGAAAGAGGATCGTTGTGCCTAATGCAAAGCATATTCGGGAGACAATATTAAAGGAGGCACATGACTCGCCTTACTCAATTCACCCTGGTTGTACAAAGATGTACAAAGACTTGAAGGCTTGCTATTGGTGGGATAGCATGAAGAAGGACATATCTGAATACGTAGCATTGTGTGATGTGTGCCAACGAGTCAAGGCGGAACATCAAAGACCAGCCGGATTATTGCAACCGTTGAAGATTCCGAAATGGAAGTGGGAAGAAGTTGGAATGGACTTCATAGTTGGGTTACCACATACTCAGTCCGAATATGACTCAATTTGGGTAATTGTGGATCGCTTAACCAAGTCAGCTCATTTTGTTCCTGTGAAGACCAAATATACAGCTGCACGATTGGCCGAAATATACATGGAGCATACTGTGTGTCGACACGGAGTCCCGAAGAAGATAGTCTCGGATAGAGGTTCTCAATTTACCTCCAGATTTTGGCAAAAATTGCATGAAGCTTTGGGAACGAGGTTGATTTTAGTTCAGCATATCATCCTCAAACGGATGGACAAACCGAGAGGACCAATCAGATTTTGGAGGACATGTTAAGAGCTTGTGCTTTAAAGCATGGGAAGAGTTGGGACAAAAGCTTGCCATACGCAGAATTTTCATACAAAAATAGTTACCAAGCAAGTTTGAAGATGTCACCATATGAAGCGCTTTATGGGAGGAAGTGTAGGACACCTTTATTCTGGAATGAGGCAGGAGAAACTCAAGTATTTGGTCCGGATGTGTTGCAAGAAGCCGAAAATCAAGTCCGAATAATTCGTGAAAACTTGAGGGCTGTCCAATCAAGGCAAAAAGGCTATGCGGACAATAGAAGAAGGAAATTAGCCTTTGAAATAGGAGATTTTGTTTACCTCAATGTGTCACCAATGAGAGGTCATAAGAGGTTTAACATAAGAGGCAAGTTCGCACCTCGTTATATTGGACCATTCAAGATTTTGGACAAAAGGGGAGAAGTAGCGTATAAGTTGGAGATGCCAGCTCATCTTTCAGACATGCATGATGTCTTTCATGTTTCCCAGCTCAAGAAGTGCTTGAGAGTACTGGAAGAACAAGTGCCAATGGAAGGATTGGAATTAGAGGAAGATTTGACTTATGCCGAGCAACCGGTCAGAATTTTGGAAACTAAGGAGAGGGTCACAAGGAACAAGGTTATTAGATGGTGTAAAGTTCAATGGAAGCACCACATAAAAAAAGAAGCAACGTGGGAATTGGAGGATGATCTCAAGAAGGAATTTCCCTATCTCTTCTCTTCCGCGTCGAATCTTGAGGGCGAGATTCATTTTAAGGGGGGTAGGTTTGTAACACCCTCATTTTCTTGCATCATGCCCTACATGCACTCATATACATGTTTAACATTAACCCACAACAAGAGGAACAAGTTTAAAATTGATTTTGGAACAAAACCACACTTAAAATGCAGGAAAGTGCGGACTAGTCCGATTTTGCTGAGGATTAGTCCGATTTCTCTCTGACTAAAAACGGAATTGTCCGTTTTTGCTACGGATTAGTCCGATTTTTGGCACTGGAAACTTTCAGACTTGTCCGATTTTGTGCAGACTAGTCCGATATTCCATGAATCCTTGAAAATTTGCTAAGTCCCTGGACTTTTCCAGAATAGTCTGGTGTTCCAGCGGACTTGTCCGTTTTCCTCTCTGTTCAAAGTCGGACTTTTCCGATGTTTGGTCAGACTTGTTCGATTTTCTCTCTGGACGACTTCGGACTAGTCCGGTCCTTTCCGGACTTGTCCGATATTTCGCGACTCCGAGTTAATCTTTTGTTTTACGACTTGTTTCTTGGGTTTCACGTTAAGTGGGCCTAGGGATGTCGTGCCTAACCCTTTTAGAGCCCATGTGGGACTATAGACCGGCCTCTACTCATCCCAAACTCGAAATCCATCTAACCCTAGCCTCCACCTCTATATAAACAGCCCCACCCTTTGGATTGACATCTATTTGCCACACTTCCACCCACCCAAACCCTAGTTCGTGGGGAGCCACCATCAAGGAGGGAGGAGAAGATCTCACGCAAGAAAAAGAGGAGGAAACGAAGGAGGATCAAGATCTCCACCAAGCTTTCGTTCTTCATCACCAATTCATCTCAAAGTTCATCACCAACCCTAGATCACCAAGATCCAAGTGCTACATCCAAGTTTCTTGATTCATTGGAGTCCTAAACACCTGGTATACCTTCTATTCTCTTTTCTTTACATGAATTCAACCCCTAATCTCCGAATTTACATCGATCTAGAAAACCCTAATCTGCTGATCTCGAGGAGTGCGGACTTGTCCGGTCCCTAGCGGACTAGTCCGGTCTTCCTGGTTAAATTGGGTTGAATTAATTCTAAAAACTGACCTAATCAACTCCAAACCTGTATAAACTTGTTAAAATCTATTAGAACTAGTTATTGATCATTAAAAGCAATCTATTCACAAGTTCTACCTTGCATTTGCATCAATCATGCATGTCATGTCATATTGAGTAATATTTGTGCACTCTTTGATTGTGTTTCTTGTCTTGTATGTTTATTGTGCGGATTAGACGGATTTGCTCTAGAAAGTGCCGCGGAGGATCTACAACACCAAGAGTTTGAAGGCTTTGACTCTAATCAATAGCAAGAGCAAGGCAAGTGTCCTTGAAGCATATTGATCCTATTTTTAAAATAAATGTTTTGTTTGCAAAACTGCATGCTGGTGTCAATTTTGATGGGAACCCTATGATAGGAAGTTTACTAAATTTGTTTGACCACCCTTGTCACCTGGAATATATGGTAGAGAGTCGGGAAGGACTTTTTACCTTTTGCCTCGCTTAATCAACTGGGATGGGAAACAACTATACCACTCAATTTAGTTATGCATGGATGAGATTATGGTAAACATGAACTGGTTAATATGACATGGTAATGGGTGATCTAAGCAAGCTTGGTATGTGGATGGGTTGGATGTTATGGTGGTTTGCTTGCTTTAGATCTAAGGACCAGTTCATACGAGAATAAGCTAGGACTACAGTGCCACCACGAGGCCAAGTATGGGTGCGGCGTATCTGATTTAGGGCTTTGCTAGTGCTGTTTGGACCATTGTGGATGCTCGGGGAAGGGGTAGTCGGATTGAGTTTGTTGATGATTGGTGGGACTACCCTGGGATCCGAATGGCTCAAGAGGGGGCCCTTGGTTGAAGATGTGCTCTGCGGGAGACATCGCCACCGGTGAAACCTCAGTGGGGTCTAAATAGGCTAGTAATCCCTTCGTAAAGGCTATTTTGTGATCTCTTGGCCACACACCGGTGGAAGTGTGAGACGGCATAATAGAGGTTCTAGTCATCGAAAGGTGATGAAATCACGAACACGTGGGTAAAGAGGTACGAACTCTGCAGAGTCTAATAAAACTATCATGATAGCCGTGCTCCCAGTTATGAGCACCTGGACAACTTCCATGATTAGAGGGAACTCGGTATTGGGATGGTATTTGGGATGGTTATGGTTTGGTAATGGTTATGGATGGTTATGGATTAATTCTGGTATTGAATATGGTTATTGGCAATGGTGAAATATGGAATTATTGACGATGGTAATGAATTCAGACTAGTATTATGATATTACTTATGATTATGATGGGTTTGATTCATATAAATATAATATATTGCTTTTCAAATGTTTTAATGTACTTTTCAGCACTTTGCCATTATTATTGTCGACATTTGAATAAGCCACATGTCATACTTTCCACACTTGCTGAGTATGACATGTACTCACTCTTGCAATCCCCCCCCAACAGTTGCAGGTCAGGATTGGGAGTTTAATGGTGATAATGCGGAGTTCTAGGCCGTGTCTACCTTCAGCTTTGCCTGTGGTGTTGATTGGAGCTGCGCTATACCCTATTGCTTATGCTGCTTAGCTGTTTAGTTTGCATAATTAGTTTATTTCCGCTGCATTAGTTGAACTTGTCATAAGTATTCATTAGAGCTTGTATTTGAGGATAATATGGTTTGTTTAATGAAATTTGGTTAGTTAATCTTGTTCTGTGGTAATTTTCTGTATATCCTTTCATGATTGCACTCGTGTATGTGTGATGAACATCCTAGGCACACATATGCGTTAGCTTGGTTCATTTTTCGGAACCGGGCGTCACATGCATGAACGTGGCTACATGGTGCCGAGGCGTGATGAAAAGATGTGTATGTAAAGAATTGGTCGGTGTCAGTATCCTCCGTACCGGATATCCCTTTGGATTGCAAAGATCACAAGGAAACTCCATATACCAGATTTGAAGACCTCCGAAGGAGCCACATGTCAGGTGTAGCCGGACCTGCTCCCCCGACATGGTTAGTCCCGGGGCCGCCACGTGTATCACAAGACCGGAGCTATCACCCACACCTGGGAAGCTCCGGTCAGAATACCAATATGGCACCACCGGACCTAACCCCAGACAAAGGGAAGCTCCGATACTGACACGTGTACAACAGCACCGGACCTACCCGTCCACGACGATGAGCTCTAGTGCTGCCACGTGGCAACTGCCAGACCTTCAACTTCAACTATCAGGCCGGTGGACCCCCCAAAGACTCCAGACCACCGCTGAACACTCTGAGCTAGACGAGCTTCTTCTTCTGGAGCTTCTTCTAGACTCCTGAGCTTAATACATCACCAACACGCCCCGTGGAGTAGGGTATTACGCTCAGGCGGCCTGAACCACGTAAATCCCTATGTACACATGTCTTTCACCTTCTTGAATCTCTGCGCGCCCATTACCGAACTACAACTCCTCGATCTACCAAAAGTAGTATTGGGAGATCTGCCGGTTCTAAACACCGATGGTTGAGCGGTTGTCTGGAGCTTCTTCTAGACTCCCGAGCTTAATAGATCACCAACACGCCTCGTGGAGTAGGGTATTACGCTCAGGCGGCCCGAACCACGTAAATCCCTGTGTACACGTGTCTTTCACCTTCTTGTATCTCTGCGTGCCCATTACCGAACTAGAACTCCTCGATCTACCAAAAGTAGAGTCGGGAGATCTGCCGGTTCCAAACACCGACAGTCGGAAAGGTCCAACCAACTTGGTTATGGACTCAGGCTGTGGCTGAGTTGTGTTTGACTCAAATATGGAAAGATTTGAGTTGGTTATGATAGTATTTCATGCGGGTCACGAATTTGAGTTGTTTTAAGAATGTGGGATACGTTCCTATGGTGTTTGGAAGTCTTAAGATTGCTTCTATTTGCGTATAGGAGAGTCTTGAGCAGTTATGGAAAGTTTTGATTTGTGAACTGAGTAGGGTTAGAGTCCTAGTTGAGATTGGGTTGGCCTAAGGGCTGGTTATATAAGCAAGGGAGGCCAGAGCTCGTGGTAGACAACTTTGGGTCTGTTACTCCTGTGTTTTGATCAATAAAATTTGTAGTTTGAAGGAACTTTTGTGCCTTGTTCGTCTGACTTGTTCCAGACAAGTTTTTTTCGTCGAGTTTTCTGCACAGCACTATCTTTCTTCAGTAGTTTTATCATTAATCGAGTTTTACAAATCCAATTGATGTGATTCTTTTTGGGTTGTCTTCAAAAATTGATTATCTATGATTTGTCAAAATTTCACGGTCATTGGATTTGTGGTTTTTTATCTACACGAGTTTCTTTGCAGCATTGCAGATCTGTGTTTTACTCAGTAGAACAGATTGACCTTTGTTCGATCTTTCGATCGTAACTTGAGTTTTTCTTGACGAATTTGAGTGATTCTTGTTGTGTCGTCTTCGTGACTTGATTCTCTCTGATATATATCACTTTTGTCACGGTGAAACACATTTATATTAGTCTCACACACGATTTCTTTAACATATCATTTTTCTGCTGAAGGAGTTGGGATTTAATTGTTTCCGCTGTGTAAGATTTTTAATCTACCATTCACCCCCCTCTGGTAGATTTTCACGTGCTCTTCGATTCTACAATTGGTATAAGAGCCACAATGCTCTAATCTTTGTGATTTTCACGTATTTTGACTAATCATCATGGAGAAATACTCCGCAAAACCTTGTGTCTTAAGTGGTAGTGATTTTCAGGTTGGAAAGGCACGTATGGAAGCCTTCATCCAGGCTCAAGACTTTGCAATATGGGAGAATGTATACAAGCCTTACGAAGTGCCGTCAAATGATCAAATTACAGCTACAAATCTGAGATATGTCGATAACAACAACAAGGCTCGAAACTTGATCATACAAGGATTAACTCAAAGCGACTTCAACCGTGTTGCACACCTCCGATCTGCATACGATGTGTGGAAAGCACTTTGTGACTAGCACGAAGGATCCAACACAATCAAGGAGGTAAGGCAAGACATGTTCAAGAAAGAATACATGCGCTTCGAGATGCAACCCGGTGAGTGTATTATGACCTTTTTGCTCGCTTTAATAAAATTCTCAGCAACTTGCGTAGTGTCAATGATAATTTTTCAGATGCTGAAAATGCTAGGCAATTGTTAAGTGCATTAGATATGTTAATTTGGGAGATGAAAGTCACATCTATTCATAAATCTACTGTCATGAGTACACTTACTTTAGATGTGCTATATTCCAAGTTAAAAACTCATGAAATTGACATAATATCACGTAAGAACCCCAACAAGTCTATTGCTTTTGTTTCTCAACTTGACATGCCTAGCTCCCGTCAATCTTCATCTTGTGGTACACTTGCTTTGTTGTCCTCTCTAACCCTTGAACAGATTGAGGACTTTCCAGAGGAGGAGCTAGTACTTCTCTCTACTAGGTTCTCAAAAGCATTGCAAAATGTTAGAACTAGAAGGAGAGGAAGCTCTGGACCTCAACGATGTTTCGAATGTGGTAAGACAGGACAATTTTGTTCAGATTGCCCTAACCTTTCAGGTCCTACTTCCTGGGATGAAAAACAAACAAGGACGAAACACTCCTCCGCAAACGATAAGAAAAAAAGAAGGGTTTTACAGGACATTAATTGGTCAACAGTTTTATCTCCGCACTTCAAGAACTTGGCTCAAGTGATGTGGACATTGGAAGTGACGAAGATGAAGATGATTTGGCAAACTTGTGCTTCATCGCGGGCAAATCAAGATCAAGTATGGAGGATGCAGAACACAACAGCGACAATGAAGAGGTATGTCCTACTTGCAAAGAAATGTGTGATGCTATTTCTCGTGCCACTATTATAGTTAAGAAAAAGGACAAAAAGCTTAGGGACAATGCTGTTAAAATTGAGTCACTAGAATTTGAAATTAATCGTTTAAAATCCTTGATTCCAAGTGATGATTCTTGTTCCTCATGTGATTTAATATATGAACAATTGTCCTCATTAAGAAGTGCGCACACCTCAACACTTGATAAACTTGAGTCAGAAATTGAAAAGAACAGAGAGCTTGCGGCACTTAATGATAAAAACTTCAAAGATGCTAGCTGTTCTACATAGCTTGCTGCACTTAATGATAAAAACTTGAAAGATGCTATCTGTTCTACATTTGATTTGCATTGTTCTACTTGTGATGATCTTGATAAGAAACTACAAGATGCTGTGAATGAAATTTCTATATTGAACAATGCTTTACGTTCTCATTAAGTTAAATTTTGTTCCAATTGCAAATTAAAAGGAAAAACTTCATGTGAAAATTGCATTGATCTGTCCAATAAACTTGATAACATGCATAGGACATTAGATCGGTTTTGTAATGGGAATAAGAACCTAGACTTGCTGCTGAATTCTTCCAAGACATGCAATGATAAAACTGGTTTAGGTTTTGATTCTCATGCTCATTCTAAGGCACATCCACCTAAAATTGTGGTTTTCAAATCTGCAGGAGTGTTGTCTCATTCGATTTCAAATAAAAATGTTGCTTGTGCATCTAGACATGAACACAAAGTTAAATTTCTATGTACCTACTGTCGTAGATATGGTCATGTCATAGATTTTTGTTATAGACTAGCTAAACAACAGAAAAAGGAAAGAAGGATTGCTAGATCTCATAACTTTCATGCAAAATTTGCTGCAGTTGCTAAACCGAATGATAGGAACATGCAATCTGCTATAATGAGTCAAAAACATGCAAAGGTTGCTCCCAAACCTATTTTTTTGTGCTACACATGTAACATCTCATAGGACAGTAGTTGGGTACAAAAATCCTCAAGCTTTGGCTCATAAACCTACTGTTTTATCTCAGCTTTCGCGTGTTATTCCTGCTGGATGTCGTGTGACTCAGTACTGGATTCCTAAATGCCTTTTGACTAACCCCAGTATTGAGTCATCGACATATTGTGCTTCTATGTAGGTTACACGCTTGAGGAAGGAGAACATTTGGATCGTGGATTCAGGTTGCTCACACCACATGATCGGTAACAAAGAATGGTTCTCCTTCCTCTCATTTGTGTTACGTGTAGAGAATGTTACTTTTGCCGATAATTCTTCAACTCCTATAATTGCTAAGGGTTCAGTTAGAGTAAATAATCACTACACTTTGAAGGATGTGGCACTTGTTAAAAATTTGAAATACAACTTGCTTTCTGTTTCACAACTGCTAGATGAAAATCTGGAAATTATTTTCACTAAAAATTGCTACAAAGTTGTAAATTCAAATAGTGAGCTTATTTTTAACATGTCTCGATTTGGAAGAGTTTTTAAAGCTGATTTTGATATGTCTTCCTCTAAGCATAGGTGTCTAGTTGCTAATGGTTCAAAATTCTTATATTTTTGGCATCGTAGACTTGGTCACGTAGGCTTTGATCATCTAACGCGTGTTAGTGCTCTTGATCGCATACGTGGCTGCCTAAGCTTAAAGGGGCCAAAGAAATTGTGTGCTCTTCTTGCGGACATGCTAAGATGGTTGCAGGTTCACATACTCCTTTCACAATGATCATGACAACTGAACTGGGTCAAATTTTGCACCTTGACACCGTAGGACCTTCACGCATTCAATCCTTCGGAGGTAAATGGTATGTTCTTGTGATTGTTGATGATTATTCTAGATACTCTTGGGTTTACTTTATGACATCTAAGAATAAAGCTTTTAGTCACTTTAGAACTTTATTTCTTAGATTATCAATTGATCACCCAAGATCTTTAAAAGCAATTAGAAGTGATAACAGAACTGAATTTAAAAATCAATCTTTTGATCACTTTTGTGCTGAAAATGGAATAGATCATCAATTTTCTTCACCATATGTACCTCAACAAAACGGTGTTGTAGAAATAAAGAATAGAACCTTAGTTGATATGGCTAGGACTATGCTTGATGAATATCAAACTCCTAGGAAATTTTGGGCTGATGCGATTGCAACTGCTTGTTATGCCTCAAATCATATTTTCTTGTGCGCTAAGCTAGGTAAAACACCATATGAGCTCCGGTTTGGACATAGGCCTAGTGTTACACACTTTCGGGTGTTTGGTTGCAAATGCTTTGTTAAGAAACATGGTAATCTTGATAAATTTGAACCTAGATCTGTTGATGGCATGTTTCTTGGTTATCCATCTCATACAAGAGGCTACCGTGTGCTTTTACTTGACCCTACCAAAATCGTGGAGACTTGTGAGGTGTCTTTTTTGATGAAGCTAGCCCAGGTACTAGCTCAAACATTGCAGGACCAAATCCATATCCGCAGGGGGAGAGCATTTTTGTTGAAGATGAGGAAGAGGTAGAGCCGCTGCCCGAAAATTCAGCAGTTAATGACATTGTTCCAACTCCTGATTTTGATTCACAGCCAGCACCAACGACCACCATTGCTGGTCTAGATCCTCCTCAAGTCACAAGCTCATCAATTTGTGATGAATATGAAGAAGAAGAAGCTTGTGAAGTGTCCACTCCCCTCCGGGTTCTCAAAAGTCATCTTCCACAACAAATTATTGGAAGCTTGCACAAACGAGTCACACGGTCCAGGTTTTGCGATCCAAACTCTCATGCTCCTTCTGATTTTGTTGCTTCTTTTGAAACCAAAGATATATCACACACACTCACTAATGAATCTTCGATTATTGCCATGCAATAAGAGTTATAAAATTTTGAAAGAAATAATGTTTGGAAACTTGTACCTCCACCTCGAGGTCACACATTAATTGGAACTAAATAGATGTTTACAAATAAACAAAGCCTTGTACGGTCTCAAACAAGCCCCTAGAGCATGGTATGATAGGTTAAAAACATTCTTACTTGAAAAGGGGTTTACCATGGGCAATGTTGATAAAACTCTTTTTGTGCTTAAGCATGGCAATGACTCATTATTCGTTCAAGTGTATGTGGATGATATTATCTTTGGTTTTGCTTCTCATGATCTTGTGTCCGAGTTTTCAGCTATGATGAGTTTAGAATTTGAGATGAGTATGATGGGAGAACTCACGTACTTTTTGGGGCTGCAAATCAAGCAAACCAAGGAGGGTACCTTTGTGCATCAAACGAAGTATACAAAAGACCTCCTAAGGTGCTTCAACATGGACAAAAGCAAGCCTCTTCGGACACCAATGGGAACAACAACAACACTTGAACTTCATGAAGATGGTGAACCCGTGGATCAAAAAGAATATAGAAGCATGATTGGTTCACTTTGGTACCTCATGGCATCAAGACCTGACATACAATTCAGCGTATGTCTTTGTTCATGGTTTCAAGCCTCCCCACATGCTTCACATCGTCAATCCGTCAAAACGATTCTCAGGTACTTACATGGAACTCAAGAATTTGGTATTTTTCTTCCTTCCTCCTCAACCGTTACTTTGAAAGCTTTTTTGGATGTTGATTTTGGGGGTTGTAGGATTGATAGGAAAAGTAATTCTGGTGCTTGTCATTTTCTTGTTAATTCACTTGTTGCTTGGTCCTCTAGAAAACAAAACTCAGTTGCACAATCCACGGCTGAATCTGAATATGTAGCTGCTGCTAGTGCTTGCTCATAAATTCTTTGGATTGTTCAAACACTTAAGGACTATGGGGTTGATCTACATAGTGTTCCACTGTTTTGTGATAACACTAGTGCCATTTGCATTGCTAAAAACCCCATGCAACATTCTAGAACTAAGCACATTGACATTAGGTATCACTTTCTCCGTGATAATGTTGAAAAAGAAAACATTGTGCTTCACCATGTTGATCCGAACAACATTTGGCTGACATTTTCACAAAACCTTTGGATTTCACTCGTATTTGTTACATTCGTAGTGAAATAGGGGTTATGCATCCTCATGGCTTAAATTGAGGGGGAGTTTTCAAACTTGAGAAGTCTATGTGTGAATTTAAAATTAAAATAATATGAGCATAGTATTTCATACATATATGACTTTGTGATTTCTTTTACATGCTGAAAGTTCTTACTACATTACTCGTGTTATACATTTTGTAGTTTTTGCCATGTCTAGTAGTTGGAATAATTACTTACACTAAAAATGGTCATGGTCGAACTTTCTTGCTGTTTTGAACTTGTTGCATGCTCACAAGTGCTTTTAATCATAAAGAATTAATCAAGTAATCAACTCACATGTTGAGTTTTGTGAACAAATATAAATTGAGAAAAGATCAAGAGAATATGCATGCATCGCACTTCTTCTTTGGATATGGCTTATCATTGCACTTAGATATGAACTTGGAAGAAGTTGTGTATGACTAAAACCATGTCCTTAAGCTTCTGATTGTCAAATGACATAAGCTTGGCTTGGTTGGTTAGAATAAGGAAAATGCGCATATAATCTCTTGCAAATGTCATATGATCAAAATTTGTGCTTTGAAAAATATTAAAATGCAGCAACAAGTGTCATGCTTTGAAGTCTTGAAATAGTTAAGTTTGTGAGATCATGACTTGCTTAAATTGAAAAATTACACTTGATCTCTAGCATGGCTTATACTACTTTATGTATTTCATTGATGTGATAGTGTAAGTTGCTTGATAGTATGACTTGGATGAGCTATGTTTTATATGTATATGTTATAATATGCTCATAATAATTAAAATTTCTCTTTTGTACCTTGCTGAATACATTGTCCAAGGGGGAGAGAAAATATGTGAATTTTTTAAGAGAAGTACGCAAGGGGGAGAAATTGATTACACATTGCACATATTCACAAGTGTTTTTGGCATGATTTTTCTCAAAAGAAAAAATTGTTTATGTGGTGTTGCCAAAGGGGGAGAAATTGTTTTTGCAATTTATAGTGTGAATAAGCCAATGTTCGGATTTTAGGTGGTGTTGCCAATGCATTCATCAAGGGGGAGATTGTGAGACCTATGTGTGCTGAATACATTGGCTTGTACTGAATACATTGGCTTTGATGATATAAGTTCTAAAATTCTGCCAAAACACCCTTTTTAGCAAGGTCCGACTCTAGCTCCGAGCTTCTGCAAGGTCCAACAATAGGTCCGACTTGCTTTGTCAAGGTCCAACATGTTTTTGGGTAGCTCTGGTGAGCTTTTTCTTTAGCTCCGGCTTGTCTTTGATAGCTTCGACATGTCTTTGTTAAGCTCCGATATGTTTTTGCTAGGTCCGACTTATATTGGTTAGCTCCGACATATTTTTCTAGCTCCGGCGCTAGGTTGTACTAGCTTTGGTAAGCTCCGACTCTAGGCCCGACTAGCTTTCGAAAGCTCCAGCGCTGGGTTCTACTAGCTTTGGTAAGCTCTAGCTCAAGCTCCGGTTAGCTTTGGCAAGGTTTAGAGCTTGATCGCAATGTTCCTACTTTTACTACAAAATGTCATTTTCGAACTTGCTTTACATTGTTGGAAAGATTGCTTAGTATTCATTTGCTATATTTTTGGTGCGTTTTGGTTGATATGGTTGATATCATTTTGCTATGGTTTGCAACATGCTTATGTGAGGTGCTCACATAAGATGTTGTAGTTTCGGAACTAACGAGAGTCAAGTTGAGGACTTGTGCTCGAAAGTATTGGTTGTTTATTCATTTGCAGGTGTTGCTTGAGTTCCAGACGTGGCTGGTGACGGGATCTATTGAACTAGTCTTAGGGAGAAGATGAGGTTCAACAACCAAGTTCGGGAGCAATTGTGGTTGAGTTGATCGGGAGGTTGCGCAGCATGTTTGAATCAAGAACAATGCATATGAAGGTATCGTGGACGTCGTTGGAAGATGTTTTCCCGTGTGCATGGAGTGCATGGAAGTGACTACATGGTTCTGAGGCGTGGTGAAGAGACATGGACATAAAAAATTGGTCAAAAAGGTCCAACCGACTAGGTTATGGACTCAAGCTGCGGCTGAGTCGGGTTTGACTTAAATATGGAAATATTTGAGTTGGTTATGATAAGATTTCATGTGGGTCATGAAGTTTAGTTGTTTTAGGAATTTGTGATACATTCCTAAGGTGTTTAGAAGTCTTAAGATTGCTTCTATCTGCGTATAGAAGAGTATTGAGCAGTTACGGAAAGTTTCGGTTGAATCTGAGTAGGATTTGAGTCCTAATTTGGATTAGGTTGGCCAAAGGGCTGGTTATATAAGCAAGGGAGGCCAGAGCTCATGGTGCACGAGTTTGGGGCTGTTACTTTTGTGTTTTAATCAATAAAATTCGTAGTATAAATGAGCTTTTGTGCCTTGTTCATCCGACTTGTTTTCGTCAAGTCTTTCTTGTCGAGTTTCTGCACATCACTACCTTGCTTTGGTGGTTTTATCATAACTCGAGTTTTAAAGGTCCAATTGACATGATTTCTTTTGGGTTGTCTTCTCAACTTGATTATCTATCATCTGTGAAAATTTCACGGTCATTGGATTTGTGATTTTGGATCTACACGAGTTTCTTTGCAGTGTTGCAGATCTGGTTTTTCTCGGGTAGAATAGATTGACCTTCGTTCAATCTTTCAATCATAACTTGAGTTTTTATCAATGGATTTTTGTGATTCTTGTTGTGACGTCTTTGTAACTTGATTCTCCACAATCTACACTGATTGTGTCACAATTGATCACGGTTAGATTAATCGCACACACGATTTCTTAACAGATTGATTTTCTATAGACGGTTTTTGTTGCTTCCGCTGAAAAAGTTTTAATCTACCATTCACCCCCTCTGGTAGATTTTCACGTGCTCTTCGATCCTACAGATTCATAGTTAAGCCATTTGGTTATTTTCCCATCTAAATTAATTAGAGCAAAGCAAAAAGGTAAAAATACCCTTCCCGACTCTCTACAATGTATTCCAAGTGACAAGGATGGTTAAACAAGTCTAGGAAACACCTATTTTGGGTTTCCCATCAATTAGACACAAGCATGCAATTTTATAAACAAAACATTTAAAAACAAGATCAAAATGTTCAAGAACACTTGCCTTGCTCTTGAGATTGGTTAGGATCAAAAGCTTCAAAGTTCTGGTGCTGGAGGTCCTCGACATCACCCTCTAGAGCAACACCTTCTATTCTGCACAATAAGCATACAAAACAAATATTACAATAAATAAATGCTCATATATTACTCAATATGCCATGATATGCATGAATAATGTAATTATGTGGTAATGCATGTTTTTAAGTTGATATCATTGCTTACTAACTATTTACAATTGAGTTATACATGCTAGAGCAAGTTTCAATTCATTTTGGAAGATATTAAAGAAGTTCCAAGAATTTTCAGAACTGGAACACCGGACTAGTCCGCAGTGAGGCCAGACGTGTCCGCTTTGGACCAGAGAGTTGATCGGACTAGTCTGCACTGGACCAGACAAGTCTGCTATGGCTAGGGTTTTGGCGAATTTTCAACTAGAGCATAGTCAAAATTAATGTAGAACCATATTTTATGTATAAAAGATGGATCTAAGATATTTACCGTGAATCTAGGGTTCAAAGGTCAAGGATTCGATGGGACCCGAAAACGTGACGTCTAGATCCAAAGAAGATGAAGAATTGATGGAGAATTGGCAATGGCATCGATGAATTGACGAAGATCGACCTTGCTTGATCCTCATACTTCCTCCTCCTTCTCTCCTGGCAGTGAAGGCTCCTTGGTGGCGACTTCCACGAACTAAGGCTAGGACTTTCTTCAATTGTGGCAAAGAGATGAAACGGTGGGTGTTGGGGTGTTTATATAGGGTGGAGATGGTAGGGTTTGTGGTGAAATTCGAGTTTAAGGCAGTGGAGGCCTAGGTGGGGTCCCACATGGGCTCCACAGAGGTTAGGAACGATGTTATTGGGCCCAATTAAGGTAAATACCCAAAAGTCCATCGGGAGAAAAGAAATAGAATCAGAGTCGGCACACCGAACTAGTCCGCTCAGGGGCCGGACAAGTCCAATATGGAACAGAAAGTTGGACGGCCAAGTCCGGTGAAAATCCGGACAGGTCTGAACGGTTCTAGAAAGCAAATCGCACAAGTCCAGGGGTTTGTCCAATTTTTCAAAGTCGTACCAAAATGAGGAATTACAGGACAACTTCAAAAGTTTCTAGTAACGAAGATTGGACTAGTCCGTACTCGGCAACAAACAAGTCCGAAAAACAACATAAACATTTTCGAACTAATTCAGGGCAAAAAGCGGATAAGTTTGGAGGGCAATAGAGAGCAAAACGGACTAGTCCGGGGTCCAAACCGAACAAGTCCGCGCTGATACAAGTTTTTTAATTGCTGTTTTGCTTCTAATTAATTTTAATCTTGTTCCTTTTTGTGTTTCTTAATGTTAAATATGTATAAGAATGTATGCAATGAATGATGGATGAAAATGAGGGTGTAACAAACCTATCCCCCTTAAAATGAAACTCGCCCTCAAGATTTAACATAGAAGAGAAGAGATTGGGAAATTCTCTCTTGAGATCTTCTTCCAGCTCCTAAGTTGCTTCCGGTTCCGTGATGCTTCCGTTGTACTTTGCACCATCGAATGACCTTGTTCCTTGTGACTCTCTCCCTTGTTTCCAAGATTTGACCGGCTGCTCGGCATAAGTCAAATATGCCTCTAATTCTAATTCTTCCATTGGCACTTGTTCGTCTGGTACCCTTAAGCACTTCTTGAGCTGAGAAACATGGAACACATCATGTACATTGGAAAGATGTGCTGGCATCTCCAAATTATATGCCACTTCTCCACATTTTCCCAAAATCTTAAATGGGCCAATAGAGCGAGGTGCCAACTTGTCTCTAACGTTAAATTGCTTATGACCTTGGATAGGTGACACTTTGAGATATACGAAGTCTCCCACTTCAAAGACTAAGTTTATTCGCCTATTATCCGCATAGCCTTTTTGTCTTAATTGAGCAGCCCTCAAATTCTCACAGTTTGTCTGCACTTGCTTTTCAGCTTCTAGCAACACATCAGGTCCAAATACATGGTTCTCTCCTCTCTCATTCCAAAACAAGGGTGTCCTACACTTTCTTCCATATAGTGCTTCATATCGTGATATCTTCAAACTTGCTTGGTAATTGTTATCGTAGGAAAATTCAACATATGACAAGCTTTTGTCCTAGCTGCGTCCATGCTTCAAAGCACAAGCTCTCAACATATCTTCGAATATTTGGTTTTCCCTCTTGGTTTGTCCATCGATTTGTGGATGATATGCTAAGCTGGCATTTAACTTAGTATCCATAGCTTCGTGCAATTTCTCCCAGATCCTAGAGGTGAATTGAGAACCTCGATCCGATAATATTTTCTTCGAGACTCCATGTCGGCACACAATATTGTCCATATACAATTCTGCTAGCTTTGTGGTGGTATAGGTTGTCCTGACGGGGATGAAATGAGCTGATTTCGTCACACGATCCACAATAACCCATATCGAGTCATAGCCAGACTAGGTCTGCGGTAATCCAACTATGAAGTCCATGCCGATTTCTTCCCACTTCCACTCTGGAACCTTCAATGGCTGCAATAATCCACCTGACCTTTGATGTTCAGCCTTGACTCGTTAGTATACATCACACAAAGCAACATATTCAGCTATGTCCTTTTTCATCCTATCCCGCCAATAGCAAGTTTTAAAGTCTTTGTACATCTTTGTATAGCTGAGATGAATTGTGAAGGCGAGTCATGAGTCTCCTTTAATATCGTCTCCCAGAGACGCTTCACATTAGGCACAACAATCCGTTTCCCAAGCCATAAAGTGTCATGGTCATCCTCATCAAATCTGAATTCTCTCCCTTCTTGGGTCCTTTCCTTAATTTTTCGGATTCCCTCATCCTTTGTTTGACCTAATGTCCTTTCTTCCCACATTAGAAGCATCGTTTAGAACCGGCACTTCCTCTCCTTCTAGTTCTCACATTTTGCAATGCTTTTGAGAACCGAGTAGAGATAAGTGTAAGTTCCTCCTCTGGAAACTCTTCAATCTATTCAAGGGTCAGAGAAGAAAGCAAAGAAAGTGTACCACAAGATGAAGGTTGGCTAGAGCTAAGCATGTCATTATGTAAAAAAAAATGCAAGAGACTTGTTGGAATTTTACGTGATATTATGTCAAGTTCATGAGTTTTTAACTTGGAATATAGCACATCTAATATAAGTGTACTCATGACAATAGATTCACGAATAGATGTCACTTTCATCTCCCAAATTGACATGTCTAATGCACTTAACAATTGCTTATTATTTTCAGCATCTGAAAAAATAACATCGACCTACGCAAGTTGCTGAGAATTTTATTAAAGCGAGCAAAGAGATCATCGGTTGACTCACCGGGTTGTATCTCAAAATGCATGTACTACTTCTTGAGCATATCTTGACGTACCTATTTGATCTTGTTGGATCCTTCGTGGTAGTCACATAAAGCTTTCCACACGTCATATGCTGATCGGGGATGTGCAACATGATCGAAGTCGTTCTGAGTCAATCTTTGTATGATCAAGTTCCGCGCCATATTGTTGTTGTCGATGTCTCTCATGTTCGCAGCCATAACTTCATCGTTTTAAGGCATAGAAAGCGCATGAAGAACTTTTCTCATATGGAAAAGCCTTGCGCCTGTATATAAGCCTCCATCCATGCCTTCTAAACCTAAAAATCAATGCTATTGAACACACAAGGTTTTGCAGAGTATTTCTCCATGTCAATTAGTCAAAATATGTGCAAATCAATGAGACTAGAGCATTGTAGCTATGATACCAATTGTAGGATTGAAGAGCACATGAAAAACTACCAGAGGGAGGGGGGATGAATGGTAGATTTAAAACTTTTGAGCAGAAGCAAAGAAAACTCCTCGGCAGAAAATCAATCTGTTAAGAAACCATGTGTGTAACCTGTTTTAAACGTGTACAACCATGACAAAACAAGTGTAAATTTTATATAATCAAGTTATGGAACTAATGCAACAAGAATCACGTCAAAACACTAAGTAGAACTTGAGATATGATCAAAAGACTAGACGAAGGTCAATCTATTCTACCCGATTTAAAAAGAGATCAACAATGCTGCAAAGAGACTTGTGTAGATCAAAAACCACAAACCCAATGACCTTAAAATTTTCACAGATTATATAAAATCAAGTTATTAGGATAACCCAAAAAGAATCACATCAATTGGATCTGTAAAACGCGATTTATGATCGAAATACCGAAGCAACATCAGTCTGACCAGAAACTCGGCAAGAAAACCTTGTCTGAAACAAGTCGGACGATAAAGGCACAAAATTTCCTATAAAACTATGATATTTATTCAATAGAAAACAAGAGGAACAGCCCAAAGTCATCTCACCACGAGCTATGGCTTCCATTGCTTATATAACCAGGCCTAAGGCCAGCCCAATCCTAACTAGGACTCTAGTCCTACTCAGTTTCAGTCGAAACTTTTCATAACTGTTCAAGACTCTTCTATACACAAATAGAAGCAATATTAAGACTTACAAAGACCTTAGGAACGGCCTAAACATTCCTAAAACAACTCAACTTCGTGACCCATACGAAATCTAACCGAAACAAAATCGAAACTTTCCATAAACGAGCCATAACCACTTCAGCCGCAGCCTGAGTCATAAACCAACCAGTTGGACCTTTTTGACCAATTCTTTATGTCCACTTCTCTTCATCACGGCCTTGAAACATGTTGCCACATCCATGCACTCCTTGCACAAATGCAAACATTTTCAACGACGTCCATGATACCTTTATATGCATTGCTCTTGACCCAAACATGATGCGTGACCTCCCGATCAACTCAACTACAATTCCTCCCGAACTTGGTTGTTGAACCTCATATTCTCCCGAAGTCTAGATCAATGGATCCCATCGCCAACCATGTCCTGGCCTCAAGAAACAATTGCACATGAACAAACAACCAATCTTTGCGAGCCCAAGTCCCCGACTTGACTCTTGTTAGTCCGAAAAACACAACACCTTACGTGAGCACGTCACATAAGCATGTTGCAAACCACAACAATGTTTAACCACTATAATCAGCCATAACACATCAAAAACTTAGTAAAAGAATACTAAGCAAACATTCCATAAGCCAAAAAGCAAGTTTGAAACATTGCAAGTTTAAAACAGATCTGCCACACAATTATTTTAGTAAATAAAATTATCGAATCGAGCAAAAGCGGCACTGCAATGTAAAGGTAAAAGATCGGACAATCCAATCCCAAACTCACGTGCAAATCATGAGTCAGAAAGTTCGGACTGTCCTAACCAAGTAAAGAGTAAATGTTACTCCCGAAAACACGTTTGTAAAGACCAACCGTGTCAACTCATGTGCAGCTCACGTGACTGAAAGTTCGGACAATCCAAAGCGAGAAACACGTGCAAATCAAGTGAGAAAAAGTTCAGACATTCCAAAGCATGAAACACATGCAATTCACATGAGGAAAAGTTTGGATAATCTGAAACGATCGAGGTTAACGTACTCCCAAAAGCACTGAGACAAGATCGAACAGTGTGTATCGAGGTGTATAGTGGTGTATCGGTGTAAGCTTCAAAACTTTGAATTTAAACCTTCACTTTTATTCTAATTGCCAATGTATTCAGCACGCATAAGTCTCACACTAACACATTTGCGTTGATGTACCCTGGCTCCCCCATTTTAATATGGCGCAATATGAAGTAGGGCTTGTTGACGGTCCTTAATTGCCAAATCCGCCGTCAATTCCCTGCATAAAAGATATGGATTGGACAACCAACATAGTGGTAGGAGTTATTTACTAACTATTTCCACAAGTGTTGGTGCAATTTTGTATGCGGGTGAATTATGCCCATAATTAGAGGTATTTACAGGGGCCAATCCAGGAAACACACCTTACGACCAATAAAGCGCAAGCACAAAGATTCATGGGCCCACTCGTTGGAGAAAACCAACTAAAAATCACCGGAATCACCCATACCCATGATGGGGGCCCACATAACAGTGTCACAAAGAAGTTTCTGCGCGATTGGAGACATTGGGGGTTCGGCCGAACACCCAACTCGCCCGAACTGGTAAATGAGCTAAACGCGATCAACCGCCACATGTTGGCTTTTCATGGCATGGAGATCACGATGGTGGCTGATTCCCTCGCATATTGTGGTGCCAAACCGACATTTGGAGGGTATAAATAGGGGGTAGGGGGCTCCCTCACTCCACACGCCAAAAAATTGAGTCTAGTACTCCACTCTAAAGGTGTAGCACTGGCCAAGTGCTTAAAAAATAGGGAGAGAGTGAGAAAGAGGAGGAGGAGGAGGCTCTGGCTTATCGGGGTTTTTCCACTTAAGGATATGGTTCAGGCTTGTCGAACCCTCTCCAACTTTGTACCAAGCGAGTTAATTCCTTAGTTGCTTGTTCATTCATTGGTCTATTCATTTAGAGGCCCTAGTCTTTGCTAGAGAGGTTACGGAAGTAATCAATAGCGTAGGCATGGTGTCTAGGCTTGAAGTTACCTTTGATTATATCATAGTCCACGGGTTGTAGAGGTAGGCGGTAGGTGGTGACAGCCCTATCTGTCCGTTGTAATCCACGTTCAACTACGACATAGGCTCTTGGCTGGAGTCGCCTGGCAGACCAGGGTAAGCCCGTGCCTAATACAAGATGCTATTGATCGACTTGCTTTGAATTAGAACCCTTTCTCTTAGGACATCCACTCTATCCCTTGCCTACAATGGAGCTTTGTGTCCTTGGGTGAACTAGTTAGAAGATTAGCACACACTTTCCTTGGATTCGATACCCTTGGGAATACTCTTTAAGGGGAAGTGATACAGCGGTTTTCCCGTGCGCTTGCGAATTTTCATCTGTGACGCACCAACCGTCAACAAGCATTTCTAGCGCCGTTGCCGGGGAACGGTTGCTGTTGATCTTTGAATCTTGTTCACCCTCATATCTATTTTTTAATCTTTATTCCTTATCTTTCTACCATCTAAAATATGGAGCAACCCACCATTCTTACTCTATCTGCTCCTAAGGGTGAGTTCTGTTAGCCCCCGCCATTGGCGGATCCCATTTGCTCAACTAGCGATGAACTCCACCCTGGCTTTATAGCCATGGTTCGAGAACAATCCTTCTCAAAGACGGATTGTGAGAATCCCTACCATCACCCGCATAAGTTTGAATAATTGTGTTCATTCCTTCTAATCAAGGACATGACACAAGAAACCCTTAAGTGGAAGTTGTTTCCCTTTTCCCTCAAGGGAAGAGCGAAGCAGTGGTAAAATCATACCGTTGGTGGTGCTAATGGAAAATGTAAAGAACTCGAGACGATTTTTGTCTTGCATTCTTTCCACTCTCCAAAGTTGCCTCTCTACAAAGGGAAATTCTCAACTTTCAGCAAATCGAGAAGGAATCTATAGGTGCAACCTTGGCTAGATTCCCATGCTAACAAAATCAGGCCCGGACTTGTCCATTCCCGAACATGTATTATTACGACATTTTTGTTTCGGGCTTGACAAGAATTCTGCTCTATACCATGACATAAAGGCTGGAGGCTCTTTTCTCCATAAGACACCAAATGAAGGAAGGGGAATTCTAGAACGCATTCTAGAAAATACATCCTTCGTCATCGATCTTAATGAACCTCCTCGAAAGGAAGCCGAGTAGAGACACGAGGATTCCCCCATAGTCACCCTGGAACCCATATCATGTTTATCTCAAGTTGTGACTATGAAATCCTCACCCGAACCAAAGACACCGAAGGAAGAAGACATTCGACCTTCGGAGTTTCCATTGTGCTTCTAGGAAGATCTTTTTGAAGATTTTGGGAATGCCTCAAAGTATTGTTATGGAAGGAAACCATCATTACATCCCTCACTCCTTGATCCGCCCAAAGGAAAAATCCTTTGAGAAATGATCAAATAATTGACCTCGCTCATGAGTAGGGAATGTATTGTTAGAAATCATAAGCGAGCCCAAAGATCAAATAGCCACTAAATCATCTTGAATTACATGGATAAAACTGAGTACAACATGAACATCAAGTGCTATCTCTCAAATAGCACAAGAACACTTCTAATACCTTCCCCTCCATCTTTGTTGTTGCTTGATGATGCGGCCATCGAGCCAACAAGGTGAGGCCGCAAGAAGAACGACGACGAGAGGCGTTTCCCCTTGTTCTTCTCTTGGTATGTTGATTAGATTCTGAGTGGCTTAGAGTATTCAAGTGTGTATGTGTGTATGCATAAGCATTACTTGATCATACACTTGACCCTCTTCTTATACTTGACCAAGAGACACAAGAGGGGGCCTCCCACCCATATGAATAGTTGTGTCCCCCGATCAGGGACACACCATTCGGTGGGATGTGTCCTTTTAACTAGAATACATGTCAATTTTTAGTTCAAACTGATAGTTACTGAATAGACCAGACTAGTCCAGTCGGGGTCCGGACTAGTTCGATATCCTTACTCGACAATATCGGACTAGTCTGGTAAGGGTACGGACCAGTCCAGTTGCCCTTACTGGACATCACAAGACCAGTCCGGTCTCACTACCGGACTTGTCCAGTACTTCCAGCATTCTCCCCCTTGAAATCAAATCTGAAACTTACCAACTTACTTAATAATAAACTTAATGTCCATTTTCTCATGCTTGACATATAAGGCACGATGCATCACAACAACCATTTACGTATTGTTGGACTCGAAGACCATAATACATCTCACACTTAAAAATGAACCTTACTCTTACTTGGCACCTAAATATCCAGTGATCATAGGCTCTCCCTTAAACCCATGCCGGCTACATCTTCACTGAACATGCTGGGCGGAAGACCTTTTGTTAGCGGATCCGCAAGCATACGCTTGGTACTTATATGCTCAAGACTTATGGTATGATCCTAGATTCGATCTTTCACAACATAAAACTTAATGTTGATGTTTTTGGCAGCACCACTCGACTTATTGTTGTGATAGTAAAATATTGCGGGCTCACTATCGCAGTATAACTTAAGTGATTTTTGAATGCTGTCGACTACTCTAAGACCGGGTAAATCTTTTTTAAGCCAAACAGCCTGCCCGGTGGCGTCATAACATGCAACAAACTCTGCATGCATTGTGGATGATGTAGTGACGGTTTGTTTGGAGTTTTTCCACGAAATTGCTCCATTCGTGAGGGTGAATATATAACCTGACGTGGATTTCTTAGTATTCACACAACCCGCAAAATCTGAATCTGAATATCCCACTACTTCAAGTGGGTCTGACTTACTATATGTTAGCATGAGGCCTTTTGTGCCTTGCAAATATCTTAAAGCTTTCTTAACTACCTTCTAGTGATCAATCCCTGGATTGGCCTGAGATCTACCAAGCATTCCGGTCACATAAGCTAAGTCAGGGCGAGTACATACTTGAACATACATAAGGCTTCCAACAGCAGAAGCATATGGAACCAATTTCATTTGATTGATCTCATATTGGTTCCTTGGACACTGAAAGTTCCCAAACTTATCACTCTTGACAATCGGAGCAGACGAAGGCTTACTCTTATGCATACTGTACTTTCTCAGTACATTCTCTAAGTATGCCTTTCATGATAAGCGTAATACCCCCTTACTTCTATCTTGGTGAATTTCTATGCCCAATACATAGGATGCTTCACCAAGATCTTTCATATTAAAATTAGAGGACAAGAACTTCTTAGTTTCTGATAGTAGATTAATATCACTGCTTGCAGGTAGTATATCATCTACATAAAGCACGAGGAAAATAAATTTCTCGCTGTTAAACTTATCATAAATGCAATTCCTTGATGAGATATCACTTCCTTGATGCTTGTTTAAGTCCATAGATAGACTTTCTTAAGTGGCATCCCATACGTTCCTTACCCTTAACAACAAAAACTTTCAGTTGTGTCATATAGATGTTCTCATATAGATCACCATTGAGAAACAACTTCTTTACATCCATCTGATGTAATTCTAAATTGTATTGTGCAACTAATGTCATAATGATTCTGAACAAATCCTTACTTGGGACGGGTGAAAATGTCTCATTATAATCTATCCCTTCTCTTTGAGTGAATCCTTTTGCAACAAGTCTGGCATTAAACTTATCAATATTCCCTTTGGAGTCACGTTTAATTTTGTAGACCCATTTACAGCCTACTGTTTTGGCTCCATTAGAAATCTCAATTAAATCCCAAACTTTATTTGTTTCTGTAGACCTCATTTCATCCTCCATGGCTTTACGACATTCAGATGATTGAGGACTTCTCATAGCTTCTTCAAATATGGTGGGATCATCCTCCATTTGAATTGTCTCACTCAAATAGATCTCATAATTGTCTGGAATGGCCGATTTTCTTTCTCGTTGAGATCTTCTTAATTGCACATTATACTCATTTTGAGGCTGTTGTTGCTCTTCATTATTAGTGACAACAGGCTGAGAATGCTCAACCTCTCTTAATAATTTCGTTGTCAATGGAGAACTAACAACAATTGTTGAATCTTTACCAATAGGCACTGATGATTCAACAACAGTAGGTAATGAGAAATATGGTTCTTGAATCATAGGAGTGGGTACATAAACCCGCTTCTCTTCAAGATTAAATTCTCGTCTTACCATACTCCCCCTGATCATGGCATCCTCTAAAACAATGACATGCCTTGTTTCTACAAACTTAATATATCATTCTGGACAATAGAAACAATATCCCTTACTCTTTTCTGCATAACCAATAAAATGACAACTTATTGTCTTAGCATCCAACTTATCAATGTTTGGGTTAAACATCTTTGCCCCAGCGGGACAACCCCATATATGCATATAACTTAATGAGGGCTTACGTCCTGTACACAACTCATATGGTGTTTTAGGCGCCGACTTAGTGGGAACCCAATTTAGCACATGAATGGCGGTTTTTAATGCCTCCATCCATAAGCTAACCGAAAAATCTGATTTACTTAACATGGATCTAACCATATCCATTAGCGTACGGTTGTGCCGTTCCGCTACTCCATTTTGCTGAGGCTCGCTCGGTGTGGAATACTGGGCGACTATGCCATTTTCTTGTAAGAATCGAGCAAATGGTCCAGAAACTTGGCCATACGGGGTATGACGACCATAGTACTCACCACCACGATCAGATCTTACCACTTTAATCTTAGTGTTGTGCTGGTTTTCAACTTCAGCCTTAAATATCTTAAATTTATCCAACGCTTCAAAGCATTCTTTAATTGGATAAATATAGCTATAGTGAGAATAGTCATCTGTGAAGGTTATGAACGAATCAAAACCATCAACAGATACTACGGGAAATGGACCACAAATGTCTGTATGGATTAATTCCAAAATTCCTGCACTGCGTATGACACCTTTCTTAATTTTCTTAACAAATTTTCCCTTAATGCAGTCTATGCATTCTTCTGAATACGAAAAATCCAAATGAGGAAGAATCGATTGTGAAATCAATTTTTCAATTATCCCCCTCGAAATATGGCCTAATCGACAATGCCATAATTTCGAAGACATTTCGGAATCGATCCTCTTACGCTTACCCTGATGTGAGAAAAACTGATTATCACTTACAACATTAACATCATCGTGCATAGATAATAAGTATAGCATGCCTTGTCTTATGGAAACACCAACAACCTTATTATCAAACTTAATTACACATCTGTCTTTGCCAAACTGGCAAACATAACCATCATTATCTAAGCATGATACTGAGATCAAATTTCTATTTAAAGAGGGTACATATGATACATCCTGAAGTGTAAGTACAAAACCATTTCTTAATACTAATGGATAATCTCCAATGGCTTTCACTTCAGCTTCATGGCCATCAACAACTTTAATGGCCATTTCCCCTCTTTCTAGGGTCCTCATATTTAACCCCTGCAACGAATTGCAAACGTGCACAGTGGATCCTGAGTCAATCCACCAAGAAGATGTTGTATAATCTAAAAGCAGGTATTGATCAACAAAGGTCACAAAATCATTACCATTTTTACAACACGATTTAAGAAAGCCTATGCAATCCTTTTGATGGTGACCTTTGTCGAAACAAAAGCAGCACTGATCTTTATCCACCTTCACATCCTTATGGTAAGGATGGCTTTGTGGAGCCTTACCCTTATCTTTATCATGGTGATAAGAACCATGATACTTAAAAGATTTCTTAGAAGAATAATTCTTCTTAGCCTTACCTTTTCCCTTCACGTAATTAATAGCATCATAACCATGAAGGGACTTAATCCTCTCTTCCTTATGAACAGACATAGCCATGAGTTTTTCTATATTCCATATATCAGGTTGAGAGTTGTAGTTGATAACAAAAGTTTCATTTCCTTAGGAAGTGAGGCAATGATGAAATGCACAATGAACTCATCTTTAATCCCCAAATCCATAGGCTTAAGCTTTGCAGCCATATTTGTCATCCTTAAGATGTGCTCACACACACCACCTCCATGATACTTTTCAGTAACAAGCCTCTTGATAAGAGTGCTTGCAGTGGCCTTAGGAGAACCTGTAAACCGATTCTCTATATTTTGGAGGTATTCAATAGCAGTTTTGCATTCAGGGATTGCTTCCCGAATGGCCTCAGTTATAGTGCCCTCAATCACCATCAAACATTTCCTGTTTGAGTTTTTCCACTTATATAAATCAATGTCATAAGTCAATATCTCTTACTGGTTCTACCGGTGCAACCAGATATGGAGTAGTGAGAGCCAAGTCTTTCTCAGAGACTGCTAAAACAATCTCCAACTTCTCTCGCCATCTCCCATAATTGCTTCCATTTAGTGGATCAATAGAAGCGATGAAACTCAGTGCTGAATTCGCATTGGAGGAACCTTCATTACCAAAATACAAAATCAAGAAGAATGCATAGATGTTAACCAAAACTCAACGTTTGAGAATAACTGAATATCAACATAGTAATTTATCTTTCACTTTGGTTACTCGACCAAATTACTATGTTCTTAGAAAAATAATGTCATTAATTCATTTCACTTTGGTTACTCGGCCAATAATGACATTAAAACTCAACATTGAAGAACAACTGAAATACATAGTAATTTATCTTTCGCTTTGGTTACTCGACCAAATCACTATGAACTTAGAAAGAAAAATATCATTAATGCTTTTCGCTTTGGTTACTCAGCCAATAATGACATCCATATATCTTAAAAACATGATAATTCTATTTTTCACGTTGGTTACTCAATAGAGTTCCATGCAACTTAAATTGACGTAGCAATTTATCTTTCGCTTTGGTTACTCGACCAAATTGCTATGACAATATAAACTTAATTCACAGCAAAATCTTAATTAAATACGCAAACTTAATAGTATAGCCCGGACTAGTCCGCACAAGGCCGGACTAGTCCAAATTCTTAAAGTATGGTTTTCGGACTAGTCTGGTCCATAGGCCGGACAAGTTCGTTCCCATCAAAAAACATTTGATCCATTCTTTATTGAACTTTTTGAGTTTGGTTCGTACTATTCTAGATTAGTGCGGCCAACCCTGGAAAATTTTCATATAAAAAACAAGAAGTGTTGAAATACCCAAAAGGGAATCTTATTCTTACAATCTTACAAAACCATCTTAATTTTCATAATGGATTTTAATCCAAAGTGCTTAATTGGTTTTCAATCAGATGAACGTGTCAAAACGTCCTGATCCGAAAAACCTAACCACTTTGTTGTGTCATAGTGGACTAGTCTAGCTCTCAGACCGGACAAGTGCGGACCTTTGAAACTTTCAGCGATAATCTTCGATCATAAGGGAGCCCAAATGATTAGTGGTCTAAACGGCTCTGATACCAATGTTAGAAATCATAAGGAAGCCCAAAGATCAAATAGCCACTAAATCATCTCGAATTATATAGAGAAAACTGAATACAACATGAACATCATGTGCTATCTCTCAAATAGCACAAGAAAACTTCTAATACCTTCTCCTCCATCTTTGTTGTTGCTTGTCAATGCGGCCATCGAGCTAACAAGGCGAGGCCGCAAGAAGAACTACAAGGAGAGGCGTTTCCTCTTGCTCTTCTCTTGGTATGTTGATCGAATTCTGAGTGGGTTAGAGTGTTCAAGTGTGTATGTGTGTATGCATTAGCATTACTTGATCATACACTTGACCCTCTTCTTATACTTGACCAAGAGGCACAAGCGCAAGAGGGGGCCTCCCACCCTTATGTCACGCCCGGTCATCAAAAGGATGAATAGATGCTAATCACATGTACGCCAGGATTAGTTGAATCGTACATGCGTTGACGAAAGTGAAATATCATTACATAGCCATGTTCGATTACATAATAAGTCTTACAATATGACCCGAAGGTATATAAATACACACCACTAACCTATTTACATCATCTAAACTATTTACATAGTCCATACTACAGCGGGATATTAGATAGATAGCTAGGGCTCCATCTTCACAAGCAGTCGCGCGGAGGATCGCCAGCCTAGACCATGTCCTCCGGGTTGATGAAGAAATCTTTCGGTGCCGCTCCTTATTCATACTCTAAAGGGAAAGTAAACGCTTGAGTACCTAGAGTACTCAGCAAGTGTGGGAAGGGGATGACATGAATGGCTAGAACAAGGATAGGCCAATTATGGCTTAAGCACTATGCTTAGATCCTAACCTTAGCTTTCAGTTATCAATATCATAACAGACAAATATTCCAACACATAATAATGATAATGAATGTAACTTGAATCATAAATAACCACCATTCCCCAACCATAGACTAATTATGAACTAGCCCAAGCCGCTCTTATCCGTGAGCACGACTGTCATGAAAGTTTTACCAAATCTCTGCAGAGAGTGTACCATTTACTCACAAGCAGTGATTCCATCCCCTGTTGCCAGATGGACTGAGTAAACCTCCATGAATGCCCGGGGTAGCTAACCACATTGCACACTTCCTTTGGTGTGAGGCCAGGAGATCACTACATGGTCTTTACAAAGGTACTCCCAACTAATGCTAGCCCACTGAGGTTTAACCGCTGAGGTATTCCTAGAGTAACCCTCCACCTCAGAAGCCCCCCTTGAGCCTTGCGGTTCCCAGAGCAGTGACCCTGCATCATTCCCCGCACCATCCAACTACTAGCATGTCATCGGGAGAAACCTAATTAATTGACCAAGCCGCCCCATCTCAGTCTCGTGGTGGTACTATAAAGCTTAGTGGCTTCCTCCATAAACCGGTCCTTAGAATCTGGTGGTACCAAACCCAATCCCGGGTCTCGTGCAAACTGCCCCATACCAAATCTATCCAACCACCAGATTCCTATCAACTACTATTGTGTGTCCATCATGATTAAAGTAATCATATATCATAATATATTACATGTGTATAAAATCCCATTCTCAAAGTTTAAGCATGGCTAAGCATAATTAAAACCTGTCTATTTCCCAACCCAAACCAGGTGACAATGAATTATGTGGAACAGGGCATGTAACATGAAACAAGACATCATTTTATATAGCATGCAACTAACTAACATCCTAAAAATTGGTACAAGATGGTCAAAAGCACTTGCCTTCTTCGAAGACCTAGTTGTTGTTGAAGTTTTGGTCTTGAATGTTAAATTGGGGTCGTAGTACGACTCTAAATATATTGCCAAAGCATGGCAATAAGAAATAAAAGCTAAATAAGTATATAGCACACAATGCATGGCATCACAACATTCACATAAGCATAAAATTCTACACTAATGCATCCCTACAAAGCATTTATTATTTTACATAGCCAAAATACGCACCTAACATTTATTTTACATTTTTAGGATTTATTTATGGGCTAAAATCATTTTTTTATTGAATTTTCTATGGACAAAATATATTTTAAACATTTTTAATAAATTTGCTATGGTCAAAATATATTTTATGTGCACTCTACAATTTTATTACAGCAGAAAAACATTTTATAGTCATTTTCCTACTGTTTTTATATTTATTTACCATTTTTATCTATTTTCTGCACATTAAATACAACTTTAAACAATATTCAGCAATTAAATAAAACATCAGGGGCTAGCTGGTAATTTTTCTACACTGTACAGGGGTTAAAAACATAATTTAGTAAACTTCGAGGGGCTAGATCTATCAATTTCTATGTTAAAACCTATTTCTAGATAGTACAGGGGGTATATTAATAAAATACAGGCTAAAACATGTTTATTCAATAGTCCAGAGGTAGCTCGCAAATTTCCAAGGGTCTGGGCGCAAAACTGGCGGCGGGAAAAGGGAATTCAATGTGGGCCGTTGATATGGAAATGAACGCGCGAGATTTTATTATGGTGAACCGGTACGGGCGATCTAATATAGGTCGTTCGGTTTGAAACGAGGGCCCAGATGCGGCCATGTCGTCCCGACGACCTGGCCACGTGCGCGTGGTGGCGCTCGGCACCCGCCTCGGCGACGCTCACTGGTGTTGGCCAATCGGCCAAAACGCCGCCTATTCTATGCGCCTACTGTGCGAAACGGAAGAGGGGAAGAAAGGAAACACACCTTGGGGGTTTTCGAGGGCCGAAATCGTGCGTAAGCAAGTCGGCAAAAAAAGGCCGCGGCGAACGGCGTCGGCACCCGTCGATCCCGGCGAAGTTTTGGCAATATCTCTACGAAACCTTGCCCGGCATACTCCTGGAGTCATGACAAGGAGGTTAGAGGGGAGAGGGGATGGAAACAACCGTCGGTTAGCCGGGAACGAAAGCGACAGAGCGAGGCCAGGGTTAGGCGCGGAGTGGGAGAAAGAGAGGGGGAGAGCAGCAATTTATAGAGGGGAAGAAGGCGGCGGTTGGCGGTGATCGTGTTGGGCGGTTCCCCGGGATGAATAGGCGCGTGGGGTGGCGGTTGGAGGGGGGTGGCGCGCGGTGCGGCGCAGGAGAGAGGGAGAGTGGCGGTTGTTGGGGGTGAGGGATGACAGGCGGGGTCCACGGGGCAGAGAGAGAGAAGTTGGGGGGGGGCTGCTGGGCCGCGAGTGAGAGGAGAGGAAATGGGCCAAAGGAGGGATTTGGCCCAGGTGCGGTTTTTACTCTTTTTGTTTTTTCTTTTCTTTTCTTTTGATTTAATTTCAAATTCACACTTCAACATTTTCTACTCGTTTGAATTAAAAATTCACACAAAAATGCACACATAATTGTACTAAATGCACACACAAAAATGCGCCTACTGTGTTTACAAATTTTTGGGTATTGCAACTCTACCCCCCTTAAAAGGAATCTCGCCCTCGAGTTTAGAACGTCCTAAGAGAAAAGATGAGGGAATACGGCCTTGAGATCTTCTTCTCTTTGCCATGTTGCTTCTGCCTCTGAGTAATGTTTCCATTGCACTTTACACATGAGAATGACTTTGTTTCTAGTAACCCTTTCTGATGTCTCAAGTATCTTGATAGGTTGTTCCACATAGGACAAATCTTCTTGTACATCTATCACTTCCATAGGTAACTGTTCTTCATGTACTCTTAAACACTTCTTAAGCCGCGATACTGTAACATCCCAAAAATTGTCAAACTTGGCTAATTTTTATTTTCAAATCTCTTCTTCAACCTATCCGAATCTCGAGGGCGAGATTCACTTTAAGGGGGGTAGAATTGTAACACTCTGATTTTTGAGTTTCGGCAAATTAAAAATTTAAATGGGAATTTCGAGTTAATAATGGGAGGGAAATTGTTTTTATAAATAAAAATATAAAATATATGCATCTCATATTGCTTTTTGCATTTTTGCATTCACCCTCATGTATTGAAAATTTATTACCAAAATAGAGAAACTAAAAGAAATTATTTACTAGAGTAAGTATATTAAAAGAAATTAAATTAGCATAACGAATATGCAAGAAAAGAAATAAAAGAAAACGGAAAAGATAATATGGAAGAAGAAACAATAGTTAACAAGAATAATAAAATAAACTAAATCGTCTATGCACATGCATTCACATTTAGGCATATACTAAGTTACTAGATATATATTAAAATCAAATTAGAAATTTTATACAATAGAAAAGTAATTATGAAAGAAAATTTATTATAGAAGAAAAATGAATAATAACGAATGATAGAGAAATATATAAAAATAATGAAACATATATATATATATGTAAATAACAAATAATATAGAAATAACTGATATGAAAATAATTATAAATAATATAAATAATAAACAGATAGAAAAAATATATAATGCAAGATAAAAAAAAGAAAAATATAAGTAAATAAAAAAGGGGACTGCTCCGCTGGCCAGGCAGTCGAGCCGGCCCAGCCAGCGTGCCCCTTCTATGCCCCGCGTTGACTCGCGCGCCTGCCCAGGCCCCGCACCGTGCGCCCCGGTACCCACCCGCCAGCACGACCCCACGCCTGGCCCCACCGCACCAGCCCGGACTGCGCCTGGCCCCACTCGCTCGGGCCGCTAGCGTCCACCCGCGCGAGCCGCGCGCCCTGGTGCCACCAGCCCGTGACCGAGTCGGCGCCCAGGGGACTCCCGCTACGCCTATATAAGGAACCGGTCTCTGTATTTTTTCTCCCGAGGATTGCTAGCGCCGCCAGGAACCCTAGCAATGTAGAAAAACACGAGAGGGCTGCGCCGCCAGGGGAGGAAAAGGAAGAAAAAAGAGGGAAGGAAGAGGAAGAAAAAGAGGAGGGTGCCGTCGTCTGCCGGAGATCGTCGTCGCCGTCGTCGTGCCGTCGGAGGACCCTTGCGCCATCCAGTTCATCTACGTGTCGTTATCGTCCCGCGATCTTCGAAGCTGTCGCGTCTACAGTATGATTCGTTTTTCCGATGTGAATTTTAGCGACGTATTGAATCTAGTAGACATAATTCAATATATTCGCACTATCATTATTTTCAGCAGCATTAATTCTCGCTAAAACCCCCGTAAACCCACATAAATACGTATGAACTAGTTGTATCTAATTAATAAACAACCGTAGTTAATTAATTATTGTACCTTGCATGCATGCATGTCATCGCATGTTGATTAATATGTGTGCATCATGTTGATTTGTATGTATTTTCTTGTATGTGTGATCACGAGTAGCGGGAAGTGCTCAAGAAGTCGTGTACGAGGATTTCCAGAACCAAGACTTCGAAGCGCTTGAGCAACCCTATCCGTCGGAACAAGGCAAGTGTCCTTGAAGCATATTGATCCTGTTTTAAAATAAATGTTTTGTTTGCAAAATTGCATGCTTGTGTCAATTTGATGGGAATCCTATGATAGGAAGTTGACTAGCTTTGTTTAACCACCCTTGTCACCTGGAATACCTGGTAGAGAGTCGGGAAGGGTTTTTACCTTTTTGCTTCGCTTAATTAATTGGGATGGGAGAACAACACTACACATTTAATCATGCATTAATGATATTCTGGTTAATGTAAACTGGTCCATACGGTATGGTAATGGGTGATATAAGCAAGCCTGATATGTGGATGGGTTGGATGTTATGGTGGTTTGCTTGCTTTAGATCTAAGGACTGGTTCATGCAAGAATAGGCCAGGACTACAGTGCCACCATGAGGCCAAGTATGGATGCGGCATTGCTGATTAATTAGGGTATTGCTGGTATTGCGCGGATCATTTGGTGCACCGGGGAAGGGGAGTCAGATTGGGTTTGGATTTGTGGCAGGGACTCCCTGGGATCCAAATGGCACAAGAGGGGGCCCTTGGTTGAAGACGTGATCTGTAGGAGACGTCACCACTAGTGAAACCTTAGTGAGTCCGTACATAGTAGTCCCTTTGTAAAGGCTATTTTGTGATCTCTTGGCCATACACCGAAGGAAGTATAATTGGCATAAGGGAGGTACTTTAGTCGCCGACGGATGATGAAATCACAAACACGTGGGTAAAGTGGTACAAACTATGCAGAGTATTAAAACTATCATGATAGCTGTGCTCCCAGTTATGAGCGTCTGGATGACCTACATGATTAGAGGGAAATCGGGATTTAGGATGGTTATAGTTTGGTATTGGTTATGGATAGTTATGGATTAATTATGGTATTGGATGTTGTTAATGGTAATAGTGAAACCTGGTTTAATGATGATGGATATGGATTATGGACTTATATATTCATTGTGGGATATGATGGGTTTACTTCACATACATATGATATATTGCTTTTCAAATGTTTTACTGTACTTTTCAGCACTTAGCCATTATTACATTCGTCATTTGAATCAGCCACATGTCACGCTTTCCACACTTGCTGAGTACGACATGTACTCACTCTTGCAATCTCCCCACCAATAGTTTCAAGTGATGGTTGGGAGTGTCTTGAGGATAATGCTGAGTTCTAGGTTGCGTGCTGCCGTCGACTTGCCTGTGGTGTTATTGGAGCTGCGCTATACCGTTTTGCTTGGTTGCTTATTAGTTTATTTCCGCTGCATTAGTTCAAACTTGTCATTAATATCCATTAGATCTTGTATTCGAGGATATAATGAATTATGTAATAAGAGTACTTATTTATTAATCTTGTTCTGTGGTAATTATCTGTTTATCAATTGTGAATCACTTGTGTATGTGTGTTAAACATCCTGGGCACACATACACTGCACTTGGTTCATTTTTTGGAACTGGGTGTCACAAATACATGGAACACATTGTGTACATCTGACAGGTGCAGTGGAAGCTTAAGCTGATAAGCCACTTCACCTCGTCGTTCTAATATCTTGAACGGACCAATGTAGCGGGGTGACAACTTGCCTTTTACTTTAAATCTTCTCAACCCTCTCATAGGTGACACTATCAGGTACACATAATCACCAACCTCAAATGTTAGATCACGTCTTCGAGTATCCGTATAACTCTTCTGTCTTGTTTGAGCTGTCTTTAGATTTTTCCGAATTTCTTGTACTTGTCTTTCAGCCTCTTTCAATACATCAGGTCCAAAAACTTGGCTTCCTCCAGTCTGATTCCAAAATAACAGTGTCCTACATTTCCGCCCATACAATGCTTCAAAAGGAGACATCTTCAAACTGGCTTGATAACTGTTGTTATAAGAGAATTCGGCATATGGCAGATTCTTATCCCAACTTTGGCTATTCTTCAAAGCACACACTCTCAACATATCCTTTAATATATGGTTGGTGCGTTCCGTCTGACCATCAGTCTGAGGATGATACGCCGAGCTGAAATTTAAACGGGTATCCATTGATTCATGCAACTTCTGCCAGAATCTTGAGGTAAACTGAGTGCCTCGATCTAAGATGATCTTCTTGGGAACTCCATGTAAGCATACAATCCTGGAGATATATAATTCCTCCAATTTGGGACCATTGTAGGTTTCCTTCACAGGGATAAAGTGGGCAACTTTAGTCAAACAATCCACTATAACCCATATAGAATCATATCCAGACTGTGTCTTCGACAGTCCCACAATGAAATCCATGTTGATTTCTTCCCACTTCCATTCTGACACTTTGATTGGTTGCAATAACCCTGCTGGTCTTTGATGTTCCGCTTTAATTAGTTGACATGTATCACAAATAGCCACATATACTGCTACATCTCGTTTCATTCCATGCCACCAATACCTGTCTTTAAGATCTTGGTACATCTTCTTACTTCCAGGATGAATGTAGTATGTTGAGTCATGAGATTCTCTTAGTATCAACTCTCTAATATGCATTATATCTAGAACACATATCCTCTTTCCTAGCCATAGGGTTCCTTGTTCATCCTCTCTAATGTTCACAACTTTTCCTTTCTTCATTAATTGCTTGATCTCCTTGACGTTCTCATCATTATTTTGTCCTTCTCGTATATCACGCTCAAGGGTTGAGTCCACTTCCATAGCAACTGCTTCAGCGCTAGGGTCAACCCATAAAATAGGAAGGAGCATTGGTCAACCCAAATGACATAACCATATACTCATATAGTCCATATCGAGAGACAAATGCAGTCTTGGGGATATCTGAGGGTCGAATCTTCAGCTAGTGGTAACCCGAGCGAAGGTCAATCTTAGAGAACACACATGCTCCTCGCAACTGATCAACCAAATCTTCAATTCTTGGGAGTGGGTACTTATTCTTGATTGTTACCACATTCAAGGCACGGTAATCCACACACAATCTTTGAGTGCCATCCTTCTTAGGTACAAATATAACTGGTGCTCCCCAAGGTGACGAGCTAGGACGAATATATCATTTCCCTAGTAACTCCTCAATATGGTCCTTTAGTTTAGCTAGTTGTTTAGCATCTATTCTATATGGCCTCTTATATATTGGGGACGTCCCAGATACTAACTCAATGATAAAATCAATCTCTCTATCAGGGGGCATACCTGGTAAGTCATCTGGAAATACATCCGGAAACTCACATACAACCCTCATGCCTTCTGTACTCTCAAGATGGTTGAGTTGTACAACTGCCTCTTGCATCTGATCTGGCCTAGACTCCACTGTAGTGCCATCTGGATGTGATAGTCAGCCAGTCCATTCTGAAAATGATGTCTAGTCCTTCTGATATGCCCACGCCGACCACACCATCATGTATACCGACTACATCAAGCAAGATGGAACAATCATCAAGTCAAGCTGCACCAGCTCATGTTTTTGATGGACCAATTACTCGTAGTCGAGCTAAACAGCTACAACAAGAGGTGCACGTGCTACTTTGTGAAATTCCATTTATTAATGAGAATTATATACTTCCTAAATTGTACATGTTTCTATTACTCAGGTTCACCAAGGAGGATGACAAGGACACGCCAAGACTGAACCAGAGAAGAGAACTACGTCGAACCAGTTCGACCTGGCAGAACTGTCATGAAGAAAAAGTCATATCTCTTGATTCATAGAAGCTATGAAGGTCCATGAGTACTTGTTGGAAAGGTGTTGAAGTCAAATTTGTAATGCCACTAAGTGCCGAGTGCTTTAGAGCTCCCATCTTGGCAGCCGAGTGCTTTTGGTGCAGACTGTTCAGAAGACCAACAGTCAGCCTGATATCCAAGTTTTCGTGAGAAATTGTATCACTCTACAATATTTCGTGAAGCATTCTACACATTGTGTGAAAGTTTATCAAATTATCTTTCCAACGCGTCTGGTCCCATGTCTTTTGGATGTCCCTAGGTGGAGTTATGATTAAAACACTGAAGACCACTCAGAAGGCCAGAAGACATGCGGGAAATTGATGACCACTGCATGAATGATCAAGCCAGTTGGCCTTCCACCTTCCCACGTGGCTTTTTCAGTTCACACCTATTTTTAGACTAGTTTTTGGTATAAATAACCCTCTTTTGTAAGCCAAGGACAACTCTTTGATGAATTAAGATTATTCCAGTGAAATTTGCAGTCGAGCTGCTTGAGGGTCTTACTCAACCCTTGTTCTTCCTTGTTCTTCTTGAACTTGTGAAGAGATCTCTCTGAGATCCACTAATTCGTGCTCTACGGGTTCCAGTACGGCTGCCCCGTCTTGTGTGGATTAGCTCCGGTTGTGGTTCTGCGCTCGTTCGGAGATCGAGTTGAAGTCTTCGCGGTTTCGGTGTCTCTCTCCTCGTCGCTTGGTCGCATCCAACCTTGGTCAGGTATAAAGCTAGTTATCCGTGTTGTTTCTACAACAAGTTATCTTGTTCGTGAACCTCCTGTCGTGAAGATCGGGCCACCCTTCACCGAACCAAAATTCGATGCATATCATGTGGTAATCAGAGCTATCGTTGTCACGGTAGGTTCATTTTTTTATCACCCACCCTCCCACCCTTTTTCAATCTGTTACAGTTTTCACCATCCACATATTCATCCCTGTGTTTATCTTTTACATATATTTGTTTGTCCTATAGTTCAAAGCCTAAAAAAATACCTATAGCCCTTTTGACGGTACTGTTATCTTGTGTTTGTGTTCTTCCAGTTGCTCGTCACCACCGTTTACCTATATCTTTTGTAATCAGCACCCCTGTTAGTGTTATAAAAAAAAAGAGCACAAGTGAAAAGATTTTGAAGAATTTTATGTTACGGTTGGGTGTTGAAATTTTCAGTTTTCATATCCAAGTTGGTGGTAATCTTGATAGCAGCAAAAAATATATCTTTTTAGCACATCTTTTTTACTTGATTGGCAGTACCGTAGCCCTCCTTGTTCAGCCACCTATAGCTCCACCAAAAACCTGAACCGGGACTTTCGATTTGTACTCCTTACAGCCTCTTTACCACCTCCGTTGAAGCTGTCACACCAGCACCATCACAGTTCTTGAGATCAGGAAAGAACTTGGGTAAGTAAGAGGTGAGATCGAGTGTGTCCACATATATATTTCTTTTTTTTCTTGCTGCTCCTAACATGGCAGACTCAGATTCAAGTGTTCATGGTGGACACCATGGTGATAGGGAACCCCTGTCTCACGGGATGAGATGCATCGCATGGCTGATTCAGTCATGGAGGCCATGGGCAGGCTCCTCGATGAGCGTCTTCCCGCGGCTGGAGGACGTCGAGCATGTCATGATCAAGAGGACCATCATCGAGAGGAGTCCATCGATGAGAATTCTGGTTTCAGCCATGGATTCAATCGCTTCGGACATGGCCCTGACGATCTGGTGGTGGTCGCCATGCTGATTTTAATAATTACCATGGTGGGCGTCGCGCACATAGGCGCAATGCTGATGGTTGCCGCGTGCATTTTGAAGACGAAGAGTTTGAAGATCAAGATCATGAAGAAGGATCTCATGATGGTGAAAATCCTTTCGGTCAAGGTGGCAAATTGATCGGTGTCATCATCGCCGGCCTGCTGATTTTGAAGAAAGGGAATACCATCGTGGTCGACGTCCTCATGACAACCCAAATAACATCGCTCGTGTCAAATTGAGTATTCCAAAGTTTACTGGAAAGGAGAATCCTGATGAATTTCTTGAATGGGCTGAGCAGTGTGATCAAATATTCCGAGTACATAATCTTTTGGCTCAGCGCCGTGTGAATCTTGCTTCGGTGGAATTCTCTGGATACGCTCTCACTTGGTGGAACCAAGTGTAGGAGAATCAACGTGATTTGGGACGTGGATATATCAATACATGGGAGGAGATGAAGCAAGTGATGAGAAGGCGATTCGTGCCATCTAGCTATCAGCGTCATCTCAGGAACCGGTTGCAAATGTTAAAGCAATATAAGAGATCAGTTGATGAGTATTTCAAGGAGATGGAGCTGCTGTTGGTGCGGGCGGGGATAAGAGAAGATGCAGAGTCAACAATGGCATGATTTCTAGGAGGTCTTAATGAAGAAATTTCTGGTTTTGTGGAGATGTTTCCATATCGTACATTGCAGGATCTTGTTGATCAAGCTATGCGAACAGAGAAAAAGATTCAGCAAGAGTCACGTGGAAAATCTTATGGAAGTTATTCTATTGCTGCCCCATGGCGCAAACAGCAGTCAAGTACTTCCTATGGCGGTGGACGATCTCAAGGGTCTGCAGCCAAGTCTTCTCAGTCATTTGTTCCATCGAAGATGGCAGCCTCCACCTCGTCATCACCCACAACTCAGCAGCGACCCGCTGCAAGTTCAGCAGCCCACATCAATGTCTCGGGAGCTACATCTTCTTCTCAAAGCAGAGAAATTTTATGCCATAAATGCCACGGCTGTGGGCACATTGCTGCCCAATGCCCAAGCAAGAGGACCATGTTGTTGAATGAGAAAGGTGAATGGGAATCGGAGAGTGATCCGGAAGATGCTAGACAGATATGTGATGAAGAAATTGAGGAGGAGGGGCATGAGATCCAGCCTGAATAAGGAGAACATAATTGCTTTATTTATCTACGAGTGCTTAGTGTAACAGCAGAAAAGGAAGACAATGGGCAGTGACATAATTTGTTCCATACCCGTGGAATAATCAAAGATAAGGTGTGTCGCATCATCATTGATAATGGCAGCTGCAACAATATTGCTAGCCAAGAATTGGTGGACAGATTGGGACTGAAACCACGGCGTCATCCTAGTCCATACAAGATGCAGTGGCTTAATGATTGTGGTGCGCTACGTGTCAGTCATACTGTGACTGTACCATTCTCTGTTAGTAAATACAATGATCATGTGGAGTGCGACGTGGTGCCTATGCAAGCCTGCCAGCTTCTGCTCGGTCGACCATGGCTATATGATCGTGATGTCCAGATTTTTGGAAGGACCAACAAGCTGTCTTTTGTGTACAAAGGAGAGCGAATTTCCTTGCTTCCTTTGACACTGGAAGAAATTTTGAAGGATGATATCAGGAAGAAACAGCGCGAGAGCGAGCACCACTTGCGAGTGAGCCACAAAAATAGTAAGGAAGAGTGTCCACAACCAAATCAAACCCCACAGCTGCAAGGAACCCAGAAACCGGGAAAAGAGGGTTTAGTAATGATGGCTAGGAAGGGGGATATCAAAGCATTGAGTGAACCCGATGCCATGTTCTTTGTACTTATGTACAAGGACACTTTTCTTTCTACTAATGCCTTACCCTCTACCCTGCCGAGTACTATTTTGAATGTCTTGCAGGAATATGAAGATGTCTTTCCGGATGAAGTACCACCAGGACTGCCACCTAAGAGAGGGATCGAGCATCAAATTGACTTGGTTCCTGGTGCGTCACTTCCGAACAGGGCTGCATACCGCACCAACCCAGAGGAGACAAAAGAAATTCAGCGACAAGTGGAGGAATTGATGAAAAAAGGGTATGTACAGGAAAGTCTTTCCCCTTGTGATGTCCCTGTTCTTTTAGTGCCTAAGAAAGATGGGTCTTGGAGGCTATGTGTGGATTGCCGCGCAATTAACAACATCACAGTAAGATATAGGCATCCCATTCCTCGCTTAGATGATATTCTTGATGAACTTAGTGGTGCTAATTTTTTCACTAAAATTGATTTAAGAAGTGGCTATCATTATATTCGTATGAAAGAAGGAGATGAGTGGAAAACAGCCTTTAAAACAAAATTTGGATTGTATGAATGGTTAGTGATGCCCTTCGGTTTAACCAATGCACCTAGTACATTTATGCGATTAATGAATCATGTGCTTAGAACTTTCATTGGTAAATTTGTTGTGGTTTATTTTGATGACATCCTAATCTACAGCAAGACTCTTGAAGAACATGTTGCACATATCCAGAGCGTACTTGTTGTCCTGCGTAAACAAAAATTGTACGCTAACCTTGAGAAGTGCACCTTCTGCACCGACAAGGTAGTTTTCCTTGGTTTTGTTGTTTCAGGACAAGGCGTGGAGGTGGATGTTGAGAAAGTCAAGGCTGTACACGAATGGAGGCCTCCACATAACGTGAGCCAAGTAAGAAGCTTCCTTGGACTTGTTGGTTTCTACCGGCGCTTCGTGAAAGATTTCAGCACGATCGCTGCTCCAATCAATGAGCTGACCAAGAAAGACGTACCTTTCAAATGGGGAGAAGCACAACAAAAGTCTTTTGAAGAATTAAAGAGGAAGCTCACAACATCCCCAATCCTTTCACTTCCAGATTTCAACAAGACATTTGAAATTGAATGTGATGCAAGTGGATTTGGGATTGGAGGCGTGCTGATGCAAGAAAAGAGACCAATTGCATTTTTCAGTGAAAAGCTAAGTGGTCCGACTTTGAATTATTCAGTTTATGATAAAGAATTATATGCTCTCGTTCGGAGTTTGGAAACTTGGCAACACTACCTTTATCCTAAAGAATTTGTAATACATTCAGACCATGAATCATTGAAACATATTAAAGGACAACTAAAACTGAATAAACGACATGCTAAGTGGAGTGAATTTATTGAGTCCTTTCCTTATATTGTCAAATATAAGAAAGGTCAAGACAATATTGTAGCTGATGCTTTATCTCGACGTCATGCTTTGCTCACACAACTTGATGCTAAAATTCTCGGATTGGAAAGTATAAAGGAATTATATGCCACTGATTCGTATTTTGTTGAACCATATGCCAAGTGCCGTAATGGCAAAGGATGGGAAAAGTATCATGTGCATGATGGATTTTCATTTTGCACTAACAAACTTTGTATTCCAGATTGCCCTGTTCGACTTTTACTCGTGCAGGAAGCTCATGCAGGTGGACTTATGGGCCATTTTGGAGCCAAGAAGGCGGAGCAAGTGCTGGCTGACCATTTCTTTTGGCCAACAATGCGACGAGATGTAGAGAGACATGTTCTTCGCTGCGAAAACTGCCACAAAGCTAAGTCTCGTCTGAACCCTCATGGTTTATATACTCCCCTTCCTATTCCTAATGCACCTTGGGAGGATATTTCAATGGATTTTGTTCTTGGGTTACCACGGACCAAAGGGGGAAGGGATTCAATTTTTGTCGTGGTTGATCGTTTCAGCAAAATGGCACATTTTATTCCTTGCCACAAGAGCGACGATGCTTCCCGTATTGCTGAATTATTTTTCAGGGAAATCTGCGACTACATGGAATGCCACGTACCATTGTGTCGGATCGTGACACCAAGTTCTTGAGCTACTTTTGGAAGACATTGTGGGGCAAACTTGGGACAAGACTGTTGTTCTCCACAACATGTCATCCGCAAACGGACGGCCAAACTGAAGTTGTGAATCGAACACTATCAATGTTGCTCCGAGCTGTCCTTAAGAAGAACCTGAAACTATGGGAGGAAAGCTTGCCACATGTTGAGTTTGCATACAATAGTGCAGTACACTCAACCACTAGATTTTGTCCATTTGAAATTGTATATGGATTCACACCCACTGCTCCCATAGATCTTTTGTCTTTACCCATGCAAGAACGTGTGAACTTCGATGCAAGCAGGCCAGCTGAATTTGTCAAGAACATTCATGATAGGGCTCGGGCCAATATTGAAAACATGACCAAGAAGTATGAGAAGCACGCTAACAAGGGTCGCAGGAAGGTGTTGTTCGAACCAGGGGACTTGGTTTGGGTGCACCTTCAAAAGGAACGTTTTCTAGAGCTGCGCAAGAACAAGTTGCAACCCCGGGCTGACGGACCATTCAAAGTTCTGCGCAAGATCAACGACAATGCTTATGAAATTGATCTGCCAAGTACTTATGGTGTAAGTACCAGTTTTAATGTGTCCGACCTCTCTCCATTCTTTGGTTTGGAAGAGTCGAGGACGACTCTTTTTCAAGGGGGGAGGATGATATGCCCACGCCGACCACACCATCAAGTATACCAACTACATCAAGCAAGATGGAACAATCATCAAGTCAAGCTGCACCAGCTCATGTTTTTGATGGACCAATTACTCGTAGCCGAGCTAAACAGCTACAACAAGAGGTGCACGCGCTACTTTGTGAAATTCCATTTATTAATGAGAATTATATATTCCTAAATCATACATGTTTCTATTACTCAGGTTCACCAAGGAGGATGACAAGGACACACCAAGACTGAATCAGAGAGGAGAACTACGTCGAACCAGTTCGACCTGGCAGAACTGTCATGAAGAAACAGTCATATCTCTTGATTCATAGAAGCTGTGAAGGTCTATGAGTACTTGTTGGAAAGGTGTTGAAGTCAACTTTGTAATGCCACTAAGTGCCTAGTGCTTTAGAGCTCCCAGGTTGGCAGCCGAGTGCTTTTGGTGCAGACTGTTCAGAAGACCAATAGTCAGCCTGATATCCAAGTTTTCGTGAGAAACTGTATCACTCTACAATATTTCGTGAAGCATGCTACAAATTGTGTTAAAGGTTATCAAATTATATTTCCAATGCATCTGGTCCCATGTCTTTTGGATGTCCCTAGGTGGAGTTATGATTAAAACACTGAAGACCACTCAGAAGGCCAGAAGACATGCGGGAAATTGATGACCACTGCATGAATGATCAAGCCAGTTGGCCTTCCACCTTCCCACGTGGCTTTTTCAGTTCACACCTATTTTTAGACTAGTTGTTGGTATAAATAACCCTCTTTTGTAAGCCAAGGACAACTCTTTGATGAATTAAGATTATTCCAGTGAAATTTGCAGTCGAGCTGCTTGAGGGTCTTACTCAACCCTTGTTCTTCCTTGTTCTTCTTGAACTTGTGGAGAGATCTCTGTGAGATCCACTAATTCGTGCTCTGCGGGTTCCAGTACGGCTGCCTCGTCTTGTGTGGATTAGCTCCGGTTGTGGTTCTGCGGTCGTTCGGAGATCGAGTCGAAGTCTTCGCGGTTTCGGTGTCTCTCTCCCCGTCGCTTGGTCGCATCCAACCTTGGTCAGGTATAAAGCTAGTTATCCGATCTGTTTCTACAGCAAGTTATCTTGTTCGTGAACCTTCTGTTGTGAAGATCGGGCCACCCTTCGCCGAACCAAAATTCGGTGCATATCACCTTCTGAGTCCAGTACTATTAGGTTGGCCACAAAGACTACCCCCCTTATATTTAGTCCCACATTATGGCATACATGCCTTGCTACCATCTCTCCTCCAGGAGAGTTTATTACCATTGCCCAATTCAAGAATGTAACTATCATGCCATGTTTCTTTACGAAATCTTTGGATATGAAAGAATGGCTAGTACCCGAATCAAACAATATTGTGGCGAGGTGTGAATTAGCAGGAAATATACCGATCACCACGTTAGGTGCTTCTTGAGCTTGCTCCAATGTCACATGATTGACACATCCTGGTGGCCTCTGCTGCTTCTTTGGACAATTGTTAGAGTAGTGTCTCATTTCTCCACACTTGTAGCACTAAACTCCCGCAGCATTGTTCTGACCCTTGTTACCTCCTCGTTGGTTCCTCTGTGGCTGCCCACTGGCACAGTTAGATGGTGCTGAAGGGCGAGGTGGTTGCATCTGCTGACGAGGAGGTTGTATTGGTTGGCGTGGAGGCTGTTGTTGCTGGCGCATTTGCTGGTTGTATGGTGTGGGTGGCTTGTAGGTGGGGTTCTAGAATCCCTGTCCCGAGTAGGAGTTCATAGGGCGAGTCATGGGTATAGCAGGCTGAGGGGCAAAAAGAGGGTGTACATTGCTACCAGAAGCATGTCCTTGAGCCAACTTCCTCTTTCTGTCATCATCATCCAACTCTTTCTTGGTCCTCTCTACTTCAAAAGCCTTATCAACCAACTTTTGAAAGCTGTTGTAGTCACTGGAAGACATGGCGAACATCAAATCCTTTTGAAGTCCATTCTTGAAACGGAACTGCTTCTTAGTATCAGTGTCCACATCTGTTGGTGACATAACAAGCAGTTGCAATCGCATCAACCCAAAATTTCCTAGTAGTTTGATATTCATCAAGCATAGGCCTAGCCATTTCAACTAAGATTCTGTTCTTTCTTTCTACAACATCGTTTTGTTGAGGTACATATGGTGAAGAAAATTGATTATCTATTCCATTTTCAGCACAAAAGTGATCAAAGATTAATTTTTAAATTTGGTTCCGTTATTACTTCTAATTGCTTTTAAAGATCCTGGGTGATCAATTGATAATCTAAGAAATAAGGTCCTAAAGTGACTAAAAGCTTCATTCTTAGATGCCATAAAGTAAACTCAAGAGTATCTAGAATAATCATCAACAATCACAGGACGTAGCGAGATAACTGTGTGAATGTGTTCAAGTAAGCTCCCATAGTCATACGGCTCTGCTTTAACGTGAGAAACTCCTCACGTCTTGCTTGGACTTCTCCTTCAGGTACAAAGTGATTGCGGAAGTTAGTCCTGAATTCTTCCCAAGTGATATTCTCCGGATTCTGATGGGCTTCAGTAAAAGCAGTCCACCAGTCAGCTGCAGGTCCCTGGAGTTGGTGAGAAGCTAGCAGTACCTTCTCCCTTCCTTCACATTGAATAAGCCTCAACTTGCTCTCAATTGCTCTAAGCCAATCGTCAGCATCCATTGGCTCACTAACTGTGGCAAAGGTGGGTGGATGGGTGTTAAGAAAGTCCCTTAGAAAAGACCTAGGTGGGAAGGGTGGTGGTCGTGGAGGGTTGGGTGGCGGTGGTGGTGGTGCTTGCTGCATATTGATCACTATCTGGGTGAGATTGTTGAGCAGGTGGGTCTGAATGTCCATCATTTGTTGCATCTGCTGTGCTGTTGGGGCTACCCGAGCACCCCTACCCATCCATCCTGGTATTCCTCCAAAACCATCATCTTGGGGTACGACACCCCGTCCACGACCTCTGCCTCTACCAGCCATCTGTATAGGGAATAACTAAAACTTTTTAGGATAATAGATGAGATATAGAAGAGTACACTATGGTAAACGGTCCACACTATATATATATATATATATATATATATATATATATATATATATATATATATATATATATATATATATATATATATATATATATATATATAGTAAGCAAATCCATTGATCAACTAGTGCGGATGTGGATAGGATGCTAATGCATTCCACAACTCACACAACTCACTAACAAGCCTATATACAAATGACGTGGATTTAGACAGGATGCCTAGACATTCCACAACTCACGTCGCACACACACACACATGGGGCAAACCACTAATACAATACCATACATAACACAACTCAAGACTAGAGAGGGCATAGCTACACGCTCCTACATACTACGGGTAGGTGTCCTGAGCCGTCCAAAAGGGTAGGAAGTCTACCCCTACTCATCTGGGTCCTCGTCAGAGTCCTCCTCGGTCTCCTCCTCTGGGTCCTCCTCTGAGTCCTCTGGTGAGCGCTCGCGACGGTCAGGCGAGTCTGGGTCCCAGCGCTCACCGTCCGACGCGTACTGTGGGGAGTTCGAGTTAGTCGCGGTAATCCTTCGGTAGCGCCAGAGAAGCAGCTCATAGCGGTCAGTGAACTCCCTATAGTCCTGAAGCTCTTGCTAACAATGCTGAAGTCGTGAGGACAACTCCACAACATCGTCAACAAGCCTCTCGCTCTGAGTGAGGTACAGAGGTCCCTCGACGTTGCGTCCAACGAAGTCGGCTGTGCCACTAGGGCACTGAGGGGTGAACGCGTGCTCCGTGCACTCTAGACAGAACCTGTGGGCATGACTCCAATACGTGGTTGCCTCCCACGTAGCATCCTCCTCACCAGCATGCTGAGAGCTCCTCCAAGCCGGAGAGTAGTGTGCATGCAGCACCTCCGAGTCATAGTAGATCGACAGCTGGCTAGTCCACTCCAGTCCACCAGTAGACGACACAGAGGCCCTAGTAGTGTGGTAGACGAAGTGAACACGGTACTCACGGTACCCCACAGCACGAAGGAGGGAGGGAAGGCGGCTACACATCCCCGCTGCAGCACGTCCAGAAGAGATCAACACTGTCTCCCTACTAGGCGCGTCAGGTGCGGAGCGGCTGGCTAGAGCATGTCGGGGAACATGACCACCAGTCATCTTGCATGCCGTCTGCTTCATGCGTGCCATCTACAAATATTTGAAAAGGAGAGAGTGAGATCAATAATCAATAAATCATGTTAGAATGAAAATAATAAGTATAGTAAGGTAAAAAGCACAAGGATTGAGGTAGGAAACACAAAGTTTTGGAAATACTATTTTATAAGAAAATAGTATAGTCCTTATTTCGACCATTTCTAACTAGACTTGCGTCCTATGGGGAACCCTGATACCACTTTGTCACGCCCGGTCATCGAAAGGATGAGCAGACGCTAATCACATGTACGCCGGGATCAGTTGAATGGTACATGCGTTGACGAAAGTGAAATATCATTACATAGCCATGTTCGATTACATAATAAGTCTCACAATATGACCCGAAGGTCTACAAATGCACACCACTAACCTATTTACATCATCTAAATGATTTACATAGTCCATATTACAGCAGGAGATTAGATAGATAGCTAGGACTCCATCTTCACAGGCAGTCGCACGATGGATCGCCAACCTATACCATGTCCTCCGGGTTGATGAAGAAATCTTCTGGTGCCACTTCTTCTTCATACTCTAAAGGGAAAGTAAATGCTTGAGTACATAGAGTACTCAACAAGTGTGGGAAGGGGATGACATGAATGGCTAGAACAAGGATAAGCCAATTATAGCTTAAACACTATGCTTAGATCCTAACCTTAGCTTTAAGTTATCAATATCATAACAGACAAATATTCCAACACATAATAATGATGATGAATGTAACTTGAATCATAAATAACCACCATTCCCCAACCATATACTAATTACGAACTGGCCCCAAGCCGCTCTTATCCGTGAGCATGGCTGTCATGATAGTTTTACCAAATCTCTACAGAGAGGGTACCCTTTACCCACAAGCAGTGATTCCATCCCCTGTTGCCAGGTGGACTGAGTAAACCTCCCTGAATGCCCGTGGTAGCTAACCACATTGCACACTTCCTTTGGTGTGAGGCCAGGAGATCACTACATGGTCTTTACAAAGGTAATCCCAACTAATGCTAACCCACTTATGTTTCACCGCTGAGGTATTCCTATAGTAACCCTCCACCTCAGAAGCCCCCTCTTGAGCCTTGCGGTTCCCAGAGCAGTGACCCTGCATCATTCCCCGCACCATCCAATTACTAGCATTTCATCAGGAGAAACCTAATTAATTGACCAAGCTGTCCCATCTCAGTCTCGTGGTGGTACTATAAAGCTTAGTGATTTCCTCCATAAACAGGTCCTTAGAATCCGGTGGTACCAAACCCAATCCCGGGTCTCGTGCAAACTGCACCATACCAAATCTATCCAACCACCAGATTCCTATCAACTACTATTTTGTGTCTATCATGATTAAAGTAATCATATAGCACAATATATTACATGTGTATAAAATCTCATTCCCAAAGTTTAAGCATGGCTAAGCATAATTAAAACCTATCTACTTCCCAACCCAAACTAGGTGACAAGTAATTATGTGGAACAGGGCATGTAACATGAAATAGGACATCATTTTATGTACACAACTCATATGGTGTTTTAGGCGCCGACTTAGTGGGAACCCAATTTAGCACATGAATGGCGGTTTTTAATGCCTCCATCCATAAGCTAACCGAAAAATCTGATTTACTTAACATGGATCTAACCATATCCATTAGCGTACGGTTGTGCCGTTCCGCTACTCCATTTTGCTGAGGCTCGCTCGGTGTGGAATACTGGGCGACTATGCCATTTTCTTGTAAGAATCGAGCAAATGGTCCAGAAACTTGGCCATACGGGGTATGACGACCATAGTACTCACCACCACGATCAGATCTTACCACTTTAATCTTAGTGTTGTGCTGGTTTTCAACTTCAGCCTTAAATATCTTAAATTTATCCAACGCTTCAAAGCATTCTTTAATTGGATAAATATAGCTATAGTGAGAATAGTCATCTGTGAAGGTTATGAACGAATCAAAACCATCAACAGATACTACGGGAAATGGACCACAAATGTCTGTATGGATTAATTCCAAAATTCCTGCACTGCGTATGACACCTTTCTTAATTTTCTTAACAAATTTTCCCTTAATGCAGTCTATGCATTCTTCTGAATACGAAAAATCCAAATGAGGAAGAATCGATTGTGAAATCAATTTTTCAATTATCCCCCTCGAAATATGGCCTAATCGACAATGCCATAATTTCGAAGACATTTCGGAATCGATCCTCTTACGCTTACCCTGATGTGAGAAAAACTGATTATCACTTACAACATTAACATCATCGTGCATAGATAATAAGTATAGCATGCCTTGTCTTATGGAAACACCAACAACCTTATTATCAAACTTAATTACACATCTGTCTTTGCCAAACTGGCAAACATAACCATCATTATCTAAGCATGATACTGAGATCAAATTTCTATTTAAAGAGGGTACATATGATACATCCTGAAGTGTAAGTACAAAACCATTTCTTAATACTAATGGATAATCTCCAATGGCTTTCACTTCAGCTTCATGGCCATCAACAACTTTAATGGCCATTTCCCCTCTTTCTAGGGTCCTCCTCATATTTAACCCCTGCAACGAATTGCAAACGTGCACAGTGGCTCCTGAGTCAATCCACCAAGAAGATGTTGTATAATCTAAAAGCAGGTATTGATCAACAAAGGTCACAAAATCATTACCATTTTTACAACACGATTTAAGAAAGCCTATGCAATCCTTTTGATGGTGACCTTTGTCGAAACAAAAGCAGCACTGATCTTTATCCACCTTCACATCCTTATGGTAAGGATGGCTTTGTGGAGCCTTACCCTTATCTTTATCATGGTGATAAGAACCATGATACTTAAAAGATTTCTTAGAAGAATAATTCTTCTTAGCCTTACCTTTTCCCTTCACGTAATTAATAGCATCATAACCATGAAGGGACTTAATCCTCTCTTCCTTATGAACAGACATAGCCATGAGTTTTTCTATATTCCATATATCAGGTTGAGAGTTGTAGTTGATAACAAAAGTTTCATTTCCTTAGGAAGTGAGGCAATGATGAAATGCACAATGAACTCATCTTTAATCCCCAAATCCATAGGCTTAAGCTTTGCAGCCATATTTGTCATCCTTAAGATGTGCTCACACACACCACCTCCATGATACTTTTCAGTAACAAGCCTCTTGATAAGAGTGCTTGCAGTGGCCTTAGAAGAACCTGTAAACCGATTCTCTATATTTTGGAGGTATTCAATAGCAGTTTTGCATTCAGGGATTGCTTCCCGAATGGCCTCAGTTATAGTGCCCTCAATCACCATCAAACATTTCCTGTTTGAGTTTTTCCACTTATATAAATCAATGTCATAAGTCAATATCTCTTACTGGTTCTACCGGTGCAACCAGATATGGAGTAGTGAGAGCCAAGTCTTTCTCAGAGACTGCTAAAACAATCTCCAACTTCTCTCGCCATCTCCCATAATTGCTTCCATTTAGTGGATCAATAGAAGCGATGAAACTCAGTGCTGAATTCGCATTGGAGGAACCTTCATTACCAAAATACAAAATCAAGAAGAATGCATAGATGTTAACCAAAACTCAACGTTTGAGAATAACTGAATATCAACATAGTAATTTATCTTTCACTTTGGTTACTCGACCAAATTACTATGTTCTTAGAAAAATAATGTCATTAATGCATTTCACTTTGGTTACTCGGCCAATAATGACATTAAAACTCAACATTGAAGAACAACTGAAATACATAGTAATTTATCTTTCGCTTTGGTTACTCGACCAAATCACTATGAACTTAGAAAGAAAAATATCATTAATGCTTTTCGCTTTGGTTACTCAGCCAATAATGACATCCATATAACTTAAAAACATGATAATTCTATTTTTCACGTTGGTTACTCAATAGAGTTCCATGCAACTTAAATTGACGTAGCAATTTATCTTTCGCTTTGGTTACTCGACCAAATTGCTATGACAATATAAACTTAATTCACAGCAAAATCTTAATTAAATACGCAAACTTAATAGTATAGCCCGGACTAGTCCGCACAAGGCCGGACTAGTCCAAATTCTTAAAGTATGGTTTTCGGACTAGTCTGGTCCATAGGCCGGACAAGTTCGTTCCCATCAAAAAACATTTGATCCATTCTTTATTGAACTTTTTGAGTTTGGTTCGTACTATTCTAGATTAGTGCGGCCAACCCTGGAAAATTTTCATATAAAAAACAAGAAGTGTTGAAATACCCAAAAGGGAATCTTATTCTTACAATCTTACAAAACCATCTTAATTTTCATAATGGATTTTAATCCAAAGTGCTTAATTGGTTTTCAATCAGATGAACGTGTCAAAACGTCCTGATCCGAAAAACCTAACCACTTTGTTGTGTCATAGTGGACTAGTCTAGCTCTCAGACCGGACAAGTGCGGACCTTTGAAACTTTCAGCGATAATCTTCGATCATAAGGGAGCCCAAATGATTAGTGGTCTAAACGGCTCTGATACCAATGTTAGAAATCATAAGGAAGCCCAAAGATCAAATAGCCACTAAATCATCTCGAATTATATAGAGAAAACTGAATACAACATGAACATCATGTGCTATCTCTCAAATAGCACAAGAAAACTTCTAATACCTTCTCCTCCATCTTTGTTGTTGCTTGTCAATTCGGCCATCGAGCTAACAAGGCGAGGCCGCAAGAAGAACTACAAGGAGAGGCGTTTCCTCTTGCTCTTCTCTTGGTATGTTGATCGAATTCTGAGTGGGTTAGAGTGTTCAAGTGTGTATGTGTGTATGCATTAGCATTACTTGATCATACACTTGACCCTCTTCTTATACTTGACCAAGAGACACAAGCGCAAGAGGGGGCCTCCCACCCTTATGTCACGCCCGGTCATCAAAAGGATGAATAGATGCTAATCACATGTACGCCAGGATTAGTTGAATCGTACATGCGTTGACGAAAGTGAAATATCATTACATAGCCATGTTCGATTACATAATAAGTCTTACAATATGACCCGAAGGTATATAAATACACACCACTAACCTATTTACATCATCTAAACTATTTACATAGTCCATACTACAGCGGGATATTAGATAGATAGCTAGGGCTCCATCTTCACAAGCAGTCGCGCGGAGGATCGCCAGCCTAGACCATGTCCTCCGGGTTGATGAAGAAATCTTTCGGTGCCGCTCCTTATTCATACTCTAAAGGGAAAGTAAACGCTTGAGTACCTAGAGTACTCAGCAAGTGTGGGAAGGGGATGACATGAATGGCTAGAACAAGGATAGGCCAATTATGGCTTAAGCACTATGCTTAGATCCTAACCTTAGCTTTCAGTTATCAATATCATAACAGACAAATATTCCAACACATAATAATGATAATGAATGTAACTTGAATCATAAATAACCACCATTCCCCAACCATAGACTAATTATGAACTAGCCCAAGCCGCTCTTATCCGTGAGCACGACTGTCATGAAAGTTTTACCAAATCTCTGCAGAGAGTGTACCATTTACTCACAAGCAGTGATTCCATCCCCTGTTGCCAGATGGACTGAGTAAACCTCCATGAATGCCCGGGGTAGCTAACCACATTGCACACTTCCTTTGGTGTGAGGCCAGGAGATCACTACATGGTCTTTACAAAGGTACTCCCAACTAATGCTAGCCCACTGAGGTTTAACCGCTGAGGTATTCCTAGAGTAACCCTCCACCTCAGAAGCCCCCCTTGAGCCTTGCGGTTCCCAGAGCAGTGACCCTGCATCATTCCCCGCACCATCCAACTACTAGCATGTCATCGGGAGAAACCTAATTAATTGACCAAGCCGCCCCATCTCAGTCTCGTGGTGGTACTATAAAGCTTAGTGGCTTCCTCCATAAACCGGTCCTTAGAATCTGGTGGTACCAAACCCAATCCCGGGTCTCGTGCAAACTGCCCCATACCAAATCTATCCAACCACCAGATTCCTATCAACTACTATTGTGTGTCCATCATGATTAAAGTAATCATATATCATAATATATTACATGTGTATAAAATCCCATTCCCAAAGTTTAAGCATGGCTAAGCATAATTAAAACCTGTCTATTTCCCAACCCAAACCAGGTGACAATGAATTATGTGGAACAGGGCATGTAACATGAAACAAGACATCATTTTATGTAGCATGCAACTAACTAACATCCTAAAAATTGGTACAAGATGGTCAAAAGCACTTGCCTTCTTCGAAGACCTAGTTGTTGTTGAAGTTTTGGTCTTGAATGTTAAATTGGGGTCGTAGTACGACTCTAAATATATTGCCAAAGCATGGCAATAAGAAATAAAAGCTAAATAAGTATATAGCACACAATGCATGGCATCACAACATTCACATAAGCATAAAATTCTACACTAATGCATCCCTACAAAGCATTTATTATTTTACATAGCCAAAATACGCACCTAACATTTATTTTACATTTTTAGGATTTATTTATGGGCTAAAATCATTTTTTTATTGAATTTTCTATGGACAAAATATATTTTAAACATTTTTAATAAATTTGCTATGGTCAAAATATATTTTATGTGCACTCTACAATTTTATTACAGCAGAAAAACATTTTATAGTCATTTTCCTACTGTTTTTATATTTATTTACCATTTTTATCTATTTTCTGCACATTAAATACAACTTTAAACAATATTCAGCAATTAAATAAAACATCAGGGGCTAGCTGGTAATTTTTCTACACTGTACAGGGGTTAAAAACATAATTTAGTAAACTTCGAGGGGCTAGATCTATCAATTTCTATGTTAAAACCTATTTCTAGATAGTACAGGGGGTATATTAATAAAATACAGGCTAAAACATGTTTATTCAATAGTCCAGAGGTAGCTCGCAAATTTCCAAGGGTCTGGGCGCAAAACTGGCGGCGGGAAAAGGGAATTCAACGTGGGCCGTTGATATGGAAATGAACGCGCGAGATTTTATTATGGTGAACCGGTACGGGCGATCTAATATAGGTCGTTCGGTTTGAAACGAGGGCCCAGATGCGGCCATGTCGTCCCGACGACCTGGCCACGTGCGCGTGGTGGCGCTCGGCACCCGCCTCGGCGACGCTCACTGGTGTTGGCCAATCGGCCAAAACGCCGCCTATTCTATGCGCCTACTGTGCGAAACGGAAGAGGGGAAGAAAGGAAACACACCTTGGGGGTTTTCGAGGGCCGAAATCGTGCGTAAGCAAGTCGGCAAAAAAAGGCCGCGGCGAACGGCGTCGGCACCCGTCGATCCCGGCGAAGTTTTGGCAATATCTCTACGAAACCTTGCCCGGCATACTCCTGGAGTCATGACAAGGAGGTTAGAGGGGAGAGGGGATGGAAACAACCGTCGGTTAGCCGGGAACGAAAGCGACAGGGCGAGGCCAGGGTTAGGCGCGGAGTGAGAGAAAGAGAGGGGGAGAGCGGCAATTTATAGAGGGGAAGAAGGCGGCGGTTGGCGGTGATCGTGTTGGGCGGTTCCCCGGGATGAATAGGCGCGTGGGGTGGCGGTTGGAGGGGGGTGGCGCGCGGTGCGGCGCAGGAGAGAGGGAGAGTGGCGGTTGTTGGGGGTGAGGGATGACAGGCGGGGTCCACGGGGCAGAGAGAGAGAAGTTGGGGGGGGGCTGCTGGGCCGCGAGTGAGAGGAGAGGAAATGGGCCAAAGGAGGGATTTGGCCCAGGTGCGGTTTTTACTCTTTTTGTTTTTTCTTTTCTTTTCTTTTGATTTAATTTCAAATTCACACTTCAACATTTTCTACTCGTTTGAATTAAAAATTCACACAAAAATGCACACATAATTGTACTAAATGCACACACAAAAATGCGCCTACTGTGTTTACAAATTTTTGGGTATTGCAACTCTACCCCCCTTAAAAGGAATCTCGCCCTCGAGTTTAGAACGTCCTAAGAGAAAAGATGAGGGAATACGGCCTTGAGATCTTCTTCTCTTTTCCATGTTGCTTCTGCCTCTGAGTGATGTTTCCATTGCACTTTACACATGAGAATGACTTTGTTTCTAGTAACCCTTTCTGATGTCTCAAGTATCTTGATAGGTTGTTCCACATAGGACAAATCTTCTTGTACATCTATCACTTCCATAGGTAACTGTTCTTCATGTACTCTTAAACACTTCTTAAGCCGCGATACTGTAACATCCCAAAAATTGTCAAACTTGGCTAATTTTTATTTTCAAATCTCTTCTTCAACCTATCCGAATCTCGAGGGCGAGATTCACTTTAAGGGGGGTAGAATTGTAACACTCTGATTTTTGAGTTTCGGCAAATTAAAAATTTAAATGGGAATTTCGAGTTAATAATGGGAGGGAAATTGTTTTTATAAATAAAAATATAAAATATATGCATCTCATATTGCTTTTTGCATTTTTGCATTCACCCTCATGTATTGAAAATTTATTACCAAAATAGAGAAACTAAAAGAAATTATTTACTAGAGTAAGTATATTAAAAGAAATTAAATTAGCATAACGAATATGCAAGAAAAGAAATAAAAGAAAACGGAAAAGATAATATGGAAGAAGAAACAATAGTTAACAAGAATAATAAAATAAACTAAATCGTCTATGCACATGCATTCACATTTAGGCATATACTAAGTTACTAGATATATATTAAAATCAAATTAGAAATTTTATACAATAGAAAAGTAATTATGAAAGAAAATTTATTATAGAAGAAAAATGAATAATAACGAATGATAGAGAAATATATAAAAATAATGAAACATATATATATATATATATATATGTAAATAACAAATAATATAGAAATAACTGATATGAAAATAATTATAAAAAATATAAATAATAAACAGATAGAAAAAATATATAATGCAAGATAAAAAAACGAAAAATATAAGTAAATAAAAAAGGGGACTGCTCCGCTGGCCAGGCAGTCGAGCCGGCCCAGCCAGCGTGCCCCTTCTATGCCCCGCGTTGACTCGCCCGCCTGCCCAGGCCCCGCACCGTGCGCCCCGGTACTCACCCGCCAGCACGACCCCACGCCTGGCCCCACCGCACCAGCCCGGACTGCGCCTGGCCCCACTCGCTCGGGCCGCTAGAGTCCACCCGCGCGAGCCGCGCGCCCTGGTGCCACCAGCCCGTGACCGAGTCGGCGCCCAGGGGACTCCCGCTACGCCTATATAAGGAACCGGTCTCTGTATTTTTTCTCCCGAGGATTGCTAGCGCCGCCAGGAACCCTAGAAATGTAGAAAAACACGAGAGGGCTGCGCCGCCAGGGGAGGAAAAGGAAGAAAAAAGAGGGAAGGAAGAGGAAGAAAAAGAGGAGGGTGCCGTCGTCTGCTGGAGATCGTCGTCGCCGTTGTCGTGCCGTCGGAGGACCCTTGCGCCATCCAGTTCATCTACGCGTCGTTATCGTCCCGCGATCTTCGAAGCTGTCGCGTCTACAGTATGATTCGTTTTTCCGATGTGAATTTTAGCGACGTATTGAATCTAGTAGACGTAATTCAATATATTCGCACTATCATTATTTTCAGCAGCATTAATTCTCGCTAAAACCCCCGTAAACCCACATAAATACGTATGAACTAGTTGTATCTAATTAATAAACAACCGTAGTTAATTAATTATTGTACCTTGCATGCATGCATGTCATCGCATGTTGATTAATATGTGTGCATCATGTTGATTTGTATGTATTTTCTTGTATGTGTGATCACGAGTAGCGGGAAGTGCTCAAGAAGTCGTGTACGAGGATTTCCAGAACCAAGACTTCGAAGCGCTTGAGCAACCCTATCCGTCGGAACAAGGCAAGTGTCCTTGAAGCATATTGATCCTGTTTTAAAATAAATGTTTTGTTTGCAAAATTGCATGCTTGTGTCAATTTGATGGGAATCCTATGATAGGAAGTTGACTAGCTTTGTTTAACCACCCTTGTCACCTGGAATACCTGGTAGAGAGTCGGGAAGGGTTTTTACCTTTTTGCTTCGCTTAATTAATTGGGATGGGAGAACAACACTACACATTTAATCATGCATTAATGATATTCTGGTTAATGTAAACTGGTCCATACGGTATGGTAATGGGTGATATAAGCAAGCCTGATATGTGGATGGCTTGGATGTTATGGTGGTTTGGTTGCTTTAGATCTAAGGACCGGTTCATGCAAGAATAGGCCAGGACTACAGTGCCACCATGAGGCCAAGTATGGATGCGGCATTGCTGATTAATTAGGGTATTGCTGGTATTGCGCGGATCATTTGGTGCACCGGGGAAGGGGAGTCAGATTGGGTTTGGATTTGTGGCAGGGACTCCCTGGGATCCAAATGGCACAAGAGGGGGCCCTTGGTTGAAGACGTGCTCTGTAGGAGACGTCACCACTAGTGAAACCTTAGTGAGTCCGTACATAGTAGTCCCTTTGTAAAGGCTATTTTGTGATCTCTTGGCCATACACCGAAGGAAGTATAATTGGCATAAGGGAGGTACTTTAGTCGCCGACGGATGATGAAATCACAAACACGTGGGTAAAGTGGTACAAACTATGCAGAGTATTAAAACTATCATGATAGCTGTGCTCCCAGTTATGAGCGTCTGGATGACCTACATGATTAGAGGGAAATCGGGATTTAGGATGGTTATAGTTTGGTATTGGTTATGGCTAGTTATGGATTAATTATGGTATTGGATGTTGTTAATGGTAATAGTGAAACCTGGTTTAATGATGATGGATATGGATTATGGACTTATATATTCATTGTGGGATATGATGGGTTTACTTCACATACATATGATATATTGCTTTTCAAATGTTTTACTGTACTTTTCAGCACTTAGCCATTATTACATTCGTCATTTGAATCAGCCACATGTCACGCTTTCCACACTTGCTGAGTACGACATGTACTCACTCTTGCAATCTCCCCACCAATAGTTTCAAGTGATGGTTGGGAGTGTCTTGAGGATAATGCTGAGTTCTAGGTTGCGTGCTGCCGTCGACTTGCGTGTGGTGTTATTGGAGCTGCGCTATACCGTTTTGCTTGGTTGCTTATTAGTTTATTTCCGCTGCATTAGTTCAAACTTGTCATTAATATCCATTAGATCTTGTATTCGAGGATATAATGAATTATGTAATAAGAGTACTTATTTATTAATCTTGTTCTGTGGTAATTATCTGTTTATCAATTGTGAATCACTTGTGTATGTGTGTTAAACATCCTGGGCACACATACACTGCACTTGGTTCATTTTTTGGAACTGGGTGTCACAAATACATGGAACACATTGTGTACATCTGACAGGTGCAGTGGAAGCTTAAGCTGATAAGCCACTTCACCTCGTCGTTCTAATATCTTGAACGGACCAATGTAGCGGGGTGACAACTTGCCTTTTACTTTAAATCTTCTCAACCCTCTCATAGGTGACACTCTCAGGTACACATAATCACCAACCTCAAATGTTAGATCACGTCTTCGAGTATCCGTATAACTCTTCTGTCTTGTTTGAGCTGTCTTTAGATTTTTCCGAATTTCTTGTACTTGTCTTTCAGCCTCTTTCAATACATCAGGTCCAAAAACTTGGCTTCCTCCAGTCTGATTCCAAAATAACAGTGTCCTACATTTCCGCCCATACAATGCTTCAAAAGGAGACATCTTCAAACTGGCTTGATAACTGTTGTTATAAGAGAATTCGGCATATGGCAGATTCTTATCCCAACTTTGGCTATTCTTCAAAGCACACACTCTCAACATATCCTTTAATATATGGTTGGTGCGTTCCGTCTGACCATCAGTCTGAGGATGATACGCCGAGCTGAAATTTAAACGGGTATCCATTGATTCATGCAACTTCTGCCAGAATCTTGAGGTAAACTGAGTGCCTCGATCTAAGATGATCTTCTTGGGAACTCCATGTAAGCATACAATCCTGGAGATATATAATTCCTCCAATTTGGGACCATTGTAGGTTTCCTTCACAGGGATAAAGTGGGCAACTTTAGTCAAACAATCCACTATAACCCATATAGAATCATATCCAGACTGTGTCTTCGACAGTCCCACAATGAAATCCATGTTGATTTCTTCCCACTTCCATTCTGACACTTTGATTGGTTGCAATAACCCTGCTGGTCTTTGATGTTCCGCTTTAATTAGTTGACATGTATAACAAATAGCCACATATACTGCTACATCTCGTTTCATTCCATGCCACCAATACCTGTCTTTAAGATCTTGGTACATCTTCTTACTTCCAGGATGAATGTAGTATGTTGAGTCATGAGATTCTCTTAGTATCAACTCTCTAATATGCTTTATATCTAGAACACATATCCTCTTTCCTAGCCATAGGGTTCCTTGTTCATCCTCTCTAATGTTCACAACTTTTCCTTTCTTCATTAATTGCTTGATCTCCTTGACGTTCTCATCATTATTTTGTCCTTCTCGTATATCACGCTCAAGGGTTGAGTCCACTTCCATAGCAACTGCTTCAGCGCTAGGGTCAACCCATAAAATAGGAAGGAGCATTGGTCAACCCAAATGACATAACCATATACTCATATAGTCCATATCGAGAGACAAATGCAGTCTTGGGGATATCTGAGGGTCGAATCTTCGGCTAGTGGTAACCCGAGCGAAGGTCAATCTTAGAGAACACACATGCTCCTCGCAACTGATCAACCAAATCTTCAATTCTTGGGAGTGGGTACTTATTCTTGATTGTTACCGCATTCAAGGCACGGTAATCCACACACAATCTTTGAGTGCCATCCTTCTTAGGTACAAATATAACTGGTGCTCCCCAAGGTGACGAGCTAGGACGAATATATCATTTCCCTAGTAACTCCTCAATATGGTCCTTTAGTTTAGCTAGTTGTTTAGCATCTATTCTATATGGCCTCTTATATATTGGGGACGTCCCAGATACTAACTCAATGATAAAATCAATCTCTCTATCAGGGGGCATACCTGGTAAGTCATCTGGAAATACATCCGGAAACTCACATACAACCCTCATGCCTTCTGTACTCTCAAGATGGTTGAGTTGTACAACTGCCTCTTGCATCTGATCTGGCCTAGACTCCACTGTAGTGCCATCTGGATGTGATAGTCAGCCAGTCCATTCTGAAAATGATGTCTAGTCCTTCTGATATGCCCACGCCGACCACACCATCATGTATACCGACTACATCAAGCAAGATGGAACAATCATCAAGTCAAGCTGCACCAGCTCATGTTTTTGATGGACCAATTACTCGTAGTCGAGCTAAACAGCTACAACAAGAGGTGCACGTGCTACTTTGTGAAATTCCATTTATTAATCAGAATTATATACTTCCTAAATTGTACATGTTTCTATTACTCAGGTTCACCAAGGAGGATGACAAGGACACGCCAAGACTGAACCAGAGAAGAGAACTACGTCGAACCAGTTCGACCTGGCAGAACTGTCATGAAGAAAAAGTCATATCTCTTGATCATAGAAGCTATGAAGGTCCATGAGTACTTGTTGGAAAGGTGTTGAAGTCAAATTTGTAATGCCACTAAGTGCCGAGTGCTTTAGAGCTCCCATCTTGGCAGTCAAGTGCTTTTGGTGCAGACTGTTCAGAAGACCAACAGTCAGCCTGATATCCAAGTTTTCGTGAGAAATTGTATCACTCTACAATATTTCGTGAAGCATTCTACACATTGTGTGAAAGTTTATCAAATTATCTTTCCAACGCGTCTGGTCCCATGTCTTTTGGATGTCCCTAGGTGGAGTTATGATTAAAACACTGAAGACCACTCAGAAGGCCAGAAGACATGCGGGAAATTGATGACCACTGCATGAATGATCAAGCCAGTTGGCCTTCCACCTTCCCACGTGGCTTTTTCAGTTCACACCTATTTTTAGACTAGTTGTTGGTATAAATAACCCTCTTTTGTAAGCCAAGGACAACTCTTTGATGAATTAAGATTATTCCAGTGAAATTTGCAGTCGAGCTGCTTGAGGGTCTTACTCAACCCTTGTTCTTCCTTGTTCTTCTTGAACTTGTGAAGAGATCTCTCTGAGATCCACTAATTCGTGCTCTACGGGTTCCAGTACGGCTGCCCCGTCTTGTGTGGATTAGCTCCGATTGTGGTTCTGCGGTCGTTCGGAGATCGAGTTGAAGTCTTCGCGGTTTCGGTGTCTCTCTCCTCGTCGCTTGGTCGCATCCAACCTTGGTCAGGTATAAAGCTAGTTATCCGTGTTGTTTCTACAACAAGTTATCTTGTTCGTGAACCTCCTGTCGTGAAGATCGGGCCACCCTTCACCGAACCAAAATTCGATGCATATCATGTGGTAATCAGAGCTATCGTTGTCACGGTAGGTTCATTTTTTTATCACCCACCCTCCCACCCTTTTTCAATCTGTTACAGTTTTCACCATCCACATATTCATCCCTGTGTTTATCTTTTACATATATTTGTTTGTCCTATAGTTCAAAGCCTAAAAAAAATACCTATAGCCCTTTTGACGGTACTGTTATCTTGTGTTTGTGTTCTTCCAGTTGCTCGTCACCACCGTTTACCTATATCTTTTGTAATCAGCACCCCTGTTAGTGTTATAAAAAAAAAAGAGCACAAGTGAAAAGATTTTGAAGAATTTTATGTTACGGTTGGGTGTTGAAATTTTCAGTTTTCATATCCAAGTTGGTGGTAATCTTGATAGCAGCAAAAAAAAATATCTTTTTAGCACATCTTTTTTACTTGATTGGCAGTACCGTAGCCCTCCTTGTTCAGCCACCTATAGCTCCACCAAAAACCTGAACCGGGACTTTCGATTTGTACTCCTTACAGCCTCTTTACCACCTCCGTTGAAGCTGTCACACCAGCACCATCACAGTTCTTGAGATCAGGAAAGAACTTGGGTAAGTAAGAGGTGAGATCGAGTGTGTCCACATATATATTTCTTTTTTTTCTTGCTGCTCCTAACATGGCAGACTCAGATTCAAGTGTTCATGGTGGACACCATGGTGATAGGGAACCCCTGTCTCACGGGATGAGATGCATCGCATGGCTGATTCAGTCATGGAGGCCATGGGCAGGCTCCTCGATGAGCGTCTTCCCGCGGCTGGAGGACGTCGAGCATGTCGTGATCAAGAGGACCGTCATCGAGAGGAGTCCGTCGATGAGAATTCTGGTTTCAGCCATGGATTCAATCGCTTCGGACATGGCCCTGACGGATCTGGTGGTGGTCGCCATGCTGATTTTAATAATTACCATGGTGGGCGTCGCGCACATAGGCGCAATGCTGATGGTTGCCGCGTGCATTTTGAAGACGAAGAGTTTGAAGATCAAGATCATGAAGAAGGATCTCATGATGGTGAAAATCCTTTCGGTCAAGGTGGCAAATTGATCGGTGTCATCATCGCCGGCCTGCTGATTTTGAAGAAAGGGAATACCATCGTGGTCGACGTCCTCATGACAACCCAGATAACATCGCTCGTGTCAAATTGAGTATTCCAAAGTTTACTGGAAAGGAGAATCCTGATGAATTTCTTGAATGGGCTGAGCAGTGTGATCAAATATTCCGAGTACATAATCTTTTGGCTCAGCGCCGTGTGAATCTTGCTTCGGTGGAATTCTCTGGATACGCTCTCACTTGGTGGAACCAAGTGTAGGAGAATCAACGTGATTTGGGACGTGGATATATCAATACATGGGAGGAGATGAAGCAAGTGATGAGAAGGCGATTCGTGCCATCTAGCTATCAGCGTGATCTCAGGAACCGGTTGCAAATGTTAAAGCAATATAAGAGATGAGTTGATGAGTATTTCAAGGAGATGGAGCTGCTGTTGGTGCGGGCGGGGATAAGAGAAGATGCAGAGTCAACAATGGCATGATTTCTAGGAGGTCTTAATGAAGAAATTTCTGGTTTTGTGGAGATGTTTCCATATCGTACATTGCAGGATCTTGTTGATCAAGCTATGCGAACAGAGAAAAAGATTCAGCAAGAGTCACGTGGAAAATCTTATGGAAGTTATTCTATTGCTGCCCCATGGCGCAAACAGCAGTCAAGTACTTCCTATGGCGGTGGACGATCTCAAGGGTCTGCAGCCAAGTCTTCTCAGTCATTTGTTCCATCGAAGATGGCAGCCTCCACCTCGTCATCACCCACAACTCAGCAGCGACCCGCTGCAAGTTCAGCAGCCCACATCAATGTCTCGTGAGCTACATCTTCTTCTCAAAGCAGAGAAATTTTATGCCATAAATGCCACGGCTGTGGGCACATTGCTGCCCAATGTCCAAGCAAGAGGACCATGTTGTTGAATGAGAAAGGTGAATGGGAATCCGAGAGTGATCCGGAAGATGCTAGACAGATATGTGATGAAGAAATTGAGGAGGAGGGGCATGAGATCCAGCCTGAAGAAGGAGAACATAATTGCTTTATTTCTCTACGAGTGCTTAGTGTAACAGCAGAAAAGGAAGACAATGGGCAGTGACATAATTTGTTCCATACCCGTGGAATAATCAAAGATAAGGTGTGTCGCATCATCATTGATAATGGCAGCTGCAACAATATTGCTAGCCAAGAATTGGTGGACAGATTGGGACTGAAACCACGGCGTCATCCTAGTCCATACAAGATGTAGTGGCTTAATGATTGTGGTGCGCTACGTGTCAGTCATACTGTGACTGTACCATTCTCTGTTAGTAAATACAATGATCATGTGGAGTGCGACGTGGTGCCTATGCAAGCCTGCCAGCTTCTGCTCGGTCGACCATGGCTATATGATCGTGATGTCCAGATTTTTGGAAGGACCAACAAGCTGTCTTTTGTGTACAAAGGAGAGCGAATTTCCTTGCTTCCTTTGACACTGGAAGAAATTTTGAAGGATGATATCAGGAAGAAACAGCGCGAGAGCGAGCACCACTTGCGAGTGAGCCACAAAAATAGTAAGGAAGAGTGTCCACAACCAAATCAAACCCCACAGCTGCAAGGAACCCAGAAACCGGGAAAAGAGGGTTTAGTAATGATGGCTAGGAAGGGGGATATCAAAGCATTGAGTGAACCCGATGCCATGTTCTTTGTACTTATGTACAAGGACACTTTTCTTTCTACTAATGCCTTACCCTCTACCCTGCCGAGTACTATTTTGAATGTCTTGCAGGAATATGAAGATGTCTTTCCGGACGAAGTACCACCAGGACTGCCACCTAAGAGAGGGATCGAGCATCAAATTGACTTGGTTCCTGGTGCGTCACTTCCGAACAGGGCTGCATACCGCACCAACCCAGAGGAGACAAAAGAAATTCAGCGACAAGTGGAGGAATTGATGAAAAAAGGGTATGTACAGGAAAGTCTTTCCCCTTGTGATGTCCCTGTTCTTTTAGTGCCTAAGAAAGATGGGTCTTGGAGGCTATGTGTGGATTGCCGCGCAATTAACAACATCACAGTAAGATATAGGCATCCCATTCCTCGCTTAGATGATATTCTTGATGAACTTAGTGGTGCTAATTTTTTCACTAAAATTGATTTAAGAAGTGGCTATCATTATATTCGTATGAAAGAAGGAGATGAGTGGAAAACAGCCTTTAAAACAAAATTTGGATTGTATGAATGGTTAGTGATGCCCTTCGGTTTAACCAATGCACCTAGTACATTTATGCGATTAATGAATCATGTGCTTAGAACTTTCATTGGTAAATTTGTTGTGGTTTATTTTGATGACATCCTAATCTACAGCAAGACTCTTGAAGAACATGTTGCACATATCCAGAGCGTACTTGTTGTCCTGCGTAAACAAAAATTGTACGCTAACCTTGAGAAGTGCACCTTCTGCACCGACAAGGTAGTTTTCCTTGGTTTTGTTGTTTCAGGACAAGGCGTGGAGGTGGATGTTGAGAAAGTCAAGGCTGTACACGAATGGAGGCCTCCACATAACGTGAGCCAAGTAAGAAGCTTCCTTGGACTTGTTGGTTTCTACCGGCGCTTCGTGAAAGATTTCAGCACGATCGCTGCTCCAATCAATGAGCTGACCAAGAAAGACGTACCTTTCAAATGGGGAGAAGCACAACAAAAGTCTTTTGAAGAATTAAAGAGGAAGCTCACAACATCCCCAATCCTTTCACTTCCAGATTTCAACAAGACATTTGAAATTGAATGTGATGCAAGTGGATTTGGGATTGGAGGCGTGCTGATGCAAGAAAAGAGACCAATTGCATTTTTTAGTGAAAAGCTAAGTGGTCCGACTTTGAATTATTCAGTTTATGATAAAGAATTATATGCTCTCGTTCGGAGTTTGGAAACTTGGCAACACTACCTTTATCCTAAAGAATTTGTAATACATTCAGACCATGAATCATTGAAACATATTAAAGGACAACTAAAACTGAATAAACGACATGCTAAGTGGAGTGAATTTATTGAGTCCATTCCTTATATTGTCAAATATAAGAAAGGTCAAGACAATATTGTAGCTGATGCTTTATCTCGACGTCATGCTTTGCTCACACAACTTGATGCTAAAATTCTCGGATTGGAAAGTATAAAGGAATTATATGCCACTGATTCGTATTTTGTTGAACCATATGCCAAGTGCCGTAATGGCAAAGGATGGGAAAAGTATCATGTGCATGATGGATTTTCATTTTGCACTAACAAACTTTGTATTCCAGATTGCCCTGTTCGACTTTTACTCGTGCAGGAAGCTCATGCAGGTGGACTTATGGGCCATTTTGGAGCCAAGAAGGCGGAGCAAGTGCTGGCTGACCATTTCTTTTGGCCAAAAATGCGACGAGATGTAGAGAGACATGTTCTTCGCTGCGAAAACTGCCACAAAGCTAAGTCTCGTCTGAACCCTCATGGTTTATATACTCCCCTTCCTATTCCTAATGCACCTTGGGAGGATATTTCAATGGATTTTGTTCTTGGGTTACCACGGACCAAAGGGGGAAGGGATTCAATTTTTGTCGTGGTTGATCGTTTCAGCAAAATGGCACATTTTATTCCTTGCCACAAGAGCGACGATGCTTCCCGTATTGCTGAATTATTTTTCAGGGAAATCTGCGACTACATGGAATGCCACGTACCATTGTGTCGGATCGTGACACCAAGTTCTTGAGCTACTTTTGGAAGACATTGTGGGGCAAACTTGGGACAAGACTGTTGTTCTCCACAACATGTCATCCGCAAACGGACGGCCAAACTGAAGTTGTGAATCGAACACTATCAATGTTGCTCCGAGCTGTCCTTAAGAAGAACCTGAAACTATGGGAGGAAAGCTTGCCACATGTTGAGTTTGCATACAATAGTGCAGTACACTCAACCACTAGATTTTGTCCATTTGAAATTGTATATGGATTCACACCCACTGCTCCCATAGATCTTTTGTCTTTACCCATGCAAGAACGTGTGAACTTCGATGCAAGCAGGCCAGCTGAATTTGTCAAGAACATTCATGATAGGGCTCGGGCCAATATTGAAAACATGACCAAGAAGTATGAGAAGCACGCTAACAAGGGTCGCAGGAAGGTGTTGTTCGAACCAGGGGACTTGGTTTGGGTGCACCTTCAAAAGGAACGTTTTCTAGAGCTGCGCAAGAACAAGTTGCAACCCCGGGCTGACGGACCATTCAAAGTTCTGCGCAAGATCAATGACAATGCTTATGAAATTGATCTGCCAAGTACTTATGGTGTAAGTACCAGTTTTAATGTGTCCGACCTCTCTCCATTCTTTGGTTTGGAAGAGTCGAGGACGACTCTTTTTCAAGGGGGGAGGATGATATGCCCACGCCGACCACACCATCAAGTATACCAACTACATCAAGCAAGATGGAACAATCATCAAGTCAAGCTGCACCAGCTCATGTTTTTGATGGACCAATTACTCGTAGCCGAGCTAAACAGCTACAACAAGAGGTGCACGCGCTACTTTGTGAAATTCCATTTATTAATGAGAATTATATATTCCTAAATCATACATGTTTCTATTACTCAGGTTCACCAAGGAGGATGACAAGGACACACCAAGACTGAATCAGAGAGGAGAACTACGTCGAACCAGTTCGACCTGGCAGAACTGTCATGAAGAAACAGTCATATCTCTTGATTCATAGAAGCTGTGAAGGTCTATGAGTACTTGTTGGAAAGGTGTTGAAGTCAACTTTGTAATGCCACTAAGTGCCTAGTGCGTTAGAGCTCCCAGGTTGGCAGCCGAGTGCTTTTGGTGCAGACTGTTCAGAAGACCAATAGTCAGCCTGATATCCAAGTTTTCGTGAGAAACTGTATCACTCTACAATATTTCGTGAAGCATGCTACAAATTGTGTTAAAGGTTATCAAATTATATTTCCAATGCATCTGGTCCCATGTCTTTTGGATGTCCCTAGGTGGAGTTATGATTAAAACACTGAAGACCACTCAGAAGGCCAGAAGACATGCGGGAAATTGATGACCACTGCATGAATGATCAAGCCAGTTGGCCTTCCACCTTCCCACGTGGCTTTTTCAGTTCACACCTATTTTTAGACTAGTTGTTGGTATAAATAACCCTCTTTTGTAAGCCAAGGACAACTCTTTGATGAATTAAGATTATTCCAGTGAAATTTGCAGTCGAGCTGCTTGAGGGTCTTACTCAACCCTTGTTCTTCCTTGTTCTTCTTGAACTTGTGGAGAGATCTCTGTGAGATCCACTAATTCGTGCTCTGCGGGTTCCAGTACGGCTGCCTCGTCTTGTGTGGATTAGCTCCGGTTGTGGTTCTGCGGTCGTTCGGAGATCGAGTCGAAGTCTTCGCGGTTTCGGTGTCTCTCTCCCCGTCGCTTGGTCGCATCCAACCTTGGTCAGGTATAAAGCTAGTTATTCGATCTGTTTCTACAGCAAGTTATCTTGTTCGTGAACCTTCTGTTGTGAAGATCGGGCCACCCTTCGCCGAACCAAAATTCGGTGCATATCACCTTCTGAGTCCAGTACTATTAGGTTGGCCACAAAGACTACCCCCCTTATATTTAGTCCCACATTATGGCATACATGCCTTGCTACCATCTCTCCTCCAGGAGAGTTTATTACCATTGCCCAATTCAAGAATGTAACTATCATGCCATGTTTCTTTACGAAATCTTTGGATATGAAAGAATGGCTAGTACCCGAATCAAACAATATTGTGGCGAGGTGTGAATTAGCAGGAAATATACCGATCACCACGTTAGGTGCTTCTTGAGCTTGCTCCAATGTCACATGATTGACACATCCTGGTGGCCTCTGCTGCTTCTTTGGACAATTGTTAGAGTAGTGTCTCATTTCTCCACACTTGTAGCACTAAACTCCCGCAGCATTGTTCTGACCCTTGTTACCTCCTCGTTGGTTCCTCTGTGGCTGCCCACTGGCACAGTTAGATGGTGCTGAAGGGCGAGGTGGTTGCATCTGCTGACGAGGAGGTTGCATTGGTTGGCGTGGAGGCTGTTGTTGCTGGCGCATTTGCTGGTTGTATGGTGTGGGTGGCTTGTAGGTGGGGTTCTAGAATCCCTGTCCCGAGTAGGAGTTCATAGGGCGAGTCATGGGTATAGCAGGCTGAGGGGCAAAACGAGGGTGTACATTGCTACCAGAAGCATGTCCTTGAGCCAACTTCCTCTTTCTGTCATCATCATCCAACTCTTTCTTGGTCCTCTCTACTTCAAAAGCCTTATCAACCAACTTTTGAAAGCTGTTGTAGTCACTGGAAGACATGGCGAACATCAAATCCTTTTGAAGTCCATTCTTGAAACGGAACTGCTTCTTAGTATCAGTGTCCACATCTGTTGGTGACATAACAAGCAGTTGCAATCGCATCAACCCAAAATTTCCTAGTAGTTTGATATTCATCAAGCATAGGCCTAGCCATTTCAACTAAGATTCTGTTCTTTCTTTCTACAACATCGTTTTGTTGAGGTACATATGGTGAAGAAAATTGATTATCTATTCCATTTTCAGCACAAAAGTGATCAAAGATTAATTTTTAAATTTGGTTCCGTTATTACTTCTAATTGCTTTTAAAGATCCTGGGTGATCAATTGATAATCTAAGAAATAAGGTCCTAAAGTGACTAAAAGCTTCATTCTTAGATGCCATAAAGTAAACTCAAGAGTATCTAGAATAATCATCAACAATCACAGGACGTAGCGAGATAACTGTGTGAATGTGTTCAAGTAAGCTCCCATAGTCATACGGCTCTGCTTTAACGTGAGAAACTCCTCACGTCTTGCTTGGACTTCTCCTTCAGGTACAAAGTGATTGCGGAAGTTAGTCCTGAATTCTTCCCAAGTGATATTCTCCGGATTCTGATGGGCTTCAGTAAAAGCAGTCCACCAGTCAGCTGCAGGTCCCTGGAGTTGGTGAGAAGCTAGCAGTACCTTCTCCCTTCCTTCACATTGAATAAGCCTCAACTTGCTCTCAATTGCTCTAAGCCAATCGTCAGCATCCATTGGCTCACTAACTGTGGCAAAGGTGGGTGTATGGGTGTTAAGAAAGTCCCTTAGAAAAGACCTAGGTGGGAAGGGTGGTGGTCGTGGAGGGTTGGGTGGCGGTGGTGGTGGTGCTTGCTGCATATTGATCACTATCTGGGTGAGATTGTTGAGCAGGTGGGTCTGAATGTCCATCATTTGTTGCATCTGCTGTGCTGTTGGGGCTACCCGAGCACCCCTACCCATCCATCCTGGTATTCCTCCAAAACCATCATCTTGGGGTACGACACCCCGTCCACGACCTCTGCCTCTACCAGCCATCTGTATAGGGAATAACTAAAACTTTTTAGGATAATAGATGAGATATAGAAGAGTACACTATGGTAAACGGTCCACACTATATATATATATATATATATATATATATATATATATATATATATATATATATATATATATATATATATATATATATATATATATATATATATAGTAAGCAAATCCATTGATCAACTAGTGCGGATGTGGATAGGATGCTAATGCATTCCACAACTCACACAACTCACTAACAAGCCTATATACAAATGACGTGGATTTAGACAGGATGCCTAGACATTCCACAACTCACGTCGCACACACACACACCATGGGGCAAACCACTAATACAATACCATACATAACACAACTCAAGACTAGAGAGGGCATAGCTACACGCTCCTACATACTACGGGTAGGTGTCCTGAGCCGTCCAAAAGGGTAGGAAGTCTACCCCTACTCATCTGGGTCCTCGTCAGAGTCCTCCTCGGTCTCCTCCTCTGGGTCCTCCTCTGAGTCCTCTGGTGAGCGCTCGCGACGGTCAGGCGAGTCTGGGTCCCAGCGCTCACCGTCCGACGCGTACTGTGGGGAGTTCGAGTTAGTCGCAGTAATCCTTCGGTAGCGCCAGAGAAGCAGCTCATAGCGGTCAGTGAACTCCCTATAGTCCTGAAGCTCTTGCTAACAATGCTGAAGTCGTGAGGACAACTCCACAACATCGTCAACAAGCCTCTCGCTCTGAGTGAGGTACAGAGGTCCCTCGACGTTGCGTCCAACGAAGTCGGCTGTGCCACTAGGGCACTGAGGGGTGAACGCGTGCTCCGTGCACTCTAGATAGAACCTGTGGGCATGACTCCAATACGTGGTTGCCTCCCACGTAGCATCCTCCTCACCAGCATGCTGAGAGCTCCTCCAAGCCGGAGAGTAGTGTGCATGCAGCACCTCCGAGTCATAGTAGATCGACAGCTGGCTAGTCCACTCCAGTCCACCAGTAGACGACACAGAGGCCCTAGTAGTGTGGTAGACGAAGTGAACACGGTACTCACGGTACCCCACAGCACGAAGGAGGGAGGGAAGGCGGCTACGCATCCCCGCTGCAGCACGTCCAGAAGAGATCAACACTGTCTCCCTACTAGGCGCGTCAGGTGCGGAGCGGCTGGCTAGAGCATGTCGGGGAACATGACCACCAGTCATCTTGCATGCCGTCTGCTTCATGCGTGCCATCTACAAATATTTGAAAAGGAGAGAGTGAGATCAATAATCAATAAATCATGTTAGAATGAAAATAATAAGTATAGTAAGGTAAAAAGCACAAGGATTGAGGTAGGAAACACAAAGTTTTGGAAATACTATTTTATAAGAAAATAGTATAGTCCTTATTTCGACCATTTCTAACTAGACTTGCGTCCTATGGGGAACCTGGCTCTGATACCACTTTGTCACGCCCGGTCATCGAAAGGATGAGCAGACGCTAATCACATGTACGCCGGGATCAGTTGAATGATACATGCGTTGACGAAAGTGAAATATCATTACATAGCCATGTTCGATTACATAATAAGTCTCACAATATGACCCGAAGGTCTACAAATGCACACCACTAACCTATTTACATCATCTAAATGATTTACATAGTCCATATTACAGCAGGAGATTAGATAGATAGCTAGGACTCCATCTTCACAGGCAGTCGCACGATGGATCGCCAACCTATACCATGTCCTCCGGGTTGATGAAGAAATCTTCTGGTGCCACTTCTTCTTCATACTCTAAAGGGAAAGTAAATGCTTGAGTACATAGAGTACTCAACAAGTGTGGGAAGGGGATGACATGAATGGCTAGAACAAGGATAAGCCAATTATAGCTTAAACACTATGCTTAGATCCTAACCTTAGCTTTAAGTTATCAATATCATAACAGACAAATATTCCAACACATAATAATGATGATGAATGTAACTTGAATCATAAATAACCACCATTCCCCAACCATATACTAATTACGAACTGGCCCCAAGCCGCTCTTATCCGTGAGCATGGCTGTCATGATAGTTTTACCAAATCTCTACAGAGAGGGTACCCTTTACCCACAAGCAGTGATTCCATCCCCTGTTGCCAGGTGGACTGAGTAAACCTCCCTGAATGCCCGTGGTAGCTAACCACATTGCACACTTCCTTTGGTGTGAGGCCAGGAGATCACTACATGGTCTTTACAAAGGTAATCCCAACTAATGCTAACCCACTTATGTTTCACCGCTGAGGTATTCCTATAGTAACCCTCCACCTCAGAAGCCCCCTCTTGAGCCTTGCGGTTCCCAGAGCAGTGACCCTGCATCATTCCCCGCACCATCCAATTACTAGCATTTCATCAGGAGAAACCTAATTAATTGACCAAGCTGTCCCATCTCAGTCTCGTGGTGGTACTATAAAGCTTAGTGATTTCCTCCATAAACAGGTCCTTAAAATCCGGTGGTACCAAACCCAATCCCGGGTCTCGTGCAAACTGCACCATACCAAATCTATCCAACCACCAGATTCCTATCAACTACTATTTTGTGTCTATCATGATTAAAGTAATCATATAGCACAATATATTACATGTGTATAAAATCTCATTCCCAAAGTTTAAGCATGGCTAAGCATAATTAAAACCTATCTACTTCCCAACCCAAACTAGGTGACAAGTAATTATGTGGAACAGGGCATGTAACATGAAATAGGACATCATTTTATGTAGCATGCAACTAACTAACATCCCAAAAATTGGTACAATATGGTCAAGGGCTCTTGCCTTCTTCGAAGACCTGGTTGTTGTTGAAGTCTTGGTCTTGAAGGTTAAAGTTGGGGTCGCAGTACGACTCTAAATATATTGCCAAAGCATGGCAAAAATAAATAAAAGCTAAATAAGTATATAGCACAACATTCACATAAGCATAAAATTCTACACTAATGCATCCCTACGAAGCATTTTATTATTTTACATAGCCAAAATATGCAACTAACATTTATTTTACATTTTTAGGATTTATTTATGGGCTAAAATCATTTTTATTGAATTTTCTATGGCCAAAATATATTTTAAACATTTTTAATAAATTTTGTATGGTTAAAATATATTTTATGTGCACTCTGCAATTTTATTACAGCATAAAAACATTTTATATTCATTTTCCTACTGTTTTTATATTTATTTACCATTTTTATCTATTTTCTACACATTAAATACAACTTTAAATAATATTCAGCAATTAAATAAAACATCAGGGGCTAGCTGGTAATTTTTCTACACTGTACAGGGGTTAAAAACGTAATTTAGTAAATTTTCAGGGGCTAGATCTATCAATTTCTATGTTTAAACCTATTTCCAGAAAGTACAGGGGGTAGATTAATAAAATATAGGCTAAAACATGTTTATTCAATAGTCCAGGGGGTAGCTCGCAAATTTCCAAGGGCTTGGGCGCAAAACTTGCGGCGGGAAAAGGGAATTCAACGTGGGCCGTCAATTTTGAAATGAACGCGCGAGATTTTATTATGGCGAACCGGTACGGGTGATCTAATCTAGGCCGTTCGGTTTGAACCGAGGGCCCAAATGCGGCCACGTCGCCCCGACGACGCTGGCCACGCGCGCGCGGCGGCGCTCGGCGCCCGCGGCGAGGATGCTCGCCAGCGTTGGCCAATCGGCCAAAACGCCGCTTATTCTATCCGCCTACTATGCAAAACGGAAGAGGGGAAGAAGGGAAACACACCTCAAGAGTTTTCGGGGGCCGAAAAATCGTGCGGAAGCAAGTCGGCGACGAGAGGCGGTGGCAAACGGAGTCGGCACCCGTCGATCCCAGCGAAGCTTTGACAATCTCTCCGCGAAACCTTGCCTAGTGTGCTCCTGGAGTCATGACAAGGAGGTTAGAGGGGAGAGGGGATGGAAAAAACCATCGCTTAGCCAGGAACGAGAGCGACGTACCTTGGTGACGGCGAGGCTAGGGTTAGGTGCGAAGAGGGAGAAAGAGAGGGGGAGAGCGGCAATTTATAGAGGGGAAGAACGCGACGGTTGGCGGCGATCGTGTTGGGCGGTTCCCCGGGGTGAATTGGCGCGTGGGGTGGCGGTTGGAGGGGGGTGGCGCGCGGCGCGGCGCGAGAGAGAGGGAGAGTGGCGGTTGCTGGGGGTGAGGGATGACAGGCGAGGTCAACGGGGCAGAGAGAGGGAAGGAGGGGGGCTGCTGGGCCGCGGGTGAGAGGAGAGGAAATGGGCCAAGGGAGGGATTTGGCCCAGGGGCGGTTTTTACTCTTTTTCTTTTTCTTTTTTCTTTTCTTTTCTTTTGATTTAATTTCAAATTCAAACTTCAACATTTTCTACTCGTTTGAATTCAAAAATTCACACAAAATGCAGACATAATTGTACTAAATTTTATTCATTTTCTTTACAAATTTTTGGGTGTTACACCTTAGAAATAGTTGTGTCCCCCGATCCGGGACACACCATTCGGTGGGACGTGTCCTTTTAATTAGAACACATGTCAATTTCGAGTTCAAACTGACAGTTACTGAACAGAGCGGACTATTCTGGTCGGGCTTCAGACTAGTTCGGTATCCTTACTGGACAATCACTACCAGGATTTCGGTTTACTGCAACGAAAAAAATCGTTGCAATAGGTCTAAATTCGTTGCAATAGGTTGTTGTCGCAACGAAATAGAACGTCGCGATAGTTTTTCTGACTCGTGGCGATAACAGCCGTGGCAATAGGTTATTGCGACGACTTGACATCCGTGGCAAATAGTATGGTATTGCGACAACTCCACGTTGGTGGCAAATAGTATGGTATTGCAACGGTTTAACATATTGTGATGATTTAACGTATTGCGACGAAAATATCGGTGTTGCAACGATGTCACATTCGTGGCAAAACGTATGGTACTGCAATGACTCCACGTTCGTTGCAAATAGTATGGTATTGCAACGTTTAACTTATTGCGACGATTTAACGTATTGCAACGAAAATAACGGTGTTGCAACGATGCCACATTCGTGGCAAAAAGTATGGTATTGCAACAACTCCACGTTCGTGGCAAATAGTATGGTACTGCAACGGTTTAACGTATTGCGACGATTTAACATATTGCAACAAAAATAACGGTGTTGCAAGGATGCCACATTCGTGCAAAAAGTATGGTATTGCAACGACTCCACGTTCATGGCAAATAGTATGGTATTGCAACGGTTTAACGTATTGCGACGATTTAACATATTGCAACGAATAGTACGTTATTTGCGATGATTTCACATCTGTGGCGATAAGTTAGGTATCTCGACGATTTCATACTCGTGGCGAATAGTATGGTATCGTGACATTTTCACATTCGCGGCGAATAGTACGGTGTTGCAACGATTTGACATCCACAACAAATAGTACAATATGGCAACTTTTTTACATTCGTGGCGAATAGTATGGTGTTGCAACGATTTCACATCCGTGGCGAATAGTACGGTATCGTGATTATTTCACACGCGTGGCGAATAATATGGTATCGCGACGTTTTCACATCCGCGGCGAATAGTACGGTATCGTGACGATTTCACACCCGTGGCAAATAATATCGTATCGCGACGTTTTCACATTCGTGGCGAATACTACGGTGTTGCAACGATTTCACTTCCGTGGCTAATAGTACGGTATCGCGATAATTTCACACTCGTGGCGAATAATATGGTATCGCGACGATTCCACAGCCGTGGTCAATAATATGGTAATGCAATGATTTCACGTTCATGGCGAATAGTACGGTATTGCAACGATTTCAAAACCGTGACAACAGTATTGTATTGCAACTATTTCTGATGTGTGGCAATAGGTTCGTAATGCAACATATTCAAATCTGTTGCAACAGGATCGTAATGCGACGTTCTCTGGGTGGTGGCAATAGCAGTCTAGTGCAACGCTTTTTTGGTCGTAGCCAAATGTTTGTAGTGCAACGTTTTATAATTTGTGGCAATAGCTAGCTTCCTATTGCAACAGTTTATTTTCGTCGCAATAATCTATTAATGCCATGTTTTATAATTAGCGACACTAGAATCCTAATGCACTAGGTTTGAAAATTAGTGGCAACAGAATCAATTTATTCGCACACGATACGTCTGTCGACTTAACAACAAACATCGAGCAATTGATGCAACGCTCAAGGATCCTTGTGTCGTTGCGAGACGATGTTATTTACAGTTTTTTCAGGTTGCAACATTGTACCCATTAAAATAGCACCACGATGAGTTGTAGTATTAGGAATAGTTTCTTGAACATCCAGCTTCGACTTGGTGCAAGCAGAAGCCTTCTGTGGAGTTGCTACTAGCCATTGTTGATTTTGCAAGCTCTCCATCATTCTGCGCATGTCTGCTAGCTCCTTTTCTTGCCGTGCAGAATTCGCTGCCATCTGATCATGTAAAGCATGGACTTCCTGGTTGAGCTGTTCATTTGCGTGGACGAAGCCATCCACCTGGGAGGTCATATAATCTTTTCTTCCTTCCAACTCTTGTACCTGAGAGCTGAGGTCTTCATTTCTATTTTGCAAGGATCGAACTTGCTGGCCGAGCTGGTCAGACATCTGGATACGCAGTCTTTCAGAAACATTAGGTTTAGCGATATAACCACGCCCCCAAAACTGTGATCCTCCAGAACCGGTTGCGGATATATAAGTAAGCTGGAAGATGTTGTTTCTTTCCTCATCTGGGATTGGGACTCCCAGCTCAGCTTCCTTGACGTTGATTTGGGCACGTGCCTGGGTCTATATACAAAAAGAAAAGTCACATGTACATTGCAAATATTTATTTAAATGGGGATTGTTTGAAGTGTTTCTCACATGTACAGCTTCTGCCTGCTCGTTTGCCCATTGACCGTTCTTCACATGGCTTGCCTCCCACAGTTCTATGTCATCGGGTTCTTTTCCGGTCTCTGGGTCTCGCTACATCAAATACAAGTAAAATTTGATTGAATGATTGCAGTGCAAAGTAAAAGCATGATTTAGTTTTCATACCTTCTCGTAACTAAGTTGGGCGTAGGAGTTCGAGCCAAGCAAGTGTTTTGTCTTTTGAGTACTTAGATTTCGTGAATTGGTTCTGCTTATTGACTGCAATTTTAAGAATTAATTTTAAGAATGGGTGTTATCAAATAGTTTTTGTAGGATATGAAGGTGTTAGAAAGCTAGCTGACTTTGAATCGCTCGGACCCAAAATAGTCCATAAGCGCCAACCAATTGGAATCTGCTACGTCAACAGGCTTGTTTTGTATACGTTCCTCATCAGTTGAATACTTCTTATAGGTGGCATGCAATGTTGATCGCCACCCCTTGTAGCGCTCACCAGCAATCTTCAATATTTTTCTTCTGGTATCATCTGTGTCCTCCAAGTCCCAGGCATTCTGTACATTGTATATCACACTGTTATAAACATACAAGATGGAGGTTGCTAGAAAAAAATACTTATGTGGGGTGTCACAACACTAACCAGAATGTCTCTCACTATATCGCTCTTCGAAGTATCGCCAACCTCTGCCCACTTCCTTACACCAGCGAGGGGTGCATTTTTTGTTGTAATAACCACATCATCGACAAAGTGCCGCTGATTAGGACCAACCGCAGCACCCAACCTATCGGACCACTGAATTTTTAGCTTCCGATTCTGATCATTCGTTCTATTTGCAGATGCTAGATGGCGCAATTTAGCAACCTTAAGTCCTTTAGCAACCCCTCTTCCAAACTTCTTTCCTTCTGTTAGTGTCATTTAAACGGTAAATGTTTAAAGCAAACTAGCAACTGACCAGGCCTAGTATCAAGTACAAATAGTGTGAAAGAAGAAGAAGTCTGATGTTTTACCATCTTCAGGACGAGTGCGGCAAATACGAGCATGGGAACACCGCGTCGCAACAGCATTTTGCTCCATATTGGGCGATGCATCGACTTGTTGACTTCTTTGTTGCTGTTCATACCCTACAATCAGGCATCAGGCAGTAGTCAATGGCGCTACAACACCCATAGTACTGCAGGGGATTTTTAGTCCAGCTGCGAAGCAGGCAAGACAATAGCTGGCGATGCTAGAGAAAGAGAGGGTTCGCCGGGTGCTCATCCTCTGCAGTATTGCCGGTTCGGTCTGACCAACATCAGCAGGAGCGCGTCTCGAGGAGAATTGGTGGCAGGGCGAGTCATGGACGTCAGCGGTATTAGCAGGTAGAGGATGCAAGACAGATGAGGCGGGCAGCTTGCGATGTTTAATAAATCTAGGGTTCGGTCTGGCAGTGCAGTGACCACATTTAAGTCAGATGATCGATGTCCAGATCACACCGGTGATCTCACGTGACTTACGTTTTTTACTTCAGGCGATGCAGTAAAGATCCAACGGTGTGATTCCGTTGGATCTTTACTGCATCGCGTGCAGTAAAAACGTATAAGTCAGGTGATCTGCGTCCATTGATATCACCCTGGAGCAAGTCTCAAGGCTAGGAGGACAGTGTGGCAGATCTAGGAATTAAATTTAGGTCGATTGCATACTGATATTTTGCTCTGCATGTTAGCATCTCGCCCTAAAGTGCTACTAGAATGGATACATGAATATAATCTTGCGTTAATTACCAGACATCAACAACACATTTGGCAGTGTAAAAAACGGAATTGAGATCATATAAGCAGCAATGAACTCTCATGTACATGCATCTCTAAACTATATGATACTAACATTTCTTAGTGGACAGGGGTTAATGATATTGGACTATTTTTCCAGGGTTTGCCATGTCATATGGGGCATAGCATGTAGGTACGCCGTAATGGCCAGGGGTTTTCGGGCGGCGGGGTCATCATGGTACGCGAACGATGGGACGTGGAGATGGAGGGAGACATGTCGGGGAGGACAGTGAAGTGACCACCAGCAGGGCGTGGGCGCTGGCCGGTGCCGGAGTGACCGGCGGCGACATGGGTTTGCGGGCGGCGGGGTCATCATGACATGCGAAGGATGGGACGTGGCGATGGTCGAGGGAGACGCGTTTCTGAGGACAGTGAAGTGAGCAGCAGCAGGGCATGGTCGTCGGTGCCGAGTGGTGGCGGCGAGAGAGCCCAGCGTGCGCGTGTAGGCACCAATAAATAATGCCATCACATATACTCACCAGCAGGGCGTGGGTGCTGGCCGGTGCCGGAGTGACCGGCGGCGACAGGGGTTTGCGGGCGGCGGGGTCATCATGACACGCGAAGGATGGGACGTGGCGATGGTGGAGGGAGACGCGTCGGGGAGGACACTGAAGTGAGTAGCAGCAAGGTGTGGTCGCCGGTGCCGAAGTGGCCGGCGGAGAGAGATCCTATCGTGCGTGTGTAGGCATCAATAAATCACACCATCACATATACTGATTAACTGTTAACTGGGACTAGGAAACTACAATCGCAATGCTAAAATATTTAGTAGATCCCGGTACATATTTATATTCGTAGTACCAGCATGGGATGACGAATCTCGGGGTTCCTGAGCATCAGGTGCTGCAATATTCTTTACATACGATGCAAATGAATTAATGTGTTATAAATATGTGTATTTTGATAGTAAACACATTTATAGTTATACCAGGTGCTTGTTGCCCATCACGATTACTTGTAGACGACATGACAGTTTGGTGTCTTGTTCCTAAAGTAAAGAGTATATATAGTAAGTAACAGTGATAACGTCAGATTACATGAGGATGTGTATTTTAGATCGGGCGGTGTGGTTGCTATGAACTGAAAATGTTTGTTTTGAACGGAGGAACTAGAAATGAAGGAGTAGGAAAAAAACTGTACAATCCGAGAAAGAAAAACAAGAAAAACGTGTATAAACCGTGGGAACTGAAAATCTTAGGAATACAAGTTTGGAATACAGGAATGAGAGTACAACATTGGGAGTGGTTGATAAGATAACCCTGACATCATTTACTTCTAAATCAAGAAATTACATAGTACATGCGGTTTTTAATAGTTATCTTTCCTGACATGGAAATGTACTAGAAATACACTACCATAAACTGTCGGAGCGACATTTATTTCGGGGCAGAGGTGTAGTGTATTTTATATATGGAAAAAAGTAGAATGCAATCAGATGCTAGGGTAAAATAAAAAGATGAGTCGACTGTAGGATGCAGATCTAACGATTGAGGATAGTTGATTGCACGATTGCACCATTAATCCGATTTTATACTAGACATTCATGAAACATAAGAGCATATAAGGAGTTGGGATGACAACTAGGAATGAACTGGTTGCAGCTGTTGGGACGACAACTAAAGCGATAAGGAGGGAGTAGCTCTATAAAAAACGGCATGGATCGTGTAGAACTTACGTAGCACAAAACTGGAGTCCAGGATGTCGCAGGGCGGGGTCGGCGACGAAGAGGTTCGGTAGAGCCTGTCAAACTTGGTCGCTCGACGTTGTACCCACAGTCACCACCACCACTCACACGGGAATTTCTCAGGAATGCAAGTTTGGAACACAGCACTAAGAGGAGAACATGTGTGCTAGGAACGGAAGCCACTGCGGGATTAGAGGGAGACACACATTTATATTCGTCGTGGCTAGCTACAAATGGGCGGGACTGGAATTTTGGGCGTACGGAGTGAAGTTTCAATTGTGAAAATCTCAATTGTGCGCGCCAAGAAGAACGAAATTTTTTTTGAGGGACCGCTACCTGCCGATCATCTTTGTTTTCATGGAGATGTAAAAGCAGTCATGTGGTAGTGGGACATTCCAAAAAAATACGAACAAAAATATGAATCGCCGAATGTATCATTGTGCTAATTCAAACGACATGCAAATACAGAATACCCAAGTCCACGAAAGGAGGACGGCAAATCCATGGTCTAGTAAAAGGTAAACAATCAGCATTTTATATATAACATTCGTCGCAATGAAATGATAACATATACAGAGTATATACAACTACTACAAAAAAAACATTTTCCCCTATGATGTCTAATCTTCAGGCCGTCGATCCAAAGCCGCCTGTGATACGAGTATCACAGGTACATACGATATATATATATATATCAACAATGTCATCGGATATTAGTTACAACGGTTAAAGTACTTTTCATGCACCTGTTGCATCAGGCGATGGACTAGTTAGCAATTTAGATGACGTAATTTCATAATAAAGTTAATTATGCATCACGTCTGTTGTTAGTTCTATTACTTGTAAGGATAATGTTTACCGGATTTCATTCATTCAGCCACAAGAAATATAGATGGTCCCAAGTTACAAACATATAGGAGATGTTTTCGATAAAAGAAGTTTTTCGATACTGCATATATGGAACACATAGTTCATGAACATAAAGACATATTTCATTAACAAACAAGTAATAGGAAAACACGTAGTAGACAGCAAGAACAAGATAAACTACACCTAATACTACTCTACTCAGAGATCACGAAATAGATAAACTACTCCTAATACTACTCTACTGGGAGAAAAGCACGTTCTCCTCCTCCGCCGGTGCCGCCTCCTCCGCCTCCGCCGCCGGTGCCGCCTCCTCCTCCTCCTCCTCCGCCGCTGCTGCCGCTGTTGCCGCCTCCGCCTCTGCCGCCGCTGCCGCCTCCTCCTGCTCCTCCTCCGTCGCTGCCGCCGCCTCCATAGTCGCGTCCACCTCTGCCTCAAGAGATGCCTCCTGCTCTGCCTCCTCCGCTGCCACCGCTGCCCAAGCCGCCTCATACTCCTCAACCTCCGTCACAGCCCGAAGCTTCCCGTCGACGCAGTGATTAATCATCAGAAGGCCCTCTACCCCAGCAACCTCCGCGATCGTCTCGTGGAGGGCGTCGAGACGACCGGCCACAACCATCAACCCGTAGCAGTAGTGGCCCGTGGTGTCCATGCTCGTGTGGAGGGGAAGGGTCCCAAGACCCAGACGGCGACACGAGCGATCTGTGTCAGAAAAGACCTTCCGCGCCACTACGTTGAGCGCTAGTGCGCTATGAGCGGCGGCGGACTTGGTGTCGGTGGCCACCTTAAGGCGCTGATCGAGTTCGTCGATGCGGTTAGTGAGGAGTCTAAGAGTCTGCTCAACCCAACCGGGATGAGGAAGTGCAGGCGCCGTGGGCGGATATGCGGGCGCCGCCATCAATTCCACCGGCATTGCCGGCGGCGATGGAAACGGAGAAGGAGGTTCGGAGGACGTCGATGGCCTAGAGCGCTTCGGCGCGGGGCTACCCATTTGTGTCGCGATGGAGGTGCAGAGAAAGAGCGATAGGTGGTCGACGGTGGCGGGGGGAGAAGTTTAGAGGCTAGGATCTAAGGAGTGGTGCGGCAGAGAAGCAAGAGGACGGTGAGCCTTTATAGCGGGTCGTCGTCTAAGTGGGCGTGTTGAGACGATCGGACACTTGAGGAAATCGTGCTTAACTATGAAACGGTCGGTGGCCCCAGTTTCCTCGAAACCGCAGTTTGCATCCTCTCGGTCCCAATGGCTCGACGCATCCCATTAGGAGTAAATTTACACGCGTGGAAAAACAATTTTTTCGTTATATAAAAAAAATCCGTCAGTACACGCCTAAGCCAACTTTGTGACCGCGCGTCCGTGCCAGGGGACGCCTTGCAGCGAACATGGGCCTAGTCCTGCATGCATTACTTTCATTCGGATTTTTAACTGCAATTGTGCGCCATGCCTTATAACGTCGGTGCACCGACCTCAACTTTCCGTGGTGGGACTATTCCTTCGCACCTGTTCCATATGTTCTTTTCTTCTCTGTCTGTTGTCTAATACTATTTCTGTTCTATGTTCAACATGCATGTGCGACCTCGATCCACGATCATGTTTCATGATGTTATACGTGTGTTTTCTCTTTTTGTTGAAAGATCGTCATGTACTGTTTGACGTATATATATATATGCATGCATGTTAGTGTTGTTAAACATGACCGAGGTTCGAGGTGTTTTAATTCTAGCTATGTCTAACATGCACGGACCGCATACATGATCAACCAATTACACTACATAAGAAACCCAAATAGGAGACAACGATGGGCGACAGATCGAATGTCCATCGATGACAAAGCGATGCGAGACGCGCTTAAAGTCATTGTTTGTCTCCTTTAGCTTTGCAATTACAAATCGAGACGAGCTTCAAACCCTAAGATCTTTTGTTTTTGTCAATTTGCTCAGTTCACTTGTGACAGATTAACACATCACTAAACTTAGAGCACATTCACTTGATTGTAATCTAGAAATTCTAACACACCAGTATTCATTGACACGAATGAACACATATATATTACAAAACACAAGAAATATGTACAAGAACAGAATTGAAGCTAAACATGTACAAGAACTCCTAAAACTACAAAAGAAATATGTACAAGAACTCCTAAAAACTACTCTGCCAGCCTCGCCTCCTCCGCCCTCTCCCCCAACTTCTAAAACCACGACAAGCGGTCCTCCTCCTCCTCGTCGTCGTCGTCGTCGTCGTCGTCATGGTGGCGGTCGCCGTCATCATCGCCGTCATCATCGTCTTCATCACCGTCGTCGTCGTCCTCCTCCTCCTCCTCCTCCTCCTCCTGCTCCTCCTTCTCCTCCTCCTCCTCCTCCTCCTCCTCCTCCTCCTCCTCCTCCTCCGGCGACGATGCAGCAGGAGAGTGGGCCGGCTGCTCCGACTGAGCCGATTGCTCCGGCTGCACCAGTGGCAATGTTATCTTCTTATTCTAAATAGTCTAGCTTCACTCAGAGTGGCAACCACGTTCTTGAGGTTTACTAGGTGGCTTCTAGCTCCGGACCTATAACTGATCAAGCAAGGGACAAAAAGCAAATCCTCCAGCCTTTTTCTAGTATCAAGAATCGCAAAGTGTGGCACTTGGATTTGGATGGTGAGGTGAGGCGAGGCGATGTAGCTGCATGCGAGAAGAGACACTCTTTTTCAGCGATGACGGTGTACCTGGAAGTGACGAGGGTGAAGCTCGGCAGCAACGGCGAAGCTCGGCGGCGTACCTGGAAGTGACGAGGGTGAACACTTGGTGGCAAACGAAATATTGGCAGCCTAACGACGTCTAAGTGTTTCGCCCGGGTTAGGTTTTTCCGACGCTGCCAAGGGGTATACATAAACTCCAATTTTCTTAGGCGGATTTTAAGTACCGACCGCCAAAGAAGATGGTTACCCCAGACGGGTTTTACTTACCAACCTCCTGAGAAGATATTTACTTCTTCTTAATTGATATTCTTAATTAAATGTGGGTCCTTTAAAAAGGCAAAATTCCACTTTCTTGTAATATTATTGATATGTAAAGGTTACCATTAAATTTTACTTCATAAATCATTTGAAATTGGTCAGAACATAAAAAACATACAACAAATGCTATTTTTCATTTTTCTATCTTGATAAATATAATGCCTTTTTCATTTATTTTTATCAGTGGACACTTTTACTCATCATACCAAAACCTCTACGAATTTTTTCAGATTTTTTAATTTTTTTTGAATCAATGTGTGTTCATAATTTGATGAATGCCTCATATGTATATATGAGCATTTAGTTAGAATGATGGATAATTTGAAGTTTGACATGTTGGAATGCTTTAAAAAAAATAACAAAATTCATACATGTATAAATGATACAAATATGTTCATACAAACAAATTTGAGTGAAGGACCTTTTTTTTATGAGATACACAAATGTGAATAATATGTGAGTAGAAATTCATTTGATATTTACCAAAACATTACAATGTCAGCTATACAAGTTTTAAAATATTTTGTTCAGGTGGTAGATGTTAATTTTATACAAATGTAGAAGAAAGAATCATCGAATTTGGACACAATTTGCAGAATCTAAACATGTTTGAGTATTTATATTGGAATCTAAATAAAAAAGAAGCAAGGGATAAGGAAATTGAAGAACAGTATCGGGCATTATCTCAGGTGGTTGGTAAGTAATATCCGACTGCGATAAACATCTTCTCAGACGGTTATTAAGTACCAACCGCCTGTGAAGATATTTACTTCTTCTTAATTAATATTCTTGATCAAATGTGGGTCCTTTAAAAATGCAAAATTCCACTTTCTTGTAATATTATTATAAGTAAAGGTTACCATTAAATTTCACTTCATAAATCTTTTGAAATTGGTCAGAACATAAAAAACATACAAAAAATGCTATTTTTCGTTTTCTATCTTGATGAATATAATGCCTTTATCATTTATTTTTTCAGTGGACATTTTTACTCATCATACCAACCTCTATGAATTTTTTCAGATTTTTTAAATTTTTTTTGAATCAATGTGTGTTCATAATTTGATGAATGCCTTATATGTATATGAGCATTTAGTCAGAATGATGGATAATTTGAAGTTTGACATGTTGGAATGCTTTTAAAAAAATTAACAAAATTCATACATGTATAAATGATACAAATATGTTCATACAAACAAATTTGAGTGACGAATCTTTTTTTTATGCGATTCACAAATGTGAATAATATGTGAGTAGCAATTAATTTGATATTTACCAAAACATTACAATGTCAGCTATACAAGTTTTAAAATATTTTGTTCATGCGGTAGATGTTGATTTTATACAAATGTAGAAGAAAGAATCATCGAATTTGGACACAATTTGCAAAATCTAAACATGTTTGAGTATTTATATTGGAATCTAAATTAAAAAGAAGCAAGGGATAAGGAAACTGAAGAACAGTATCAGGCATTATCTCAGGCGGTTGGTAAGTAATACACGTATGAGATAAAAATCTTCCTTGACGGTTATTAAGTACCAACCGTCTGTGAAGATATTTACTTCTTCTTAATTATTATTCTTGATTAAATATCTTATCAGGCGGTTGGTAAGTAAAACCCGCCTGAGATAAACTTAAAAACCGCCTGTGAATAACCGACGCCGAGACGGGGACCCCTCACCACACGCCCGCTATTAGACGACGACCCGCTATAAAGGCTCACCGTTCTCTTGCTTCTCCGCCGCACCGCTCCTTAGATCCTAGCCTCCAAACTCCCCCCCGCCACCGTCGACCACCTCTCACTCTTTCTCTGCACCTCCGTCGCCACACAAATGGGTAGCCCCCCGCCGAAGCGCTCTAGGCCATCAACGCGCTCTAGGACATCGACGTCCTCCGAACCTCCTTCCCCGTTTCCATCGCCGCCGGCAATGCCGGTAGAACTGATGGCGGCGCCCGCATCTCCTCAGCCCGACTGGTTACAGGAGACTGTCCGCCTCTTTACCACCCGCATCGACGAATGAACGCGCCGAATTAAAGATGTCGAAGACGACGTGTCCTCCGCCGTCGAACATGCAAGAGCGCTGGACACAATGTCGTGGGATGTATTTAACAATACATCTCTCATCTATCGCCGTCTGGGTCTTGGGAGGCTTCCCCAGCTCCCCAACATGGACTCCGTCGGCTACTACTTGTTCGGGTTAAGCTTTGTGGCCGCTCGTCTCGACACCCTCTACAAGACGATCACGGAGGTTGCTGGAGTACAGGGCCGCTGGAAGATTCTGCACAGCATCGCCTGTAAGCTCGGTGTGGAGACGGAAGAGGAGTTGCCGCCGCCATCGGAGGCGGAGGCAAAGCCGCCGAAGGATGCGTCGGCCGCAGAGCGCACGGCAGCGGAGGTGGACGAGGCCTCCAAGTAGAATAAGATTAGGAGTAGTTTTGTTCTTGTTTCTACGTGTTTTTCGTCCATGTTTTCTTTACTCTTGTTTGTAATATATGTGTTGGTAGTATGTTAATGTAATATGTCTTTTATGTTCATGAACAATGTGTCTGATGTATTATTGAAAAATTCTCCTTTTATCGAAAACATCTCCTTTAACGACGCCAAGTTTTAACCTTTAACCCACTTCGTGCGTGAATCGAAAGACATCTCCAGTTGTGATGTTGTGTTTCTCTTGTTTTTTTTGATATTTTTTGTTTTCACGTTTTGTCATGTTGTTTTCTTTGATGCCAACGGGGCTAAAAAAAGACGAGCGCGCATAGGGGAAACACAACAAGTGCAACATTCATCAGAGACGAGCATGCATATATGGGAGAAACACATAAACATGCCTTATACAAGTCTATTTTATATACAATACTCCCTTTGTTCACTTTTCATTGGCATTGGGAGAACTAGGGGTAGCGCATCCAAAAGGGAATGGAGGGAATATAACCCATAGAGTACAACACATTATGGCGGAACAGGTCATACTCGCGCTCAATCCTATAGTTCTTAGTACAGAAGACGGTCCACTCGTACCACCCTCGCCGGCCACAGCGGGCAGGCCCCTGGTTCCCCCCTGTTGGGCAGCGGCATATGTAATCGTCAATTTCAGGCAGCGCCACTGGCGGCGGTCCCGGAGGAGGCCTACGCAGAAACCTCCAGCTCTTGAAAACGTCGAGCCTCTGCATGGCTTGATTCTGACACTGGCAGCACTCCGTGTTGGTCCTCTTCATCGCGACGGACCCGGCCGCGTTGTCGCCGACGTGGGCCTCGCCTTCGACCTGCCATATATACTCGAGGGCATCGCGGTCCCCGCGGTCGGCGTCGTAGCGGAGCATGGTGAGGACGTAGGTCGCCACCTTGTGGCCGTTCGCGGCCGCCCGGGCAAGGAACTGGGTGCCCCGCTGCGCCTGCGCACGGCCGTAGTTGAAGATGAGGTCGAACCCGGTGACGTAGCACGCATGAGGGTTGCCCACGTTGGACAGGCGCTCCACAAGGTCATCGTAGCTCCCGTTCCCGTGCCGTTGGAACCACTCCCAGCTGCTCTCCCGCTCCAGCGCCACGCGCCTGCTCACGGTGGGATCACGGCATGCCGTGTGCATGGCCTTGCAGGTGGCGCGCAGACTGGAGAGGTCGTCCATGGGCTGGGTGGAGGTTGCGGCGACCCACCCCGCGATCAGGACCGCAATATCGTGTGGCAAGGGGAACTCCATGGGCTTCGAAGGGAACCCATGAGGGCGCGCGCGACGGACAGGAAGAGTACGCGCGGAGAAGAGGATGGTGTGTGTGGCGGAGTAGAGGATGGTGTGTCTTTTTACTACTCTTTATTAGTACGCGTGGAGAAGACGATGAGACGTGCAGTGATTTTTAGTACGCGCGGAGAAGAGGGATGGTGGTGTGTGGGAAGTTATTTCCAGCCAATTTTTTTTGTCCCAGCTCAACTTTACTTTCACTGTATGGTCATGTCAGTTGTGTGCTCTGCACATTTTCAGCTACTGTCCTTTGTCGCCGTAGCAACTTGCTGGCATTGAATGGAAAGTGGGAGGATATGTATTGATGAAGGGTGTTAGGCTAAGTTTATGTGTTGACTAATATGCGGTTTGAATCATAAAAATAGAGTTCACTTGGGACAGAGGAAGTATAAGATGGTCACCCGCGCCATCGTCTTTTCCGCACAACCGTTCCATCATCCTCTCTTCTCTCCACAAAACCTAGCCGCGGCTAGTATACAACAAATGCTTTCGAGCTCAAGCAACCCTCCGCCCCCGAGCCCGCCGAGGGACCCGACCGCCGGTAAGCGGCCGCGGCTGGACCCCCCTCGCCGCCACGCGTGAAGGATACCCTCCTGTTCAACATGGCCTGAGATGTATTTACGGATACATCTCACTCCATGGAACGCCTTGGGCTCGGCACCCTTCCACAAAGTACAGGAATGGACACCACGGGCCACTATGTCTTCGGCCTCTCGCACATGGCCTCTCGTCTCGACTCTCTCTGGGAGACGATGGCGGCCGAGCTCAGCATCGCGGGTCCTCGCAACCTTGTCGTGGCGGTGGCCTTGAGACTGGGTCACCTTCTGCCGCTGGAGCCCGAGGCGCTAGAGGAGGGTCAGGAGCCTGAGGACTCACCTGAGGAGGAGGAGGTGGAGGCTGAGTAGAGTAGTATTTAGGTGTTTTGTTTTCATGTTTTTAGTTGTAGTTTTTCATTTCATGTTTTTAGTTGTAGTTTTTCGTTTCATGGTTTTAGTTGTAGTTTATCTTTTCTTGTGTTTGTAATATACTCCCTCCATCCAAAGCGACAAGTATTTTGGGACGGAGATACTCCCTCCATCGAAAGGGACAAGTATTTTGGGACGGAGGGAGTAATGTTTTTAAGTTAAATGTACTCGGTGTTCTTGTTCATGGATGTACTATCTGTGCAAAATTAGTTCGAATTTTCCGATTGCCAAACCCTCCTTGTCCCCTAACCGGTGGAGTTGCCAGGAGATTGCCCGCAGCAGGGCCCGCAAAGTGGTCTATAAAGTAGTAGTAACAGGAAAATGCAACAAGCCGGTAGCTAGGACTGGAAAGGAAAAAGTGAAGACAATACAAGGAAGAAAATGTTTGAAAAAAGGAAGGACAACCAAAATGTTAAACAGGAAATATTTTCATGGAAATTTATCCAGTCGTAATCCTCTCAAACATAGGCTCCCTTTGAAGGATAGGATTTGTAAAGGATTTTTATTTTCCATAGGAAACGTAACACATGAGCTAGGAAACTTTGGTAGCCATACTAAAAGAGCTACTTATCCGCCTCATCCACTTCCCCACGCCACCAGTAGAATCTCTTCGGCCGCGGGAAGGTGTCCCCCAAAGAGTTCGAGGACACCGAGGAGTGTCCGTCAGAAGAGTCGCCTAATGACGAGGAGGCCAGTGAGTTGGGGTGGACCGGCGGCGTATAGTCGACGTAGTGATCCAGGTGGATGATGAGCTCTGTCGTGAGGCAGCCAGGCTGGACCACTACGGCATGGTTGAAAGGTTCCGCCGGCAGCCCGCTGTCACTCCCAGTCCGACCATCACTTCCTGCAAAGAAGGTGGCCATTTTGGCCCGAGGCAGGAGGCTTGGGTCTTTCATCCACCCAACGACCGTGCACAGGTCAGCACGCTCCCGGTGGTAAGTGGAAGCATCGAAGTGATCAAAGAGGAAGACGTCACCCAGAACCTGTCTGATGCCCTCCGCAGACCAGACATGCAGAGGGAGGTTCTCGATGACAACCTGCACGTGGAAGAACCACCCGACGATCGGCACACCGATGCCAAAGATCCATGGCCGGAAGTAGTGGTTATCATCCGGCATGGAGATGATTGCCGTCTCGATGGCGAGCTCCCAATAGTCATCACGGGTGAACCGCACCAGGAACTCACCATCCCCAAACGTGGACACGGTGAAAGCCCAATGCGGGATTTCAAGTTGGTGATGGATGGCCAGGGTGATCTCCATGGGCGTCGCCTCGCTGCGACCTCCTCTGGCCCCAGAATAGCTTCTTGGCAGCACAAACGGATAAACTCCGTCATCATGAGGCGGTTGTTGACCACCGTGCATTGCCCCTCACGAGGGCGCAGGGACGGTGAGCCTGCAAGTACCTGCTCGCATCTAACATGGTTGCAAGGCATGGCGCTGCGACAACAGAGGCAAAGGACTTCTCAGGCAACACACGGGAGGATGGATGGGAATCAGTCGGGAAATTGAGCCTGGAAGCAATAGGGGGGGGGGGGGGTTAAGAAGGCGAGGATGAAGAGGCCAAACATCGGAAGCAGCGTCCCTTGAGGATCTCACGAAAATCCAGTGATAGGACCGAACCTTTCGAGGCCTTCGGCTCTGTGCAAGCGTCATGAATGCGCGAAGGCCCAGCTTGAATATAAAGTGAATTAATGCAGTTTCAGCCCACAAATAACAAGCGGCCCAACTTTTTCGTCCTGCCTGCCTGCCTGCCCGCGGCGGGAAATTTTTGTCACGCCGAATGAAGAAGGAAAATAATAAACGAAAATAATATTTTATTACGGTACCCTTCGACCCGCAACGCCGGTCCCCTCTCCGCAACGCGCTTGTAGGAGCATCCGCCGGCCGCCCCACCTGTAGGAGCATCCGCGGGCCGCCACGCTTGGAGGAGCATTTGCCAGCCGCCACGCTTGGAGGAGCATCCGCTGGCCGCCACGCTTGGCGGAGCATCCGCCGGCCGCTACGCTTGGCGGAGCATCCGCCGGCCGCCACGCTTGTAGGAGCATCCGCCGGCCGCCACTCTTGTAGGAGCATCCGATGGCCGCCAAGCTTGGAGGACCAACCGCCGGCCGTCACGCTTGGAGGAGCATCCGCCGGCCACCACGCTTGTAGGAGAATCCGCCAGCCGCAGCGCGTGGAGTAACAACAGCTAGGTACAATTGCTCACATAATGTGTTCTTGTACATCTATCCTCTTACAAATAGGCTGATTGCTGATTGAATTGTAGGAAGCGATGTCAGAAGATAAGACATGGATGGGAAAAGACAGGCATACGAGGGAGTGGCAGGATGGAATGAAGTCATTTTTAAATTTTGCATTTCAAGGCACTCGTGAAGGAGAAACTATGCCTTGTCCTTGCACGAGATGTCGTAATATTTGCCACAAGACACACAAGGGAGTTCATTTACACCTGCTCAGAAATGGGATGTTATTGGATTATACTTGTTGGATACACCATGGAGAAATACGAGTTCAGGAAAATATTGCTGAGGAATCAGCAAATAATGAGGAGATAATTTCTGATAATGGTGCTATGCAAAATATGTTGTCTAGTCTACTTAGAGGCACTGATCATGGTGGTACTTCAGCAGATGTTGTTGATCAAGAAAATGCTATAAACCAGTAGGAGCCAACTGGGGATGCAAAGAAATTCTATGACTTATTAACTGATGCCAAAAAGGAGTTGTATCCAGGTTGTTCGCAGCTGACCAAATTATCCTACATTGTCAGGTTCTACCAGATAATGTGTTTAACTGGTATGAGCAAAGTACCTTGTGAGATGTTACTTGAACTATTCTCATTTGCGCTTCCAAAGGGCCACTGCATTCCTAATACACTTGATAAACTTCAGAAGGTTGTTCGTGACCTCGGGCTGGACTACCAAAAGATCGATGCATGTGTCAATGACTGTGTGTTATTCTGGAAGGACTATTCTCTGTTGAATAGTTGCCCAAAATGTGGTGAATTAAGATGGAAAAATAGTACTGCTGGGGATGCAAGAGAGGCTTTACCTTGTGGAAAATCCAAGAAGCTTGTAGCACGCAAGGTTCTATGTTACTTCCCTCTTATTCCCCGTCTACAAAGGTTTTATATGGGAGAATCAACGGCATCAAACATGCGCTGGCACAAAGAAGGTCGTGCTGATGATGGAATATTACGCCATCCTGCCGATTTGAAAGCATGGAAGCATTTTGATAGCATTCACCCAAATTTCTCATCTGATCCTCGCAACATAAGACTTGGGCTAGCATCTGATGGTTTCAATCCTTTTGGAGTAATGAATGTTTCTTACAGTACATGGCCTGTGATTCTAATCCCTTATAATCTACCACCTTGGTTGTGTATGAAGCAGTCTTATTGGGTGATGTCAATGATAATTCCTGCCGAAGTTACCTGGAAACAACATTGATGTGTATCTGCAACCTTTGATTGATGAGCTACTAAAATTATGGTCTGATGGTGTTGAAACATATTACAGTTTAAAGAAAGAGACATTTGTCATGCGAGCTTCTTTATTGTGGACAATAAATAATTTTCCAGCATATGCAATGCTATGTGGATGGAGCACAAAAGGGAAACTAGCATGTCGATACTGCCATATAAACACTGACGCCTTCTGGTTGAAATATGGACGAAAGCATTGTTACATGGTTCATCGTCGTTTCCTACCTCAGGATCACAGATGGCGTCGAAACAAAGGTTCTTTCAACAACAAGGCAGAGAATAGGGAGGCTCCAACATCACTCTCTGGTGACAAAGTACTCCAACAATACAATTGTTTTGATCAAGTGGGACCGACGAATAATAAGAGAAAGCACACCGAGGAAAATAGATGGCATAACTGGAAGAAGAAAAGTATATTTTTCGACCTCCCTTATTGGAAGACATTGCTAATAAGGCATAACTTGGATGTCATGCACATTGAGAAAAACATTTGTGATAGAATATTGGGGACATTGCTTGTTATGGATGGTAAAACAAAAGATAGTCTACAAGCTCGTCTTGATATGAAGGATATGGGTATACGGCCAGATCAACATTCGAAGTTCATAAAGAGCAAGTACACATTCCCACCAGCATTATATACTTTGGGCAAAGATGAGAAGACCACCTTGTGCAAGTTATTGGGGAATGTGAAGGTGCCTGATGGTTATGCCTCAAACATCAAGAGATGTGTGGACATAAAAGCATATAAGGTATCGGGTCTAAAAACTCATGACTGCCATATTATATTTTAGAAGCTCCTTCCTATTGCAATACGTAACATATTGCCTGAAAAGGTTGTTGAACCTTTAATTGAGTTTAGCACATTCTTTTCTGGAATTTGTTCTAAAGAATTGGCGGAAGCAGATTTGGACAAGATGAGCAAACAAATTCCTGAAACAATTTGTAAGCTTGAGATGTTGTTTCCTCCCGCTTTCTTTGATATCATGGTACATCTTCCAACCCATCTTGCCGAAGAAGCACGGTTGGGTGGACCTGTTTCTTACAGATGGATGTACCCAATTGAGAGGTACCTTGGTACATTGAAGAGGTATGTACATAACAAAGCTCACCCGGAGGGTTCTATAGCTGAGGGATATATTGCCGAAGAGTGTATGACTTTTTGTAGTCAGTTTTTGGATAACATCAGCACCAAGCGTAATAGGCCAGAACGTCATGAAGCTGCAGCTACAAATGAACCTTCTGTTGATAATTCTAACATATTTACAGAAGTTGATAATTCTAAAAAAGGGTATAAATGGGACCAACTTACTATGGTGGAACTACATAACATCAGGCATTATCTTATTACTAACGTTGAAGAGGCCGCTCCATGGATCAAGTAATAACGTATAACTCAGATGTTGTATACTATATATATGGCTTATTGTAGATGGCTAATTTAATTTTGTACCCTTTTCAGTGAGCATATTGAAGAGCTGAAAAAGATTCATTCTCGTGATGTTGATAAACGCCATAGAGATGAGTTTGTTGATCGGTTTCAGAAACGAGTAAGTACATGCAAGTTTGCACTTTGATGAAATATTGAACAAATATGTGTTCTAAAATTGTTTTATCGTCGATAACCTCTGTTATACTAATGTGTACATATTACAACATGACACAAAGAAGGCAAAGCAACTGATTATCTGTATGCATTATCTAGAGGACCTGATCATCGGGCACATTTTTTTAGTTGCTTATTCATCAATGGCTTCTTCTTTTGAACTGCAGATGTGGAAAAAGATTTACGGACCCAAAACAATGGTATTGTTGTTCGGGGCACTGATCATGATTGGTTTGGAGTAATCAAGAAAATCATTGCTGTTGATTTTGAAAAAAATCAAGAGGTTCTGTTATTTCAGTGTGAATGGTTTGATCGGCCTTTTGGAAGCAGTCAGAACCAAAGCAGAGGCTACAAAAAGGATCAATACGGAATGATAGATGTTGACACTACTCTGTTTCGATTCCAGTATGAGCCTTACATTCTAGCCACCCAAGCAGATCAAGTTTTTTATGTTCCAAGTGTGAAGCATCCTAAATGGGCTACAGTTGTTAAAACGAAGCCACATAACCTTTTTGCCATGCCCCCTGGAGACAGTGAAAATAATGTGACTGAGACGATGGAGGCTGAGACATTTCATGATGATCCGCTTACTGATGATATCAATAATGAGGATACGACCACATGGGCTAGGAATGACATTGAGGGAGCCAGCGGCAATGCTTCCACTCTTATAATGACAACGTCAGGTGATCGGTTTGAGGTAGATAGAGTTGCATCAGAAAATGAAGACGACGACAACGATACATATACTAATGATGGTCATGTAGCTCCATTGTGGGGGGACGACAGTGAAGATGATGATTTTTAGTATAATTAAGTACGTGACATGTAGCTCCACAATGAATTCATCCGTTCGAACCCGACATTTATTTTTCAGTTATTTATATTTGCTACCCGAAAAGTACCCGATACCCGATATTTCGGTATTTTCAGTTCCGGTCTCGGTTTTATCGATTTTGGTTTTTCGATCTCGGTTTATTTGCCCACCCCTAATTTACGTAGTAGTAGCATATATATGGGATATACATATTTCTCCTGCATGTTTTATTTGCAAAACTATTTAGTGATATATCCTATGTGCATATTGCATATGTAAAACTAATGTAAAGTATAAAACTTTTTCAAAGGGAAGTCTTAGGTTTCGTCAAATCTATCTTTCAGATTTACGCAATTTTGATCTGTTTTAACAATACAAGAATTGTACTTTTAGATTCACCATGAAAAATATTTCCATAATATACAATCTAGTACTACATGTTATTGAAGTTAATAAATTCCATATAAATCATTTGTCAAAGGTAATTAGTTCGACCAAAACAGAAATAGAGTTGAGTTGGGGCGGAGGAAGTATTATACGTTGCTGTTTGCCGCATAAGGTTTCGTCCTTCGTTCAAGCCGTAGCCATTTGTACAGGCGGCTGATGCGACCGGGCGCACCGAGCTTACGTGCGTGCCAGTCATCGAGGCGCCTTAGACGCGCACAGCGCATGCGTTGAAATCACCTGCAGTACTGTAGGTGTAGTAACAGTCACTGACATGTGGGTCCGACTGGCCGTGGGGCCCACATGTCAGTGACTTTTTCTGCACCTGCAGTACTGCAGAGGTTATGCATCCCGCATGCGCATCTTTGAATTCAATTGGAACCGCTCCGCGTCCCATCGCCACTTTACCGTGAACCACTGCAGATGGTCTTAAAGGCAGGCCCGACTCTGGGCCTAGGCGGGCGGAAATAAATTTTCTGCGATCCTCGAGAACGGATCGAGGGGAAGGCTCATCGCCCATAGCGGTCGTGTAGCTTTCGTCCCCTCGATCCGTTGGTGATGAGACTTCTCCTCATCCGTTCTCGAGTTCGCGGCGGCCACGGCGCCGCTTCTACCCTGCTTCTGGACTGAGGATGCTGATGATCCGCAACATACTTTTAAATCTACGCGTTGGTATTCTCCCCTCATATTTGTTGATGCGTTAATACCTAATGTTTTACATCGTTGAGAATGTTACGGATCATCAGCGTCGTTAGTCCAGCACTGAGTCGTCAGGAGGCAAAAGTAATGAACATCATTGATCAGCACTGCGCCGAGGAGAACACGAAAATTGTTTGCTGATTCATGGCAACAGATCCTAATGCAACGACTGTGTTCTGTGGCAATAAAGCTGTAACGCCACAAACCAGTAATTTGTGGCAATGGATCCTAATGCAATGATTGTGTTTCGTGGCAATAAAGTTGTAACGCCACGAACCAGAGTATCGTGGCAACACATCCTAATGCAACGATTCTGTTTTGTTGCATTACGGTCCAAATGCAACTGTTTGCTGATCCAAGGCAATAGATCCTAATGCAACGACTTTTTCCGTGGCAATAAAGCTGTAACGCCACGAACCAGTAATTTGTGGCAACAGGTCCTAATGAAACGATTGTGTTCCGTGGCAATAAAGTTGTAACGCCACGAACCAGAGTATCTGGCAACACATCCTAATGCAACGATTCTGTTTCGTTGCATTACGGTCCAAATGCAACTATTTGCTGATTCGTGGCAACAAATCCTAATGCAACGATTGTGTTCCGTGGCAATAAAGCTGTAACGCCACGAACCAGAGTATCGTGGCAACACATCCTAATGCAACGATTCTGTTTCGTTGCATTATGGTCCAAATGCAACTGTTTGCTGATTCGTGGCAACATATCCTAATGCAACGACTGTGTTCCGTGACAATAAAGCTGTAACGCCACGAACCAGTAATTCATGGCAACAGATCCTAATGCAACGACTGTGTTCTGTGGCAATAAAGCTGTAACGCCACGAACCAGTATTTCGTGGCAACAGATCCTAATGCAACGACTATGTTCCGTGGCAATAATGCTGTAACGCCACGAACCAGTAATTCGTGGCAATAGATCCTAATGCAACGATCGTGTTCCGTGGCAATAAAGCTGTAACACCACGAACCAGGGTATCGTTGCAACACATCCTAATGCAACGATTCTGTTTCGTTGCATTATGGTCCAAATGCAACTGTTTGCTGATTCGTGACAACAGATCCTAATACAACGACTGTGTTCTGTGGCAATAAAGCTGTAACACCACTAACCAGTAATTCGTGGCAACAGATCCTAATGCAACGATTGTGTTCTGTGGCAATAAAGTTGTAACGCCACGAACCAGAGTATCGTGGCAACACATCCTAATGCAACAATTATGTTTCGTTGCATTATGGTCCAAATGCATCTGTTTGCTGATTCGTGGCAACAGATCCTAATGCAACGACTGTGTTTCGTGGCAATAAAGCTGTAACGCCACGAACCAGTAATTTGTGGCAACAGATCCTAATGCAACGACTGTGTTCCATGGCAATAAAGTTGTAATGCCACGAACCAGTATTTCATGGCAATAGATCCTAATGCAACGACTGTGTTCCGTGGCAATAAAGCTGTAACACCACGAACCAGTAATTCGTGGCAACAGATCCTAATGCAACGACTGTTTTCCGTGGCAATAAAGTTGTAACGCCATGAACCAGTATTTTGTAGCAACAGATCCTGATGCAACGATTGTGATCTGTTGCATTAGCATCCTGACGCCATGAACTAGTGATCCGTGGCAACAGATCCTAATGCAATGATTGTGTTCCCTGGTGATAGATTCTAGTGCCACGAACTAGTGAATCGTGACAAAAAGCCAAGCTTACTGCAACGATTTAGTATTCGTTGCAGTACAATCATTGCAACAAGTCAGAATCCTTGTAGTGAATATCGGACTAGTGCGGTAAGGGTCTGGACTAGTCCGGTTGCCCTTACTGGACAGCACCAGACTAGTCCGGTCTCACTACCGGACTTGTCCAGTACTTCCAACATGTATGACAGAGGTTGAGCTTTCACTTGAAATAATTTGGGTAAACTCACCGCCATTTTCATGTGGGGATTAACTTACCATAGAAGAGCAAGAGATATTCATAGGAGGATGGAACGCTCACGAGTATGAAAGAGTGTGGTTGAGTCCAAGTTTGTTTTCAGTCAGAGTCATAGTCGGTCTTGTAATCCAGTACGTGTCAGATTAGAATAAAGCTTTTTGAGCTAGAGTTAAGAGTCGGGTGTGTTAAGGCAATTGGTTCCGGGGTTAGTTATGGCCGATTCAGTAGTGGAATCGGACCAAGTGCCAGTACAGGCGGCTATATATTGTAGCAGTGTGATGGAATAAAGGTAAGCAATTTTTTAGGGTACACACCGCATCTCCGGGATCTCTCTGTTTGGCGTATTGCGTGATGGCGCCAATGCGCAAAACTCCGATTCATTGTTTATATCAGCGCCACCCTTATTACCTGCGATCAAGTAAACACACCGTGCAAGTTTGTGACAAATTAGTATCAGGAGACACCAACAACCATCCAATGGCCAACAAATTTGATGATCGTTTTGATGCCTTGCAAGATCTGATCGCCAAAATGAACTCATCAATCAACCTGACAAATTCGGCGAAAAACAAGCTCACTGCACAGATGAAATTGCTGTTATCTCAGACAGAGGCAATTTCATCAATCAAAGCAGACATCTCGGACGTAAAACAACAACTCGCCGCCCACAATCTAGCCATAACATGGCTGGAACACGACAGTAGCTGAAAAAACAACGAGCCAAACAAAAACACGTCAAACAAGCAATCTGGGGTGAACCACAAAGAGGAGACATCTTCGCATACATCAGAGCCATCTCTGCAGACAAGTAGCAAGCGAAACAACAAAGGTCCCAGCAACCCAGATGACGATCCCAACCCAGATGGCAGTGGTCATGATGGGCGCCACGACAGATTCCGTGGAAGAAATCATGAACATTATTTAGAAGAAGCAAGACAAAATCGTCGATTTCCTCAACAACTTCAAGAATTAAATTTCCAACATATGATGGTTCATCAGACCCTTTACCTTGGTTGAACAAATGCCAACAATTTTTTAGAGGGCAAGAAATACCAGAAGATGACAAAGTTTGGTACGCAACACTACACCTTGAAGGAGCAGCGGACCTCTGGTATTACCGTTTCTCATGCGATTATGGTGAACCTGGGTGGACAGAATTTTCAGCATTAGTAAATCAACGTTTTGGTCCACCATTATGAGCAAACGCCTTTGGTGAACTAGTGAAACTAAGCCAAACCATGCAGGTCGCCGAGTATCAAGAGCAATTCTTACAGTTATTATGCCGTTGTGATTCGATATCAGATACAAATGCAATGAATGTATTCACAGCTGGACTCAGACAACCCCTACGAACAGACATTGAATTACAGAGGCCAGTCAGATTGGAAGAAGCCATGAGTTTGGCTTGGGCATACGAGCGATGTAGCACATTCATTCCAGACACAAAAGCACGTATTTTTCGTTCCTCGATTCCTGTCAAAGAGAAACAGGACATAACCACAAATTCAGGTTCAGTGCCTTCATCAGGAACGGCACTGAACGTGTTAAAGTCTTAACACGTGAAGAGATGTCTGAGCGACGGGCCAAGGGACTTTGTTTTAACTGTGACAAAAATTCTCTATGGAACATAAGAAGGAATGCCCAAAACTCTTTCACATTGCTCTTAACAATGATGAATCTGGAGATGTCATAGAACTGGAAGACTACGAGCAAGCTCCAAGCATATCCCTCTATGCAATTACTGGAATCAGACATCACAACGCTATGAGGATCCCAGTTCAGATTGGTAATAAAAAACTTTCAGCCATTATAGACACTGGATCAACACATAATATTATTTCAGAAGACGCAGCTCGCTTGGTTGGCCTTCAACCATTATATCAGAAAGGGCTCAGTATTGCAGTTGCCAATGGAGATAAAATTGAGAGTTTGGGGCTGTGCAAAGATGTGACTTACAGATCAATAATTCAGAATTTATGATAACTCATGAAGGACTATTTGAATTTGTGGTTATACCGTTTGGATTAACGAACGCCCCCGCCACATTCCAAGCTTTGATGAATTCTGTACTTCAACCATATTTACGCAAGTTTGTCCTTGTTTTTTTTGATGATATCTTAATCTACAGCAAGACTTGGAGTGAACATCTGAGGCATGTACGGTTGGTTTTCCTATTACTTCGACAACACCACTTATTTCTAAAACGATCTAAATGCACCTTTGGAGAAGAATCAGTTGCATATCTTGGTCATGTGGTCTCTAAAACAGGGGTTGCGATGGATCAATCTAAAATACAAGCAGTTCAGAACTGGCCAAAGCCTAAGACTATTCGCGCATTGCATGGATTCCTTGGTCTTGCGGGATATTATTGGAAATTCATTAAGGATTTTGGTTCCATTGCAGCTCCCCTGAATAAGCTCCTCTCCAAACAAGGATTCAATTGGTCTGAGGAAGCCACAACAGCATTTTGTACACTCAAATAGTCTCTTACATCTGCTCCAATTTTACAACTAACCGACTTTACAATGCAGTTTATTGTGGAATGTGATGCCCCTGGGTCCGGATTTGGAGCAGTACTACACCAAGGAGGTGGTCCGCTAGCATTCTTTAGCAGACAAATGCAACCACGCCATGCTAAATTAGCTGCTTATGAACGTGAACTAATCGGTCTTGTATATGCGGTTCGGCATTGGAGGCCTTACTTATGGGGCAGACAATTTTTAGTACGAACTGACATTTCAGTTTGAAATACCTACTTGATCAACGCCTTTCAACCATACCACAACATCATTGCGTTAGTAAGCTATTCGGATTTGATTTCTCGGTTGAGCTCGGACCAGGAAAATTCAATACAGTGGCTGATGCCCTGTCTAGGCGTGATTCTGAAAATACCAGTATTGAACTAATGACCATCTCTTGTCCATGCTTTGAATTACTGGACATTCTCCGAAAAGAAATTACAGAACGACCGGAACACACTAGCCTAAAGACCAAGATATCAGCAGGAATGATGGGGCCAGACTGGACAAATCATGATGGACTTATTCTTTACAAAAAACAAATATACCTACACAAGGATTCCCCGCTGATCTAAGACATTCTATCGTCTGTACATAACAGCCGACATGAAGGTATTGAGAAAACCTTGCATCACATACGCAAAGATTTTACTTGGGATGGCATTCGACAGACTGTTGGTAATTACGTCCAAACTTGTGCGGTTTGCCAGAGAAATAAGGTCAGTACCCAACATCCTGCAGGTCTCCTACAACCTTTACCAATACCTCAACACGTTTCTGAAGATGTGGCTATGGATTTCGTTGAGGCACTACCAAAAGTTTATGGAAAATCAGTTACTCTAACTGTGGTAGATCGTTTCTCAAAATATGCACATTGTATACCACTTGCTCATCTATATACAGCCGAGACAGTCGCTCAAGCATTCTTTGCAGATATCATAAAGTTACATGGACTACCAGCTACAATCATATCTGATCGTGACATGGTGTTTACTAGCAAACTTTGGCAAGAATTATTTCGGTTACAAGGTGTTAAGCTACTGCTTAGTACAGTGTTCCACCCACAAACAGACGGACAGTCCGAAGCAGTTAACAAAGTTATCACAATGTACTTAAGATGCATGACAGGAGATCATCCTAAACAATGGGTTCATTGGCTACCCTTGGCTGAGTATTACTATAACACGTCATACCATACAGCCTAACAAACAATTCCTTTCCATGTGGTATATGGACGTGATCCGCCATCTCTAACAACTTATGATGAATCCTCAGCTAGAGTCCAGGCGGTGCAGCAGACGTTATCAGCAAGAAAAATCTTTTTACAAGAAATAAGAGAACGCCTTCATCAAGCACAACAGCACGATAAGCACTATCACGATGGTAAACACCTTGAAGTGGAGTTTCAAGTAGGGCAATGGGTCTGGTTAAGACTTCACCACAGAGCAGCTGTCGGATTACAAAGAGGACCTAGAGGGAAGTTTACTGCCAAATTCTATGGGCCTTATAAAATCCTTGAAAGAATTGAAAAAGTGGCATATAAACTTGACTTGCCACAGAATGCACGTTTGCACCCAGTTTTCTATGTGGGGCTGCTCAAAATATTTTTAGGATCCCCTCCCACAGCACCTCCAGTATTACCGAGATTAACAGATGGTCGCACTACTCCACCAACTGCAGTCTTGCGATCACGTCTAATCAGAGGAGTTTGGCAATACTTGTTCAATGGGAGGGCCAACTTGCATCAGAAGTGTCCTGGGAAGATGTTTCTGAATTTAGGAAACAATTTCCATCATTTAAGCTCGAGGACGAGCTATTTCCCGGGGGGGGGGGGGGGGGGGATGCTGTCATGTGGGGATTAACTTATCACAGGTGAGCAAGAGATATTCGTAGCAGGATGAAGCGTTAAGGAGTCTGAAAGAGTGTGGTTGAGTCCAAGTTTGCTTTCAATCAGAGTCATAGTCGGTCTTGTAATCCAGTATGTGTCAGACTAGAATAAGGCTTTTTGAGCCAGAGTTAGAGTCGGGTGTGTTAAGGCAATTGTTGGCGGGAGTAGTTATGGCCGATTCAGTATTGGAATCGGGCCAGGTGCCTGTACAGGCGGCTATATATTGTACCAGTCTGATGGAATAAAGGTAAGCATGTTTTTAGGGTACACACCACATCTCCGGGCTCTGTCTGTTCGGCATATTGGGCGACGGCGCCGACGCATAGAAGTCCGGTTCATCATTTATATTAGTGCCACCCTTATTACCTGTGATCAAGTAAACACGCCGTGCAAGTTTGTGACACCCATCAACCATTCAATGTCTTATTCGAGGGGTAATGGTGAACATCCTGTTTAATTTCATAGCTGGAGCCAATATCATTTCTGAGAATTGTGCTTTAGCTATTTTGGTTGATCTACCCTAGGATCCAACAAGAAAATCCTTCAGAGACTCATATGGAAACATCAAGGAAGGATATGAGATTTTCCTAAACGTGTCTATAAGACATGAGAACATCGAGTTCTGCCTTGATTCTCATGTCTTTGAAGTCCAAGACTTCGATGTAATGATAGGGTTACCCATCGAGAAATTACTCATGGATGCGCCCTCAAAAGAAGCCTAGATGTTAAACTCGGAGGGATGAAGTTTTCCATTCCCATTCCGCGATCCAAGAACACATTAGGACAACCTCTCCCCGAGAGTAAGCCAATCGAGGAAGCCATGGCTTTTTAATTGTTAGACTCTCCTGAAAAAGAACAATTCATCCAAGAAGAGGATGAATTGTAGGAGACATTTGATTTGCCCAAAGAAGAGCCATCACAAAGCCCCCGATTGAGTTGAAAACCCTACCTCCAGTCCTATGCTATGCTTTCTTACATAGTGATGTGGAAGCTCCTATCATCATAAGTGACAAGCTTTCAAAAGACAAAAGTACCAAACTCATGACCGTCTTATAAAAGCATAGATCCGTCCTAGGCTACTCACTCCAAGATCTTAAGGGAATCAGCCCTGCTCTTTGCAACCATCGCATTCCCACTGACCCATTTAACACACCGTCTAGGGAACCTCAAAGGAGGTTGGACAATGCTATGCGGAAGGTTGTCAAGAAGGAGGTCTTGAAACTCTTGTACGCTGGGATAATTTATCCCGTTCCTCATAGTGAGTGGGTTATCCCTATCCAATTAGTGCCCAAGAAAGGAGGAATGACGATCATTCGAAATGAGAGGAAGGAACTTGTTCCTCAATGGACCGTCATAGGGTGGAGGATGTGTATTGAATACAGAAAACTCAACAAGGCAACAATGAAGGATCATTTACTCTACCTTTCATTGATGAAATGCTTGAGCGTCTAGCGAAACATTCCTTCTTTTGTTTCCTTGTTCAGTATTCTAGTTACCATCAAATTCCCATCCACCCTGATGATCAAAGTAAGACCACCTTCACATGCCCTTACAGAACGTACGCCTATCGGCGAATGTCATTGGGGTTGTGTAATGCACCCGCTTCGTTCCGAAGGTGCATGATGTCTATTTTCTCATACATGATAGAGAAAATCATAGAAGTTTTCATGGATGACTTTTGATCATTGTCTTGAGAACCTAGACAGGGTCTTTCAAAGATGCCAAGAGAAGGACCTGGTGCTAAATTGGGATAATGTCATTTTATGATCCGTGAAGGCATCGTCTTAGGACACTTGGTGTCCGAAAGGGGGATTGAGGTGGACAAAGCCAAAATTGAAGTTATTGAAAAGCTTCCACCTCCCACCAACATAAAGGGTATCCATATCTTTTTAGGCCATGCGGGGTTCTACCAACAATTTATCAAGGATTTTTTCAAAATTGCTAGACCCCCACTAGCCTATTAGCTAAGGATTTGCCATTTGATTTTGATGATGACTGTCACTTATCTTTTGACATCCTCAAGAAGGCACTCATCATTCAACCCCCTGATTGGATGCTGCTATTCGAAATCATGTGTGATGCTAGTGATTATGCCATTGGATCGGTCCTTGGCGAAACCAAGGATAAGAAGCATCATGCAATAGCCTGCTAGCAAGACTCTAACAGGAGCTCAACTCAACTATGCCAAAAGTCATAGTCTACACAAACCATGTTGCTTTGAAATATTTGCTCACCTAGAAAGATACTAAACCAAGGATAATCTGATGGATTCTCCTAATTCGAGAGTTTGACCTGGAGATAAGAGATAAAAAGTGAGTAGATAATTCTGTCACTGATCACTTCTCACATATGGAAATCCCAAATACACCGGACATACCCATCAATGATTTCCTACATGATGATATGTTGCTCAAGGTAACCGACTCTAACCCTTGGTATGAGGACATCGTAAACTTCATTGTTACAAGGTACATACCACCAGGGCAGGATAAGAAAAAGCTCATTTTTGAGAGTTGACGTTACCTACGGGATGATCCATGCCTCTATAGAGTATATTCTGATGGGTTACTTAGAAGGTGGGTCCCGACAGTCAAAGGCATTAAAATCTCAAAAGATGCCATGCGGCCCCCTATGGCGGGCACTACGGTGTTTACCATACTCAGGAAAATATCTGGCAAAGTGGATTCTTCTGCCCCTCAATGAAAGTGCATCTAGGCATTCCTTTGTGGGTTTTGGACGATTGGTGAAAAAAATATGAGATCCTAATGAATTCATTGAGATGAATGCATGTATACAAAGACTAGAACTTATGGTGCACTCAAAAAGGTGAAACATTAAGAGTGAGAAAAGAAAAATCCCAAATGATCAAGGAAGCACAAAGTTGATATCAATGTATAGGATGTGTGTGAGAGACACATCTCAGGAGCTTATATCTTTGTGTAGAGGGCAAGGGCTAAAATCAACTAATTAAGCAATTCACTGAAGCACTAGACAAGTCCCAGCAGACAAGTCTGTTCAACTTTCTGATATTCATCAACACATATAACCATGCACCACACAAGTCCGTTCTGTTGTGGGCTAGTTTTATTGAGTCTCCAAACCCATCATGGACTAGTCTCAATAACTTTTTGTTTCAATACGGACAAGTTCGGTACACCTCACACAAATTAGGGTTTCAGGTGTGCTGCACAATTCACGCAAGTTTTACACAGCACACCGGACTAGTCCGGTCCCCAGAGAGGACTAGTACGACCATCGGGATCCCTAATGGTAACTTTTTTGAAAACTCTATAAATAGGTGATCCATGACCCCACAACATAAGTACCGCACACAACAATGAACAACTAAGAACCCTAGCGCCGCCACTCGTCCTAAGAACATAGAAACACCTCTCCTCACACATCTAAAGCCCCTAAAAGTTAAATCTTTTGGGAATCAGATCTGTGATAGGGAGATCGTCTTCCACGCATTGCTAAGCTCTTGGGGTTTGATCTCTTATACACTCTTGCATCTGTTGTAAATCTTTTGAGTGTGTTTGATTGCTTTTCTCACTGTAATTTTGTGGGAGCCCTGAACCTGTGAGGCTGCCCCACCGACTTGGTTATTGCCCCCGTGAGACCCGACTCTGTGTGGGCTCCTCAACGAGGACGTATATCTCTTTCATGAGATCAAATTTTGGTAAAAATTCATGTATTTTGAGTTCTTGTTATTTAACTTTGTAGTAATCATCATCTAGGGCTTAGGGTTGACTAATCTTGCAACTTATATTAATCTTGTATTCCTCGTTCAAATCAATCATCCTAAAACTTACACAAGTTGTTAGGATAATTTACTTAATTTCGCTACTATATCATTTGAGGAGAATACATTAAACTTTTCGTCGGTATAACTAGCATACTGGACTAGTCCGTACTGACACTGGACTAGTCTGGCCCTCCTGTATTTGACAAATCTGTTAAGTGTTGCAGGAAAAGTTTTCAACGCCTATTCACCCCCTCTAGGTCACATTCAATTGTTATCACAGCAAGGCTCTCCTTTTACGATATTCACCACTCGGAGAGACAAATGGCTACCGCCAAGACCAACGAGATCCCAAAGATGCCCATCATTTGAGATGAACAAGACTCCAAGGTGTTCGATGTGCTAAAGGAGCACGAACATGATGGTGAAGAAGTGAGTGATGTGACACCCGGTTCCAAAAATGAACCAAGTGCGACACATATGTGTGCCTAGGATGTTCAACACACATACATGAGTGCTTCACAAATGTTATACAGAAAATTACCACAACAGAAATTAATTAAGTACTTTTATTACAATATTCAAATAACCCTCAATTACAACTCTAATGATCATTAATAATGAGTTCTAAAACTAATGTAGTGGAAATAATCTAAACTAAGCAAACTGAGCAAAGCTAAGTAAATAGGGTAGCGCGGCTCCAAGCAACACCACAAGCAAGTTGACGGTAGCACGCGGTCTAGTATTTCGCATTATCCTGAGGATACTCCCAAACATCACTTGAAACTGGTTGTGGGGGAATTGCATGGGCGAGCACTTGTCGTACTCAGCAAGTGTGGTAAAATAATGACATGTAGTGGAAATAAGGAATGATAATAAATAATTGCTATTTGCTGAAAAGTACATTTAAAATATAAAACAGCATCCTACATTGTCTATATGAAGTAATCCCATCATATCCCAATAATTACCAATTATGAGTCCAATACCATCAATTACCTTTATATCACATCCATCAATAATTACCATCCAAAAGCCAAATTCTAACCATCAACATTAACCACATTCAATTATCACAACTCAACCATAACCAACCCAAACATTCCAAAATCCCAAGTCCCACTCTAATCATGTAGGTCATCTAGGGGCTCGTGACCGGGAGCACGACTATCATGATAGTTCTTTAACACTCTACAAATATTGTACCACTTTACCCACATGTTCATGATTTCATCACCTTTGAGTGACTAAGAACCTCTATTATGCCTTATCACACTTCCATTGGTGTGTGGCCAAGAGATCACAAAATAGCCTTTTAAAAGGGACTACTAGCATGTACGGTGTTGACAACTGTTATATACAAATTTCACCTATCAATATAACTCAATTATGTGAAGGAAATATCATTTCTTGCACACATCACCTTTCTATTTAACCTATTTACACTTATCCTTGAAGAAAGTAGTGCATGCAGGGATTCTATGCAGAATTGAAGTGAAACAAGGGGATGGATCCTATAAAATATCATTCTAGCTAATCAGGCGACGCCATGTGGCACCACATGGATCAAATGGCCCACAAACAGGAGTATCCAAGGCCATCCAACGGTGTAGCAACTATATCAGTCAATGGGACCCATCTGGCAAAGACCTGGAGGAAGCACACCACAAAAGGAGCCAAGACCAGGTCGGCCGAACCCCCTAGTCAGCCGACTAGGTCCTGGCACCTTTCGCGGTCAAACGCCCTGTGTTGGCTCCTCCCGGCTTGAAGAGGTCATGGGTGACTGATTCGCGCTCTTTTGGTGGCAGGAACCGACCCTTCTCCAAGCTATAAATAGGACCCCTCACCCCTCACTTCAACACACACCACTTGATTATTCATCCATTGTATCCACTACTCTCCACAGGTTTAGAGGAGTATAGGCTCTAGAGAGAAGAGTCTCTAGTCCATAGTCCAAGTAGGAGAGGAGTAGAAGGAGTCTCTTCCAAATTTCCAATTGGGAAAGGTATGTCTCCCTTATTCCTATTTGTATTTGTGACTTTATTCTTAATAAAAATGTTATATTTAGTCTTCCATTGTTCATATGCTCGGATGAAGTGTTTCATGTTTGATTGTGGATTCCATGTATGTGGTAGGAATAGTATTTATGATTATGCTATACCATTATTATTATATCATCATAAACTCTAGAAACCTCCACTATAGTCTCATTAGCTATGATATAATTATGTTAACATGAATCACTTATGCTATGAATTAACATTGGTTCAACGATGATTTAGTTCATTGCCGTAGGATTGCTTGTGCCTAGGCTCTTAAGGTAATTACTTAATATGCTAGCATGGTGCTAGGATAGAGAGTAGCGTTGAATGTCTCGTATGCCCACCGATTGAAGAGGTAGGCAGTAGGTGGTGACATCCCTATCTATCCTTTGTAATCCTCCATGTTCGGCTATGCCACAGGCTCTTAGCGGGAGTCATCCTAGTATTGCTAGGGGTAAACCCGTGCCCAATGTGTTAATCCACTTATCATGAAAATTCATAATTGACATGATCATTAGTAACTAACCTAGGCTATGTATATGTACATTAGAAGCATTGTAGGAGTCTCCACCTTGTAGGATATCGTGGCATACTTCCCCCATCAAGGGTTCAACCTTCGACATGGAGGTGAGTAAAGAACAAGCTTGGGGTAGGACCCCACTTGAGGTAAATTGTATCAACCCATTTGCATATTTATTTTCCATTAGACCGTCATTCGCCTTGCATATAAAAAATATAATAATAAAAATAAATTTTAGGAAATATTTGTTTTCTTCAATAAAATAAATGATGTGCGGTAAGAATGGTTTGAAATTCACATAGATGAAATGATGAATAGTTGCTCTATTTTAATTTTCCTAAGTCCCTAGTTTAGAACTTACTACTCTCCAACATATTGCTCTCATTGGCTAAAATTCTTCTGCCTTGATTTGGAAATTGTGAGTAGCAAAAGCTTAATTCATTCTAAGTTGTTGTGAGATATGATATAGTGATAGCACTACTATGCCTTGTTTGAAAGTGAAACTTAGATTTCGGGAGAAATTCTAAAAAGATTTAAGTTACTCTCATTTGAGTGGAAATACCTACCAAAGCTATATGATACATTACCTTGATAGACCTTATGCATATGCTATTTGTCTTCACATTGAGCTTTGTCAAATTAGTATAGACCTATGTGAGATTTCATTCATTACTTTTTGAATTCAAGACTTCACTTGCACATGCTATACTTCTACACTAGAAGTAAGCAAGATTCCCATCATACCACCATTCCACAATAAAAAGAGAAACTCCATATAATTCATGCTTAGTACTCTCTCCAAAATTCATTACATAAAAAGGGAGTAGAAGACATGGATACAAGAAAAAGAAAATGCATGCTTACATCATAGGCATGAAAAAAAGTAGCCATGTTTCATCCCTGCAAAATAAGAGAGTCCACTAAAAAAAGAGTCATCTCAAGATCCACATCCACTTCATTCCATCACACATGCACAAGTCTTGAATCAAATTGTTTTGATTTGATTTCTCCTAAGTATTACTCTTTTGACTTAGCAATATTATGTGTTGCAAATATGCTTATTATTCCCTACCAAGCTCCACATACAAGCCTTATGTAGAGGTTAGGCAAAATGCCTTGGTGAGGATATATTTCCAATACACACAAAGGAGATACTTGAGAGAATCAAATTGAGATACTTAAAATATGAATTGAACTCTCCGGGATTTGAGTGGAACTTGATTTCTAGGGTATGTGTGCTCCATTTGCTGTTCTATCTTTCAACCACCCATGAATAGAAGATGGCATAAGCTGCCATGCCAATTTTTGCAATACTAGGTAGAGTATTTTACTGTGCACATGGTATTTTTGAAAAATAGAAGATAGTATCAACTCCTGATCATCAACCTAGTCTTGACTTTGCTCGGGGGAGCAAAGGATAAGCTTGGGGGAGTTTGTTGACGACTGTTATATACCTATTTTACCCGTCAATATAACTCATTTATGTGAAGTAAATATCATTTCTTGCACACATCACCTTTCTATTTAACCTATTTCCACTTGTCCTTGGAGAAAGTAGTGCATGCAGGGATTCTATGCATAATTGAAGTGAAACAAGGGGATAGATCCAATAAAATATCATTTGAGCCAATCAGGCGATGCCACATGGCACCATATGGATCAAATGGCCCACAAAAAGAATTATCCGAGGCCATCCAACGGTGTAGAACCAATATCAGTCAATGTGACCCACCTGGCCAATACCTGGAGGAAGCACACCGCAAAAGGAGTCAAGACATGGTCAGCCGACCCCCCTAGTCGGTCGACTAGGTCCTGGCGCCTTTCATGGTCAAACGGCACGTGTTGGCTCCTCCCGGCTTGAAGAGGTCATGGGTGACTGATTCACGCGCTTTTGGTGGCGGGAACCGACCCTTCTCCAAGCTATAAATAGAACCCCTCACCCCTCGCTTCAACCCACACCACTTGAGTATTCATCCATTGTATCCACTACTCTCCATAGGTTTGGAGGACTATAGGCTGTAGAGAGGAGAGTCTCTAGTCCATTGTCCAAGTAGGAGATGAGTAGAAGAAGTCTCTTCGGAATTTCCAATTGGGAAAGGTATGTCTCCCATATTCCTATTTGTGTTTGTGACTTTATTCTTAATAAAGGTGTTATCTTTAGTCTTCCATTGTTTATATAATTGGATTCTTGTTTGATTGTGGATTCCATGTATGTGTTAAGAATATTATTTATGATTATGCTATACCATTATCATTATATCATTATAAACACTATAAACCTCCACTATAGTCTAATTAGCTATGATATGATTATGTTAACATGAATCACTTATGCTATGAATTTACATTGGTTCAACGATGATTTAGTTCATTACCTTAGGATGGCTTGTGCCTAGTATCTTAAGGTAATTACTTAATATGCTAGCATAGTGCTAGGATAGAGAGTAGCATTGAATGTCTCGTATGCCCACGGAATGCAGAGGTAGGTAGTAGGTGGTGACAGCCCTATCTGTCCTTTGTAATCCTCCATGTTCGGCTATGCCACAGGCTCTTGGCGGGAGTCGTCCTAGTATTGCTAGGGGTAAACCCGTGCGCGATGTGTTAATCCACTTAGCATGAAAATTCATAATTGACAATGATCATTAGTAACTAACCTAGGTTATGTGTATGTACATTAGAAGCATTGTAGGAGTCTCTACCTAGTTCTTAGCCTAGTCCCTCTTTACTCCATATTATTCCCTTAGGATAGAATGCTCTTGTGTGTGTCACACTACCTCAATTACCATTTATCCATCCTTTCTAGAACCTTACCTAGGCCAACCTAGCCTTTCCACATGATGATTGTTTTACTTCCATCTAGCCTTCCTTTGGGAGAATATATATGACACCCTTTAGGAATACTCTTAGAGTGGAAATGCTACATCGATAGTTTCCATGCACTTGCGAATTTACATGTACAATCAAAAATATATTAACAAGCATTTCTGATACCACTCATAGATTAATTGTTATTAGTGCGTAGGAAATATCAACATACGGATCCACTAATGTTTCACCAGCAGGCTTGAATCTCCATTCTTCCACCCACGGGCCCCCTCATGTGCCATGCCGTTCCTAGGGTATTCCTCCACGACTCCCATTCTCCGCACCATCCAATGGTCCATACAATACCAGCAACACACCTAATTGTTCAGCTACGCTGAACCCATACTCGACCTTGTGGTGGCATTGTTGTCCTGGCACATTCTTGCATGAACCGGTCCTTAGATCTAAGGCAAACAAACCACCATAACATCCAACCCAGTCCAAAATCCATGCCTGCTTAGATCTCCCAAGTCCCATGTTAGCAATTATCCATGTTCATCAATGCTCATCATCCATTAGTTCATAATTAAGTCATTTGGTTTTTTTCTCGTCCCAATTAATTAGAGCGAAGAAAAAAGGTGAAAAGCCCTTCCTGACTCTCTACTATGTATTTCAAGCAACAAGGATGGTCAAACAAGACTAGTAAACACCTATCATGGGTTTCCCATCAATTTGACACCATCATGCAACTTTACAAACAAAATATTTAAAAACAGGATCAAAATGATCAAGGACACTTGCCTTCCTCCTGAGAATGGTTAGGGTCAAAATCTTTGAAGTTCTAGTGCTGGAGGTCCTCGACAACACCCTCTTGTGCAACACCTTATATTCCACGCAAAAGACATACAAAACAAACATTACAATCAATAAATGCTCATATATTACTCAATATGCCATGACATGCATGAATAATGCAATTATATGGTGAAACTTGTTAATGAGTTGCTAGTTAATGTCTACTAAATAGTTACAATGGTTTTTAATAAGTTTGAATAGGTTTCAAATTGATTTGAATCAAATTGGTATTAATTCAGCAACTTCAAATTTAGATGGCCAGACAAGTCTGTACTGGGGACCGGACTAGTACGCCCTGGACCAGAAAGTCGACCGGACTAGTCCGCCTTGGGACGGACAAATTCGTTCAACTAGGTTTTTAGCGAATTTCCAATTAGGGTATAGTTAAAGATAATATAGGATCATATTTTACGTAGAAAAGGTGCATCTAAGACATTTACCACGAATCCAAGGGTCCAAAGGTCGGGCTTCGAGAATTGACTTCTAGATCCAAAGAAGATGGAGAATTGGTGGAGAATTGACAATGATGTCGATGAGATGACATAGGTTGATATTGCTTGATCCTTATCCTACCTCCTTCTCTTCTCCTAGCTGCGGCCATCTCCTCTTGACTGCAGCTCTCATGAACTAGGGTTTGAGGTTTCTTCAATTGTGACAAAGGGGTGAAAGGATGGGTATTGGGGTGTTTATATATAGGTGGAGAGTTAGGGTTTGATGGATTTCGAGTTTAGGGAGGTGGAGGCCGGGTAGGGGTCCCAAAAGGGCCCCACAGGGGTTGGACACGACGTTCTTGGGCCCAATTAAAGTAAATATCTAATAACAAGTCGTGGAGGAAAAGTTTGAATCCGAGTAGGGCACAGCGGACAAGTCCGCTAGGGACCGGACTAGTCCGTTCAAATTCAGAAACTTGAACGGATAAGTTCGGCGTCAGGCTAGACAAGTCTGTTTGGAGTTGTTTCGAAGTTACAAACTGGACTAGTTCGAGGTCCAAACCGGGCAAGTCCGTCCTACCTAGGGAGAACAATAGAGAGTTAGACAGACTAGTCAGAGGTCCAAATCCGGACAAGTTCGCACTACAACAGGTTTTTATTTGCTTGTATGATTATAATTTAGTTTAAACTTATTCCTTTTGTGTTGCTTAATGCTAAACATGTATAAGAATGTATGCAATTCATGATGGATGAAAATGAGGGTGTTAGAAACCTACCCCCCCGTAAAATGAATCTCGCCCTTGAGATTCGATGTAGAATAGAAGAGATAGGGAAATTCTCTATTGAGGTCATCTTCCAGTCCCCAAGTTTCTTCTGACTCTGCATGGTGCCTCCATTGCACTTTGCACCATCGAATCACCTTATTCCTTGTGACCCTTTCTTTGGTGTTTAAAATTTTGATAGGTTGCTCTGCATAAGTCTGCCTCCAATTCGAATTCTTCCATTGGCACTAGTTCTTCCAGTACCCTTAAGCACTTCTTGAGATGAGAAACATGAAACACATCATGAACATTAGAAAGATGTGCTAGCATCTCAATCTTATACACACTTCTCCACGTTTGCCCAAAATCTTGAATGGTCCAATATAGCGAGGTGCCAACTTGCCTCTGCCATTAAACCGCTTATGACCTCGCGTAGGTGACACTTTGAGGTATACAAAGTCTCCTACTTCAAAGGCTAAGTTTCTCCGCCTATTATCCGCATAGCCCTTTTGTCTTGATTGAGCAGCCCTCAAATTCTCGCGGATCGTCTGAACTTGTTTTCAGCCTCTTGCAACACATCAGGCCCAAATATTTTGTTCTCTTCTACCTCGTTCCAAAACAAGGATGTCCTACACTTACTTCCATATAGTGCTTCATATGACAACATCTTCAAGCTAACTTGGTAACTATTATTGAAGGAAAACTCAGCGTATGGCAAGCTCTTGTCCCAGCTGCGTCCATGCTTCAAGGCACAAGCTCTCAATATATCTTCCAATATTTGATTTGTCCTCTCAGTTTGTCTATCGATTTGTGGGTGATATGTTGAGCTAAAATTTAACCTTGTACCCATAGCTTCATGCAGTTTCTGCCAGAACCTAAAGGTGAATTGAGAACCTCGGTCAGAGACTATTTTCTTCAAAACTCCGTGTCGGCATACAATATGCTCCATATACAATTCAGCTAGCTTCGCGGTGGTATAGGTTGTCATGACGGGAATGGATTGAGCTGATTTGGTCAACCGATCCACAATAACCCATATTGAGTCATAGTCGGACTGGGTTCGTGGTAATCCAACTATGAAATCCATACCAATTTCTTCCCACTTCCACTCCGGAATCTTCAACGGCTGCAATAATCCGACTGGCCTTTGATGTTCAGCCTTGACTCGTTGGCACACATCACACAATGCAACATATGTCGCTGTGTCTTTCTTCATTCTAGCCCACCAATAACACGTATTCAAGTCCTTGTACATCTTTGTATAGCCAGGATGGATTGAGTAAGGTGAGTCATGTGCCTCCTTTAATATCGTTTCCCGAATATGCTTTACATTAGGCACAACATTTCTTCTCCCAAGCCATAAAGTACCTTGATCATCCTTATCAAATATGAATTCTCACACTTCCTGGGTCCTTTCCTTCAATTCCTAAATTTCCTCATCCTTGGCCTGACCTTCTCGGATTTCTTGCTCCAAGATCGGATTTAACTCCATTATTACCATCTCATTCACAAATCCAATATTGAACCGATCAAACTCCTTGTATAGCTCGGATGGCAACTCCCAAACCGTGAGTTGGTGTCTCACTCCTTTCCTACTCAATGCATCGGCCACTACATTAGCTTTCCATAGATGGTAGTTGATTCCCACATCATAATCCTTGATGAGCTCCAACCATCTTCATTGCCTCAAATTCAGATTCATTTGTGTGAATGTGTACCTGAGACTCTTGTGATCTGTGCAAATCTCACACCTATGACCAAGAATGTACTGTCTCCATATATTCAAGGCATGCACTACGGCTGCAAGTTCGAGATCATGCGTAGGATAATTCTGCTCATGTTTCTTCAATTGTCTTGATGCATAGGATACTACTTGACCTTCTTGCATGAGCACACATCCGAGCCCCTGTCTTGTTGCGTTGCAATAGATATCAAAACTCTTGCTCACATCTGACGGTACCAAGACTAGCGCAGTGGTTAACTTCTTCTTTAACTCCTCAAAACTATCTTGACAAGCTTGAGTACATTGAAATGCTTTCCCCTTCATTAGCAATTCTGTCATTGGCTTTGCCATTTTGGAAAAGTCATTGATGAACCGACGGTAATATCCAGCCATTCCAAGAAAGCTCCTAATTCCCTTCACATTTTGCAGCAGCTCCCATTTTAGCACATCCCTCACTTTTCCTGGGTCAACCGATACTCCTCCTCCCGAGATGATATGGCCCAAAAATGACACTTCTTTTAACCAAAACTGGCACTTGCTGAATTTGGCATATAATTTGTATTCCCTCAAATTTTTGCAACGTGAGCTTCAAATGCTACTCATGGTCTTCCTCGCTTCTCGAGTAGATCATAATGTCATCAATGAACAGTACCACATATTTATCCAAGTACTTTATGAAAACCTTATTCATGATATACATAAAGTATGCAGGTGCATTTGTCAAACCAAAGGACACAATAGTGTACTCATAAGACCCATATTGTGTTTGAAAAGCTGTTTTGGGTATATTCATGGTCTAATCTTCACTTGAGTGTAACCTGACCTCAAGTCAATCTTATAGAAAAAACATGCACCCTTCATTTGATCGAACAAATCCTCTATACGGGGCAATGTATACTTGTTCTTAATCGTTACATCGTTGAGAGCTCAGTAATCCACACACATCCTTTGGGACCCATCCTTCTTGTCCACGAAAAGGACTGGTGCTCCCAAAGGTGAAGAGCTTGGGCGGATGAAACCCTTCTCTAGCTGCTCTTGAATTTGCTTCTTGAGCTCCACTAACTCCGTAGGAGGCATCCTATATATATGGCCTCTTAGCTATAGGTGCAGTTCCAAGTATTAAGTCAATAACAAACTCAATATCATGATCAGGCAGCATACCTGGCAACTCATCCGGGAACACATCTGGATACTCGTGAACAACCAGAATGCTCTCTAATGTAAAACCTTCCACATTACTTAGTGTTGATTTATCCGTTGTGGGTTGGGCTGTCTCAACTTCAATATGGGTGCCATGCTCACTTGTCAATTGCACAATCCTCTCAGCACATTCAATCACTCCATTATACTTGCTCAACCAATCCATACCAAGTATCATGTCTATTCCTTGGGAATCCAAGATGATGAGATTCGCAAGAAAATCTACCCCCCTTATTTTGATGCTTACTCTCGGACACACTATATTCATCCTCATCTCTCCTCTAGGAGATTTCACCAACATAGTGTGTTTCATATGAGCTGTAGTCATATTATACTTAGCAACATACTTCGATGAGATGAATGAATGAGATGCTCCAGAACCAAATAAAATGGTCGCGGCGTTGGAGTTGGCGAGGAACATACCAATCACGACGTCATCCGCTTGCTGGGCCTCCTCTGTACAGACGTGATGCACATTACCATGAGTGACATTCTGCTTCCCACGGTTGCCCTGTGGTGCTCGTCCATTCGATTATGGATTCTGCCTTGGTGCATTGTTCGTTGGTCCATAGCTTCTCTTGGAGCATTGACTTGCAAAGTGTCTAGCCTCTCCACAAACATAGCATGTCTTACTACCCGAAACACCAGGAAGAGTCGAGTGCTGCTGATTTTGAGAGTTGTTCACCATATTAGGGCGCGGTGCATATGGTGCAGGCTGGTGAGGCGCTTGTATAATCGGGCGCTGCTGCTGCTGCTGGTTTGGGCATGGAGGATAAGCAGCTCGATAAGCAGAAGCAGAGGGGTTGTAATATGGCACATTTGGTGGCGCCAAGTGATGACGAACATTGCTCCCTTGTGGCTGCCCTTGGTATGACATCTTCCTCTTGTTGTCCTGTTCCATCTCACGAATCTTGTTTTCAACCACAATGGCCTTGTCCACAAGCTTCTGGAAATTGGCATAGTCACAATTGAGCAATTGGACTTGAATCTCATTATTTAGGCCTCTCATAAACAAATACTGCCTGCAGCTGTCCCGATTGACATCCTCTGGAGCGTACCTTGAGAATTGAATGAATTTATTGAGATACTCACTCACACTAGACCTTCCTTGCCTTAAGTTCTCAAATTCTTGCCTCTTCAGGATCATAAAGCCTTTGGGAACAAAGTCAGAACGGAATTTCTCCTTGAATTCAGCCCAATTGATCCCCTCTTGATTCTCATGGGCATTGCATAGCGAGTCCCACCAATCCGCATCTGCTCCAACTAGTTGATGGGATGCAAATAGAACCTTCTCCCTGTCATTGTACTAGACAATAGCGAGCTTCGTCTCCACAGATTTCAGTCATCATCATCTTGCATGGGTTCATTGGCTTGAGCAAATGTAGGCGGCCTAGTCCTCAAAAACTCTACCAACCTGTTATGAGGCGATGGGGGTGGCGGTGGTGGCATGTGGGGATGATTTTGATTATTGCCCTGCAGCTGTCCTATGGTCTGCATCACCGTCTACATGAGATGATTCTGCAAAGCCAACAACAGCTGAAGGTTGACAGCCTCAGATCCAGGTCCATTGTTGTTCTGAGGCACTCCATTGTTCTCCTCCTCACCATTGGCATCCCTCTGTTGCAAGTCCTCGGTATTTGAAGAAAATAATAAAAGATAGAAGAATTTAGAAGACGTCCCCAACTATATGCATCAAGATATATGAAACTAAGCAACTACCTATACCCTATATGGATGTAGCAAGTGCTAAAGCATCCCACAATCCTCTACTAAGCACACAAGCAACAGTACATAGCAACCAGGACACCAAACAAACCACAATGTTTCCTAAGTGTTCCTATGTGCTCTAAAGTGTCCATTCTATCTAGGCTGCGTACTACAGTCTAACCTGTGGCTCTGATACCAATTTGTGACATTCAGTTCCGAAAATGAACCAAGTGCGACGCATATGTGTGCCCAGGATGCTCGACACACATACACGAGTGCTTCACAAATGATATACACAAAATTACCACAACACAAATTCATTAAGTACTTTTACTACAATATTTAAATAACCATCAATTACAACTCTAATGATCATTAATAATGAGTTCTAAGACTAATGTAGTGGAAATAATCTAAACTAAGCAAACTGGGCAAAGCTAAGTAAATAGGGTAGCGCGGATCCAAGCAAAACCACAGTCAAGTCGACGGCAGCACACGGCCTAGTACTCCGCATTATCCTCAGGATACTCCCAAACATCACCTGAAACTGTTGGTGGAGGAATTGCAAGGGTGAGCACATGTCATATTGAACAAGTGTGGGAAAATAATGACATATAGCTTAAACAAGGAATGATAAGAAATAATGGCTATTTCTGAAAAGTACATTTAAAACATGAAAACAACATTCTATATTGTCTGTGTGAAGTAATCCCATCATATCCCAATAATTATGAGTCCAATACCATCAATTACCGTTATATCACATCCATCAATAATCATCCATCCAATAGCCAAATTCTTACCATCAACATTAACCACATTCAATTATCACATCTCAAACATAACCAATCCCAAACCATCCCAAATCCCAAGTTTCGCTCTAATCATTTAGGTCATCCAGGTGCTCATGACCGGGATCATGGTTATCATGATAGTTTTTAACACTCTGCAGAGGTTGTACCACTTTACCCACATCTTCGTGATTTCATCACCTTTTAGTGACTAAGAACCTCTATTATGCCTTATCACACTTCTGTTGGTGTGTGGCCGAGAGATCACAAAATAGCCTTTCAAAAGGGACTACTAGCATGTGCAGACCCACTAAGATTTCACCAGCAGACTTGAATCTCCATTCTCCCACCCACAGGCCCCTTCATGTGCCATGCAATTTCCAGGGTGGTCCTCCTCGACTCCATTAATCGCACCATACAATGGTACATACAATACCAGTAGCACACCTAATTATTCAGCTATGATGCACCCATACTTGGCCTTGTGGTGGCACTGTTGTCTTGGCATGTTCTCGCATGAACAGGTCCTTAGATCTAAGGCAAGCAAACCATCATAACATCCAACCCAGTCCACAATCCATGCCTGCTTAGATCTCCCAAGTCCCATGTCACCAATAATTCATGTTCATCAATGCACATCATCCATTAGTTCATAATTAAGTCATTTGGTTGTTTTCCCATCACAATTAATTAGAGCGAAGCAGAAAGGTAAAAAGCCCTTCCCGACTATCTACTATGTAAGATAATGATGGTCAAACAAGACTAGTAAAAACATATCATGGGTTTCCCAACAATTTGACACAAGCATGCCGTTTTGCAAAGAAAATATTTAAAAATAGGATCAAAATGATCAAGGACATTTGCCTTTCTCCTGAGATTGGTTAGGGTCAAAAGGTTCGAAGTTCTGGTGCTGGAGGTTCTCGACAGCATGTTCTAGCGAAACACCTTCTATTCCGCGCAAAAGACATACAAACAAAATATTACAATCAATAAATGCTCATATATTACTCAATATGCCATGAGAATGCATAAATAATGCAATTATGTGGTGAAAAATGTTAATGAGTTGCTAGTTAATGTCTACTAACTAGCTACAATGGTTTTTAACAAGTTTGAACAGGTTTCAAATTGATTTGAATCAAATTTGGATTAATTAAGCAACTTCAGATTTAGATGGTCGAACAAGTCCGTACTGGGGACTGGACTAGTCCGGCCAGGACCAGAAAGTCTATCGGACTAGTCTGCATTGGGCCGAACAAGTCCGTTGGCTAGGGTTTTTGGCAAATTTTCAATTAGAGTATAGGTAAAGCTAATATAGGATCTTATTTTACATAGAAAAGGTGCATCTAAGACATTTACCATGAATCCAAGGGTCCAAAGGTCGGGCTTCAGGAATTGACTTCTAGATCCAAAGAAGATGGAGAATTGGTGGAGAATTGATAATGATGTCGATGAGTTGACATAGGTTGATCTTGCTTGATCCTTCTCTTTCCTCCTCTTCTCCTGGTTGTGGCGATCTCCTCTTGACTGTGGCTCTGACGAACTAGGGTTTGGGGTTTCTTCAATTGTGACAAAGGGTAAGGATGGGTATTGGGGTGTTTATATAGAGGTGGAGAGGTAGGGTTTGATGGATTTCGAGTTTAGGGTGGTGGAGGACGGGTAGGGGTCCCACATGGGCTCCATAGGGGTTGGGCACGACGTTCTTGCGCCCAATTAATGTAAATACCCAATAACAAGTCGTGGAGGAAAAGATTGAATCCAAGTCGGGCATACCGGACAAGTCCACTAGGGGCCGGCCTAGTCCATTGGAAGTAAGAAAGTTGAACGAATAAGTCTGGTGTCAGGCTGGACAAGTCCATTTGGAGTTATTTCAAAGTTATAGAAAGTTGAACGGACAAGTCCTATGCTAGGCCGGACAAGTCCGAGGTATGACTTAAGAAAACATCAGAAACATTTTCGAACTAGTCTGTAGCATTAATGGAAAAGTCCAGAAAAACTACAGAGAGCAAAACCAGACTCGTCTCGGGTCCAAATCGGACAAGTCCGCCCTACCCAGGGAGAACAACAGAGAGTTAGACGGACTAGTCCGGGGTGCAAATCCAGACAAGTCCACACTACAACAGTTTTTTATTTGCTTGTATGATTATAATTTAGTTTAAACATATTCCTTTTGTTTTGCTTAATGCTAAACATGTATAAGAATGTATGCAATGCATGTTGGATGAAAATGAGGGTGTTACGAGTGAACTCAAGGCGCTTATAAGGAAGAGGCTTCTAAGCCAGAAGGGCAAAAAGGAAGATGAAAAGCCAAAAGGGAGTAGTGATTAAGACTACTCCCGATATCCTTTTAATTATAAGAAGCTTAACAACTACAATCACTATCATTCTATTCTTATAGGAAGACCTCCATAGTTTGATGGCAATGATTACTCAATGTGAAAATACAATGTGAAGATGCATCTTATCTCACTTAATACTAATCTTTGGCATATAGTTTGTACAAGTATAGATATCCCAAACACCGACAATGAACTCACCCCAGAGCAAGAACAAGCAATTCACCGCAATGCACAAGTCGTTGCGGTGATCACTTGATCCTTGAACCAAGAAGAGTTCACCAAGGTGGATGGACTTGAAGTTGCCAAAGACATTTAGGATACACTCAAGACTGCTCATGAAGGGAATTGCTCCGTCCGCGAAGTGAAGATTGATATGCTTGCGGGAGAATTGGGGAGATTTGCTATAGAAGATGGTGAAACTCCTCAAGACATGTACAACCACTTGAAGACACTCATCAACAAGATCCGTGCTTATGGAAGCAAGAAGTGGACTGATCATGAGGTTGTGAACAGAATGATAAGAGCATTTATGCCTTGGAATATCACCTTGTGTTCCATGATAAGAGAAAGCTTGGGGTTTCACAAAATGACCCCGATGAAGCCCTTGGAAAATTTATCAATCATGAGATGATGGAGAAAGAAGCTAAATATGTCAAAGAATTAGCTGAACTTACCTCATCCAAGAAGAATGAGGTTGCCCTCAAGGCAACATGCAAGCCCAAAGGGAAAGAGACTCATGAGACATATGAAGAAGAAGACACTGACGATGTAAGCACGGATATGGATGATGAAGGGATGGTGCTCTTCATGATAAGATTTAAGCGCATGATGAGAAGAAGAAGAGGCAGCAACTCAAGTGAAGGAAAGAACAAGGAAAAAGCAAAATCCAAGGCTCGACGTACTTCATACAATTGCGGCGAATACAAACACTTTATGGTTTATTGTCCATATGAGGAAAATAAGAAGAAGAAAGAAGCAAAGTCGCAAGAGAATAAAACATTCAAGAAAATGAAGGAAGCACATCAAGCGCACATCGGCAAGAAGAAGGTTCGGCTTACAACCCCCTCCTTACATTCCTCTAATGATGATTTTGATAGTTCGAGTGAAAATGAGGAACTGCAATAAGGATTGAGCAAAACTGCACTAAGAAAAATGAAGATGTTGTCAGATGAAATTTTTGAGAAGGAGGAGCCTGTCAACCACCAAGAAGATATGCTCATCCATTAAAGGAAGAGATATCAAGAGGTTGAACAACTTTTTGAGATTGAAAAGGAGAAAAGTAAGGCACTTGAGCTTGAGCTAGCTTTGAGTAAGGAAACTTACTCAAAACTAGAAGACTCACACATTGCAGTGAAGGATGAACTTGCTAACTTGACAAAAGTTAACAAAATCCTTGAAGTGCAACTAGAGTCACTCAAGGAAAGTGGTGCTTCCTCCTCTAAAAGCTCACCTTCTCAAGATGTCAAGTTGACAACTATTAAAACTTGCATATGCTCTAGTAAGAAGGCTAATGTAAAAGATGAATCCAATGTTAAACATGCATCCCAAAGTGGCATCTTTGACAGGGAAAAGATCAAATATGCACGTAGTGCATATATGGTCACAAGAACTCCTAATGTCAAAGATGGTCTTGGGTATACAAAAGGTAAAAAGCTATCCACTAATGTTCAACATAAGAATCGTATTACTTTTGTTAAAGACAAATCATATAAACATGAACAACAAACCTTATTTCATACTTTTGATGCATCTTATGTACTTATGAAAAATAAGTTTGGATATGTTTGTGCTAAATATGCAGGACCATGCCACAAGAGACCCAAAGCTTGTGTGTGGGTGCATAAAACACTTGTGACTAACCTTTGAGGACCCAAGAAAACTTGGGTACCTAAAACCAAGGCATAAATCTGTTTTGCAAGCCTACTTCTCCGGTGGATCCAAATGGGTGGTAGACAATGGATGCACCAATCACATGATTGGAGAGAGGAGAATGTTCGTAGAGTATAAGTGAAACGCAGACCCAAGTGAAGGAATTTATTTCAGAGACAACAGCTAAGGAAAAGTCCTTGGCAATGATAAAATTGAAATTTCCTCTCAACACACTCTTTCCAATGTTTTACATGTTGATTCTTTAGATTATAACCTTTTGTCCAATCTCAACTATATGACAAAGGATACAACTGTTTATTCACTAATGATAGTGTGACAATCTTTAGAAGAAGCCATAACTCAATTGCATTCAAGGGAATGTTGAAGGGAAAACTTTATCTTGTTGATTTCAACAAAGATAAAGCTGAACTCAACACTTGCTTGGTTGCAAAAACCAACATGGGATGGTTGTGGCGTAGATGGCTAGCCCATGTTGGGATGAGGAATCTGCAAAAATTTATAAATGGTGTTCACATCCAAGGTTTGAAAGATGTTGTATTTGAGAAAGACAGGCCATGTAGCACATGCCAGGCGGGAAAACAAGTTGGAGCACCACACCCTGCAAAGAACATGATGAATACGTCAAGACTGCTGGAACTTCTTCATATGGACCTCTTCGGTCCAATTTCTTATAGAAGCATTAGAGGTAACAAATACGGTTTAGTCATTGTTGATGATTTTCTAGATTTATCTGGGTATTTTACTTGTATGATAAATCAGAGACCCAGGGGATTCTCAAGAAGTTCTTGAAAAGAGCGCAAAATCAATTATCCTCAATCGTCAAGAATATTAGGAGTGACAATAGAACGAAGTTCAAAAATACTCAAGTTAAGGAGTACCTATATGAAGAAGGAATAAAACATGAGTTTTTGGCACCCTACTCCCCTAGAAAAAATGGGGTGGCCAAAAGGAAGAACAGGACACTCATTGAGATGACGAGGACAATTCTAGATGAATACAAGACTTCGGACGGTTTTGGATTGAAGCGGTAAACACCGCTTGTCACGCCATGAACTGGCTATATCTTCACCGACATCTGAGGAAAATGCCATATGAGCTCCTCATGGGTAACAAACAAAATGTCTCATATTTTAGAGTATTTGGAAGTAAATGCTTTATTTTAAACAAGAAACTGAGGACTTGAAGTTCGCTTCCAAATCTGATGAAGGGTTCTTGCTTGGTTATGATTCGAACACCTACACCTATCGTGTTTTCAACAAAGTCTCTGGCATTGTTGAACTGGATCCCAAGTGGAGCAAGTTGATGAGTGTGTGCTAGATCAAGATGAAGCCCCATATCAAGCATTGAGGAGGATGGAACTTGGTGATATTCGACCTCAAGTGCAATCACAAGACTCAAGTGCTCAAAATGTGCCTCAACAAGAGAGTAATGATCAAGGGGGAGCTTCAGCACAAGATCAACATCAGCAGAATCAAGAAGATCAATATATTCATGGAAGCAATGATCTAGGGAAGACATTGACAATGAAGATAATGAAGAGCAAATGACCTCACAAGTGCCTCACCCAAGAGTACATCAGAGTATACAAAGATATTATTTTGTTGATAACATCATTGGAGATATTGCAAAGGGATTAAGTACTAGATCTCGTATTGCTAATTTTTGTGAACATTACTCCTTTGTCTCGTTTCTAGAACCATATAGAGTTGATGAAGCATTAAAAGATCCAGATTGGGTGACCGCCATGCAAGAGGAACTGAACAACTTCAAAAGAAATGAAGTATGTGAGCTTGTGGAAAGACCAAAGGCAAATGTCGTGGGCACCAAATGGGTCTTTCGGAACAAGCAAGATGAACACGGAGTCGTAACAAGAAACAATGCACGACTTGTGGCAAAAGGTTACTCACAAGTCGAAGGTTTGGATTTTGACAAAACCTTTGCTCCCGTAGCTAAACTTGAGTCCATTCGTATTTTATTAGCCTATGCTACTCACCATAATTTTAAGCTGTATCAAATGGATGTCAAAGTCCATTCCTCAATGGTCCTATCAAGGAAGAGGTGTACTAGAGCAGCCACAAGGATTTGAAGATCAAGAGTACCCCAACCATGTGTACAAACTGCGTAAGGCTCTCTATGGCCTCAAACAAGCTCCTCGTGTTTGGTATGAGTGCCTTAGGGACTTTCTCACTCAAAATGACTTTAAAATAGGAAAAGTTGATTATACTTTGTTTACAATGCATTTTGATGGTCATCTATTCGTATGTTAGATTTATATTCATGACATCATTTTTGGTTCTACTCATAAATCTTTTTTTGAAGAATTTAGTAAACTTATGACAGACCGAATCGTGATGTCAATGATGGGCGAATTGAAGTTCTTTTAGGGATTCCAAGTGAATCAGCTAAAAGAGGGCACTTTCATTTGCCAAACTAAGTAGACGCAGGACATCCTCAAAAAGTTCAATATGGACAAAGCTAAGTCCATCAAGACTCCCATGGCAACTAATGGACATCTCGACCTTAACGAAGATGGTCCAGATGTGGATCAAAAGGTATATCGGTCTATGATTGGTTCACTACTTTATTTATGTGCATCTAGGCCTGAAATTATGCTTAGTGTGTGAATGTGTGAAGGGTTTCAAGCTGCATCTAAAGAGTGCCATTTAATAGCTATAAAAAGAATTTTAAGATACCTTGTGCACACACCTAACTTGGGCCTTTGGTATCCTAAAAATCCAAGTTTAACCTTATAGGGTATTCCAATGCTGACTATGAAGGTTGCAAAGTCAATAGGAAGACGACCTCAGAAACGTGCCAATTTCATGGCAGATTCTTAGTTTCATGGTCCCCAAAGAAGCAAAATTCCATTGCTCTTTACACAGCCGAAACGGAGTATGTTGCAGCCGGTAGTTGTTGCACACAGCTACTTTGGATGTGACAAACTCTAAGGGATTATAGTTACAATCTGAACAATATTGTACTCCTATGTGATAATGAAAGTGTCATAAAAATTGCCCACAATCCAGTAGATCACTCAACAACCAAACACACAAACATACATCATCATTTTCTAAGAGACCATTCATTAAAAGGTGATATAGTAATCTCACATATTAGAACTGAAAAACAATTAGCAGACAATTTATGAAGCCACTAGATGAAAAGAGATTTTGTGAGCTTAGAAATGAATTAAATATACTTGACGCTCGAAATGTGGCTTGAAACATTGCATACCTAATTGATTTTTCAAAGTTTACTTACTTTTGTCAAAATTCATCCCTTATCTCGATTTTCTCTCAAAAATTATTTTAATAATTAAATCTTGGTGAATTATGGCCATTGTATGAATGTTGATTGCTTACTGGTCATGTTCATCAAGATTATTTGTAAAATGTTGTCCTTTAGATCACTATTAGATCAAATTCCCAAAAATCTCTTTGTTCTAATTAAATTCCGTCTAGCTGACCCGGACTAGTCCATGGTCGTCACCGGACCAGTCCATTGTTTCAGACTAGTCCGGCTATAGTCCAATGTACCGGACTAGTCCGATACCTATGCGGACTAGTCCGTTACTATCGGGCTTAACCCTAGCCCACTGCCAAAAGTCTATCTTCTTCCTCCTTAAATCGCCTTAGCTTTCTATCTCCTCAAACTCGAGCTCCCAAGGTGATTTTCACTTTGAGCCACCAAAATCGAAGGTTTCTCCACAGAATTTCTTCCCCTCAATGCAAAGTAGCCCCTCCTCCAAACTAATCCGGACTCTATTCCGCGCCTCCATCTCAAATATTTGAATTTCAGTAAAACTCAAACCCTAAACCTAGTTCTCATCTTTCCTCAAATATTGCTTACTTTTCTTGATTCCAAGGGTATACATTGCATTGCTGTATTCCTATCCTCCTCCCTTTTTGCATATCTCAGTTAGATTTGTTGAAATAAGAAGTTAGGGTTCATACATCAAACCGAACTAGTCCGGTGCTTGGTGCGGACAAGTGTGCACCTTGAAATCGAACAAGTCTGGCCCCTTGACAGTTTGAACCTCCAAATTCTTGTCTCCACATAGTCTAATTCCCATTCTTACCACACCTTGTCACCCTGTGTCAGACACGATGTCGTACGTATTAGATGACATCATGTTTGATTATGAAGGTGAGCGTGACCGCGAGAGTGTCGCCAGGGCAAAATAGCTAAGAAGCAAGAAGTGCGATGCAAATTATTCTTCTCTTGATGATGTGCTCCCAAGAAAGAAGAAGGTGGTAGTAAAGAAGCCATCTAGCAAGGATGGTGCAGGTGCCAGCTCAACGGCACCAAGGAGAAGCACTAGCAAGGGCAAAGGACTTGCAAGTGGACCCATTGGTCCACTAAAGATGAAACCTCCTGTACAGCGCAACAGGCAGCCCTCAAAAGATGATTTCATGGGCAAATGAAATGACTTGGCGGACAGGCTCAGAAAGGTTCGAGTCTATGAGCAGCCAAAGCATCAGCTGACCCGACGTTCTAGAGCCACTTCCATGCTGATTATCATGAGCACGTCAAGATGAGAAATCCAGTGGTTGCCAGTCAATGGGTGGACATGACTTATCTACAATCCAATAACTGTCAAGCATATCTTGAAGTCTTGGAGGTATTAGAGATACATGGCTTGAAGGATCTCCTATCCTTCTGATATACTTGGAACATTGAAGTCATCACTCAATTTTACTCTACTTTCTACTTCGCCCATGATGATGGGGATGAGATGATTTGGATGACACATGGATCCAAGTATAGTGTCACTTATGAGGAGTTTGCTAGGATACTTCATCTTGAAGACACTTTGGAAAATGAGCTTGTGATTCACAACTTGAAGCCTTTGGAGAAGGATGAGCTAGCTTTCCTCTATGACACAAGAATGCCATACAAGGCACCTACCATTATTTGTGGTGCTTAATAGAATTTTGAGTAAGACTATTGCTCCAAAGGATAGAGATGCATGGACAACTCAAAAAACTCTAAGGACCTTGATGAAAGTGATAAGCAAGAAAAGGACATTCAATGACTTTGAATATATCTACAATGATATTGTGAACATCTCAATCACTCCAAATAGGTCCTGTGGCTATGCACCTTACATCATGTCCATGATTGAGAACGTAACCGGCCTTGAGTTTGTCAAATATGTTGAGCATGTTGGCCTCAAGCCCTAGAAGCCACCAGTCTACAATGTTCCCAATGCCTCTGCCTCACCTGCAGTAGAACAAATATCAAAGAAAGCATATTAAGGCACAAGGACTCTAGCTTCTACCTCTTATCCTCCATCCTCCAAAGAGCCCTCGAGTGGTGTATTGAATATGCTTTTCTCTATCTTTGCATCCTGCCGCAAAAGTGGAGGTTAAGCAACAAAAGGAAAGCTTGTCCAGGAAGAGGCACTAGAGGTATATGAAGACAAACATCAAAGCAATTTGTGAGAAGCTTGATATTGAGCCAGTGGGATCTCCTCAAATTTTAGAGGATTCCGAAGAAAATATCACAGAGATGGCGCCTCTCATAGAACAAGAATTGGCCTCTTTTGGACTTGCGGGTGTCAGTGTTCCTCCTCCTCCTCAACATGCTCATGAGTCTGGAGATGAAGATGAAGATAGGACTGAGAGTGAGAGAGCGAGTGACGGAGAGTGATTCCCCTCAATTTTTTCCTTTTTGGTGCCTTGATGCAAAAGGGGGAGAGATTGAGACTAGATATAGACTAGCAGTCTATTTATGAGCCTTAAGGACTAGTGATCATGGACATGTATATTTTGTGTTTGTTAAGTTTCAAACTATTGTAATGTATATTTGGATGCCTATTTTGTTTAAATATGAATGTGTGATGCTCATTCTATTCTTGGGATTGTAACTGATGTATTTTCATCATGCACATCATAATATCTGCTCACACAAACTTTTTAGGCACCCCACCATAAAGAGTGCAAATACATGAGAAATTTTTTGTTGTTCATATGTTATTCTCATGTATGCACACTTTATGAAATTTAATGTTTACTATTAATTCTGAAATCTCAATTGGTTGTCATCAATCACCAAAAAGGGGGAGATTGAAAGATCCTAATGAATTTGCTGAGATGAATGCAGGACTAAAAAGCCTAGAACATATGGTGCACTCAAAGGTAAAAAAATGAGGAGTGAGAAAAGGAAGAACCCAAATGATCAAGGAAGCGCAAAGTAGATATCAATGTATAGGATGTGTGTGAGAGACATATACCAAGAGCTTATATCTTTGCGGAGAGTGTGAGGGCTAAAATCAATTAATTAAGCAATTCACTGAAGCACTGGACAAGTCCGTTCACCAACGGACTAGTCTATTCATTTTTCTATTCTCACATAGACAAGTCCGAAAAAGCATCGAACTAGTCCGTTCAACTCACTTACCTCACTCGGACAAGTCCGGACACGTGTTGGACAAGTCTGGACACGTGCCGGACAAGTCTGTTCAACTTTTTGATATTCACTCAACACATATTACCATGCATCAGACAAGTCCGTCCTGTTGCGGACTAGTCCGATTGAGTCTCTGGACCCATCACGGACGGGTCCGAATAACTTTTTTTTTCAAATACAAACAAGTCCGGTACACCTCACACAAATTAGGGTTTAAGGTGTGCTGCACAATTCACGCAAGTTTTACACAGCACACTGGACTAGTACGGTCCCCAACGGACTAGTCTGACCGTCAGGATCCCTAACGGTAACTTTTTTGGAAACTCTATGAATAGGTGATCCATGACCCCATAACATAAGTACTGCACACAACAGCGAACAACTAAGAACCCTAGCGACGCCATTCGTCCCATGAGCATAAAAACACCTCTCCCCACACACTAAAGCCCTTAAAAGTTAAATCTTTTGGGAATCCAGATTTGGGATAGGGAGATCATCTTCTACGCATTGCTAAGCTCTTGGGGTTTGATCTCTTATACACTGTTGCATCTGTTGTAAATCTTTCAAGTGTGTTTGATCGCTTTTCACTCTGTAATTTTGTGGGAGCCCTCAACGTGTGAGGCCCCCCCCCCCCCCCCCCCCCGACTTGGTTATTGTCCCCGTGAAAGTGGAACTCAAGTCGGCCTTCGTGGTGACTTGAAGAGGTAAAGGGTTGATTGAGACCCGACTTTGTGTGGGCTCCTCAACGAGGACGTAGATCTCTTTCGTGAGATCAAACCTTGTTAAAAACCCTTGTCTCTTGTGTTCTTGTTATTTACTTTTGAATCATCATCATCATCATCATCTAGGGCATAGGGTTGATTAATCTTGCAACTTATATTAATCTTGTATTCCTCATTTAAATCAATCATCCTAAAACTTACACAAGTTGTTAGGATAATTTACTTAATTCTGCTGCTATAACATTTTAGGAGAATACATTAAACAATCCATCTTTTCATAGGTATAACCAGCATACCGGACTAGTTTGTACCGATACCGGACTAGTTCGACCCCCTGTATTTGTCGAATCTGTTAAGTGTTGTAGGAAAAGTTTTCAACGCCTATTCACCCCCTCTAGGCCACATTCACTCAATGTATGAGGAAACAAAGGAATTCATTCGAAGATGCGGGGAACACCAAAAGCATCGTGGAATCACTGCTCGCAATGTGATGCCCCATACATACAATCTCCAAGTAGAATGATTTGATGTGTGGGGGATCGACTTCATGGGACCTTTTCCAAAGTCCTATGATTGCGAGTATATTCTGGTGGCTGTAAATTATGTGTCCAAATGGGTAGAAGCATTACCATGCAAACATGCCGATGCCAAGACCGCTCGAAAAATGTTTCATGAAAACATTTTCCCACGGTTTGAAACTCCCCGAATGGTCTTAAGTGATGAAGGGTCTCATTTTGTTGACATGACCTTCCGAAGCTTTCTGAGCGAGCTTGGGGTTGGGTATAACATTGCTACTCTGTACCATCCCTAAACAAGTGGTCAAGCTAAAATTTCAAGCAAACAAATCAAGAATATTCTATAAAAGACCGTCTTTGAGATAGGGAATGGGTGGAAGAACAGACTACCGATGCACTTTGGACATACCGTACCGCAAGACACCCATTGGAATGTCACCTTTCCAAATTGTCTACAGAAAACTTGTCATTTACCCATAGAATTGAAACATAGAGCGTATTGGGCTATCAAGAAGTGGAACATGGATCTCCATGAAGCTGGAAAGTTGTGCAAGATACAAATCTCTGAACTAGAAGAATGGAGGGATAAGGCGTACTATAGTGCCAAGATCTATAAAGAAAAAGCCAAGAGGTGGCACGACAAAAGAATTATGCCTAAGGAATTCAAGCTTGCAGATAAAGTCCTACATTTCAACTCTAGACTCAAACTTTTTGGACATGGGAAACAAAAAAGCAAATGGAAAGGTCCCTATACTGTGGTAGATACCTCATCTCACGGAGCAATTGCACTCCAAAATCATGAAGGTAATCTATTCAATGTAAATGGGAACCATCTCAATATATTTTTAGAACCTGGAGAAAATTTGGACAAAGAGGAAGACGTAGTCAATTTGATTGATTTTAACGCCTATCCTTGAAGTTTGGTTAAATTTTCCATGTCCAATAAAGCAAGCTCCAACCCTCACCACTCCTTTCCAATCATCCCACTATACCCATTTGGCTAAGTAGGAGAGATGTAAAATGTAGAATATCATAAATACTTCCTACATAGGACTTAGGCGCTTATTTTGATTTCATCATATGAAGCGCTTTTGTCAAAGAAATTGTGACTTACCGGTGTAGGTAAGGCCGGTAGAGTCTTTCATGTTTCCATGTTTTCAAGTAAAATAAAGATAGGTACAAGAACAAGTGATGGGGAGGTCCCACAGGCCTCCCAAAGTGCAACATGCTCGAACCATCATGAAAGAACAATTCAGAGCATCACTTAAAGGATCACGAGAAGATCTGACCAAGCCACTATGGACTTGCTCACCCTTCTTCATTATGGCGATGGTTTGTGCTCTCTCGCCTCTTATGTCTCTATACATTATTTTGAGTTGAATTTGATTATGCATGATAATATCATTAAAATCAACTCACTGGAACCTAAAATTTTGCAATTTCCTATATCATGTTTTACTAGGGAATGAAATATATATACACCTTATTTTGATTTCATTACCATGTTCTTGAACCACATATAAATTTATGAAAAACATGTCATCTAAGTATTTGATTGGTGTGATATATTAAATGAGTGAAACTTGGAAACTGTCCATGCTGGAATTCAATATTGTTATTGCAATTTCTAAAGTCATCAGATTTTTGCCATCCTCTCTCATTATTATTTAAATGCCCATCGAGGCCATATGATATAAATATATAAAACCACATGCATATGCCACTTTGCATTTTCATTGAACTTTGTGAAACTCTTGACCATGTTGAGTGACTAGCATGAAATCTTTGATTAGGAATTTCTTGTGCAATCCACCATATTCCGTGATTTTCTCACATCCACCATAAGATACTCCATGGAAATTTTGCAAAATCCTCTCTAAACAAAAAGATGCACAAAAAGGAGTAGAAGGCATGGCTATAAGAGCTCTAAAAAAAAGATAGCGAGCCAATAAGTAGACATGCTTCATCCTTGCACACAAAAAAAGAGTGATCAATTGGGAGTCATCATCACCATTCATCATCCACCATCTATAATAAGTGCACGAGAATTTCTGTAGTCATTGGTTTTTGTTGCATGGTCTTCTCATGCGGATCTCGTTTTTGGCATAGTAACATAAGAATTTCAAGCGAGCCACTTTTATCCTTACCAAGCTCCACAAAAATCCATATTTAGTTGTAGGAAAAGAAATGGAAACTCATGGCAAGGTGAGGAATAAACACATTGATAGACGAGAGCATTCTTTTGAGGAGTCTGGCAATATCTTCTTGACTTGTGAAAATATAGCAATTTTCAAGTTTATTTCTGTAGGAGGAGTCCAGGTGAACTACATTCAAGCCGTTCCATCCCTCAAACACCCAAGATTATGAGCTAGCCACATATAAAAGATTCTTGAACAAAGGTATGTGTTGAAATGTTCTGTATACATATTCCATATTTGTAGCCGAATTGTGATATCACTTAGTTCTTCCTGCCATCACTCGAGGACGAGTAAAGGACTAAGTGTGGGTGAGTTTGTTGACAGTCCTTAATTGCCAAATCCAACCGTCAATTCCCCGCATAAAAGATATATATGGACAACCAACATAGTGTTAGTAGTTATTTACTAACTATTTCCACAAGTGTTGGTGCAATTTTGTATACATGTGAATTGTGCACATAGTTAGAGTTATTTAAACGGGCCAATCCAAGAAACACACCTTTCGACCAATCAGGTGCAAGAACGAGGTTTCATGGGCCAACTCGGAGTAGAAAACCAATTAAAAATCACGCGAATCTCCCATACCCATTATGAGGCCCACATAATAGTGTCATAGAGAAGTTTCGACGATGTTGGAGCCGTTGGGAGTTCGATCGAACACCCAGCTCACCCAAACTGGTAAACACGCTAAACGTGGTCAACTGCCATGTGTTGGCTCCTCATGGCTTGAAGATCACAATGGCAACTGAGTCCCTCGCATATTCTGGTGCCAAACTGACCTTTGTAGGGTATAAATAGGGGGTAGGGGGATCCCTCACTCCACACACCAAAAAGCTTGGGTCTAGTACCCCACTCCAAAAGCATAGCGCTGCCCAAGTGCTTAGAAAATAGGAAGAGAGTGAGAAAGAGGAGGAGGAGGCTCCGGCTTGTCGGGCTTCTTCCACTTAAGGATAGGGTTCGAGCTTGTCGAACCCTCTCCACCTTTGTACCTCAACAATTCTTTCCATCTCAAGTAAGGTACATGATTTCCATTTGAGTTCATTAATCTAATTCAAGTGAGTTAATTCCTTAGTTGCTTGTTCATTCATTGCTCTATGTTGACGGTCCTTAAGTGTCATATTTAGACCGTCAATTTACCTTATAATGTGCACAAAAGAGAAACATAATGTAGTGGTAGTGTTAGAACTACCCAATTCCACAAGTGTTGGTGTTTATTTGTATGAAGGTGCATTTAGACCGAAAGTACGAAGACATGCAGGGAGTAATCTATAAAATTGGGTTTCGACGAATCAAGTGATGCCACGTGTCATCACATGGATCACATGGCCCACAAACAGAAGTATCTGAGGCCATCCAACAGTGTAGCACCCATATAAAGGGATGGGACCCACCTGACGCGGACCTGGAGGAAGCACAACCCCAACGGGGCTGAAACATGGTCGGCTGACCTCCCTAGTTGGCCAACTAGGTCATGGCGCCAATTGCGGTCAAACACCACGTGTTGGCTCCTCACAGCTTAAAGAGGTCATGGGTGACTGTTTCACGCGCATTTTGTGGCAGGAACCGACCCTTCTCCCCCCATATAAATAGAACCCCACACCTCACTTCACACACACACACACACACAAAGTTGAGAATAGAATATCAGTCCAAAGATTTAGAGTAGACCTAGAGGCTGCCAAGTAGAAGGAGAGTGTGGTGAGAGTTTAGGAGAAGGAGGCTTGGGCTTGTCAAGTCCCTCTTCTAAACTTGTATCCCTACAAAGGTGTACTCAAATCAAGTAAGCCCTTTGTGAATTCAATTCAAGTTTGATTCTCAATTCATAGTAGTTTGCACAAGTAGTTACTTGTGGGTTCATTGCTTTAATTTATTAGAGGCTCTAGTTGTAGCTTTGTGTGCGAAACAACTAGAGTTGTGATTTAGAAAGTAAGCGTGGTGCTTAGGTTAGAAATCACTAGTGAATATCTCGTAGACCCACGGATTGAAAGGTAGGCAGTAGGTGGTGACAACCCTATCTGTCCTTTGTAATCCTCCATGTTCGGCTATGCCATAGGCTCTTGGCGGGAGTCGCCTAGTGTTGCTAGGGGTAAACCCGTGCCAGAAGCAAGCAGCTATTGCAAATTCCTTTGAATTAGAATCAATACATTGAATTCCTCTCTCTTCCTTACCTACCAAATAACTTTGTGTCCTTGGGTGGATTAGTTCATAAGATTACAGACACGTTCCTTGGATTTTATACCCTTGGGAATACTCTCTTAAGGGGAAATGCTACACGACAGTTTCTGTGCGCTTGCGGATTATTATTTGTGATGTAAGAAATGTCAACAAGCATTTCTGGGCCATTGTCAGGGAGCGGTTGCTGTTAATCTTTGAACCTTGTTCACCCTCATATCTATCTCCTTATTTTATCTTCCCTTTTCTTACCACCACCACATATATGGAGCAGCCCACCATTATTTCTTACTCTGCCCCAAAGGGCAAGTTCTGTGAGCCACCACCGTCGGCGGAACCCATTTGTTCTACTAGCTATGAATCTCGCCCTGGCATCATAGACATGGTTCAGGAACAATCTTTCTTAGGAACGGATTGTGAAAACCCTTATCACCATCTACGAGAGTTCGAACGATTGTGTTCATTCCCTCTAATCAAGGGTATGACACAAGAAACTCTCAAATGGAAGTTGTTTCCTTTTTCCCTCAAGGAAAAAGCCAAAAAATGGTACGACCATAACGTTGGGAAGACAAACAGAAATTGGAACAAATTAAGAGACAACTTTTGTATTGCTTTCTTTCCAATTGCCCGAATTGTGTCCTTACGAAAGGAAGTATTATGCTTCCAGCAAGATGGAGAAGGAATACATAGGTGCAGCATGGGATAGATTTTCTCTTTTGAGAAATTTCGGCCCAGATTTGTCCATCCCTAATCCGTTGCTTTTACAACACTTCTACATGGGGTTGAACAAAGAGTCTGCCCTGCATCTTGACATTACGGCCAGAGGATCTTTCCTCCATAAGACGCCGAAGAGGGCAAGGATCTTCTAGACCGAATTCTATAAAATTCTTCCTTCACTATGGGTCTTAATGAGCCCCCTCAAGAGGAAGTAGTGTCAATATCCGAGGATGAATCCATGGACAAGGAAGAACTTATCTCTAGCTTATCCCACACCTTGTCGGAGGAATCCTCTCTTGAACCCGAAACTACAAAGGAAGAAGAAATTTAACCTTCAGAGTTTCCCTTCTACATCGAGGAAGAGATATTTGAAGATTTTGGAAATACCTTGAAGTACTGTTGCCATAGGAAACCATCATTGCCTTTAACTCCACCTGACCCACCTGATGGAATGTTCGTCCAATAGACGGTCAAGGATTTAACCTCTATTTTAAGTAGGGAATTGAATGCAGAAGTTGAGTTGTCACCCAAAATCCTTCGGATGACCTCACTTTTGGCAACTCTATGCTTTATTAGTGGAACTCCAATGAAGGTCCTATAAAACTCCACTATTGGAGCAAATCTCATTTCCGACTCTTGTGCTCTCGCCATTTTGGGCCATGTGCCATTGGCACCAACATGTAAATCCTTCCGAGACTCTTTCGAAAACATCCTTGAGGGATGCGGGGTTTTGCAACAGGTGTCTGTAAGACACAATGATATTGAGGCAATCCCAAATTTCCATGTGTTCAAAATCCAAGATTTCGATATTATGATTGGGATTCCCATTGAGAAATTTCTCATGGAAATTCCTTTGGAAGGAAACATCAATGTCAACCTTGGAGGGAGAAAGTTTTCTATTCCTGTCCTGATTTCCAAGAACACATCCACAGAATCTCCCATCCAAGATGAACCATTAGAGGAGGTTAGAACTCTTCAATTCTTAGCTCCTCCTAAAATAGAAGGAGATTTCATCCAAGAGGAGGATGAATTTTAGTAGGCAATTGAATTGCCAAAATAAGAGTTCTTGCCAAAAGAAGAATTTTCCACTGCCCTTCATCGATGAGATGTTAGAGCAACTGGCAAAACACTCCTACTTTTGTTTCCTTGATGGGTATTCGGACTATCATCAAATCCTAATCCATATTGATGATCAAAGTATGACCACATTCACATGTCCTTATGGGACTTATGCCTACCGACGTATGTCTTCTGGACTGTGCAATGCTCCTGCCTCTTTTGAAAGATGTATGATGTATATCTTTTCTGACATGATTGAGGAGATCATGGAAGTTATCATGGACGATTTCTCCGTCTACGGGAGAACTTTTTTATCATTGTCTAAGAAACTTAGACAAGGTCTTGCAAAGATGCCAAGAGAAGGACCTCATACTTAATTGGGAAAAGTGCCATTTCATGGTCCGCGAAGGCATCCTCCTTGGGCTCTTAGTGTCCAAGAGAGAGATAGAGGTGGACAAAGCAAAGGTTGAAGTCATTGAAACACATCCACCTCCTATCAATGTTAAGGGAATCCACAACTTTTTAGGTCATGCGGGGTTCTATCGGCGATTCATCAAAGATTTCTCAAAAGTCGCTAGACCCCTCACTAACCTACTAGCTAAGGAAGGTCACTTTGATTTCGATGATGAATGCCTTAAATCATTTGAAACACTCAAAAAGGCACTCATCTCAGCTCCAATCATTCAACCTCCTGATTGGACACTGCCATTCGAAATCATATGTGATGCTAGTGATTATGTTGTTGGTGTGGTCCTAGGATAAACCAAGGATAAAAAGCATCATGCAATAGCTTAGACTAGCAAAACTCTGATAGGAGCTCAAAACAATTATGCCACAACCGAAAAAGAGCTATTGGCCGTAGTTTTTGCTATCGATAAGTTTAGGTCCTATTTGGTTGGAGTCAGGGTTATAGTCTACACTAACCATGCTGCCTTGAAGTACTTGCTCACCAAAAAGGATGCTAAACTAAGGCTAATCCATTGGATTCTTCTACTCCAAGAGTTTGACTTAGAAATCAAGGATAAGAAAGGAGTAGAAAATTCTGTGGCAGATCATCTCTCGCGTATGGAAGGCATGCAGACCATGGACATCCTTATCAATGAATTCCTACGAGATGATATGCTTCTTAAGGTGACTGACTCCCACCCTTGGTATGCAGATATCATGAACTTCATGATCACGAGATACGTACCTCCGTGGGAAAAAAAAGAAAATCATCTATGGGAGTTGGAGACACCTTTGGGATGACCCATATCTCTATCAAGTTTGTGCTGATGGCCTTCTTAGAAGGTGCATCCCATCAATCGAAGGCACCAAGATTATTGAGAAATGCCATGCTAACCCCTATGGTGGCCATTATGGTGTTTACCGTACCCAGGCAAAGATCTGGCAGAGTGGATTCTATTGGCCTTCTATGTATGAAGATACAAAAGAATTCATTTGTAGATGTTGGAAATGCCAAAAGCATGGAGGAATATCAGCCAGCAATGCAATGCCCCTAACATATAATCTCCAAGTGGAATTATTTGATGTGTGGGGTATTGATTTCATGGGACCTTTACCTAGGTACTATGAATGCGAGTATATTCTGGTGGCTGTAGATTATGTGTCAAAATGGGTAGAAGCTTTGCCATGCAAAAATGTTGATTCTAAGCAAGCTAGGAAAACGTTCCATGAGATCATTTTCCCGCGCTTTGGCACTCCCCGTATGGTCATAAGTGATGGAGGGTCTCATTTCATAGATAAGTCCTTCCGAAACTTTTTGAGGGAGATTCGTGTCTAGCATAACATTGCTACCCCATACCCCCCACAAGCAAATGGTCAAGCAGAAATATCTAATAAGAAAATTAAGAATATTCTGCAAAAGCCCGTCTTGGAAATGGGAACGGGATGGAAGCATATGCTACCCGACGCATTGTGGGCATACCGTACTGCTTACAAAACTCCCATAGGCATGTCTCCGTTCCAACTTGTCTATGGGAAGACTTGTCATCTTCCGGTAGAATTGGAACATAGAGCCTATTGCGCCATCAAGCAGTGGAACTTGGACCTTCACAAAGTAGGAAAGCACCGATTGAAGCAAATCTCCGAGTTGGAAGAGTGGAGAGATAAGGCGTACCATAGTGCCAAAATCTAAAAGGAAAGAACTAAAAGATGGCATGATAAGAGGATTACGCCTAAAGAGTTCAAACCTGGAGACAAAGTCCTACTCTTCAACACTAGGGTTAAACTCTTTGGACACGGGAAGCTCAAAAGTAATGGAAAGGACCCTTAACTGTAGTCGAAACCTCATCCCATTGAGCAATAACACTCCAAGGTGATGATGATCATCTATTTAAAGTGAATGGGCACCGAGTCAAATTATTTCTTGAATCCCAAGAGGATGAGACAGAAAAAGAAATTGACGTGATAAATCTTATTGATTTTCATGCCGTTTCTTTAAATTCTATCTAAATTCTCCGCGTCCAATTAATGGGCCCATCCAATAATTCATCTATGGGGCCCATTAAGCCAACCCAAAAAACTTAGCCTGTACGGAGCCAAGAAGGGGTCGGTCGAACCCTAGGTTCGGCCGATCTCCCCCTTGCGCCGTGAACCTTCTATTTTCATGTGGGTACACTCCCGACGTATCTCAACAAGATTCTTGACGCTATCATACTTCCCCTGCTTATTTATTGATGAGAACTAAGAGGGGAGCCTTGCACCATATAGAAAAAATCCATCTCCTGTTTGAGGTCATGGCCGATAAGAAAATTATGCCTCATCCCCACTCTAGCTCAACCTTCAGCCCGAGCGGAGACATCACATTGACCAATGATAAGTACCCCCTAGCTTTGAAGTTCGTCATGGCATTGGATGTCATGCCCCTTGCCACGATCCCGCCACTAACAAAGACTCTGCGTGGGCGTAGCACCACACCTCGTGGTGCTGCACGGTCGCTCTCCCCTCGGAGGACGCCCATGAAGTCGACGACACCTGCACGTCGTCAGACTCCGACTGGTCTTAAGTCAGTCAAGACCCGTCTTTTTCCTAAAAAGGACGAGTCTTTCCCAACGCTGCAGCCTGGTGAGGAGTTCATGTACACTCTGAAGACCAAGGGTGGTGACATAGTGAGCCACCACTACAAGTCACCTACGCGTACCTCACCTGAGCATGTGGGAGACCGCCTCATTATCCATAGGGTGCACAAGCCTAAAGGAGGCTATACAAAAGGCTTTTCAAGCAAGTGGATAATTTGGCGATGGAGGAATCGATGGGCTCGTCATCCTCCAAGATTAGGCATCATCTCTGGCCGCCTACTATCAGAGGGCCACCTGGCCAATTTATGGACAGCGACAAAAAATCTCCTTGTGCCCTTAAAGTGCACAATTTTATAAGGTGTTAGCTTCTCTTCGTTTGGAGAACAAGAAGCTATCGGACTTAGTGGCTGAAGGGCGCATTGAGAGGGCAGAACTGAAGGATGAGCTCATAATCCTCAAGGAGGAGATTGATGATGTTCACCGTGGCATGATCGCCAAGCTGCGGTGCATATGCAATGCCGTCGGGAAGCCCGACATCTACAACACTCCTTAGTGTAGATGTCCGACCGCATAGGATGCTTACTAGTTTCGTTTAGTTTTATTCCAGAATTTTTATTTATTAAGTTTAGGTTGAATAATGTAAGCGTCCCCATATTTGAGTTAAATAAAAGGAACTTACTGGTTCATCTAACCCGGTAAAGTTCCATATTTAGTTTATTTTGTGTGAATAAAGAATCCAGGGAACAAGTGTGGGGGAGGTGCCCCAAATTCGCGAAATCCCGACGTGCAAAAATATTGTTGCATCTCAAAACACGTCGCAACCGATTATACGACTCAACACGTCAAGAAAGAGCAACAGAAAGGCCAGAAGGGGGTCGGCCGACCTGGTGTGAGACCCACACGGCTATTTTTCGCTTCACAAATTTTTTTTGGATCTCCTACCCCTAAATATGCATGCTACATTACCGCTTAAGTTGATTTGATATTAATACTTAATATTTGAAGAAAATTCAACTCAACAATTAACATTTAATACTTGGTAGTCAAAATTTGCTTGAGCTAAAAATTGGAATACTTTATATTTCAATTTATTGCCCTGTTTATGCTTCCCACAAGCATAATAGGAAAACATGCCATCCAAGTATTTGACTAGTGTGATATGGTAAATGAGTTACTTGAGGAGATATCTCCTTGCTTGAAATTGATTTTTGATGTTTCCACAATTTGGAGTCTTGAACTTTGCCCAACTCTCTCATTGGAGATTTACATACCCACCACAACCATATGATACAAGGTCTTAAAAACTACATGCATATGCCACTTTGCCTTTCATTGAACTTTGTCAAACTCGTGACCCAATTGAGTGACATGCATGAACCTTTGACTTAGAAATTCTTGTGCACCCTATTCATGCAAAATTTCTCACATTGAAAATATGCATCCACCATTTATCCATCCAATAAAGAAAATCCATACATTTTGTCATCAAAATCACTCTAGAAAAATAATAGGAGTAGAAGACATGGCTACGTATTTCAAAAAAAAAAGAAGAGAGAAAAGCATCTACTCTTCAAAAGAGGAAGCATGCCAAAAAAAAAAAGAGAAAAGGAAAAAAGAGAGTAGCCATGTTTCATCCTTAAAGAGAGAAAATCATGGGGTCCATATGTATCCATTCCATTCATGTGCACAAGGATTTCCTTTGTCAATTTGTTTGTTGCATAAGTCTTCTATAGGATCAAGTTTTTGGCTTAACAATACATGAATTGCAATGTGTGCCACATTTATCCCTACCAAGCTCCATATATAGCCATATTAAGTATAGGGACGAATTGGAACAATATGCCCAGGTGAGGATAAAAACACTTTGAGAGACTTGAGAGATTCCAAACAAGAGATAAGGGCAATTGTTCCTTCGACTTTCCGAATGTATCAAATCGTCAGATCATTTTGGTAGGGAAGATACAAGAGAACTACATCCCAACCATTTCACTCTTCAAACACCAAAGATTGATGTGGTAGCCACACTCCACAAAGGGAATTCATGAATTGAGGTATGAGTTGAAACATCTAGTATTCCCCTTTTCTAACTTATAAGCAAATTTATGACAACACCTTAGTTCTTTTTCTTGCCTTCACTCGAGGACGAGCAAAGGACTAAGTGTGGGGGAGTTTGTTGACGGTCCTTAAGTGCCATATTTAGACCGTGAATTCACCACATAATGTGCACAAAAGAGAAACACAACGTAGTGGTAGAGTTAAAAACTAACCAATTCCACAAGTGTTGGTGTTTATTTGTATGCAGGTGAATTTAGACACAAAATACCAAGACATGCTAGGAGTAATCCATAAAATTGGGTTTTGACGAATCAAGCGAGACCACGTGTCATCACATGGATCAAATGGCCCACAAACAGAAGTATTCGAGTCCATCCAACGGTGTAGCACCCATATAAGGGGATGGGACCCACCTGGCAGGGACCTAGAGGAAGCACAGCCCCAACGGGGCTGAGACCAGGTCAGCCGACCTCCCTAGTCTGCCGACTAGGTCATGGCACCAATTGCGGTCAAATGCCACGTGTTGGCTCCTCCCGGCTTGAATAGGTCATGGGTGACTGATTCGTGCACATTTTGTGGCAGAAACCGACCCTTCTCCGCCTTATAAATAGAACCCCACACCTCACTTCACACACACACAAAAAGTTGAGAATAGAATATCACTCCAAAGGTTTAGAGTAGTCCTAGAGGCTGCTAAGTAGAAGTATAGTGTTGTGTGAATTTAGGAGAAGGAGGCTTGGGCTTGTCAAGTCCCTCTTCTACACTTGTATCCCTACAAAGGTGTACTCAAATCAAGCAAGCCATTTGCGAATTCAATTCAAGTTTGATTCTCAATTCATAGTAGTTTGCACATGTAGTTACTTGTGGGTTCATTGCTTTAATTTATTAGAGGATCTAGTTGCAGCTTTGTGTTCGAAACAACTAGAGTTGTTATTTAGAACGTAAGAGCGGTATTTTGGTCAGAAATCACCAGTGTATATCTCGTAGACCCACAGATTGAAGAGGTAGGCAGTAGGTGGTGGCAGTCCAATCTGTCCTTTGTAATCCTCCACATTCGTCAATGCCATATGCTCTTAGTGGGAGTCGCCTAGTGTTGTTAGGGGTAAACCTCATCCCAAAGCGAGCAGCTACTGCAAATTCCTTTGAATTAGAATCAATACTTTGAATTCTTCTCTCTTCCTTACCTACCAAACAACTTTGTATCCTTATGTGGATTAGTTTGTAAGATTACACACGTTCCTTGGATTCGATACCCTTGGGAATACTCTCTTAAGGGGAAATGCTACACTACAGTTTCCGTGCACTTGCGGATTATTATATGTGATGTAAGAAATGTCAACACTCTATTCATTTAGAGGCCCTGGTCTTTGCTAGAGAGGTTAGGGAAGTAATCAATAGCGTAGGCTTGGTGTCTAGGCTTGACGTTACCTTTGATTACCTCATAGTCCACGGGTTGTAGAGGTAGGCTGTTGGTGGTGACAGCCCTATCTGTCCGTTGTAATCCTCGACATTTGACTACGACGTCGGCTCTTGGCAGGAGTCGCCTTGCAGACCAGGGTAAGCCTGTGCCCAATACAAGCTGCTATTGATCGACTTCCTTTAGTTAGAACCCCTTCTATTAGGAAATCCACTCTATCCCTTGCGTACCACCGAGCTTTCTGTCCTTGGGTGAACTAGTTAAAAGATTAGGACACATGTTCCTTGGATTCGATACCTTTGGGAGTACTATTTAAGGGGAAGTTCTACAATGGTTTCTCCGTGCGCTTGCGTATTTTCATCTGTGATGTACCAGCCGTCAAGAGGGCTTCAAACAAATCAGTTGGTTGCGCACCTGTCGAAGTGTAGGAACAACACTTCCATCGGACCTGCCGTGGTGCAGCCCGCGGTGGTTCTTTTTTTGGAGGGGATGTTGACATTTCTTACATCACAGATCATCTCTCTAAAGAGATGAGGTCCGCGAGCGCACGGAATCTGTTGTGTAGTATTTCACTCAAGAGTATTCCCAAGGAAAGGCAATGGGGTAAAGTAAACACTACTCTTATGATCAAGTTATGGGATACTAATCAATTATCAAGATAGGGGTAAGTTGACAATATATGGGTAGTGTGACACACACCTAAGTAATATATTTTAAAGGGTAGATGGGTCCTAATGGAGGTTACCCTAAGAGTTGGGGAGTTGCTCCTACAATGCTTCTAATATACATATACATAGCCTAGGTTAGATACTAATGAGCATGTCAATGGTGAATCCTTATGCTAAGTTGTTCAACATATCGGCACGGGTTTACCCCTTGCAATACTAGGATGACTCCCGCCAAGAGCCTGTGGCATAGCAGAACGTGGAGGATTACAAAGGACAGATAGGACTATCACGACCTACTGCCTACCTCTTCAATCCGTAGGTCTACAAGACATCCAACGCTACTTACTATCCTAGCACCATGCTAGCATACTAAGTAAATACCTTAGAGGCTCGAGTACAAGTACCTCTATAAGGCAATGACTAACCTGAACATCGTTGAACCAATGTTGAGACATAGCATAAGTTATTCATATTAACATGATCATATCATAACTAATTAGACTATAGTGGGGTTTGTAATGTCTATGATGATAGATTAGGAGTGATATGGCATAATCATAAAGACTACTCATACCACATACATGGAATCCACAATCAAACAAGAAACGCTTCATCCAAGTATATGAATAAAAGAAGACTAAAAATAATATCTTTATTATGCATGAAGTCACAAATATAAGAAAAGATACATGAGCCATAACTTTCCCTACTTGGACTTGGGACTAGAGGAGCTCCTCTCTATAGCCTAACTCCACCAAGGACTAAGAGAACTATTGTATACAATAGAATTATGCTCAAGTGGTTTGTGTGCGAAGTGAGGTAGGTGGTCCTATTTATAGGTGCAGAAGGGTCGGTTCTTGCCACCAAAAGCGCGCAAATAAGTCACCACTAACTTCTTCAAGCCGGGAGGAGCCAACACGTGGCGATTGACTGAGTTTGGCGCCAGGACCAAGTCGGCCGACTAGTGGGGTCAGCCGACTTGGTCTCTGCACCATTTCTTTTGTGCTTTCTCTAGGTCACTGCCAGGTGGGTCCCATCCCTTGATATGGGTGCTACACCGTTGGATGGCCTCAGATACTTCTGTTTGCGGACCGTTTGATCCATGTGGTGCCACATGTCGATGCTTGATTGGCTGGGATGATATTTTATAGGATTCATCCCATTGTTTCACTTCAATTCTGTATTAAATTTCTACATGCACCAGTTTCTCCAAGTACAAGTGGAAATAGATTAAATATAAAGGTGATGTGTGCAGGAAATGATATTTCTTTCACATAATTTAGTTATATTGACGGGTGAAATTAGTATATAATAGTCATCAACAAACTCCCCCAAGCTTATCGTTTGCATGTCCCGAGCAAAGTCAAGACTTTAGGTTGATCATCAGGAGTAGCTACAATGTTCTACTTTTCAAAAGTACAATGTGCGCAACAAAATACTCTACCTAGTATTGCAAAAATTGGCATGGTACTTCACCCATCTTTAGTCACTATGGGGCTTATGCCATCTCCTATTCATGGGTGATTGAAAGATAGAACAGCAAATGGAGCACACATACCCTAGAGATCAAGTTCCACTCAAATTCAGGAGAGTTCAATTTAGATTATAAGTACCTCAATTTGATTTTCTCAGTCTCTCCTTTATGTGTAGTGCAAATATGTCCTCACCAAGGCATTTTGCCTAAATTCATCCTACCACTAAATAAGGCTTGTATGTGGAGCTTGGTAGGGAATATAATAGGCATATTTGCAACACATAATATTGCTAAGTCAAAGAAGCAATCCTTAGGAGAAATCAATTAAAAACTATTTGACTCAAGACTTGAGCATTTGTGATGGAGTGGAAGTGGGTGTGGATATTTGAGATGACTTCTTTTTGTGTGTACTCTCTTATTTTGCAGGGATGAAACATGGCTACTTTTCTCTTTTCTTTTCATGCTTTTGATGTAAGCTTGCATTTTCTTTTTTTTCTTTTTTCTTGTAGCCATGTCTTCTACTCCCTTTTTATGCAAAAAAATTTGGAGAGAGTGCTAAGCATGAATGGTATGGAGTTTCTCTTTTTATTGTGGAATGGTGGTATGATGGGAATTTGCTTACTTCTAGTGTAGAAGTATAGCACGTGCAAGTGAAGTCTTGAGTTCAAAAAGTAATGAATGAAATCTCACATAGGTCTATACTAGTTTGACAAAGCTCAATGTGAAGACAAATAGCATATGCATAAGGTATATCAATGTAATATATCATATGACTTTGGTAGGTACTTCCAATCAAATGAGGATAACTGAAATCTTTTTAAATTTTCTCTGGAAATCTAAGTTTCTTTCAAACAAGGAATAGCAGCCCTATCACTATATCATATCTCAAAACAACTTAGAATTGGATTAAGTTTTTCTACCCACAATTTCTAAATCAAGGCAAAAGTAACTCTAGCCAATGAAAACAATATTTTGGAGAGTAGTAACCTCTAAACTAGGGACATAGGAAAATTAAAACAGAGCAACTATTCATCATTTCATCTATGTGAATTCCAAATCATTCTTACCGCACATCTTTTATTTTATTTTGAAAGAAAATATACTCTACTTTTTTTAAGTTTTTTATATGCGAGGTGGATGATGGATGAATGGAAAATAAATATGCAAGGGGTGTGATACAAGTTACCTCAAGTGGGGGTCCTCCCCCAAGCTTGCTCTTGGTCAAGGTTCGCGATACGGGCTGAAACCCTAATGATGGATGGAGGTCATGAGGTTGGCTTAACCTTGTTGCAGCATGACTTTGGCATTGGAGGGCTGAGTGTCAATGTTGGGTTGCCTTCCATTAGTTCCATGAGTGTGTTCGAGGTGAGTGTTGTCGATGTCTCTCATCCACACCTCAAGGTTTCCATAGGTTGGATGTACTTTGTTATTCCTTGGCTAAGGCAATGATAATCCTTAGCTACAAAGGAATGACATGCACTCAACGTGGTTGAGTGTGTTCCGTCATTCTTTGGCTGAGGTGCATAAAACCTTCTTGCCATAAAGGAATAACTTGTACCTCTAATGCATTGGGTGTGATCTGTCATTCCTTGGTTAAGGTAATGATAACCTTTAGCCACAAAGGAGTGACATGTACCCAACATCTGTTGGGTATAATCTGTTGTTCCTTGTCTAAGGTACAACATACCTAGAACCATAGAGGGATGACGTGCACTCAACACGGGTTGAGTGTGATCCGTTGCTCCTTGGCTAAGGTATACCTCTAGCCACATATGAACAACTTGCACCCAATATACATTGGGTGTGATCTTGTCATTCCTTGTTAAGGCGCATCATACCTTTTAGCCACAAAGGAATAACTTACACCAAATGATGGTGGCAATCCCTTTGAGCTTGAATGAGTGCTTAGAATAGTTGAGAGCATAATGCTCTCACATATTCATACAAGCCCATCGATTGCTCATAGAGGTTTTCCATGTCAAATCTCTGGCTTTGTATAATTATGATTGATCCTCGGGCTTAATTTTTCTGATAGGTAGCAACCATCCTAATTTACTCCTTGAACAAGAGATGTTGAAATGGAATCCTCTTAGGCTTTCCAACAATCGAATATTTGAATGCCTCCATTGTAATATTACTCCTACAAACTTCCCCTCTATGACAGAGATGGATAGTTAGCTCCCGATACTTGAACAAATAAATTTTAGAGTTACGTAACCGAATCTTCATTTGTACATACGGGGAAGAACAAGACAAAAGATGCATTGGATCCAATTTCATGTGTATCCATGAACAATGTAAGAATCATTGATAGGAGTGGGGTTTTATGGATAAATCAATTTGCACATTTTCTAAAGCTCCTACTCATAGCAATGCAAGTGATATAAATACACTATGTCGATCCCTTCAACTTGTAAAATTTCTAACCATCATAACTTTTTACAAGAGGAAATATTTATCATGTTGATTATTGTCGGTACCCTACATACCGGGTACCCCATGATACCTCAAGAAGTGCAAGGGAGTTCCACCTGTCAAAGTTGAAGACCTCCATAGGCCCCACGTGTCAAACAGCACTGGACGCACCTCCTACATAGGGGAGCTCCGACACTACCACGTGTAACACAAGACTGGAGCTTCACCCTTTGCATAGGGTAGCTCCGCACTTGACACGTGTACAGTGACCCCGGACCTAACCCCCAGTAGAATGAAGCTCCGATGTCGCCACGTGTATAGCAACTTCGGACCTACCTTCCTGCAAGGTAAAGCTCCAGAGCTGCCATGTGTCAAGCGAGGCCTACGCCACCAACGGGAAAAGAGACGGATCTCCAACGACACAAGTATTCAAAGGACTCTTATTGCTACAATTACAAGATCTGATTATGCTCCATTAATCCACTGTTAATGGTGCACGATCATAAGACCCTTAATGCTAGTAACGCCAACATTAAGGTGCATTATCACATTATTAGGATGCTTAAACACACTTAATTGTGTATTAGGCAACAATAACCGTCGGGGCCACATGTTGGGCCAGGCAACCCATGTAACAGCCACCCCTTGGTCTATACAAGGGATGTGTTGCTCGATACAAAAGAAGGCAAGCTCATACGCACGCCAACACTACTGAAATCCTCAATACAACAACACACACCCCGTGGAGTAGGGTATTACGCTCAAGCGGCCCAAACCATGTAAATCCTCTGTGTCATCATCTTGTCTAAGATCTCCGCGCGCCTAAACCGATACAAGAACATCCACGGGCTACATTTTAGTAGTACCGGGGGAATTGTTGTTCGTGTGCTTCGACATTTGGCACGACAGGTAGGGGTGCCTGAGATCACAAGATGGTGAACTCTGCCGCAGGATCACCCAACAACAACAACGTTGTACAACCTGTTGGAGGGAATCCTTCCAACATACAGCAACCAGTGGGTGTTGTTGTCCTAGCAGGCATCATACCACCACCACCACCATCTGCTCCGGCGAACAATGCTGGATAGCAGGATGGGGTACTTGTGTTGGTCATAGCATCGGCAAACAACAATCTTGAGAACACGCTAATTGCTGCGCGAACTTTGTTGCAGCCGCAGCCGATGCCATCAACAACCAAGGTCCTCCCCCTTCGGGGCAGACACCAGCTCAACGTAGGACCTTGTCTGGAACACTTGGTCCTCCCGTTTCACAGCACCGAAGGCGTGCTGTATCTCAACAGTTGACGCTGCCTTCTGGGACGCGTCACACCCATACCATGTCAAGACTTTCGACACATGATCTGTGGTCGGAACTCAATCGCCGCTACAGACAGCAAGACGGTTGTGTCCACATCGAGCGTGCTCGCGAGAGGTGAGAAGCTCGGGACAACCCTGCTCTGGTGGGAGTAGGGGGAGATTGTTCTGCCTTGGCCATGCACCTACGCATGGTCCGATGCCATAGAAGTTCCGGCTTCATCTGCCCGAGAAATTCGATAGGACTGTCAACCCCACCGAATTCCTTCAAATCTACTCCACTGCTATACTTGCAGCAGGAGGCAATGAGGCCATGATGGCCAACTACATCCAGGTGGCTCTGGATGGGACCGCTAGGTCCTGGTTCATGAGTCTTCCACCCGACTCCATCGATAGTTGGGCGGAACTATGCCAACAGTTCACTACCAACTTCAGGAGTTCTTACACCCGACCAGACACTGTACTAGACTTGTTTGCTGTGAAGCAAACAATGAGGGAATCACTGCGATCCTGTATCCAGCGGTTTTCTCACGTACGCAATACCATCCCTTCTATCTCGAACGCTTCTGTTATTGTCGCATTCAGACAGGGCGTCCGAGACAAGAAAATGTTGGAGAAGCTGGCGACTAAAGAAGTCACCAGCATCACGGAGTTGTTCAACCTGGCTGACAAGTGCGCCCGGGCCGCAAAGGGCTTGGAAATGCAGTCAAAGCCAGCACCAGAGGTTAACAAAAAGCCTTCCAAAGCTGAAGCCACTATCTCCGGCATTGGAAAAAAGAAGAAGAAGTCCAATGGCAAGAAGAGGCTGTCGGCCGACGCACCTACTATTGGGTTGCTGCAGCTCCGGGTGAATGGGGGCCACCCCCCAAAAAATGACCTCGTCCTTCGTCATAATACGGTAGCAACTCTAAAATGTGGTGTCCGAACCATAAGACGGACAAGCATAGTCTGGAGGACTGCGGAGATGTCCAAAATCTTATCGAGCGCTACAACAAGCGCCGAGAAGAAGCTCCTTTCCGTCAACAGAAAGGGAAACACAAAGCTGACAAAGCTCCGGCTGAGCCAAAGCTAGGCTTTCAGGATCACAAGAAGGTCCCACAGGGTGTCTTTAACACAGTAGACGATGATTCTGACATCTTTGACAATGAGCGTCGGAAGACCCTGAACACCATTTATGGTGGTTCCTGGGACATCACTTATCGCCGCGTTCTCAAGACAATGTGGCTGGACATGGCTGCTGCAGCTCCTACTGCCAGGGCGGAACCTTATCAGAAATGGATGGACTTTGCCATCACCTTCGATGCTATGCACTGCCCCCGAAACATGATCGGAGCTGTCCAGTTACCACTGATGATATCTCCTACCATCTACAATGTTCAGCTCTACCATGTTTTGAGGGACAGGGGTGTGGGGATGAACCTCTTGAGCTATGAAGCCTTCATCAAGCTCCAGCTCCGACCTTCAGACCTTCATCACTCACGCCCTTTATCTGGTGTAGGTCCGGGGGCCATTAGACCTCTCGGATCCATCACACCCCCAGTGACCTTCGGAACTCGGGAGAAATACAGGACCGAGAAGCTGGTCTTTGACGTTGCACAGATCAGCTTACCCTTCAATGCCATCTTGGGCAGGCCTGCCTTGTATAGGTTCATGGCTGCGGCTCATTTTGGCTACCTAGTGTTGAAGATGCCAACACCCTCTGGCGTTCTCCGCATCCGCGGAGACCGTACTGTAGGAATCACTGCACTGGAAGAACTCCATGTGCTTGCAACTGCGCAGGAGGAGGCATCTGGCAAAGAGCTCACTTCTCAACCCTCAACCTCTCGTCATCGAGGCTCAACCTTTGCACCGCGTGTGCAACAAAGCAGCGACACCGATGTTCCCGTCAAAGTCGTCCAAATCCGTTCTGATGCTGCTCAGACCACCTGTATATCGGGAGGTCTGAACAACAAATAGGAACTCGCGCTCATCACTTTCCTCCGGGCGAATGTTGACGTGTTTGCCTCGCAACCTTTACAAATGCCTGGGATCCCTAGGAAGGTGATTGAGCACAATCTGAAGATTTATCTTGCTGCACGGCCTGTACACCAGAAGCCGCGGAAGCAATCCATCGAGCGGCAAAACTTCATCCGGTAGGAGATCAAAAAGTTGCTCAAAGCTGGTTTCATCCGAGAAGTTTTTCATCAAAAATGGCTGGCAAACCCAGTCGTTGTACCCAAGGTCGGCGGGAAGCTTCGGATGTGTATTGACTATACCACCTTAAATAAGGCATGCCCAAAAGATCTATTTCCACTACCTAGGATAGATTAGATAGTGTGTTCTATTGTGTTTCTTAGATGCATATTCTGGATATCATCAGATCCAAATGTCTAAGGAAGATGAAGAGCATACTGCCTTCATAACAATAGATGGATTATATTATTATACCGCCATGCCTTTTGGTCTCAAAATGCTGCTTCAACCTTTGTGCGAGCTATGTACAAAACATTTGGAGAGCTAATTAGACACTTGGTGGAGGTGTACGTCGACGACATTGTTGTGAAGATTAAGAACAAGGAGTCACGCCTTGACAATTTACAAGCCGTCTTTGACAAGCTGCGCATCACGCGCACCAAGCTGAACCCAGAGAAGTGTGTCTTCGGGGTTAGCTCCGGGAAACTCCTTGGTTTCTTGGCGACTAACCGAGGAACTGAAGCAAACCCAAGATCAATGCTATAGAAGACATGCGGCCTCCAGCCCGCATGAAGGACATCCAGATGCTAACTAGATGTCTAGCTACGCTCAGCCGGTTCATTTCAAGGCTGGTAGAGCAGGCACTTCCCTTCTTCAAGCTATTGAGGAAGATCGGACCATTTCATTAGTCTGAAGAAGCAGAAAACGCATTTCAAGAGCTAAAGCAGCTCCTCTGAAAGCATCTAGGCCCCCATGAGGTATGGTTTCGGTGATTAATGACAACCATTGGATTTTACTAATGAATTTGTGAATGCAAGGTCCCCATAATCGCTAAATCAAATGAAATCAATATGTCATTGGAGACCCATATTGAATCAATGTATGAGATCAAATCAATGATATGAAGACAAGAAGTGAAAGCTCTTATGTCAAAGTAACTCAACCAAAATTGATGACACTTAATGCTTTACAATCATCAGAAATATATTTTCAACAAAGTCTAAGAGGTCATTTGAGCAAGACACAAAAGAATCACTTAGAAACAACTCGAAGCAAACAAAATCAACTCACCGGATCAACCGATGATACCTCAGAACAACACATCGGTCGAGTTGGTTCAGCTGAAGAAGAAGATCTCAGAACAAAGCACTCACCGGATCATCCGATGTGAATGGTTCATCTACATCGGTTCATCAGTACAGTTTGCAATATCATTGGACCAAGTGTAGCACCGGATCATCCGATGTACGGAAATATGCACATCAGTCAATCACTCCAGTAAGCATTAAGTTTCAGTCAATTCTGGAGGAAAAGCCACCGGATCATCCGATGAGAAGACAGGAGCAACATCGGTCTAACAACGGTCATATCTGACACAATGACGTCAGCTAAAGTAACTTGACCGATGATAACTAAAGGGGAGACATCGGATCATCCGGTGTTCACAGTAAAGTTCTGTCAGCCTACTTTTCCAACGGCTATTTCGGGGAGGCTGGCTATAAATACCCCCTAAACTGGTCATTTCGACAAGTCTTGATCACCAGACACTATCAACACATCCACAAGCGTTCAAGACCAAGAGCAATCACTTCCACACCATTTCGATCAACTATACACCAAGAATTAGGCTAGAACTAGCTATATAGAGAGCTTGTGTGCCTCCATTCTGGGTGAGTGGACTCTCTAGGATAGTGAGAGAGCCTCAAGGGAGTGCCCTTGGTGTTTGTAACTGTGAGGAGACTTCCGGAGCTTGCCAAGGCGTTTGTGGAAGCCCGGAGGGTCGAAGTTGTACAAGGCTTGAGCTCCACCTTGCCGAAGTTGGCAAATGGAGAGGAATAGTGAAGATCCCTCGTCTCGGTGACTTGGGTGTGGCAAAACCCTTCGGTGGGTGCCACAACGTGGATGTAGGAAGATCTTGACGATCTTGCCGAACCACGGGATAAATCCTCGTGTCTCCTCGGGAGTTTGCATCCTCCTCCTTTCCCTTACATTTATGCATTTTACATTCCGCAAAGTTCCCATTTACTTGAATGCATAGATAGTTTGCGTAGGGAATTGGGCTTTTAGGAATTAAGTTTTATTGCTTAGATTTTTTAAAGAAGCCCAATTCACCCCCCCTCTTGGGCATTCGATCCTTACAATTGGTATCAGAGCAAGGTTGCTCATAGGATCATTCTAGCTTCACCGCTAGAGAGCTAAAATGGCCAAGGTTGGGGGTTCAGTTCCTATCTTCAAGGGCAAGAACTTTGCCTATTAGAAAGCACGCATGCGCGCTTATCTAGAGGCTATTGCTCCCGAAGTATGGGAAGCGACCCACGCGGGGTTTGGAGAACACAACTATGTTGGTGATCAAATTAAATGGGATGCTAAAGCTAGGAATGCAATCTATGAATGTATTAGTCAAGATGTATTTGCTAGAATTGCTAGTAAAGAAAAAGCTTGTGAAATTTGGGCTTGCTTAATAGAGATTCATGAGGGTTCTTCTAGAGTCAAGGAACTTAAATATCACATGCTTAAAGCAAAATATGATGAATTTAAGATGCTACCTCATGAAAATGTCAATGAGATGTTCTCTCGCTTAAATGTGCTTATTGAAGAAATAAGGGACTCATCAACCGCAAGATCCTCATGCTCCATCCCAAGCCAAAGTACAACATCATCAACTCCATGCTCCAAAAAGAGTCACTTGACCACATTGAAGTTTCGGAGCTCATTGGAGAAATACACGCTCATGAGATGGGTGTACTTGGGATGATGGAGCAATCATCTTCAAAGACAATTGCTCTAAAGGCCTCCACCAAGAAAACAAGCCTCAAGAAGAAGAAGGTGGTTGAGCCTAAATCAAGTGAAGAAGAACAAGCATCAAGTGAAGATGATGATGATGATCTTGCATTGATGATGAGAAAGTTCTCACGCTTGAACTCCAAGATCACTAAGAAGGGATACACATTTGATCCTAAGAAGAGAGCATTTCTACCAGGGAGAGATGATCACAAGACTTGCTACAATTGTGGTGATCAAGGCCACATCTCCTATGATTGTCCAAGACCGGACAAACGAAGAGAGAACCGCAAGAGCAAGCATCGCAAGCTGGAAGAGAGTGATGATGATGAAGAAGAGGCCAAACCCAAACCAAGAGCCTTTGGGAAGAAGAAACATGACAAGGGCAAGAAGGCAAGACTCTTCCCAAAGAAGAGAAATGGCCCACAAAAGGTGTTCATGTGTGAGGCAAATGAATGGGTCACCGACGAAGAAACAAGTGATGAAGAGAGTGAAGCGTAAGAAGGAAGCTTGGTCGGCCTCGCCATTGCCAACAATGATGACTCACCTCTTCATCCACTGCCCATGTGCCTCATGGCGAAAGGTAACACCAAGGTATGTGACAACTCTAGTGATGATGAGCTTTCCCCCGATGATTTAACTTCCTTGAATAATGAATATCATGCTATCATTAAGAGGGAAAAGAGTAAGGTTAAAACACTTGAAGAAACTCGTGCTAGACTTGAGAGTGCTAACCTTGATTTGCTTGACAAGTATGAAAGCATACTCAAAGAGCATGACACGCTCAAATCTCATGTCAAGCAAATTGAGGAACAAAAGGCTAAATTCAAGTTAGATAATCATGATCTTAACTTAGCCCACCAAGCACTCTTGGGAAAGCACAATGAGTTAATCCAAGAGCATCAAACACTTAACCTTGCTTATGGAGTGCTTGATCAAGAGTTAAGAACTATGAAGAAACAAACTCTTAATGATAAGATATCCATTACACTACAGGAAAAGCGACCATTTGCGACGGCTGTATTTATTTGCGACGGCCGGCCGTCGCAAATAGAGTAAATTGCGACGGCCCGCCTCTGGCCGTCGCAAATAAGGGGACCGTCGCAAATAAGAACTTATTTGCGACGGCCTTTGGACTGGCCGTCGCAAATAAGAACTTATTTGCGACGGCCAACCCTAAGACCGTCGCAAATAAATGTGCCGTCGCAAATAGATATTTATTTGCGACGGCCGTCGTAAGGGCCGTCGCAAATAGGCTTTAATTGCGACGGCCGTAACTTGAGGCCGTCGCAATTAAGGAAGCCGTCGCAAATTAAGTCCTATACCGGGACAATCCGGCCCCGACTCTTTCATTCTCCCTTCTACCCCGCCGCCTACCGCGTCGCCGCCGCCCTGCCGCGCCCCCGCCGCCGCGCCCCCGCCGCCGCGCCCCCGCCGCCACGCCCCCGCCGCCGCGCCTCCGGCCCGCCGCCCCCGGCCCGCCGCCCCCGGCCCGCCGTCGCCACCGGCGTCGTCGCCCGTCGCGCCGCCCGGCAGCCGCGACCGCGAAGGCCCGACCGGACCGTCGGCCCCCGGCCTTCGACGCCTCCGCCGGCCCGCCGCGCCACCGGCGTCGCCGCCGCCGGCCCGGACCGCCACGCCCCGCCCCGACGCCTTCGGTTCACTGCGCCCCCGACCCCTCAGTATGATTCCCCCTATTTTTGTCTATTTTTTTTCGATATTGCAAGCAATTTTGTTAATTGGATGATTAGCTAGCAATTGCAATCACGTGGATCATTGCAATTTCGTTAATTGGATGTCCGGTTTGAGATGAGAATTGAATGGGCGCCGCTCCATAGTTCTCCAAATGGGCTGGGCCTATTGGGCGGCCCGAGGCCCGGCACGAAAAAGCAAGGCCCGAGCACGAGCCCGACCCGAGCCGAATAGTGCCGGGCCGGCCCGGGCACGATAGTCGGGCCGTGCTTGGGCCGGCCTCCCAGCACGTTGGGCCAGCCCGAACCCGGCACGATTTTTGAGTCGGCCCGTCGTGGCCCGATATTTTTACAGGTCCATTTCTAATCGTTGGATCTAATAATAGATGGACATATAAATACAGCTTCTTTCTCAAACCCTAGCAGCCTCTCACTCCACCAATCCCAACCGTAGCCGCCAGCTACCCACTCGGTCGCCCCCGCCAGCCACCCGACCTCTCCCCCGACAGCCTCGTGCCCCCGCCGGCCGCGCGCCCCCGCCGGCCGCACGCCCGCCGGCCGCGTGCCCCCGCCGGCCGCACTCCCGCCGGCCTCGCGCGTCGCGCCTCCGCCGACGGCGCGCGCCCGCCAGCCTCGCGCCCCCCGCCAGCCTCGTGCCTCCCGGCCTCGCGCCCCGCCGGCCGCGCACCCGCCGGCCCTGCACCCGACGGTCTCGCCCCCGCCTCCGTTGGCCGCCGCCCGCCGGCCTACCTCCGTCCGCTCGGGCCACCGTGCCGCTGTGCCCGTCGTGCCGCCGTGCTGGCACGGCACGAAAAGGCGGCCTCCGTGCCGTGCCTGGGCCGCATGGTGAGCACGGCGACACGGCCCGGCACGGCACGGAAGACGAACCGGGCCAGGTCGTGCTGGGCCCCATCGTGCCGGGCCATATCGGGCCCGTGCCGGGCCCGTGCCGGGCGGCCCATTTGGGGAACTATACGCCGCTCCAATGAGACGGTTCAGCCGTTCAGCTTCCTACCGCGATTGGGCGTCGATAGATGCATGTGGATCCCTCCTGCCGTGACGAATGCCTACCGTGTTGTGATGCGCTTATGCTGCACGCGCGCGGGAGTAGGCGCAAAGATCGAGAGTTGAACTCCCCGACCCGGCGTCCCCTCCTCCCCGACCCCCTCCCCCTAGCTCCCCCTAGCTCCTCCCCGACCCCCTCACCCTCCCTGACCGCCGGCCCGACGCCGATCGTCTCCCTCAGCAACGTAGACGACTAGATGACATGACATAGATATCTTGCAGCCCTTCCCGGCCGATGCCACCACCGCACCGCTGCCTCCCCCTCCCTGACCGCCGGCCCGGACCCGGAGCGCCGCCCCGCCATTCCCGGCCGGCCCCGGAGCTTAATTTGCTTATTTTTGCTTAATTTACTTAAATATGCATGAGTGGTTTATTTTATTATGATTAATTAGCTTCATTATGCTTAATTTCCTTATTTTTCCTTAATTTGCTTAAATATGCATTAGTGGTTTATTTTATTATGATTAATTTGCTTAGTTATGCATAATTATGCTTAATTTCCTTATTTTTGCTTAATTTGCTTAAATATGCTTAAGTGGTTTATTTTATTATGATTAATTTGATTAATTATGCATAATTATGCTTAATTTCCTTGTTTTTACTTAATTTGCTTAATTACGCTTAGGTGGTGTATTTAATTATGTTTAATTATGCTTAAATTGCTTAAATTATAGTTACAATTTTAATTTTGATTGCTTGAGTGTTCTAGTACTATATATACATAAATGGGCTTCGGACAGGATTGACAAGGCCCGACAAGGCCCATTTAGTGGTAAGGTAAAGTATGCGAACGACGACGGTGAGGATGGCAAGCACCTGGAGGACCGTCGCTGGAGTAGGGGTATCGAGGAGAGGAGAAGGGGATCGTCGCGGCTGCCGTATCTGGACTCTGGAGCGATGGAATCGTGGAGAAGAGAAAGGAAAATGAGTAGGGTTAGGTCGGGGAGGACTGAAGTGTGGACCGTCGGATATTATCTGACGGCTCACTCGCCTCAGTCCTCCGCCTCCCCCGATGGCTTAGTCCTCCGCCTCCTTCTCTAAGACCAACTTTCCTCTCAATCTTTCTCTAGTTCTTTCCTCTCTCTTAAATGACCTCAAAATGAAAATGAGCAACGTAACCTATAGCAATGTATTACCCGTTTCGGATCGGCACGTCTCACATGCCATTGGCATGTGAGACGTGCAGGTTCGGAATTGTCCCTTTTTGGACAGCCTCGGAGTGACCGAGGGGGCGTGGCTTGTGACGAGACGCGGGTCCGGATTTGGACGAGATTTCGGTGGCGTAACCCTGTTGTTCTCTGCTGCACCATTTTCGGGCGTGCAGTGGAGAACAGCGGGGTTATGCTGCCGAAATTTCGTTCGAATCCGGATCACGCGTCTCGTCATGAGCACGCTCCGCTCGGTCACTCTTGGGTGGGTTTAGGATCTATCTGCCTAGGTTGTAGGGCCGTGACACATAACATAACAATACATTAATGACAATTTCTTTCGCGTTAAACTGCAGAGTCAAACATGGGCGAAGACCGTAGTTGGATGTATACTGGCTGGAAGAGCAGAAATGGTGGTCACTCCGATGAGTGGTTTATCAAGTTAGATCAATTTTTGGATCGAGCATTTTCGTTGTCAACGGAAGATATGGTGCGGTGCCCATGTACAAAATGCCGAAACACTAAGTTTTTGAGAAGATTGGAGCTTTCGTTTCACTTATGTCGAAACGGTTTCACTCCACAATATGAAGTGTGGACCTTCCACGGCGAGACTAATTCTCGAGTCATAGCCGAAGTGGATGAGGATGATGATATAACAGAGGTTGATAGGATGGATGAGATGTTAGAAGCTCTTGAAGTGGAGGATCCTCTTACAAATGAGGCAGAGAAGTTCTTCGAGGAGCTGAAGAAATCACAAGAGCCGTTGCATGAACATACGGATGTGACCGTACTTGCTTTCTTGACCAGATTTATGGCAATTAAGTCCAAGTACTTTTTTTCCATCAACTGCTACAATGATCTCATGAAATTGATCTGCGATATCCTTCCACGACCTCACAAAGCGCCACCAGATATGTATCAGTCAAAGATCAAGATATCTGGTCTCGGTATGAAGTATGAGAAAATTGATGTGTGCCCAGACAACTGCATGCTATTCTGGAAAGAGCACGCCAATGAGAAGATGTGCTTGAAATGTGGTAAATCGAGGTATGTCGAAGTTGTTAATGACGATGGCGATAATGTGATGACAGATGTCGCACATAAGCAGCTTCGTTACTTGCCTGTGACACCTCGGTTGAAGCGGATGTTTCTTTCAAAAAGAACCGCAAGACACATGAGATGGCACAAAGAAGGTAAACGTGAGAACAAAGAATTCTTGACGCATCCGTCCGACGGTGATGCATGGAAGGCGCTAGACCGTTTCGATCCAGACTTTTCTCGTGATGCGAGGAATGTTCGCATCGGATTAGCGACAGACGGATTTTCACCGTTCAGTACGAATGCCGCTCCATACTCATGTTGGCCTGTCTTTGTCATTCCGTACAACCTGCCACCTGCTTTTTGTACGAGGAACGAGTTCATGTTTCTCAGCCTCATTGTACCTGGACCTGATCATCCCGGGTCACGTCTCAACGTGATGTTAAAACCGCTGATCGAAGAATTGAAAGTCTTGTGGACAGGAGTCGAAGCGTACGACAGTTACAAGAAGCAGAAATTCAACCTTCGAGCTGCTTATTTGTGGTCCGTCCATGATTTGCCGGCATACGGCATGTTTTCCGGATGGAGCACTCACGGTCGTCTGACGTGTCCGATATGTGCTTCAGACACGGATTGCTTTCGACTAACTCATGGAGGCAAAATATCTTATTTCGATTGTCACAGACGTTGGCTGCCCTCGAATCATATATTTAGGCAGCAGAGGCATGTCTTTCGAAAGAACACTGTTGTCACTAAAGGACCACCGAAGCGTCTCAACGGGTCAGAAATTTCTGATATGTTGGACAAACTGGTGCCTGATGAAGGTCGTCCTGGATATTTCGTAGGTTATGGAGAGGAACACAATTGGACTCACATATGTGGACTTTGGGAGCTACCATATGTGAAGTCGTTGATTCTAATGCACAACATTGATGTCATGCATCAGGAGCGTAATATGAGCGAAAGTATCATAAGCACTTGCATGGATATGCCTGGCAAAACGAAAGACAATTATAAAGCTAGACTAGATTTGGCAGACATTTGTCACCGTCCAACTCTTGAAATCTCTGAAAGTGGTGGAAAGCCACGTGCTTCTTTCTGTCTTCGATCGAAAGAAAAGAAAGAAGTTATGAAATGGATGAAAACTTTGAAATTCCCAGATGGTTACGCAGCTAGCCTGAAACGAGCCGTAAATGTTAACACAGGAAACCTCACTGGGTTGAAGAGTCATGATTATCACATTATAATGGAAAGACTCCTACCTGTTATGTTCCGAGGCTATCTAGATGATGCGGTGTGGAAGGTTTTAGCCGAGCTCAGCTATTTCTATAGACAGCTTTGTGCTAAAGAAATCAAGATCGGGATGATGGATAAGTTAGAGAAGGAGATACCCATACTTTTATGTAAGATGGAAAAAATTTTTCCACCGGGTTTCTTCAATCCAATGCAACATCTGCTTATCCATCTTCCATTCGAAGCTAAAGTTGGCGGTCCTGTGCAATATAGGTGGATGTATCACATTGAAAGAGCGCTACGATATCTGAAACCAATGGTTGGCAACAGGGCAAGGGTGGAAGGGTGCATCGCTGAAGCATATGCTCTTAAAGAAGTTGGATACTTTTCAAGTGTCTACTTTGCGGAAGAAAACAATATCAATACTTCGGCTATGCGGTACAATGTGGACGAAACACCCCCTCTAAGCGACCTTTCCATTTTTCAAACGAGAGGCACCACCGTTGGTAGCTACACGACCTACGTGCTATCCGAACAGGAAAGGACTGTTGCTTTACTCTACATGTACGCAAATATAGAAGGCATGCAGGAATACTTCGAGTAAGTGTTTCTCCTATGTTTATGCTAATCTACATATTTTGCTACACATGTACTCTAAAAGATGTTTTTTCATGTTCAGCGAGTTCCACAGACAATATTGGCCACATAGGCATCAACCTACGGCCAAACAAGTAGAAGCGATGCGAAAGGAAGGAATAAATGGGGGACAGAGTTTTCTATCTTGGTTTCGAGAATATGTAATATTCTCTCGTCTTCTATGTATTATAAATTACTATTATTAAAGAAGTATTATATAATATTCTCTCGTCTTTTATAACAGTGTCGGACTCACAGTGTCCATGAAGATTTGCGGCAGCTATCTTATGGATTGGTGAATGTTAGAAGCTATGGTCGATATGACGTAAATGGCTTCCGATTCCGTACAACTCATTTTGAAGCTCATCGTCCTCTTGCGGCAACATCAAATTCCGGTGTTGTGACGAGAGCAATGGACACTCAAGGGAATTTAACCGATTATTATGGTATCATTAATAAAATCCTTGAATTTACTTTTACCGGAAATAAGACCCTTCGAGTTGTCTTCTTTGACTGTGACTGGTTTGATCGTACTCATGGAACTCGAGAAAACCAATTTGGAATGGTGGAAGTGAAACATAAGGACCGACTACGGGGTTACGATACATTTGTTCTTGCGCATCAAGTTGAACAAGTGTATTATCTACCTTATCCATGCACGAAGCTCAGTGCTTGGTGGGTGGTATATAAGGTGAATCCTCGTGAGCGGCTATATACTCCTGGGGATGATGGTTACCATGATAGCGAAGACGTTGAAGAAGTGTACCAAGAAGAAGAGTTGCCAGACACTTTTATCGTCGAGCTTGGTGCAGGACTCGATCAATTAGTTGGAGATGTTGAAGACGTTGAAGATGTAGAGGCAGATGATACACGAAAACGAAAATTAGAACAGGCCACGATGGAAGATCGTTGGGCTGGTTTAAGGAGTAGGGCACAGACACATGACAATGATGTTGATGAATTTTGAAAGTGACTACAAGTAATGTTTTCTTGAAGATAGTAACATGAATTTTATATATTTTATTTGCATATTTACTAATTATCTAATTACAATAGGATGGCGTCAAAGAAGGGTAAGAAGGTGCCGCCGACGAGGGGGTTCTACCCCTCTAGACCTGAGGACGCTTTCGTTGGTGCCTCGTCGACTGGCAGCAGACGCTCTCAGCTGCTGGGGCACGTTCAGACCAGCTCTAGAGCTTCGTCACAGGTAAATGTCACTCGTTTTTGACAAATTCTTTAAATTCAAATTCACATTAAACTTACTTATGAATCATTTGAATGTTGTAGTCCTCACCGGCTGACTCAGAGGCTGCGGCGCCTTCGGTGAGCCAGCCTTCGGCGAGGCAGCCCTCGGCCAGCCAGCACTCGGCGAGGCAGCCCTCGGCGAGTCAGCCCTCGGCCAGCCAGCTCCCGGCTGGCGATGACTTTGTTCCTGAGGCCTTTGACTCGGCTGGTGAGGAGCCGTCTGGGTCACCTGACGTGGCGCCCCAGCAGACGCGGAGGACGAGGAGGACTCACTTTGTCAGTCCTCCCGCGGTCCCTTCACAGAGGATCGTGATTCGTCCAGTCGGAGACAGGTAATAAAAATTATAGTTTTCAATTTTAGTTTCTTTTGATTACTTAAGTAATGAATGAATGAATAAATATCTTACAGGAGTTGGGACGACTTGTCTTTCACCGGTGAGAAACACCAGAGACCGGTGAACGGTGTCCTCGGGTCCATAGTGCGTTTGCACTATCCCGGGGTCATCGACGGAGTGCCTGCTCTTTCGTGGGAGGACTACGCACGTGTCCATCACCAGGAGCACGGCAACCTTCAGGAGGCCGTATGGGCCGATTTTATGGTAAGTATGTAAAAAAGTTTCTAAGTTACAACTATTAAACTCTTTTAGTGCACATCTCTTCAATATATTCTTTATCGCAGGCAAGATATATTTTAGAGGACCCGGACGACCATCGCATGTTTGAGGATGCGAGGCGAGTGTTTCACTTCAACGCTGCCAAGGCGCTTCGACAAGCTTTGTCGAACGCCCGTGTTCAAATTATTAATGAGCACTTGAAGGCGAACCAGCAGCACGTGTTACACTTCCGGCAGGAGAGCGAGAGGCACCTGACGGAGGAGGAGTACGCGCAGGTACGTGGAGTGTAGGAAGTATTTTTTTCTGATAATGTCCTCGATGGTACTTTTAACGACTTTCAACTATGTGCAGGGCCACGTGAGCTGGTTGCAGGGTCGGAACGATGCATTTCGGGCCCTTTGTCGCTACTGGGCTAGCGACGAGTTTAAAGCTAAGTCCGGGAAGGCTCGAGACTGCAGAGGGGTGGAGGGGAAGAGCAGGCACGGGCAAGATAACCACTTGCGTTTAGCTAAACGCATGGTAAGTGTGTGTAACTTATGTTTATATATTAATAATATATTGTTCGTACTAACATGTATTGACAGGAGCGCGAGACGGGGGTGCCGCCCACCCCTGCTGAGGTTTGGAAGAGAGGTCACAGGGACCCTTCTCAGCCGACGGGGTGCAGTCAGGCTGCAGCCGAGCGGTTGGTAAGTTTAGAAACCATTCATATTACATATAACTATATAGATTGTTGAACTTACACGATTTTATTGTTTTGCAGGCTAAGTACGGGGAGGAGGCTAGGAAGATACACGGCCAGGATTTCGATTGGGAACGTCAACCGATCGATCCTCAAGCCGCGTATGCAACCGGTGGTGGAAAAGCACACGGAAGGTGAGTTTGCAAGTCATTTTATCGTTTTCAATTCAAAGTATTCAAGATATTTTAATTTCATATTACTGACTCTCTTTTTTATAGGCTCGCCATATTCGACGGAGTTGTCGACTCGAGGGCGGGTAGACCTGCGAGAGGCAGCTCCACGCAGGCTTCGGGTACGGGAGGTCGCCGCTCGCAGAGGGACATTGAGATGCAGTCCCTCCGAGAAACTGTAGAAGAAAATGAAAGGCGACATGAGGAGGAAAGGAGGGCGATGGAGGCCACGATCCAAACCCAGGCAGCAGCGTTGGCGCAGATGCGGGAAGCAATGGAGGTAACAATCTAAAAATTAAAATTCTTATTAATTCAGCTTAAATGACTTACTAATAGGTAGCATTTAATGTTTGCAATGACAGGCCATCGCTCGGGCGCAGGGTCTGGGAATCCAGCTACCGGTACTACCACCGGTCCTCCCAGGCGATCCTTCTTCAGCGGGTCAGGTAAGTCTCTATGTAATCCTTCTTCTCCAGCGTAATAAGATTGAGATAGATGAAAGAGAGAGATAGTTAGATAGAAGAAAATGATTGAGATAGAAGAAAGAAAGAGATAGAAGAAAGGGAGACAGAAGAAAGAGTGAAAGATAGATAGAGTAGGATGGGAATGAAGAGAGAGTAAGATGTAGATGGAGATAGAGAGAGGGGAAGATAGAGGGAGGGAGATGTAGATGGAGATAGAGGGAGGAAGATAGAGGGAAAAGGATAGCAATAGAGAGATAGAGTGAGCAAGAAAGATAGAGTGAGAGACAAATAGAGAAATGAAAAGAGAGAGGAAGAGAGGGTGATCTAGATGAAGATAGAGGGAGAGGGAGGGAGAGAGATGTTGATGCATATATTCTAACTCTAAGTTTTATTAATTGCAGGGATCCGCGACGGCTGCACAAACGCCGTCGCCTTCGCTACCGCCGCCTGGATTGAGGCGCGACGACGACGACTTCGACTTCGGAGGTGGCTTCGGAGGTCAGATGGGCGACTGAGCCCTTTTATTTACTCTGTTGATGACGATGTGAGATGTATATGTTTTGGAGTTTGTGATTGTGATGATTTGTATGCTGTGTATATGTGTATGCTGTGTATATTTGTTGTGATTCTGGCCATCGAGCCGGGTTGTACTTTCTGTTTTTAAAAAAAAATAAAAAACCTTATTTGCGACGGCTTTTTATACAGTACCGTCGCAAATAAGGACCTTAGCCGTCGCAATTAAACTAACGTTATTTGCGACGGCGGGGCCGTCGCAAATAAGCATTACTTGCGACGGCCTGGCCGTCGCAAATAGGGTTGTGTGGGCCCAGAGGAGGACACGTGGCCTGCCCACTGAAGTTATTTGCGACGGCCTGGCCGTCGCAAATAAAGACAATTAATTGCGACAGCCAGGCTGTCGCAAATAAGTGTTAATTGCGACGGCCTGGCCGTCGCAAATTATGTTGCGGGGCCCACCAGCCCGCAGCAATAACTTGCGACGGCCCTCCCTGGCCGTCGCAAATAAGCTTATTTGCGACGGTGGCCGTCGCAAATAAGCTTATTTGCGACGCCGTTTTTGCGACGGCCAAAAGCCGTCGCAAATAAGCGAAGCCGTCGCAAATAGCTTATTTGCGACGGCATTTGGCTTATTTGCGACGGCCCTGGCCGTCGCAAATCATCGGGATTCCTGTAGTGTTACTTCTCATGCCACTAATGTCTTGCACAAGTCAAGTCTTTGCCTTTGAAAGAAAATGCTAGGGAGAAGGACCTGTTGGAAGAAATTGAGAGTCTCCGCACTAGTGTGGCTAGACTTTCAAAAGGAGAAGTCAAGCACAAGGAAATTCTCTTCCAACAATCAAAGGCCTTCAACAAGAGAGGACTTGGATCCTTCACGGTGCCTAACAAAGGAAAGGTGCCCTCACCGGATCTAAGAACAAGCTTCATCAAGGAAGTTTGTTCTTATTGCCAACATTGTGAGGTCACCGGTCACCACACAAGGGAGTGTCCTCTTCCTAACCGACCTTCTCCAAAATTGCCTACTAACTACAAATCTACTTTCAATGATCATTATTATCTCTTGAGTAAAGTACATGGCAAGGTGAAGGCAAGATTCATTGGCAAAGACATGAAGGGCATGAAGTGGAAGCTCCCCAAGCAACTTTGGGTCCAAAAAACACTTGTATCACACATACAAGGACCTAAGTTGGCTTAGGTGCCTAAAGTCAAAAATTGAATTCATGTGTGTAGGTGAACTACAAAGCCGGAGGAAAGCATTGGGTACTCGATAGCGGGTGCACTCAACATATGACCGGCAATGATGGTATGTTCACCACCATAGAAAACCCCGGCAATCATGAACAAGTCACCTTTGGTGATAACTCTAAGGGAAAGGTAATTGGGTTAGGTAAAATTGCTATTTCAAATGACTTATCTATTTCTAATGTTTTGTATGTTAAGTCACTTAGTTTCAATTTACTTTCTATTGCACAACTATGTGATCTTGGACTAACATGCACATTTAGCAAAAATGATGTTGTTGTGAGTAGTGAAACAAGCCAAGACATAGTCTTCAAAGGATTTCGGCATGGACATCTCTACCTAGTGGACTTCTCCAACAAGAATGCTAGCTTGACCACTTGCCTTTTCACTAAGACAAGTTTGGGATGGCTATGGCACCGACGCATAGTGCACATAGGGATGAGCAAACTCAAGAAGTCATTCAAGCTTGGGATGGTGACCAGCGTGAAGGATGTCACATTTGAGAAGAACAAGCTTTGTAGCACTTGTCAAGCCAGGAAGAAAGTTGCTTCACACCACCCAATGAAGACAATGGTGTCAACCTCCAAGCCACTTGAACTACTTCACATGGATCTCTTCGGACCGTCCACATATCAAAGTCTTGGCGGTAACCTCTATTGTCTTGTTATTGATGATGACTACTCTCACTATGCTTGGACTTTGTTTCTAGGTGACAAGAGTGAAACTCCGGAAGTGTTCAAGACCTTCGCCAACCGCGCTCAAAGGGAATTTCAACTTCCCATCATCAAGGTCCAGAGTGACAACGACACCGAATTCAAGAACTACAACATTGGGGAGTGGTGTGACCGTGAAGGTGTGAAGCATGAATTTTCGGCCACATACACCCCTCAACAAACGGTGTCGTTGAAAGGAAGAACAAGACACTCATCACTCTTGCGAGAGCAATGCTTGATGACTACGGCACGTCGGAGAAGTTTTGGGCCGAAGCAATCAACACGGCGTGCCATGTCACAAATAGGGTCTACCTACATCGCCTACTTCAAAAGACCCCGTACGAGCTTCTCATTGGGAGAAATCCCAACATCTCCTACTTTCGAGCCTTTGGGTGCAAGTGCTACATCTACCGCAAGAAAAGGCTCAGTAAGTTTGAAAGAAGATGTGATGTTGGTATATTTCTTGGTTATGCATCAAACTCAAAAGCATGTCGAGTATTCAACCAAACCTCCAGTTTAGTTGAGGAAAGTTGTGATGTTGAGTTTGATGAATCTAATGGCTCCCAAGAGGAGAGGTTTGTTCATGGTGAAATAAATGATGAGCCTCTACGAGAAGCCATGAAGAACATGACCATTGGAGACATCAAGCCCGAAGTTGAGGAGAGCCATGATCAAGGGGGAGCTTCAAGTTCCAACAACAACACCTCTATGGCACCTCAAGTTGACGAAGAAGAGAAGGATGATCCATTGCCGACTCAAGACTCACAAGCACAAAAACATCAAGAAGAAGAAGAAGTCCATGATCAAGTCCAACCACAAGAGGAGCAACACGCATCACCATTGCCAAGTGCTTCACAACCGCTTATGAGGCATGGATGCATCTCCAAGGCGCATCGAATGGACCAAATCATTGGAAGTCCGTCAAGGGGTGTAAGTACACGTTCTCGCCATTTCACTTCATTTTTTGAGCACTACTCGTTTGTTTCATGTGTAGAACCCACTCATATTGAGGAAGCACTCCAAGACCCAAATTGGGTGATGGCCATGCAAGAAGAACTCAAAAACTTCATCCGCAATGAAGTTTGGGTGTTGGAGGAGCGACCCAAGGACAAGAACGTCATCGGAACAAAGTGGGTGTACCGCAACAAACAAGACGAGAATGGCGTTGTGGTCCGTAACAAGGCAAGACTTGTGGCCAAAGGGTTCTCGCAAGTTGAAGGACTAGATTTTGGGGAGACATTTGCCCCGGTCGCCCGGCTAGAAGCCATCCGTATACTCCTTGCCTTTGCATCACATCATAGTATTAGACTTTATCAAATGGATGTGAAAAGTGACTTTCTTAATGGTTACATTAACGAGCTTGTTTATGTTGAACAACCTCCCGGGTTTGAAGATCCGAGGAATCCTAATCATGTGTATAGGTTGCACAAGGCGCTCTACGGGCTCAAGCAAGCACCTAGGGCGTGGTACGAACGACTACGGGATTTCCTCATCATGCAAGGATTCAAGATCGGGAGGGTGGACACTACACTCTTCACCATGGACATCAACGGAGATTTGTTCATTTGTCAAATTTATGTTGATGATATTATTTTTGGTTCAACTAACGAAGCTCTTAGCCATGAGTTTGGCAAAATGATGTCTAGGGAATTCGAGATGTCAATGATTGGAGAGCTCAACTTCTTCCTTGGATTTCAAATCAAGCAACTTCAAGAGGGGACCTTCGTCTATCAAGAGAAGTACACCAAGGACCTCTTGAAGAAATTTGAGATGGGAGATTGTAGCTCAAGAAGCACTCCAATGGCAACCAATTGTCATCTCGACGCGGATAAGGACGGTAAACCTATTGATCAATCTAACTACCGTTCTATGATTGGTTCATTACTTTACCTTACCGCATCTAGGACTGATATCATGTTTAGTGTATGCTTGTGTGCTCGCTTTCAAGCGGAACCTAAAGAATCGCATAGGAAGGCGGTCTTTAGGATACTTAGGTATCTTAAGCATACCCCTAGTGTGGGCTTGTGGTACCCTAAAGGTGCAAAATTCCATCTTGTGGGATACTCGGATTCGGACTTTGCCGGATGCCGCGTGGATCGCAAGAGTACCTCCAGTGGGTGCCACTTGCTTCGGCGTTCCCTAGTATCTTGGTCAAGCAAGAAGCAAAATTCCGTTGCCTTGTCCACGGCAGAAGCGGAATATATTGCGGCTGGTGCATGTTGTGCCCAAATTCTTTATATGAAGCAAACCCTTTTGGACTTTGGGATTAAACTTGGTTGTGTGCCTCTCCTTTGTGACAATGAAAGTGTGGTTAAGATAGCTTAAAACCCCATTCAACACTCCCGCACTAAGCACATTGATATTCGCCATCATTTCTTGAGGGACCATAAAGCTAAGGGAGACATCTCATTGCGAGGTGTTAGGTCCGAAGAACAATTGGCGGATATCTTCACTAAACCACTTGATGATAAAACTTTTTCTAGGCTAAGAAGTGAGTTAAATGTGCTAGATGCAACAAACGTCATGTAAGAATGCACCTCATGTAGGTCTTGCCTAACTCTCAAAGGATTGGGGTGAGCAAGGGTTAGCTTGGGATGGAGGTTCTTTTGGGTTTCCCCAAGGTTTGGAGAGTAGCTCTCCCTGAAGAAGCCTTTGAAAGGTTCAAATTTGGCAAGATAGATTTATTTTATGCCTTGCATGATGCCTGCCATATAGACTTGTAATTTATTGCATTATAAATGTTTGGCATTGCATACGGTAGATTGTCACAAAGGGGAACCCACCTCATGAGAAAGAGACTTATTTGAAATGCAATATCTCAACTCATATGTGGTGGAAAGAATAAAATGTTAGGTGCGTTAATGCCTAGAGGAACATGCTCTAAAGAGATAGAAGTCTTCATACTCTACCTCACAAAGCATGGGCCTTACATTTTATTTGGATAATTTCCTACTATTTTTCTCGGTGTTCCATTTGCTTTAAGGCCTAGCCAAGTTATTGGAATATTAGTATTTTTGAGGGGTAAGGGGTTGCCCAAAAAGTCCTAAGACATGTGTTTCTCTTTGCTAGTTTGTTTGGTCAAAGGACATATATAGGATGTTGCTGTTCAGTAATCATCGGATTATCCGATGCCTAGGTCAATCTCTCATCGGATCAATTGGTGTTCAATCTCTAAGAGTCAGTTCTGTCAAGTGTGACAAATCGACCGATGAGTTCATCCTGAAAAGCATCGGTCCATCCGGTGTTCACAATTCTGGAGCTGTGCCAAATTCCACCGATGCTACTTCCTTCCACGTCGGACCATCCGGTGTCCATGGCACTTTTCTGAAAACCCTTACTGTGGCATTCGACCGATGCATCTATCGCTCAACATCGGTCCATCCGGTGTTAAATTTACGGCTAGGGTTTGGGACCCACTATTTAAAGGCCGTCTCGCCTCCACCGGTTTCTCTCTCCTGATCCCGTCGCCAAATCACACCGCCACCTTTCTCTCACTTGCGCTACCGTTGCCTTCGGTCACCACCCTCCCGCAACCACCGCCGACTGCCGCCGTCCAGCACCGCCCTTCAGCGCCGCCGCCCTCCAGCGTCGCCGCCCTCCAACGCCGCCACCCTCCAGCGCCGCTGCCATTCGCCTCCACCAAGCCGTCGCCACCGCTCCACCGCAGCCGCCGCCACCGCTTCACCCAGCCGCCGCCGCGCCTCCACCCAAGCGACGCCGCCGCCTCCTCTCGTGCACCACCAGCCGCCCCACGCGCACACCTCGCCGTAGTGGTGCCTCCACGGTCGCCGTTTCTTCATCGCTAGGGTTGCTGGCCGTGATCGTTCTTCACTCTCGCGCATCGCAATGGCTCGCGACAAGAAAAACAAGGGCAAGGCCATCGCGGAGCCGGCCGTGAAGAAGCAAAAATTGTCGAAGGAGGAGAAGAAGGCGTTGATGGCCGCTCGCACCGCCGAGGAGCGTGAGCATGGCTGAGGGGGATCACTGAGGATCCGTGAGGCTCGTCCAAGGTAGCCTCCTGTGATCGATGAGTCCGAGGCTGAAGAAGAGCCGGAAGAGCCACTCGTCCGCCGGCGCTCAGCCCAGACCTGTGGGAGACATCCCCCAACAGCACCACGTCCGAGATCGACGGCTGCCGATCATCGTGAGGACAGAGAGGCCCAGAGAGCCATCTATGAGATGGACACCACCGTCCGTGTCGGTGAAGGTGTCCGTTTGGCTGATTACCGGAAGATGAAGGAAAAGCAGCTTCGAAGACTCAGATGGAGTGTGCTACTTGAGGAGTGGTACCCACAGCGCAGAGAAGCCCTTGTGGACAGTCATTTCTGGACTGTGACGCAGGCGTCCCTCTACGAGACCTACAAACGCCGAGGCCACAAGTTGTTCCAGCACAACTTTTTGGACTGGGATCAGCTCGCTCTGGCTGCTGAGACGGAAATTCGCCCATACTTCGAGAGGTACAGCGGTTTGGTGCACCTGATGTTCTATGAGAGGAGTGCTTATGTGGAGGATTGGGTACACGTGTTCTACGCCACCCTCTACGTCTCTAAGGGCAGAAGATCGATTGATTTCATGTTCACGGGACAGCACTACCACTTGACGAGGCAGACTCTGGCACAGCTGCTAGGCGTGGACCTGCACGACACTTGGTGCATGAGAGAGTATATGGTCAGGCAGACCCGCCGAGGAGGCCGCTCACTGGAGGAGTGGAACCAGCTCTGGAGGAGATACGTTCTTTGTTTGGTCCTACCTTCTCTCCAGACCAGCCGAGGGTACCGTCCTTGTTGACTCCAGTTGCGCGCACAGTGCACCTTGCCTTGCGCCGCACGCTCCTGCCGAGGTCCGGTTACTTAGAGGGGTTCACCAGCCTGCAGCAGACCCTCCTGTTCTACATCATGAATGGGATGGAGTTTGACATAGTGGACGTCCTCATATGCGAGATGAAGGAAGTGATCACAGATGGAGTGGGGATGATGAGGCAGCTAGTGTATGGACACTGGATCAGCTACCTGCTCTCCATGATGGTCCCTGAGGAGTCCACCGTGCATGACCGTCTCACTGACGAGAGTGTCACACGGTTCGGTCACTACCGTGCCCCAGCTCCTGGAGACCGCCGCCTTGGCCGTCCAGTCGAGCGTCAGGTCCGTGCACGCCTATCTGAGGAGGACTGGTCAGACATGGAGAAAGAGGATGAGAGGATAGCTGAGGCAGACGCACAGGGTGAGGACTTGCAGCACATCTGGTCCAAGAGAGACACCGACGACAGAGTCGAGGAGTACTTTCCACCTCCACCCTCACCCAGGCAGCACGACGCGGAGGCTGGAGGCTCTATAGTGCCACCACCTACTCCACCTCCCATCACTGAGGCACAGGTCTCCCAGACGTTAGAGCTCACGTCACTTCTTCAGCAGATGGTTGAGCAGCAGCGTCTGGACAGGCTTGCAGCTGAGCAGGCCCGAGCGGAGCAGGCCGCCCGACTTCTGGAGCTCCAGCAGCAGCAGCAGCAGGAGATGCAGCGTCAGATCGCCCGTGAGAGGCGAGAGGACACTAACCGGCTGACGGAGCTAATCGACCAGATGCACCAGCGCACCCTCAACCAGCAGCAGCAGACGCAGCAGGCGATGATGGGCATCCTGGGGTTGATCACCAACCTCTACACCCAGACCAGGATTGCCCTCCCGTCGCAGCTGCTAGGCGTCACTCCACCACCACCTGTCCTGGCTCCAGCTGCCGCTCCGGTGCCGTCTACGCTGATCCCCTCCTTCAGCATGTCTCCTTTGCTGGCTCCTGGTGCACCGATTCACTCCCCGCTGCTGGCTACGACCCTGTTCCAGCAGACGCCGGCCTCCATCGTCAGTGCCCCTGTTCCAGCAGCTCCTACACAGCAGGCACCGACGGTGGCTCCTACGGCTCCGGCAGCTCCTTCCACCGCTACTCCAGGCAGCAGCTCCGACGACAGCACTCCCGACGGTGACCAGTTCGTCATCGCACCCAGTTCTCAGGGTCCTTAGGCACTCGGATCCCTTTTTGGTGTCTTGATGCCAAAGGGGGAGAAGAGTTAGAGGAGTCAGGGGGAGGAGAGCTTAGTCTCAGGGGGAGTGTCCTAGCTATAGGGGGAGTCCTTCTTTTGAGTTATCTTTTGTAATTTGGAGTTTATCTATATCATCTTTTGTAATTCGATGCTTTTGCTACTCATCTGGCATTTATTGTGTACTCTTAAGTTATTAATCAATTGAGCTTATTTGATGTCTATCTATATCTTGTGATCATTTGATTTTGAGCCTTCAAATTTTAAGTGTGATAATCTTGTATTCATTACATATCCGTTAAGTTTCATTCTATCAAATTCATTACTATTGCGCTTTAATTGTTGTGTTGTCATCAATCACCAAAAAGGGGGAGATTAAAAGCATCTAGGACCCCATGAGGTATGGTTTCAGTGATTAATGACAACCATTGGATTTTACTAATGAATTTGTGAATGCAAGGTCCCCATAATCGCTAAATCAAATGAAATCAATATGTCATTGGAGACCCATATTCAATCAATGTATGAGATCAAATCAATGATATGAAGACAAGAAGTGAAAGCTCTTATGTCAAAGTCACTCAACGAAAATTGATGACCCTTAATGCTTTACAATCATCAGAAATATATTTTCAACGAAGTCTAAGAGGTCATTTGAGCAAGACACAAAAGAATCACTTAGAAACAACTCGAAGCAAACAAAATCAACTCACCGGATCAACCGATAATACCTCAGAACAAGACATCAGTCGAGTTGGTTCAGCTGAAGAAGAAGACCTCAGAACAAAGCACTCACCGGATCATCCGATGTGAATGGTTCATCTACATCAATTCATTAGTACAGTTTGCAATATCATTGGACCAAGTGTAGCACCGGATCATCCGATGTACAGAAATATACACATCGGTCAATCACTCTAGTAAGCATCAAGTTTGAGTCAATTCTGGAGGAAAAGCCACCGGATCATCCGATGAGAAGACATGAGCAACATCAGTCTAACAACGGTCATATCTGACACAATGACGTCAACTAAAGTAACTTGACCGATGATAACTAAAGGGGAGACATCGGATCATCCGGTGTTCACAGTAAAGTTCTGCCAGCCTACTTTTCCAACGGCTATTTCGGGGAGGCTGGCTATAAATACCCCCTAAACCGGTCATTTCGACAAGTCTTGATCACCAGACACTATCAACACATCCACAAGCGTTCAAGACCAAGAGCAATCACTTCCACACCATTTCGATCACCTATACACCAAGAATTAGGCTAGAAATAGCTAGAGAGAGAGCTTGTGTGCCTCCATTCTGGGTGAGTGGACTCTCTAGGATAGTGAGAGAGCCTCAAGGGAGTGGCCTTGGTGTTTGTAACTGTGAGGAGACTTCCGGAGCTTGCCAAGGCGTTTGTGGAAGCCCGAAGGGTCAAAGTTGTACAAGGCTTGAGCTCCACCTTGCCGAAGTTGGCAAACAGAGAGGAATAGTGAAGATCCCTCGTCTCGGTGACTTGGGCATGGCAAAACCCTTCGGTGGGTGCCAAAACGTGGATGTAGAAAGATCTTGACGATCTTGCCGAACCACGGGATAAATCCTCGTGTCTCCTCGGGAGTTTGCATCCTCCTCCTTTCCCTTACATTTATGCATTTTACATTCGACAAAGTTCCTATTTACTTGAATGCATAGATAGTTTGCGTAGGGAATTGGGCTTTTAGGAATTAAGTTTTATTTCTTAGATTTTTTAAAGAAGCCCAATTCACCCCCCCTCTTGGGCGTTCGATCCTTACATCCTCACCACCCTACCAATCTTGGTAGCTCCGAACCCCGGTGAGCCCTTACTGCTTTACATTTCAGCAACTACGGAAGTTGTAAGCATGGTCCTGGTCGCAGGAAGACCGGAGCCCCATCAAGATCAGAAGCTTAGACCCCTCCGGGAGGGTCCGGAGCTAGATGAAGGCGAGTATGGACCCCAGCTCCCAGACACTGAACCTCAAGACGGAATGCTAGGGGATCAACCTCTCTCGCTAGAGGGGGTTCACCTGGCTGACCAAGGCGAATCAGACCCTTCCAGTAATGTTCGGGTCGAATAAGAAGAAGTTCTTGACCACTCTAGGAAGGTCTAGGAAGATCCAGACCTCTCTGGGAGGGTCTGGGTCGATGGAGAGGAAGCTCCGAGCCCTTCTGGGAGGGTCCGGACCGTCCAACACCTAGTGTACTTCATTAGCGAAGTACTCCACGATGCAAAGACCAGATACATCGAGGTTCATAAGCTGCTTTATGCAGTTCTTATTGCCTTAAGGAAGCATCGTCACTACTTCCAAGCCCATAAGATTTCAGTTGTAACTTCTTAACCATTGCGTGCTATATTGCATAACCCTAATTCATCTGGGAACATTGCAAAGTGGGCAGCGGAGTTGGCTGAGTTCGATCATGAATTTATGCCACGACAAGCAATCAAGAGTCAGGCTTTGGCTGACTTCGTAGCGGAGTGGACTCCCTCTTCATAAAATCCTGGAGGCCCAGTGAGCAGAAGCCAGAACCCAAGGTCCTGGTCTTCACCGAACCACACTGGACTCTCTATTTCAATGGTTCCGTGCAAAAGCGGGGGCCAGAGCCGGAATCCTTCTCCTTGCTCCGACTAAGGAGAAGGTCAAATATATGGTTCACCTTGACTTCAAGGCAACCAATATCATGGCAGAGTATGAAGCTCTCATCTACGGGCTCAAGGTGGCACTATCCTACACTGTCAAATAGTTGTTGGTGAAGGGTCATTCGCAGCTCATCATAAAACAAGTCAAAGGTGAATGTTGATGCAACAACCCCTAGCTAGCAACCTATCTCCTTGAAGTCCAGAGGCTTCAGAAAGACTTTGAAGTCCTGGATCTCCATCATGTTCAGCGTCTCCATAATGCTGAAGCCGACGAACTCTCGACGAAGGCTTCCACCGGAGCTCCGGCTCCCGATGGAATCTTTGTTCGGTGGTTATCAAGACCAACAGCTTAGTCTGCCAAACTATGCAAAGGGGGCGAGACTAGCACCTCGAAGCTGGCGGTCTCAGTGGCCCTGTTACCATAGCGTCCACCAAGGGCCGTAGGTGCTGTCGGAAGCTCCGAGCAGCCCAGCACGCAAGACTCAGAAACTCAAGATAGCTCTGATGCATGGATCACAGAGATCCAGATCTACTTGAAAGACAATGTCCATCCTGAAGACGGTGTATCTGCTGACCGGGTTGTCAGATTGACTAAAAGATACATGCTGGTCGAAGGGCATCTCTACCGGCGTGGTGCCAACAGCGTCCTAATGGGATGCATTGCAAGGTAAGAAGGTCACGAGCTCCTCGCGGAGATACATGGAGGTGAGTGTGGGAACCATGTGTCTTCCCGCACGTTGGTTGGTAAAGCCTTTCGGCACGGCTTCTACTGGCCTACAGCACTCCAGGACGCAGTAGAGTTGGTAAAAAATGTGAAGCATGCCAGTTCCACACAAAACAAATTCACACACCGGCTCAATCATTGCAAATGATACCTCCTACATGGCTATTAACTGTGTGGGGCATGGACATCTTGGGACCATTCCCAAAAGCCATCGGAGGTTACAGGTTCCTGTACGTTGCCATCGACAAGTTCACCAAGTGGCCGAAAGCTACTCCAGTTGTGACAATCAACAAGCAATCAGCAATCAAGTTCTTGAAGTCCATAATATGCATATTTGGAGTTCCAAACAAAGTCATAACTGACAATGGAACCCAATTTACAAGTGTTGCATTCCAAGAATATTGCGAAGACCTCGACATTCAAGTCAGCTACGCATCAGTAGCTCACCCAGGAAGCAATGGCCAAGCCGAGAGAGCAAATGCAGAAGTCCTAAAAGGACTTAAGACATGTACATATGAACGCTTAAAAAAGCACAGAGCCAACTGGATTGAATAGCTTCTGTCTACACTATGGGCGAACAGGACAACACCTAATCGGTCAACTGGGGAGACACCCTTCTTTCTAGTGTACAGAGTTGAAGCTGTCCTTCCTCCGGAGATCACCATGGGGTTGCTCCGGTTCCGGACCTTTGATGAAGCCACGCAGGACCAGCTCCGGCGAGAAGACCTTGACCTCATCGAGGAGGGGAGGTGCCAAGCAACTGTTCAGAATGCACGCTATCACCAAGCGCTCTGGCGCTATCATCAAAGGCATTTATGCAATCGACAGCTCGAGGAAGGCGATCTGGTGCTGTGGAAAATATTAACTCGCGAAGGAATGAATAAACTTTCCCCCAACTGGGAAGGTCCCTTCCGAGTGATCAAAGTATCCCGTCTCAGATGCATTCGTTTGGCAACTGAGTATGGAACTCCGCTTCCTAATCATTTGAACTTCGAGCACCTCCGTAAGTTTTATACTTAGAATCACAGAGGTGAGTCTGTAATTACACACAATGTATGTTATAGAGTCAATATACATAATCGAGTAGGTCCTCCGGGAGAGCATCCGGACCCATGTGGGAGGGTCCGGGAAGTTCAAGTAACACATGATACAGTCACAACACTAAAAGTGTAGCTACCTGCCCTGGGCTAGTACAAGATGTATGACGCACTTAGCCTGGTCCTATACCCTAAGTGTGTCCTTGTCTCCCCTGTAATCTGGACCTATAATAAAGGACATTGTTGGGTGAAAACAGACTCCACATGCATTTATTTTTGTACAAGGCTCGGTATTTTGAATTATTATTTTTATACTTCTTGTCTATAATGAAGTAGTGCAATTCTTTTTAAGTTTTAGTCCAAGTTATTCATTTGAGTCACAAGTTATATTGATGGTCTCTTGGATCTTAACATTGCAGCATAGTCTACTTGCCTGAACGCCAAGCCAACATAGGTCCGGAGTGTGCTATCAACTTAGCCCGATCCTGCACCCTAAGTACGCCACTCTACCTACACCCCGACAGACCTCGGTAGGGTGAGTACTAAAAAAGCATACGGGTCTGGAAAGATCACATCAATATGCTTGTTATCATATTGTTTTTCTTTGGATCTAAAATTAAAATAAGAATGATAAGTCACAAACAATTTATAGACAAGAGGATGAATTTTACTCTATTTCTTGTCTCCAATGTGTAGGAAAAACAAAAAAACTCATAGTGATGGTGGACGACGCCAGAGATACTAAGCTCCGACATCCTCCAAGTGGGCCCGCTGTCACGTATTATATGTTGACAGAAGGTGCCATCAGAGATACAAAGCTCCGACAACCCCAGGAGGCCCGCCGTCAACGATTTGCGCGTTAACATTGGGCACTACCGGACCTATCAAGCTCCAATAACTCCCAGGGGGCCCGCCATCAATGTGTTATATGTTGATGGTAGGTGCCGTCGGAGCTATCAAGCTCCGACAACCCCATGGGGCTCGCCGTCGACTTGGCAAAGAGTATCGAAGATAAATACTTCAGACCTAAAATCTACAAGTTCGAAGCGTTCAAGTCATCAACGTACTATCAAAACCTTTTGGTAGATGTTCACAATCGAATTGTGCACATATACCAGAGGGCCAACAAGAGAAAGCACATTATATCGAAGACAAAGATAAAGTGAAATTCATGGCAGAAACAGTGGATTTCATTCATTCAAAGTACTGGATTACAAAATCAGGGATACAACAAAAGGCAAAAGGGTAAGACCAAACTACTGGAGGATCTAAGTTCTGCGGAAGAATGAGGCAACCTTCTTGGCAACTTCTTGAACGTTGGCCTTAGCAGCGTTCTCCTCTTCAGCAACGGAACCTTTGAGAACAAGATCCAGAGGGAACTGGGGATCTCGGCTCACGTAGCACGACAACACGTATTCAGCTATGATCATAGCCAAAGATTTCCCTTCTGTTTCCAGCTGGTCCACGATGACGTCACCCATTGCGTCAAGTTTGCCGCCAGCAACGTTAAGAGCCACCAGCGTTCGGTCCAGCTCTAGCTCCGGATTGTCTGGACACACTAGACTGAAGCCTAGTGGTGTCAACGCGTCATTGGCTTGCCCCAATAAGCCCAATACTTGTATGGACTCAGTCTCCCTTAAACTCTGCAGCTCCTCCAGTGACCTCCGAGCGGCCACAAGCTCCAAACCTTCTCGAGCGAGGCGCTCGACCACTTTGGCATGTTGCTGCATACTCTCAACATCTTGCTTTTCGCGATCGGCTAGCTCCGTCTCCCGGAGGTGGATACGGTTCCGCCGTTTGGCCAGGTCATTCTCCCTGCCCCTTACTTTCCCTTCTCTGGCGGCAACATCAGCTTCTCTTTTTGAAAGCTCCTGCCTAGTTTCCAGTACTTCTCCTTTTCCTCCTCACTCCACAGATCCAACTTCTTAGTGCGATCTGCCAAATTTTGCTCAGCCAGAGTCAATTTCTGGGTGAGCTACTCCTCCCTTTTCAAAACATCCTCCTGTTGTTCCAGTAGTTTTTCTCCTCTCACATCAAGGTCCGCTCGGTGCTTCTGGAAAATTTTATTTAGTGATGTAAGGTTGTCGTGACACTCATTAGCAGCATCATTCCTTTCCTTGGCACACTCGAGAATATCCCGAGAATTAGCGTTGAGAGCCTTGATGGTGGCCTCCTTCTCCTCCGGCAGTTTGCCCCAGTATTCCAATCAGGCCGTTTCCCTCTTGATCCACTCCTTCTGATCAGCAAGCCTTGTCTGTGCAAGCTTGGGCTCGAAGTGGAGCTTGTTGCGCCAATGCCTCAAGGTATGGCGCTCCTCTTAAAGAACCTTGCTGTCGTGATCGAAGGCGAGCTGAACTTGTTGGAGGCTCGAGCAGGTATTGTCTGTGGACATTGCCAAGGGGATGGGCTCCGGACCTGTCGGGGTCATCTCTGTTGGTTCTAAGGGATTCTCCATAACAAAAATAGGGTACAACTCTACAAGAGTGGTTCACTGAGCTTTTGCGGCACTAGGGACGCCCACCTGGAGCTCCTCGGTAGCCGTTGAGGAAGATCCCACTGCAGGAACTTCTACCTCCGGAGCAGAAGCCGAAGGTCCTGCTTCTCGGTCTTTAGTTGCTGGCTCCGCAGGAGGAAAGCCTACCACCACCTCTTCATGGTGTTCTGGATCCGGCATGGACACCTTCGGGGCGGTCATTGGAGCTTCTTCTGGAGCCCCCACCACTGCCGGCTAACGCGCCGACACATCCACCACGTCCGGCTTAGCAGCTGGAGCTTCAAGCATCTCCGGCTCGACAACCAGACCTTTAACAACTTCTGGCTCTAGGGCCGGAGCATCAACCATCTCCAACACAGTGGCTGGAGCTTCAATCATCTCCAGCTCAGCGGCCAAGGCTTCAACAACTTCCGACTCAAGGGCCGGAGCTTCTGGTGCCACCAACCCAGCAACAACTTCTGGCGCAGGCATCGAAGCCTTGATTACCTCTGGCTCAGACGCCAAATCTTCCAACACCTCCGACTCCCGCACTGGAACCTCAATCTCTAACGCTGTTGTCGGTGGTGCATCTTCAACTTCTCCCCCATGGTCCGGCGCTAACACGGGAGCTTCTAGCGCTTCTTCTAGATCTAAGTCCACGATAGCTAGCGCCGGAGCTGCCGTGTCTTCTACCACCGCTAGAGGAGGCTAATGGTTGAAGTCAGAGCTTCAGCATGCGCAGCCCCAGTCGCTGCGCCAGATGCCGAAGCATCGGAATCCTTTCTCGACACCCTGGAAATAAAAGGACGAGAACATTAAAAACATAACAAAAACAAGATTAGCATTTAAAGGCAAGTCCACGACACTTAACTGGGGATGCTATCGCCCCAGCCGCCGCAGAACCTCTTCTTCTGAGGCTCGGAGTCAGAGCCCACCAAGTTTGGTGAGACAGTAACCTCGGACCTCGGATGGGGACCATCTGCAGCAGTTGGAGTCTTCTCGGCCGGAACTTCCCTTGGCCGGGAAAGACCCCCAGAACTGGAGCCCTTAGCTGGTACTGGGGCCGGAGTTGACTGTGGGGACCGGGTCCAAACATTCCAGGAATCGCAGAGGGTGGTGCCATGCGATGCGGCACCCAACAGCACAAACAAAAAGAATATGACAAAATACAAAGTTTTATTTATATAAACAGCGGAAGTCTTTTACAATACTTAATATACAGCGGTAGATTATATTCATAGCGAAACTCTTAGCCTAGCTATGCAAAAGTACAGCCGTCCAGCCAGTGGACACTGCACACTAGCAACACACAATTTACTGCAGGGTGCAGGGCTCCCATTCGGCGGTATACCCCCATGGGGGCATCGCCTCATCCTCGGGCCCTTCCTCATATGTCTCACCTGCAAATAACTTAATATAACAACCGTGAGCACGAAGGCTCAGCAAGACTTAACCGTCTCACCTAAACATGGAACTCTATATGCAGGGATACTTAACATAGGAATGGATATAACAGTAAATGACTTGCATATAAATTAATCATCATTTTACAAGTTAATAGCAGCTGCTTAAATGTTCAATGACAGTAACTTTAATGAGCCTAATCTATAGCAAACATAGTGGCAAAACAATTATATTTCAATACATCGTATTCTCCTGACTTCTTCAGTATTTAATACATCACAGCACAGTGAACAAGTGGTACTCAAATAACCGCGAGGGATGGTGATTGTAATCAGGACACACCCGAATAACACGTCACGTACACCCGTGCCTAAGGAGTGTGCCGTGCTCCTCATCACGTCATACGCAGCAACCTTTCACAAGAGAACTCAAACGCCAAACCGGTCCCACTATCATGGGCATAAGGTCCCCGCACGGAGCGTGTCTGTGCCTGTCGGCGAATTTACACCTTACTACCCTCAGCCCACCCCTATCGACAATGGGTTGTGCCTCGACATCCATGTTATCAAGTTACATCAGTTTCCTGGGTTCCATATGACCAGTATGCATCCGGTACTGTTCAAACTTGTCGAGTAGGGCTGCACACGGATCGGTCCTCAATAAACACAAGCAGGGCTATGCACGTGAGACCACGTCTCGCTGCATCCTACTCGCTGCTCGGTCTCAGTTTCACATTTCTAACCCATTCTTTGATTCAGTTCATCCCGTGTGATAAAATTCTATCACGCGAGTAGATTCCAACTAATGGACTTCTACCGGATTCCTATAAACATTAGCATGGCATTGTATACTCATCAAGCTCTAGACCTACCCAATACTCCATGGGATTTGTGGGTTATGCAAGTGGACTAACAAGCACCTTAGCCATAATGCACAAAATTCACCCTAGACATAAGTGATACAAATAGAAAATTTGAAATAGCGCATAGATGCAAACCGGGGCTTGACTGGCTGCAAGTCAAGAAAAGTTAGCTTCAGGCAGTAGAGTCTCCAAGGGCTCCGGGTCCTCCTCGATCTCGGTCACTATATGATATGCAATATATAATGTACATGAGTGATATAGAAACTATAGAGAAGATTTTATAAATACTGATCATATATTCAAATAATTTTAATTTTCTTTGGGATTTTTACAGTGGACACTAGTTTCTATAAGGAAGATCTGGACCAAAAATTGGAGGTGTTCAAGGAAGCTTGTTGTCACTAAAAATCAAACAAGTAAAAGGCTTCTCTGAACTTTGGGACTGAATCTGTAGCTTTGTTATGGCCACCAGTGGTTTATTATGGTAAAGGGGGTCTCACTAGTTCTGTGAAAATTTGTTTCACATTTTTTTGAGCTTCTTACAGGGAGAAACTGATTTTACAAGTTTGGGGAAAAATCTGAAAATGGTTGTGTACTTTTCCCAATTTTCAACTACATAAAGATTTGGAACACTGATCAACCTAGCAAATGAAGGCCAATAAACTTGAATTTTTTACTGGAAATCAAGTGTATTATTAAGGATGTTCTGACCAAAATTGGGAATTTTCCAATTAACATAACAGAAGTAATTAATTTCCCAATCAATTATCTCAAAGGAATTAATTATTAAAATTCTGGGATTTTCATGCCCAAAAATTGCACCACAGTAAATTTGGGATCAAGATGAGTCTACCGTAATTTATTTAGAAACTTTTGAGCAAATGTGCTAGGAGTAATGGATTTTAGAAGTTTGATTGAATTCTGGAACTATTTTCCAATTGGAAAGTTTAAATAAAGCGGCCGGCCCCACTTATTTGAATTGGGACAATCATAGCTGGGCCGCACCGAGGGCCACGGGGTTAACCCATGCAGCCGCACCAGATCCGGTGCCGCAGCTGATCCGCTCGATGGAAAACACCGCTGACAGGCGGGGCCCGCCAGCCTGAGCTCGCCGGAACGGTTGCGTCGACCTCCTCTCGGCTCGGCCATGACCGCCTAGCCTTAAACTCGACCGCGCAAGACTATGGTGGGGTCCAATCATGGCGGCGATGGCTGGAGATGGCGGCGCGACGACGGCGGCGGAGCTAGGGTTTTGGCGATGGCCAGAACCGCTCGGGAATGGCGCAAGAAGCTCGGGGAAAGGTCGGGAACATTCCTAGGAACATTCCCGGGGTGCAAACGGGATGAAATTGCCGGCAATATCAACTTCGACGGTGGACCGATGGGTTTTCATTGGCGGCGGGGAAAACTCGAATATCTCGGAAATTACTCAATGGATTCCACTAAGATTTGGCAGGCGCGTGCGCTATGATGTATTGAACAACATGCATGAAAGAATTAACAGATGGTCGCACGTAGAAAGTGAATTAAACGGAGAAGCGAGCTAGTTCATGGGCAACGGCCAAAAGAAAAATTGGAATCATTTGCTCGATACTGAATGGAAAGAGGCAAGGTTTTTACTGTGAGAAGGAGCTCGCGTTGGCGATGCTTTTTGCTGTTGAAGTCAAGGTGTAAGACGGCTTGGGGAGTGCTGGCGATGATGGAGCAGAGGGGTTCCCAACAGCTTCAGCACGAGCTTCGAGAAAACTTCAAAATATGAGGGTAAGAAGTCAGGGATGAAGGGATGAGAGACCTATGTGTGCTGAATACATTGGCTTATAATGAATACATTGGCTTTGATGATAAAAGTTCTGAAATTCTGCTAAAACACCTTTTAGCAAAGTCTGACTCTAGCTCTGAGCTTCTGCAAGGTCCGACAATAGGTCCGACTTGCTTTGTCAAGGTTCGACATGTTTTTGGGTAGCTCCGATGAGCTTTGTCTTTAGCTCTGGCATGTCTTTGATAGCTCCAGCATGTCTTTGTTAAGCTTCGATATGTTTGGCTAGGTCCGACTTATGTTGGTTAGCTCTGACATGTTTTTCTAGCTCCGAATTTTGGGTTGACTAGTTCCGACTAGTTTTGGTTAGCTCCGGCGCTAGGTCTGACTGGCTTTGGTTAGCTCCAGCACTAGGTCCAACTAGCTTTGGTAAGCTCCGGCGCTAGGTTTTACTAGCTTTGGTAAGCTCCGGCTCAACCTCCGATTAGCTTTGGCAAGATTCGGAGCTTGATCACAATGTTCCTGCTTTTACCTTGCAATATTTCAAACTTGCTTTACACATATGGAAAGGTTACGTAGTATCCTTTTACTAAGTTTTTAGTATATTTTGATGGTTATGGTTGATAGCATTTTGCTATGTTTTGCAACATGCTTACGTGAGGTGCTCACGTAAGGTGTTGTGGTTTCCGGAACTAACGAGAGTCAAGTCGAGGACTTGTGCTCGGAAGTATTGGTTATTTATTCATGTGCATGTTTTGCTTGAGTTCAAGACATGGCTGGTGATGGGATCCATTGAACTAGATGAGGTTCAACGACCAAGTTCGGGAGGAATTGTGGTTGAGTTGATCGGGAGGTCGCACAACATGTATGAATCAAGAACAATGCATATGAAGGTATCGCGGACGTCGTTCGAAGATGTTTGCAAATGTGCAAGGAGTGCATGGACGTGGCTACATGGTTCCGAGGCGTGATGAAGAGATGTGGATGTAAATAATTGGTCAGAAAGGTCCAACCGACTAGGTTATGGACTCGGGCTGCAGCTAAGTCGAATTTGGCTCCAATATGGAAAGTTTTGAGTTGGTTATGATAGGATTTCGTGTGGGTCACGAATTTGAGTTGTGTTAGGAATGTGGGATATGTTCCTAAGGTGTTTGAAAGTCTTAACATTGCTTCTATCTGCGTATAGAAGAATCCTAAGCTGTTATGGAAAGTTTCAATTCTTAATTTGAGTAGGATTAGAATCCTAGTTGAGATTGGGTTGGCCTAAGGGCTGGTTATATAACCAAGGGAGGCCAGAGCTCTTGGTGATGACTTTGGGGGCTGTTGCTTTTGTGTTCTATTGAATAAAATTCATAGCTTAAAGGAACTTTTGTGCCTTGTTCGTCCGACTTGTTCCAGACAAGTTTTTCTCGTCGAGTTTTCTGCACAGCACTACCTTTCTTCGGTGGTTTTATCATAACTCGGGTTTTATAGATCCAATTGACGTGATTCTTTTTGGGTTGCCTTCACAACTTGATTATCTATCATCTGTAAAAATTTCACGGTCATTACATTTGTGGTTTCTGATCTACACGAGTTTCTTTGCAGCATTCCAAAACTGTTTTTTCTCAGATAGGACAGATTGACCTTTGTTTGATCTTTCAATTGTAACTTGAGTTTCTCTCGATGGATTTGAGTGATTATTATTGTGTCGTCTTCGTGACTTGATTCTCTCTGATATCTATCACTTTTGTCACGATGAAACACATTTAGATTAGTCTCACACACAATTTCTTTAACACATTGTTTTCTGCTGAAGGGGTTGGGATTTAATTGTTTCCGCTGCGTAAGATTTTTTAATCTACCATTCACCCCCCTCTGGTAGCTTTTCACGTGTTCTTTGATCCTACAATTGGTATCAGAGTCATGGTGCTCTAATCTTTGTGATTTGCACGTATTTTGACAAATCATCATGGAGAAATACTCCGCAAAACCTTGTGTCTTTTGTGGTATTGATTTTCAGGTTTGGAAGGCACGTATTGAAGCCTTCATCCAGGCTCAAGGCTTCGCAATATGGTAAAAGGTATACAAGCCTTATGAAGTGCCATCAAATGATCAAGTTACAGCTACAAATCTGAGAGATGTAGACAACAACAACAAGACTTGAAACTTGATCATACAAGGATTAACTCAAAGTGACTTCGATCGTGTTGCACACCTCCGATCTGCATACGATGTGTGGAAAGGACTTTGTGACTACCACGAAGGATCCAACACGATCAAGGAGGTAAGTCAAGACATGTTCAAAAAGGAATACATGCGCTTCTAGATGCAACCCGGTGAGTCTATTGATGACCTTTTTGCCCGCTTTAATAAAATTCTCAGCAACTTGCGTAGTGTCAATGTTAATTTTTCAGATGCTGAAAATGCTAGGCAATTAATAAGTGCATTAGACATGTCGATTTGGGAGATGAAAGTTACATCTATTCGTGAATCTACTGTCATGAGTACACTTACTTTAGATGTTCTTTACTCTAAACTCAAAACTCATTAAATTGACATTTTATCACGTAAGAACCCAAATAAGTCTATTGCATTTGTCTCACAACGTGATATGCCTAGATCTGGCCAATCATCATCTTGCAATACTCTTGCTTTGTTGTCCTCACTAACCCTGGAGCAGATCGAGAAATTTCCAAAAGAGGAGTTAGCACTAATCTCTACTAGGTTCTCAAAAGCATTGCAAAATGTGAGAACTAGGAGAGGAAGCTCCGGACCTCAACGCTATTGTGAATGTGGTAAGACAGGACACTTTCATACAGAATGCCCTAACCTTTCAGGTCCGACTACCTGTGAAGAAAAACAGAACAAGGTCAAGACCACCTCAGGAAAACCCCAACAAGAAAAAGAAGGGTACCATAGGACGCAAGATGATTAACAGCTTCATCACTGTACTTCAAGAGCTCAGTTCAAGCGATGTAGACTTTGAAAGTGATGAAGATGATGATGATCTGGCCAACTTATGCTTCATGGCGGGCAAAACAAGATCAAGATCAAGTCAGGAGGATGCAAAACACGACAGTGACGACGATGAGGTATGTTCTACCTGTAATGAAATGTGTGATGCAATTTCTCGTGCAACTATTATTGTTAAGAAAAAGGACAAAAAGCTTAGAGATAATGCTGCTAAAATTGAATCACTAGAATCTGAAATCAACCGTTTGAAAACCATGATTCCTAGCGATGATTCTTGTCTCTCATGTGATTTAATCTATGAACAATTCTCCACACTAAGAACTGCACACTCCTCCCTCTAGATAGACTTGAACTTGAAATTGAAAAGAACAAAAAGCTTGCTGCACTTGATATTGGAAACTTAAAAGATGCTTCTTGTTCTACAATTGATTTGCATTGTTCTAGTTGTGAGGATCTTGAAAAGAAACTAAAAGATGCTATGAATGAAATTTCAATATTAAATAATGCTTTACGTTCTCATGAAGTTAAATATTATTCCAATTGCAAATTAAAAGGAAAAACTTCATGTGAAAATTGCCTTGATCTATCCAATAAACTTGATAACATGCATAGGACATTAGATCGGTTTTGTAATGGAAATAAGAACCTAAACTTGCTGCTGAATTCATCCAAGTCTTGCAATGATAAAACTGGTTTAGGTTTTGTTTCTCATGCTCATGCTAAGGCACATCCACCTAAAATTGTAAAGTCATTAGGAAGTGGTTTGATTCAAACAGTTCCTAAACAAAAAGAAGTGGTTTTCAAATCTGCAGGAGTGTTGTCTCATTCAGTTTCAAATAAAAAATGTTGCTTGCTTATCTAAAAATGAACACGGAGTTAAATTTCATTGTACCTACTGTGGTAGAGATGGTCATGTCATAGATTTTTTTATAGACTAGCTAAACAACAGAAAAAGGAAACAATGATTGCTAGATCTTATAACTTTCATCCAAAATTTGCTGCACATACTAAACCGAAAGTTAGGAACACGCAACCTGCTGTTATGAGTCAAAAACATTCAAAGTTTACCTCCGGACTTTCTGTTTTTGCCTCCGGAGCAACTGATTTTTGTGCTACACAAGTAACACCTTATAGGTCAGTAGTTAAGAACAAAAAATCTCAAACTTTGACTCATGAACCTGCTGTTTTATCTCAGCTTTTGTGTGTTTTTCCTGCTGCACGTCGTGTGACTCAGTACTAGATTCCTAAATGCCTTTTGGCTAACCCCAGTATTGAGTCATGGACGTATTGTTCTTCTATGTAGGTTACACGTTTGAGGAAGGAGAACATTTGGATTGTGGATTCAGATTGCTCACGCCACATGACCGGTAACAAAGGTTGGTTCTCCTCCCTCTCTTTTGTGTCACGTGTAGAGAATGTTACTTTTGCCAATAATTCTTCAACTCCTATAATTGCTAAGGGTTCAGTTAGAATAAATGATCACTACACTTTGAAGGATGTGGCACTTGTCAAAAATTTGAAATACAACTTGCTTTCTGTTTCACAATTGCTAGATGAAAATCATGAAATTATTTTCAATGAAAATTGCTGCAAAGTTGTAGGTTCAAATAGTGAGCTTATTTTTAACATGTCTCAGTTTGGAAGAGTTTTTAAAGCTGATTTTGATATGTCTTTGTCTAAGCATAGGTGTCTAGTTGCTAATGATTCAAAGGACTTATATTTTTGGCACCATAGACTTGGTCACGTAGGTTTTGATCATCTAATGCGTGTTAGTGCTCTTGATCGCATACGTGGGTTGCCTAAGCTTAAAGGGACAAAGAAATTGTGTGATCTTCTTGTATGCATGCTAAGATGGTTGCAGGTTCACATACTCCTCTCACAATGATCATGACAGCTGAACCGTGTCAACTTTTGCACCTTGACACCATAGGACCTTCACGTGTTCAATCCTTCGGAGGTAAATGGTATGTTCTTGTGATCGTTGATGATTATTCTAGATACTCTTAGATTTACTTTATGGCATCTAAGAATGAAGATTTTAGTCACTTTAGAACTTTATTTCTTAGATTATCAATTGATCACCTAGGATCTTTAAAAACATTAGAAATGATAACAGAACTGAATTTAAAAATCAATCTTTTGATCACTTTTGTGCCAAAAATGGAATAGATCATCAATTTTTTTCACCATATGTAACTCAACAAAATGGTGTTGTAGAAAGAAAGAACAGAACCTTAGTTGAGATGGCTGGGACTATGCTTGATGAATATCAAACTCCTAGGAAATTTTTGGCTGATGCGATTGCAACCGCTTGTTATGTCTCAAATCGTATTTTCTTGCGCGCTAAGCTAGGTAAAACACCATATAAGCTCCGGTTTGAACATAGGTCTGGTGTTACACACTTTCGGGTCTTTGGTTGCAAATGCTTTGTTAATAAACATGGTAATATTGATAAATTTGAACCTAGAATCATTGATGGCATGTTTCTTGGTTATCCATCTCATACTGGAGGCCACCGTGTGCTTTTACATGACACTAACATAATTGTGGAGACTTGTGAGGTGTCTTTTGATAAAGCTAGCCCAGGTACTAGCTCAAACATTGCAGGTCCACATCCATATCCGTAGGGGGAGAGCATTTTCGTTGAAGATGAGAAAGAAGTGGCGCTGCTGCCCGAATATTCAGCAGCTAATGACATTGTTCCAGCTCTTGATTTTGATTCACAGTCAGCACCGACGACCACCATTGCTGGTCCAGATCCTCCTCAAGTCACAAGCTCATCGATTTATGATGAACATGAAGAAGAAGAAGCTTGTGAAGTGTCCACTCCCCTCCGTGTTCTCAAAAGTCATTCTCCACAACAAAATATTGGAAGCTTGCATGAACGAGTCACACGGTCCAGGTTTTGTGATCCAAATTCTCATGCTCATTCTATTTTTGTTGCTTCTTTTGAACCCAAATATATATCACACGCACTCACTAATGAATCTTGGATTATTTCCATGCAAGAAGAGTTAGAAAATTTTGAAAGAAATAATGTTTGGAAACTTGTACCTCCACCTCAAAATCACACTTTAATTGGAAATAAATAGGTGTTTAAAAATAAAAAAAGTGACGATGGAGTTGTGGTTAGGAATAAGTCTACGTTGGTTGCTCAAGGTTTCACTCAAGTTGAAGGTGTAGATTTTGATGAAACTTTTGCTCCTGTTGCTAGATTAGAAGCCATAAGAATTTTGTTAGCGTTTACTGCATGTAAAGGTTTCAAGTTATATCAAATGGACGTTAAAAGTGATTTTCTTAATGGCTACATAGATGAGGAGGTTTATGTTAAGCAACCACCTGGTTTTGAAAATCTAGATTTTCCTAATCATGTTTACAAACTGTCCAAAGCCTTGTACGGTCTCAAACAAGCCCCTAGAGCATGGTATGATAGGTTAAAAACATTCTTACTTGAAAAAGGGGTTTACCATGGGCAAGGTTGATAAAACTCTTTTTGTGCTTAAGCATGACAATGACTAATTATTTGTTCAAGTGTATGTGGATGATATTATCTTTGGTTGTGCTTCTCATGATATTGTGTCCAAGTTTTCATCTATGATGAGTTCAGAATTTGAGATGAGTATGATGGGAGAACTCACGTACTTTTTGGGGCTGCAAATCAAGCAAACCAAGGAGGGTACCTTTGTGCATCAAACGAAGTATACAAAAGACCTCTTAAGGCGCTTCAACATGGACAAAAGCAAGCCTCTTCGGACACCAGTGGGAACAACAACAACACTTGAACTTAATTAAGATGTTGAACCCGTGGATCAAAAAGACTATAGAAGCATGATCAGATCACTTTTGTACCTCGCGGCATCAAGACCAGACATACAATTTAGTGTATGTCTTTGTGCACGTTTTCAAGCCTCCCCTCGTGCTTCACATCGTCAAGCCGTCAAAAGGATTCTCAGGTACTTACATGGAACTCAAGAATTTGGCATTTTTATTTCTTCTTCCTCAACAATTACATTGAAAGCCTTTTCGGATGCTGATTTTGGGGGTTGTAGGATTGATAGGAAAAGTACTTCGGGTGCTTGTCATTTTCTTGGTAATTCACTTGTTGCTTGGTCCTCTAGAAAACAAAGTTCAGTTGCACAATCCACCACCAAATCTGAATATGTAGCCGCTGCTAGCGCTTTGTCACAAATTCTTTGGATTGTTCAAACACTTAGGGACTATGGGGTTGATCTAGATAGTGTTCCACTGTTTTGTGACAACACTAGTGCTATTTGCATTGCTAAAAACCCCGTGCAACATTATAGAACTAAGCACATTCATATTAGGTATCACTTTCTCCGTGATAATATTGAAAAAGGAAACATTGTGCTTCACAATGTAGATACCGAACAACAATTGGCTGACATTTTTACAAAACCATTGGATTTCACTCATTTTTGTTATATTCGTAGTGAAATAGGGGTTATGCATCCTCATGGCTTAAATTGAGGGGGTGTTTTGAAACTTGGGAAGTTTATGTGTGAATCTGAAATTAAAATAATATGAGCATATTATTTTATACATATATGACATTGTGATTCCTTTTATATGTTGAAAGTTCTTACTACATTACTCGTGTTATACATTTTGTAGTTTTTGCCATCACTAGTAATTGGAATAATTACTTACACTAAATCTGGTATGATCAAACTTTCTTGCTGTTTTGAACTTGTTGCATGCTCACAAGTGCTTTTAATCATAAAGAATTAATCAAGTAATGATCAATAAAAAATTGAGAGAAGATCAAGAGAATATGCATGCATCACACTTCTTCTTTTGACATGGCTTATCATTGCACATAGATATGAACTTGGAAGATGTTGTGTATGACTAAAACAATGTCCTTAAGCTTCTGATTGTCAAATGACATAGGCTTGGCTTCTTTGGTTAGAATAAGGCGGATGCGCATATAATCTCTTGCAAATATCATATGATCTAAATTTGTGCTTTGAAAAATAATAAAATACAGCAACTAGTGTCATGCTTTCAGGTTTTGAAATAATTAAGTTTGTGAGATCATGACTTCCTTAAATTGAAAATTACATTTGATCTCTAGCATGGCTTACACTACTTTATGTATCTCATTGATGTGATAGTGTAAGTTACTTGATAGTACGACTTGGATGAGCTTTGTTTATATGTATATGTTGTAATATGCTCATAAAATTTGAAATTTCTCTTTTGAACCTTGCTGAATACATTATTAAAGGGGGAGAGATAATATGTGAATTTTTAAAGATAAGTATGCAAGGGGGATAAATTGATTACACAATGCACATATTCACAATTGTTTTGGCACGATTGTTCTCAGACGAAGAATTTCTTTTTCTTCTCATTTTATTTCTGTTTTACAAAGGGGGAGAAATTGTTTTTAAAACTTTTAATGTGAATAAGACAATGTTCGGATTTTAAGTTGTGTTGTCAATGCATTCATCATGGGAGATATTGTGAGACATATGTGTGCTGAATACATTGGCTTGTAGTGAATACATTGATTTTGATGATAAAAGTTCTGAAATTATGCTAAAACACCTTTTAGTAAAGTCCGACTCTAGCTCCGAGCTTTTGCAAGGTCCGACAATAGGTCCGACTTGCTTTGCCAAGGTTCGACATGTTTTTGGGTAGCTCCAGTGAGCTTTGTCTTTAGCTCCGGCATGTCTTTGATAGCTCCGGCATGTCTTTGTTAAACTCTGATATGTTTGGCTAGGTTCGACTTATGTTGGTTAGCTCCGACATGTTTTTCTAGCTCTGACTTTTGGGTTGACTAGTTCCGACTAGTTTTGGTTAGCTCCGGCGCTAGGTCTGACTCGCTTTGGTTAGCTCCAACACTAGGTCCAACTAGCTTTGGTAAGCTCTGGCGCTAGGTTTTACTAGCTTTGGTAAGCTCTGGTTAGCTTTAGCAAGATTCAGAGCGTGATCACAATGTTCCTGCTTTTACCTTGCAATATTTCAAAATTGCTTAACACTTATGGAAAGGTTATTTAGTATCCTTTTAGTAAGTCTTTGGTGTGTTTTGGTCGTTATGGTTGATATCATTTTGCTATGTTTTGCAACATGCTTACGTGAGGTGCTCACGTAAGGTGTTGTGGTTTTCGGAACTAACGAGAGTCAAGTCGAGGACTTGCGCTCGGAAGTATTGGTTGTTTATTTATGTGCAGGTGTTGCTTGAGTTCAAGACATGGCTGGTGACGGGATCCATTGAACTAGTCTTAGGGAGAAGATGAGGTTCAACAACCAAGTTCGGGAGGAATTGTGGTTGAGTTGATCGGGAGGTCGCGCAACATGTATGAATCAAGAACAATACATATGAAGGTATCGCATACGTCATTGGAAGATGTTTGCACGTATGCAAGGAGTGCAGGGACGTGGCTACATTGTTCCGAGGTGTGATGAAGAGATGTGTACGTAAAGAATTGGTTGGAAAGGTCCAACCGACTAGGTTATGGACTCAGGCTGCGGCTGAGTAGAATTTGGCTCAAATATGGAAAGTTTTGAGTTGGTTATGATAGGATTTCGTGTGGGTCACGAATTTGAGTTGTTTTAGGAATGTGGGATACATTCCTAAGTTGTTTGGAAGTCTTAACATTGCTTCTATCTACGTATAGAAGAGTCCTAAGCAGTTATGGAAAGTTTCGATTCATGATTTGAGTAGGATTAGAGTCCTAGTTGAGATTGGGTTGGCCTAAAGGCTGGTTATATAAGCAAGGGAGGCCAGAGCTCGGGGGTGTTGACTTTGGTGGCTTGTCCTTTTGTGTTCAGTTGAATAAAATTCGTAGTTGAAAGGAACTTTTGTGCCTTGTTCGTCCGACTTGTTCCAGACAAGTTTTTCTCGTCGAGTTTTCTGCACAGCACTACCTTTCTTTGGTTGTTTTATCATAACTCGAGTTTTACAGATCTAATTGACGTGATTATTTATGGGTTGTCTTCACAACTTGATTATCTATCATCTGTCAAAATTTCACGGTCATTGGATTTGTGGTTTCTGATTTACACGAGTTTCTTTGCAGCGTTCCAGAACTGTTTTTTCTCGGGTAGGACAGATTGACCCTTGTTCGATCTTTCAATCATAACTTGAGTTTCTCTCAACGGATTTGAGTGATTCTTGTTGTGTCGTCTTAGTGACTTTATTATCTCTGATATCTATCACTTTTCTCACGATGAAACACGTTTAAATTAGTCTCACACACGATTTCTTTAACATATCATTTTTCTGCCGAAGCGGTTGGGATTTAATTGTTTCCGTTGTGTAAGATTTTTTAATCTATCATTCACCCCCCTCTGGTAGCTTTTCACGTGCTCTTTGATCCTACAAGGGACCAATTGTACCAGAGACTAGAGGGAAGCTTGGTCTACCTTTTTGCTGTGCACACAGGTGCCAACATTGCCTAGAAGCAGAGATATGCGGGGAGGCAGCAAGGCGACGGGGAGAGCTCGGGAGAGAAAACAGAGGAGGTCGCCGATGCTTTTCCACTCGGTGCAGGGGCGCAGATATAGAGAGGAAGAGGTGTAGTGAGCACGCCATGAAGCAGGCAAGCGAGCAGCTCGCTCGCGCCATGCATGGCGTGCGGTGTCGAGCGGGGAAGAGCCAGAAAAATGGTGTGTAGAGCAGTACCATAGATGTTCCACTGACCGGTGGGTCCCACTGCCCCTTAAGCTTATCCTCTCTGGAACTTTAATTCCCCTACCAAACTTGATCCAAAAATCCTAGATTTTTGTGGAGAGGCCAAGTTAAATATGGATATTAAGATTCTAGAATTGGATTTCAAATTCAGACAGTTTTCATATGAAATTCAAATTCAAAGTTGAATTTGACTAGAATTCAATGTACCCATTGAATTAAATAGAACTAGTGCTCGAAATATTATGAAAATTTGCAGGGATGCTATTTGGAATATTTGGAAGCTATTTGAGAACTCAGATTTTTATTTTGGCATATTTTGGACAGGAGCTAAATTTGAATTTTTGAATCCCTTCTATTGAAGCTTGTTAATCCCTCCATTGCCATTTGATTTCTTTTGCCGATCCAAATTTAAATTCTCCTATATGAAATTGTACCTTGAATTTAGGGCTTTTACATCGACTGTGCAGAGCCAGCGCCTCTTGAGAACGTTTGCACCGGAGGGGGTGTCGCCACAGAAAATCTCCCTCGCCTGGGAGAAGGGGCAGTCGAAGATGGAGCAGACCTGACGGAGCTCCCATCAGTATGCTTCAGTTTTCTTTTCCGACTGGAAGATTTGGCTGGATCCTTGCCCTTGCCCTTGCTGATGTCTTCAACCCTCTGGCTCGGAGCTAGGGCATCATCGGCATCATCGGCAATAGACCCGTGCTGAAATTTCTTGAGATGGAGCTTCAAAGCTTCGTCATCCAAGTTGTATTTCAAACCGGTTTCAATCCGGTCGTCATCCATTACACTGTTGAAAGCCCAAGCGAGCTTCTTTCTCCTCCTTAGCAGAGCCCACCTATTTACCATGAAATTTCTGAAGACCATCTGGGGGGTCACTCCACCCTCCACACATTCTCGGATCCTGGTCAGGACAAGGTTAAATGCATCCTACAGCTTCGGAACTACATTCCAGGCATCAATGTCGACGTTGGGGAGTCCTTGGGGCAGCTCCAACCTGTCGTGCTCCTTCACTGCAGTGACGATCCAATCCTTCTTCCGTTCAACCCATTTGCCAGTGGGGAATGAATTCAAGTACTTGAAGGGACTGTTCTTGCGCTTCACGAAGTAGAAGAAGCCAAGCAACTCTGTCCCCTTGCCGGTGGTATGGGCTGTGAAGAAGGTCCGGAACAATTAGACGCAGGGAGGCACGCCCACCCACATCTCGCAGAAGTGGACAAAAGTTGCCACGAGTAAGAGGGAGTGCGAGCCGAGGTGATGTAGTTGGAGGCCGTAGAAGTCCAGCAGCATCAAGATGAAGCTCAAGAAAGGTGGGATCAGTCCCACCATGGCATACGTCAAGAAGTACACCATCTCCCGGCGGTGCTCCTTCTTGAAGGGGAGCTTCACGGCACAAACCAAGTGGTTGAAGGAATCGCTGGACCATCCCATGAAGGTTCGGCCCTTCATCAGATTGTCCTTGCCCTGGATGCGGCTCTTGGGAAGACCTAACTCCGTCGCGGCAAAGTGGAGCGAAAGAGGAGAAAGCTAGGCAAAGTTTGGGAGGCTCTGAGCGCGAGTCTAATTGAAAGCGTAAAGTGTCCTCAAAACGTGCAGGCTTTCCTTCTTAAGTAAGCCTCCATGAAGCTTGGATGAAAACCGCAATGAGAGCAAGTCCACATTACAAAGAACCTACCCCGTCAATGAGGAATGAGCCCGGGGCCACCCCGATGAAGAGGTCAAGGTTATTACCCCAGGCGAACCGTTGTTAGGATGGGCAGTGGGAAACCCAAAGGCGACAGTCTGACAAGGCGCTCAGAACCGATACAGTTTTCATATTGGGAACCGGTGACCTTCAATTGCGTGAGATCCGCACTCAAAGATCTCATCTGCCGCATTTAAAACAAGCCACGCGACAATGGTTTAACCTCGAACCATCACCCCAACAGTACATCAAAAGACCTTTGAAGTTGCAGTGCGGGAATCGAGGATGGCCCCACCTCCGAGAGAATAACTTAACCTAAAGGGTTTTTTCCCAGAAGTGGACCCGGGGGCCACTGCTGGTACCCTGCGTACCGGGTACCCCATGATACCTCAAGAAGTGCAAGGGAGTTCCACCTGTCATAGTTGAAGACCTCCGTAGGCCCCATGTGTCAAACAACACTGGACCCACCTCCTACAAAGGGGAGCTCCGACACTGCCACATGTAACACGAGATCGGAGCTTCACCCTTTACATAGGGTAGCTCCGCACTTGACACATGTACGGTGACCTCAGACCTAACCCCCAGTAGAATGAAGCTCAGATGCCTCCACGTGTATAGCAGCTTCGGACCTACCTTCCCGCAAGGGAAAGCTCCGGAGCCGCCACGTGCCAAGCCGGACCTATGCGACCAACGGGAATACAGACGGATCTCCAACGACACAAGTATTAAAATGAATCTTATTGCTACAATTACAAGACCTGATTATACTCCATTAATGAACTATTAATGGCACACGATCAGAAGACCCTTAATGCTGGTAACGCCACCATTAAGGCATGTTATCATGTTATTAGGATGCTTAAACACACTTAATTGTGTATTAGGCAAGAATAACCGCCTGGGCCACATGTCGGGTCAGGCAACCCATGTAAAAGCCACCCCTTGGTCTATAAAAGGGATGTGTTGCTCAGTACAAAAGAAGGCAAGCTCATACGCACGCCAGCACTACTGAAATCCTCAATACAACAACACACACCCCGTGGAGTAGGGTATTACGCTCAGGCGGCCCAAACCACGTAAATCCTCCGCATCATCATTTTTTCTAAGATCTCTGCGCGCCCAAACCGATACAAGAACCTCCGCGGGCTACATTTTAGTAGTACCGGGGGATGTGTCATTCGTACGCTTTGACAATTATGATAAACAAGATTCTCAGTTTTATCCTCCTGAACATTTTTAGTTTCTTGCCTAGGAATTTGGAATTTAGTGATCCAAATATGAATGAGTTTCAAATCAAAATTATGGATATCACTGTTCCTAGGTTGCCACATACCAATTAAACCATTAAGTAATTCCATAAGCATTACCTAGGCAGAAAATTACTAAGTCAATTTTAGCAATGCTCATGAACTTCTAAGCACTTGTTTAAATTAATTCCTAAGTAAGGCGACATTCCTTTTTAAAGAATAAAAAAAGAGAGCAAGCCAACACTTACTCTCGTGAGGATGCATAAGAATTGAATGATGAGAAGGTGTAAACCTTCCTTACCAATATAAGCAAAAATCATTCAATATTAATGTAATTCCAACGATGGAAATTTTTAAGCTTGTACCTCAATTGAAGAGTAGTCCAGGTTGAAGGTCGTTGTGTGAGGAACTCACGACCATGAATTTTGGTGTAGCCTTCATGTTCAATGTCTTTTGCGAAGTTGAGGTTGGAGTTGAATGAGCTTCTTCTTGTTCCTCCATTGGGCCACCATCTTGAGCATTCCTACACCATTAACTTAAAATGAGATCGATGGAGGGTTATACGCTTGATGGGGCATTCCAACACCTTCACAAAATTTGTCTTGGCTGCATTAGTAATCAAGAACAAACAAAACAACTCGAAAATGGGTTACGTTAGCTAAAAAGCATGTTGTACCCTTTGTCGAATTGTTTTGCCCAACTTGAAACAACTTGCAAATGCAATGAATATTTAAGGGAAATATTTTTTTGGTTTGAATTAGGAAGATGAATTCAAGTTGTTACAGACAAGGTTCATATCTAAATAAATTTATTTCCAAGTTCTAAATTTTAGTTTTATGATGGTTGGAAATTTTACTTTCCAACATTTAAGTGTGAAATTCAAACATGCTAAATGCAAATGCAAAGATTATGGAAAATTCAAATATGCAATTGGGAAAAACAAATATGAGATAACTACCAATTAACCTATTGGCAAGGACTCACCGAATTTTGAAGTCCGGTGAGTGGGACTTACCTCCGTCCTCTTTAGTGTGATGATTTGTTTTTAAATCTCGGAGTTGAAGATGTTGACAACATCTCTTGATTGACATGCCAAATATTATTTGGCATGTCAGTTGGACATGTGAACCATAGGATGGTCCTAGCCTCTCCGTCATCTTCATGAAGACTTGTTGATGTAGTGACGGCTTTCTACCCCTTGAATATATTCTTCTTATGACCATGGTGAGGCTTGTCCTTCTTTAGGGGTATCACTTCGAAGTTCTTGATATTGTTTGGAGTTAACCCATACTTTGATCATAGATCAAAGGTTTACTTGGGCATGATGACATGTGTACTTCACAATCAAACAAGAAACGCTTCATCCACAATGTCACTTGCCCTAGGTTGCATGGGCTTGGTCAAAGTGTAGGAATCCCAACAAGTGATTGTAGGATACCTTGGATTTTGAATGATCTTTAATTATCTTGTCCTAGGCCAAGGGCTTCATGTAGTCTTGATTTCTTTCTTGTCCATGGGCAAGATACTTCAATGTAGGCTAGTTTAACTTAAATCCCCTGAAATCCTCATAGCCTCCTTGATTGCAAGGGTGATATTGATTCAAACCTTGAACTCCTTGTAGGTGATAGCCATTGGAGTTGTGTTTGAAAGGAAGAATCCTCATGGGTCTAAGGGAAATGATTCCCCAACTGGCTCATGTTGACATGGATTTTCACAAATCATGAGAATATCCATGGCTTGGATCATCCAAACACTTCTCCATTGGCTTGATCTTCATGATACTTCACTGGGAGGTGTAGTTCCAAAGCCAGCATGTCCACCTTGCTATGTGTTATGCATGCCAAGCTAAGGGAACTAGAGCATTCTTCAATCCATCCCTTGGGTAGAGACCATATTCTCATCCATGAAGAATGGGAATAGGGCCCCTTCAGCTCCAGCATGATTGTGGTCATGGATTGGTGAAGCCAACCCATGACATGAGTGTTGGATGAAGAGCCAACTATCTGCCCCATGATGGAGGCAAACCAAGAAGAGCTCTTGGCACCTCCCCCAAGCTTGGGGATGGCTAAAATTCTTCCGCGAAAGGCAATGGTGTTGCCTAGCCAACATTTGTTGAGGTACGCCTTGAATCATCTTGCAGTTAATCACTTGCATCCTCATTGGCCATCCCATAAAATGGGTTAGCCAACCCTACCCTGTTTCCACACAAAAGGATAAAACAAACAAGGGTAATCCTGTCTAAAGACTATTAGTACCTATAGCTTAACCACAAGTGATAGCTATCCTTCGCTTCCTTTTCCTTCCCTGGCAACGGCGGTAGAAATGCTTCTTGATAGTTTTTAAGAAACACCAAAAATTCATCACCGACAACGGCCCCAAAAATGCTTGTTGACGTTTCTTACGTGACATATCACCTCTCTAAATAGATGAGTTCGGCAAGTGCACGGAAACTATCATGTAGCATTTCACCCAAGAGTATTCCTAAGGGTATCATATTTATCCCAAAGGAAGGTAATGGAGTAAAGCAAACACTACTCTTATGATCAATATATGGGATACTAATCAATTATCAAGAGAGGGGTAAGTTGACAATATATGGATAGTGTGACACACACCTAAGAAATCTATTCTAAAGGGTAGATGGGTCCCAATGAAGGTTAAACTAAGAGTTGGGGAGTTGCTTCTAATATACATATACATAGCCTAGGTTAGATACTAATGAGCATGTCAATGGTGAATCCTTATGCTAAGTTGTTCAACATATCAGGCACGGGTTGAGCCCTAGCAATACTAGGACGACTCTGCCTAGAGCCTGTTGCATAGCCGAACGCGGATGCTTACAAAGGACAGATAGGGTTGTCACCACATACTACCTACCTCTTCAATTCGTGGGTCTAAGAGACATCCAACGCTATTTACTATTCTAGCACCATGCTAGCATACTAAGTAAATACCTTAGAGACTCGAGTTCAAGTACCTCTCTAAGGCAATGACTAACCTAAACATCGTTGAACCAATGTTGATACATAGCATAAGTTATTCATATTAACATGATCATATCATATCTAACTAGACTATAGTGGGGGTTTGTAGTTTTTATGATGATAGATTAGGAGTGATATGGCATAATCATAAAGACTACTACCGCATACATGGAATCTACAATCAAACAAGAAACGCTTCATCCAAGTATATGAATAAGAGAAGACTAGAGATATTATCTTTATTATGCATAAAGTCACAAATATAAGAAAAGATACATGAGCCATACCTTTTCCAACTTGGACTTGGGACTAGAGGCTCTCCTCTCTATAGCCTAACTTCACTAAGGACTATGTATACAATACAATGATGCTCAAGTGGTGTGTGTGTGTGTGTGTGTGTGTGAAGTGAGGGTAGGGGCTCCTATTTATAGGTGGAGAAGGGTAGGTTCCCGCCCCCAAAAGCGCACAAATCAGTCACCACTGACTTCTTCAAGCCAAAAAGAGCCAATACATGGCGATTGACCGAGTTTGGCACTAGGACCAAGTCGGCCGACTAGGGGGGTCGGCCGACCTGGTCTCTACACGATTTCTCATGTGCTTTCTCTAGGTCACTGCCAGGTGGGTCCCATCCCTTGATATGGGTACTACACTGTTGGATGGCCTCGAATACTTCTGTTTGTGGGCCATTTGATCCATGTGGTGCCACATGTCGATGCTTGATTGGCTGGGATAATATTTTATAGGATCCATCCCTTGTTTCACTTCAATTCTGTCTAAAATACCTTATGCACCAATTTCTCCAAGTACAAGTGGAAATAGGTTAAATAGAAAGGTGATGTGTGCAAGAAATGATATTTCCTTCACATAATTTAGTTATATTGATGGGTGAAATTTGTATATAACAGCCATCAATAGGGGCTAGTCCCAAGAGTTTGTCAGCACAACAGAGATGGTGAACAGGGGGGTTTACGTGGTTAGGGCCGCCGGAGCGTAACACCCTACGTCAACGGTAAGAGTTGTATTGAGTGTTGTGGTGCACTTGAGAAAGCTTGAGGATTTGAGCAGCGTTGTCTAAGTCGGTGGCTGCTCGGTCTTTTTATAGTTCAAGGCCGTGAAGTCTTACAAGTGGGGCCCGGGGCCCGATAGGTGGCCTCGAGGAAATGCTAACCTTGTACAAGATCTAGGGTTTTATGGTCACCTGTTGCCTCTTATCGTGGCTTGAAGACTCGCCGTCTTGCTGCGTACGTCGCCGATGGCTAGGCATGGTTGTTAATGATGGAAGGGAATGTGCCATCTGTCATGTTGCCGCATCCTACCCCATCAGAAGCATGGGGTAGCACTATAGTGCCTTCACTGTGATGTGATTGGGCACAGTGGCACGTCACAAGGTGCGTGCGCCTATCAGGTCCAGAGCCCACCTCTCAGGAGAGATGGGGTCCGGCCCTGCGGGACACGTGGTAGGTTCAGAGCCTACCTCTGAAGGAGAGGCGGGGTCGGGTCCTGCGGGACAAGTGGTAGGTTGAGATTCCACCTTTGAGGAGAGGCTGGATTCGGCCACGCAGGACACGTGGCAAGTACGGAGCACTCCTCTAAGGAGAGGTGGGGTCCAGCCCTGCAAGACATGTGGCAGGTATGGACCTTACCTCTACGGGGGAGCCAAGATCCTTAGCTGTTTCATCTTGTGCGCTGGGGTACCCAGTATGTAGGGTACCGACATTGGCTCCTGGTCCCGTCTCGGGGGACGCGATGACCCCGCGGATGGGGCCTTCTCACTTACTTCTCTTGCAGCATTTTTGATTCTATTTTGAGTAGTTGAGGGGTGGCACACTCCTGACATCGCAGACACATGTCTGCTCCTAGTTGACAGGGCATGGAGGCATGATCTTTGTCTTATGTGGGACTTCAAGTATGACGGTTCCTAATGCCACCTCTCTGCACTGCTTCCTCGAGAACTGCCGAGGGCTTCCTTGAGTGGTTGAACGCTCGGGTTGGATCTTCTGACAGGCAACCTAGGTCCCACTGTCATTGGCTCTGCGGGTTACGCAGCGCGTGCTACGCCTAGGTGACCCGCAAGATTTGCTCCAAGCATCGCAGGGGTGAGTAAAAGGAAACCTTTGTGGCCAAAGGCGGTTCCTTCCTCATCCTACCCTTTGCGCTCGAGCTTTCTGTTTTCTCCCTTAGCACCCAAGCCTTCACCTCTCTCCTAAGTTCTTGCTTTGCGCCTGCTCCAATGGCCTCGAGCTTGCCTCGCCCTCGCATAGAGAGGAGCAAAGACCTGGAACTAGTGAAGCAGCTGCTTTGCTGGCAGGATGAGAAGTGAAAGTAGTTGATCTATGGTAGATCCCTTCTATGCACTTCACGACATACGCGCTGGCCGGGTTCGTGCCCTCGGTGTCCTCCTTCCTCGCCACCCTACTAGAGGTCTTCGGCCTCCAACTTCACCATTAGTTGCCGAACTCACTCGTGTTGGTTGCTTTGTTTGTCCATCTTTGCGAGATGTTCATGGGCATCTGTCCATCGGTGTCATTGTTCTGGTAATTCTTCGTGTTGAAGACCACAGAACGAGATTCAACAAGCCAGTTGGAGGCCTACTATTTCCAACATCGGAACAAGACCTCTGACAGGTACATCCCGTCCCTCAACCTGTCCAGGTAGGAGAACTAGAGGGACTATTGGGTGATCGTGAAGACTGACACCCATGAATGCCTAAACTTGCAAACTAGGGACCTGACCTCCGAACGCAGTTCTTGGGAGGACTCCTTGGTGCAGGAGAAGGAGTACAAACTCATGTTGGTGAGTATTTGGTTCTTGTCGAAGGAAGGGCTGACCTTCCTGATGTTGTTGGCAGATTTCTTGTTCCGCCGCATCACTCCTTTCTTGAAGCACGAGCACCAGGTCTGGAGGAACTTTGGTGAATACGACCTTTGGTGACTGGATGTTGAAGTTGAGTTCAGCCCGAGCACGGAGATTTTGGTTCAGATGTTGGCAAGGGTGTGTAGCAACCCACTAGATGATGACCACATCACCCCTCTCGCGACTTTCTTGCCGCTCTTCATGGACACTATGCTGAGGTCCAAGCTGCTTCGGGAGATGCCGAAGCTGGATGACATTGTTCTTGTCAAATGCTTGGCCAGAGACGCGTCCCGAGGGCCGACCATCTCGGGCCGGGTAGCTTAGGGAGTCATCAGGAGCTCGCGCTCACTCCATGCACAAATGTGAGGGGGGTAGGGGAGGCTACATCATCCTCCGATAGGGGGAGGGAGAAATAGCCGGTACCTGACCCCGTGTTCCAGAAGCGCTCCAGCACTCTGAAGCAGTGTCTTGAGAATCCCTTCGCCCCTGAGACCATGAAACGAAAGCTGGCACACGTGGACAGCTGTAACACCCTCATTTTCAATCATAATGCATTGCATACATCCTCATACATGTTTAACATTAAGCCATGTAAAAAGGAACAAGATTAAAATGATTTTAGGCTTAATTTGGAAGTTTCAATCTGTCAGAGTTTGGATTTGTTTGAAGTAATACCGGACTAGTCCTGTTTTCCCTTTAGAAGTGATTGCTGGTCCTTTGTCACCACAGTTTAGTCTTATCAGCCTTACTAGACAGAAACGGACTAGTCCTTTATGACACCGGACTAGTCCGGACAGCCTTTCTGAAACACTTCAGACTTGTCCAAAAACACCTGTTTTAGTCCGATCCAACCTCAGACTTGTCCGCTATCGACACCGGACTAGTCTGAAGTCCCTTACTATACTTGAATGGACTAGTCCGGTCCCAATTGCGGACTAGTCCTACCTTGGGAAACCAACTCGGATTATTTTATTTCTCCATGATTTGTTTTTGGGTAATTGCCTAATTTGGGCCCAAGAACTTCGTTCCCAACCTCAAAGAGGACCACGTAGACCCCACCTCGGCCCGTACACGTCGGCCTACCAAATTCCACCTAGAATCCACCCCAAAACCATAACCTCTCCACCCTATATAAACAACCCAATCCCCCACACCTTTCCACCCCAATTGAAAACCCTCGTTGCTGCCCTTGATCGTGCACGTCCTCAAGAGGAGGTTCAAAGGCCTGGAGGAGGAGGAAATCTCAAAGAAGGGCGGATCAGGATCAAGCTACATCGATTCTTCAATGAATTGACGTTACTTATCACCACTGTTCATCAACTCATCTGCATCAAGCCCTAATTGCCAAGATCCAGAGTATCACGTCCAAATCTTGATCTTTGGGGCTTTACACACGTGGTGCACCCTCTACATTAACTTTTCTATGTTAGAGTATGGACTTGTCCGGCCTAATATCGGACTAGTCTGGTTCTCCCTTTAAAAGTGTAGACTAGTCCTTTGTCACCACAGACTAGTCCTATCAGCCTTACTGGACCAAAATGGACTAGTCCTTTATGACACCGGACTAGTCCGGACAGCCTTTTTTGAAACACTTCAGACTTGTCCTAGGACACTTGTTTTAGTCCGACCTAACACCGAACTTGTCCGGTATCAACACCGGACTAGTCCGAAGTCCCTTACTGTACCAGAACAGACTAGTCCGGTCCTTATTGTAGACTAGTCCGACCTTCAGAAACCAACTAAGATTCTTTTATTTCTCCATGATTTGTTTCTGGGTAATTGCCTAATTTGGGCCCAAGAACTTTGTGCCCAACCTCAAAGAGGCCCAAGTAACCCCACCTCGGCCCATGCACGTCCCCCTACCAAATTCCACTTGGAATCCACCCCAAAACCCTAACCTCTCCACCCTATATAAACAACCCAATCCCGCACACTTTTCCACCCCAATTGAAAACCCTCGCTGCCGCGCTTGATCGTGCACGTCCTCTAGAGGAGGTCCAGAGGCCAGGAGGAGGAGGAAATCTCGAAGAAGGGCCAATCAGGATCGAGCTACATCGATTCTTCGATGAATTGACGTTCCTCATCACCACTGTTCATCAACTCATCTCCATCAAGCCCTAATTGCCAAGATCCAAAGTCTCACGTCCAAATCTTGATCTTTGGGGTTATACACACGTGGTACACCCTCTACATTCAAGTTTGTACGTTAATTAAACCCCAATTCTCGCAGATCAAGAAAACCCTAAATCGCAGTTTTGTCCAGGGCGGACTAGTCCGGCCCTGAAAACAAACTAGTCTAGCCTCTGAATCTGAACTGTGCTGAATTAATTTCAAATCAACTCAAATCAATTCCAAACTTGTTCAAACTTGCTGAAAATTATTAGAACTAGTTGGTAAACATTAATAGCAACTCGATAACAAGTTTTACCTCACAATTGCATTAATCATGCATATCATGATATATTGAGTACTATATGAGCATTATTTGATTAGATCGTGTGTTTTGCATGTTTGTCGCTCGGAATAGAAGGAATTGTCGTTGAGAGTGCTTTTGAGGACCTACAAAACCAGAACTACGAAGCTTTCGATCCAAACCAAGCTCAAGAGCAAGGCAAGTGTCCTTGAACATATTGATCCATTTTTAAAGGTTTTGTTTGCAAAATTGCATGCTTGTGTCAAAATTGATAGGAAAACCCAATTGTAGGAGTTTACTAGTTTTGTATGACCACCCTTGTTGCTTGAACACTATGTAGAGAGTCGGGAAGGGTATTTTGCACTTTTTTGCTTCACAATGCTAAATTGGGTCTGGGAAACAATCAAATGGCTTACTTGTGAACTATTGAACATGTAAATGATGATAATTGATAATATTGACCCTTTAGCAACATGGTGCGTAGGGATCTAAGCAAGTTGGTAATGTGGAATGGGTTGGACTATTTTGGTTGTTTTTCTTGCTTTAGATCTAACGACCAGTTCGTGGAGCGACCATCTAGGATTTACAGTGCCACCACAAGGCCAAGTATGGGTGCGACTTAGATGACTAATTAGTGAATTGCCACTGTTGTTTGGACAATTAAGAATGCTCGGGGAAGGGGTAGTCGGATTGGGTTTGTAGTTGATGGTGGGACTATCCTGGGATCTGAATGGCTCAAGGGGGCGGGGGGCCTTTGTTGGATGTGCTCAGTTGCAGACATCACCACCGGTGAAACCTCAGTGGGGTCTAAATAGACTAGTAATCACTTTGTAAAGGCTATTTTACGATCTCGTGGGCATACACCTAAGGAAGTGTGAGACGACATAATTGAGATTCCATATTATTAGTATTAATATTAGAGACATGCTTTATAATCTGTTTTATAAATTATGAATCACTTGTGTATGTGTGTTAAACATCCTGGTCACACATATGCATTACGATTGGTTCATTTTTGGAACCGGGTGTCACAAACTGGTATTAGAGCCGTGTTTTACCGTAGGACGCATGCCTAGTTAGGATGGACACCACGAATCACTTAGGACTTTTTCCTATTCAAAATTAGCCTGTTTTGCACTATTTTGCCTCCCACTAGCTATATAATGTGGGGAAAAACTGTGTTTTTGCTGCTGCTTCTGCAATTTTTGCTGTTTTGCATCTTTTTGAGCAAATGCACATCATCTCATCTAAATTTATGGCTGCTGCAATTTCAGAACTGATATTTGTGTTTTTCTCTATTTTTCTCATGTTATCTTGTAGATGGCTCACACCAAAATGACAGCCCGCAAGAGAGCTTGTTTGCCAACACTTGGAAGCAAGGTTAGGCCTCACAAGGAGCCAAGGATGGAACCTGCCCAAGAGGAGGAAGAAGTGAATTCTCCCACAACGGAAGTTGAGCATGAACACTCCAACATGATGAAAGGAGATCCTGAAATGGTGGAGTCCTATGGCGATGATGAGGAAGAGGAAGATCCTGAAATGGTGGAATTCTATGATAGCGAAGAAGAGGAGGATGATACACATGAGGAGAGTGAAGATGATGCCCAAGATGAGGAGGAACCTGCTGCACAAGGAGAAGTACCAGAAGCCCAAAGGAATGCATCGCATCCTAGTGAAGCCAGAAAGGAGGACAAATGTATAGTTTACCGTGAAACTCAAGAATTCTGTTCCGATGGCACTGATGGAGGATTTGTAGCTAAGCAATTGAAGGAGTTCCTTGATCCATGCAAGATGCACCCGAAGTACTATGTCAAGAGGATTCCTCACCATGGACGTGAAGATTGGAGAGCTTAAGTTACTGTTCTGGCAAGAGACGAGGTGGTCACCCGACACTTTGCATCCACATGGAGAAGCACCAAGGAGCAAGCTATTGATGATGTTGCTTGTGATGCACTTACTAGATTGTGCCACATCTATCGGGAGCAGATTGGAGGTACTAGCTTTGCGTTGCACCTGCAACGCAAGAAGGGGACAAGGGAGATCTTAAGGCCTCATGATGGAGCTCAAGTCAGTTCTTGTGCTATTGACAGATCTCAGGAAGTATTGGTGAATCTGGGAAAACGCTATGCTGATACCATGGAAGAGATATGTTACCTCCGCAAGAAGTTGTTTATCATGGAGAAGCAAGAGGAAGTTTGTGGCATCATGGAGATCAATGGTGTAGCTACCTCTCCAGCACCTACATGGACAACCAACTCACCCTGGCGTGTGCCCATGTATGTCTCGCCGCCGCCGATGCCTTCGCCGCCTCACGGCCAGGACAACCACGACTCACACAATTAAGTCTAGGTCTCCTATCTAGAAGTTAGAAAAGTGCTTAGATCTTCTTAGTCATGTTTAGTGTGGTGTGCTAAATTTTATTGGTGTGTGCTTGTGCTTGTGTGCTTTGTGCGACTTGTGGGACGCCTAGCATTTTGTCCACGTCCGCACGTAGTAGAGTGTTGTGGGATCCTTGTCCACATCCTCTAATAGGGATGTAGTATTAATAAAGGAGTTGTTTAGTTACATATACCTTGATGCATATAGATGGGGCGTTTCTTTTCAAATTCTAAATTCTTCCATATCTACTATTCTTTCACCGACAGATGCCGATGACTCATAACCAGACGAATGCCAATGGTGAGGAGGAGAGAAATGAAGCACCTCAGAACAACCAGGGACCTGCCCAGGGAGCTATTAACCTTGAGCAGCTATTGGCTATGCAGATCCAGCTCATGTAGACCATGATACAGACTATGGGACAGCTGCAAGCTGCCAACAATAATCAGCCTCACATGCACCACCACCCCCACCACAACACAATCGTTTGGGAGAGTTTATGAGGACTAGGCCACCTACCTTTGCTCAAGCCATAGATCCAATGGACGATGATGATTGGATGAAGTCCGGTTAGAAGAAATTTGCTATTGTCCAGTGCAGCGACAAAGAGAAGGTTCTTTTTGCCTCACACCAGTTGATGGGGGCTGCTGTAGACTGGTGGGAATCTTTATGCAATGCCCACGAAAAATCAAGAAAAAATCACCTGGGCTGAATTTAAGAAGTTTCATTCTCACTAAGTGCCATAAGGAGTTATGATATTGAGAAGACAAGAGTTTGAAAACCTCAGGCAAGGAAGGATGAGTGTGAGTGAATACCTCAATAAATTCACTCAACTTTCAAGATATGCCCCAGAGGACATCAGCACTAATAGTAGGAAGCAATATCTGCTCATGAGGGGTCTCAACAATTTGCTTAATGCTGACTATACAAACTTCCAAAAGCTGGTTAACAAGGCTATTCTGATTGAGAACAAGATTCGTGAGATAGAGGTAGACCACAAGAGGAAGATGCCATATCAGGGACAGCCCCGGGGAAGCCATGTCCATCCTCGCTATGCACCACCTGCTGCACCATACTACAACCCGCCTGCTGCTGCATACCACTCTGCTTATCCATCGCGATCGCAACAGCCAATGCAGTAACGCCCACCCATGCAAGCACCTCGCTTACCTATGCAGCATGCGATGTGTCGAAATATGAAAGTGCATCTAGGATCTCCGTGGGTTTTGGATGATTGATGACGACAATTAAGTATCTAATGAGCTCAGTGATCTTAAGCACAGGTGTGGATTCAAGCGGAAACACAAACCCTCTAAAAGGAAAAGGATGAAAACGGCGATGTCGACTCGAAAAGAAGAAACTAGGGTTTCTAGCGTGTCGAGTGTAGACTAGCCAAATAAGTGTGAGGATTTGTGTGTAAAGTGCAATGAGATCAAAGTGGGAGCTCAAAGCAGTTTAGAGATCAAAACCTATTGAGAGAAGAGAGTTGGAAGAAGTTTGGCAGGAGTGGCCGGACTAGTCCGCTCCTGGCCAGCCAAGTCCGTTTTCAGCCGGACCAGAAGGGTCTGACTGAGTTCGGACTAGTCCGTAGTTGGACAGACTAGTCCAGGTAGTCGTGGAGTGGTTTTGGGAACTAAGTCCCAAAACCACGGACTTGTCCGTTTTAGTCCGGACCAAGAGGTCCTGACTGAGTTCAGACTAGTCCGCCCTTGGGGCCAGACTAGTCTGGGTTTGCAGAGAAGTGGAGCCTCAGCGACTAAGTCTGGGTAGGCCGGACTAGTCTGCCCTATTGGTCGGACTAGTCCGTTGTCTCCAGACTAGTCTGTTTTCACACGGAACAAAAGGTTCTGTGTGAGATCGGACTAGTCCGGTGTTGGCCGAACTAGTCCATTTTGAAGTGACCGTTTGAATTTGAAGTTTGGTGGGTAGTGTGACGATTGTCGTGCAGTGCGACAGTTGTCAGGGACGTCAGTGGTCCCAAAGGCAGGACTAGTCCGGGCCCTAGGGCATATTAGTTTGCCCATCTGCTGAAGTCAGCAGTATGGGCTGGAATCCTCTATAAATAGAGGACCCCTGGGTTCATTTGAACCATTCCTTGAGCACTTTGGAACCCTAGCACCGCCACAGCAAACTTTGAGCCTCCAAAAGCCTCCTTCTTGCCTACATTCCCTCTAAAACTAATTCTTGTGTGGATTAGGGTTTGGTGAGATGAAGAAGAGGAAGAACACCGCTCTAGGCCCTCGGTTTAATCTCTTGCACTTGTGAATCTTTGTGATCTGTGGCTTGAGTTGATCTTTGTGATTGTATTTGTGGTTGGAGCCTCAGATTGTGAGAATCCCCAACGAATCTTGTATTCACCCCTTTGTGATAGTGAAGAACCAAGTTAGGCCCTTGTGGTAAACTTGGTGAGGGAAGGGTTATTGAACCTGATCCTTCGTGGACTCCTCAATAGGGACATAGATTCCTTCGTGGCATTGAACCTCAGGATAAAATCCTTGTGTCCTTTGCGTACTTCACTTTCACTTATTGCACATTGCTTCTAGGGTTAGCTTTATCGTTTTTGTTCATCACCCTTGTATCATTGTGATCCTTAGCCTTAAACTTGCTCCATAACTTGTTAAGGTTCACTAAGTCATTCTAACATACTTTGCATCACAAGAATCGAACTAAAATCTGTTAGAAACCCCTTTTTAGGTTTTCCCTGTAGATGGACCGGACTAGTCCGCCCCTGGACCGGACTAGTCCGCCCCCTGACTACTGATCTCGTTTTATTAAGTCATTTCAGATCGATTAGCCTATTCACCCCCCTTTAGGCAACTTTCAATTGGTATTAGACCAGTACTCTCCCAAAGAGTCTAAAAACTCGGAGAGAAGATGGCCGGAGTGCGGTATGATGAGGTCTCGGCCAATCAGATCCAAGCGACCCTTGAGGAAGTGCTTGTCTACCAAGACCAGTCCACGGATGACGAAGAGACTCGCCAGCTCAAGGCAAAACTTCGAGAGAAGTTGAAGATTCCAAAGGTTGACACCTCAACCTCTACATCGGGTGGCACGACCAACTACAACCAACAAGGCTACAACTATGAACTCCTTGTCTCCAACAACCACTACCTTTCCATCCCATTGGGGAAACCTGCCCAATTCGATGGAACCGATTACGAGATGTGGAAACACAACATGAAGATCCATCTCGTGTCACTCAACCCCTCCTTATGGAAAATTGTGCTGACCGGGGTGCATATCCCGAAGAATGAAGAAGACATCACTCCGGAGCAAGCCGTGCTTCTTCACCGCAATGCCCAAGTGGCCGGGGTAATCATCTCATCTCTCTCAAGAGATGAATTCAACTGGGTAGAAGGACTTAAGGTGGCCAAGGATATTTGGTACACTCTCAAGATGGCTCATGAAGGCAACCGAGTCATGAAAGAAGCGAAGATTGAGCTCATTGAAGGAGAGCTCGGGAGGTTTGCCATAATGGATGGTGAATCTCCCCAAGAGATGTACAACTGCCTAAAGCTACTCATCAACAAGAGTAGAGCTTATGGCTGCACGATGTGGACGGACCACAAGGTGGTGAAGAGGATGATTCGGGCATTCATGCCTAGAAATGTCTCTCTTTGCTCCATGATACGGGAGAGCCCGGGGTTTGCCGAAATGACCCCGGAGGAGGTCCTAGGAAGGATCATTAACCACGAGATCATGGAGAAGGAGGCGCTCTTCTACAATGACCTCCAAAGGTTCACTACCTCGAAGATAAAGGATGTTGCACTCAAAGCGACATCCTCCTCAAAAGAGCATAACGAAGATGATGAGGAGAGCCTTGACACCGATGAGGAAGAGGCCCTCTTCATCAACAACTTCAAGAGGATGATGAGGAGAAGAAAAGGAGGATACAAGCATGAGAGCAAGGGCAAAGAGAAAGCAAGGCCCAAAACAAAGAGGGCTTGCTACAATTGTGGCGAGTACGGGCACTTCATTGTAGATTGTCCACATGAAGAGGGCAAGAAGAAGAAGGAGGGCAAGCCGCAAGAAAAGAAGTTCTATAAGAAGAAGAGGCCCTCCGTTCTTGCTCACTTAGGCAAGGAATGGGACTCTAACGATGAGTCCTCCTCGTCCGAAGACGAGGAGAAGATGGCAACCATAGCCATCGAGAGGAGCTCCAAGGGAAGCAAGCTTTTCCCCAACCTCTACGACCACCAGCAAACTTGCCTCATGGCAAAACAAGGAAGGAGAAATGTTACTTTTAACTCATCCTCTTCTATATCCTCCCATGATGATTTTGATAGTGCTAGTGAAAACGAACACATGCTTAAGGACATAAGTAAGAGCACTTTGCGTAGAATAAAATTACTCTCAGATGATATATTTGAGAAGGAGGAGCTCATAGATAGGCAAGAGGACATGCTTATCCATGAAAAGGAGAGATGTAAAGAGATCATTGAGCTCCTTGAGCTTGAGAGAGAGAAGAGCAAGGCATTAGAGCATGAACTTGCTCTAAGCAAGAAAACATGCTCAAGTCTTGAGGAGACAACCATTGAGCTCAAGGACGAACTTGGCAACTTGGCAAAAGTTAACAAGTTCCTTGAGACTCAAGTTGAGTCCCTCAAGACCAATGTATCCTCTTCCTCCAAAAGCTCATCCTCCTCTAAGGTTGCATCCAAAGAAATCTCTACTTGCAAATGTTCTAACATGATCCTTAAATTAAAGGATCAGCTTAAGTTGACTCATGGCAAATAAGCACCTAAGGGTGGCATCTTTGACAAATAGAAGGTGTCGTATGCATGAAGTGCATACACCAACACAAGACCTACCAATGTCAAGGATGGTCTTGGTTATACTAGAGGTGGAAAGCAAAATGCTAAAACCTCCAAGTATGGCAAAGACTTGATTGTCTTTGTCAAAGGAAGCTCATCCCCAACTAAAACTGGGAAGAATACTTCAACTAGCACTAACATGCCTAAATCTGAACCGCATCCTCTCTTTCATGATTTTGATGCATCTTATGTTTTAATGAGGAACAAGTATGGCAAAGTTTATGCTAGATATGTTGGGCCACTCCACAAGAGCCCCAAGCCCTGCGTGTGGGTGCCCAAGTGCCTCACTACTAACATCAAAGGACCCAACTCTGCTTGGGTACCTAAAAGGAAGGCATAATCTTGTTTTGTAGGTGTACTCCTCCGGTGGATCCAAATGGGTGCTCGATAGTGGATGCACCAACCACATGACTGGAGAGAGGAGAATGTTCGTGGAGTATGAGGAACATGATGATCCAAATGAAGGGATCCTTTTTGGAGACAATAGCCGAGGGAAAATCCTTGGCTCCAGTAAAGTTGTCATTTCTTCCCAATACACTCTTTCTCATGTTTTGCATATTGATTCTTTATACTATAACCTTTTGTCCATATCACAATTATGTGACAAAGGTTATAATTGTGTTTTTACTAATGAGGGTGTGAGCGTCCTTAGAAGAAGTGATAACTCAATCGCTTTTAAGGGTGTGCTCAAGGGAAAGCTTTATCTTGTGGATTTTGCCTCGGATAAAGCTCAACTTAACACATGCTTAATGGCGAAAACCAACATGTGGTGTCTTTGGCATAGAAGGCTAGCCGATGTTGGGATGAGTAACTTACAAAAGCTTCTTAAGGGCGAGCACATCTATGGTTTGAAGAGTGTTGTCTTTGAAAAGGATAGGCCATGTAGTGCTTTCCAAGTGGGGAAGCAAGTGGGAGCTCAACACCCCTCTAAGAACATCATCACGATGACAAGACCTTTGGAACTGCTACACATGGACCTCTTTGGGCCAATTACCTACATTAGCACTAGCGGTAATAAATATGGTCTTGTTATCGTTGACGATTTTTCTCGTTTCACTTGGGTATTTTTCTTGCATGATAAGGGTGAAACTCAAGGTGTCCTCAAGAGGTTCTTGAGGAGAGCTCAAAATGAGTTCGCCACAAGAATCAAGGCTATAAGAAGCGACAATGGCACTGAGTTCAAGAACACTCAAGTGGAAGAATTCTTGGATGAGGAGGGCATCAAGCATGAATTTTCAGCCCCATACCCCCCTCAACGAAATGGGGTGGCAGAACGGAAGAATAGGACACTCATTGAGATGTCAAGGACGATGCTTGATGAGTACAAGAAATCGGACCGGTTTTGGGCGGAGGCAGTTAACACCGCTTGCCACGCCGTCAACCAATTGTACCTCCACCGCCTCCTCAAGAAGACCCCCTACGAGCTTCTAGTTGGTAAGAAACCCAATGTCTCTTACTTTCGTGTTTTTGGGAGCAAATGCTATATTCTCAACAAGAAGCCTAGGACTTCGAAGTTTGCTTCAAAGTCCGATGAAGGTTTCTTGCTTGGGTATGATTCAAACACCCACGCCTACCGTGTCTTCAACAACAAAATAGCACGCGACGTGGTGTTTGATGAAAATAATGGCTCCCAAGTGGAGCAAGTTGATCAAAGTGTGCTAGATCAAGAAGACTCTCCACAAGAAGCTCTTAGGAGGATGGCACTTGGAGATGTTCGACCACAAGAACAACCTCAAAGCTCAAGTGACCAACAACAAGATGATGCAAGTCATTCGCCACGCGATCAAGTTGAAGATGGACAAGTGGCACCTCAACATGATCAAGGAAACAAAAGTCAAGAGGGAAGCATACATCAAGGGGGAGACCAAGAAGAAGAAGAGGATGATCATGACTCAAGAGTTCAACCTCCACATCCTCGTGTGCATCAAAGTGTTCAACGGGATCACCCCGTTGAAAACATTCTAGGAGACATTACAAAAGGGTTAATCACTCGTTCTCGTGTTGCTAACTTTTGTGAACATTACTCTTTTGTCTCGTCTTTGGAGCCCCATAAGGTTGAAGACTCATTGAGCGACCCGGATTGGGTGGTGGCCATGCAAGAGGAGCTCAAACACTTTGAGAGGAACAAAGTTTGGGAGCTTTTCAAGCGTCCACAAGCAAATGTTGTGGGCACCAAGTGGGTGTTCCGTAACAAGCAAGATGAGCATGGCGTGATGACAAGGAACAAGGCACGACTTGTGGCCAAGGGGTACTCACAAGTCGAAGGTTTGGATTTTGATGAAACCTTTGCTCCCGTAGCTAGGCTAGAGTCAATTCGTATATTACTTGCCTTTGCTACTCACCATGATTTTAAGCTTTACCAAATGGATGTCAAGAGTGCGTTCTTAAATGTCCCAATAAAGGAGGAAGTCTATGTGGAGCAACCACCGGGCTTTGAAGACCAAGACTTCCGAAACCATGTCTTCAAATTGCGTAAGGCTCTCTACGGCCTCAAACAAGCTCCTAGAGCTTGGTATGAGTGCCTTAAAGACTTTTTGATTCAAAATGGTTTTAAGATAGGAAAAGCTGATTACATTCTCTTTACAAAGCACTTTAATGATGATCCCTTTGTGTGCCAAATATATGTCGATGACATCATATTTGGTTCTACTAACAAATTGTTTTGTGATGAGTTTTCTAAGATAATGACAGAGAGATTTGAGATGTCCATGATGGGGGAGTTTAAGTTCTTTTTAGGTTTTCAAGTTAAGCAACTCAAAGAAGGCACGTTCATAAGTCAAACAAAGTACACTCAAGACATATTAAAGAAGTTTGAAATGGACAAGGCCAAACCCATCAAGACTCCAATGGCAACAAATGGACACTTAGACCTCAACAAAGATGGTCCAAGTGTGGACCAAAAGGTATATCGTTCCATAATTGGTTCTTTGTTATATCTTTGTGCATCTAGACCGGATATTATGCTTAGTGTGTGTATGTGTGCACGTTTTCAAGCTGCACCTAAGGTGTGTCATATGACCTCCATTAAGATAATTCTTAGATATTTAGTTCACACACCTACCCTAGGACTTTGGTACCCCAAAGGATCCAAGTTTAACCTTATTGGCTATTCTGATGCGAATTATGCGGGGTGCAAAGTTGATAGAAAGAGCACATTCGGGACATGCCAATTTTTGGGTAGATCCTTAGTGTCTTGATCCTCTAAGAAACAAAACTCCATTGCTCTTTCCACAGCCGAAGCGGAGTATGTAGCAGCCAGAAGTTGTTGTGCACAACTTCTTTGGATGCGACAAACTCTAAGGGATTATGGTATAAACTTGCGCCATATTCCTCTCCTATGTGACAATGAGAGCGCCATCAAAATACCCATAATCCAGTTGAGCATTCGAGGACGAAGCACATAGATATTAGACACCACTTCTTGAGAGATCATTCCTTGAAAGGGGATATAGTGATTTCCCACGTGAGAACCGAGAACCAACTAGCCGATATATTCACCAAGCCTCTAGATGAGAAACGTTTTTGTGAGTTTAGGAGTGAGCTCAATATCTTAGATTCTCGAAATGTGGCTTGAAACATGCACATATGAATGTTTACTTTACATTTTATTCAAAAGAACGCATGTGTTTGAGAAATTCATCCCTATCTAAATTTTCTCCAAAATATTTGAAAAACTATCAACATTGTGATTTGTGGTCATTGTTTGATTGTTGATTTCTTACTGACCATATTCATAAGGTTTTGTTGTGGCAATATGTCCAAAAGGATCAACTATAGTGGCTAAAACTCTAATATATATGCTTTCAGTCTCTTAGGACCACACTAGTCCGCCCTAAGGCCGGACTAGTCCGAATCCGTACTGGTCCGCAGACCGGACTAGTCCGGCCCCATCACCGGACTAGTCTGGCCCCTGGGGACTTAAACCCCCCAGGAGGCGGCCGACCCCTCCATCTCCACACTCACTTTTCACTCTCCCACGCGTGCTCAACTTCCCTCCTTGGGCGATTTTCGATCCTTCCACCAAAAATCATTCCCAATCCGTGCATTGGACCCTTTGGAGGTGTGGGAGTCCTTTCCCAACCTTTCATGACGCAATCCTCCCCCGATCCCGTCGATTTCTCAAGATTTGAAGAGGTACTTCTCACTTTTCAAAAACTTGCAACATTCTTAATTTATAAAGTTTTTGATAGGTGCTCCTTCATTAAATTTGTTCCTAGCATCCTTGTGATCATAGCCTAGGAGTATTGCGACTTGATTCAGCGATTTCTTGAAAAACCGTTGGAGTTAGGGTTCAACCTATGTAAACCGGACTAGTCCGGTGCCAGGCAGACTAGTCCGCCCGGCGGATTAGTCCACCCCTGGGGCGAACAAGTCCAATGTACACAAGTCAAACCCTAACTTTGGTTGTTTCTCGTGATTTCTTTTGCAATATTCCACCTCCTTGACCCTCTATCTCCTCCTGTTTCAGCAGAAATGGTAGCTCCTCGCTTATCTGCTTCTCCCACCACTGACCCCGAGTGGGAGGCGGAGCAGCTTCGCCTTGGCGAGGAACGGGCACAGGCTGAGGTCGAGGCTGCCAAGAAACTTCTCAAGCTGCAAGAGCGAGCAAAGGCAGCTAAGAAACATCAAGCTAGGGCCATAGCTACAGCCTACAACAAAGATGAAGCGATGGCCCGTGCCATTGAGGAGTCCCGCAAGGAACTCCGCAAGAAGAAGCGAGAGGAGCGCGGAGCTCACAATTCTCAGGCTGCAGCAGCACAAGTCTCCAAAAGGAAGAGACTTGTGACCATGGGAGAGAAAGCAAGGGGCAAGGAGCAAGCCCAAGAAGAAATTGTTCAACGCCGGATCGAGAGAGATCTAAAGAAGGGCAAGGCTCCGACTCCAGTAGAGCCCAAGAAAAGGAGGCCCACTGTGAAGATTCCGACGAAGAGGGCCAGAGGCCCTTTGATCAAGGAGAAGGGGCAGGCCAAACCCATTGGCCCCTTGGAGGTGCACACTCCTGAGAGGAACCCCAACATACAGCGTGAGATAGCCGCCAACGTCTTCCATGGGAAAGGAGCCGAGAAGGCAACAAGACTGCGGATGGACAAAGTCTACAAGTATGAAAGAAGCACTGCTGACCCTAGGTTCTGGTGCGACTTTCACTGTGAATATTACCGTCTGGTCTATCGGAACATGAAGAAGCTAGTGATCGAAGCACAATGGGTAGACTGGAAGTATATGTCCCAAAAGCAACATTCCGCTTTTGATGCGGTCATTGAAGCTGCTGAGTGCCATGAGCTCAAAGGCATCATGGTCTTCAAATATGACTGGAATGTTGAAGTCATCCTGCAATTCTACTCCACCATCTACTTCACCACTTCAGGTGATAGACGGATCACTTGGATGACGCATGGCGAGCACCTCTCAGTTACTTTTGAGGAGTTTGCTAAGATTCTCGGACTTGAGGCCCATTTGGATCATGAGATCATCATCTCTAACCTCAAGGCCGTTGACAGAGATGAGTTGTCCTACATGTATCCCAGTCAAGTTCAATATGATGCCGGACATGCTCGCAATATCAAGCCGTTCTATAGCATTTTGAACAGAATCTTGAGGAGGACAATAGCACCAAAGGATGGTGATGCAGGGGTGATCCAAGGCAATCTAAGGCACCTGCAGCTTCTTATTGATGGGTATGAGAAGTTCAATCTCGTCGACTACATCTTCGACGACATCTTCAACATCTCGCATACCCCTAATTGTGCTTACGGGTATGCACCTACATCATGTATCTCATCGAGAAGGTGTCGGGCTTGACCTTCGTCAAGGATGTGACTCATCGCCCGCTCCATCCTCAGACGCCACCTCAAGTGACGCCTCCTCCGTGCAAGAAGAATGCAAAGCCTCCCTCTCACTCGACGGTGCCAGCACCTCACCCCGTGGCACCTCCCTCTCCGCCTCCGCCTCAGTCGATGAGTGCCTTCTTCGAGTGCTTCAAAGCTATCTTCACCTCCTGCTGGAAGCAAGAGATCCGGAATCAGCGGGCACACAAGCGCTAAGAAAAATATGTCAAGGCGGTGTGCGACAAACTGGAGGTCCCCATGTCACCTCCAGAGGAGAGAGATGGCGAGATCACATCGTTCCCCGTCTTCACCGCCGACGAGCTCGCCCAGTTCCAAGAGGACGGGAGCTCTTCCCGGGCTGCTCCCTCGGCACGGGTCTCCGACGATGACGATGAGGATCACAAGGATTCGGACGCCACAGAGAGCGACTCTCGTGACGAGGCAGTGGACGACGACGAGGACGACGACTAGTGGATAGGCCTCGCTGTTCCCCTCTTCTTTTCCTTTTTGGTGTCTTGATGCCAAAGGGGGAGAGTTAGAAAGGATGGGGGAGAGTAGTTAGATGTGGGGAGAGTAGCTCTTATTTTGGATCCTTGGACATGTTGCCCTTCTCATTGTAATATTTATGTCATGTCGAATGTTTAAAATTGTGCAAGACTACGTTTTGAATGTTTAAATATCAATATGATGCTTTGAATGTCTATCTTTTAATCATATTCATATTTATTATGTCTTGTCACAAATTGTTGAGCACAACACGTAGGCACCCCACCATAACGTGTGTGTGTGTATGAAGGACTTCCTCAATCTCTCTTTTATTATGCTTTCATTGAGGGGGAGTCACTCACACATCCGCACGTTATGAAAACCAAAATTTATACTCTTAAATGTGAAGACTTAATGTGTTGTCATCAATCACCAAAAAGGGGGAGATTGAAAGTGCATCTAGGATTCCCGTGGATTTTGGATGATTGATGATGACAATTAAGTATCTAATGAGCTCAGTGATCTTAAGCACAGGTGTGGATTCAAGCGGAGACACAAACCCTCAAAAATGAAAAGGATGAAAACGGCGATGTCGACTCGAAATGAAGAAACTAGGGTTTCTAGCATGTCGATTGTAGACTAGCCAAATAAGTGTGAGGATGTGTGTGTAAAGTACAATGAGATCAAAGTGGGAGCTCAAAGCGGTTTAGAGATCAAAACCTATTGAGAGAAGAGAATTGGAAGAAGTCTGGCAGGAGTGGCCAGACTAGTCCGTGCAGGCGGCCGGACTAGTCCGCTCGTGGCCGGCCAAGTTTGTTTTCAGCCGGACCAGAAGGGTCTGACTGAGTTCGGACTAGTCTGTAGTGGGACGGACTAGTCTGTAGTGGGACAGACTAGTCCGGGTAGTCGTGGAGTGGGTTTTGGTGACTAAGTCCCAAAACCACGGACTTGTCCGTTTTAGTCCGACCAAGAGGTCCTGACTGAGTTCGGACTAGTCCGCCCTTGGGGCCGGACTAGTCTGGATTTGGAGAGAAGTGGAGCCTCAGCGACTAAGTCTGGGTAGGCCGGACTAGTCAGCCCTGTGGGCCGGACTAGTCCGTGGTCTCCAGACTAGTCCGTTTTCACACGGAACAAAATGTTCTGTGTGAGATCAGACTAGTCCGGTGTTGGCCCGACTAGTCCGTTTTGAAGTGACCGTTTGAATTTGAAGTTTGGCGGGTAGTGTGACGATTGTCGTGCTGTGCGACAGTTGTCAGGGACGTCAGTGGTCCCAAAAGCTGGACTAGTCCGGGCTCTAGGGCGGACTAGTCTGCCCATCTGCTAAAGTCAGCAGTATGGGCTGGAATCCTCTATAAATAGAGGACCCCTGGGTTCGTTTGAACCATTCCTTGAGCACTTTGAAACCCTAGCGCCGCCACAACAAATTTTGAGCCTCCAAAAGCCTCCTTCTTGCCTACATTCCCTCTAAAACTAATTCTTGTGTGGATTAGGATTTGGTGAGGTGAAGAAGAGGAAGAACACCGCTCTAGGCTCTCGGTTTGATCTCTTGCACTTGTGAATCTTTATGATCTGTGGCTTGAGTTGATCTTTGTGATTTGTGATTGTATTTGTGGTGGGAGCCTCATACTGTGAGAAGCCCCAACGAATCTTGTATTCACCCCTTCATGATAGTGAAGAACCAAGTTAGGCCCTTGTGGTAAACTTGGTGAGGGAAGGGTTGTTGAACTCGGTCCTTCGTGGACTCCTCAACGGAGACGTAGATTCCTTCGTGAGATTGAACCTCGGGATAAAATCCTTGTGTCTTTTCCGTACTTCGCTTTCACTTATTTCACATTGCTTCTAGGGTTAGCTTTATCGTTTTGTTCATCACCCTTGTCTCATTGTGATCCTTAGCCTTACACTTGCTCCATAACTTGTTAAGGTTCACTAAGTCATTCTAACATACTTTGCATCACAAGAATCGAACTAAAATCTGTTAGAAACCCCTTTTTAGGTTTTCCTTGTAGGTGGACCGGACTAGTCCGCCCCTTGACCAGACTAGTCCGCCCACTGAGTACTGATCTCGTTTTATCAAGTCATTTCAGGTCGATTAGCCTATTCACCCCCCCTATAGGCAAATTTTAAAATATGCCTACCTATGCTCAAAACCAGCCTCGCTCAAACTTCGCTGGCACCACTGGTGGAAAGACCTGCTATGCTTGTGGTCAAACAGGACATTTTGCTAATCAATACCCAAGATCAGGACAGGGTCAGATGAACAATGTTCCAAGGCAGAATCTGAGGCCCAATGGAGGAGCAACTCAAGGCAACCACCATGGACCGCAGAATTTTGCTCGTTGCAAGGTGAACCATGTATCTGCAGAAGAGGCTCAGCAAGCTGAGGATGTTCTGATTGGTATGTTCTCGCAAACTCCAACCCTGTGACTATATTATTTGATTCTAGAGCATCCCATTCATTCATCTCATCAAAGTATGTGGCAAAACATAACATGCCCATATCATACCTAAAGTTTACTTTATTGGTTAAATCTCCAAGAGGAGAGATGAGGACAAATATAGTGTGTCCAAAAGTAAGTATTTCCATAAGGGGAGGGTAGAATCCGTTGCCAACCTCATAGCCGTAAATTCACATGGTTTGGACATCATTCTTGGAATGGATTGGCTAAGGAAGCACACCAGAGTAATTCAGTGTGCTACTCGGAAAGTGCAATTGACAAATGAAGTAGGAGTCAGTATAGAGTTCAAGGCAGTTTAGCTGACGATCGAGAAATCAATGGTGATTCATGCAGAAGGAGTAACGTTGGAGGAAATTCTGATTGTTCTGCAGTATCCAGATGTATTTCCGGAGGAATTGCCAGGTATGCCGCCTGATCGTGAAATCGAGTTTGTCATTGATTTAATACCTGGAACTGCACCTATAGCAAAGAGGCCATATAGGATGCCTCCTAAGGAATTAGCAGAGCTCAAGAAGAAGATTCAAGAGCAGTTAGAAAAGGTTTTATACGCACAAGCTGATCGCCATGGGGAGCCCCAGTCGTCTTTGTAGATAAGAAGGACGGGTCCCAAAGAATGTGTGTGGATTACTTGTCTCTCAACGATGTGATAATCAAGAATAAGTACACACTGCCCCGCATTGAAGATCTGTTCGACTAGATGAAGGGAGCCAAAATATTCTCTAAGATTGATCTTCGGTAGGGATATTTCCAAATGAAGATAAGACCGTCAGACATACCCAAAAAAGCTTTCAAGACATGATACGGATCCTATGAGTACACGACCTGCCATTTGGATTGACTAATGCAGCCGCATACTTCATGTATCTTATGAACAAGGTTTTCATGCGGTACATGTATAAATTTTTGGTAGTGTTCATTGATGACATCATGATCTACTCGAATAGTGAAGAGGAGCACGAAGAAAATTTAAGGCTGATGTTGCAAAAATTGCGAGAGCACCAGTTGTATGCCAAGTTCAATAAATGCCAATTTTGGTTGAGGGAGATATCATTCTTAGGCCATAACATATCTAGAGGAGGAGTGTCAGTCGACCCAGGGAAGGTTAGAGATGTGTTGAAGTGGGAACAGCCGCAGAATGTTAAGGAAATAAGGAGTTTTCTTGGAATGGCTGGATATACCGTCGGTTCATCAAAGACTTTTCCAAGATAGTGAAGCCCATGAATGAGCTGTTGATGAAGGAGAAGCCTTTCAAGTGGACTCAAGCTTGTCAATACAGTTTTGAGGAGCTAAATAAGAGGTTAACCACAACACTTGTGGTTGTATTGCCGGATGTGATCAAGAGCTTCGACATCTATTGTGAGGCTTCAAGGAAAGGACTTGGATGCGTATTAATGCAGGAAGGCCAAGTGGTAGCTTATGCATCTAAGCAGATAAAGAAACATGAGCAGAACTATCCTACGCATGATCTCAAACTTGCAGCCGTAGTGCATGCGTTGAAGATTTAGAGACATTACGTTCTTGGTCATAGATGCGAGATTTATACAGATCATAAGAGTCTTAAGTATATATTCAATCAGACAGATCTAAATTTGAGGAAACGAAGATGGTTGGAACTCATTAAGGACTATGATGTGGGAATCAACAATCATCCAGGAGAAGCCAATGTAGTGGCTGATGCCTTGAGTTGAAAAGGCGCAAGCCACCAGATCACTGTTAGGGAATTGCCACTCGAGCTATGCAAGGAGTTCGAATGGTTGAATCTTGGATTTGTGAATGATATGGGAGAAATGAAAGTGAATCCAACCCTGGAAGAGGAGATTCCAGAAGGTCAAACAAAGTACAAGGAGATCTAGGAAATAAAGGAGAGGACCCAAGAGGGGAGATAATTGAGATTTGATGAGGATGACCATGGTACTCTATGGCTTGGAAAACGTATTGTTGTGCCTAATGAGAAGCGTCTAAGAGAATTGATATTAAAGGAGGCACATGACTCGCTTTACTTTATCCATCCCGATTGTACAAAGATGTACAAGGACCTGAAGACGTGCTACTAGTGCGATGGTACGAAAAGGGACATAGCTGAATATGTTGCACTATGTGATGTATGTGAACAAGACAAGGCTTAACATCAAAGGCCAGCTAGATTATTGCAACCATTGAAAATTCCAGAATGGAAGTGGGAAGAGGTTGGTATGGACTTCACAGTTGGATGACCTCAAACCCGGTCTGGGTATGACTCCATATGGGTTATTGTGGATCGGTTGACCAAATCAGCTCATTTTATTCCTGTCAAGACTACTTATAGTGTTGCAAAGTTGGCAGAACTATATATGGGAAGAATAGTGTGTTTACACGGAGTGCCCAAGAAAATAGTGTTCGGTTGAGGTTCTCAGTTTACCTCAAGGTTCTAGCAGAAGCTACACGAATTGATGGGAACTCAATTGAATTTCAGTTCCGCATATCACCATCAGATGGATGGACAAACCGAGAGGACAAACTATATATTTGAGCATATGTTGAGAGCTTGTGCACTAAAGTATGGAGGAGTTGGGACAAAAGTCTGCCATATGCTGAATTTTCCTACAATAACAGTTATCAAGAAAGCTTGAAGATGTCACCATATGAAGCATTGTATGGGAGAAGGTGTAGGACACCCTTGTTTTGGAATGAGGCAGGGGAAACTCAAGTATTTGGACCTGATGTAATCTAGGATGCTAAAAAGCAAGTTCAGACCGTCCGCAAGTATTTGAGGGCTGCTCCATCAAGACAGTAGGGTTAAGCGGATAATAGACAAGGAAGCCAATATTTTGAGGTGGGAGACTTCGTATACCCCAAAGTGTCACCTATGCGAGGTCACAAGCGGTTTAGTATCAAAGGCAAGTTGGCACCTCACTATATTGGGCCATTCAAGATTTTGGACAAACGGGGAGAAGTAGCATATAAATTGGAGATGCCAACACATCTTTTGGACTTTCATTACGTATTTCACGTCTCTCAGCTCAAGAAATGCTTGAGGGTAGCAGAAGAGCAAGTACCGGTGTAAGAATTGGAGCTTGAAGAAGATTTGACCTATGCCGAGCAACCTGTCAAAATTTTGGACACCAAGGAGAGGGTCACAAGGAACAAGGTGATTCAATGGTGCAAAGTGCAATGGAAGCATCATACAGAATCGGAGGCAAATTGGGAGCGAGAAGATGATCTCAAGAAAGAATTTCCCTATCTCTTTCCTCTCGCGTCGAATCTCGAGGGTGAGATTCATTTTAAGGGGGGTAAGTTTGTAACACCATCATTTTCATGCATAATGCATTGCATACATCCTCATACATGTTTAACGTTAAGCCCTGTAAAAAGGAACAAGATTAAAATGAATTTAGGCTTAATCTGGAAGTTTCAGTCTGTTAGAGTATGGACTTGTCCGGCCTAATACCGGACTAGTCCAGTTTTCCCTTTAGAAGTGTAGACTAGTCCTTTGTCACCACGGACTAGTCCTATCAGCCTTACTGGACCAAAACGGACTAGTCCTTTATGACACCGGACTAGTCCGGACAGCCTTTCTGAAACACTTCAGACTTGTCCGAAAACACATGTTTTAGTCCGATCCAACACCGGACTTGTCCGGTATCAACACCAGACTAGTCCGATGTCCCTTACTGTACCAGAACAGACTAGTCCGGTCCTTATTGCGGACTAGTCCGACCTTCGGAAACCAACTAAGATTCTTATATTTCTCCACGATTTGTTTTTGGGTAATTTCCTAATTTGGGCCCAAGAACTCCGTGCCCAACCTCGGAGAGGCACAAGTAACCCCGCCTTGGCCCATGCACGCACCCCTACCGAATTCCACTTGGAATCCACCCCGAAACCCTAACCTCTCCACCCTATATAAACAACCCAATCCCGCACACTTTTCCACCCCAATTGAAAACCCTAGCTGTCGCGCTTGTTCATGCACGTCCTCCAGAGGAGGTCCAGAGGCCAGGAGGAGGAGGAAATCTCGAAGAAGGACCGATCAGGATCGAGCTACATCGATTCTTCGACGAATTGACGTTCCTCATCACCACTGTTCATCAACTCATCTCCATCAAGACTTAATTGCCAAGATCCAAAGTCTCACGTCCAAATCTTGATCTTTGGGGTTCTACACACGTGGTACACCCTCTACATTCAAGTTTCTACGTTAATTAAACCCCAATTCTCGCAGATCAAGAAACCCAAAATCACAATTTTGTCCAGGGCGGACTAGACCGACCCTGAAAATGGACTAATCCGGCCTCTGAATCTGAACTGTTCATAATTAATTGCAAATCAACTCAAATCAATTCCAAACTTATTCAAACTTGTTGAAAACCATTAGAACTAGTTGGTAAACATTAATAGCAACTCATTAACAAGTTTTACCTCACAATTGCATTAATCATGCATATCATGACATATTGAGTACTATATGAGCATTATTTGATTGGATTGTGTGTTTTGCATATTTGTCGCTCAGAATAGAAGGAATTGCCGTTGAGAGTGCTTTTGAGGACCTACAAAACCAGAACTACGAAGCTTTCGATCTAGACAAAGCTTAAGAGCAAGGCAAGTGTCCTTGAACATATTGATCCCGTTTTAAAGGTTTTGTTTGCAGAATTGCATGCTTGTGTCAAAATTGATGGGAAAACCCAATTGTAGGAGTTTACTAGTTTTGTATGACCACCCTTGTTGCTTGAACACTATGTAGAGAGTCGGGAAGGGTATTTTGCACTTTTTGCTTCGCAATGCTAAATTGTGTTTGGGAAACAATCAAATGGATTAATTGTGAACTATTGAACATGTAAATGATGAGAATTGGTAATATTGACCCATTAGCAACATGGTGCCTATGGATCTAAGCAAGTTGGTAATGTGAAATGGGTTGGACTATTTTGGTCGTGTTGCTTGCTTTAGATCTAAGGACCGGTTCGTGTAGCGATAATCCAGGATTTACAGTGTCACCACAAGGCCAAGTATGGGTGTGGCTTAGCTGGCTAATTAGTGAGTTGCCAGTGTTGTTTGGACCTTTAAGAATGCTCGGGGAAGGGGTAGTCGGATTGGGTTTGTAGTTGATGGTGGGACTACTCTCAGATCCGAATTGCTCAAGAGGCGGCCCTTGGTTGGATGTGCTCAGCTGGAGACATCACCACCGGTGAAACCTCAGTGGGGTCTAAATAGACTAGTAATCACTTTGTAAAGGCTATTTTGTAATCTCGTGGCCACACACCTAAGGAAGTGTGAGATGGCATAATTGAGATTCCATAGTCATCGAAAGGTGTGATGAAATCACGAACTTGTGGGTAAAGTGGTACAACCTCTGCAGAGTGAGTTAAAACTGTCATGATAGCCGTGCTCCCGGTCATGAGCAACCTGGACACTCACATGATTAGAATTTGGACTTAAACTTGGTTTAATGGCTGAAACTGATTTGGGAATCAGTATTGGTTTATTAATTGGCTTTGGTATATGTAATTGTTGAAAATTAGATTTATGAGCAGTTATGAGATGGTTATGGATTATTATCGCTGGAGTTGGTTATTTAAGTTGAAATTGATGTTATTTGGGTGATTTGGGAAGTACCTCAATTAATCATGACATAATTGCATTTTTTACTGTCTTGAAAGTACTTTTATAAAATTAGCCCATTTTATTATCATGCCTTGTTTAAGCTACATGCCATACTTTCCCACACTTGCTGAGTAAGACATGTGCTCACCCTTGCTATTCCCCACCAAATTCAGACGCAGACGACCAGATGGAGTACCGGGAGGTTTTTGAGGAGTACTAGGCGCGTATTACCGTCAAACCTGCTTGTTGAGTTGAAGTCTTTAGTGTTTACTTTTTCCGCTGCAGATTTATTAGAAGTTGTATTCGAGACTATTTGGGCACACATATGCATTACGCTTGGTTCATTTTCGGAGTTGGGTGTCACAACAGCACCCTAGTATCCCATAACCAAACCGAGGAGCCCCAGGCAACAGACGTCCCAACCATCAACCTGGATACAAGCGCCAGCGACGACTTCGGGGTCGTTGTAGCTGTACAAGCCCAAGCTGAGAAGCCTCAAGCCATGAGTACCCCAGAATTGGGCACGAAGAGGAATGTCGGCAACGGCTCCGTTGGAGGTGCGGCTAGATCTGCACAGATGATTGTGATGCTAGTGCGGACCACTAGTCCGGCCCAGGGTCCAATGGTGGAAGAGGCTCCATGTTCGGCGACGAGGTCGGAAGGCTCCAACCTTTCGCGTAAGCCCGGGGGTCTGACCCTCTGGAACTTCAAGGGTCCTCGGTAAGGCATGCTTACCAAGTCCCGTGTTACTATTTTGATTGTTGCTCTTGTATGATGAAGAATGGGTTGGACTCTGCAGGTTGTCGACAGTCGATGTGATGCCCTTGCCACAGCAAGGGGTAGAAGGGGGGGGGGGTCCCAACCTCTGATGGCACCGGAGGTTCAACGGCCAGCAAGGGGGGGGGGGTGGACCCTCCTGCACCGGAGGAAGCCACAACGATGACCACGACTGTCCCTGAAGTTGGTGCGACTCCTCCTAGTGGTGCGTAGGGGCCTGAAGCGGAAGCCACTCCAAGGATGACTCCATCGACGGATCTCAACGTCAAGCTCCTTCTCGAGCATCCTTCGAGCAAGCAAGAACCAGACTCAGAGCTGAGTGTCGTGGGCTTTGCAGTGGTGGGTGTGCCAGAACCGGGCTCGGAGCCCGCCCAGGACAGCGACACTCTAGCTCCCGCGGTCGATGCCTCGGTGAGCGAGGTTGTGCCGGACACCAGTACACCTTCACTTGTGGAGAAAATGCAGTCGTGGTTGTGCTGGGCAATGACACAACCACTCAAATGAGCTCGGCTGTGCGAGGTGGTGATAATGCACCTGCACCGGGTGTCGACGTTCCCACACCGGTCGATGCAACTACGCAGGGAAGAGACACACCTCTTCTCGGGGCCTCTATTGTGGTGCCCCCGAGCCCCTTGGTGCCAGTAGTGTACGCTGGGGGTTGAGGTAGTCGAGAGGCAGCCTCCGGGGCCATATCCGCGGCACACTCCAGCCTCTGTCAAGCACCGGGTGCACTCGATCGAGAGTGGGAAATACTATGCGCGAGGGATGAACGCCTTGTAGGGGAGGAGGGGCTGATGGCGAAGGAGCAAGGCTTAATGGAGTGGCTCGATGCCAAGTCTCATAGGCTCTTGACGAAGGCCCAGGAGGCTAATGCCGCAGCCGACGCGCGCCGCACGAACTATGAGGATATGCGGCTTGAACTCGCACGCTATGATGTCACCAAATAAGAGAGGGGGCTGTAGGAGAAAGAAGAGGAGGCTTCCCGCAGGCTCCAGCTTAACCGGGACGAGGTGAGCTCCCATGCTGAAGACCTCAACTGTCGGGAGGCTAACTTGGAACAAGAGCGGGAGAGCCTAGGAAAGGAGCGCCAAGCTGTCCTGGATCTCGAGCTCAAGGCCAAGCTCCAAGAGAGTGCCCTGGAATGCCGTGCTCGAGAGCTCGATGACTAGGAGAAGGCACTGGATGCCAGGGATAAGAAATTCTCTAAAGGCAGACCAAAAGCCCTGAAGGAGGCTCGGCAGGAGGTGAAGGACCTCTAGGCCTCCTGCAGAGCCGAGGCACGGGGGATCTGGGATTTCTTGGGCCGCGCCAAAGCAGCGTCAGAACCCTTCAGCCTCAGCCCCGTGCGGAGTGGGGAACCAGCACAGGGGGTGAACCAGGTGCTCCTCGCTCTTGACTCCCTCTGCTGAAAGATGAAGGCGGTGGGTGCAGTCTTCGACATGTAACTAGAAGCAGAGGGGATGGCCCTGGCAAAAGAGATGGTGATGCAAGTGATTGTGTGCCTCCGGAGATGGTACCCCGACATCACATTTGAGTTGGTAATCGGGGGCCCCATCGAGGAGCGAGAGGCGGCAGCGAGGTCCGAAGTCGATGATCTTGCCACGCTCATTGCCTCACAGTCCCAGCGCAAAATCGATGACCGCGAGGCGCAGTGTCCTTGTAATTAGCATTGTCTTGTATGTTCTTTTTGTAAATAACTTTGATGAATATGAATTCACTTTGTGCTTTTGTCTTGACTTTGTCTTGTGCTTTTCAACTTGTTTACCCGGGTTCTTAGCAGCGTAAGTGTGACACCCGGTTCCGAAAATGAACCAGACATGATGCATATGTGTGCCCAGGATGTTTAACACGCATACACAAGTGATTCACAAACAATAGCCAGATCATAACCATGTCTCGAATAATAACACTAATAATAGTATCTTATTACAAACCAAATAGTCTTGAATAGAAGCTCTAAAAGACTGCAACGGAAAAAATAAACACTAAAGACTCCAACTCCACAGGCAAGCTTGACCGTAACACACACGCCTAGAACTCCTCAAAGTCCTCCTGGTACTCCACATTGACTCACGCGCCCAAATTTGTTGGGGGGAATAGCAAGGGTGAAGACATGTCGTACTCAGCAAGTGTGGGAAAGTATGTCATGTAGCTTAAATAAGGAATGATAATTAAATGGCTAATTGTATAAAAGTACATTCAAAACAGTCAAAAATGCAATAATACGATTATTAAGTGAGGTACTTCCCAAAATAACCCAAATAACATTAATTTCAACTCAAATAGCCAATACCAGCAATAATAATCCATAATCAATTCATAACTGCTCATCTGTCTTAATTTCATCAATTCCATATTCCAAAGCCAATTAATGAACCAATACCAATTCCCAATTCAATTCCAGTTGTGTTCAAGGTCCATAACTCTAATCATGTGAGGGTCCAGGTTGGTCATAACCGGAAGCACGACTATCATGATAGTTTTTAACACACTCTGAGGAGGTTGTACCGCTTTACCCAAAAGTTTGTGATTTCATCACCTTTCGATGACTATAGAACCTCTATCATGCCGTATCACACTTCCTTAGGTGTGTGGCCAAGAGATCACAAAATAGCCTTTACAAGGTGATTAGTAGCATACTGAGACCCCACTAAGGTTTCACCGATGGTGATGTCTCAAACTGAGCACATCCAACCAAGGGACCCCTCTTGAGCCATTCGGATCCCAGGGTAGTCCCACCATAATGATAAACAGATCCGACTACCCCTTCCCCGAGCTTCACTAATGGTCCAAATAGTACTAGCAATACACTAATTAGTTAGCTAAGCCGCACCCATACTTGGCCTTATGGTGGCGTTGTATATCCTAGATGGTCGCTCCATGAACCGGTCCTTAGATCTAAAGCAAGCAAAACTACCAAAACAGTCCAATCCATTCCACATAACTAGCTTGCTTAGACCTAGGCACCATGTTGCTAAAGGGTGATTATTATCAAATTCCACCTTTCGTGTGATCAATAGTTCATAAGTAGGCAATATGATGGTTTCCCAAACCCAATTGAGTATAGCAGTGCAAAAGTGTAAAATACCCTTCCCGACTCTCTACATTGTGTTCAAGCAACAAGGGTGGTCATTCAAAACTAGTAAACTCCTTTAGTTTGGTTTTCCCATCAATTTGACACAAGCATGCAATTTTGCAAACAAAGCATTTAAAAACCTGGATCAAAATGATCAAGGACACTTGCCTTGCTCTCGAGCTTGGTTTGGATCGAAGGCTTCAAAGTTTTGGTTCTGCAGGTCCTCGAAAGAACTCTCTACAGCGATAGCTTTTTTTCTGCGTGATAACATGCAAAATAACCATCACAATCAAATAATGCTCATATATTGCTCAATATGTCATGTATGCATGATTTGTGCAATTATGAGGTAAAACTTGTCAATGAGTTGCTAGTAATGTTTACTAACTACTTACAATAGTTTTTTAATAAGTTTGAAAAAGAGTTCAATTAATTTAGATCAAAATTGGATTAATTAAGCACAAACCGATTCAGAGGCTGGACAAGTGTGCTATCAGGGCCGGACTAGTCCGCCCTGACAAAAAATTGCAAGTTAGGGTTTTTCTGAACAGTGAGAATTGGGGTTAAAACTCACGTAGAAAAGTAAATGTAGAGGGCACACCGTGAGTTTACAAATCCATGGATCAAGAATTGGGCGTGAAACTTGAATCTTGACGTCTAGGGCTTGATGAGAGGTGTTGAGGACAATTTCGTGATGAAGAACGTTGATGTCGAGAAGTTGATGAAGATCGTGCTTGATTGATCCTCCTCCTTCTCCTTGTTGCTGGATCTTCACTTGATGGCGGCACACGCCAAAAACATGGCAGCGAGGGTTTTCCAACATGATGGAGAGGTGTGGGGATATTGGGTTGTTTATATAGGGGTGGAGAGGTAGGGTTTTGAGGTGAATTCCAAGTATAATTCGTTGGGGGACGAGTAGGCGTCGAGGTGGTGTCCACTTGGGCTCCTCTGAGGTTGACCACGTTGTTATTCGGCTCAATTAAAGCAATTACCCAATAACATAACATGGAGGGAAAACAAAATTCGAGTTGGATTCAGCAGGCTGGACTAGTTTGCAAGGGAAAACCAGATAAATCCGTTTGGCAACAGAGAGAACTTCGGGCAAGTTTGGTATACAGGGCCGAACTAGTCTGGGGTGTCAAAATGTAACACCGTCGTTTTCATGCATCATGCCCTACATACATTCATATACATGTTTAACGTTAATCCACATAAAGAGGAATAAGTTTAAAATTGATTCGGAACGAAACCACACTTAAAATTCTGGAAAGTGCGGACTGGAATTTGCGGACTAGTCCGATTTCTCTCTGACCTCGATCGGACTTGTCCGTTTTTGCTGCGGACTAGTTTTTTTTTCCTCTGGACACTTTCAGACTTGTCCGGTCTTATGCAGACTAGTCCGGTGTTCCAAGAATCCTTGAAAATTTGCTAAGTCCCTGGACTTGTCCGGACTAGTCCGGTGTTCCAACGGACTTGTCCATTTCCTCTCTGACTAAAGTCGTACTTGTCCGATTTTTGGCCAGAGTTGTCTGATTTCTCTCTGGACAACTTCGGACTAGTCCGGTCCTTTTCGGACTTGTCCGATATTTCATGACTCCGAATTAATCCTTTGTTTTACGACTTGTTTCTTGGGTTTCACGTTAAGTGGGCCTAGGGACGTCGTTCCTAACTCTTTTAGAGCCCATGCGGGACTCTAAACCGGCCTCTACTCAGCTCAAACTCGAAATCCATCTAACCCTAGCCTCCACCTCTATATAAACAACCCCACCCCTTGGCTTGACCTTTATTTGCCACTTTTCGACCCCACCCAAACCCTAGTTCGTGGAGAACCACCATCAAGGAGGGAGGAGGAGATCCCAAGCAAGAAGAAGTAGAGGAGGAAATTAAAGAGGATCAAGATCTCCACCAAGCTTTCGTTCTTCATCACCAATTCATCTCCAAGTTCATCACCAATCCTAGATCAACAAGATCCTAGTATTACCTCCAAGTTTCTCGATTCATTGGAGTTCTAAACACCTGGTATACTTTCTATTCTCTTTTTCTTACGTGAATTCAACCCCTAATCTCCAAATTCACGTCGATCTAGAAAAACCTAATCTGCTGATCTCGCAAAGTGCAGACTTGTCCGGTCCCTAGCGGACTAGTCTAATTTTCCTTGATAAATTATGTTGAATTAATTCTAAAATATTATCTAATAAACTCCAAACCTGTGTAAACTTGTTAAAAGCAATTAGAACCTGTAAGTGATCATTAAAAGCAACTCATTAACAAGTTCTACCTTGTATTTGCATTAATCATGCATGAAATGTCATCTTGAGTAATATTTATGCACTCTTTGATTGTGTTTCTTGTCTTGTATGGTTATTGTGCAGATTAGACGAATTTTTGCTAGAGAGTGTCGCGAAGGATCTACAACACCAAGAGTTTGAAGCCTTTGATCCTAATCAATCCCAGGAGCAAGGCAAGTGTCCTTGAAGTATATTGATCCTATTTTGAAATAAATGTTTTGTTTGCAAACTTGCATGCTTGTGTCAATTTGATGGGAAATCCTATGGTAGGAAGTTTACTAGCTTTTTTCGGTCAAGGAAAAGCAAGCTCAGCCAGATGGTTATTGGTTTGGTATTGGCCTGGCCTAAGCGCCATCCCGAGATCGGACTCGATTCTCCTTCTTCCCTAACACAAGATTGGAGAAAGAAGATCTAATAGGGATCTATGTAGAATGCGGTCAGAAATCCATAATAGAGTCTGACCACAACGACCGAATTAATTATCCTCATCGAGAAACTTAGACTACTAAGTACAAAAGAAGCCACTATTTTGACTCCTTTTATGCAATTATGAACGAAACTTTATCTTTTTCAATGCAACTTATCCTTTTGGAGCCTCCCGATGAAGCCAACAGAATCCTATTTGAATACTAAAAATAAATGGCAATTTCATTATGGTGGTTTTTCACCGCATCCACTTAATTTCAAGCAAGTCAAAAAAAAATTGAAGTCAATTCTTCATTGAAAGAATCCATGGGGAGGGAGAAAAATAATACGAGGTCCACTCTATATTTCATAATGGAAAAACCAAAAAATTCCGACAAAAGTAAAAAAGTCTAATTAGATCTATTTTGAATTTTAGGGAACCCCTTTGAAAAGATGTTCATGTATGGTATAAGTAAGGAATAGGCTTTCACAGAAAGGCATGGACTTAGAGGGATAGTATTTAACAAAGAAGCATGTAATGGTATAGGCATCTGGTTAGGTCAACAAGTTGACGCATGCGCATGCATGCGTTCTACTTATACGCGTGCGCGATACTCGCTCCGCTCGCTACGCTCAATTATAGCTCGCTTCGCTCATATTATCGGACTGGCTTCGCTACGTATAGCCCTAGACTCAGAATACTCTGCTTAAGAGATCCCCCTCTCCGGCCAGAGAGGATTTGAGTACAACATTGATTGCAGGTAGAAGAAGGGAAAGGCAGATGAGTGTGAGGGAGCCCTTTCAACAGTTTTCTGTTGAGGTCTATCCCATGGAGGTAGTCAAATTGGATCAGTACACTTTTTTCGGTCAAGGAAAAGCAAGCTCAGCCAGCTGTTTATTGGTTTGGTATTGGCCTGGCCTAAGCGCCATCCCGAGATCGGACTTGAGGCAGCAAGTTAAACAATAGTATCACAAGTTCACAACTATGAATGCTTAGGATAGACGCCCATCTTTATTAAGAAAGCCACAGTTCATACAAGAAAAAAGGAGCGTATGGAGAGCTATCTCTCGAGCACGGGTTGACGTTCGTCCGCAATGGGAAACGCAATTTTTTGGATGTTAAATACCATTGGATGGGTTACTTTTATTGGCATTGGAAACACATCACATTATGCATGTTGAAGATACGGGTTCAATTCCCATAAGGGATAGGTACTTATTCCCGGCCGGCGATATCATTGCTGAGTGATCGCTCGCTATCTTACTTCATGCGACTCTTGGATCGAAAAGAGGCTACTAGACTGGACCACGGCTGAAACTGCCAGGCACGGACTAAAAGCTGGGCTTAGGGATTGCCGAGTCAAATGACTACCATACATAGCATAGAGCTGGAAGCAGCACTAGAGTACAGAGAAGACTGGATGTGTCCCAAAAGCACGGCTGCCAATAAAACACAGGGAAAGTTCCAGACTCCACAGCAAAAAACATGCATGATCCGAACTTGCATCTCACTGGCAGAGAAAGCGGCAGTTTTTTTTTTCGAATGACCTTATTTCGAGAATAAACTAACCGACAAATTCGTAGCCCGCCACCGACGGAATTTAAAGAGCCTAAAGGAGCATGGGTCATATATTCTGCCGAACGTCGCTCTTGCCATGGTTGGATGTCTTTTTTCAACCTCACAACCGCTCGGGGGTTCCATGGTTCTATTGGAATAATTCCTTTCCCATTTCCATGGATACGAGCGTATCTTTTTTTAATCATCTCATGCTTATCTTTTTTTCGCACTACTCTTTCTCTCTAAATTGCATCAATGAAAATAGAGAGAGAGAGAGCAGATGCCTTTTAGAAAGAGCCACTAAATTAAATTCTCTTTTAGGCGAAGGGAATATGACCGATTGTGAGGAATTGACATTCTAATGAACGAAGAATCATTGGAATTTCCCATCCTTTTCAGCTCTGTCCATGACGCACTGGATACATTGTTCAATTACTACTACATCTACTGTTATGCTATAGTATTTCTATGGGCTTCTTCACAACACTAACAGTCATGAGCATTCTGGTTTTTATAATAGCGATTTAGATGCTTCCGCCCTGTTACTTCAAAAGTAGCTGCTTCAGCTTCAGCCACGCGAATTCTCAATATTCCTTTTTATTTCTCATCAAACGACATCGTCCGATTAATCCTATTTTTAAAAGATCTCAAAAACAATGATTTGAAGGATTTGATTACTCAATATTTGAGTGGAATGGAATTTTGCTGATTTATTTATTGCTATATCCAATTTATAGAATTGATACAACCATTTAATGATATCATTTAGCAAAATGAAACACAACATATGCATCCATCTTTCGACCATACACCAAAGGAAGTGTAATTGGCGTGAGGGAGGTTCTTTAATCGCTGACGGGTGATGAAATCACAAACAGGTGGGTAAAGCGGTACAGCCTCTGCAGAGTGTCTAATAAAAACTATCATGATAGTCGTGCTCCCGGTTATGAGCACCTGGACAACTTCAATGATTAGAGGGAACTCGGTATTGGGATGGTATTTGGGATGGTTATGGTTGGTATTATGGTTATGAGATGGTATTATGGCTTATGGCAATGGTTATGGTTAATGGTAATGTGAAATCTCGAATATGGATGATGGTAATGAATATGGATTGGAATTATGATGATTACATGGTTTATGATAGGTTTATTAACATACATATAATATATTGCTTTTCAAATGTTTTAATGTACTTTTCAGCACTTGGCCATTATTATTGTCATCACTTGTATCAGCTACATGTCATACTTTCCACACTTGCTGAGTACGACATGTACTCACTCTTGCAATCCCCCCAACAGTTGCAGGTCAGATTTGGGAGTTTAACGGTGATAATGCGGAGTTCTAGGCCGTGTCTACCGTCAGCTTTGCCTGTGGTGTTGATTGGAGCTGCGCTACCTTATTGCTTATGCTACCTAGCTGTTCAGTTTGCCTAATTAGTTTATTTCTGCTGCATTAGTTGAAACTTGTCATTAATATTCATTAGTGCTTGTATTCGAGGATATTCTGAATTCTGTAATAAAAGTGGTTAATTAATCTTGTTTTGTGGTATTTTTTGTAATACTCTTTTGTGAATGCACTCGTGTATGTGTGTTGAACGTCCTGGGCACACATATGCATTCACTTGGTTCATTTTTCGAAACCGGGTGTCACAAATTGGTATCAGAGCCACTGGTTGACAGTAGGACGCAGCCTAGATAGAATGGACACTTTAGAGCACATAGAAACACTCAGAAATCGATGTTTTCTTGCTTAGTGTGCTGCTTGCTATATATATTGGTTGCTTGTGTGCTTAATAGAGGATTTTGGGATGCTTTAGCATTCCCATGTCCACGTAGGCTAGTTTGTTGTCTAGTTTCATATCCCTTGATGCATATAGTTGGGGACGATTTTCTAATTCTTACCTATTGCTTTTCTCCAGATTGTGAGAACTCTCAACAGAGGGATGCTAATGACGAGGAGGAGAACCATGGAGAACCTCAGAACAACAATGGACAAGGACCAGCTCATGGAGCTATGAGTATCGAGCAGCTTTTGGCTATGTAAAACCAGCTCATGCAGACCATGATACAAACTATAGGACAGCTGCAGGCTAGCAATAACAACAATCAGCCCCACATGCCTCCACCGCCACCCCTACCTCCTCATAACCAGTTGGGAGAGTTTATGAGGACTAGGCCGCCAACCTTTGCTCAAGCCACTGATCCTATGGATGCGGATGATTGGCTCAAGTTCGTGGAGAAGAAGCTAGCTATTGTCCAATGCAGTGACCAGGAGAAGGTCTTATTTGCTTCTCATCAACTAGTTGGAGCAGCTGCGGATTGGTGGGATTCTTATTGCAATGCTCATGAGAATCAGGAGAGAATCACTTGGGCCGAATTTAAGGAGAGTTTCCGTTCCCATTATGTGCCTGAGGGTGTTATGATTTTGAAGAGGCAAGAATTTGAGAACTTGAGGCAAGGAAGATCGAGTGTGGGTGAATATCTCAATAAATTCACTCAACTCTCAAGGTATGCGCCTGAGGATGTGAGTCGGGACAGCCGGAAACAATACTTGTTCATTAGGGGCTTGAATAATGAGATCCAATTGCAATTGCTCAACTGTGATTATGCAAATTTTCAGAAGCTTGTGGACAAAGCAATTGTGGTTGAGAACAAGATTTGTGAGATGGAACAGGATAACAAGAGGAAGGCGCCATATCAAGAACAGCTGCAAGGAAGTAATGTGCGCCCTCGCTTTGCGCCTCCTAATGCGCCATATTACAGCTCCTCTACTCCTATACAGCGCCCTGGTTATGCACCGCGCTCAACTCAGTTCGTACAGCAATGCCCTGTTATGCAAGCACCTAGGCCTCCGATGCAATATGCACCTCGTGCTAATTTTCCTGGTGCAAATGTTTAGGACCAAGCTCGCCCCAATAATCCCGGTGGAGTAAAGAAGTGCTATACTTGTGGAGAAGCTGGACACTTTGCACATCAATGTCCTAAGTCAGGCCTTGGTCAAGGAAGCAATGCGTCGAGGCAAAACCCAAGACCTAATGGAAGAGCGCCACAAGGGAACCGTTGACAACTATATTTTGCTCGTGGCAACGTGAACCATGTCTCTACAGAGGATGCTCAACAAGCGGATGATGTGATCATTGGTATGTTTCTCGCCAACTCCAACCCCGCGACTATGTTGTTTGATTCTGGAGCATCGCATTCATTCATTGCATCGAAGTATGTCGCCAAGTATAGTTTGCCTATATCTCATATGAAGTTTACTCTATTGGTTAAGTCTCATGGAGGAGAGCTGATGACAAATATAGTATGCCCAAAAGTAAGCCTTAGGATAAGAGGGTTAGACTTCTCCGCCAACCTCATTGTTTTGGACTCGCAAGGATTGGACATTATACTTGGTATGGACTGGTTGAGGAAGCACAATGGAGTTATTGAGTGTGCCATGAAAATGGTAAGTTGACCAACGAGGAAGGGATCACTGTAGAATTTGAAGCATCTCAAACCGCACCGAAGCAATTGGAGATGAATCATATGGACGGTGCCGCAATTGAGGAGATTCCTGTGGTGTGTGAATTTTTGGATGTTTTTCCCAATGAGTTGTCAGGTATGCCACCTGATCGAGACATTGAGTTAGTTATTGATTTAATACCTGGAACTGCACCTATATCTAAGAGGTAGTATAGGATGCCCCCTATGGAATTAGCGGAGCTCAAGAAGCAAATTCAAGAGCAACTAGAGAAGGGTTTCATTCGGCCCAGCTCTTCACCTTGGGGAGTGCCCGTTCTATTTGTGGAAAAGAAGGATGGATCCCAAAGGATGTGCGTAGATTACCGAGCTCTCAACGAGGTAACAATCAAGAACAAGTACACCTTGCCACGCATAGAAGACTTGTTTGATCAGATGAAGGGTGCTTGTGTCTTCTCTAAGATTTATTTGAGGATGGGATACTTTCAAATGAAGATTAGACCATCAGACATACCCAAGACAACTTTTATGACACGATATGGATCTTATGAGTACACCGTGATGTCTTTTGGATTGACAAATGTGCGTGCCTATTTTATGTACCTCATGGATAAGGTCTTCATGGAGTACTTGGATAAATTTGTCGTGGTGTTCATTGATGACATTATGATCTACTTGAAGGATGAGAAGGAACATGAGGAACAATTGAGGCTTACGCTGCAGAAATTAAGGGAGCATCAATTGTATGCCAAGTTTAATAAGTGTCAGTTTTGGTTGAGAGAAGTATCGTTTTTGGGTCATATCATTTCAGGGGGAGGAGTTTCGGTTGATCCAGGAAAAGTGAGGGACGTGCTAAAATGGGAGCCCCCGCAGAATGTAAAGGAGATCAGGAGTTTTCTTCGGATGGCTGGATATTACCGTAGATTCATCAAAGACTTTTCCAAGATAGTCAATCCTATGATGGAGTTGTTAATGAAGGGGAAGACGTTCCAATGGACTGAAGCTTGTCAAAATAGTTTTGAGGAGTTGAAGAAGGGGTTAACAACGGCTCCAGTTTTGGTTTTGCCGGATGTAAGCAAGAGTTTTGACATATTTTGCGACGCCTCGAGACAAGGACTTGGATGTTTGCTCATGCAAGAAGGTCAAGTGGTCGCCTATGTGTCAAGACAATTGAAGAAACATGAGCAGAATTACCCAACGCACGATTTGGAACCTGCAACCGTGGTTCACGCATTGAAGATTTGGAGACATTATATCCTTGGTCATAGGTGTGAAATTTATACGGATCACAAGAGTCCTAAGTATATTTTCACACAAACGGATCTCAATTTGAGGCAACGGAGATGGTTGGAGCTCATCAAAGATTATGATTTAGGAATCACTATCATCTGGGAAAAGCCCATGTAGTGGCCGATGCTTTTTGAGTAGAAAAGGAGTAAGTCATCAACTCACAGCTCGAGAGTTACCATACGAGTTATGTAAGGAGTTCGAACGGTTGAATCTTGGATTCGTAAATGAGATGGAGATGATGGAGCTAAACTCAACCTTAGAGCAAGAAATTCAGGAAGGCCAAACTAAGGATGAGGAAATTCAAGAAATTAAGGAAAGGACCCAAGAGGAGAGAGAATTCAGATTTGATGAGGATGAACATGGTACTCTATGGCTTGGAAAAAGGATTGTCGTGCCTAATGTGAAGCATATTCGGGAGACAATACTAAACGAGAAACATGACTCAACATACTAGATTCACCCCAGTTGTACGAAGATGTACAAAGACTTGAAGACTTGCTATTGGTGGGATAGCATGAAAAAGGACATGGCTGAATATGTAGTATCGTGTGAAGTGTGTCAACGAGTCAAGGCGGAACATCAAAGGCCAGCTGGATTATTGCAACCATTGAAGATTCCGGAATGGAAGTGGGAAGAAATCGGAATGGACTTCATAGTTGGGTTACCACGTACTCGGTCCGGTTACGACTCAATTTGGGTAATTGTGGATCGCTTAACCAAGTCAGCTCATTTTGTCTCTGTGAAGACCAAGTACACAGCTACACAATTTGGCTGAAATATACATGGAGCATATCGTGTGTTGACATGGAGTACCAAAGAAGATCGTGTCGGATAGAGGTTCTCAATTTACCTCTAGATTTTGGCAGAAATTGCATGAAGCATTGGGAACAAGGTTGAACTTCAGTTCGGCATATCACCCTCAAACGGATGGAAAAACCGAGAGGACCAATCAAATTTTGAATGACATGTTAAGAGCTTGTGATTTAAAGCATGGGAAAAGTTGGGACAAGAGCTTGCCCTATGCAGAATTTTCATACAACAATAGTTACCAAACAAGCTCGAAAATGTCACCATATGAAGCGCTTTATGGAAGGAAGTGTAGGACACCTTTATTTTGGAATGAGGCAGGAGAAACTCAAGTATTTGGTCCGGATGTGTTGCAAAAAGTCGAAAAGCAAGTCCAAATAATTGGTGAAAACTTGAGGGCTGCCCAATCAAGATAAAAAGGCTATGCGGACAATAGGAGAAGGAAATTAACCTTTGAAGTGCGAGATTTTGTTTACCTCAAGGTGTCACCAATGAGAGGTCATAAGAGGTTTAACATAAGAGGCAAGCTAGCACCTCGTTACATTGGACCATTCAAGATTTTGGACAAAAGAGGAGAAGTAGCATATAAGTTGGAGATGTCAGCTCATCTTTCGGTTGTCCATGATGTCTTTCATGTTTCCCAGCTCAAGAAGTGCTTGAAAGTACCAGAACAACAAGTGCCAATGGAAGGATTGGAATTAGGGGCAGATTTGACTTATGCTAAACAACCGGTCAAAATCTTGGAAACCAAGGAGACGGTCACAAGGAACAAGGTAATTAGATGTTGTAAAGTTCAATGGAAGCACCACACAAAAAAAGAAGCAACGTGAGAATTGGAGGATGACCTCAAGAAGGAATTTCCCTATCTCTTCTCTTCCGCGTCGAATCTTGAGGGCGAGATTCCTTTTAAGGGGGGTGGGTTTGTAACACCCTCATTTTCATGCATCATGTCCTACATACATTCATATACATGTTTAACATCCACATAAAGAGGAATAAGTTTAAAATTGATTTGGAATGAAACCACACATAAAATTCTGGAAAGTGCGGACTAGTCCGATTTTGGTGTGCACTAGTCTGATTTTTCTCTGACCTCGATCGGACTTGTCCGTTTTTGCTGCGGACTAGTTTGTTTTTGCCTCTGGACACTTTCAGACTTGTCCGGTCTTATGCGGACTAGTCCGGTGTTCCAAGAATCCTTGAAAATTTGCTAAGTCCCTGGACTTGTCCGGTGTTCCAGCGGACTTCTCTGTTTTCCTCTCTGACTGAAGTCGGACTTGTCCAATTTTTGGCCAGAGTTGTGCGAATTCTCTCTGGACAACTTCGGACTAGTCCGGTCCTTTTTGGACTTGTTCGATAATTCGCGACTCCGAATTAATCCTTTGTTTTATGACTTGTTTCTTTGGTTTCACATTAAGTGGGCCTAGGGACGTCGTGCCTAACTCTTGTAGAGCTCATGTGGGACTCTAAACTGGCCTCTACTCATCTCAAACTCAAAATTCATCTAACCCTAGCATCCACCTCTATATAAACAACCCCACCCCTTGGCTTGACCTCTATTTGCCACCTTTCCACCCCACCCAAACCCTAGTTCGTGGAGAGCCACCATCAAGGAGGGAGGAGGAGATCCCAAGCAAGAAGAAGAAGAGGATGAAATGAAAGAGGATCAAGATCTCCACCAAGCTTTCGTTCTTCATCACCAATTCATCTCCAAGTTCATCACCAACCCTAGATCATCAAGAACCAAGTGTTACCTCCAAGTTTCTCGATTCATTAGAGTTCTAAACACCTGGTATACCTTCTATTCTATTTTCTTACGTGAATTCAACCCCTAATCTCTAAATTAACGTCGATCTAGAAAACCCTAATCTGCTGATCTCGCAAAGTGCGGACTTGTCCGGTCCCTAGAGGACTAGTCCGATTTTCCTTGTTAAATTGTGTTGAATTAATTCTAAAATTTGATCTAATAAACTCCAAACCTGTGTAAACTTGTTAAAAGCAATTAGAACTAGTAAGTGATCATTAAAAGCAACTCATTAACAAGTTCTACCTTGCATTTGCATTAATCATGCATGTCATGTCATCTTGAATAATATTTGTGCACTCTTTGATTGAGTTTCTTGTCTTGTATGGTTATTGTGCGGATTAGACGGATTTGTGCTAGAGAGTGCCACGGAGGATCTACAACACCAAGAGTTCGAAGTCTTTTATCGTAATCAATCACAAGAGCAAGGCAAGTGTCCTTGAAGCATATTGATCCTATTTTGAAATAAATGTTTTGTTTGCAAACTTGCATGCTTGTGTCAATTTAATGGGAAATCCTATGGTAGGAAGTTTACTAGCTTTGTTTAACCACCCTTGTCACCTGGAAATTATGGTAGAGAGTCGGGATGGGCTTTTTACTTTTTTGCTACGCTTAATTAATTGGAATGGGAAAGCAACTATACCACTTACCTTAATTATGTAATTATGAGATTATGATTAACGTAAACTAGTTAATGTAATATGGTAATGGGTGATCTAAGCAAGCCTGGTATGTGGATGGGTTGGATGTTATGGTGGTTATCTTGCTTTAGATCTAAGGACCCGTTCATGCGAGAATAAGCCAGGACTACAGTGCCACCACGAGGCCAAGTATGTGTGCGGCGTAGCTGATTAATTAGGGCTTTGCCAGTGCTATTTGAATCACTAAGGATGCTCATGGAAGGGGTAGTCGGATTTGGTTTGTTGATGGTGGGTGGGACTATCCTGGGATCCGAATGGCTCAAGAGGGGTCCCTTGGTTGAACATGTGCTCAGTTGGAGGCATCGCCACCGGTGAAACCTCAGTGGGGTCTAAATAGGCTAGTAATCCCTTTGTAAAGGCTATTTCATGATCTCTTGATCATACACCAAAGGAAGTATAATTGGCGTGAGGGAGGTTCTTTAGTCACTGACGGGTGATGAAATCACAAACACGTGGGTAAATCGGTACAACCTCTGTAGAGTGTCTAATAAAAACTATAATGATAGTTGTGCTCCCGGTTATGAGCACCTGGACAACTTCCATGATTAGAGGGGACTCGGTATTGGGATGGTATTTGGGATGGTTATGGTTGGTATTATGGTTATGGGATGGTATTATGGCTTATGTCAATGGTTATGGTTAATGGTTATGTGAAATCTCGAATATGGATGATGGTAACGTATATGGATTAGAATTACTATGATTACATGGTTTATGATGGGTTTATTAACATACATATAATATATTTCTTTTCAAATGTTTTAATGTAATTTTCAGCACTTGGCCATTATTATTGTCGTCACTTGTATCAGATACATATCATACTTTCCACAATTGTTGAGTACGACATGTAATAACTCTTGCAGTTCTCCCCCCAAATAGTTGCAGGTCAGATTTGGGAGTTTAACAGTGATAATGCGGAGTTCTAGGCCGTGTCTACCGTCAACTTTTCCTGTGGTGTTGATTGGAGCTGCGCTACCCTATTGCTTATGATGCCTAGCTGTTCAGTTTGCCTAATTAGTTTATTTCTGCTGCATTAGTTGAAACTTGTCATTAATATTCATTAGTGCTTGTATTCGAGGATATTCTCAATTCTGTAATAAAAGTGGTTAATTAATCTTGTTCTGTGGTAATTTTCTGTATACTCTTTTGTGAATACACCCGTGTATGTGTGTTGAACGTCCTGGTCACACATGTGCGTTCACTTGGTTCATTTTTCGGAACCAGGTGTCACACAAAAGAACAGGCTTCCGAACTGCAAATTGGAAAAGATCAGACTAGTTTGCTTGGACAACGGACAAGTCTGGGCAACATCAGAAGCTCAATTGGGCCAATTCATGCAATGTGCTGGACAAGTCTGGGCTATGAAGAAATCTTAATTTTCTTGAAACAAAGGAGGGATACCGGACTAGTCCGGGGTCGAGGCCGGACAAGTTCGTACCCTGATAGCCATAAATTTCTATTTAGCCCTAATTTCATTTTAATCATGTTCCTTTTAAGTTTGCTTTATATTAAACATGTATGAGGATGCATGCAATGAATTATGCATGAAATGACAGTGTTACAAACCTAACACCCATAAAAATGAATCTCGCCCTCGAGATTTGACGTAGAAGGAAAGAGATAGGGAAATTCTCTCTCGAGATCCTCTTCTCACTACCAGGTGCTTCTGACTCTGTATGAAGCTTCCATTGCACTTTGCACCATCGAATCGCGTTGTTCTTCGGGACTTTCTCCTTGGTTTTCAAAATTTGGACAGGTTGCTCAGCATATGTCAAATCTTCCTCAAGCTCTAATTCTTCCATCGGTCTTGCTCTTCCAGAACCTTTAAGCACTTCTAGAGTTGAGAAACGTGAAACACATCATGAACATCGGGAAGATGTGCTAGCATCTCCAACTTACACACCACTTCTCCCCGTTTGTCCAAAGTCTTGAATGGTCCAATATAGAGAGGTGCCATCTTGCCTGTGACATTAAATCACTTGTGACCTCGCATAGGTGACACTTTGAGGTATACGAAGTCTCCCACCTCAAAAGATAAGCTTCTTCGCCTTTTACCCGCATAACCCTTTTGTCTCGACTGAACAACTCTCAAATTCTTGTGGATTGTCTGAACTTGCTTTTCGGAATCCTGGATTACAACAGGTCCAAACACTTGAGTCTCCCTAGTCTCATTACAAAACAAAGGTGTCCTACACCTTCTCCCATACAATGCTTTATATGGCGACATTTTCAAGCTTGCTTGATAACTGTTGTTGTAGGAGAATTCAGCATATGTCAGACTTTTGTCCCAACTTCCTCCATATTTTAGCGCACAAGCTCTTAGCATGTCCTCCAATATCTTTTTTTGTTCTCTCGGCTTGTCCATCTGTCTAAGGGTGATATGCAGAACTGAAATTCAATTGAGTTCTCATCGATTCGTGCAGCTTCTGCCAGAATCTTGAGGTAAATTGAGAACCTCTATCGGACACTATATTCTTTGGCACTTCGTGTAAGAACACTATTCTTCCCATATAGAGTTCTGCCAACTTGCGACGCCCGGTTCCGAAAAGAACCAAGCTAACACATATGTGTGCCCAGGAAGTTCACCACACATAGACAAGTGCAATCACAAACGATATACAGAAAATTACCACAGAATAAGATTAATTAACTAAACTTTATTACACAAACCAGATTATCCTCGAATACAAGCTCTAATGAATATTAATGACAAGTTCAATTAATGCAGTGGAAATAAACTAATTAAGCAAACTAAACAGCTAGGCAACATAAACAATAGGGTATAGCGCAGCTCCAATCAACACCATAGGCAAAGCTGACGGTAGACATGGCCTAGAACTCCGCATTATCGCCATTAAACTCCCAATCCTGACCTGCAACTGTTGGGGGGGGGGGGGGGTTGCAAGAGTGAGTACATGTCGTACTCAGCAAGTGTGGAAAGTATGACATGTGGCTTATTCAAATGATGACAATAATAATGGCAAAGTGCTGAAAAGTACATTAAAACATTTGAAAAGCAATATATTATATTTATAAGAATCAAACCCATCATAATCATAAGTAATATCATAATACTAGTCCACAATTCACCATCTTCATCAATAATTTCAGATTTCACCATTTTCCAATAAACATATTCAATACCAGGAATTAATCCATAACCATAATACCAACCATAACCATCCCAAGTACCATACCAATACCAAGTACCCTCTAATCATGGAAGTTGTCCAGGTGCTCATAACCGGGATCACGGCTATCATGATAGCTTTATTAGACTCTGCAGAGCTTGTACCACTTTACCCACGTGTTTGTCATTTCATCACTTGTCGGTGACTAAAGAACCTCCCTGATGCCAATTACACTTCATTTGGTGTATGGCCAAGAGATCACAAAATAGCCTTTACAAAGGGATTACTAGCCTATTTATACCCCACTGAGGTTTCACCGGTGGCGATGTCTCCAACTGAGCACATCTTCAACCAAGGGCCCCCTCTTGAGCCATTCGGATCCCAGGGTAATCCCACCAATCATCAACAAACCCAATCCGACTACCCCTTCCCCGAGCATCGACAATGGTCCAAACAGCACTAGCAAAGTCCTAATTAATCAGCTACGCCGCACCCATACTTGGCCTCATGGTGGCACTGTAGTCCTGGCTTATTCTCGCATGAACCAGTCCTTAGATCTAAAGCAAGCAACCACTATGACATCCAACCCATCCACATACCAGGCTTGCTTAGATCACCCATTACCATATCAGATTTAACTAGTTCAGGTTAACCATAATCTCATCCATGCATAATTAAATTGAGTGGTATAGTTGTTTTCCATTCCAGTTGATTAAGCGAAGCAAAAGGTAAAAAGCCCTTCCCAACTCTCTACCATAAATTCCAGGTGACAAGGGTGGTTAAACAATTCTAGTAAACTTCCTATCATAGGGTTCCCATCATTGACACAAGCATGCAATTTTGCAAACAAAACATTTATTTAGAAACAGGATCAATATGCTTCAAGGACACTTGCCTTGCTCTTGCTGTTGATTAGGATCAAAGCCTTCAAACTCTTGGTGCTGTAGATCCTCCGCGACACTTTCTAGCGCAAATCCGTCTAACCCACACAATAAATATACAAGAAAAGAAACACAATCAAAGAGTGCACAAATATTACTCAATATGACATGACATGCATGATTTATGCAAATGCAAAGTAGAACTTGTTAGTTGATTGCTTTTAATGATAACTAACTAGTTCTAATAGCTTTTAACAAGTTTATACAGGTTTGGATTCGATTAGATCAAATTTTAGAATTAATTCAACACAATTTAACCAAAAAGATTGGACTAGTCCGCTAGGGACCGGACAAGTCTGCACTCTGCGAGATCAGCAGATTAGGGTTTTATAGATCGACGTAAATTTGGAGATTAGGGGTTGAATTCATGTAAGGAAAAGATAATAGAAGGTATACCAGGTGTTTAGAACTCCAAATGAATCAAGAAACTTGGAGGTAGCACTTGGATCTTGGTGATCTAGGGTTGGTGATGAACTTGGGGATGAATTGGTGGTGAAGAACGAAAACTTGGTGGAGATCTTGATCCTCTTTCGTTTCCTCCTCTTCTTCTTCTTGCTTGGAATCTTCTCCTCCCTCCTTGACGGTGGCTCCCCACGAACTAGGGTTTGGGTGGGTGGAAAAGTGGCAAATAGATGTCAAACCAAGCAGTGGGGCTGTTTATATAGAGGTGGAGGCTAGGGTTCTATGGATTTCGAGTTTGGGAGGAGTAGAGGCCAGTTTAGAGTCCCACATGGGCTCTAAAAGAGTTAGGCACGACGCCCCTAGGCCCACATAACATGAAACCCAAGAAACAAGTCGTAAAACAAAAGATCAACTCGGAGTCACGAAATATCGGACAAGTCCGGAAAGGACCGGACTAGTCCGAAGTCGTCCAGAGAGAAAATCGGACAAGTCTAGCGAAAAATCGGACAAGTTCGACTTTAAACAGAGAGGAAAACGGACAAGTCCACTGGAACAGCGGACTAGTCCGGAAAAGTCCAAGGACTTAGCAAATTTTCAAGGATTCTTGGAATATCGGACTAGTCCGCACAAAATCGGACAAGTCCGAAAGTTTCCAGAGCCAAAATCAGACTAGTCCGCAGCAAAAACGGACAAGTCCGTTTTTAGTCAGAGAGAAATCGGACTAGTGCTCAGTAAAATCGGACTAGTCTGCACTTTCCTGCGTTTTAAGTGCGGTTTTGCTCCAAATCAATTTTAAACTCGTTCCTCTTGTTGTGGGTTAATGTTAAACATGTATATGAGTGTATGTAGGGCATGATGCATGAAAATGAGGGTGTTACAAACCTACCCCCCTTAAAATGAATCTCGCCCTCGAGATTCGACACAAAAGAGAAGAGATAGGGAAATTCCTTCTTGAGATCATCTTCCAATTCCCACGTTGCTTCTTTTTTGGTGTGGTGCTTCCATTAAACTTTACACCACTAATGACCTTGTTCCTTGTGACCCTCTCCTTAGTTTCCAAGATTTTGACCGGTTGCTCGGCATAAGTCAAATCTTCCTCTAATTCCAATCCTTCCATTGGCACTTGTTCTTCCGGTACTCTCAAGCACTTCTTGAGCTGGGAAACATGAAAGACATCATGTACGTCTGAAAGATGAGCTGGCATCTCCAACTTATATGCTACTTCTCCTCTTTTGTCCAAAACCTTGAACGGTCCAATATAGCGAGGTGCTAGCTTTCCTCTTATGTTAAACCTGTTATGACCCCTCATTGGTGACACCTTGAGGTAAACAAAATCTCCCACTTCAAAGGCTAATTTCCTTCTTCTATTGTCTGCATAGCCTTTTTGCCTTGATTGGGCAGCCCTTAAGTTTTCACGAATTATTTGGACTTGCTTTTTGGCTTCTTGCAACACATCTGGTCCAAATACTTGAGTTTCTCCTGCCTCATTCCAGAATAAAGATGTCCTACACTTCCTCCCATAAAGTGTTTCATATGGTGACATCTTCAAACTTGCTTCGTAACTATTGTTGTATGAAAATTCCGCGTATGGCAAGCTTTTGTCCCAACTTTTCCCATGCTTTAAAGCACAAGCTCTTAACATGTCCTCCAAAATCTGATTGGTTCTTTCGGTTTGCCCATCCGTTTGTGGGTGATACGCTGAACTAAAATTCAACCTCATTCCCAAAGCTTCATGCAATTTTTGCCAAAATCTGGAGGTAAATTGAGAACCTCTATCCGAGACTATCTTCTTAGGTACTCCGTGTCGACACACAATATGCTCCATGTATATTTCGGCCAATCGTGCAGCTGTATATTTGGTCTTCACAGGGACAAAATGAGCTGGTTTGGTTAAGCGATCCACAATTACCCAAATTGAGTCATAGCCGGACTGAGTACATGGTGACCCAACTATGAAGTCCATTCCAATTTCTTCCCATTTCCTTTCCAGAATCTTCAACGGTTGCAATAATCCGGCTGGCCTTCGATGTTCCGCCTTGTCTCGTCGGCACACATCACACAATGCTACGTATTCAGCTATGTCCTTCTTCACGCTATCCCACCAATAGCAAGTCTTCAAGTCTTTGTACATCTTTGTACAACCAGGGTGAATTGAGTAAGACGAGTCATGTGCCTCCTTTAATATTGTCTCCCGAATAGGCTTTACATTAGGCACACCGATCCTCTTTCCCAGCCATAAGGTACCATGTTCATCCTCGTGAAATCTGAATTCTCTCCCTTCCTCGATCCTTTCCTTGATTTCCTTGATCTCCTCATCTGTGGTTTGTGCCTCTCGAATTTCTTGCTCCAAGGTTGGGTTTAACTCCATCATCTCCATCTCATTTACAAACCCGAGGTTCAACCGTTCAAACTCCTTACATAACTCGAATGGTAACTCTTGAACCGTGAGTTGATGACTTACTCCTTTTCTACTCAAAGCATCGGCCACTACATTGGCTTTTCCAGGATGATAGTTGATCCCCAAATCATAGTCTTTGATGAGCTCCAACCATCTTCGTTGCCTCAAGTTCAGATCCGTTTGTGTGAAAATATACTTCAAACTCTTATGATCCGTATAAATTTCACACCTATGTCCAAGAATATAGTGCCTCCAAATCTTCAATGCGTGTACCACGGCCGCGAGTTCCAAATCGTTCGTGGGGTAATTCTGCTCATGTTTCTTCAATTGTCTTGATGCATAGGCGACCACTGGACCTTCTTGCATCAATACACATCCAAGCCCTTGCCTCGATGCGTCGCAATAAATATCAAAACTCTTGCTTACATCCAGTAATACCAACACTGGGGCTGTTGTCAACCTCTTCTTTAACTCCTCAAAACTATTCAGACAAGCTTCAGTCCATTGGAATGCCTTTCCCTTCATTAGCAACTCTGTCATAGGCTTGGCTATCTTGGAAAAGTCCTTGATAAACCGACGGTAATATCCAGCCATCCCAAGAAAACTTCTTATTTCCTTGACATTTTGTGGGGGCTCCCACTTCAGCACGTCTCTCACTTTTCCAGGGTCAACTGATACTCCTCCTCCTGAAATTATATGACCCAAAAACGACACCTCTTTCAACCAAAACTGACACTTTTTGAACTTGGCATACAATTGATGCTCCCTCAATTTCTGCAATGTAAGCCTCAAGTGTTCCTCATGTTCCTTCTCATCCTTCGAGTAGATCATAATGTCATCAATAAACACCACAACGAACGTATCCAAGTACTCCATGAAGACCTTATTCATGAGTTACATAAAGTAGAAAGGCGCATTTGTCAATCCAAAGGACATCACGGTGTACTCATAAGATCCATACCGCGTCCTAAAAGCTGTCTTGGGTATGTCTGATGGTCTAATCTTAATTTGAAAGTATCCCGACCTCAAATCAGTCTTAGAGAAGACATAAGCACCCTTCATCTGATCAAACAAATCTTCTATGCGTGGCAAGGTGTACTTGTTCTTGATTGTTACCTCGTTGAGAGCTCGGTAATCCATGCACATACTTTGGGATCCATCCTTCTTGTCCACAAATAGAATGGGCGCTCCCCAAGGCGAAGAGCTAGGGCGAATAAAACCCTTCTCTAGTTGCTCTTGAATTTGCTTCTTGAGCTCTGCTAATTCCAAAGGAGGCATCCTATACGGCCTCTTAGCTATAGGTGTAGTTCCAGGTATTAAATAAATAACAAACTCAATGTCTCGATCAGGTGGCATACCTGGCAACTCGTCCGGAAAAACATCCAAAAATTCACACACCACTGAAATCTCCTCATATTGCAGCACCGTCCATATGATTCAACTCCAATTGCTTCGGTGCGGTTTGAGATGCTTCAAATTCTACGGTGATCCCTTCTTCGTTGGTCAAATTCACCGTCTTCATGGCACACTCAATAACTCCATTGTGCTTCCTCAACCAGTCCATACCAAGTATAATGTCCAACCCTTGAGAATCCAAAACAATGAGGTTGGTGAAGAAGTCTACCCCCTTATTCTAAGGCTTACTTTTGGACATACTATATTTTTCCTCATCTCTCCTCCAAGAGACTTAACCAATAGAGTAAACTTCATATGAGAGATAGGCAAACTATACTTGGCAACATACTTTGATGCAATGAATGAATGCGATGCTCCAGAATCAAATAACATAGTCGCGGGGTTGGAGTTGGCGAGAAACATACCAATGACCACGTCATCCACTTGTTGAGCATCCTCCGTTGAGACATGGTTCACGTTGCCACGAGCAAAATTCTTCTGTCCACGGCTTCCTTGTGGCGCTCCTCCATTGGGTCTTGGGTTTTGCCTTGGCGCATTGCTTCCTTGACCAAGGCCTGACTTAGGACATTGATGCGCAAAGTGTCCAGCTTCTCCACAAGTATAGCACTTTTTAACTCCACCAGAATTATTGGGACGAGCTTGGTTTTGAACATTAGCACCAGGAAAATTAGCACGAGGCGCATAAGGCATTGGAGGCCTAGGTGCTTGCATGACAGGGCGCTGCTGCACAAACTGAGTTGGGTGTGGTGCATAACCAGGGCGCTGAGCAGGAATAGAGGAGCTGTAATAGGGCGCATTGGGCGGTGCAAGGCGAGGGCGCACATTACTTACTTGTTGCTGTCCTTGATATGGCGCATTCCTCTTGTTGTCCTGCTCCATCTCACGGATCTTGTTCTCAACCACAATTGCTTTGTCCACAAGCTTCTGGAAATTTGCATAGTCACAATTGAGCAATTGCACTTGAATTTCATTGTTGAGGCCTCTCATGAACAAATATTGCTTCCGGCTGTCCCGACTAACATCCTCAGGCGCATATCTTGGGAGTTGAGTGAACTTGTTGAGATATTCACTCACGCTTGATCTTCCTTGCCTTAAATTCTCAAATTCTTGCCTCTTCAAGATCATAACTCCTTCCGACACATAATGAGAACAAAAATTCTCCTTGAATTCGGCCCAAGTAATTCTCTTTTGGTTCTCATGAGCATTGCAATAAGAATCCCACCAATCCGCAGTTGCTCCAACGAGTTGATGAGAAGCGAACAGGACCTTCTCCCGGTCACTGCATTGGACAATAGCTAACTTCTTCTCCACAGACTTGAGCCAATCATCCGCATCCATAGGGTCGGTATCTTGAGCAAAGGTTGGCGGCCTAGTCCTCATAAACTCTCCCAATCGGTTATGAGGAGGCGGGGGTGGCGGCGGAGGCATGTGGGGCTGATTCTTGATATTGCCAGCCTGCAGCTGTCCCATTGTTTGTATCATGGTCTGCATGAGCTGGTTTTGCATAGCCAATAGCTGCTTAATGTTGATAGCTCCCTGAGTAGATCCTTGTCCGATGTTGTTCTGAGGCACTCCATTGTTCTCCTCCTCATCATTGCCATACCTCTGGTTGTGAGTCCTCACCATCTGAAGAAAAGCAATAGGTAAGAATTAGAAAACGTCCCCAACTATATGCATCAAGGGATATAAACTAAACATCTAGCTACACTAGCCTAGGTGGACATGGCAATGCTAAGGCATCCCAAAATCCTCTATTAAGCACACAAGCAAGCAATATATATAGCAAACAACACTCCAAGCAAAAACACATCGATTCCTGAGTGCTCCTATGTGCTCTAAAGTGTCCATTCTATCTAGGCTGCATCCTATGGTCAACCTGGCTCTGATACCAATCTGTGATGCCCGGTTCCGAAAAGAACCAAGCAAACGCATATGTGTGCCCAGGATGTTCACCACACATACACGAGTGCAATCACAAACGATATACAAAAAATTACCACAGAACAAGACTAATTAACCAAATTTTATTACACAAACCAGATTATCCTCGAATACAAGCTCTAATGAATATTAATGACAAGTTCAACTAATGCAGCGGAAATAAACTAATTAAGCAAACTAAACAGCTAGGCAGCATAAGCAATAGGGTATAGCGCAGCTCCAATCAACACCACAGGCAAAGCTGACGGTAGACACGGCCTAGAACTCCGTATTATCGCCATTAAACTCCCAATCCTAACCTGCACCTGTTGGGGGGATTGCAAGAGTGAGTACATGTCGTACTCAGCAAGTGTGGAAAGTATGACATGTGGCTTATTCAAATGACGACAATAATAATGGCAAAGTGCTGAAAAGTACATTAAAACATTTGAAAAGCAATATATTATATTTATATGAATCAAACCCATCATAATCATAAGTAATATCATAATACCAGTCCACAATTCACCATCCTCATCAATAATTCCATATTTCACCATTTGCCAATAACCATATTCAATACCAGAAATTAATCCATAACCATAATACCAACCATAACCATCCTAAATACCATCCCAATACCAAGTACCCTCTAATAATGGAAGTTGTCCAGGTGCTCATAACCGGGAGCACGGCTATCATGATAGTTTTATTAGACTCTGCTGAGTTTGTACCACTTTACCCACGTGTTTGTGATTTCATCACCCGTCGGCGACTAAAGAACCTCCCTCGTTCCAATTACACTTCCTTTGGTGTATGGCCAAGAGATCACAAAATAGCCTTTACAAAGGGATTACTAGCCTATTTAGACCCCACTGAGGTTTCACCGGTGGCAATGTCTCCAACTGAGCACATCTTCAACCATGGGCCCCCCTCTTGAGCCATATGGATCCCAGGGTAGTCCCACCAATCATCAACAAACCAATTCTGACTACCCCTTCCCCGAGCATCCACAATGGTGCAAACAGCACTAGCAAAGCCCTAATTAATCAGCTACGCCGCACCCATACTTGGCCTCATGGTGGCACTGTAGTCCTGGCTTATTCTCGCATGAACCGGTCCTTAGATCTAAAGCAAGCAACCACCATGACATCCAACCCGTCCACATACCAGGCTTGCTTAGATCACCCATTACCATATCAGATTTAACCAGTTCAGGTTAACCATTGTCGGTGGTTTTGATCCGGCAGATCTCCCGACACTACTAAAGTGTTAGAGGAGTTTGAGGTTCGGTGTGGAGGCGCGGAGATTCAAGAAGGTGAATTGTAAATAGCACAGGAGACACAGAGATTTACGTGGTTCGGGCCACCTGAGCGTAATACCCTATTCCACGGGTGTGTTGGTCTTGTATTAGCTGTAGGAGCTTGTGACGAGTGTCTATGGTGCGTGTGTAGCGTCACTGAACGTGTAGAGTCTGTCGTCGGCCTGTCCTTTTATAGTACAAGGGCAGACCGTTACATGTTAGCCGGGCCCGACATGTGGCCCCGACGGTTACTAGTATTGATACTCATTCAACACGTTTAATTGTCCTTAATGACCAGGTAACGAGCTTTGACAGCACCGTTACGGGTAATTAAGGTCATCCGATCGTGTGTCATTAATATGGTATTAGTGACACTTAATCGGGTCTTGAAGTCCTTGATTCCCCTTTGAATATTCGGAGCCGTTGTGGAGTCTTCCGGAGGTTAGAGGCTGAATATCCGATGGTTGGACACGTGGCAGCTCCGGAGCATACTGTGGGAAACAGGTAGCTCCGGAGCTACCTGACACATGTCAGGTCTGGAGCTTCTCTCGGTCTGGGGTTAAGTCCAGAGGTGCCATTTCGGTACATAGCCCAGAGCTTCCCCCTTGTGGGCGGTAGCTCCGGTTTGATAGTACACGTGGCGACCCTAGGATTAACCATGTTGGAGAAGCGGGTCCGGTTATATCTGACATGTGGGACTTCGAAGGTCTTCAGATCAAGTAGATGACTTTCCTTTGAGATATTTGTAACCTCAAGGGGTGTACGGTTTCCGGGGTACCGACAGTGGCCCCCTGGGCCCACCTCTGGGGAAGACCCTTTGGGTGAAGTCATTCCGCCGGAGGTGGGTCCATCCTCGCGACTTTTGAACTGAGTCTTCAAAGGTCTCCGGATGTGCCGTTGGCGATGGTTTGGAGTTAAATCCTCACCACGTGGCGTATCCCGCGTGCGGCAGATGAGATCTTTGGCGTGTGGATCTTACGTAATTGAAGGTCGCCGGTTCCTGATACGAAAACCGTATCGGTTCCCCGCGCCTTGTCAGGCCGCCGCCTTTGGGCTTCCCGCCTCATGATGACAAACGTTCGCCTGGGTAAGAACCTCGACTTGATCGTCGGAGTGGTCCTGGGCCCCCTTGTCATCGGCCGGGTAGAATTTTTGAATGGTATCTTCAACTTCTTCGCAGTTTCCATCCAAGCCTTGCGAGGGTTTACTTAAGAAGTAAAGCGCGCACCGTCTGGAGTTCTTTACGCCTCTCATCTGATCTTGCGCTCAAACTCCCGTCTTGTGCTTCGCTTTTCCTCTCTTGCCTTGCTGTGTTGCGATGGAGTTGGGTCTCCGCGAGAGTCGTTTTAAGACCGACGGTGACCTGAATAAGGTCCGGACCCTCATGGGATGGTCCTCGGACTTCTTCAACCGCTCGGTCCGCACCGGGGGATAGCTCCCGTTTGAGAAGGAGCACTCCGGCGAAATGGTGTACTTCTCCTCGTACGCCATGGTGGGGTTGATCCCACCTTTTTCCTCCTTTTTCTTGATGTTGCTGGACTTTTATGGTCTGCATCTATACCGCCTTGGCCCTCACTCCATTCTCCTTGTGTCTATCTTCGTCCACTTATGTGAGATGTGGGTGGGCATGCCCCCTGCATTGAACTCTTCCGGGCCTTCTTCACCGTCCACACCACCGGTAGGAGCAATGAGTACCTTGGCTTCTACTACTTTGTGAAGCGCAAGAAGTGCCCATTCAAGTACTTCCGGTCATTTCCCTCTGGGAACTGGGATGACTAAAAGAAGAAGGACTGGATAGTCATCCGGGTGGAGGAGCACGAGAGGCTGGAGCTGCCCGAAGGCCTCCCCAACATTGACACGACGATCTGGAGTGAAGCTCCGGTGCTGGCGGACGCCTACAACCCCGTTCTGACCAGGATCCGCCAGTGCGTGGAAGGGGGATTAACACCTCAAGCGGTGTTTTGTAACTTCCTGGTCAACAGGTGGGCACCGTTGAAGAGGAGAGAAAAACTCGCTTGGGCCCTCAACAACGTGATGGACGACGACCGGGTCGAGACCGGGCTGAAGTCCAACATGGTGGGGACAACCCTGGAGTTTCATCTCAAGAAGTTTCAGCACGGCATCGACGTCGAGGGTGACGATCTGACTCCGCCATCAGCTTTTTTTCCTCTGAACGTGGAAGTTGAGTTCAGCAGGGAGCTCCATTGGAAGATGCCTGTACTTGACGACCTTGGTGTCATCGAGAGAAGATCAACCACCAGGGTGGCGATCCCTGGAGTGTCCGAAGGTGGCTCCGACCCTGCCCCGAAGCCAAGGGTCGAGGTCGTCGGCAAGGGCAAGGAGCTGGGGGACGAACCCCTGAGCCGGAAGAGGAAGTTGCAGCATGCCGACGGAAGGTCCGTCAGGCCTGCCACCTCTGCATCGGCTCCTCCCCGGAGGGGGAGGTCTTCTGCAACCGCGGTGACTGCACCCGCAGGGGGATCCTCCCGAGGAGCTAGCTCCGGGCATGCGACTCCAGCATCGGGGCCGGTTGAGGCTTCTAGGTCCGGAAGTTCTTCCCGATCGAGGGGAGCCTCGACCAGGGAAACGCCCGTGGCTGCTACGAGTTCCGGGGGGCCTTTCGGAGCTTCCACGCCGGTTATGACCAGCCCAGAACGCCCGGGAAAGAGGTTCCGCGCAAGCTGGTGCAGAAGCCTCCCAAGGTAATTTTTAATCTTTACCTCGGACAGTTGTTTTGTTGTAGTAACTATTTTTTTTAAGTTTCTTCATCCATCATATGCAGCGTTCCCAAGAAGAGGAGTGAGGCTCCACCCTCAGATACAACAGCTAAAGTTGTGAGGGCGGGGGCTTCTGCTCCTGTCCCTGTGCTGCCTCAAGTGGTGGTTGAGGCTGCGACAGCTCCGGTGCCGGCTGTCGTGGTCATGGACCTCGACTCATCCCCAGAGACTCCCGTGGTAGCGCCGGACCACGGGAGAGAAGATGCACCAACGGCACCTGTCCCGGAGGTTGAAGCTTCGGCTCCCGGTGCTGAAATGATGGAAGCTCCGGCTGTTGAGCCGGAGGAATCTGTAATCCCGGCCACAGAGCCAGAAATTGTCGAAGTCCCGGCGGTTGAGCCGGAGGTGATTGAAACCCTGTCGTGCGAGCCAGAAGTTTAGGAAGTTCTGGCAGTTGGGCCGGCTACCTCTGAAGCAACGGCCACGGAGCCAGTCATTGTTGGAGCTCCGACCGCAGGGTCGGTCGATGTTGAAGATCTTCCAGCTCCCGAGCCGGTTGTTGAAGAGGTGTCGGAGCTCGAGCCCCCATCGGAGGAGGTGCCCAGACCGGAGCCAGCAGCGGCCCCTGCTCCGGAATTGACGATGTCGGAGGTACCCACGGCCGAGCCGGAGTGCCCAAGCGAAGTCGCTGGCCCCCTGCCTAAGGGGGTGAACGAAGACCTGGCGGCGGGGCCTTCCTCGATGGCTACTGAGACCATCCCGGAGGACGTCCTTAGTGCCATGGAGACTCAGGGGACCACTCTTGTGGAGTGGGACCCAATTTTTGTATCTGAAAAACCGCTGGAACCAGCGGAGAAGACCCCAGTAGGTCCGGAACCTATCCCGTTGTCACTGTCTATTGACAACGCATGTTCCAGTTTGCGTCAAGTCCAACTAGCCTTCTTCCACGACAGCAAGGCTCTTGAAGAGGAGCGCCAAACCCTTAGGCGGTGGCGTAACCGGCTCTACTTCGAGACCAAGCTGGCGCAGTCGAGGCTAGCGGACAAAGAGTGGATCAAGCGGGAGAAGATACGCCTAGAGTACTGGGGCAAGTTACTGGATGACAGGGAGAGTATGACTCGTGCCCTCGACGCTCAATCCCGGGAGATCTACGAGCAGACCAAAGCAGCTAACAGTGCGGCCGATGAACGCCAAGAAAGGCTTGAGGCTATTAACACTACACTCATCAAGTGCCGGGAGGCACTTGAAGAAAGGGAGAAACGGCTCGAAGATGAATAGCAGAAACTCCTAGAGCTGCGGGATGACGTCCTGAGGAGGGAGCAGGAGCTCACCGAGAAGGTGGCTCTGGCTGACAAGGGCCTCGAGGAGCGTGCCAAGAAATCAGAAGAGCGCTGCCATGAGGAAGAGGAGAAGGCCTGGGTGCAAGGGCAGGAACTCTACGAGCAAGAGTGTGCCCTTACTGCTAGGGAGAAGAAAGTGAGGGGCAGGGAGAAGGACCTGTTCGACCGCTGGAACAAGATCCACCTCCGGGAGGAGGAGCTCGGAAAACTCGAAAAGCGGGTTGCTGAAAAGATTTAGCAAAACGCCAAAGAAGTTGAGCGCCTCACTCGCAAGAATTCTGAACTGGTGGCGGCCAGGAGATCCTTGGAAGAAATAAAGGGCTTGAGGACTGCGGACTCCCTACATATTTGGGAGTTCCTGGGCAAGGCCAACGACACACTGACACCGATGGGCTTCAACCCTGTGCGCCCGGATGATCCGGAGCCGGACCTGGCGTTGCAGGCGTTGAGCTCAGCAGGCAGCAAACTCTCCAAGGTGGGCGATGTCATCGCGGACCAATTGGAGGTTGAGGGGCAATCCCTGGCGAAGAACGTCGTAGAATATGTGCTGACGTATTACACCAGCCGGAACTCCCAATTTCCTCTAGACCCGGTGCTCGAAGGTCCGGTTGAAGGAGAAGGCGAAGCTGCCCGAGCCAACGTATCGAAGGTTGCCCAGAAGGTCGCCCAATTCTTCCATAGGGTCTAGGACCATATCTGTAGTTCTCACTTGTATTTTCTCTTCTTCTTCCTCAATTTTGTAATCCCTTGTCTCCAAATGAATGAAATCCCCAAATTTTTTTGAATTTCACTTTTTGTCTTCAACACTTTTGTCTTCACTTGGCCCCCTGGTAGATGTACACAATTTGATTGTGAACATGTACCAAGAGGATATTGCGTTTTGTTGAAGACTCATTTGCTCCGAACTTGTAGAATTTAGGTCCGAAGTCTTCGATAGTGAAGGCCCCCTGAGGTTGTCGGAGCTTAGAACTCTGGGGTGTCGGAGCTTAGTAGCTCCGGTAGTAGCCTTTGCCAACACTTAGCTTGTTGGCAGCAGACTCCGTTTGTGGGGTCTTCTCACCATCTTTTATTTAGCGTCGACGGCTGGCCCCCCTAGCTCTACCGGAGCTTGATTACTCCGGTGATGCTCGTTTTCAATGCGTAACATCGATTACAAGCCACCTAGGGGAGTCGGAGCTTTGTTAGCTCCGGTTTTTCTCCATCAACGTAGATTTTATTTTTCCTGCACACTTAAGCCAAGAAAAATAGTAAAATTCGTTTTTTGTCTATAACTTCGTCGCGGCTTACGATTCTCAAGAAGATTTTAAGTCAAACGCGATTCTAAATACAACCGAATGCGTTGTTTTTTCTTCCAGATCCAACTGTACATGGACCCGCCTTACTTCGGCCTGCCGGGGTGTAGGTAGAGTGGTGTACTTAGGGTGCTTGACCAGGCTAAGTCGATAGCACACTCCAGCCCTAGATTGGCTTGGCGGCTTTCAGGCGAGTTGGCTATGAACAATATTTGAATTTAAAAGAATCGACAATACAACTCGTATCGTATATGAACCGGTCGAACTAAAATTTCTTAAGAATTGCACGTCTTTGTTATAGACAAGAAAGAGAAAAATAAAAAATGTTGAGCCTGTACAAAATAAATGCACGTGGAGTCTGTTTCACATGAAGATGTCTTTCATTATAGGTCCGGGGTCCATGGGAAACAAGTACACTCTTAGGGTACGGAACCAGGCTAAGCGTGTTTCATTTCTCGTTTGACCCAGGGTAGCTAGCCACACTTTTAGTCCTGAGACTATGACAAGTGTTGCATGAACTTTGCGGACCTTTCGGGAAAGGTCTGGCTTTTCTCCCGGAGGAACTACCCGACTCTGTACAATGACTCTATAAAATACACCCCAAGTTACTACATACTCACCTCCGTGATATTAAGTGTAGAACTTACGGAGGTGCTCAATGTTCCAAGGATTTGGGAGGGGTGTCCCATCCTCAGTAGCCATGTGAACGCTCCCAAGACGGGATACTTTAATCACTCGGAAGGGTCCCTCCCAGCTGGGGGAGAGTTTGTTTAACCCTTCTCTAGATTGTATTCTCTGTAGCACCAGGTCGCCTTCCTCGAGCTGTCGGTTGTGTACATGCTGCTGATGATAGCGCTGAAGGGCTTGGCGGTATCGGGCATTCCGAATAGCTGCTTGGCAGTTTCCCTCCTCCAGGAGGTCTAGGTCTTCACGCCGGAGCTGGTCCTGCGTGGCTTCATCGAAGGTCCGGACCCGGAGTGACTCAAAGGTGATTTCTGGAGGAAGGATTGCTTCAGCTCCATACACCAGGAAGAAGGGTGTCTCTCCAGTTGTTCGGTTTTAAGATGTCCTGTTGGCCCATAAAGTGGGCGGAAGCTCTTCAATCCAGTTGGCTCCATGTTTTTTTAGGCACTCATAGGTGCGCATTTTGAGTCCTTTAAGGATTTCAGCATTTGCTCTCTCGGCTTGGCCATTGCTTGCTGGTTGAGCTACGGAGGCGTAGCAAACTTGAATGCCGAGGTCTTCGCAATATCCTTGAAATGCAGAGCTTGTTAATTGGGTCCCATTATCAGTGATGATTTTCTTTGGGACTCCAAATCTGCATACAATGGACTGCAAAAAGTTGATAGCAGATTGTTTGATGATTGTCACAACTGGAGTTGCTTTCGGCCACTTGGTGAACTTGTCAATGGCAACATACAGGAACTTGTAACCTCCGACGGCTCTTGGGAAAGTTCCCAAGATGTTCATCCCCCACACAGCGAAGGGCCATGTAGGAGGTATCATTTGTAGGGGCTGAGCCGGTGTGTGAATTTGCTTTGCATGAAATTGGCATGCTTCGCATTTCTTCACCAGCTCAGTTGCATCCTGGAGTGCTGTAGGCCAGTAGAAGCCATGCCGAAAGGCCTTACCAACCAGCGTGCGGGAAGACGCGTGATTCCCACACTCGCCTCCATGGATTTCTGTGAGGAGCTCGCAGCCTTCTTCCCTTGTGATGCACCGCATTAGGATGTCGTTGGCACCGCGCCAGTAGAGATCCCCTTCTACCAACGTGTATCTTTCAGCCAATCTGACTACCTGGTCAGCGGACACATCATCGTCAGGAAGGATGTTGTCTTTCAAGTAGTTCCGGATCTCCGAGATCCATGCATCAGAACTAACTTGAGCATTTGAGTCTTGCGTGCTGGGTTGCTCGAAGCTTCCGGCAGCAACTACGACCCTTGATGGCTGCCATGGTAACAGGGCCATTGGGACCGTCAGCTTCGGGATGCTGATCTCGCCCCCTTCGCTCAGTTCGGCAGGCTGAGCTGTGGGTTTTAATAACCTACGGACAAAAGTTCCGTCTGGAGCCGGAGCTCCGGTTGACGCTTTCGTCGAGAGTTCGTCGGCTTCAGCGTTGTGGGCACGATGGACATGGTGGAGATCTAGGACTTCGAAGTCCTTCTGAAGCCTCTGGACTTCAAGGAGGTAAGCAGCTAGCTGGAGATTGTTGCAGGAGCATTCACCCTTCACTTTCTTAATGATGAGCTGTGAATCTCCCTTGACCAGCAGTTGCTTGACACCGTATGACAGTGCCACCTTCAGCCCGTAGATGAGTGCTTCGTACTCCGCCATGTTGTTGGTCGCCTTGAAGTCAAGGTGTACCATGTATTTCACCTTCTCCCCGGTTGGTGCGAGGAGAAGGACTCCAGCTCCGGCCCCCTGCTTTTGCATGGAGCCGTCGAAGTAGAGGGTCCAATGAGGCTCAGTGAAGACCAGAGCTTCGTGTTCCGGCTTCTGCTCACTGGGGCCCCCAGGGTTTGATGGAGAGGGAGTCCATTCTGCCACGAAGTCTGCCAATGCTTGACTCTTGACTGCTTGCCTTGAAATGAATTCGAGATCGAATTCAGCCAATTCGCTGCCCACATTGCAATATTCCCAGTTGAATTGGGATTATGCAAGATTGCTCGAAGTGGGTAAGAGGTCACCACTGAGATTTTGTGAGCTTGGAAATAGTGGCAAAGCTTCCTGGAGGCAATAAGAACTGCATAGAGCAGCTTATGCACCTCTAGGTATCGAGTCTTGGCATCATGTAGTACTTCACTGATGAAGTACACTAGGCGCTGAATGGTCCGGACCCTCCCAAAGGGGCCCAGAGCTTCGTCTTCACTGACCCGAATCCTCCCGGAGGGATCCGGATTTTCTTCAGGGACCTCCAGGTTCTGGCTGGAGGAACCCGGAGCTTCTTCAGAAGTGACCTGAACCCTCCCAGAGGGGTCTGGGTCTTCTGAAGTAACTTCTTGTGGCTTTGAGTCTGGGAGCTGGGGCCCAGACTCGCTTTCAGGAACCTCCGGACCCTCTCGAAGGGGTCTGGATCCCTGAGTATGGGGTAGTTCTGGTCTTTCTGCGACCAGAACCATACTGACGACTTTGTCAGTTGCTGAAATGTAAAGCAACAAAGGCTCACCAGGGTTCGGAGCTACCAGAGTAAGTAGGGTGGTGAGGAACTGTTTTAGCTCCTGGAACGCCTTTTCTACTTCTTCAGACCATTGGAATGGTCCGGACTTCCTCAATAACTTGAAGAAGGGGAGTGCCCGTTCCACCAGTCTTGAAATAAATCGGCTGAGGGCTGCTAGACATCCAGTTAGCTTTTGGACGTCTTTGATGCGGGCTGGTGGCCGCATGTCTTCAGTGGCCTTGATCTTCGCCGGATTAGCTTCTATGCCCCGATGACTTACCAGGAAACTAAGAAGTTTTCCGAAGCTAACCCGGAAGACACACTTGTCTGGGTTTAGCTTTGTGCGCGTGGCCCACAGCTTATCGAAGATAGCCTGTAAGGTGTCAAGAAGTGACTCCTTGCTCTTGACCTTGACCACGATGTCATCCACGTACACTTCCACTATGTCTCTAATGAGGTCTTCAAAGGTTTTGTACATAGCTCGTACAAAAAGATGAAGCTGCATTCTTGAGACCAAATGGCATGGCTGTATAACAGTACAATCCATCTACTGTGATGAAAGAGGTATGCTCTTCATCTTCCCTAGACATTCTGATTTGATGATACCCAGAATATGCATCTAGGAAACACAGTAATTCGCACCCGGAGGTGGAATCCACTATCTAATCTATTCTAGGCAGTGGGAATGGATCTTTTGGACATGCCTTATTTAGTGTTGTGTAGTCAATACACATCCGAAGTTTCCCGCCGGCCTTGGCCACAACGACTGGGTTTGCCAGCTATTTTGGATGGAAGACTTCTTGGATGAATCCAGCTTCGAGCAACTTCTTCACTTCTTGTCGAATGAAGTTCTGTCGCTCTACAGATTGCTTCCGAGGCTTCTGGTGCACAGGCCGGGCGTCTGGATAGATCTTCAGATTGTGCTCAATCACTTCCCTGGGGATCCCAGGCATTTGTGACAGTTGACAGGCAAACACGTCGACATTAGCCCGGAGGAAAGCGATGAGCGCGAGTTCCTATTTGTCGTTCAATCCTCCCGATATACGGGTGGTCTGAGCGGCATCAAAACCGATTTGGACGACTTTGACTGGAATGTCGGTGTCGGCGCTTGGCTGCACATGAGGTGCAGATGTCGAGCCTCGTTGACGAATGCTTGGGGGTTTTGGAGCTTGCTCCTGCCTGGAGTCCTCCTCTTGCGCTGTGGTAAGTGCATGGAGTTCTTCCAGAGCAGTTACTCCGGCAGTACGATCTCCGCGGATCCGGAGAACGCCTACTGGTGTTGGCATCTTTAACACCAAGTAGCCATAATGAGCAGCTGCCATAAATTTGTACAAGGCAGGCCTACCCAAAATGGCGTTGAAGGGTAAGTTGATCTGAGCAACGTCAAAGACCAACTTCTTGGTGCGATACTTCTCCCGTGTCCCGAAGATAACTGGGAGAGTAATAGCTCCGAGTGGGGTAATGACCCCCGTACCTACTCCGGAGAAAGGTCGGGAGGGGTGGAGATCCGAAGGTCAGAGCTGAAGCTTGGTGAAAGCTTCGAAGCTTATGAGGTTAAGCCCCGAACCTTCGTCTACCATGACATGGTGGAGCTGGATGTTATTGATGGTAGGAGATACCATCAAAGGCAACTGACCTGCTCCAACCATGCTTCGAGGGCAGTCCGAAGCATCAAAAGTGATGGTTGTGTCCATCCACTTCCGATGAGGCTCCGGTCTGGCTATAGGAGCTACAGCAGCCCTGTCCCGACGCATAGTCTTGATGACGCGATGGGAGGTGATGTCCCATGATCCACCAAAGATGGTGTTCATAGTCTTCCGACGCTCGTTGTCAGAGACGTCGGAATCGTCGTCGATGGAGGTGTAGACGGCCTTCAGGACCTTTTTGGGATCCTGAAAACCTAACTCCTCCTCAACCGGAGTTTCGTCGACTTTTTGTTTTCCTTCCCTGTGTCGGAAAGGAGTTTCTTCCCGGCGCTTGTTGTAGCACTCGGCAAGGTTTTGGAACTCCCAGCAGTCTTCCAAACTGTGGCTGCCCGTCTTGTGAATTGGACACGACACCTTGGGTTTGCCACCGTCTTTAGAACACGGTCGAAGTCGCTTCTCGGGGCGTGGCCCCCGGCCACCCGGAGCTGCAGCAGCTGCAACATTGGATGTACCAGCCGACGGCTTCTTCTTGCCGTTGGTCTTCTTCTTCTTCTTACCACTCCTGGAGGTAGCGGCTTCTTCTTTGGAGGATTTCTTAAGACCCTCCGGAGTTGGTTTGGAGTGCATCTCACGGCCCTCCGCAGCTCTAGCACATTTATCGGCCAAACTGAAGAGTTACGTGACACTGGTGATCTCCTTGATCTCCAGTTTCTCCAGCATCTTCTTATCTCGTACACCCTGTTTGAATGCCACAATGACAGAGGCGCTAGAGATAGAAGGGATAGTGTTTCGTACCTGAGAGAACCTCTGGATGAATGATCGCAGGGATTCTCCTCCTTTTTGCACGACTGCAAAAAGGTCCACTTCAGTGCCTGGCCGGGTGTATGAACTCCCGAAGTTGGCAGTGAACTGCTGGCACAGCTCCTCCCAACTGTTGATGGAGTTGGGCGGAAGACTCATAAACCAGGACCTGGCGGTCCCAGTCAAAGCCACGGGGAAATAGTTGGCCATCACGGCCTCATTTCCTCCAGCTGCCAAGATAGCAGTGGAGTAGATCTGAAGAAATTCAATAGGATTGACGGTCCCATCGAACTTCTCCGGCAGGTGAGGCCGGAACTTCTGTGGCCACCTGACCATACGCAGATGCATGGCCAGGGCTGAACAACCTCCTCCCACTCCTTCAGGAGCAAGAACGTCCTGAGCTTCTCGCCTTTCACGAGCACGCTCAATATGGACTCGGTCGTCCTGTTGGCGGTATTGATGATCAAGCTCCGCCCGAAGTTCATGAGTCGAAAGCCTGGATACCGTGTGGGTGCGTCGTGCCCCGGAGGGCAACGACGTCACCTGCTGTGATGCAGCTCGTCTCCTGTTGTTAGAAACGTGTGGACCAAGTCTACCAGACAAGGTCCGTCACTGCAACAGGGCCCGTACTGAAGGAGGAGGACCCTGGTTACTGATGCGGTCGGCTGCTGCTGCAACCAAATGTTCCACATCCGCCCTCCACTGCTCCAGTGCATCCCGGGATGCATCCGGAGGTTGTGGGCGTTGGAGAAGAGCACGCGCTGCATAGAGCGTGTGTTCCGGGTTGTCTTGATTTCCCAATGCAGTGACTGACGCCGGTGCACCATCGCGTTGTCCAGCTTGATTTGCTGGTGGAGGCGGCGGTGCTGGCAGTGTGACTCCTGCTGGCGTTGAGGCTCCTACTGGTGGCTGCATATTAGAGGGATTGCCCCCAACAGCTTGAACAGTAGGATGACCGTTGGATGATCCATCAGCTGAGTTCACCATTCTCGAAATCTCAGGCACCCCTACCTAGCGCGCCAACTGTCGGTGGTTTGGATCCGGCAGATCTCCCGACACTACTAAAGTGTTAGAGGAGTTTGAGGTTCGGTGTGGGCGCGCGGAGATTCAAGAAGGTGAATTGTAAATAGCATAGGAGACATGTAGATTTATGTGGTTCGGGCCGCCTGAGCGTAATACCCTACTCCACGGGTGTGTTGGTCTTGTATTAGCTGTATGAGCTTGTGACGAGTGTCTATGGCGCGTGTGTAGCGTCACTGAACGTGTAGAGTCCGTCGTCGGCCTGTCCTTTTATAGTACAAGGGCAGACCGTTACAAGTTAGCCTGGCCCGACATGTGGCCCCGGCAGTTACTAGTATTGATACTCATTCAACACGTTTAATTGTCCTTAATGACCGGGTAATGAGCTTTGACAGCACCGTTACTGGTAATTAAGGTCATCCGATCGTGTGTCATTAATATGGTATTAGTGACACTTAATTGGGTCTTGAATTCCTTGATTCCCCTTTGAAGATCCAGAGTCGTTGTGGAGTCTTCCGGATGTTAGAGGCTGATGATCCGACGGTTGGACACGTGGCAGCTCCGGAGCATACTGTGGGAAACAGGTAGCTCCGGAGCTACCTGACACGTGTCAGGTCCGGAGCTTCTCTCGGTTTGGGGTTAAGTCTGGAGGTGCCATTTCGGTACATAGCCCGGAGCTTCCCCCTTGTGGGCGGTAGCTCTAGTTTGATAGTACATGTGGCGACCCTGGGATTAACCATGTTGGAGAAGCGGGTCCGGTTATATCTGACATGTGGGCCTCCGAAGGTCTTCAAATCAAGTAGATGACTTTCCTTTGAGATCTTTGTAACCTCAAGGGGTGTACGGTTTCCGGGGTACCGACAACCATAATCTCATCCATGCATAATTAAATTCAGTGGTATAGTTGTTTTCCATCCCAGTTGATTAAGAGAAGCAAAAGGTAAAAAGCCCTTCCCAACTCTCTACCATAAATTCCAGGTGACAAGGGTGGTTAAACAATTCTAGTAAACTTCCTATCATAGGGTTCCCATCAAATTGACACAAGCATGCAATTTTGCAAACAAAACATTTATTTAGAAAGAGGATCAATATGCTTCAAGGACACTTGCCTTGCTCTTGCTGTTGATTAGGATCAAAGCCTTCAAACTCTTGGTGCTGTAGATCCTCCGCGGCACTTTCTAGCGCAAATCCGTCTAACCCACACAATAAACATACAAGACAAGAAACACAATCAAAGAGTGCACAAATATTACTCAATATGACATGACATGCATGATTTATGCAAATGCAAAGTAGAACTTGTTAATTGATTGCTTTTAATGATAACTAACTAGTTCTAATAGCTTTTAACAAGTTTATACAGGTTTGGATTTGATTAGATCAAATTTTAGAATTAATTCAACACAATTAATCAGAAAGATCAGACTAGTCCGCTAGGGACCGGACAAGTCCGCACTCTGCGAGATCAGCAGATTAGGGTTTTCTAGATCGACGTAAATTCGGAGATTAGGGGTTGAATTCACGTAAGGAAAAGATAATAGAAGGTATACCAGGTGTTTAGAACTCCAATGAATCAAGAAACTTGGAGGTAGCACTTGGATCTTGGTGATCTGGGGTTGGTGATGAACTTGGGGATGAATTGGTGGTGAAGAACGAAAACTTGGTGGAGATCTTGATCCTCTTTCGTTTCCTCCTCTTCTTCTTCTTGCTTCGGATCTTCTCCTCCCTCCTTGATGGTGGCTCCCCACAAACTAGGGTTTGGGTGGGTGGGAAAGTGGCAAATAGATGTCAAACTAAGCGGTGGGGCTGTTTATATAGAGGTGGAGGCTAGGGTTAGATGGATTTCGAGTTTGGGAGGAGTAGAGGCCGGTTTAGAGTCCCACACGGGCTCTAAAAGAGTTAGGCACGACGCCCCTAGGCCCACTTAACGTGAAACCCAAGAAACAAGTCATAAAACAAAATATCAACTCGGGGTCACGAAATATTGGACAAGTCCGAAAAGGACTGGACTAGTCTGAAGTCGTCCAGAGAGAAAATCGGACAAGTCTAGCCAAAAATCGGACAAGTCCGACTTTAAACAGAGAGGAAAATGGAAAAGTCCACTGGAACACTGGACTAGTCTGGAAAAGTCCAAGTACTTTGCAAATTTTCAAGGATTATTGAATATCGGACTAGTCCGCACAAAATCGGACAAGTCCGAAAGTTTCCAGAGCCAAAATCGGACTAGTCCGCAGCAAAAATGGACAAGTCCGTTTTTAGTCAAAGAGAAATCGGATTAGTGCTCAGTAAATTTGGACTAGTCCCCACGTTCCTGCGTTTTAAGTGCGGTTTTGCTCCAAATCAGTTTTAAACTCGTTCCTCTTGTTGTGGGTTAATGTTAAAGATGTATATGAGTGTATGTAGGGCATGATGCATGAAAATGAGGGTGTTACACAACTTTGCTCCACTGTAGGTAGTCTTGAATGGAATGAGATGTGCTGATTTCGCCAACCGATCCACAAAAACCCATATTGAATCATATCCCACTGAAGTGTGAGGTACACCAACTACAAAATCCATACCAACCTCTTGCCACTTCCATTCCGAAATCTTCAATGGCTGCAATAATCCAGTGGTCCTTTGATATTCATCCTTGACTCGTTGGCGTACATCATATAATGAGACATATTCAACTATATCCCTCTTCATGCCATCCCACCAATAGCACGTCTTCAGGTCTGTGTACATCTTCGTACAGCCAGGATGGATGGAGTAAACTGAGTCTTGTGCCTCCTTTAATATTGTCTGCCGGAGACGCTTCTCATTAGGCACAACAATCCGTTTCCCAAGCCATAGAGTACCATGGCCATCCTCGTCAAATCTGAATTCTCTCCCTTCTTCAGTTCTTCCCTTGGTTTCATGGATTTCCTTATCCTTTGTTTGACCTTGTCGAATTTCTTGTTCCAAGGTTGGATTTAACTCCATTATTCCCATCTCATTCGCAAATCCCAAATTTAATCGTTCGAACTCCTTGCATAGCTTGGACGACAACTCCCTAACGGTGAGCTGGTGGCTTGATCTCTTTCTACTCGAAGCATCAGCCACTACGTTGGCTTTTCTTGGATAATTATTGATTCCCACAACATAATCCTTAATGAGTTCCAACCATCGTCGTTGCCTCAAATTCAGATCCGTTTGCGTGAATATGTACTTGAGACTCTTATGATCTGTATAAATCTTGCATCTATGGCCAAGAACATAATGTCTCAAAATCTTCAACGCATGCACTATGGCTGCAAGTTCATGATCATGCGTAGGATAATTATGCTCATGTTTCCTCAATTGTCTGGATGCATAAGCTACTACATGGCCTTCTTGAATCAATATGCAACCAAGTCCTTGCTTTGAAGCATCGCAATACATATCAAAACTCTTGCTCACATCTGGCAATACCAACACATGTGCTGCTGTTAACTTCTTCTTTAGCTCCTCAAAACTATCCTGGCAAGCTTGAGTCCACTTGAAGGGCTTCTCCTTCATTAAAAGTTCAGTCATGGGCTTTGCTATCATGGAAAAGTCCTTGATGAACCAACGGCAATACCCAGCCATTCCAAGAAAACTCCTTATTTCCTTCACATTTTGTGGTCGTTCCCACTTTAGCACATCTCTAACCTTTCCTGGGTCGACCGAGACTCCTCCTCCAGAGATAACATGGCCTAGGAATGATATCTCCCTCAACCAGAATTGGCACTTGTTAAACTTGGCATACAACTGGTGATCTTGCAATTTCTGCAATGTCAGCCTTAGATGCTCTTCGTGCCCCTCTTCACATTTCGAGTAGTTTATGATGTCATCAATGAACACTACCGCAAACATATCCAGATACTCCATGAAAACCTTATTCATGAGATACATGAAGTATTCGGGTGCATTAGTCAATACGAATGACATGATCGTATACTCATAGGACCCATATCATGTCCGGAAAGCCATTTTGAGCATGTTTGATGGTCTAATCTTTATTTGGAAATATCCCAACCAAAGATCAATTTTAGAGAATATTCTGGCTCCCTTCATGTGGTCGAGCAGATCCTCTATGCGGGGGCACTATGTACTTATTCTTAATTGTCACCTCATTGAGAGACCGGTAATCCACACACATTCTTTGGGATCCATCTTTATTATCTACAAAAAGCACTAGGGCTCCCCATGGCGACGAGCTTGGGCATATAAAACCCTTCTCTAAATGCTCTTGATTCTGCTTCTTGAGCTCCGCTAATTCCTTAGGAGGCATACTATATGGCCTCTTTGCTATAGGTGTAGTTCCAGGTATTAAATCAATGACAAACTCGATTTCACGATCAGGTGGCATACCTGAAAATTCCTCAGGAAACACTTTTGGGTACTCACGAACAACCCGAATTGCCTCCAAAATTACTCCTTCCGCATGATTTACCATTGCCCTCTCGGTTGTTGGCTGAACTGCCTTTAATTCTATACTAACTCCTTCCTCGTTTGTCAATTGCACTGTCCGAGTGGCACGCCGAATCACTCTGTTGTGCTTCCCTAGCCAATCCATTCCAAGTATGATGTCCAAGCCTTGTGAATTCAGGACTATAAGATTGGCGAGGAAATCTACCCCCTTATGGAAATACATACTCTCGGGCATACTATATTCGTCCTCATCTCCCCTCCAGGAGATTTAACCAACAAAGTATACTTCAGGTATGATATATGTTTGCTATGCTTTTCAACATACTTTGATGATATGAATGAATGGGATGCTCTAGAATCAAATAATATAGTAGTCGGGTTGGAGTTTGCAAGAAACATACCAATCAAAACATCTTCAGCGTGTTGAGCCTCTTCTGAAGATACATGGTTCACCTTGCCACGAGTGAATTTATGTGGTCCTCAGTTGCCTTGGGTTGCTCGTCCATTGGGCCTAGGATTATGCCTTGGAGCATTTTTTCATCTATCCTTGACTTGATTTCGGGCATTGATTTGCAAAATGTCCCACTTGACCACAATTAAAGCAAGTCTTCGTACTAGTGGCGCCAGCGAAGTTAGGGCAAGGCTGATTCTGAGCATAGAGAGTCATATTTGGGCGTGGTGCAGGTTGCATAGGTAAGCGAGGTGCTTGCATGGAAGGGTGTTGCTGCATTGGCTGTTGCGGTCGTGGTGGATAAGTAGGGCAGTATGCAACAACATACGGGTTGTAATATGGTGCAGCAGGCAGTGCATAGCGAGGACCTACATTGCTTCCTTGAGGCTGTCCATAATATGACATCTTCCTCTTGTGATCTAGCTCCATCTCGTGAATCTTGTGCTCAACCACAATGGCTTTTTCAACAAGCTTATGAAAATTTGCATAGTCAGTATTGAGCAATTGAACTTGAATTTCATTGTTGAGACCTCTCATGAACAGATAGTGCTTCCTGCTATTAGTGTTGATGTCCTCTGGAGCATATCTAGACAGTTGAGTGAATTTGTTCAGATACTCAATCACACTCATCCTTCCTTGCCCGAGGTTTTCAAATTCCTGCCTTCTCAGTATCATAACTCCCTCGGATACATAGTGAGAACAGAAACATTCCTTGAATTCATCCCAAGTGATTCTTTCATGGTTAGCATGGGCATTGCATGGAGATTCCCACCAATCTGCAACAGATCCAACCAATTGGTGTGAGGCAAAAAGAAACTTCTCCCTGTCACTGCATTGGACGATATCAAGTTTCTTCTCAACAGATTTCAGCCAATCATCAGCTTCCATAGGATCGTTACCTTGAGCATAGGTAGGTGTCCTGGTACTCATGAACTCTCCCAAAAACTTGTGGTGTGGCGGGGGTGGTGGTGGTGGAGGCATGTGGGGTTGGTTCTGGTTATCTGCCTGCAGCTGTCCTAGAATTTGCATCACGGTCCGCATAAGCTGATTCTGCATAGCCAACACCTGCTCAAGGTTGCTGGCCCCAGGTCCAAGTCCATTGTTGTTCTGAGGTGCTCCGTTGTTCTCCTCCTCACCATTGGCATTCCTTAGGTTGAGATACCTTGACATCTGTTGGTGAAAGAATAGTAGAGATGGAAGAATTTAGAAATTGAAAAGAAACACCCCAATCTATATGCATCAAGGTATATGTAACTCAACAACTCTCTTATTAAACTAAAAACCCTATTAGAGGATGTGGACAAGCATCCCACAACTCTCTACTATGTGCGGATGTTGACAAAACGCTAAGCATCCCACAACTTGCACCAGGCACACAAGCACAAGCACACACCATGAAAGTTCAACACACCACACTAGCATAACTAAAACGATCTAAAGGCTTTTCTAACTTCTAGACAGGAGACCTAGACTTAATTGTGTGAGTTCTGGCTGTCTTGGCCATGAGGCGGCAAAGGCGACGGCGGCGGCGAGGCGTACATGGGCGCACGCCAAGGTGAGTTGGCATCCATGTAGGCGCTGGAGAGGTTGCTACACCATTGACCTCCATGGTGGCACAGACTTCCTCTTGCTTTTCCTTGATGTACAGCTTCTTACGGAGGTAGCGGATCTCTTCCATGGCATCAACATAGCGATTTCCCAAATTCACCAATACTTCCTGAGATCTGTCAATAGCACGAGAACTAGCTTCAGCTCCATCTTGTGGTATTAAGACTTCTCTTGTTCCCTTCTTGCGTTGCGTGTGCAGCGCAAAACTAGTACCTCCAACTTGCTCTAGGTAGATGTATCACAATCTAGTAAGTGCATCCCAAGCGACATCTTCAATAGCTTGCTCCCTGGTGCATCTCCATGTGGACGCAAAGTGTTGGGTGACCACCTCATCTTTGGCTTGCACAGTAACTTGAGCCCTCCATTCTTCATGTCCATAGCGAGGAATCCTCTTGACATAATACTTCGGGTGCATTTTGCATAAATCAAGGAACTCCTTAAATTGCTTAGCTAAAAATCCTCCATTAGTGCCATCGGAATAGAATTCTTGGGCATCACAGTAAACTAGGCATTTGTCCTCCTTTCTGGCTTCACTAGGTTGTGATGCATTCATTTGGGCTGCAGATACTTCTTCTTGTGCAGCGGGTTCCCCCTCTTCTTGCAGTTCCTCCTCATCTTGGGCTTCATCTTCATTCTCATCATGTGCTTCACCTTCCTCTTCCTCATTATCATAGAATTCCACCATCTCAGGATCTTCCTCTTCCTCCATCATGTTGGAGTGTTCATGCTCAACTTCCTTTGCGGGGGAACTCAGTTCTTCCTCCTCTTGGGCTGGTTCCATTCGCGTCTCCTCACGAGGCCTAAGCTTGCTTCCAAGGGGTGGAAAACGAGCTCTCTTGTGGGCTGTCATTTTGGTGTGAGCCATCTATAAGAAAACATGAGAATATTAGAGGAAAACATAAATATCAGTTCTGAAATTTCAGCAGCCATAAATTCAGATGAAGGACGTGCATTTGCTCAAAAAGTTAGAAAAGTGGCAAAAATTGCAGCAGCAGCAAAAAGAACAATTTTTCCACATTATATAGCCAGTGGAGGGCAAAATAATGTTAAACAAGCGAATTTTTAATAGGAAAGAAGTCCTAAGTGATTTGTGGTGTCCATTCTACCTAGGCTTGCATCATACGGTCAAACAAGGCTCTGATACCAATTTTTGACACCCGGTTCCAAAAATGAACCAAGCGTGATGCATATGTGTGCCCAGGATGTTTAACACATATACACAAGTAATTCACAAATGATAGCCAGATCATAACTATGTCTCGAATAATAACACTAATAATAGTACCTTATTACAAACCAAATAGTCTTGAATATAAGCTCTAAAAGACTGCAGCGAAAAAACTAAAAACTAAAGACTCCAACTCCACAAGCAAGCTTGACGGTAACACGCACGCCTAGAACTCCTCAAAGACCTTCTGGTACTCCACATTGACGCCCGCGTCTGAATTTGTTAGGGGAATAGCAAGGGTGAGCACATGTCTTACTCAGCAAGTGTGGGAAAGTATGACATGTAGCTTAAACAAGGAACGATAATTAAATAGCTAATGTGTAAAAGTACATTCAAAATAGTCAAAAATGCAATAATATGATTATTAAGTGAGGTACTTTCCAAAATAACCCAAATAACATCAATTTCAACTCAAATAGCCAATACCAAGAATAATATTCCATAATCAATTCATGACTGCTCATATGTCTCAATTTCATCAATTCTATATTCCAAAGCCAATAAATGAACCAATACCAATTCCCAATTCAATTCCAGCCATTAAACCATGTTCAAGGTCCATAACTCTAATCTTATGAGGGTCCAGGTTGCTCATGACCGGGAGCATGGCTACCATGATTGTTTTTAACGCACTCTGCAGAGGTTGTACCGCTTTACCCAAAACTTGGTGATTTCATCACCTTTCGATGACTATAGAACCTCTATCATTCCGCCTCACACTTCCTTAGGTGTGTGGCCAAGAGATCACAAAATAGCCTTTACAAAGTGATTACTAGCATTTTTAGACCTCACTAAGGTTTCACCGGTGGTGATGTATCCAACTGAGCACATCCAACCAAGGGCCCCCTCATGAGCCATTTGGATCCCAAGGTAGTCCCACCATCACTATAAACCCATCCATCTACCACCTTCCCGAGCTTTCCTAATAGTCCGAATAGTACTGGCAATATGCTAATTAGTCAGCTAAGCCAAATCCATACTTGATCCTGTGGTGACAATGTAAATCCTGGAGGTCGCTCCATGAACCAATCCTTAGATCTAAAGAAAGCAAAACCGCCAAAATAGTCTAACCCATTCCACATAACCGGCTTGCTTAGATCCCTAGGCACCATGTTGCTAAAGGGTCATTATTATCAAATTCCACCTTTCATGTGTTCAATAGTTCGTAATTAGGCAATATGATGGTTTCCCAATCCCAATTGAGTATAGCGGGGCAAAAGTGTAAAATATCGTTCCTCACTCTCTACATTGTGTTCAAGCGACAAGGGTGGTCATTCAAAACTAGTAATCTCCTATAATTGGGTTTTCCCATCAATTTGACACAAGCATACAATTTTGCAAACAAAGCATTTAAAAACATGGATCAAAATGATCAAGGACACTTGCCTTGCTCTTGAGCTTGGTTCGGATCGAAGGCTTTGAAGTTCTGGTTCTGCAGGTCCTCGAAAGCACTCTTTACAGCGATATCTTCTATTCTGCGCGACAACATGCAAAATAACCATTACAATCAAATAATGCTCATATACTACTCATTACGTCATGGTATGCATGATTTGTACAATTGCGAGGTAAATGTGACACCCGGTTCCGAAAATGAACCAAGTGCACGCATATGTGAGCCCAGGACGTTCAACACACATACACGAGTGCATTCACAAAAGAGTATACAAAAGATTACCACAGAACAAGATTAACTAACCAAATTTTATTACACAAACCATATTATCCTCGAATACAAGCACTAATGGATATTAATGACATGTTTGACTAATGCAGCGGAAATACTCTAAATAACCAAACTAAACAGCTAGGCAGCATAAGCGATCGGGTAGCGCAGCTTCAATCAACAACACAGACAAAGCTGACGGCAGACACGACCTAGAACTCTGCATTATCACCGTTAAACTCCCAATCCTGACTTGCAACTGTTGGGGGGATTGCAAGAGTGGGTACTTATCGTACTCAGCAAGTGTGGAAAGTATGACATGTAGCTGATTCAAATGATGAATATAATAATGGCTAAGTGCTGAAAAGTACATTAAAACATTTGAAAAGCAATATATTATATGTATATGAAATAAACCCATCATAAGCCATGTATTTATCATAATACTAGTCCATATTCCATATCCATCATCATATACCAATATCCATATTCAATACCAGAATTTAATTCATAACCATCCATAACCATAACCAAATCCCAATTTCCCTCTAATCATGGAAGTTGTCCAGGTGCTCATAATCGGAAGCACGGTTATCATGATAGTTTATTAGACACACTTTGTAGAGGTTGTACCACTTTACCCACGTGTTTGTGATTTCATCACCTTGCAGTGACTAGAACCTCTCTTATGTCATCTCACACTTCCATAGGTGTACCGCCAAGAGATCACAAAATAGCCTTTACAAAGGGATTACTAGCCTATTTAGACCCCACTCAGGTTTCACCGGTGGCGATGCCTCCAACTGAGCACGTCTTTCATCAAGGGCCCCCTCTTGAGCCATTCGGATCCCAGGGTAGTCCCACCAATCATCAACCAAACCAATCTGACTACCCCTTCCCTGAGCATCCTTAATGGTCCAAATAGCACTGGCAAAGCCCTAATTAATCAGCTACGCCGCACCCATGCTTGGCCTCGTGGTGACACTGTAATCCTGGCTTATTCTCGCATGAACCGGTCCTTAGATCTAAAGCAAGCAAACCACCTTAACATCCAACCCATCCACATACCGGGCTTGCTTAGATCACCCATTACCATATCATATTAACCAGTTCATGTTAATCATAATCTCATTAATGCATAATTAAATAGTATAGTTGTTTTCCAATCCCAATTAATTAAGCAAAGCAAAAAGGTAAAAATCCCATCCCGACTCTCTACCATGTAATCCAGGTGACAAGGGTGGTCAAACAAATCTAGTAAACTTCCTATCATAAGATTCCCATCAAATTGACACAAGCATGCAGTTTGCAAACAAAACATTTATTTCAAAACAGGATCAATATGCTTTAAGAACACTTGCCTTGCTCTTGGGGTTGATTACGATCAAAGCCTTCAAACTCTTGGTGCTGAAGATCTTCCGCGACACTCTCGAGCGCAAATCCTTCTAATCTACACAATAAACATACAAGGCAAGAAACACAATCAAAGAGTGCACAAATATTACTCAAGATGACATGACATGCATGATCAATGCAAATGCAAGGTGGATCTTGTTAATAGATTGCTTTTAATTATCACTATCTAGTTCTAATAGATTTTAACAAGTTTATACAGGTTTGGATTTGATTAGATCTAATTTTAGAATTAATTCAACACAATTTAACCAGGTAAATTGGACTAGTCCACTAGGGACCGGACAAGTCCGCACTTCGCGAGATCAGCAGATTATGGACGTGAATTTGGAGATTAGGGGTCGAATTCACGTAAGGAAAAGGAAATAGAAGGTATACCAAGTGTTAGGACTCCAATGAATCAAGGATCTTGGAGGCAACACTTTAATCTTGACGATCTAGGGTTGATGAAGAACTCGATGATGAATTGGTGATGAAGGACGAAAGCTTGGTGGAAATCTTGATCCTCTTTCATTTCCTCCTCTTCTTCTTGCTTGGGATCTCCTCCTCCCTCCTTGATGGTGGCTCTCCACGAACTAGGGTTTGGGTGGGGTGGGAAAGTGCAAATAGATGTCAAGCCAAGGGGTGGGGTTGTTTAGATAGAGGTGGAGGCTAGGGTTAGATGCATTTTGAGTTTGAGATGAGTAGAGGCCGGTTTAGAATCCCACATGGGATCTAAAAGAGTTAGACACGACGTCCCTAGACCCACTTAATTTGAAACCCAAGAAACAAGTCATAAAAAAAAAGATCAATTCAGAGTCGCGATTTTATCGGACAAGTGTAAAAAGGACCGGACTAGTCAGAAGTTAGTCAGAGAGAAATCAGAAAACTCTGGCCAAAAATTGGACAAGTCCGACTTTAGTCAGAGAGGAAAACGGACAAGTCCGCTGGAACATCGGACTAGTCCGAACAAGTCCAGGGACTTAGCAAATTTTCAAGGATTCTTGGAACACTGGACTAGTCCGCATAGGACCGGACAAGTCCGAAAGTGTCCAGAGGCAAAAACAGACTAGTCCGCAGCAAAAATGGACAAGTCCGATCGAGGTCAGAGAGAAATCGGACTAGTTCGCACCAAAATCGGACTAGTTCGCACTTTCCAGAATTTTAAGTGCGATTTTGTTCCAAATCAATTTTAAACTTATTCCTCTTTATGTGGATTAATGTTAAACATGTATATGCATGCAGGTAGGGCATGATGCATGAAAATGAGGGTGTTACAAACCTAACCCCTTAAATCGAATCTTGCCCTCGAGATTCGATGCGGAAGAGAAGAGATAGGGAAATTCCTTCTTGAGATCATCCTCCAACTCCCATGTTGCTTCTTTTTGTGTGTGGTGCTTCCATTGAACTTTACACCATGTAATAACATTGTTCCTTGTGACCCTTTCCTTGGTTTCCAAGATTTTGACCGTTGTTCGGCATAAGTCAAATCTACCCCTAATTCCAATCCATCCTTTCGCACTTGTTCTTCTGGTACTCTCAAGCATTTTTTGAGATGGGAAATATGAAAGACATCATGGACATTCGAAAGATGAGCTGGCATCTCCAACTTATACGCTACTTCTCCTCTTTTGTACAAAATCTTGAATGGTCCAACGTAGCGAGGTGCTAGCTTGCCTCTTATGTTAAACCTCTTATGACCTCTCATTGGTGACACCTTGAGGTAAACGAAGTCTCCCACTTCAAAGGCTAATTTCCTTCTCCTATTGTCCGCATTGCATTTTTGTCTTGATTGGGCAGCCCTCGAATTTTCACAAATAACCAGGACTTGTTTTATAGGTTCTTGCAACACATCGGGTCCAAATACTTGATTCTCCCCTGTCTCATTCCAGAACAAGGGCATCCTACACCTCCTTCCGTATAGTGCCTCATATGGTGACATCTTCAAACTTGCTTGGTAACTATTGTCGTATGAGAATTCTGCATATGGCAAGCTCTTGTCCCAACCTTTCCCATGTTTCAAAGAACAATCTCTTAACATGTCCTATAATATCTGATTGGTCCTCTCAGTTCGTCCATCCGTTTGAGGGTGATATGCCGAACTGAAGTTCAATCTTGTTCCCAATGCTTCATGCAATTTCTGTCAAAATCTGGAGATAAACTGAGAATCTTTATCCGAGACTATCTTCTTCTGTACTCCGTGTCGACACACAATATGATCCATGTATATTTTGGTCAACTGTGCAGATGTATACTTGGTCTTCACAGGGATGAAATGAGCTGATTTGGTCAACCGATCCACAATTACCCAAATTGAGTCGTAACTGGACTGAGTACGTGGTAACCCAACTATGAAGTCCATTCCAATTTCTTCCCACTTCCATTCCAGGATCTTCAATGGTTGCAATAATCCAACTTTTCTTTGATGTTCCTCCTTGACTCGTTGACACACATCACATAAAGCTACAAGTTCAGCTATGTCCTTCTTCATGCTATCCCACCAATAACAAGCCTTCAAGTCTTTGTACATTTTCGTGCAACTAGGGTGAATCGAGTATGGCGAGTCATGTGCCTATTTTAATATTGTCTCCCGAATATGCTTCACATTAGGCACAACAACCCTCTTACCAAGCCATAGGGTACCATGTTCGTCCTCATCAAATCTGAATTCTCTTCCCACTTGGGTCCTTTCCTTGATTTCCTGAATGTCCTCATCCTTTGTTTGAGCTTCCCGAATTTCATGCTCCAAAGCTGGATTTAACTCCATCGTGCCCATCTCATGTACGAATCCGAGATTCAATCGTTCAAACTCCTTACATAACTCGGATGGCAGCTCTTGAACCGTAAGTTGATGACTTATTCCTTTTCCACTCAAGGCATTGGCCACTACATTGGCCTTTCCTGGGTGATAGTTGATTTCCAAATCATAATATTTGATAAGCTCCAACCATCTTTGTTGCCTCAAATTCAAATCCGTTTGTGTGAAAATATACTTAAGACTCTTCTGATCCGTGTAAATTTCACATCTATGTCCAAGGATATAGTGTCTCCAAATCTTCAACACATGTACCACGGCTGCAAGTTTTAAATCATGTGTTGGGTAATTCTGCTCATGTTCTTCAATTGACTTGATGCATAGGCGACCACTTGACCTTCTTGCATGAGCACACATCAAAGTCCTTGTGTCGAGGTCTCGCAATATATGTCAAAACTCTTGCTTACATCAGGCAAAACCAAAACTGGAGCTGTTGTTAACCTTTTCTTCAACTCCTCAAAACTGTTTTGACAAACTTCAGTCCATTGGAATGCCTTCCCCTTCATTGGCAACTCCGTCATAGGCTTGGCTATCTTGGAAAAGTCCTTGATGAATCTAAGGTAATATCCAACCATCCCAAGAAAACTCCTGATCTCCTTTACATTCTGCGGGGGCAACCATTTTAACACGTCCCTCACATTTCCTGGATCAACCGAAACTCCTACCCCTGAAATGATGTGACCCAAGAACGATACTTCTCTCAACCAAAACTGACACTTAATGAACTTGGCATACAATTGATGCTCCCTTAATTTCTGCAGCGTAAGCCTCAAGTTTTCCTCATGCTCCTTCTCATCCTTTGAGTAGATCATAATGTCATCAATGAACACCACAACAAACTTATCCAAGTACTCCATGAAGACGTTATTCATGAGGTACATAAAGTAGGCAGGCACATTTGTCAATCCAAAAGACATCACGGTGTACTAATAACATGCATACCGTGTCCTAAAGGCTGTCTTGGGTATGTCCGATGGTCTAATCTTCATTTGAAAGTATCCCAACCTCAAATCAATCTTAGAGAAGACACAAGCACCCTTCATCTGATCAAACAAGTCCTCTATACAGGGCACGGTATACTTGTTCTTGATGGTTACCTCGTTGAGAGCTCGTTAGTCTACACACATCCTTTGAGATCCATCCTTCTTGTCCACAAAAAGAACGGGCGCTCCCCAAGGTGAAGAGCTGGGCTGAATGAAACCCATCTCTAGAGTCTCTTGAATTCGCTTCTTGAGCTCCGCTAATTCCATAGGAGGCATCCTATATGGCCTCTTAGCTATAGGTGCAGTTCCAGATATCAATAACAAACTGAATGTCTCGATCAGGTGGCATATCTGGCAACTCGTCCGGAAAAACATCCAAAAATTCACACACCACCAAAATCTCCTCAATTGCGGCACTGTCCATATGATTCAGCTCCAATTGCTTCGGTGTGGTTTGAGATGCTTCAAATTCTATGGTGATCCCTTCCTCATTAGTTAACTTCACCGTCTTCGTGGCACACTCAATGACTCCATTGTGCTTCCTCAACCAGTCCATACCATGGATAATGTCCAATCCTTGAGAATCCAAAACAATGAGGTTGGCAGAGAAGTCTACCCCCCTTATTCTAAGACTTACTTTTGGACATACTATATTTGTTCTCATCTCTCCTCCAGGAGACTTAACCAATAGAGTAAACTTCATATGAGAGATAGACAAACTATACTTGGCAACATATTTTGATGCAATGAATGAATGCGATGCTCCAGAATCAAACAACATAGTCGCGGGGTTGGAGTTGGCGAGAAATATACCAATGAGCACATCATCCGCTTGTTGAGCATCCTCTGTAGAGACATGGTTCACATTGCCACGAGCAAAATTCTGCTGTCCCCAGTTTCCTTGCGGCTGTCGTCCATTAGGTCTTGGGTTTTGCCTCGGCGCATTGCTTCCTTGACCAAGGCCTGACTTGGGACATTGATGTGCAAAGTGCCCATCTTCTCCACAAGTATAGCACTTCTTAACTCCACCAGAATTATTGGGATGAGCTTGGTTTTGAACATGTGCACCAGGAAAATTAGCACGAGGTGCATAAGGCATTGGAGGCCTAGGTGCTTGCATGACAAGGCGTTGCTGCACAAACTGAGTTGGGCACGGTGCAAATCCAGGACGCTGTATAGGAGTAGAGGAGCTGTAATATGGCGCATTAGGAGGCGCAAAGCGGGGGCGCACATTGCTTCCTTGTTGCTGTCCTTGATATGGCGTCTTCCTCTTGTTGTCTTGCTCCATATCACAGACCTTGTTTTCAACCACATTTGCTTTGTCCACAAGCTTCTGAAAGTTGGCATAATCACAGTTGAGTAGTTGCACTTTTGTTGAGATATTCACCCACGCTCGATCTTCCTTGTCTCAAGTTCTCAAATTCTTGCCTCTTCAAAATCATAACTCCTTCTGGCACATAATGAGAACGAAATCTCTCTTTGAATTCGGCCCAAGTAATTCTCTCTTGGATCTCGTGAGCATTGCATAAGGATTCCCACCAATCCGCAGCTGCTCCAACTAGTTGATAAGAGGCGAAAAACACTTTCTCCTGGTCACTGCATTGGACAATAGCTAGCTTCTTCTCCACGGACTTGATCCAATCATCCGCATCCATAGGGTCAGCGGCTTGAGCAAAGGTCGGTAGCCTAGTCTTCATAACCTCTCCCAACCGGTTATTAGGAGGTGGGGGTGGCGGTGGAGGCATGTGGGGCTGATTGTTGATGTTACCAGCCTGATGCTGTCCCATAGTGTGTATCATGGTCTGCATGAGCTGGTTCTGCATAGCCAAAAGTTGCTCAATGTTGATAGCTCCATGAGTAGGTCCCTGTCCATTGTTGTTCTGTGGTACTCCATTGCTCTCCTCCTCATCATTGCCATCCCTCTGGGTACGAGTCCTCACCATCTGAAGAAAAGCAATAGGTAAGAATTAGAAAATGTCCCCAACTATATGCATCGAGGGATATGAAACTAGACAACTAACTAGCCTACGTGAACATGATAATGCTAAAGCATCCCAAAATCTTCTATTAAGCACACAAGCAATCAATATATAGCAAACAACACACCAAGCAAGAACACATCGATTCCCAAGTGCTCCTATGTGCTCTAAAGTGTCCATTCTATCTAGGTTGCGTCCTACGGTCAACCTGTGGCTCTGATACCAATTTGTGACACCCGGTTCCGAAAATGAACCAAGTGAACGCATATGTGTGTCCAGGACGTTCAACACACATACACGAGTGCATTCACAAAAGAGTATACAGAAGATTACCACAGAACAAGATTAATTAACCAAATTTTATTACACAAACCATGTTATCCTCGAATACATGAACTAATGAATATTAACGACAAGTTTGACTAATGCAATGGAAATACTCTAAATAAGCAAACTAAACAGCTAGGCAGCATAAGCGATAGGGTAGCGCAACTCCAATCAACACCACAGGCAAAGCTGATAGCAGACACGGCCTAGAACTTTGAATTATCACCGTTAAACTCCCAATCCTGACCTGCAACTGTTGGGGGGGAATGCAATAATGAGTACATGTCGTACTCAGCAAGTGTGGAAAGTATGACATGTAGCTGATTCAAATGACGAATATAATAATGGCTAAGTGCTGAAAAGTACATTAAAACATTTGGAAAGCAAAACATTTGGAGATTAGGGGTTGAATTCATGTAAGGAAAAGGAAATAGAAGGTATAGCAGGTGTTTTGGACTCCAATAAATCAAGGATCTTGGAGGCAACACTTGGATCTTGATGATATAGGATTGATGAAGAACTCGATGATGAGTTGGTGATGAAGGACGAAAGCTTGGTGGAGATCTTGATCCTCTTTCGTTTCCTCCTCTTCTTCTTCTTGCTTGGGATCTCCTCCTCCCTCCTTGATGGTGGCTCTCCACAAACTAGGGTTTGGGTGGGGTGGGAAAGTGGCAAATAGATGTCGAGCCAAGGGGTGGGGTTGTTTATATAGAGGTAGAGGCTAGGGTTAGATGGATTTCGAGTTTGAGATGAGTAGAGGCCGGTTTAGAGTCCCACATAGGCTCTAAAAGAGTTAGGCACAACGTCCCTAGGCCCACTTAACGTGAAACCCAAGAAACAAGTCGTAAAATGAAAGATCAATTCAGAGTCGCGATTTATCAGACAAGTATGAAAAGGACCAGACTAGTCTAAAGTTAGTCAGAGAGAAATCGGACAACGCTGGCCAAAAATCGAACAAGTCCGACTTTAGTCAGAGAGGAAAACAGACAAGTCTGCTGGAACACCAGACTAGTCCGGACATGTCCAGGGACCTAGCAAATTTTCAATGATTCTTGGAACACCGGACTAGTCTGCATAGGACCGGACAAGTCCAAAAGTGTCCAGAGGCAAAAACAGACTAGTCCGCAGCAAAAACGGACAAGTCCGATCGAGGTCAGAGAGAAATCGGACTAGTCCGCACCAAAATCGGACTAGTCCGCACTTTCCAGAATTTTAAGTGCGGTTTTGTTCCAAATCAATTTTAAACTTATTCCTCTTTATGTGGATGAATGTTAAACATGTATATGAATGTATGCAGGACATGATGCATAAAAATGAGGGTGTTACAGTAAAACTTGTCAATAAGTTACTATTAATGTTTATTAACTGGATACAGTAGTTTTTTAACTAGTTTGAACAAGAGTTGAATCAATTTAGATCAAATTGGGATTAATTCAGCACAAACAGATTCAGAGGTCGGACAAGTTCGATATCAGGGTCGAACTAGTCCGCCCCGACCAGAAATTGTGAGTTACGGTTTTTATGGACAACGAGAATTGGGGTTAAAACTCATGTGGAAAAGTGAATGTAGAGGGCACACCGCGAGTTTAGAGATCCAAGGATCAAGAATTGGGCGTGAAACTTGAGTCTTGACGTCTAGGGCTTGATGAGAGGTCTTGAGGACAATTTGATGATGAAGAACGTTAATGTCAAGAAGTTGATGAAGATCGTGCTTGATTGATCCGTATCCTTCTTCTCTTCCTTCTCCTTGCTGCTGGATCTTCACTTGACGGCGGCACACGTCAAGAACACGGCAGCGGGGGTTTTTCAACATGGTGGAGAGGTGTGGGGTATTGGGTTGTTTATATAGGGGTGGAGAGGTAGGGTTTTAGGGTGAATTCTGATTAGAATTCGGTGGGGGACTAGTAGGGGTCAAGGTGGGGTCCACATGGGCTCCTCTGAGGTTAGGCATGAAGTTCTTGGGCCCAATTAAGGCAATTACCCAATAACTTAACGTGGAGGAAAAATAGAATCCGAGTTGGATTCGGCAGGCTGGACTAGTCCGCAAGGGAGAACCGGACAAATCCGTTTGGCAATAGAGAGGACTTTGGACAAGTCCGGTATACAGGGCCGAACAAGTCCGGGGTCTCAAAAGAACAGGCTTCCAAACTGGAAATTGGACAAGATCGGACTAGTCCGCTTGGACAACGGACAAGTCTGGGCAACATCAGAAGCTCAAATGGACCAATCCGTGCAATGTGCCATACAAGTCCGGGCTCTGAAGAAATCTGAGTTTTCATAAAACAGAGGAGGGATACCAGACTAGTCAGAGGTTGAGTCCTGACAAGTCCGTACCCTTACAAACTTAAATTGTTGTTTAGCCTAAATTTCATTTTAATCATGTTCCTCTTAGGGTTGCTTTATTTTAAACAGGTATGAGGATGCATGCAATGCATTATGTATGAAAATGACGGTGTTACAGTAAGGGCCCGAAAACTTGTTTGAACTTGTTAGCTTAGGAACTACCACTTCCTTCGGGGCCTTGGCAGTGCAAGGCACCAAAAGAATTTCACAAACGATTGCGCACTTCATGTAATCTTGTACCACCATTCGTTGCGTGTTGAGGCAACATTGACGTCCTACCTATGGAACCCTGTAGCGACCCCTTGGTAGGTGTGTCCAATAGGTTGGGCACACCTACCATGTAATTGAAGAACGTTGATGGCGAGACCCCAGTGAGCCACGGCATCTTGAGTGTAGACATTAGCGGGCCCCTTGAGGGGCACAGGATCTTGAGAGGTGACACCGACGAGCCCCTTGGGGGGTGCCGAGCTTGAGATATTACACTGGCAGGCCCCCTAGGGGGCGCCGGAACTTGGGAGTTGATGCTGGCGGGCCCCCTGGGGAGCGCCTGACTTGTCTTGGAGTCCAGGGGCGCCCTTCTTAAATGTACAGTCATCGACGGCAGGGCCCCCTTGGGGGTGCCGAAGCTGGAGGTCCAGCAACACCCACTATCGACCTGTAGGACGTAGACGGTAGGATCCTTGGGTAACTGGAGACCAAAGAAACCTTAGTAAAAACAAGAACAAAATGCAAGAGCATACTCACTCGATGCTCGTTGTCATCGCGTGGAACGTCGATAGCGGGCCCCCTAGGAGGCGCCGGAGCTGAAGGTCCGATGGCGCCCACCATCAACTCATAGAACATTGACGGCGGGGCCCCTGAGAGGCACCGGAGCTGAAGGTCCAACGGCGCCCACCATCAACTGTAACAACCTTGCGGGTCTCCTAGGAGGCGCTGAAGCAGAAGGTCCGGCAGCGCCCACCATCAACTCATAGAACGTCGAAGGCGGGCCTTTAGGAGGCATCGGAGCTGAAGGTCAAGCGGCGCCCACCATCAGCTCATAGAATGTCGATGGTGGGACCCCTAGGAGGCGTGAAATCTGCTGGACTGCTGGATGATGGCTCTTGAGCCAAGCTCCCGTGTATGGTCTACACACACGATAGAGAAGAAGTAATTTCACTTCACCCGTGTTGACAACTATTATACACCAATTTCACCCGTCAATGTAACTCAATTATGTGAAGGAATTGTCATTTCTTGCACACATCACATTTCTATTTAACCTATTTCCACTTGTCCTTGGAGAAAGTAGTGCATGCAGCGAATCTATGCAGAAATGAAGTGAAACAAGGGGATGGATCCTATGAAATATCAATCTAGACAATCAAGCGATGACACATGGCACCACATGGATCAAATGGCCCACAAACAGAAGTATCTGAGGCCATCCAGCGGTGTAGCACCCATATCAGTCAATGGAACCCCTTGTCAGTCACCAGGAGAAAGCACACTGCAAAAGGGGCCAGGACCAGGTCGGCCGACCCACCTAGTCGGCCGACTAGTGAATGTGTCCTAGACGGGGGTGAATAGGCTTTGAAAATTTCCTGCACACTTAATCAAACAGTCAAAAACTTGATTTACCGAACTTTTCCGGTTGTGTGGGCGGACTAGTCCGGTGTGCCTAGTGTATGCCGATTTGACTGAGTATCGATACAAGATTTAAATTCTTTTAAGCAGTGGAAATGTGAGCAAAAGATAAGATTACTTGAATTTATAATTGATGTCATGAAGTTGCACGTGAAAAACAATTTGCAATTCAAGTTATGATATTGATCAACTGTGTGCCCTAATCAAGATGAAAAAGTAAAGGAGCACACGAGACACCAATTTTTACCGGGGTTCAATCTCACTAAAGAGATCTACTCCTTGTTGAGGAAGCCCACACAGAGCTGGGTTTCTTCAAACCCTTTCCCTCTTCAAGTGACCAAAAGGCCAACTTGATTCCACTATCATGGGCAATCACCGAGTTTATGGGGCAACCTCACACGTTGAGGGCTCCCACAAGAATTACAATGAGAAAATGATCAAATACACTCGAAAAGATTACAACAAAGTGCATGACTATAAAGAGATCAAACCCCAAGAAGAACTTCAATTCACCCATCATCGACATCTCGAACCTATCTGTCATAATCTTGCTAAACTCTTCACAAAATGACTTATTAGTAGAACCAAAGATAATATCATCAACATAGATTTGACATACAAATAGATGACCATCAAAGTGTTTTGTGAACAAAGTATAATAAGCTTTTCCAATTGTAAAACCATTTTGAGTTACAAAATCTCTAAGGCACTCATACCAAGATCGCGGAGCTTGTTTGAGGCCATAGAGAGCCTTACGCAGTTTATAGACATGGTTGGGGTACTCCTGATCTTCAAATCCTGGTGGCTGCTCCACGTACACTTCCTCCTTAATTGGACCGTTGAGGAAGGCACTTTTGATGTCCATTTGGTACAACTTGAAATTATATTGAGTAGCATATGGCAATAAAATACGAATGGACTCAAGTCTAGCCACGAGAGCTTAAGTTTCATCGAAATCCAAACCTTCGACTTGTGAGTAAACTTTAGCCACATGTCTCTCTTTATTTCTCGTTGTCACTCCATATTCATCTTGTTTGTTCCGAAAGACCCATTTGGTTCCAACAATGTTTGCCTTTGGTCTTTCCACCAGTTCCCACACTTCATTTCTCTTGAAGTTGTTCAACTCCTCTTGCATTGCCAACACCCTATCTGGATGTCTTAGGGCTTCTTCTGCCCTGTATGGTTCCAGAAAAGATACAAAATAGTAATATTCACAAAAATTTGCAATGCGAGATCTAGTAGTTACTCCCTCAGCAATATCTCCAATGATGTTGTTGTTGGGATGATCTCTTTGCACACTCTGATGTACTCTTGGGTGAGGGAGTTGTGAAGTTGCTTGCTCTTCATTGTCTTGATTGTCATTGTCTCCCCCTAAATCATTGCTTACGTGGTTATATGGATCCTCTTGATCTTCCTGATTTTGATCTTGTGCATGAGCTCCCCCTTGATCATTGCTTCCTTGTTGAGGTTCATCTTGTGCACTTGAGTCTTGTGGTTGCTCTTGAGGTAGAATATCACCAAGTGCCATTCTTCTCACTGCTTCACATGGAACTTCTTCTTGATCTAGCACACACTTATCAACTTGCTCCACTTGGGAGCCGTTAGTCTCATTGAACACTACATCACGTGCTACTGCAACAAGGCCTGAGACTTTGTTGAAGACACGATAGGCGTAGGCGTTCGAATCATAACTGAGCAAGAACCCTTCATCAGATTTTGAAGCGAACTTCGAAGTCCTCAGTTTCTTGTTCAGAATAAAACATTTACAACCAAATACTTTAAAATATAAACATTTGGTTTGTTACCGGTAAGAAGCTCATACAGCGTTTACTTTAAGAGTCGGCAAAGATACAACCGATTTGTGGTGTGACAAGCGGTGTTCACCGCTTCATCCCAAAACCGGTCCGATGTCTTGTATTCATCCAACGTTGTCCTCACCATTTCAATTAGTGTTCCGTTTTTCCTTTTGGACACCCCGTTTTGTTGAGAGAAGTAGGGTGCCGAAAACTCATGCTTTATTCCTTCTTGATCAAGGTACTCCTCAACTTATGTATTTTTGAATTCTGTCCCATTGTCACTTCTAATGTTCTTCATGTTTGATGACAATTTGTTTTGAGCTCTTTTCAAGAATTTCTTGAAGATTCCCTGAGTTTCTGATTTATCATACAACGAAAATACCCAGGTAAATCTTGAAAAATCATCAACAATAAGTAAACCATATTTGTTACCGCCGATGCTTATGTAAGCAATTGGACCGAAAAGGTCCATGTGAAGAAGTTCCAGCGGTCTTGTAGTAGTCATCACGTTCTTGGAAGGGTGCGGTTCTCCAACTTGTTTTCCCGCCCGACAAGCACTGCATGGCCTGTCTTTCTCAAAAACAACATCTTTTAAACCTCGAGTGTGACCACCTTTTAGAAGTTTCTGCAAATTTCTCAACCCAACATGGGCTAGCCGTCAATGCCACAACCATCCCATGTTAGTTTTAGCGACCAAGCAAGTGTTGAGTTTGGCCTTATCTTTGTGAAATCAACAAGATAAATCTTTCCCCTCAACATTCCCTTGAATGCAATCGAGCCATCGCTTCTTCTAAAATTGTTCACACCCTAATTAGTAAATAAATAGTTATAACCCTTGTCGCATAGCTAAGATATTGACCGAAGGTTATAATCTAAAGAATGTACATGTAAAACATTCGAGAGAGTATGTTGAGAAGAGATTTCAATTTTATCGCTACTAAGGTCCTTTCCTTGGCTGTTGTCTCCAAACTATATCCCTTCACTTGGATCTGCGTTGCGCTCATACTCCACGAACATATTCCTCTCTCCAGTCATGTGATTGTTGCATCTGTTGTCTAGCACCCATTTTGATCCACCAGAGGAGTAGGCCTACAAAACAAGATTATTCCATTGTTTTAGGTACCCAACCTTGCTTGGCTCCTCTCAGGTTATTCACAAGAGTCTTGGGCACCCACACACAAGTTTTCAAATTCTTGTGGTGTGGCCGTGCATATTTATCAAATATATTTCCAAATTTGTGTTTCATAAGTACATACGAAGCATCAAAAGTATGAAATAATATTTGCAAGTTAGATTCATGTGATTTTTCCTGAACAAAGGTAATTTTCTTCTTAGCATGACCATTTGTGGACAAGTGTTTGTTCTTGTTAAACCCAAGACCATCTTTGACGTTGGGAGGTCTAGTGACCATATATGCACTACGTGCATATTTGATCATCTCCTTGTCAAAGATGATGCTTTGGGAAGGATGCTTTGCATGAGAAGTAAAAGGATCATATTTGGCAACATTTTTCTTAATAGAACATGTGAAGGTTGCAATTGTTGTCGAACTTACACCTTTGGAAGGTGAGCTTTTGGAGGAGGAGGTGTCACTTTGCTTGAGTGACTCAACTTGCACTTCAAGAATCTTGTTAACTTTTGACCAGTTAGCAAGTTCATCCTTGATTTCAAGGTGTGAGTCTTCTAGCTTTGAGTAAGTTTTCTTACTCAAGGCTAGCTCATCCTCAAGTGACTTGCTCTTCTCTCTTTCAAGCTCAAGGAGTTTCTCATCCTCTTGATACATCTTCCTTTCATGGATAAGCATATCTTCTTGTCAGTTGACAAGCTCCTCCTTCTCAAAGATCTCATCCGACAACATTTTCATTTTCTTTAATGCAGTTTTACTCAATCCCCTAAACATTTCCTCATTTTCACTTGAACTGTCAAAATCATCAATAGAGGAATTTAGTGAGGGAGGAGTGAGTCGAACCTTTTTTCTTGCCTTCCTTATCCACAAGGCAAGTGTTATTGTGAGTCTCCCGTCCTCCCATGTTTGGGAAGAGTGTAGACCTCTTCGTGGGTTTCTTGATGGCAATGGTGGCCATCTCCTCTTCTTCATCGGAGGAGGACTCGTCGTTTGAGTCCCACTCCTTGCCGATGTACGCTTGATGATCTTGTCGCCTTTTCTGACGATCTTCTTCTCTTGAGGCTTTGTTTCCTTCTTCCTCTTGTTCTGTTCATAGGTGCAGTCAACCATGAAGTGACTGTACTCGCCACAGTTATAGCAAGTGCGTCGAGCCTTGGATTTTCCTTTCTCTTTGCCCTTCGCTTCATTTGAGTTGCTGCCATATCTTCTTTTCATCATACGCTTGAATTTCTTGATGAAGAGTACCATCTGTTCATCATCTAGATCAGTGCTCACATCACTTGTATCATTCTTGTCTTGAGCTTCACGGGTTTCCTTTCCTTTGGGCATGCACGTGTTTCCTTTCCTTTGGGCCTGCACGTTGCTTTGAGAGCAACTTCCTTCTTTTTGGAGGAGGTGAGCTCAGCTAGATCTTTGAAATATTGGCCTTCCTTCTCCATCATCTCATGGTTTATGATCTTGACCAATTAGCTCATTCGGGGTCATTCTGTGGAACCTAGAGCTTTCTAAGATCATTGAGCATAATGTGACATTTCTTGGCATAAAGGCACTAATCATCATTTTAACCACCTCATGGTCAGTCCACTTCTTGCTTCCATAGGTACGAATCTTATTGATGAGTGCCCTCATCCGGTTGTGCATGTCTTGAGGTGATTCGCCTTCCTCAATAGCAAATTTCCCCAACTCTCCTTCAAGCATCTCAATTTTGGCTTCTCAGACTGACTTATTTCCCCCATGAGCTGTTTTAAGTGTATCCCAGATTTCTATTGTGCTTTCCAATCCATAAATCTTGGTGAACTCCTCTCCGCTCATTGATGAGGTGATCACTGCAACATCTTGTGTGTTGTGGTGGATTTCGTGTTCTTGTTCCGGAGTGAGCTCTTCGTCCGTATCCGGGATATCTACACATGTGCACACAATATGCCAAAGACTAGGATTCAAAGAGATTAGATACATCTTCATATTGTATTTCCACATGGTGTAGTCGTTTTTGTCAAATTGCAGAGGTTTTCCTGTGGGAATAGAAAGATAGTGATTATTTGAATTAAGACGATTGTAATTGTAAGGATATCGAGAGTAGTCATGATGACCACTCCCCGTCGTCTTCTCTTCTTCTTTTCTCTTTCGTGCCAGCAGTTTCTTCCTCAGAAGTGCCTTCAGTTGACGTACTTTTTCATCATCATGTGGATTTTCTCTTAGTACATCGAAGGCTTTAGTTTCTTGCTCTTCCTCGGTGTTGGGCACCTTCGGGATCTCGTTGTTCTTCTCAGAGGTCATTGATCTCTCCGAGCGGTGAGTCTTGTTGATGGAGAACCTCGCTTTGATACCAATTGAATGTGGCCTAGAGGGGGGTGAATAGACTTTGAAAATTTCCTGCACACTTAATCAAATGGTCAAAAACTTGATTAGCCGGACTTGTCTGGTTGTGTGGGCGAACTAGTCCGGTGTGCCTGGTGTATGCCAATTTGAATAAGTATCAATACAAGATTTAAATTCTTTTAAGCAGCAGAGATATGAGCAACAGATAAGATTACTTGAATTTACAATTGATGTCGTGAAGTTGCACATGAAAAACAATTTGCAATTCAAGTTATGATATTTATCAACTATGTGCCCTAATCAAGATGCAAAAGTAAAGAAGCACACGAGACACCGATTTTTACCAAGGTTCGATCTCACCAAAGAGATCTACTCCTCGTTGAGGAAGCCCACACAGAGCCCGGTCTCTTCAAACCCTTTCCCTCTTCAAGTCACCACACAAGGCCGACTTGAGTCCACTTTCACGGGCAATCACCGAGTTTATGGGGCAACCTCACACGTTGAGGGCACCCACAAGAGTTACAATGATAAAATGATCAAATACACTCGAAAAGATTACATGAAAGAGCACGAGTGTAAAGAGATCAAACCCCAAGAGCTCAACGATGTGTAGACAACGATCTCCCAATCCCAAATCTAAGTGTTCAATTGGTTTTCACCTTTTTTGACTTTAGATGCTTGGGTAGATGTGTTTCTGGGCTCTTGGGACAGGAGGCGACGCTAGGGTTTATGATTTTGGCAGTATGAATCGAAAGTTGTGATTGTGGGGCCGTGGCTCCTATTTATAGGGTTTCCAAAAAGTTACCGTTAGAAATCCCGATGACCAGACTAGTCTCTATTGGGTACCAGACTTGTCTGGTGTGTTGTGTAAAAGTCGGTGTGGAATGCAGCACACTAGAAACCCTAATTGTGTGAGGTATGCCGGACTAGTCCGGTTGGTGTCCGGACTTGCCCGGTGCCATGTGTAATTGAACTCTAGAGAGTTGAACAGACTAGTTTGATCCAAGAACGGACTTGTACGGTGCTATGTGTTATTGAACATCAAAGAGTTCAATGGATTAGTACTGTCCTTTGGATGGACATGTCCGGAGTGCACTGAAAGGAATTGACAGAGACAATAACGGACTAGTCCGATCCACAATCGGACTAGTCCGGTGCATTGTGTCATTGGATTCCAGAAAGGTTAATAGACTATCCGGTCCATGATCGGACTAGTCCATTGAACTGTGTATTAGGACAACAAAGAGTTTAACGGACTAGTCCGGTCCATGAACGGACTAGTCCAGTGCTCAGTGAAATTTTACGTGTTATTAAGCCCTTACCCCTACGCAAAGACTTGGGCTCTTGGGATGTGTCTCTCACACACATCCTATACATTTAAATCTACTTTGCGCTTTAGTTATCAGTTGGGCTTTTCTGTTTTGTACACCACTACATTTTTCACCATTTTGAGTGCACCAAACTATCTCATTTTGCTTAACCTACTTTCATCTTAACAAATTCATTAGGATCTCATTTGTTTGTCATCAATCATCCAAAACACACAAGGGATTGCCTAGATGCACTTTCAACTAGTTCCTGGCACCTTTCTCGGTCAAACTCCACGTGGTGGCTTCTCCCGGCTTGAAGTGGTCATAGGTAACTGATTCTCACACTTTTGGTGGCGGGAACCGACCCTTCTCCAAGCTATAAATAGGACCCCTCACCCCTAACACACACAACTTGAGTATTCATCCATTGTACCCACTACTCTCAATAGTTTTAGAAGAGTATAGGCTATAGAGAGGAGAGTGTTGACGTTTCTTATGTCACAGATAAAAATCCGCAAGCGCACGAAAATAGTCGTGTAGCACTTCCCCTCAAGAGAGTATTCCAAGGGTATCAAATCCAAGGAACAAGTGTGTAATCTTACGAACTAATCCACCCAAGGACACAAAGTTGTTGGGTAGGTAAGGAAAAGTGGGGAATTCAAAGTATTTATTTTAATTCAAAGGAATTTGCAGTAGCTGCTTGCTTCGGGCATGGGTTTACCCATAGCAACACTAGGCGACTCCCGCCAAAAGAATATGGCATAGCCAAACGTGGAGAGTTATAAAGGACAGATAGGGCTGTCACCACCTAATGCCTACCTCTTCAATTCGTGCGTCTACGAGATATTCACTGGTGATTTCTAACCTAAGCACTACACTTACATTGTAAATCACAATTCTAGTTGTTTCGAACACAAAGCTACAACTAGAGTCTCTAATGAATTAAAGCAATGAACCCACAAGTAACTACTTGTGCAAACTACTATGAATTGAGAATAAAACTTGAATTGAATTCACAAAGGCTTACTTGATTTGATAACACCTTTGTAGCGGTACAAGTGTAGAAGAGGGACTTGAAAAGCCCAAGCCTCCTTCTCCCAAACTCTTTACCACACTCTCCTTCTACTTGGAAGCCTCTAGGACTACTCTAAACCTTGGGAGTGATATTCTAGTCTCAACTTTTGGTGTGTGTGTGTGAAGTGAGGTGTGGGGTTCTATTTAAAGGGAGAGAAGAGTCAGTTCGCACCACGAATTGTGCATGAAAAAGTCACCAATGACCTCTTCTAGCCTGGAGGAGCCAACACGTGGTGTTTGATCGCTTTTGGGGGCGAGAACAAGTCAGCCGACTAGGGGGGTCGGTCGACCTGGTCTTGGCCCCGTCGGGGCTGTGCTTTCTCCAGGTCTCTGCCAGGTCGGCCCTCTTGATTGATATTGGTGCTACACCGTTTGATGGCCTCAGATACTTCTGTTTTTGGGCCATTTGATGCATGTGATGACATGTGGTGTCGCTTGATTCGTCGAAACCCTATTTTAGTGATTACTCCCTGCATGTCTTGGTATTTTGAGTCTAAATTCACCTGCATACAACTAAACACCAACACTTGTGGAATTGGTTAGTTCTTAACCCTAACACTATGTTGTGTTTCTCTTTTGTGCACATTATGAGGTGAATTGACAGTCTAAATTTGTCACTTAAGGACTATCAACAAACTCACCCACACATAGTCCTTTGTTCGTCCTCCGGTAAAGGCAAGAAGAAAAACTAAGGTGCTATCATAAATTTGCTTATAAGGGAGTACTAGATATTTCAAATCATACCTCAATTCATGAATTCCCTTTGTGGAGCGTGGCTACCACATCAATCTTGGGTGTTTGAAGAGTGGAATGGTTGGAATGCAGCTCTCTTGGATCTTTCCCTGCTGAAATGATCTGACGATTTGCTATATTCGGAAAGTCAAGGAGACAATTTCCCTTATCTCTCAATTGGAATCTCTCAAGTCTCTCAAAGTGTTTTCATCCTCACCTTGGCATGTCGTGCCAATTTTGCCCCTATACTAAATATGGTTATATCTGGAGCTTGGTGGGGATAAATGTGGCACAAGTTGCAATTCATGTATTACTAAGTCAAAAACTTGATCCTATGAGAAACTTATGCAATAAACAAATTGACAAAGGAAATCCTAGTGCACATAAATGGGGTGGATATATGTGGACTCCATGGTTTTCTCTCTTTAAGGATGTAACATGGCTACTTTTTTTTTAATCCCATAGCCATGTCTTCTACTCCTTTTTATTTTTTCTAGAGAGATTTTTTATGACCAAAATGTATGGAGTTTATTTCTTGGATGGATGGATGGATGGTGGATGCAAATTCTCAACGTGAGAAATTTTGCATGAACAGGGTGCACAAGAATTTCTAAGTGAACAGTTCATGCGTGTCAATCACTTGGGTCATGAGGTTGACAAAGTTCAATGAAAGGCAAAGTGGTATATGCATGTGGTTTTCAAGAATTTGTATCATATGGCCTTGGTGGGCATTTAAATTTCCAATGAGAGAATCAAGCAAAGTTCAAGACTCCAAATTGTGCAAGCATCAACAATTCAATTTCACACAAGAAGATATCTCCTCAAGTAACTCATTTACCATATCACACTAGTCAAATATTTAGATGACATGTTTTCCTATTAGGCTTGTGGCAATCATGAACAGGGTAATAAATTGAAATATAAAGTATTCAAATTTTTAGCTCAAGCAAATTTTGACTACCAAGTTTCAAAAGTTAATTGTTGAGTTGAATTCCTTTCAAATATTCAGTATTAAATACCAAATCAACTCAAACAGTAATGTAGCATGCATATTTAGGGGTAGGAGATCCTAACCAATTTTGTAAAGCAAAACGAAGCCATGTGGGGCCCACATCAAGTTGGCCGACCCCCTTCTGGCCTCTCTGTTGCTCAGTTTTGACGTGTTGAGTTGTATAATTGGTTGCGACGTGTTTTGAGATGCAACGCTAATTTTGTATGTCAGGATTTTGCGAATTTGGGGTACTCCCCCGTACTTGTTCCCTGAATTCTTTATTCACAAAAAATAAACTAAAGATGGCACTTTACCGGGTTAGATGAATCGGTAAGTTCCTTTTATTGAACTCAAATATGGGGACGCTTACATTATTCAACCTAAACTGAATGAAAGAAATAAAAAAATTGGGAATCAAACTAAACGAAACTAGTAAGCATCCTATGCGGTTGGGACATCTACACTAAGGAGCGTTGTAGATGTCGGGCTTCCCGACGGCATTGCATATGCGCCGCAGCTTGGCGCTCATGCCACAGCGAACACCATCAATCTCCTCCTTGAGGGATATGAGTTCATCCTTCAGTTCTGCCCTCTCGATGCCCCCTTTAGCCACTAAGTCCGATAGCTTCTTATTCTCCAAATGGAGAGAAGCTAACTCCTTAGAAACCTGTGCAACTTTAGGGGCACGAGGAGATTTCTTGTCGCTGTCCTCAAATTGGCCAAGTGGCCCTCTAATAGTAGGCGACGAGAGGTGATGCCTAATCCTGGAGGGTGACGAGCCCATCGATTTCCTCCATCGCCAAATTATCCATTTGCTTGAAAAAGCCTTTTGCATAGCCTCCATCAGGCTAACACACATACGTGGATAATGAGGCGGTCTCCCACACACTCAGGTGAGGTACGTGTAGGTGACTTGTAGTGGTGGCTCACTATGTCACCGTCATTGATCTTTAGAGTGTACATGAACTCCTCGCCAGGCTGCAACGTTGGGGGAGACTTGTCTTTTTCAGGAAAAAGATGGTTCTTGACTGACTTAAGGCCAGCCGTAATCGGACGACGTGCAGGTGTTTTCGACTTCATGGGTATCCTTCGAGGGGAGAGCGACCGTTCAGCACCACGAGGTGTGTTGCTACGCCCACGTGGAGTCCTCATCGGCGGCGGGATAATAGCAAGGGGCATGGAATCCAATGCCATGGCGGAGTCCAAAGCGAGGGGGGACTTGTCAATGGCTGGCGTGATGTCTCCGCTCAGCTTGAAGGTTAAGCTAAAGTGGGGATGATGCACAATCTTCTTGTCGGCCATGACTTGAAACAGGAGATGATTTTTTAATGTGGTGCAAGGTTCCCTTCTCTGTTCCCGTCAATAAATAAGCGGGGGGAGTACGATAGCACCGAGAGTCTTCTTGAGATACGTCGGGAGAGTCCACATGCGCAAAAGGTTGATGGCGCAAGGGGAGCGTTGGCCGACCCTAGGGTTCGACCGACCCCCTCCTGGCTCCGTGTGGGCCAAGTTTTTGTGGGTTGGCTTAATGGGCCCCATAGATGAATAATTGGATGGGCCCACTAAATGGACGCGGAGAATTTAGACAAAATTTAAAGAAAGATTTATCACGTGAATTTCTTTTTCTGTCTCATCCTCATGGGATTCGAGAAATAATTTGAGTCGGTGTCCATTCACTTTAAATATATGATCATCATCACCTTGGTGTGTGATTGCTCCATGGGATGAGGTTTCTACTATGGTGAAGGGTCCTTCCCATTTACTCTTGAGCTTCCCATGTCCAAAGAGTTTAACCATAGAACTGAAGAGTAGGACTTTGTCTCCAGGTTTGAACTATTTAGGCATAATCCCCTTATCATGCCATCTTCTAGTTCTTTCCTTGTATATTTTGGCACTATGGTACGCCTTGTATCTCCACTTTTCCAACTCGGAGAGTTGCTTCAATCGGCGCTTTCCTGCTTCATGTAACTTCATGTTCCACGGCTTGATAGCCCAATAGGCTCTATGTTCCAACTCTACAGGAAGATGGCAAGTCTTCCCATAGACAAGTTGGAAGAGATACATGCCGATGGGAGTTTTGTAGGCAGTACTGGGTTTTGGATGATTTATGACAAGCAATTGGGATCCTAATCCTTTTGTTGAGATGAATGCAGGAAAATGATGAAAAATGAGCAAAATGCCAAAAAGAGGGAAATTAAGAAGGAGAATGAATTTGAGCTCAAGAAGAGGAAATTAAGAAGGAGAATGAATTTGAGCTCAAGAAGAAGAAATTAGTAGATTAGTATGTATGGAGTGTGTTAAGGAAACACACCCAAGAGCTCAATCTCATTTAATCACACACACACAATGCACAAAGCTATACAGGATCGGACTAGTCCGGTGTCAGCAGGACTAGTCCGATATCACATTCTGCACAAGATCGGACAAGTCCGGTCTCCACCGGACTAGTCCGATATCTTTCTGTTCCACTTCGGACTAGTCCTCCCCAGTGCGGACTAGTCCTCAACACAATGCACAAGTCACTAGATCGGACAAGTCCGGTCACCACCGGACTAGTCCGATATCTTTCTGTTCCACTTCGGACTAGTCCTCCCCAGTGCGGACTAGTCCTCAACACAATGCACAAGTCACTAGATCGGACAAGTCCGGTCACCACCGGACTAGTCCGATACCCTTTCTGATCCACTTCGGACAAGTCCGGTGATTACACGGACTAGTCCGATATACTCTCTGATCTAAATCGGACAAGTCCTCCAAGTGCGGACTTGTCGTTCTAAACACTTAGGGTTTCACAGGTCCGGACAAGTCCGATGGCAACCGGACAAGTCCGAAGATTTCCAGGAGCGAAATCGGACAAGTCCGTTTTTCAATCGGACTAGTCCGATATTCCTGGACACTTAGGGTTTGCTTCACACAGCACACCGGTCTAGTCCGGTCACCACCACGGACTAGTCCGATATTTCTGAAACCTAACGGTAACTTCCAAAAACCCCATATAAATAGAGGTGCACGGCCCACTTTTAAGCTCTCTCAAACCCTAGCGCCGTCACACCTCCCAAGAGACTCAAAAACCATCTCTCTCCACGAAATTAAGTGCAAAATCAATCAATCCTTTGAAGATCACTTGTAGATCTTTGGAGAGGCACTTTGCACACGATTGAGCTCTTGGTTTGAATCTCTAACACACTCTTGCATCTCAATTTGTATATTTCGAAGTGTGTTATTGGTGGTCTTGAAACTTGTAATCAAGGGAGCTCTCAACTTGTGAGATCGCCCCTTCAACTTGGTGATTTACCCCTCTGTGTTAGTGGAAGAGGATTGGCCTTCGTGGCAATCCGACGAGGGAAGGGTTGGTGAAGACCCGGTCCTTTTGTGGGCTCCTCAACGTGGACGTAGGTTGCCTTCGTGGTAACCGAACCACGGGATAAATCTTGTGTCTTGTTCATTTGTGTTCATCATTCTAGTTGATCAACATTATCTAGGGTCTGATTCATCTTGTTGAATTTAAGTTAAATAGTTAAACAAGAATCATACTTGCAATAGAACTTGACATACAATCATTGTACTGTTATTGAAGTTTATATTTCCGCTGCAAACGTCAACGAAACAATCAAATTGACCTAACTTGATCAACCTAGTCCGTGAAATCCGGACTAGTCCGCACTTTACCGGACTAGTCCGATATATCTGGTTTTGACCTTGTTGTTGAAGTGCTACAGGAACCGAGAAAATTCAAGAAGGCCTATTCACCCCCCCCCTCTAGGCCTACATTCAATTGGTATCAAAGCAGGTTCTTCAAGAAAGAGTGCAACCACTCGAAGAGATCATGTCGGACATGAAGGAAGTCCAGAAAATCAACAACCAGGAAGAAATGAACAATGACAAGCACCAAAAGCTAGAAAAGTATCTCGAAGCCATTCAAGACTTCGATGATGATGATGAGGAGACATTGGAGCTGAAAGCACTGCTCCGAAAGAAAGCACTTTCCAAAGGGAAAGCTAAAGTTGAAAAAAAGAAGAAGGGGAGTAGTCACACCGACTACTCCCGATATCCTTTTAATTATGACCGTTTAAATTCTAACAGCAGTCATTATCTATCTATTCCTCTCGGAAAAGCCCCACACTTCGATGGGAGTGATTACTCCATGTGGAGGCAAAATATGAAGATGCACTTGATTTCCCTTAACCCAAGTTTATGGCATATTGTGTGCACAGGAATAAACATCCCTGATGACGATGAAGAACTCACACCAAGTCAAGAGCAAGCCATCCACAGGAATGCCCAAGCCGCAGCCGTTATCACCTCATCTCTAAGTAGAGATGAATTCACAAAGGTGGACGGTTTGGAGATTGCCAAAGAAATCTGGGACACATTACAGACAACACATGAAGGTGACAGGCATGTGCGGGAGGCAAAGATTGAGATGATTGAAGGCGAACTGGGAAGGTTCGCGATTGAGGAAGATGAGTCTCCCCAGGACATGTACAACAGACTGAAGACCCTTGTGAACAAGGTTCGATCATATGGTAGCAAAAAGTGGAATGACCACGAGGTTGTAAAGCTCATCCTTAGAGACTTTATGCCTCGCAACGTCACACTTTGCTCTATGATCCGAGAAAGTCCCGGGTACAAGAAAATGACTCCGGATGAACTGCTTGGCAAGATCATCAACTTTGAGATGATGGAGAAGCAAGCCAAGCACGTAAAAGAAATAGCCGATCTCACATCAGCTAAGAAGAAGGGAGTTGCCCTAAAGTCCTCACTCAAGCCTCTATCCAAAGAAGCAAGAGAAGCACAGCTTGAGAAGGACAGCGATGATGAAAGCAGCGAGCTGTACGAAGAAGATATGATTTTGTTCATGAAGAAGTTCAAAAGAATTATGAAGAAAAGACAAGGAGCAAAATCGAGTGAAGGAAAATACAAGGAGAAGACAAAGCCGAAGATGAGGCGGGCATGTTATAATTGTGGTGAATACAATCACTTTATAGTCGATTGCCCGTATGAGGACAACAAGAAGAAGAGTAAAGAGTCCAAGCCTCAACCGAAGAAATTCTTCAAGAAGAAGAAGCAAGTTGAACAAGCACACATCGGAAAGGAATGGGACTCAAACGATGAGTCCTCATCGTCCGATGAAGAAGAAATGGCTAGCATAGCCATTGAAAGCATGTCCAAGAAATCCACACTCTTCCCCACGCTCGGTGCAAAGAAGGCAAATGGAACTTGCCTGATGGCTAAGGAAGGTAAACGCAAGGTAAACATCAAAACTCCTTCCTTGCATTCTTACTCAAGTGATGATGATCTAGATAGTGATGATGAAGATATGCTAATTGGCTTAGATAGAAAAACTGCTGCTAAAATGAAATTCTTGCTTAACCAACTTGTTGAGAAGGAAGAGCTAATTGATCGTCAAGAAGACATGATTATTTCCCAAAAGGAGAAGCATGCCGAACTTGACAATCTTCTAGCTCTTGAAAAGGAGAGAAACCACTCACTAGAGCTTGAACTAGCTTCAAGCAAGAAAACTTGCTTGGAGTTAACCAACTCAAACGTTGCAATCAAGGATCAACTTGATGACCTAATCAAGGTCAACAAGATCCTTGAAGTGCAGGTTGAGTCACTCAAGCTTAGTGAACCTTCCTCCTCTTCAAGCCTACCTTCTCAACCCACCTCAACTAATATCGCACATATTTGCAAATGTGATAAAATTAACACCAGTTTGAAGGAAAATTCTACCTCCACAAAGGACAAAAATCCTACCCAATGTGTAATGTTTGACAAGGAGAGGATCAACTATGCACGTAGTGCATATTTGGTCCAAAGACCTCCAAATGTCAAGTATGGCATTGGTTACTCTTATGATGGAAAGCAAAGAGCTGGAAATCTTAAGAATAACAAGGGAAGGATTACCTTTGTGAAGGGAGGACCCTCACAACCTGGTAACTCGAAAACCAAAAATTTTAGCTCTCACGAAAACCGGACTAGACCGGTTGTGGTCCGGACAAGTCCGGTCATCCGGACAAGTCCGGTCACACAGACTAGTCCGACCCATAATCAACAGCAACTTCTGTTTAAAACATTTGATGCCTCCTATGTTTTAATGAAAAATAATGTTGGTAAAGTGTATGCTTATTATGCTGGGCCACGCCATGGGAACACAAAATCCCATGTGTGGGTGCCCAAATGTATCGTTACTAACCTCCAAGGACCCAAGCAAGCCTGGGTACCTAAAACCAAGGCGTAATTTGTTTTTGCAGGCCTACTCCTCCGGTGGATCCAAATGGGTGCTGGACAGTGGATGCACCAACCACATGACCGGAGAAAGGAGGATGTTTGTGGAGTATGAAGTGAACCAAGACCCAAACGAAGGCATCTACTTTGGGGATAACAGTCAAGGAAGGGTCCTCGGTACCGGTAAAATTGCAATATCCTCTGAACATACTCTTTCGCATGTTTTACACGTTGAATCTTTAGATTATAACCTGCTGTCCATATCTCAGTTATGTGACAAAGGTTATAATTGTCTGTTTACTAACGAGGGTGTGACCGTCTCAAGGAGAAGTGATGGTTCCGTTGCATTCAAGGGTATGTTAAAGGGAAAGCTTTATCTTGTTGACTTCAACAAGGATAAAGCCGAACTCGACACATGCTTGATTGCAAAAACCAACATGGGTTGGTTGTGGCATAGACGGCTAGCACATGTTGGTATGAGGAACCTTCAAAAACTCCTCAAGGGCGATCACATCCGAGGTTTGAAAGATGTTGTGTTTGAGAAAGACAGGCCTTGTAGCGCGTGCCAAGCAGGAAAGCAAGTTGGAGCACAACATCCCGCGAAGAACATCATGACCACGACAAGACCGCTCGAACTACTTCATATGGACCTCTTCGGTCCAATTGCTTACATAAGCATAGGCGGTAACAAATACGGTTTAGTCATTATTGATGATTTTTCCCGCTTCACTTGGGTGTTCTTTTTGCATGACAAGTCAGAAACACAAGGAACACTCAAGAAATTCTTCAAGCGAGCGCAAAACGAGTTCTCACTATCAATCAAGAGTATTCGGAGCGACAACGGCACGGAGTTCAAGAACATACAAGTGGAGGAGTACCTTGATGAGGAAGGAATCAAGCACGAATTCTCAGCACCATACTCTCCACAACAAAACGGAGTTGCCGAAAGGAAGAACCGAACGCTCATAGAGATGGCAAGAACAATGCTCGATGAATACAAGACTTCGGATCGATTTTGGGTGGAAGCAATCAACACCGCTTGCCATGCCACAAATCGACTCTACCTTCATCGACTACTAAAGAAGACTCCCTATGAGCTACTCACCGGTAACAAACCGAACATTTCATATTTTCGAGTTTTCGGTTCTCCTTGCTATATTTTGAACAAGAAGCCCAGGACTTCAAAGTTCGCTTCGAAGTCCGATGAAGGTTTCTTGCTTGGTTATGATTCGAACACTTACGCCTATCATGTTTTCAACAAGGCCTCCGGACTTGTTGAAGTGGCACGTGACGTAGTGTTCGATGAAACTAATGGCTCCCAAAAGGAGCAAGTTGATCAATGTGAATTAGGTAAAGAGGAAGCCCCCTATCAAGCAATAAAGAGGATGGCTCTAGGCTAAGTACGACCACAAGAGTCATCGGCACAAATAAAAGAGGAAAGTGAACCACAAGAGGAGATCAACAATCAAGGGGGAGCCTCGATACAAGATCAATCACAAGAATATGAACATGATCAACAAATCAACGAGGACAACAACTCAGGGGGAGAAGAAGATGAACACCAACATACGACCCCCCAAGTGCCACACCCAAGAGTACACCAATGCATTCAAAGGGATCATCCAATCGACAACATCATCGGCGACATCCAAAAGGGAGTAACCACCAGATCTCGTATAGCAAATTTCTGTGAACATTACTCGTTTGTCTCCTTTTTGGAACCCCGCAGGACTGAGGATGCATTGAAGGATCCGGACTGGGTGGTGGCAATGCAAGAAGAGTTGAACAACTTCAAGAGAAACGAGGTTTGGGAACTTGTGGAAAGACCCAATGCAAACATAGTCGGTACCAAGTGGGTCTTCCGCAACAAACAAGACGAACACGGGGTGGTGACAAGAAACAAGACACGACTTGTGGCCAAAGGTTACTCACAAGTCGAAGGTTTGGATTTTGATGAGACTTTTGCTCCAGTAGATAGGCTTGAATCAATTAGAATATTACTTGCATATGCTACTCATCATGATTTAAAGCTGTACCAAATGGACGTGAAAAGCGCCTTCCTCAACGGACCAATCAAGGAAGAGGTGTACGTGGAGCAACCACCCGGATTTGAAGATGAAGAGTTCCCCGACCACGTGTATAAACTGCGTAAGGCTCTCTATGGCCTCAAACAAGCTCCTAGAGCTTGGTATGAGTGTCTTAGAGATTTTCTAATTGATAATGGCTTTCAAATTGGCAAAGTAGACTATACATTATTCACAAAAAATCTGGATAATGATCTTTTTATTTGCCAAATCTATGTTGATGATATAATTTTCGGATCAACTAACCAATCTTTCTGTGATGAGTTTAGTAAAATTATGACAGACAGATTTGAAATGTCAATGATGGGAGAATTGAAGTACTTCTTGGGATTCCAAGTGCGGCAACAAAGAGAAGGAACATTCATAAGCCAAACCAAGTACACACAGGACATCCTCAAGAAGTTTGGGATGGACAAGGCAAAGCCCATAAAGACTCCCATGGCAACGAATGGCCACTTGGATCTCAATGAAGATGGACCGAGCGTCGACCAAAAGGTATATCGCTCCATGATTGGATCTTTACTTTACTTATGTGCATCTAGGCCAGATATTATGTTGAGTGTATGTTTGTGTGCAAGATTTCAAGCCAACCCTAAGGAATGTCACTTGACAGCCGTAAAGAGAATCCTAAGATATTTAGTTCATACACCCAACCTTGGTCTTTGGTACCCAAAAGGCTCAAAATTCAATCTCATTGGGTATTCCGATGCAGACTATGCCGGGTGCAAAGTTGATAGAAAAAGCACTTCCGGCACCTGCCAATTCCTAGGAAGATCCTTAGTTTCTTGGTCATCCAAGAAACAGAATTCCATTGCATTATCCACTGCCGAAGCAGAGTATGTTGCAGCCGGGAGTTGTTGTGCACAACTCCTTTGGATGCGACAAACTCTAAGGGATTACGGTTACAATATGAACCGTATTCCTCTCCTTTGTGATAATGAGAGTGCCATTAAAATAGCCCACAATCCAGTTGAACACTCTAGGACTAAACACATTGACATAAGACACCATTTCTTGAGAGACCATTCCATGAAAGGAGACATATCCATCTCTCATGTCAACACCCAAAGACAATTGGCCGACATATTCACCAAGCCACTTGATGAAAAACGTTTTTGCGAACTCCGAAATGAGCTAAACATTCTTGATTCTCAGAGTGTGGCTTGAAAAGTTGCATACCTGTATGATTGGTTCAAAATATTGATTGAATTGTGAAAATTATTCCTCCCCATTTTTCTCTCGAAAAACTATGTCATTTATTAGATCTTGATGAATTTTTGATCATAGTATGATTGTTGTTTGCTTACTGGTCAAATTCATCAAGATCATTTTGCCTCTCTACTCTCAATTATTGGACCTTCAAATATATATATATGAATGGGCTATGCAATTCTCTCCTGGTGACCACGGACAAGTCTGTGGTTACCCGGACTAGTCCGCCATTGCAGACTAGTCCGCAGTGTGCCGGTTAGGCCGGACTAGTCCGACAGACCACGGACTAGTTCGACTTAGGTCTCTGGAGGACTTCAGACTAGTCCGGTCTTGTCCGGACTTGTCCGATTTTTCGTGTCCATAACCCTAGCCGCCACCAAACCCTAATCCCTTCACCCCACACTCTCCCCCAAGCTTTCTCTCTCTTGCGCTCGAGCTCCCAAGGCGAACCCTTGATTCCTCCGTAGAAAAGCCTCAATATTGGGCGGAGATCACGCTTGAAGACTCGGGGATTGAAGTTAGCGGACAAGTCCGGCCTCCAACCCCCACATTTTCAAGCTTCCTTGGATTTCTTGGTAAATTTTCCTCAAAACCCTAAGAAATCACAAATTTCTTTATTGCTTATCGTTTGGCCTAGCATTCTTCACTAGTTGCATGTCCAGTTGATGTACTATGTGTATGCTAGACTAGTTATTTCATTAGGGATCAATTTTTATCCAGTTTGTTAGGTTTTTGCAGATGAACACCGGACTAGTCCGGTCCAGGTACGGACAAGTCCGGTCCCCCGGACTAGTCCGTGCCTGTGCACCGGACAAGTCCGTTGTTTCTGAACCAAAACCTAATTCTTTAATTCCCTACTGCCTTCCATTGCAACCTTACCTCACCAATACCTTGTATAACTTGTCTTTTCTCTTGATCACTCATTCTCAGATCATGTCGAGCTCCGACAACGAAATCTCCGATTTCGAGGCCGAGTTGGACCACGAGGTGGCACCTCGGTCCTCGACGGGTCTTGGCAAGAAACGCCAAGAGAGACCCTCCGAGCCTGCTCCCTCACCTCCCCAGGTTCGGAGGAAGGTGTGTGTCAAGAAGCCTGCCTCGAAGGCTGCTACTCCCTCAAGTGGCCTTCGCCAAGCTAAAGGGAAGGGCAAGGGGGTTGCCATAGGGCCTGTTGGGCCCCTGAAGCTGCATACTCCCAGAGAAGGAGTCCGGGACCCCAATGAGGAAAGATTCAATGGCAAGGGCAGCGATGTGGCCATGAAGCTGAGAAGTGTGGATTACTATGCAAGGCCCAAGCAAGCAGCTGATGGCAGATTCTGGTCAAATTTCCATGCTGACTTCTACAAGCTGGTCTACTTGCCGATGAAGACCCCGGTGGTGCGCAGTCAATGGATTGACTGGGCCCACCTTGAGAAGAGGAAATGTGCAGCTTTTGATGAAGTGATACAAGCTGCAAAGAGACATGGGCTGAAGGATCTGTTTGCTTTCAGGTACAATTGGAATGATGAAGTGATTGCAAAATTCTATGCAACGTGCCACTTCTCAGGCGAAGACGAAGAAAGTGTGACTTGGATGACTCATGGATCCAAGTATTCCATCACTCAAGAAGAGTTTGCCCGCCTGCTGCATCTTGACTCTGAGGGACATGACCACCTCATTATCCACAACATTGGGGTCATTGAGAGGGATGGAATGAAGTTCATGTATGATCCCACCTCCAAGTATGTCCCTCCCTCCACAAAGAACATGAAGCCTTTCTTTGTGGTCCTCAACAGAGTCCTCAGGAAGACGATTGCTCCCAAGGATGGGGATGCAGGAAGTGTGCAAGGCTACCTCCGGACCCTGACGAGGGTCATCAGCAAGAAAAGGCAATTCGATGTTGCAGACTATATCTGGAATGATATGGTCAATATCTCAAGTACCCCCAACCGATCCTATGGCTATGCCCCTTACTTGATGTTCATGATTGAGAAGGTCACAGGGATCGAGTTTGTGAAGGATGTGGAGCACACTCCACTGAGGCCTCAGAAGCCTCAGTCCGTGAGTGTCCAGGCTGCTCCATCGCCGGCCTCAAGCCCCGAGGCACCGGCAAGGCAAGAAGAAGCTGCTAGGGCTACTCCTCCCTCCAGGGAAGCCCCTCAGAAAGGATCCGCCAGTGGGATCCTCAAGTACTTGGCTGCAATTTTCTCCTCATGCAAGAAAACTGAAGTGAAGCTTCACAAGCTAAATCAGAAGAGGAAGGAGGACATGAGATACATAAAAGCCAATGTGAAGCAGCTGAGTGAGAAGCTGGAGATCAATCCAATTGGATCTCCAGTACTTTCTGAAGATTCTGATCCAGACATCACCGAGCTCAGCCCCTTGACTCCTTCCGAGCTTGCCTATTTTGGCATTGGGGGCTCGAGCAGCTCCGCTCCTCCTCCTACCTCTCAACCTCGTCAAGCCGAAAGCGATGAAGACGATGAAGACGACGAGAGGACTGACAGCGAAGAGTGAAGCCCTAGGACCTTCCTCTCTCTCTTTTTGGTGTCTTGATGCCAAAGGGGGAGAGATTGAGGGGGAGTCTCTAGTCTAAGCTTTAGCTGAATAGGATGCGAGGAGAGAGCTCTCTATGTTTTTAATTGTGATTGTATTTGCTTAACTCTCTTTTCATATCATGTTTGGTCCTGTGATGAATTGCTCAATTAATTTGCAAGTGTGTGATGAAATCTGAGTTTTTGCTCCTGAAGTGCCATATTCACTTGATATTAGTTGGTAAATGAAAATTCTGTCATTCTTAATGCATTCATGCTCTTAGTATGCATCCCACCATAAAGGATGCACATATGAATAATTATCTTGTTGCCTGATGCATTTTTGAGTCATATGTGCATACTTTATGAAAATCTCATTTTATACCTCATTTTGTGAAATCTCAATTGGTTGTCATCAATCACCAAAAAGGGGGAGATTGAAAGTGCATCTAGGACTCCCTTGTGGGTTTTGGATGATTTATGACAAGCAATTGGGATCCTAATCCTTTTGTTGAGATGAATGCAGGAAAATGATGAAGAATGAGCAAAATGCCAAAAAGAGGGAAATTAAGAAGGAGAATGAATTTGAGCTCAAGAAGAGGAAATTAAGAAGGAGAATGAATTTGAGCTCAAGAAGAAGAAATTAGTAGATTAGTATGTATGGAGTGTGTTAAGGAAACACACCCAAGAGCTCAATCTCATTTAATCACACACACACAATGCACAAAGCTATACAGGATCGGACTAGTCCGGTGTCAGCAAGACTAGTCCGATATCACATTCTGCACAAGATCGGACAAGTCCGGTCTCCACCGGACTAGTCCGATATCTTTCTGTTCCACTTCGGACTAGTTCTCCCCAGTGCGGACTAGTCCTCAACACAATGCACAAGTCACTAGATCGGACAAGTCCGGTCACCACCGGACTAGTCCGATATCTTTCTGTTCCACTTCGGACTAGTCCTCCCCAGTGCGGACTAGTCCTCAACACAATGCACAAGTCACTAGATCGGACAAGTCCGATACCCTTTCTGATCCACTTTGGACAAGTCCGGTGATTACACGGACTAGTCCGATATACTCTCTGATCTAAATCGGACAAGTCCTCCAAGTGCGGACTTGTCGTTCTAAACACTTAGGGTTTCACAGGTCCGGACAAGTCCGATGGCAACCGGACAAGTCCGAAGATTTCCAGCAGCGAAATCGGACAAGTCCGTTTTTCAATCGGACTAGTCCGATATTCCTGGACACTTAGGGTTTGCTTCACACAGCACACCGGACTAGTCCGGTCACCACCACGGACTAGTCCGATATTTCTGAACCCTAACGGTAACTTCCAGAAACCCCATATAAATAGAGGTGCACGGCCCACTTTTAAGCTCTCTCGAACCCTAGCGCCGTCACACCTCCCAAGAGACTCAAAAACCATCTCTCTCCACGAAATTAAGTGCAAAATCAATCAATCCTTTGAAGATCACTTGTAGATCATTGGAGAGGCACTTTGCACACGATTGAGCTCTTGGTTTGAATCTCTAACACACTCTTGCATCTCAATTTGTATATTTCGAAGTGTGTTATTGGTGGTCTTGAAACTTGTAATCAAGGGAGCTCTCAATTTGTGAGATCGCCCCTTCAACTTGGTGATTTACCCCTGTGTGTTAGTGGAAGAGGATTGGCCTTCGTGGCGATCCGACGAGGGAAGGGTTGGTGAAGACCCGGTCCTTTTGTGGGCTCCTCAACGTGGACGTAGGTTGCCTTCGTGGTAACCGAACCATGGGATAAATCTTGTGTCTTGTTCGTTTGTGTTCATCATTCTAGTTGATCAACATTATCTAGGGTCTGATTCATCTTGTTGAATTTAAGTTAAATAGTTAAACAAGAATCATACTTGCAATAGAACTTGACATACAATCATTGTACCGTTATTGAAGTTTATATTTCCGCTGCAAACGTCAACGAAACAATCAAATTGACCTAACTTGATCAACCTAGTCCGTGAAATCCGGACTAGTCCGCACTTTACCGGACTAGTCCGATATATCTGGTTTTGACCTTGTTGTTGAAGTGCTACAGGAACCGAGAAAATTCAAGAAGGCCTATTCACCCCCCCTCTAGGCCTACATTCAGTCGGGTAGCTTATGCTTCCATCCCGTTCCCATTTCCAAGACGGTCTTTTGCAGAATATTCTTAATTTTCTTATTAGATGTTTCTTCTTGACCACTTGTTTGTTGGTGATATGGAGTAGCAATATTATGCTAGACACCAAGTTCCCTCAAAAAGATGCGAAAGGTCTTATCTATGAAATGAGACCCTCCATCACTCATGACCATACAGGGAGTGCCAAAGCATGGAAAAATGATCTCATGGAACATTTTCCTAGCTTGCTTGGAATCAACATTTTTGCAAGGCAAAGCTTCTACTCATTTTGACACATACTCTACAGCCACCAAGATATACTTGCAATCATAAGACCTAGGGAAAGGTCCCATGAAATAAATACCCCACACATCAAATAATGCCACTTGGATATTATATGTTAGGGGCATCGCATTGCAAGCTAAGATTATTCCATTCTTTTGGCATTTCCAACATCTTCAAATGAATTCTTTTGTATCTTCATCCATAGAAGGCCAATAGAACCCACTCTGCCATATCTTTGCCTGGGTACGATAAATACCGTAATGGCCACCATAGGGGCTAGCATGGCATTTCTCAATAATCTTGGTGCCTTCGATTGATGGGATGCACCTTTGAAGAAGGCCATCGGCACAAACTTGATAGAGGTATGGATCATCCCAAAGGTGTCTACGATTCTCGTAGATGAGTTTCTTCTTGTTTTTCCCTTGTGGTACGTATGCCATGACTATGAAGTTCACGATATCCGCATACCAAGGGTAGGAGTAGGTCACCTTGAGAAGCATATCATCTCGTAGGAAGTCATTGATGGGAATGACCATGGGTTGAGTGACTTCTATACGTGAGAGATGATCCGCCACGGAATTCTCTACTCCTTTCTTATCCTTGATTTATAGGTCAAACTCTTGGAGTGGAATAATCCAATGGATTAGCCTAGTTTTCACATCCTTTTTGGTGAGCAAGTATTTCAAGGCAGCATGGTCTGTGTAGACTATGACCTTGTTTCCAACCAAATAGGACATAAACTTATCGATAGCAAAAACTACCGCCAAGAGCTCTTTTTCAGTTGTGGCATAATTGAGTTGAGCTCCTGTTAGAGTTTGCTAGCGTAGTCTATTGCATGATGCTTTTTATCTTTGGTTTGGCCTAGGACCGTACCAATAGCAAAATCACTAGCATCACACATGATTTCGAATGGCAGCGTCCAATCGGGAGGTTAAATGATTGGAGCTGAGATGAGTGCCTTTTTGGGTGTTTCAAATGATTTAAGGCATTCATCATCGAAATCAAAGGGAGCTTCCTTAGCTAGTAGGTTAGTGAGGGGTCTAGCGACTTTTGATAAGTCCTTGATGAATCGTCGATAGAACCCCGCATGACCTAAAAAACTACAGATTCGCTCAACATTGATAGGAGGTGGAAGTTTTTTCAATGACTTCAATCTTTGCTTTGTCCACCTCTATGCCTCTATCGGACACTAAGTGTCCAAGAACGACGCCTTCACGTACCATGAAATGGCACTTTTCCCAATTAAGTGCAAGGTCCTTCTCTTGGCATCTTTGTAAGACCTTGTCTAAATTTTCCAAACAATGATCAAAAGTTTTCCCATAGACAGAGAAATCATCCATGAAAACTTCCATGATCTCCTTAATCATGTCGGAAAAGATAGACATCATGCATCTTTGAAAAGAGGCAGGAGCATTACATAGTCCAAAAGACATACGCCTGTAGGGACATGTCAATGTTGTCTTACATTGATCGTCGGGGTGGATTGGGATTTGATGATAACCTGAATACCCTTCAAGGAAACAAAAGTAGGAATGTTTTGCCAACCACTCTAACATCTCATCGATGAAGGGTAGTGGAAAATGATCCTTCCTTGTAGCCTTGTTAAGTTTTTGGTAATCAATGCACATCCTCCAACCCGTGACAGTTCGTTGAGGAAATTATTCTTCTCATTTTGAACGACTGTCATACCTCCCTTCTTGGGCACTACTTGAACTAGGCTGACCCATTGATTATGAGGATCAGGGTAGATAATCTCGGCATGTAGAAGTTTCAAGACTTCCTTCTTGACAACTTCCCGCATCCCATTATTTAATCGACATTGAGGTTCCCTTGAGGTGACACTCTCGGGGTCAATGGGAATGCGATGGGTGTATAATGCTGGACTAATCCAATTAAGATCCTCTAAGGAATAGCCAAAAACAGCTCTATGCTTTTCTAACATGGCAATGAGTTTGAGTGTCTCAACATCTGAAAGCTTGTCACTTATGATGACATGGGCTTCCAAATCGTCATTTAGAAAGGCATAATGTAGGCCTGGAGGTAGAATTTCAATTCAATAGGAGATTTTGGGAAGAATTCTTCCTTTGGCAATTCAATTGCCTCCTGAAATTCATCCTCCTCTTGGATGAAATCTTCTTCTCCTTCTATTTCAGGGGGAGCTAAGAATTGAAGATTTCTAACCTCCTCTAATGGTTCATCTTGGATGGGAGTTTCTGTGGATGTGTTCTTGGAATGCATGACAGGAATAGAAAACTTTCTCCCTCCAAGGTTGACGTTGAGGTTTCCTTCCAAAGGAATTTCCATGAGAAATTTCTCAATGGGAATCCCAATCATAATGTCGAAATCTTTGATTTCGAATACATGGAAATCTAGGATTGCCTCAATATCACTGTGTCTTACATACACCTGTTGCAAAACCCCGCATCCTTCAAGGATGTTTCCGAAAGAGTCCTGGAAGGATTTACATGTTAGTGTTAATGACACATCCCCAAGAATGGCAAGAGCACAAGAATCGGAAATGAGATTTGCTCCAATAGTGGGGTTGTATAGGACCTTCATTGGTGTATGTAGGATCGAAGAGCACGTGAAAAGCTAACTGATGGGGGGTGAATGGTAGATTTAATAATCTTACGCAGCAGAAACAATTAAATCCCAACCCCTTCAACAGAAAAATGATATGTTAAAGAAATCGTGTGTGAGACTAATCTAAACATGTTTCACCATGAAAAAAAAGATAGATATCATAGATAATCAAGTCACGAAGACAACACAACAAGAATCACTCAAATACATCAAGAGAAACTCAAGTTACGATTGAAAGATCGAACAAAGGTCAATCTGTCCTACCCGAGAAAACAGTTTTGTAACGCTGCAAAGAAACTCGAGTAGATAAATAACCACAAATCCAATGAACATGAAATTTGGACAGATGATAGATAATCAAGTTGTGAAGACAACCAAAAAAAGAATCACATCAATTGGATATGTAAAACTCTAGTTATGATAAAACCACCAAAGAAAGGTAGTGCTGTGCAGAAACTCGACGAGAAAAACTTGTCTGGAACAAGTCGGACAAACAAGGCACAAAAGTTCCTTTCAACTATGAATTTTATTCATTAGAACACAAGAGGAACAGCTCCAAAGTAGTCTACACGAGCTCTGGCCTTCCTTGCTTATATAACCAGCCCTTAGGGCAACCCAATCTCAACGAGGACTCTAATCCTACTCAAATCACGAATCGAAACTTTCCATAACTGCTTGGGACTCCTCTATATGCAGATAGAAGCAATCTTAAGACTTCCAAACACCTTAGTAACGTATCCAACATCCCTAAAACAACTCAAATTTGTGACCCAGACGAAATCCTATCATAACCAACTCGATACTTTCCATACCAAGCCATAACCGACTCCGCCGCAGCCGAAGTCATCAACTGATACGATCTGATCCTTCTAACCAGATCTTTCCTTCCATTGCCCATCTTCGGAACCATGTTGCCACTCCATGCACAGCATGCATACGTGCGAGCACCTTCCTTCGACGTCCAATAACCTTCATATGCACTGCCCTTGATTCAATCATCCTGCCCGACCTACTGGCCCGCTCAACCACAATTCCTCCTAAACTTGGTTGTTGGAACCTCATGTCCTCCCTGAGACTAGTCCAATGGATCCTATCACAAGCCATGACTTGAACTCAAGCAACACCTGCACATGAACAAACAACCAATCCGTATGAGACCAAGTCTGCGACTTGACTCAAATTAGTTCCGAACACAACACCTTACGTGAGCACCTCACATAAGCATGTTGCAAAACCACAGTAAAACGATATCAGCCATATCAACCTAAACGCACCAAAAACTTAGAAAATGAATACTAAGCAATCTTTCCATTAATGTAAAGCAAGTATGAATCATTGCAAGATAAAAGCAGAACCACTGCGATCAAGCACCGGACCTTGCCAAAGCTAACCGGAGCTTGAGCTGGAGCTTACCAAAGCTAGTACAACCTAGCGCCGGAGCTTACCAAAGCTAGTACAACCTAGCGCCGAAGCTTACCAAAGACAGTACAACCTAGCGCCAGAGCTTGCCAAAGCTAGTCGGAACTAGTCAACTCAAAAGCCGGAGCTAGAAAAACATATCAGAGCTAACCAACATAAGTCGGACCTATCAAAACATATCGGAGCTTAACAAAGACATGACGGAGCTATCAAAGACATGCCGGAGCTAAAGACAAAGCTCACCGGAGCTACCTAAAAACATGTTGGACCTTGACAAAGCAAGTCGGGCCTATTGTCGGACCTTGCAGAAGCTCGGAGCTAGAGTCAGACCTTGATGATAAAGGTGTTTTGGCAGTATTCAAAACATTTATCGCCATAGCCAATGTATTCAACACACATAGGTCTCACAATCTCCCCCTTGATGAATGCATTGGCAACACCACTTAAGATCCGAACATTGGCTTATTCACATTAAAAGTTTTGAAAACAATTTCTCCCCTTTGTAAAACGGAAATCAATGAGAAAAATAAATTCTCCCTCTGAGAATAATCAATGTGAATATGTGCAATGTGTAATCAATTTCTCCCCCTTGCATACTTATCTTTAAAAATTCACATATTATCTCTCCCCCTTTGACAATGTATTCAGCAAGATTTATAAGACAAACTTTAATTGTTATGAGCATATTATAACATATACATAGAAAACAAAGCTCATCCAAGTCATACTATCAAGTAACTTACACTATCACATCAATGAAATACATAAAGTAGTGTAATCCATGCTAGAGATCAAATGTAATTTTCAATTTAGCAAGTCATGATCTCACAAACTTAAATATTTCAAAATCTGAAAGCATGACACTTGTTGATGCATTTTATTATTTTTCAAAGCACAAATTTAGATCATATGATATTTGCAAGAGATTACATGCGCATCTGCCTTATTCTAACCAACCAAGCCAAGCCTATGTCATTTGACAATCAGAAGCTTAAGGACATGGTTTTAGTCATACACAACTTCTTCCAAGTTCATATCTAAGTGCAATGATAAGCCATCTCAAAAGAAGAAGTGCGATGCATGCATATTCTCTTGATCTTTTCTCAACTTATATTTGTTCACAAAAACTCAACATGTGAGTTGATTACTTGATTAATTCTTTATGATTAAAAACAAGTGTGAGCATGCAACAAGTTCAAAACAGCAAGAAAGTTCGACCATGACCAAATTTAGTGTAAGTAATTATTCCAATTACTAGACATGGCAAAAACTACAAAATGTATAATACGAGTAATGTAGTAAGAACTTTCAGCATGTAAAAGGAATCACAAAGTCATATATGTATGAAATACTGTGCTCATATTATTTTAATTTCAGATTCACACATAGATTTCTCAAGTTTCAAAACTCCCCCTCAATGTAAGCCATGATGATGCATAACCCCTATTTCACTACGAATAAAACAAAAACGAGTGAATTCCAAAGGTTTTGTAAAAATGTCAGCCAATTGTTGTTCAGTATCTACATGGTGAAGCACAATATTTCCTTTTCAAAATTATCACGAAGAAAGTGATACCTACTGTCAATGTGCTTAGTTCTAGAATGTTGCACGGGGTTTTTCGCAATGCAAATGGCACTAGTGTTATCACAAAATAGTGGAACACTATCTAGATCAACCCCATAGTCTTTAAGTGTTTGAACAATCCAAAGAATTTGTGAGCAAGCACTAGCAGCAGCGACATATTCAGATTCGGTTGTGGATTGTGCAATTGATTTTGTTTTCTAGAAGACCAAGCAACTAGTGACTAGTGAATTACCAGGAAAATGACAAGCACCAGAAGTACTTTTCCTATCAATCCTACAACCTCCAAAATCAGCATCGGAAAAAGATTTCAAAGTAACGGTTGAGGAAGAAAGAAGAAAAATGTCAAATTCTTGAGTTCCATGTAAGTACCTGAGAATCCTTTGACGGCTTGACGATGTGAAGCGTGTGGGAAGGCTTGAAACCGTGCACAAAGACATATGCTAAATTGTATGTCCGGTCTTGATGCCGTGAGGTACAAAAGTGATGCGATCATGCTTCTATATTCTTTTTGATTCACGGGTTCACCATATTCATCAAGTTCAAGTGTTGTTGCTGTTCCCATTGTTGTCCGAAGAGGCTTGCTTTTGTCCATGTTGAAGCGCCTTAGGAGGTCTTTTGTATACTTCGTTTGATGCACAAAGGTACCCTCCTTGGTTTGCTTGATTTGGAGCCCCAAAAAGTATGTGAGTTATCCCATCATACTCATCTCAAATTTTGAACTCATCATAGCTGAAAACTTGGACAAAAGATCATTAGAAGCACAAGCAAAGATAATATCATCCACATACACTTGAACGAATAATGAGTCATTGCCATGCTTAAGCACAAAAAGAGTTTTATCAACCTTGCGCATGGTAAACCCCTTTTCTAGTAAGAATGTTTTTAACCAATCATACCATGCTCTAGGGGCATGTTTGAGACCGTACCAGGCTTTGGACAGTTTGTAAACATGATTAGGAAAATTTGGATTTTCAAAACCCTGTGGTTGTTTGACATAAACCTCCTCATCTATGTAGCCATTAAGAAAAGCACTGTTAACATCCATTTGATATAGCTTCAAACCTTTAGATGCAGCAAAAGCTAACAAAATTCTTATGGCTTCTAATCTAGCAACAGGAGCAAAAGTTTCATCAAAATCTAGACCTTCAACTTGAGGGAAACCTTGAGCAACCAACCTAGCCTTATTCCTAACCACAACCCCATCCTCACTTTGTTTATTTTTAAACACCCATTTAGTTCCAATTAAAGTGTGACTTTTAGGTGGAGGTACAAGTTTCCAAACATTATTTCTTTCAAAATTTTCTAACTCTTCTTGCATGGCAATAATCCACAATTCATTAGTGAGTGCGTGTGATATATCTTTTGGTTCAACAGAAGCAACAAAAGCAGAATGACCATGAGAGTTTGGATCGCAAAACCTAGACTGTGTGACTCGTTCGTGCAAGCTTCCAATAATCGTACCTTGCCAAAGCTAACCGGACCATGAACTGGAGCTTACCAAAGCCAGTACAACCTAGCGCCGGAGCTTGCCAAGGCTAGTCTAAACTAGTCAACCCCAAAAGTTAGAGATAGAAAAACAAGTCGGAGCTAACCAACATAAGTCAGACCTATCAAAACATATCGGAGCTTAACAAAGACATGCCCGATCTATCAAAGACATGCTAGAGCTAAAGACAAAGCTCACCGGAGCTACCCAAAAACATGTCGGACCTAGACAAAGAAAGTCAGACCTATTATCGGACCTTGCAGAAGCTCAGAGCTAGAGTCGAACCTTGCTAAAAAGGTGTTTTGGCAATATTCAGAACTTTTATCATCAAAGCCAATGTATTCAGCACAAGCCAATGTATTGAGCATTCATAGGTCTCACAATCTCCCCCTTGATGAATGCATTGGCAACACCACTTAAGATCCGAACATTGGCTTATTCACGTTAAAAGTTTTGAAAACAATTTCTTACCCTTTGTAAAATAGAAATAAAATGAGAAAAAGAAATTCTCCCCCTGAGAAGAATCGTGCCAAAAACAATTGTGAATATGTGCAATGTGTAATTAATTTTCTCCCTCTTGCATACTTATCTCTAAAAATTCACATATTATCTCTCCCTCTTTGACAATGTATTCAACAAGGTTTATAAGACGAATTTTAATTGTTATGAGCATATTATAACATATACATATAAAGCAAAGCTTATCCAAGTCATAATATCAAGTGACTTACACTATCACATCAATGAAATACATAAATTAGTGTAAGCCATGCTAGAGATCAAATGTATTTTTCAATTTAAGCAAGTCATGATCTCAGAAACTTAAATATTTCAAGACCTGAAAGCATGACACTTGTTGCTGCACTTTATAATTTTTCAAAGCATAAATTTTGATCATATGATATTTGCAAGAGATTATATGCGCATCTGCCTTATTCTAACCAACCAAGCCAAGCCTATGTCATTTGACAATCAGAAGCTTAAGGACATGGTTTTAGTCATACACAACTTCTTTCAAGTTCATATCTAAGTGCAATGATAAGCCATCACAAAAGAAGAAGTGCGATGCATGCATATTCTCTTGATCTTTTCTCAACTTATATTTGTTCATAAAAACTCAATATGTGAGTTGATTACTTGATTAATTCTTTATGATTAAAAGTACTTGTGAGCATGCAATAAGTTCGAAATAGCATGAAAGTTCGACCATGATCAGATTTAGTGTAAGTAATTATTCTAATTACTAGACATGGAAAAAACTACAAAATGTATAACACGAGTAATATAGTAAGAACTTTCAGCATGTAAAAGGAATTAGAAGGTCATATATGTATGAAATACTATGCTCATATTTTTTTAAGTTCAGATTCACACATAGACTTCCCAAGTTTCAAAACTCCCCCTCAGTTTAAGCCATGAGGATGCATAACCCCTATTTCACCACGAATGTAACAAAAACGAGTGAAATCCAAAGGTTTTGTAAAAATGTCAGCCAATTGTTGTTCGGTATCTACATGGTGAAGCACAATGTTTCCTTTTTCAACATTATCACGGAGAAAGTGATACCTAATGTCAATGTGCTTAGTTCTAGAATGTTGCACGGGGTTTTTAGCAATGCAAATGGCACTAGTGTTATCACAAAATAGTGGAACACTATCTAGATCAACCCCATAGTCCTTAAGTGTTTGAACAATCCAAAGAATTTGTGAGCAAGCACTAGCAACAGCTACATATTCGGATTCAGTCATGGATTGTGCAACTGAGTTTTGTTTTCCAGAGGACCAAGCAACAAGTGAATCACCAAGAAAATGAGAAGCACTGGAAGTACTTTTCCTATCAATCCTACAACCCCTATAATCAGCATCAGAAAAAGCTTTCAAAGTAACAGTTGAGGAAGAAGGAAGAAAAATACCAAATTCTTGAGTTCATTGTAAGTACCTGAGAATCCTTTTGATGACTTGACGATGTGAAGCACGTGGGGGGGGGGGGGGGGGGGGGGTTGAAACCGTGCACAAAGACATACGCTGAATTGTATGTCCGGTCTTGATGCCGTGAGGTACAAAAGTGATCCGATCATGCTTCTATATTCCTTTTGATCCACGGGTTCACCATTTTCATCAAGTTCAAGTGTTGTTTTTGTTCCCATTGGTGTCCGAAGAGGCTTTCTTTTGTCCATGTTGAAGCGCCTTAGGAGGTCTTTTGTATACTTCGTTTGATGCACAAAGGTACTCTCCTTGGTTTGCTTGCTTTGCAGCCCCAAAAAGTACGTGAGTTCTACCATCATACTCATCTCAAATTCTGAACTCATCATAACTAAAAACTTGGACACAATATCATGAGAAGCACAACCAAAGATAATATCATCCACATACACTTGAACGAATAATGAGTCATTGCCATGCTTAAGCACAAAAAGAGTTTTATCAACATTGCCCATGGTAAACCCCTTTTCAAGTAAGAATGTTTTAACCTATCATACCATGCTGTAGGGGCTTGTTTAAGACTGTACAAGGCTTTGGACAGTTTGTAAACATGATTAGGAAAATCTGAATTTTCAAAACCCGGTGGTTGTTTGACATAAACCTCCTCATCTTTGTAGCCATTAAGAAAAGTACTTTTAACACCCATTTGATAAAGCTTAAAACCTTTAGATATAGCAAAATCTAACAAAATTCTTATGGCTTCTAATCTAGCAACAAGAGCAAAAGTTTGATCAAAATCTAGACCTTCAACTTGAGTGAAACCTTGAGCAACCAACCTAGCCTTATTCCTAACCACAACCCCATCCTCACTTTGTTTATTTTTAAACACCCATTTAGTTCCAATTAAAGTGTGACCTTGAGGTGGAGGTACAAGTTTCCAAACATTATTTCTTTCAAAATTTTCTAACTCTTCTTGTATGACAATAATCCAAGATTCATTAGAGAGTGCGTGTGATATATCTTTGGGTTCAAAAGAAGCAACAAAGGAGAATGAGCATGAGAGTTTGGATCACAAAACCTGGACCGTTTGACTCGTTCGTGCAAGCTTCCAATAATTTGTTGTGGAGGATGACTATTGAGAACCCAGAGGGGAGTGGACACTTCACAAGCTTTTTCATCTTCATGTTCATTACAAATTGATGAGCTTGTGACTTGAGGAGGATCTGGACCAGCAATGGTGGTCGTCGGTGATGGCTGTGAATCAAAATCAGGAGCTGGAACAATGTCATTAGCTGCTGAATTTTTGGGCAGCAGCTCCACCTCTTCCTCATCTTCAACGAAAATGTTCTCCCCCTGCAGATATGGATCTGGACTTGCAATGTTTGAGCTAGTACCTGGGCTAGCTTCATCAAAAGACCCCTCACAAGTCTCCACAATTTTGTTAGTGTCAAGTAAAAGCACACAATAGCCTCTAGTATGAGATGGATAACCAAGAAACATGCCATCAACAGATCTAGGTTCAAATTTATCAATATTATCGTGTTTCTTAACAAAGCATTTGCAACCAAATACCCAAAAGTGTATAACACTAGGCCTATGTCCAAACCGTAGCTCATATGGTGTTTTACCTTGCTTAGCACGCAAGAAACTTGATTTGAAACATAACAAGCAGTTGCAATCGCATCAGCCCAAAATTTACTAGGAGCTTGATATTCATCAAGCATAGTCCTAGCCATCTCAACTAAGGTTCTATTCTTTCTTTCTACAACACCGTTTTTTGAGGTACATATGGTGAAGAAAATTGATGATCTATTCCATTTTACACACAAAAGTGATCAAAATATTGATTTTTAAATTCGGTTCCGTTATCACTTCTAATCGCTTTTAAAGATCCTGGGTGATCAATTGATAATCTAAGAAATAAAGTTCTAAGGTGACTAAAAGCTTCATTCTTAGATGCCATAAAGTAAAACCAAGAGTATCTAGAATAATCATCAATAATCATAAGAACATACCATTTACCTCCGAAGGATTGAACACGTGAAGGTCCTACGGTGTCAAGGTGCAAAAGTTGACCCGGTTCAGTTGTCATGATCATTGTGAGAGGAGTATGTGAACCTGCAACCATATTAGCATGTCTACAAGAAGAGCACACAATTTCTTTGTCCCCTTTAAGCTTAGGCAGCCCACGTATGCGATCAAGAGCACTAACACACATTAGATGATCAAAGCCTACATGACCAAGTCTACGATGCCAAAAATATAAGTCCTTTGAATCATTAGCAACTAGACACCTATGCTTAGAGGAAGACATATCAAAATCAGCTTTAAAAACTCTTCCAAACTGAGATATGTTAAAAATAAGCTCACTATTTGAATTTACAACTTTGCAGCAATTTTTAGTGAAAATTAGTTCCAGATTTTCATCTAGCAGTTGTGAAACTGAAAGCAAGTTGTATTTCAAATTTTTAACAAGTGCCACGTCCTTCAAGTTGTAGTGATTATTTACTCTAACCGAACCCTTAGCAATTATAGGAGTTGAAGAATTATCGGCAAAAGTAACATTCTCTACACGTGACACAAAAGAGAGGGAGGAGAACCATTCATTGTTACCGGTCATGCAGCGTGAGCAACCTGAATCCACAATCCAAATGTTCTCCTTTCTCAAGCGTGTAACCTACATAGAAGAACAATACATTGATAACTCAATACTGGGGTTAGTCAAAAGGCATTTAGGAATCCAGTACTGACTCACACGACGTCCAGCAGGAATAACACGCGAAAGCTGAGATAAAACAGCAGGTTTATGAGCCAAGGCTTGAGGATTTTTGTACCCAATTACTGACCTACGAGGTGTTACATGTGTAGCACGAAAAATAGTAGGTTTGAAAGCAAACTTTGCATGTTTTTGACTCATTAAAGCAGATTTCATGTTCCTATCATTCGGTTTAGGAAGTGCAGCAAATTTTGCATGAAAGTTATGATATCTAGCAATCGTTCTTTTCTTTTTCTGTTTTTTATCTAGTCTATAAAAAAAATATATGACATGACCATCTCTACCACAGTAGGTGCAATGAAATTTAACTTTGTGTTCATGTCTAGATGAGCAAGCAACATTTTTATTTGAAACCGAATGAGACAACACTCCTGCAGATTTGAAAACCACTTCTTTTTGTTTAGGAACTGTTTGAATCAAACCAATTCCTAATGACTTTACAATTTTAGGTGGATGTGCCTTAGCATGAGCATGAGAATCAAAACCTAAACCAGTTTTATCATTGCAAGACTTGGAAGAATTCAACAGCAAGTTTAGGTTCTTATTCCCATTACAAAACTGATCTAATGTCCCATCCATGTTATCAAGTTTATTGGACAGATCAAGGCAATTTTCACATAAAGTTTTCCTTTTAATTTGCAATTGGAACAAAATTTAACTTCATGAGAATGTAAAGCATTGTTCAATATAGAAATTTCATTCATAGCAGCTTGTTGTTTCTTATCAAGATCATCACAAGTAGAACAATGCAAATTAAATGTAGAACAACTAGCATCTTTCAAGTTTTTATTATTTAGTGCAGTAAGCTCTCTATTCTTTTCAATTTCTAACTCAAGTTTATCAAGTGTGGAGGTGTGAGCACTTCTTAATGAGGACAATTGTTCATATATTAAATCACATGAGGGACATGCATCATCACTAAGAATCAAAGTTTTTAAACGGTTGATTTCAGATTTTAGTGATTCGATTTTAGTAGCACTATCCCTAAGCTTTTTGTCCTTTTTCTTAACTATAATAGTGGCACGAGAAATAGCATCACACATTTCTTCGCAAGTAGGACATACCTCTTCATTGTCGCTGTTCTGTTCTGCATCCTCCATACTTGTTCTTGACTTGCCCGCCATGAAGCACAAGTATGCCAAATCATCTTCATCTTTGTCAGTTCCAATGTCCACATCGCCTGAGCCAAGTTTTTGAAGTGCGGAGATAAAACTGCTCAACAATTGACGTCCTGTAAAATCCTTCTTTTTCTTCTTATCGTTTGCAGAGGAGTGCTTCGTCCTTGTTTGCTTTTCATTCCGGGAAGTAGGACCTAAAAGGTTAGGGCAATCTGAACGAAAATGTCCCGTCTTACCACATTCGAAACATCATTGAGGTCCAGAGCTTCCTCTCCTTCTAGTTCTCACATTTTGCAAAGCTTTCGAGAACCTAGTAGAGAGAAGTACTAGCTCCTCCTCTGGAAACTCCTCAATCTGTTCAAGGGTTAGAGAGGACAACAAAGCAAGTGTACCACAAGATGAAGATTGGCCAGAGCTAGACATATCACGTTGAGAAACAAAAGCAATAGACTTGTTGGGGTTCTTACGTGATATTATATCAATTTCATGAGTTTTTAACTTGGAATATAGCACATCTAAAGTAAGTGTACTCAAGACAGTAGATTCACGAATAGATGTGACTTTCATCTCCTAAATTGACATATCTAATGCACTTAGTAATTGTCTAGCATTTTCAGCATCTAAAAATTAACATTGATGCTATGCAAGTTGCTGAGAATTTTATTAAAGTGAGGAAAGAGATCATCAATGGACTCACCGGGTTGCATCTCGAAACGCATGTATTCTTTCTCGAACATGTCTTGCCTTACCTCATTGATCGTGTTGGATCCTTCGTGGTAGTCACAAAGTGCTTTCCACACATCGTATGCAGATCAGAGGTGTGCAACACAGTCGAAGTCGATTATAGTTAATCCTTGTATCATCAAGTTCCAAGCCTTGTTGTTGTTGTCGACATATCTAAGATTTGTAGCTGTAACTTGATCGTTTGACAGCACTTCGTAAGGCTTGTATACCTTCTCCCATATTGCAAAGCCTTGAGCCTGGATGAAGGCTTCCATATGTGCCTTCCAAACCTGAAAATCAATTCCACTAAACACACAAGGTTTGGCGGAGTATTTCTCCATGATGATTAGTCAAAACATGTGCAAATCACAAAGATTAGAGCACCGTGGCTCTGATACCAATTGTAGGATCGAAGAGCACATGAAAATTTACCATAGGGGGTGAATGGTAGATTAAAAAATCTTACGCAGCGGAAACAATTAAATCCCAACCCCTTCGGCAGAAAAATGATATGTTAAAGAAATCGTGTGTGAGACTAATATAAACATGTTTCACCGTGCCAAAAGTGATAGATATAAGAGAGAATCAAGTCACGAAGACAACACAACAAGAATTACTAAAATCTGTCGAGATAAACTCAAGTTACTATTGAAAGATCGAACAAAGGTCAATTTGTCCTACCCGAAAAAAACAGTTCTGTAGTGTTGCAAAGAAACTCGTGTAGATCAGAAACCACAAATCCAATGACCGTGAAATTTTGACAGATGATAGATAATCAAGTTGTGAAGACAACCCAAAAAGAATCATGTCAACTGGATCTGTAAAACTCGAGTTACGATAAAACCATCAAAGAAAGGTAGTGTTGTGCAGAAAACTCGATGAGTAAAACTTGTCTAGAATAAGTCGGAAGAACAAGACACAAAAGTTCCTTTCAACTACGAATTTTATTCAATAGAACACAAGTGAAACAGCCCCAAAGTCGTCTACCATGAGCTTTGTCCTTCCTTGCTTATATAACCAGCCCTTAGGCCAACCCAATCTCAACTAGGACTCTAATCCTACTTAAATCACGAATCAAAACTTTTCATATCTGCTTAGGAGTCTTCTATACACAGATAGAAGCAATGTTAACTTCCAAACACATTAGGAACGTATCCCACATTCCTAAAACAACCCAAATTTGTGACCCACACGAAATCCTATTGTAACCAACTCAAATCTTTCCATATTTGAGTCAAACCCAACTCAGCCGCAGCTTGAGTCCATAACCTAGTCGGTTGGACCTTTCCGACAAATTCTTTACGTCCACATCTCTTCATCACGTCTCGGAACCATGTAGCCACGTCCATGCACTCCTTGCATACGTGCAAGCATCTTCCAATGACGTGCACGATACCCTCATATGCATTGTTCTTGATTCAAACATGCTGCGTGACCTCCCGATCAACTCAACCACAATTCCTCCCGAACTTGGTTGTTGAACCTCATCTTCTCCCTAAGACTAGTTCAATGGATCCTGTACCAGCCATGTCTTGAACTCAAGTAACACCTGCACATGAACAAACAACCAATACTTCCGAGCACAAGTCCTCGACTTGACTCTCATTAGTTCCAAAACCACAACATCTTATGTGAGCACTTCACATAAGCATGTTGCAGACCATAGCAAAATGATATCAACCATATCAACCAAAACGCACCAAAAACTTAGCAAATGAATACTAAGCAATCTTTCCAACAATGTAAACCAAGTTTGAAATATTTCACAGTAAAAGCAGAAACATTGCGATCAAGCACTGGACCTTGCCAATGCTAACCAGACCTTGAACCAGAGCTTACCAAAGCCAGTACAACCTAGCATCAGAGCTTGACAAGGCTAGTCGAAACTAGTCAAACCTAAAAGTCGGAGCTAGAAAAACATGTCAGAGCTAACCAACTTAAGTCGGACCTGTCAAAACATATCGGAGCTTAACAAAGACATGTCAGAGCTATCAAAGATAGGCCGGAGCTAAAGACAAAGCTCACTGGAGCTACCCAAAAACATGTCGGACCTAGACAAAGAAAGTCGGACCTAATGTCGGACCTTGCAGAAGCTCGGAGCTAGAGTCGGACATTGCTAAAAAAGGTGTTTTGGCAATATTCAAAACTTTTATCATCAATGTATTCAGCACAAGCCAATGTATTCAGCACTCATAGGTCTCACACTATACCATTCTCATTACAATACCATAAACACTATAAACCTCCACTATAGTCTAATTAGCTATGATATGATTATACTAATATGAATCACTTATGCTATGAATTAACATTGGTTCAATGATGATTTATTTCATTGCCTTAGGATGGATTGTACCTAGGCTCTTAAGTTAATTACTTAATATGCTAGCATGGTGCTAGGATAGAGAGTAGCGTTGAATGTCTCGTAGACCCACGGATTGAAGAGGTAGGCAGTAGGTGGTGACAGCTCTATCTGTCCTTTGTAATCCTCCATGTTCGGCTATGCCACAGGCTCATAGCGGGAGTTGCCTAGTGTTGCTAGGGGTAAACCCGTGCCCGATGTGTTAATCCACTTAGCATGAGAGTTCATAATTAACATGATCATTAGTAACTAACTTATGCTTTGTATATGTACATTATAAGCATAGGAGGAGTCTCTACCTAACTTTTAGCCTAGTTCCTCTATCACCTCATTTATCCCCTTAGGATAAAATGCTCTTGTGTGTGTCACACTACCTCAACTTATCATTTAGCCCATCCTTGCTAGAACCCTACCTAGACCAACCTAAGCCTTTCCACTTGATGATTGTTTTACATCCATATAGCCTTCCTATGGGAAAATATAAATGACACCCTTTGGAAATACTCTTTAAAGGGGAAATGCTACGTCGATAGTTTTTGTGCACTTGCGAACATTCACTTGAGAATTAAAACCTACCAACAAGCATTCCTGGCACCACTGCTAGGGATGAATTTTTAGTAGTGCGTAGGAAATATCCACAAGCATTTCTGGTGTCGTTGCCGGGGAAGACAGCCGAAGTATTGCATAATTCAATGAATAGGATAGAACCCTGGTACGTTTTAGTAGGATGACCCCTCTTTGTTTTCACATTTTATGTGAAAACAAGGTAGTGTATGTCTTGTTTCCGCTTGCTGGGAAACCTTGTTGAAGATCCTAAATCCCTTCTGAGAGATCGACCTCGTGTCGTAACTCTTCAGAAGCTTCGAGCGGCAAGGCAAGGCCAGCACAACCGCACCAACAACCGAAACACCAATGGCCCAGAAGACCCTTCGCGAGTTTTCGGCTACCTTTGCTAACAATGTGACTGTTGGGACCACTGGTAGCACATGAAACATGAACATAAAAATCAAGACTGACCTAATCACTATGGTGCAAGCCAACCAATTTTGTGGGAAGGCTAATGAGGATGCAAGTGCTCACCTGCAACAGTTCCTTGAGATCTGTAGCACCTTAAAGATAAAGGACATATCTCCTGATGTTGTTCGTCTTAGGTTGTTCCCGTTCTCTCTTCTTGGGAGAGAAAAAGAGTGGTTCCACTGAAACTTAAGTGTTGTAGACACTTAAGATAAATGTTCTACGACATTCAATGCCCTACGCGGAAGAATTTCTAGCTTCCAGCATGATGCCAAGGAATCTATTCCCGAGGCTTGGGAAAGGCTTTAGGAACACATCATAGCCTGTCCCCACCATGGGATGGATGGTTGGCTCATAATCCAAAACTTCTACAACGGGCTGATCCCTTCCGCCCGTGACCATGTTGATGCTGCTGCTTGAGGTGCCTTCTTCTCATTGACGGTGCCCAAAGCCAAAGATTTGATTGAGAAGATGGTGTCAGACATGGGTTGGAGCAACGAGTGTCTCCATACCCACCAGTGAGGCATGCAAACCATGAAGAAGGTGGACATGATCGCTGCTAAATTGGACCTCCTTATGAAGAAAATTGATGGACAAGGCAATGGTGAAGTATGCGGCAATGCCTATGCCTTAGACTCTCACATCACTTGTGAATTTTGTGGCAACTCGGGTTGGGCAATGACTGCCTCGAAACTCGTGAGGATGCCTTGTACGTAGCCAACAATGGAAACAACAATGGCTATCGTCCAGGAGGTCAAGGGTGGGGCCAACCACGCCCATTCATTCAAGGAGGGTACAACAACAATGGCAACAATGGAAATCAACCCAACTTGAGAGAACTTGGCATTAGCCAGCTAAAGATCAATGATGCTCTATCCTAGAAGCTGTCGGCTAATGACAAGACCCTAGAGAGCATTAATGCCAAGATTGAAGGACTATCCTCAGCCTTCAAGAATCAATTGAGTTTCAACAAGATGTTGGAGACTCGATTGGCTCAACTGGCAGCTGTTGTTCCTCCAATGGAGAATGGCAAGATGCCAGGACAGTCTGAACCTCCCGTGGAAAGTGCCAACATGATTTCACTACAAAGAGGCAACTGGTTGAAGGACCCTGGATGTCCTATAATCTCATGCTCAATTGGGGCACACCAGTGTTGCAAATATACCTACTATATTCCCTACTAAGCTTCACATACAAGCCTTATGTTGAGGTAGGATGAATTTAGGCACAATGCCTTGGTGAGGACATATTTCCACTACACACAAAGGAGAGACTTGAGAGAATCAAATTGAGATACTTAAAATCTATATTGAACTCTCCAAAATTTGAGTGGAACTTGATTTCTAGGGTATGTGTGCTCATTTTGCTGTTCTATCTTTCAGCCACCCATGAATAGGAGATGGCATAAGCTCCATAATAACCTAAGATGGGTGAAGTACCATGCCAATTTTTGCAATACTAGGTAGAGTATTTTGTTGTGCACATGGTACTTTTTGAAAAGTAGAACATAGTAGCAACTCCTGATCATCAACCTAAAGTCCTGACTTTGCTCGGGATGAGCAAAGGATAAGCTTGGGGGAGTTTTTTGACGTCTGTTATACACCAATTTCACCCATCAATATAACTCGATTATGTGAAGGAATTGTCATTTTTTGCACACATCACCTTTATATTTAACCTATTTCCACTTGTCCTTGGAGAAAGTATTGCATGCAAGGATTCTATGCAGAAATGAAGTGAAACAAGGGGATGGATCCTATAAAATATCATTCCAACCAATCAAGTGATGACACTTGGCACCACATGGATCAAATGGCTCACAAGTAGAAGTATCCGAGGTCATCCAACAGTGCAGCACCCATATAAATGACACCCTTTGGGAATACTCTTTAAAGGGGAAATGCTACATCGATAGTTTCCATGCGCTTGCGAATGTTCACTTGAGAATTAAAACCTACCAACATGCATTCCTGTCACCACTGCTAGGGATGAACTATTAGTAGTGCATAGGAAATATCAACAACCAATCACCCCTCTCTGCTCTTAAGTTTTGTTAGGCCTTACGGTACTGGGTTGGTGTGTGGGGCTTGGGAAATTCAATGCGTTAGCATCCGGAGCCTAGTTCCCGCCTTTCTCAGGGTGTGAGCCCTCTAGCCCCCAGTACTCATTTGTAGCGCTGGGAGGCTGGGTGTGCACACTTAGGGTACGGAACCAGGTTAAGCAGGCTGCACACCTTGGACCTCTGACTCGGTGTAGGTCTTTCGTGGGGAAGACCGTCTGGTGCAACAGGACCGCAAATTGGGGGCGATCGAGAGACCCCAGACATGTCGCAGGTACCTCAAGCAGGCCCACTTGCAGCAGGATTGCATAACTCTACTAGGAGCAAGACGGTGAGAGAGAGAGAGAGAGAGTAACCAGCATGTGACGAACAACATGCAAGAATGAGCGTGATTTGATGATCATAAAATTGATGTGTAATTAAATAAACATGATGGGACATAAGGTAAGACGATGATTGTTTCAACTTGGTATTCATAGGAGGAGGCATGCTTTACAAGGGGACAACGACATGCTCCGAATGACAAGGGAGGCAAAGTGTATAGGCTTAGGGTACAAGACCGGACTAAGCAGGCGGTACACCCTAGACCAGACCCCCCAGATCTTGGTTGCCTTGCGCACTGCTCCTAAGCGCTATCACACCCTTTACACAGTCCTACTGCTATGCTAGAGCTAAAACTTACGGAGGTGCTCTATGTTCCAAGGGTTGGAAAGTGGCTCTCCCCCCTCTGTAGCTAGGCGGATGCACCTGATACGGCATACTTGTGGCACTCGGAAGGGGCCCTCCTAGCTGAAGGAAAGTTTGTTTGTCCCTTCGTAAGAAAGTATGCGCCGCAACACCAAGTCATCTGTCTTCAACTTCCTACTCCGCACGAACCATTCCTTGTAGTGCCGGAGCGCCTCCGATATCGCGTGTTTCGAAGAGCTTCTTGCCACCTGCCCTCGTCGACAAGGTTGATATCTTCATGCCGGAGCTGGTCCTGCGCGGCTTCTTCGAATGCCCGGACACGGGTAGAGCCCATGGTGATCTCTTGTGGGAGGAAGGCATCCGCCCCATACACTAGGAAGAAGGGCATTTCTCCTGTAGCCCCAGGATATCCAGCCCCCAGACCGTGAAAGGCCACGAGGGCAGGATCATCTGTAGCAAATGCACCAAATGTTAAAGTGTAGGAACAACACTTCCCCGGATCTGCTATGGAGTAGCCTCAAAGGTTCTTTTTTAGGAGGGGTAGTCCCAGGTGCTTGCGAGCACGACAAAGATGGTGAACACGAGGAGTTTACGTTGTTCGAGCCGCCGAAGCATAACACCCTACGTCCACGGTGAGAGTTGTATTGCTTGAGTGTTGTGGTGCACTTGAGAAAGCTTGAGAATTTGAGCGACGTTGTCTAAGTCGGTGGCTGTTCGGTTCTTTTATATTTCAAGGACGAACAGTCTTGCAAGTGGGGCCCGAGGCTCGACATGTGGCCTCGAGGAAATGCTAACCCTGTATAGAATCTAGGGTTTTATGGTCGCCTGCTGCCTCTGACCATTGCTTGATGACTCACTATCTTGCCTCGTCTGTCGCCAGTGGCTAGGCATGGTTGTTGATGATGGCAAGGAATGTCCCATCCATCATGTCGCCGCATCCTACCCCATCAGCAGCATGGTGTAGCACTATGGTGCCTTCACTGTGATGTGATTGGGCATAGCAGCACCTAACAAGGGGCGTGTGCCACACCCGTGTTCTTGGGGAAGGTGCTTGTCTTTAATGCGCGAGTGAACATAGCACTGTTGACGGTCCTTAAGTTCCATATCTAGACTGTTAATTCACCTCATAATGTGCCCAAAAGAGAAACACAACATAGTGGTATGGTTAAATACTAACCAATTCCACAAGTGTTGGTGTTTATTTGTATGCAAGTGAATTAATACCCAAAAATACCAACATATGCAGGGAGTAATCCATTAAATTGGATTCTGACAAATCAGGTGATGCCACGTGTCATCCCATGGATCAAATGGCCCACAAATAGTAGTATTTGAGGCCATCCAACGGTTTATCACCCATATCAGTCAATGGGGCCCATCGGGCAGTGACTTGGAGAAAGCACACGCAAAACGGTCAAAAGACCACTTCGGCTGAATAGGGTCATCGACTAAAATCATCCTTGTGCCAAACTCGGTCAATCGACTCGTGTCGACTCCTCCCATCTTCTTGGTGGCAAGGATGACTGATTCGCGTGCATTTGGTTGCCGGAACCGACCCTCCTCCACCTATAAGTAGCACCCCACACCTCACTCCACACACACACACACACACACACACAAAGTTGAGATGAGAACACAACTCCTACAGTTTAGATTAGTCCTAGAGGCTGCCAAGTAGAAGGAGAGTGTGGTGAAGAGTTTAGGAGGAGGAGGCTTGGGCTTGTCAAGTCCCTCTTCTACACTTGTACTCCTACAAAGGTTTGATTCAAAATCAAGTAAGCCTTCGTGAATTCATCTCAATTTTGATTTTCAATTCAAAGTAGCTTGCACAAGTAGCTACTTGTGGGTTCATTGCTTTAATTTATTAGAGGCTCTAGTTGTAACTTTGTGTTCGAAACAACTAGAGTAGTGGTTTAGAATGTAAGCATGGTGCTTAGGTTAGAAATCATCAGTGAATATCTCGTAGAACCACAGATTGAAGAGGTAGGCAGTAGGTGGTGACAGCCTTATTTGTCCTTTGTAATCCTCTACATTCGGCTACGCAATAGGCTCTTGGCGGGAGTCGTCCTAGTGTTGCTAGGGGTAAACCTGTGCCCGAAGCAAGCAGCTACCTCAAATTCCTTTGAATTAGAATCAATACTTTGAATTCCAATCTGTTCCATGCCTACCGAACAACTTTGTGTCCTTGGGTGAATTAGTTCATAATATTAGCACACTTGTTCCTTGGATTCGATACCATTGGTAATATTCTTTAAGGGGAAGTGCTACACGACAGTTTCCGTGCACTTGCGGATTTTTATCTATGACGTAAGAAACGTCAACAAGCATTTATGGTGTTGTTGTCAGAGAACCTTGTTCATCCTCATATCAATCCTCTTACCTTTACTTTCCTCACTACCACCACATATATGGAGCAGCCCACCATTCTTTCTTATTCTACCTCAAAGGGCATGTTTTGTGAGCCACTACCTTCAGCGGAACCCAGTTTTTCTACTAGCTATGAACTTCGTCATAGCTTCATAGCCATGGTTCGGAAACAATTCTTCTCAAGAATGGATTGTGAAAACCCTTAGCACCATCTATGAGAGTTTGAACAATTGTGTTCATGCCTTCTAATCAAAGGTATGACACAGGAAACTCCCAAATGGAAGTTGTTTCCTTTTTTCCTCAAGGAAAAACTCAAACAATTGTACGACCACAACGTTGGGAAGACAAACAGAAATTGGAATGAATTACGAGACAAATTTTGTCTTGCTTTCTGTCCAATTGCTCGAATTGTTTCCTTATGGAAGGAAGTACTATGCTTCCAGTAGATGGAGAAGGAATGTGTAGGTGCAGCTTGGGATAGATTTTCTCTTTTGAGAAATTCTGGCCCAGACTTGTCCATTCGTGATCCATTGCTTTTGTGACACTTCTACTTGGGATTGAACAAAGAGTCTGCCCTACATCTTGACATTAAGGCTGGAGGATCTTTCCTTGTGACACCCAGTTCAGAAAATGAACCATGTGAACGCATATGTGTGCCTAGGATGTTGATCACACATACATGAATGCATCACAAATGATATACAAAAAATTACCACAACACAAATTATTAAATTAGTACTATTATTACAACATTCAAATAATCCTCGAATTACAAACTCTAATGAACATTATTATTGATAAAATATGAAACTAATGCAGCAAAAATATTCTAAACATTAAGCTAAGCAAACTAAGCATAGGGGATAGCGCGGCTCCAAGAAACACCACAGGAAAGTCGACGGCAACACACAACCTAGTACTCCGCATTATCCTCGAGGTACTACCAAACATCACCTAAAACCGTTGGTGGGGGAATTGCAAGGGCGAGCACATGTCGTACTCAGCAAGTGTGGGAAATAATGACATGTAGCTTAAACAAGGAATGATAATAAATAATGGTGAATTGCTGAAAAGTACATTTAAAATATATGAAAAGCATCTTACAATGTCTATGTGAAATTTATCCCATCATACCCCAAATAAACATAATATTTCATATCCATCATTCATTCTCCATCCATATACCATATTCTTACCATCATCATTAATCATGTTCATTTGTCAAATCCATAACCATAACAAAACCATCCCAAATCCCAAGATTCCCCTAATCATGTATAGCTATCATGATAGTTTTTAACACTCTGCAGAGGTTGTACCACTTTACCCACAAGTTCGTTATTTCGTCACTCGTCAGCGACTAAAGAAACCTCCCTTATACCAATTACACTTCCTTAGGTGTATGGCCAAGAGATCACAAAATAGCCTTTACAATGGGATTACTAGCATATTCAAACCAACCGAGGTTTTACCGGTGGTGATGCCTCCAACTGAGCACATCCAACCAAGGGCCCCCTCTTATGTCGTTCGGATCCTAGGGCAGTCCTACCACTATTGCAAATCCAACTGACTCCCATTCCCCGCTTTCCCGAATGATCCGATCAATGCTAGAAATACACCTAACTAACCAACTAAGTCGCACACATACTTGGCCTTGTGGTGGCACTATTGTCCTGGCATATTCTTGCATGAACCGATCCTTAGATCCAAGGCAACTAAACCACCATATCATTTAACCCAATCCACAAACCATGCTTGCTTAGATCTCCCAAGTCCCATGTTATCGACTAATTATGTTCATCAATTCTTATCATCCATAAGTTCATTAATTCATAGTTAAGTCATTTGGTTGTTTTCCCATCCCAATTAATAAGAGTGAAGCAGAAAGGTAAAATACCCTTCCCAAATCTTTACAATATGTTCCGAGCAACAAGGATAGTCAAACAATACTAGTAAACACCTAACTTGGATTTCCCATCAATTTAACACAAGCATGCAGTATTGTAAACAAAAATTTAAAAATAGGTTTAAAATGTTCAAGGACACTTGCCTTGCTCTTGAGAATTGTTAGGATCAAAAGCTTCAAAGTTCTGCTACTGGAGGTCCTCAACAACACCATTTAGAGAAAAACCATATATTGCGCGCAACAAACATACAAAACAAGCATTACAATCAATAAATGCCCATATATTACCAGATATGTCATGAGATGCATGAATAATGCAATTATGGGGTAATGCATGTTTTTAAGTTGATATCATTGTTTACTAACTAGTCACAATTAACTTATACATGTTAGAACAAGTTTCAAGTCATTTCAGAGGTTAATAAAGAAGTTCTAGAAATTTTCAGAATAGAGAGACCAGACTAGTCCACACTGAGGCCGAACATGTACGTTCTGGACAAGAGGGTCTATCGGACTGGTCCGCACTGGACCGAACAAGTCCGCTATGGCTAGGGTTTTGGTGAATTTTTAATTAGAGAATTGTCAAAATTAACGTGGAACCATATTTTACATAGAAAGGATGGATCTAAGATAATTACTGTGAATCTCAGGGTTCAAAGGTTGAGGATTCGACGAAACTCAAGATCTTGACGTCTAGATCCAAAGAAGATTAAGAATTGATCGAGGCAAACGTTGACGACGAAGTGTTGATGAAGATCACAACAGCGACGACAATCTTGATTGATCCACCTCCTTCTTCCCTTCTCCTTCTTCTCCCTGCGGTGGAGGCTCCTTGATGGCGGCTCTCACAAACTAGGGCTAGGGTTCTTCTTCAATTGTGGCAAAGAGATGAAAGGTTGGATGTTGCGGTGTTTATATAGGGTTGAGATGGTAGGGTTTTTGGGTGGAATTTGAGTTTAAGGCGGTGGAGGCTGAGTAGGGGTCCCACATGGGCTCCATAGGGGCTGGACACGACGTTCTTGGGCCCAAAAAAGGTAAATTCCCCAATAACACGACATGGAGAAAAATAGAACTCAAGTCAAAACTCACCAGACCGGACTACTCCGTATGAGGCCAAACAAGTCTGTTGGAAGTCAGAAAGTTGAACGGATAAGTCCGATGTCAAACCGGACAAGTCCATTCGTAGCTATATCAAAGTTCCAGAGAGTTGAACGGACAAGTCTGGTGCTAGACCAGACAAGTCTGGAGCTGGGTTTAGGAAAACATCATAAACATTTTTGAACTAGTCTGTAGCATTAACGAAAAATTCCGGAAAACCATCAGAGAGTTGAACGGACTAGTCTGGGGCACAGTCCGGACAAGTCTGCCCTACGCAAAGAAAACAACAGAGAGCTAGACAGACTAGTCCAAGGTACAAATCCAGACAAGTCTGTATTGAGCCATATTTTTATTTGCTTGTTTGATTATAATTCATTTTAAACTTATCCTTTTTGTGTTGCTTAATGTTAATCGTGTATAAGAATGTATGCAATGCATGATCGATGGAAATGAGGGTGTTACATTCCTCTGTAAGACACCGGAAGAAGGTAAGGATCTTCTGGATAGAATTCTAGAAAATTCTTCCTTCGTTATGGGTCTTAATGAGCCTTCTCAAGAGGAAGTCCTGTCAAGATCTGAGGATAGACCCATGGACAAGTATAAACCTAATTCTTGCTTATACCAATCCTTGTTAGAAGAATCCTCTCCCGAACAAGAAACTATGAAGGAAGAAGAAATTCAACCTTCGGAGTTTCCCTTTTACTTCGAGGAATAAGTATTTGAAGATTTTGGTAATACCTTAAAGTAATGTTGCCATAGGAAACCATCATTGCCACTAACTCCACCTGAAACCACCTGATGGAGTATTTGTCCAACAGACGATCAAGGAGTTAACCTCTATTCTAAGCAGAGAATGGACTACGGAAGTTGAGCAGTCACTCAAAATTCTTCGGATGACCTCACCTTTGGAATCCATTCTATATTTCATTAGAGGGACACCAATGGGGTACTATACAACCCCATTGTTGGAGCAAATCTCATTTCTAATTATTGTGCTCTCGCCGTTCTGGGAGATGTGCTGTTGGCACCAACATGTAAATCCTTCTGAGATTCTTTCGAAAACATCCTTGAAGGATGCATGGTTTTGCAACAGGTGTCTGTAAGACACATAGATATTGAGGCTATCTTAGGCTTCCATGTGTTCAAAATCCAAGATTTCGACATTATGATCGGGATTCCCATTGAGAAATTTCTCATGGAAAATCCCTCCGAAGAAAACCTCAATGTCAAACTTGGAGGGAGAAAGTTCTCTATTCCTATTTTGCGTTCAAAGAACACATCCGCAGAATCTCCCATCCAAGATGAACATATAAAGGAGGTTAGGACTCTTCAATTCTTAGCACCCTCTGAAATTGAAGGAGAAGAAGATTTCATCCAAGAGGAGGATGAATTTCAGGGGGCAATTGAATTTCAAGAAGAAGAGTTCTCTCCAAAACCTCCTGTTCAGCTCAAAATTCTACCTCCAGGCCTACGCTATGCCTTTCTAAATGGCGATTTGGTATCCCCTGTCATCATAAGTGACAACCTTTCAAATGATGAGACAATATAACTCATTGCTATGCTAGAAAAGCATAGAGCTGTTTTTGGCTATTCACCAATCGCATCCCTAATGACCCCGAGAGTGGAGCCTCAAGGGAACCTCAAAGGCGATTGAATAATGCGTTGCGGGAAGTTGTCAAGAATGAAGTCTTGAAACTTTTGCATGTCGGGATTATTTACTATATTCCTCATATTGAATGGATCAGCTCAGTTCATGTAGTGCCTAAGAACGGAGGTATGATGGTCGTTCAAAATTAGAAGAATGAATTAATTTCTCAACGTGCCGTCACGGTTGGAGGATGTGCATCGATTACTGAAAATTTAACAAGGCTACAAGAAAGGATCATTTTCCACTGTCCTTCATCGATGAGATGTTAGAGCGCTTGGCAAAACACTCATACTTTTGTTTCCTTGATGGGTATTTAGGATATCATCAAATCCCAATCTACCCTGACGATCAAAGTAAGACCACCTTTACATGTCCTTATGGGATTTATGCCTACCGGCATATGTCTTTTGAACTGTGTAATGCTCCTGCCTCTTTTCAAAGATGCATGATGTCTATCTTTTCCGACATGATTGAGGAGATCATAAAAGTTTTCATGGACGATTTCTCGATCTATGGAAAAACATTTTATCGTTATATGGAAAACTTAGACAAGGTCTTACAAAGATGCCAAGAGAAGGACCTAGTGCTTAATTGAGAAAAGTGCCATTTCATGGTCCATGAAGGCATCATTCTTGGACACCTTGATAGGAAAAGGTGATGATGAGTCCCGATCTTCCGAAAGGTAATGGATAAGTCGATTGATGTGGAGATCTCGATGTTGATGATCCGAGGCTCTCGAGTAGAACACGAACAGCCCCTGCAATCACTACACCACCACTCCGTTGGTTATCAACCGTGCTTCACACGATTGACCTCGCCAAGAAGGCTAATCCCTGCAAGTGCAACCGAGAACACAAGCAAGAACGTAGAAGAAGCAATCTGAAATTGCTGAATTGGGGTTTCACAAACCGAAAAACGGCGATATTATTGATCTAAGCAAAACCCAATTGTTCATGGCGGCTAATAAGGAGTATATATAGTTGGGAGGACGTCCAAGGGGGTGTTGGGGTCGTGACCTAACCCTAACACACGAAAATAATGGACTTAGACTTGATACAAGGCCCAATGGCCCAATATGGTGGCGCAGCACCCTGACAGATTCTGTACTTGATTTTGTTTCGACGATTCCCGACGACTCCGGAGTAATTTTGACATGGGACCGGTGCCATTGGAAAGTTTATCCTCTCCCCTTTCCGTGCATACGTAGAACGTCCAAAACGGAGTTCGTATGCGTACTGGGCGTCCGTTTTAGTGCGTACTGCTCCTGGACTCCGAGTTGGATACGATTTGGAGTTTGGTTCGGTTTCCATCTTCTTTGAACGAATTATCTGGTCTTCCACGTCCCTAATACCCCCTCCAAGTACTCCTTGAACCTCTCCATGGATCCTAATCACAAATAAATCATTAAGTAGCAATTTATGCTCAAAAACATATAAGGAAATATATAAGAACGAGTTCACCTCTGAAATTAATTGTTGTGTATGAACTCTATTGATTGCATCTTGTATGTTCAATGGAGTGTTGTTTGTAACCATAGAAGTGATGTCCTCATCATCCTCCCCTTCTTAAATTGGAGTCGTCCTCGACTCAAGTTCATCTTCTATCATGTGTGGGTCCATATGTGCAACGCCATCAAATCTTCTTGTAAGCATGAAAGGAGGAGGCCAAGGTGGTGGACGGCATAGTGCACCATCTTGATCTTGTCCAAACAAGAGCGCACATTCACTTGAGCCAGGATCCCAAACAAATAAACTTTGTACCATATTTGTAGGTGCAATGATAATGTGCATGATCTCGTCACACCTAGTTTCTAAGAGAGGGATAGAGGTGTACAAAGAAAAGATTGGAGTTATTGAAAAACTTCTGCCTCCTATCAATGTTAAGGGAATCCACAACTTTTTTAGGTCATGCAGCGTTCTATCGGTGATTCATCAAAGATTTCTCAAAAGTCGCTAGACCCCTCATCAACCTACTAGCTAAGAAGCTCCATTTGATTTCTATGATGAATGCCTTAAATCATTTGATACACTCAAAAAGTCACTCATCTCAGCTCCAATCATCCAACCCCCTAATTGGATGCTGCCATTCGAAATCATGTGTGATGCTAGTGATTTTGCTGTTGGTGCGGTCCTAGGCCAAATCAAAGATAAAAAGCATCATGCAATAGCCTACACTAGCAAAACTCTGAAGAGAACTCAACTCATTAATTACACAACCGAGAAAGAGCTCTTAGCTGTAGTTTTCGCTATCGATAAGTTTAAATCCTATTTAGTTGGAGCCAAGGTCATAATCTACACAGACCATGTTGCCTTGAAGTATTTGCTCACCAAAACGTATTGTAAAGCTAAGCTAATCCAGTGGATTCTTTTACTACAAGAATTTGACTCAGAAATCAAGGATAAGAAAGGAGTAGAGAATATTCGTTGCACATCATCTCCCACGTATGGAAGTTTTCGGTACCCTGCGTATTGGGTACCCCATGATACCGCATGAAGTGCAAGGGAGTTCCACCTGTCAAAGTTGAAGACCTTTGTAGGCCCCTCATCTCAAACGGCACTGGACCCACCTCCTACATAGGGGAGCTCCAACACTACCACGTGTAACACAAGACCGGAGCCAAACGCTCTACATAGGGGAGCTCCATACTGGACACGTGTACAGTGACCCCGGACCTAACCCCCAATAGAAGGGAGCTCCGACGCCTCCACGTGTATAGCAACTTCGGACCTACCTCCCCGTAAGGGAAAGCTTCGGAGCTGCCACGTGTCAAGCCTCAAGACCTACTCCACCAACTGGAATATAGACTGATCTCCAACGGCATAAGCATTCAAAGGACTCTTATTACTACAATTACAAGGCCTGATTATGTTCCATTAATACAATATTAATGGCGCACAATCAGAAGCCCCTTAATACTAGTAACACCACCATTAAGGTGTGTTATCACGTTATTAAGGTGCTTAAACACACTTAATTGTGTATTAGGCAAGAATAACCGCTGGGGCCACATGTCGGGCCAGGCAACCCATGTAACTGCCATCCCTTGGTCTATAAAAGGGATGTGCTGCACGGTACAGAATAACCAAGCTCATACGCACACAAGCACGATAAATCCCTAATACAACAACACACATCCCGTGGAGTAGGAAATTATGCTGAGGCGGCCCGAACAATGTAAATCATTTGTGTCACCTTCTTGTCTAAGATCTCCACGCGTCCAAATCGATACAAGAACCTCCGCAGGCTACAATTCAATAGTACCAGGGGAAGTGTCATTCGTACGCTTCGACATTTTGGCGCGCCAGGTCCATTCGCTATGTGGGGCATGGACATTTTGGGACTTTTCCCAAAAGTTGTTGGAGGTTACAGGTTCCTGTATGTCACCATCGACAAGTTCACCAAGTGGTCGGAAGCTACTCCAGTTGTAACTATCAACAAGCAATCTGCAATCAAATTCTTGAAGTCCATAATATGCAGATTTGGAGTTCCAAACAAAGTCATAACTTACAATGGAACCCAATTTACAAGTGTTGCATTCCAAGAATATTGCGAAGACCTCGGCATTCAAGTCAGCTACACATCAGTAGCTCACCCAGCAAGTAATGGTCAAGCCGAGAGAGCAAATGCAGAAATCTTAAAATGACTCAAGGCGCGCACATATGAGCACCTGAAAAAGCATGGAGCCAACTGGATCGAAGAGCTTCCGTCTGCACTGTGGGCAAGCAAGACTACACCTAACCGGTCAACTGGAGAAACACTGTTCTTCTTGGTGTACGGAGCTAAAGCAGTCCTTCCTCTGGAGATCACCATGGGGTCGCTCCAGGTCCGGACCTTTGACCAAGCCGAGCAGGATCAAAAGCGTGAGGACCTTGACCTCGTTGACGAGGGAAGGTGCCAAGCAGCTGTTCAGAATGCACGATATCTCCAAGAACTCCGGCGCTATAATCAAAGTCATGTGCATAACCGACAGCTCAAAGAAGGCGATCTGGTGCTGCGGAAAATACTAACTTGCAAAGGGATGAACAAACTTTCCCCCAGCTAGGAAGGTCCCTTCCGAGTGATCGAAGTATCCCATCCCGGATGCGTACGCTTGGCAACTGAGGATGGGACTCCGCTTCCTAATCCTTGGAACATCGAGCACCTCCGTAAGTTTTATGCTTAGAATCACAGAGGTGAGTCTGTATTTACACACAATGTATGTTATAGAGTCAATATACAGAGACGGTAGGTCCTCCGGAAGAACATCCGGACCCCTCCGGGAGGATCCGGAAAGTTCAAGCAACACTTGACACAGTCATGACACTAAAAGTGTAGTTGCCTGCCCCGGGCTAGTACAAAATGTATAGCACAATTGGCCTGGTCATGTACCCTAACTGCGTCCTTGTCTCCCCTGTAATCTGGACCTATAATGAAAGACATTGTTGTGTGAAAATAGAATCCACGTGCATTTATTTTTGTACAAGGCTCAGTCTTTTGAATTATTATTTTGTCCTTCTTGTCTATAATGAAGTTGTGCAATTCTTTTTAAGTTTTAGTCCAAGTTATTCATATGTGTTACAAGTTATATTGTTGGTCTCTTTGGATCTTAACATTGCTGCATAGTCTACTTGCCTGAATGCCAAGCTAACATAGGTCCGTAGTGTGCTACTGACTTAGCCTGTTCCTGCACCCTAAGTACACCACTCTACCTACTTCTCGGCAGGCCTGAGTAGTGTGAGTACTAAAAAAAAGCATGCGGATCTAGAGAGATTACATCAATATGCTTGTTATCATATCGAATTTCTTCGGATATAAAACTCAAATAAGAACAATAAGTCACAAACAATTTATAGATAAGAGGATGAGTTTTACTCTTTTTCTTGTCTTTAATGTACAGGAAAAACCAAAAATCCATTGATGGTGGACGATGTCGGAGCTATTAAGCTCCGACAACCTCCAAGGGGGCTCGCCGTCGACGTTTTTGGACATTGAAAGTGGGCGCCACCAGAGCTAACAAGCTCTAGCAACTTCAATGAGGGTTGGACATTGACATAAAGTATAATTCAAGTCAAGATGGCATAACCACCCAAGGGATTCGCCGTCAATGTTATCTATGATTGATGGTGGGTGTCGTCAGACCTATCAAGCTCCGACAACCCCAGGGAGCCCGCCGTCGACGTCCTACAAGTTGACAGTGGGTACCGTCAGACCTATCAAGCTCCAACAACCCCAGGGGGCCCGCCGTCGACGCTCTACGTGTTGACAGTGGGTGTCGTCGGACCTTGATACTGTCGACGTTCTACGTGTTGACAGTGGGTGCCGTCGAACCTATCAAGCTCCGACAACCTCAGGGGACCCGCCGTTGACGATACAAAAGCTCCCTGGAGAAGTTAGAAATAAAACTTCAGACCAAAAAGTTACAAGTTTGAATTGTCCAAGTCATCAACACATCATTAGATCCTTTTGGTACATGTTCGCAATCAAATTGTGTATATCTACCAGGGGGCAAACAAGATAAAGGATAGTGTATTGAAGACAAGGACAATAAAATGGAATTCATTGCAGAGATAGTGGATTTTATTCATTCTAAGTTTTGGATTACAAAATCAGGGTTACAGCAAAAGACAAAAGGAAAAGGTCCTAGCTACTGGAGGACCACAATCTTGTGGAAAAACGAGGCACCCTTCTCAGCAGCCTCTTGGACACAAGCTTTGGCGGCATCCTCCTCTTCGGCAATGAGTCCTTCAAAGACTGGTTTGAGAGAAAATTAAGGGTCTCGACTTTTGTAACAAGCCAAGACATACTCGGTGACGTTTTTGGCCAGAGATTTCCCCTCTGTCTCCAGCTGATCAGCGATGACATCACCCATTGCGTCGAGTTTGCTGCCAGCAGAGCCAAGTCCCACCAGCGTCTGGTCCAGCTCCTGTGCTGGGTCCTCCGAGCGTACTTGACTGAAGCCAAAAAGCACAAGGGCTTTGTCTGCACATCCCCAGGAAACCCCATACCAGCAGGGATTCAGTTGCCCTCGAGCTCTGCAGCTCCTCCAGTGACCTCCGGGAGGCCGCTAGCTCCGAACTTTCCCAAGCAAGGCGCTAAACCGCTTTGGCATGTTGCTGCATATTCTAAACTACTTGCTTTTCGCGGTCGATTAGCTCTGTCGCCCGGAGGTGGATGCGGTTCCGTCGTTCCGCCAAGTCCTTCTCCCTGCCTCTTACTTTCCCTTCTCTAGTGGTAACATCAGCTTCTCTTTTCGAGAGATCCTACCCCAGTTTCTATTACATTTCCTCCTCCTCCTTACTCCACAGATCAAACTTCTTAGAGCGATCTACTAATTTTTGCTCAGCCAGAGTCAGCTTCTGACCGATCTCCTCCTCTCTTTTCAAAATATCCTCCTGTTTTTCCAAGAGATTCTCTTCTCTTGCATCAAGGTCTGCTCGACGCTTCAGGAGAACCTCATTTAATTCATCGAGGTTGTCATGACGCTCATCAGCAGCATCACTCCTTTCCTTGGCTTGCTCGAGGATCTCCCGAGAATTAGCATCGAGAGCCCTGATGGCAGCCTCTTTCTCCTCCAGCAGTTTGCCCTAGTATTCCATTCGTGCCGTTTCCCTCTTGACCCACTCCTTCTGATCAGCAAGCCTCGTCTGAGCAAGCTTGGTCTCAAAATGGAGTCTGTTGCGCTAACGCCTCAAGGTGTGGCGCTCCTCTTTAGGGACCTTGCTGTCATGATCAAAGGCGACCTGAACTTGTTGGAGGCTTGAGCAAGCATTGTCTATGCACGATGCCAAGGGAATAGGCTCCGGACCTGTCGGGGTCACCTCTGCTGGTTCCAAGGGGTCTTCAAGAACAAAAATAGGGTCCCATGCTACAAGCGTGGTTCCCTGAGCTTCTATGGCACTGGGGCCGCCCTCCGGGAGCTCTTCGGCAGCAGTTGAGGAAGAACCCACTGGGGTAACTTTCACCTCCAGGGCTGACGGTGAAGGTCCTGACGCGGGAACTTCAACTGCTGGCTCCGCTGGTGGAGAGCCTGCCTCTACCTCTTTATGGTGTTCCGCCTCGGGCATAGGCACCTCTGGAGCAGTTACTTCTGGGACGGTCGTTGCAGCTTCACCCGAAGCCACTTCTACCACCGGCTCAGGCGCTGATGCATCAACTATCTCCGACTCGGCAGCCGGAGCTTCAACATCTTCCGACTCAAGGGCCGAAACTTCAAGGACCACTGACTCGGTTGTCGGTGCATCAACGACTTCCGGCTTAAGAGCCGGAGGTTTTGGCACCACTGATTCATCTACCTGCTCAGCAGCAACTTCTGGCACAGCGAAGGGAACCTCAATTAGCTCCAGCCCGATGCCAGAGCTTCCATCATCTCCGCGTCCTGTGCTGGAGCTTCAGCCACTGGTGACGCCGTTACTGGATCGTCTTCATGCATGTCTCCCCATTGGTCCGGCGCTACTACGGGAGTCTCTAGCGATGACTCTGGATCAAGATCCATGACATCTGGCGCCGTAGTTGTAGTGAACTCAACCACCAGTTGAGGAGGCATGGGGGCTGAAGTTGGAGCTGTCGTCCGCACTGTTTCGGCCGTTGCAATAGAGGCTGGAGCTTTAGACCCCGTCTTTGATGCTCTGTAGTCAAAAAATAGGAAAATTCAAGACATAACAAAATAAAAGTGGCAAATCAAGGTGAAAAAACAATGGTTACCTTGGGAGGCTACCACTCCAATCGGCACGAAACTTCTTCGCGAGAATCTCACATCCGGAACTTGTCATGGTTGGCACAGAGGGAGCTCTGGAATGTCACCCGGAGCCTGCCATCGGTGTTGGTGTTGCCCCAGCCGATGTCATCCTTTGCTGGGAAGGACTACAAGACCTAGAGACCGTAGCTGGCATTAGAACTAGAGTCAGCTGTATAGATCTGGCGCCTCTCGAGGATGCTTGCACTGGAGGAGGTGTCGCCGCAAAAGATCTCCCTTGCCGGGGAGAAGGGGAAGTTATAGATGGAGCAGACCTGACGGAGTTCCCATCTGCATGCCTCAACTTCCTCTTCCGGCTAGAAGATTCAACTGGCTCCTTGCCCTTGCCATTGCCGACGTCATCAACTTTTTGGCTCGGCATAGGGGCGACCACCTCCTCGGAAGCTTCGAGTATTACAACCCTGGAGACCCTACGCTTCTCCACCTCACTGAGGTCGTCTAGCACTGGCATCTTCCTCCGGAGCTTCTTGCTGATCTCTGGAATCATGTTTAGAGGCAGAAAAGCAGCCAGCGGAGCTAGGGCATCATCAGAGATAGACCCGTGCTAAAATTTCTTGAGATAGACCTTCAAAGCTTCGTCATCCAAGTTGTATTTCACACCGGTTTCAATCCATTCATCAACCATCACATTGTGAAATCCCACGCGAGCTTCTCCCTCCTCCACAGCGGAGCTGACCTGTTCACCAAGAAATTTCCGAAGACCATCTGGGGGGTCACTCCACCCTCCACACATTCTTGAATTCTGGTCAGGACAGGGTTAAATGCATCTGACATCTTCGGAACTACATTCCAGGCATCAGTGTCAATGTCGGGGAGTCCTTGGGGCAGCTCCAACTTGTCGTGCTCCTCCACTGCAATGACGATCCAATCCTTCTTCTAGTCATCCCGTTTCCAAAGGGGAATGACTTCAAGTACTTGAAGGTACAGTTCTTGCACTTCACGAAGTAGTAGAAGCCAAGCAACTCTGTCCCCTTGCCGGTGGTATGGGCCGGGAAGAAGGCCCAGAACAGTTTGACATAGGGAGGCACGCCCACCCACATCTCGCAGAAGTGGAAGAAAGTCACCACTAGCAGGAGGGAGTGTGGGCCGAGGTGATGTAGTTGGAGGCCGTAGAAGTCCAGCAGCATCAGGATGAAACTTGAAAAAGGTGGGATAAGTCCCACCATGGCGTACGCTGAAAAGTACACCATCTCACAGGGGTGCTCCTTCTTGAAGGGGAGCTTGTCGGCACGGACCAAGTGGTTGAAGGAGTCGCTGGAGCATCCCATCAAGGTCTGTTCCTTCATCATATTTTCCTTGCTATGGATGTGGCTTTTGGGAGGAACTAACTCCATCGTGGCAAAGTGGAGCGAAAGAGGAGAAAGTTAGGCAAAGTTTGAAGGCTCTGAGTGTTTGATCGAAAGCGTAAAGAGTCCTCAAATCATGTGGACTTTCCTTTTTAAGTAAGCCTCCACGACGCTTGGATGGAAACAACAATGAGAGAAAGTCCACATTACAAAGAATCCACCCCGTCAATGACGAATGGGCCTGGGGCCACCACGATGAAGAAGTCGAGGTTATTACCCCAGGCAAACCATTGTCATGATGGGCGGTGGGAAGCCCAAGGGCAACAGTCTCACAAGGCGCTCGGAAACGATACAGTTTTTGTATTGGGAACCAGCGTCCTTCAATTGCGTGAGATCCGCACTCAAAGATCTCATCTGACGCATTCAAAATAAGCCACACGGCGATGTTTTAACCCTGAACCATCGCCCCAACAGTACATCAGATGACCTTTGAAGTTGCAGCGCAGGAATCGAAGATGGCCCCACCTCCGGTAGAATAACTTAACCCAAAGGGTTTCTCCCCGAGGTTGGCCCGGGGGCGACTGTCGGTACCCTACGTACCGGGTACCCCATGATACCGCAAGAAGTGCAAGGGAGTCCACCTGTCAAAGTTGAAGACCTCTTTAGGCCACACGTGTCAAACGGCACTAGACCCACCTCCTACATAGGGGAGCTTTGACACTGCCACGTGTAACACAAGACCGGAGCCAAACCCTTTACATAGGGGAGCTCCATACTTGACACTTGTACAGTGACCCCGGACCTAACCCCCACTAGAAGGGAGCTCTGGTGCCTCCACGTATATAGCAGCTTCGGACCTACCTCCCTGCAAGAGAAAGCTCTAGAGCCGCCACGTGTCAAGCCTCCGGACCTACTCCACCAACGGGAATACAGACGGATCTCCAATGGCATAAGCATTCAAAGGACTCTTATTACTACAATTACAAGGTCTGATTATGTGCTATTAATGCAATATTAATGGCGCACAATCAGAAGCCCCATAATACTAGTAACGCCACCATTAAGGTGCCTTATCACGTTATTAAGGTTCTTAAACACACTTAATTTTGTATTAGGCAAGAATAACTGTTGGGGCCACATGTCTGGCCACGCAACCCATGTATCTGCCATCCCTTGGTCTATAAAAGGGATGTGCTGCATGGTATATAATAACCAAGCTCATACACACACAAGCACGATAAAATCCCTAATATAACAACACACGTCCCGTGGAGTAGCGTATTACGCTCAGGCAGCCCGAACCATGTAAATCATATGTGTCACCTTCTTGTCTAAGATCTCCGCACGCCCAAACCGATACAAGAACCTCTGCAGGCTACAATTCAGTAGTACTGGGGGAAATGTCATTCGTACGCTTCGACAAAAGTCATTCAAACCATGGACATTCCTATCAATGACTTCCTACGAGATGAAATGCCTCTCAAGGTGACTGACTCTCACCATTAATATGCGGATATCATGAACTTCATGGTCCCGGGATACGTACCGCCAAGGGAAAACAAAAAAAACTTATCTACGAGAGTCGTAGACACATTTGGGATGACGCACACCTCTATCGAGTATGTGCCGATGGCCTTCTTCGAAGGTGTGTCCCATCAATTGAAGACACCAAGATTATTGAGAAATGTCATGAAGGACCGTATGGTGGTCACTATGGTGTTTATCATACCCATGCAAATATTTGGCAGAGTGGATTCTTTTGGCCTTCTATGTATGAAGACACAATGGAATTCATTCGCAGATGCTGGAAATGTCAGAAGCATGGAGGAATCTCTGCTCGCCATGCGATGCCCCTAACATATAATCTTCAAGTGGAATTATTTGATGTGGGGGGGATCGATTTCATGGGACCTTTCCCAAGGTCCTATGACTGCGAGTATATCCTAGTGGTTGTGGATTATGTGTCAAAATGGGTACAAGCCTTGCCATGCAAAAATGTTGACTCCAAGCAAGCTAGGGAAATGTTCCATGAGATCATTTTCCCATGCCTTGGCACTCCCCGTATGGTCATAAGTGATGAAGGGTCTAATTTCAGGGATAAGACTTTCCATAACTTTTTGAGGGAGCTTGGTGTCCAGCATAATATTGCTACTCCATATCACCCACAAACAAGTGGTCAAGCAGAAACATCGCATAAGCAAATTAAGAATATTTGGCAAAAGACCGTCTTAGAAATGGGAACTGGATGGAAGCATAAGCTACCCGACGCATTGTGGGCATACCGTACTGCTTACAAAACACCCATCGGCATGTCTCCGTTCCAGCTTGTCTATGGGAAGACTTGTCATATTCCTGTAGAATTAGAACATAGAGCCTATTGGGCCATCGGTGGAACATGGACCTTCTTGAAGCCGGAATACACCGATTGAACAAATTTCTGAGTTGGAAGAATGGAGAGATAAGGAATATCATAGTGCCAAAATACAAGGAGAGAATCAAAATATGACACGATAAGAGGATCACGTCGAAAGAGTACAATCCTGGAGATAAAGTCTTTCTTTTTAACTCTAGGGTTAAAACTCTTTGCACATGGGAAGCTTGGAAGTAAATGGGAAGGACCTTTCACCGTAGTAGAAACCTCACCCCATGGAGAAATAACACTCCAAGGTGATGATGGTCAGCTATTTAAAGTGAATGGACACCGACTCAAATTATTTCTTGAATCCTAGTAGGAGGCAGAAAATAATTCAACATGATAAATCTTATTGATTTTCACATTGTTTCTTTAAATTCTGTCTAAATTATGCGCGTCCAACTTATGGGCCCATCCAAATAATCATCTATGGGGCCGATTTAGTCGACCCACGAAAACTCAGCCCGAACGGAGCCAAAAGGGGTTCGGTCGAACCCTATGTTCGGCTGAAGCTTCCTTCGCCACTTGCGTTATGTTTTCTCGTACGGACTCTCCTGACTTATCCCAACAATATTTTCGGTGCTATCATATCTTTCCCCGCTTATTTAATGACAGGAACAAAGATGTAAACTCCCAATTTTTCCTTTTATGTGAAGTTCAACTACAAGTGGTTTATCAAACATAATGGAGGTCAACATAATTGTGCACATAAACTTGACCTCACTAAAAAGTTTTCTTTCTACTCATGTTTTAATCTTATCAACATGAGGACTGGACTTCACCCTAACCCTAGAACATTTTAAATAAACCTTTCTATAAAGTTGGGAAGTTATTGATTGCAATGGCTAGGGCAAATTATATGGCAGCAATATAAAAATCAAAACAAATGTAATTTGATTATGTTGCTATGCATATTGGGCCCTGCCAAAAAGATTCAAATCCAAGGCTCCAAATTTTTCCTTGGACTCTTAAATATCTAAATAGCTTCCTAGAAAATTTTCAAGATTTTTGAAGTACATCTTCCATTTGTTTGGACACGTACAAGGGATTCATTTCGCGTCGACATCAAATTTAGCTTTGCACTAAACTTTGCCCAAATCAACCCCTAATTTCAATAAGGTTAATAACCATATTTGAATTCAAATTTTAATTTGAATTTGATGCAAACTATGTCCAAATTGAAATCTGATTCCAGAATTGGATTCCCTATATTTTTCTTAGCCTACCTGTAAATTTTGGGAATTATTGGACAATGTTTTAGCTGGAATTTAGAGGAGGGGATAAGGGAGAGAGGTGGGGCCCACAGGTCAGTCGGTAAAACCGATTCACCGCCCCTGTTTTCTTTCCCCGGGCGACACCGTGACACTCGCCAGCGCGCCTTTGGCCGTCGGTCGCCTCGAGCTGCCCCCCTGTGTCCTTATTTACCGCAGTGGAGGCTATAAAACCACCCCCATCGGCCGAAGTCCATCACCCATTCACTTTTCACCGCGCCGCTCTGTTTCATCGCTGTCGCGATCACCCCCGTGCCGCTCGATGCCACGCAGCCTCGCCGTCAATACAAGCATCAACATCCTCTACGGTCTATAGCAAAAAGGTGCACAACGACCTCGTGCAGCTTCTAGTTACGCTTGAATTCCTATCGTGCATCCTAGCTCCGGTATTCCTAAAATCCTGAATCACTTTTATAACGTTGAGGCTAGGTCGTCGGTTTAATTCCGATTGTACGCACAAAATCTCTTTGATCCAGTCGGATGACATGATCTATGTAGCCTAGCGCACCTTCCCTCCAAAAATCAGAAAGAACCATCGACTAATTAGCAAGTTCTTCGAGTTTTCCCCTTCTGCCATTGTTAGAGCTTGGTTCACCGTCGACTTCGGTATTGCCGGCTATGGCACGAGCTCTAGACCCTCCTAAGACTTTTCCCATGCATCCGCGATGCTTCCCGAGCTTTCAAACGGGAGATTTAGCTAGTGAATCGAGGGTCTCCACTTCACCAAAACCCTAACACCCGCCGCCGCCGTCGGGAATGGTTTTCCGGTCACCCCCCGCCGTCGGGAGTTAGTCCATCGTGTTCCCCGCGCGAAATTAGGGTGGGGCGGCAAGTCCCGAGGCCTCCCGTGGGCCGGAAGCTATCGCCGGCGAAAGCACCGCCGCGCGCCGGTGAGAACGCCGCCGTCCGAGCTGTGACTCGAGGTGGAAGAAGACCGGGACGCGGGTCCCACTCGCCAGCGAGTGAAAAGGGCGCCGGATCAATCTGTGGCCAGGGATCTAATGCGGCCGTGTGGGAATATTTATGGCCCCCGGTGTGGCTAACCCCTGATTGGATGAATTTAAATCCAGTGGGCCCTGGCGCCAAATTTAAAAGTTGAAATTTCCCCTTTTGTACAGAGCCAATTCCAAAGTTTAAAATTCAATATCTCTCCGTAGACTGCTCCAAAAATATTCAAACAAATTTTGTTTGAAAGCCCTTGAGCTCTAGTTTCTGTCGGTACCAGTTAAGTTCTGTGAGACTCACCTATAAATCCTGTAGAAAACAATCTTTCCAAATGCAAATACAATTCTTCCAGATGAAATAGCCACTGGAAAAATCCCCAAAATTCACATAAAATGCACTGTCCTATTCTAGACTACCAGAAAAAGTTTGGGAGCCATTGCACCTGTTTAACCCTCTGTATAGTTCAATTACCTTTTTTAGTTATTGAATTTTTACAGATGTTCAGTTGTTTTATTATGTCCCAAATTTGGACTGAACCTTCGTCTAGTCATACACTAGTACCTGTAAAAATCTTTGATTCAATTAACCTAATATCATAGTCCTAATTAAGTTACAAACTGAATATTAATTGAAAAGCTAAAAATTCAACTATAAGATAAATCCAAAAATTCTTGCCAACTTAGAAATTCAATAACTCCTTCACCAAATCTTAGAAATTTATGAAACAAATTTCGATAGAACCACGACAACTCCTCTATCACGGTTATCAACTGGCAGCTATGTTCAAGCTACAATTTCTTCTTTAAAATTCTTGGAAGTTTAATACTTGCCATAATTTTTGAGACAACAATATACTTTGATCATCTCATGTTCTTTGCAAGAGCTTCTATCATATTCTCTAGTATCTACCATCAAAGTTCCAAAGCCAATTAAGGTCCTTATCATATAATGATAACCGTAGATTAAATTATGGTCTTGGTAATAATTATTTTTCAAAGTCATTCATATACATGTTATATGCATATCGTATAGTGACCGAAGTCGAAGAGGAACCAGAAGCCTTGGAAGAGCACCTTCCAGATACTAACCCCGACTCTGACCTGCAACCAGGCAAGCCCCGGTTTGCATTTAAGTCATTTATAAAATTTTACTTTATCACTATGATGATTGGCATATGAATTGTGCATTACGTTTAGGATGATTGAAAACTCCAGATGCATGACCCACAATCCCATTGGTTAATTGGGTAGGTTAATCACTCAACGTGTAGACATTCTATGCTAATGTAGTAGGTAAACCAGTAGAAGTCGAGTAGTTGGAATCTACTCGCGAGATAGAAATTTTCATTCATCTTCACTGGGATAATATTTATAGAAAATAACTGTTACATCTAAAACTCGAGAACGGTCAGAGATGGATAGGAAGTGACAAGACGTGGTCTTGGTCGCATAGCTCTGATTGGTCAGTTAAGGCCCGTCTGTATGCGGCCCCTTCGGACAAGATTGAATTGTACCAGCGACATAATGGACATATGTAATCCAATAAACTGACGTAACTCGATAACTGGGGTGTCGAGGCCCATTAACTCACCATCGATAGGGGTGGGTTAAGGACAGTAAGGTGTAAATCGGTCGGCAGACACATGAGGTGTTCCATGCGGAGACCTTCTGTTTGTGGAGGTGAGACGGGCTCGGTGTTCGGGTTTCTTGTAAAAGGTGGCCATATACGCCTAGTACTGAGGTGTTATGTAGGTACAAGTGTACTCGCTGACACTTCCGAACGACGTATGTGTCGTGTTGTCCGGGTGTGTCCTGATTGCAATCACCGTCCCTCACGGTAATAGAGTACCACTTGTTCACTAAGATGTGACGTAGTAAATACTAAAGAAGCCAGAAAACTATATTGTATTGAAATATTACTTGCTTTGCAACCTTGTATGATTTAGAGATAGTCACATTAAAGTTTACAATTTCCCCATACTTTAGCTGTAATAGCATTGTGTGCTCTGGGCATGTCATATCATCGGCAAAGCGTTTCTTGTTTGATTGTGGAACCCATGATGTGCCGTGCTTGGAGAATGTCATTTGCTACTTAAAACCTGATTATAAGGATCCAATTGTAGGCGAGTCATTTATGCTTCACCTTACCTATGTTTAGTGTCCCCCTTGCATATGTCTAGTGAGATGGGTTAGTCTTGCTGAGCCTTGTGCTCACGTTTGCAGTTAATGAGTTTTTGCAGGTTATACAATTAATGAAGGGTTTGATGATGAGGCTACACCCCCTCCAGGGTGTACAGCCGAGTGGGAACCCTGCACGCCGCCGTGATTTGCGTGTTGCTAGTGCGAAGTATCCAGGGCATGGATAACTTTGCTTTTGCATTGCTAGTGCTGAGAGCGTAGCTATGATATATATATATATATATCTTTCCTTTCGCTAGTATTGTAAAACTTCCGCTGTAAGATAAATAAAAGACTTCGTCTTGTGTTTTATTCTCGTTCTGTTCTGGTATACTGTTGGGTGTCGCATCGCACGACACCACCCAATGAGATCCTCGGATGTCGGGATTTTGGTCCCCACAGACATGGTATCAGAGCATCATTGGGAACAGTGTACTTGAAAAGAACATATTTTCAAAAAAATAGGATCTGAGTGAGGAATTAGCTATATGACCATAAAAGGAGAATTATTAGTATAAGATATAAATGTGGTAAACTAACTATGTGTTATTATATTCTGTAACGACGCTCCGATGTCAGGTTAGAGGTAAGGTACGCCACCGAGAGCGGATCAATCTCGGTAAACTCAGCATACGAGAAATGGTATGTAAAATTTCCGTGGCTTGGCACGGGAAGTTAATAGGAGTCTCTGAAGCTTTCAATGTTTCTGAGAACCTATGACACGCGATAGCCCAGCGTGACACAAAATTAGTGGGAGCCCCCGTCGGGTGGTGTATAATCCGATAGTATGCCTCTCCAGAACCATTCATGTTCTATGGGAGCACACGAAACACGTATGCCCGAGCGTGTATAAGCCGGATCGTACGGGAGTCTTTGCTGTACAGACGTATTTACAACCATGTACCTCGAGACATGACCTCGCTCGAGGGCGACTCACACCAGAGTCGTATGCATTTATTTTCATATGTATTATTGTGACTACCTGTCGTGCTTCCCCGTACCACCCTTGAGGTGTGAAAGTGTGAAAGGGGATTGTTTGTCTTTTGCAGCATTAACTACGGTAGAAGACCGCGTAGAAACCGTTTGCGAGAGGACGATATCGGAACCACCTATAGACGTAACCGGATATACCGGATAGAATTTTCTTTGATGAGATACGTAGTACCGTCAGTATCAAACATGATGCTAGACAATCCCCAACAACAGAATGGATGCATAATACTTTGGAGAGTCCAAATATCAGATGATGGTAGGTTTAGACTCCGTAAAATGGGACTCCGACGCGATAAGGTAGATAGAATCAAGATTCTTGATTTCTGGCAGAAGTGCCTCGACTTCGCCGGGTTGTAATCTTGGTTATCGTATAGATAACATAAGGGTGTCATATATGGGTAGAAGGATCGTGAAGATCTCTACAACTTTTCTGTTTACCATCAGGGCAGAAGAGTTTGATAGTCTGTTGAAATTTGGAGTATACTAAAACTGCTCCAGACGACCCAACCATTGTACCAGTTCCAGAAATATTGCCATAACCCGCTGTAGAAACATCTTCTGCCTTATTGTGACACATGTCTGAAAAGGGCAGAGGCATATCTACAGGTTTTATGTTTAGAGTTTTTCCTAACTCGAATTTGAGTCAAATCAAATTTGGATGTCAAAACAGTGGACTGCAGGACTGCTGGTGCAAACCAGTCAGTTCAACTGTTTAGTTTGGATAGTTATAACTTTTAATCCAGAATAGTGACATAGTCACATATATACATTTCTGGAAATCTTAGGAAGTCTTCTATCAACTTTATTTTGCATTCATGATCTGAATATTGGTATAACGGTGTCTAATTCCATTTGTCGCAAACTTGGTTCTGGCAGTCCAGAACTTGGAACAGTTTGCACCTATTTGTGAATTCGCGCGCAATACCGGTATAACAAACTTTTCAGGGGGTAACTCTTTTACTTCTGGATTTTTAACTTGATATTATATAAAGTTTATTTTGACATTACCTCAAAATATTGTCATGATGTCCCTGTATAAATTGTGGACGTCACTACATATGCAGGGGAGGTTCTGTCAAAAATTTCCAGAAAATATGGGTCAACTTAAAACCTGTATAGATTCTATTTCCTAGCTCACTTGTAGCTGTATGAGTACAATCTGGGAAGCTTGGAAAGTATACTACAACTTTGGTATTCAACTCCACCTTTGATTCTGACAAATCCTGTATGAAACTGTGGTGTTTCTACAGGAAGATGGCAGCAGAGATGATCCAATTACCTAACGGTTGGGTGCACGTGACATGCACTGGTCAAGGCGGGTTTCCGGATTTGTTTGTCATGCTGATAAGCCAGTGCGGATATGAGGAGGCGCCTAGCTATTGGGGAAAGGAATTCCATGACAACAGGGTGAAGAGGTGTGTCATCTATGTCGACGTGCCTGCTGGTCCACCAAGCAACAGATGGGCCCCCTTTTCTATCAAAACAAGGGGTGTTCTGTTTGAAGAAACTTGGAGCTTCACCGAGTGTTGCTATGGGGAGGTTTTGCAAACTTCACCATCATCAGCTAGTGGGTACTCCGTATGAGTTCTTTACGGTCAGCGGTAGGGCTGCTGAAGGGTGGGCTAACCGATTGATCGCCGATTATGACCTCCGCGGGGGAACATCGGTGACAGCCTTAGCGGTGTATGCATTGGCATCACGTCTGTAAGGATCGAAACGCCCAAGAGGGGGGGGTGAATTGGGCTTTCTTTCAAATTTTAAGGCAATTAAAAACTAACAACTTAAAGCCCAATTCCCTATGCGATTAAATTATGCAATCAATGTAAATTGAAGTTGCGGAATGAAGATTGCATAAATGTAAAAAGGGAGAGGGATGCAAACGCTCAAGGGACACGGAGTTTATCCCGTGGTTCGGTAAGATCACAAGTATCTTCCTACATCCACGTTGTGGCACCCACCAAAGGGTTTTGCCACTCCCAAGTCACCGAGACAAGGGGGTCATCACTATTCTTCTCCGTTCGCCAACCTTCGCAAGGTGGAGCTCAAGCCTTGTACACTTTGAATCCTCCGGGCTTCCACAATCCTCTTGGCAAGCTCCGGAAGTCACACACACCAAGGGACACTCCCTCATGGCTCTTACTACACTAGAGACTCCAATCACCAAGAATGGAGGCACACAAGCTCTATCTCTAGCTAGTTCTTGCCTATCTCTTGGTGTACAAATGATGAATAATGATGTGAAAGTGGTAGCTCTATGTCTTGAATGCTCTAGGATGTGTAGAGTATGTCTGGGCTTCAAGTCTTATCGATTTGACAGGTTGAAGGGGTATAAATAGCCAGCCTCCACGAAATAGTCGTTAGAAAAGTAGGCTGACATCACTTCTCTGCGAACACCGGATGATCCGATGTCTCCCCTTCAGTTAACATCGGTCAAAGCCAAATTAGCTGATGTCACTATGTCAGATATGAACGTTGTTAGACCGATGTTGACTTGTCTTCTCATTGGATGATCCGGTGGCTCTTCCTCCAGAATTTGCTTGATCTTGATTCTTACTGGAGTGATCGACCGATGTATGTAATTCTGCACATCGGATGATCCGGTGCTTCACTTGGTCCAATAGTATTGCAAACTGTGATGATGGACCGATGTCCCTGAGCCACTCACACCGGATGATCCGGTGAGTGCATTTGTCTGAGGTCTTCTTCTTCTGTTGACACAACTCGACCGATGCAGTCAACTCAACAAACATCGGATGATCCAGTGTGTTCAATCTGTTGACTTCGAGTTGTTTTGAGTTGTTCTTATGGAAATTGAACTTGTGACCTCTTTGACATTTGATTGAAATGTTGTTTTGATAGTCTTCAAGTATCAAGTTAGAGCTTTCACTTCTTGTCTTCGTATGATTCGATTTGATCTCATTGGTTGATTTTATATGGGTCTCCAGTGTAATATTGATTTCATTTGATTGAGTGTTATTGGGACCTTGCATTCACAAATTCATTAGTAATATCGAATGGTTGTCATTAATCACCGAAACCGTACCTCATGGGGCCTAGATGCTTTCAATCTCCCCCTTTTTGGTGATTGATGACAACACAATAATTTAAAGCACAATAATAATGAATTTGATGGTACAATACTCAAGTAGATATGCAATGAATACAAGATAGGACACATTAAACTTATAAAAATCAAATGAAATTAATGGCGCGAAAAGCTCAATCGATTAATAACATAAGCAAATGTAACAAGCGGAAGAGTGCTTAATTAAAATTACATAAGAGTACTCAGGCACGAATACAAAGGATAAACACACAAGAATACAAAGAGCAAACTCAAACTCCCCCTGAGACTACTACTACCACTCCCCCTAACTCCTCTACCTCTTCTCCCCCTTTGGCATCAAGACACCAAAAAGGGATCAGAGAGCCTACAGACCCTGAGAGCTGGGCGTGATGACGAACTGATCACCGTCGCAGTCGTCGGAGCTGGAGTCGCCGGTCGTAGGAGCTGCCGGAGCGGAGGGAGCTGGGGGGTCCGCTGCCGGTGCTGGAGGAGAGGAAGCAGGTACCGGAGGCGCCGGTGGAGCTGGAGGAAGTGGAGCGCTCACCACAGATGCCGGCGTCTGCTGGAGCAGAGTCGTCACCGGTAGAGGTGAGTGGATCGGTGCGCTGGGTGCCAGAAGAGGTGACATACTGATAGAAGGAATTGGAGTAGTAGGCACCTGAGCGACACCTGGAGCCAGTCCCAGTCCAGGCTGCTGTGGAGGAAGGGCGATCCCAGTCTGAGTGTATAGGTTGGTGATCAACCCTAGGATCCCCATCATAGCCTGTTGAGTCTGCTGCTGCTGGTCAAGGGTACGGCGGTGCATCTGATCGACCAAGTTCGTGAACCGATCCGTGTCCTCTCACCTCTGTCGGGCGATCTCCAGCTGAAGCTCCTGCTGCTGTCTCTGAAGCTGTGCCAGATGAGCAGCCTGCTCTGCTGTGGCCTGCTCAGCAGCGAGCCTGTCTTGGCGTTGCTGCTCTATCATCTACTGGAGTAGTGTCGACAGCTCTGACGGCTGTGACACCTGAGCCTCGGACACAGGAGGTGGTGTCAGCAGTGGAGCAGCTGATCCTCCTACCTCGGCGTCGTGCTGCCTCGGTGAGGGTGGAGGAGGAGGGAAGTACTCCTCAACACTCTCGTCTGTGTCGCTCTCGGACCAGACGTGCTACAGGTCTCCTCCCTGAGCTTCCGCCTCAGCTAGTCGCTCATCCTCTTTCTCAAGATCAGACCATTCCTCCTCAGTTAGCATCGCCCTGACCTGACGCTCAACAGGGCGGCCAAGGCGGTGGTCCCCTGGAGCTGCAGCTCGGTAGTGTCCGAACCGTGACACACTCTCATCAGAGAGACGGTCGTGTGCGGCGGACCCCTCAGGAACCATCAAGGTGAGCAGGTAGCTAATCCAGTGCCCATAAACTAGCTGCCTCATCATGCCTACTCCATCTGTGATGACATCCTCCATCTCGCAGATGATGACATCCACTATATCAAAGTCCATCCCGTTCATGATGTAGAACAGGATCGTCTGCTGGAGGCTGGTAAAACCCTCAAGATAGCCGGACCTCGGCAGAAGAGAGCGACGCAAGGCAAGGTGCACCGTGCGCGCTGCAGGAGACAACAAGGCCGGAACTCTCGGCTGATCTGGAGAGAAGGTGGGTCCAAACAGTGATCTGATCTCCTCCAGAGCAGGAGCCACTCCTCCAGTGAGCAGCCTCCTCGACGGGTCTGCCTGACCGTAGACTCTCTCATGTATGCAGATGTCGTGCAAGTCTACTCCAAGCAGCTGTCCCAGTGTCTGCCTCGTCAGATGGTAACGCTGACCCATGAACATGAAGTCAATGGATCGTCTGCCCTCAGAGACGTAGAGGGTGGCGTAGAACACTCGGACCCAATCCTCTACGTAGACACTCCTCTCATAGGACAGCAACTGCACCAGGCCCCTATACCTCTCAAAGAATGGTCTGATCTCTGTCCTTGCGGCTACTTCAAGCTGAACCCAATCCATGTAGTTGTGTTGGAACAGCTTGTGGCCACGGCATCTGTAGGTCTCGTAGAGAGACGCCTGTGTGACCGTCCAGAACCGACTATCCACCATAGCTTCCCGGGGCTGCGGGTACCATTCCTCAAGCAACACACTCCATCTGAGCTTCCGGAGTTGCTTGGCCTTCATCTTTTGGTAGTCCGTAAGACGGACTCCCTCACCGACACGGACCGCCGTGTCCATCTCGTAGATGACCCTCTCGGCCTCCCTGTCCTCACGACGGTCGGCAGCCATCGGTCTCGGATGAGGAGCAGCCTCGGTGTGACCCCCACGCGTCCGGGCTGAGCGCCGGCGGACGAGAGGCTCAACCGGCTCCTCTTCGGCCTCGGAGTCGTCGATCACGGGAGGCTGCCTGGAACGAGCCTCGCGGATCCTCAGGGACCCTCCTCGGCCACGCTCACACTCCTCGGTGGTGCGAGCAGCCATCAATGCCTTCTTCTCCTCCTTGGATAACTTCTGCTTCTTCGCGGCGGGCTCCGCGATGGCCTTGCCCTTGTTCTTCTTGTCGCGAGCCATTGCAATCGTCGAGTTGAGCTTTAACGGGGCATGAAGATCGATGGGCCGGAAACTCTAGCCACGGGAAGGTGACCGAAGAGGGGCAGTTTGTGCGGTGGAGAGAGACGGCGGCGGCGCTTGGAGGTGAGGCGGCGCGGGTGTGTGGCGGCGGCGTCCGGCGGGAGCACGGCGGCGGCGCGAGGGAGAGGCGGGGGCGCGGGGGAGAGGCGGCGGCGCAAGGGAGAGGCGGCGGTGCGGGGGAGAGGCGGCGGTGCGGTGGACGGTGGTCGGCGGCGGCGATTTGGGCGCGATCGGCGGCGGCGAGAGCACAGGCGAGCGAGGCGTCGGGGAGAGAGAAAGAGGCAGCGGTGCGCGGGTTTAAATAGTTGACCCCAAACCCTAGCCGAATTTTTAACACCAGATGGACCGATGCTAGATAATATGAACATTGGTCGAATGCCACAGTAAGGATATTCAAAAATTGCTGTTGACATCGGATAGACCGACGTTTAGGGTTTGGGTCATCGGTCGAATGGCACAGTAAGGGTGTTCAAAAGAGTGTTGTTGACACTGGATGGTCCGACGTTGGAGGAAGTAAACATCGGCTGAATTGACCACAGCTCCAGAAGAGTGAACATCAGATGGACCGATGTTTTCCAGAATGAACGTGTCGGATCATTTGAATTTCAAACTGAACTGGCCCTTGAAGATTGAACACCTATTGGTCCGATGAGGGATTGACTTAGGCATCGGATAATCCGATGACCACAAAACAAAAACATCCCATATAAGTCCTTTGACCAAACAAACAATCAAAGAGAAACACATGTCTTAGGACTTTTTGGGCAACCCCTTACCCCTCAAGAAGCTAATATGCCAATAGCTTGGCTAAACCTTAAAGCAAATGGAACACCGAGAAAAGCGGAGGAAAAATATCCAAATAAAATGTAAGGCCCATGCTTTGTGAGGTAGAGTATGAAGACTTCTATCTCTTTGAAGCATGTTCCTCTAGGCATTAATGTACCTAACATTTTGTTCTTTCCACCTTATATGAGTTGAGATATTGCATTTCAAACAAGTCACTTTCTCATAAGGTGGGTTCCCCTTTGTGACAATCTACCGTATGCAATGCCAAACAAATTATAGTGCAAGTCTATATGGCAGAGATTATGCAAGGCATAAAATAAATCTATCTTGCCAAGTTTAAACCTTCCAAAGGCTTCCTCAGGGAAAACTATTTCTAGTTCGCCCCTATCCTTTGGGAGTTAGACAAGACCTATATGATATGCAGCCTTACATGAACATGGCAACTTACATGACGTTAGATGCATCTAGCACATTTAATTCACTTCTAAGTCTAGAAAAGGTTTTCTCATCAAGTGGTTTAGTGAAGATATCCGCTAATTGTTCTTCGGATCTAACACCTTGCAAAGAGATATCCCCTTTAGCCTCATGATCCCGCAAGAAGTGATGGCGAATATCAATGTGCTTAGTGCGGGAGTGTTGAACGGGGTTTCTAGCTATCTTAACCGCACTTTCATTTTCACAAAGGAGAGGCACACAACCAAATTTAATTCCAAAGTCCAAAAGGGTTTGCTTCATATATAGAATTTGGGCACAACATGCACCGGCCGCTATATACTCCGCCTCCGCGGTGGACAAAACCACGGAATTTTGCTTTTTGCTCGACCAAGATACTAGGGAACACCCAAGTAAGTGGCACCCACCGGAGGTACTCTTGCGATCCACACGGCATCCGGCAAAGTCCGAATCCGAGTATCCCAAGAGATGGAAACTAGCGTTCTTGGGGTACCACAAACCTATACTTGGGGTATGCTTGAGATACCGAAGTATCCTAAAGACCGCCTTCTTATGTGATTCTTTAGGTGCCGCTTGAAAGCAAGCACACAAGCACACACTAAACATGATATCGGGCCTAGATGCGGTAAGATATAACAATGAACCAATCATTGAACGGTAGAGAGATTGATCAATAGGTTTACCGTCCAAGTCCGCGTCGAGATGACAATTTGTCGCCATTGGAGTACTTCTTGAGCTACAATCTCCCATCTCAAATTTCTTCAAGAGGTCCTTGGTGTACTTCTCTTGGTAGATGAAGGTCCCCTCTTGAAGTTGCTTGATTTGAAATCCAAGAAAGAAGTTGAGCTCTCCAATCATTGACATCTCGAATTCCCTAGACATCATGGTGCCAAACTCATGGCTAAGAGATTTTTTAGTTGAGCCAAAGATGATATCATCGACATAAATTTGACAAATAAATAAATCCCCGTCGATGTCCTTGGTGAAGAGTGTAGTGTCCACCCTCCCGATCTTGAATCCTTGCATGACCAAGAAATCCCTTAGACGTTCGTACCACGCCCTAGGTGCTTGCTTGAGCCCGTAGAGCGCCTTGTGTAACCTATACACATGATTAGGATTCCTCGGATCTTCAAACCCGGGAGGTTGCTCAACATAAACAAGCTCGTTAATATAACCATTAAGAAAGGCACTTTTAACATCCATTTGATAAAGCTTTATATTGTGATGTGAAGCAAAAGCAAGGAGTATACGAATAGCTTCTAACCGAGCGACCAGAGCGAATGTTTCTCCAAAGTCTAGTCCTTCAACTTGTGAAAAACCCTTGGCCACAAGTCTCGCTTTGTTGCGGACCACAACGCCATTTTCGTCTTGCTTGTTGCGGTATACACACTTCGTTCCGATGACGTTCTTGTCCTTGGGTCTCTCCTCCAACACCCAAACTTCATTGCGGGTGAAGTTGTTAAGTTCTTCTTGCATGGCCATCACCCAATTTGGATCTTGGAGAGCTTCCTCTATATGAGTGGGTTCTACACAAGAAACAAACGAGTAGTGCTCACAAAACAAAGTGACATGGCGGGAACGAGTACTTACTCCCCGTGACGGACTTCCGATGATTTGATCAATCGGATGCGCCTTGGAGATGCGTCCATGCCTCATTAGTGATTGTGAAGCACTTGGCGGTGGTGAAGCATCTTGCTCGTCTTGTGGTTGGACTTGATCTTGGACTTCTTCTTCTTGTTGTTGGTGTTGTGTGGCCTGTGAATCTTGCATTGGCAATGGATCGTCTTTCTCTTCTTCTTCATCAACTTGAGGGGCCATGGAGGTGTTGATGTTGGAACTTGATGCTCCCCCTTGATCATGGCTCTCCTCAACTTCAGGCTTGATGTCTCCAATGGTCATGTTTTTCATGGCTTCTCGTAGAGGCTCATCATCTATATCATCATGACCAAAACTCTCCTCTTGGGAGCCATTAGTCTCATCAAACTCAACATCACAACTTTCTTCAACTAACTCGGACCTTTGGTTGAATACTCGATATGCTTTTGAGTTTGACGCATAACCAAGAAAGATACCAACATCACACCTTCTTTCAAACTTACCGAGCCTTTTCTTGCGGTAGATGTAGCACTTGCACCCGAAGACTCGGAAGTAGGAGATGTTGGGCTTTCTCCCAACGAGGAGCTCATATGGGGTCTTTTGAAGTAGTTGATGAAGATAGACCCTATTAGCGGCATGGCACGCCATGTTGATTGCTTTGGCCCAAAACTTCTCCGACGTGCCATAGTCATCAAGCATTGCTCTAGCAAGGGTGATGAGAGTCTTGTTCTTCCTTTCAACGACACCGTTTTGTTGAGGGGTGTATGTGGCCAAAAACTCATGCTTCACGCCTTCACGATCACACCACTCCCCAATGTTGTAGTTTTTGAACTCGATGTCGTTGTCACTCCGGACCTTGATGATGGGAAGTTGAAATTCCCTTTGAGCACGTTTAGCAAAGGTCTTGAAGACTTCCGGAGTTTCACCCTTGTCACCTAGAAACAAAGTCCAAGCATATCTAGAATAGTCATCAACAATAACAAGACAATAGAGATTACCACCAAGACTTTGAAATGTGGACGGTCCGAAGAGGTCCATGTGGAGTAGTTCAAGCGGCTTGGAGGTTGACACCATTGTCTTCATTAGGTGGTGTGAAGCAACTTGCTTCCCGGCTTGACAAGCGCTACAAAGCTTGTTCTTCTCAAATGTGACATCCTTCACACCGATCACCATCCCAAGCTTGAACGAATTCTTAAGCTTGCTCATCCCAATGTGAGCAATGCGTCGATGCCATAGCCAACCCAAGCTTGTCTTAGTGAAAAGACAAGTGGTCAAGCTAGCATCCTTGTTGGAGAAGTCCACCAAGTAAAGATGTCCATGCCGAAAACCTTTGAAGATTAGTTCTTTGCTTGATTCACTAGTTACTACAACACCATTCTTGTCAAAGGTGCACGTTAGTCCAAGATCATATAGTTGTGCAATGGAAAGTAGATTGAAACTAAGTGACTTAACATATAGTACATTAGAAATGGACAAATCATGCGAAATAGCAATTTTACCTAAACCAATTACCTTCCCCTTTGAGTTGTCACCAAAGGTGACTTGTTCATGATTGTCGGGGTTCTCTATGGTGGTGAACATACCATCATTGCCTGTCATATGTTGAGTGCACCCGCTATCGAGTACCCAATGCTTTCCTCCGGCTTTGTAGTTCACCTACACACATGAAGTTAGTTTTTGAGTTTAGGCACCCAAGCCAACTTAGGTCCTTGTATGTGTGATACAAGTGATTTTGGGACCCAAAGTTGCTTGGGGAGCTTCCCCTTCATGCCCTTAATGTCTTTGCCGATGAACCTTGCCTTCACCTTGCCACCTACTTTGCTCAAGAGATAGTGGTAATCATTGAAAGTAGATTTGTAGTTAGGAGGCAATTTCGGAGAAAGACGGTTGGGAAGAGGACACTCTCTCGTGTGATGTCTGGTGACCTCACAATGTTGGCAATAGGAACAAACTTCTTTGATGAAGCTCGTCCTAAGCTCCAGTGAGGGCACCTTCCCTTTGTTGAGCACCGGGAAGGATCCAAGTCCTCTCTTGTTGAAGCCTTAAGCTTGTTGGTAGAGGATTTCCTTGTGCTTGTCCTCCCCCTTAGAAAGTCTTGCCACACTAGTGCGGAGACTTTCAATCTCGTCCATCAACTCCTTCTCCCTAAGGCTTGCTTTCAAAGGCAAAGAATTATCCAAAATATTAGTGGCATGTGAAGTAGTTGATACTTTGCCATCAAGGGTTTCCTTTTTCATGTTTTTCATTTTTAGTTCAATTGCTTCATAAGCACGGTTAAGCACTTCATGTTCTTGAACCAAGTCATTGTGCTTTCTCAAGAGTGCTTGGTTTGCTAAGTCAAGCTCATGATGATCAAGCTTGATTTGAGCATTTTCCTCTTCGATTTGCTTGACATGTGTTTTGAGCGTGTCATGCTCTTTAAGTATGGTTACATACTTGTCATGCAAATCGAGCTTCGCACTCTCAAGCTTAGCACAAGCTTGTTCAAGTGCCTTAACCTTGCTCTTTTCCCTTTTTATGATGACATAGTATTCATTAATCATAGATGCTAATTCATCGGGGGAGAGCTCATCATTATCATCGCTAGAATCGTCACATACCTTAGTGTTACCTTTCGCCATGAGGCACATAGGCGGTGGACGAAGAGGTGAGTTATCCTTGTTGACGATGGCAAGGCCCGCCAAGATTTCTTCATCTTCACTCTCTTCGTCGCTTGACTCTTCATCCGTGATCCACTCATTGGCCTCGCACATGAAGACTTTTTGAGGTCCTCTTCTCTTCTTTGGAAAGAGTTTGGTCTTCTTGCCTTTGTCAAATTTCTTCTTTCCAAATGAGCGCTTGGGCTTGACCTCTTCTTCATCTTCATCACTTTCTTCTAGCTTTCGATACTTTCCCTTGTGGTTATCCTTCCTCTTGTCCGGTCTTGGCCAATCATATGATATGTGGCCTTGATCACCACAATTATAGCATGTCTTGTTTTCATCTTTTCTTGGGAGGAAGGCTTTCTTCTTGGGATCAAATGAGTATCCCTTCTTTGTGATCTTGAAGTTTAGACGTGAGAATTTTCTCATCATCAACGCAAGCTCATCATCGTCTTCTTTGCTTGTTGCTTGATCTTCTTCACTTGAGCTAGGCTCAACCATTTTCTTCTTCTTGGGAGTTGTCTTCTTGGTTGAAGCCTTGAGAGCAATGGTCTTTGACGATGACTTCTCCATCATTCCAAGTACGCTCATCTCATGAGCATGAATTTCTCCAATGAGCTCCGAAACTTCAATGTTGTCATGTGATTCTTTTTGGAGCATTGAATTGATAATGTTGTACTTGGGCTTGGGTAGAAGCATGAGTATCTTGGGGTTGATAAGTCCCTTACCAAGAGAAGCAATGTCAAGTGCGTTAATCTCCTCAATGAGCACATTTAAACGAGAAAACATTTGGTTAACATTCTCATGAGGAAGCATTTTGAATTCATCATACTTGGATTTAAGCAAGTGATATTTGAGTTCTTTAACACGAGATGAGCCCTCATGTATTTCAATTAAACATGCCCAAATTTCACAAGCTTTCTCTTTACTAGCAATTCTAGCAAATACGTCTTGACTTATGCATTCATAGATAGCATTTCTAGCTTTAGCATCACATTTTAGTTGATCACCAACATAATTGAGATCTCCAAATCCCGCATGGGTCGTTTCCCAAACTTCGGGAGCAATAGCCTCTAGGTAGGCACACATGCGTGCTTTCCAATAGGAAAAGTTCTTGCCCTCGAAGGTAGGAACCAAACCCCCATTCTTGGCCATTTAAGCTCTCTAGCGGTGAAGCTAGAATGATCCAATGAGCAACAAGGCTCTGATACCAATTGTAAGGATCGAAACGCCCAAGAGGGGGGGTGAATTGGGCTTTCTTTCAAATTTTAAGGCAATTAAAAACTAACAACTTAAAGCCCAATTCCCTATGTGATTAAATTATGCAATCAATGTAAATTGAAGTTGCGGAATGAAGATTGCATAAATGTAAAAAGGGAGAGGGATGCAAACGCTCAAGGGACACGCAGTTTATCCCGTGGTTCGGTAAGATCACAAGTATCTTCCTACATCCACGTTGTGGCACCCACCGAAGGGTTTTGCCACTCCCAAGTCACCGAGACAAGGGGGTCTTCACTATTCTTCTCCGTTCGCCAACCTTGGCAAGGTGGAGCTCAGGCCTTGTACACTTTGAATCCTCCGAGCTTCCACAATCCTCTTGGCAAGCTCTGGAAGTCACACACACCAAGGGACACTCCCTTATGGCTCTCACTACACTAGAGACTCCAATCACCAACAATGGAGGCAGACAAGCTCTATCTCTAGCTAGTTCTAGCCTATCTCTTGGTGTACAAATGATGAATAATGATGTGAAAGTGGTAGCTCTATGTCTTGAATGCTCTAGGATGTGTAGAGTATGTCTGGGCTTCAAGTCTTATCGATTTGACAGGTTGAAGGGGTATAAATAGCAAACCTCCACGAAATAGCCGTTGGAAAAGTAGGCTGACATCACTTCTCTGCGAACACCGGATGATCCGATGTCTCCCCTTCAGTTAATATCGGTCAAAGCCAAATTAGCTGATGTCACTATGTCAGATGTGACCGTTGTTAGACCGATGTTGACCTGTCTTCTCATCGGATGATCCGGTGGCTCTTCCTCCAGAATTTGCTTGATCTTGATGCTTACTGGAGTGATCGATCGATGTATGTAATTCTGCACATCGGATGATCCGGTGCTTCACTTGGTCCAATGGTATTGCAAACTGTGATGATGGACCGATGTCACTGAGCCACTCACATCGGATGATCCGATGAGTGCATTTGTCTGAGGTCTTCTTCTTCTGTTGACACAACTCGACCGATGCAGTCAACTCAACAAACATCGGATGATCCAGTGTGTTCAATCTGTTGACTTCGAGTTGTTTTGAGTTGTTCTTTTGGAAATTGAACTTGTGACCTCTTTGACATTTGATTGAAATGTTGTTTTGATAGTCTTCAAGTATCAAGTTAGAGCTTTCACTTCTTGTCTTCGTATGATTCGATTTGATCTCATTGGTTGATTTTATATGGGTCTCCAATGTAATATTGATTTCATTTGATTGAGTGTTATTGGGACCTTGCATTCACAAATTCATTAGTAATATCGAATGGTTGTCATTAATCACCGAAATCGTACCTCATGGGGCCTAGATGCTTTCAACGTCGCGAAAATGGCACCCAGAAGGCGTGCATTAGGGAGTTGGTGGATAATCTGAGGGAAACCATGATTCGAGGGGAACATTTTGAGCGTGAAAATAAATCGCTTAGAACCTCGATCGCTCCTCTCAACCAACGTCTCCGTTTCAAAGTTGCTCAAGACCTGTCAGGGGCTCGTGGAGCAACTCAAGAGATGGAAATTGAGTTAGAAGCAAGCTTAGTTGATGTGCACTAGCTGGGTACTCAGTTGAGCACGATGACTAAAGATCGAGATCGGTCCAGGGCGGAGGCTCAGGACTGGAAAGCCAGCTGTGAGCAGGCCCAACAAGAACTTGACAGCTTTAGGATGTTTATGGTGCAAGCTGATGTACAAGCATTGGCTGCCACAAAAGCATCGATAATGGGTGAGGTAGTAGCTTCTACTTCAGCACCCGTACCCGTGGTGCCTAATTCTGAGGATGACGACGAAGAAGAAGAAGATCCCGAGGAACTTGAATACATCGAGTAGGACATATTGAAGTGGGATGTGGCAGCACTTCCGCCGACACGGGGAAGCATATAGTTTAATAGTTGCTCGTGTTTTTCTTTTGTGACCATGTTTGTGTCATATTAAGAGTAGTAGTGTTTATGTCTACAATGACAAGATATGTACGACATCTCATGGGGACCAAGTATAGTAGAGATGTGTTTCCATAGTGGGAGTCCATCATTCTGGAGTTTACTACTGTAAACTTGGTCAGAGATAATATATCTTGTATAAAGCTTATACTTTATCAATATATGTTGATGTTGTATATTATCTATCGTGGTCTACCGCATTACTATTCATATGGAAGGATGAACTTGAGGCAATGAGACTTATGGTGTAAATCGTTGTGTTGCAGCATGGTGCATACATGGACAGCCTCGGAAGTGGGAGGCTCAAGTGGAGGGCAGGGGGATGACACACCACCCCCGGGGAAGAATACGCCCCAAACGCAGCCACCTCCACCACCTCCACCGACACTTCCCAGAAGTCTCGCGGAGGTTCTCACAATAGTACTCGGCTCGCGCAACGAGCAAACCGAGTTGTTGCGGACCCTTGTACAGCACTCGTCCCGTCAAGGGGGGCGACATGCTGATGGGCCACGTCAGTCATATTCGAGTTCCTACTCGGATTTCGTATCGACACATCTGCCGATCTTCAGATAGGCCGACGAACCTTTGGAGGTGGACAACTGGCTCCGCACCATTGAAGGGAAGTTCAGTTTACTCGAGATAACCGAACAACGGAAGGCTCTATTTGCAGCTCAACAACTACGGGGTTCTGCTGGTGGATGGTGGGCAAACTACATCGCCGCACGCCCCGCAGGCTATGTCGTGAGCTGGGAAGAATTCCGGGAGGCATTCCGCGCCTACCATATCCCTCCCGGGATTATGAGGAGGAAGCTTCAAGAGTTCTTGGAGCTGAAGCAGGGAGGAAGGAGCGCTTACGAGTACTCCAAGACCTTCAACCACTTGGCCCAGTATGCATAGGACCAAGTGAACACGGAAGACAGGAAGTGGGAATGCTTCTACCGGGGGTTGAACCCCAAGATGGAGGACAAGCTTGTCTTGTTCAACCGCGGTAGCTTCAGCGACATTGTCAACACCGCGATCATGCAAGAGGATGCTACTCGAGAGCTGTCCTCAGACAATAAAAAGAGGAGTGCTCCGCAGGGCAGCGGGGGTGGTGCTTCTCAGAAGTACCAAATGGTGTATCGATCACCATCTGGCCAGAGGTGGCAACCGCCATCACGACCACCAATGTTCAGTGGTCGCCAGTTCGGCAACTCTGGTTTCCGACCGCAACAACAGCAGGGGATGATCCCACGTGCACTTCCACCTCCACCACGTGCACCGGATTCCGTCCTCCCATTCGTACCGGCCAGACCCCGCACACGTGTTTCACGTGTGGACGCACGGGGCATTTCGCCAAGGACTGCCCGCAGAGTAGGCAGGGCGGAGGGCAATCATCATACCAGGGCGCCAACAGACCCCGCAACCAGCCCAAGAAGCCAGTTCCCAGACTCAGCAACGTCCACCACCTCGCCATTGAGGACGTTCCGGAAGGCGCACCCATACTCACAGGTACGTTCTATATCTTTGATCATCCCGTAGTCATACTCTTTGACTCCGAAGCTTCACACAATGTCATTAGCAAGTCTTTTGTCATTAAAAGTCAATTTCCTATAATCCCCCCAAAAATTGCGTATGTGATTAGCACTCCGACAGGGAAAACAATAACAAATGAGTTGGTTCCTGGGATACCACTTAACCTAGATGGAACCGTATATCTTACTTCACTTCTGATATTAGAGAATCAGAAGTTAGATGTCATCTTGGGAATGGCATGGTTACAATACCGTGGTGCTATTCTAGATCTCGTTCCTCGAAAAATATATCTAAATTCTCCACTTCATCCCTCTCAAGTCCTCAATCTTGAGAGAGCCATTCTAGTGAATTCATCTACTCACAATACCAAGGTTATGGAACTTAAGGATATTCCGGTAGTATGTGAATACCCGGACGTATTTCCCGAAGATCTTCCTGGTATGCCCCTGAAAGAGATATAGAGTTCAAGATTGAACTTGTACAGGGAATAGTGCCAATCTCAAGACAACCCTACAAGGTGGCACCCAAGGAACTTGTAGAACTTAAGGAGCAGTTAACAGAACTTGAGAAAATTTCATTCGTCCAAGTTCATCACCATGGGGTTGTTCTGCATTGTTCGTAGACAATAAAGATAAGACCTTGAGACTGTGTGTGGGCTATCGTCCACTCAATGCTGTCACTATCAAGAACAAATATCCACTACCAGGCATTGATATTCTTTTTGATCAACTAGTGGGTGCTAAAGTATTTTTGAAGATGGATCTTCGTTCTGGTTACCATCAGATTAGAATCCGACCAGAAGACATACCAAAGACAGCATTCTCGACAAGGTATGGACTGTATGAATACCTTGTTATGTCCTTCGGACTGACCAATGCACCGGCTCATTAAATGTATCTCATGAACTCGGTGTTCATGCCGGAATTGGACAAGTTTGTCGTGGTCTTCATTGACGACATCCTTGAGTATTCAAAATTCGAAGAAGAACATGCTCAACACTTGTGTATCGTGCTTCAACGATTACGGGACCACCAGCTATATGCTAAGTTCAGCAAGTGTGAATTCTGGATCAGCCAAGTGCCATTTTTAGGGCACATCATATCAGCAGAAGGGATTGCAGTTGATCCAAGCAAGATAAAGCAAGTACTCAAATGGGAGTCTCCAAAGTCTGTACATGAAGTTCGAAGTTTCCTAGGTTTGTCTGGGTATTACCGGAGGTTCATCCCCAGTTTCTCCAAGATAGCTAAACCAATGAAAGAACTTCTGAAGAAAAGGACAAAGTATGTATGGATTGAGGCATGTGAGGGAGGTTTCCAGGCATTGGTAAAACACCTCACAACGGCACCAGTATTAGCTCATCCGGACACAACCAAATCTTTTGACGTATATTGAGATGCATCAAAAATTGGTTTGGGTTTTGTGTTGATGCAAGACAGATGAGTGATCGCTTATGGATCACGGCAGCTTCGGAATCATGAGCAACACTATCCGACTCATGATCTAGAGCTCGCTGTTGTGATACTAGCATTGAAGATGTGGAGACATTATCTACTAGGTAATCTAGTACATCTTTACACCAATCACAAGAGTTTGAAGTACATCTTCACCCAAAAGGACCTAAATATGCGACAGCATAGATGGTTGGAATTAATCAATGATTATGAGATTGAAATCCACTACCATCCCGGTAAGGCAAATGTAGTCGCAGATGCTCAGAGCCGCAAGTCCCATGTCAACAATCTTTCCATTACATCAATGGGAGAAGAAGAACCGAGTCTCTACTTGGTTCCATATGGGGCACTCTACAACCTAGCTCTCATTCCCACTATCAGGGAGGATATTATGAAAGCTCAGAAGGAGGACAAAGGGATGTCGCACATTCGACAAAGAATGGAGAAGGGGGAGAGGAAATATTTTCGATGTGACGATGATGGTACCCTCTGGTTTAAAAACCGCATAGTGGTACCCCGAAACATGGAACTTCGGAAGAAGATACTGGATGAAGCTCATTTATCCAAGTATTCCATTCATCTGGGAAGTAACAAAATGTACCAAGACTTGAGAAAGATGTTCTGGTGGACTCAGATGAAGAGAGAAGTAGAAAAATATGTATCCGAATGTGATACGTGTCGACGAGTTAAGGTCGACCATGTGAAGGCAGCTGGACAGCTTCAACCTTTAAGCATACCGACTTGGAAATGGGAGGATATTAGCATGGATTTCATTGTTGGGTTGCCTCCCACTCTCCATAAGAACGACTCAATTTGGATGATCGTTGACCGATTGACCAAATCTGCTCATTTCATACCAGTCAGTGTGGATTATGATGCAAAGCGGTATGCAAAACTCTATATCTCCAGAATTTTGTGCCTACATGGAGTACCCCGCACTATCATTTCAGATCGTGGATCTATTTTTGTTGCTCGCTTTTGGGAGCATCTCCACGATGCATTGGGTACCAAACTGATTCGAAGCTCGGCTTATCATCCTCAGACTGATGGACAAACCGAACAGGTAAACCAAGTGCTTGAGGATATTCTTCGTGCTTGTGCCATCCACCATGGTAGGAATTGGGATGATCATCTACCCTTGGCAGAATTTTCGTACAACAACGGTTACCAGGCTAGCATCCAGATGGCGCCATATGAAGCTCTTTATGGCCGGAAGTGTCGCACACCATTGAACTGGTGCGAATCTGGTGAACGAGTGGTATATGGAATCGATTTGATAAATGAAGCCGAAGAGCATGTACGTCTTATTCAAGTCAATCTCAAAACCGCTCAGTCTCGTCAGAAGAGCTATGCGGACAAACGATGTCGACCTCTTCACTTCAAGGTTGGGGATCAAGTTTATCTCCGGGTATCCCCGATGAAAAGAATTCATCGATTCGGAGTGAGAGGGAAGCTAGCTCCACGTTTTATTGGGTCGTTCGCAATAACCAAAAGATGCGGACCTATGGCATATCAATTGGAGTTACCGCCGTCGCTGGCAGGGGTCCAAAATGTGTTTCACATTTCTCAGTTGCAGAAATGTCTCAAAGCCCCAGCGAATATACGTATTGAGGATTTGGAAACTCTCCAACCAGAGCTTACGTATTCTGAGCATCCAATCCAGATCGTTGATGAGAGAACTCGCACCACAAGAAGGCGCACTTTGCGTTTCTACAAAGTCTTGTGGAGCAACCACAGTGCTGAAGAAGCCACGTGGGAAAGCGAGGAATATCTTAAAATGAACTATCCGGACTTGTTAGCGGCACATGTTCAGTAGATCTTTATCTTTTGTCCTTCCTTTGTAATCTCGGGGCGAGATTCTTTTAAGGGGGGACGAATGTAAAATCCCACTTTTTCCTTTTATGTGAAGTTCAACTACAAGTGGTTTATCAAACATAATGGAGGTCAACATAATTGTGCACATAAACTTCACCTCACTAAAAAGTTTTCTTTCTACTCATGCTTTAATCTTTTCAACATGAGGACTAGACATCACCCTAACCCTAGAACATTTTAAATAAACCATTCTACAGACTTGGGAAGTTATTGATTGCAATGGCTAGGGCAAAATATATGGCAACAATATAAAAATCAAAACAAATGTAATTTGATTATGTTGCTATGCATATTGGGCCCTGCCAAAAAGATTCAAATCCAAGGCTCCAAATTTTTCCTTGGACTCTTAAATATCTAAATAGCTTCTTAGAAAATTTCAAGATTTTTGAAGTACATCTTCCATTTGTTTGGAAACGTACAAGGGATTCATTTCGATTCGACATCAAATTTAGCTTTGCACTAAACTTTGCCCAAATCAACCCCTAATTCCTCCTAAGACCTTTTATGGTTCAGGGAACTTTGTTTCAAAGGTTGGAGATTTATGGACCTTGGATACTATTAATTTCAATAAGGTTTATAACCATATTTGAATTCAAATTTGAATTTGAATTTGATGCAAACTATGTCCAAATTGAAATCTGATTGCAGAATTGGATTCCCCATATTTTTCTTAGCCTACCTATAAATTTTGGGAATTTTTGGACAATGTTTTAGCTGGAATTTAGAGGAGGGGATAAGGGAGAGAGGTGGGGCCCACATGTCAATCGGTAAAACCGATTCACCGCCCCTGTTTTCTTTCCCCAGGCGACACCACGACGCTGCATGCCGCCAGTGCGCCGTCGGCCGTCGGTCACCTCCAGCTGCCCCCCTGCGTCCTTATCTACCACGGTGGAGGCTATAAAACCACCCCCCGTCGGTCGAAGTCCATCACCCATTCACTTTTCACCGCGCCGCTCCGTTTCATCGCTGCCGCGATCACCCCCGTGTCGCTCAACGCCGCGCAGCCTCGCCGTCGATACAAGCATCAACATCCTCTACGGTCTATAGCAAAAAGGTGCGCAACGACCTCGTGCAGCTTCTGGTTAAGCTTGAATTCCTATCGTGCATCCAAGCTCCGATATTCCTTAAAATCCTGAAGCACTTTTATAACGTTGAGGCTAGGTCGTCGGTTTAATTCCGATTGTATGCACAAAATCTCTTTGATCCAGTCGGATGACATGATCTATGTAGCCTAGCGCACCATCCCTCTAAAAATCAGAAAGAACCATTGACTAGTTAGCAAGTTCTTTGAGTTTTCCCCTTCCGCCATTGTTAGAGCTCGGTTCACCGTCGATTTTGGTATTGCCAGCTATGGCACGAGCTTTAGACCCTCCTAAGACCTTTCCCATGCATCCACGATGCTTCCTGAGCTTTCAAACGGGAGATTTAGCTAGTGAATCGAGGGTCTCCACTTCACCGAAACCCTAACATCCGCCGCCGCCGTCGGGACGATTTTCCGGTCACCCCCCACCGTCAGTAGTTAGTCCATCGTGTTCCCCGCGTGAAATTAGGGTGGGGCGGCAAGTCCCGAGGCCTCCCGTGGGCCGGAAGCTATCGCCGGCGAAAGCACCACCGCGCGCTGGTGAGAACGCTGCCGTCCGAGCTGTGACTCGAGGTGGAAGAAGACCGGGACGCGGGTCCCACTTGCCAGCGAGTGAAAAGGGCGCCAGATCAATCTGTGTCCAGGGATCTAATGTGGCCGCGTGGGAATATTTATGGCCCCCGGTGTGGCTAACCCCTGATTGGATGAATTTAAATCCAGTGGGCCCTGGCGCCATATTTAAATGTTGAAATTTCCCCTTTTATACAGAGCCAATTCCAAAGTTTAAAATTCAATATCTCCCTGTAGACTGCTCCAAAAATATTCAAACAAATTTTGTTTGAAAGCCCTTGAGATCTAGTTTCTGTCAGCACCAGTTATGTTCTGTGAGACTCACCTATAAATTCTGTAGAAAACAATCTTTCCAAATGCAAATACAGTTTTTCCAGATGAAATAGCCACTGGGAAAATCCCCAAAACTCACATAAAATGGACGGTCCTATTCTTGACTACCAGAAAAAGTTTGGGAGCCATTGCACCTGTTTAACCCTCTGTATAGTTCAATTACCTTTTCCAGATATTGAATTTTTACAGATGTTCAGTTGCTTTATTATGTCCCAAATTTGGACTGAACCTTTCTTTAGTCATAAACTAGTTCCTGTAAAAATCTTGGATTTAATTAACCTAATATCATAGTCCTAATTCAGTTACAAACTGAATATTAATTGAAAAGCTAAAAATTCAACTATAAGATAAATCCAAAAATTCTTGCCAACTTAGAAATTCAATAACTCCTTCACCAAAGCTTAGAAATTTATGAAACAAATTTTGATAGAACCAGGACAACTCCTCTATCATGGTTATCAACTGGCAGCTATGTTCAAGCTACAGTTTCTTCTTTAAAATTCTTGGAAGTTTAATACTTGCCATAATTTTTGTGACAACAATATACTTTGATCATCTCCTGTTCTTTGCAAGAGCTTCTATCATATTCCCTAGTATCTACCATCAAAGTTCCAAAGCCAATTAAGGTCCTTATCATATAATGATCACCGTAGATTAAATTATGGTCTTGGTAATAATTATTTTTCAAGGTAATTCATATTCATGTTATATGCATATCGTATAGTGACAGAAGTCGAAGACGAACCAGAAGCCTTGGAAGAGCACCTTCCAGATACTAACCCCGACTCTGACCTGCAACCAGGCAAGCCCCGGTTTGTATTTAAGTCATTTATAAAATTTTACTTTATCACTATGATGATTAGCATATGAATTGTGCATTACATTTAGGATGATTGAAAACTTCAGATGCATGACCCACAATCCCATTGGTTAATTGGGTAGGTTAATCACTCAACGTGTAGACTTGCTATGCTAATGTAGTAGGTAAACCGGTAGAAGTCGAGTAGTTGGAATCTACTCGCGAGATAGAAATTTTCATTCATCTTCACTAGTATAATATTTATAGAAAATAACTGTTACATCTAAAACTCGAGAACGGTTACAGATGGATAGGAAGCGACAAGACGTGGTCTTGGTCGCATAGCTCCGACTGGTCAGTTAAGGCCCGTCTGTATGCGGCCCCTTCAGACAAGCTTGAATTGTACCGGTGACATAATGGACATATGGAATCAAATAAACTGATGTAACTCGATAACTGGGGTGTCGAGGCCCATTAACTCACCATCGATAGGGGTGGGTTGAGGACAATAAGGTGTAAATAGGTCGGCAGACACATGAGGTGTTTCGTGCGGAGACCTTCTGTTTGCGGAGGTGAGACGGGCTCGGCGTTCGGGTTTCTTGTGAAAGGTGGCCATATACACCTAGTACTGATTTGTTGTGTAGGTATAGGTGTACTCGCTGACACTTCTGAACAACGTATGTGTCGTGTTGTCCGGGTGTGTCCTGATTGCAATCACCGTCCCTCGCAGTAATAGAGTACCACTTGTTCACTGAGCTATGACGTAGTAAATACTAAAGAAGCCAGAAAACTATATTGTATTGAAATATTACTTGCTTTGCAACCTTGTATGATTTAGAGATAGTCACATTAAAGTTTACAATTTCCCCATACTTTAGCTGTAATAGCAGTATGTGCTCTGGGCATGTCATATCATCGGCAAAGCGTTTCTTGTTTGATTGTGGAACCCATGATGTGCCGTGCTTGGAGAATGTCATTTGCTACTTAAAACCTGATTATAAGGATCCAATTGTAGGCGAGTCATTTATGCTTCACCTTACCTATGTTTAGTGTCCCCCTTGCATATGTCTAGTGAGATGGGTTAGTCTTGCTGAGCCTTGTGCTCACGTTTGCAGTTAACGAGTTTTTGCAGGTTATACAATTGATGAAGGGTCTGATGATGAGGCTACACCCCCTCCAGGGTGTACAGCCGAGTGGGAACCCCACACGCCGCTGTGATTTGCGTGTTGCTAGTGTGAAGTATCCAGGACATGTATAACTTTGCTTTTGCATTGCTAGTGCTGAGAGCGTAGCTATGATATATATATATATATATATATATATATATATATATATATATATATATATATATATATATATATATTTCTTTCCTTTCACTAGTATTGTAAAACTTCCGCTGTAAGATAAATAAAAGACTTCGTCTTGCGTTTTATTCTCGTTCTGTTCTTGTATATTGTTGGGTGTCGCATCGCACGACACCACCCAATGAGATCCTCGGATGTCGGGATTCCGGTCCCCACAAAAGAGGGGAATCTTGCACCTCCTAGAAAAACAATCATCTCCTGTTCCTCCCATCCAAGTCATGGCAAACAAGACAATTGTCCCTCATGCATCTTCTAGCTCAATCTTCAATCTGAGCGGAGACATCATGTAGGCCAATGGAAACACCACCCTTGCACTAGAGTCCATCATGGCATTAGATGCTACACCACACGCCATGATCCTGCCACCGACGAAGACTCCACGTGGGCATATGTAACACCCTCATTTTCATGCATCATGCCCTACAAACATTCATATACATGTTTAACATTAACCCACATAAAGAGGAATAGGTTTAAAATTGATTTGGAACAAAACCGCACTTAAAATGCTGAAAAGTGCAAACTAGTCTGATTTTAGTGAGGACTAGTCCGATTTCTCTCTGACTAAAAATGGACTTGTCCATTTTTGCTGCGGACTAGTCCGATTTTGCCTCTGGAAACTTTCGGACTTGTCCGATTTTGTGCGGACTAGTCCGATATTCCAAGAATCCTTGAAAAATTGCTAAGTCCTTGGACTTTTCCGGACTAGTCCGGTGTTCTAGCGGACTTGTCTGTTTTCCTCTCTGACTAAAGTCAGACTTGTCCTACATTTGGCCAGACTTGTCCGATTTTCTCTCTAGACATTTTTGGACTAGTCCGGTCCTTTTCGGACTTGTCTGATATTTCGCGACTTTGAGTTGATCTTTTGTTTTACGACTTTTTTCTTGGGTTTAACGTTAAGTGGGCCTAGGGACATCGTGCCTAACTCTTTTAGAGCCCATGTGGGACTCTAAACTGGCCTCTACTCCTCTCAAACTCGAAATCCATCTAACCCTAGCCTCCACCTCTATATAAACAACCCCACCCCTTGGCTTGACATCTATTTGCCACTTTTCCACCCCACCCAAACCCTAGTTCGTGGAGAGCCACCACCAAGGAGGGAGGAGGAGATCCCAAGCAAGAAGAAGAAGAGGAGGAAACGAAAGAGGATAAAGATCTCCACCAAGCTTTCGTTCCTTATCACCAATTCATCTCCAAGTTCATCCCCAACCTTAGATCATCAAGATCCAAGTGTTATCTCCAACTTTCTTGATTCATTAGAGTTCTAAACACCTGTTATACCTTCTATTCTCTTTTTCTTACGTGAATCTGACCCCTAATCTCAAAATTCACGTCGATCTAGAAAACCCTAGTTTGCTAGTTCTGCGAAGTGCGGACTAGTCCGGCCTTCTGCAGACTAGTCCGATTTTCCTGGGGAAATTGTGTTGAATTGATTCTAAAATTTGATCTAATCAATTCTAAACCTGTATAAACTTGTTAAAATCTATTAGGACTAGTTAGTGATCATTGAAAGCAATCTATTAACAAGTTCTATCGTGCATTTGCATCAATCATTCATGTCATGTCATATTGACTAATATTTGTGCACTCTTTGGTTGTGTTTCTTGTCTTGTATGTTTATTGTGTGGATTAGACGAATTTGCACTAGAGAGTGCCGCGGAGGATCTACAGCACCAAGAGTTTGAAGGCTTTGACCCTAATCAACCGCAAGAACAAGGCAAGTGTCCTTGAATCATATTGATCCTATTTTAAAATAAATGTATTATTTGAAAATTGCATGCTTGTGTCAATTTGATGGGAAATCCTATGGTAAGAAGTTTACTAGTTTTGTTGACCACCCTTGTGACCTGGAATATATGGTAGAGAGTCGGGAAGGGCTTTTTACCTTTTTGCTTCGCTTAATCAACTGGGATGGGAAAACAACTATACCACTCAACTTAATTATGCATGGATGAGATTATGGTTAACATGAGCTGGTTAATATTATATGGTAATTGGTGATCTATGAAAGCCTGGTATGTGGATGGGTTGGATGTTACGGTGGTTTTGCTTGCTTTAGATCTAAGGACCGGTTCATGGAGCGATCATCCAGGATTTACAGTGCCACCACGAGGCCAAGTATGGGTGTGGCATAGCTGATTAATTAGAGCTTTGCCAGTGCTATTTGGACCATTAAGGATGCTCGTGGAAGGGGTAGTTAGATTGGGTTTGTTGATGATTAATGGGACTACCCTGGGATCGGAATGGCTCAAGAGGGGGCCCTTGGTTGAAGATGTGCTCAGTTGGAGACATCGCCACTGGTGAAACCTCGGTGGGGTCTAAATAGGCTAGTAATCTCTTTGTAAAGGCTATTTTGTGATCTCTTGGCCACACACCTAAGGAAGTGTGAGATGGGATAATTGAGATTCCATCATCATCGAAAGATGATAAAATCACAAACACGTGGGTAAAACGGTACAACCTTTGCAGAGTGTGTTAAAAACTATCATGATAGCCGTGCTCCCGGTTATGGGCAACCTGGACCCTCACATGATTAGAGGAAAATTGGGATTTTGGAATGGTTATGGTTTGGTAATGGTTATGGTTTGGTAATGGTTATGGCTGGTTATGGATTAATTTCTGGTATTTAATATGGTTATTGGCAAATGGTGAAATCTGGAATTATTGATGATGGTAATGAATTCAGACTGGTATTATGATATTACTTATGATTATGATGGGTTTACTTCACATACATATAATATATTGCTTTTCAAATGTTTTTATGTACTTTTCAGCACTCAACCATTATTATATTCGTCATTTGAATCAGCCACATGTCATACCCACACTTGTTGAGTATGACATGTACTCACTCTTGCAATCCCCCCAACAGTTGTAGGTCAGGATTGGGAGTTTAATGGCGATAATAAGGAGTTATAGGCCGTGTCTACTGTCAGCTTGCCTGTGGTGTTTTGGAGCTGCGCTATACCCTATTTCTTATGTTGCCTAACTGTTTAGTTTGCTTAATTATTTTATTTCTGCTGCATTAGTTGAACTTGTCATTAATATTCATTGGAGCTTGAATTCGAGGATAATATGGTTTGTGTAATAAAATTTGGTTAATTAATCTTGTTTTGTGGTAATTATCTGTATATCTTTTGTGGATGCACTCGTGTATGTGTGTTGAACATCCTGGGCACATATATGCATTTACTTGGTTCATTTTCGGAACCGGGTGTCACAGATTGGTATCAGAGCCACAGGTTGACCGTAGGATGCATCCTAGATAGAATGGACACTTTAGAGTACATAGGAGCACTCAGAAACCGATGTGTTTTGTTTGGTGTGCTATTGCTATATATTGCTTGCTTGTGTGCATAATAGAGGATTTTGTGATGCTTTAGCATTGCCATGTCCATGTAGGCTAGTTAGTTGTCTAGTTTCATATCCCTTGATGTTTTCTAATTCTTACCTATTGCTTTTCTCCATATGGTGAGGACTCGCAACCAGAGGGATGCTAATGATGAGGAGGAGAACCATGGAGTACCTCAAAACAACAATGGACAAGGACCTGCCCAAGGAGCTATCAACATTGAGCAGCTTTTGACTATGCAAAACCAGCTCATGCAGACCATGATACAAACAATGGGACAACTGCAGGTTGGCAACATCAAAAATCAGCCCCACATGCCTCTCCCGCCACCCCCGCCTCCTCATAATCGGTTGGGAGAGTTTATGAGGACCATGCCGCCAACCTTTGCTCAAGCTGCCGACCCTATGGATGCGGATGATTGGCTCAAGTTCGTGGATAAGAAGCTAGCTATTGTCCAATGCAGTGACCGGGAGAAGGTCTTATTTGCTTCTCATCAACTAGTTGGAGCAGCTGCGGATTGGTTGGATTCATATTGCAATGCTCATGAGAATCAGGAGAGAATTAATTGGGTCGAATTCAAGGAGAGTTTTCATTCTCATTATGTGCCCGAGGGTGTTATGATCTTGAAGCGGCAAGAATTTGAGAACTTAAGGCAAGGAAAATCAAGCGTGAGTGAATATCTCAACGAATTCACTCTGCTCTAAAGGTATGCGCCTGGGGAAGTGAGCCGAGACAGCCGGAAACAATACTTGTTCATGAGGGGCTTGAATAATGAGATCCAAGTGCAATTGCTCAATTGTGATTATGCAAATTTTCAAAAGCTTGTGGACAAAGCAATCGTGGTTGAGAACAAGATCCGTGAGATGGAGCAATACAACAAGAGGATGGCGCCATATCAAGGACAGCAACAAGGAAGTAATGTGCGCCCTTGCTTTGTGCCTGCACCATATTACAACTCCTCTACTCCTATACAGCGCCCTGGATTTGCACCGCGCCCAACTCAGTTTGTGCAGCAGCACCCTGTCATGCAAGCACCTAGGCCTCCAATGTATTTTGCACCTCGTGCCAACTATCCTGATGCCAATGCCCAAAACCAAGCTCGCCCCAATAATTCTGGTGGAGTTAAGAAGTGCTATACTTGTGGAGAAGCTGGACACTTTGCACATCAATGTCCTAAGTCAGGCTTTGGTCAAGAAAGCAATGCACCGAGGCAAAACCCAAGACCCAATGGAGGACATCCACAAGGGAACCATGGACAGCAGAATTTTGATCGTAGCAACGTGAACCATGTCTCTACGGAGGATGCTCAACAAGCGGATGACGTGTTCATTGGTATGTTTCTCACCAACTCCAACCCCGCGACTATGTTATTTGATTATGGAGCATCGCATTTATTCATTGCATCGAAGTATGTTGCCAAGTATAGTTTTCCTATCTCTCATATGAAGTGTACTCTATTGGTTAATTCTCATGGAGGAGAGATGAGGACAAATATAGTATGTCCAAAAGTAAGCCTTAGAATAAGGGGGGTAGACTTCCCCGCCAACCTCATTATTTTGGACTCTCAAGGACTGGACATTATACTTGGTATGGACTGGTTGAGGAAGCACAATGGAGTTATTGAGTGTGCCATGAAGACGGTGAAGTTGACTAATGAAGAAGGGATCATCGTAGAATTTGAAGCAACTCAACATGCACCGAAGCAATTGGAGCTGAATCACATGGATGGTACTACAATTGAGGAAATTTCGGTGGTGTGTGAATTTTTGGATGTTTTTCTGGATGAGTTGCCAGGTATGCCACCTGATCGAGACATTGAGTTTATTATTGATTTAATACCTGAAACAGCACCTATAGCTAAGAGGCCGTATAGGATGCCTCCTATGGAACTAGCGGAGCTCGAGAAGCAGATTCAAGAGCAACTAGAGATGGGTTTTATCCGCCCAAGCTCTTCACCTTGGGGAGTGCCCATTCTATTTGTGGACAAGAAGGATGGGACGCAAAGGATGTGTGTGGATTACCGAGCTCTCAACGAGGTAACAATCAAGAACAAGTACACCCTGCCACGCATAGAAGACTTGTTTGATTAGATGAAGGGTGCTTGTATCTTCTCTAAGATTGATTTGAGGTCGGGATACTTTCAAATGAAGATTAGACCATCGGACATACCCAAGACAACTTTTAGGACGCGGTATGGATCTTATGAGTACACCGTGATGTCTTTTGGATTGACAAATGCGCCTGCCTACTTTATGTACCTCATGAATAAGGTCTTCATGGAGTACTTGGATAAGTTCATTGTTGTGTTTATTGATGACATTATGATCTACTCGAAGGATGAGAAGGAACATGAGGAACACTTGAGGCTTACATTGCAAAAATTGAGGGAGCATCAATTATATGCCAAGTTCAACAAGTGTCAGTTTTGGTTGAAAGAGGTGTCATTTTTGGGTCATATAATCTCAGGAGGAGGAGTATCGGTTGACCCCAGAAAAGTGAGAGACGTGTTGAAGTGGGAACCACCGCAAAATGTCAAGGAAATAAGGAGTTTTCTTGGGATGGCTAGATATTACCGTCGATTCATCAAGGACTTTTCCAAGATAGCCAAGACAATGACGGAATTGCTAATGAAGGGAAAAGATTTCCATTGGACTCAAGCTTGTCAAGAAAGTTTTGAGGAGTTGAAGAAGAGGTTGACAACAGCCACAGTTTCGGTACTGCCGGATGTAAGCAAGAGTTTTGACATATATTGCGACGCCTCGAGACAAGGACTTGGATGTGTGCTCATGAAAGAAAGTCAAGTGGTCGTCTATGCGTCAAGACAATTGAAGAAACATGAGCAGAATTATCCAACACATGATTTGGAACTTGCAGCCGTGATACACGCATTGAAAATTTGGAGACACTATATCCTTGGACATAGGTGTGAAATTTATACGTATCACTAGAGTTTGAAGTATATTTTCACATAAACGGATCTGAATCTGAGGCAACGGAGATGGTTGGAGCTCATCAAAGATTATGATTCGGGGACCAACTATCATCCGGGAAAAACCAACGTAGTGGCCGATGCTTTGAGTAGGAAAGGAGTAAGTCATCAACTCACAGTTCGAGAGTTGCCATCCGAGTTATGTAAGGAGTTCGAATGCTTGAACCTTGGATTTGTGAATGAGATGGGAATAATGGAGTTAAATCCAACCCCGGAGCAAGAAATTCGAGAAGCACAAGCCACAAATGAAGAGATAAATGAAATCAAGGAAAGGACCGAAGAAGGGAGAGAATTCAGATTCGATGAAGATGAACATGGTACCCTATGGCTTGGTAAGAGGATTGTTTTGCCTAATGTGAAGCATATTCAGGAGACAATAATAAAAGAGGCACATGACTCACCATACTCAATTCATCCTGGTTGTACAAAGATGTACAAAGACTTGAAGACTTGCTATTGGTGGGATAGCATGAAGAAGGACATAGCTGAATACGTAACATTGTGTGATGTGTGCCAACCAGTCAAGGCGGAACATCAAAGGCCAGCTGGACTATTACAACCATTAAAGATTTCGGAATAGAAGTGGGAAGAAATCGGTATGGACTTCATAGTTGGTTTACCACGTACCCAGTTCGGTTACGACTCAATTTGGGTAATTGTGGATCGGTTAACTAAGTCATCCCACTTTATTCCCGTCAATACCACCTATAATGGAGAGAAATTGGTGGAACTGTACATGGGAAGAATAGTATGTTTGCATGGAGTTCCAAAGAATATAGTCTCAGATAGAGGTTCACAATTCACTTCCAGGTTTTGGCAAAAATTGCATGAAGCTTTGGGAACGAGGTTGAATTTTAGTTCAGCATATCACCCTCAAACAGATGGATAAACCGAGAGGACCTATCAGATTTTAGAGGACATGTTAAGAGCTTGTGCTTTAAAGCATGGGAAAAGTTGGGACAAAAGCTTGCCATATGCAGAATTTTCATACAACAATAGCTACCAAGAATGTTTGAAGATGTCACCTTATGAAGCGCTTTATGGAAGGAAGTGTAGGACACATTTATTCTGGAATGAGGCAGGAGAAACTCAAGTATTTGGTCCGGATGTGTTGCAAGAAGCCAAAAAGCAAGTCCAAATAATTCGTGAAAACTTGAGGGCTGCCCAATCAAGACAAAAAGGCTATGCAGACAATAGGAGAAGAAAATTAGCCTTTGAAATAGGAGACTTTGTTTACCTCAAAGTGTCACCGATGAGAGGTCATAAGAGGTTTAACATAAGAGGCAAGCTAGCACCTCGCTACATTGGACCATTCAAGATTTTGGACAAAAGAGGAGAAGTAGCATATAAGTTGGAGATGCCAACTCATATTTCAGACGTACATGTTGTGTTTCATGTTTCCCAGATCAAGAAATGCTTGAGAGTACCGGAAGAACATGTGCCAATGGAAGGATTGGAACTAGAGGAAGATTTGACATATGTCGAACAACCGACCAAAATTTTGGAAACGAAAGAGAGGGTCACAAGGAACTAGGTTATTAGATGGTGTAAAGTTCAATAGAAGCACCACACAGAAAAAGAAGTGACGTGGGAATTTGAGGATGATCTCAACAAGGAATTTCCCTATCTCTTCTCTTCCACGTTGAATCTCGAGGGAGAGATTCATTTTAAGGGGGTTAGGTTTGTAACACCCTCATTTTCATGCATCATGCCCTACATACATTCATATACATGTTTAACATTAACCCACATAAAGAGGAATAGGTTTAAAATTGATTTGGAACAAAACCGCACTTAAAATGCTAAAAAGTGCGGACTAGTCCAATTTAGTGAGGACTAGTCCGATTTCTCTATGACTAAAAACAGACTTGACCGTTTTTGATGCGGACTAGTCCGATTTTGACTCTGGAAACTTTCGGACTTGTCCGATTTTGTTCGAACTAGTCCGATATTCCAAGAATCCTCGAAAAATTGCTAAGTCCCTGGACTTTTCTGGACTAGTCCGGTGTTGCAGCGGACTTGTCTGTTTTCCTCTCTAACTAAAGTCGGACTTGTCCAGTTTTTTGCCAGACTTGTCCGATTTTCACTCTGGACATTTTCGGACTAGTCCGGTCCATTTCGGACTTGTCCGATATTTCGCGACTCTGAGTTGATCTTTTGTTTTATGACTTGTTTCTTGGGTTTCACATTAAGTGGGCCTAGGGATGTCGTGTCTAACTCTTTTAGAGCCCATGTGGGACTCTAAACCGGCCTCTACTCCTCTCAAACTTGAAATCCATCTAACCCTAGCCTCCACCTCTATATAAACAACCCCACCCCTTGGCTTGACATCTATTTGCCACTTTTCCACCCCACCCAAACCCTAGTTAGTGGAGAGCCACCACCAAGGAGGGAGGAGGAGATTCCAAGCAAGAAGAAGAAGAGGAGGAAATGAAAGAGGATCAAGATGTCCACCAAGCTTTCGTTCCATATCACCAATTCATCTTCAAGTTCATCCCCAACCTTAGATCATCAAGATCCAAGTGTTACCTCCAAGTTTCTTGATTCATTGGAGTTCTAAACACCTGGTATACCTTATATTCTCTTTTCCTTACGTGAACTTGACCCCTAACCTCCAAATTCACGTCGATCTAGAAAACCCTAGTTTGCTAGTTCTGCGAAGTGCGGACTAGTACGGCCTCCTGTAGACTAGTCCGATTTTCCTGGGTAAATTGTATTGAATTGATTCTAAAATTTGATCTAATCAATTCTAAACCTGTATAAACTTGTTAAAATCAATTAGAACTAGTTAGTGATCATTGAAAGCAATCTATTAACAAGTTCCACCTTGCATTTACATCAATCATGCATGTCATGTCATATTGAGTAATATTTGTGCACTCTTTGATTGTGTTTCTTGTCTTGTATGTTTATTGTGCGGATTAGACATATTTGCGCTAGAGAGTGCCGCGGAGGATCTACAGCACCAAGAGTTTGAAGGCTTTGACCCAAATCAACCGCAAGAGCAAGGCAAGTGTCCTTGAAGCATATTGATCCTATTTTAAAATAAATGTTTTGTTTGAAAATTGCATGCTTGTGTTAGTTTGATGGGAAATCCTATGGTAGGAAGTTTACTAGTTTTGTTGACCACGCTTGTCACGTGGAATATATGGTAGAGAGTCGGGAAGGGCTTTTTACATTTTTGCATCGCTTAATCAACTGGGATGAGAAAAAAACTATACCACTCAACTTAATTATGCATGGATGAGATTATGGTTAACATGAACTGATTAATATTATATGGTAACGGGTGATCTAAGCAAGCCTGGTATGTGGATGGGTTGGATGTTAGGGTGGTTTTTCTTGCTTTAGATCTAAGGACCGTGAGGCCAAGTACGGGTGTGGTGTAGCTGATTAATTAGGACTTTGCTAGTGCTATTTGGACCATTAAGGATGCTCGGGAAAGGGGTAGTCGGATTGGGTTTGTTGATGATTGGTGGGACAACCCTGGGACCCAAATGGCTCAAGAGGGGGCCCTTGGTTGAAGATGTGCTCAGTTGGAGACATCGCCACCGGTGAAACCTCAGTGGGGTCTAAATAAGCTAGTAATCCCTTTGTAAAGGCTATTTTGTGATCTCTTGGCCACACACCTAAGGAAGTGTGAGACGGCATAATTGAGATTCCATAGGCATCGAAAGGTGATAAAATCACAAACACATGGGTAAAGGGGTACAACCTCTGCAAAGTGTGTTAAAAAATATCATGGTAGCCGTGCTCCCGGTTATGAGCAACCTGGACCCTCACATGATTAGAGGAAAATTGGGATTTTGGAATGGTTATGGTTTAGTAATGGTTATGGTTTGGTAATGGTTATGGTTTGGTAATGGTTATGGCTGGTTATGGATTAATTTCTGGTATTGAATATGGTTATTGGCAAATGGTGAAATCTGGAATTATTGATGATGTTAATGAATTCAGACTGGTATTATGATATTACTTATAATTATAATGGGTTTACTTGATAGACATATAATATATTGCTTTTCAAATGTTTTATGTACTTTTCAGCACTCAACCATTATTATATTCGTTATTTGAATCAGCCACATGTCATACTTTCCACACTTGTTGAGTACGACATGTACTCGCTCTTACAATCCCCCCAACAGTTGCAGGTCAGGATTGGGAGTTTAATGACGATAATGCATCTAGGCCGTGTCTACCGTAAGATTGCCTGTGGTGTTTTGGAGCTGTGCTATATCCTATTGCTTATGCTGCCTAGCTGTTTAGTTTGCTTAATTAGTTTATTTCTGCTACATTAGTTGAACTTGTCATTAATATTCTATAGAACTTGAATTCGAGGATAATATGGTTTGTGTAATAAAATTTGGTTAATTAATCTTGTTCTGTGGTAATTATCTGTATATCTTTTGTGAATGCACTCATGTATGTGTATTGAACATCCTGGGCACACATATGCCTTTACTTGGTTCATTTTTGGAACCGGGTGTCACAGCATAGCACCACACCTCGTGGTGCTGCACAATCGCTCTCCCCTCGAAGGATTCCCACGAAGTCATCGACACCTACACGTCGTCCGACTGTGGCTGGCCTTAAGCCAGTCAAGACTCATCTTTTTCCTGAAAAGGACAAGTCTCCCCCAAAGCTGCAGCCCAGCGAGGAGTTCTTGTACACTCTAAAGACCAAGGGCGGTGACGTAGTGAGCCACCACTACAAGTCACCTACGCGTACCTTGTCGGAGCTTATGGGAGACCACTCATTATCCACGTGGTGCGCGAGAATGGAGGAGGCTATGCAAAAGGCTTTTTCAAGCGTGTGGATAATTTGGTGATGGAGGAGTCGATGGGCTCGTCGCCCTCCAAGGTTAGGCGTCACCTCTCGCCGCATGCCATCAGAGGGCCACCTGGCCAATTTGAGCACAACTTTCAAAGGAGTTAGCTTCTCTCCGTTTGTAGAACAATAAGCTATCTGACTTAGTGGCTGAAGGGCGTATCGAGAGGGCAGAAATAAAGGATGAAATCTTCTCCCTCAAGGAGGAGATTGACCGTGTTTGTCGTGGCATGAGCGCCAAGCTACTGCGTTTATGCAGTGCCATTGGGGAGCCCAACATCTACAATGCACAATAGTTTAGATGTCCCAACAACATAGGATGCTTACTAATTTAGTTATTTCAATTTTTATTCTTCTAGTTTAGAGTGAATAATGTAAACATCTCCAATTTTAGAATTCATTAAAGTGAACTTACCAGTTCATGTAACACTGGTAAAGTTCCCCTTTAGTTTATTTTTTTAATAAATAATTCAGCGAACAAGTGTGGGAGAGGCACCCCAAATCGCAAAATCCTGACGTGCAATTGCAACCCGAAACACGTCGCAACCGAACATACAATTTGACACGTCAAAACAGAGCACCAAAGAGGCCAGAGGGGGTTTGACCGAAGCCCCTGTTCGACCGCACTGATGTGGGCCATACTGAATATTGCCTAGAGGGGGTGAATAGGATTTGAAAAATTCTTGCACACTTAATCAAATGGTCAAATGCTTGATAGATCGGACTTGTCCGGTTGGGGGTGCGGACTAGTCCGGTGTGCTAAATGTGTCTCGAGTTGATTAAGTGTTGATTTAGAAATTAAACTTTATACCAGCACAAATTTGAACAACGGATGAGATCACTTGAAATATCAATCAATATTGTGAAGTTACACGTGAAAAGCAACTGCACTTCAAGTTACAAGTTTGATCAATTATGTGCTCTGATTAAATGAAGATGCAAAAACAAAGAAGCACGCGGGACACTGATGTTTACCGAGGTTCAATCTCACCAAAGAGATCTAATCCTTGTTGAGGAAGCCCACACAGAGCTGGGTCTCTTCAAACTCTTTCCCTCATCAAGTCATCATACAAGGCCGACTTGATTCCACTATCACGGGTAATCATCGAGTTTATGAGGCAACCTCACATGTTGAGGGCTCCCACAAGACTTACAACTAAAATATGATCAAATACACTCGAAAATATTACAAAGAGAAGCACGAGTGTGAAGAGATCAAACCCCAAGAGCTCAATGAAGCGTAGACAACGATCTCCCAACCCCAAATATGAATACTCAATTGATTTTCACCTTTGAGAACTTTAGATGCATGGGGTGATGTGTTTGTGTGCTCCTGGGACAGGTGGCGGCACTAGGGTTTCTAAGTTTGACAGTAGGAATCGAAAGTTCTCATTGTGGGGTCGTGGATCTGCTATTTATTGTGTTTCCAAAATTGTTACCGTTAGGGATCCCGACGACTGGACTAGTCCGTACTGGGGACCGGACTTGTGTGATGTGTAAAAGTCGGCGTGAAATGTGCAGTACACTAGAAACCCTAGTTGTGTAAGGTATATCGGACTAGTCTGGTATATGTTCGGACTTGTCCGGTGCCCTGTGAAATTGAACTCCAAAGAGTTGAACGGAAGTCCAGTCCAAGAAAAGACTTTTCCGGTGCTATTTGTTATAGAACATCAGAGAGTTAAACGGACTAGTCCAATCCTATGGACGGACTTGTCTGGAGTGTAGTGTAATGGGTTTATAGAGACTTGAACGGACTAGTTCGGACCAAGATCGGACTAGTCTGGTGCACTATGAAATGTGGTTCCAGAAAGTTTATCAGACTAGCTTGGTTCATGGTCGGACTAGTCTGGTGCAAAGTGAATTTGGACAACAGAGAGTTGAACAGACTAGTCTGGTCCATGAATGGACTAGTTTGGTGCTTAGTGAATTTTTTGGTGATTTTAATCCCTTACCCCTATGCAAAGACTTGAGCTCTTGGGATGTGTCTCTCACACACATCCTATATATTTAAATCTACTTTGCGCTTCAATTGTCAGTTGGGATTTTCTCATTTGTACACCACTTCATTTTTCACCTTTTTAGTGCACCAAACTATCTCATTTTCCTTAAGCTGCAGTCATCTCAACAAATTCATTAGGATCTTATTTGTTTGTCATCAATCGTCCAAAACCCACAAGGGATTGCCTAGATTCACTTTCAATCTCCCCCTTTTTGGTGATTGATGACAACCAATTGAGATATCACAATTAAGAGTAAAAAAGTCAATTTTCATAAAGTGTGCAAATATGAGAATAATGAATGAGTAATGAAATACTTCTCACATATATGCACTCTTTATGGTGGGGTGCCTAACAAGTGTGTGATCAAAAGATGTGATGAGCAATACAAAAGCATTTGACAGTTATAGCAACAATCATCACATTAACATTAACTAACCATCACACATTAAGTAAATTAAGCACATCCAAAATAAATTACAATAGTTTGAAAATGAGTACATGTCCTTGATCACAAGTCCTTAATGGCTTAATGACTACAAAATGGACAGTTAGTCTCAATCTTTCCCCCTTTGGCATCAAGGCAACAAAAAGGGAAAAATTGAGTGGAATCACTCATCGTCATTGCCTCCCTCACTCTCAGTCCTCTCTTCATCTTCTTCTTCATCTTCAGGTGCTTGAGGAGTAGGAGGAGGAAGAGCAGATGTGCCAGCTAGTCCGAATGAAGCCATCTCTTGCTCAGTTAGAGGTGCCATCTCTGTGATGTCTTCTTCAGAGTCTTCTGAGATCTAAGGTGACCCCACTAGCTCTATTTCCATCTTTTCACATATTGCTTTGATATTGGCCTTCACATATCGCTGATGCTTCTTCCTAGCCAGACTCTCCTTGTGCTGCTTTATTTCCACTTTACGACAGGAAGCAAAGATGGATAAGAGCACCTTCAGTATTCCACTAGAGGTCTCTCTAGGAGGTGGAGGAATAGGAGCAGCAGCCTTAGATCTTGTGCCTTCTTGAGCCCTCTTAAATCTTTGTTCCTCTACAGGTGAGGTAGGAGCATAGAGGACAGTGTAGATAGTAGGCTTCTGGGGCTTGAGTCTAGTATGGGGCACATCCTTGACAAATTCAAGTCTTGTCACCTTCTCAATGATATACATGATGTATGGTGCACAGCGATATGACCTGCTAGGAGTGATAGATATATTTGCAATGTTATTGTACATGTACTCAAAGACATTGAAGGGCCTTCTCCTGTTGATCACCTTCATCAATGTCCTGAGGGTCCCCCGGATTGTCCCTGCATCTCCCTCCTTGGGAGCTATGATCTTCCCCAGGATCCATTTTAGCACAGCAAAGGAAGGCTTCAAGTACTTTGTTGTTGGAGACTTGAATGGCAACCTTGTATCATAGAGAAAGTCAAGTTGGTCTTTCTCCACAGGCTTCAGATTGTTGATTATGATGTCATTTTCAAAAGAATCTTCTAAGTGAAGAATTCTGGCAAACTCCTCATAGGTGACACTGTACTTTGCTCCATGTTTCATCTAAATCATTATGTTGCCATCATCACGAGAGAAGTAAAGAGTGGAATGGAATTGAGTGATGACCTCAATGTTCCATTCCCACTGAAAAGAGACAAGATCTTTTAGTCCATGTTGCTCCAACGCCCCTAGGACCTCTTGATAAGCTTGGCATCTCTTGGACTGGAGGTAGGTGATATCCAACCACTCACTTTCAATCACTGGATTCCTCATCTTCAAGTAGACATGCTGATAATAGTCAGCATGGAAGTTGCTCCAGAATCTTTGATCAACTGATTGTTTGGGCTGATCATAGACTTATACCTTCCCAAACTTGTCAACTAGTTCACCCCCTTTTCCAGTGAAACCAGCGCACTAGATGGATGTCTTGTTCGGTGAGTAGGAGCTTTCATCTTCAAAGGGACAATAGGACCACTAGCAAGTCATTTTCCCTTGTTGAGAGTTCTCTTAGGCCCCGATGAACAAGCACCAGCAGCATCCTTGCCCTATGCTTTCTTCACTACCACTCTCCTCCTCTTAGGAAGGGTGTCGTCGGAAGGAGGGGAGTGAACATTGATATCATGCCTTTTCTTCATCACCCTTTCGTTGGCTCTTTGCACTCGATCAAGCACGTTGTCGCTCTTCATCATAGTTAAGAGAACTATCCTCTGAGCCTGAAGACATCGTGCCTGAAAAGGAAGTTCAAGGATTTGATAATAATTTATTTGAGACTATGTGCAAATAAGAAATTAGAAGTTCATATTGTCAGGCACCAGACTTGTCCATTTTCAAAGTGTGGACTTGTTCGAGGTGCCGGACTTGTTCGCACTTGAACACCGGACTAGTCCGGTCTGTCATAAGAACCCTAATTTCCTATTTTCAACAAATCTAGCTTGAATCGATTCACAAAGACAAGGAAACAGTAGGAGTACATCTAGAAGAGTAATGTATGCTCTAGGAATCAAGTCAAATAAGCATGAATCAAGAAAAGTTCAGAGCTAGAGTTTGAGTGAGATTTTACCGAAAGTTTACGATTTGCATTGAAGGGGCGGAGTAGAGGCCGGATTAGTCCGGAGTGGACAAGCTCCACACCAGAGAGAGATTACAAAGGATATTGTGGAATATGGAAGATGAGCTCCTGGGCAGATTAGGGTTAACCCCGACAAATACGGACTAGTCGGTCGACACCGGACAAGTTCAGTGTGTCGGACAAGGGTCGGACTAGTTTGTGTCAACGAACTAGTCCGATGCTAATGTCGGACAAGTTCAGTGTCAGCAGGACATAACAGAGTGGATCAACTAGATTTTGGGTGTTTAATTTAATAGTGATCTAAAGGACATCATTTCATAAATAATGTTGATAAAGATGATCGGTAAGCAATCATCAATCATACAATGGTAATAATTCACCAAGATTTACTTATTTAAATAGTTTTCAGGAGAAAATCGAGATAAGGGGCAACAAAAATTAGTAAACTTTGAAATCACAATCAAGTATGGGATGTTTCAAGCCACATTTCTAGAGTCAAGTATATTTAGCTCCTTTATTAGCTCGCAAAACCTCTTTTCATCTAGTGGCTTGGTGAAAATATCTACAAGTTGTTTTTCAGTCCTAACATGTGACATTACTATGTCACCTTTTAATGAATGATCTCTTAGAAAGTGATGACGAATGTCTATGTGCTTGGTTCTTGAATGCTCTACTTGGTTGTGTGCAATTTTTATAGCACTCTCATTATCACATAGGAGTGGAATATGATTCAGATTGTAACCATAGTCCCTTAGAGTTTGTCGCATCCAAAGTAGGTGTGCACAACAACTATCGGCCTGCAACATACTCAGCTTCGGCTGTGTAAAGAGCAATGAAGTTTTGCTTTTTAGATGACCATGAAACTAGGGATCTGCCAATGAATTGACAAGTCCCTGATGTGCTCTTTCTATCGACTTTGCATCATGCATAGTCGGCATCGGAATAGCCTATCAAGTTAAACATGGATCCTTTGGAATACCAAAGGCCCAAGTTGGGTGTGTGCACAAGGTATCTTAAGATTCTTTTTACATCTATTAAATGGCACTCTTTAGGTGCGGCTTGAAATCTTACACAAATACACACACTAAGCCCCCCCTTGGCACAGCTTCACGAAGATGATTCTCTGGATTCACTTATGATTCTCTGATGAAGTGATTCTGTGGTTGAAAATGATTCTCTATTATTTTGTAGAATAAACTCTTAGAATCAGGACAGAGAATCACTTCACAGAATCAGGAGAAGCTACTTTTTTCAGCTCCCAGCCTCTTAGTTCATTTCAGAGAATCACTTCTCAGAATCAGTAAAGAATCACTTCTTTTAAAAAATAGTTTTTGGTACAGCTTCCCTGATTCTGTCTGAGAATCAGCTCCGTGGAGCTCTGCCAAAGGGGGCCTAAACATAATATCTAGCCTAGATGCACATAATTAGAGCAATGAGCCAATCATAGACCGATATACCTTTTGATCAACATTTGGACCATCTTCATTGAGATCAAGATGTCCGTTAGTTGCCATGGGTGTCTTGATGGGCTTGGCCTTGTCCATATTGAACTTCTTGAGGATGTCCTGCGTGTACTTGGTTTGGCTTATGAACATGCCCTCTATTAATTGCTTCACTTGGAATCCCAAGAAGAACTTTAATTCGCCCATCATCGACATTTCGAACCTATCTGTCATAATCTTGCTAAACTCTTCACAAAATGACTTATTAGTAGAACCAAAGATGATATCATCAACATAGATTTGACATACAAATAGATAATCATCAAAGGGTCTTATGAACAGTGTATAATCAGCTTTTCCAATTTTAAAACCATTTTGAGTCAGAAAATCTCTAAGGCACTCATACCAAGCTCGAGGAGCTTGTTTGAGGCCATAAAGAGCCTTACGCAGTTTATAAACATGGTTGGGGTACTCTTGATCTTCAAATCTTGGTGGCTGCTCCACGTACACTTCCTCCTTAATTGGCCCATTGAGGAAGGCACTTTTGATGTCCATTTGATACAACTTGAAATTATGGTGAGTAGCATATGCCAACAAAATACGAATGGACTCAAGTCTAGCTACGAGAGCGAAAGTTTCATCGAAGTCCAAACCTTCCACTCGTGAGTAACCTTTAGCCACAGGTTTTGCTTTATTTCTCGTTACCACTACATGTTCATCTTGTTTGTTCCGAAAGACCCATTTGGTTCCAACAATGTTCATCTTTGGTCTTTCCACCAGTTCCCACACTTCATTTCTCTTGAAGTTGTTCAACTCCTCTTGCATTGCAATCACCCAATCTGGATCCTTTAATGCTTCTTCTACTTTGTATAGTTCCAGAAAAGAGAAAAAAGAGTAATATTCACAAAAATTAGCTACATGAAATCTAGTAGTTACTCCCGTAGCAATGTCTCCAATGATGTTATTGACAGGATGATCTCTTTATACACTCTGATGTACTCTTGGGTGAGGGACTTATGAAGTTGCTTGTTCTTCATTGTCTTCATATTCATTGTCTCCACCTAGATCATTGCTTCCGTGGTTATGTTGATCTTCTTGATGTTCCTGATCTTGATCTTGTGCATGAGCTCCCCCTTGATCATTTCCTTCCAGTTAAGGTTCATCTTGTGGTTGCTCTAGAGGTAGAATATCACCAAGTGCCATCTTCCTCAACGCTTGATGGGGCTTCTTCTTGATCTAGCACACACTTATCAACTTGCTCCACTTGGGAGCCGTTAGTTTCATCGAACACTATGTCACGTGCTACTTCAACAAGGCCAGAGACTTTGTTGAATACACGATAGGTGTAGGCGTTCGAATCATAACCTAGCAAGAACTCTTCATCTGATTTCGAAGCAAACTTCGAAGTCCTCAGTTTCTTGTTCAGAATAAAACATTTGCAACCAAATAATTTAAAATATGAAACATTTGGTTTGTCACCGGTGAAAAGCTCATATGGAATTTTCTTCAACAGTCGGTGAAGATACAACCGGTTTGTTGCATGACAAGCGGTGTTCACCGCTTCAGCCCAAAACCGATTCAATGTCTTGTATTCATCCAGCATTGTGCTCACTATCTCAATTAGTGTTCTGTTTTTCCTTTTGGCCACCCTGTTTTGTTGAGGGGAGTAGGGTGCTGAAAAGTCGTGCTTTATTCCTTCTTCATCTAGGTACTCCTCAACTTGTGTATTCTTGAATTTTGTCCCGTTGTCACTTTTAATTTTCTTCACAGTTGAGGAGAATTCATTCTGAGCTCTTTTTAGGAATTTCTTGAGGATTCCCTGAGTTTCTGATTTATCATACAAGAAAAATACTCAAGTGAATCTTGAAAAATCATCAACAATAACTAAACCGTATTTGTTACCGCCGATGCTTATATAAGCATGGACCGAAAAGGTCCATGTGAAGAAGTTCCAGCAAACTTGTGATAGTCATCACGTTCTTGGTGGGGTGCGGTGCTCCAACTTGTTTTCCCGCCTGGCAAGCGATGCACGGTCTGTCTTTCCCAAAGACAACATCCATTAAAGCTCGGATGTGACCACCTTTTAGAAGCTTCTGCAGATTTCTCATCTCAATATGGGCTAGCCGTCTATGCCACAGTCATCCCATGTTAGTTTTAGCAACCAAGCAAGTGTTGAGTTCCACTTTATCTTTGTTGAAGTCAACAAGATAAAGCTTTCTCTTCAACATTCCCTTAAATGCAATCGAGTTATCGCTTCTTCTAAAAACGATCACACCCTCATTAGTGAATTAACAGTTATAACCTTTGTCGCATAGCTGAGATATGGACAGAAGGTTATAATCTAAAGAATCTACATGTAAAACATTCGAGGGAGTATGTTGAGAAGAGATTTCAATTGTACCATACCAAGGACCTTTCCTTGGCTGTTGTCTCCAAAGTATATCCCTTCACTTGGATCTGCGTTGCGCTCATACTCCACGGATATATTCCTCTCTCCAGTCATGTGATTGGTGCATCCATTGTCTAGCACCCATTTTGATCCACCAGAGGAGTAGGCCTTTTACTTGCCTTCTTTAGCCATAAGGCAAGTGTGATTGTGTGTCTCCCATCCTCCCATGTCTGAGAAGAGCGTAGACCTCTTGGTAGGCTTCTTGATGGCAATGGTAGCCATCTCCTCTTCTTCATCGGAGGAGGACTCGTCGTTGGAGTCCCACTCCTTGCCAATATGCGCTTGATGAGCTTGTCTTCTTTTTCTAAAGATTTTCTTTTCTTGAGCCTTCGTTTCCTTCTTCCTCTTATTCTCTTCATAGGTGTAGTCAACCATGAAGTGACCGTACTCGCCACAGTTATAGCAGGTATGTCGAGCCTTGAATTTTCCCTTTTCTTTGCTCTTCCCTTCATTTGGGTTGTTGTCGTTTCTTCTTTTCATCATGCGCTTGAATTTCTTGATGAAGACTACCATATCTTCATCACCTAGGTTAGTGCTCACATCACTTGTGTCTCCTTCGTCTTGACCTTCACAAGTTTCCTCTCCTTTAGGCTTGCAGGTTGCTTTGAGAGTAACTTCCTTCTTTTTGGAGGAGGCGAGCTCAGCTAGGTCTTTGACGTATTGGGCTTCTTTCTCCATCATCTCATGGTTTATGATTTTGCCCAATAGTTCATCCATAATCATTTTGTGAAACCCCGACCTTTCTCGAATCATTGAGCATAAGGTGACATTTCTTGGCATGAAGGCTCTAATCATCATTTTGACCACCTCATGGTCAGTCCACTTCTTGCTTCCATAGACATGGATCTTGTTGATAAGCGCCTCCATCCGGTTGTACATGTCTTGAGGTGATTCACCTTCTTCAATGGCAAATCTCTCCCTTCAAGCATCTCAATTTTGGCTTCTCAAACTGATATATTTCCTTCATGTGCTATTTTAAGTGTATCCCAGATTTCTTTCGCGCTTTTTAACCCATCGATCTTGATGAACTCCTCCTGACTCTGTGATGAGGTAATCACTGCAATGGTTGTGTGTTGCGGTGAATTTCTTGTTCTTATTTTGGAGTTAGTTCTTCATCCGTATTCGGGATATCTACACCTGTACACATAATATGCCACAAACTGGGATTCAAAGAGATTAGATGCATTTTCATATTGTATTTCCACATGGTGTAGTCGTTTCCGTCGAATTGCGGAGTCTTTCCATGGGAATAGAAAGATAATGATTATTTGTATTTAGACGATTGTAGTTGTAAGAATATCGGGAGTAGTCTTGATGACCACTCCTCGCCGTCTTCTCGTCTACTTTTCCCTTTTGGCTCAAAAGTTTCTTCCTTTGAAGTGACTTGAGTTGACGCACTTCTTCATCATCATGTGGACTTTCCCTCAGTACATCAAATGCTTTTGTATCTTGCCCTTCATCGGTGTTGAGCACCTTCGGGATCTCATTGTTCTTCTCAAAGGCCATTGATCTCTCTGAGCGGTGAGTCTCGTCGATGGAGAACCTGCTCTGATACCAATTGAATGTAGCCCAGAGGGGTGGTGAATAGGCTTTGAAAATTTCCTACACACTTAATCAAGGTCAAATGCTTGATAGATCGGACATGTCCGTTTGGTGGTGCGGATAGTCCGATTTGCTAAATGTGTGTCAAGTTGATTAAGTGTTGATTCAGAAATTAAACTTTATAGCAGCAGAAATTTGAACAACTGATGAGATCACTTAAATTATCAATCAATATTGTGGAGTTACACATGAAAAGCAACTGCAATTCAAGTTACAAGTTTGATCAATTATGTGCCCTAATTAATGAAGATGCAAAAACAAGAAAGCATGCAGACACCAATTTTTACCGAGGTTCGATCTCACCAAAGAGATCTACTCCTCGTTGAGGAAGCCCACACAGAGCCGGGTCTCTTCAAACCCATTCCCTCGTCAAGTCACTACACAAGGACGACTTGATTCCACTATCACGGGTAATCACCAAGTTTATGGAGCAACATCACACGTTGAGGGCTCCCACAAGAATTACAACGAAAAGAGATCAAATACACTCGAAAACATTACAAAGAGAAGCACGAGTGTGAAGAGATCAAACTCCAAGAGATCAACGAAGTGTAGACTCTCCCAACCCCAAATCTGAATACTCAATTGATTTTCACCTTTGAGGACTTTAGATGTGTTGGGAGATATGTTTTTGTGATCTTGGGACAGGTGGCGGCGCTAGGGTTTCTGAGTTGGACAATAGGAATCGAAAGTTTTCATTGTGGGGTCGTAGATCTCCTATTTATAGTGTTTCCAAAATTGTTACCGTTATGGATCCCGACGATTGTCTAGTCCGTACTGGGGACCGTACTTGTCCAGTGTGTTGTGTAAAAGTCGGCGTGAAATGTGCAGCACACTAGAAACCCTAATTGTGTAAGGTATAGCGGACTAGTCTGGTACGTGTCTGGACTTCTCCTGTGCCGCACTGTGAAATTGAACTCCAAAGAGTTGAATGGACTGGTATGGTCCAAGAATGGACTTGTCTGATGCTATGTGTTATAGACCATCAGAGAGTTCAATGGACTAGTCCGGTCCTATGGACGAACTTGTCTGGAGTGTAGTGTAATGGGTTTACAGAGACTTGAACAGACTAGTCCGATCAAAGATGGTACTAGTTCGGTGCACTATGAAATGTGGCTCCAGAAAGTTCATCGGACTAGTCCGATCCATGGTCGGACTAGTCCGGTGCACAGTGTATTTGGACAACAAAGAGTTGAACGGACTAGTTCGGTGCACATTGTATTTGGACAAACAGAGAGTTGAACAGACTAGTCCGGCCCATGAACGGACTAGTCCGATGCTTAGTGAATTTTTAGGTGATTTTAAGAAATTACCCCTACGCAAGGACTTGAGCTCTTTGGATGTATCTCTCACACACATCCTATACATTTAAATCTACTTTGTGCTTCAGTCGTCAGTTGGGCTTTTCTCTTTTTCTACACCACTTCATTTTTCACGTTTTGTATACACCAAACTATCCCATTTGAATTGACATGCAGTCATCTCAACAAGTTCATTAGGATCTCATTTGTTTGTCATCAATCGTCCAAAACCCACAAGGGATTGCCTAGATGCACTTTCACCCACACGGCCCCGTTTTGCTCCTAAAGTTCAGTTTGGATCTCTTATCTCCGAAAATACGTGCTACCCTGCTGTTTGAGTTGATTTACTCTTTAAAATTGAATATTTAAAAATAAATCAACTCAACACTTGAAATTAATACTTGGTAGTCAAAGTTTGCTTGAACTAGAAATTTGAATACTTTATATTTCAATTTATTGCCCTGTTTATGATTCCCATAATAAAAGTAGGAAAAACACTTCATCTATGTATTTGACTAGTGTGATATGGTAAATGAGTTACTCGAGGAGATATCTCTTTGCTGGAAACAAATTTTGATAGTTGCAAAAATTTGGAGTCTTGAAATTTTCCTAACTCTCTTGTTGGAAATTTAAATACCCACCAAAGCCATATGATACAATTTCTTGAAAACCACATGCATATGCCACTTTGCTTTTCATTGAACTTTGTCGAACTCGTGACCCAATTGAGTGACATGCATGAACTTTTGATTTAGAAATTCTTGTGCACCCCATTCATGCAAAATTTCTCGCATTGAGAATTTCCATCCACCATTCATCCATCAATAAAGAAACTCCATATATTATGATTATCAACATCTCTCTAGAAAAATAAAAAGGAGTAGAAGACATGGCTACAAAGAGAAAAAGCATCTACTCTTCAAAAAGAGGAAGAATGCTCAAAAAAAGAGAAAGACTAAGTAGCCATCTTTCATCCTTAAAAAAAAGAAAATTCATGGAATCTACATTTATCCATTCCATTCATGTGCACAAGGATTTTCTTTGTCAAATTGTTTATGGCATAGATCTCTCATAGGATCAAGTTTTTGACTAAGTGATATATGAATTGCAATGTGTGCCACATTTATCCCTACCAAGCCCTAGATATAGCCATACTTAGAATATGGAAAAAATTGGCAAAACATGCCAAGGTGAGGATCAAAACTCTTTGAGTGATTTGAGTGATTCCCAATGAGAGATAAAGGCAAATGTTTCTTTGACTTTTCAAATATAGCAAATTGTCAAATCATTTCAGTAGGAGAAGATCCAAGGGAACTACATTCTAACCATTCCACTTTTCAAACATCCAAGATCGATGTGGTAGACACATTCCAAAGAGGGAACTCATAAACTGAGGTATAAGTTGAAATATCTAGTACTCTCATCTTCTAACTTACAACAAATTTATGACAACACCTTAGTTCTTCTTCCTGCCTTCACTCGAGGACGAGTAAAGGACTAAGTGTGGGGGAGTTTGTTGATGGTCCTTAAGTGCCATATTTAGACCGTCAATTCACCTCATAATGTGCCCAAAAGAGAAAGACAACGTAGTGGTAGGGTTAAATACTAACCAATTCCACAATTGTTGGTGTTTATTTGTATGCAGGTAAATAATACCCAAAAATACCAAGACATGCAGGGAGTAATCCATTAAATTGGATTCCGACAAAGCACGCGATGCCAAGTGTCATCACATGGATCTAATGGCCTACAAACAGTAGTATCTGAGGCCATCCAATGTTGTATCACACATATCAGTCAATAGAACCCACCTAGCAGTGACCTGAAGAAAGCACACGCGAAACGGTCAAAAGACCCCTGTTCGGCTGAAGTCATCCTGGCACCAAACTTGTTCAATCGACGCGTGTCGACTCCTTTTGGCTTCCTGGTGGCTAGGATGACTAGATCGCATGCATTTGGTGGCAGGAACTGACCCCCCTCCACCTATAAATAGCATTCCACACCTCACTTCACACACAACAAAAAGTTGAGATTAGAATACCACTCCTAAGGTTTAGATTAGTCTTAAAGGCTGCCAAGTAGATGGATAGTGTGGTGAAGAGTCCAGGAGGAGGAGGCTCAAGCTTGTAAAATCCCTCTTCTACACTTGTACCGCCTACAAAGGTTTGATTCAAAATCAAGTAAAACTTTGTAAATTTATCTCAAGGTTGATTTCCTATTCAAAGTAGTTTGCACAAGTAGTTACTTGTGGGTTCATTGCTTTATTTTATTAGAGGCTCTAGTTATAGCATTGTGTTCGAAATAACTAGAGTAGTGATTTAGAACGCTTAGGTTAGAAATTACTAGTGAATATCTCGTAGAATCACGGATTAAAGAGGTAGACAGTAGGTGGCGATAGTCCTATCTGTCCTTTGTAATCCTCCATGTTTGGTTATGCCATAGACTCTTGGCGTGAGTTGTCTTAGGCTGCTAAGGGTAAACCCATCCCCAAAGCAAGCAACTACCGCAAATTCCTTTGAATTAGAATCAATAATTTGAATTACTCTCTGTTCCTTGCCTACCAAACAACTTTGTGTCCTTGGGTAAATTAGTTCATAATATTAGCACACATGTTCCTTGGATTCGATACCCTTGGGAATACTCTTTAAGGGAAAGTGCTATATGATAGTTTCCGTGCGCTTGCGGATTTTTATCTGTGTTGTAAGAAACGTCAACAAGCACGCCACTCTTAACTCTTGCAAGCTACTGCTCAAATTGAGTCGTTGGTTCGAAGCCCTCCTCTGAGGAGAGGCAGGATTCGAACCCCACGGGGCACGTGGCGGGTCCGGAGCCCACCTTTGAGGAGAGATAGGGTCCGGCCCTGTGCGACACATGGCAGGTCCGGATCTACCTCTGAGGAGAGGCAGGTCTGACCCCGCGTGACACGTGGCAGGTCTGGAGCCCACCTTTGAGGAGAGACGGGATCCAGCCCCACATGACACGTGGTAGGTCCGGAGTCCTCTTCTAAGGAGAGGCAGAGTCCGGCCCTGTGGGACACGTGGCAACTCTGTACCTTATCTCTGCGGAAGAGGCAACATCCTTAGCTGTTTCATCTTGTGCGCGGGGTACTCGGTATGCAGGATACCGACAGCCCCGATCAGAGCATGTATAGGAGGACTCGACTATATCTGTGGGGCCGTTACCAAGTCAGAAGTTAATCCCAAGAATGGTAACACAAAAATACAATTGAGAGCTCAGTATGTAGGAAGGGTTAGTAATCGTTCATCATGGTCAGCAAAGTACACACATTGAATACTCACTGTAAGAAGCTTCGCGTACCAAAAAAAAAAAGAGAGAGAAAGGGATGGAAGATCAAATTAAAGGGCTAAATTGACAAGAAGAAAACAGGAAACACTTATGGAATAACTGAAAAGTAGCCGTTTTGCCCAGATTACGTGGGACGAACTACTGGAGATTATTCTGTAAATACTGCTTACATATCACAGTTCCAAGGGGCAACAACACATTTTAAGACTAACATGCTATGCAAGGCTTAAGAGAGCCAAAGATATTGGTTTGTCGCTGGACGTTGATGCATGAAGAAATATTGACTGCGGACAATCGTGAAAGGAGAGATGGAAAAATAATATCAGCCGTTCTTTGTGCTTTCAACAAGTGAAAACGATTGTCACCTCTTCCTAGAATGTACGTACACTTTGCGTGTGCTGAATCTGCTTGGCCAGTGGCTCTATTTTGACATAAACATAACACTCATGCCTCTATGGACACTAAGAATTGGAGAGTTATGCAAAAGGTTAAGCTGAAAAACCAACAAACGAAAAGAAGCAAGCAGATCTCTTACTAATGTTATGATGGAATATTTGGAAAGAGAGAAGTAGAAGGATTTTACAAGGCTGTGAAAAGACAGAGGAAGATATTGCTAAATTAACCAGCTGGGAAGATTCTGAGTGTCACGGTATGGCGATCAGATCACAAAATAACACCGGATTGCTTCAGAGTTGATCACCATTCTAAACTCTTTTATGTCTTATTAACTTTTTTTTGCAACATTGGTTGCTAGAGTAAATATGCATCTATGTTGTAGTTTTTGTATTTTCCTCTGGATTTTACTCCTTCTTTAATGCAAAGGCGGAACAAAAAGACTCTAAGAGGCACTGATGACCATCGAAGTCAAGGTACAAGAGAAATCAGCAACAAACATTAAGGCAAACAAAGCTAGCCACAGTGAAGAGGGTACATGCTGTAGGAATCGTTAAAGCCAATCATAGCCTGAGCGACAAGTCAAGCTCGTTGGCGCCCTCGACGTCGTGCAAAAGCAGGCCGGGAGACTGCCCAGCCGGCGCTCCCTGCTGCCTCGTCCTCTCAGTCTTGGACTCGACCCCGACAACATCTCCTGCGCGCGGCCCCGTGCTTACGCATGTCGGCGGCGATCTCCCAGCGACGCTTGGCTAGGGTGCGCTCTTACTTATGTCCGTTCTGGTGGCCGCCGAGCGCCTGCGAGGTGTAGAACTTGCGGTCGCAGTACGTGCAGACGAAGAAGCCGGGCAACGGCTTCTTCGGCGCGGAGTAGTAGAATTAGGCTGAGCCCAAGGTCCAGCTCCCTCTCCATTGCAGCTTAATTTGGTAGCAGTAAGCGTGGACTAAATAGTACCGGTCGGTGCTCACTACAAGAATCGCCTAAAGAAATGTCGGTTATATAGGTGTTAGTAAGCTACAGTAATCGACGATTATAGTTTAAAACCGTCGGCCTACCAACGGTCATAGCCGTCGAATCATATTCGACGTTCTTATTGCTTTAAAATCGTCGATCCCGACGACTTTAGTGGTTTAAATCGTTGGTAGCAGCAGACCAACGCTTTTAATTGGTAAATCAAATATGGCCATTGGCCTTCTGAGACCCGACGTTCTTACAAAACTTAAAAGTGTCAGTCAGAGTCAGACTGACAGCTTTAAGTCTGACACAATAAAAATATATTGCTCCCATCCTCGGTCTCAGCTGTGATTTCAGCTCCGGTTCCAGAAAGAAGATGAAATGAATAAGAACTTCTCCAGACAAATTTATTATTCACAATCTCACACATACAGATGAAGAACATTGTTCACGTACAGATGAAGAAGATACAGATGAAGAACATTGTTCACATACAGATGAAGAACATTATTCACAATCTCACACAAATTTCTCGGCACCAAAGATATTATTCACAATATTTCACATACATCAACTCGAACAGATCTACAGACAATATTTCACACACATGAACGCGCTGATACCGCAGCAGGTCCCTTGAGAAGCAGCCCTCCATCGCGCGCGAGCGAGCTCGTCACAGGAAGCCTCAGCATCCGAGCTCGCCGTGGGCATGGAAGAAATCGCTGGCGCCGAAGAGGCACCCGTCATGCACACCTCGCCGGATCTGGAACTCGTCAGAGGTGACGCTTCGGCCGACGCCTCAGCCGACGTGTTTGGCGAGACTCCAAGCGGCAGGGCCGCGCAGAGCAGCGGTGGGGCAGAGGGCGGCCGTTGGGGCGGAGGGCGACCGGTGGGTCGGAGGGCGGCACAGGGTGGCCGGCGGTGGAGGGCTGCGGTGCGGCGCAGGGCTGCGCAGAGCGGCAGTGGGGTGGAGGGCGGCGCAGGGCGGCGGTGGGGCGGAGGGTGGCGGAGGGCGCGCGGCTGCCAATACCGGGCGACGGACGGCGGCGCGGGGCGGCGGTGGGGTGCATGGCGGCCGGTGAGCGGAGGGTGGAAGGCGCTAGTTGAAGCGAGGGCGAGGGCGCTAGTTGGAGCGAGGGCGGCACTAGGGTTTTGAAAGGGGCGGGCCGCAGGTGGCGCTAGAGTACCGGGAATGGACTCTAGGAAAATATAAAAAGAAAGAGAAAATAAAGACGTCGGTTGTACCGACGATTCTAAAAATTATGCCTATCGGTGTTTTTTGGTCCCGACGTTTTTACGGGCTGGTGCGGCCCATTTTCTACCGTTGTCGGTTCCTGCTGTACAACCGACGGCTTTAACTTTATAAGTGTTGTTTTTTTTTGTAGTCCTGATATTTTGAATTAAAGCCGTCGGCCGATGCGTGACACCGACGGCTATAACTTTACCACCGTCGGTTTTTTTAAAACTGACGAATATACTCGATTTAAAGATCATCGGCCCCGACGACTTTATTTTACTTGACGCTTCATTGCTTGATTCTTGTAGTGACTGAGGAAGTGTATACAGGAGGCAGTGGACGGAGGTCGCGCACGTTTCCGTTACTGTGACAATGCAACAACGGGACAATTCATACATGCAAAGATAAATGACAGGGATATTGATTCGTACCCAGAAAAAGGAAGCCACCCATTCAAATAGAAAAGTCACGTGCCTCACCTCCAATGTAAATTTGAAAAATAAAACTTACGAAGAAAACCTAATAAAATATGGGGGTTTTAACAGTACTATTAGGGAGGAAATCCACCTTTATAACTAATATTGACCAGCAAACGTATGGGCGTGTTTTGCAAGCCTCTTTCAGTCTTTATTTGTGGTATAAAACTCCAAACTGTTCATCAATTTCTATCGAATTCTGTCACATCAGTATGTCATTTCGGCCTGATCAATGTAGTGTATACCAAGGGCTCCTTTGCAATATAGGATTTTTATAGAAATCACAGGATGTGCAGGTGCCTTTTGTATGTCTCTTTCACAAAAAAATGTAATACTGAACAGCAAATTAATGGGCGCATTTTGTATGTCCGTTTCACAAAGAATACTAATATTGACCACCAAATGTATGGGAACCTTTCGCAAGTCTCTAGCACAAAAGATCATGTTTTTTCAATATTTATCTATGGTAACTAAAACTCCAGATTGTTCATAAATTTCTATCGAGTTGTTGTCATATTAAAGGCTCCTTTGGAATATAGGATTTTCATAGAAATCGCATGAATCTCAAGCGCAGGATTTGGGAAAGATTCAGTCAAAACAAAGGAAATGTACATTGTTTGTTTCATCTATAAAGCCTTTCGTCTTTAAAGATAACATTACTCGCTACACTACTTCCCATTATACTTATCATCTTTAAAACCCATTTCTTGGTTACCTTGTGTTGTGGTGCACGTACGGGAGAAAAACAAAAGGTAGTGTCTGCACAACATTATGCATAAATATTTGTACATGCGAATAATTAAGGATACACTTGTGATCGGAAAAAGAGTACTTAATTGTATTTTGGCCAAAACAAGCAAACTTAAAAACCTAAGTGAACAAGAAATATGCTTACTTCCTTTTGCCCACAAGTTAAAATTTGGGTTCGATCGAAGTAAAGATATTTTTACCTTGACCAACAATTTGCGGCACCCTATGTGCTTTCCTAAACTACATAGTATATACTTCAACAACACATTTATCGTCCAAAAAACCTTCAACAACACATGAAGCAGATAAACACCTAGGCAAGCAAGAGAGGGATGTGTCGTCCTTGTCCTCTTCGGCTGGTAGGTACTAGGTTCTGGTCGTTTGTGGCCCCCACGCAATCATACGTCAGCCTTTGCTTTCTCCAAAGTGTCCAGGGGCTAGGGCTAGATGAGTAGCAGCCCTCGTGGAATCTCTGAGATAGGTTATCTATTATGGTCTCATTAAAGAATTATGGAAAATTATGTTCATATAATAGAAAACATGAGATATAACCAGATGCACACCACTCGATTCATATTTCTCGTCTGTTATGACAAGACACAAAATTCAATACCAGAAATTTTATTCACATGGTGTAATAGTGTAGTAAAGATGTTTGTTACTTTAGGACTGTGTAATAAAAAGTTAGCGAATGTGCTTCTGATAAATCCACTGACGAGAGTAGTTTCTCCACATTACAAACTTGCATTATTGACACTACGTAATGCGCAACAATTTATAAGACTACCATTTTACCTCACCGATGCAAGATACAAAAAATACTGCGACGGGTATTGGCATTGGCTATTAGTGTGCAGTTTAATACTTCCTCTGATTTTTAGGCACAACATGAGAAAGGCTCATTCGAGACGCGCTTCTACAAAGAACGTACGTCTCCGTTGTTGCACCTCGCATTACAGAGTCATCGGAGACGCGCTCTTGGGTGTGTTGTCAATTAGTACATATGGGAGACAAGCATTAAGAACGCACATCTCTTTTTCTTAAGAAATCTGAGACGGGCATTAAAGCAGCTCTTCTCCTTTTTGTAAGAAATTAAGGTTGCTCGTCTTCTTTATGTAAAAAATTTGAGACGAGCTTTAAAGCAGCGCGTGTCTCCTTTATGCAAGATATTCAAGATGGTCTTTATGTCAGCTCGTCGCGGATTTGATGAATAATTCGAGACGATCTTTTCGGCTGCTGGTCTTCTTTTTGTAAGAAATAAGAGACTAATAGAAGACTATTTGAGACGAGCTTTAAGTGTGCCACTACGAAAGAAAGGCTCATTCGAGACGTGTCTGAACGAAGAAGTGAGACGAACAAACCGTGCATCTTCGTCGTTGCGTCTTGCATTACGTTGTCATCAGAGATGCGCGGCAGGTGCGTCGCCGATCAGACTAAGTGAGAAATACGCTCAAAGATAGCGCGTCTCCTTTTGTTTAGTCATAACAGACATACTTTATGGGGTCACTGGAGATGAGCTCCGGGTGCGTCGCCCATCATCGTACATGCGAGACACGCTCGAATACAGCGCATCGCATATTTTTTGACTGATCCAAGATGGGCTTTATTTTAGCCCATCGCAGATTTGTTGACTGATCTGAGATGTGCTATAGGGAAGTGTGTCTCCTTTATTTAAGTAATCCAGGATGTCCTCTGTTACAGCACGTCGTGGATTGTTTAAAGGAAGGTCACTACGGCACTAACAAGAGATGCTCCCTGCTAGACGCACGTCTCCTATTAGGTGCCCCCACCCCTGATTATCCTCGTTGCCGGCTGCATCCTGGAGCTAGCCAGGATTTGGCAGTCGCATTGCCGGTGTCAGCAACATATACATATAGAAACATATGTATATCCAAATAGCGATCACACACATTGACCAATCAAATATTAACAAAGTGTCAATCGTGGTTACCAAGTAACTATTTACATAGACTTCCCCTGTTCATCCAGCTTAACAAGTAACTAATTACACAAAAGAAATAACTATGACCTAATCCTCTACATGGTAATGAAATTCTCCATTTGAACTAATGATTTCAGAGATGATGAACCTGCATAGTACGTCTCTAAGTTGCTCAAGGCTACGACCTTAAGCGTTCCTGAAGGTGGGTCTGTAGTCCTACCACACTATAAAATGAGATTTAACGAAAGATTAGTAATAAAGTAAAATAAATGCACTTACACATACATTGCAATTAGGCTGCTCTCCAAATAAAGTCATGTGTAAGTAGACATGGAAGCCGCACGCGTCACCCGAAGCTTGTTGTGGGACGTCGAATGCAGTATGATGTTTAAATTGTCAGCATTTTCCTTTTACTTGTCCAAAACCCTAAACAAAAACATTCACACTTAATATACAATTATCATGCAAGGACGAAACAGTCAGAAACTAAAGTGAAGAAGGAACTTACTCGTCAATAACGGAAGAGATACCACTCCATGTACGGGTTGTTCACTTGCTAGTTTTTTCATCTATCAACCTTGAGGAGTCACAATACCCGACTTGGTCGTACCTTGTAGAAATTGCTATTGTTACCCAATGGTTACCCGGGTTGAACGGTACGACCAGGAGAACTGTAAGACCTATGTGTGTTGAATACATTGGCTTGTAGTGAATATACTTGGATTTGATGATAAAAGTTTTGAATATCACCAAAAAACCTTTTTATCAAGGTCCGACTCTAGCTCCGAGCTACAGCAAGGTCCGACTAGCTTTGGTCAGCTCCGGTGAAGTTTTGTCTTTAGCTCCGACATGTTTTTGATAGCTCTGGCATGTTTTTTTGCTAAGCTCTGAGTTGATTTTTCTAGCTCCGACTTTTGGGTTTACTAGTTCCGACTAGTTCTGGTTAGCCCCGGCGCTAGGTTCTACTAGCTTTTGTTAGCTCCGGCTCAAGATCCGGGTTGCTCTGGCAAGGTCCGGAACTTGACCGCAATACTTCTGTTTTTCATTTGCAATGTTTCGTACTTACTTTACAATGTTTGGAAAGATTGCATAGTATTCATTTGCTAAGTCTTTAGTGCGTTTTTGGTTGACATGGATGATATCGTGTTACTGTGGTTTTGCAACATGCTTATGTGAGGTTCTCACGTAAGGTGTTGTGTTCGGAACTAACACTAGTAAAGTCGAGAACTTGGGCTCGTATGGATTGGTTGTTTATCCATGTGCAGGTGTTGCTTGAGTTCAAGACATGGCTGGTGATGGGATCCATTGGACTAGTCTCGGGGAGGAGATGAGGTTCCAACAACCAAATTCAAGAGGAATTGTGGTTGAGCTGATTAGGAGGTTGCGCAGCATGATTGAATCAAGAACAATGCATATGAAGGTATCGTGGACGTCATTGGAAGATGTTTGCACGTGTGCAAGGAGTGCATGGACTTGGCTACATAGTTCCAAGACGTGATGAAGAGATGTGGACATAAAGAGTTGGTCGGAAAGGTCCAACCGACTAGATTATGGACTTAGGCTACAGCTGAGTCGGGTTTGACTCAAATATGGAAAGATTTGAGTTGGTTATGATAGGATTTCGTGTGGGTCACGAATTTGAGTTGTTTAGGAATGTGGGATACGTTCCTAAGGTGTTTGGAAGTCTTAAGATTGCTTCTATCTGCGTATAGAAGAATCCTAAGTAGTTATGGAAAGTTACGATTCGTGAACAGATTAGGATTAGGTTCCTGATCTGAGTTGAGTTGGCTTTCGAGATGGTTATATAAGCAAGGGAGCCCAAAGCTCGTGGTGTACGACTTTGGGGCTGTTCCTCTTGTGTTCTATTGAATAAAATTCGTAGTTTGAAGGAACTTTTGTGCCTTGTTTGTCCGACTTGTTCCAGACAAGTTTTACTCGTCGAGTTTCTGAACAGTACTACCTTTCGTTGGTGGTTTTATCATAACTCGAGTTTTACAGATCCAATTGACGTGATTCTTTTTGGGTTGTCTTCACAACTTGATTATACATCATATGTAAAAATTTCACGGTCATTGAATTTGTGGTTTTTGATCTACACGAGTTTATTTGCAGCATTCCAGAAACTGTTTTTCTCGAGTAGGTCAGATTGACCTTTGTTTGATCTTTCGATCATAACTTGAGTTTTTCTCGACGGATTTGAGTTATTCTTGTTGTGTTGTCTTCGTGACTTGATTCTCTCTGATATCTATCACTTTTGTTATGGTGAAACATGTTTAGATTAGTCTCACACACAATTTCTTTAACAGATCGTTTCTCTACTGTAGGGTTGGGGTTTAATTGTTTCCGCTGCGTAAGATTTTTAAATCTACCATTCACCCCCCTCTGGTAGATTTTCACGTGCTCTTCGATCCTACAATTGGTATCAGAGCCATGGTGCTCTAATCTTTATGATTTGCGCGTGTTTTTGACTAATCATCATGGAGAAGTACTCTGCCAAACCTTGTGTGTTCGCTGGTATTGATTTTCAGGTTTGGAAGGCACGCATGGAGGTTTTGATCCAGGCACAAGGCTTTGCAATATGGGATAAGGTATACAAGCCTTACGAAGTGCCATCAAACGATCAAGTTATAGCTACAAATCTAAGAGATGTCGACAACAACAACAAGGCTCGGAACTTGATCATACAAGGATTAACACAAAGCGACTTCGACCGTGTTGCACACCTCCGATCTGCATACGATATGTGGAAAGCACTTTGTGACTACCACAAAGGATCCAACACAATCAAATAGGTAAGGCAAGACATGTTCAAGAAAGAATACATGCGCTTCGAGATGCAACCTGGTAAGTCTATTGATGACCTTTTTGCTCGCTTTAATAAGATTCTCAGCAACTTGCATAATGTCAATGTTAATTTGTTAGATGCTGGAAATGCTAGGCAATTGCTAAGTGCATTAGATATGTCAATTTGGGAGATGAAAGTCACATCTATTCGTGAATCTACTGTCAATAGTTCACTTACTTTAGATGTGCTATATTCCAAGTTAAAAACTCATGAAATTGACATAATCTCACGTAAGAACCCCAACAAGTCTATTGCTTTTGTTTCTCAACGTGACATGCCTAGTTCTGGTCAATATTCATCTTGTGGTACACTTGCTTTGTTGTCCTCTCTAACCCTTGAACAGATTGAGGAGTTTCCAAAGGAGGAGCTAGCACTTCTCTCTACGAGGTTCTCAAAAGCATTGCAAAATGTGAGAACTAGAAGGAGAGGAAGCTCCGGACCTCAACGATGCTTCGAATGTGGTAAGACAGGACACTTTCGTACAGATTGTCCTAACCTTTCAGGTCCTACCTCCTGGGAAGAAAAACAATCAAAGATAAAGCACTCCTCAACAAACGATAAGAAGAAAAAGAAGGGCTTTACAGGTCGCCAACTGGTGAACAGTTTTATCTCAGCACTCCAGGAACTTGGCTCAAGCGACATGGACATTGGAAGTGATGAAGATGAAGATGATTTGGCAAACTTGTGCTTCATGGCGGGCAAGTCAAGATCAAGTATGGAGGAGGCATAACACAACAGCGACAATGAAGAGGTTACACGTTTGAGGAAGGAGAACATTTGGATTGTGGATTCAGGTTGCTCACGCCACATGACCGGTCCTTCACGTGTTCAATCCTTCGGAGGTAAATGATATGTACTTGTGATTGTTGATGATTATTCTAGATACTCTTGGGTTTACTTTATGGCGTCTAAGAATGAAGTTTTTAGTCACTTTAGAACTTTATTTCTTAGATTATCAATTGATCACCCAAGATCTTTAAAGGCAATTAGAAGTGATAACGGAACTGAATTTAAAAATCAATCTTTTGATCACTTTTGTGCTGAAAATGGAATAGATCATCATTTTTCTTCACCATATGTAACTCAACAAAATGGTGTTGTAGAAAGAAAGAACAGAACCTTAGTTGAGATGGCTAGGACTATGCTTGATGAATATCAAACTCCTAGGAAATTTTGGGCTGATGCATTAGCAACCGCTTGTTATGTCTCAAATCGTGTTTTATTGCGTGCTAAGCTAGGTAAAACACCATATGAGCTCCGGTTTGGACATAGGCCTAGTGTTACACACTTTCGGGTCTTTGGTTGCAAATGCTTTGTTAAGAAACATGGTAATCTTGATAAATTTGAACCTAGATCCATTGATGGCATGTTTCTTGGTTATCCATCTCATACTAGAGGCTACCGTGTGCTTTTACTTGACACTAACAAAATTGTGGAGACTTGTGAAGTGTCTTTTGATGAATGTAGCCCAGGTACTAGTTCAAACATTGCAGGTCCAGATCCATATCCGCAGGGGGAGAGCATTTTCGTTGAAGATGAGGAAGAATTGGAGCTGCTGCCTGAAAATTCAGCAGCTAAAGACTTTGGTTCAGCTCCGGATGTTAATTCTCAACCAGCACCGACAACCATCAATGCTGATTCAAATCATCCTCAAGTCACAAGCTCATCGATTTGTGATGAACATGAAGAAGAAGAAGCTTGTGAGACATCTATTCCCCTACGGTTTTACAAAGATCATCCCCCACAACAGATGATTGGAAGCTTGCACGAACGAGTCACACGGTCCAAGTTTTGCGATCCAAACTCTTATGCACATTCTTCTTTTGTTGCTTCTTTTGAACCCAAAGATATATCACACACACTCACTAATGAATCTTGGATTATTGCCATGCAAGAAGAGTTAGAAAATTTTGAAAGAAATAATGTTTGGAAACTTGTACCTCCACATCAAGGTCACACTTTAATTGGAACTAAATGGGTATTTAAAAATAAACAAAGTGAGGATGGGGTTGTGGTTAGGAATAAGGCTAGGTTGGTTGCTCAAGGTTTCACTCAAGTTGAAGGTCTTGATTTTGATGAAACTTTTGCTCCTGTTGCTAGATTAGAAGCCATAAGAAATTTTTTAGCTTTTGCTGCATCTATTGGTTTTAAGCTATATCAAATGGATGTTAAAAGTGCTTTTCTTAATGGCTACATAGATGAGGAGGTTTATGTGAAACAACCACCGGGTTTTGAAAATCCAAATTTTCCTAACCATGTTTACAAACTGTCCAAAGCCTTGTACGGTCTCAAACAAGCCCCTAGAGCATGGTATGATAGGTTAAAAACATTCTTACTTGAAAAAGGGTTTACCATGGGCAAGGTTGATAAAACTCTTTTTGTGCTTAAGCATGGCAATGGCTCATTATTCGTTCAAGTGTATGTGGATGATATTATTTTTGGTTGTGCGTCTCATGATCTTGTGTCCAAGTTTTCAGCAATGATGAGTTCCAAATTTGAAATGAGTATGATGGGTGAACTCACTTAATTTTTGGGGCTGCAAACCAAGCAAACTAAGGAGGGTACCTTTGTGCATCAAACGAAATATACAAAAGATCTCCTAAGGCGCTTCAACATGGACAAATGCAAGCCTCTTCGGACACCAATGGGAACAACAACAATACTTGGACTTGATGAAGATGGTGAACTCGTGGATCAAAAAGAATATAGAAGCATGATCGGATCACTTTTGTACCTCACGGCATCAAGACTAGACATACAATTCAGCGTATGTCTTTGTGCACGGTTTCAAGCCTCCCCACGTGCTTCACATCGTCAAGCCGTCAAAAGGATTCTTAGGTACTTACATGGAACTCAAGAATTTGGAAATTTTCTTCCTTCTTCCTCAACCGTTACTTTGAAAGCTTTTTCGGATGCTGATTTTGGGGGTTGTAGGATTGATAGGAAAAGTATTTTCGGTGCTTGTCATTTTCTTAGTAATTCTCTTGTTGCTTGGTCCTCTAGAAAACAAAATTCAGTTGCACAATCCACAGCCGAATCTGAATATGTCACTGCTGCTAGTGCTTGCTCACAAATTCTTTGGATTGTTCAAACACTTAAGGACTATGGGGTTGATCTAGATAGTGTTCCACTGTTCTGTGATAACACTAGTGCCATTTGCATTGCTAAAAACCCCGTGCAACATTCTAGAACTAAGCACATTGACATTAGGTATCGCTTTCTCCGAGATAATGTTGAAAAAGGAAACATTGTACTTCACCATGTAGATACCAAACAACAATTGGCTGACATTTTTAGAAAACCTTTGGATTTCACTCGTTTTTGTTACATTCGTAGTGAAATAGGGGTTATGCATCCTCATGGCTTAAATTGAGGGGGAGTTTTGAAACTTGGGAAGTCTATGTGTGAATCTGAAATTAAAATAATATGAGCATAGTATTTCATACATATATGACTTTGTGATTCCTTTTACATGCTGAAAGTTCTTACTACATTACTCGTGTTATACATTTTGTAGTTTTTGCCATGTCTAGCAATTGGAATAATTACTTACACTAAAACTGGTCATGGTCGAACTTTCTTGCTGTTTTGAACTTGTTACATGGTCACAAGTGCTTTTAATCATTAAGAATTAATCAAGTAATCAACTCAAATGTTGAGTTTTTATGAACAAATATAAATTGAGAAAAGATCAAGAGAATATGCATGCATCGCACTTCTTCTTTTGAGATGGCTTATCATTGCACTTAGATATGAACTTGGAAGAAGTTGTGTATGACTAAAACAATGCCCTTAAGCTTCTGATTGTCAAATGACATAGGCTTGGCTTGGTTGGTTAGAATAAGACAGATGCGCATATAATCTCTTGCAAATATCATATGATCTAAATTTATGCTTTGAAAAATAATAAAATACAGCAACTAGTGTCATGGTTTCAGGTTTTGAAATAGTTAAGTTTGTGAGATCATGACTTGCTTAAATTGAAAATTACATTTGATCTCTAGCATGACTTACACTACTTTATGTATTTCATTGATGTGATAATATAAGGTACTTGATAGTATGACTTGGATGAGCTTTGTTTATATGTATATGTTATAATATGCTCATAACAACTAAAGGAGGAGAGATAATTTGTTTATATGCTCATGACTTGCTGAATACATTGTCAAAGGGGGAGAGATAAGCATGAAGAGAAAGAGAATATGTGCATAAGGAGAGATAATAAAGGGGGAGAGATAATATGGGATAATTTTTGGATTTTCTTCTCATTTTACTTTTGATTTACAAAGGGGGATAAATTGCCTTCAAAACTTTTATGTGAATAAGCCAATGTTCGGATTTTAAATGGTGTTGCCAATGCATTCATCAAGGGGGAGATTGTGAGACCTATGTTTGCTGAATACATTGGCTTGTAGTGAATACACTTGGATTTGATGATAAAAGTTTTGAATATCACCAAAACACCTTTTTATCAAGGTCCGACTCTAGCTCCGAGCTACACCAAGGTCCGACTAGCTTTGGTCAGCTCCGATGAAGTTTTGTCTTTAGCTCTGACATGTTTTTGATAGCTCCGCCATGTTTTTTTGCTAAGCTCTGAGTTGATTTTTCTAGCTCCGGATTTTGGGTTTACTAGTTCCAACTAGTTCTGGTTAGCCCCGGCGCTAGGTTCTACTAGCTTTTGTTAGCTCCGGCTCAAGGTCCGGGTTGCTCTAGCAAGATCCGGAACTTGACCGCAATGCTTATGTTTTTCATTTGCAATGTTTCGTACTTGCTTTACATTGTTGGAAAGATTGTTTAGTATTTATTTGCTAAGTCTTTGGTGTGTTTTTGGTTTACATGGATGATATCGTGTTACTGTGGTTTTGCAACATGCTTATGTGAGGTTCTCACGTAAGGTGTTGTGTTCGGAACTAACTTGAGTCAAGTCAACTCACGAATTGGTTGTTTATTCATGTGCAGGTGTTGCTTGATTTCAAGACATGGCTGGTGATGGGATCCATTGGACTAGTCTCAGGGAGGAGATGAGGTTCCAACAACCAAATTCAGGAGGAATTGTGGTTGAGCTGATCAGGAGGTTGCGCAGCATGATTGAATCAAGAACAATGCATATGAAGGTATCGTGGACGTCATTGGAAGATGTTTGCACGTGTGCAAGGAGTGCATGGACGTGGCTACATGGTTCCTAGATGTGATGAAGAGATGTGGACGTAAAGAGTTGGTCGGAAAGGTCCAACCGACTAGATTATGGACTTAGGCTACGGCTGAGTCGGGTTTGACTCAAATATGGAAAGATTTGAGTTGGTTATGATAGGATTTCATGTGGGTCACGAATTTGAGTTGTTTAGGAGTGTGGGATATGTTCCTAAGGTGTTTGGAAGTCTTAATATTGCTTCTATCTGCGTATAGAAGAATCCTAAACAGTTATGGAAAGTTATGATTCTTGAACAGAGTAGGATTAGGTTCCTGATCTGAGTTGAGTTGGCTTTCGAGCTGGTTATGTAAGCAAGGGAGCCCAGAGCTCATGGTGTACGACTTTGGGGCTGTTCCTCTTGTGTTCTATTGAATAAAATTCATAGTGTGAAGGAACTTTTGTGCCTTGTTCGTCCGACTTGTTCCAGACAAGTTTTACTCGTCGAGTTTCTGAACAGTACTATCTTTCATCGGTGGTTTTATCATAACTCGAGTTTTATAGATCCAATTGACTTGATTGTTTTTGAGTTGTCTTCACAACTTGATTATACATCATATTTCAAAATTTCACGGTCATTGGATTTGTAGTTTTTGATCTACATGAGTTTCTTTGCAGCATTCCAGAAACTGTTTTTCTCGAGTAGGTCAGATTGACCTTTGTTTGATCTTTCGATCATAACTTGAGTTTTTCTCGACGGATTTGAGTGAATATTGTTGTGTTGTCTTCGTGACTTGATTCTCTCTGATATATATCACTTTTGTCATGGTGAAACACGTTTAGATTAGTCTCACACACGATTTCTTTAACAGATCGTTTTTCTGCCGTAGGGGTTGGGGTTTAATTGTTTCCACTGCATAAGATTTTTAAATCTACCATTCACCCCCCCTCTGGTAGCTTTTCATGTGCTCTTCAATCCTACAAGTTCCTTATCACTGTAGTGTTTCATTGCATTCACAAAATATTGAACAACATCTTTTCGGTCGCTCGACGTTTGAATATAAGTTCTCGCTGGTACTTGCCGGTTAACATATGCAGGAGAAGCATTTCCCGTGTTATGACGATGTCGAGGTGTCTAAACTGACATCTCCCCTGGACTAGCTCAGAGGCAGCCCACGGGAGTTCATTGTATATTCGGGGGCTAGTCCTAGCAAGATCAAGCTCAGAGAATGATGAACACAAGGGTTTTACGTGGTTCGGGCCACCTGGGCGTAAAACCCTACTCCACGGTGGTTTGTGTGTTGTATTGCTCATGTGTATCCTAGGTCTGAGAGAACTTTTCTTAGTCGGTTGCTGCTCGGTCCTTTTATAGTGCAAGGCCGAGGAGCTTACAAGTGGGACCCGAGACCCGACAAGTGGCCCCGAGAGTACCAAATCCCTCCTAAGATTTGGGAGTAAATGCTATCCCTTGACAATGACTTCAATGTGCCGCCTGGCCATGCCTTGCTGCAGGGCTACACATAGCCCCTCATCATGGTAGGCGGCGTCTCGTCTGTCTTGTCACGGCCTCTCATTCGTCCGTTGTACGTAGTAGTTTGGCACCAGACTGTTATCGTAGGACTAGGTACAGGACTCTTGACTTATGAGTGCGAGCTCCCGCTTACCTAAGGAACATGCGCGTCTTGCCCGTTTAGTTGCACTGGGCTCGTCCCTCTTTATTGCCGCTATCGTAGGACGGGCTAGGTGTGACGCTGCCTGACACATGGTGAGTCTGGTCCTTCCCTCTGCCGTGAGGTCGGGTCCGGAGCTGCTGGACACGTGGCTGCGCTGGACCTTCTTCCCGCAGAGAGGAAGGTCCGGGGCTGGCGATCTAGTGAACGCGCCGGACCTCTCCTCGGCGGGGAGGTGGACCCAGTGCTGCGGGACACGTGGTAGCGCCGGACCTCCCCTCAAGAGGGAGATACACCTGGACCTGCAAGGCACGTGGTAGCGTCGGGCCTTCCCTCAATGGGGAGGCGTGGCTTCTCCGCATGCCACGTGGCACCCTGGGTCCACATCAGATCTCGCGCCCCGTGGGCAGTGGGGCCCAGCGTGCCTTCTTGCCTGTATCGAGGGGTACCTGGTTCGCCAGGCACTGATAGTGGCCCCCGAGCCCATCTTGGGGAGGAACTTCCTTGGTTAAGTGGTTATACCTCAGTGGGGCCATTTTGAATCTTCGTGTCGTGACTTTAAGGACTTCCCTTCAATGCAGCGGATGAAATCTTTGTCCGTAGATATTGCGCCATCAATGGGCTCCGGTTCCCGATATGAATTTCGTTTTGGTTCTGCGCGTCCATTAAGTCACCGCCCTTCAGTTTTAAACTCTCTCCTACGAGAGTGGCTACCCTGAGACGGCTACTCGGCCTTTCCGCTGAATCAGACTCTGACCCACCAGTCATAGCGCGGGTAGCTCACGTATCGTGGTGCCTGCGGTTCCCATCCAAACGTCGTGGAAGTATACTTAAGAAGGGGAATAGCATAGGTCACAAGCCCTTCACGCCTCCATTCGCGCTCGCGCTCAAAACCTTACTGCCTTCTCGCATCCTTCAGCCTTGAACCGTAGCCCATGCACAGCCATCCTTTCCCTGCTCCATCTTGTTGCAATGGAGTTGGGTCTCCCCGCCAGCAAGATCAAGACTGAGAAGGAGCCGAAGAAGGTCCGTGCATACATGGGGTGGTCCCATGACTCCTTCAATGACAAGATCCGCTTTTGCGAGCTTCCTTTCGAGAAGAAGAGTGTTGGCAACATGGTTTTCTTCCAAGGTTACGCCATGGTTAGCTTGCTTCCCCCCTTCTCGTCCTTCCTAATGACGTTGTTGGAGTTATATGGCATCCAACATCATTTCCTCGGCCCCCACTCAGTTCTGTTGGTTGCTACCTTCGTCCACTTCTGCGAGATGTGGGTGGGAGTGCGGCCCATCTTAGAGCTCTTCCAGAATATCTTCACCCTGCAGACCTTCAGGAAGGGGAACGAGATGGTCGGGTTGTACTACTTCGTGAAGCAGAAGCGGTGCCCCTTCAAGTACTTGGACACCTTTTCCTCCAGCAAGTGGGACGATTGGAAGAAGGAGTGGATGATCATCACCGTGGACAGGCACTAGAAGCTGGACCTGCCAGAGAGCCTCCCAAATGTGGATATCGACCTCTGGAATGAGCTCCCGGAGTTGCCAGCGGCGTACAAGTCTGTTGTGGCGAGGATTGAAGGTTGCGTCGCCGGCGGAGTGACCCCCCAAATGGTCTTTGGGAACTTCCTGAGGAACAGATGGGCGCCACTGAAGTTCAGGGAACGGACTGCGTGGACTTCAATGCCGCATGATGCTGACACCCAAATGAGGGACGAAGCCCTGAGGACTCTATTGTAGAAATTCTAGAGTAAACCCAGCATCTCACTCGACTCCCTGACACCCCAGAGACTTTCCCGCCTCTGAACCTGGCTCTTGAGTTCTGTCAGGAGCTCCGGAAGCTAATGCCAATGCTGGATGACATTGGGGTCATGAAGAGGCAGGCTCCACCCGCAACCACTGCTCCTGGGGCCTCCGGGGAGTCAGCCCCAGTTCCCCCAAAGCGGGGGGGGGGGGGGGGGTGGGGGGTGGGGGGTGAAGTTGCTAGCTCTGACAAGGGTGAGGTTCCGGCGGAGCCCTCCAGTCGGAAGAGGAAGCTGGTGCGAGCTGACGGAAGTCACGTCAGGACCTCCAGAGGGCCACCTCAACCAGTTCAGGGACCTTTGACGGGCGCTAGTTCCGGGGGGCCAACTCACACCTTGGATCCAAGTGTAGGACCAAGCTCTGGAGGTTACCCTCAAAAGGGGTCACTTCGGCCAAAGAAGCTCCGGCTCGAGCCCAAGCTCCTGGGAGGCCGGGGGCTCCAGCCACATCGGGTCCATCGGCCTCCGGCTCCGGCCCCGCTCAGAAGCGGCTCTATCTCCGCGGTACTTGGGGCTTCCCAAGAAAAACAACTGAGCTGTTATTTGATTTTTTTTTTGGGTCAAATTCACCCTTTAATCATTTCTATCTTGGATGGGCAGCGCTTCCAAGAAGGGAGAGATGATCGCCACACCATCGGCCGCGTGGGAGGCTGAGCAGGCAGGCGCTCCAGCTCCAGTTCCTGCACCTGCTCGGGCGAATGTGGAGGTTCTGGGCAACTCAAGGGCGGCTCCAACCACAGGTGTGGTTGCACCAGCACTGAGGACCCCGGTTGTTGATGCGGGGACGGCTAGAGCTTCGGCGCCGGAGCCGATAGCCCCTGAGGCCCCTGACGGAGGTGCCGAGCACCAGCACAGCTCCGACGTCGGCGGAAGTTCTACCCCCAGTGTGGGGAGCCACCGAAGGATCGGCCCCCACGCCATCATCCGAGGAGATTCTAGTGCCCCAGCCGGATGTAACTGAGGGTCCGGCCCCCACGCCAGTCGCGGTAGAGGCTCCGGTCGGTGGGACGGAAGTAGTTGAAGAGCCGGCCCCCACGCCAACTACTACGGAGGTTGTGGTGGCCGACCTGATGGTCGTCGAAGTGTTTTCTCTTGCGCCAAGGGTAGTTGAGGCTTCGGTGCCTCAGTCGGCAGCGTCCAACACACATGCGCCCTAGCTTCAAGCCGCGGAGGCTCCGGGTGCACATCCTGCCTCTCTGTTGTTGGAGGCTGAACCGGGAGCGTCGGGAGCTGAACCGGGAGCGTCTGTGGCTGCATTGGAAGGTCCAGCGGAGACCAGCGCTGCTCCATCCAACCTTCCTCTATGTGCTGCCGGCGCTGTGGGACTTCTGGAGGACACCCCAGGCACCTCAAGCCCGCGGGTGCCGTCGCCTTTGAGGGAGAGCCCCTCCCAGGTGACGGAGGACATTCTGGTGGAGATGTGGGAAGTGTCGCTCCCATCTGGTCTGGCACCCATTCTCTTAGAACTGTCCATCGACAACGCCCGCTCCAGCCTGCAGCAGGTTGTCGTGTCCTTCGAGCACAACCGCAAGGCCCTGGAAAAGGAGCGTAATAGGCTCCGTCAACGTGAAGAGTGGGTCAAGGACGCGAAAACCCGACTGGTCCAGCATGGTGAGCTTCTCAAGGAGAGAGAGGCTACCCTCAAAGATCTCGATCCGAAGGTGCAGAAGATATATGAGAAAGTTGTGGATTGCCACAGAGCTGCGAACTGACGCCAAGGGGGTCTAATCGCCTGGCATGAGACTCTCCAGAAGCACCGCCAGGAGCTCGACTTGGACGAGGCCGAACTCACCGAGAAGCAGAAGGACCTGGGCCAGAGAGAGGAGGAGCTCTCCTGGAAGCTGTCGGCGGGTGAGCAAAGCTTGGCGGACCGCCGCAAGAGATTTGAAGCGCGGTGTAAGCTCGAGGGGGACAGGCTCTGGGAACGGGGGCAAAGCCTCAACAAGCGAGAGTCCGATGTCTCTACCAGAGAGGATATAGTCCAGGGACGGGAGGAAGACCTGGCGGAGCGTCAGAACCGTGTCTTCCTCAAGGAGTCGAAGCTCGCTGATCGCGAGTGGTAGCTACCCAAGAGCATCCAGCAGCACGGCAAGGAGGTCAAACACCTTGCAAAGGAGGGTGCGGATCTAGCGGCCACCAAGAGGGCTCTAGAGGAGTTGCGGAGCTCTAGAGCGGCGGAGTCCCAGTGGGTGTGGGACTTCCTAGGACGGGCCGATGTAGCACTGGCACCATTTGGCCTCAGCCCCGTACGTCCGGCCAACCCAGTGCTGGAGCTATATGAAGCGCTGGCGGCTCTTAGCTCCGCTGGTGGCAAGCTCAACGCAGTGGCTGACATCGTCGCGGACCAGCTGGAGATGGAGGGGAGGTCCTTGGCCAAGACCATCGCCGAGTACATGTTAACATGTTACCGGAGTCGGGACCACCACTTCCCACTGATTCCAGCAGTCAAAGGGCCGATCGAGGAAGAGCTGGATGCTGCTCGGGAGAGCGTTCATGAGGCCGCTCAAGCTGTTGCCTCAGCTATCCGTAGGACTTAGTCCCTTCCTTTCTTGCTCCCGCATGTATGCTTCCGGTTTTGTAAGATGATCTTTTAATGTTTGAAGTCCTCTTGTACTTTGTCTCTGATAATTTTGGGTCCTTCCCCCTGGTAGATGTATGTTATTTTGATTGTGTACATGTACCATGAGGAACCAACACTTGTTTCGGGGACATCGGCCCCCTGGGGTTGTTGGGGCTTAGGAGCTTCGGCGACACCCATTGTCAGCGTAAGACGTCGACGCCAGGCCCCCTGGGGTTGTCAGAGCTTAGAAGCTTCGGCGACACCCATGATCAACATAGTACGTCGACGACGTGCCCCCTACAATTGTCGGAGCTCAGAAGCTCCGGCGACACCCGTTGTTGATGTAGAGGACGTCAATGACGGGCCCCCGAGCCTACTCTTGGTGAGGTGGTCGTCCGTCATCTGTGGTACAGGAGTGGCTTTACTATCGTTACAGCCTTAGGAACTTGCACACATGACAGATAAAAGGTAATTCCGCTCTCTAATCAATCTTTTACCCACGCTTTATTAGTGTTGTTTGACTTATGATCCGTTGCCGTCGTGGGGAGCTTGATTAACTCAGGGCCTCCGTACCCATAACTTGTTACCCACCACACGTGGGGAGTGGGTTCAGAGGTTCTGGACACTTAACAAGTACCTCAAGTGACCCGCTGGCAAACGGACAACAACGCTCCCACTATTGCAGAGACGAGGGGAAAAACTGACCGCACCCATGCTAGGTGATGAGCTAATGGCAAGTGCGTGACATCAATCATAAGAACTAAAGATAATTTCAAATTAACAAGGCATTTTAGGGTAGGGCAAACATCTTTTCATTATAACGTTCATACGAGAGAACAGACTTTACAGGAGGAACGACCCAACCTGGGCGACAGGGAGCTGAGTGTTCCTTCTCAGGGTACCGGACCGTGCCAAGCAAGGCAGACACTCGGAGCTCATCCCCCTGGCCTTAGTTAACCCAAGTGTTGTCTCTAGACACTATGTTCTCTTTATAACAAAAGAAAATAAAATGCCCTTCCACTGGTTATGGATAAAACTTAGGGAGGTGTTCGATATTCCATGGGTTGGGCACTGGTTGCCCATCCTCCGTAGCCAGGCAAACGCACCCGGGGCAACAAACTTCTGTGACCCGGAAGGGTCCCTCCCAATTGGGAGAGAGAGCTTGTTTGTCCCTTCACGGGAAAGCAGATGCCGCAGGACCAGGTCATTCACCTTGAGCTCCCTATTGCGCACGGTCCGCTGATGGTAGCGTCAGAGTGCTTGCCTGTACCGTGCGTTTCGGAGGGCTGCTCGTATGTGTCCCTCGTCGTTGAGGTCCATATCTTCACACCTAAACTGGTCCTGCGTGTCTTCGTTGTACATCCGGACACGAGGGGAGCCCATGGTGATCTCTGGGGGAAGGACGGCCTCCGCCCCGTACACTAGGAAGTAGGGCGTTTCTCCCGTAGCCCGACTGGTTGATGTCCAGCTAGACCACAACGCATATGGCAGCTCATCCACCCAGTTTGCACCATGCCTCTCGAGGCTTGAGTATGTACTACTCCTGAGGTGCTTGAGAATCTCAGCGTTTGCTCTCTCTACTTGCCCATTGCTTTCGGGGTGAGCAACAGAGGCATAACAAAGTTGGATTCCATGGTTTTCGCAGTATTCTTGGAATGCTGCGCTCGTGAACAGGGTCCCGTTATTAGTGATGATCCTGTTTGGGACCCCGAACCTATAGATGATCGACTTGATGAACTTCACTGTTGACTGCTTGTTAATGGTGATGACTTGGGTGGCTTCTGGCCATTTGGTGAACTTATCTACGGCTATTTTGAGGTACCAGAATCCTTCGACGGCTCTTGGGAAAGGTCCCAGGATGTCCAGTCCCCACGTGGCGAATGGCCACGAGGGGGGATCATCTGCAGCGCTTGAGCTGGTGTGTGGATCTTCTTGGCATGGAACTGGCACGCCTTGCATCTCTTAACCATGTTAGTGGCATCCTACAGTGTTGTGGGCCAGTAGAAGCCGTGCCGAAAGGCTTTGCCGACTAGCGTGCGAGCCAATGCGTGGCCACAGTCACGTCCATAGATTTCTACGAGCAAGTCGTAGCCTTCTGCACGGGTGATGCATCGCAGTAGGATGTAGTTGGCGCCACACCGATAGAGATCCCCCTCTACTAGCGTGTACCTTTTAGCCATCCGCACAATCCGTTCTGCCAGGGCATGTTTTTAGGGAAGGTAGTTGTCTTTCAAGTAGCCCCAGACCTCCGATATCCATGCATCGGGACCTTCTTGAGCTTCTGGATCTTGGGCGCTTGGCTGCTCGGAGCTGCCGGAGGCGCATAAGAACCTTGGCGGGCACCATGGCTGCAGGGCCATCGGGATTGCTAGCTTCGAGGTGCTAGCTTCACCCCCTTCGCCCGACTCGGCAGCTCGGGCGGTTGGTCGCGATAACATCCTTGCAAAGACTCCTTCGGGCACTGGTACCTTTGTGGAGGCCTTGTTGAAAGGTGAAAGCATCTAGGCCCCCATGAGGTATGGTTTCGGTGATTAATGACAACAATTTAATTTTACTAATGAATTTGTGGATGCAAGGTCTCCCATATCACTCAATAAGATGAAACCTATATGAATATGAACATCAACCACTGATCATTGGAGACCCCTAAACAATCACTTTATGAGATCAATCAATGTTATGAAGATTAGAAGTAAAATCTCATATGTCAAAGTCATTCAACCATAATTGACAACACTCAATGCTTGAAAATCATCAGAAGTATATTTCCAACAAATGTCTAAGAGGTCAATCGAGCAAAATACAAAAGAATCACTTATAACAACTCGAAGCAAACAAAATCAACTCACCGGATCAATCGACGTTCCCAGAGAACAACACATCGGTCGAGTTGTTTCAGCAGAAGAAGAAGACCTCAGAACAAAGTACTCACCGGATCATCCGATGTTAAGGGCAATGTTACATCGGTCCATCAGTACAATATGCAATATCCTTGGACCAAGTGTAGCACCAGATCATCCGATGTACAGCAATATACACATCGGTCAATCACTCCAGTAAGCATCAAGTCTGAACCAATTCTGGAGGAAGTGCCACCGGATCATCCGATGAGAAGACAAGTGTAACATCGGTCTAAAAATAGTCATATCTGACACAGTGACATCAGCTAAAGTGAACTTGACCGATGATAACTGAAGGGAGAGCATCGGATCATCTGGTGTTCGCAGAGCAGTGATGTCAGCCTACTTTTCCAACGGCTATTTCGTGGAGGCTGGCTATTTATACCCCTTCAACCTGTATGAATGTAGGCCTAGAGGGGGGTGAATAGGCCTTTTTGAATTTTTTTCGGTTCCTGTAACACTCAACAACAAGGTCAATACCAGAGATATCGGACTTGTCCGGTAAAGTGCGGTCTAGTCCGGTTTTCACGGGCTAAGTTGATCAAGTTCAGTCAATTTGATTGATTCGTTAATGTTTGCAGCGGAAATATAAACTTGAATGACAGTTTAATAGTTGTATGTCAAATTCTATTACAATTAAGGCTCTTGTTCAACAAATTAACTCAAATTGAACAAAGTGAATAAAACCCTAGATTAAGTTGATCAATTAAGATGAAGAACACAAAAGGACAAGACACAAGTTTTATCCCGTGGTTCGGCTACCACGAAGGCAACCTACGTCCATGTTGAGGAGCCCACAAAAGGACCGGGTCTTCTCCAAACCTTCCCTTGTCGGATCGCCACGAAGGCCAATCCTCTTCCACTAATCACAAAGGGGTAAATAACCAAGTTGAAGGGGCATTCTCACACGTTGAGAGCTCCCTTGATTACAACTTACAAAGCCACCAATAACACACTCGAAAATTACAAATTGAAACGCAAGAGTGTGTTAGAGAATCAAACCAAGAGCTCAATGATGTGTTCCAAGTGTCTCTCCAATGATCTAGAAGTGATCTTCAATAGATTGATCGATTTTGCACTTAATTTCGTGGAGAGAGGTGGTTTTTGAGTCTCTTGGGAGGTGTGACGGCGCTAGGGTTCGAGAGAGGGTAAAAGTGGGCCGTGCACCTCTATTTATATGGGGTTTCTAAAAGTGACCGTTAGGGTTTAGAAAGATCGGACTAGTCCGTGGTGATCACTGGACTAGTCCGGTGTGCTGTGTGTAGCAAACCCTAAGTGTCCAGGAATATCGGACTAGTCCGGTTGAAAACGGACTTGTCCGATTTCACTACTGGAAATCTTCGGACTAGTCTGATTGCTAACGGACTTGTCCGGACATATGAAACCCTAAGTGTTTAGGATGACAAGTCCGCACTTGGAGGACTTGTCCGATTTAGATCAGTGTGTATATCGGACTAGTCCGTGTAGACACCGGACTTGTCCGAAGTGGATCAGAATGAATATCGGACCAGTCCGGATCACAACGGACTTGTCCGATTTTGTGTGACTTGTGCCTTGTGTTGAGGACTAGTCCGCATTGGGGAGGACTAGTCCGAAGTGGATCAGAAAAATATCGGACTAGTCCGGTGGAAACCGGACTTGTCCGATCTAGTGCAGAATGTGATATCGGACTAGTCCGGCTGATATCGGACTAGTCCGGTCCTGTATAGCTTTGTGCATTGTGTGTGTGTGATTGAAAGACATTGATCTCTTGGGTGTGTTTCCTTAACACACTCCATACATAATAATCTACTATTTTCTTCTCCTTGAGCTCAAATTCACTTTGCTTCTCATTTCCTTTCTTTTTGGCATTTTGCTCATTTTTCATCATTTGCCTGCACTCATCTCAACAAAAGGATTAGGATCCCAATTGCTTGTCATAAATGATCCAAAACCCACAAGGGAGTCCTAGATGCACTTTCAATCTCCCCCTTTTTGGTGATTGATGACAACCAATTGAGATTTCACAAAATAAGGCAAAAATGAGATTTTCATAAAGTATGCACATATGACTAAAAAATACATCAAGCAACAAGAGGATTATCCATATGTGCATTCTTTATGGTGGGATGCATACTAAGTGCATGAATTCATTGAGAATGACAGAATTTGCATTAATCAACCGATACCAAGTGCATATGACATTCTAGGAGCAAAAATGCAGTTTTCATCACATTGAGAATAGATTAAGCAATTCATCACAAGACCAAACTTAATAGGAAAACAGAGTTAAACTATTACAATCACAAATAAAAGATAAAGAGAACTCTCTCCTCGCACCCTACCACAGCTAAAGCTAAGACTCCCCCTCAATCTCTCCCCCTTTGGCATCAAGACACCAAAAAGAAGGAGAGGAGGGTCCTAGGGTCTTCACTCTTCACTGTCGGTCCTCTCGTCATCGTCTTCATCTTCTTCGCTTTCCGCTTGATGAGGAGGAGAGGGAGGAGGAACGGAGCTGCTCGAGCCCCCAATGCCAAAGTAGGCAAGCTCGGAGGGGTTCAGAGGCCCAAGCTCGGTGATGTCAAGATCAGAATCTTCAGAAATTACTGGAGATCCAATGGGGTTGATCTCCAGCTTTTCACTCAATTGCTTCACATTGGCTTTGATATATCTCATATCCTCCTTCCTCTTCTGATTGAGTTTATGAAGCTTGACTTCAGTCTTCTTGCAGGAGGAGAATATGGCGGTCAGGTACTTTAGGATCCCACTAGCTGATCCTCTCTGAGGGGCTTCTCTGGAGGGTGGAGGAGCCCTAGCAGCATCCCTTTCTCTTGCCGGTGCCTCAGGACTTGAGGCCGGCGAGGGAGCAGTCTGGACACTCACAGACTGAGGCTTCTGAGGCCTCAGAGGAGTGTGCTCCACATCCTTCACGAACTCAATACCTGTGACTTTCTCAATCATAAACATCAGGTAGGGAGCATAGCCACAGGACCGGTTGGGGGTGCATGAGATGTTGATTATGTCGTTCCAAATGTAATCTGCAACATCAAACTGTCTCTTCTTGCTTATGACCCTCATTAGAGTCCGGAGGTAGCCCTGTACACTCCCTGCATCCCCATCCTTGGGGGCAATGGTCTTCCGGAGAACTCTGTTCAGGACCACAAAGAAGGGCTTCATGTTCTTTGTGGAGGGAGGAACATACTTAGAGTTGGGCTCATACATGAACTTCATTCCGTCCCTCTCAATGACCCCTATGTTGTGGATGATCAGGTGGTCATTTCCAGCAGAGTCTAAATGGAGCAAGTTTGCAAAATCCTCCTGAGTGATGGAGTACTTGGATCCATGGGTCATCCAAGTCACACTCTCTTCATCTTCACTCGAGAAGTGGCACGTTGCATAGAACTGTGCAATCACCTCATCATTCCAGTTATGCCTGAAGGCAAAGAGATCCTTCAGGCCATGCCGCTTAGCTGCTGCAATGACTTCATCAAAAGCTGAGCACTTCTTCTTCTCTAGGTAGGCCCAGTCAATCCACTGACTGCGCACCACTGGAGTCTTCATCGGCAGGTAAACCATCTTGTAGAAATCTGTATGGAAGTTTGACCAAAACCTTCCATCAGCTGCCTGCTTTGGCCTTCCATAGCAATCAATGCTTCTGAGCTTGGCTGCCACATCGCTGCCTTTCCCATTGAATTTCTCTTCATTGGGGTCCCGAACCCCTTCCCTGGGAGCATGGAGCTTCAATGGCCCAATTGGCCCCGTTGCTACTCCCTTGCCCTTTCCTTTTACTTGACGAAGGCCGCTTGTAGACGGAGCAGCCTTCGAGGCGGGCTTCTTGACACAGACCTTCCTCCGAACCTGGGGAGGGGAAGTAGCAGGCTTGGAAGGTCTTTCTTGGCGTTTCTTGCCAAGACCCGCCGAGGACCGAGGTGCCACCTCGTGGTCCAACTCGGCCTCAAAGTCTGAGATCTCGTTGTCGGAGGTCGACATGACCTGATAATGATAGAGCAAGAATAATGCTAAGTTATACAAGGCATAGATAAGGCAAGATAGCAATGGATGGCATTAAGGAATTACGGAATTAGGTTTCAGGTTCAGAAACATCAGACTTGTCCGGTGCTCAGGCACGGACTAGTCCGGAGTACCGGACTTGTCCGTGCATGGACCGGATTAGTCCGGTGTTCATCCTCAAAAACCTAACAGATTGGTCAAGGGATGATTCCTAATGCAAATCTAGTCTAGCATACACGTAGTACATCAAATAAGCATGTATCTAGTGAAGGATGCTAGGCTATACGATCAACAATGGAGAAAAACAAGATTTCTAGGGTTTTGAAGAAATTTACCGATAAAATCGATGGAGGCTCGAAGTGTTGGGGGTTGGAGGTCGGACTAGTCCGATAGCTTCAATCCCCAAGAGGTCAAGCTCGATCTCCGCCCAAATGTGGACTTTTTCGACGAAGGGAGGAGAAAATCGCCTTGGGAGCTCGAGCGCAAGAGAGAGGAGGCGTGAGCAAAAGTGGGGATGAGGAGATAAGGGTTTGGTGGCGGCTAGGGTTATGGACACGAAAAATCGGACAAGTCCGGACATGACCGGACTAGTCCGAAGTCATCCAGAGACCTATATCGGACTAGTCCGTGGTCTATCGGACTAGTCCGGCCTAACCAGCACTCTGCGGACTAGTCTGCATGGGCGGACTAGTCCGGGTAACCACGGACTAGTCCGTGGTCACCAAGAAAGAATTGCATAGCCCATTCATATATATTTGAAGGTTCAATAATAGAGAATATAGAGGCAAAACAATTCAAGTAATCTTGATGAATTTGACCAGTAAGCATACAACAATCGTACAATGATCAAAATTCATCAAGATCTGATAATTGACATAGTTTTTCGAAAGAAAAATGGAGAGGGATGATTTTCACAATTCAATCAACATTTTGAAGCAATCATACAGGTATGCAACTTTTCAAGCCACACTCCGAGAATCAAGAATATTTAGCTCATTTCGGAGTTCGCAAAAACGCTTTTCATCAAGTGGCTTGGTAAATATGTCGGCCAATTGTTTTTGGTTGTTGACATGTGAGATGGTTATGTCTCCTTTCATGGAATGGTCTCTCAAGAAATGATGTCTTATGTCTATGTGTTTAGTCCTAGAGTGCTCAACTGGATTGTGGGCTATTTTAATGGCACTCTCATTATCACAAAGGAGAGGAATACGGTTCATATTGTAACCGTAATCCCTTAGAGTTTGTCGCATCCAAAGGAGTTGTGCACAACAACTCCCGACTGCAACATACTCCGCTTCGGCCGTGGATAATGCAATGGAATTTCGTTTCTTGGATGACCAAGAAACCAAAGATCTTCCTAGGAATTGGCATGTGCCAGAGGTGCTTTTTCTATCAACTTTGCACCCGACATAATCTGCATCGGAGTAACCAATGAGACTGAATTTGGAGCCTTTTGGGTACCAAAGACCAAGGTTGGGTGTATGAACTAAATATCTCAAGATTCTTTTTACGGCTGTCAAATGACATTCCTTAGGGTTGGCTTGAAATCTTGCACACAAACATACACTCAACATAATATCTGGCCTAGATGCACATAAGTAGAGTAAAGATCCAATCATGGAGCGATATACCTTTTGGTCGACGCTTGGTCCATCTTCATTGAGATCCAAGTGGCCATTCGTAGCCATGGGAGTCTTTATGGGCTTTGCCTTGTCCATGCCAAACTTCTTGAGTATGTCCTGCGTGTACTTGGTTTGGCTTATGAATGTTTCTTCCCTTTGTTGCCGTACTTGGAATCCCAAGAAGTACTTCAATTCTCCCATCATTGACATTTCAAACCTGTCTGTCATAATTCTACTAAATTCTTCACAGAAGGATTGGTTAGTTGACCCAAATATTATATCATCAACATAGATTTGGCAAATGAAAAGATCATTATCTAGATTCTTAGTGAATAATGTATAATCTACTTTGCCAATTTGAAAACCATTATCAATTAAGAAATCTCTAAGACACTCATACCAAGCTCTAGGAGCTTGTTTGAGGCCATAGAGAGCCTTACGCAGTTTATATACGTGGTCGGGGAACTCTTCGTCTTCAAACCCGGGTGGTTGCTCCACGTACACCTCTTCCTTGATCGGTCCGTTGAGGAAGGCGCTTTTTACGTACATTTGATACAGCTTGAAATCATGGTGAGTAGCATATGCAAGTAATATTCTAATTGATTCAAGCCTAGCTACTAGAGCAAAAGTCTCATCGAAATCCAAACCTTCGACTTGTGAGTAACCTTTGGCCACAAGTCGTGCCTTGTTTCTTGTCACCACTCCGTGTTCGTCTTGCTTGTTGCGGAAGACCCACTTGGTGCCCACTATATTTGCATTAGGTCTTGCCACAAGTTCCCAAACTTCGTTTCTCTTGAAGTTGTTCAACTCTTCTTGCATTGCCACCACCCAGTCCAGATCCTTCAATGCATCCTCAGTCCTGCGTGGTTCCAAAAAGGAAACAAACGAGTAATGCTCACAAAAATTAGCTATACGAGATCTAGTGGTTACTCCCTTTTGGATGTCACCGATTATGTTGTCGATTGGGTGATCCCTTTGAATGCATTGGTGTACTCTTGGGTGTGGCACTTGGAGAGTTGTGTGTTGGTGATCATTTTCTTCTCCCCCTGAGTAGTTGCCCTCGTTGATTTGTTGATCATCTTCATATTCTTGTGATTGATCTTGTATCGAAGCTCCCCCTTGATTGTTGATCTCCTCTTGTGGTTCACTTTCCTCTTGTATTTGTGACGATGACTCTTGTGGTCGAACTTCGCCTAGAGCCATTCTCTTCAATGCTTGATAAGGAGCTTCTTCTTTACCTAATTCACATTGATCAACTTGCTACTTTTGGGAGCCATTAGTTTCATCGAACACTACGTCACGTGCCACTTCAACAAGTCTGGAGGCCTTGTTGAAAACACGATAGGCATAAGTGTTCGAATCATAACCAAGCAAGAAACCTTCATCGGACTTCGAAGCGAACTTTGAAGTCCTGGGCTTCTTGTTCAAAATATAACATGGAGAACCAAAAACTCTAAAATATGAAATGTTTGGTTTGTTACCGGTGAGTAGCTCATAAGGAGTCTTCTTGAGTAGTCGATGAAGGTAGAATCGATTTGCGGCGTGGCAAGCAGTGTTAATTGCTTCCGCCCAAAATCGATCCAAAGTCATGTATTCATCGAGCATTGTTCTTGCCATCTCTATGAGCGTTCGGTTCTTCCTTTCGGCAACTCCGTTTTTTTGTGGAGAGTATGGTGCTGAAAATTCGTGCTTGATTCCCTCCTCATCAAGGTACTCCTCCACTTGTATGTTCTTGAACTCCGTGCCGTTGTCGCTCTGAATACTCTTGATTGATAGTGAGAACTCGTTTTGCGCTCGCTTGAAGAATTTCTTGAGTGTCCCTTGTGTTTCTGACTTGTCATGCAAAAAGAACACCCAAGTGAAGCAGGAAAAATCATCAATAATGACTAAACCGTATTTATTACCGCCGATGCTTATGTAAGCGATTGGACCAAACAAGTTCATATGAAGTAGTTCAAGCGGTCTTGTCGTAGTCATGATGTTCTTTGCGGGATGATGTGCTCTAACTTGCTTCCCGGCTTGGCACGCGCTACAAGGCCTGTCTTTCTCCAAAACAACATCTTTCAAACCTCGGATGTGATCGCCCTTGAGGAGTTTTTGAAGATTCCTCATACCAACATGTGCTAGCCGTCTATGCCACAGCCAACCGATGTTGGTTTTTGCAATCAAGCATGTGTCGAGTTCGGCTTTATCCTTGTTGAAGTCAACAAGGTAAAGCTTTCCCTTCAACATACCCTTGAATGCAACGGAACCATCACTCCTCCTTGAGACGGTCACACCCTCGTTAGTGAACAGGCAATTATAACCTTTGTCACATAATTGAGATATGGACAGCAGGTTATAATCTAAAGATTCAACATGTAAAACATGAGAAAGAGTGTGTTCAGAGGATATCGCTATTTTACTAGTACCGAGCACCCTTCCTTGACTATTATCTCTGAAGTAGATGCCTTCGTTTGGATCCTCGTTTTCTTCATATTCCACGAACATCCTCCTTTCTCCGGTCATGTGGTTGGTGCATCAACTGTCTAGCACCCATTTGGATCCACCGGAGGAATAGGCCGGCAGGAACAAATTATGCCTTGGGTTTAGGTACCCAAGCTTGCTTGGGTCCTTGGAGGTTAGTTACAATACATTTGGGCACCCACACATGGGATTTTGTGTTCCCATGGCATGGCCCAGCATAATAAGCATAAACTTTACCAAGATTGTTTCTCATTAATACATAAGAGGCATCAAAGGTTTTGAACAAAAGTTGCTGTTGTTTATGGATCGGACTAGTCTGGGTGACCGGACTTGTCCCTATGGCCGGACTTGTCCGGACCACAACCGGACTAGTCCAGTGTTCATGAGGGTTCAGGTTCTTAATTTTCGAGTTACCAGATTGTGAGGGTCCTCCCTTCACAAAGGTAATCCTTCCCTTGTTATTCTTATGACTTCCAGCATTTTGCTTTCCATTATAAGAGTAACCAATGCCATACTTGACATTTGGAGGTCTTTGGACCAAGTATGCACTACGTGCATAGTTGATCCTCTCCTTGTCAAATATTCCACATCGGGTAGGATTTTTATCCTTTGTGGAGGTAGACTTTTCCTTCAAATTGGTGTTGATTTTACTACATTTGCACATATGAACAAGATTAGTTGAAGTGGGTTGAGAAGGTAGACTTGAAGAGGAGGAAGATTCACTTAGCTTGAGTGACTCAACTTGCACTTCAAGGATCTTGTTAACCTTGATCAGGTCATCATGTTGATCCTTGATTGCAACGTTTGAGTTGGTTAACTCCAAGCAAGTTTTCTTGCTTGAAGCTAGCTCAAGCTCTATTGAGCTATTTTTCTCCTTTTCAAGAACTAGAAGATTGTCAAGTTTGACATACTTCTCCTTTTGGGAGATAATCATGTCCTCTTGACGATCAATTAGCTGTTCCTTCTCAACAAGTTGGTCAAGTAAAAATTTCATTTTAGCAGCAGTTTTTCTGTCTAATCCCATTAACATATCTTCATCATCACTATCTAGTTCATCATTACTTGAGTAGGAATGCATGGAAGGAGTTTTGATGTTTACCTTGCGTTTACCTTCCTTTGCCATGAGGCAAGTGCCATGTCCCTTCTTTGTACCGAGCGTGGGGAAGAGTGTGGGTTTCTTGGATGTGCTTTCAATGGCTATGATAGTCATCTCTTCTTCATCGGATGATGAGGACTCATCGTTTGAGTCCCACTCCTTTCCAATGTGTGCTTGTTCAGCTTGTTTCTTCTTCTTGAAGAATTTCTTCGGTTGAGGCTTGGCTTCTTTATTCTTCTTCTTGTTGTCCTCATACGGGCAATCAACTATAAAGTGGTTATACTCACCACAGTTATAGCACGCCCGCCTCATCTTCGGCTTTGTCCTCTCTTTGTACTTGCCTTCACTTGATTTTGTTCCTTGTCTTTTCTTCAATATTCTTTTGAACTTTTTCATGAACAAAATCATATCCTCTTCATCCAGCTCACTACTTTCATCATCGCTGTCCTCCTCAAGCTGTGCTTCTCTTGCTTCTTTGGATAGTGGCTTGAGTGTTGACTTTAAGGCAACTCCCTTCTTCTTGGCCGATGTGAGGTCGGCTATTTCTTTGACGTGCTTGGCTTGTTTCTCCATCATCTCAAAGTTGATGATTTTGCCAAGCAATTCATCTGGAGTCATCCTCTTGTACCCGGGACTTTCTCTGATCATAGAGCATAGTGTGACATTGCGAGGCATAAAGGCTCTAAGGATGAGCTTTACAACCTCGTGGTAATTCCACTTCTTGCTCCCATATGATCGAACATTGTTTACCAGTGTCTTCAATCGATTGTACATGTCCTTGGGAGACTCGTCTTCCTCAATTGCGAACCTTCCTAGTTCGCCTTCGATCATTTCAATTTTTGCCTCCCGCACATTCCGGTCACCTTCATGGGTTGTTTGTCGTGTGTCCCATATTTCTTTGTCAATCTCCAATCCGTCCACCTTTGTGAATTCATCTCGACTTAGAGAGGAGGTGATTACGGCTGCAGCTTGAGCGTTTCTGTGGATGGCTTGCTCTTGACTTGGGGTGAGCTCTTCATCGTCATCTGGGATGTCTATTCCTATGCACACAATATGCCATAAACTTGGGTTAAGGGAAATCAAGTGCATCTTCATATTTTGCCTCCACATGGAGTAATCACTCCCATCAAAGTGTGGGGCTTTTCCAAGAGGAATAGATAGGTAATGGCTGTTATTTGAATTTAAACGATCATAGCTAAAAGGATATCGGGAGTAGTCGGTGTGACTACTCCCCTTCTTCTTTTCTTCAACTTTGGCTTTCCCTTTGGAAAGTGCTCTCTTCCTGAGGAGTGCTTTCAGCTCCAGCGTCTCCTCGTCATCATCATTGAAGTCTTGAATTGCTTCGAGATACTTTTCCAGCTTTTGGTTCTTGTCGTTCTTCACTTCTTCCTGGTTGTTGATTTTCTGAACTTCCTTCATGTCCGACATGATCTCTTCGAGTGGTTGCACTCTTTCTTGAAGAACCTGCTCTGATACCAATTGAATGTAGGCCTAGAGGGGGGGGGTGAATAGGCCTTTTTGAATTTTTTTCGGTTCCTGTAACACTCAACAACATGGTCAATACCAGAGATATCGGACTAGTCCGGTGAAGTGCGGACTAGTCCGGTTTTCACGGGCTAAGTTGATCAAGTTCAGTCAATTTGATTGATTCGTTAATGTTTGCAGCGGAAATATAAACTTGAATGATAGTTTAATAGTTGTCTATTACAATTAAGGCTCTTGTTCAACAAATTAACTCAAATTGAACAAAGTGAATCAAACCCTAGATTAAGTTGATCAATTAAGATGAAGAACACAAAAGGACAAGACACAAGTTTTATCCTGTGGTTCGGCTACCACGAAGGCAACCTACGTCCACGTTGAGGAGCCCACAAAAGGACCGGGTCTTCTCCAACCCTTCCCTCGTCGGGTCGCCACGAAGGCCAATCCTCTTCCACTAATCACAAAGGGGTAAATAACCAAGTTGAAGGGGCGTTCTCACACGTTGAGAGCTCCCTTGATTACAACTTACAAAGCCACCAATAACACACTCGAAAATTACAAATTGAAACGCAAGAGTGTGTTAGAGAATCAAACCAAGAGCTCAATGATGTGTGCCAAGTGTCTCTCCAATGATCTAGAAGTGATCTTCAATAGATTGATCGATTTTGCACTTAATTTCGTGGAGAGAGATGGTTTTTGAGTCTCTTGGGAGGTTTGACGGCGCTAGGGTTCGAGAGAGGGTAAAAGTGGGCCGTGCACCTCTATTTATATGGGGTTTCTAAAAGTGACCGTTAGGGTTTAGAAAGATCGGACTAGTCCGTGGTGATCACCGGACTAGTCCGGTGTGCTGTGTGTAGCAAACCCTAAGTGTCCAGGAATATCGAACTAGTCCGGTTGAAAACGGACTTGTCCGATTTCACTACTGGAAATCTTCGGACTAGTCCGATTGCTATCGGACTTGTCCGGACATATGAAACCCTAAGTGTTTAGGATGACAAGTCCGCACTTGGAGGACTTGTCCGATTTAGATCAGTGTGTATATCGGACTAGTCCGTGTAGACACCGCACTTGTCCGAAGTGGATCAGAATGAATATTGGACTAGTCCGGATCACAACGGACTTGTCCGATTTTGTGTGACTTGTGCCTTGTGTTGAGGACTAGTCCGCATTGGGGAGGACTAGTCCGAAGTGGATCAGAAAAATATCGGACTAGTCCGGTGGAAACCGGACTTGTCCGATCTAGTGCAGAATGTGATATCGGACTAGTCCGGCTCTTATCGAACTAGTCCGGTCCTGTATAGCTTTGTGCATTGTGTGTGTGTGCTTGAAAGACATTGATCTCTTGGGTATGTTTCCTTAACACACTCCATACATAATAATCTACTATTTTCTTCTCCTTGAGCTCAAATTCACTTTGCTTCTCATTTCCTTTCTTTTTGGCATTTTGCTCATTTTTCATCATTTGCCTGCACTCATCTCAACAAAAGGATTAGGATCCCAATTGCTTGTCATAAATCATCCAAAACCCACAAGGGAGTCCTAGATGCACTTTCACTATATATTCGACAAGTCTTGATCACCAGACATACTCTACACATTCTCAAGCATTCAAGACGTTGAGCTACCACTTCTAGATCATCTACACCACCTACACACCAAGAGATAGGCTAGAACTAGCTAGAGATAGTGCTTGTGTGCTTCCATTCTTAGTGAGTGGAATCTCTAGTGTAGTGAGAGCTGTAAGGGAGTGCCCCTTGGTGATTGTAACTGAGAGTGACTTCCGGAGCTTGCCAAGACGATTGTGGAAGCCCGAAGGATGCAAGTTGTACAAGGCTTGAGCTCCACCTTGCCGAGGTTGGCAAACGGAGAAGAATAGTGAGGATCCTTAGTCTCGATGACTTGGGTGTGGCTATACCCTTCGGTGGGTGCCACAACGTGGATGTAGGAAGATCTTGACGATCTTTCCGAACCACAGGATAAATCCTCGTCTCTCCTCGGGAGTTTGCATTCTCTTCCTCTCCCTTACACTTATGCATTTCGTCTATCGCAAAGTTACTATTCACATAAATGCATTGGTTGTTTTCTTAGGGAATTGGGCTTTTAGTAATTAAGTTTTATTGCCTTAATTTTTGAAAAGAAGCCCAATTCACCCCCCCTCTTGGGCATTCGATCCTTACAATTGGTATCATTCTAGCTTCACCGCTAGAGAGCAAAAATGGCCAAGGTTGGGGGTTCGGTTCCTATCTTCGAGGGCAAGAACTTTGCCTATTGGAAAGAACGCATGCGCACTTATCTAGAGGCTATTGCTCCCGAAGTATGGGAAGCGACCCACGCGGGGTTTGGTGAGCACAATTATGTTGGTGATCAAATTAAGTGGGATGCTAAAGCTAGGAATGCAATTTATGAATGTGTTAGTCAAGATGTGTTTGCTAGGATTGCTAGCAAGGAAAAGGCTTGTGAAATTTGGGCTTGCTTAATAGAAATTCATGAGGGCTCTTCTCGTGTCAAGGAACTAAAATATCACATGCTTAAAGCCAAATATGATGAACTTAAAATGTTACCTCATGAAAATGTCAATGAAATGTTCTCTCGCTTGAATGTGCTTATTGAAGAAATTAATGCTCTTGACATTGCTTCTCTTGGCAAGGGACTCATCAACTGCAAGATTCTTATGCTCCTTCCCAAGCCAAAGTACAAAATCATCAACTCCATGCTTCAAAAAGAATCTCTTGACCACATTGAAGTTTCAGAACTCATTGGAGAGATTCACGCTCATGAGATGAGTGTACTTGGGATGATGGAGCAATCATCTTCAAAAACAATTGCTCTAAAGGCCTCCACCAAGAAAACATGTCTCAAGAAGAAGAAGGTGGTTGAGCCTAGCTCAAGTGAAGAAGAGCAAGCATCAAGTGAAGATGACGATGATGAGCTTGCATTGATGATGAGAAAGTTCTCACGCTTGAACTCCAAGATTACTAAGAAGGGATACAATTTTGATCCCAAGAAGAAAGTGTTTATACCAAGGAGAGATGATCGCAAGACTTGCTACAATTGTGGTGATCAAGGCCACATCTCCTATGATTGTCCAAAACCGGACAAAAGAAGAGAGAACCACAAGAGCAAGCATCGCAAGCTTGAAGATAGTGAAGATGATGAAGAAGAGGCCAAACCCAAACCAAGATCCTTTGGGAAGAGGAAACATGACAAGGGCAAGAAGTCAAAACTCTTACCAAAGAAGAGAAATGGTCCACAAAAGGTGTTCTTGTGTGAGGCAAATGAATGGGTCACTGACGAAGAATCAAGTGATGAAGAGAGTGAAGCGGAAGAAGAAAGTTTGGCCGGGACTCACCTCTTCATCCACCACCCATGTGCCTCATGGCTAAAGGTAACACCAAGGTATGTGATGACTCTAGCGATGATGAGCTTTCCCCCGATGATTTAACTTCATTAATAAATGAATATCACACTATCATTAAGAGGGAAAAGAGTAAGGTTAAGGCTCTTGAGGAAACTTGTGCTAAGCTTGAGAGTGCTAACCTTGATTTGCTTGACAAGTATGAAAGCATACTTAAAGAGCATGACACGCTGAAATCCCATGTCAAGCAAGTTGAGGAGGATAAGGTTCAAATTAAGCAAGATCATCATGAGCTTGACTTAGCCCACCAAGCACTCTTGGGAAAGCACAATGAGTTAATCCAAGAGCATCAAATCCTTAACCTTGCTTATGAAGCGCTTGATCAAGAAGTGAAAAATGTAAAGAAACAAACTCTTAATGATAAGGTATACATTACTTCTCATGCCACTAATGTCTTGCACAAGTCATTGCCTTTGAAAGAGAACACTAGGGAGAAGGAATTGTTGGAAGAAATTGAGAGTCTCCGCACTAGTGTGGCTAGACTATCAAAAGGAGAAGTCAAGCACAAGGAAATCCTCTTCCAACAAGCAAAGGCCTTCAACAAGAGAGGACTTGGATCCTTCCCGGTGCCTAACAAAGGAAAGGTGCCCTCACCGGAGCTTAGAACAAGCTTCATCAAGGAAGTTGGTTCTTATTGCCAACATTGTGAGGTCACCGGTCACCACACAAGGGAGTGTCCTCGTCCTAACCGTCCTTCTCCAAAATTGCCCATTAACTACAAATGTACTTTCAATGATCGTTTTTATCTCTTTAGTAAAGTAGAGGGCAAGGTGAAGGCAAGATTCATTGGCAAGGATATGAAGGGCATGAAGGGGAAGCTCCCCAAGCAACTTTGGGTCCCAAAAACACTTGTATCACACATACAAGGACCTAAGTTGGCTTGGATGCCTAAAGTCAAAAATTGAATTCATGTGTGTAGGTGAACTACAAAGCCGGAGGAAAGCATTGGGTACTCGATAGTGGATGCACTCAACATATGACCGGAAATGATGGTATGTTCACCGCCATAGAAAACCCCGACAATCATGAACAAGTCACCTTTGGTGATAACTCTAAGGGTAAGGTAATTGGGTTAGGTAAGATTGCTATTTCAAATGACTTATCTATTTCTAATGTGTTGTACGTTAAGTCACTTAGTTTCAATTTACTTTCTATTGCACAATTATGTGATCTTGGACTAACGTGCACCTTTAGCAAAAATGATGTTGTTGTGAGTAGTGAAACAAGCCAAGAACTAATCTTCAAAGGATTTCGGCATGGACATCTCTACCTAGTAGACTTCTCCAACAAGGATGCTAGCTTGACCACTTGTCTTTTCACCAAGACAAGTTTGGGTTGGCTATGGCATCGACGCATAGCGCACATAGGGATGAGCAAGCTCAAGAAGTCATTCAAGCTTGGGATGGTGACCAGCGTGAAGGATGTCACATTTGAAAAGAACAAGCTTTGTAGCGCTTGTCAAGCTGGGAAGCAAGTTGCTTCACACCACCCAATGAAGACAATGGTGTCAACCTCCAAGCCACTTGAGCTACTTCACATGGACCTCTTCGGACCGTCCACATATCAAAGTCTTGGCAGTAACCTCTATTGTCTTGTTATAGTTGATGACTACTCTCGCTATGCTTGGACTTTATTTCTAGGTGACAAGAGTGAAACTCCGGAAGCGTTCAAGACCTTCGCCAACCGTGCTCAAAGGGAATTTAAACTTCCCATCATCAAGGTCCAGAGTGACAACGGCACCGAATTCAAGAACTACAACATTGGGGAGTGGTGTGACCGTGAAGGCGTAAAGCATAAGTTTTCGGCCACATACACTCCTCAACAAAATGGCGTTGTTGAAAGGAAGAACAAGACTCTCATCACTCTTGCGCGAGCAATGCTTGATGACTATGGCACGTCAGAGAAGTTTTGGGCCAAAGCAATCAACACGGCGTGCCATGCCGTAAATAGGGTCTACCTACATCGACTACTTCAAAAGACCCCGTACGAACTTCTCATTGGGAGAAATCCCAACATCTCCTACTTTCGAGTCTTTGGGCGCAAGTGCTACATCTATCGCAAGAAAAGGCTCGGTAAGTTTGAAAGAAGATGTGATGTTGGTATATTTCTTGGTTATGCATCAAACTCAAAAGCATATCGAGTATTCAACCAAACCTCCGGTTTAGTTGAGGAAAGTTGTGATGTTGAGTTTGATGAAACTAATGGCTCCCGAGAGGAGAGTTTTGGTCATGATGAAATAGATGATGAGCCCTTACGAGAGGCTATGAAGAACATGACCATTGGAGACATCAAGCCTAAAGTTGAGGAGAGCCATGATCAAGGGGGAGCTTCAAGTTCCAACATCAACACATCTATGGCGCCTCAAGTTGATGAAGAAGAAAAGGATGATCCATTGCCGACTCAAGACTCACAAGCCACACAACATCAAGAAGAAGAAGTCCATGATCAAGTCCAACCACAAGATGAGCAACACACATCACCACCACCAAGTGCTTCACAACCACTTATGAGGCATGGACACATCTCCAATGTGCATCTGATGGACCAAATTATCGGAAGTCCGTCAAGGGGAGTAAGTACACGTTCTCGCCATTTCGCTTCGTTTTGTGAGCACTACTCGTTTGTTTCATGTACAAACCACTCACATTGAGGAAGCACTCCAAGATCCAAATTGGGTGAGTGCCATGCAAGAAGAACTTAACAACTTCATCTGCAATGAAGTTTGGGTGTTGGAGGAGCGACCCAAGGACAAAAACGTCATCAGAACAAAGTGGGTGTACCGCAACAAACAAGACGAGAACGGCGTGGTGGTCCGCAACAAGGCAAGACTTGTGGCCAAGGGGTTCTCGCAAGTTGAAGGACTAGACTTTGGGGAGACATTTGCTCCGGTCGCCCGGCTAGAAGCCATCCGTATACTTGTTGCCTTTGCATCACATCATAATATTAGACTTTATCAAATGGATGTGAAAAGTGCCTTTCTTAATGGTTACATTAACGAGCTTGTTTATGTTGAACAACCTCCCGGGTTTGAAGATCCGAGGAATCCTTATCATGTGTATAGGTTGCACAAGGTGCTCTACGGGCTCAAGCAAGCACCTAGGGCATGGTATGAATGACTACGGGATTTCTTGATCATGCAAGGATTCAAGATCGGGAGGGTGGACACTACACTCTTCACCAAAGAAATCAATGGAGAATTATTTATTTGTCAAATTTATGTTGATGATATTATTTTTGGTTCAACTAACGAAGCTCTTAGCCATGAGTTTGGCAAAATGATGTCTAGGGAATTCGAGATGTCGATGATTGGAGAGCTCAACTTCTTCCTTGGATTCCAAATCAAGCAACTTCAAGAGGGCACCTTCGTCTATCAAGAGAAGTATACCAAGGACCTCTTGAAGAAATTTGAGATGAGAGATTGTAGCTCAAGAAGCACTCCAATGGCAACAAATTGTCATCTCGACGCGGATAAGGACGGTAAACCTATTGATCAATCTAACTACCGTTCTATGATTGGTTCATTGCTTTATCTTACCGCATCTAGGCCCGATATCATGTTTAGTGTATGCTTGTGTGCTCGCTTTCAAGCGGAACCTAAAGAATCGCATCGAAAGACGATCTTTAGGATACTTAGGTATCTTAAGCATACCCCGAGTGTGGGCTTGTGGTACCCTAAAGGTGCAAAATTCCATCTCTTAGGTTACTCGGATTCGGACTTTGCCAGATGCCGTGTGGATCGCAAGAGTACCTCCGGTGGGTGCCACTTGCTTGGGCATTCCCTAGTATCTTGGTCTAGCAAGAAGCAAAATTCCGTCGCCATGTCCACGGCGGAAGCGGAATATATCGCGGCTGGTGCATGTTGTGCCCAAATTCTTTATATGAAGCAAACCCTTTTGGACTTTGGTGTTAAACTTGGTTGTTGCCTCTCCTCTGTGACAATGAAAGTGCGGTTAAGATAGCTAAGAACCCCGTTCAACACTCCCACACTAAGCACATTGATATTCGCCATCATTTCTTGAGGGACCATGAAGCTAAGGGAGACATCTCATTGCGAGGTGTTAGGTCCGAAGAACAATTGGCGGATATCTTCACCAAACCACTTGATTAGAAAACTTTTTCTAGGTTAAGAAGTGAGTTAAATGTGATAAATGCATCAAACGTCATGTAAGTTGCCATGATCATGAAAGAATGCATCTCATATAGGTCTTGTCTAACTTTCAAAGGATAGGGGTGAGCAAGGGTTAGCTTGGGATGGAGGTTCTCTTGGGTTTTCCCAAGGCTTGGAGAGTGGCTCTCCCTGAAGAAGCCTTGAAAGGTTCAAACTTGGCAAGATAGATTCATTTTATGCCTTGCATGATGCCTGCCATATAGACTTGCACTCATATTTAAATTTCTTGCATTATAAATTGTTTGGCATTGCATACGGTAGATTGTCACAAAGGGGAACCCACCTCATGAGAAAGAGACTTGTTTGAAATGCAATATCTCAACTCATATGATGTGGGAAGAACAAAATGTTAGGTGCGTTAATGCCTAAAGGAATATGCTTTTAAGAGATAGAAGGCTTCATCCTCTAGCTCACAAAGCATGGGCCTTACATTTTATTTGGATAATTTCCTCCCCATTTTCTTCGGTGTTCTATTTGCTTTAGGGCTTAGCCAAGTTATTGCCAATTAGCATTTTTTTTGAGGGGTAAGGGGTTGCCCAAAAAGTCCTAAGACATGTGTTTCTCATTGTTTGTTTGTTTGGCCAAAGGACATATATGGGATGTTGCTGTTTTGTAGTCATCGGATTATCCAATGCTTAGGCCAGACCATCATCGGATCAGTTAGTGTTCAAAAGCCAAGGGTCAGCTTAGTCAGTAACACAAATCGACCGACGAGTTCATTCTAAGAAGCATCGGTGCATCCAATGTTCACATTTCTGGAACTGTGCTGAAATCCACCGATGCTATTCCCTTCCACGTTGCACCATCCGGTGTCAACGGTACCTTTTTGAATACCCTTACTGTGCCATTCGACCGATGCCTCTATCTTTTAACGTCGGTCCATCCGGTGTTAAATTTCAAGCTAGGGTTCGGGACCCACTTTTAAACGCCGCTCCGCCTCCTCACTTTCTCTCTCCCTGACCCCGACGCCTTCGCTCGACGCCTCCCCTGCCTCACGCCGCCGCCGCCCTCTAGTCGCCGCCCTCCGGCCGCCGCCGCCTCCGGCCGTCGCTGCCGCCGCACCACCGCAGTAGCGCCGCCACCGTCGCTTCCTCCAGCGTCGCCGCCGCCACTCTCCTCCACCGCTGCAGCCACTCCACCCAAGCGCCGCCGACCGCCGCCTCCCGTGCACCACCGCCCTCTGCGTCGTTGTGGTGCCTCCCTCTCCGGCCGCCACTACGCCGCTAGGGTTTCTGGCTGCGATGATCTTCATGTCGCCGTTCTGTACGCTTGACATCGTCGACTTCATTCTCGCGCATCGTCTCATCGCAATGGCTCGTGACAAGAAGGGAAAGGGCAAGGCCATTGTGGAGTCGGCCGCAAAGAAGCAAAAGCTGTCGAAGGAGGAAAAGAAGGCTTTGTTGGCCGCTCATGCCGCCGAGGAGTGAGAGCGTGGCCGAGGAGGATCATTGAGGATCCGCGAGGCTCGTCCGAGGCAGCCTCCGGTGCTAGATGAGTTCGAGGAAGAAGAAGAGCCGGAAGTGCTGCTAGTTCGCCGGCGCTCAGTCAGGACCCGTGGGGGTCATCCCGCGGCAGTACCACGTTCGAGACCATATGCTGTCGATCTTCAAGAGGACAGGGCATCCCAGAGAGCCGTCTACAAGATGGACACCAACATCCGTGTTGGTGAAGGTGTCCGGTTGACAGATTACAAGAAGATGAAGGCCAAGCAGCTCAGAAGACTCAGATGGAGCATTTTGCTTGAGGAGTGGTTCCCGCAGCCCAGAGAGGCACGTGTGGACAGTGGGTTTTGGACCTTGACTCAGGCGTCACTATACGAGACGTACAGACGTCGGGGCCATAAGCTCTTCCAGCACAACTTCTTGGACTGGGATCAGCTTGCATTGGCAGCCGAGACAGAGATTCGCCCCTACTTTGAGAGGTATAGAGGGCTGGTGGAGCTGATGTCTTACGAGAGGAGTGCCTATGTAGAGGACTGGGTCCGCGTATTCTATGCTACCCTCTATGTCTCTGAGGGCCTCAGATCTATAGACTTCATGTTCATGTGCCAGCACCATCACTTGACGAGACAAACTTTGGCACAGCTGCTAGGAGTGGATCTCCACGACACTTGCCTGCACGAGAGAGTGTATGGACAGGCAGACCCGCCGAGGAGGCCGCTCACTGGAGGAGTGGCACCACAACCGGAGGAGATACGCTCTCTGTTTGCACCGTCTTTCTCTCCAGACCAACCGAGGGTACCGGCACTGCTGACTCCAGCTGCGCACACAGTGCCCCTTGCCTTGCGCCATACACTTTTGCCGAGGTCCGGATACCTATAGGGGTTCACCAGCCTGCAGCAGACCCTCCTGTTCTACATCATGAACGGGATGGAGTTCGATATTGTGGACATCCTCATATGTGAGATGGAGGACGTGATCACTGATGGAGTTGGCATGATGAGGCAGCTTGTGTTTGGACACTGGATCAGCTACTTGCTTTCCATGGTTGTTCCTGAGGGGTCCGCCGTGTGTGACAGTCTCACTGACGAGAGTGTCACACGGTTCAGCCACTACCGTGCTCCAGCTCCTGGAGACCGCCGCCTTGGCCGTCCAGTCGAGCATCAGGTCTGTGCTCGGCTATCCGAGGAGGATTGGTCAGATCTGGAGAAGGAAGATGAGAGACTGGTACAGGCAGAGGCTCAGGGTGAGGACCTTCAACATATATGGTCCAAGAGCGACACGGATGACAGCGTTGAGGAGTACTTCCCACCTCCTCCCTCACCCAGGCAGCACGACGCGGAGGCTGGAGGCTCGAATGTGCCCCCTCCTACTCCAACTCCCGTCTCAGAGGCACAGGTCTCTCAGCCGTCCGAGCTCACCTCCTTACTACAGCAGATGGTTGAGCAGCAGCGCCTAGACCGGCTTGCAGCTGAGCAGGCCTGAGCTGAGTAGGCAGCACGTCTTTTGGAGCTCCAGCAGCAGCAGCAGGAGATGCAGCGCCAGATCGCTCGCGAGAGGTGAGAAGACACTGACAAGCTGACTGGGCTGATAGACCAGATGCACCAGCGCTCCCTCGACCAGCAGCAGCAGACGCAACAGGCGATGATGGGCATCCTGGGGTTGATCACCAACCTCTACACCCAGACCGGGATTGCCCTGCCGTCGCAGCTGCCAGGCTTTGCTCCACCCCCACCTATCCTTGCTCCAGCTGCAGCTCCAGTGCCGACCACGCTGATCCCGACGATCAACATGTCTCCACTACTTGCTCCAGGCGCACCGATCCACTCTTCGCTGCCGGCTACGACGTTGTTCCAGCAGACGCCGGCATCCGTTGTAAGTGCCCCATTGCCAGCAGCTCCGACTCAGCAGGCACCGACAGCGGCTCCTACGGCTCCTACAGCTCCCTCCACCTCTACTCCAGCCTCAGTCGCAGCAGCAGGCAGCAGCTCCGACGACAGCACCCCCGACGGTGACCAGTTCGTCATCACTCCGAGCACTCAGGGTTCTTAGGCACTCCGATTCCTTTTTGGTGTCTTGATGCCAAAGGGGGAGAAGAGTTAGAGTAGAGTCAGGGGGAGGATAGCTTAGCCTCAGGGGGAGTGTTCTAGCTGTAGGGGGAGTTTATCTATATCTCCTGTAATTTGGTGTTTTTGCTACTCATTTGCTATTCATTGAGTACTCTTAAGTTCTTGATCGATTGGGCTTATTTGTGTCTATCTATACTTATGATCACTTATTCTCTGGAGTTATTGATCGATTGAGTTTTCGCGTTATTAATCTCTTTTGAGCCTTCAAGTTTTAAGTATGATCACCTTGTACTCATTGCATATCTTCTTGAGTATTCTATTATCAAATTCATTACTATTATGCTTCACTTGTTGTGTTGTCATAATCACCAAAAAGGGGGAGATTGAAAGCATCTAGGCCCCCATGAGGTATGGTTTCGGTGATTAATGACAACAATTGGATTTTACTAATGAATTTGTGGATGCAAGGTCTCCCATATCACTCAATAAGATGAAACCTATATGAATATGAACATCAACCACTGATCATTGGAGACCCTTAAACAATCACTTTATGAGATCAATCAATGTTATGAAGATTAGAAGTAGAATGTCATATGTCAAAGTCATTCAACCATAATTGACAACACTCAATGCTTGAAAATCATCAGAAGTATATTTTCAACAAATGTCTAAGAGGTCAATCGAGAAAAATACAAAAGAATCACTTAGAACAACTCGAAGCAAACAAAATCAACTCACCAGATCAACCGACGTTCCCAGAGAACAACACATCGGTCAAGTTGTTTCAGCAGAAGAAGAAGACCTCAGAACAAAGTACTCATCGGATCATCCGATGTTAAGGGCAATGTTACATCGGTCCATCAGTACAGTATGCAATATCATTGGACCAAATGTAGCACCAGATCATCCGATGTTAGCAATATACACATCGGTCAATCACTCTAGTAAGCATCAAGTCTGAACCAATTCTGGAGGAAGTGCCACCGGATCATCCGATGAGAAGACAAGTGTAACATCGGTCTAACAACGGTCATATCTGACACAGTGACATCATCTAAAGTGAACTTGACCGATGATAACTGAAGGGAGAGCATCGGATCATCCGGTGTTCGCAGAGTAGTGATGTCAGCCTACTTTTCCAACGGCTATTTCATGGAGGCTGGCTATTTATACCCCTTCAACCTGTCTATTCGACAAGTCTTGGTCACCAGACATACTCTACACATTCTCAAGCATTCAAGATGTTGAGCTACCACTTCTAGATCATCTACACCACCTACACACCATGAGATAGGCTAGAACTAGCTAGAGATATTGCTTGTGTGCTTCCATTCTTAGTGAGTGGAATCTCTAGTGTAGTGAGAGCTGTAAGGGAGTGTCCCTTGGTGGTTGTAACTGAGAGTGACTTCCGGAGCTTGCCAAGACGATTGTGGAAGCCCGGAGGATCCAAGTTGTACAAGGCTTGAGCTCCACCTTGCCGAGGTTGGCAAACGGAGAAGAATAGTGAAGATCCCTAGTCTCGGTGACTTGGGTGTGGCTATACCCTTCGGTGGGTTCCACAACGTGGATGTAGGAAGATCTTGACGATCTTGCCGAACCATGGGATAAATCCTTGTGTCTCCTCGGGAGTTTGCATTCTCTTCCTCTCTCTTACACTTATGCATTTCGTATATCGCAAAGTTACTATTCACTTAAATGCATAGGTTGTTTGCTTTGGGAATTGGGCTTTTAGTAATTAAGTTTTATTGCCTTAATTTTTGAAAAGAAGCCCAATTCACCCCCCCCCCTCTTGGGCATTCGATCCTTACAACAGGTCGTCTGCGACTGAGTTGTCAGCTCAGGGCACATGGCATAGATCCAAGACTTCGAAGCTTCCTAACGTGCAGCAAGTATGCTGCCAATTGGGGTTCGTTGCAGCTGCACTCCCCTTTGACCTGCTTGATAATTAGCTGGGAATCATCTTTGGTAAGGAGCTGGCGGACATTGAGGGTCAACACTGTCTTCAGCCCATAGATGAGGGCCTCGTACTCTGCCATGTTGTTGGTGGCTTTGAAGCTAAGGTGCACCATGTACTTGAACTGCTCCCCTATCAGAGCTATGAGCACCACTCGAGCCCCGACCCCCTGTTTCTGGGCGGAACCATCAAAGTAAAGTGTCCACGATGTTTCAGTGAAGACCGATGCATCGGACACTGTGTCCCCGCTGGCTGAGCTTTCTGGGTTTCTAGGCGATGGAGTCCACTCAACCAAGAAATCCGCCAGTGCCTGACTTTTGACCGCATGCCGAGGAAGGAACTTAGTCTCAAACTCCGCTAGCTCGGCTTCCCACTTGGCAATGTTGCCGGTAGCATTAGGGCTGTGGAGCACCATTCTCAGCGAAAAGGAGGTGACCACCGAGATCTTATGGCCCTAGAAATAGTGTCGGAGCTTCCTCGATTCTATCAACACGGCGTACAACAGCTTATGTATCTCCAGAGACCTTGTTTTCGCCTCATGGAGGACATCACTGATGTAGTAGACTGGCCTTTGAGTGGTCCGGACACTGTCCGAGAGGTCCGGTGCTCCTTGCAGCGGATCCAAGTCCTGGGGCTCCTGGCTCCCAAGAACCACATCATCCTCGGGGGGTTGGGACCCACCGATTTCCTGGTTTCCGGAGCTCCCCAGCGAATGATCCATGGCTTGGTCCGAGACCTGAGGCTCAGTGCTTGCGTTGTGAGCTCCTTCCCGTGTATGCTGCTGATATGTTCCGATCGCTCTGCGACCAAGACCATACTAAGCACTTCGGTTGTTGCAGTAACATACAACAGCAAGGGCTCACCGGGCTCTAGCGCCACCATAACGAGGAGGGACGTCAGGTGCCTCTTGAGCTCCTGGAATGCCATTTCCGCCTCTTCGGTCCAGGAAAAGGGACCTGCCTTCCGCAGAATCTTGAAGAAGGGAAGCGCTCATTCCGCCAATCTCGAGATGAATCGGCTTAGGGCCGCCAGGCACCCTGTGAGCTTCTGTACATCCTTGATACGTACCGGGGGCCGCATCAGATCTATTGCCTTGACCTTCTGTGGATTAGTTTCGATCCCATGGTGGGAAACCAGGGATCCAAGAAGCTTCCCAAAATAGACCCCTAAGATACACTTTTTGGAATTCAGCATCGTGCGCGTAAGGCGTAGTCTGCTGAAGACTCGGGCTAAGCTGTCCAGGAAGGATGCTTGGTCTTTGATTTTGACCACGATGTCATTGACATACACCTCTACCAGGTCTCTAATGAGGTCCCCAAATGTTTTATGCCTTGCACGTACAAAAGTAGGGAGACCATTCATAAGACCATAAGGCATGGAGACATAACAATACAGGCCATCTACTATTACAAAAGCAGTGTGTTCTTCATCATCTCTAGAAATAGGTATTTGATGGAAGCTAGAATACGCATCTAGGAAACATAGCAGATCACAGCCTGAAGTGGAGTCTACAATTTGATCTCTGCTGGGAAGTCGGAATGGATCCTTTGTACATGCCTTGTTTAGGTTGGAGTAGTCGATGCACATCCGAAGCTTCCCGCCGGCCTTGGGGACGACAACAGGATTAGCCAACCACCAAGGGTGGTGGACCTCCCGGATAAAGCCAGCGTCGAGCAACTTCTTAATCTCCTCTCGGATGAAGTTTTGACGCTCAACAGACTGCTTCTGGGCTTCTGTTGTATCGGGCGGGCGTTGGGGTAGATCTTCAAATGATGCTCAATTACCTCCCTGGAGATCCGGGGCATCTATGATGGTTGCCAGGCAAACACATCGACATTGTCCCGCAGGAAGGTGATGAGCGCGAGTTCCTATTTGCTGTCCAGGTTACCCGCTATGAGGGTCATCTGGGCAGCCTCGGAGCCAATCCTGACGACCTTTACTGGTATGTCATCTTTGGCGGACAGCACGCGCGGAGAATCTCGCCCCCCTGAGAATGACCGTAGTGAATGCTTCTGGGTCGTTGGCTCTGACTTGAACAGATGAGCTGCATTGGAGGTCCGCTAGGACAATCCTTGACTTGATCGACCTTCCCTCGCGCCATCAAGGCTCGGGGCCCACCCCGCGGCGAGTACTTGGAGCTGCTCCAAGGCTGACACTGCCGTAGTGCAATCTCCCCAGACCCTGAGGACCCTAGATGGCGTTGGCATCTTCGGGACCAGATAGCCGTAGTGAGCTACGGCCATGAACTGGTATGGTGTCAGCCTCCCGATGATGGCGTTGAAGGGAAGCTCGACACCCGCCACGTCAAATAGGATATTCTCCGTGTGGTAGTTCTCCGGGGTACAAAGGTTACCGGGAGGTGGATGCCACCACTGGGCACGATTCACCCTAGGCCCACGCCTGATAACGGGCTCGAAGGCATGAGCCGAGACATAGGTATCTGCAGCTTCTGGAAGGCTGCAGTGGAGATGAGGTTGAGGCCTGCACCGCCGTCAATCGCACATAATGGAGCCTCACGTTGGCGATGGATGGGGCCATGAGCAGTGGGAGCACCCTAGCCCCTGCCATGTTCTTCGGGCAGTCCGAGGCGTCGAAGCCGATAATAGTACTCATCCACTTGATGTGGGGAGGCGGACTTGGCGTCGGGGCCACCGCTGCCATGGCCCATCGTAGGACTTTAACCGTGTTCCGAGACGCAGGGTTCGAGGCTCCTCCGTAGATGACATAAAGGAGCTTCTGACGCTCCTGGTCACTGCTAGTATCTAAGTCAGCACTTGTGAACACTACTTTCACTGACCTGTGGGGCTCCTGGTACCCCATATCTTCGTCTTTGTCCTCCACAGGGTCAAGCTTTTGCTTACCCTCCCTCTGGCGGGGGGCTCGCTTTCTTGACGCTGCTGCTTCTGCCGCTGCTCGCAGAAACATTCCGCGAGCTTCTTGACTTCCCGGCACTCACTTGCACTCTGACCATTGGTCCGGTGCACCGGACATTTGAAGTCAGCGTCATCACCCTCAGGTGATGGGCGCGGGCTCTTATCCTGGCGCGAGCTTCGGACTCTGCCAGTCGCCGCAACTGCCACCATGGGAGCTTCAGGCCTCGGCTTACTCCTGTCGCGGCCCCTGTTCTTCTTCTTCCTGCCACTACCCCTGGTAGTGGCCCTCCCTTCGGACTGTGGGGGTTCCCCACTTCCTAAGGAGGGTCAAGCGTGCCAGTTGCGACCCTCTGCAGCCTTGGCGCATCTGTCTGCCAAGGCAAACAGCTTAGAGACATTGCGCACGTCATGCGTGGCGAGCTTCTCGAGCATCTTCTTATCCCTCACACCCTGCCTAATTGCATCTATGACAGATGCATTTGAGATGTGCGGGATGGTGTTCCGTACCTAGGAGAATTGTTGGATGAACGTTCGCAGGGGCTCCCCCGAACGCTGTCTAATAGCATGGAGGTCGAGCTCCGTGCCATGAAGCTTGTACGAACTTCCGAAGTTCGCAACAAACTGTCGGCACAGCTCTTCCCAAGAGGTAATGGACCCCTGGGCAGGTTCATGAGCCATGACCGGGCTGGACTGGCCAGGACCACATATAAGTAGTTGGCCATGATGTCCCCCCCCCCACAGCCAGGATCGAGGTGGAGTAGATCTGTAGGAACTCACTTGGGTTGACACTCCCATCATACTTCTTCGGTGTGTGCGGCCGGAACTTGTGAGGCCACACCACTCTCCACAGGTGTGGAGCTAGAGTTGCGCACCCTCCACCAATACTCGCAGGCATCTGGTTTGGCGCTGTGTGACCCTGATGGCCAGGTGGCACTGCCTATGTCTGGAGTTGAGGTGTGGCTGCAGATGCCTGGTGTGGCAGAGGCACACCATATTCCTAGAGTGGAGGAGGCGCAACGTACGCCAGGTGCTGCGCGGTGTGCGTCTCATACGCCTGTCACGACGGGAGAGCATTGTGCACCTGGGGTCCAGGACCCGAGAGGCTGTAGTCAGTCTCAAGATTGCGGCGCCGCTCCCTCTATTGTTCGATGATGACTTGGCAGTCCTCGCCTACCCTACGGCGTTGCAGCTCAGCCCGCAGGTCTGCCGTCAAAAGCCTCATCGAGCGGCTATCGGCAGTCCGCCGGTCGACGGTGGGCATTTGCGACAGCGAGACAAACGTTGTTGCCGCTCGCCTCTCACCTTGTGGAGTCACATGGAGCGCAGCGACAACCAGATGGTCGACGTAATTTACACACTGCTGGGTTGCTCCCTGGGGGGCACCTACCGTCGGTGCGGTGCGGAGCAGCGCACGTGCAGAAAGGAGTGCACTTTCCGGGCTTGCTGCCGGCGGGGCCGTAGCAGCTGTCACGGCTGGAGTTTGTTGTGCCGTGTTGTGCGGGCCTACAGTTAGTGGGGTGATTGCACGGCGTCGCAATGGTCCAGATCTTCCTGCCCTGGGGCGGGACCCAGCTGTGGGGTCGGACGAAGCTTGATCCTCACCCGCCGCCTGTTGGTGGGGTTGTGGCCTGGAGGAACTAGCGTTGGAACGTGCATTCACCATGCTGCCAGTGAAGATGCTTGCAGGAGAAAACCCCCCTTCCTAGCGCGCCAAATGTCGAGGTGTCTAAACCGACACCTCCTCTGGACTAGCTCAGAGGCAGCCCGAGGGGGTTCATTGTATATTTGGGGGCTAGTCCTAGCAAGATCAAGCTCAGAGAATGATGAACGCAAGGGTTTTATATGGTTCAGGCCGCCTGGGCGTAAAAACCTACTCCACGGTGGTTTGTGTGTTGTATTGCTCAAGTGTATCCTAGGTATGACAAAACTTGTCTTAGTCGGTTGCTGCTCGGTTCTTATATAGTCCAAAGTCGAGCAGCTTACAAGTGGGACCCAGGACCCGACAAGTGGCCCCGAGAGTACCAAATCCCTCCTAAGATTTGGGAGTAAATATTATCCCCTGACAATGGCTTCAATGTGCCGCCTGGCCATTCCTTGCTGCAGGGCTACACATAACCCCTCATCATGGTAGGCGGAGTCTCGTCTGTCTTGTCGCGGCCTCTCATTCGTCCACCGTACATAGTAGTTCGGCGCGAGACTATTATCGTAGGATAGGGTACAGTACTCTTGACTTATGAGCGCAAGCTCTCGCTTACCTAGGGAACGTGCGCGTCTCGCCCGTTTAGTTGCACTGGGCTCGTCGCTCTTTATTGCCGTTATCGTAGGATGGGCTAGGCGTGGCGCTGCCTGACACATGGCGAGTCTGGTCCTTCCCTCTGCCGGGAGGTCGAGTCTGGAGCTGTCGGACACGTGGCTGCGCCGGACCTTCATCCCGCAGGGAGGCAGGTCCGGGGCTTCCGATCTAGCAAATGCGCCCGACCTCTCCTCGGCGGGGAGGTGGACCCAGTGCTGCGGGACACGTGGCAGCGCTGGACCTCCCCCCGAGAGGGAGATACACCTGGAGCTGCAGGGCACGTGGTAGCGTCGGGCCTTCCCTCAGTAGGGAGGCGTGGCTTCGCTGCATGCCATGTGGCACCCTGGGTCCACGTCAGATCTCGCCCCTGTGGGCAGTGGGGCCCAACGTGCCTTCATTCCTGTATCCAGGGGTACCCGGTTCGCCTGGCACCAACAGACGAGTATGTTGTTGTTGGTGTCTACACGCAAAATGTAAAAGCCCGCTTTTCGAAAGAACAAAAACGCAAAAATGCGAACTTAAAAATTTTGAAAATGGACTTGGAAATCCAAACTCACATGAACCATATGAGTTAACCAATGTTCACTAAAAATAGGGACTTGTTAAAATTTTACATATAGAACATGGTTGCTAATGTATATTGGAACTTAAGGTTAAAAATCTTTAATTTCCAAGTATTCACATTTTCAATGAAAAATTAAAGGAGAAAAGAAGACAAAATAGAGAGAAAGAAAAAAGAATTATTCCAACCCTAAAATGGGACATTCAGAAAAGTTCAAATCTAAGGCTGTAAATTTTTCCATGACCTTCTAATATTCCAAATAGACTCTCGTTAAAGTTTTAAAATTTTTGAAGCATGTTTTCCATTTATTGGACACGTACTGAGAGTTTAATCAAAGTCGACTTCAAACTTAAACTTTATACTTAACCTCGTCCAAATCAACTCCAAATTTTTCCTGAGGTACCTTATGGTTCAAAAAGGTTAACTTCAAAGTTTCAGGATTTTTGAACCTAATTTTCTATTTATTTCATTGAACCAAGTATCACCACTTGAATTCAAATTCAAACCTGAGTTCAAAATTCAACATGCTCAGTTCTGAAATCTTATTGCACCATAAAATTCTTCACATTTTATTTAGTCCTTGGGCCAAAGTTGAATATTTTTGAAGCATGCATGATAGTTCTATTTGAAATTGGAAAGGAGGCTTTGTGGGTCCCATATGTCAGGTCGGCATGCTCTCTCTTTCCTCCCCTGCCTCCACACAGACGCGCTGCATGTGCCACCGCGAGGAAAACATCGGCCCTTATCTCCGTACCGTGAACCCAAGGCAAGCCAAACTCCGTTCATTCTCTCCTCTGCAAGCTCGAGCTCACCTCCCTCCGGCGCTCAACACCGGCAGCGCTCCACCGCCCCCACGGCACCTCGCCACCTCCTGGCCGCCGTGGCGTCGCTCCGCGCCCATGCCCTACGCACACTTCCACGCCGGCTGCCGCTCGCTCTGGCCGCGCTTCGCCGGTACCCCGCGCCACTCGGCTTCCCTTCGCCCGCGCTTCTGGCCGTCGCTCCCCTGCCACTGCCTCTGTGCGCGTGCTCCTCGCTGGCCGTGCCCCTTGCTACCGTCTGCTACTCGCCCTGGCCGCATCCCAGCTCACCCGACGCGCCCGCCTCTGCTCCTGACGAGCGCCGCTCGCTTCCCTCTGGTCGCACACCGCCTACAGCGCCGCCCCACGCCAGCGCCAGCTCGCCCCCTCCCTACCGCGCTGCTCCGCCTCCTCGCTAGCGCCGCCCTGCACCTGCTCACTGCTGGACCCTGGTGGCATCCTTCCCGGCCCTGCTCACTGTCACCCGACCACCTGTAGCGCTCCTCGCCGGCCGCTGTCTGCGCCTTGGCCGCGCTTCACATGTGCCCATGCCACCGCCGCACCCCCCTGTGCCCCGTCACCGCCGTGGGCCTTGTTTTCCCCGCGCCCATGCCCAACTCCGCTGCTCGCCGGCTTCGGTCGCGCTGCACCATGTCGCCACGGCGATGACTGTCGCGCCGTGCCACACAAACCGCACCCTGCTCCTCTACTCCTGCCGAGGCCATGCCCAAGTTTCCGCCTGTCGCCTTCACCGCGACGTTTCGCGCCGTGGCTATGTCCTGGAAGCAAGGCGAATGTTTGGCGTGATGGATGAAATTCGGGAACACGCCTTTGACACAATGGTATCGACAACTGGTCCAAGGTTAGCTCTGATTTGTGCAAAGATTAGTTGAACAGTGCTGCAGCCAAGGTGTTCGATGAAATGTTCACGAGGAGAGAACCAACTTTGTTGATGTTTAGAACTGGTCTGTGATGCAGGGGTAGAATGATGTTGCAATCGACCAAGATATGTGGCAAGGTGCTCTTTGAATGGTGATGAAGTGACGGAATCAAGTACAACCCCAAGATATTCGGTGAAATGCCTACAAGGTGAGCCTTGCCCTGAAATTCCTTGCTTGAACTTATCGAAGTCCGTTCGTCGTGACCCCTAATGGTACTCATGTGTCGTCAAGCCGTACGTCTATTTTCCGCATTGATATCATTCCTATAGAAATCCCTAAGTTGACCTCCTGTGTCGTTTGTATCACGTGGGCCTGTCTGTGCATGCTCGTGATGCTCCACCATGAGCCGCGTCGACGTCGTTGACCACATGATGTCGTTGTGATGTTCCGAGCCGTCATCGTGCCCTGGCATCGAGATGGAGTATGCCTGTGATGTGTGTGGTGCTGGAACACAGGCACGGCTCGTCGGACGATGGTTGTCAAGCCAAATTAGGTTTTAGTCGACGTGAGGGTGATCGAGTCCTATGTATAGCCAAGGTTCTCGATAAAATTCCTTCTAGGTCAAACCAAGGTGGTTGGTGATCACTGATGACCTGTGGTTGAGTAATGCGAGAACATTGCGACCGACAAGAAAAACTAGACCAAGGGGAACCTTGGATAAAGAGTTTCTTGTTAGTGTCGATGATGTTTCTTAACCGTCCGCAAAATTGCTTAACTAGGTGTGCCGTTTCATCGATGACAGGTTCGTCGAGTCACTTGTCGACGATCGAGTCGACATCACTAACCTTGTGACTCATAATGTGGTACTCGGGATTCCGCTCACCACCATGGACGAGTATGGGTCGATGTGAACGTCGACGAGATGATCTTCCCGAGATGGAAAAACACGTCATCACTACATAGTAATGCATTATGTTCATGTTCCAGGAGTTCACTGAGCTCATATGGACAATCTTGCAAAGGACACTCCAATAGTGTCATGTAAGAACTTGGACGATTCTTGCAAAGATAGTCATAGTGATTGATTTACCTAAAGGTACCTTGAACGTGTCTTGGTACTCACGTTAGGTTAGCAGTGCTTGTGATGACTCTTTGAGTCCAAGCAATACCGATCTCACTTCTTTTCCATGTGTCGCTAGGGTTTCACATCGATTCATACTATTTCAGAACCCTACGACCACACTGGTCACTTAATTAGGTTTACTCTGTAGTGAGTTTGTGTAACTTCATTGGTCGCCTTCTGAGTCGTGACCTCTTGTTGCACAGTTCACTCATGCCTTAAGATTTTGATGTCCCCCCTTGATTCCTTAGTCATCCTTACACTACCATTCCAACACTTCCACACCATTCAACTTTATCATCCTTGAGTGGCATAGCGTCGAGTGTTGAGTGCCAAGTTGCAATGTGTGCTTACATTGCACCTTTCAATTCACATCTCGATACTACTATGACCACTTGACTCCATCCTTTGTTTATCCACACAACAGAGGCATACCTCTTCCTTCTAGTTAGTCTCACCAGTCTTAGAATTTGTTTAACTTGTTTAATCTAAAGTATATTACATTATGTACTTATATGCATATCATTGCGGTAGGAACGTGATGGTAGGTGGTCGATGAGGAGATTCACTTGGAGGAGAAGGCCAGAGTGTCCAGCTTGAAGTTCCATGGTGGGCTCTTCAATGAAAGACCAAGCCAATAACAGCTGACATTGATATAGAGTCGCAAACTAAGGCAAACCCCGGTTTGCATTTAAAAGCTTTACAGAGTTTTGCAGTATTTCTCACATTACGTCTTAAGTTTCATATGTGCATTACATATAGGGTGATTGATACTCCACTTGCATGACCACAAATCCCAGGGGTTGGTTGGAACGGGTTACAATTTGACTTGTAGTAACTGCCTTGCTAATATATAGGAAATCCGGTAGAAGTCGAGTAGTTGGAATCTACTCGCGAGTGATGTAGGACTTTCCACACAGGGTTGATATAGCAAGCACTCGAGATATGAACCTGAAATTGAGACCGGACAGGGATGGATAGGAAGCGACAAGATGTAATCTCGGTCTCATAGCCCTGCCTGTGTCGATTAAGGACCGAGTCATGTGCGGCCCTACTTGGGCAAGTTTGAACTGTACCAGTTGCATAATGGGTTAATGGGGCCCAATAAACTGATGTAACTTGACGACTGTGGTGTCAAAGCTTGCCTGCCATCCTTGAATGGAGATGCGAAGGCAAAAGGTGAAGTCTCTTCTAGCGGGCAACTTCGACGAGTCCGTGTAGAAGGCCATTTTGCTCAGGATGAAGGCTTGTTTCGATATGGGGGTCTCTTGTGAAAGGTGGTCATATACGACTAGTACTGAAGTGTTAGGTATGTACTGCTGTAAGTACTTGCTGGCACTTCTGAAAGTGCGTATGTGTCGTGCAGTCCGGGTGTGTCATGATTGCAATCACCGTCGCTCGCAGAAGGGAGCATACTTGTTCACTGCGCCGTGACGTAGTAAATACTGAAGAGGTCAGAAGAATATGATATATTGAATTATAATTGCTTTTTAACCTTGTATGGCTTAGAGATAGTACAATTAAAAGTTTACAGTTTTCCCATACTTTACCTGTAATAGCATAATGTGCTTTGGGCATGTCATATCATCGGCAAAGCATTTCTTGTTTGATTGTGGAGTCTATGATGTGCCGTGCTTGAAGAATGCCATTTGCTACTTAAAAACATGATTATAAGGATCCACTTGTAGGCGAGTCTTTTATGCTATTCCTTACCTATGCTTAGTATTCACCCCTACATATGTCTAGTGAGACGGGTTAGTCTTGCTGAGCCTTATGCTCACGTTTGCACTTTAACGATTTTTGCAGGTATTAGATTTATTTCTGTTGTTCAGGTTGTACATGAGATCTCGAGGTGTCGAGATAAATCTCATGTGAACCATGCCGCTGCTAAATGTTCTTCTTGTTGCTAGTGAGAAGCATTCTAGGGCATGGACGTCTTCTCTCCTGCTTAGTTATGTGAGATTATGAGTAGGTATTTTCCGCTGCATGTGTACTTCTATTGTACACTCTTTCCTATTATGAAATGAAAACTTTATATGTTTTGGTATCCTTTTGTGTGTGCTATAAGGTGTCGCATCGCACGAAACCACCCAATGAGATCCTCGGATGTGTGGATTCCGGTCCCCACACAAAATGCCAAATTTGTTACATATGACACTTATATTGAGTATATGTATTGAAGAACCTAGTTTTTGAGGACTTACAATGCGAAGCAGCGTATTAGAGAGAAATCCAATGTGCCGAGGTTGAAAAGGTCATGGAGATCGGAATATGCAATGAAAAAAGCGCCATCACCCAAGAGAAAGTGTTTATCTTTCAGTGCTACTAGTATGGTATCACACTTTTTGTAATTTTCCTTGTAGTATTGATGAAGTTGAACACAAGGTTTACCAACTTGTTTGAGTGCGGCTGCAGTTAACATCGGATTTCCCGTTTCAAACTTCGGGTTTGAATGCGTCATAGATTTCGGTGCCCTCGGGTTAGTTTCTAACTCTATCATTGGTTTCTTCCAACCTTCCTTCGACGATAATCGATGCTGCGGCTGACTCTTGTTCTTGGCATGTACATTCTTCATTGGCTTTGCCGGTGGCTGATCATGTGTAGGGTGTAGGGCACTTCGAGTGCGATGTAGAGAGCAACGCGGCTGCTCTTCAAGTGGAGAGTTCTGCGGCAGCTCTAGAGTTGGAGACAAATGCGGCTTCTTTGTAACTAGAGGCAACTGCTCTCCAATTAGAGACTTCCGCTGCTTCTCTATAACTGGAGGCAACGATAGCTCTAAAATTGGAGACTGATCCATCTATTTGGGTTTGGATTCAAAAGTAGACATGCCTCATGAGACATCAAAGCGGTCAATGCGGAAGCTGCTGCTAGGTCAACAACAATAAGGCTCCGTCTACACTGAACCCTTCTAGTAATTGAATCCCGTATAGTCAGCGTTGTATCGTCCGGTGGCTCAGGGTGGGAAAATTTAACCAAAACCGAAACCGAAATAACCAGTAACTAAAACCGAGGAAACCGAACCGACTAAAACTGGTGCAAACTTTGGTTGGCAATCTGCAGAAACCGGATTTTTATTTCGGTTTTGGTTTTTATAACCGGTTAACCGGGTTAACCGAATTTTATTCCAACAGATAAAAAATCAGCCCAAGTTGGCCAACCCAATAGCAAGACTAACAGCCTAGCCCAATAATAATCCTAATGGACCATCGGCCAACCTCAAATCCCTGCCTCCCTGGTTGCCTCCACAAGGAGTCAGGAACCACATGCTGCCTGCCCGCCGCCGCTTCAGTGGACGTCCCCCACGCCTGCACCCCGATGCGACGATGCCACCACTCACTGCCGCTACTGGCACTTGTCGTTGTCCCGCGCCCACGCTCCGAAGAGGCGATGCTGCCACGCCTCGGCAACGACGACATCACCGCTGCTGCCCTCGGCCTTGCGCCTCAATGCCGACGCAGACGCCGCCTTCAACCTTTGAGCTAGATGTCGCTGTCGCTTCAAGGCTCGACAGGCACCCCGAGCCCCCGTGCTCGGCCACCACCCTCGCCCCCTACGCTCAGCCTCTGCTCCATGGACGCCCGACCGACGGCCAACCGCCATCCTTACAAGAAACTCGTTTTCTTCGGTTAACCTAAAACCAAAACGAAATTTCTCGGTTAATCAGGGCACCGGTTTTTTACCTTTTTTAGCATACTTTGGTTTTCATTTTCTGGAAACCAAACTTTCAAAAAAACTGAAAACTAAACCAATTCATTTTTGTTAAACCGATTGCCCACCATGACCGATGGCACTTCGAGCTGCAGTTTTCTCTTATTTTCATGCACCATGTCCGCCTTGACCACAGCATAGGATCTTGTGTCCACCTGGATGTCGTTTAGCATGGTCTGATCAGGATACACTAGCCCTCTCTCGACCTCCATTCGAGCGATTCCTCCGACCATTATGAGAAGGCTGCATGTTGTTGGTGGAGCCTAGTTATCTATCGTGTCCGGCTCAATTGAAGGACCAGCCGCTGATGATTGATGATCATCCTGTGGTTGTCCACTCCCAGCTGCTAGAGAAGCAAAGCTGCTCCTACACTATTCGTCTTTACTTAAGACGAAAAATGCGTTAGGGGTTGCTATACCTTCTCCCTCCAGGATTTGCCTCACGTCTCCTAGGAGCCCTGAAAGTGCATCTAGGCATCCCTTGTGGGTTTTGGTTGATTTATGACAAACAAATGAGATGCTAACAAAATTGTTGAGATGAGCGCAGGTTTTACTGAACTTATGAAGAAAGCGCAAAAGAAAGGAGAATGAGGAATCTATGTGGAAAAGAGCTCAAGATCTGAATAGAATACTTTATTGTGTATGGAGTGTGTTGGAGAAACACACCTCAAGAGCTCAAGCAAAAGAAATCACCCTCACTGCACAATTTTTCACAGGTCTGGACTAGTCCTATATTCACCGAACTAGTCCGATATCTTTTTATCCTCAGAACCTCACACTTTAAATAGAACCAGATAAGTCTGATATCACCACGGACTAGTCAAAAAACTCTCTGACTAAAATCAGACAAGTCCTCCCACTGCGGACTCATCCTCAGTTCAACATGAGGTTCACCACACCGGACTAGTCCGATATGTGCTGGACTAGTCCGAAAACTTCTAGAGACCAAATCGGACTAGTCCGCATATTTCCGGACAAGTCCGATATATCAGAATACTTAGGGTTTCCCACATGCCGCATACCGGACTAGTTCAGAGTCCACCATGGACTAATACGGACATCGCAAATCCTAACTGTAACTTTTGGAAACCCCAGTATAAATAGAGGTGCACGTCCCTAAAACAAACTCTCTCGACCCCCTGCGCCGTCACACCATCCAAGAGCCCTAAAAACGCATCTCTCCACACATTCTAACCAAAAGAAGATCAAATCATTGAGGATTAGCATTGATCAAAAGGAGAGACTTGTTTCACACATATTGAGCTCTTGGGTTTGATTCTCTCACACACTCTTGTTGTTTACTGCATATATTTCGAGTGTGTTTGGTGGTGTTCTTCTTTGTAAATCTTGGGGAGCCCTCAACTTGTAAGGAGGCCCCTTGAATTCGGTTATTTGCCCATTTGTGATAGTGGAAGAGAATCGTCCTCCATGGCGATTCGACGAGGGTAAAGTTGGTGAAGTCCCGGTCCTCCGTGGACTCCTCAACATGGATGTAGGTTTTCTTCTTGGGAATCGAACCACGGGATAAAATCAAGTCTTGTGCACTTTTGTTCTTATTGTTCATCTCATTCTAGGGTTTACATAATCTTGGATAACTTAAGTCAAAACATTAAATCAAAGTTAATTTTTGCCATACATAGTTTCATTGTCGTGATACATCTAATTTACCACTTACTTTCCACTGCAAAGAGTACTTAACGTCAATTCTTCGATCAAACTTGATCGATCTAGTCTGCACACACCGGACTAGTCCGCACCAGACTAGACTAGTTTGATTTCTCTGTATTTGATCAAGTTGTTAAGTGTTTCAGGATCCGACAAAATTTGAAAAAGCCTATTCACCCCCCTCTAGGCTACTTCAATTGGTATCGGAGCCAGGTTTCTTCAAAAGAGACTCACCGCTCGAAGAGAAGTTGTCAGAGATTAAGGATGTACACAAGAACTTCAACGAAGAGAAGGGTGACGATGAAAAGACTCAGAAGCTGGAGAAGCTCCTAGACGCCATCCAAGACTGCGAGGATGATGATGAGGAGATGCTAGAACTGAAGGCACTATCCCCAAAAGGAAAGATGAAGATCGAATATGAAAGGAAGAAGAAGGGGAGTAGTCATACCGACTACTCCCGATATCCTTTTAATTATGATCGTCTGAATTCCAACAATAACCATTACTTATCAATTCCTCTAGGAAAAGCCCCATACTTTGATGGCAATGATTATTCAATGTGGAGGCAAAATATTAAAATGCATCTCATATCACATAACCCCAGCTTGTGGCATATAGTGTGTATAGGGATAGATATCCCAGAGACGATGAAGAGCTCACACCAAGTCAAGAACAAGCTATTCATCAGAACGCTCAAGCTGCAGCTGTCATAACATCGTCACTGAGCCGGGACGAGTTCACCAAGGTGGATCGACTCGAAATTACTGTAACACCCTCATTTTCATCCATCATGCATTGCATACATTCTAATACATGTATAACATTGAGCAACATAAAAAGGAATAAGCTTAAAATGAATTAGAATAAAACCACACTTAAGAATTCTGGGAATTGCGGACTTGTCCGATTTTGGTGCGGCCTAGTCTGATTTCTCTCTTACTTCCATCGGACCAATCTGTTTTGCTGCGGACTAGTCTGTTTTTCTCTCTGGACATTTTTGGACTTGTATGGCCCATGGCGGACAAGTCCGGTATTCCAAATTGCTTGAAATTTTGCTAAGTCCGTGGACTTGTCCGGTGTTCCAGCGGACTTGTCCGTTTTTACTCTGACTAAAGTTGGGCTTGTCCGATTTTAGCCAGACTTGTCTATTTTTCCCCTCTGGATAAGTTCGGACTTGTCCGATGTCCAGTCCAGACTTGTCCGATTTGTCCCTGTCCAACTTCGGACTAGTCCGACTCTTTTTGGACTTGTTCGATAAATCGCGACTCCAAGTTGATCTTTTGTTTCACAACTTGTTTTCGTGTTTTACCTTATGTGGGCCTAGGGACGTCGTGCCTAACTCTTTTAGAGCCCATGTGAGACCCTAAAACCGACCCCTACTCATATCAAACTCGAAATCCGTCTAACCCTAGCCTCCACCTCTATATAAACAACCCCACTCCTTGGCTTGACATCTATTTGCCACTTCTTCACCTCACCCAAACCCTAGCTCGTGGATAGCCGCTGCCAAGGAGGGAGAAGAAGATCTAGAGCAAGAAGAAGAAAAGGAGGAAATGAAAGAGGATCAAGATCTCTATCAAGCTTTCGTTCTTCATTACCAATTCACCATCAAGTTCTTCATCAACCCTAGATCGTGAAGATCCAAGTGTTGCCTCCAATACCCTTGATTCTTTGGAGTATTATACACCTGGTATACCTTCTACTTCCTTTTCCTTACGTGAAATCAACCCCAAATCTCCATATTTACATCGATCTAGAAAACCCTAGTTTGCTAGTTCCGAGAAGTGCGGACTAGTCTGGTCCCTAGCAGACTAGTCCGATTTTCCTGATTAAATTGTGTTGAATTAATTCTAAAATGGTTTCGAATCAAATCCAAACCAGTATAAACTGGTTAAAAGCTATTAGAACTAGTTAGTAAACATTAAAATCAACTCATTAACAAGTTCCACCTTGCATTGCATTAATCATGCATGTCATGTCATACTGAGTAATATATGTGCACTTATTTATTGTAATTCTTGTCTTGTATGTTGTTGCAAGGTATAGACGGATTTGTGCTAGAGAGCGTTGCGGACGATCTCCAGCACCAAGAGTTTGAAGGCTTTGACCCGAACCAATCCCAAGAGCAAGGCAAGTATCTTTGATCATATTGATCCTGTTTGTAAAGTAAATGTTTTGTTTACAAAACTGCATGCTTGTGTCAATTTGATGGGAAATCCTATGATAGGAAGTTTACTAGCGTTATTTAACCACCCTTGTCACCTGAAGTTCATGGTAGAGCATCGGGAAGGGCTTTTTACCTTTCTGCTTCGCTTAATTAATTGGGATGAGAAAACAACATTACACATATAATTATGAATTGATGAGATTATGGTTAATATGAACTGGTTAATATGATATGGTAATGGGTGATCTAAGCAAGCATGGTATGAAGATGGGTTGGATGTTATGGTGGGTTGCTTGCTTTAGATCTAAGGACTAGTTCATGCGAGAATAAGCTAGGACTACAGTGCCACCAAGAGGCCAAGTATGGTGTGGCGTAGCTGATTAATTAGGACTTTGCCAGTGCTATTCGGACCATTAAGGATGCTCGGGGAAGGGGTAGTCGGATTGGGTTTGTTGATGATTGGTGGGACTACCCTGGTATCCGAATGGCTCAAGAGAGGGCCCTTGGTTGAAGATGTGCTCAGTTGGAGGCATCGCCACCAGTGAAACCTCAGTGGGGTCTAAATAGGCTAGCGATCCCTTTGTAAATGCTATTTTGTGATCTCTTGGCCATACACCAAAGGAAGTGTAATAAAACTATAATGATAGTCGTTCTCCCGGTTATGAGCACCTGGACAACTTCCATGAATCAGCTACATGTCATACTTTCCACACTTGTTGAGTACGACGTGTACTCACCCTTGCAATTCCCCCACCAACAGTTGCAGGTCAGGATTGGGAGTTTAACGATGGACAAGGACCTGCCCAGGGAGCTATCAATATTGAGCAGCTATTGGCCATGCAAAACCAGCTCATGCACACCATGATACAGACTATAGGACAACTGTAGGCTGGCAACATCAACAATCAGCCCCGCATGCCTCCACCGCCACCCCCACCTCCTCATAACCGGTTGGGAGAATTCATGAGGACTAGGCCACCGACCTTTGCTCAAGCTGCTGACCCTATGGACGCCGATGAGTGACTCACGTTTGTGGAGAAGAAGCTAGCTATTGTCCAATGGAGTGACCGGGAAAAGTGTCTATTCGCATCTCATTAACTTTTTGGAGCAGTTGCCGATTGGTGGGATTCACTATGCAACACCCATGAGAACCAAGAGAGGATTACTTGGGATGAACTCAAGGAGAGCTTTCGTTCTCATTATGTGCTAGAAGGTGTTATGATTTTGAAGAGGCAAGAATTTGAGAACTTATGGCAAGGAAGATCAAGCGTGAGTGAATATATCAATAAATTCACTCAATTCTCAAAATATGCGCCTGAGGATGTGAGCCAGGACAGCCGGAAGAAATACTTGTTCATGAGAGGATTGAACAATGAGATCCAAGTACAATTGCTGAATTGAGATTATGTCAACTTTCAGAAGCTTGTGGACAAAGCAATTGTTGTGGAGCATGAGGACCGTGAGATGGAGTAAAACAACAAGAGGAAGGTGCCATATCAAGGAAACCAATAAGGAAGTAATGTCCGCCCTCGCTTTGCACCACCCAATGATCCATACTACAGCTCCTCTGCTCCTGTACAGCGCCCTAGTTATGCACCGCGCCCAACTCAGTTTGTGCAGCAGCACCCTGTGATGCAAGCACCTAGGCCTCCAATGCCTTTTGCACCTCGTGCAGACTTTCCTGGTGCAAATATTCAGAATCAAGTCCGTCCAAGTTCTGGTGCAGCAAAGAAGTGCTATACTTGTGTAGAAGCTGGACACTTTGCACATCAATGTCCTAAGTCAGGCCTTCGTCAAGGAAGCAATGCGCCGAGGCAGAACTCAAGACCCAACGGAGGAGCACCACAAGGGAACCGTGGACAGAAAAATTTTGCTCGTGGCAACATGAACCATTATATTACTTGTGGATTATAATGGGTTTTACTTCACCTAAGTACAATATATTGCTTTTCAAATGTTTTAATGTACTTTTCAGCACTTAGTCATTATTATATTCGTCATTTGTATCAACTACATGTCATACTTTCCACACTTGCTCAGTACGACATGTACTCATCCTTGCAATTCCCCCACCAACAGTTGCAGGTCAGGATTGGGAGTTTAACGATGATAATGCGAAGTTCTAGGCCATGTCTACCGTCAGCTTTGCCTGTGGAGTGTTGGAGTTGCGCTATACCCTATTTGCTTAGTTGCTCAAATTAGTTTATTTCCGCTGCATTAATTCAAACTTGTCATTAATATTCATTAGATCTTGTATTTGAGGATATTATGAATTGTGTAATAAATGTGCTTAATTAATCTTGTTCTGTGGTAATTTTCTGTATATCCTTTTGTGATTGCACTTGTGTATGTGTGTTGAACGTCCTGGGCACACATATGCGTTCACTTGGTTCATTTTCGGACCTGGGTGTCACAATTGCTAAGGAGATATGGGACACTTTACAAACTGCACATGAAGATGATCATCATGTGCTAGAAGCCAAATTTGAAATGATTGAAGGTGAATTGGGAAGATTCGCTATAGAGGAAGATGAGTCACTGCAAGACATGTACAATCAACTGAAGAATCTCATCAACAAAGTTCGAGCATATGGAAGTAAGAAGTGGAATGATCACGGGGTCGTGAAGCTAATTCTTAGAGCTTTCATGCCTCGCAACGTAACCCTGTGCTCGATGATTAGAGAAAGCCCCGGGTATCGAAAAATGACCCCAGACGAGCTTCTTGGGAAGATTTTTGACCTTGAAATGATGTAGAAGCAAGCCAAGCACGTTAAAGAGATTGCCGACCTTACCTCAGCAATGAAGAAAGGAGTTTCTTTGAAGTCCACTTGTAAACCTATATCAAAAGAAGCCCGAAAAGCTCAAGAAGAAGACGACAACGACGATGAGAGCAGTGATATAGATGAAGAAGATATGATCCTATTCTTGAAGAAATTCAAGAAAATGATGAGAATAAGACCAGGTGGTAGACCAAGTGAAGGAATACAAATGAACAAGCCAAGACCAAAAAATGAGGCGTGCTTGCTATAACTGTGGAGAGTACGACCATTTCATAGTAGACTGTCCACATGAAGAAAGTAAGAGGAAGACCAAGGAAAACAAGTCTCAACCTAAGAAAACTTTCAAAAAAAAAACAATAAGGTCAAGCACACTTGGGGAAGGAGTGGAACTCTAATGATGAGTCCTGATCCGAAGAAGAAGAGGAGATGGCTACCATAGCCGTCATGAAGCCTACCAAGAAATCCACCATCTTCCCAACAATCAGCGCAAGGAAAGACACCGATCATACGTGTCTAATGGCCAAGGAAGGTAACAACTAAATATTCCTCCTCACATTCTTTTAATAGTGATAGTGATAACTCTTGTGATGATGAAGATATGCTTGTTGGTTTAGATAAGAAAACTATGGCTAAAATGAAAATTTTAATGGATAAGCTTGTTGATACGGAGGAGCTAGTTGATCGTCAAGAAGATATGATCATCCTCCAAAAGCAAGAATATCTTAAGACCGAAAGGCTCCTAAAGCTTGAAAAGGAGCGATGCAACTCACTGAAACTTTAGTTAGCTTCAAGCAAGGAAGCTTGTTTGAAGCTAGAAGACTCAAACATGGCTATCAAGGATGAACTTGCTAACTTAACCAAAGTTAACAAGATCCTTGAGGTACAAGTTGAGTCACTCAAGTCACGTGGTTCTTCATCCTCTTCAAGCTCACCTTCTCAACATATAAAATCTGAAACTACTATTGCTTGTGTATGTGCTAAAATTGACACTAACTTGAAGGAGAAGTCAAACTTGACAAAGGACAAGCATCCTCTCCGAAATGGCATATTTGACAATGGGAAGGTCAAGTATGCACGTAGTGCATACTTTATCACAAAACCTCCTAATGTCAAATATGGCATTGGGTATTCTTATGGTGAAAAGCAAAATGCTAGAAACCACAAGAATAACAAGGAACACGTTGCTTTTGTCAAGAGAAACACCTATCAAGTTAGACAACTTAATAATGTTGAAAAAGTAACATTGTTAACACCTACGAGCAACAACTCTTGTTTAGAACTTTTGATGCATCATATATTCTTATTAAAAGTAATTTTGGTAGAGTTTATGCTAAATATGTTGGGCCACACCTTGGGAACACCAAGTCTCATGTGTGGGTGCCCAAATCACTTGTGACTAACCTCAAAGGACCCAAGCAAGCTTGGATACCTAAGACCAAGGCATAATTTGTGTTTTGTAGGCCTATTCATCCGGTGGAGCTAAATGGGTGCTAGATAGTGGATGCGCCAATCACATGACCGGAGAAAGAAGGATGTTCGTTGAATATGAAGAAAATGATGATCCAAGCGAAGGCATTTATTTTGGCGATAACAGTCGAAGAAGGGTGCTCGGTATCGGTAAAATAGCAATTTCATCAAAACATACTCTTTCTCATGTTTTACACGTTGATTCCTTCGATTACAACCTTTTGTCCATATCTCAATTATGTGATAAAGGTTATTATTGTTTGTTCACTAATGAGGGTTTCACCGTCTTTAGAAGGAATGATAACCCGGTTGCATTCAAGGGTGTTAAAGGGAAACCATTATCTAGTTGACTTCAACAAAGATAAAGCCAAACTTGACACATGCTTGATTGCAAAGACCAACATGGGTTGGTTGTGGCATAGACAGCTAGCACATGATGGTATGAGGAATCTTCAAAAACTTCTAAAAGGCAATCACATCCATGGGTTTTCTAGAAACACGGGCCTTGTAGCGCGTGCCAAGCCGGGAAGCAAGTAGGAGCACCCCATCCCGCGAAGAACTTCATGACTACAAGAAGACCGCTCGAGCTCCTTCACATGGACCTATTTGGTCCAATTGCTTACATAAGCATCAGCGGTAACAAGTACGGTTTAGTCATTGCTGATGATTTTTCTCGCTTCATGTGGGTTTTCTTTTTGCTTGATAAGACATAAACTCAAGGAACCCTCAAGAAGTTTCTCAAGCGAGCTCAAAATAAATTTTCGTTGACGATCAAGAACATACGAAGTGACAACAGAATGGAGTTCAAGAATACCTAAGTTGAGGAGTATCTAGACGAAGAAGGGATAAAGCACGAGTTTTCAGCACCTTATTCTCCTCAACAAAATGGAGTAGCCGAAAGGAAGAATCGAACACTCATTGAGATGGCGAGGACAATGCTCGATGAATACAAGACTTCAGATCAGTTTTAGGCTGAAGCGGTCAACAACGCGTGTCACGCCATAAACCAACTCTATCTTCATCGCCTACTCAAGAAAACATCATATGAACTACTCACGGGTAACAAGCCAAATATTTCATACTTTTGAGTTTTTGGTTCTAAATGTTATATTTTGAACAAGAAGCCTATGACTTCAAAGTTCGCTTCAAAGTCCGATGAAGGTTTCTTACTGGCTATGATTCAAACTCCTACGCCTATCGTGTATTCAAAAAGGCCTCTGGACTTGTTGAAGTAGCACGTGATGTAGTGTTCGATGAAACTAACATCTCTCAAGGAGAGCAAGTTGATCAATGTGTGCTAGATAGAGAAGAAGCTCCATGTCAAGCGTTCAGAAGAATGGCGTTGGGTGATGTCGACCACAAGCGCCACCTCCAAATGCGAATGAGGAAGATGAACCACAAGTGGAGGAAAATGATCAATGGGGAGCTTCTACATAACATCAACCTCATGAAGATCAAGGCGATCAACACATCAATGAGGGCAACCATCTAGGGGGAGAAGAAGATGAGGACAATGAAGACTCAAGACCACAAGTGCCACACCTAAGAGTACATCAATGCATCCAAAGAGATCACCCCGTCAACAACATAATAAGTGACATCCAAAAGGGAGTAACAACTTGATCTCGTATAGCTAATTTTTGTGAACAATAATCGTTTGTATCCTCTTTGGAACCACACAGGGTTGAAGATGCTTTAAAGGATCCAGATTGGGTGGTGGTGATGCAAGAAGAATTGAACAACTTCAAAAGGAACAAGGTGTGGGAACTTGTTGAAAGACCCAAGTTCAATGTCATCGACAATAAATGGGTCTTCCGCAACAAGCAAGACGAACACGGGGTGGTGACAAGGAACAAGGCATGACTTGTGGCCAAAATGTATTCACAAGTCGAAGGTTTGGATTTCAACGAGACTTTTGCTCCCTTAGCTAGGCTTGAATCGATTCGAATATTACTTGCATAAGCTACTCACCATGATGTCAAGCTTTATCAAATGGATGTGAAAAGCACCTTCCTCAATGGACCGATCAAGGAGGAGGTGTATGTGGAGCAACCCCTTGGGTTCGAAGATCAAGAGTTCCCCGACCATGTGTTCAAACTGCGTAAGGCTCTCTATGGCCTCAAACAAGCTCCTAGAGCTTGGTATGAGTGCCTTAGAGATTTTTTGATTGAAAATGGATTTACGATTGGTAAAGCTGATTACACTTTGTTTACTAAGCATTTTTATAATTATCTATTTATCTGTCAAATTTATGTTTATGATATTATATTTGGTTCAACTAACAAATCTTTTTGTCATGAGTTTAGTAAGATTATGACATATAGATTCGAGATGTCCATGATGGGAGAGTTGAGATATTTCTTGGGATTCCAAGTAAGGCAACAAAAGGAAGGAACGTTCATAAGCCAAACAAAGTACATTCAAGAAATACTTAAGAAGTTTGGAATGGACAAAGCAAAGCCTATAAAGACTCCCATGGCGACAAATAGACACTTGGATCTCAATGAAGACAGACTAAACGTTGATCAAAAGGTATATCGTTCCATGATTGGCTCTTTACTTTATTTATGTGCATCTAGGCCTGATATTATGTTGAGTGTATGTTGGTGTGCAAGATTTCAAGCCAATCCTAAGGAATGTCATTTGACAGCCGTAAAGAGGATCTTGCGATACTTAGTTAATACACCTAACCTAGGCCTTTGGTACCTAAAGGTTCAAAGTTCAATCTCATTGGATACTCCGATGCAGATTATGCCAGATGCAAAGTATATAGAAAAAGTATCTCCGGTACTTGCCAATTCCTAGGTAGATCCCTAGTTTCTTGGTCCTCCAAGAAACAAAACTCCATTGCCTTATCCACGGCCGAAGCGGAGTATGTTGCAGCCGGGAGTTGTTGTGCACAACTCCTTTGGATGCGACAAACTCTAAGGGATTACGATTACAATATGAGCCATATTCCACTCCTTTGTGACAATGAGAGTGCAATTAAAATTGCCCATAATCCCGTTGAGCACTCTAGAACTAAACACATAGACATCCGGCATCACTTTTTGAGAGATCACTCAATAAAAGGAGACATAGTCATTTCCCATGTCAACACTAAAAAACAACTAGCTGATATCTTTACCAAGCCACTTGATGAAAAACGTTTCTGTGAGCTCCAAAATGAACTAAATATTCTTGATGCTCGGAACGTGGCTTGAAAGCTTGCATACCTGTATGTCATCTTCAATATCTATTGATTGTGTTATGAAAATCATCTCTCTCTATTTTTCTCTGAAAACTATGTTAATTACTTGATCTTGGTGAATTATGGTCATAGCTTGATTTTTGTATGTTTACTGATCATATTCATCAAGATTATTTGTGTGTTTTGCCCCCTATTTTCTTAGTAAGCACCTTCAAATATATACGAATGGTCTAACTGGTTCTGTTCTGGTGACCACGGACTAGTCCGCACAATGCAGACTAGTCCACAAAGCTTTGGTAGTCCAGACTAGTCCAATCAACTATGGACTAGTCCAATTATTCGACCCCATAACCGTAGGGCCGCCAAAACCTATTATTCTTCATCCTCACAACTCACCTAACGTTCTCTCTCCTCACTCAAGTGCCCCCAAGGTGATTTGGCGAGTTTTCCACCAAATCTCCTCAAATCTCTGTGGGAAACGATCTTCATCGCAAGGGGATCGAGGACTCCAGACTTGTCCGCATCAAAAACTCCTCCAACTCCACAAATCGAAGGATTTGGTAAATTTTCACCCAAACCCTAGAACCTTCGATTTCTTTTGTTTTGGACCAAGTATCTTAGCTCCTCTAGTCTATACATGATTCCTTGGTGTATTTCAACTATCTCTAGTCACTTTTGCATTGAGAAACTCCATTGCCTTGTAAGTTAGGGTTTGAGCAATTGAATATCAGACTAGTCTGTTCTTAGTGCGGACAAGTTCAGTACTCCGGACTAGTCTGCACTTGAGCACCGGACAAGTCCAATTTTTAACTGGACACAACCCTAATTTCCTTCTACTCAATTAATTCCCTTGCCATCAACCCTTATCTATGTCATGTATAACCTCCTTGTCAGGACAATGTCAAATGAAACATCTCTGACTTTGAAGACGAGATGGATCAAGATGTGTTGCCGCGAGTCTCGGAGTCTTGCGCTAACAAAAGGCAAGAGCGTGCTGTCGAGCCTTCGCCTACTCCACCTAGGATGCAGCAGAAGGTTGCGGCCAAGAAGCCAGCTTCGAAAGCTCAAGATATGGCTGGTTCTAGCTCAGTGACTCATCGCCAACCCAAAGGGAAGGGAAAAGGGATTGCCTCTGGCCCGATTGGCCCTCTCAAGATGAGTCCTCCAAGGCAGGGGAATAGAGACCCCTCGGAAGAAAAATTCAATGGCAAGGGGAGTGATGTGGCTTGGAAGTCGAGGAAAGTTGATGTATACAACAGTAGCAAGAAGGTAGCTGATCCTAGATTCTGGAGCAACTTTCACGCGGACTACTACAGTTCTTTGTACCTACAGATGAAGACTCCAGTAGTCTGCAGTCAATGGATTGGTTGAAACCACCTTGAAAGAAAAAGTTGTGGTGCCTTTGATGAAGTTCTACAGGCTGCAGAGAGGCATGGCCTCAAGGACTTGTTTGCTTTCAGGTACAACTGGAATGATGAGGTCATAGCACAGTTCTTTGCAACCTGCTTCTTTGCCAGTGATGAAGAATAGCGATTGACTTGGATAACTCATGGATCCAAGTACACTGTGACATATGATGAGTTTGCTAGGCTACTGCACCTTGGCGACACCGGCAGAAATAAAGTGATTATTCATGACATTGGGATTTTATAGAATGACAAGATGGACTTTATCTATGACACCCATCTCAGGTACAATCCTCCCTCAACCAAGAACATGGAGCCCTTCTTCATAGTTCTCAACAGGGTGCTTAGGAAGACAATTGCTCTGAAGGATGGAGATGCAGGGAGTGTCCAAGGCTACCTGAGGACATTGATGAAGGTGATTAGCATGAGCAGGAAATTTGACATCTTTGACTACATCTGGAATGACATGGTGAACATTTTATGCATCCCTAACCATTCCAGTGGCTATGCGCCTTATATCATGTTCATGATAGAGAAGGTCACATGGATTGAGTTTGTGAAAGATGTTGAGCACATAGCCTTGAGGCCCCAGAAGCCTCTCCAAGCCACTCTCCCAGCTGCTCCATCTCATTTGTCAAGTGAAGAGGCTCCGAGGAGAGCTCAAGTAGATGCAGGGTCTGCCACTAACACTAGGGCCCCTCCTCACAAAGGGTCTCCTAGTGGCATTATGAAGTACCTGGCTGCTATCTTCGGTTCTTGCCGCAAAACTGAGGTGAAAGTCACAAGTTGAACAGGGCAAGGAAAGAGGACATGAGGTACATAAAGCAAAATGTCAAAGCCATATGCCAGAAGCAGGAGATTAAGCCTGTTGGATCTCTAGTTATCTCCGAGGACTCTCCTTGTGACTTTTCGGAACTTCCACCTCTTTCTCCTTTTGAACTTGCCTATTTTGGCATTGGGGGCTCGACGGGTGGTTCTCATCCTCATCCTCCTCAGGCTTCCAATGATAAAGATGATGAAAGGACGGACAGCGAGGAGTGAGTCGGCGACGCCTAGTAGATCCCTCTTCTCCTTCTTTTTGGTGCCTTGATGCCAAAGGGAGAGAGATTGAGGGGGAGTCATTAGGTTGTAGCAGAAGATGAGAGATGAGAGCTTTATTTGTATCTTTTGCTCTTTGTTATGCTTTTGGTGCTGTAAGACTTCTTTTAATGCTGTAAAACTCTTATTATGTTTCTAGTCATGTTTATGAAGTTTGTGATGATGCTTTGATATGATCTATGTTTATTCTCTGAAATTGGCATACATGCTTGATGTTGATATGATTATGTCATTGACTTCATTCCCATTACAATTATTGCTAACACACATATAGTTTTGCATCCCACTATAAAGAGTGCACATATGTCTCATGTTTTCATTGCTTAATTTATTCCAAGCTCATATGTGCACACTTTATGAAAATCTGGATTTTTTATCATATTTGTGAAATCTCAATTGGTTGTCATAAATCACCAAAAAGGGGGAGATTGAAAGTGCATCTAGGCATCCCTTGTGGGTTTTGGTTGATTTATGACAAACAAATGAGATCCTAACAAAATTGTTGAGATGAGCGCAGGTTTTAATGAATTTATGAAGAAAGCGCAAAAAGAAAGGAGAATGAGGAATCTATGTGGAAAGGAGCCAAGATCTGAATAGAATACTTTATTGTGTATGGAGTGTGGTGGAGAAACACACCCCAAGAGCTCAAGCAAAAGAAATCACCCTCACTACACAATTTTTCATAGGTCTGTACTAGTCTGATATTCACCGGACTAGTCTATTATCTTTCTGTCCAGAAATGGACAAGTCCTCCCAGTGCGGACTTGTCCGCACACAGTCCAGGTTTCACAGCACCGGACTAGTCCGATATCACTACAGACTAGTATGATATCTTTCTGACTAAAAATGGAAAAGTCCGCCTCTATGCCGACTTGTCCTCAAAACCTCACACTTTACACATAACCGGATAAGTCTGATATCATCGCGGACTAGTCTGAAAACTCTCTGGCAAAAATCGGACAAGTCCTCCCACTGCGGACTTGTCCTCAATTCAACATGAGGTTCACCACACCGGACTAGTCTGATATGTGCGGGACTAGTCCGAACACTTCCAGAGACCAAATCGGACTAGTCCACATATTTTCGGACAAGTCCGATATATCAGAACACTTAGGGTTTCCCACATGCCGCACACCGGACTAGTCCGTACATCGCAAACCCTAACGGTAACTTTGGGAAACCCTAGTATAAATAAAGGTGCACGGCCCTACAAAAAACTCTCTCGATCCCCTGCGCCGTCACACCTTCCAAGAGCCCTAAAAACACATCTCTCTGCACATTCTAACCAAAAGAAGATCAAATCTTTGAGGATTAGCATTGATCAAAAGGAGAGACTTGTTTCACACATCTTGAGCTCTTGGGTTTGATTCTCTCGCACACTCTTGTTGTTTAATGCATATATTTCTAGTGTGTTTGGCGGTGTTCTTCTTTGTAAATCTTGGGGAGCCCTCAGCTTGTGAGAAGGCCCCTTGAATTCTGTTATTTGTCCCTTTGCGATTAGTGGAAGAAAATCAGCCTCCGTGGCGATTCGACGAGGGTAGGGTTGGTGAAGACCCGATCCTCCATGGACTCCTCAACGTGGATGTAGGCTTCTTTCGTGGGAATCGAACCACGGGATAAATCGCGTCTTGTGAACTTTTGTTCTTATTGTTCATCTCATTCTAGGGTTTACTTAATCTTGGATAACTTGAGTCAAAACACTAAAATCAAAGTTAATTTGTGCCATACATAGTTTCATTGTCGTGATACATCCAATTTACAACTTACTTTCCGCTGCATAGAGTACTTGACATCATTTCTTTGATAAAACTTGATCAATCTAGTCTGTACACACCGGACTAGTCCGCACCATACCGGACTAGTCCGATTTCTCTGTATTTGATCAAGTTGTTAAGTGTTTCAGATCCGACGAAATTTCAAAAAGCCTATTCACCCCCCTCTAGGCTACATTCAAGCTCCCTTCTCAGTTGTGTTTTCAGCTCCTTGACTTTAACCTGTGATTTTGAGGTCGTTTCCCGCTTACGATAAGTATTCTAATGTTTTGGAAAACCCTCGCTCTAGGTCAACTTACTGGAAACATCACAAACATGGCCTCGTTGCTCCGGCCTTTGCAAGGCCTTGGTGAGGGCATCATTTTCCCTGTCATCATTTGACTCTTCACTGCTCAGGTTCCAGGCTCTTTGAGCAACATGTAAGGTGCTCGGGCTGTAAAAGTTGATACCGCCTGACTCAAACAGCTATGAATGAGCACACATAAATGGTTTTAGTCGTCCACTGAAACTGTCGTGTGGATTCGCAACACCTAGCTCGGCCAATGTTTCATCCTGTTGTTCCCAAATCCTTTTTTTCCGGCATAACCAGTGTTGTTTAGGTGGTGGTCAAGCTCATTCTACGATCGGAGCCACTTCATACATTCATTGTTTTTGGCAAATTCCTGTGATTCGCACGTTTCAACAAATATTGTCCAGTCCTCTTCTGACACACGTTGATACTTATGGAAGGGGGTTTTATGATTCCTCCAAAACTCGCGAAGCTTAGTTTTGTAGATCTTCCATGCATGAGAGATCATCTTCATAGCTAGCTTTTTTCCCTTCCGTTTCATATGTTCCGGATATTGAACATATGGTTTGATAGAGCTTTCGAAGAGTTCATCTTTTTCATTTTTGGTCAAGTGATCAAATCTCTGGAGGATTAGCGGCACCCCTTCCCGAGCAGCTAGACCACAAATTCTGGACAGTCTCGTATTCATAATATGGTCCAAAGGTAAGCCATCGCCATTGGCCTCATGAACAGTCAAAACGTCTGTCAGCCACATCATCCGCGACCTTTTCTTTCTTGTGTTACCAGAGGCAATTGCATTCTTTTCATGTGTCTGCTTTTGAGCCTCCTCTTCAATATGTTGCTGATGCTCCGACTTTGTCATCTTCAAATTCACAAAAAAATCATTGAAAATTTTGTAAAACATTATTAAATTCCAGTCACATTCGCACAAAGAGTCACATAAAAGGAGCAAAATCTATCATGGCATTTGTACCTTAATAAGAAAAAGATCTATGTGCAACGTCTAAGGACAATCCAAACCAAGAAATCATTAAATAAATCACTAAACATGGACCAATACTTAGCCAAAGCGTAATACTCTAAGCGTAGGACTCCGAAAATATACTAAACATTGACCGGTGAACCACCAAAGCGCGGACCATTTCGACTCCAACCAAAGCGTAATACTCTAAGCGTAGTACTTCGAAAATATACTAAACATTGAACGGTGAACCACCAAAGTGTGAACCATTTCGACTCCAACCAAAGCGCGAACAAACCAGAGTCATGGGTCGACGGCAGCAGCGCGATAATGATTAAGAGGGAAGTGTCGAGGCGGCGACGAGCTTCGGGGAAGTAGACTAATGTGGCCGCGTGCTCCAGGGAAGGGGACGACGCGTCGGTGGTTTCTAGTGCAAAAAGTGATCAGTGCGCGAGAGATAAAGTGTCGAAAGTTTTGTTAAGTGTTGGGAAGAGAGCGCGCGAGAGAGCTAAAAGTATCTTAGGGCAACAATCTAAGACGCGCCTCAGAAGAGCCACCGCCGGGGCGCATCTCCCACACATATGTAAGCCCATATCAGAGACACGCTTTATAAGAGCACGGCTCTTTTCATTTGAATTAATGCGAGTCGTTGTCAGTAATGCCACTCGCGCTGATCGAAGCATCTAAATTTGAGATGTGCTTTCTAAACACGCGTCTGACATTATCTTGCCCGAGAGACGCTCCTTTGTGAGGCACATCTCGAATCACGTTCGTATCCCATTTTCGAGGGCAGAGCAAGTGCTATATTCAGTATTTCTCCATAAGAAACAAAGCACAAGGCATCAATACTTCTCCATAAGAAATAGAACACAAGGCATCAATACTTCTCCATAACAAACAAAGCACATATGACCAATGAAAGTCAAATTTTCACTCAAATGGCAATATTTTCACACATTTGAGCATATATCACAGAAATATCCAAATGGAAGACACTTTTTCACTCAATTGACCATATTTTCACATTTTGATCATATTTACACACAATCAATTTGGTACATTACGTTGTGGTCTTGGTTTTTTGAAATTCTTGACTTTTTAATGGTGGCCGTTCTGCAAGTAAGGAAGTTTGTTGGCCGATGGTATTGTTAGCTTGATCATCGAGGTGACAAAAGGAGGAATCTCATCAAATTGGTCAAACTCTTCCACATCGACGGCATTTTTGACTCTGACGATTCATCGTTTGCCATGTATAACCACCTTAAGTCTTTTATTTGTTGTGTCTGGAACATAGAAAACTTGAGCGACGTGTTCCACTAACACGAAAGACTCCCACTTATATCATTGATGGTTAAGATCAACGCTAGTAAACTCGTACTTGTCTTGTACAACACCATTGATTCCATCAAACTAGTTGGAATGAAAAAGAGGAATCTTGAATCCTCGAAAGTTAGGCTCCCATATCTCTTGTATTTGACCATAGTACATGTCTTTGTCTTGGTCGGCAGCATTATAAGCATCAACACGGACACCACTATTCTGATACGTGTTTTTCTTGTTCTACAGTGTAGAGCGTGTATTCATTTATGTCGTACCCTTGATATGTAATAACTGTGAATATAGGACCACAAGCCAAAAATTTTAGGTATTCACTTGTTTGAGTATCCGATGAGTGAGAAATCCGATCTCGAAGCTAGCCATTGAATTTTCTCCTGTGTTCATTTGCTAATTATGATTCATAGCGATCAGGATTGTCTCTAAGCACCACCTCCTTGTGCTCATCGAGGTACTCCGACACAATGGGCATGATTTGCAACACGTGGAAATAAGCGCCGAAGAATAAATGTGAATCTGGAGTTATACCCTTCTTCCCAATGGTCCCTTTTCCTGTGAGCCTCCCATCATGACGAGACTTGGGAACACCAATCAGGTTACTCGGGTCAGTGTAGTTTAGAGCCCACTCCATAACTTCCTCTGCAGAGTATCCTTGTACCATGCTACCCTCAGGGTAAGCTTGATTTCTAATGAAGGACTTCAGTATGCTGTTGAATCTCTCGTATGCATACATCTGGTGAAGGAACACAGGGCCACGTATCTTTATCTCCTTAATAAGATGAGTTGTGAAATAGATGCTGATGTCGAAAAAGGCAGGTGGAAAATACATCTCAGGGAAGCATAAAGTTTCATCGTGCCTTTTTTCCAATGGCTCGAGGTCTTCTTCAAATAGTACTTTTTGACCAATTGCATTGAGGAAAAAACAAAAGTTCATTATACCCTCCCGAACATTGACCGATAGGATATTCCGAATTCCACCAGTAATCATCTGCGTAAGCAATACATGGTGATCATGAGACTTCCCACCGGAAGCTACTTTTAAACCTGGAAATGAAATAAGCTTTGAGACGTTCGTCGAGTAGCCGCATGATACTTTCACATTTTTCAAGAACCCACATAACTCTTTCTTTTCATTTTTTGAAAGGGTGATGCGTGATGTGGGTAGTTTTGTTCCTTTTATCGAGTCATCGACCCACAACTCAGGCCTAATTCCGATTTTCTTTAGATCTTCCTGTGCATGTCCATGGTCCCTAGTTTTCCCATCCATGTTTAGCATGTCCTGAGTACGCTCTCGCAGACATTCTTCTCAACATGAATCACATCAATCGAATGACAGACGTCTAAGTCTTTCCAATACGGTAGCTCCCAAAAAATCGATTTCTTCTTCCACATGTCATCTTTGCCAGTATTTTTGCCAATCCTTTTCTGCTTACCAAGGACAACATGGATATCCTTGACCATTTCATAGACTTCAAGGCCCGTGAGATGAGGTGAAGACGCCTCTTCTCAATGTCACCATTGAAATTATCCTTCATACTCCGAAACGGGTGCTTCATTGGAATGTAGTGTCGATGTCCCATGTACACTATTTTTTGTGACTCGCTCAAGTACTGTGAGTCTGTTTCTCTCAAAAAATATGGACATCTGCAACCTACTTTATTACTCTATCCGGAGAATCACTAACAGTCACCAATAAAATGGCTTTGAGGTGAAAGTACTCATGCTTGTGGTCATCCCAGGCCTACACTCCGTCTTTGTACCACAACTGCTTTAGATCTTCAACAAGAGGCCTGAATTAAGTGTCGATGTCATTCCAAAGTTGTTGTGCCCCGGTATCAGTCCTGACATCATAATATATTTCTATTTGTTGCACAACCAAGGAGGAAGGTTCAAAATTGTTAGCACAATTGGCCATGTGTTATGTGTGCTACTATTCGAAAACGGATTCATGCCATCGGTGGTCATTGCGATCCTAATATTCCTCGGATCAATGGCAAATTCAGGATTTCGTGAATCGATGTTTCACCACTGTGTGGCATCAGCAGGATATCTTATCATTCCAGCATCCTGCTTATGCTTCTCTTTGTGCCATTGCAACAGTTCTGACTCCTTCTTGTTTGCAAACCAACGCTTCAAATGAGGAATGATAGGAAAGTACGAAAACACCTTTTGAGACCCTATTTTTTTCTTTTGTAGTTCTCGTCATCACCATCATCTTTCCTACGATTGAATCGTTCCATTCCACAAATAGGGCATTTCTCGGGGTTTTCGTATGCAGGTCCACGATATAAAATGCAATCATTCTTGCACACGTGGATTTTCTCCACCTCCAAACCTAGTGGAAAGAATATATGTTTTGCCTCATAAACTGTCGTAGGAACTGTGTTGCCTTGGGGTAACACGTCCTTAAGGAGCGTCAATAATTCCTTAAAACTACAATCACAACATCTGTTGCTCGCCTTCAACTGGAAAAGTTTTACCATCGCAAACAGTCTGGTGTACTTAGCCACACAACCATGATACAATGGCTTCTTCGAGTCTTTGGTCATCTTCTCGTAACTTGCAAGTTCACCATTACTATACCGATCATTGTTTCCATGTCTCTCGACATTGCTTACCATCTCTATGTTATGCACCTAAAACTGAATGTCGTCATGGGTGAACCCTGATATATCTGGCTCATTGACATCCTCGTCGTGATCTTCTTCGACAATTGTAGGGACCTCCCTCTCCAGATATGAATCTCTCATCTCTGCTTCATTAAGCCCCTCCTCCCCATGTTTGTTCCAACATTGATGATCTACCATGAATCCATGCGTGATCAAATGTGACCTCAACACTTCATCAATGTGATATCTCTTCTCATTCTTGCAGTGTTTGCAAGGACAACAAATAGTCCCTCTAATGTTGTCCAACATGTCTTTCTCCGTGAAATCGATAAATGCATCCCCTTTGTAACACCCTCATTTTCATGCATTGCATAAGTTCATATACATGTTTAACATTAAGCAACATAAAAAGGAATGATTTTAAAGTGAATTAGAAGCAAAACTGCACTCAGAAGTTCTGAGAAGTGCGGACTAGTCCGTTTTTGGTGCAGACTAGTCCGATTTCTCTCTGACCTTCGTCGGACTTGTCTGTTTTGCTGCGGACTAGTCTGTTTTTCTCTCTGTATAGTTTCATACTTGTTTGGTCCATCGCGGACTAATCCGGTATTCTAGGAATCCTTGAAATTTTGCTAAGTCCCTAGACTTGTCCGGTATTCCAGTGGACTTGTCCGTTTTTCCTCTGACTAAAATTAGACTTGTCCGGTTTTGGCCAGACTTTTCTGATTTTCCTCTGATCAAGTTCGGACTTGTCCGATATAGTCTGGACTTGTCCGTTTTCGCCTCTGTCAAACTTTGGACTAGTCCGACCCTTTTTGGACTTGTCCGGTAAATCACGATTCTGAGTTGATCTTTTATTCCACAACGTGTTTTTGGGTTCTACCTCAAGTGGGCCTAAGGGCGTCGTGTCTAACTCTTTTTGGAGCCCATCTGGGACCCCATACCGGCCTCCGGCCTTCCCAAACTCGAATTCCATCAAACCCTAGCCTCCATCTCTATATAAACAACCCCACCCCTTGACTTTACATGCTTTTGCCTTAACTGAAAGACCACAAACCCTAGTTCGTAGAGAGCTGCCACCAAGGAGGGAGAAGGAGACCCCGAGCAAGAAGAAGAAGAGGAGGAAATGAAAGAGAATCAAGATCTCCATCAAGTTTTCGTTCTTCATCAACAATTCACGTTCAAGTTCTTCATCAACCCTAGATCATCAAGATCCAAGTGTTGCCTCCAAAACCCTTGATTCATTGGAGCTCTAAACATCTGGTATACCTTCTATTTCCTATTTCTCACTTGAATTCAACCCCGTTCTTCCAAATTCACGTTGATCTAGAAAACCCTAGTTCGCTGTTTCTGGGAAGGGCAGACTAGTCCGGGCCTACAACGGACTAGTCCGATTTTGCGATCAGTTTTCTACTGAATTAATTCTAAATTTATTCAAATCAATTCCAAATCTGGATAAACTTGTTAAAAGGTATTAGAACTAGTTAGTAAACATCATTAATAACTCATTAACAAGTTTTTCTTCGCATTTGCATTAATCATGCATGTCATGTCATATTGAGTAATATATGTGCACTTATTGATTGTGAGTCTTGTCTTGTTTGTTTATTGCGCGGTTTAGACGGATTTGCGCTAGATAGTGATGCGGATGATCTCCAGCACCAAGAGTTTGAAGTCTTTGATCCTAACCAAGCCCAAGAGCAAGGCAAGTGTCCTTGTTCTCCACCACAATTGCTTTGTACACAAGCTTCTAAAAGTTGGCATAGTCACAATTCAACAATTGTACTTGGATCTCATTGTTCAAGCCTCTCATGAACAAGTATTGCTTCCGGCTGTCCTGACTAACATCTTCAGGGGCATACCTTTAAAGTTGAGTGAATTTATTGAGATATTCACCCACACTCGATCTTTCTTGCCTCAAGTTCTCAAATTCTTGCCTCTTCAACATCATAACTCCTTCCGGCACATAATGAGAACGGAAGCTTTCCTTGAACTCTGCCTAGGTGATCCTCTACTGATCCTCATGAGCATTGCAATAAGCATCCCACCAATCCGCAGTTGCTCCAACTAGTTGATGAGAAGCAAATAGAACCTTCACTCGGTCACTGCATTGGAAAATAGCTAGCTTCTTCTCCACGGACTTGAGCCAATCATCAGCATCCATAGGGTCAGCGGCTTGAGCAAAGGTTGGCGGCCTAGCCCTCATAAACTCTCTCGATCGGTTATGAGGAGGCGGGAGTGGCGGTAGAGGGATGATTGTTGTTGTTACCAGCCTGCAGGTGTCCCATAGTTTGTATCATGGTCTCTATGATCTAGTTTTACATTGCCAAAAGCTGCTCAATGTTGATAGCTCCATGAGAAGGTCCTTGTCCATTGTTGTTCTGAGGTGCTCCATTGTTCTCCTCCTCATCATGGCCATCCCTCTGGTTGCAAGTCCTCACCATCTGAAGAAAATCAAGAGATAAGAATTTAGAAATGTCCCCTACTATATGCATCAAGGGATATGAAACTAAGCAACTAACTACACTAGCCTAGGTGGACATGGCAGTGCTAAAGCATCCCAAAATCCTCTATTAAGCACACAAGCAACCAATATATAGCAAACAACACACCAAGAAAAAACACATCAATTCCCGAGTGCCCCTATGTGCTCTAAAGTGTCCATTCTATCTAGGTTGCGTCGTACGGTCAACCTGTGGCTCTGATACCAATTTGTGACACCCGGTTCCGAAAATGAACCAAGTGAATGCATATGTATGCCCAGGACGTTCAACACACATACACGAGTGCATTCACAAAAGGATACATAGAAAATTATCACAAGACAAGATCAATTAACCAAATTTTATTATACAACCATATTATCCTTGAATACAAGCACTAATGAATATTAATGACAAGTTTCAACTAATGCAGCAGAAATAACTAAATAAGCAACTAAGCAAACTAAGCAAAAGGGATAGCGCAACTCCAACACTCCACAGGCAAAGCTGACAGTAGACACGGCCTAGAACTCCGCATTATCATCGTTATACTCCCAATCCTAACCTGCAACTATTGGTGGGGGAACTGCAAGGGCGAGTACATGTCGTACTCAGCAAGTGTGGAAAGTATGACATGTAGCTTATTGAAGTGACGAATATGATAATGGCTAAGTGCTAAAAAGTACATTAAAACATTTGAAAAGCAATATATTACATGTATGTGAAGTAAACTCATAATTAACCATGTAGTTATCATAATACGAATCCATATTTCAATACCATCATCCATATTCCAGCTTGCTCATTACCAATAACCATATTCAATACCAGAATCAATCCATAACCAGCCATAACCATATTACCAACCATAACCTGTACCAAACCATCCCAATCTCAGGTCCCCTCTAATCATGTAGGTCATCCAGGAGCTCATAATCGTGAGCACGGCTATCATGATAGTTTTAATATAGACTCTGGAGAGGTTGTACCACTTTACCCACGTGTTTGTGATTTCATCACCCATTGGCGACTAGAGAAAACCTCCATTATGCCAAAACACTACCATAGGTGTATGGCCAAGAGATTATAAAATGGCCTTTACAAAGGGATTACTAGCCTATTTAGACCCCACTGAGGTTTCACCGGTGGCGATGCCTCGAACTGAGCACATCTTCAACCAAGGGCCTCCTCTTGACCCATTCGGATCCCAAGATAGTCCCACCAATCATCAACAAACCCAATCCAACTACCCCTTCCGCGAGCATCCCTAATGGTCCAAATAGCACTGGCAAAGCCCTAATTAATCAGCTACACTGCACCCATACTTGGCCTCGTGGTGGCACTGTAGTCCTGGCTTATTCTTGCATGAACCGGTCCTTAGATCTAAAGCAAGTGAACCACCATAACATCCAACCCATCCGCATACCAAGCTTGCTTAGATCGCCCATTACCACATCATATTAACCAGTTCATGTTAATCAAATCTCATAACGCATAATTTAGTTAAGTGGTGTAGTTGTCTCCCATCCAAACTAAATAAGCGAAGCAAAGGTAAAAAGCGCATCCCGACTCTCTACCAAAATTTCCAGGTGACAAGGGTGGTTTAACAAAGCTAGTAAACTTACAATCATAGGATTCCCATCAAATTGACAAAGCATGCAGTTTTTCAAACAAAACATTTACTTTAAAAATGGGATCAATATGCTTCAAGGACACTTGCCTTGCTCTTGGGATTGGTTCGGGTCAAAGCCTTCAAACTATTGGTGCTGCAGATCCTCCGCGGCACTCTCTAGCGTAAATCCATCTAATCCGCACAATAATCATACAAACAAGAAACACAATCAAAAAGTGCACAAATATTACTCAATATGACATGACATGCATGGTTAATGCAAATGCAAGGTGGCACTTGTTAATGAGTTGCCTTTAAGGACCACTAACTAGTTCTAATAGCTTTTAACAAGTTTATACAGGTTTGTAGTTGATTAGATCAAATTTTAGAATTAATTTGACACAATTTAACAAGGAAAGTCGGACTAGTCCCCTAGGGACTGGACAAGTCCGCACTGCGTGAGAAAAGCAGATTAGGGTTTTCTAGATCGACGTGAATTTGGAGATTTGGGGTTCAATTCACGTAAGGAAAAGAGAATAGAAGGTATACCATGTTTTTAGAACTCCAATGAATCAATAATCTTGGAGGCAACACTTGGATCTTGACGATCTAGGGTTGATGAAGAACTTTATGGTGGATTGTTGACGAAGAACGCGAAGTTGATGGAGATCATGATCCTCTTTCGTTTCCTCCTCTACTTCTTCTTGTTCTAGATCCCTTTCTTCCTTCTTGGTGGCGGCTAATCACGAGCTAGGGTTTGGGTGTGGTGGAAAAGTGGCAAATAGATGTCAAGCCAAGGGGTGAGGTGGTTTATATAGAGGTGGAGGCTAGGGCTAGATGGATTTCGAGTTTGAGATGAGTAGAGGCCGGTTTAGAGTCCCACATGGGCTCTAAAAGAGTTAGCATGACGTCCATAGGCCCACTTAACGTAAAACCCAAGAAACAAGTCGTGAAACAAAGATCAACTCAGAGTCGCGATTTATCGGACAAGTCCAAAAAGGACCGGACTAGTCCAAAGTTGGACAGAGAGAAATCGGACAAGTCCGCTCTGGACATCGGACAAATCCAGTCTTATCCAGAGGGGAAAAACAGACAAGTCTGGCCAAAAATCAGACAAGTCCGACTTTAGTTAGAGGGAAAAATGGACAAGTCCGCTGGAACACCAGACCAGTCCGGACAAGTCCAGGGACTTAGCAAATTTGTCAAATATTTGGAACACCGGACTAGTCCGCATAGGACCAGACAAGTCCGAAGGTTTCCAGAGGGAAAAACAGACTAGTCCGCAGCAAAATGGACAAGTCCGTTCGAGGTCAGAGAGAAATCGGACTAGTCCGCACAAAAATCGGACTAGTCCGCACTTTCCAAAATTCTTAAGTGTTGTTGTGGGGACCGGAATCCCGACATCTGAGGATCTCATTGGGTGGTGTCGTGCGATGCGACACCCAACAGTATACAAGAACAGAACGAGAATAAAACACAAGACGAGGTCTTTTATTTATCTTACAGCGGAAGTTTTACAATACTAGCGGAAGGAAAGAAATATATATATATATATATATATATATATATATATATATATATATATATATAACGCTCTCAGCACTAGCTATGCAAAAGCAAAGTCATCCATGCCCTGGATGCTTCGCACTAGCAACACGCAAGTCACGGCGGGGTGCAGGGTTCCCACTCGGCTGTACACCCTGGAGGGGGTGCAGCCTCATCATCAAACCCTTCATCAATTGTATAACCTGCAAAAACTCGTTTACTGCAAACGTGAGCATAAGGCTCAGCAAGACTAACCCGTCTCACTAGACATATGCAAGGGGGACACTAAACATAGGTAAGGTGAAGCATAAATGACTTGCCTACAATTGGATCCTTATGATCAGGTTTTAAGTAGCAAATGACATTCTCCAAGCACGGCACATCATGGGTTCCACAATCAAACAAGAAACACTTTGCCAATGATATGACATGCCCAGAGCACATAATGCTATTACAGCTAAAGTATGGGAACTTTAATGTGACTATCTCTAAATCATACAAGGTTGCAAAACAATTATAATTCAATACAATTTATTTCTCTTACTTCTTCAGTATTTACTACGTCACGGCGCAGTGAACAAGTGGTACTCTATTACCGCGAGGGACGGTGATTGCAATCAGGACACACCCAGACAACACGACACATACGTCGTTCGGAAGTGTCAGCGAGTACACCTGTACCTACATAACACTTCAGTACTAGGCGTATATGGCCACCTTTCACAAGAAACCCGAACGCCGAGCCCGTCTCACCTCCGCAAACAGAAGGTCTCTACACGGAACACCTCATGTGTCTGCTGACCGATTTACACCTTACTGTCCTCAACCCACCCCTATCGATGGTGAGTTAATGGGCCTTGACACCCCAGTTATCGAGTTACATCAGTTTACTGGATTCCATATGTCTATTATGTTGCCGGTACAATTCAAGCTTGTCCGAAGGGGCCGCATACAGATGAGCCTTAATCGACACAGGCAGAGCTATGCGACCGAGACTCAATTCTCGCCGATTCCTATCCATCCCTGCCCGGTCTCAGTTTTATTATATTAAGCCATTAACCAATCCTGTGAGATATGTCCTACATTTCTCGCGAGTAGATTCCAACTACTCGACTTCTACCGGATTCCCTATACATTAGCAAGGAAGTTACTACAGGTCAAACTGTAACTCGTTCCAACCAATCCCTGGGATTTTTGGGTCATGCAAGTGGAATATCAATCATCCTAAACGTAATGCACATTTCATATGCTAATCATCATAGTGATAAAGTAAAATTTTATAAACGACTTAAATGCAAACCGGGGCTTGCCTAGTTGCAGGTCAGAGTCGGGGTTAATCTCTGGAAGGTGCTCTTCCAAGGCTTCTGGTTCTTCCTCGACTTCGGTCACTATACGATATGCATATAACATGTATATAAATGACTTTGAAAAATAATTATTACTAAGACCATAATTTAATCCATGGTGATCATTATATGATAGGGACCTTAATTGGCTTTGGAACTTTGATGGTATATACTAGGGAATATGATAAAAGCTCTTGCAAAGAACAGAAGATGATCAAAGTATATTGTTGTCTCTAAAATTATGGCAAGTATTAAATTTCCAAGAATTTTAAAGAAGAAGCTGTAGCTTGAACATAGCTGTCAGTTGATAATCATGATAGAGGAAGTTGTCTTGGTTCTAGAAAAAATTGTTTCATAATTTTCTAAGCTTTGGTGAAGGAGTTATTGAATTTCTAAGTTGGCAAGAATTTCTGGAATTATTTATATTTGAATTTTTAGCTTTTAAATAAATAGTCAGTTTGTAACTGAATTAGGACAATGATATTATGTCAATTAAATCCAATATTTTTACAGGAACTAGTATATGACAAAAGGAAGGTTCAGTCCAAATTTGGGACATAATAAAGCAACTGAACATCTGTAAAAATTCAATAACTAAAAAAAGTAATTGAACAATACAGTGGGCTAAACAGGTGCAATGGCTCCCAACCCTTTTCTGGTAGTCAAGAATAGGACAATGCATTTTATGTGAATTTTGGGGATTTTCCTAGTGGCAAGTTCATCTGGAAAAATTGCCTTTGTATTTGGGAAATTGTTTTATACAGAATTTAAGTGTGAGTTGCACACAACCTAATTGGTACTGATAGAAACTAGAGCTCAAGGGCTTTCAATCAAAATTTGTTTTAATATTTTTGGAGCATCCTACAGAAAGTTATGGATTTTCTAAGTTGGAGCCAAATCTGGAATTAATTTCTAATTTGAATTAAACTGTGGGTCCCACTATTTTAAAATGGACCAATGACATTTAAACCACACGGGGACCACAGAGATAAAGCGTGTAGCCACAATAGATCCCGGGGCCACACCTGATCCAACGGGTCAAAAGGCACTGACACGCGGGGCCCGCCGCGTCGTCTTCCTCCTCCGGACGCGGGCGGCGCACGGGGCTCCTGCGGCGGTGTTCTCCGGCGAGCCTCGCCGGATCTGCATTCCCAGCCACTGCAGCATCTAAATTTTGGTGCCCAACTTTAATTTCATGCGCTGAGTACGATGGTAGGGTCGGGGAGGCTTGCCGACGATCGGAAATAGTGGCGCATCGGCGGCGGCAACAGCTAGGGTTGCGGCCATGTCGGAACCTTCGCTCCGTGGCTAAACTCTTCTAAAAATGCTGGGGAAAGACTCCTGGAACCACTAGGAAGGTGTTGGGAAGGTGAGATGGTCGTGCAACGGTCGGCAAAACCATCATCGACGGTGACCGAAGTAACTTCTTAACAGCGGAGGGGAAAACTCGTGATTCTTGAGCTACGGTTGATTATTTTTGGTGATTCCAGTTCGAGAGGGACCGCAAAGAAGTATAGAAACTATTTTCTAGCAATATTGGAGAGTGATCAAGTGTGGAACTCGAATTGAAAGAATAACCGAGTGAGTTCATAAGTTTTGGCCGAAAGTAAAACTTAGCTAACTTGCTCGATACTCGCGTAAACAAGGAGCGGCGTTCACCGACGTGTAGAGCGTGTCTCGGCGCACCAGTTTGCTATAGGAGTCGAAGTGTGAAACTACGTGTAGCGGCCTAGCACCGTGGAGTAGAGACGGCGTGTGGTGAACACGACGGCGAGCTTCGGTGTCGCTTCGAAATACCGGCTAAAACCTCAACAAACGGTCGACAGAAGTGAACTAGAGGGTAGACGAAAGAGTGTGGAACAACCTTGTCGTTGAAAGCTTGGCGCGAGAGTCCTTCGGCTGGCCAGCAACAGGCGCGCGGCGTCGAGCGGCACGGGGTGATTGCGGCGGCAACAAAAAGGAGCGGCGTGGTGAAAAGTGAACGGGTGAGGGACTTCGGCCGACGGGGGGTGGTTTTATAGCCTCCACCGCGGTAGATAAGGACGCAGGGGGGTAGCTGGAGGCGACCGACGGCCGACGGCGCGCTGGTGGCATGCAATGTCGCGGTGTCGCCCGGGGAGAGAAAACAGGGGCGGTGAATCGGTTTCACTGTCTAACCTTTGGGCCCCACCTCTCTCCCTTATCCCCTCCTCTAAATTCCAGCTAAAACATTGTCCAAAAATTCCCAAAATTTACACGTAGGGTAAGAAAAATATGGGGAATTCAATTCCGCAATCAGATTTTAGTTTGGACATAGTTTGCATCAAATGCAAATTCAAATTTGAATTCAAATATGGGTATAAACCTTATTGAATTAAATAGTATCTGAGGTCCAAAAATCTCCAAACTTTGAAACCAAGTTCCCTAAACCACAAAAGGTCTTAGGAAAAATTAGGGATTGATTTGGGCAAAGTTTAGTGTAAAGCTAAATTTGATGTCGAGCGAAAAGAATCCTTTGTACGTGTCCAAACAAATGGAAGATGTACTTCAAAAATCTTGAAAATTTTCTGAGAAGCTAGTTAGATATTTAAGAGTCCAAGGAAAAATTTGGAGCCTTGGATTTGAATCTTTTTGGTAGGGCCTTTTTAGTGAGGTCAAGTTTATGTGCACAATTATGTTGACCCCCATTATGTTTGATAAACCATTTGTAGTTGAACTTCACAATAAAGGAAAAAGTGGGATTTTACAGTTGTTTTGCTATCAATTCATTTTAAACTTATTCATTTTTATGTTGCTCAATATTAAACATGTATTGGAATGTATGCGATGCATGATGGATGAAAATGAGGGTGTTACAAACCTACCCCCCTTAAAATGAATCTCGCCGTCGAGATTCGATGTGGAAGAGAAAAGATAGGGAAATTCCTTCTTGAGATCATCTTCTAGCTCCAATGTTGCCTCTGATTCTGCTTGATGCTTCCATTGCACTTTACACCATCTAATAATCTTGTTCCTTATGACTCTCTCCTTGGTTTCCAAGATTTTGATCGGTTGCTCGGCATAAGTCAAACCTTCCTCTAGTTCCAATTCTTCCATTGGCACTTGTTCTTCCAGTACTCTTAAGAACATCTTGAGCTGGGAAACATGAAACACATCATGGACATCCGAAAGATGAGCTGGCATCTCCAAGCTATATGCTACCTCTCCTGTTTTGTCCAAAATCTTGAATGGCCCAATATATCGAGGTGCTAGCTTGCCTCTTATGTTAAACCTCTTATGACCTCTCATTGGGGACAACTTGAGGTAAACGAAGTCCCCCACTTCAAAGGATAGTTTCCTTCTCCTATTGTTTGCATAGCCTTTTTGCCTTGATTGGGCAGCCCTCCAATTTTCAAGAATAATCTGGACTTGTTTTCCAGCTTCTAGCAACACATCCGGACCAAATACTTGAGTTTGTCCTGTCTTATTCCAGAACAAAGGTATTCTACACTTCCTTCCATATAGTACTTCGTATGGTGACATCTTCAAACTTGCTTGATAACTATTGTTGTATGAAAATTCTGCATATGGCAATCTTTTGTCCCAACTTTTCCCATGCTTTAAAGCACAAGCTCTTAACATATCCTCTAAAATTTGATTGGTCCTCTCAGTCTGTCCATCCGTTTGAGGGTGATATGCTCAACTGAAATTCAACCTTGTTCCCAATGCTTCATGCAATTTCTGCCATAACCTAGAGGTAAATTGAGAACCTCCATCCAATACTGTCTTCTTAGGGTCTCCATGTCGACACACAATATGCTCCATGTATATTTCAGCCAATTGTGCAGCTATATACTTGGTCTTCACACGGATGAAATGGGCTGATTTTTTCAATCGATCCACAATTACCCAAATTGAGTCATAACCGGACTGGGTACGTGGCAATCCAACTATAAAGTCCATCCTGGTTTCTTCCCACTTCCATTTAGGAATCTTCAATGTTTGCAATAACCCAGCTGGCCTTTGATGTTCCACCATGACTCGTTGGCACACATCACACAATGCTACATATTCAGCTATGTCCTTTTTCATGCTAGCCCACCAATAACATGTCTTCAAATCTTTGTACATCTTGGTGCAGCCGGGGTGAATTGAGTATAGGGAGTCATGTGCCTCTTTTAATATTGTCTCTCGAATATGCTTCACATTAGGCACGACAATCCTCTTACCAAGCCATAGGGTACCATGTTCATCCTCATCAAATCTGAATTCTCTCCCCTCTTGGGTCCTTTCCTTGATCTCTTGAATTTTCTCATCCTTTGTTTGACCCTCTTGAATTTCTTTGCTCCAAGGTCGGATTTAATTCCATCATCCACATCTCAATCACAAATCCAAGGTTCAACCGTTCAAACTCCTTACATAAACCGGATGGTAATTCTCGAACCGTGAGTTGGTGACTTCCTCCTTTCCGACTTAAAGCATCAGCCACTACATTGGCCTTTCCCGGGTGATAATTGATTCCCATCATGATCCTTGATAAGCTCCAACCATCTTCGTTGCCTCTAATTCAGATCCGTTTGTGTGAAAATGTACTTAAGGCTCTTATGATCCGTATAAATTTCACAACTATGTCCAAGGATATAATGTCTCCAAATCTTTAATGCATGAACCACAGCTGTAAGTTCCAAATCATGCGTTGGGTAATTCTGCTCATGTTTCTTCAATTGTCTCGATGCATATGCAGTCACTTGTCCTTCCTGCATGAGCACACACCCAAGTCCTTGTCTTGATGCATCACAATAAATATTGAAGCTTTTGCCTACATCCAGCAAAATTAAAATTGGGGCTATTGTTAACCTCTTCTGTAGCTCCTGAAAACTGTTTTGACAAGCTTCAGTCCATTGAAATGCTTTCCCCTTCATCAGCAATTCCGTCATTGGCTTGGCTATCTTGGAAATGTCCTTGATGAATCAACGGTAATATCCATCCATTTTGAAAAAACTCCTTATTTCCTTTATGTTTTGCGGTGGCTCCCATTTTAACACATCTCTCACTTTTCCTGGGTCAACCGATACTCCTCCTCCCAAGATGGTATGACCCAAAAATGACACCTCTTTCAACCAAAACTGGCACTTTCTAAATTTAGCGTACAATTGATGCTCTTTCAACTTCCACAATGTGAGCCTCAAGTGTTCCTCGTGTTCCTTCTCATCCTTCGAGTAGATCATAATGTCATCAATGAACACCACATCGAACTTATCGAAGTACTCCATAAAGACCTTATTCATGAGGTACATAAAGTATGCAGGTGCATTGGTCAATCCAAAGGACATAACAGTATACTCATAGGATTCATATCGTGTCCTGAAAGTTGTCTTGGATATGTCCGATGGTCTAATCTTCATTTGGAAGTATCCCGATCTCAAAATCAATCTTGGAGACCACACAAGCAGCTTTCATCTGATCAAACAAATCCTCTATGTGTGGCAAGGTGTACTTGTTCTTGATGGTCACCTCGTTGAGAGCTCGGTAATCTACACACATCCTTTGCGACCCATCCTTCTTGTCCACAAATAGAACGGGCACTCCCCAAGGTGAAGAGCTTGGGCGAATGAAACCTTTCTCCAGTTGCTCTTGAATGTACTTCTTGAGCTTCGCTAATTCCTTAGGAGGCATTCTATGTGGCCTCTTAGCTATAGGTGCAGTTCCAGGTATTAAATCAATAACAAACTCAATGTCTCGGTCAGGTGGCATACCTGACAACTCATCCGGAAACACATCCAAAAATTCGCACGCCACTAGAATCTCCTCAATTGTGGCACCGTCCTTATGATTCAGCTCCAATTGCTTCGGTGTGTGTTGAGATGCTTCAAATTCTACAGTGATCCCTTCCTCATTGGTCAACTTCACCGTCTTCGTGGCACACTCAATGACTCCATTGTGCTTCCTCAACCAGTCCATACCAAGTATAATGTCCAATCCTTGAGAATCCAAGACAAGGAGATTGGCAAGGAAGTCTACCCCCTTATTCTAAGGCTTACTTTTGGACATACTATATTTGTCCTCATCTCTCCTCCAGGAGACTTAACCAATAGAGTAAACTTCATATGAGAGATAGGCAAACTATACTTGGCAACATATTTTGATGCAATGAATGAATGTGATGCTCCAGAATCAAATAACATAGTCATCGGGTTGGAGTTTGCGAGAAACATACCAATCACCACGTGATCCGGTTGTTGAGCATCCTCCGTAGAGACATGGTTCACGTTGCCAAGAGCGAAATTCTGCTGTCCACGGTTCCCTTGTGGTTGTCCTCCATTGGGTCTTGGGTTTTGCCTCGGTGCATTGCTTCCTTGACCAAGGCCTTATTTAGGACATTGATGCGCAACGTGGCCAGCTTCTTCACAAGTATAACACTTCTTTACTCCACCAAAATTATTGGGGCGAGCTTGGTTCTGAACATTAGCAATAGGAAAGTTGGCACGAGGTGCAAAAGGCATTGGAGGCCTAGGTGTTTGCATAATAGGGCGCTGCTGCACAAACTGAGTTGGGTGCGGTGCATATCCAGGGCGATGAGCAGGCGTAGAAGAGCTGAAATATGGGGCATTTGGTGGCGCAAAGCGAGGGCGCACATTACTTCCTTGTTGCTGTCCTTGATATGGCGCCTTCCTCTTGTTGTCTTGCTCCATCTCATGAACCTTGTTCTCCACCACAATTGCTTTGTCCACAAGCTTCTGGAAGTTGGCATAGTCACAATTCAACAATTGTACTTGGATCTCACTGTTCAAGCCTCTCATGAACAAGTATTGCTTCCAGCTGTCCCAACTAACATCATCAGGGGCATACCTTGAAAGTTAAGTGAATTTAATAACATATTCACCCACACACGATCTTCCTTGCCTCAAGTTCTCAAATTCTTGCCTCTTCAAGAGCATAACTCCTTCCGACACATAATGAGAACGGAAGCTTTACTTGAACTCCGCCCAGGTGATCCTCTCCTAATCCTCATGAGCATTGCACTAAGCATCCCACCAATCCGCAGCTGCTCCAACTAGTTGATGAGAAGCAAATAGAACCTTCTTCTGGTCACTGCATTGGACAATAGCTAGCTTCTTCTCCACAGACTTGAGCCAATCATCAGCATCCATAGGGTCAGCAGCTTGAGCAAAGGTTGACGGCCTAGTCCTCATAAACTCTCCCAACTGGTTATGAGGAGGCGGGGGTGGCAGTGGAGGCATGTGAGGCTAATTGTTGTTGTTACCAGCCTGCAGCTGTCCCATAGTTTGTATCATGGTCTGCATGAGCTGGTTTTGCATAGCCAAAAACTGCTTAATGTTGATAGCTCCATGAGCAGGTCCTTCTCCATTATTGTTCTAAGGTGCTCCATTGTTCTCCTCCTCATTATTTCCATCCCTCTGGTTGCGAGTCCTCACCATCTAAAGAAAAGCAAGAGATAAAAACTTAGAAACGTCCCCAACTATATGCATCAAGGGATATGAAACTAAGCAACTAACTACACTAGCCTAGGTGGACATGGCAATGCTAAAGCATCCCAAAATACTCTATTAAGCACACAAGCAACCAATATATAGCAAACAACACACCAAGCACAAACACATCGATTCTTGAGTGATCCTATGTGCTCTAAAGTGTCTATTCTATCTAGGATGTGTCCTACGGTCAATATGTGGCTCTGATACCAATTTGTGACACCCGGTTCCGAAAATGAACCAAGTGAACGCATATGTGTGCCCAGGACGTTCAACACACATACACGAGTGCATTCACAAAAGGATACACAGAAAATTACCACAAGACGAGATTAATTAACCAAATTTTATAACACAAGCAGATTATCCTTGAATACAATCACTAATGAATATTAATGACAAGTTTCAACTAATGCAGCGGAAATAACTAAATAAGCAACTAAGCAAACTAAGCAAAAGGAATAGCGCAGCTCCAACACTCCACAGACAAAGCTGACGGTAGACACGGCCTAGAACTCCGCATTATCATCGTTATACTGCCAATCCTGACCTGCAACTGTTGGTGGGGGAATTGCAAGGGTGAGTACATGTCGTACTCAGAAAGTGTGGAAAGTATGACATGTAGCTGATTCAAATGACGGATGTGATAATAGCTAAGTGCTGAAAAGTGTATTAAAACATTTTAAAAGCAATATATTACATGTATGTGAAATAAACCAATCATAAACCATGTAGTTATCATAATACCAATCTATATTTCAATACCAACATCCATATTCCAGATTGCTCATTACCAATAACCATATTCAATACCAGAATCAATCCTTAACCAGCCATAACTATATTACCAACCATAACCTGTACCAAACCATCCCAATCCCAGGCCCCCTCTAATCATGTAGGTCATCCAGGTGCTCATAACCGGGAGCATGGCTATCATGATAGTTTTAATAGACACTCCGCAGAGGTTGTACAACTTTACCCACGTGTTTGTGATTTCATCACTTGTCGACGACTAAGGAAAACCTCCATTATGCCAAAACACTACTTAGGTGTATGGCCAAGAGATCACAAAATAGCCTTTACAAAGGGATTACTAGCCTATTTATACCCCACTGAGGTTTCACCGGTGGCGATGCCTCCAACTGAGCACATCTTCAACCAAGGGCCCCCTCTTGAGCCATTCGGATCCCAGGGTAGTCCCACCAATCATCAACAAACCCAATACGACTACCCCTTTCCCGAGCATCCCTAATGGTCCAAATAGCACTGGCAAAGCCCTAATTAATCAGCTATGCCGCACCCATACTTGGCCTCGTGGTGGCACTGTAGTCCTGGCTTATTCTCGCATGAACCGGTCCTTAGATCTAAAGCAAGCGAACCACCATAACATCCAACTCATCCGCATACCTGGCTTGCTTAGATCACCCATTATCACATTATATTAACCAGTTCATGTTAATCAAATCTCATAAGGCATAATTAAGTTAAGTGCTGTAGTTGTCTTCCCATCCAAATTAAATAAGCGAAGCAAAGGTAAAAATCCCATCCCGACTCTCTACCAAAATTTCCAGGTGGCAAGGGTGGTTTAACAAAGCTAGTAAACTTACAATCATAGGATTCCTGTCAAATTGACACAAGCATGCAGTTTCGCAAACAAAACATTGACTTTAAAAACGGGATCAATATGCTTGAAGGACACTTGCCTTGCTCTTGGGATTCTTTTGGGGTCAAAGCCTTCAAACTCTTGGTGCTGCAGATCCTCTGTGGCACTTTCTAGCGCAAATCCATCTAATCCGCACAATTATCATAGAAACAAGAAACACAATCAAAAAGTGCACAAATAGTACTCAGTATGACATGACATGCATGGTTAATGCAAATGCAAGGTGGAACTTGTTAATGAGTTGCTTTTAAGGATCACTAACTAATTCTAATAGCTTTTAACAAGTTTATACAGGTTCGGAGTGATTAAATCAAATTTATAAATTAATTTGACACAATTTAACCAGGAAAATCGAACTAGTCCGCTAGGGACCAGACAAGTTCGCACTACGCGAGAACAACAGATTAGGGTTTTCTTGATCGACGTGAATTTGGAGATTTGGGGTTGCATTCACGTAAGGAAAAAAAGAATAGAAGGTATATCTCGTGTTTAGAACTCAAATGAATGAAGGATCTTGGAGGCAACACATGGATCTTGATGATCTGGGGTTGATGAAGAACTTGATGGTGGATTGTTGACGAAGAACATAAAGTTGATGGAGATCTTGATCCTCTTTCGTTTCCTCATGTTCTTCTTCTTGTTCTAGATCTCTTTCTTCCTCCTTGGTGGCGGCTAATCACGATCTAGGGTTTGGGTGTGGTGGAAAAGTGGTAAATAGATGTCAAGCCAAGGGGTGGGGTTGTTTATATAGAGGTGGAGGCTAGGGTTAGATGGATTTCGAGTTTGAGATGAGTAGAGGCCGGTTTGGAGTCCCATATGGGCTATTAAAGAGTTAGGCATGACGTCCCTAGGCCCTCTTAACGTAAAACCCAAGAAACAAGTTGTGAAACAAAAGATCAACTCGGAGTCGCGATTTATCAAACAAGTCCGAGAAGGACCGGGCTAGTCCGAAGTTGGACAGAGAGAAATCAGACAAGTCCGCTCCGGACATCAGACAAGTCCGATCTTATCCAGAGGGGAAAACATACAAGTCTGGCAAAAAAATGGACAAGTCCGACATTAGTCAAAGGGAAAAACGGACAAGTCCGCTGGAACACCTGACTAGTCCGGACAAGTCTAGGGACTTAGCGAATCTTTCAAAGATTTGGAACATCGGACTAGTACGCATAGGACCAGACAAGTCCGAAGGTGTCCAGAGGGAAAAACAGACTAGTTCGCAGCAAAACGGACAAGTCCGTTCGAATTCAGAGAGAAATCAGACTAGTCCGCACCAAAATCGAACTAGTCCACACTTTCCAGAATTCCTAAGTGTGGTTTTGCTATCAATTCATTTTAGAATTACTCATTTTTCTGTTGATCAATATTAAACATGTATTGGAATGTATGCGATGCATGATGGATGAAAATGAGGGTGTTACAATTACGATTAGTATGAACTGGTCATTATGATATGGTAATGGGTGATCTATGCAAGCATGGTTTGTGGATTGGGTTGGTTGATGTAACACCCTCATTTTCATGCATCATGCCCTACATACACTCATATACAAGTTTAACATTAACCCACAACAAGAGGAACGAGTTTAAAAATTGATTTGGAACAAAACCGCACTTAAAATGCAGGAAAGTGCGGACTAGTCCGATTTTACTAAGGACTAGTCCGATTTCTCTCTGACTAATAATGGACTTGTCAGTTTTTGTTGCGGACTAGTCCGATTTTGCCTCTGGAAACTTTCGGACTTGTCCGATTTTGTGCGGACTAGTCCGATATTCCAAGAATCCTTGAAAAATTGCTAAGTCCTTGGACTTTTTGAGACTAGTCCGGTGTTCCAGCGGACTTGTCCGATTTTCTCTCGGTTTAAGGTCGGACTTGTCTGATTTTTGGCCAGACTTGTCCGATTTTCTCTCTGGACGACTTCGGACTAGTCCGGTCCTTTCCAGACTTGTCCGATATTTCGTGACTCTGATTTGATCTTTTGTTTTATGACTTGTTTCTTGGGTTTCACGTTAAGTGGGCCTATGGACATCGTGCCTAACTCTTTTAGAGCCCATGTGGGACTCTAAACCGGCCTCTACTCCTCCCAAACTCGAAATCCATCTAACCCTAGCCTCCACCTCTATATAAACAACCCCACCCCTTGGACTGACATCAATTTGCCACTTTTCCACCCACCCAAACCCTAGTTCGTGGGGAGCCACCATCAAGGAGGGAGGAGAAGATCCCAAGCAAGAAGAAGAAGAGGAGGAAACGAAAGAGGATCAAGATCTCCACCAAGTTTCATTCCTCATCACCAATTCATCTCCAAGTTCATCACCAACCCTAGATCTTCAAGATCCAAGTGCTACCTCCAAGTTTCTTGATTCATTGGAGTCCTAAACACCTGGTATACCTTCTATTCTCTTTTCCTTATGAGAATTCAACCCCTAATCTCCAAATTCACGTCGATCTAGAAAACCGTAATCTGCTGATCTCACAGAGGGCGGACTTGTCCGGTCTCTAGCGGACTATAGTCCGATCTTTCTGGTTAGATTGTGTTGAATTAATTCCAAAAATTGATCTAATCAACTCCAAACCTGTATAAACTTGTTAAAAGCTATTAGAACTAGTTATTGACCATTAAAGCAATCTATTAACAAGTTCTACCTTGCGTTTGCATCAATCATGCATGTCATGACATATTGAGTAATATTTGTGCACTCTTTGATTGTGTTTCTTGTCTTGTATGTTTATTGTGCGGATTAGACGGATTTGCGCTAGAGAGTGCCGCGGAGGATCTACAACACCAAGAGTTTGAAGGCTTTGACCCTAATCAACAGCAACAGCAAGGCAAGTGTCCTTGAAGCATATTGATCCTGTTTTCGAAAATAAATGTTTTGTTTGCAAAATTGTATGCTGTGTCAAATTGATGGGAATCCTATGATAGGAAGTTTACTAGAATTGTTTAACCACCCTTATCACCTGGAATTATGGTAGAGAGTCGAGATTGGCTTTTTACCTTTTCGCTTCGCTTAATCAACTGGGATGGAAACAACTATATCACTCAATTTAATTATGCATGGATGAGATTATGGTTAACATGAAATGGTTAAATATTTTATGGTAATGGGTGATCTAAGAAAGCCTGGTATGTGGATGCGTTGGACGTATGGTGGTTTGCTTGCTTTAGATCTAAGGACCGGTTCATGCGAGAATAAGCCAGGACTATCGTGCCACCACGAGGCCAAGTATGGGTGCGGCGTAGCCGATTAATTAGGGCTTTGCTAGTGCTGTTCGGACCATTGTGGATGCTCGGAGAAGGGGTAGTCGGATTGGGTTTGTTGATGATTGGTGGAACTACCCTGGGATCCGAATGGATCAAGAGGGGGCCCTTGGTTGAAGATGTGTTATGCGGGAGACATCGCCACCAGTGAAACCTCAGTGGTGGTCTAAATAGGCTAGTAGTCCCATTGTAAAGGAAATTTTGTGATCTCTTGGCCACACACCAACGGAAGTGTGTAATATGACCGACGGGTCATGGGCATAAGGGAGATTCTTAGTCACCGAAAGGTGATGAAATCACGAACACGTGGGTAAAGTGGTACAAACTCTGCAGAGTTAAATAAAACTATCATGATAGCCATGTTTCCGGTTATGAGCACCTGGACGACTTCCATGATTAGAGGGTACTCGGTATTGGGAGGTATTTGGGATGGTTATGGTTGGTATTATGGTTACGGATTTAATTTCTGGTATTGAATATGGTTATTGGCAAATGGTGAAACTTGGAATTATGGATGAGGATGGTGAATTATGGACTGGTATTATGATATTACTTATGATTATGAAGGGTTTATTTCACATACATGATGTATATTGCTTTTCAAATGTTTTAATGTACTTTTCAGCACTTAACCGTTATTATTGTCGTCATTTGAATAAGCCACATGTAATACTTGCCACACTTGCTGAGTACGACATGTACTCACTCTTGCAATCCCCCTCCCCCCAACAGTTGCAGGTCAGGATTGAGAGTTTAATGGCGATAATGCGGAGTTCTAGGCCGTGTCTACCGTCAGCATTGCCTGTGGTGTTGATTTGAGCTGCGCATATATACCCTATTGCTTATCCTACCTAGCTGTTTAGTTTGCTTACTTAGTTTATTTCCGCTGCATTAGTTGAACTTGTCATTAATATTTATTAGATCTTGTATTCGAGGATAATATGGTTTGTTTAATAAAATTTGGTTAATTAATCTTGTTCTGTGGTAATTTTCTGTATACTCTTTTGTGAATGCACTCGTGTATGTGTGATGAACATCCTGGGCACACATATGCGTTAGCTTGGTTCATTTTTCGGAACTGGGCATCAAAGATTGGTATCAAAGCCATAGGTTAACCGTAGGATGCAGCCTAGATAGAATGGACACTTTAGAGCACATAGGAGCACTCAGGGACCGATGTGTTTTGCTTGGTGTGCTGTTGTTATATATATTGTTTGCTTGTGTGCTTAATAGAGGATTTTGGGGTGCCTTAGCATTGCCATGTCCACCTAGGCTAGTGTAGCTAGTTGTTTAGTTTCATATCCCTTGATGCATATAGTTGGGGACATTTCTAATTCTTACCTATTGCATTTCTTCAGATGGTGAGGACTCGCAACCAGAGGGATGGTAATGATGAGGAGGAGAACGATGGAGTGCCTCAGAACAACATTGGACAAGGATCTACTCAGTGAGCTATCAACATTGAGCAGTTATTGGCTATGCAAAACCAGCTCATGCAGACCATGATACAGACTATGGAACAGCTGCAGGCTGGCAATATCAACAATCAGCTCCACATGCCTCCACCGCCACCCTCGCCTCCTCATAACCGATTGGGAGAGTTTATGAGGACTAGGCCGCCAACGTTTGCTCAAGCCGCTAACCCTATGAATGCGGATGATTGGCTCAAGTCCGTGGAGAAGAAGCTAGCTATTGTCCAATGTAGTGACCGGGAGAAGGTCTTGTTTGCTTCTCATCAACTAGTTGGAGCAGCTGCAGATTGGTGTGAATTCAAGGAGAGTTTCCGTTCCCATTATGTGCCGGAGGGTGTTATGATTTTGAAGAGGCAAGAATTTGAGAATTTAAGGCAAGGAAGATCAAGCGTGAGTGAATATCTCAACAAGTTCACTCAACTCTCAAGGTATGCGCCTGAGGATGTTAGTCGGGACAGTCGGAAGCAATACTTGTTCATGAGAGGCCTCAACAATGAAATTCAAGTGCAATTGCTCAATTGTGACTACGCAAATTTTCAGAAGCTTGTGGACAAAGCAATTGTGGTTGAGAACAAGATTCATGAGATGGAGCAAGACAACAAGAGGAAGGCGCCATATCAAGGACAGCAACAAGGGAGTAATGTGCACCCTTGCTTTGCGCCGCCCAAATCGCCTTATTACAGCTCTTCTATTCCTGCTCAACGCCCTGGTTATGCACCATGCCCAACTCAGTCTGTGCAGCAGCGCCCTGTCATGCAAGCACCTAGGCCTCCAATGCCTTTTGCGCCTCGTGCTAATTTTCCTGGTGCAAGTGCTCAAAACCAAGCTTGTCCCAATAATTCTGGTGGAGTTAAGAAGTGTTATACTTGTGGAGAAGCTGGACACCTTGCACATCAATGTCCTAAGTCAGGCCTTGGTCAAGGAAGCAATGCGCCGAGGCAAAACCAAAGACTCAATGGAGGACAACCACAAGGGAACCATGGACAACAGAATTTTTCTCATGGCAACGTGAACCATGTCTCTACGGAGGATGCTCAACAAGCGGGTGATATGGTCATTGGTATGTTTCTCGCCAACTCCAACCCCGCGACTATGTTATTTGATTCTGGAGCATAGCTTTCATTCATTGCATCAAAGTATGTTGCCAAGTATAGTTTGCCTATCTCTCATATGAAGTTTACTCTTTTGGTTAAGTCTCCTCGAGGAGAGATGAGGACAAATATAGTATGTCCAAAAGTAAGCCTTAGAATAAGGGGGGGTAGACTTCTCCTCCAACCTCATTGTTTTAGATTCTCAACGATTGGACATTATACTTGGTATGGACTGGTTGAGGAAGCACAATGGAGTTATTGAGTGTGCCACGAAGGCGGTGAAGTTGACCAATGAAGAAGGGATCACTGCAGAATTTGAAGCATCTAAACCGCACCGAAGCAATTGGATCTGAATCATATGAACGGTGCCGCAATTGAGGAGATTTCGGTGGTGTGTGAATTTTTGGATGTTTTTCCGGACGAGTTGCCATGTATGTCACCCGATCGAGACATTGAGTTTGTTGTTGATTTAATACCCGGAACTGCACCTATAGCTAAGAGGCCGTATAGGATGCCTCCTTTGGAATTAGCGGAGCTCAAGAAGCAAATTCAAGAGCAACTAGAGAAGATTTTATTCGCCCTATTTCTTCACCTTGGGGAGCGCCCGTTCTATTTGTGGACAAGAAGGATGGATCCCAAAGGATGTGCATGGATTACTGAGCTCTCAACGAGGTAACAATCAAGAACAAGTACACCTTGCCACGCATAGAAGACTTGTTTGATCAGACGAAGGGTGCTTGTGTCTTCTCTAAGATTGATTTGAGGTCGAGATACTTTCAAATGAAGATTAGACCATCAGACATACCCAAAACAGCTTTTAGAACACGGTATGGATCTTATGAGTACACCGTGATGTCTTTTGGATTGACAAATGCACCTTCCTACTTTATGTAACTCATGAATAAGGTCTTCATGGAGTACTTGGATAAGTTTGTTGTGGTGTTTATTGATGATATTATGATCTACTCGAAGGATGAGAAGGAACATGAGGAACACTTGAGGCTTACATTGCAGAAATTGAGAGAGCATCAATTGTATGCCAAGTTCAACAAGTATCAGTTTTGGCTGAAAGAGGCGTCGTTTTTGGGTCATATAATCTCAGGAGGAGGAGTATCAGTTGACCCCGGGAAAGTGAGAGACGTGTTGAAATGGGAACCACCGCAAAATGTAAAGGAAATAAGGAGTTTTCTTGGGATGGCTGGATATTACCGTCGATTTATCAAGGACTTTTCCAAGATAGCCAAGCCTATGACGGAGTTGCTAATGAAGGTAAAGGCTTTCCAATGGATCAAGCTTGTCAAAATAGTTTCGAGGTGTTGAAGAAGAGGTTAACAATAGCCTCAGTTTTGGTACTGCCGGAGGTGAGCAAGAGTTTTGATATTTATTGCGATGCATCGAGACAAGGACTTGGATGTGTATTGATGCAAGAAGGTCAAGTGGTCGCCTATGCATCAAGACAATTGAAGAAACATGAGAAGAATTATCCCAGGCACGATTTGGAACTCGCGGCCGTGGTACACGCATTGAAGATTTGGAGGCACTATATTATTGGACATAGGTGTGAAATTTATACGGATCATAAGAGTTTGAAGTATATTTTCACACACACGGATCTGAACTTGAGGCAACGAAGATGATTCGAGCTCATAAAAGATTATGATTTGGGAATCAACTATCATCCAGTAAAAGCCAATGTAGTGGCCGATGCTTTGAGTAGAAAAGGAGTAAGTCATCAACTCACAGTTCGAGAATTACCATCCGAGTTATGTAAGGAGTTTGAAAGGTTGAACCTCGGATTTGTAAATGAGGTGGAGATGATGGAGTTAAACCCAACCTTGGAGTATGAAATTCGAGAGGCACAAACCGCGGATGAGGAGATCAAGGAAATCAAGGAAAGGACCAAAGAAGGGAGAGAATTCAGATTTGATGAAGACGAACATGGTACCTTATGGCTTGGAAAAAGGATTGTTGTGCCTAATGTGAAGCATATTCGGGAGACAATACTAAAGGAGGCACATGAATCGCCATACTCGATTCACCCCGGTTGTACGAAGATGTACAAAGACTTGAAGGCTTGCTATTGGTGGGATAGCATGAAAAAGGACATAGCTGAATATGTGGCATTGTGTGATGTGTGTCAACGAGTGAAGGCGGAACATCAAAGGCCAGCTTGATTATTGCAACCATTGAAGATCCCGGAATGGAAGTGGGAAGAAATCGGTATGGACTTCATAGTTGGGTTACCACGTACTCAGTTCGGGTATGACTCAATTTGGGTAATTGTGGATCGCTTAACCAAGTCAGCTCATTTTGTCTATGTGAAGACCAAATATACAGCTGCACAATTGGCCGAAATATACATGGAGCATATTGTGTGTCGACATGGAGTCCCTAAGAAGATAGTCTCGGATAGAGGTTCTCAATTTACCTCCAGATTTTGGCAGAAATTGCATGAAGCCTTGGGAACAAGGTTGAATTTTAGTTCAGCGTATCATCCTCAAACGGATGGACAAACCGAGAGGACCAATCAGATTTTGGAGGACATGTTAAGAGGTTGTGCTTTGAAGCATGGGAAAAGTTGAGACAAAAGCTTGCCATACGCGGAATTTTCATACAACAATAGTTACCAAGCAAGTTTGAAGATGTCACTGTATGAAGCGCTTTATGGGAGGAAGTGTAGGACACCTTTGTTCTGGAATGAGGTAGGAGAAACTCAAGTATTTGGTTCGGATGTGTTGCAAGAAGACGAAAAGCAAGTCCAAATAATTCGTGGAAACTTGAGGGCTTTCCAATCAAGGCAAAAAGGCTATGCGGACAATAGGAGAAGGAGATTAGCCTTTGAAATAGGAGATTTTTTTTACCTCAAGGTGTCACCAATGAGAGGTCATAAGAGGTTTAACATAAGGGGCAAGCTCGCACCTCGTTATATTGGACCATTCAAGATTTTTGACAAAAGAGGAGAAGTAGCATATAAGTTGGAGATGCCATCTCATCTTTCAGACGTACATGATATATTTCATGTTTCCCAGCTCAAGAAGTGCTTGAGAGTACCGGAAGAACAAGTGTCAATGGAAGAATTAGAACTAGAGGAAGATTTGACTTTTGTCGAGCAACCGATCAAAATTTTGGAAACCAAGGAGAGAGTCACGAGGAACAAGGTTATTAGATGGTGTAAAGTTCAATGGAAGCACCACATCGAAAAAGAAGCAACGTTGGAATTGGAGAATGATCTCAAGAAGGAATTTCCCTATTTCTTCTCTTCTGCGTCAAATCTCAAGGGCGAGATTCATTTTAAGGGGGGTAGGTTTGTAACACCCTCATTTTCATGCATCATGCCCTACATACACTCATATACAAGTTTAAAATTAACCCACAACAAGAGGAACGAGTTTAAAAATTGATTTGGAACAAAACGCACTTAAAATGCAGGAAAGTGCGGACTAGTCCGATTTTAGTGAGGACTAGTCCGATTTCTCTCTGACTAAAAATGGACTTGTCCGTTTTTGCTGCGGACTAGTACGATTTTGCCTCTGGAAACTTTCGGACTTGCCCGATTTTGTGCGGACTAGTCCGATATTCCAAGAATCCTTGAAGAATTGCTAAGTCCTTGGACTTTTCCGGACTAGTCCGGTGTTCCAGTGGACTTGTCCGATTTCCTCTCTGTTTAAAGTCGGACTTGTCCAATTTTTGGCCAGACTTGTCTGATTTTCTCTCTAGACGACTTCGGACTAGTCCAGTCCTTTCTGGACTTGTCCGATATTTCGTGACTCCAATTTGATCTTTTGTTTTACGACTTGTTTCTTGGGTTTCACGTTAAGTGGGCCTAGGGATGTCGTGCCTAACTTTTTTAGAGCCCATGTGAGACTCTAAACCGTCCTCTACTCCTCCCAAACTCGAAATCCATCTAATCCTAGCCTCCACCTCTATATAAACAACCCCACCCCTTGGACTGACATCTATTTGCCACTTTTCCACCCTCCCAAACCCTAGTTCGTGGGGAGCCACCATCCAGGAGGGAGGAGAAGATCCCAAGCAAGAAGAAGAAGAGGAGGAAACGAAAGAGGATCAAGATCTCCACCAAGTTTCGTTCCTCATCACCAATTCATCTCCAAGTTCATCACCAACCCTTGAGATCCAAGTGCTACCTCCAAGTTTCTTGATTCATTGGAGTCCTAAACACCTGGTATACCTTCTATTCTCTTTTCCTTACGAGAATTCAACCTCTAATCTCCAAATTCACGTCGATCTAGAAAACCCTAATCTGCTGATCTCGCAGAGGGCGGACTTGTCCGGTCTCTAGCGGACTAGTCCGATCTTTCTGGTTAGATTGTATTGAATTAATTCTAAAATTTGATCTAATCAACTCCAAACCTGTATAAACCTGTTAAAAGCTATTAGAACTAGTTATTGACCATTAAAGCAATCTATTAACAAGTTCTACCTTGCATTTGCATCAATCATGCATGTCATGACATATTGAGTAATATTTGTGCACTCTTTGATTGTGTTTCTTGTCTTGTATGTTTATTGTGCGGATTAGACGGATTTGCGCTAGAGAGTTCCACGGAGGATCTACAACACCAAGAGTTTGAAGGATTTGACCCTAATCAACAACAAGATCAAGGCAAGTGTCCTTGAAGCATATTGATCCTGTTTTTGAAAATAAATGTTTTGTTTGCAAAACTGCATGCTGTGTCAAATTGATGGGAATCCTATGATAGGAAGTTTACTAGAATTGTTTAACCACCCTTGTCACCTGGAATTATGGTAGAGAGTCGGGATGGGCTTTTTACCTTTTTGCTTTGCTTAATCAACTGGGATGGAAACAACTATATCACTCAATTTAATTATGCATGGATGAGATTATGGTTAACATGAACTGGTTAAATATTATATGGTAATGGGTGATCTAAGCAAGCCTGTTATGTGGATGGGTTGGATGTATGGTGGTTTGCTTGCATTAGATCTAAGGACCGGTTCATGCGGGAATAAGCCAAGACTACAGTGCCATCACGAGGCCATGTATGGGTGTGGTGTAGCCGATTAATTAGGGCTTTGCTAGTGCTGTTTGGACCATTGTGGATGTTCGGGGAAGGGGTAGTCGGATTGGGTTTGTTAATGATTGGTGGGACTACCCTGGGATCCCAATGGCTCAAGATGGGGCCCTTGGTTGAAGATGTGCTCTGCGGGAGACATCGCCACCGGTGAAACCTCAGTGGGGTCTAAATAGGCTAGTAATCCCTTTGTAAAGGCTATTTTGTGATCTCTTGGCCACACACCAACGGAAGTGTGTAATATGACCGATGGGTCATGGGCATAAGGGAGATTCTTAGTCACCGAAAGGTGATGAAATCACGAACACGTGGGTAAAGTGGTACAAGCTCTGCAGAGTTAAATAAAACTATCATGATAGCTGTGCTCCCGATTATAAGCACCTGGACGACTTCCGTGATTAGAGGGTACTCGGTATTGGGATGGTTATGGTTGGTATTATGGTTATGGATTTGATTTCTGGTATTGAATATGGTTATTGACAAATGGTGAAACTTGGAATTATGGATGAGGATGGTGAATTATGGACTGGTATTATGATATTACTTATGATTATGAAGGGTTTATTTCACATACATGATGTATATTGCTTTTCAAATGTTTTAATGTACTTTTCAGCACTTAGCCATTATTATTGTCGTCATTTGAATAAGCCACATGTCATACTTTCCACACTTGCTGAGTACGACATGTACTCACTCTTGCAATCCCCCCCCCAACAGTTGCAGGTCAGGATTGGGAGTTTAATGGCGATAATGCAGAGTTCTAGGCCGTGTCTACCATCAGCTTTGCCTGTGGTGTTGATTTGAGCTGCGCATATATACCCTATTGCTTATGCTGCCTAGCTGTTTAGTTTGCTTACTTAGTTTATTTCTGCTGCATTAGTTGAACTTGTCATTAATATTTATTAGAGCTTGTATTCGAGGATAATATGGTTTGTTTAATAAAATTTGGTTAATTAATCTTGTTCTGTGGTAATTTTCTGTATACTCTTTTGTGAATGCACTCGTGTATGTGTGATGAACATCCTAGGCACACATATGCGTTAGCTTGGTTCATTTTTCGGAACTGGGCGTCACAGTCGACATGGTGGTTTGCTTGCTTTGGATCTAAGGACCAGTTCATGCAAGAATAGGCCAGGACAATAGTGCCACCACGAGGCCAAGTATGGGTGCGGCGTAGCTGATTAATTAGGGTATTGCTAGTATTGCATGGATTATTTGGCGCACAGGGGAAGGGGAGTCGGATTGGGTTTGGATATGTTTGGCGGGACTCCCTGGGATCCGAATGGCACAAGAGGGAGCCCTTGGTTGAAGATGTGCTCAGTCCAGACATCTCCACTGGTGAAACCTCAGTGGGTCTGTACATGCTAGTAGTCCCTTTGTAAAGGCTATTTTGTGATCTCTTGGCCATGCACCTATGGTAGTGTTTTGGCATAATGGAGATTTTTTCTTTAGTCGCCGACGGGTGATGACATCACAAACACGTGGGTAAAGTGGTACAAGCTCTACAGAGTATTAAAAACTATCATGATAGTCATGCTCCCGGTTATGAGCAACCTGGACAACTTCCATGATTAGAGGAAACTTGGGATTTGGGATGGTTGGTACTGGTTATGGTGTTATGGTAATGGATATGGTTATTGGTAATGGTTAAATCTGGTATATGGGGGATGGAAATGAAATATGGGCTGGTATTATGATATCTATATGGTTTATGATGGGTTTACTTCACATACAAATAATATATTGCTTTTTAATTGTTTTAATGTACTTTTCAGCACTTAGCCATTATTACATTTGCCATTTGTATCACCTACATGTCATACTTTCCACACTTGCTGAGTATGACATGTACTCACCATTGAAATTCCCCCACCAACAGTTGCAAGTCAGGATTGGGAGTATAATGATGATAATACGGAGTTCTAGGTCGTGTTTGCCGTTAGCTTTGTCTGTGATGTTTATTGGAGCTGTGCTATACCCTACTTGCATAGCTGCTTACTTAGTTATTTCTGCTGCATTAGCTCAAACTTGTCATCATCATTTATTAGGGCTTGTATTCGAGTATATTCTGAATTCTGTAATAAAAGTGGTTAATTAATCTTGTTCTGTGGTAATTTTTTGTATATCCTTTTGTGAGTGCACTCGTGTATGCGTGTTGAATGTCCTGGGCACACATATGCGTTAACTTGGTTCATTTTGGGAACCGGGTGTCACACCCTTGGATATATTCATTGCAAAGGCGTGGCCCATACATCAAACTTCGATCCTACGATATCAACATACAGAAAAGAAGAACTAAATCAAAGAGATTTGAAGCCACTCATAGTCAAGATCTAAAGAGATAAAAAATAGTAAGGAACAGGAGAAGAGGACTAACCTTTTGTTTTAGGATCCACTGATAATCAACATAAGACATTTAGAATAGCACCTCCAAAGAGGGAAATAACAGGGCAAGAATAAGGCAGATCTGGTAGCCACTTGTTCTGCCACAACTGGGAGGTCGTAGAAGGGCAAAAAAAATCGAGACGAACCGATATAAAGCATGTCTCTCTGTAGAGGGAATAGGAGACACGCCTGACTGATGAGTATGTAAGACGTGCCGGATTCAGTTATGAAAGGAGATGTGCTGCAAGGAAATTTCGTCTTAGTTATGAAACAAATAGGAGTCACGCTCAATGAAAGCATGTCTCCCATTTGTGAGAGAGGAGGGCGCGTCTAGAATACCTACTTAACTGAGACGGGCTATATTGTAACACATCTCCTTGTACGTCCAATCGAGCCATGTCAGGTCCTCGCTGAAGCGGGCTCGTCTCGCTTAAAGTTATCAAAGACATTCTCCTTTTATCATGTCGCCCATCTTTGTCTCCTATTTTTGTTTCTTACGTAGTGTGCCTGTATCCTTTATGTAAGAAATTTGAGACGTTCTTTATGTTAGCTCGTCATGGATTTAACTACCGGTTGGGTCACTGTGGCACTAATAGGAGATGCACCCTATTTAACGCTCGTCTCCTATTAGATGCCCCCTATTTATCCTGGTTGCTAGCTGCATCCTAGAGCTAGCCAAGATTTGGTAGCCGCATTGCCAGGGTCAGCAACATACACTGTAACACTCTCATTTTCATCCATCATGCATGGCATACATTCTTATACATGTTTAACATTAAGCAACATAAAAACGAACAAGATTAAAGTGAATTAGAACCAAAATTGCAGTTAAAAGCCTGTGTCAGTGTGGACATGTCCGGTTTGGACCCCAGACTAGTTCGTTTTGCTCTGTGTTTTCCCCCGGACTCTTCCACTTTTGCCGCGGACTAGTCTGATTTCAGATCTGTTGTAGTTCGGACTTGTCCGTTCCGTAGTGCGGACTAGTCCGTTCCTCGTCATTGAAAAAAATCAGAGTTGTCCGGTGATTCATCGCTTTGGTCCTTTTTTGTAAAACTGAGAAGACCTTCGGACTTGTTCGGACTTCCCCCGGACTTGTGTGTTCAAGTCTCTATTTCCGATCGGACTTGTCGACCCCTTGTAAACTTGTCCGGTGTGCCCGACTCGGATTCAATCTTTTCCTCTACGACATGTTATTGGATATTTACCTTAATTGGGCCCAAGAACGTCATGTCCAACCCATGTGGAGCCCATGTGGGACCCCTACCTGGCCTCCACCGCCTTAAACACGAAATCCATCAAACCCTACCACCTCCACCTCTATATAAACACCCCACCATCCCAACTTTTCATCTCTTGCCACTTTCGAAGAAAATCCAAGCTCTAATTCGTGGGAGCCGCCATCAAGGGGAGTCCATCGCAGCTAGGAGAAGGGGAGGAGGAAGGAGAAGGATCCAGCAAGGTCGATCTTCGTCAACTCATCGACATCATCATCAATTCTCCATCAACTCTTCACCATCAACCCTAGGCATCAAGATCCAAATGTTGCACCCAATTCTCAGCCTTTGAACCGTTGGATTCATGGTAAATATCCTAGATGCATCTTTTCTACGTAAAATATGGTTCTATAATTAATCAAACTATGCTCTAATTGGAGATTCGCTAAATACCTAGCCGAACGGACTTGTCCAGTCCCTGTGTGGATTAGTCCGGTCGACTTTCTGGTTCAGGGCGGACTAGTGCGGTCCTCAATATGAACTTGTCCCGCCACCTGAATCTGAAGTTGCTGAATTGAATCCAAATTGACTCAAATCAACTCATAACCAATTCAAACTTGTTAAAAATAGTTCTAACTAGTGAGTAAACATTAATAGCAACTCATTAACAAGTTTTACCTCATGATTACATTATTCATGCATGTCATGGCATATTGAGTAATATATGGGCATTTATGGATTGAAATGTTTGTTTTGTATGTCTATTGCGCAGAATAGAAGGTGTTGCTCTGGAGGGTGTTTTCGAGGACCTCCAGCACCAGAAATTCGATGCTTTTGACCCTAACAATCTCAGGAGCAAGGCAAGTGTACTTGATCATTTTGATCCTGTTTTTAAATGTTTTTTTTCAAAATTGCATGCTTGTGTCAAATTGATGGGAAACCCATGATAGGTGGTTTACTAGTCTTGTTTGACCATCCTTGTTGCTTGGGATGTATTGAAGAGAGTTGGGAAGGGTATTTTACCTTTTTGCTTCGCTCTAATTAATTGGGATGGTAAAACAACCAAATGGCCTAATTATGAATTAATGAACTTATGGGTGAGGAGAATCTATGAATTGTGGCAATGGATATGGTTAATGGTAATGAGAAATCTGGTATATGGATGATGGTAATGAATTATGGACTGGTATTATGATAACTACCTCGTTTACGATGGGTTTATTTACATACATATAATATACTACCTTTCAAATGTTTTAATGTACTTTTCCGCACTTAGCCATTATTATTGTCGTCATTTGAATCAGTTACATGTCATACTTTCAACACTTGCTGAGTACGACATGTACTCACTCTTGCAAGTCCCCCACCAACAGTTACAGGTCAGGATTGGGAGTTTAACGGTGATAATGCGGAGTTCTAGGTCGTGTCTACCGTCAGCTTTGCCTATGGAGTGTTGGTGTTGCGCTATCCCTTTTACTTAGTTGCTTAATTAGCTTAATTCAGCCGCATTAGTTCAAACTTCTCAATAATATTCATTAGAGCTTGTATTCGAGGATATTATGAATTGTGTAATAAAAGTGGTTAATTAATCTTGTTCTGTGGTAATTTTCTTTATACTCTTTTGTGATTGCACTCGTGTATGTGTGTTGAACGTCCTGGGCATACATATGCGTTCGGTTAGTTTATTTCAGAACTGGGTGTCACAAATTGGTATCAGAGCCACAGGGTTGACCGTAGGATGCAACCTAGATAGAATGAACACTTTAGAGCACATATGAACACTTAGAAATTGATGTGTTTTTGTTTGGTGTGTTTTTTGCTATATATTGTTTGCTTGTGTACTTAATAGAGGATTTTTGGATGCTTTAGCATTGCCATGTCCACGTAGGCTAGTAAAGGTAGTTGTTTAGTTTCATATCCCTTGATGCATATAGTTGGGGACGTCTTCTAAATTATTACCTCTTGCTTTTCTTCAGATGGTGAGGACCCGCAACCAGAGGGATGCTAACGATGAGGAGGAGAACAGTGGATCACCTCAAAACAACAATGGACAAGGACCTGCTCATGGAGCTATCAATATTGAGCAACTATTGGCTATGCAGAACCATCTCATGCAGACCATGATACAAACTATGGGACAGTTGCAGGCTGTCAATATCAACAATCAGCTCCACATGCCTCCACCGCCACCCCCACCGCCACATAACCGGTTGGGAGAATTCATGAGGACTAGGCCGCTGACATTTGCTCAAGCCTCTGACCCTATGGATGCTGATGATTGGCTCAAGCCCGTGGAAAAGATACTCGCAATTGTCCAATGCAGCGACCGCGAGAAGGTTCTATTTGCTTCTCATCAACTTGTTGGAGCAGCTGCCGATTGGTGGGATTCCTTATGCAATGCTCATGAGAACCAAGAGAGGATTACTTGGGCCGAATTCAAGGAGAGCTTCTGTTCTCACTATGTGCCAAAAGGTGTTATGATCTTGAAGAGGCAATAATTTGAGAACCTAAGGTAAGGGAGATCGAGTGTCGGTGAATACCTCAACAAATTCACTCAACTCTCAAGATATGCGCCAAAGGATGTGAGCCGGGATAGCCGGAAAGAATACTTGTTCATGAGAGACTTGAACAATGAGATCCAAGTGCAACTGCTCAACTGTGATTATGCAAACTTCCAGAAGCTTGTGGAGAAAGCAATTGTGGTTGAGAACAAGGTTCGTGAGATGGAGCAAGACAACAAGAGGAAGGCACCATATCAAGGACATCAACAAGGAAGTAATGTGCGCCCCCGCTTTGCACCGCCAAATGCACCATACTACAGCTCTTCTGCGCCTGCTCATCGCCCAGGATTTGCACCGCGCCCAACTCAGTTTGTGCAGCAATGCCCTGTCATGCGAGCACCTAAGCCTCCAATGCCTTTTGCACCTCGTGCAAATTTTCCTAGTGCAAATGTTCGGAATCAAGCTCGCCCCTTAATTCTGGTGGAGTAAAGAAGTGTTATACTTGTGGAGAAGCTGGACACTTGCGCATCAATGTCCTAAGTCAGGCCTTGGTCAAGGAAGCAATGCGCTGAGGCAAAACCCAAGACCCAATGGAGGATAGTCGCAAGGGAACCGTGGACAGCAGAATTTCGCTTGTGGCAACGTGAACCATGTCTCTACGGAGGATGCTCAACAAGCGGATGACGTGCTGATTGGTATATTTCTCGCAAACTCCAACCCATCAGCTATGTTATTTGATTCTGGAGCATCGCATTCATTTATTGCATCGAAATATGTTGCCAAGTATAGTTTGCTTATCTCTCATATGAAGTTTACTATATTGATTAAGTCTCCTAAAGGAGAGATGAGGACAAATATAGTATGTCCAAAAGTAAGCCTTAGAATAAGGGGGTAGACTTCTCCGCCAACCTCATTGTCTTGGATTCTCAAGGATTGGACATTATACTTGGTATGGACTGGTTGAGGAAGCACAATGGAGTCATTGAATGTGCCACGAAGATGGTGAAGGTCACCAATGAGGAAGGGATCACCGTAGAATTTGAAACATCTCGACACACACCAAAGCAATTGGAGCTGAACCATATGTACGGTGCCGCAATTGAGGAGATTCTAGTGGTGTGTGATTTTTTGTATGTGTTTCCGGATGAGTTGCCAGGTATGCCACCTTATCGAGACATTGAATTTGTTATTGATTTAATACCTAGAACTGCACCTATAGCTAAGAGGCTGTATAGGATGCCTCCTAAGGAATTAGCGGAGCTCAAGAAGCAGATTCAAGAGCAACTAGCGAAGGGTTTTATTCGCCCAAGCTCTTCACCTTGGGGAGCGCTCATACTTTTCATGGATAAGAAGGATGGATCCCAAAGGATGTGTGTGGATTACCGATCTCTCAACGAAGTGACCATCAAGAACAAATATACCTTGCCACGCATAGAGGATTTGTTTGATCAGATGAAGGGTGCTTGTGTTTTTTCCAAGATTGATTTGAGGTCGGGATACTTTCAAATGAAGATAAGACCGTTAGACATACCTAAGACAGCTTTCAGGACACGGTATGGATCTTATGAGTACACCGTGATGTCCTTTGGATTGACCAATGCACCTGTGTATTTTATGTATCTCATGAATAAGGTCTTCATGGAGTACTTGGATAAGTTCGTTGTGGTGTTCATTGATGACATTATGATCTACTCGAAGGATGAGAAAGAACACGAGGAACACTTGAGGCTTACATTGTAGAAATTGAGGGAGCATCAATTGTACGCCAAATTCAACAAGTGTCAGTTTTGTTAAGAGAAGTGTCATTTTTGGGTCATATCATCTCAGGAGGAGGAGTATCGGTTGACCCCGGAAAAGTGAGGGATGTGTTAAAATGGGAGCCCCCACAAAATGCAAAGGAAATAAGGAGTTTTCCTGGGATGGCTCAATATTACCATAGGTTCATCAAGGACTTTTCAAAGACAGCAAAGCCCATGACGGAGTTGCTAATGAAGGGGAAAGCATTTCAATGGACTCAAGCTTGTCAAGAGAGTTTTGAGGAGTTGAAGAAAAGGTTAACAACAGCCCCGGTTTTGATATTGCCGGATGTGAGCAAGCACTTTGATATTTATTGTGATGCATCAAGACAAGGACTTGGATGTGTATTGATGCAATAAGGTCAAGTGGTTGCCTATGCATCAAGATAATTGAAGAAACATGAGCAGAATTACCCAACACATGATTTGGAACTTGCAGCCATGGTACATGCATTGAAGATTTGGAGACATTATATCCTTGGACATAGGTCTGAAATTTACAACGATCATAAGAGTCTTAAGTATATTTTCATGCAAACGGATCTAAATTTGAGGCAACAAAGATGGTTGGAGCTCATCAAGGATTATGATGTGGGAATCAATTATCATCCAGGGAAGGCTAATGTAGTGGTCGATGCCTTGAGCCGAAAGGGAGTAAGTCACCAACTCAAGGTTTGAGAATTACCATCCGAGTTATGTAAGGAGTTTGAATGGTTGAACCTTGGATTTGTGAATGAGATGGGAATGATGGAGTTAAATCCGACCTCGGAGCAAGAAATTCGAGAGGGCCAGACCAAGGATGAGGAAATTTAGGAGATTAAAGAGAGGACCCAAGAGGGAAGAGAAATTCAGATTTGATGAGGATGAATATGGTACTCTATGGCTTGGTAAGAGGATTGTCGTGCCTAATGTGAAGCATATTTGGGAGACAATATTAAAAGAGGCACATGACTCACCATACTCAATTCATCCCGGTTGTACCAAGATGTACAAAGACTTGAAGACTTGTTATTGGTGGGCTAGCATGAAAAATAACATAGCTGAATACATAGCATTATGTGATGTGTGCCAACGAGTCAAGGCGGAACGCCAAAGGCCAACCGGATTATTGCAACCATTGAAGATCCCAGAGTGGAAGTGGGAAGGAATCGGTATAGACATTATAATTGGTTTACCGCGTACTCGGTCCGGTTATGACTCATTTTGGATAATTGTGGATCGATTGACCAAGTCAGCTCATTTTTTCCTGTCAAGACCACCTATACCAGCGCGAAGCTAGCAGGGCTATACGTGGAGCACATTGTGTGCCGACATGGGGTTCCGAAGAATATAGTCTTGGATAGAGGTTCCCAATTTACCTCCTGGTTTTGGCAGAAATCGCATGAAGCATTGGGAACAAGGTTAAATTTTAGTTCAGCATATCACCCTCATACAGATGGACAAACATAGAGGACCAACCAGATCTTAGGGGATATGTTAAGAGCTTGTTCTTTGAAGCATGGGAAGAGTTGGGACAAGAGCTTGCCATATGCAGAATTTTCGTACAACAATAGCTACCAAGCAAGTTTGAAGATGTCATTATACGAAGCACTATATGGAAGGAAGTGTAGGACACCTTTGTTCTGGAATGAGACAGGAGAAACTCAAGTGTTTGGTCCAGATGTGTTGCAAGAAGCTGAGAAACAAGTTCATGTTATTTGGGAGAACTTGAGGGCTGCTCAATCAAGACGAAAAGGCTATGCGGATGATAGGAGAAAGAAACTAGCCTTTGAAGTGGGAGACTTCATTTTCCTCAAGTTTTCACCAATGAGAGGTCATAAGAGGTTTAACATAAGAGGCAAGCTAGCACCTCGCTATATTGGACCATTCAAGATTTTGGTCAAAAGAGGAGAAGTAGTGTATAAGTTGGAGGTGCCAGCTCATCTTTCAGATGTCCATGATGTGTTTCATGTTTCCCAGCTCAAGAAGAACAAGTGCCAATGGAAGAATAGGAATTAGAGGCAGATTTTACTTATGCCGAGGAACCGGTCAAAATCTTGGAAACCAAGGAAAGAGTCACTAGGAACAAGGTTATTCGATGGTGCAAAGTTCAATGGAAGCATCACACAGAATTGGAAGCAACATGGGAGTTGGAGGATGATCTCAATAAGGAATTTCCCTATCTCTTCTCTTTCGCGTCGAATCTCGAGGGCGAGATTCATTTTAAGAGGGGGTAGGTTTGTAACACCCTCATTTTCATACATCATGCCCTGCATCCATCATTAAATATGTCTAACATTAATCCACATAAAACGGAACAAGTTTAAAATGAATTTAGAGCAAAACCACACTTCAGAACTCTAGGAAGTGTGGACTAGTCCGGTCTTGGTGCGGACTAGTACGATTTCTCTCTGACTTCAAATGGACTTGTCCGTTTTGCTGCGGACTAGTTTGTTTTTCCCTCTGGACACTTTCAGACTTATCTGGTCCTGTGCGGACAAGTCCGGTGTTCCAATTCCTTAAATATTTTGCTATGTCTCTGGACTTGTCTGGTGTTCCAGCGGACTTGTCTGTTTTTCCCTCTGACTAAAGTCGAACTTGCCTTTTTGGCCACACTTGTCTGTTTTTCCCCTCTAGATAAGTTCGGACTTGTCCAATATCCAGTCCGGACTTGTTCGATTTTTCTCTGTCCAACTTTGGACTAGTCTGGCCCTTTTCAGACTTGTCTGTTAAATCGCGACTCCGAGTTGATCTCTTGTTTCACGACTTGTTTTCGGGTTTTACCTTAAGTGGGCCAAAAGACATCATGCCTAACTCTTTTAGAGCCCATGTGGGACTCTAAAACCGACCCCTACTCATCTCAAACTCGAAATCCATCTAATCCTAGCCTCCACCTCTATATAAACAACCCACCCCTTGGCTTGACATCTTTTTGCCACATTTTCTCCTCACCCAAACCCTAGCTCGTGGATAGCCGCCACCAAGAAGGGAGAAGGAGATCTAGAGCAAGAAGAAGAAGAGGAGGAAACGAAAGAGGATCAAGATCTCCATCAACTTCACGTTCTTCGTCAACAATTCACCATCAAGTTCTTCATCAACCCTAGATCATCAAGATCCAAGTGTTACCTCTAAGATCCTTGATTCATTGGAGTTCTAAACACCTGGTAACCTTCTATTCTCTTTTCATTATGTGAATTCAACCCCAAATATATGAATTCACATCCATCTAGAAGAGTCTGAAGGCTTTGACCCGAATCGATCCCAAGAGCAAGGCAAGTGTCCTTGAAGCATATTGATCTTGTTTCTAAAATAAATGTTTTGTTTGCAAACTGCATGCTTGTGTCAATTTGATGGGAATCCTATGATAGGAAGTTTACTAGCTTTGTTTAACTACCCTTGTCACCTGGAATATATGGTTGAGAGTCGGGAAGGGATTTTTACCTTTTTGCTTCGCTTAATTAATTGGGATGGGAAGACAACTATACCACTTAACTTAGTTAGTCATTGATGAGATTATGGTTAATATGAACTAGTTAATATGATGTGGTAATGGATGATCTAAGCAAGCCTGGTATGTGGACGGGTTGGATGTTATGGTGGTTTGCTTGCTTTAGATCTAAGGACTGGTTCATGCGAGAATAAGCCAGGATTACAGTGCCGCCATGAGGCCATGTATGGGTGCGGCGTAGCTGATTAATTAGGGCTTTACTAGTGTTGTTTGGACCATTATGGATGCTAGGGGAAGGGGTAGTCGGATTGGGTTTGTTGATGATTGGTGGGACTACCGTGGGATCCGAATGGCTCAAGAGGGGGCCCTTGGTTGAAGATGTGCTTAGTTGGAGGCATCGCCACCCGTGAAACCTCAGTGGGGTCTAAATAGGCTAGTAATCCCTTTGTAAAGGCTACTTTGTTATCTCTTGGCCATACACCGAAGGAAGTGTAATTGACATGAGGGAGGTTCTTCAGTCGCCGACGGGTGATGAAATCACAAACACGTGGGTAAAGTGGTACAAACTCTGCAGAGTTTAATAAAACTAACATGATAGCCGTTCTCCCGGTTATGAGCACCTGGATGACCTACATGATTAGAGGGTACTTGGGATTTGGGATGGTTGGTTATGGTTATGATTTGGTACTGGTTATGTATGGTATTATGAATTGTGGCAATGGATATGGTTAATGGTAATGAGAAATCTGGTATATGGATGATGGTAATAAATTATGTACTGGTATTATGATAACTACATGGTTTATGATGGGCTTATTCACATACATATAATATATTGCCTTTCAAATGTTTTAATGTACTTTTCAACACTTAGCCATTATTATTGTCATCATTTGAATCAGCTACATGTCATACTTTCCACACTTGCTGAGTATGACATGTACTCACTCTTGCAATTCCCTCACCAATAGTTACAGGTCAGGTTGTGGAGTTTAACGGTGACAATGCGGAGTTCTAGGCCGTGCCTACCGTCATCTTTGCCTGTGGAGTGTTGGAGTTGCGCTATCCTTTTTGCTTAGTTGCTTAATTAGCTTAATTCTGCTGCATTAGTTTAAACTTGTCAATAATATTCATTAGTGCTTGTATTCAAGGATATTATGAATTGTGTAATAAAAGTGGTTAATTAATCTTATTCTCTGGTAATTTTATGTATAATCTTTTGTGAAATGCACTCGTGTATGTGTGTTGAACGTTCTGGGCACAGATATGCGTTCACTTGGTTTATTTTCGGAATCGGGTGTCACATTGCGGTTGTATTTATAGGCGGGGAGGCATCGTGTTCGACCGAGCTTGGGACAGAGTCTCGATTGGCCTCGGCGCTGGGCGCGCGGATCCGTCGGGCGCGTGGCCCTGCCCGGCTCGCCCTGGTCCCGCAGCGCACGCGGTTTGGGCACGTGGCATGGCACGCTAGCATGTGGGTAGGCCGGCTGCTCGGTCTGGCCCGACGCTGCCTTTTGGTTTTTTTTCCTTTCTGTTTTTTTATATAGTTGTTTTTTTCATTATTATTTTTTCCCTACTCTTATTTTTTCTTTGGATGTTATTTATTATTTCCCTCTCCTTTTTATTATTTTTTCCTTTACTTTTTTCTCATAATATATATTATTTATTCTTAGTTTTCCTCTCCTAACTTATTCTTTACTACAATTAAATGCATGAACATGTATGCAATGCATGATGCAAAAATTGAGGGTGTTACCCTTAGAGTGAATCTTGCCCTCGAGATTCGATAGCATGGAGAAAAGATGAGGGAATTATGCCTTCAGTTCTTCTTCACGTTCCCACATAGCTTCGGTCCATATGGTGGTTCCATTGCACTTTGCACCAACGGAACCTCTTATTCCTCGTGAACCTTTCCTTCACGTCCAAGATCTTAATAGGTTGCTCGGCATAGGACAAATCCTCCTGAAGTTCTAGCTCGTCCATCGGCACTTGCTATTCCGGCACTCTCAAACACTTCTTTAGTTGAGACACGTGAAACACGTCGTGTACATCGGAGAGATACACTGGCAGCTCAAGTTGATATGCTACTTCTCCTCGTTTGTCCAAAATTGTGAATGGCCCGATGTAACAAGGTGCCAATTTTCCTTTGACGTTAAACCGTCGCTGACCTCGGATAGGTGACACTTTGAGGTATACCAAATATCCAACTTCAAAAGCCATATTCCTTGGCCTATTATCCGCATAGCCTTTCTGTCGAGATTGGGCAGCCTTCGGTTTTCATGTATTATTTGAACTTGACTTTCAGTGGCTTGTAACACATCTGGACCAAATACTTGATTCTCTGTTATTTCATTCCAAAACAAGGGTGTCCTACACTTCCTTCCGTATAGTGCTTCATAGGGGGACATTTTCAAACTGGCTTGTAGCTATTATTGTACGAGAATTCAGCATACGACAAACACTTATCCCAACTACGTCCATGTTTCAAGGCGCAAGCTCTCAACAAATCCTCTAATATTTGATTGGTCCTCTCAGTTTGTCCATCGGTTTGTGAATGATATGCAGAACTGAAATTTAACCTTGTACACATAGCTTCATGTTGTTTCTGCCAAAACCTAGAGGTGAACTGAGAACCTCGGTCCGAGACAATTCTCTTTGGAGCCCCATGTTGGCATACAATTTTCTCCATATATAGCTCTGCTAGCTTTGCCACTTTGTATTTGGTATGTACAGGAAGAAAATGAGCAGACTTTGTTAACCGGTCCACGATAACCCGTATAGAGTCGTAACCAGACTGAGTACGTTGAAATCCAACTATAAAGTCCATGCCGATTTCTTCCCACTTCCACTCAGGTATTTTCAGCGGTTGTAATAGTCCAGCAGGTCGCTGATGCTCAACCATTACTCATTGACACGTGTCACATAGGGCAACATATTCGGCTATATCCCTCTTCATGCCATCCCACCAATAGCGAGTTTTCAGGTCCTGGTACATCTTTGTACATGCGGGATGAATGGAGTAAGGTGAGTCCTGTGCCTCCTTCAATATTGTTTCCTGAATATTCTTAACATTTGACACCACATCCTCTTTCCAAGCCATAAAGCACCATGTCCATCCTCATCAAATCTGAATTCTCTCCCTTCTTGGATCTTTTCCTTGACTTCTTGTATTTCCTCATCCTTTGTCTGTCCGTCCCGTATTTCCTGCTCTATTGTTGGGTTGACTTCCATTGTTCCCATCTCATTTATGAATCCAAGGTTCAACTGTTCAAACTCCTTGCATAACTCGGATGGCAGCTCTCTGACTATGAGTTGGTGGCTTACTCCTTTTCGACTCAATACATCGGTCACTACATTAGCCTTCCCTGGGTGATAGTTGATTTCCACATCATAATCCTTGATGAGCTCCAACCATCGGCGTTGCCTCAGATTCATATCCGTTTGCGTGAATATATACTTGAGACTCTTGTGATCCGTATAACTCTCACATCGATGACCAAAAACATAATGTCTCCATATCTTCAAGGCGTGCACCACGGCTGCGAGTTCAAGGTCCTGCGTATGATAATTCAGCTCATGTTTCTTTAGTTGCCTTGATGCATAAGCTACCACTTGGCCTTCTTGCATGAGCACACATCCAAGTCCCTGTCTTGACGCATCACAATATATATCAAGGCTCTTGCTCACGTACGGCAATACTAACACAGACGCGGTTGTCAACCTTTTCTTTAACTCCTCAAAGCTATCCTCACAAGCTTGAGTCCATTGGAATTCTTTCCCCTTCATGAGTAATTCGGTCATAGGCTTTGCTATTTTGGAGAAATCCTTGATGAATTGGCGGTAATATCCAGCCATTCCAAGGAAACTCCGAATTTCCTTGACATTCTGTGGCAGCTCCCACGTCAGCACATCTCTCACTTTCCCCTAGTCGACCAATACTCCTCCTCCAGAAATAATATGGCCTAAGAAAGACACTTCCCATAACCAGAATTGACATTTGCTGAACTTGGCATACAACGGGTGTTCCTGTAGCTTCTGCAATGTAAGCTTCAAGTGCTCCTCATGTTCTTCCTCGCTTCTTGAGTATATCATAATGTCATCAATGAACACTACGATGAACTTATCCAAATACTCCATGAAGACCTTATTCATGATATACATAAAGTATCTAGGCGCGTTCGTCAGTCCAAATGACATAACGGTGTGCACATATGACCCACACCGTGTCCGAAACACCGTCTTGGGTATATTTGACGATCTAATCTTCACTTGGAAGTATCTTGACCGCAAGTCAATCTTGGAGTAAATATAGTCACCCTTCATTTGGTCGAACAAATCCTATATACGGGGCAGCGAGTACTTGTTCTTAATTGTTAGTTTGTTGAGAGACCTATAGTCCACACACATCCTTTGGGTTCCATCCTTCTTATCTACGAAGAGCAATGGGGCTCCCCAAAGGGATGAGCTTGGGCATATAAAACCCTTCTCTAGCTGCTCTTGAAATTGCTTCTTGAGCTCTGCTAATTCCTTAGGAGGCATCCTATATGGCCTCTTAGCTATAGGTGTAGTTTCGGGTATCAACTCAATGGAAAATTCTATGTCACGATCAAGTGGCATACCTGTCAACTCATCCGGAAACACATCATGGTATTCATGAACAATCGGAATGTTTTCCAATGTCACACCTTCCACGTGATTCAGCATCACCTTCTCTCTTGCAGGTTGGGCTGCCTCAACTTTGATGCGTGTACCGTGTTCACTTGTCAACTGCACAATCCTCTCGGCACATTGAATTACTCCATTAGGATTGCTCAGCCAGTCCATTCCAAGTATTATGTCTATTCCTTGGGCGTCCAAGACAATGAGGTTTGCGAGAAAGTCTACCCCCCTTATTTTAATGGTTACTTTTCGACATACTATATTTGTCCTCATCTCTCCGCCAGGAGAACTTACTAGCATAGTTTGCTTCATATGAGATATAGGCAAGTTGTACATGGCAACATACTTTGATGAGATGAATAAATGAGATGCTCCTGAATCAAATAAAACAGTCGCGGGATTGGAGTTGGCGAGGAACATACCAATTACGACGGCATTAGCTTGCTGGGCTTCCTCAGTAGAGACATGATTCACATTGCCATGAGCAAAATTCTGCTGTCCACGGTTGCCTTGTGGTGCTCCCCCATTTGGTCGCGGGTAATTTGGCCTTGGTGCATTGTTCATCGGTCCATAGCTTCTTTTGGGGCATTGACCTACAAAGTGCCCGGCCTCTCCACACACATAGCCTGTCTTGCTGTCTGTAGAATTAGGAAAGCTTGGGTGCAGCTGGTTTTGAGCATTAGCCGCCATGTTAGGACGCGGCGCAGGTGGCACATGATAGCGAGGTGCTTGCATGGTGGGGTGTTGCTGCAGTGGTTGATTTGGGCGCAGTGGATAAGTAGTGCGGTATGCGGGAGTAGATGGGTTGTAGTATGGTGCATTTGGCGGTGCATAGCGGGGACGGACATTGGTTCCTTGCGACGGTCCATGATATGGCATCTTTCTTTTGTTGTCCTGCTCCATCTCACGAACCTTATTCTCAACCACAATAGCCTTGTCAACCAGCTTCTGGAAGTTTGTATAGTCAGTATTGAGCAACTGGACTTGAATTTCATTGTTGAGACCCCTCATTAACAGATATTGCTTTCTGCTATCAGTGCTGATGTCTTCTGGAGCATAGCTTGACAGTTGAGTGAATTTATTGAGATACTCACTCACACTCATCCTTCCTTGCCTAAGGTTTTGAAATTCTTGCCTTCTAAGTATCATAACTCTCTCAGGTACATAGTGAGAACGGAAGCTCTGCTTAAACTAAACCCAAGTTATTGCCTCCTGATTATGATGAGCGTTGCAAAGAGCTTCCCACCAGTCAGCAGCTTGTGATACCTATGTGTGCTAAATACATTGGCTTTGACAATAAAAGTTTTGAATGCTGCCATAACATGTTTTTATCAAGGTCCGACACTAGCTCTGAGCTTCTGCAAGGTCCAACAATAGGTGCAACTTTTTTGTCTAGGTCCGACATATTTCTGGGTAGCTCCGGTGAGGTTTGTCTTTAGCTCCGGCATGTCTTTGATAGCTCCGGCATGTCGTTGTTAAGCTCCGATATGTTTTGATAGGTCCGACTTATGTTGGTTAGCTCTAACATGTTTTTCTAGCTCCAACTTTTGGGTTGACTAGTTCCGACTAGCTTTGGCAAGCTCCAGCGCTAGATTGTACTAGCTTTGGTAAGCTCCAGCTCAAGCTCCGGTTAGCTTTGGCAAGGCTCGGAGCTTGATCGCAATGTTCCTACTTTTACTGTGACATGTTTCGAACTAGCTTTACATTGTTGGAAAGATTGCTTAGTATTCATTTGCTAAGTTTTTGGTGTGTTTTGGTGGTTATGGTTGATATCATTTTGCTATGGTTTGCAACATGCTTATGTGAGGTGCTCACGTAAGATGTTGTAGTTCTGGAACTAATTTGAGTCAAGTCGCGGACTTGGGCTCATACGGATTGATTGTTTATTCATGTGCAAGTGTTGCTTGAGTTCAAGACATGGCTGGTGATGGGATCCATTGAACTAGTCTTAAGGAGAAGATGAGGTTCAACAACCAAGTTCGGGAGGAATTGTGGTTGAGTTGATCGGGAGGTCGCGCAACATGTTTGAATCAAGAACAATGCATATGAAGGTATCATGGACGTCGTTGGAAGATGTTTGGACGTATGCAAGGAGTGCATGGACGTGGCTACATGGTTTCGAGGCGTGATGAAGAGATGTGGACATAAAGAATTGGTCGGAAAGGTCCAACCGACTAGATTATGGACTCAGGCTGGGGCTGAGTCGGATTTGGCTCAAATATGGAAATATTTGAGTTGATTATGATAAGATTTCGTGTGGGTCATGAATTTGAGTCGATTTAGGAATGTGGGATACGTTCCTAAGGTGTTTGGAAGTATTAAGATTGCTTCTATCTGCGTAAAGAAGAGTCCTAAGCAGTTATGTAAAGTTTCGATTCATGATTTGAGTAGGATTAGAGTCCTAGTTGAGATTGGGTTGGCCTAAGGGCTGGTTATATAAGCATGGGAGGCCAGAGCTCGTGGTAGACGACTTTGGGCTGTTCCTCTTGTGTTCTATTGAATAAAATTCGTAGTTGAAAGTAACTTTTGTGCCTTGTTCGTCCGACTTGTTCCAGACAAGTTTTTCTCGTCGACTTTTCTGCACAGCACTACATTTCTTCGGTGGTTTTATCATAACTCGAGTTTTATAGATCCATTTGACGTGATTCTTTTTGGGTTGTTTTCACAACTTGATTATCTATCATATGTAAAAATTGCACGGTCATTAGATTTCTTTTTTTTTGTTCTACACGAGTTTCTTTGCAGCGTTCCAGAACTATTTTTCTCGGGTAAGACAGATTGACCTTTGTTCGATCTTTCAATCATAACTTGAGTTTATCTTGACGGATTTGAGTGATTCTTGTTGTGTCATATTCGTGACTTAATTATCTCTGATATATATCACTTTTGTCATGGTGAAACACGTTTAGATTAGTCTCACACAGGATTTATTTAAGAGCTCGTTTTTCCGCCGAAGGGGTTGGGATTTAATTGTTTCCGCTGTGTAAGATTTTTTAATCTACCATTCACCCCCCTCTGATAGCTTTTCACATGCTCTTCGATCCTAAAATTGGTATCAGAGCCACGGTGCTCTAATTTTGTGATTTGCACGTATTTTGACTAATCATCATGGAAAAATACTCCGCAAAACCTTGTGTCTTTAGTGGTATTGATTTTCATGTTTGGAAGGCACGTATGGAAGCCTTCATCCAAGCTCAAGGCTTCGCAATATGAGAGAAGGTATATAAGACTTATGAAGTGCCATCAAATGATCAAGTTATAGCTACAAATCTGAGAGATGTCGATAATAACAATAAGGCTCGGAACTTGATCATACAAGGATTAACTCAAAGCGACTTCGACCGTGTTGCACACCTTTGATCTGCATATGATGTGTGGAAAGCACTTTGTGACTACCATGAAGGATCCAACACGATCAAGGAAGTAAGACAAGACATGTTCAAGAAAGAATACATGTGCTTCGAGATGCAACCCGGTGAGTCTATTGGTGACCTTTTTGCTCGCTTTAATAAAATTCTTAGCAACTTGCGTAGTGTCAATGTTAATTTTTCAGATGCTGAAAATGCTAGGCAATTGTTAAGTGCATTAGATATGTCAATTTGGGAGATGAAAGTCACATCTATTCGTGAATCTACTGTCATGAGTACACTTACTTTAGATGTGCTATATTCCAAGTTAAAAACTCATGAAATTGACATAATATCATGTAAGAACCCCAACAAGTCTATTGCTTTTGTTTCTCAACGTGACTGCCTAGCTCCTGTCAATCTTCATCTTGTGGTACACTTGCTTTGTTGTCCTCTCTAACCCTTGAACAGATTGAGGAATTTCCAGAGGAGGAGCTAGTACTTCTCTCTACTAGGTTCTCAAAAGCATTGCAAAATGTTAGAACTAGAAGGAGAGGAAGCTCCGGACCTCAACGATATTTCGAATGTGGTAAAACAGGACATTTTCCTTCAGATTGCCCTAAACTTTCAGGTCCTACTTCCCGGGATGAAAAGCAAACAAGGACGAAGCACTCCTCTGCAAATGATAAGAAGAAAAAGAAGGATTTTACAGGACGTCAATTGGTGAGCAGTTTTATCTCCGCACTTCAAGAACTTGACTCAAGCGATGTGGACATTGGAAGTGACAAAGATGAAGATGATTTGCCAAACTTGTGCTTCATGGCAGGCAAATCAAGATCAAGTATGGAGGATGCAGAACACGACAGCGACAATGAAGAGGTATGTCCTACTTGCGAAGAAATGTGTTATGCTATTTCTCGTGCCACTATTATAGTTAAGAAAAAGTACAAAAAGCTTAGGGATAGTGCTGCTAAAATTGAATCACTAGAATCTGAAATCAACCGTTTAAAAAATTTGATTCCTAGTGATGATTCATGTCCTTCATGTGATTTAATATATGAACAATTGTCCTCATTAAGAAGTGTGCACACCTCCACACTTGATAAACTTGAGTTTAAAATTGAAAAGAATAGAGAGATTGCTGCACTTACTGATAAAAACTTGAAAGATGCTAGCTGTTCTACATTTGATTTGCATTGTTCTACTTGTGATGATCTTGATAAGAAACTACAAGATGCTATGAATGAAATTTCTATATTGAACAATGCTTTACGTTCTCATGAAGTTAAATTTCATTCCGATTGCAAATTAAAAGGAAAAACTTCATGTGAAAATTGCCTTGATCTGTCCAATAAACTTGATAACATGCATAAGACATTAGATCGGTTTTGCAATGGGAATAAGAACCTAAACTTGCTGCTGAATTCTTCCAAGCCTTGCAATGATAAAACTGGTTTAGGTTTTGATTCTCATGATCATGCTAAGGCACATCCAACTAAAATTGTAAAGTCATTAGGAAGTGGTTTGATTCAAACAGTTCCTAAACAAAAAGAAGTGGTTTTCAAATCTGCAGGAGTGTTGTCTTATTCGGTTTCAAAAAAAAATGTTGCTTGCTCATCTAGACATAAACACTTAAATTTCATTGTACCTACTGTGGTAGAGATGGTCATGTCATAGATTTTTGTTATAGACTAGCTAAACAACAGAAAAATGAAAGAATGATTGCTAGATCTCATTACTTTCATGCAAAATTTGCTGCAATTGCTAAACCGAATGATAGGAACATGCAATCTGTTGTAATGAGTCGAAAACATGCAAAGGTTGCTCCCAAACCTACTTTTTTTGTGTTACACATGTAACATCTTGTAGGACAGTAGTTGGGTACAAAATCCTCAAGTTTTGGCTCATAAACCTGTTGTTTTATCTCAGCTTTTGCGTGTTATTCCTGTTGGACGTTGTGTGACTCAGTACTGGATTCCTAAATGCCTTTTGACTAACCCCAGTATTGAGTCATCGACGTATTGTGTTTTTATGTAGGTTACACACTTGAGGAAGAAGAACATTTGGATTGTGGATTCAGGTTGCTCACGCCACATGACTGGTAACAAAGAATAGTTCTCCTCCCTCTCTTTTGTGCCACGTGTAGAGAATGTTACTTTTGCTGATAATTCTTCAACTCCTACAATTGCTAAGGGATCGGTTAGAGTAAATAAACACTACAATTTGAAGGATATGGCACTTGTTAAAAATTTGAAATACAACTTGCTTTCAGTAAAAATTGCTGGAAAGATGTAAATCCAAATAGTGAGCTTATTTTTAACATGTCTCGGTTTGGAAGAGTTTTTAAAGCTGATTTTGATATGTCTTCCTCTAAGCATAGGTGTCTAGTTGCTAATAATTCCAATGATTTATATTTTTGGCATCGTAGACGTGGTCACGTAGGCTTTGATCATCTCACGCGTGTCAGTGCTCTTGATCGCATATGTGGGCTGCCTAAGCTTAGAAGGGACAAAGAAATTGTGTGCCCTACTTGTAGACATGCTAAGATGGTTGCAGGTTCACATACTCCTCTCACAATGATCATGACAACTGAATCGAGTCAACTTTTGCACCTTGACACCGTAGGACCTTCACGCGTTCAATCCTTCGAAGGTAAATGGTATGTTCTTGTGATTGTTGATGATTATTCTAGATACTCTTGGGTTTACTTTATGGAATCTAAGAATGAAGCTTTTATTCACATTAGAACTTTATTTCTTAGATTATCAATTGATTACACAGGATCTTTAGAAGCGACTAGAAGTGATAACGGAACCGAATTTAAAAATCAATCTTTTAATCACTTTTGTGCTGAAAATGGAATAGATCATCAATTTTCTTCACCATATATACCTCAAAAAAATGGTGTTGTAGAAAGAAAGAACATAACCTTAGTTGAGATGGCTAGGACTATGCTTGATGAATATCAAACTCCTAGGAAAATTTGGGCTGATGCAATTGCAACTGCTTGTTATGTCTCCAATCGTGTTTTCTTGCGTGCTAAGCTAGGTAAAAGACCATATGAGCTCCATTTTGGACATAGGCCTAGTGTTACACACTTTCGGGTCTTTGGTTGCAAATTCTTTGTTAAGTAACATGGTAATCTTGATAAATTTGAACCTAGATATGTTGATGGCATGTTTCTTGATTATCCATCTCATACTAGAGGCTATCGTGTGCTTTTACTTGACACTAACAAAATTGTAGAGACTTGTGAGGTGTCTTTTGATGAAGCTAGCTCAGGTACTAGCTCAAATATTGCAGGTCCAGATCCATATCCGCAGGAGGAGAGCATTTTCGTTGAAGAAGAGGAAGAAGTGGTGTTGCCGCCCGAAAACTCAGCAGCTAATGACATTGTTCCAGCTCCTGATTTTGATCACAACCAGCACCGACGATCACCATTGCTGGTCCAGATCCTCCTCAAGTCACAAGCTCATCGATTCGTGATGAACATGAAGAAGAAGCTTGTGAAGTGTCCACTCCCCTCCGGGTTCTCAAAAGTCATCCCCCACAACAAATTATTGGAAGTTTGCACGAATGAGTCACATGGTCCAGGTTTTGCAATCCAAACTCTCATGCTCATTCTGCTTTTGTTGCTTCTTTTGAACCCAAAGATATATCACACGCACTCACTAATAAATCTTGGATTATTGCCATGTAAGAAGAGTTAGAAAATTTTGAAAGAAATAATGTTTGGAAACTAGTACCTCCACCTCAAGGTCACACTTTAATTGGAACTAAATGGGTGTTTAAAAATAAACAAAGTGAGGATGGGGTTGTGGTTAGGAATAAGGCTAGGTTGGTTGCTCAAGGTTTCACTCAAGTTGAAGGTCTAGATTTTTTATGAAACTTTTGCTCCTGTTGCTAGATTAGAAGCCATAAGAATTTTGTTAGATTTTGCTGCATCTAAAGGTTTTAAGCTTTATCAAATGGATGTTAAAAGTGCTTTTCTTAATGGCTACATAGATGAGCAGGTTTATGTCAAACAACCACTGGGTTTTGAAAATTCTGATTTTCCTAATCATGTTTACAAACTGTCCAAAGCCCTGTACAGTCTCAAACAAGGCCCTAGAGCATGGTATGATAGGTTAAAAACATTCTTGCTTGAAAAGGGATTTACCATGGGCAAAGTTGATAAAACTCTTTTTGTGCTTAAACATGGCAATGACTAATTATTCATTCAAGTGTATGTGGATGATATTATCTTTGGTTGTGCTTCTCATGATCTTGTGTCCAAGTTTTCAGCTATGATGAGTTCAGAATTTGAGATGAGTATGATGGGAGAAGTCACGTACTTTTGGGGGCTGCAAATCATGCAAACCAAGGGGGGTCCCTTTGTGCATCAAATGAAGTATACAAAAGACCTCCTAAGGTGCTTCAACATGGACAAAAGCAAGCCTCTTCGGACACCAATGGGAACAGCAACAACACTTGAACTTGATGAAGATGGTGAACCCGTGGATCAAAAACAATATAGAAGCATGATCGTATCACTTTTGTACCTCACGGCGTCAAGACCGGACATACAATTCACCGTATGTCTTTGTGCATGGTTTCAAGCCTCTCCACGTGCTTCACATCGTCAAGCCGTCAAAAGGATTCTCAAGTCAATACACGGAACTCAAGAATTTGGCATTTTTATTCCTTCTTCCTCAACTGTTACTTTGAAAGCTTTTTTTGATGCTAATTTTGGGGGTTGTAGGATTGATAGGAAAAGTGCTTCGGGTGCTTGTCATTTTCTTCGTAATTCACTTGTTGCTTGGTCCCCTAGAAAACAAAACTCAGTTACACAATCCACAGCTGGATCTGAATATGTAGCCGCTGCTAGTGCTTGCTCACAAATTCTTTGGATTATTCAAACACTTAAGGACTATGGGGTTGATCTAGATAGTTGTCGGTGGTTGAATCCGGCAGATCTCCTGTCACTACTGTTAGTAGTCCGTGGAGTTTGTAGTTTGGTAATGGGCACGCAGAGATTCAAGAGATGGTGGCAAATTGACACAGAGGTTTTACGTAGTTCGGGCCGCCTGAGCGTAATACCCTACTCCACGGGGTGTGTTGTTGTTGTATTGTGCGTCTAAGAGTGTCTGAGTGTGTCTGAGAGCATGTCTCGTGTATCAGACGAGAGGGCATGTCTAGCGTATGTCCCCCTGTGTATCGTCGACCAGTCCTTTTATAGTACAAGGACTGGTCATTACACCGTTGGCCTGGCCCGACATGTGGCCCTGGTGGTTACTAATGTTTAATACACAATAAATGAGGTTAATTACCCTTAATAGCATGGTAACGGGCCTTAACAGTGCCGTTACTGGTATTAAGGGCCTTCTGATCGAGTGTCATTAATATGGTATTAATGAAACTTAATCGGGTCTTGAAGCCTTTGATTTCCCCTTGAAGGTCCGAGTCGTTGGGGGTCCATCAATCTGTTTGTTGAGGTTGAGGGTCTGGCGGTTCAAACACGTGGCAGCCCCGGAGCTTTACTGTCGTGGACGGGTAGGTCCGGTGCTATTAGGCATGTGTCGGTTTCGTAGCTTCCCTCTGTCTGGGGTTAGGTCGGAAGGTGCCATACTGGTATCTAGTCCGGAGCTTTTCCATGTGTGGGCGGTAGCTCTGGTCTTATGATACACGTGGCGGCCCTAGGACTAACCATGTCAAGGAAGCAGGTCCGGTTATGGCTGACATGTGGGGCCTTCAGAGGTCTTCAAATCTGGTAGATGGAGTTTCCTTGTGATCTTTGCGATCCGGGGTATCCGGTACGTAGGGTACCGACAGAGGCCCCCTGGGCCGACCTCTGGGAGAGACGTTTTGGATGAAGTCATTCTGGCAGAGGTGGGTCCATTCTTCGGTTTTTGAGCCATGTCTTCAAGGGTCTTCGGATGTGTCGTTGGCGGTAGTTTGTAGTTAAACCAACGCCGCGTGGCATATTCTGGATGCGGCAGGTGAGATCTTAGCGTGCGGATCTCACGCAATTGAAGGTCACCGGTTCCCGATACAAAAATTGTATCAGTTCCGCGCGCCCTGTCAGGCCGCCGCCTTCGAGTTTCCCGCCTTTCATGATGACAACCGTTTTCCTGGGGTAAAGACCTCGACTTGATCATCGGGGTGGTCCTGGACCTCCTTGTCATTTGCAGGGTGAAGTTTTTGAATGGTATCGTCGGCTCCTCTGTGGTTTCCATCCAAGCGTTGCGGGGGCTTACTTAAGAAGGAAAGCACACCCCGTTTGGGGGTTCTTTACGCCTTTCATTCGAACTTGCGCTCAAATCCTCCAAACTTTTGCATGCTTTTCATCTCTCACCCCGCTGTGCTGCGATGGAGTTGGGTCTTCGCCAGAGCCGCCTGAAGACTGACGGTGATTTGAAGAAGGTCCGGGCCCTCATGGGGTGGTCCCCTGAATTCTTCAACCACCTGGTGCGCACCAGCAAGATTCCTTTCGTGAAGGAGCGCGCTGGCGACAAGGTGTACTTCTCCGCGTATGCCATGGTGGGACTGATCCCACCTTTCTCCACTTTTTTCTTGATGCTGCTCGACTTCTATGGTCTGCAGCTGTACCACCTTGGCCCCCACTCCATTCTTCTGATGTCGATCTTTGTCCACTTCTGCGAGATGTGGGTGGGCATTCTTCCCTGTGTTGAGCTCTTCTGCACCTTCTTCATCGTCCAGATCACCATCAAGAGTGATGAGTACCTTGGCGTCTATTATTTTATGAAGCGCAAGAAGTCCCCGTACAAATACTTGCGGTTGTTCCCTTCTGGGAAGTCGGACGACTGGAAGAAGGATTGGATCATCATCAGGGTGGAGGAGCATGAGAAGCTTGAGCTGCCCGAGGGCCTCCCCAACATTGACACTGCAGCTTGGAGCGAAGCTCCGGTGTTATCGGACGCCTTCAACCCTGCTCTGACCAGGATCCGCCAATGCGTGGAAAAAGGAGTGACTCCTTATGCTGTATTTTGCAACTTCCTGACCAACAGGTGGGATCTGCTGAAGAAGAGGGAGAAGCTTTCTTGGGCCCTCAATAGTGTGCTGAACGATGACTGGATCAAGACCAGTTTGAAGTCCAACATGGTGGGCGCAACTTTGGAGTTTCACCTCAATAAGTTCTAGCATGGCATCGACGTCGAAGGTGACGACTTGACTCTGCCAGCGGCTTTCCACCCTCAAAACATGGAGGCAGAGTTTAGCAGAGAGCTCCGGCGGAAGATGCCAGTGCTTGATGACCTTGGTGTCATCGAGAGGCGTTCGATCACCGGGTTGGTGATCTCCGCAGCTTTCGAGGATGGTCCCCCTTTTGTCCTGGAACAGAGAGTTGAAGTCGTGGGCAAGGGCAAAGAGTTGGTCGAGCCCTCGAGCCGTAAAAGGAAGCTGAAGCACTCTGACGAGAGGTCCGTCAGACCTGCTCCGTCCACAGCAGCTCCTTCTCCCCGGAGGGGAAGGTCTTCATCGGCGGCAACTACTCCAGCATCGACATCTCCCCGGGGTGCTAGCTCCGGCCATGCGGCTACAGTACCAGGGGCAGCTGAAGGCTCTGGGTCCGGAGGTCCTTCTCGGTCGAGGGGGGCCTCAACCCAAGTGACGCCGACAGCAGCAGCGAGCTCCGGGGAACCTTCCGAAGCCACCACGCCAGTGGCGACAGGGTCCGGCTCTGAGCGTCCCGAAAATAGGTTCCGTGCTAACTGGTGCAGAAGTCTTCCGAGGTAATTTTTGATTTTTTACCTTAGTTGATTGTTTTTTGTTGTAACTGTGTTTTGAGTTTCTTCGTCCTTCATCCACAGAGTGCCCAAGAAAAGGGTTGAAGCTCCGGTTCCTGCAGCAGCAGCTGAAGCTGTGCAGGCAGAAGCTCCGGCTCCCATTCCACCGCCGCCCCAAGAGTTGGCTGAGGTTGCGGCAGCTCTGGCGCCGGCTGTCGTGGTCTTGGACCTCGACTCATCCACAGAAGCTCCCGTGGTAGCGCCGGACCACGGGAATGAAGATGTACTAGCGGCACCTGCTCTGGAGGTTGAAGCTCCGGGTTCGGATGCTGAAATGATGGACGCTCCAGCCTCAGAGCCGGAGGTAGCTGCAATTCCGGCCCTAGAGCCAGATGTTGTTGAAGCCCCGGCAGTCGAGCCGGTGGTTGATGAAGTCCCGGTGATAGAGCCGGGTATTAATGAAGTTCCGGCACTTGAGCCGGTTGTCGAGGAAGCTCCGGCGGGAGAGCCGGTTGCTGTAGAAGTTTCGGCGGTAGAGCCGGTCATCGAAGAAGTACTGGCGCCTGAGCCAGTTGCTGTAGAGGTGCCGGCGCTCGAGCCCATGGTTGTCGAGGTGTCAGCACCGGAACCGGCGGTGGAGGAGGCACCATTGTCGGAGTCGAACGTGGCTTCAGCTCTCGCGGAATCTTCTACGCCCGCCCCGAAAGCAGTGGTCCCGGAGGTGCCCGCACCTGAGCCAGGGTGCCAAGATGAACATTCCGTCCCCCCGCTAGAGGGGCCAGTTGTTGATGACCTGATGGCCGGACCTTCGGAGCCAATTCCGGAGGTCGAAACTTCTACTGCAGGACCTTCCTCAGCGGTGGCCGAGGCTATCCCGGAGGATGGCCCTAGTCCCGTGGAAGCTCAGGGGAACGCTCTTGTAGAGTGGGACCCAATTTTTGTCACGGAGAACCCGCTAGAACCGGCGGAGATGACCCCGTCAGGTCCTGACCCGATCCCCCTGTTGTTGTCTATTGACAATGCCTGCTCCAGTCTTCGTCGGGTCCAGCTGGCTTTCTACCACGACAGCAAGGCCCTCGAGGAGGAGCGCCAAACTCTTAGGAGGTGGTGCAACCGGCTCCATTTCGAGACCAAGTTGGCGCAGTCGAGGCTGGTTGACGACAAGTAGTGGGTGCAGAGGGAGAAGGTCCGCCTGAAATACTGGGCTAAGCTGCTGGATGAGAGGGAAAGCATGACGTGATCCCTTGACAACCAGTCCCGGGCCATCTACGAGCAGGCCAAAGCTGCTAATAGCGCAGTGGATGATCGCCAAGAGAGGCTCGACGCCATCCATGCTAGTCTCGTCAAGCGCCGGGAGGCTCTTGAGGAGCGAGAGAGAAAGCTCGAGAATGAAGAGCAAAAACTCCTGGAGCTGCGGGACGACGTCATGAAGAGGGAAGAAGAGCTTACTCAGAGGCTAACTCTGGGTGACAAGAGTCTCAAGGAGCGCACCAAGAAATTGGAGGAGCGCGCGAGAGAGAGGAGAAGAAGGCCTGGGAGCGAGGGCAGGAACTCCACAGGAGGGAGAATGCCGTTGCTGCCAGGGAGAAGAAAGTGCGGGGCCGGGAGAAGGAACTGGTCGCCCGTCGGAACAACATCCACCTCCGGGAGTAAGAGCTCGGAAAACTCGAAAGGCAAGTTGTTGAAAAGATTCAGCAGAACGCCAAAGAGGTTGAGCGCCTTGCCCGTGAGAATTCGGAGCATGTGGCAACTAGAAGATCCTTGGAGGAGATGCGAGGCTCGAGGACTGTGGAGTCCCAACAAGTTTGGGACTTCCTGGGCAAAGCCAATGACACGCTAACGCCAATGGGTTTTAGTCCCGTGCGTCTGGATGATATGGAGCCAGAGCTGGACCTGGCATTGCACGCGTTGAGTACGGTAGGCAACAAACTCACCAAGACGGGTGATGTCATCGCGGACCAGCTAGAGACCGAGAGACAATCCCTGGCAAAGGGCGTCGTAGAATTCGTGCTGACGTGCTACACAAGCCGGGACTCTCAATTCCCCCTGGACCCGGTGCTTGAAGGCCCCATCGAAGGAGAGGGAGAAGCTGCCCAAGCCAGCGTATCGGAGGCTGCCCAGAAGGTCGCCTTGTTCTTCCATAGGGTCTAAGACCATCTCTTTGTAGCTCCCACTTGTATCCTCTCTTCTTTTTCTCCAATTTTGTAATCTCTTGTCTCCAGATAAATGAAATCCAAGTTTTTTGTGAATTTCATTTTTTGTCTTCAACACCTTTGTCCCACTTGGCCCCCTGGTAGATGTACACAATTTGATTGTGAACATGTACTAAGAGGATGTAATAGTTGTAGAACGTAGGTTTGAAGTCTTCGATAGTGAAGGCCCCCTGAAATTGTCGGAGCTTCGTGCCTCCGGCATTGACCATCATCAGAGTTAGTAGCTCCGATAGTAGTCTTCATCAACGCGTAAAGCATCGACGGTTAGTCCTCCGGGGTGTCGGAGCATGGTGGCTTCGGCAGTGTCCTCTGTCAACACGTGGTGTGTTGACAGCAGACTCTACTATAGAGTCTTCCCACCATCTTTTCTTCATGTTGACGACTGGCCCCTTAGCTTTACCGGAGCTGAGTAGCTCCAACGACGCTCGATATCAATGTTTTAACATCGACCACAAGCCGCCCAGAGGATGTCAGAGCTTTGGCAGCTCCAGCTTCATTCACTATCATCATGAAATTTATTTTTCCTGCACACTGAAGTCAAGAAAAACAGTAAAATCCATTTTCCTATCTATAACTTCATTGTGACTTACTATTCCCGAGAAATTTTTAGGTCAAACACAATTCTAAATACAATCGAGTGCACTGCCTTGTTTCCTTCAGATCCGATTGTTTCTGGACTCGCCTTACTTCGGCCTGCCGGAGTGTAGGTAGAGTGGCGTACTTAGGGTGCATGACCAGGCTAAGTCGATAGCACACTCCAGCCCTAGATTGGCTTGGCAGCATTCAGATGAGTAGACCATCAACAATGTTTGGACCCGGAAGAATAGACAATGCAACTCGAATTGTACATGAACTGGTCAAGCTAAAGTTTCTTAAGAACTGCACAACTTTGTTATAGACAAGAAAGAGAAAAATTAAAAATGTTGAGCCTGTACAAAATAAATGCACGTGGAGTCTATTTTCACACAATGTCGTCTTTCATTATAGGTCCGGGGTACAGGGGAAACAAGTACACTCTTAGGGTACAGAACCAGACTAAGTGTGTTTCGTTTCTCGTTTGACCCAAGGTAGCTAGCTACACTTTTAGTTCTGAGACTGTGACAAGTGTTGCATGGACATTGTGGACCTTACGGGGTAGGTCCGGCTGTCCTCCCGGAGGAGCTATTCGACTCTATACAATGACTCTATAACATACATCACATGTAATTACAGACTCACCTCCGTGATATTAAGCGTAGAACTTACGGAGGTGCTCAATGTTCCAAGGATGAGGGAGAGGTGTCCCATCCTCGGTTACCAAGCGAACGCATCCAGGACGGGATACTTTGATCAGTCAGAAGGGTCCTTCCCAGCTGGGGGAAAGTTTGTTTAACCCTTCTATGGATTGTATTCTCCGTAGCACCAGATCGCCTTCCTTGAGCTGTCGGCTGTGAACATGTCGTTGGTGATAGCGCCGAAGAGCTTGGCGGTATCGGGCATTCCGAACAGCTGCTTGGCACCTTCCCTCTTCAAGGAGGTCAAGGTCTTCACGCCGGAGCTGGTCCTGCGTGGCTTCGTCGAAGGTCCGGACCCGGAGCGACCCCAAGGTGATTTCCGGAGGAAGGACTGCTTCAGCTCCGTACACCAGGAAGAAGGGTGTCTCTCTAGTTGACCGGTAGGAGTTGTCCTGTTGGCCCATAGAGTGGGCAGAAACTCTTCGATCCAGTTGGCTCCATGTTTTTTCAGGCGCTCATATGTGCGCGTCTTGAGTCCTTTTAGGATTTCTGCATTTGCTCTCTCGGCTTGGTCATTGCTTGTCGGGTGAGCTATGGAAGCGTAGCTGACTTGGATGCCGAGGTCTTTGCAATATCCTTGGAATGCAGAGCTTGTGAACTGGGTCCCATTATCAGTTATGATTTTGTTCGGGACTCCAAATCTGCATACGATAGACTACAAGAAGTTGATAGTTGATTGCTTGTTTATTGTCTCAACTGGAGTTGCTTCCGGCCATTTGGTGAATTTGTCAATGGCAACATACAGGAACTTGTAACCTCCGCGGCTCTTGGGAAAGGTCCCAAGATATCCATCCCCCACACAGCGAAAGGCCATGTAGGAGGTATCATTTGTAAAGGCTGAGCCGGTGTATTAATTTGTTTTGCATGAAACTGGCATGATTCACATTTCTTCACCAGCTCAGTTGCATCCTGGAGTGTTGTAGGCCAGTAAAAACCATGCCGAAAGGCTTTACTGACCAGCATGCGGGAAGACGCGTGGTTCCCACACTCGCCTCCATGGATTTCCGTGAGGAGCTCATGGCCTTCTTCCCTTGTGATGCACCGCATTAGGACGCCGTTGGCACCGCGCCGGTAGAGATCCCCTTCTACCAACGTGTATCTTTTAGCCAATCTTACTATCCGATCAGCGGATACATCATCGTCAGGAAGGATATTGTCTTTCAAGTATCTCCAGATCTCCGAGATCCATGCATCGGAGCTAGCTTGAGCATTTGAGTCTTGCGTGCTAGGTTGCTCGGAGCTTCCGGCAGCACCTACGACCCTTGATGGCTGCCATGGTAACAGGACCATCGGGACCGCCAGCTTCGGGATGCTGGTCTCACCCCCTTCGCTCAGTTCGGCGGACTGAGCTGTGGGTTTTGACAACCTCCGCACGAAGGTTCCGTCGGGAGCTGGAGCTCCGGTTGACACTTTCGTCGAGAGTTCGTCAGCTTCAGCGTTATGGAGACGCTGGACATGGTGGAGGTCCAGGAATTCGAAGTCCTTCTGAAGCCTCTGGACTTCAAGGAGATAAGCATCTAGTTGGGGATTGTTGCAGGAGCATTCACCCTTCACCTATTTAATGATGAGTTGCGAATCTCCCTTGACCAACAGCTGCTTGACACCGTATGTTAGTGCCACCTTTAATCCGTAAATGAGTGCTTCATACTCCGCCATGTTGTTGGTTACCTTGAAGTCAAGGTGGACCATGTATTTTACCTTCTCCCCGGTTGTAGCTTGGAGAAGGACTCCAACTCCGGCCCCCTGCTTTTGCATGGAGCCGTTGCAGTAAAGAGTCTAGTGAGGCTCGATGAAGACCGGAGCCTTGAGTTCTGGCTTCTGCTCACTAGGGCCCTCAGGGTTTGATGGAGAGGGGGTCCATTCCGCCACAAAGTCCGTCAGTGCTTGACTCTTGATCGCTTGTCTTAGACGAATTCAAGATCGAATTCGACCAATTCCGTTGCTCACTTTGCAATGTTACCAGTGGAATTGGGATTATACAAGATCGCACGCAGTGGGTATGAAGTTACCACTGAGATCTTATGAGCTTGGAAGTAATGGCGAAGCTTCCTGGAGGCGATAAGAACTGCATAGAGCAGCTTATGCACCTCTAGGTATCGAGTCTTGGCGTCATGGAGTACTTCGCTGATGAAGTACACTGGGCATTGGACTGTCTGGACCCTCCCGGAGAGGCCCAGAGCTTCCTCCTCATCGATTTGGACCCTCCCGGAGGGGTCCAGACCTTCTTCGGGGACCTCCGGTTCCTTGTTGAAGGAACCTGGAGCTTCTTCTGGAGTGACCTGGACCTTCCTGGAGGGGTTCGGATCCTCTTGTTCAACAAGAGTAACTCTTTGTAGATCCAAGTCTGGGGGCTGGGACCCAGACTCGCCTTCAGGAACCTCCTGACCCTCCCGGAGGGGTCTAGATTCCTGAGCCTGTGAGGGTTCTGGTCTCTCCGCAACCAAGACCATGCTAACAACTTCGTCAGTTGCCAAAATGTAAAGCAGTAGAGGCTCACCAGGGTTCGAAGCTACCAAGGTTGGTAGGGTGGTGAGGAGATGCTTTAGCTTCTGGAACGCCTTTTCTGCTTCTTCAGACCATTGGAATGGTCTGGACTTCCTCAACAGCTTGAAGAAGGGAAGTTCCCGTTCTGCCAGTCTTGAGATTAACCGGCTGAGGGCAGCTAGACATCCGGTCAGCTTCTGGACGTCCTTTATGCGGGCTGGTGGCCGCATATCTTCAATGGATTTAATCTTCGCCGGATTCGCCTCTATGCCTCGGTGGATCACCAAGAATCCAAGAAGCATTCTGAAGCTAACCCCGAAGACACACTTGCCTGAGTTTAGCTTTGTGCGGGTGACCCGCAACTTGTCGAAGACTGCTTGCAAGGTGTCAAGAAGTGACTCCTTGTCCTTAATCTTGATGACAATGTCATCAACATACACTTCCACTACGTCTCTGATGAGCTCTCCAAAGGTTTTGTACGTAGCTCGTACAAATTTTGAGGCTGCATTGAGACCAAATGGCATGGCTGTATAACAATACAATCCATCTACTGTGATGAAAGAAGTATGTTCTTCATCTTCCCTAGACATTCTTATTTGATGGTACCCAGAATATGCGTCTAGGAAACACAGTAATTCACACCCGGAGGTGGAATCCACTATCTGATCTATTCTAGGTAGTGGGAATGGACCTTTTGGACATGCCTTATTTAGTGTTGTGTAGTCGATACACATCCGAAGCTTCCCGCCGGCCTTGGGTACAACGACTGGGTTTGCCAGCCATTTTGGGTGGAAGACTTCTCGGATGAATCCAGCTTCGAGAAACTTCTTCACTTATTGTCGTATGAAGTTTTGTCGCTCTACTGATTGCCTCCGAGGCTTCTAATGTACAGGCCGAGAGTCAGGATGGATCTTCATATTATGCTCGATCACTTCCCTAGGGATCCCAGGCATTTGCGACGGTTGCCAGGCAAACACGTCAACGTTAGCCCGGAGGAAAGTGATGAGCGTGAGTTCCTATTTGTCATTTAGACCTCCCGATATACGGGTGGTCTGAGCGGCATCGGAACCGATTTGGACGACTTTGACGGGAATGTCGGTGTCGTCGCTTGGTTGCACGCGAGGTGCGGAGGTTGAGCCTCGTTGACGAATGCTTAGGAGTTTTGGAGCTTGCTTCTGCCTGGACTCTTCCTCCTGCGCCATAGCAAGCACGTGAAGTTCTTCCAGAGCAGTCACTCTGACAGTGCGGTCTCCGCGGATCCGGAGAACTCCAGCTAGTGTCGGCACCTTCAACACCAGGTATCCATAATGAGCCGCAGCCATGAACTTGTACAAGGTTGGCCTGCCCAGAATGGCGTTAAAGGGTAAGTTGGTCTGAGCAACGTCAAAGACCAACTTTTTAGTGCGATAATTCTCCCGAGTCCCAAAGGTCACGGGAAGAGTAATGGCACCAAGTGGGGTTATGGCCCCCGGAACTACTCTAGAGAAAGGTCGGGAGGGACGAAGGTCCGAAGGTCGAAGCTGAAGCTTGACGAAAGCCTTGAAGCTTATGAGGTTCAGCCCCGAACCTCCGTCCACCATTACATGGTGGAGTTGAATATTGTTGATGGTCGGAGATACCATCAATGGGAGTTGGCCAGCTCTAATCATATTCCGAGGGCAGTCTGACGCGTCGAAAGTGATGGCGGTATCCATCCACTTCCTGTGCAGCTCCGCCCTGGCGATGGGAGCTACCGAAGCCATGTCCTGCCACATGGTCTTGAGGACACGGCGGGAAGTGAGGTCCCATGAACCACCAAAGATGGTGTTCATGGTCTTCCGACGTTCATTGTCGGAGACGTAAGAGTCATCGTCGACGGAGGTGTACACAGCCTTCAGGACCTTTTTAGGGTCCTGAAAACCTAACTCCTCTTCAGCCGGAGCTTCGTCGACTTTCTATTTTCCTTCCCTTTTTGGAAATGAACTTCTTCCCAGTGCTTGTTGTAGCACTCGGCAAGGTTCTTGACCTCTCAGCTGTCTTCCAAGTTGTGGCTGTTCGACTTATGAATAGGACACCACATTTTGGAGTTGCTTCCATCTTCAGATGAAGGTCGAGGTCGTTTCTCAGGGCGTGGCCCCTAGCCACCCGGAGCTGCGGCAGCTGTAGCAGTAGATGTGCCAGCTGACGGCTTTTTCTTGCCATTGGATTTTTTCTTCTTTTTGCCACTCGCGGAGGTAGTGGCTTCGCCCTTGGAGGATTTTTTGTTATCTTCCGGAGGTGGTTTGGAGTGCATTTCATGGCCCTCCGCAGCTTTGGCACACTTGTCTACCAAACTGAAGAGCTCCGTGACGCTGGTGATCTCCTTGATCACCAGCTTCTCCAGCATCTTCTTGTCTCGTACGCCCTGTCTAAATGCCACAATAATAGAGGCGCTGGAGATAGAAGGAATAGTGTTTCGTACCTGGGAGAACCTCTGGATGAAGGAACGCAGGGATTCTCCCCCTTATGCATTACAGCAAAAAGGTCCAGTTTGATGCCTAGCCGGGTGTATGAACTCCCAAAATTAGCAGTGGACTGTTGGCACAGTTCCGCCCAACTATTTATGGAGTTGGGCGGAAGGCTCATGAACCAGGACCTGTCGGTCCCAGTTAAAGCCACGGGGAAGTAGTTGGCCATTACAGCCTCGTTACCTCCAGCTGCAAGGATTGCAGTGAAGTAAATCTGGAGAAACTCAGCGGGATTGACAGTCCCGTCAAATTTCTCTGGCAGGTGAGGCCAGAATTTTTGTGGCCATCTGACCATGCGCAAGTGCATGGCCAGGGCAGAACAGCCTCCTCCTATTCCCTCAGGAACAGGGCTGTCTCGAGCTTCTTGCCTTTCGCGAGGACGCTCGATATTGACGCGGCTGTCCTGTTGACGGTAACGGTGATCAAGCTCTGCCCGGAGGTCGTGAGTTGAGAGCCTGGTTACCGTATGGGTGCGTCGTGCCCCGGAAGGCAATGACGTAACTTGTTGAGACGCATCACGCCTCCTGTTTTGGGAAGCGTGCGGACCAAGTCTGCCCGAGGGGGGAGGACCTTGGTTGCTGATGTGATCGGCTGCTGCTGCAACCAAGTGTTCCACATCAGCCCTCCACTACTCCATTGCACCCTGGGATGCACCCGGAGGTGGTGGGAGTTGGAGGACAGCACGCGCTGCATGGAGCGCGTGTTCGGGGTTGTTGTTATTCGCCGATGCGGTGACCGACGCAGATGCTTCGTCCTGCTGTCCAGCTTGATTTGCTAGTGCAGTCGGTGGAGGCAGAGGCATGACTCCTGCTGGAGCCACGGTACCGGCTGGTTGTTGCATGATGGAGGGATTTCCTCCAGCAGGTTGCGCAGCGAGGTTGTCTTTGGATGATCCAGCAGCTGAGTTCACCATTCTTGTAATCTTGGGCACACCCCTACCTGGCGCGCCAACTGTCGGTGGTGGAATCTGGCAGATCTCCCAGCACTACTGTTAGTAGTCCGTGGAGTTTGTAGTTCGGTAATGGGCGCACAGAGATTCAAGAGATGGTGGCAAATTGACACAGAGGTTTTAGATGGTTCGGGCCGCCTGAGCATATACCCTACTCCATGGGGTGTGTTGTTGTTATATTAAGCGTCTAAGAGTGCCTGGGTGTGTCCGAGAGTGTGTCTCACGTATCAGAGTCCGAGATGGCATGTCTAGTGTATGCCCCCCTGTGTATCATCGACCAGTCCTTTTATAGTACAAGGACTGGTCGTTACGCCGTTAGCTTGGCCCGACATGTGGCCCTGGTGGTTACTAATGTTTAATACATAATAAATGAGGTTAATTACCCTTAATAGCATGGTAACAGACCTTAACAGTGTCGTTACTTGTATTAAGGGCCTTCTGATTGAGTGTCATTAATATGGTATTAATGACACTTAATCGGGTCTTGAAGCTTTTGATTGCCCCTTGAAGGTCCGAGCCGTTGGGGGTCCATCAATCTGTTTGTTGAGGTTGAAGGTCCAGCGGTTCGGACACGTGGTAGCTCTGGAGCTTTACTGTCGTGGACGGGTAGGTCTGGTGCTGTTAGGCATGTGTCAGTTTCGGAGCTTCCCTCTGCCTGGGGTTAGGTCCGGGGGTGCCATACTAGTATCTAGTCCGGAGCTTTCCCATGTGTGGGCGGTAGCTCCGGTCTTATGATACACGTGACGGCCCTGGGACTAACCATGTCGGGGAAGCAGGTCCGGTTATGGCTGACATGTGGGGCCTTCAGAGGTCTTCAAATCTAGTAGATGGAGTTTCCTTGTGATCTTTGCGATCCCAAGGGGTATTCGGTACGCAGGGTACCGACAATAGTGTTCCACTGTTTTGTGATAACACTATTGCCATTTGCATTGCTAAAAACCCCGTGCAACATTCTAGAACTAAGCACATTGACATTAGGTATCACTTTCTCTGTGATAATGTTGAAAAAAAAAACATTGTGCTTCACCATGTAGATACTGAACAACAATTGGCTGACATTTTTACAAAACCTTTAGATTTCACTCGTTTTTGTTACATTCGTAGGAAATAGGTGTTATGCATCCTCATGGCTTACATTGAGGGGGAGTTTTGAAACTTGAGAAGTCTATGTCTGAATCTGAAATTAAAATAGTATGAGCATAGTATTTCAAACATATATGACTTTGTGATTCCTTTTACATGCTGAAAGTTCTTACTACATTACTCGTGTTATACATTTTGTAGTTTTTGCCATGTCTAGTAATTGGAATAATTACTTACACTAAATCTAGTCATGGTCGAACTTTCTTGCTGCTTTGAACTTGTTGCATGCTCACAAGTGATTTTAATCATAAAGAATTAATCAAGTAATCAACTCACATGTTGATTTTTTATGAACAAATATAAGTTGAGAAAAGATCAAGAGAATATGCATGCATCGCACTTCTTCTTTTGAGATGGCTTATCATTGCACTTAGATATGAACTTGGAATAAGTTGTGTATGAATTAAACCATGTCCTTAAGCTTCTGATTGTCAAATGACATAGGCTTGGCTTGGTTGGTTAGAATAAGGAAGATGCGCATATAATCTCTTGAAAATATCATATGATCTAAATTTGTGCTTTGAAAAATAATAAAATGCAGCAACAAGTGTCATGCTTTCAGGTATTAAAATAGTTAAGTTTGTGAGATCATGACTTGCTTAAATTGAAAATTACATTTGATCTCTAGCATGGCTTGCACTATTTTATGTATCTCATTGTTGTGATAGTGTAAGTTACTTGATAGTATGACTTGTATGAGCTTTGTTTTATATGTATATGTTATAATATGCTCGTAACAATTAAAATTTGTCTTATAAACCTTGCTGAATACATTGTCAAAGGGGGAGAGATAATATGTGAATTTTTAAAGATAAGTATGCAAGGGGGAGAAATTGATTACATATTGCACATATTCACAATTGTTTTTGACACGATTCTTCTCAGGGAGAGAATTTCTTTTTCTCATTTTATTTTTGTTTTACAAAGGGGGAGAAATTGTTTTCAAAACTTTTAATGTGAATAAGCCAATGTACAGATCTTAAGTGGTGTTGCCAATGCATTCATCAAGGGGGAGATTGTGAGACCTATGTGTGCTTAATACATTGGCTTTGATAATAAAATTTTTGAATGCTGCCATAACATCTTTTTAGCATGGTCCGACTCTAGCTCCGAGCTTCTACAAGGTCCGACAATATGTCCGACTTTTTTTGTCTAGGTGCGACATATTTCTGGGTAGCTTCGGTGAGCTTTGTCTTTAGCTCCGGCATGTCTTTGATAGCTCCAGCATGTCGTTGTTAAGCTCTGATATGTTTTGATAGGTCCGACTTATGTTGGTTAGCTCCGACATGTTTTTCTAGCTCTGACTTTTGGGTTGAATAGTTCCGACTAGCTTTGGCAAGCTCCGGCGCTAGGTTGTACTAGCTTTGGTAAGCTCCAGCTCAATCTCCAGTTAGCTTTCGCAAGGTTCGGAGCTTGATCGCAATGTTCCTACTTTTACTGTGAAATATTTCGAACTTGCTTTACATTGTTGGAAAGATTGCTTAGTATTCATTTGCTAAGTTTTTGGTGTGTTTGTGAGACATATGTGTGTTGAATATATTGGCTTGTACTGAATACATTGGCTTTGAAAATAAAAGTTTTGAATGATGCCATAACATCTTTTTAGCAAGGTCCGACTCTAGCTCCGAGCTTCTGCAAGGTCTGACAATAGGTCTGACTTTCTTTGTCTAGGTCTGACATGTTTTTGGGTAGCTCCGGTGAGCTTTGTCTTTAGCTCCGGCATGTCTTTGATAGCTCTGGCATGTCTTTGTTAAGCTCTGATATGTTTTGCTAGGTCCGACTTATGTTGGTTAGCTTCGACATGTTTTTATAGCTCCGGCTTTTGGGTTGGCTAGGTCCGGCTATCTTTGGTAAGCTCCGGCTCTAGGTTGTACTAGCTTTGGTAAGCTCCGGCACTAGGATGTACTAGTTTTGGTGAGTTCCAGCTCAAGCTCCGGTTAGCTTTGGCAAGGTTCGGAGCTTGATCGCAATGTTCCTTCTTTTACTGTGAAATGTTTTGAACTTGCTTTACATCTATGGAAAGATTGCTTAGTATTCATTTGCTAAGTTTTGGTGTGTTTTGGTTATGGTTGATATCGTGTTGATATGCTTTGCAACATGCTTATGTGAGGTGCTCACGTAAGGTGTTGTGTTCGGAACTGACTTGAGTCAAGTCGCGGACTTGGGCTCGTACGGATTGGTTGTTTGTTCATGTGCAGGTGTCGCTTGAGTTCAAGTCATGGCTGGTGACAGGATCCTTTGGACTAGTCTCATGTAGGAGATGAGGTTCTAACAACCAAATTCAGGAGGAATTGTGGTTGAGCGGGTTAGGAGGTCGCGCAAGATGATTGGATCAAGGGCAGTGCAAATGAAGGTTACTGGACGTCGAAGGAAGGTGTTTGCGCGTATGCATGTGGTGCATGACGTGGCAACATGGTCCCGAAGATGGTTTATGAATGGGAAGGTCTGGTTGAAGGGATCGGATCGTATTGGTTGATGACTTTGGCTGCGGCGGAGTCAGTTATGGCTCGGTATGGAAAGTATCGAGTTGGTTATGATAGGATTTCGTGTGGGTCACGAATTTTAGTTGTTTTAGAAATGTGGGATACGTTCCTAAGGTGTTTGAAAGTCTTAAGATTGCTTCTATCTGCGTATAGAAGAGTCCTAAGCAGTTATGCAAAGTTTCGATTCGTGAACAGAGTAGGATTGGAGTCCTAGTTGAGATTGGGTTGGCCTAAGGGCTGGTTATATAAGCAAGGGAGGCCAGATCTCGTGGTGCACGACTTTGGGGCTGTTCCTCTTGTGTTCTATTGAATAAAATTCGTAGTTTGAACGAACTTTTTTGCCTTGTTTTTCCGACTTGTTCCAGACAAGTTTTACTCGTCGAGTTTCTGAACAGCACTACCTTTCGTCGGTGGTTTTATCATAACTCGAGTTTTATGGATCCAATTTACGTGATTCTTTTTGGTTTATCTTCACAACTTGATTACCTATCATCTGTCAAAATTTCACGGTCATTATATTTGTGGTTTCTGATCTACACGAGTTTCTTTGCAGCGTTCCAGAACTGTTTTTCTCGGGTAGGACAGATTGACCTTTGTTCGATCTTTCGATCGTAACTTGAGTTTCTCTCGATGGATTTGAGTGATTCTTCTTGTGTTTTCTTCATGACTTGATTCGATCTGATATTTATCATTTTTGTCACGGTGAAATACATTTAGATTAGTCTCACACATGATTTCTTTAACATATCATTTTTCTGCACAAGGGGTTGGGATTTAATTGTTTCCGCTGCGTAAGATTTTTAAATCTACCATTCATCCCCCCTCTCGTAGCTTTTCACGTGCTCTTCGATCCTACAATTGGTATCAGAGCCATGGTGCTCTAATCATTGTGATTTGCACGTGTTTTTGACTAATCATCATGGAGAAATACTCCGCCAAACCTTGTGTATTTGCTAGTATTGATTTTCAGGTTTGGAAGGCACGCATGGGGGCTTTCATCTAGGCCCAAGGTTTCACCATATGGGAAAAGGTGTACAAGCCTTATGATGTGCCTTCAAAAGATCAAGTTACGGCTACAAACCTACGGGATGTCGACAACAACAACAAAGCCCGGAACTTGATCATCCAAGGACTCACTCAAAGCGACTTCGACCGCGTTGCACACCTTCGATCGGCATATGATGTGTGGAGAGCACTTTGTGACTATCACGAAGGATCCAATACGATCAAGGATGTAAGGCAAGACATTTTCAAGAAAGAATACACACGCTTCGAGATCCAACCCGGTGAGTCCATCGATGATCTCTTTGCTCGCTTTAACAAAATTCTCAGTAACTTGCGTAGTGTCAACGTTAATTTTTCTGATGTTGAAAATGCTAGGCAACTTCTTAGTGCATTAGACATGTCAATCTGGGAGATGAAAGTTACATCTATTCGTGAATCTACTGTCATGAGTACGCTTACTTTAGATGTGCTTTACTCTAAACTCGGAACTCATGAAATTGACATCTTATAACTTAAGAACCCAAATAAGTCTATTGTATTTGTCTGACAACGTGATATACCTAGCTCCGGCCAATCATCATCTTGCAATACTCTTGCTTTGTGGTCCTCACTAACCCTGGATCAGATCGAGGAATTTCCATAAGAGGAGTTAGCACTAATCTCTACTAGGTTCTCAAAAGCATTGCAAAATGTGAAAACTAGAAGGAGAGGAAGCTCCGGATCACAACGCTATTTTGAATGTGGTAAGACAGGACACTTTTGTACAGAATGCCCTAACATTTCAGGTCCTACTACCCATGAAGAAAAACAAAACAAGGTCAAGACCACCTCTGGAAACCCCAACAAGAAAAAGAAGGGTACCATAAGACGCAAGATGATTAACAACTTCATCACTGCACTTCAAGAGCTCGGCTCAAGCGATGTAGACTTTGAAAGTGACTAAGATGATGACGATCTAGCCAACTTATGCTTCATGGCGGGCAAAACAAGATCAAGATCAAGTCCGGAGGATGCAGAACACAATAGTGACGATGATGAGGTATGTTCTACTTGTAATGAAATGTGTGATGCAATTTCTCGTGCAACTATTATTGTTAAGAAAAAGGACAAAAATCTTAGGGATAATGCTGCTAAAATTGAATCACTAGAATATGAAATCAACCATTTGAAAACCTTGATTCCTAGTGATGATTCTTGTCCCTCGTGTGATTTAATCTATTAACAATTGTCCACATTAAGAACTACACATTCCTCTACTCTAGATAGACTTGAACTTGAAATTGAACAGAACAAAAAGCTTGCTGCACTCGACATTGGAAACTTAAAAGATGCTTCTTGTTCTACAATTGATTTGCATTGTTATAGTTGTGATGATCTTGAAAAGAAACTAAAAGATGTTATGAATGAAATTTCTATATTGAACAATGCTTTACGTTCTCATGAAGTTAAATTTTGTTCCAATTGCAAATTAAAAGGAAAAACTTCATGTGAAAATTGCCTTGATTTGTCAGATAAACTTGATAACATGTGTAGGACATTAGATCAGTTTTGTAATGGGAATAAGAACCTAAACTTGCTGCTGAATTCTTCTAAGTCTTGCAAAGATAAAACTGGTTTAGGTTTTGATTCTCATGCTCATGCTAAGGCACATCCACCTAAAATTGTAAAGTCATTAGGAAGTGGTTTCATTCAAATAGTTCCAAAACAAAAAAGAAGTGGTTTTCAAATCCGCAGGAGTGTTGTCTCATTCAGTTTCAAATAAAAATATTGCTTGCTCATCTACACATGAACATGAAGTTAAATTTCATTGTACCTACTGTGGTAGAGATGGTCATGTCATAGATTTTTGTTATAGACTAGCTAAACAACAGAAAGGGGAAAGAATGATTGCTAGATCTCATAACTTTCATGCAAAATTTGCTGCACATATTAAACCGAATGCCAGGAACATGCAACTTGTTGTTATGAGCCAAAAACATTCAAAGTTTACCTCCAGACCTTCTATTTTTGCCCCCGGAGCTACTGATTTTTATGCTACACAAGTAACTCCTTATAGGTCAGTAGTTAAGAATAAAAAACCTCAAACTTTGACTCATAAACCTGCTGTTTTATCTCAGCTGTCGTGTGTTTTTCCTACTGCACGTCGTGTGACTCAGTACTGGATACCTAAATGCCTTTTTACTAACCCCAGTATTGAGTCATTGATGTATTGTGCTTCTATGTAGGTTACACATTTGAGGAAGGAGAACATTTGGATTGTGGATTTAGTTTGCCACGCCACATGACCAGTAACAAAGAATGGTTCTCCTCCCTCTCTTTTGTGTCACGTGTAGAGAATGTTACTTTTGCCAATAATTCTTCAACTCCTATAATTGCTAAGGGTTCGGTTAGAGTAAATGATCACTACACTTTGAAGGATGTGGCACTTGTCAAAAATTTGAAATACAACTTGCTTTCTGTTTCACAATTGCTAGATGAAAATCTGGAAATTATTTTCAATAAAAATTGCTGCAAAGTTGTAGGTTCAAATAGTGAGCTTATTTTTAACATGTCTCGGTTTGGAAGAGTTTTTAAAGCTGATTTTGATATGTCTTCCTCTAAGCATAGGTGTCTAGTGGCTAATGATTCAAAGGATTATATTTTTGGCATCGTAGACTTGTTCACGTAGGCTTTGATCACCTAACGCGTGTTAGTGCTCTTGATCGCATACGTTGGCTGCCTAAGCTTAAAGGGGACAAAGAAATTGTGTGCTCTTCTCGTAGACATGCTAATATGGTTGCAGGTTCACATACTCCTCTCACAATGATCATGACAATTGAACCGGGTCAAATTTTTCACCTTGACACCGTAGGACCTTCACGTGTTCAGTCCTTCGGAGGTAAATGGTATGTTCTTGTTATTGTTGATGATTATTCTAGATACTCTTGGGTTTACTTTATGGCGTCTAAGAATGAAGCTTTTAGTCACTTTAGAACTTTATTTCTTAGATTATCAATTGATCACCCGGGATCCTTAAAAGCAATTAGAAGTGATAACGGAACTGAATTTAAAAATCAATCTTTTGATCACTTTTGTGCTGAAAATTGAATAGATCATCAATTTTCTTCACCATATGTACCTCAACAAAATGGTGTTGTAGAAAGAAAGAACAGAACCTTAGTTGAGATTGCTAGGACTATGCTTGATGAGTATCAAACTCCTAGAAAAATTTTGGGCTGATGCGATTGCAACCACTTGTTACGTCTCAAATTGTGTTTTCTTGCGCGCTAAGCTAGGTAAAACACCATATGAGCTCCGATTTGGACATAGGCCTAGTGTTATGCACTTTTGGGACTTTGGATGCAAATTCTTTGTTAAGAAACATGGTAATATGATAAATTTGAACCTAGATCCATTGATGGCATGTTTCTTGGTTATCCATCTCATACTAGAGGCTACCGTGTGTTTTTACTTGACACTAACAAAATTGTGGAGACTTGTGAAGTGTCTTTTGATGAATCTAGCCCAGCTGCTAGCTCAAACATTGCAGGTCCATATCCATATCCGCAGGGAAGAGCATTTTCGTTTAAGATGAGAAAGAGGTGGAGTTACTGCCCAAAAATTCAGCAGCTAATGACATTGTTCGAGCTCATAATTTTGATTCACAACCAGCACCGACAACCATCAATGCTGATTCAAATCGTCCTCAAGTCACAAGCTCATCGATTCGTGACAAACATGAAGAAGAAGAAGCTTGTGAAGTGTCCACTCCCCTCCGAGTTCTCAAAATTCATCCTCCACAACAGATTATTGGAAGCTTGCACGAACGAGTTACACGGTCCAGGTTTTGCGATCCAAACTCTCATACTCATTCTGCTTTTGTTGCTTCTTTTGAACCCAAAGATATATCACACGCACTCACTAATGGATCTTGGATTATTGCCATGCAAGAAGAGTTAGGAAATTTTGAAAGAAATAATGTTTGGAAACTTGTACCTCCACCTCAAGGTCACACTTTAATTGGAACTAAATGGGTATTTAAAAATAAAAAAAGTGAGGATGGGTTTGTGGTTAGGAATAAGGCTAGGTTGGTTGCTCAAGGTTTCACTCAAGTTGAAGGTCTAGATTTTGATGAAACTTTTGCTCCTGTTGCTAGATTAGAAGCCATAAGAATTTTGTTAGCTTTTGCTGCATCTAAAGGTTTTAAGCTATATCAAATGGATGTTAAAAGTGCTTTTCTTAGTAGCTACATAGATGAGGAGGTTTATGTCAAACAACCACTGGGTTTTGAAAATTCAGATTTTCCTAATCATGTTTACAAACTGTCCAAAGCCTTGTACGGTCTCAAACAAGCCCCTAGAGCATGGTATGATAGGTTAAAAAACATTCTTACATGAAAAGGGGTTTACCATGGGCAAGGTTGATAAAAATCTTTTTTTGCTTAAACATGGCAATGACTCATTATTCGTTCAAGTGTATGTGGATGATATTATCTTTGGTTGTGCTTCTCATGATCTTGTGTCCAAGTTTTCAGCTATGATGAGTTCAGAATTTGAGATGAGTATGATGGGAGAACTCACGTACTTTTTGGGGCTGCAAATCAAGCAAACCAAGGAGGGTACCTTTGTGCATCAAACAAAGTATACAAAAGACCTCCTAAGGTGCTTCAACATGGACAAAAGCAAGCCTCTTCGGACACCAATGGGAACAGCAACAACACTTGAACTTGATGAAGATGGTGAATCCATGGATCAAAAAGAATATAGAAGAATGATCGGATCACTTTTGTACCTCACGGCATCAAGACCGAACATACAATTTAGCATATGTCTTTGTGCACGGTTTCATGCCTCCCCACGTGCTTCACATCGTCAAGCCATCAAAAGGATTCTCAGGTACTTATATGGAACTCAAAAATTTGGTATTTTTCTTCCTTCTTTCTCAACCGTTACTTTGAAAGCTTTTTCCGATGGTGATTTTGGAGGTTGTAGGATTGATAGGAAAAGTACTTCCGGTGCTTGTCATTTCCTTGGTAATTCACTTGTTGCATGGTCATCTTGAAAACAAAGTTCAGTTGCACAATCCACCGCCGAATCTGAATATGTAGCTGCTGCTAGCGCTTGTTCACAAATTCTTTGGATTGTTCAAACAATTAAGGACTATGGGGTTGATCTAGATAGTGTTCCACTGTTTTGTGACAACAATAGTGCTATTTGCGTTACTAAAAACCCTGTGCAACATTCTAGAACTAAGCACATTGACATTAGGTATCACTTTCTCTGTGATAATGTTGAAAAAGGAAACATTGTGCTTCACCATGTAGATACCGAACAACAATTGGCTGACATTTTTACAGAACCTTTGGATTTTACTCGTTTTTGTTACATTCATAGTGAAATAGGGGTTATGCATCCTCATGGCTTAAATTGAGGGGGGGGGGGGGTTGAAACTTGGGAAGTCTATGTGTGAATCTGAAGTTAAAACAACATGAGCATAGTATTTCATACATATATGACTTCGTGATTCCTTTTACATGCTGAAAGTTATTACTACATTACTCATGTTATACATATTGTAGTTTTTTCCATGTTTAGTAATTGGAATAATTACTTACACTAAATCTGGTCATGGTCGAACTTTCTTGCTGTTTTGAACTTGTTGCATGCTCACAATTGCTTTTAATCATAAAGAATTAATCAAGTAATCAACTCACATATTGAGTTTTTATGAACAAATATAAATTGAGAAAAAATCAAGAGAATATGCATGCATCGCACTTCTTCTTTTTAGATAGCTTATCATTGCACTTAGACATGAACTTGGAAGAAGTTGTGTATGACTAAAACCATGTCCTTAAGATTCTGATTGTTAGATGACATAGGCTTAGCTTGGTTGGTTAGAATAAGGCAGATGCGCATATAATTTTTTGCAAATATCATATGATCTAAATTTGTGCATTGAAAAATAATAAAATGCAGCAACAAGTGTCATGCTTTCAGGTTTTGAAATAGTTAAGTTTGTGAGATCATGACTTACTTAAATTGGAAATTACATTTGATCTCTAGCATGACTTACACTACTTTATGTATCTCATTGATGTGATAGTGTAAGTTACTTGATAGTATGACTTGGATGAGCTTTGTTTTATATGTATATGTTATAATACACTCGTAGCAATTAAAATTTCTCTTTTGAACCTTGCTGAATACATTGTCAAAGGGGGGGTAATAGATAATATGTGAATTTTTAAAGATAAGTATGCAAGAGGGAGAAATTGATTACACATTGCACATATTCGCAATTGTTTTTGGCACGATTCTTCTCAAGGGGGAGAATTTTTTTCTTATTTTGTTTCTGTTTTACAAAGGGGGAGAAATTGTTTTCAAAACTTTTAATGTGAATAAGCCAATGTTCGGATTTTAAATGGTGTTGCCAATGCATTCATCAAGGGGCATATTGTGAGACCTATGTGTGCTGAATACATTGGCTTTGAAAATAAAAGTTTTGAATGATGCCATAATATCTTTTTAGCGAAGTCCGACTCTAGCTCCGAGCTTTTGCAAGGTCTGACAATAGGTCCAACTTTCTTTGTCTAGGTCCGACATGTTTTTGCGTAGCTCCGGTGAGCTTTGTCTTTAGCTCCGGCATGTCTTTGTTAAGCTCCGATATGTTTTGTTATGTCCAACTTATGTTGGTTAGCTCCGACATGTTTTTCTAGATCCGACTTTTGGGTTGGCTAGGTCCGACTAGCTTTGGTAAGATCCGACGCTAGGTTGTACTAGCTTTGGTAAGCTCCAGCACTAGGATGTACTAGTTTTGGTAAGCTCCAGCTCAAGCTCCGGTTAGCTTTGGCAAGGTTTGGAGCTTGATCGCAATGTTCCTTCTTTTACTGTGAAATGTTTCAAACTTTCTTTACATCTATGGAAAGATTGCTTAGTATTCATTTGCTAAGTTTTTGGTGCGTTTTGGTTATGGCTGATATCGTGTTGATATGCTTTGCAACATGCTTATGTGAGGTGCTCACGTAAGGTGTTGTGTTCGGAACTGACTTGAGTCAAGTCGCGGACTTGGGCTCGTACGGATTGGTTGTTTGTTCATGTGCAGGTGTCGCTTGAGTTCAAGTCATGGCTGGTGACAGGATCCTATGGACTAGTCTCATGGAGGAGATGAGGTTCCAACAACCAAATTCAGGAGGAATTGTGGTTGAGCAGGTCAGGAGGTCGCACAAGATGATTGGATCAAGGGCAGTGCAAATGAAGGTTACTGGACGTCGAAGGAAGGTGTTTGCACGTATGCATGTGGTGCATGACGTGGCAACATGGTCCCGAAGATGGTTTATGAATGGGAAGATCTGGTTGGAAGGATCGGATTGTATTGGTTGATGACTTTGGCTGGGGCGGAGTTGGTTATGGCTCAGTATGGAAAGTATCGAGTTGGTTATGATAGGATTTCGTGTGGGTTACGAATTTGAGTTGTTTTAGGAATGTGGGATACGTTCCTAAGGTTTTTGGAAGTCTTAAGATTGCTTCTATCTGCGTATAGAAGAGTCCTAAGCAGTTATGCAAAGTTTCAATTCATGAACAGAGTAGGATTGGAGTCCTAGTTGAGATTGGGTTGGCCTAAGGGCTGATTATATAAGCAAGGGAGGCCAGAGCTCGTGGTGCACGACTTTGGGGCTGTTCCTCTTGTGTTATATTGAATAAAATTCGTAGTTTGAACGAACTTTTGTGCCTTGTTCGTCCGACTTGTTCCAGACAAGTTTTACTCATCGAGTTTCTGAACAGCACTACCTTTCGTTGGTGGTTTTATCATAACTCGAGTTTTACAGATCCAATTGGCGTGATTCTTTTTGGTTTGTTTTCACAACTTGATTATCTATCATCTGTCAAAATTTCAAGGTCATTGGATTTGTGGTTTCTGGTCTACATGAGTTTCTGTGCAGCGTTCCAGAACTATTTTTCTCGGGTAGGACAGATTGACCTTTGTTCGATCTTTCGATCATAACTTGAGTTTCTCTTGACGGATTTGAGTGATTCTTCTTGTGTTTTCTTCGTGACTTGATTCTCTCTGATATTTATCATTTTTTTCACAGTGAAACACATTTAGATTAGTCTCACACATGATTTCTTTAACATATCGTTTTTCTACTGAAGGGGTTGGGATTTAATTGTTTCCGCTGCGTAAGATTTTTAAATCTACCATTAATCCCCCCTCTGGTAGATTTTCACGTGCTCTTAGATCCTACAGTGTTTTGGTGGTTATGGTTGATATCATTTTGCTATGTTTTGCAACATTCTTATGTGAGGTGCTCACGTAAGATGTTGTAGTTTTGGAACTAATTTGAGTCAAGTCGCGGACTTGGGCTCGTACGGATTGGTTGTTTATTCATGTGCAGGTGTTGCTTGAGTTCAAGACATGGCTGTTGATGGGATCCATTGAACTAGTCTTAGTGAGAATATGAGGTTCAACAACCAAGTTCGGTAGGAATTGTGGTTGAGTTAATCGGGAGGTCACGCAACATGTTTGAATCAAGAACAATGCATATGAAGGTATCATGGACGTCGTTGGAAGATGTTTGCACGTATGCAAGGAGTGCATGGATGTGGCTACATGGTTCCGAGGCGTGATGAAGAGATGTAGACGTAAAGAATTGGTCAGAAAAGTCCAACCGACTAGGTTATGGACTCAGGCTGCGGCTGAGTCAGGTTTGGCTCAAATATGGAAATATTTGAGCTTGTTATGATAGGATTTCATGTGGGTCACGAATTTGAGTTGTTTTAGGAATGTGGGATACGTTCCTAAGGTGTTTGGAAGTATTAAGATTTCTTCTATCTGCGTATAGAAGAGTCCTAAGCAAGTATGTAAAGTTTCGATTCATGATTTGAGTAGGATTAGAGTCCTAGTTGAGATTGGGTTGGCCTAAGGGCTGGTTATATAAGCAAGGGAGGCCAGAGCTCGTGGTAGACGACTTTGGGTCTGTTCCTCTTGTGTTCTATTGAATAAAATTCGTAGTTGAAAGGAAATTTTGTGCCTTGTTCGTCCGACTTGTTCCATACAAGTTTTTCTCGTCGAGTTTTTCACTACCTTTCTTCGGTGGTTTTATCATAACTCGAGTTTTACAGATCCATTTGATGTTATTCTTTCTTGGTTGTATTCACAACTTTATTATCTATCATATGTAAAAATTGCACGGTCATTGGATTTCTGGTTTTTGATCTACACGAGTTTCTTTACAGTGTTCTAGAATTGTTTTTCTCGGGTAAGACAGATTGGCCTTTGTTCGATCTTTCAATCGTAACTTAAGTTTCTCTCGACGGATTTGAGTGATTCTTGTTGTTTCGTCTTTGTGAATTGATTCTCTCTGATATCTATTACTTATGTCACGGTGAAACATGTTTAGATTAGTCTCACACACGATTTCTTTAACAGATTGTTTTTTTGCCGAAGGGGTTTGGATTTAATTGTTTCTGCAGTATAAGATTTTTTAATCTACCACTCACCCTCCCCCCCTCTAGTAGCTTTTCACGTGCTCTTCGATCCTACACAGCTTCTCCAACTAGTTGATGTGATACAAAAAGAACCTTCTCTCTGTCAGTGCACTGGACAATAGCAAGTTTATTCTCAACGGACTTCAGCGATCATCAGCTTCCAATGGATCTGTGGCTTGAGCAAAGGTAGACGGTCTGGTCCTCATGAACTCTCACAAACGGTTGTGGTGTGGCAGGGTTGGTGGTGGTGGCGGCATATGAGGCTCATTGTTGTTGCCAGCTTGCAGTTGTTCTATTGTCTGTATCATGGTCTGCATGAGCTGGTTCTGCATAGCCAATAGTTGTTCAAGGTTAAAAGCTCCTTGGGTAGGTCCCTGGTGTTTCTGAGGTTCTTCATTGCTCTTCTCCTCACCATTGGCATCTCTCTTGTTGTGAGTCCTCACCATCTGTTGGCAAAAGAAACATAGAGACAGAAGAATTGGGAATTTGGAAAGAAACGCCCCAACTATATGCATCAATGTATATGACACTAAATAATCTTTTATTAATATAGACCTATATGAAGATGTGGACAAGTGTCGAAGCATCCCACAACTCTCTACTATATGCAGATGTGGACATTCAACGAAGCGTCCCACAACTCGCAACTAAGCACACAAGCACTCAAGCAAGCACCAATCAAAATTCAGCACACCACACTATTTAAAACTAATACGAATCTAAGCGTTCTTATTACAAAATACTCATAGGGGACTTAATTTCCTAATTGTGAGGCAGTGAGGGCGTCCTTGGCTGCGCGGGTGTGATGGGGTTGCGCTATGGTGATGTAGGGGACCAGATTCTCTTGGGTGACCATGGTTCTACGCTTGCTTCACATTCCTTCATCTCCAAGTAGGCTTCCAAATGAGGTAGCTCCTTGCGAAGGTAGTGGATCTCCCCTTGTGCGGTTGCATAGCGATTGCTCATGTCCAATAGCCTTTTGAGACCTATCCATTGCCAGAAAATTGTCTGAAGCTTCTTGTGGTCCAATTATCTTTCCCGTACCACTCTCCCGCTGAGGGTGCAGCTCAAACGTGGTATTCTCAAGCTCAAATCGGCATGTATGGCACAAACATGTGAGTGTCGCCCATGCAGCATCATCCGTAGCATCCTTCTGAGTAGACCTCTAGGTGGGAGTATAATGCCGTGAGACCACTTTGTTGGTGTAGAAGATGAGAACCTCAGCATGCCATTCATCACGTCCGGGACAAGAGACTCTCTTCACGAAGTAGTTAGCACACATGCAACGGGAATGAAGGAATTCCGTTAGCTCTAGCGATGCATGTCCTCCTTCGGTTCCGGCGGTCAAAATCTCCTCAACTTGGGGAAACTGGGGGCTGTTGTGTCCATTCCCATTTGCACCGGATTGTGATCCCACTCCATCTTAACCTCCGTTGTCCTCCTCATCTAAAGCTGGTACGTAGTACTCCTCCTTAGGATCCTCATCCATATTCTCCTCATATGGCTCATACTCCTCCGGATCCTCCTCCATAGTGTTCGACTGGTTAGCTTCCTCCTCCTCAGGCTGGATGTTCTCCTCCTCTTGCTTCGGCTTGTCAAACTCAATGGGGTTATGATGTGGACATCACTTATATGGATACAAACAACACTTCATTAAATATACAAGATGCAATCAATAGTGTTCATACACAACAATTAATTTCAGAGGTGAACTCGTTCTTATATATTTCCTTATATGTTTTTGAACATAGATTGCTACTTAATGATTTATTTGTGATTAGGATCCATGGAGAGGTTCAAGGAGTACTTGGAGGGAGTATTAGGGATGTGGAAGACCAGAGAATTCGTTCAAAGAAGATGGAAACCGAATCAAACTCCAAATCGTATCCAACTCGGAGTCTAGGAGCAGTACGCACTAAAATGGACGCCCAGGACGCATACGAACTCCGTTTTGGACGTTCTACATATGCACGGAAAGGGGAGAGGATAAACTTTCCAATGGCGCCGGTTCCATGTCAAAATTCATTCGTAGTCGACGGGAATCGTCGAAACAAAATCAATTACAGAATCTGTCAGGGTGCTGCGCCACCGTATTGGGCCATTGGGCCTTGTATCAAGTCTAAGCCCATTATTTTCGTGTGTTAGGGTTAGGTCACGACCCCAACACCCCCTTGGACGTCCTCCCACCTATATATACTCCATAGTAGCCGCCATGAACAATTGGGTTTTGCTTAGATCAATAATATCGCCGTTCTACGGTTTGTGAGACCCCAACTTCGCGATTTCAGATCGTGTCTTCTACGTTCTTGTTTGTGTTCTCGGTTGCACTTGCAGGGATTAGCCTTCTTGGTGAGGTCAATCGTGTGAAGCACGGTTTATAACCAACGGAGCGGTGGTGTAGTGATTGCAGGGGTTGTTCGTGTTCTACTCGAGAGCCTCGGATCATCAATGTCGAGATCTCCACATCAATCGACCTATCTATTACCTATCGGAAGATCGGGACCAATGTTCTTATCAATTGGTATCAGATTTCCAGGTTGCCCGTTAGGTAATTCATCTATCCATTACATTAGTTTTGTTATTCATACCTAGAGTCCACAAAAAAGCCATAAAAAATTTGCAGTTTAGTAGATCTGTTCATTATTTTGTCCAAACCACCATTGAGCCTTTGCAACTTTCGTTTTCAGTTTGGTTTTGTTGAGTTTGTGTCCGTAGTTGAGTCATATTGCTGGTTTAGAACGTGTTTTTGGTCTTAGTTTGAGTTTTGCATTGTGTGATTCATCATTTTGAATCACGTCATCACGTCCAGATTAGATTCGCCTCTGTCCAGATCGGTATTTTCATCATATCTCACTCATAAAAACTCGGATTTTAGAGTTCTTGTACTTTATGGAAATCTTAAGAAGTTTTCTATAACTTTCTTATTCATCATTCTCCCAGAAAATATAGTTATCAATGTCGAAATTGCATTAGATCAGAATCTATTATTGATCTAGAAATTCTGAACAGTCTGTATTTCGGGGGCAATATCTCCCATTGTTCTTATCGAAAATAGATCTTCCATATACTAAAATTAAAGAGGAGAGATAGATCTATAATATTTCTGTTCAAAGTTTTTAGATTTGGAGACTATAAAGGTGCTTAATTGTCCATACAACATTGAGCAGAAAATTTGTAACAGACATACGAGATATCTTTGAGTGTTTGCATTGTGTTCTTCTTTTGCAGCACATTCTAAAAAAAAGGAAGAAAAAAGAAAAAGGCAAGTGCAAAAGAAGATACAAAAGCCGCACAAAAAAGGAGAAAAAAACAACAACAAAAAAACAGAGGTGCTTGCATTCTTTGTGTCATCTAGTTTTGTCTCATGTCTTGCTAGCTTGAACTACTAGGAACACATTTAGGCCAGCAACTTTGACAAGTACTTTGGACACTTATTCAACTTTATTCTCTGATTTCATTGTTGCTAATCCTTGCTACATATAAAGTGCCATCCAAGCTACAACTTACTCTTGAGCAGAATCGATACACCTTTGCAATCATCCCACGTTTCATTGGTTTCTTCATACCGGCCACCGTTTGCCACCTGCAGTGTCGGTAAGAACACTTGTAAGAGCGTGGTAAGATGCTTGAGAGTGTGTGATTCGACTTCCACTTTGCCATTATCCTTTGTAGTTGATAGGGATAACATATTTTTTTTGTTGTCTTCTGTTTGCTACTAACAATGTCAGGTAAAAGCAAGAATCATGCATTATATGCTGAGATGATGGACATGATGAAGACGGCGATGGAGTTGCTCACTAAAAATCAAACATCAATCAAGGTTTCACATGACATTCAGACCACCTTTACAACACCTTCCATAAGAAATAATTACATTCTCCCATCTCTTCCTTCTTATGATGGTTTTTGTTATGATGAATATATTACTTGGGAAATAGAGGTGGATAAATTTTTTGGACAATGTCATATGTGTGAGAGGAGAAAGATTAGAAATGTTGCAAGTGCATTAGTAGATTGTGCATTAACTTGGTGGAACAATTTAAATGAATTAGAAAAACCTCGAACATGGAAAGAAACAAAAATTCTTATGCGGGAAACTTTTGCTAATGTATTTTTATGCAAAGAAGAAATTCAGCAATTTGAGGAAAAAAGTCTTGATGTACCTCCTTTTGTGTCTAACGTTTTGCAAGATAATATAGAAAATAATATAGATGATGCAAAAGAGAACGAGGCTTTCGACAACACTTGTGAAATTTTAGATGGATCAACTCATAATGCACTCGAAATCACTACTAAAAATGGTAAGGCAAAACATTCTACAAATACAGAAGGTGAGAAGTTTTTGGATGTTCTAAATTTTTTCACCAATCATGCTATTGTCGAGGAGCGACTAGTGGAATCTTTTATTGGTACACCATTGCCACATGTTGATTTTCCTGCTAATCCTTCTATTAAAAATGAGTTGTGTGCTAATAATTATATTGTACCTATGCTAGAACAACTAAATGAATTTGATACTTTATCACCCACATGTGCTGAAGTTAAGAATTTGATTCCAATTACTTGTGAAAGGGATGAGCTGAAATTGTTATCTTCTCTAAATACTTTGGGCTATATTGAATTTGACACTCTTTGTGATCTAGATATCGTAGAGAAGATAATATTTTCTCAATCTGAATTACCTTTGTTAAGTAGAAATATTTTTCATGCTATAGGCAAATATGAAAATAGTGGTATGTTTATGGTGCATAAAGTTTACATATGTTCAAATGAGGAAGCTCCTTTTGTGCTACAACAACATGGTCAAGTAATGAATGTACTAATGCTAATAATATCTTGTCAAGTTTTTCTATTATTTTTTCCTTGCAGCAGGGACAACAAAAGCATTACTCACTGCGGTTGTGCAATATGGACAGTGCTCACTCTATCCCCAAAAGCATCTTTGCTGGACATACAAGCAAGCCGAGGACGGCTTGCCATAAAGAAGGGGAGAATAATGAGATCATACACGTTATCATTGCACCTACAAACATGACACAATGTTAGTTTTTTGGGATCCTAGCTCAAGTGAATGTGCACTCTTATTTGATGGTCAAGATCAAGATGGCGCACTATGTCGTCCACCACCTTGGCCTCCTCCATTCATGCATACAAGAAGATTTGATGGCGTTGCACATTTGGACCAACACATGAGAGGAGATGAACTTGAGTCGAGGATGACTCCAATTCAAGAAGGGGAGGATGATGTGGACATCACTTATATGGATACAAACAACACTCCATTAAATATACAAGATGCAATCAATAGTGTTCATACACAACAATTAATTTCAGAGGTGAACTCGTTCTTATATATTTCCTTATAAGTTTTTGAACATAGATTGCTACTTAATGATTTATTTGTGATTAGGATCCATGGAGAGGTTCAAGGAGTACTTGGAGGGAGTATTAGGGATGTGGAAGACCAGAGAATTCGTTCAAAGAAGATGGAAACTGAATCAAACTCCAAATCGTATCCAACTCGGAGTCTAGGAGCAGTACGCACTAAAATGGATGCCCAGGACGCATACGAACTCCGTTTTGGACGTTATACATATGCACGGAAAGGGGGGGGTAAACTTTCCAATGGCGCCGGTCCCATGTCAAAATTCCTTCGGAGTCGACGGGAATCGTCGAATCAAAATCAATTACAGAATCTGTCAGGGTGTTGCGCCACCGTATTGGGCCATTGGACCTTGTATCAAGTCTAAGCCCATTATTTTAGTGTGTTAGGGTTAGGTCACGACCCCAACACCCCCTTGGACGTCCTCCCACCTATATATACTCCATAGTAGCCGCCATGAACAATTGGATTTTGCTTAGATCAATAATATCGCCGTTCTACGGTTTGTGAGACCCCAACTTCGCGATTTCAGATCGTGTCTTCTACGTTCTTGCTTGTGTTCTCGGTTGCACTTGCAGGTATTAGCCTTCTTGGTGAGGTCAATCGTGTGAAGAACGGTTGATAACCAACGGAGCGGTGGTGTAGTGATTGCAGAGGTTGTTCGTGTTCTACTCGAGAGCCTCGGATCATCAACGTCGAGATCTCCACATCAATCGACTTATCATTACCTTTCAGAAGATCGGGCCTCATCATCATTGTTCTTATCAGGTTAAGTCCACTTCCAAGGGGCGGCGGACAGGTGCTCTTGCGGGCTGCACTCCTAGTGATCAGCATCAATAGAAAACAAGAATACATTAGAGGAGAGAATAATGTAACATACATCTGAAAATTGCACCAGCTAAAATAATGGGAAAAGAGCGGTGCAGCTGTCCAAAAGAAAGGAGGGGAGAGCGAGAAAATGCAGTAGCCAACACAATAATTTTACCCACACATAACAGCAGCAAAACACACACTTTACGCAAAAATTTAAGCGGCAAAAACAGCAGCACATAATGTTGCTTGCTGATGAGAATTATATTGAAAACACAGCAGCAATCGATACTTTTTGCAGCTGAAAATAAAGAAATAAAAACAGCAGCAAGAAATTTTGAAAATAGCAAATTAGAAGAGTGTTTCTAAGTGCTCTAGAGTGTCTATTCTACTTAGGCTTGCGTCTTATGGTCAGCGCGGCTCTGATACCAATTTATGACACCCGGTTCCGAATATGAACCAAGCGTAACGCATATGTGTGCCCAGGATGTTCATCACACATATACGGACGCATCACAAACGATATACAGAATTTAACCATTAAATAAGTACCTTATTAGAATAATCCAATAGTTCATGAATGACAAAAATCTAATTATTGCAGTGGAAAATAAACTAGGTAGCACGACTCCATTCCACAGGCAATTCACGGCGATACGTAACCTAAAACTCCACGTGATCCTCAGGGTACTCCCAATTATCTCCAGCAGCTGTTGGGAGGGATTGCAAGGGTGAGTACGTGTCGTACTCAGCAAGTGTGGGAATAGATGACATGTAGCTAAACAAATGACTATAAATAAAATGGCTAATTGCAGAAAAGTACATTTCATAACCACGTAAAAGCAGCCTATCATGTCTATGTGAGTTTATTTTCCTTCATAACCCAAGTAATTATCATATCATTAATCCAATGTTCCCAATTACCATCCATTTAATACTAGCCAACAATTAATTTAATACCATATGCCAATTCCATATTCTTCCATAAATCGACTGTACTCAAGTGACAAACCAAACCATACAAACCATCCCAAAATCCCAAGTCCAATTCTAATCATGGAAGTTGTCCAGGTGCTCGTGACCGGGAGCACGGCCATCATGATAGTTTTTAAACACTCTGTAGAGGTTGTTCCACTTTACCCACATGTTCGTGATTTCATCACCTTTCGGTGACTAAGAACCTCTATTATGCCTTATCACACTTTGGTAGGTGTGTGGCCAAGAGATCACAAAATAGCCTTTCAAAAGGGACTACTAGTATGTACGGGCCCACTAAGGTTTCATCGGCAGGCTTGAATCTCCATTCTCCCACTCACGGGCCCCCTCGTGTGCCACGCGGATCCTAGGGTAGCCCTCCTCGACTCCCATTCTCCGTGCCATCCAATGGTCCATACAATACTAGTAGCGTTCCCAATTATTCAGCTACGCCGCACCCATACTTGGCCTTGTGGTGGCACTGCTGTCCTGGCATATATTTCCATGAACCGGTCCTTAGATCTAAGGCAAGCAAAGCCACCGTACTATCCAACCCATTCCACAAAACCACGCTTGCTTAGATCTCCTAAGTTCCACGTTGCTATTTAATCATCATTTTATTACCATCAAAAATTCTTAGAAATAAAGTTGTCAAGCATAATATTTAAGTTACCCATAACCTGTGTAGAGATGCGGTGCAAAAAGAAAAATACCCATACCCGACTCATTATGTATATCCAGGCAACAAGGGGTGGCATAAAACACTAGTAAACTCCTATGTATGGGTTTCCCATCATATTGACACGGGCATGCGAATTTGCAAACAAAACATTTAATAAACGGGATCAATATGATCAATGACACTTGCCTTGATTCGACAGATGGGGTTGCTCAAGCGCTTCAAAGTCTTGGTTCTGGAAATCCTCGTATACGGCCTCTTGAGCACGTCCCTCTACTCGTGATCACACATACAAGAAAATACATACAAATCAACATGATGCACACATATTAATCAACATGCAATGACATGAATGCATGCAAAGTTTAATAATTAATTAACTACGGTTGTTTATTAATTAGATATGACTAGATTCATACATGTTCATACGGGTTTACAGGGGTTTTAGCGAGAATTAATGTTGCTGAAAATAAATAGGTGGTGCAACTACAATTGAACTTCCGTTATTAGATCTAATACGTCGCTAAAATTCGCTTCGGAAAAATGAATCCTACCATAGATCGCGGGATGAAGGCGTAGTGTAGATGAAGTGGATGGCGCAGCGGTCCTCCGGCGGCACGACAACGGCGGTGCGACGATCTCTGGTGGACAGTTAGGGCTTCTGGCGGCGGCGCTTGTTTCGGTTGACGGAACCTACATAGTTCGCAGCTGTATTTATAGGCGGGGAGGCATCACGTTCGACGGAGCCTGGGATGGAGTCCCGATCTACCTCGGCGCTGGCCCTCGGTGCTGGGCGTGTGGATCCGTTGGGCGCGTGGCCCTGCCCGGCTCGCCCTGGTCCTGCCCTGGTCCCGCAGCGCACGTGGTTTGGGCAGGTGGCGTGGCGCGCAAGCGCGCGGGTAAGCCGGCCGCTCGGCCTGGCCCGACGCTGCCTTTTGCATTTTTTATACAGTTGTTTTATTATTATTATTATTATTATTATTATTTTCCCAACTCTTTTTTCTTTACTTGTTATTTATTATTTCCCTTTCCTTTTTTATTTCCGCCTTTATTTTTTCTCTTAATATTTATTATTTCTTCTTAGTTTTCCTCTCCTTACTTATTCTTTACTACAATTAAATGCATGAACATGTATGCAATGCATGATGCAAAAATTGAGTGTGTTATAGGATGGTTATGGTTTGGTTTTGGTTGTGGATATGGATTGAGCTATGATAAATGAACATGATTAATGATGATGATAATAATATGGCATATGGATGGATAATGAATGATGGATATGAGTTATTATATTTATTTGGGGTATGATGGGATAAATTTCACAAAGACTTTGTAAGATGCTTTAACATGTTTTAAATGTACTTTTCAGCAAATAGCCATCATTTATTATCATTCCTTGTTTAAGCTACATGTCATTATTTTCCCACACTTGCTGAGTACAACATTTGCTCACCCTTGCAATTATCCCACCAACAGTTTTATGTGATGTTTGGGAGTATCCTGAGGATAATGCGGAGTACTAGGTTGTGTGCTGTCGTGGGCTTGTCTGTGGTGTTGCTTGGAGCCGCGTTATATCCCCTTTTGCTTAGTTTGCTCAGTTTAGATTATTTTCACTGCATTAGTTTTCAGAACTATTAATAATAATCATTAGAGTTGTAATTTAAGGATTATTTGAATATTGTAATAAAAGTACCTTGTTTAATAATTTGTGTTGTGGTAATTTTCTGTATATCGTTTGTGATGCACTCGTGTATGTGTGTTGAATATCCTGGGCACACATATGCATCGCACTTAGTTCGTTTTCGGAAACGGGGGTCACATACACATAAAAAAACATTTTTATAGCCAAATGGAGATCACACATTAATTTATATTCACCAATCAAATATTAAAAAAGTGTCAATCGTAGTTACCAAGTAACTATTTACACAAAAAATGCCACCTGTTCATCCTGCTTATATACCAAGTAACTATTACACAAACAATGCCCCTTGTTCATCCTGCTTACCAAGTAATTAATATAGAAATCATAACTTTCATCTAATCCTGTATATTTTAATAAAATTCTCCCTTTGGATCAATCATTTTAGAAATGATGAATCTGCATATCCTCTCTCTAACGTGCTCGAGGCTAGAACCTGTTGTGTTCCTGAAGGCTGTTTCGTAGTCTTGCCACACGATAAAATAAGAATTAGGAAAAGATTAATAAAAAGTAAAAATAAATGCACTTACACATACATTGCAATTCGATTGCTCTCCAAATACAACCATGCTTAAGAAGACATGGAAGCCTCATGAGTTGCCCAGAGCTTGTTGTTGGACGCAGAATGTAATATGATGTTTAAGTTGTTGGCATTTTCCTTGTGGATGTACTCCTGACACGCGAACCACGTACGTGTCAAAAGCCTTAAACAGAAACATTCACAGTTAATGTAAAATTATCGTGTAATGACGAAACAGTTAGAAACTAAAGTGAAGAAGGAACTTGCTCGTTAATAATGGCTATGATATCAGTCCAATCACAGGAAAGTCACTCGCCAGTCATTGAATCTTTTGGCCTTGCAGAGTCACAGTACCAGACTTGGTCATAGTTTGTAGATATTGTTAGGGTTACCTAATGGTTACCCGTGTTGAACTGTACGACTAAGAGCTCCTTACACTGTAGTGTCTCACTGCCTTCACAAAATATGGAACAACTTCTTTTCGACTGCTGGTCGTTAGAATATTAGTTCTCATTGATATTTATAGGTCAAGATATGTAGAAGACTCCATTCACGTTCTATGACGAGTAACTTGTTGTTTGTGCCTATACGCAAAATGCCAAATTTTTTAGACACATATATTGTTTTTATTGAGTATATATATATATATATATATATATATATATATATATATATATATATATATATATATATATATTGAAGAACCTAGTTTTTGAGGACTTATAATGCGAAGCAGCATATTAGAGAGACATCCAACGCGTTGAAGGTGAAAAGGTCGTAAAGATCGGACCATGAGATGAGAAAGATGCCTTCACCCACCAAAAAGTGCTTTTCCTTGTATCCCACTATTAAGTCTTGATGTTTTTTGTAATTTTTCATGTAGTAGCTATGAAGGAGGATACAAGATTTACCAGCTTCTTTGAGTGTGCCGACAGTTAACATCGGCATCCCCATTTGAAACTTCGGGTTAGCATGCATCATAGTCGTCAACAACTTCGGGTTAGCTTCTGAATCTTTAAGTGGTTTCTTGCCAGTTTCCTTCTATGACATCTTCCGCTGCTGCGGGTGACTCTTGTCATGTACATTCTTTGTCACCTTTGCCTACGACTGATCAGGTGTAGGAAGAAGGGTGCTCTGAGTGCAAGGTGGAGACCGATGCGGCTGCTGTTCAAGTGGAGACTTCTACGACAGCTTTAGAGTTCAATACGGATGCGACTGGTCTCGAATTGGAGACTTCTGCTGCTTCTCTATAATTGGAGGCAATTGCTCTTGAATTAGAGACTTCTGTTGCTTCTTTATAATTGGAGGCAACTGCTCTCAAATTGGAGACAGAACCAACTATTCTGGATTTGGAGACAGGGGTAGACATGCCTCAGGAGACGTCAAAGCAGTAGAGGTCGACACTAAAGTTGATGCTGCTGGATCAACAAAAATAATAGTTCGTCTCAATTGAACCCTTCTAGCAACTTCATCTCGCATAGTCAGCGTTGTATCGCCTGGTGGCACATCGAGCTTTGGGACTTTTGAATTGTCATGCCCATGTCCACGTTGACCACAACATAGGATGATGTGTCGACCTTGATGTCATCAAGCATGGTCTGATCGGGATACACTAGCCCTCTCCCAACCTCCATTTGAAAGCTTCCTCTGACAAATAGCATAAGGTTGCACGTTGTTGGCTAGCCAAGTTATCTATCGCGTTCGGGTCAATGGAAGGTCCAGACGCTTGTGCTTGAAGATCCTCTTGTGGTCGTCCACCGCCAGCTGTTGTAAGCTGCTCCTACGCTCCTCCTCACTTATCAATATATCAAAGTTAGGTAATTGTATACCTGAGGCCTCCAGCAGAGGCTTCAGGTCTCCTAGAACCTCCCTTCTCAGTTGTCTTTTTAGCTCCTCCACTTCAATATGTGGTGTTGAGTTCATTTTCCGCTTTTGATACGTAGTTTTGTGTTCCAGAAAACCCTCCCTCTAGGTCAACTTACTAGAAACACCACAGACACGGCCTCATTACTCCTTGGTTTGCAGGGCCTTGCTAAGGGCATCGTTTTCCTCACCATTTGATTCTTCGTCGCTCTGGCTCAAGGCCCTTTGAGCGACATCCGTGTACTTTGGCTATAGTAGCTAACATCGCCTGACTCTGTCGGCGTACAATGAGCACGTACAAATGGTCTCAGCCATCTATGAAAATTATCATATGGATTATGAAGACCTAGCTGGGCCAATCTTTCATCCTCTTGTTGCCACCTCCTTTGATTAACAGCATAACCGGTGTTGTCGAGGTGGTGGTCAAGCTTGTTTTGCGATCGGAGCCACTTCATATACTCACTGTTCGCGGAAAATTTCTTTGACTCGCACTTTTAACAAATCTTTCCTAGTCTTCTTCTAACAAATCTTTATACTTATCGAAGGGGGTGTCTCGGTTCCTCCAAATCTTCACAAGCTTACTCATGTAGCTCCTCCAAACATGAGAGATGATCTTCAAAGCGAGCTTCTTCCCCTTTTGCTTCAACTCTTTCAGATATTGAATGTATGCTTGAATAGAGTTTTCGAGAGTTCATCCTTTTTATTTTCGATCAACTCATCGAATCCCGACAGTGTTAGCGACACCCTTTGCCGGGCAGCTAGACCACAAGCCCTAGACAATTACATATTCACTCTCATGTCCAGGGGTAAGCCTTCGGGATCGACCTCACCAACACTCAAAATGTCTGTCGGCCACATTGTCTGTGACCTTTTCTTTCATTGACTAGAGGCAGGTTTTGAATGTGATACAACGGATGCATCCTCTTCATGAGTCTGTTGTTGAGCCTCCTCCGGCTGAGTCTGCTACTAAGCCTGCTCCCACAGAGCCTGCTGCTAAGTCTGCTGTTCAGCCTGCTCCCGCTGAGTCTGCTGCTAAGCCTCTTCATTTTGTTGGTGGTTGTGCTGCTCTTGAGGAATCTGCTGTTGAGCCTCTTCAATCTGCTACTGATGCTCCGGCTGAGACATCTTCAAGTTCAATAATTCACTGAAATCCTATAAAACATTATCAAATTTTAGTCACATTCACACAAACAGTCACATAAGCGAGCAAATATCTTTCAACTTAATTCAATTTGCATTCAAATTCGCACAAATAGTTAGAGCTATCATGATTGAGATCAAGAACGAGACATATAGTAAAGGATCATTCCTGAATGTAGATGTACCTACTGATGTTGCACACCACAAGGTAAAATGAATTTCAATACTGATATTTCAACTTGCAAAGGAAAACCAAGGCTAACTGTGTTGAGCTATGCATGTATGTATGTACAAAACTATGGAGTACAATACTTGCAAAGTGCAACTGCACCTATAAAAAACTCAGCATTCAGTTAGGACTAAAAATGTTCCTGTTGATTTTTGCAGAATCCAAAATATTATATTGATTCTCCTTGAAGCATTTTTTCCTAATACCAATGCCCTTAACTTTCTTTATTTTTGTAAATAGATTGAAATATTTCTTATTTATGCGTCGTTCTTGGCAGTATGGATATAAAGTTACACAACATACTGAGGTCGGGGTCAAGGCGGAGTCTTGGTCGACAACGGCAGCGCGACAATGACCAAGAGCTTGAGTAAGAGGGACGGCACCGACACGCTCCGAGGGAAGGGTCAAGGTAGCGGCGTGTTTCGGGGACGAGGACGAGGCGGTGGTGTGCTCCGGGGACGAGGTGGCAGCGGCGCCGGCGCGGCGGTTTCTAGGGCCACAATAGAGCGAGAGAGCGCGGGGTCAAAAATTTGCCAAAACTTTTTGCTAAATGTTGGGAACAGAACACGCGAGAGATAAATTACCTAGGGAAACAATCGGAGACGAGCGTACAAAAAGCCCGTCTCTCATTTATCTATATGAGAGACAAGCCTCATAAGGACGCGCCTCGCATTTTATTCAGATCGCAGACGAGCTCCATAACGTGTGTATCCTTTATGTTGAGATACGAGACGAGCTTACTTAGAGCTCGTCTCCCTTTTGCTCCATCAGAAATAAAACACAAGGTTCCACAGGTAATGGGGCCCACATCTCACTTTCCATTTGTGTGCAGAGGTGTCATTCGGGCGTAGAATTCAAAGAGTGGAGCTGCCATCGCGCGAAGAATTTGAAGCACTCTCATAGTCTTCTCCGCACCATTTTGTATGAGAGACGAGCCTCATATGGACGCGTCTCGCATTTATTCAGATCGAAGACGTGCTCCATAATGCTCATCTCCTTTATTTTCAGATATGAAACAAGCTTACTTAGAATTTGTCTCCCTTTTGATCCATCAGAAACAGAACACAAGGGTTCCACAGGGAGTGGGGCCCACATCAAGCCGCAAAATTTATCTTGTGTTCGTTGTCATTCGCGCACAGAGTTGCCATTGCGCTCAGAATATGAAGCGCTCCGGCCTCATAGTATAATCCACACCATTATATAGTGACTTGGTTTGTGACATGTGGGAACATGCCATGTGGGCCTCACATGGCAGTGACCAAGTCACAAGTCAGGGGATCCTCTTCCCATTATATATAGGGGAGGCCTTCCCCTTCTCCGCACCATTACAGCTTTCGTCTTCCTCGCCGCACCATAGCCTTCCTCTTCCTCTAGACTTCCTTCCTATCCCTAGTATTTCTCAATGGCCGCACCTCTGTCCCCAGCTCCAACCGTGAAAGTTCATCTAGACATCCCTTGTGGGTTTTAGTTGATTAATAACAAACAAATGAGATCCTAACAAAATTGTTGAGATGAGCGCAGGTTTTAAAGAGATTAGAAGGGAATCACAAAAATAAAGGAGAATGAGGATCCAAAAGGAAAAGAGCTCAAGACTGATGAGGACATCACAACAGCGGAGACGTGCATTGAACTGCAAGGACCAATCACAAGAGCACGGGCACGGTTATTAAATCAGCAGGTGAATTCGTTCTTAACTTCTTTTGCATGTGAGTTTGAGAATAGATTGCTATGTGATGATTTAATTGTTATTAGGAATAATGGAGAAGATCAACAAGTGAAGGAAGGAGGCCTTGGGAGCGTGGACAACCACCTGGGACGTCCACAAGTAGATGGAAATAGTTTACAACTCGGACTCGAGTTCAACTCGGAGTCTAGGAGCAGTCCACCTTAAAACAGACGCCCAGGAGGCATACGGGCTCCGTTTTCGACGTTCTACATATGCACGGAAAGAGGAGAAGATAAACTTTCCAATGGTTCTGGTCCCACCTCAAAATTCCTCCGGAGTCATTGGGAATCGTCGAAACAAGTCGAGTCCATATTTCTGTCCGGTGCTGCGCCACCGAATCGGGCCTTTGGGCCTTGTATCCCGTAAGAGTCCATTAGAGACGCGTCTAATCATGTTTTGGTCGACCCTGGCCTATAAATACTGCAGCTGCTGGTCATATTCGGTGGGTTTTGCTTAGATCAATAAAATCGCCGTTCTACAGTTTGTGAGACCCCAATTTTGCGATTTCCGATCGTGTCTTCTACGTTCTTGCTCGTGTTCTCGATTGCACTTGCAGGGATTAGCCTTCTTGGCGAGGTCAAGCGTGTGCAGCACGGTTGATAACCAACGGAGCCGTGGTGTAGTGATTGCAGGGGTACTCGAACCGCTCGAGTGCCGCGGATCATCAACGTCGAGTTCTTCACCCCAATCGACATACCTTTCGGAAGATCGGGCCTAACCCTACTCATCAATTGGTATCAGATTTCCAGGTTGCCCGTGAGGTATCTTTGTTTTCCTTCCTTCCATTAGATCGATTTTTTTTCGTACCTAGAGTCCACAAAAAAGCCACAAAAAAAATTAGATCGTTTTTACCGCTTCCCAGACTATAGTGCCTGCAGTTTCGTTTTTCAGTTTGTATTGTTGAGTTTGCATTCGTGTGGTTGAGTCTTGTTGCTGGTTTAGCTTTGTGTTTTTTGGTCCTAGTTATCGTGTTTCGTTCTTGTTTTCTTGCTATTCGACACCTATTCCACAATCCCTAAATAACAAACCGATCCGCCACGTTCATCGGTTTGCCCTAGCTAGCCGCCTTGCGTGAACTCCCGCATCGCCAGCTCTAGATTAGGTGACAAATCTTTGTGCCATTCATCCTTGAATCATCACACACCACCCCATTAGTTGCTGTGCAAATTCCCGATCGTTTTCATATCCGTTTGCGAGTTCTGTTCTCAAACCGAGTTGGAATCAACATCCAAAAAAAAACGTAACTCGGACAGCCTACCTTAAAACGGCCATAACTTTCGCATACGAACTCGAAATCGGGCGAATTTTTTTTTCAAATTCATCTACGCGAAATTTGGCATCTGATTTTCCGCGGCATAGCCGCGTTCGGCGAAATTAGATTGCCCAAATTCCCCTCGGAAGATAGGCTATCCGGTCTCCGAAGTTTCAGCACGAATTTTAAAGACCCTTCTTGATTTTCTATAGGCCGCATATTACATCCAATTGAGCTGCAAATTTGTGTGCTTCCTATATTTGTGATACTTAGTAAATAAAAAATATCAAAAAATATTACAAAAAAGAAAAAAAAATAGTGAAGAGCACGCATATTAAAGCAATTGGCCTATACCACTTGGTGCTGTTTGTTTGGTTATATCATTCTGTCTTTCTTTTGCCTTGATACTTCCTTGTGTTGTGCTAGGCTCTAGGGCACTCAGTTGACCAGCAACAGTTTCCTACATTGAATACTTATTCAACTTTGTTTAGCTGTTAATGATTTTCTGCTTATTAGCCACCATATTGTGCCATCCAAGCTCCACCTTTCTCTTGAGCATAACAGGTACCTTTGCAATCACCCCACGCTTCATTGGTTCATCTCACCGTCCACACCACCTGTTGTGTCGGTAAGAACACTTGTAAGAGCGTGGTAAGACGCTTGAGCGAGAGAGATTGTTTTCTTCCACCTTCCACATTGTCACTGTAGTTGATAGGGATAACATTTTTTTGTTGTCTTTTGTTTCCTACTAACAATGGCAGGAGAAGAAAATAATGACGAATGTGCTCAATATGTTGAGTTACGTGATATGTTCGCCAAATACAACACATCAGCGGAGGAGTCATTGGCGAACTTGACTCGCAAACTGGATGACCTTGCTCTTCGGATGAATACTTTTGAGGCTCGGTTGCCTCTCGCTGGAAGACAAGAAGGCAATGCTTATGATGAACTGGAAGATCACAGTAATCAGCCAAGACTGCCACTTTATCGTCGAGGTATGGGAGGTAATAATCATAACAATTATAACCGCCCTCCTGATGATCCTTTTGCTAAAGTGAAATTTATTATACCCTCTTTTTCGGGTGCTTATGATGCTGAGGCTTATCTTGATTGGGAGATGACAGTAGAGCAAAAATTTAATTCCCATCTTGTTCCTGAACAACATAGAGTTCGTCAAGCCACTAGTGAGTTTAAGGACTTTGCTATCATATGGTGGAATGAACTTGTTAAAACTAGAACTGATCCTCCAACATGGGATAGATTAAAGGAAGCTATGCGTGTTCAATTTGTTCCTCCATCTTTTCAGCGGGACCTTCGCAAAAAATTGCAGCGTTTAGACCAAGGTAACATGTCCGTAGAGGAGTATTATCAAGAGTTACAAAAGGGTATGCTGCGTTGTGGGGTAGTAGAGGACATGGATGATAAAATAGCTCGTTTTTATGGGGGGTTGAGGCGTGAAATTCAGGACATTGTTGATTACAAAGAATATGATACTGTTAACAGATTGTTTCAGCTTGCTATGTTGGCAGAAAAAGAATTGCAGGGCCGACAACAACAGCAACAACGCACGAGGAGCAACTTCACGCCGCGTGCAGCAACTACACCATCCAAAACAGCACCATCTTCGGCCCCCCGTGCAGCGACTACACCACCCAATGGCGGCCAACGAACTATACCTGCTGCTCCACCTTCTCGCGTGCCGGAAGGCAGCAAGGCGACATCATTCAAGCCTTCGTCGTCCACTCCTTCTATGGGTCGTACTTCTGACATTAAGTGTCACCGCTGCCAGGGACTTGGTCATATGATGAGAGATTGCCCGAGCAAACGAGCATACATAGCACGCGACGATGGCGGGTATGATAGTACTTCGGATGTTGAAGATGAATATTCTCTTGCTACTGACTTTACAGATCCAAATGACGAACACACCGAAGAAGAGGTACTTGGTACAGCGGCGACGGAGAACTATAGGAGCATCATTGTGCAGCGTGCCTTGAGCTCCAAAGTGGATACCGACGACAAGCTACAACGACACAACCTCTTCCACATGTTTCTCGTCGTCAAGGACTGCCATGTACACACTATAATTGATGGAGGTAGCTGCAATAACTTGGTAAACACGGACGTCGTCAAGAAACTCGGTTTGACAACAAGAGCACACTCTCATCCGTACCACATTCAATGGTTCAACAACAGCGGTAAGGTTCGGGTAACACAAACAGCGAGAATCCATTTTTCAATTGGTTCATACCATGATTTTGCTGATTTTGATGTTGTTCCTATGGATGCTTGTTCTCTTTTATTGGGTCGTCCTTGGGAATTTGATACACATGCTATTCATCATGGTAGAACCAATAAATATACTCTCATGCATAAGGGAAAGAAAATCACTTTGCTCCCCATGACTCCTGCTGAAATTGTGCATTTTGAGAAGAGTAAAATTCGTGAGGGCAAAGCAACTAAATTAGAATCTGAAAAACAACAAGTTATTAAGTTAAAATCACCATCATTGCTCGCAACTAAATCTGAACTTGCTGATTTATTCGATGCTAAGGGGATGTGCTATGCTTTAGTTTGCAAAGAAGCCATGTTTTCACTTCATGAATTGTCTGTTGCATTGCCCCCTGCTGTTGCTAACCTTTTGCAGGAGTTTGAGGATGTGTTTCCCTCCGAGATACCGCCTGGTTTACCACCAATGAGAGGCATTGAACACAAGATCGATTTGATTCCAGGAGCAAGTTTGCCAAATCGTGCAGCATACTGGGCGAATCCACAAGAAACTAAGGAAATTCAGCGACAAGTCCAAGATCTTTTGGACCGCGGGTACATTCGTGAAAGCCTTAGCCCTTGTTCCGTTCCTGTTCTTTTGGTTCCTAAGAAAGATGGTAGTTGGCGCATGTGTGTTGATTGTCGAGCGATTAATAACATCACCATTCGATATCGTTATCCTATTCCTCGATTAGATGATATGCTTGATGAATTGAGTGGTGCTATCATCTTCACAAAAATTGACTTGCGTAGTGGTTACCACCAAATTAGAATGGCACTAGGAGATGAATGGAAAACTGCATTTAAAACCAAGTTTAGACTTTATGAGTGGTTAGTCATGCCTTTTGGTTTAACTAATGCACCCAGCACCTTTATGCGATTAATGAACGAGGTTTTACGTGCTTTCATTGGACAATTTGTGGTGGTTTACTTCGATGATATCCTCATTTACAGCAAGTCATATGATGAACATCTTGATCATTTACGTGTTGTTTTTACTGTTTTGAGAGATGCACGTTTGTTTGGTAACCTCGAAAAGTGCGTTTTTTGCACCAATCGAGTCTCGTTTCTTGGCTATGTCGTTTCCTCGCAGGGAATTGAGATGGATGAGGCAAAAATTGAAGCAATCACCAGCTGGCCAGCCCCAACTACTGTCACACAGGTTCGTAGTTTTCTTGGTCTTGCAGGATTTTATCGGCGCTTTGTGCGGGATTTCAGCACCATTGCAGCACCTCTACATGAGCTAACGAAGAAGGGAGTTCCATTTCGATGGGGCGAACAGCAGCAACAAGCTTTTGATGCTCTCAAATCGAAGCTTACACAAGCACCATTACTACAACTTCCTGATTTTGACAAGACCTTTGAGCTAGAATGTGATGCAAGCAGCATTGGTATTGGAGGCGTTCTCATACAAGGAGGTAAACCCGTTGCTTTCTTTAGTGAAAAACTTTATGGTCCTTCTCTGAATTATTCCACTTATGACAAGGAATTGCATGCCTTAGTCCGTGTATTACAAACTTGGCAACATTATCTTTGGTCTAAGGAGTTTGTCATACATTCCGATCATGAATCATTGAAGTATCTTAAGTGTCAAACCAATCTGAATAAACGACATGCTAAATGGATTGAGTTCATAGAGTCGTTTCCATACATCATTAAGCATAAGAAAGGGAAGGAAAATATCATTGCCGATGCATTATCTAGGCGTTATACCATGCTGTCCCAACTTGATCATAAAATCTTTGGTTTGGAAACAATTAAAGCATTATATCCTACTGATTTGGACTTCAAAGTTGCTTTTGAAAATTGTAGAGAAGGAAGAACTTGGAATAAATATGTGCTGCGAGAGGGTCTCCTCTATCGTGCTAACAAGCTATGCGTTCCAGCTAGCTCCGTTCGTCTATTGCTTTTGCAGGAAGCACATGGAGGAGGTTTGATGGGACATTTTGGAGTGAAGAAAACTGAATACGTGCTGTCCACACACTTCTTTTGGCCAAAGATGAGGCGTGATGTCGAGCGCTACGTGTCACGATGCACTACTTGCAATAAAGCTAAGTCTCGCCTTAACCCACATGGTCTTTATATGCCTCTTCCTGTTCCTAGTGTACCTTGGGAGGATATTTCTATGGACTTTGTTTTGGGATTTCCTAGGACTAAGAGGGGGAGGGATAGTATTTTTGTAGTTGTTGATCGTTTTTCCAAAATGGCACACTTTATACCTTATCATAAGAATGATAATGCCTCACACATTGCTGATTTATTTATGACGGAAATTGTTCGTTTACATGGTGTGCCAAATACCATTGTTTCTGATCGTGATGCAAAAATTTTAAGTCATTTTTGGAGAACTTTGTGGTATAAATTGGGAACCAAGTTGCTGTTTTCAACTACATGTCACCCACAAACGGATGGACAGACCGAGGTAGTTAATCGTACTTTATCCACTATGTTACGGGCTGTCTTGAAAACAAATTTGAAGTTGTGGGAGGAGTGTTTACCACATATAGAATTTGCTTACAACAGATCCGTTCACTCCACGACAAAGGTAAGTCCATTCCAGGTAGTGTATGGTTTCAATCCCCGTGCTCCTATTGATTTACTACCTTTGCCTCCTTCTGAAACTATAAATTTGGATGCTACACAACGATCTGAATTCATTCTTAAGATGCATGAAACTACAAAGAAAAATATTGAAATGATGAATGAGAAGTATAGGATTGCAGGTAGTAAAGGTAGAAAAGAAGTAAAATTTGAACCGGGCGATTTGGTGTGGTTACATTTGAGAAAAGAGCGATTTCCCGACTTGAGAAAATCTAAACTTATGCCACGAGCTGCTGGTCCTTTAAGATCGTTGAAAAGATTAATGATAATGCATATAAGCTTGAATTACCTCCCGATTTTGGGGTTAGTCCTACATTTAACATTTCAGATTTGCGACCGTACTTGGGAGAAGAAGATGAACTTGAGTCGAGGACGACTCCAATTCAAGAGGGGGAGAATGATGAGGACATCACAACAGCGGAGACGTGCATTGAACTGCAAGGACCAATCACAAGAGCACGGGCACGGTTATTAAATCAGCAGGTGAATTCGTTCTTAACTTCTTTTGCATGTGAGTTTGAGAATAGATTGCTATGTAATGATTTAATTGTTATTAGGAATAATGGAGAAGATCAACAAGTGAAGGAAGGAGGTCTTGGGAGCGTGGACAACCACCTGGGACGTCCACAAGTAGATGGAAATAGTTTACAACTCGGACTCGAGTTCAACTCGGAGTCCAGGAGCAGTCCACCTTAAAACAGACGCCCAGGAGGCATACGGACTCCGTTTTCGACGTTCTACATATGCAAGGAAATAGGAGAAGATAAACTTTCCAATGGTTCTGGTCCCACCTCAAAATTCCTCCGGAGTCGTTGGGAATCGTCGAAACAAGTCGAGTCCATATTTCTGTCCGGTGCTGCGCCACCGAATCGGGCCTTTGGGCCTTGTATCCCGTAAGAGTCCATTAGGGACGCGTCTAATCGTGTTTTGGTCGAACCCTAGCCTATAAATACTGCAGCCGCTGGTCATATTCGGTGGGTTTTGCTTAGATCAATAAAATCGCCGTTCTACGGTTTGTGAGACCCCAATTTCGCAATTTCCGATTGTGTCTTCTACGTTCTTGCTCGTGTTCTCGATTGCACTTGCAGGGATTAGCCTTCTTGGCGAGGTCAAGCGTGTGCAGCACGGTTGATAACCAACGGAGCCGTGGTGTAGTGATTGCAGGGGTACTCGAACCGCTCGAGTGCCGCGGATCATCAACGTCGAGTTCTCCACCCCAATCGACATACCTTTCGGAAGATCGGGCCTAACCCTACTCATCAAAGACTTTAAAAGAATAGATTTATTTTGCAAGGAGTGTGTTGGAGAAACACACCCCAAGAGATCAAGTGAAAAAGATTGCACCCACTGCACAAATATCAAGAAGAGTGGACTAGTCCAATATCCACCGTACTAGTCCGATTTCTCTCTCGACAGAAAATGGACAAGTACTCCAAGTGCGGACTTGACCGCAGCTCTTCACATTTGGACAACACTGGACTAGTCCGATATCCACTGGACTAGCCCGAAAACCTTCTGAGTAAAAATCAGACAAGTCCTCCATGTTGCAGACTTGTCCTCAGTTCTACACTTTTTCACCACACCCAACAAGTCCGATATCCACCGGACCAGTCCAAAAACCTTCTGAGTAAAAGTCAGACAAGTCCTCCAAGTGCGGACTTGTCCTTAGTTCTACACTTTTTCACCACACCGGACAAGTCCAATATCTACTAGACAAGTCCAAAAACTTTCTGAGCCAGGATTGGACTAGTCTGCACCTTAACAGACTAGTCCGGTATCCATAAACACATACGATTTTTCAAACACGCACACCGGACTAGTCCGGTGTCCACCACGGACTAGTTCAGACCACACAAATCCTAACGGTAAATTTTGGAAACCCTTGTATAAAAAGAGGTGCATGGCCACACAACAAACTCTCTTGACTCCCTACGCCGTCACACCTCCCAAGAGCCCAAAAATACTTCTCTCCGGTCATTCTAAACCTAAAAGGGTCAAATCTTTGAGGATTATGGATTGGATAAAGGAGAGAACTTATTCTACACGATCTTGAGCTCTTGGGTTTGATCTCTCGCATGCTCTTATTGTTTATTGTACATCTTTTGAGTGTGTTTGGTGGTGTTTGTTCATTGTAATCTTTGGGGAGCCCTCAACTTGTGAGAAGGCCCCTTTGAACAAAGTTAGTGAGTGAAATCAGCCTTCGTGGCGATTACACTGAGGGAAGGGTTAGTGAAGACCCGGTCCTTCGTGGACTCCTCAACGAGGACATAGATTCCTGTGTGGAATCGAACCTCAGGATAAATCCCATCTCGCGTGTTCTTGCTTTACCTTTTATCATATTCTAGGGTTTGCATAGTCTTGTGTAATTCACATTGAAACATTGGATTAAACTTGATAATTGCAATATCTTATTTCATTGTCATAACACACTTAAATTGTCAATTGCTTTCTGTTAGATAGACTACTAGAAGTAAAATTAAAGATCTACTTTGATTTTCAAGTCCGCGTATACCGGACTAGTCCGCACCATAACGGACTAGTTCGGCCTCCCTGTATTTGATCTCTTTATTAAGTGTTTCAGGGATCGTTAAAAGTTCAAAAAGCCTATTCACACCCCCCCTCTAGGCTGCATTCAATTGGTATCAAAGCCAAACTCTTCAAAAGAGACTCACTGCTCAAAGAGATGATGTCAGACATCAAGGGTGAACACAAGGGCTTCAACAACGAAAAGGGTGATGATTGAAGGAACAAAAAACTAGAGAAACACCTCGATGCCATTCAAGACTATGAGGATGATGGTGAGGAGATGCTTGAACTCAAGGCTTTTCTGCAGAAGAAGGCACTCTCTCCAAAAGGGAAGAAGAAGATTGAAGATAAGAAGAAAAAGGGGAGTAGTCACATAGACTACTCCCGATATCCTTTTAACTATGAGCGTTTAAATTCTAATAATAGTCATTACTTGTCAATTCCTTTAGGCAAAGCAACTTACTTTGATGGAAATGACTATACAATGTGGAGACAAAACATGAAAATGCACCTTATATCTCTTAACCCAAGTCTTTGGCATATAGTGTGTACAGGGATAGATATTCCAGATGATGATGAAGAGCTAACTCCAAGTCAAGAGCAAGCTATTCATCGAAATGCTCAAGCCGTAGCTGTAATTACATCATCATTGAGCCGATATGAGTTTGCCAAGGTGGATGGACTCGAGATTGCCAAGGAAATCTTGGATACTCTCAAAACCGCACATGAAGGTGATCATCATGTACGCGAAGCTAAAATTGAGATGATTGAAGGTGAATTGGGAAGATTTGCTATAGAAGAAGGTGAATCACCCCAAGATGTGTACAATCGACTGAAGTCTCTCATCAACAAAGTTTGAGCTTACGTAGCAAGAAGTGGACAGATCATGAAGTGGTGAAACTGATTCTTAGGGCATTCATGCCTCGGAACTTGAGGCTCTGCAATATGATTAGAGAAAGTCCAGGGTATCTAAAAATGACCTCGGACGAAATTCTTGGCAAGATCATCAACTTCGAAGTAATGGAGAAGGAAGCCAAGCATGTCAAGGAACTTGCCGACCTTACCTCGGCAAAGAAGAAAGTAGTTGCTCTAAAGGCAACCTACAAGCCCGCATCAAAAGAAGCTCGATAAGATCCTGAAGAAGATGATGGTGATGATGAAAGCAGTGATGTCAATGATGAAGACATGATCTTGTTCATGAAAAGTTCAAGAAAATGATGAGAATAAGAAAGGGTGGTAGCTCAAATGAAAGATGACATAGGGACAGACAGAGACCCAAGATGAGATGTGCATGCTATAATTGTGGAGAGTGTGATCATTTCATAGTAGATTGTCCGCATGAAGATAATAAGAGGAAGAGTAAAGACAACAAGCCTCAACAAAAGAAAGTATTCAAGAAAAAGAAGCAATATGGCCTAGCACATCTAGGGAAGGAGTGGGACTCTAATGATGAGTCCTCATCTGAAAAAGAAGAGGAGATGGCCATTATAGCCATCAAGAAGCCTACCAAGAAGTCCACTCTTTTCCCAACCATGGGCGCCTGGAAGGACACTGACCACACATGTCTAATGGCCAAGGAAGGAAAAAGAAAGGTTATAACTAAATCTTCCTCCTTGCTTTCTTTTACTAGTGATATTGATAATTCTAGTGACGATGAAGACATGCTTAGTGGTTTAGATAAAAAGACTGCTACTAAAATGAAATTTCTAATGGATAAGATTATTGATAAGAGGAGCTAGTCAATCGCCAAGAAGATACGATCATTCTCTAAAAGAGGAATATCTTGAGATTGAAAAGCTCCTTGAGCTTGAAAAGGAGCAAAGTAAATCACTAGAACTTAAGTTAGCTTCAAGCATGGAAGTTTGTTTGAAGTTAAAAGACTCAAACGTAACTATCAAGGATGAACTTGCTAACTCAACCAAAGTTAACAAGATCCTTGAGACACAAGTTGAGTCACTCAAGCAAAGTGGTTCTTCATCCTCTTCAAGCTCACCTTCTCAACATATCAAATCTGAAATTGTCATTAATTGTGTTCTAAAAATAACACCAACTTGAAAGAAAAGTCCAACTTGACAAAAGACAAGCATCCCTCCCAAAGTGGCATATTTGACAAGGAGAAGGTCAAGTATGTACGCAGTGCATACTCGGTCACAAGACCTCCTAATGTTAAATATGGCATTGGGTATTCTTATGGTGAAATGAAAAATGCTAGAAGCCACAAGAATGACAAGAATCGCATTTCTTTTGTCAAGGGAAACTCTTCCCAAGTTGGAAAACATGATAACATTGATAAATTGAACATTGTGAACTCATATGGACAACAAATCTTGTTTAGAACCTTTGATGCTTCGTATGTGCTTATGAAAAATGGTTATGGAAAAGCTTATGCTAAATATGTTGGGCCACGCCATGAGAATACCAAGTCTCATGTGTGGGTGCCCAAATCACTTGTGACTAACCTCAAAGGACCCAATCAAGCTTGGGTACCTAAGACCAAAGCATAATTTCTTTTTGCAGGATTATTCATCCGGTGGAGCAAAATGGGTGCTAGATAGTGGATGCACAAATCACATGATCAGGGAAATAAAAATGTTTGTGGAGTATGAACAAAATGAAGACTCAAACGAAGGCATCTATTTTGGTGATAATAGTCAAGGAAGGGTGCTAGGTACCGGTAAAATTACAATTTGATCACAGCATACACTTTCTCATGTTTTACATGTTGATTCCTTAGATTATAACCTCTTGTCCATATCTCAACTATGTGACAAAGGTTATAATTGTTTATTAATTATTGAGGGTGTGACCATCTCTAGAAGGAGTGATAACTCTATTTCATTCAAGGGTGTGTTAAAGGAAAAACTTTATCTAGTTGACTTCAACAAATATAAAGCCGAACTTGACACATGCTTGATTGCAAAGACTAACATGGGTAGGCTGTGGCATAGACGGCTAGCACATGTTGGTATGAGGAATCTACAAAAACTTCTAAAAGGCGATCACATCCGATGTTTAAAGGATGTTGTTTTTGAGAAAGACAAGCCTTGTAGCGCATACCAAGCCGGGAAGCAAGTAGGAGTACTCCATCTCGTGGAGAATGTCATGACTACAACAAGACCGCTCGAGCTCCTTCACATGGACCTATTTGGTCCTACTGCTTACATAAGCATCGGCGGTAACAAAAATGGTTTAGTCATTGTCAATGATTTTTCACGCTTCACGTGTGTTTTCTTTTTGCATGATAAGACGGTGTAAGGGCCGAATGCCCAAGAGGGGGGGTGAATTGGGCTTTCATCAAAAAATTCTAAGTAATGAAACTTAATTTCTAAAGCCCAATTTCCTACACGACTATCTATGCATTCTAGTAGATAGAAATTTTGTGGAATATAAAATGCATAAAAGTAAGGGAAGGAGAAGGATGCAAACTCCCGAGGAGAAAAGGATTTATCCCGTGGTTCGGCAAGATCGTCAAGATCTTCCTACATCCATGTTGTGGCACCCACCAAAGGGTTTTGCTACACCCAAGTCACCAAGACGAGGGTTCTTCACTATTCCTCTCCGTTCGCCTCCTTTGGCAAGGTGGAGCTCAAGCCTTGTACAACTTCGACCTTCCGGGCTTCCACACATGCCTTGGCAAGCTCCGGAAGTCTTCTCATAGTTACGACACCAAGGGCACTCCCTTGAGGCTCTCAAACTATCCTAGAGAGTCCACTCACCCAGAATGGTGGCACACAAGCTCTCTCTCTAGCTAGTTCTAGCCTAAACCTTGGTGTATGGATGATCGAAATGGTGTGGAAGTGATTGCTCTTGGTCTTGAATGCTTGTGGATGTGTTGATAGCTTCTGGTGATCAAGACTTAACGAAATGACAGGGTTAGGGGGTATTTATAGCCAGCCTTCCCGAAATAGTCGTTGGAAAAGTAGGCTGACAGAACTTTACTGTGAACACCGGATGATCCGATGTCTCCCCTTTAGTTATCATCGGTCTAATTACTTTGGCTGATGAATTGTGTCAGATATGACTGTTGTTAGACCGATGTTGCTCCCGTCTTCTCATCGGATGATCCGGTGGCTCTTCCTCCAGAATTTGCTTAATCTTGATACTTACTGGAGTGATTGAACGATGTGTGTAAGTATGTACATCTGATGATCCGGTGCTACACTTGGTCCAATGGTATTGCAAACTGTACTGATGGACCGATGTCACTGAGCCATTCACATCGGATGATCCGGTGAGTACATTGTTCTGAGGTCTTCTTCTTCAGTTGAACCAACTCGATCGATGTGTATATTTTTGAAATCATCGGTTGATCTGGTGAGTTGATTTTGTTTTCTTCAAGTTGTTTTGAGTGAATCTTTTGTGTCTTGCTCAGATGACCTCTTAGACATTTGTTTCATAAGCCTCTCTGATGATCTTCAAGCATTGTATGTTGTCAACTTATGGTTGAGTCACTTAGACATAAGAGCTTTCACTTCTTGTCTTTACCTCATTGATTTGATCTCAAAAGTTGATTGTATATGGGTCTCCAATGACATATTCATTTCATTTTATTAAGTGATTATGGGGACCTTGCATTCACAAATTCATTAGTAAAGTTCAATGGTTGTCATTAATCACCGAAACCGTACTTCATGGGGGGCCTAGATGCTTTCAATCTCCCCCTTTTTGGTGATTGATGACAACACAATAATCAAAGCGCAATAGTAATGAATTTGATAGAATGAAACTTAAAAGAATATGCAATGAATACAGGATGTCACACTTGAAGCTTAAGCATCAATTAATAACTCAAGTGTGAATAATAAGTGATCATAAACATAGATAAACACCAAATGAGCCCAATCGATTAATAACTCATGGAAATAAGTTCATTAGAGCTCAAAAAGTAGCAAATGAGTAGCAAACACACCAAATGTAGCAAACACACTGAATTAGAAGAATGATAAACGATAAATGATAAATGAGACTCCCCCTGACACTAAGACGCTCCCCCTGACTCAAAAAGTAGCAAACACACTGAATTACAAGAATGATAAATGATAAATGATAAATGAGACTCCCCCTGACACTAAGACGCTCCCCCTGACACTAAGACACTCCCCCTGACACTAAGACGCTCCCCCTGACACTAAGACACTCCCCCTGACTCCTCTAACTCTTCTCCCCCTTTGGCATCAAGACACCAAAAAGGGATCCGAGCGCCTAAGGACCCTGAGTACTGGGCGCGATGACGAACTGGTCACCGTCGCTGTCGTCGGAGCTGCTGGCTGGAGTAGCTGTGGAGGGAGCTGCCGGAGCCGTAGGAGCCACCGTCGGTGCCTGCTGTGGAGGAGCTGCTGGAGCAGGGGCACTGACGACGGAGGTCGGCGACTGCTGGAACAGGGTCATGGCCGGCAGCGGGGAGTGGATCGGAGCACCAGGAGCCAGAAGTGGAGACATGCTGAAGGAGGGAATCGGCGTAGAAGGTACTGGGGCCACTGGAGCGGCAGCTGGAGCCAGGACTGGAGGTGGTGGAGCGACTCCTGGCAGCTGCGACGGGAGGGCAATCCCGATCTGGGTGTAGAGGTTGGTGATCAACCCCAGGATGCCCATCATCGCCTGCTGCGTCTGCTGCTGCTAGTCGAGAGTGCGCTGGTGCATCTGGTCGATAAGCCCCATCAGCCTGTCAGTGTCTTCATGCCTCTCACGGGTGATCTGACGCTGCTTCTCCTGATGCTGCTGCTGGAGCTCAAGGAGACAGGCAGCCTGCTCCGCTCGGGCCTGCTCAGCTGCCAGCCTGTCTAGACGTTGCTGCTCAACCATCTGCTGGAGGAGCGACGTCAGCTCTGACGGCTGCGTGACCTGCGCCTCAGTGACGGGAGGTGGAGTAGGTGGTGGCACTATAGAGCCTCCAGCCTCCGCGTCATGCTGCCTGGGTGAGGGCGGAGGAGGGAAGTACTCCTTGACACTATCGTCGGTGTCGCTCTTTGACCAGATATGCTGCAGGTCCTCCCCCTGTGCCTCTGCCTCAGCAAGCCTCTCATCCTCCTTCTCTAAGTCAGACCAGTCCTCTTCAGAAAGGCGAGCCCTGACCTGACACTCGACTGGACAGCCAAGGCGGCGGTCTCCAGGAGCTGGGGCACGGTAGTGACCGAACCGTGTGACGCCCTCGTTAGTGAGGCGGTCATGCACGACGGACCCCTCAGGAACCATCATAGTGAGAAGGTAGCTGATCTAGTGTCCATATACGAGCTGCCTCATCATGCCCACTCCGTCTGTGATCACATCCTCCATCTCGCATATGAGGACGTCCACGATGTCGAACTCCATCCCGTTCATGATGTAGAACAGGAGAGTCTGCTGTAAGCTGGTGAACCCCTCTAAGTAACCAGACCTCGGCAGGAGCGTGCGGCACAAGGCGAGGTGCACTGTGCGCGCAGCTGGAGTCAACAAAGCTGGTACTATCGACTGGTCAGGAGAGAAGGTGGGACCAAATAGGGAACGAATGTCCTCCAGCGGTGGTGCCACTCCTCAAGTGAGCGGCCTCCTCGGTGGATCTGCCTGACCATAGACCCTCTCATGCACGCAGGAGTCGTGCAAGTCCACTCCCAGCAGCTGTGCCAGTGTCTGCCTCGTCAAGTGATAGTGCTGACCCATGAACATGAAGTCAATTGATCTTCTGCCCTCAGAGACATAGAGGGTGGCGTAGAAGACGCGGACCCAATCTTCCACATAGGCACTCCGCTCATATGCCATCAGCTGCACCAAACCTCGGTACCTCTCAAAATAAGGACGGATCTCCGTCTCTGCTGCCAAAGCTAGCTGACCCCAATCTAGATAGTTGTGTTGAAACAGCTTGTGACCTCGACGCCTGTAGGTCTCATAGAGTGATGCCTGGGTGACAGTCCAGAAGCGACTATCCGCTAGAGCCTCTCTAGGCTGTGGGTACCACTCCTCAAGCAGCACATTCCACCTGAGCTTGCGAAGCTGCTTGGCCTTCATCTTCCGGTAGTCGGTCAACCGAACTCCTTCGGCAACATGGACAGTAGTGTCCATATCGTAGATAGCATGCTGGGCCTCCCTGTCCTCACGACGATCGGCAGCCGTCGGTCTCGGATGAGGAGCTACCGCGGGATGACCCCCATGGGTCCGGGCTGAGCGACGACGGACGAGAGGCTCAACCGGCTCTTCCTCGGCCTCGGAGTCATCGATCACAGGAGGCTGCCTCGGACGAGCCTCGCGGATCCTCAGCGACCCTCCTCGGCCACGCTCACGCTCCTCGGCGGCGCGAGCGGCCATCAAAGCCTTCTTCTCCTCCTTTGACAATTTTTGCTTCTTCGCGGCTGGCTCCGCGATAGCCTTCCCCTTGTTCTTGTTGTCGCGAGCCATTGCGATCGCTCGATTGAACGGAGTCGACGAAGGTGATGCGGAGATTTACGGGGTTGGGAAACCCTAGCGGCGATGGATGCACCGCGATGGCAAGGATGTGCACGTGGGGCGACTGGTGGCTGGTGGTGCACGGGAGGAGGCGGCGGCGGCGCTTGGGTGGAAGCGCGGCGGCGGCTGGGTGAAGCGGCGGCGACGGCGGCGGTGGAGCGGCGGCGATGGCTTGGTGGAGGCGAGCGGCGACGCTGGTGAATGGCGGCGGCAGCGGCGGTGGAGCGGCGGCGATGGCTTGGTGGAGGCGAGCAGCGGCACTGGAGGCGGTGGAGGCGACGGGATCGGGAGAGAGAAGGGAGAACGGCTTACGGCCGGTTTAAATAGTGGGTCCCAAACCCTAGCCGTATATTTAACACCGGATGGACCGATGTTGAACGACGGGAGCAACAGTCGAATGATACAGTAAGGATGTTCAAAAATGGAATGTTGACACCGGATCGACCGACGTTTTCCAGAATGAATGCGTCGTTTGAATTGAGATACAGACTGAACAGGCCCTTGGAGATTGAACACCAATTGATCCGATGAGGGATTGACCTAGGCATCGGATAGTCCGATGACTACAAAATAATAACATCCCATATATGTCCTTTGACCAAACAAACAAGCCATTAGAAACACATGTCTTAGGACTTTTTGGGCAACCCCTTACCCCTCAAAGATACTAATATGCCAATAACTTGGCTAGGCCTTAAGGCAAATGGAACATCGAGAAAAAAAATAGGAGGAAATCATCCAAATAAAATGTAAGGCCCATGCTTTGTGAGGTAGAGTATGAAGACTTCTATCTCTTTAAAGCATGTTCCTCTAGGCATTAACGCACCTAACATTTTGTTCTTTCCACCTTATATGAGTTGAGATATTGCATTTCAAACAAGTCTCTTTCTCATGAGGTGGGTTCCCCTTTGTGACAATCTACCGTATGCAATGCCAAACATTTTATAATGCAAGAAATTGTAAGTCTATATGGCAGGCATCATGCAAGGCATAAAATAAATCTATCTTGCCAAGTTTGAACCTTTCAAAGGCTTCTTCAGGGAGAACCACTCTCCAAACCTTGGGAAACCCAAAGGAACCTCCATCCCAAGCTATCCCTTGCTCACCCCTATCCTTTGAGAGTTAGGCAAGACCTATATGAAGTGCATTCTTACATGACGTTCGTTGCAACTAGCACATTTAATTCACTTCTTAGCATAGAAAAAGTTTTCTCATCAAGTGGTTTAGTGAAGATATCCGCCAATTGTTCTTCGGACCTAACACCTCTCAAAGAGATGTCTCCCTTAGCTTCATGGTCCCTTAAGAAATGATGGCGAATATCAATGTGCTTAGTGCGGGAGTGTTGAACGGGGTCTTTAGCTATCTTAACCGCACTTTCATTGTCACAAAGGAGAGGCACACAACCAAGTTTGATACCAAAGTCCAAAAGGGTTTGTTTCATATAAAGAATTTGAGCACAACATGCACCGGCCGCAATATACTCCGCTTCCGCCGTGGACAAGGCGGCGGAATTTTGCTTCTTACTAGACCAAGATACTAGGGAACGCCCAAGCAAGTGGCACCCACCGGAGGTACTCTTGCGATCCACGCGGCATCCGGCAAAGTCCAAATCCGAGTATCCCACAAGATGGAATTTTGCACCTTTAGGGTACCACAAGCCCACACTAGGGGTATGCTTAAGATACCTAAGTATCCTAAAGACCGCCTTCCTATGCGATTCTTTAGGTGCCGCTTGAAAGCGAGCACACAAGCATACACTAAACATGATATCGGGCCTAGATGCGGTAAGGTAAAGCAATGAACCAATCATAGAACGGTAGTTAGATTGATCAATAGGTTTACCGTCCTTATCCGTGTCGAGATGACAATTGGTTGCCATTGGAGTGCTTCTTGAGCTACAATCTCCCATCTCAAATTTCTTCAAGAGGTCCTTGGTGTACTTATATTGATAGACGAAGGTCCCCTCTTGAATTTGCTTGATTTGAAATCCAAGGAAGAAGTTGAGCTCTCCAATCATTGACATCTCGAATTCCCTAGACATCATTTTGCCAAACTCATGGCTAAAAGCTTCGTTAGTTGAACCAAAAATAATATCATCAACATAAATTTGACAAATGAACAAATCTCCGTTGATGTCCTTGGTGAAGAGTGTAGTGTCCACCCTCCCGATCTTGAATCCTTGCATGATGAGGAAGTCCCGTAGTCGTTCGTACCACGCCCTAGGTGCTTGCTTGAGCCCGTAGAGCGCCTTGTGCAACCTATACACATGATTAGGATTCCTCGGATCTTCAAACCCGGGAGGTTGTTCAACATAAACAAGCTCGTTAATGTAACCATTAAGAAAGGCACTTTTCACATCCATTTGATAAAGTCTAATACTATGATGTGATGCAAAGGCAAGAAGTATACGGATGGCTTCTAGTCGGGCGACCGGGGCAAATGTCTCCCCAAAATCTAGTCCTTCAACTTGCGAGAACCCTTTGGCCACAAGTCTTGCCTTGTTGCGGACCACAACGCCATTTTCGTCTTGTTTGTTGCGGTACACCCACTTTGTTCCGATGACGTTCTTGTCCTTGGGTCGCTCCTCCAACACCCAAACTTCATTGCGGATGAAGTTGTTGAGTTCTTCTTGCATGGCCATCACCCAATTTGGGTCTTGGAGTGCTTCCTCAATGTGAGTGGGTTCTACACACGAAACAAATGAGTAGTGCTCACAAAACGAAGCAAAGTGGCGAGAACATGTACTTACACCCCTTGACGGACTTCCAATGATTTGGTCCATTGGATGCGCCTTGGAGATGCGTCCATGCCTCATAAGTGGTTGTGAAGCACTTGGCGAAGGTGATGTGTGTTGCTCCTCTTGTGGTTGGACTTGATCATGGACTTCTTCTTCCTCTTGATGTTGTTGTGCTTGTGAGTCTTGAGTTGGCAATGGATCATCCTTTTCTTCTTCGTCAACTTGAGGCGCCATAGAGGTGTTGTTGTTGGAACTTGAGGCTCCCCCTTGATCATGGCTCTCCTCAACTTTGGGCTTGATGTCTCCAATGGTCATGTTCTTCATGGCTTCTCGTAAAGGCTCATCATCTATTTCATCATGACCAAAACTCTCCTCTTGGGAGCCATTAGATTCATCAAACTCAACATCACAACTTTCCTCAACTAAACCGGAGGTTTGGTTGAATACTCGATATCCTTTTGAGTTTGATGCATAACCAAGAAATATGCCAACATCACATCTTTTTTCAAACTTACCGAGCCTTTTCTTGCGGTAGATGTAGCACTTGCATCCAAAGACTCGAAAGTAGGAGATGTTGGGCTTTCTCCCAATGAGAAGCTCGTACGGGGTCTTTTGAAGTAGTCGATGGAGATAGACCCTATTTGCGGTATGGCACGCCGTGTTGATCGCTTCGGCCCAAAACTTCTCCGACGTGCCGTAGTCATCAAGCATTGCTCTTGCAAGAGTGATGAGTGTCTTGTTCTTCCTTTCAATGACACTGTTTTGTTGAGGGGTGTATGTGGCCGAAAACTCATGTTTTACTCCTTCACGGTCACACCACTCCCCACTGTTGTAGTTCTTGAATTCGGTGCCGTTGTCACTCCGAACCTTGATGATGGGAAGTTGAAATTCCCTTTGAGCGCGGTTGGTGAAGGTCTTGAACACTTCCGGAGTCTCACTCTTGTCACCTAGAAACAAAGTCCAAGCATAGCGAGAATAGTCATCAACAATAACGAGACAATAGAGGTTACCACCAAGGCTTTGATATGTGGACGGTCCGAAGAGGTCCATGTGGAGTAGCTCAAGTGGCTTGGAGGTTGACACCATTGTCTTCATTGGGTGGTGTGAAGCAACTTGCTTCCCGGCTTGACAAGCGCTACAAAGCTTGTTCTTCTCAAATGTGACATCCTTTACGCCGGTCACCATCCCAAGCTTGAATGACTTCTTGAGTTTGCTCATTCCAATGTGCGCTATGCGTTGGTGCCATAGCCATCCCAAGCTTGTCTTAGTGAAAAGACAAGTGGTCAAGCTAGAATTCTTATTGGCGAAGTCCACTAGGTAGAGATGTCCATGCCGGAATCCTTTGAAGACTATGTCTTGGCTAGTTTCACTACTCACAACAACATCATTTTTGCTAAATGTGCACGTTAGTCCAAGATCACATAGTTGTGCAATAGAAAGTAAATTAAAGCTAAGTGACTTAACGTACAGAACATTAGAGATGGACAAATCATTTGAAATAGCAATTTTACCTAACCCAATTACCTTTCCCTTAGAGTTATCACCAAAGGTGACTTGCTCATGATTGTCGGGGTTTTCTATAGTGGTGAACATACCATCATTGCCGGTCATATGTTGAGTGCACCCGCTATCGAGTACCCAATGCTTTACTCCGGCTCTGTAGTTCACCTACACACATGAATTCAATTTTTGACTTTAGGCACCCAAGCCAACTTAGGTCCTTGTATGTGTGATACAAGTGTTTTTGGGACCCAAAGTTGCTTGGGGAGCTTCCCCTTCATGCCCTTCATGTCTTTGCCAATGAACCTTGCCTTCACCTTGCCATGTACTTTACTCAAGAGATAATAATGATCATTGAAAGTAGATTTATAGTTAGTAGGCAATTAAGGAGAAGGTCGGTTAGGAACAGGACACTCCCTTGTGTGGTGACCGGTAACCTCACAATGTTGGCAATAAGAACCAACTTCCTTGATGAATCTTGTTCTTAGCTCCAGTGAGGGCACCTTTCCTTTGTTAGGCACCGGGAAGGATCCAAGTCCTCTCTTGTTGAAGGCCTTTGCTTGTTGGAAGAGGATTTCCTTGTGCTTGACTTCTCCTTTTGAAAGTCTAGCCACACTAGTGCGGAGACTCTCAATTTCTTCCAACAAGTACTTTTCCCTAGCATTAGCTTTCAAAGGCAAAGACTTGTGCAAAGCATTAGTGGCATGACAAGTAATGGATATCTTATCATTAAGAGTTTGCTTCTTCATATTTTTCAACTCTTGATCAAGCATGTCATGAGCAAGGTTAAGTGTTTGATGTTCTTGTATTAACTCGTTGTGCTCTTCCAAGAGTGTTTGGTGTGCTAAGTCAAGTTCATGATTACTATCTTGATTTTAGCCTTTTCTTCCTCAATTTGCTTGACATGGGATTTGAGCGTGTCATGTTCTTTGAGTATGCTTTCATACTTGTCAAGAAAATCAAGGTTAGCACTCTCAAGTTTAGCACGAGTTTCTTCAAGCACTTTAACCTTACTCTTTTCCCTCTTAATGATAGCATGATATTCATTTATCAAAGACGTTAAATCATCGGGGGAAAGCTCATCATCGCTAGAGTCGTCACATACCTTGGTGTTACCTTTCGCCATGAGGCACATGGGCGGTGGATGAAGAGGTGCATCATCATTGTTGGCGATGGCGAGGCCAGCCAAGCTTTCTTCTTCCTCTTCACTCTCTTCGTCACTTGTTTCTTCATCGGTGACCCATTTATTTGCCTCACACATGAACACCTTTTGTGGGCCATTTCTCTTCTTTGGGAAGAGCCTTGCCTTCTTTCCCTTGTCATGTTTCTTCTTCCCCAAGGATCTTGGCTTTGGTTTGGCTTCTTCTTCATCATCATCACTTCCTTCAAGCTTGCGATGCTTGCTTTTCTTGGTGGAGGCCTTTGGAGCAATTGTCTTTGAAGATGATTGCTCCATCATCCCAAGTACACTCATCTCATGAGCGTGTATTTCTCCAATGAGCTCCGAAACTTCAATGTGGTCTAGTGACTATTTTTGGAGCATGGAGTTGATGATGTTGTACTTTGGCTTGGGAAGGAGCATGAGGATCTTGCAGTTGATGTGTCCCTTGCCAAGAGAAGCAATGTCAAGAGCATTGATTTCTTCAATAAGCACATTCAAGCGAGAGAACATTTCATTGACATTTTCATGAGGAAGCATTTTAAATTCATCATATTTGGCTTTAAGCATGTGATATTTTAATTCCTTGACATGAGAAGAGCCCTCATGAATTTCTATTAAGCAAGCCCAAATTTCACAAGCTTTTTCTTTACTAGCAATTCTAGCAAATACATCTTGACTAATACATTCATAGATTGCATTCCTAGCTTTAGCATCCCATTTAATTTGATCACCAACATAATTGTGTTCTCCAAACCCCGCGTGGGTCGCTTCCCAAACTTTGGGAGCAATAGCCTCTAGATAAGCGTGCATGCGTGCTTTCCAATAGGCAAAGTTCTTGCCCTCGAAGATAGGAACCGAACCCCCAACCATGGCCATTTTAGCTCTCTAGCGGTGAATCTAGAATGATCCTATGAGCAACCTTGCTCTGATACCAATTGTAAGGACCGAATGCCCAAGAGGGGGGGTGAATTGGGCTTTCTTCGAAAAATTCTAAGTAATGAAACTTAATTTCTAAAGCCCAATTTCCTACGCGACTATCTATGCATTCTAGTAGATAGAAACGTTGCGGAATATAAAATGCATAAAAGTAAGGGAAGGAGAAGGATGCAAACTCCCGAGGAGACAAGGATTTATCCCGTGGTTCGGAAAGATCGTCAAGATCTTCCTACATCCACGTTGTGGCACCCACCAAAGGGTTTTGCCACACCCAAGTCACCAAGACGAGGATTCTTCACTATTCCTCTCCGTTCGCCTCCTTTGGCAAGGTGGAGCTCAAGCCTTGTACAACTTTGACCTTCCGGGCTTCCACACACGCCTTGGCAAGCTCCAGAAGTCTTCTCACAGTTATGACACCAAGAGCACTCCCTTGAGGCTCTCACACTATCCTAGAGAGTCCACTCACCCAGAATGGTGGCATACAAGCTCTCTCTCTAGCTAGTTCTAGCCTAAACCTTGGTGTATGGATGATCGAAATGGTGTGGAAGTGATTGCTCTTGGTCTTGAATGCTTGTGGATGTGTTGATAGCTTCTGGTGATCAAGACTTAACGAAATGACAGGGTTAGGGGGTATTTATAGCCAGCCTTCCCGAAATAGCCGTTGGAAAAGTAGGCTGACAGAACTTTACTGTGAACACCGGATGATCCGATGTCTCCCCTTTAGTTATCATCGGTCTAATTACTTTGGCTGACGTCATTGTGTGAGATATGACCGTTGTTAGACCGATGTTGCTCCTGTCTTCTCATCGGATGATCCGGTGGCTCTTCCTGCAGAATTTGCTTAATCTTGATGCTTACTGGAGTGATTGACCGATGTGTGTAAGTCTGTACATCGGATGATCCGGTGCTACACTTGGTCCAATGGTGTTGCAAACTGTACTGATGGACCGATGTCACTGAGCCATTCACATTGGATGATCCGGTGAGTACATTGTTCTGAGGTCTTCTTCTTCAGTTGAACCAACTCGACCAATGTGTATATTTCTGAAATCATCGGTTGATCCGGTGAGTTGATTTTGTTTGCTTCGAGTTGTTTTGAGTGAATCTTTTGTGTCTTGCTCAGATGACCTCTTAGACATTTGTTTCATAAGCCTCTCTGATGATCTTCAAGCATTGTATGTTGTCAACTTATGGTTGAGTGACTTAGACATAAGAGCTTTCACTTCTTGTCTTTATCTCATTGATTTGATCTCAAAAGTTGATTGTATATGGGTCTCCAATGACATATTCATTTCATTTTATTGAGTGATTATGGGGCCCTTGCATTCACAAATTCATTAGTAAAGTTCAATGGTTGTCATTAATCACCAAAACCATACTTCATGGGGGACCTAGATGCTTTCAGACGGAAACTCAAGGAAGACTCAAGAAGTTTCTCAGGCGAGCTCAAAATGTATTCTCAATTATGATAAAGAACAATTGAGATCAACCTTATTTGTGAAATCTCCCCCTTTTTGGTGATTGATGGCAACCAATTGAGATTTCACAAATAAGATTGAAATCCAGATTTTCATAAAGTGTGCACATATGAGCTTGGAACAAGTTAAGGAATAAAAGCATAAGACATATGTGAACTCTTTATGGTGGGATGCAAAACTAGGTGTGAGTGAGCAATAATTGTGATGATGACAAGGTAAAAGCATAATCATAACAACAGCAAGCATATATGTCAATCTCAAAGCGTAAACATAGATTGCACCAAAGAATCATCACAAACTTCATAAACATGACTTAGAACCATAATAAGATCATAATGGCGGTTTTACAACCCAAAAGCATAACAGAGATCAGTTTTACAACCCCAAAGCATGACAAAAACCAAAAGATGCAAATGAAGCTCTCGTCTATCAAACTACAGCTAGTCCTAGTGACTCCCCCTCAATCTCTCCACCTTTGGCATCAAGACACCCAAAATAAGGAGAGGAGGGATCTAGAGGTCACCGTCAACTCACTCCTCGCTGTCGGTCCTCTCATCGTCTTCATCTTCAGGCTGCAGAGGGGGAAAAGGAGCGGATCCACTTGAAGTGCCCCCAATGCCAAAGTAGGCAAGTTCAAAGGGTGAAAGGGGTGAAAGCTTCGAGAAGTCAAAGGGAGAGTCCTCAGAGATGACAAGAGATCCAATGGGCTCAATCTCTAGCTTCTGGCAAATTTGCTTGACATTTTGCTTTATGTATCTCATATCCTCCTTCCTTGCCTTGTTCAACTTGTGGACTTTCACCTCAACCTTCTTGCAGGAGCCAAAGATGGCGGCCAAGTACTTCAAAATTCCACTTGGGGACCCCTTCTTGGAAGTAGTAGCTCCTTAGCTTGATGGGGGTATTGCTTCAGCTTGGGCCCTCCTGGGAGCCTCCTCACTAGACACGGGGGATGCAGCAGCTGGGAGAGAGGCTTGGGGAGGCTTCTGAGGCCTCAGGGGAGTGTGCTCAACATCCTTCACAAACTCAGTTCCTGTGACTTTCTCAATCATAAACATGAGGTAGGGCTCACAGCCACAGTGTAGGAGATATTCACCATGTCGTTCCAAATGTAGTCGAAGACATCAAACTTCCTGTTTTTGCTTATCACCTTCATCAGTGTCCTTAGGTAGCCTTGGACACTTCCTGCATCTCCATCTTTTGGAGCTATGGTCTTCCTCAGCACCCTATTGAGAACCATGAAGAAAGGCTTCATGTTCTTGGTTGATGGAGGGTTGTACTTCAGGCGACTATCGTAAAGGAACTCCATCTTATCCTTCTCCAAGACACCAATATTGTGAATGATGAGATCATTGCTACTAGTGTCCTCAAGATGCAGCAATCTTGCAAACTCATCATAAGTAATAGTGTACTTGGATCCGTGAGTCATCCAAGTCACCCTCTCCTCTTCATCACTAGCAAAATAGCAAGCTGCATATAATTGGGCTATGACTTCATCATTCCAGCTACACCTGAAAGCAAGCAAGTCTTTGAGCCCATGCCTCTCCACAGCTTGTATCACTTCATCAAAGGATGGGCATCTCTTCCTCTCAAAGTGTGTCCAGTCGATCCATTGGCTTTGGACCACCAGAGTCTTCATCGTGAGATACACGGAACTATAATAGTCTGCGTGGAAGTTGCTCCAGAACCTTGCATCAGCTGTCTTTATGGATCTGCTATAACAGTCAATTTGCCTCGGCTTTGAAGCGACATTGCTTCCTTTTCCATTGAACTTTTCTTCATTGGGGTCTCTGTTTCCCTTCCTCGGAGCACTCATCTGGAGAGGATCAATGGGACCGGTGGCGATCCCTTTCCCTTTGCCCTTATCTTGGCGAGGAGCTGCGGAGCTTGGGCCAGCTGCATCCTTTCCTTTTGATGCAAGCTTCTTGGCCACGACCTTTCACCGCACCTGAGGTGGAGTGGGCGACGGATCAGCGGCATGGTGTTGCCACTTCTTGCTTTGGCCTGTCGAGGACCGAAGCAAAAACTCTTGGTCCAACTCGGCCTCAAAATCGGAGATTTCATCATTAGAGCTCGACATTGTCCTGACAAGAGGATTATACAATGCAAAGATGAGAATTGATGGCAAGGAAATGCATTGAGTGGTTGGAATTTAATATTGATTTCAGTTAAAAATCGAACTTGTTCGGTGCTCAGGAGCAGACTAGCCTGGAGAATCGGACTTGTCTGTACTGAGACCGGACTAGTCCGGTGTTCAACAGCTCAAACCCTAACAATCGGATCAATGGTGGTTCTCAATGCGAAAGTAGCTCAATGTATATATAATACAACAAGGAGTCATGTACTAACAAGTAGAGCTAAGCTATTTGGACCACAACACAAGATATCGAAGGTTCTAGGGTTTTGGAGAATGTTTATCAAAATCCTTCGATTCTTGAGGTTGGAGGCGTTGTAGGTGCGGACAAGTCCGTGGTCCTTGATCCCCTTGCGATGAAGATTATTTTCCACGGAGATTTGAAGAGATTTGGTGGAGAAATCACCAAATGGCCTTGGGGGCACTCGAGTGAGGAGAGAGAGTATGAGGGAAGTTGTGAGGATGAAATAGATTAGGGTTTGGCGGCCCTAGGGTTATGGAGTCGATAAATCGGACTAGTCCGTGGTCAATCGGACTAGTCCGGACTACGGACCTCTCCGGACTAGTCTGCAGTGTGCGGACTAGTTCGGGCAACCACGAACTAGTCAGTGGTCACCAGAACAGAATCATTTAGCCCATTCGTATTTATTTGAAGGTAATTACAAAGAAAATAGAGGGGCAAAACACACAAATAATCTTGATGAATATGATCAGTAAACATACAACAATCAAGCTATGACCATAATTCACCAAGATCAAGTAATTGAAATAGTTTTTCGTAGAAAATAGAGAGAGATGATGTTCATAACACAATCAGTGGATTTTGAATAAGCCATACAGGTATGCAAGTTTTCAAGCCACGTTCTGAGCATCAAGGATATTTAGTTCATTTCGAAGCTCGCAAAAACATTTTTCATCAAGTGGCTTGGTAAATATGTCAGCTAGTTGTTTTTCGGTGTTGACATGGGAAATGGTTATGTCGCCTTTCATTGAGTGGTCTCTCAAGAAGTGATGTCGGATGTCTATGTGTTTAGTTCTAGAGTGCTCAACTGGATTATGGGCAATTTTAATAGCACTCTCATTGTCACAAAGGAGTGGAATACGGCTCATATTGTAATCGTAATCCCTTAGAGTTTGTCGCATCCAAAGGAGTTGTGCACAACAACTCCCGGCTGCAACATACTCCGCTTCGACCGTCAATAAGGCAATGGAGTTTTGTTTCTTAGAGGACCAAGAAACTAGGGATCTACCTAGGAATTGGCATGTATTGTAGGTACTTTTTCTATCTACTTTGCATCTGGCATAATCTGCATTGGAGTATCCAATGAGATTGAATTTGGAACCTTTAGGATACCAAAGGCCTAGGTTGGTTGTAGGAACAAAATATTGCAAGATTCTTTTTACGGCTGTCAAATGACACTCCTTAGGATTGGCTTGAAATCTTGCACACAAACATACACTCAACATAATATCAGGCCTAGATGCACATAAGTAAAGTAGGGATCCAATCATGGAGCGATATACCTTTTGATCCAAGCCTGGTCCATCTTCATTGATATCCAAGTGTCCATTTGTTGCCATGGGAGTCTTTATACGATTCGCTTAACTTCTTGAGTATGTCTTGAGTGTACTTGGTTTGGCTTATGAATGTCCCTTCCTTTTGTTGTCTGACTTGGAATCTCAAAAAGTACCTCAATTCTCCCATCATAGAAATCTCGAATCTATTTTTCATAATCTTACTAAATTCTTCACAAAAGGATTTCTTAGTTGAACCAAATACAATATCATCAACATAAATTTGACAGACAAATAACTCATTGTCAAAATGCTTAGTGAACAATGTGTAATCAGCTTTGCCAATCTTAAATACATTTTGAATTAAAAAAATCTCTAAGGCACTCATACCAGGCTCTAGGAGCTTGTTTGAGGCAATAGAGAGCCTTACACAGTTTGAACACATGGTTGGGGAACTATTAATCTTCAAATCTGGGGGTTGCTCCACGTACACCTCCTCCTTGATTGGTCCTTTGAGGAAGGCGCTTTTCACATCCATTTGATAGAGCTTGAAATCATGGTGGTAGCATATGCAAGTAATATTCTAATTGATTCAAGCCTAGCTACGGGAGCAAAAGTTTCGTCGAAATCCAAACCTACGACTTGTGAATACCCTTTGGCCGTAAGTCACGCCTTGTTTCTTGTCACCACCCTGCGTTCGTCTTGCTTGTTGCGGAAGACCCATTAGTGTCGACGACGTTGAACTTGGGCCTTTTGACAAGTTCCCACACCTCGTTCCATTCTAAGTTGCTCAATTCTTCTTGTATTGCCACAACCAATCCGGATCTTTCAATGCATCTTCAACCCTGTGTGGTTCCAAAGAGGATACAAACGAGTAATGTTCACAAAAATCAGCAATTCAAGATCTAGTTGTTACTCCCTTTTGGATGTCACTGACTATGTTGTCGACGGGGTGATCTCTTTGGACGCATTGGTGTACTCTTGGATGTGGCACTTGTGGTCTTGAATCTTCATGGTCATCTTCTTCTCCCCCTAGATGGTTTCCCTCATTGATTTGTTGGTCACCTTGATCTTCATGAGGTTGATCTTGTGTAGAAGCTACCCCTTGACCAAATACCTCCACTTGTGGTTCATCTTCTTCATTTGTATTTGGAGGTGGTGCTTGTGGTCGAACATCGCCCAACACCATTCTTCTCAATGCTTGACATGGAGATTCTTCTCTATCTAGCATTGATTGATCAACTTGCTCTTCTTGAGAGCCGTTAGTTTCATTTAACACTACGTCACGTGCGACTTCAACAAGTTCGGAGACCTTGTTGAAGACACGATAGGCGTAAGAGTTCAAATCATAGCCAAGCAAGAAACCTTCATCGAGCTTCGAAGCGAACTTTGAAGTCCTAGGCTTGTTGTTCAAGATATAACATTTAGAACCATAAACTCGAAAATAGGAAATATTAGACTTGTTACCGGTGATAGTTCATATGACGTTTTCTTGAGTAGGCGATGAAGATAGAGTCGATTTATGGCGTGACAAGTGGTGTTAACCGCTTCAGCCCAAAATCAATTCGAAGTCTTGTACTCATCAAAAATTGTCCTCGCCATCTCTATAAGTGTTTTGTTGAGGGGAGTACGGTGCCGGAAATTCATGTTTTATACCTTCTTCGTCTAGGTACTACTTAACTCGGGTGTTCTTGAACTCCGTGGCATTGTCACTTCGTATGTTCTTGATCTTCAATGAGAACTCATTTTGGGCACACTTGAGAAACTTCTTGAGGGTTCCTTGAGTTTTGGTCTTATCATGCAAAAAGAAAACCCACGTGAAGCGCGAAAAATCATCAACAATAACTAAACCATATTTGTTACTGCTGATGCTTATGTAAGAAATTGGACCAAATAGATCCATGTGAAGTAACTCGAGCGGTCTTGTCGTTGTCATTATGTTCTTCTCGGTATTGGGTGTTCCTACTTGCTTCCCGGCTTGGCACGCGCTACAAGCCTTGTCTTTCTCAAAAACAACATCCTTTAAACCTCGGATGTGATTGTCTTTAAATAGTTTTTGAACCTCATACCAACATGTGCTAGCCGTCTATGCCACAGCCAACCCATGTTGGTCTTTGCAATCAAGCATGTGTCAAGTTCGGCTTTATCTTTGTTGAAGTCAACAAGATAAAGCTTTCCCTTTAACACACCCTTGAATGCAACTGAGTCATCACTCCTTCTAGAGACGGTCATACCCTCATTAGTGAAGAAGCAATTATAACCCTTGTCACATAATTGAGATATGGACAATAGGTTATAATCTAAGGAATCGACATGTAAAACATGAGAAAGAGTATGTTGAGATGATATGGCAATTTTACCGGTACCGAGCACCCTTCCTTGACTGTTGTCTCCAAAATAGATGCCTTCGCTTGGATCTTCATTTACTTCATATTCAACAACAATCCTTCTTTCTCCGGTCATGTTGTTGGTGCATCCACTATCTAGCACCCATTTCGATCCACTGGAGGAATAGTCTTGCAAGAACAAATTACGCCTTGGTCTTAGGTACCCAAGCTTGCTTGGGTCTTTTGAGGTTAGTCACAAGTGATTTGGGCACCCACACATGAGACTTGGTGTTCCCATGGTGTGGCCGAACATATTTAGCATATACTTTACCGAAATTACTTTTCATGAGAACATATGATGTGTCAAAGGTTCTAAAAAATAGTTGTGGCTCATATGTGTTAACATGTTTGGACTTGTCAACATTATTAGCCTTTCTAGCTTGAGAGGAGTTTCCCTTGACAAAAGCAATGTGTTCCTTGTTATTCTTGTGGCTTCTAGCATTTTGCCTTTCACCATAAGAATACCCAATGCCATATTTGACATTGGGAGGTATTGCGGCCAAGTATGCACTTCGTGCATACTTGATCTTCTCCTTGTCAAATATGCCACTACGGGAAGAATGCTTGTCCTTTGTCAAGTTCGACTTATCCTTCAAGTTAGTGTCAGTTTTAGCACATGCACAAGTAATAGTGGTTTCAGATTTTAAGTGTTGGGAAGGTGAGCTTGAAGAGGATTAAGGTTTACTTTTCTTGAGTGACTCAACTTGTACCTCAAGGATCTTGTTAACTTTGGTTAAGTTAGCAAGTTCATCCTTGATTATTACATTTGACTCGCTTAACTTCAAGCAAGCTTCCTTGCTTGAAGCTAACTCAAGGTCTAGTGACTCTTCACTCCTTTTCAAGTTCAAGGAGCTTTTCGATCTTAAGATGCTCCTCCTTTTTAAGGATGATCATATCTTCTTGGCGATCAGCAAGCTCCTCCTTATAAATAAGTTTATCCATCAAGAATTTCATTTTTGCAGCAGTTTTCTTATCTAAGCCAACAAGCATGTCTTCATTATCACTATAAGCATCACTATCGCTAGAGTAAGAATGCGACGAGGAAGATTTAGTTGTTACCTTTGTTTTACCTTCCTTCGACATTAGACATGTGTCGTCATCCTTCCTTGCGCCAATGGTTGGGAAGAGGGTGGATTTCTTGGTTGTCTTCTTGATGGCCTAGAAGAAGGTGAGGACTCATCATTTGAGACTCATCATTTGAGTCCCACTCTTTTCCTAGATGCGCCTGTCCACTTTGCTTTGTCTTCTTGAACATCTTCTTGGGTCGAGGCTTTGTATCCTTGGACTTCTTGTTTTCTTCATGAGGACAATCAACTATAAAGTGGTCATATTCACCAGAGTTGTAACAGGTGTGCCTCATCTTAGGTCTTGATTTGTCTTTGTGTCTTCCTTCATTTGATTTACCACCTTGTCTTCTTTTCATCATATTTTTGAATTTCTTCATAAAGAGGATCATATCCTCTTCATCTATATCGCTGCTTTTGTCGTCACTGTCCTCTTCTTGTTGAGCTTCTCGAGCTTCTTTTTACATGGACTTGCAAGTGGACTTCAAAGCAACTCCTTTCTTCTTTGCCGAGGTGAGATCGTCAATCTCTTTGACATGTTTTGCTTGTTTTTACATCATCTCAAAGTTGATGATCTTTCCAAGCAATTCGTCCGGGGTCATTTTGTTGTACCCATGACTTTCTCTTATCATCGAACATAGAGTCACATTGCAAGACATGAAGGCTCTAAGGATTAGCTTCACCACCTCGTGATCATTCCACTTTTTGCTTCCATATGGTCGAACTTTATTAATGAGAGTCTTCAACCGATTGTACATGTCTTGCAGTGACTCGTCTTCTTCTATGGCGAATCTCCCCAATTCGCCTTCGATCATTTCAATTTTTGCCTCTCGCACATGACGATCGCCTTCATGTGAAGTTTGTAATGTGTCCCATATTTCCTTAGCAATTTCGAGTCCATCCACCTTGGTGAACTCGTCTCGGCTCAATGATGAAGTTATGACAGCGGCAGCTTGAGTGTTCCGATGAATAGCTTGCTCTTGACTTGGTGTGAGCTCTTCATCGCCATCCGGGATATCTATCCCTATACACACTATATGCCACAAGTTGGGGTTAAGCGATATTAAATGCATCTTAATATTTTGCCTCCGCATTGAGTAATCATTTCCATCAAAGTGTGGGGATTTTCCTAATGGAATTGATAGATAATGATTATTATTTGAATTTAAGCGATCAAAGTTGAAAGGATACCGGGAGTAGTCGGTGTGACTACTCCCTTTCTTCTTCTTCTCATCATCGATCTTTATCTTTCCTTTAGAGAGGGCCTTATTCCTTAGGAGCACCTTGAGTTCAAGTGTCTCCTCATCATCATCCTCGAAGTCTTGGATGGCGTCAAGGAGCTTCTCCAACTTCTGGGCCTTTTCATCTTCAACTTTCTCTTGTTTGAAGTTCTTGTGCATGTCCTTGATGTCTGACATTTTCTCATCGAGAGATTAGTCTCTTTTTGAAGAACCTGGCTCTCATACCAATTGAATGTAGCCTAGAGGGGGTGAATAGGCTTTTTGAATTTTTCGTCGAAACCTGAAACACTTAGCAGCCTGATGAAATACAGAGAAATCGGACTAGTCTGGTGTGTGCAGACTAGATTGATCAAGTTTGATCAATGATTTCGAACAAGGTACTTTATGCAGCAAAAATTAAGTTGTAAATTGAATGTATTGCTTTAATGAAACTAGATGTGGCACAAGTTAACTTTAAATTCAAAATTTTAACGTAAGTTGAACAAGATTGAGCAAACCCTAGATTAAGATGAATTGAAAGAACAAAAGCAATGGACACAATTATTTTTATCCTGTGGTTCAATTCCACAGAGGAAATCTACATCCACGTTGAGGATCCCATGAAAGGACCGTGTCTTCACCAACCCTACCCTCATCAAATCGTCACAGAGACCGATTCTCTTTCACTAATCACAAAGGGGGTAAAATAATCGCATTCATGGGGCATTCTCACTAGTTGAGGGCTCCCCAAGATTTACAACTGAAGAACACCATCAAACACACTCGAAAAGTATGCAATGAAACAATGACAGTGTGTGAGAGAATCAAACTCAAGAGCTCAAGTCGTAAAGAATGTGTCTCTCCTTTGATCTAGAGTAAATCCTCAAGGATTTGATCTTTCTTGTGTTGAATTGTGTGGAGAGACGTGTTTTCTAGGCTCTTGGAAGGTGTGACGGCGCAGGGGGTCGAGAGAGGTTGATTAGGGGTCGTACACCTCTATTTATACTAGGGTTTCCAAAGGTTACCATTAGGGTTTGCGATGTTTGGACTAGTCCGTGGTGGACTCCAGACTAGTCCAGTGTGCAGCGTGTGCGAAACCCTAAATGTCCTGAATTATCGGACTTGTCTTCCAATAAACGGACTAGTCCGATTTTGTCTCTGTAGTTGTTCATACTAGTTCGGCGTGGTGAATCCCATAGTGAGTTGAGGACAAGTCCGCACTTAGAGGACTTGTCCGATTTTAGTTAGAGAGAATATCGGACTTGTCTGTGGAATATCAGACGTGTCCGATTTTTATCAGAAGGGTTATCGGACTAGTCCGGCAGTTATCGAACTAGTCCGGTGCGGACAAGTCCGCACTAGGAGGACTTGTCTGATCCTAGATAGAGAGGTTATCGGACTAGTCTAGTGAACATCGGACTAGTCCACACCTGTGTAAACTTGTGCAGTGAGAGTGATTTCTTTTGCTTGAGCTCTTGGGGTGTGTTTCTCCAACACACTCCAAACACAAAAAGTATTATATTCATCTTCTTGATCTCTTTTCCACTTGATTCCTCACTCTCCTTTCTTTTTGCGCTTACTTCATAATTTCATTGGAACTTGTGCTTATCTCAACAATTTGGTTAGGATCTCATTTATTTGTCATAAATCAATCAAAACCCACAAGGGATGCATAGATGCACTTTCAACCCTGCTCTCCTCAACAAAATAGGGTAGCCGAAAGGAAGAACCGAACACTCATTGACATGGTGAGGACAATGCTCGATGAATACAAGACTTAGGACCGGTTTTAGGATGAAGCGGTTAACATCGCTTGGCACGCCATAAACCGACTATATCTTCATCGTTTACTCAAGAAAACCTCATATGACCTACTCATCGGTAACAAACCAAATATTTCATACTTTTGTGTTTTTGGTTCAAAATGTTATATTCTAAACAAGAAGCCTAGGGATTTGAAGTTCACTTTGAAGGCCGATGAAGGTTTCTTGCTTAGCTATGATTCAAACTCCTCCGCTTATCGTGTCTTCAACAAAGCCTCTGGACTTGATAAAGTAGCACGTGACGTAGTGTTCAATGAAACTAATGGCTCTCAAGTAGAGCAAGTTGACCAGTGTGTGCTAGATCAAGAAGAAGCTCCATGTCAAGCATTGAGAAGAATAGCGTTGGGCGATATTCGACCACAAGCATCACCTCAAAATCTGAATGAAGAAGATGAACCACAAACGGAGGAAAATAATCAAGGGAGAGCTTCCACACAAGATCAACCTCAAGGAGATCAAGATAATCAAAACATTAATGAGGGCAACTATCCAGGGGGAGACGAAGAAGATGATGATCATGAGGATTCAAGACCACAAGTGCCACATCCAAGAGTACACCAAATCATACAAAGAGATCTCCCCGTCAACAACATAATTGGTGACATACAAAAGGGAGTGACAACTCGATCTTGTATAGCTAATTTCTGTGAATATTATTCTTTTGTATCCTCTTTGTAACCATACAGGGTTGACAATGCATTATGAGATCCTGACTGGATGATGGCGATGCAAGAAGAACTGAACAACTTCAAGAGGAACAAAGTATGGGAACTTGTTGAAAGACCCAAGTCCATCATCGTCAACACTAAATGGGTCTTCCGCAACAAGAAATACGAACACAGAGTGGTGACAAGGAACAAGGCACGACTTGTGGCCCAAGGTTACTCACAAGTCGAAGGTTTGGATTTCAACGAGACATTTGCTCCCTTAGCTAGGCTTGAATCAATTTGTATATTACTTGCATATGCTACTCGCCATGATTTCAAGCAATGTTAAATGGATGTCAAAAGCGCCTTCCTCAATACGTGGAGCAACCCCCTGGGTTTGGAGATCAAGGGTACCTCGACCATGTATTCAAACTATGTAAGGCTCTCTGTGGCCTCAAACAAGCTCCTAGAGCTTGGTATGAGTGCCTTAGAGATTTTCTAGTAGAAAATGGCTTCAAAACTGGTAAAGCTGATTACACTTTGTTTACCAAGCACTTTGATGATGATCTATTCATTTGTCAAATTTATATTGATGATATCATATTTGGTTAAACTAACAAATCTTTTTGTCAAGAATTTAGTAAAATCATGACAGATAGATTCGAGATGTCCATGATGGGAGAGCTGAGATACTTTTTGGGATTCCAAGCGAAATAACTAAAGGAAGGAAAACAAAGTACAACCAAGACATTCTCAAGAAATTTGGCATGGACAAAGTGAAGCCCATAAATGCTCCCATGGCAACAAATGGACACTTAGACCTCAATGAAGATGGACCTAATGTGGATCGAAAGGTATATTGTTCCATGATTTTGCTCTCTACTTTATTTATGTGCATCTAGGTCAGATATCATGTCGAGTGTATGTTTGTGTGCAAGGTTTCAAGCCAATCCTAAGGAATGTCATTTGACAGCTGTAAAAGGGATCTTGAGATATTTAGTTCATACACCCAACCAAGGCCTTTGGTATCCTAAAGTTTAAAAGTTCAATCTCATTGGATACTCCAATGCAGATTATGTCGGATGCAAGGTAGATAGAAAAAGCACCTCCGATACTTGCCAATTTCTAGGTAGGTCCCTAGTTTCTTGGTCCTCCAAGAAACAAAACTCCATTGCCTAGTCCACAATCGAAGCAGCGTATGTTGCAGCCGAGAGTTGTTGTGCAACTACTTTGGATGCGACAAACTCTAAGGGACTACGGTTACAATATGAACCATATTCCACTCCTTTGTGATAATGAGAGTGTCATTAAAATTGCACGCAACCCTGTTGAGCACTCTAAAACCAAACACATTGATATCATACATCACTTTTTGAGAGACCATTCAATGAAAGGATACATAGACATTTCCCATGTCAAAACTGAGAAACAACTAGCCAATATCTTCACCAAGCCACTTGATGAAAAACTCTTTTGTGATCTTCGAAATGAACTAAATATCCTTGATGCTCGGAACATGGCTTGAAATCTTGCATATCTGTATACCATCTTCAAAATCAAGTTTTTTTATTGAAAACTCATCTTTCCCCGTTTTCTCCTAAAAACTATGTTAATTATTAGATCCTGATGAATTATGGTCATAGATTGATTGTTGTGTGTTTACTGATCACATTCATCAAGAATATTTGTGTGTCTTTGTCCCCTACTTCTTTATTAGGCACCTTCGGATATATATATGAAAATTTTTTTATATTTCCCTACCCAGGTGACCACGGACTAGTCCTGGGTTACTCCGGACTAGTCCGCACACTACAGAATAGTCCGCGAATTGTCCGCTTGTCTGGACTAGTCCGGTATGACCACAGACTAGTTCGGTGTACGACGCCTTAATCCCTTAGGGTGGTGTAGACCCTTCCTCTTACTCCTCACAACTTCCCTCAAGTTCTATCTCCTCACTCAAGTGCTCCTAGGGCGATTTTGTGAGTTAACCCTCAAATCCACTCAAATTTCTGTGGGAATTGATCTACATTGCAAGGAGATCGAAGACCCCAGACTAATCCACACCAACAACTCTTCAAACTCCTCGAATCAAAGAATTTGGTAATTTTTCTCACCAAACCCTAACTCTTCAATTTTCCTTGGTATTGCTCAAATAGTTTGATTCTTCTTGCCAATACATGTTTCCTTGATGTATTCCATCTACTCTATTTCACTTTTGCATTGGGAAACTCCAAAATTTCATTTAGCTAGGGTTTGAACAGCAGCATACCGGACTAGTCCGTTAACTGTGCGGACAAGTCCGGTGCGCCAGACTAGTCCGCACCTGAACAAAGGACAAGTCCGATGTGTACTGATCAAATCTCTAGCATATCTCAACTCAATTCAATCCCTTGTCACCAATTCTTATCTATGTCTTGTATCTCTTCTTTGTTAGGATAATGGTGACCTCAAACGAGAATCTCTCCGACTTTGAGGCTGAAATGGATCAAGAGACATTGCCTCATGCTTTGGAGCCTTGTTCCATTAAAAGGCAAGAGCGTGATGCCGATCCTTCTCCCGCTCCACCCTCTGTGCGGAGAAAGATTCCGGCTAAGAAACCACCTTCCAAGGGCAAAGATGTAGTTGGATCCAGCTCGGCGGCTCCTCGCCAAGCTAAGGGCAAAGGGAAAGGAATTGCCTCTGGCTCGATTGGCACCCTGAAGATGGCTCCTCCAAGACAGAGAAACAGAAATTCTTCAGAATAGAGATTCAATGGAAAGGGCAGCGATATCGCTTGGAAGCTCAAGAAGGTTGATGCTTACAGCAGTGGGAAGGTAGCTGCTGATCCGAAGTTTTGGAGTGATTTCCACTCGGACTACTACAACAGTGTCTACCTCACAATGAAGACTCCAGTAGTTCGCAGTCAGTGGATAGATGGGACTACATTGAAAGGAAGAGTTGTGATGCTTTTGATGAGCTAGTGGCCGCAATAGAGAGGCATGGTCTAAAGGATCTGTTATCCTTTAGATACAACTGGAATGATGAAGTAATTGATCAATTCTTTTCCACTTGCCACTTTTTTGCGGTGGGTGAAGATAGAGTAATTTGGATGAGTCATGGATCGATCTATTCCATCACTTATGTTGACTTTGCCAAGCAGCTACACCCTGAGGATACCGAAAACCATGAGATTGTGATTCACAAAGAAGGTCATAAGGAGAAGGACAAGATGTCATTCCTTTATGATACTCGTCTTCCTTACTATCCTCCATCAACCAAGAACATGAAGTCGTTATTTGTTATCCTAAATCGAGTGCTTCGGAAGACGATTGCTCCTAACGATGGGGATGCAGGCAGCATCCAAGGTTACTTGAGAACCTTGATGAAGGTGATAAGCAAGAGGAGAATATTTGATGTGTTCAAATACATTTCGAATGATATGGTGAACATCTCTTGCACTCCAAACTGTTTCTGTGGCTATGCGCCATACATTATGTTCATGATTGAGAAGGTCATAGGAATTGAGTTTATGAAGGATGTGGAGCATACTGCTTTAAGGCCTCAGAAGCCGCATCAAGCTACTCTCACAGCAGCTCCCTCTCTTGCTTAAAGTGTGGAGCACCCAAGGAGAGACCAAGAAGAGACAAGGCCTCCCTCTAGCTCTAGGGCCCCCCATCTTGCAAAGGGTCCGCTAGCGAGATATTGAAGTATTTGGCTGCTATCTTTGGTTCTTGCCACAAATTAGAGGTGAAGCTACACAAGATGAACAAGGCGAGAAAGGAGCAAATGCGGTACATGCCATTTGCCAAAAACTGGAGATTGAGTCGGTTGGGTCTTCTGTTATTTCAGAGGACTCTGGATCTGATTTCTCAGAGCTTCCATCTCTCACAACCTCCGAGCTTGCTTACTTTGGCCTCAGGGGCACGACGAGTGGTTCCTCCCCTCCTCCTCCTCAGCCTGATGAAGAAGATGAAGAAAGGACCAGCAGCGCGGATGGAGCCGGCGATGACGAGTAGATCCCTCCTTCTCTTACTTATTCATGCCTTGATGCCAAAGGGGGAGAGATTGAGGGGGATCCCTAGGTCGTAGCTCAGGTTGAGAGAGAGAGAGAGAGAGTTCCAGATATATTTTTGTCTTGTTGCTCTTATTTTTCTTTGAGACTCTGTCATGCATTTGGTCTTGTAAAACTTATATTATGTTCTCAATATGCTTTTAGACATGTATTTTGAAGTTATGATTATGCTTTACTATGATCATTGTTTTATGCTTTAAAGTTGCTATGTGTACTTGATAATCTTGATGATGTTATGATTATGCTTTAATATGATCAATTTTTTATGCTTTAAAGTTGTTATGTATACTTGATAATCTTGATGATGTTATGATTATGCGTTTTACCTCATTCACATCAATATTATTGCTCACACACACATAGTTTTGCACCCCACCATAAAGAGTGCACATCTGAGTACTACTTCTACATTTACTATTTTTCTCAAAATTCATATGTGCACGCTTTATGAAAATCTGAATTTTTCATCATATTTGTGTAATCTCAATTGGTCGTCATCAATCAACAAAAAGGGGGAGACTGAAAGTGTATATAAGCATCCCTTGTGGGTTTTTGTTGATTAATAACAAACAAATGAGATCCTAACAAAATTGTTGAGATGAGCGCAGGTTTTAAATGGATTAGAAGTAAATCACAAAAAGAAAGAAGAATGATGATACAAAAGGAAAAGATCTCAAGACTTGAAAAGAATAGATTTATTTTGTAAGGGGTGTGTTGGAGAAACACACCCCAAGAGTTCAAGTGAAAAAGATTGCACTCACTGCATGAATATCAGGAAGAGCGGACTAGTCCGATATCCACCGGACTAGTTCGATTTCTCTCTCAATAGAAAACGGACAAGTCCTCCAAGTGCGGACTTGTCCGTAGCTCTTCACATTTGCACAACACCGGACTAGTCCGATATCCACCGGGCTAGTCCGAAAACCTTCTGAGTAAAAATCAGACAAGGCTTCCAAGTGCGGACTTGTCCTCAGTTCTACACTTTTTCACCACACCGGACAAGTCCGATATCCACCGGACTAATCCGAAAACCTTCTGAGTAAAAATCGGACAAGTCCTCCAAGTGCGGACTTGTCCTCAGTTCTACACTTTTTCACCACTAGACAAGTCTGATATCTACCGGACTAGTCCGCACCTTAACGTACTAGTCCAATATCCATCAACACATAGGGTTTTTCACACACGCACACCAGACTAGACCGGTGTCCACCACGGACTAGTCCGGACCTCGCAAACCCTAACAGTAACTTTTGGAAACCCTTGTACAAAAAGAGGTGCACAACCACACAACAAACTCTCTCGACTCCCTGCACCGTCACACCTCCCAAGATCCCAAAAATACTTCTCTCCACTCATTCTAAACCTAAAAGGATCAAATATTTGGGAATTAGGGATTGGACAAAGGAGAGAACTTGTTCTACACGGTCTTGAGCTCTTGGGTTTGATCTCTCGCACACTCTCATTGTTTATTGTACATCTTTTGAGTGTGTTTGGTGATGTTCGTTCATTGTAATCTTTGTGGAGCCCTCAACTTGTGAAAAAGCCCCATTGAACAAAGTTAGTGAGTGAAAATCAGACTCCGTGGCGATTACCTCGAGGGAAGGGTTAGTGAAGACCCGATCCTTTGTGAACTCCTCAACGAGGACATAGATTCTTTTGTGGAATTGAACCTTGGGATAAATCTTGTCACGCGTGTTCTTGCTTTTACCTTTTATCATATTCTAGGGTTTGCATAGTCATGTGTAATTCACATTGAAACATTGGATTAAACTTGATAATTGCAATATCTTATTTTATTGTCATAACACACTTAAATTGTTAATTGCTTTCTGCTGCATAGAAGTAAAATTAAAGATCTACTTTGATTTTCAAGTCCGCGTATACCAGACTAGTTCGCACCATAACGGACTAGTCTAGCCTTCCTGTATTTGATCTCTTTGTTAAGTGTTTCAGGGATCGTTAAAAGTTCAAAAATCCTACTAACCCCCCCCCCCTCCAGGGCGCATTCAAACTGCACCTCCGCCGCCTTCCTGGCTGGAAGAGAGATAGTACCTGCTTGGGAAAATTGCTTACCTAGAGAGTTTAGTTGCCATCATGTCAGAGGACGGCGACCTTAAACCATGTTGGGAGCAGATGGAAAAGTATATATTTAAAAGTACATCTGATGGCATGCGGAATGTGGGTCTTGGTCCCTTTCCAGAATGTGCTGGAATGGGTCCGGACTCTAACATAGGCCACTACCTCTTCAGGTTAAGCGTAGTGGCTGGTCGTCTTCACGCGATGTGAGTGACGATTGGTGAGGTGCTTGGGGTGGAAGGCCATAGGGGTTCGGTGGAGGCAATCGCCGACAAGTGTGGGGCTCTGTATCCATCGGAGGACTAGGCGATCGTCTGTTGTTTTCTTCTATTGTTTGTAAGAATATTTATTTTAGTGAATGTTGATGAATGTTTGTTTGATGATGAATGTTTCTTATCGATTATCGAATGGTTTGTTGTCTTTTTGTATGATGCTACATGCGCCCGCGACACTGCTCAACTCTGATGAGCTCTCCCGGGGAAAACTTAGTATCCAATGCCTCAGGAACGAATGGAATATTAGCTGCATTAATTGCTCATTAGACCAAAAAAGTGACACAAAAAATTCTTAAGAACCTATTAAAAAACTCTAATTTTGGTGTGGAGCATCCTGGCAACTTAATACGCTTCATACAAGTTTGAATGTTTAAAAATTCTAAATTCAATACTTCTAATTTGTATAATTTACAATACAAGATTGTCGAATGGGAAACAGAACAAGTGCCAGATTCAGAGATGCACACGCAACAATCGGAGACACGTGTAAATAATGTTCATATCTCATTCCTTTTATGGGAGACGGACCTCATATGGTCGCGTCTCGCATTTTATTCGGATCGGAGATGCGCTCCATAATGCACGTATCCTTTATGTTGAGATACGAGACGTGCTTACTTAGAGCTCCTCTCACTTTTGCTTCGTTCAGTGGAAACAAAAAAAGTGCCAGATTTTGTAGTGAGCTCCATCAGAAATAGAACAAAAGGCATCAAGTGGCCATATTTTGACACATTTAGATATTTGACACATCTGACCAATGAAAGTCAAATTTTCACTCAAATGGCAATATTTTCATGCATTGAGCATATATCACACAAATATCCAAATGGAAGTCAATTTTTCACTCAATTGACCATATTTTCACATATTTCACACAATCACTTTCCATTGGGCTCTTGGTTTTTTGAAATTTTTGACTTTTTCATAGTGGTGGTTGTGCAAGTAAGGAGCTTCGTTGGTCGATGGTATTCCTGGCTTGATCATCAAGGTGACGAAAGAAAGAATCTCATCAAATTGATCAAACTCTTCCTCATCGTCGGCATTCTTGACTTCGACAATTCGTCATTTTTCAGGTATAACCAATTAAGTCTTTTATTTGTTGTGTCTGGAACATAGAATACTTAAGCAACGTGTTCTGCTAACACGAAAGGCTCTGACTTATATCCTTGATGATTAAGATCAATGCTTATGAACTCATACTTGTCTTGTACAACACCCTTGATTCCATCAACCCAGTTGCAACGAAAAAGAAGAATCTTGAATCTGTGAAAGTCAAGCTCCCAAATCTAGTATTTGACCATAGTACATGTTTTGTCTTTGCCCGTAGCAACATAAGCACCAACACGTACACCACTATTCTGATATCTGCTTTTCATATCTTGTTCTACAATATAGAATGTGTATCCATTTATGGTGTACCCTTGTGTGAGACCTATGTGTGCTGAATACATTGTCTTTGACGATAAAAGTTTTGAATATCACCAAAACACCTTTTTAACAAGGTCCAACTCTAGGTCTGAGCTCCAGCAAGGTCCGACGTAAGGTCTGACTTACTTTGTCTAGGTCCGACTTGTTGTGGCTAGGTCCGACATGTTTTTGCTAGGTCTAGCGCAAGGTCCGACTAGCTTTGGTAAGCTCCGTCTTAGGTCCTGCTGGCTTTGGTAAGCTTCAGCGCTAGGTCTGATTAGCTTTGGTTAGCTCCCGCACTAGGTCCTGTTAGCTTTGGTAAGCTCCGGTTCAAGGTCCGATTCGCTTTGGCAAGGTCCGGAGCTTGATCGCAGTGGTCCTGCTTTTACCTTGCAATGTTTCAAACTTGCTTTTTTGGATTATGGAAAGTTTGCTTAGTATTATTTTACTAAGTTTTTGGTTTGTTTTGGTGGTTATGGTTGATATCTTTTTGCTAAGGTTTGCAACATTCTTATGTGAGGTGCTCACGTAAGGTGTTGCAATTTCAGAACTAACGTGAGTAAAGTCGAGGACTTGTGCTCGGAAGTATTGGTTGTTTATTCATGTGAATCTGTTGCTTGAGTTAAAGACATGGCTGGTGACGAGATCCATTGAACTAGTCTTAGGTAGAAGATGAGGTTCAACAACCAAGTTCGGGAGGAATTGTGGTTGAGTTGATCAGGAGGTCACGCTGCATGTTTGGATCAAGAACAATGCATATGAAGGTATCATGGATGTCGTTGGAAGGAGTTTGCACGTGTTCAAGGAGTGCATGGACGTGGATACATGGTTCTAAGGCGTGATGAAGAGAAGTGGACGTAAAAATTGGTCAGAAAGGTCCAACCGACTAGGTTATGGACTCAGGCTGCAGCCGAGTCGGGTTTCACTCAAATATGGAAAGATTTGAGTTGGTTATAATAGGATTTCGTGTGGGTCATGAAGTTGAGTTGTTTTAGTAATGTGGGATACGTTCCTAAGGTGTTTGGATGTCTTAAGATTGCTTCTATCTGCGTATAAAAGAGTCTTGAGCAGTTATGGAAAGTTTCAATTCGTTAACTGAGTAGGATTAGAGTCCTAGTTTGAGTTGGGTTGGCCTTCAGAGCTGGTTATATAAGCAAGGGAGGCCAGAGCTCATAGTAGACAACTTTTGTGCTGTTCCTTTTTTTTTGGTCAATAAAATTTGTAGTCTAAAAGAGCTTTTGTGTCTTGTTCGTTCGACTTGTTTCTGTCAAGTCTTTCTCGTCGAGTATCTGCACAACACTACCTTGCTTTGGTGATTTTATCATAACTCAAGTTTTACAGATCCAATTGATGTGGTTCTTTTTGGGTTGTCTTAATAACTTGATTATCTATCATCTGTGAAAATTACACGGTCATTGGATTTGTGGTTTTGGATCTACACGAGATTCATTGCAGTGTTGCTGATCTGGTTTTTGTCGGACAGAATAGATTGACCTTCGTTCAATCTTTCGATCGTAACTTGAGTTTTTCTCGACAGTTCTTCGTGATTCTTGTTGTCGTGTCTTTGTGACTTGATTCTTCACAATCTATACTAGTTTTGTCACGATTTATCATGTTTAGATTAGTCGCACACATGAATTCTTTAACAGATCATTTTTCTGCTGAGGGGATTTCGCTGCTTCCGCTGAAAAAGTTTTAATCTACCATTAACCCCTCCTCCCCTCTGGTAGATTTTGATGTGCTCTTCGATCCTACAAATGGTATAAGACCCACGTTGCTCCAATCTTTGTGATTTGCACATATTTTTGACTAATCATAATGGAGAAATACTCCGCAAAACCTTATATTTTTAGTGGTATTGATTTTCAGGTTCGGAAGGCAAGTATGGAAGCTTTCATCCAGGCACAAGGTTTTGCAATATGGGAAAAGGTGTACAAGCCTTACGACGTGCCGTCAAACGATCAAGTCACGGCTACAAACATGAGAGATGTCGACAACAACAACAAGGCTCGCAACTTCATCATACAAGGATTAACTCAAAGTGACTTCGACCGTGTTGCTCACCTCCGATCTGCATATGATGTGTGGAAAGCACTCTGCGACTACAACGAAGGATCCAACACAATCAAGGAGGTAAGGCAAGACATGTTCAAAAAGGATTACATACGCTTTGAGATGCAACCAGGTGAGTCCATCGACAATCTCTTTGCTTGCTTTAATAAAATTCTCAGCAACTTGCGTAGCGTTAATGTTAATTTTTCTGATGCTGAGAATGCTAGGAAATTACTAAGTGCATTAGACATGTCAATTTGGGAGATGAAAGTCACATATATTCGTGAATCTACTGTAATGAGTACACTTATTTTAGATGTTCTATATTCTAAATTGAAAACTCATGAAATTGACATAATCTCATGTAAGAACCCCAACAAGTCTCTTGCATTTGTTTCTCAATGTGACATGCCTAGCTCCGGCCAATCTTCATCTTGTGGAACACTTGCTTTGTTGTCCTCTCTAACCCTTGAATAGATTGAAGAGTTTTTAGAGGAAGAATTTGCACTCATATCTACTCGGTTCTCAAAAGCATTGCAAAATGTGAGAACTAGAAGGAGACAAAGTGTTGGACCTCAACGATGCTTCGAATGTGGTAAGACAGGATATTTTCACATGGATTGCCATAACCTTTCAGGTACTACTTTTCGTGATGAAAAACAAACAAGGACAAGGCACTCCTCTGCTGTGACAACTGGTTTCGAAAATGAACCAAGTGAACGCATATGTGTGCCCAGGACGTTCAACACACATACATGAGTGCATTCACGAAAGGATATACAAAAAATTACCACAAAACAAGATTAATTAATCACTTTTATTACAAAAATCAAAATATCCTAGAATACAAGATCTAATGAATATTAATGACAAGTTTGAACTAATGCAGCAGAAATAAACTAATATGAGCTAAACGAAATAAGCAAGCTAAGCAAGTAGGGTAGCGCGGCTCCAAGCAACATCACAGGCAAAGCTGACGGCAGACATGGCCTAGAACTCCGCATTATCATCGTTATACTCCCAATCCTGACCTGCAACTGTTGGTGGGGGAATTGCAAGGGTGAGTACATGTCATACTCAGCAAGTGTGGAAAGTATGACATGTAGCTGATACAAATGACGAATATAATAAAGGCTAAGTACTGAAAAGTACATTAAAACATTTGAAAAGCAATGTATTATATGTATGTGAAGTAAACCCATCATAAACCATAATTATAACATAGTACAAGTCCATATTCTATATCCAACACCATTATACCAGATTTCACCATTACCATTAACCATATTTATTGCCATAAACCATAATACCATAACCAGTACCAAACCATCCCAACACCAAAACCCTTCTAATCATGTAGGTCATCCAGGTGCTGTTAACCGGTAGCATGGCTATCATGTTAGTTTTTAACACTCTGCAGAGGTTGTACCACTTTACCCACGTGTTTGTGATTTTATCACCCGTCGGCGACTAAAGAACCTCCCTTATGCCAATTATACTTCCTTTGGTATATGACCGAGAGATCAAAAAATAGCCTTTACAAGGGGACTACTAGCATGTACAGACCCACTGAGGTTTCACCGATGGCGATGTATCCAACTGAGCACATCTTCAACCAAGGGCCCCCTCTTGTGCCATTCGTATCCCAGGGAGTCCCGCCTCAATCCAAACCAAATCTGACTCCACTTCCCCAGTGTTCCAAATGATCCATGCAATACTAACAATACCCTAATCAATCAGCTACGCCGCACCCATACTTGGCCTTGTAGTGGCACTGTTGTCCTGGCATTTTCTCGCATGAATTAGTCCTTAGATCTAAAGCAAGCGAAACCACCATAATATCTAACCCATCCACATAACATGCTTGCTTAGATCACCCATTACCATATCATATTAACCAGTTCATATTAACCATAATCTCATTAATGCATAATTAAATGGTATAGTTGTTTTCTCATCCCAATTAATTAAGTGAAGCAAAGGTAAGAGACCTTCCCGACTCTCTACAATGTATTCCAGGTGACAAGGGTGGTTAAACAAATCTAGTAAAATTTCTATCATAGGAATCCCATCAAATTGACACAAGCATGCAGTTTTGAAAACAAAACATTTATTGTAAAAATGGATCAATATGTTCAAGGACACGTGCCTTGCTCTTGAGCTTGGTTTGTGTCAAAGACTTCGAACTCCTAGTGTTGAAGGTCCTCCGCGGCACTCTCTAGTGCAAATCCGTCTAAACCGCGCAATAGACATACAAGACAAGAATTACAATCAATAAGTGCACATATGTTACTCAATATGACATGACATGCATGATTACTGCAAATGCGAAGCAAAACTAGTTATGAGTTGTTAATGAGGTTTACTATTTAGTTCTAATAGCTTTTAACAAGTTTGTACAAGTTTGGAATTGATTCAAATCAATTTACAATTAATTCAATAGGAAACAGACAGCAAGACTAGACTAGTCCACCCTTCGCAGAAACAACGAACTAGGGTTTCTCTAGATCGACGTGAATTTTAGGAAACAGGGTTGAATTCATGTGAGAAAGAGAGAATAGAAGGTACACCAGGTGTTTAGAACTCCAATGAATCAAGGGTTTTGGAGGCAACACTTGGATCTTGACGATCTAGGGTTGATGAAGAACTTGAAGGTGAAATGTTGATGAAGAACGAAAACTCGATGGAGATCTTGATCACTTGATCCTCTTTCATTTCCTCCTTTTCTTCTTCTTGATCAGGATCTCCTTCTCTCTCTTTGATGGCGGCTGTCGAACTGTTTGATACGACACTTCCCCCGGACCCGCTGAGAAGCAGCCCGCGGAGGTTCTTTTGTGGTTGGGGCACGCAAAGATCAATATCAAGATGATGACCTTAGAGATTTACGTGGTTCGGGCCACTTGAGCGTAACAACCTAATCCACGTGGTTTGTGTAATTGTATTAAACGAGTATGTTCGCTAGGATCAGGTTGAATCCCCTCCCCTTCATATTTGTGCGGTGCAGCCCTTTTATAGTTCTAAGGACTGACCGTTACAAAGCTGGTCTGGCCCGACATATGGCCCTGGCGTGGATAATGACCTAATAAACGATCTAAAGGGTATTAAGTATAGTTAATAGTGTGGTAACATGCCTTCATGGAAGCGTTACCCCTATTTACGGTACACTGATCGTGTGTCATTAATATGGTTTTAATGACACATTATCAGACTTTGTAACAGCTGCTTTAACCGTCCTTGAATGTTTGTAACGGACATGAACTGCTCGTATTTCTGTTGGAAATGAAGGTCTGGAGGCTCCATGTGTGGCAGATCCAGAGCTTTCCCTTGCGGGAGGGTAGGTCCGGGGTTGTTGTACACATGTCGGTACCGGAGCTCCTCTCTGATGGGGGCTAGGTCTGAGGCTGTTATACACGTGTAGTTGCTGGAGCTTCCCTTGGTTGGGAGTTTTGTTCCGGTCTTATTTTACACGTGTCAACCCGGAAGCCAGCCACGTGAGGGGAGCGGGTCCGGTGCAACCTGACATGTGGGACCTGTCGGGGCCTTTGACTCTGACGGGTGGAACTTTCTTGCACTTCTTGCGGTATCGTGGGGTACTCGGTATGTAGGGTACCGACAGTGGCACCCGGGCCCACCTCTGGGAGAAAACCCTAGGGGTTAAGTTGTTTTGTCAAAGGTGGGGCCATTCTCGATTCCCGCGCTTTGATTTTCAAAAAGTCCTTTGATGCGCCGATAGAGTGACGGTCCGGCAGTGAACCTTTGACGTGTGGCTTGTTATGTATACGGCAGATGAGATATTTGAGTGCGGATCTCACGCAATTGAAGGTCGCCGGTTCCCAATACGAAAATTGCATCAGTTCCGCTCGCCTTGTCAAAGCGTCGACTTTGGGTTTCCCGCCGCCCATCATGGGAACGGTTGGCCTTGGGTAAGGACCTCGATCTCTTCGTCAGGGTGGCCCCAGGCCCACTCGCCATTGTCGGGGTAGATTTTTGAAAAGTGCTTTCGATCTCATTGCGGTTTCCATCCAAGCGTCGTAGAGGCTTACTTAAGAAGGAAAGTGTGCACAGTTTCAGGACTCTTTACACCTTCAATCATCTTTGCGCTCAGAGCCTCCCAAACTCCGCCTAACTTTCCATCCTTTGCTCCACTTTACTGCGATGAAGTTGGGTCTCCCCAAGAGCCGCCTCAAGAGTGATGATGATCTGAAGAAGGTTCCGACCTACATGGGGTGGTCTAGCGACTCCTTCAACCATCTGGTCTGCGCCGGCAAGCTCCCGTTCAAGAAGGAGCGTGACGGCGACATGGTGTACTTCACAGCGTATGCCATGGTGGGATTCATTCCACCTTTCTCGACATTCCTTTTGATGTTGCTGAACTTCTATGGTCTGCAGCTGTACCACCTTGGCCCCCATTCTCTTCTTCTTGTGGCGACATTCGTCCACTTCTGCGAGATGTGGGTGGGTATCCCCCCTGTGTCTAGCTTTTCTGCGCCTTCTTCACCATCCACACCACAGGCAAGGGGTCTGAGTTTCTTGGCTTCTACTATTTTGTGAAGCGCAAGAACTGCCCTACAAATACTTGAAATCGTTTCCTTCCGGACTGGAAGAAAGATTGGATCATCGTCATCGCAGAGGAGCACGAGAAATTGGAGTTGCCCGAAGGTCTAACAAATATTGACACTAACACATGGAGTGTGGTTCTAGTGCTGTCAAATGCCTTCAATCCTGTCTTGATCAGGATCCGCGAATGCGTGGAAGGTGGAGTGACCCCCCCCAGATGGTCTTGTGCAACTTCCTGGTCAACAGGTGGGCTGAAGAAGAGGGAGAAGCTCGCGTGGGCCCTCAACAGCATGATGGATGAAGACCGGATTGAAATCGGTCTGAAATCCAACTTGGAGTTTCATTTGAAGAAATTCCAGCATGGGATTAATGTCAACGGTGATGACTTGGCTCCGCCAGCAGCCTTCCTCCCCCTGAACATGGAGGCGCAGTTCAGTAGGGAGCTCTAGAGGAGCATGCCGGTACTTGACGACCTTGGCGAGGTAGAAAGGCGTCCGACCGCTGGATTGGCGATTCCCAGAGCTTCCGAAGGTGGTCTTGCCTCCGTCCCTAGCCGAAGGACTGAAGATGTCGGCAAAGGCAAGGGCAAAGAGCTAGCTGAGCCTTCCAGCCGAAAGGGGAAGTTGAAGAACGCTAATGGGAGGTCCGTCAGGCCTGCTCCTTCCACGATGGCTGCTTCCCCCCCGGAGGGGGAGGTCTTCTTTAGCTACTCCTGCTCCGGTGCAAACGTCTTCAAAGGGCGTAAGCTCCGGGTAGTCGACCCCGGCCTCAGTGCCGGCTAGAAGCTCCAGGTCTGGAAGTTCATCCCGGCAAGTGTTCCTCAACTGAGGTCCGAAGAAGTTATCACACCGGATTTGGTGGGCTCTAGCTCCGGGCCTCAGAAGAAGAGGTTCTGAGGTGACTGCGGTGGTAGCATCCCAAGGTAAGCAGTGATTGCTCACCCTAAAATGCTAGTCTTGTTTTTGATGTGTTCTTAATCTTCTCTTCCCTTTGTTTCTAGGGTGTCGAAGAAAGGACCCGTAGCTTCAGCGCCTGTTGCAACGGCTGGGGCTGCACCCGTCGAAGCTCCGGCTTCGATCGCTGAGCCTCCTCGTCAAGCGAAGGCGGAAGTCGCGGCAGCTCCGGGGCCAGCTGTTGTGAGCTTGGACTCAGAGTCCTCACCTGAAGTTCCTATGGTAGCACCGGACCGCAGGAGGGGAGTTGAAGATGTGCCCCTGGCGGCGGAGGTTTATGCTCTAGCACCAGCGATGCTAGAAGTTCCGGCTTTCGAGCCGGAAGTTGCCGGAGCCCTGGCTGTTGAGCCAGAAGTAGCTGAAGGCCGGCTACTAAGCCAGAAATCAGCCAAGACCGGCCTTTGTGCTGGAAACATTTGAAGATACGGCAGCTGAGCCGGAAGTGGTAGAGGGTCTGGTTGCTGAGCCAGAGGTGGTTGGAGGTCCGGCGGCTGTGCCAGAGGTGGTTGCCATGCCGAAGCCCGAGCCAGGGGCGGTTGAGGCCCCAGTTGAAACTCCAGCTACTGCTCCAGAGGTGGTGGTCCCGGAGGTACCTGGGCCAGAGCAAGAGCAGCCCGAAGAAAGGGCAGCAGGTCCCCCGACTTTAGAGCCGTCGACTGAAGACCCGGAAGCGGCGCCTTCAACTGCTCCGGAGGTGGAAGTTCCCCCTGTGGGTTCTTCTGTTGCCGCTGAAGGGCTCCAGGAGAGCGGCCCTAGCACTGCAGGAGTCCAGGGGACCACTATTCTAGAGTGGGACCCAATTTTTGTGATGGAGAACCCTTTTGAGCCTGCTGAAATGGTCCAGCAGGCCCAGAACCTGTCCCTCTGGCATTGTCCATAGACAATGCCTGCTCAAGTCTTCGGCAGGTCCATCTTACCTTCGATCATGAGAGCAAAGCCTTGGAGGAGGAGCGCAACACCTTAAGGCGTTGGCGTGACAGACTCCATTTTGAGACCAGGCTTGCTGAGACAAGGCTGGCTGACCAGAAGGAATGGATCAAGGGGGAGAAGGCCCGGTTAGAATACTGGGATAAGTTGATGGAAGAGAAGGAGGCCACCATACGGACGCTCGATGCTAACTCCCGGGAAATCCTGGAGCAAGCCAAGGAGAGACGTGATGCTGCTGACGAGCGTTACGAAAAGCTCGCAGAATTGAATGAAACTCTCCTAAAGCGTCGAGCGGACCTGGAGGCGAGGGAGGAAAAACTTCTAGGGCAGCAGCAGGATGTGGTGAGGAGAGAGGTGGAGGTCACCCAGAAGTTCACTCTGGGTGAGAAAAGTTTGGCAGATCGCAGCAAAAAGTTGGATCTATGGAAGGAGGAAAAGAGGAAGAAGAACTGGAAGGTGGGACAAGAGCTCTCGAAAAGAGAGTCTAACGTTGCCACTAGGGAGGAGAGGGTCAAGGGCAGGGAAAAGGACCTAGCTGATAGGCGCAACCGCATCCACCTCCGGGAGACGGAGCTGGCCGACCGGAAGAAGCAAGTTGCTGAGAACATGCAGCAGCATGCTAAGTTGGCTGAGTGGCTTGCCCGTGAAGTTTCGGAGCTTGCGGCCGCCCAGAGGTCACTGGAAGAGCTGCAGAGCTCGAAGGCGACTGAGTCCTTGATGGTATGAGACTTCCTGGGGTGTGCGAACAGGGCCCTTGTGCCTCTTGGTTTTAGTCCAGTACGCCAGAGGACCCAGCGCAGGAGCTGGACCAGACGCTAGCGGTTGGCTCTGCTGGTAGCAAACTCAACGCGATATTTGTGCACATGAAAACAGTTACTCCTCCGTTTTTTCTTTTATTTGACAGTCGTTAGTTCAATTTGAACTAACTAGTGTCAAATAAAAATAAACAAAGAGAACAGTAAATAAGCAGTGTCAGTGTAAATTATTTGTATTAATTAAGGATCAATTAATAAGGTTATATTGTAATAACAGCCAGCAGGGGAGCGGTTGAAGGTCTAATAACGAGCGAAGAAAGAAATTGGGATAACGAATAAAAATGAACAGCAGCACCCAAAAAAATCATATTCATAAAAAAAATGGCCCATGCAGGTGTGAATCTAGGAGCCACTCGTATATCCACACGTGAAAATTCCACATGAATCCATCGCTGTCAATCCGCATCTAAGTACCAGCGAGGCCGGTGATTGATGATAAGAATCAAATTCAATTCACATGTGGTGCTTGGGAGGATACAAAGTAACTCCTATATTTGTGCACGTGAAAACAGTTACTCCTCCGTTTTTCCTTTTATTTGACAGTCGTTAGTTCAATTTGAACTAACTAGTGTCAAATAAAATAAACAAAGAGAACAGTAAATAAGCAGTGTCAGTGTAAATTATTTGTATTAATTAAGGATCAATTACAAAGGTTATATGTAAATTACAGCCAGCAGGGGAGTGGTTGAAAGTCTAATAACGAGCGAAGAAAGAAAATGGGATAACGAATGAAAATGACAGCAGCACCCAAAAAATCATATTCATAAAAAAAATGGCCCATGCAGGTCTTGAACCTGAGACCTTCGCGTTATTAGCATGACGCTCTAACCAACTGAGCTAATAGGTATAGCTGGCCAGCTCAATTAAGTACCATACAATCTAAGTTCCTAACAATTTATCCTATATTCAAGTTCGTGTCTGGCTTGGTAAGGCACAATTAAGCAATTCGGCTCCTCTGCAACTTGTAAAAGCTCATGTTTGAGCACGGGAAGCTCATTGAAACAATAACAAGAAAACACTATTTAGAAGAAAAAATAACCGATAATATTCATAATACAAAACTTATCTAAACGAGTCTTATCGAGTTTATCGAGCTCGAGCTCATCAGCCATACGAGCTTTGAATCAAGCTCGAGTTCAGTTCGCTTATCTTTGTTGTCGAGCTTGAGCTTTTAACGAACTGAACTCAAGTATAACATGAGCCTCGAGTTTCGTTGACAAACCTATTCACCCACCAGTGTAGGAGAATAAATCAGTGTCACTGCCAGAAGAAAGTTTATCTGATTTTTTTGTAGGGGAAAAAATACTTGTGCATTATCTTTGGCTTACAAAAGCATGCATCACATGCTTGTTTCAGGTCCAAATAAATCTAGAGACCAGAGGGCATGTATTGATGGGACTGTTCTGATATGTTCCCCAGACCTTCATATTCATACCTACTACTCATCTACAAACAGATGCGAATCTAGGAGCCACTCGTATATGCGCACGTGAAAATTCCACGTGAATCCATCGCTATCAATCCGCATCTAAGTACCAGCGAGGCTGGCAATTGATATAAGAATCAAATCCAATTCACATGTGGTCCTTGGGAGGATTACAATGAAACTCCTATATTTGTGCACGTGAAAACAGTTACTCCTCCGTTTTTCCTTTTATTTGACAGTCGTTAGTTCAATTCGAACTAACTAGTGTCAAATAAAAATAAACAAAGAGAACAGTAAATAAGCAGTGTCAGTGTAAATTATTTGTGTTAATTAAGGATCAATTACAAAGGTTATATGTGAATTACAGCCAGCAGGGGAGCGGTTGATGGTCTAATAACGAGTGAAGAAAGAAAATGGGATAACGAAAGAAAATGAACAGCAGCACCCAAAAAAATCATATTCATAAAAAAAATGGCCCATGCAGGTGTGAATCTAGGGGCCACTCGTATATGCGCACGTGAAAAATCCACATGAATCCATCGCTGTCAATCCGCATCTAAGTACCAGCGAGGCCGGCGACTGATGATAAGAATCAAATCCAATTCACATGTGGTGCTTGGGAGGATTACAAAGTAACTCCTATATTTGTGCACATGGAAACAGTTACTCCTCCGTTTTTCCTTATATTTGACAGTCGTTAGTTCAATTTGAACTAACTATGTCAAATAAAAATAAACAAAGAGAACAGTAAATAAGCAGTGTCAGTGTAAATTATTTGTGTTAATTAAGGATCAATTACAAAGGTTATATGTGAATTACAGCAAGCAGGGGAGCGGTTGAAGGTCTAATAACAAGCGAAGAAAGAAAATGGGATAACGAATGAAAATGACAGCAGCACCAAAAAAATCATATTCATAAAAAAAAATGGCCCATACAGGTCACGAACCTGAGACCATCGCGTTATTAGCACGACGCTCTAACCAACTGAGCTAATAGGTATAGCTGGCTAGCTCAATTAAGTACCATACAATCTATGTTCCTAACAATTTATCCTATATTCAAGTTCGAGTCTGGCTTGGTAAGGCACAATGAAGCTATTCAGCTCCTCTGCAACTCGTCAAAGCTCATGTTCGAGCACGGGAAGCTCATTGAAACAATAACAAGAAAACACTATTTAGAAAAAAATAACTGATAATATTCATAAGACAAAATTTATTTGAACGAGTCTTATCGAGTTTATCGAGCTCGAGGTCATCAGCCATACGAGCTTTGAATCAAGCTCGAGTTCAGTTTGCTTATCTCTGTTGTCGAGCTTGAGCTTTTAACGAACTGAACTCAAGTATATCATGAGCCTCGAGTTTCCTTGACAAACTTATTCACCCACCAGTGTAGGAGAATAAATCAGTGTCACCGTCAGAAGAAAGTTTATCTGGTTTTTTTGTAGGGGAAAAATACTTATGTTCAGTTCGTCAAGGAAAGCATGCATCACGTGCATCACGTGCTTGTTTCAGGTCCAAATAAGTCTAGAGACTAGAGGGCATGTATTGATGGGACTGTTCTGATATGTTCCCCAGACCTTCATATTCATACCTACTACTCATCTACAAACAGATGCGAATCTAGGAGCCACTCGTATATGCGCACGTGAAAATTCCACGTGAATCCAGCGCTGTCAATCCGCATCTAAGTACCAGCGAGGCTGGCGATTGATATAAGAATCAAATCCAATTCACATGTGGTGCTTGGGAGGTTTACAAAGTAACTCCTATATTTGTGCACGTGAAAACAGTTACTCCTCCGTTTTTTCTTTTATTTGACAGTTGTTAGTTCAATTCGAACTAACTAGTGTCAAATAAAAATAAACAAAGAGAACAGTAAATAAGCAGTGTCAGTGTAAATTATTTGTGTTAATTAAGGATCAATTACAAAGGTTATATGTGAATTACAGCCAGCAGGGGAGCGGTTGAAGGTCTAATAACGAGCGAAGAAAGAAAATGGGATAACGAATGAAAATGAACAGCAGGACCCAAAAAAAATCATATTCATAAAAAAATGTCCCATGCAGGTGCGAATCTAGGAGCCACTCGTATATGCGCACGTGAAAATTCCACGTGAATCCATCACTGTCAATCCGCATCTAAGTACCAGTGAGGCCGGCGATTGATGATAAGAATCAAATCCAATTCTCATGTGGTTCTTGGGAGGATTACAAAGTAACTCCTATATTTGTGCACGTGAACTTGCGGTAGCAGCCAATGAGTCCGAGAAAGCCTCGCAAGGCTAGTAGGGATGGAGTTGTAGGCCAACGCTCCACCGCCTCCACCTTGGTCGGATCCATCGCCACGCCCTGGGAGATGATGTGTCCTAGGTAGGACACAGACTCCTTTCCGAAGAAGCATTTGGACTTCTTGAGGAACAACTTGTGTGCCCGTAGTGTTTGGAACACCTGCTTGACGTGCTAGAGGTGTTCGGCCCAAGTCCTGTTATACACCAAAATATCATCAAAGAAGACAAGCACAAACTTCCTGATGTAGGGGTCAAGAATGTCGTTCATCAATGACTGGAACGTGGACGACACATTGGTAAGGTCGAACGCCATCACCAAGAACTCATAATGGCCTCGATGAGTTCGGAATGCCGCCTTGTCGATGTCGTTCGGGTGCATGCGCACCTGGAAGTAGCTGTTGCGGAGGTCAAGCTTGGTTAAGAACCTCGCGCCGCAGAATTCGTCCAACAGATCATCGACCACCAGAATAACTTGTCTTTCAAAGTTCGGGCATTGTGCTCGCAGTAGTCGATGCAGAAGCACCACGTGTCGTCGGCCTTTCGGACCAACAACACCAATGAGGAAAATGCGGAGGTGCACTCTCGGATGATGCCCTGGCAAAGCATCTCAGCACACTGCTTCTCGATCTCGTCTTTGAGAAGCTGGGGGTTAGCGGTACAACCAGACAACTACTGGAGCGGTGCCCGGCAGGAGCCAGATGGGGTGGTCGTGGCGCCGTGGACGAGGAAGGCCGCGTGGCTCGTCGAAGAGGTCCTGGAAGCTTGCCAGGAGGGCGCCCATCATGTCGGTAGGTGGCGCCAGGGAAGCACACACAGGGGATGAGCTGCGAAGCCCGCGCCCATCATGTCGGTAGGTGGCGCCAGGGAAGCACACACAGGGGATGAGCTGCGAAGCCCCGTCCAGACCACCTCACGTTCTACGCGCCACTGCTTCATCGTGAGGTTCTCGAGGTTCCAGAGAATGGGTCCCAAGGACCGCAACCACTGAACTCCGAGAACGAAGTCGAAGCCGTCAAGTGGTAGCGTGTAGCATGTGACGTCAAAGCGATCTCCTGCAATTATCAAGGGTACACGTGGACAGGTGCCTGTGTAGGAGATCGAGTCACCGTTGGCAACCCGAACGCCGACGCCTGATCGTGACAACATCGGCAACATTACCGGGCCGAGCTCCTGGGTGAGGGGCTCCCTAATGAAGGTGTGAGTGGAGCCCGTGTCGACCAGTGCGGTCAACAGCTTGTCGCGGACATCGACCTAGAGCTTCATCGTGTTGGCAAGGTCAATGCCGATCAACGCGTGTAGGGAGATGCCCAGGTCAACAATGGTCGCGTCAACATCGTTGGTGTCGTCATCAAGCTCTAGGAGGAAGATGTCTTTGCCGACACACTTATGATCCGGCGTGTACCGCTCCGGGCAGTGATAGCACTCTCCGCTTGCCCGTTTAGCAGCGACCTCATCCGCCGTGAGACGCTTGAGGCACGAACGTGAGGATGTCGTCACTAAAGATGTCAGAGCAAGTGCAGCAGAACCACCAGTAGAAGTTGTGGTGGTGGCGCGTGACACAGGGGAAGGGCGCGTAGAGCGTTGAGAGGCGGCGCCCTTCAGTGCCCCACTGTCTGTTGATGTCGCAAACTGTCGTTCGAAGGCCTTGGCCAGACTCATGTCCGTCTGCAGATTCGTAGGGCACTGCAGTTCCACACTAGTACGAAGTGGGTCAACCAGGCCAGCAGTGAAGAGATTGATCTGTTGGCGTTGGCTGAGATCCTCGCAGCGATTGATTGAGAAGGACGAGGAACTGACGCTGGTACTCCTCAACCGTACCGATACGAAGATCTTTAATCTCAACCAGGTCGTTGGAGCGGAGCGGGCGTCCTAAGCGCATATTGACGAAGTCCGCGAACCGCTCCCAGGACACGATGTCGCACTCACATTCCATCGCGATGTACCAATCGGCCGCGAAACCCTCCAAGTGGAGAGACGCGAGCCACACCTTTTCTTCAGGCATCGTTCGTGTCCCCAGAAGTATGTTTCGCACTTGTTGAACCATGTCAGAGGATCAGTTTCCCCGTTGTATTTGGGAAAGCTAATCTTGTGACGGTGCAGCCCGCTGTCATCAGAAGCACCGCGCCCCTGGTGGCGCCAGAAGACGTGGTCGTTGTTGCCACCACCGTCTCGGGGACCCTTGCTGCCTCACGGTGTGTACTGCAGATCCTCCTGCTCGGAGTTCTTCGTCTCCGGGGTCTTCTCAATGCGTGCAAGGCGCACATCATGGCGATCCAAACGCTTGTTGATGGAGTCTATATGTCCCATCAGCTGGCTCATCATCTTGCCCAGATCTTGGAGTAAAGGTCCCAGAATCGTCCGTAGGGCCAGACATGGTCACTACCCCGGTGTCTCTGGATACTAATTGCTGTGAAACGTGGTGGAGGGGACTCCTCGTCTGCGCCTAGGGCTGTGCAGGGGAGAGGAGAGGAAGAGGGAGGCTTGACTGTTGATGCGCAGCACGTAACGCGGTGGAGGAGGGAAGATGTCACGGTGGCTAGAGTTAGGGTCCATAACCACGGTGACCCAAGGAGAAGAACAACCCAATGGGGCAATTCTTATTTTCCTAAATGAAACTTACATGAGGGAGGGGGTGCTTATATAGGGGAGGTCCCCCCCCTCCCCCTTCTGGTCGTGCGCCCCCTGCTGACGCACACACCAGATCGGTTGGGGACATCCACCCAACCGATCAGGACTCCTTTCTAATCTCTATTTCCTGATTTATTCTATCTCTTTCTATTTAAACTCAACTCAATCTAATATTTCCTAATTTAACTCAACTTAATCTCTAACTTCTTTATTATTTAAACTTCCCTTAATCTAATTGATCTTCTAGAAGGTTTCACCCTTCCTGGTGCGGCTGGGCTGCTGCAGCCCAGTTGTGGGCGTCGTGGGCCCCACGCCAGCCATATTGGTGGCCCACGAACGCATCCGCAACAGCCTCCTCCTCCACTTGTGCGATGTGAGTCTGGCCACGTCATGGTTGTCGACACTTCCTGGCATAATGATCAAGCTTGTCACAATTGTGGCAGGTGTCGTCTCGTGTCGGCTTGTGGTAGACGGCACTGCCCTAGGCACCTCCACGGGCACATCCTTGCGCCCCGACAACACCTCTGCGCCCCTTGCGCGACTTGTCGCGCTTGCGACCGCCTGTCGAGGAAGAGGGCTCCCCCTTCTCCCGGTCACCCTGGCCAGCCTCCCACTGCTCGCGAGTGAGATGAAGCTTCCCGCCAATGGTGATAGGCCCCGAGAGAGGTTGTGGTTCGTCGCTATAGACAACCTTGAGGCGACCTATCGCCTCTTCAATCGACATCGTGAAGAGGTCCAACATAGACTCGATCGAGCGAGCGATCTACTTGTACTTCTCGGAGATGCAACGAAAGAGCTTCTCAACAGCTCTCTCCTCATCGTAGGTGTCGTCGTCGAACTACACCAAATTCTACAACAATATGTCCAGACCAAGAGCAAAGTCTTCAACGTCCTCACCTGACTTAAAAGTCAAATTCTCTCACTCCTTGTGAAATGCGGTCACTGCCGATGTGTGCCGCAGCGATGGCGTCCCAAGCCTCCTTAGCAGTTCGCTTCTTGGAAAGCGAGAACTGCATCTTGAGCAAGACTGCAGCAATGAGAGCATCCAGCGCCCGTCGATCCTCGTAGTAGTCGACGTCGTTATACCGAACCGCTTCTCACATGTGTCGCACATGGAGTTGTACCCTCATCATCGCGGTCCACTCGACGTAGTTGATCTTGGTAAGAGTAGGCCACCCATCGCCGAACCCGACGTCCCTGACAATGGTCTGGACCTCTTGGTGTCCATGATACTTGTCCGGAGAGGGAGAATCGCGCAGCTTGTAATGGTCGCGTCCTCCGTCGACCCAATTGCCGCCGCCGGGAGCACCATCGGCGCGTCTGCGCCCGTTTGGGCTGCGACTATCGCACCCATAGTAGGGCGCAGCTGCTCGCTGCACTTCCCGTGCTCGCGCCGCCTCCATCGCCGGCCTGAGCTCATCGTCGACGCCGCTGTCGACAGAGCCGTTGGAGCTACTCTACTGTCACACGGAGCGTCCAGTTCCGCTGCCGCCGCATGCGCTACAGCTGCCGCCGCAGTTGCTTCCACTTCTGTCCTCGCTGCTACCAGTTCTGCCGCTGCCAACCGCTGCCAACCTTGCTGCCAGTGTCGGCGTCGCTGCAGTCTCTGCCTCCCCTCGCTCGCACTCCTCTGTCGCGACTACCTCCGTCTGCCGCGCGCTTGAGTCCACCGAGCATTGAGACTATCCGTCGATCATCACGGACTAGTGAGGGGCTAGTGTGTGGGGAAGACATGTTGTTGCATCAAGAACACATAAAAAAATGAATACTGTACCAGCCAAAGGGATAAACTTGATCAAAACGAGTCAAAATTTAATGACAGTAGCATTTACATAGGCTAAAAAACATAAGAGAAAAAAACTACAACTGGAATACAGGTAATGACATTTCAAAGACAGGAAATAAACTACTTGTCCAATGCACACATGGTAGCAATGATCTCTAGCTCCAGGGCTAGTTCCTTTCAGCCACCAAGAAAGTCTGCAATGGTTACTTTATGTTCCTGCACCTTCTTGGTTAACAATATACATAATGAAAGGATTGCAAAAAAAAAGGTCGAACTTTGTATGAGTAAACCTAAAATGGTGAACCTGTGGAATCTGGGAGTCATCTTCATTAATGGCGAAGTTTGGTATACAGTTTGCCAGACGCAATAGTGCACAGTAAAGTTCATAAATTGCCAATGCATGAGGTCAGAGCAACAAATGTGCATCAAATCAAAGGATACCGTCAGATCATGTTCATAGCCTACTGCAGTTTAAGACCATGGTCTAAACCGATACAGGCAAGGCTTCAGCAGCCTACACGATCTTTAGTTATTGAAAACCATAGTTTTTAACTATGGTGGTAAGGCGACAGACCCCTTTTTATCTTTTAAGCGATAAGGCGTAAGGCGAGGTGACGCCTTACTGCCTTAGTTAATAGGTAAAAATAGGAAAAATATAAAAATACAATCCTAAATAGATAATGAAAAAAAACAAATAGAAGTAGTTCAACATAACCATCATAATTTGGCCCAGTGAACTAATCAGACTCAGCCCATCCCAGCACATGAACCCAAACCCTAGAATCACCCTCTCCTGAACCAATCTGATCTGCTCAATCCCCTAACAATCAACGCGCTGTCCGTCGGCAGTCTGCATTATAGAGCTCACCTTCGCCTTCATCTGCCCGATACATCGCTCCCCTGCGCCCCCCCCCCCCCATCCGCCCGCAGATAGGCACCCCCCCCCCCATCCGGCGTCTGCCGCCACGCCCCCATCCGCAGATCGGATCCCCATCGGCCTCACCCCCACGGCCGCCGACAGCGGCTTCCCCTGCTTCCGCCGCCAGCGGCTCCCCTACTCCCGCTGTCATTGCCTTACCCATAACACTAAGGCAACGGGATGACTTACTCCGCGCAACCGCCTTACCTTAAGCAATGCCTTAATAACAATGATTGAAACCTATGTTATGTTGAGATTGGTTTAAACTAGATTTCGTGTTAGCATATTTCAAGTTGAGGATCGTAAGGATTATAAACGGTAACTTCCAGCAGCACAAGTGCAATAGTCCAAGGAAATGTTAGCAGATAGCACTTAGCAGAATGAACATGTTCGCTACATGTGGTCATTGCTGTTACTTCTAGCCTTCTAGGATGACGTGTTTCTGGCGTTACTTCAAGGACGATGAGTTTCAGGCGTTACTTTTAAGATGGCAAATACTAAAATCAATATAAAATAACCCAGATTTTACAATGAAGGCAAGTGTATCACCCTAATTTTGATCAAGTAATATCGTTATGGCTTTTGATTGGCAGATATGAAATAAGTATTTCAACACAAACCACTAAACTGAAGCAGGTTCCAATCAAACAAATACATGCAGTCTCCACTGTGACATTTCAATACATAGGATCGGAACATTTATGGCAGGGCTTCAAACATAGGCCCAGAGGAAAATATAGTAGATGTATTAGGCAAGGAAAATCAGATAGGCTATGGCATCCTGATAGGCCCTCTTAGGCAAAGCTTCCAGGTTGGGCCATACTCTTGGTCATCTGGTTTGGGACAGGCTCCAAACTTCATTGTCTTGGTTGTTATAAGTACGGGAGGGGGCAGGTGGGGCAAAGGTGAAAGGCCCATCTTCTAGATAGCTGAGCTGGGCTAGATGTGTTCAAAAGGCAGAAGAACAGTAAGGATAAAGTTTTGGTCATATAAAATATTCCACGACATGTCAAGACAATATGGATAAACCATACCTGTTTTATTCCACAATCTAGATCCTAGTAACCATGATGCTTTCCATAGGGAAGAGAACTATGACCAGATAACCTGACAAAAATTCTTGTCAATTAGAAAGTGCTACATAAGCACAAGCATAATAAGAGATCGACGGAAGATTCATTAGTCTGGATCTGGCCCAATACCCTTAGATACTGGAAATTAATAGCAATTGCTAACTTTGGTTAGGTATCGGAATGAATTTCTATACTGGTGAGAAAAAACACACACTTACCCACTGTTGCCAGAGCGACTACCGTACCTACTGTAAGGCCCATATCCTCCTCCAAGGGCCTAGAGAAAGTTTCAGTTGATGTTACAGAACAAAAATCTAGACAAGTTGTAGCTGAACCAGCAAAGAAGTGACATAAGTGATACCTGGGAGCTGCTATAGTTTGAATAAGTGTCAGCAGGAATCAGATCATCTGATGAACGGAATCCACTTGAATACAGATAGCCATGCCCAGCAGGTTTAGTGTCTCTGCCTAGATACTTTGGTTCATCCGAAACTACAGCAGATAGAGGATGGTAAGAAATAGCGGGTGGAAATGGTGCTAAAGCACTCTCTCTTTCAAAGAAATTGGCCTTCAGCCTTGTAGTTATCTGCACAAGAGCATGCCTTGCAACATCAATGTCTCCACTGATCTGGAAAACAAACAGATCACGGTTATGAAAACTTGTTGCACCACAAATACTGACAAAAATGAGGAATATCAGAAAGTCATGGTAGTTACCTGAACCATTTCTTCATCTTCTGCAGCTACTTTTGGAACATTTTCCTTGGAAAGGATGCGTATATTTGCTCTTGATGACCTCCGAATCTCAGAAATGATTGAACCACCTTTGCCTATTAGGCAACCAATACGTGATGTTGAGACCAACAAGCGTGTTGTGTATGATGGCTCTCCTGAATCTGCGTCAGTTTTCTCACTGCATCTAGGCTGCAAACGAACAGCAGCATCAATTGTTGGCGAGACAGGATCTTCAAAGAACTGCATTGAAAAAGAAGTAACATTGGTGAGGAGCTCCACTAAAAGTAATCATAGAAAGACTACCAAAAGAGTGGCGTAGAAGGACAGATTACCTCTTTTGCGGAAATTGTAATAATGCAATCATCCTCTAGACCAGAATTAGAGCTATCCACTTTAATAAAAGCTCCAGATTCCTGCCTAATTTGTTTGATGATTCCACCACCCTTCCCAATTACACCTCCAACATTAGCAACAGCACAAAGCAAGCGCAAACTAAACTCCTTTGCAGAGCTCTCATCCCTGCGTGGTTGGTATATAGAAGGCCAATCTCCAGCCACATCGCTTTTATATCCTCCATATGTAGGAATTACAGGAGTAATACCTACAACTGGTGCAGTAGAGGAACTACCAAGGTGGGAGCCCCCTGGATAAGTTTGGTTCAAGCTGGATGCGAGAAGATGAAGTGACCTAGATGGGTTGTCATGGAGGCGAGAAGAAACTTGATGAAGAGCTTTTCTGACAACTGCCGCATCTCCAGAGATCTAGTGTCAAAAAATGGAACTATCATTAGGTATTGACAACTTGTATATTTGACAACTAATATTATTATTGGTACTGTAATGCCCTTTGTTTAAATTCTTTGTTCATGTAGCTCTTAACGGGTTTTATATCCAGCTCCTAACACAACTTGCTGATGATTAAAGACTTTTTTGTTGTTGTTTTCACTTGAACAGATGGCAAAGCCTGAAATTGCAGTGTATGTTTCAAGTTTCAGTATATGTTATGTGCCTTTAATCAACCAGACGAACGAGCATTATACAAAAACTCAAATGGATACAGGCATGCCTAGAGTGTTGCAGCCCGTTCCTGTAATGTCAGAATCGATGTGAGAATTGACCAACCTGAAGAAGTTCATCACCATTAATGGCACATGCAGGTATATGCTCATTACTGAGCACGCGTATTTGCGCACCAGTGTCACTGCGTATTCCTTGGATGATATGCCCACCTTTTCCAATAATGCATCCAATCTGGTCTGATGGCAGAAGCAAACGAACAGTAACTTGTGGTGAAGCTTCTTCATCGTCTTCATTCCCAGGACCCTGATCAGTGGTAAGCTTCTCATGAACTCTAAAGAGAGCATCCTGTGCAGGGCAAACCTTATCCTCAGCACCATCAATGGTATTACTTTCCCTGCCTGAGCTGAATATCATGATAACTCGCTCATCGCATCCAGGGACACTCTCACCAATCCTAATCTTAGCCTGAGTATCAGCCCTTAACTGCTTGGCAATCTCTCCACCCCTGCCAATGATACTCCCAATTTTTCTGGAGGCGCAGAGGTAGCGGTAGACGGTATCATCTGGACCAGGCGCATAAGTATCATCACCAGGATTTCTTCTCTTGCTGCCTCCGCTTTCAGTATAATCAGAATGCCGCTTCCCATGACTGTTTCGGTGGCCAGCCATTATCTGAAAGAATAAATAAAACAGTCAAAACTAAACATAATAGCGCATGAGATATCACAAGCCTAAATACCATCTGTATATCCATTTAATGCACAGCATGTCGTCTAGTACTGTTAGAACCCCTTTTCCCGATAAGGTAATAAACTTTTGCATATCAATTCTCCGTGAAATCTCTGAACTGCAAAACTCCAACACCTTTCCTGACAAAGCATTAACTACTCATTACAGATGCATCCTACGGCTTGTAATTTCATTGTTAAAACTCAAGTTGCAAAGTTCACGTATGCGTTATGGATATGTTCAATAAATTATGCGTACTTTGAAGCTACAGAAAAGCCGTTTCTACGAGAGAAAAAATAACACCTTTTGGACGAAATCTAAATAAACCTAGACAAATCTACCCCAAACAAGCGTATCTGGCATGGCACTAACATGCATCTCCCATAGTCACACTGAAATATAAGCCTTCTCGTCACATGAACACATCTCTCCGACAAGAGATCCCCGAAAAAAAATAACGGATGCACAAACTTCACCCCGCTGAGCTACATCTGACAGGACCCAACGAACCCTAGGTACGAGGGGGCGGAAACAGCAACACCTATCCCGGCAACCGCCAGTCCCAGCGCGCACGCAGCAAACCCACAGCAAGTCGCGCGGTCGGCACGGAGCGGGCGGCCTGGTTACGGATCTACGCGGCACAGACGCCGGATTGCACTGTGCCATGCGGAAGGCGAGGAGAGGTTGGGAAGCACACTGACCTCGACGATGTTGACTCAACGAACCCTAGGTGGGGCGGGGCGCTATGGTAAGGCTTGGCGTCGCGAGGAAAGAGGATGGAACACAAGCTGCGGCGGCGGCGAGTCCAGGACCGGCGCAGGGGAGGGGAGACAGGACGACGGATTATAACGAAACGGGGTCGACTAACCCAAGGGCGGTCGTCGATCCACCTCTGTGCGGGCCATGTCTTCAGCCCAGTGCGGCCCAACGCCTCAACCAGCACGGCCACCCTAGGGCCTGAAAACTGAAGGTCCGGCACGACCGCAAAATTGTCGTACCGGACCGGGATAGCACGACCGGCTCGAAGCCACGCCCGAGCACAACACGCTTTTTCATTTTGCGTGTCGAGTCGTGCCGGCCTGGTCATGAACCGGGCGTGTCAGGCTAGCCCGAGCTCTGTAGACAACTTAAGTATAAAATGTACATAACAAGTAGTACTTTGCAGTTTTAATCTAATCCGGCAGTGAAAATACACAAAACAGCAACTTTGATATGAAAATGTACAAAAAAAAGAGAGAAAACAGAACATACATTATATTTTGATCACCTTGTTTAAAAGAGCTTTATTACATATTACAATAATTGCCTCATAAAAAATCTTTAGGTATAACCTTATACATGAAGACGGAACCCTAAAGGGAAAAAAAGTACAACCAGCTCTTTTAGTGATTAATACATCAAATATTCAAAACAATAATAGTTAACAGTCCAGTGTCCCACAAGTCCATAACATACAAACACTACAGAAAACGCAATCATTGCGACGGCCAAAAAAATTTGCGACGGCTAGATTTGGGCTGTCGCAAATAGATGTTTAATTTGCGTCGGCGGGCTCAACGGCCATCACAAATAAAAAAGGTGTCGCGAATAAAAGATAACTTGCGACGACCAACAGTAAAATTGTCGCAAGTTATCTAAATTGCGACGGCCAACCTTAAGATATCGCAAATAAATGGCATATACCCCCGGCCCAGCCGATCCAACTCTCCTCGCTCTCTCACTCGCTCGCTCTCGACGGCCGACATCACCGCCTCCCTCGCTCCCGCCGTCGGACACCGCCGCTCGACGCCACCGGACGTTGGTCCCCTCGTCGCCGCCTCCTCGAGTCTGACGCATTCGCCTCCCGTATCCGAGCCTGACACCGCACGACGCCGCCGACGTCGTCGCCTCCCGTCCACGAGCCTGACGCCGCCTAATGCCGCCGCCCAGTCGGCGCCCTGACACCGCCGCCACGCCACCCCACCCGACGCCGACCTATGCCACTCGACGACAGACGAGTGACGCTGCCACCAACTGGTACCGAGGTTAGTGTAGTCTAGCTAGGTTTAATCATGGTTGTTTAGGTAAATTGATATGTTAATCATGCTTAGATTAGTATTGGCTGTTTAGCTAGGTTAATCATGTTTGCCGCCAAATGCTAGAACTGGAACCAGTGAATATTCATGTGTGGCATGATTCTTCTAGTTTTATTTTGGTTAGCATGGATATATATGAGATCAACTTTCCACTGTGTAATGAAATACTATTAATAACTTGGAGGATTCATGGAACAAACCAAACATTTTTTCATCCCTCTAGTAACTGTTTCATTACTGTAGTAACTGTTTCATTACTGTACTTAGCCATATGCTGTTTAATTGTTTAATTGCTGACAATAGTCCATGCTTCACATTTGCTTATGTTTATGTTTATGTGATAAAATTGCTTATGTTTAGAAAATGCATACATTTGTTTATGTTTATATTTAGAATAAAATTGCATATGTTTCTTTGAATTGCTTGATTGTTTAAGTAATATATATATATATATATATATATATAAAAGGGGTTTCGTGCCGGATAGAACTGGCACAACCGATTAGGGCACGACAAGGTCCATTTAGTGGTAAGGTAAGGGAAGCGTCTAGACGGGAATGAAGGCGAATGACGACGGTGAGAACAACAAGCACTCGCAAAGCGTAAACGGCAAGGACTTGCAACATACTATTTCTTGTTCTTTTCTCCTTCTCTATCATTTTTTCTTCTCTCTTAAATGACTGAAAAATGAAAGAAAATGCAACCTATAGAATATGCATTACCGTTTCACATGCGTTAAGCATGTGAGACGTGTTGGTTCGGAATTGTCTCTTTTTGGACAGTCTAAGAGTGACTGAGTGAGCTTGGCTTGTGACGAGACGTGGGTCTAGATCTGAACGATATTTCAACGGTATCACCATGTGTTCTCTGCTGCACCATTTTCAAGCGTGCAGTGGAGAACAGCGGAATTATGCTGCCAAAATTTCATCCAAATCTAGACCACACGTCTTGTCATGAGCACGCTCCACTCGATCACTCTTGGGTGGGTTTAGGATCTAAACTGAACAATAGATGTAGGGTCGTGACATTAAACAAAGTATGAAATAACCATAACTTCTCTGACTTTATACTTACATATATGTCAAACATGGGTGAAGATCGCAGTTGGATGTATACTAGTTAGAAGAGTAGAACTGGTGGTCACTCAAATGAGTGGTTCGCCAAATTAGATCAATTTTTGGATCGAGCATTTTCGTTGTCAACGGATGATAAGGTGTGATGTCCATGTATGAAATGTTGGAACATCAAGTTTTTTAACAGAATAGAACTTTCAATGCACTTGTGTCGAAACGGTTTCACGCCACATTATGAGGTATGGACCTTCCACGATGAGACTAAATCTTGAGTCGTAGAAGAAGTGGATGAGGATGATGATAGCACAGGATTGATATGATGGATGAGATGCTAGAAGCTATGGAAGCGGAGGATCCTCTTACAATGGAGGCAAACAAGTTCTTCGAGCGGCTCAAGGCATCAGAACAGCCGTTGCATGAATACAGATGCGATCATCCTTGTTTTCATGACCAGATTTATAGCAATTAAGTATAAGTACTTCTTTTCCATCAACTACTACAACGATCTCATTAAATTGATCTGCGATATCATTCCACAAACTCACAAAAGTGCCTAAAGATATGTATCAGTCAAAGAAATTAATATCTGGTCTCGGTATGGACTATGAGAAAATTGATGTATGCCTAGACAACTGCATATTATTCTAAAAAAAGCACGCCAACGAGGACAAGTGTTTGAAATGTGAAAAACCGAGGTATATTGAAGTTGTTAATGGCAATAGCGATAATGTGATGACAGATGTCGCAAATAAGCAGCTTCGTTACTTGTTCGTGACTCCTCAATTGAAATGGTTGTTCCTTTCAAAAAGAACTGCAAGACACATGAGATAGCACAAAGAAGATGTACATGAGAACAAAAATTCTTGACACACCCGTCTGACGATGATGCATGGAAGGCGCTGGACTACAATGATCTAGATTTTGCTCGTGATGCGAGAAATGTTCGCATTGGGTTAGTGACAGATGAATTCCCACCGTTCAATACAAATGCCACGTCATACTCATGTTGGCCCGTCTTTATCATTTCGTACAATCTGCCACCGACTTTTGTATAAAGTACGAGTTCATGTTCCTCAACCTCATTGTGCCTGGGCCGAATCATCATGGGTCACGTCTCAACGTGATGTTGAAAAACTACTGATCGAATAATTAAAAATGTTGTCAATAGAAGTCGAAAGCGTACGACAGTTACAAGAAGCAGAAATTTAACCTTTGAGCTGCTTATTTGTGGTTCGTCCATGATTTGCCGACATACGGCATGTTCTCCGGATGGAGCACTCACAGTCGTTTGACGTGTCCAATACGTGATTCAAACACGAATTGCTTTCGAGCAACACATATTGACAATATATCTTACTTCAGTTGTCACAGATTGCTCGAGCTACCTCCAGTGCCACCGCCACAGGTGCACCCACCGCTACTGGTGCACCCTTCTCTGGGGTTTCAGGTAATAAGAAATATTCTTACTTAGTCTTAATTCATCAAACATAGGCAAATCTAACTCAACTTAGTTTTTTTAGTCTTACTTAATCTTAATTAATCAAACATAGCCAAATCTAACTCGAATTAGCTAAAGTAAGCTCAATATGATCAATTCTAGCTTGTCTAATCAATTCTAGTAAAAACGAAGTTTCAAACTAATCAATATTGCGAACAACTTCTATGAATGCAGGGATCAGCAACTGAGGCTCAGACTTCAACGCCGTCGATATCGGCGCCTGGATTGACGCGCGAAGAGGACGTTCGCGACTCGGGAGGTAGTAGACGGGCTAGCGGATAGCCCATATTGTTTGTTTTTCGATTGTGTGTTGTGATGCGAGCACTTTATATTGATGTGGTCACATTGTGTGTATGTGATGACTATTTGTTGTTGTGATATATATTGTTTCTTTGTTGTTGTTGTTGCTGTTGTTGTGTATCTGGCTATCGATCCGGGCAATATTTTCTGTTTTTTAAATTAAAAACCTTACTTGCAATGTCTTTTATACAGTACCGTCGCAAATTAGACCCTTATTATTTGCGACGGCCAGAAACAACCATCACAAATAATAGCTTAATTGCAACGACCGTGACAACCGTTCCAATTTATCGGATCCAACCCATCCGCCAAGCCCGGGCCCTTATTTTGACGGCTGCGGGCCACCGTCGCAAATAAGTTAATTGCGACAGTGGCTGTCGCAAATTAGTTAAATTGCGACAAAATTCGAGCAACGGCCAAAAACCGTCACAAATAAGGAAAATTGTCGTAGATAGCTTATTTGCAACAGTTTTAAGCTTATTTACAACGGCTCTGGCCGTCGCAAATCGTCGAGATTCCTGTAATGAGATATGTCATCAACAATCCTTCATCGAGATACAAATTATCCATCTTCTCCTGAAGTTCTTGATTGACCACATTGTGTTGCTGGCAGAGCATCGCCTTGCTTCCAATTCTTAATCAAGGACAACATTTTCACACGCTATGGAGCAAGACTCCGGTGAGGCTCCTCGATTAACCTGCCACACAAGCTAAAAGCATATTTGAAGAAAACAGTAAAAATTGGCACAATCATTATGTCCTTAGCCCAAATATACAAAAAGCAGGGTAAGTTTTTTTTGTGTTCATGACACCATGTAAGAATACTAAAGGAATCATCAAATTCTGAAACTAAATCTAAATCTAAGTAAGAAGCTAATTTAGAAACATTGCAAGTGACAACAAGAGTAGTAGTACAAACAGAGAGAACCCGAATTAGAAGTATAAGTACAAGCAGAAGGACCTCTACCAAATATTTTATTCTGAGAGCTCACCTGCTTACATGCTGATGTGCTAGTTGGTGTGGGTTTATGCTATCGGACTGAACCAACTTTGCTCTTATATTTAGAAAATAAAGTTAGATAATTAAGACTTAACAGTGGTGTAATACGAAACATAATCTTGATAATCAATTGAGACAACAATTGAAGAGCATTGGTAAAACCTGTTAATTTAGCCTAGCATCTAAAATGAAAGTAAGAGAGTATAAAAGAGATATATCAGCCCAATATTCAAGAAATTACGACTTCATTGGAACCATAACAGATCTAAATATAAGATCATTTTCATATTAGTTTAAATGATCAGCAAGTTCAAGTATAGCATGCATCATTAATGGAGAAGTGGGATACTAAACTAAGAAAAGAGAAATTGTGGACAAATAAAATAGCTCTATAAACTTTAACATGTTTTGAGCAGTGTATCAATGCTCATCAGTCAACAATGTGCCTTGATAGTGAGTATGAATAAAAACAGAGGATGTATCTTTATATGATACAATATGTTTAAGCACAAGATATGTCGCACTCCACCTAATTAACATTCATATCTATTCCAAACTTACGAGCATGGACTCCCATAGACAAATAAAAAAGGTTTTGTAAGAATCAATTTTTTTATTAGAAGAGTTTATAAAAGATATGGCTGTCCTGAAATCTTTAAAATATGATTTAATACGATTTAGTGCAGATTTAACTATGAGGTTTGTTATATGACATGCACAACGGTGATGGAAGATAGTGGAACCAACATATTAAGATAACAATTGAGATAAATGTTGTATACCACGTGAATTAGCATATGCCTTATCAAGGGTGATAGAAAGAACCTTATCATTCATGCCAAATTCAGAAGCAGCAGAAATAATACGCTCAACTATGTTAATTCCAAAATAAAAAGTTAATCAATTGCATACCAACGATCCTTTTTTCTAAATCTGAATCACTAATAACGAAATGAAAGACAACACTCAAGTAATCTTCCTTAGTATTACCAGACTAAATGACAGTTAAACAAACACAACTAGTTCAACATCTCAATTACAGTTGTTATTTTTAATTTAAAATATTTCTCAAGATCTCTAGTAGTAGATCTCCTAGACACTTTTTTAAAGCTAGGATTACGTGTAGTCCAAATATAATACTCAAAAGCAAGAGCAGAACCAATGGACAATGGTAAATCTAATCTAGCAATGAACTTTACAAGTTCAGTTCTTTTAACATCCTGAACATATTAAAAATGACAAACTACACCACCAATACCAAAATATAACTAAGATTTAGATGTAGACTGAAAGTGCATCTAAGTAATCCCCGTGGGTTTTGATGGTTAATGACAACACTTAATAGACTAATGAACATTGTGAGATCGACTAGTCCATTCTCGGACGGGCTAGTATGTGGTCTTGTGACCGTTTGAATTCAAAAGATGACAAAGACTTTTGTGGTTGGTCAAGATTGACGTAAGTAGTTCTCTTTGGCCGGACTAGTTCATGGTCTGAGGTCGGACTAGTCCGCACTTTTTCTGGTGGCAACAGCTAAGTGTCGGGATCCCTATGAAAAGGGATTATTCGGCTTTCCTTTGCCATCTCTCGAATTCTAGCGCCACCATAGCCTTTAAAGAGTTCTTCGTTGACTCCTCAACAGGGATGTAGGCTTCTTCATGAAGCTAAACCTCGGGACAAATATGCGCGTCTCTTGCTTTGTTTTAAGAGTTTTCTTCGTTAGATCACTTTTAGGATTATTCATGGTCTTCACTTGAATCTTGTGATCCATCTAGCTAAACTTGTTTTTGCTACTTGCAATTTCTATACTAGGTTGCTAGATTGTCTATCTTCATTTCACATTATGTAGATGTGAGACCTATGTGTGCTGAATACATTGGCTATTACGATAAAAGTTTTGAATATTGACAAAACACCCTATTCAACGAGGTCCGACTCTAGGTCCAAGCTTCGGCAAGGTCTGAATAGGTCCACCATGTTTTGGGTAGCTTCGGTAAGGTCCGACAATAGGCCCGACATGTTTTGAGTAGCTCCAGCAAGGTCCGACGATAGGTTTGGCATGCTTTAGCTAGGTCCGGTGCAAGGTCCGGTTAGCTTTGGCAAAGTCCGGTGTAAGGTCCAGATATCTTTGACAAGGTCCGACGCTAGGTCATTTTATGTTTCGCAAGGTCCGACGCTAGGTTCTGTTAGCTTAGGCAAGGCCCGATGCAAGATCACAGTAGTTATGCTTTTAACTTGCAATGTTTCAAACTTACTTTACACTTATGTGAAGTTTGCTTAATATTCTTTTACTAAGTTTTTGAAGTGTTTTGGCTGTTTACGGTGGTTAATATACTACTATGTTTGCAACATGCTTATGTGAGGTGCTTACGTAAGGTGTTGTGATTTTTAAACTAACAAGAGTCAAGTTGATGACTTGTGCTCGGAAGAATTGGTTTTTTGTTCATGTGCAGGTGTTGCTTGAGGTCAAGACATGGCTGGTGATAGGATCCATTGAACTAGTCTTAGGGAGAAGATAAGGTTTAACAACCAAGTTCGGGAGGAATTGTGGTTGAGTTGATCAAAAGGTCACACGATATGTTTGGATCAAGAACAATGCATATGAAGGTATCATGGACATCGTTCGAAGGTGTTTGCACGTGTGCAATGAGTGTATGGATGGTGCAACATGGTTCCAAAGCATGATGTAGAGAAGTGGACGTGAAGAATTGGTCGGAAAGGTCCAACCGGCTGGATTATACCTTAGGCTGCAGCTAAGTTGGTTATGGTTCGTTTATGGAAAGTTTAGAGTTTGTTTCAGATAAGTTTTTCTCATCGAGCTTCTGCACAACACTATATTACGTTAGTGTTTTTATCATAACTCGAGATTTACAGATCCAATTGACGTGATTCTTTTTGGGTTGTCTTCACAACTTGATTATCTATCATCTATGAAAATTGCACGGTCATTGGATTTTTGATTTCTGATCTACACGAGTTTCTTTGCAGTGTTGCAGATCTGGTTTTTACTCGGGTAGAACAGATTGACCTTTGTTCGATCTTGCCGGTACCCTGCGTACCGGATACCCCTTAGAATTGCAAAGAGCGCAAAGGAACTCCACCTATCTGAGATGAAGACCTCCGAAGGCCCCACGTGTCACTCGGAACTGGACCTGCCTCCCTCCTATGATTAGTCCCAGTGCCGCCACGTGTATCATAAAACCGGAGCTATATTCCATACATGGGAAAGCTCCAGACTAGATACATGTGTGGCACCCCCGGACCTAACCCCCGACAGAGGGAAACTCCGGTGCCGACACGTGTACAACAGCACCGGACCTACTCGTCCAAGATGGTAAGCTCCGGAGCTACCACTTGTCCAACCGTGGGACCTTCAACTTCAACAGGTAGCTTGGTGGACCTCCAATAGCTCAGACCTTCAAGGAACATTAAAGACTTCAAGACCTGATTATGTGTCATTAATGCTATCTTAATGACACACGATCGGAGGACCCATAATACCAGTAACGCCACCATTAAGGTGCATTACCACACTGTTAAGGGGAATTAAGTACATTAATTGTGTATTAAGCATCAGTAACCGCCAGGGCCACATGTCGGGTCAGGCTAATGATGTAACGGCCATCCCTTGTACTATAAAAGGACTGTCCGAGCGATACACGGGGGGACTCTTCCACACGCGCCCAAGTCAGGCTGAGACTGGCTAGAGGCTTCCAGGCACTCTGGTCTCTCACATTCAAGCGCTTAGACGCTCAATACAACAACAACAACACACACCCGTGGAGTGGGATATTACGCTCAGGCGGCTCGAACCACGTAAATCCTCGTGTCAAGTCGCCATCTTACTCTGAATCTCCGCGCGCTCTAACCGAACTAATAAACTCCACGGGCTACTAACAGTAGTACCAGGAGAATTGCCGGAACCATACTCCGACAGTTGGCACGCCAAGTAGGGGGGCACCTGAGATTCAAAGATGGTGAATTCTGCTGCTGGATCATCCAACGGTAACCATACTGTGCAACCCGCTGGAGGCAATCCCTCCAACGTGCATCAGCCAACAGGTACTGTGGCTCCAGCAGGAGTCATGTCACCACCGCCACCATCCGCTCCGATGAATCAAGCTGGACAGCGAGATGGGGCGTCCGCGTCGATGACTGCATCGGGGAACAACAACCCCGAACACGCGCTTAATGCTGCGCGTGCTCTTCTCCAACGTCCACCGCCTCCAGGAGCACCCTAAGGTGCGATGGAGCAGTGGAGAGCTGATGTGGATCATCTGGTTGCAGCAGCAGCCGATCGCATTAGCAATCAAGGTCCTCCCCCCTTGGGGTGGGCCCCTTCGTAGCGTCAGACCTTGTCAGGTAGACTCGGTCCGCAAGCTTCGTAGCACGGGAGGCGTGCTGCATCCCAATAGGCGACGTTGCTGCCTTACGGGGCGCGACGTACTCACACGATAACGAGGCTTTCGACTCATGATCTCCGGGCGGAGCTCGATCGTCGTTACCGTCAACAGGACGACCGCGTCCACATTGAGCGTGCTCGCGAGAGGCAAGAGGCTCGGGACAACTCTGCTCCTGAGGGAGTAGGAGGAGAATGTTCTGCCTTGGCCAGGCACCTACGCATGGTCAGATGGCCGCAGAAGTTCCGACCTCACCTGTTGGAGAAATTTGACGGGACTGTTAATCCCACCGAATTTCTTCAAATCTATTCCACCGCTATCCTTGTGGCTGGGGGCAATGAGGTCGTGATGGCTAATTATTTTCCTATGGCTTTAACTGGGACCGCCAGGTCTTGGTTCATGAGTCTTCCGCCTGACTCTATCAATAGTTGGGCGGAGCTGTGCTAACAGTTCACCACCAATTTCGAGAGCTCATACACCCGACCAGGCACAAAATTGGATCTTTTTGCTGTCAAGCAAAAAGGGGGAGAGTCCTTGCGATATTTTATCCAGAGGTTCTCCCAGATACAAAATACCATTCATTCTATCTCAAGCGCTTCTGTTATTGTAGCATTCAGATAGGGCATTCGAGACAAGAAAATGCTGGAGAAGTTGGCCACCAAGGAAGTCACCAGCGTCACGGAACTCTTCAACTTGACAGACAAGTGTGCAAGGCTGTGGAGGGCCGTGAAATGCACTCCCAACCACCTCCAGAGGCCAACAAAATGTCTTCCAAGGGTGAAGCCACTACCTCCGGGAGTGGCAAGAAGAAGAAAAAGACCAACGATAAGAAGAAGTCGTCGACCGGCCCACCAACTGCCGCTACTGTCGCAGCTCCGGGTGGCCAGGGGTCATGCCCCGAGAAACGACCTCGGTAGTCGTCTGAAGACGGTGGCAGCTCCAAGATGTGGTGTCCCATACACAAGACGGCCAACCACAACCTAGAAAACTGCCAAAAGTGTTACAGAACCTTGTCGAGTGCTACAACAAGCGTCGGGAAGAAGCTCCTTTCCGTCAAAGAGAAGAAAAACAAAAAGTCGAGGAAGCTCCGGTTGAAGAGGAGTTAGGCTTTCAGGACCCAAAGTCGTGAAGGTTGTTTACACCTCCGTTGACGACGACTCTGACGTCTCCAACAACGAGCGTCGGAAAACCATAAACACCATCTTTGGTGGTTCATGGGACATCACTTCCCGCCGTGTCCTCAAGACAATGCGGCGGGACATAGCCTCTGTAGCTCCCACCGCCAGGGCAGAGCCTCCTCGGAAGTGGATGGATACTGCCATCACCTTCGATGCTTCGAACTTCCCTCGGAACATGATCGAAGCTGGCCAACTTCCACTAATGGTATCTTCGACCATCAATAACGTCCAGCTCCACCACGTAATGGTGGACGGAGGTTTGGGGCTGAACCTCATAAGCTTCGAAGCCTTCATCAAGCTTCAGCTCTGACCTTTGGATTTTCGCCCCTCTCGACCTTTCTCCGGAGTAGGTCTGGGGCCCATAACTCCACTCGGTGCCATTAATCTCCTGGTGACCTTTGAAACTCGGGAGAATTACAAGACCGAGAAGTTGGTCTTCGACGTGGCATAAATCAACTTACCATTCAACGCCATCTTGAACAGGCCAGCTTTATACAAATTCATGGCTGCTGCTCATTATGGCTACTTGGCTACCTTCAGGCATTTTCTGGATTAGCAAAGATCGCACCGACGGAGTTACTGCTCTGGAAGAACTCCACGCGCTTGCTACAGCGCAGGAGGAAGAATCCGGAAAGGAGTAAGCTCTGAAGCCTCCGAGCATTCGTCATCGAGGCTCAACCTCCGCACTTCGCGTGCAACCAAGCGGCAACACCAACATTCCCGTCAAAGTCATCCAAATTGGTTCTGACGCCGCTTAGACCACCCGTATATCAGGAGGTCTGAACGACAAATAGGAACTCTCGCTTATCACTTTCGTCCGGGCTAATGTCGACGTGTTTGCCTGGCAACCGTCACAAATGCCTGGGATACCCAGGGAAGTGATTGAGCACAATCTAAAGATTTTTTCCGACGCTCAGCCTGTACATCAGAAGCCTCAGAAGCAATCAGTAGAGTGACAAAACTTCATACGTAAAGAAGTGAAAAAGTTGCTCGAAGCTGGATTCATCCGGGAAGTCTTCCACCCAAAATGGCTGGCAAACCCAGTCGTTGTACCTAAGGCGGGCGGGAAGCTTCAGATGTGTATTGACTACACAACACTAAATAAGGCATGCCCAAAGGATCCATTTCCACTACCTAGAATAGATCAGATAGTGGATTCCACCTTCAGGGTGTGAATTACTGTGTTTTCTAGACGCATATTCTGGGTATTATCAAATCAGAATGTCTAAGGAAGATGAAGAGCATACCCCCTTCATCACAGTAGATGGGTTGTACTGTTACACTGCCATGCCATTCGGTCTCAAAAATGTTGCTTCAACGTTTGTGCGAGCTATGTACAAAACTTTTGGAGAGCTCATCAGAGATGTAGTGGAAGTGTACGTCGATGACATCGTCGTCAAGATCAAGAACAAGAAGTCATTTCTTGACACCTTGCAAGCTGTATTCGACAAGTTGCGAATCACACGCACAAAGCTGAACCCAGAAGAGTGTGTCTTTGGGGTTAGCTCTGGAAAGCTTCTTGTATTCTTGGTGAACCACCGAGGAATAGAAGCAAATCCAGCGAAGATTAAAGCTACTGAAGACATGCAACCACCAGCCCGCATCAAGGATGTCCAGAAGCTAATTGGGTGTCTAGCAGCCCTCAGCCGGTTCATCTCAAGACTGGCGGAACGGGCGCTACCCTTCTTCAAATTATTCAGGAAGTCCGGACCATTCCAATGGTCTGAAGAGGCAGAAAAGGCTTTCCAAGAGCTAAAGCAGCTCCTCACCACTCTACCAACTTTGGTAGCTCCGAACCCTGGTGAGCCACTTCTGCTTTATATCTCAACACCTGACGAAGTTGTCAGCATGGTCCTGGTTGCGGAAAGACCAGAACCATCCTTAGTTCAGGAATTTAGACCCTCCGGGAAGGTCCGGAACTACCTGAAGGCGAGTCTGGGTCCCAACCCCGAGACCCGAATCCTCGAGGTGAGATGCCAGAGGATCAACCTCCTTCAAATGAAGGAGTTAGTGTTGCTGAACAAGAAGATCTGGACCCTTCCAGGAAGGATCGGGTCACTCCAGAAGAAGATCTGAGTTCCTCTAGTAAGAACCCGGAGGTCCCTGAAGAAGGTCCGGACCCCTCTGGGAGGGTCCGGGTTGATGAGGAGGAAGCTCCGAGCCCCTCCGGGAGGGTTCAGACAGTACAACACCCAATGTACTTCATTAGTGAGGTACTTCATGACGCCAAGACTCGGTACCTAGAGGTGCATAAGATGCTCTACGCAGTTCTTATCGCCTTTAGAAAGCTTCGTCACTACTTCCAAGCACATAAGATTTCAGTGGTAACTTCTTATCCACTGCGTGCAATCTTACATAATCCCAACTCTATTGGGAATATTACAAAGTGGGCAGCGGAATTGGCCGAGTTCGATCTTGAATTCATCCGAAGACAAGTGATCAAGAGTCAAGCATTGGCAGACTTTGTGGCGGAATGGACCCCCCCTCTCCATCAAATCCTGGGGGCCCAGTGAGCAGAAGCCGGAACCTAAGGTCTCGGTCTTCACTGAGCCTCACTGGACTCTCTACTTCGACGGCTCTGTGCAGAAGCAGGGGGACGGAGCTGGAATCCTTCTCCTCGCTCTGACCGGAGAGAAGGTCAAATACATAGTTCACCTTGACTTTAAGGCGACCAACAATATGGCAGAGTATGAAACACTAATCTATAGGCTCAAGGTGGCGCTATCATATGGTGTCAAGCAGGGTAAAGGGTGATTCGCAACTCATAATAAAACAAGTCAAAGGTGAATGCTGCTGCAACAACCCTCAACTAGCTGCATATCTGCTTGAAGTCCAGAAGCTTCAGAAGGACTTTGAAGTCCTGGATCTTTGCCATGTCCAGCGCCTCAACAACGCTGAAGCTGGCGAACTCTCGACGAAAGCTTCAACCGAAGCTCCGGCTCCTGACGGAACCTTTGTCCGGAGGTTGTCAAGACCAACAGCTCAGTCTGCCGAACTGAGCAAAGGGGGCGAGACCAGCACCTCGAAGCTGGCGGTCCCGATGGCCCTGTTATCATGGCGTCCATCAAAGGTCGTAGGTGCTATAGGAAGCTCCGAGCAACCCAGCACGCAAGACTCAGAAGCTCAAGTTAGCTCCAATGTATGGATCTCGAAGATCCGGAGCTACTTGAAAGACAACATCCTTACTGAAGACAATGTATTTGCTGACCGGATAGTCAGATTGGCTAAAAGATACACACTGGTAGAAGGGGATGTCTCCGGCGTGGTGCCAACGGCGTCCTAATGCGGTGCATTACAAGGAAAGAAGGTCGCGAGCTCCTCGCGGAAATCCATGGAGGTGAGTGTGGGAACCACACGTCTTCCCGCACGTTGGTCGGTAAAGCCATCCGACATGGTTTTTATTGGCCTACAGCACTACAGGATGCAACCGAGCTAGTGAAGAAATGCGAAGCATGCCAGTTTCATACAAAGCAAAATTCACACACCAGCTCAACCTCTACAAATGATACCTCTGACATGGTCATTCGCTGTGTGGGGTATGGATATTTTGGAACCTTTCCCAATAGTCGTCGAAGGTTATAAGTTCCTGTATGTCGCCATCGACAAGTTCAGCAAGTGCCGGAAGCAACTCCAATTGTCACAATAAACAAGCAATTAGCTATCAATTTCTTGCAGTCCATAGTATGCAGATTTGGAGTCCCAAACAAGATCATAACTGACAACAGGACCCAATTCACAAGCTCTGCATTCCAAAAATATTGCGAAGACCTCGACATTCAAGTTAGCTACGCTTCTGTAGCTCACCTGGCAAGCAATGGCCAAGCTGAGAGAGCAAATGCAAAAATCCTAAAAGGACCCAAGACGCGCACATATGAGCGCCTGAAAAAACATGGAGCCAACTGGATTGAAGAGCTTCCGCCCACCTTGTGGGCAAACATGACAACTCCAAACCGATCAACTGGAGAGACACCCTTTTTCCTGGTGTACGGAGTTAAAGCAGTCCTTCCTCTGAAAATCACCTTGAGGTCGCTCCGGGTCCGGACCTTCGACGAAGCCACGCAGGACCAACTCCGGCGTGAAGACATTGACCTCGTTGAAGAGGGAAGGTGCCGAACAGCAGTACGAAATGCACGATACCGCCAAGCGCTCCGGCGCTATCACCAAAGGCATGTGCATAACTGACAACTCGAGGAAGGCGATCTGGTGCTACGAAGAATACAAACTCGAGAAGGGTTAAACAAACTTTCCCCAGCTAGGAAGGACCCTTTCAAGTGATTAAAGTATCCCGTCCCGGATGCGTTCGCTTGGCAACCGAGGTTGGGACACCACTGCTTAATCCTTGGAACATTGAGCACCTCCGTAAGTTCTACACTTAATATCACAAAGGTGAGTCTGTAATTACATATGATGTATGTTATAGCATCATTGTACAAAGTCGGGTAGCTCCCCCAGGAGGACAGCCGGACCTTCCCGGGAAGGTCCGCAAAGTTCAAGCAACACTTTGACACAGTCTCAGAACTAAAAGTGTAGCTAGCTACCCTGGGTCAAACAAGAAATGCAACACACTTAGCCTGGTTCCGTACCCTAAGAGTGTACTTGTTTTCCCTGTACCCCGGACCTATAATGAAAAACATTATTATGTGAAAACAAACTCCACGTGCATTTATTTTGTACAGACTCATTCTTTTTTATTTTTCTCTTTCTTGTCTATAACAAAGTTGTGCAATTCTTAAGAAACTTTAGCTCGAACAATTCACATATAATTCAAGTTGCTTTGTTAATTCTTTCGGGTCTTAACATTGTTGAATGGCCTACTTGCCTGAACGCCAAGTCAATCTAGGTTCAGAGTGTGCTATCGACTTAGTCTGGTCCTGCACCCTAAGTACGTCACTCTACCTACACTCCAGCAGGCCTGAGTAAGGTGAGTCCAGAAAACGATTGGACCTGGAGAAGATAACCAAATGCACTTGATTGTATATAGAATTGCGATCGACCTAAAAATTTCTTTTGGGAATAGTAAGCCGCAAATGAGTTATAGATAATAAATGGATTTTACTGTTTTACTTAACTTCAGTGTGCATAAAAAATAAAAATCTCATGATGATGGTGAATGATGCCAGAGCTATCAAAGCTTCGACATCCCCTAAGATGGCCCGTTGTCGATGTTTTAAACATTGATAGTAGGTGTCGCCGGAGCTATCAAGTTCTGACAAATCCAGGGAGCCAACCGTCAACATGAAGAAAAGATGGTGGAAGGACACCCCAATAGGGTCTGCTGTCGACGCTCAACGTGTTGACAGTAGCCGCTGCCGGAGCTACTAAGCTCCGACCACCCCAGAGGACCATCTTTCGACGTTCTACGTGTTGACAATGGTCGCTGCCGAAACTACTAAGCTCCGACAACCTCAGGGGACCCTGCTATTGACGACTTTGAACCTGCACTCTACAAGTTCGAAGCACGCAAGTCTTCAACAAAATGCTACATCCTTTTGGTACATTTACGCAATCAAATTGTGCACATCTACCAGGGGCCAAGTGAGATAAAGGTTGAAGACAAAAAATGGAATTCATTCATCTGAAGACAAGAGATTACAAAATTGAGGAAAAGAAGAGAAGATACAAGTGGGAGCTATAAGGAGGAAGTCCTAAATCCTACGAAAGAACGAGGCAACCTTCTGGGCAACCTCCAAGAAGTCCCATACTTGTTGGGACTCTGCAGCCCTTGAGCCTCGCATCTCTTCAAAGGACCTCTTGATCGCCGCGAGCTCCGAACCCTCCCGGGCAAGGCGCTCAACCTCTTTAGCGTGCTGCTGAATCCTTTCAGCAACTTGCCTTTCGAGGTTGGCAAGCTCCTCTTCCCGGACGTGGATCTCATTCCGGCGGTCAACCAGGTCTTTCTCCCGGCCTTGCACCTTCTTCTCCCTAGCAGCGACTTCATTCTCCCTTTTGGTGAGGTTCTGTCCCCGCTGTCAGGCCTTCTTCTTCTTGCTCTCGCAGAGCTCCTCCAGCTTCTTGGTGCGCTCTGCAAGACTCTTATCACCCAGAGCCAGCCTTTGGGCGAGCTCCTCCTCCCTCTTCATGAGGTCATCTCTCAGCTCCAGGAGTTTTTGCTCTTCATCTTCCAGCTTTTTCTCCTGCTCCTCAAGAGCCTTCCGGCGCTTGACGAGGCTTTCGTGGATGGTAGTGAGCTTCTCCTGGCGATCATTCGCTGCTTCATTAGCAGCCACGACTTGTTCGTGTATAGCCCGGGACTAGTTGTCGAGGGATCGCACCATGCTTTCCCTCTCGTCCAGCAGTTGGCCCCAGTACTCCATCCGGGCCTTCTCCCTCTTGACCCACTCCTTGTCGTCGGCCAACCTTGTTTGCGCCAGCTTGATCTCGAATTGGAGCCGATTATGCCACCTCCTAAGGGTTTGGCGCTCCGCCTCGAGGGCCTTGCTGTCGTGGTAAAAGGCAAGTTGGACCTGACGAAGGTTGGAGCAGACGTTGTCGATGTATAACGATAGGGAGATCGGCTCCAGACCTGTCGGGGTCCTCTCCACTGATTTCAGCGGGTTCTCTATAACAAAAATTGGGTCCCACTCTACAAGAGTGGTCCCCTGAGCTTCCACAGCACTAGGGCCACCCTCCGGGAGTTCCTCAATCATCGTCGAGGAAGGTCCGACAACGGGAGCTTCTACCTCCAGAGTCGGCTCTGAAGGTCCTGCCGCCAGGTCGCTTCATCTTGACACCTTGGCTCGGGTATGGGTACCTCCGAAACTACCACCTTCGGGGCAGACGTTGAAGATTCGACCAGAGCTGAGGTCACTTCCGGCTCCGGTGCTAGTGCCTCCTCCACTGCCGGTTCAGGCGCCGGCACTTCGACCTCCACCGGTTCGGGTATCGCCACCTCTGCGACAACCGGCTCAGGCACCGGAACTTCATCAACCACCGGTTCCACCGCTAGGGCTTCAATAACATCTGGCCCTAAGGCCGAAGCTGCAGCTACCTCCGGCTCTGAGGTCGGAGTGTCCGTCATCACAACATTCAAAACCGGAGCTTCAACCTCTTGAGCTGGTACCGCTGGTACATCTTCATTCCCGTGGTCCGGCGCTACCACGGGAGCATTGGGAGATGAGTCAAGGTCCAGAACCTCGACAGCTGGTGCCGGAGCTGCCGAGACCTCAGCCACCACTTGGGGCGGCGTTGGAATTGGAGCTGGAGCCTCCGTCTGCACAGCATCCGCCGCTATCGCAGGAACCGGAGCTTCAACCTTTTTTTTAGATACCGTGTGGATGAACGAAGAAACTTAAAATATGATTACAACAAAAATGACAAATTGAGGTAGAGAAGCAAATTTATCTTGGAAGACTTCTGCTCCAGCTAGCGCGGAACCTCTTCGCTAGACGCTCAGAGCCCGACCTAGTCGCAACTGGGGTAGTAGCTCCGGAAGGCCCTCCGGAGCTTGCTGCCGCCGCCAGCGACGTCTGGATTGGGGCCCCCTTGACTGAGAAGGACCCTCGGATCTAGAGCCCTTAGCTGGCCCTAGTGCCGGAGTCACTTGGTCGGAGCTGGCGTTCCAGGGAGATGCCGATGCTGGAGTTGGTGTCACCGTTGAAGACATCCACCCCGGGGAGAAGAAGCTGTTGTGGAAGGAGCAGGTCAGACGGGTCTCCCGTCAGAGTGTTTCAACTTCCTCTTCCAGCTGGAGGGCTCAACCAACTATTTGTCCTTGCCTACGACTTCAACTCTCTGTCTCGGGGCAGGAACAGAGTCACCCTCGGAAGCTCCGAGGATCACCAATATGGTGGTCGAACGCCTCTCTACCTCGCCGAGCTCGTCAAGGACCGGCATCTTCCTCCGGAGCTCCCTGCTGAACTCTGCCTCCATGTTCAAAGGGAGGAAAGCCGCTGGCGGAGTTAAGTCATCGCCCTCGACGTCGATGTCATGTTGGAACTTCTTGAGATGAAGCTCCAAAGTAGCGCCCTCCAAATTGGACTTCAGACTGGTTTCAATCCGATCATCGTCCATCACGCTGTTGAGGGCCCAGACAAGCTTCTCCCTCTTCTTCAGCGGAGCCCACCTGTTGACCAGGAAGTTGCAGAAGACTGCCTGGGGGGTCACCCCTCCTTCCACACATTGGCGGATCCTGGACAAGGCAGGGTTGAAGGCCTCTGACAACACCAGAACTTCACTCGAGGCGTCAATGTCAACATTGGGAAGACCTTCGGGCAGCTCAGCTTCTCGTGCTCCTCTGCCGTGACGACAATCCAATTCTTCTTCCAGCGTTCTCACTTGCCAGAAGGGAACGACCTCAAGTACTTGTAGGGGCATTTCTTGCGCTTCACAAAATAGTAGAAGCTAAGATACTCATTACTCTTGTTAGTGATGTGGATGGTGAAGAAGGTACAGAAAAGCTCGACGCAGGGGGGCATACCCACCCACATCTCGCAGAAGTGGACGAATGTTGACACAAGAAGAATGGAGTAGAGGCCAACGTGGTACAACTGCAGACCATAGAAGTCTAACAGCATCAAGAGGAAGGTTGAGAAAGGTGGGATCAGTCCCACCATGGCGTACGCATAGAAGTACATCATATCGCCGCCGCACTTCTTCTTGAACGGAAGCTCGCCGGCGCGGACCAGGTGGTTCAAGGAGTCGCTGGACCACCCCATGTAGGTCTGGACTTTCCTCAAATCATCATCGGTCGTGAGACGGCTCTTGCGGAGACCCAACTCCATCGCAGCACGGCGGGGGGAGAGAGGAAAAACAAGCGAAAGTTTGGAGGATTCGAGCGCAAGTTCAAATGAAGGCGTAAAGAATCCCCAAACCGTACGCGCTTTCCTTCTTAAGTAAGCCTCCGCAACGCTTGGATGAAAACCACAGAATGGCTAAGGATACAATTCAAAAATTTCACCCTGCCAATGACAAGGAGGCCCGGAGCCACCCAGACGATCAAGTCGAGGTCCTTAACCCAGGCGAACAGTTGTCATGATGAGAAGCGAGAAACCCGAGGGCAGCAGCCTGACAGCGGAACCGATACTGTTTTCGTATTGGGAACCAGCGACCTTCAATTGTGTGAGATCCGCACGCATAGATCTCACCTGCCGCATCCTGAAGATACCACGCGGCGATGGTTTAACTGTGAACCACCACCTCAACGGCACATACAAAAACCCTTGAAGACACGACGTAGAAATCGAAAGATGGACCCACCTCCGGCAGAATGACTTAACCCAAAAGATCTCTCCCAAAGGTGGGCCCAGGGAGCCACTGTCGGTACTCTGCGTACCGGATATCCCTTAGAACTGCAAAGAGCGCAAAGGAACTCCACCTATCTGAGCTGAAGACCTCCGAAGACCCCACGTGTCACGCGGAACCAGACCTACCTCCCTCCTATGGTTTGTCCCAGTGCCAGCACGTGTATCATAAAATTGGAACTACATTCCATATATGGGAAAGCTCCGTACTAGATACCTGTGTGGAACCCCTGGATCTAACCCCCGATAGAGGGAAGCTCCGGTGCTGACACATGTAGAATAGCATCAGACCTACTTGTCCAAGACGGTAAGCTCCGGTGCTGCCACTCGTCCAACCGTCGGACCTTCAACTTCAACAGGCAGATTGGTGGACCTCCAACAACTCAAACCTTCAAGGAACATTAAAGACTTCAAGACTCAGAGGACCCTTAATACCAGTAACGCCACCATTAAGGCGCGTTACCACACTGTTAAGGAGAATTAAGTATATTAATTGTGTATTAAGCATCAGTAACAGCAGGACTACATGTCGGATCAGACTAATGATGTAACGGTTAACCCTTGTACTATAAAAAGACTGGTCAAGCGATACACGGGAGGACTCTTTCACACGCGCCCAGGACAGGTTGAGACTGGCTAAAGGCTTCCAGACACTCTGGTCTCTCACATTCAAGCGCTCAGACGCTCAATACAACAACAACACACACCCGTGCAGTAAAGTATTACGCTCAAAGAGCCCAAACCACGCCAATCCCCATGTCAAGTCATCATCTTACTCTGAATCTCCGCGCGCTAATCGAACTAATAAACTCCGCAGGCTACTAACAGTAGTCCCGAAAGAATTGCTAGAACCATACTCCGACAGATCTCTAGATTATAACTTGAGTTTTTCTCGACAGTTTTCCATAATTCTTGTTCTCGTGTCTTCATAACTTGATTCTCTATAATATATACTACTATTGTCACAGTTGAACACGTTTACATCAGTTGCACACACGATTTCTTAACAGATTGATTTTCCGTTTAACAGATTGATTTTCCGTCGAGGGGTTTTCGTTGCTTCCGCTAAAAAAGTTTTAATCTACCATTCACCCTTCTCTAACACCTTTTTACGTACTCTTCGATCCTACAGTAGATCATCAAAAATCTCAGAAAAGTATTTCATTTCATGCAACCTACCTCTTCGGACTAATCCACCCTCAGACTGGACTAGTTCGCCTCCTGTTGTACTCATTAAGTTTTTTATTAAGCAATTTCAGATTTTAGCTTATTCACCCCTTTTTAGGCAACATTCATAGACGATGCAACCAAACACTTTCTTTCACATGATGCAACATGACGAAGTAGATGATCTATACCATCACAAGATCTAGCACTTAAGTAGCTTTGCAATGCTTACAGCGAGCCCTATACCTGATTTTTTACCTTCAACGATATTTAACAATTTTTCCATATCATCCCATACATTGGACATACACGACCGCTGCTTCTTGTCAGTGGTGCTCGTAAATGGACTTGCATCAGTCACTAGCGATAGTGGAAGGAGTTCGATGCCGCGGTGGCAGCGGCAAAAGTGTACAAAGCCTCCGCACCTACAGAAATGAGGTCATAAGGAAGAGCAAACAACAAAGCAAGTAAATGGAAAGAGAAAGAGCAAAGCAAGCATTAATGTCATCACCGACGGTAATGTCACTATCATTGTCATCACTGACAGGACCCCGCAATCAAAGATCTTAGTTAATGGAGTCGGTGCCCTCTCCCTGTCCAACCATGGACTAGACGTAGGGGCACTGACGGGCAAACCGTCTACATCAACACTCCACGAGGCCGGGGGCACCGAGATGTGGAGTGCGGCGGCGCCGACACTCCACGAGGACACCGAGATCCGACGGGCAGAGGCGTCAGAGAGGGGGGATCCGAGCCCAACACGAACGACGCCACCGATACTTCGCAGGAGTACCGAGATCCAAAGGGCGGAGGCGCAGGAGAGGGGGATTCGAGCCCGACACGGACGACGACGCCAACACTTCGCGGGGGCATCGAGATCCGGCGAGCGGCGGTGCAGGAGAGGGGGATCCGAGCCCAACACGAAAGGCAACACCGAATCCGCTGGGGCACCGCCCGCGACTTCGCGGGGGCCTGAGAGGCGAGGCGACTGGGGAGGGCTGGAGGGGAGGCTGAGAACATGGGGTGGTCGAGGGATTAGGATTTCACCCGAACATGGGGGTTCGCCTCGAGTCGATCGAATGCGGCGGGGAATTAGGGTGTCCCAGACGGGGACGACATGTCATGTTATATGGCGACCGTGACGGGCCGATCGGGCCGTGCCCATGCCAGGCTGGTACTGTCAGGCCACCCAAGCCTTCTTGCAGGGCCGGGCGAGCCGCTCCTAAATGGACCGTGTGAGATCTGCCCGAAGGGTCTAAGATCAAGCACGAGCGCAGCCAGCTCCGAGCTTCGGATTGGCCTGGATCAAATTGTTTTCCATTTTAATATCAATTTATGATGAATTTATATCATTAGCTGTCAAAAAAATTTTTTGTCATTCTAATCACCCTACCCTCCACACTAGACGATTGGGCACGTGTCAGCCTCTCGAACGTCTCAAAAATTCTGATCATATTCATTTTTGGACGGCTATTTTAAAATACTTAAAGACATATTTTGGAACTGTAATTATTGAAGAAACTTTAGTAAGAAATGTGTACTACACTTTCTTCAATAACAAAATTCCCAAAATATGCCTCTAGATATTTTAAAATAGTCGTACAAAAGTAAATAAAACTAAAGAAATTTGAGCCGCAAAGCAAAATTTACTAAGTTTAGTCAATTTTAGACGGCTATTTTAGGATACGTAAAAACATATTTTTGGAAATGTTGTTATTTAAGTAAATATATAACATAATGTGTACTACATTTGTATTTATAAAATATGTCTCTAAATATTTTAAATTAGCAGTTCAAAAGTGACTAAAACTCAGAGAATTTGGACGTTCCAGTGACATAGTGCAAATTTTCTGAGTTTTAGTCACTTTTGAACAGATATTTTAAAATACTTATATTTTGTGAATTTATTTATTGAATTAAATATATTACACATTCTGTTCTACATTTACTTAAATAACAACGTTTCCGAAAGATGTCTCTAGATATCCCACTAAAAGTGACTAAACTCAACAAATTTTTCTATGCAACTCAAATTTCTTGAATTTTATTTACTTTTATACCGCTATTTTAAAATACCTAGAAGCATATTTTGGTAATTTTGTTATTGAAGAAAGTATAGTACACATTTCGTAATACAATTTCTTCAATAATTACATTTCCTAAATATATCTCTAAGTATTTTAAAATAGCCGTTAAAAAATGAACATGACTCAAAATTTTTGAAACATCTGAGAGGCTGACACGTGGCCAATCGTCCACGGTGTGGACGGTAGGATAGTTAGAATGACAAAAAATATTTTTTAATAGCTAATAATGTAAATTCATTATAAATTGATATTAAAATGGAAGAAATTCGGCCTGAATCCATTTTATAGGAATGGTGTCGAATTCAGACCGTGCTTTTTAACCGGTGTTTCGAGCACTTCCGTTTGGACCGACCATCTGACCACTTCTAGTTATCTTGTTGATTTTTATCCTCAAAAAGAAGCATTGTCGAAGCAGAGACAGATCTTTCCACGCAAGTTTCCCCTTCGTCATCCGCACAAACCAGAACCCACTCCACGAGCGAGCTCCTGCCTTGGTCAACCTGCCCCCGAGCGCCCAATCCCTAGCGTCGCCTCTCTCATCACCGCCTCTCCGCGGTCCGTGGACCAGGCTGCCTGTCACAGTCCGGCGCGATGTCATCGTCAGGCGGTGGCGGGGGGCAGCAGTTCCGCTACACGCAGACGCCGTCGAAGGTGCTGCACCTGCGGAACCTGCCGTGGGAGTGCACGGAAGAGGAGCTCGTCGAGCTCTGCAAGCCCTTTGGCGGCATCGTCAACACCAAGTGCGGCGTCGGCGCCAACCGCAACCAGGCCTTCGTCGAGTTCGTAAGCCCTTCCCCGATCCCCCGTCCGTCCTTCTCAACCATTCCCCGTCGAACTCCGCGATCCGGTCGGGAGTTGGGGGTGGGCGCGTCGCTGAAAAACGTGTCCAGTTTCGCATGTACATGAAATTGATACGATGGATCGTTTAATTGTTTTAGGTGAATAACTGGATCTAGTATTTTGCTGGGCGGTCACGAGATTTCGTTAGCCCTGCTTATTCGGTTTCATCCAGATAGCTTTTAGCTTTACTAGAGGGTAGATATAATAGATGACATCCGGTTGGCTTGTTTTGCCTAACATCAAACAACCTTGGGCCAAAAGTCTGGTGTGAGGATTTGGTCAATGTTTGAATCTGTACAATGATAGTTGGTTTGCTTGAATAGATAACATATGATAAGAGGGGATTGTGGTACTCATGCCATTTGCTGTTTTTCTGGTCAGCTTTTGTCTGTGGGACTGGTTGCTACACCTTTCTGTTTGGATGAGAAATTGTGGACAGATAAATCTCGTTTGCTTAACATTATTGGATGGATATTGAGATGAGTCTGGGAAGCTCTCTCTTATGACAAATCAAACCTCCATCTTAATCTAATAAGTCTTTTCTTTCCCATGTTCTGTTGCTTTGATGAACTCCGCCTATGTTGTAATGACATAGCCGGTCCCAAGCCCGGGTAAAGGAGGAGGGGTTGTGATAGGCTTGGCTAGCCAGCAACTAAACTTAGCCATTCTTATGGAAATGAAACCCATTGGAAATTCGTTGGGGCGTAACCCTCTTAGCAACGCGCCATGCCGGAACCTGGGTATGGTGTTAAGTGGGCGAGGGCCGGGTCGCCACCGCCTTAGTGGCACGCCATATCGGAACCCGGATGTGGTGTTAAATGAGCGAGGGCCGGATCGCCACCACCTTAGTGGCGCGCTACATCATCGCCCGAATGTAGTGTTAAGTGGGCAAGGGTATTTGCATCTTTCTCGACGGATGCGAAGGGTAAGGAAGCTAGTCGAGGAAACTAGGTTTCAGGTGGGTAGTTGGAATGTAGGATCCTTGACGGGAAAGCTACGAGAGTTAGTGGACGTTGCGATTAGGAGGCGTGTAAATATCCTTTGCGTACAAGAGACTAGATGGGCAGGTCAAAAGGCGAGAGAGGTTGAGAATACCGGTTTCAAGCTTTGGTATTCTGACTCGACTGGAACTAGGAATGGCGTAGGCATCCTAATAGATAAGAGCCTCAAGGATGGAGTAGTGGATGTCCATAGATGAGGGGATAGGATCATCCTAGTCAAGGTAGTTGTGGAGGATCTTATCTTGAATGTCATTAGTGCTTATGCCCCACAAATTGGGCTCGACATGAGCACTAAAAGACAATTTTGGGAGGACTTGGAGGATATGGTTAGTAGTGTACTGGTAACCGAGAAGCTCTTCATAGGAGGAGATCTCAATGGTCATGTAGGTACAACTAACGTAGGTTTTGAGGGGGTACATGGAGGTTTTGGGTGTGGCTATAGAAACCAAGAGGGTAAGGATATCCTAGACTTTATCGTAGCCTATGACCTATTGGTAGCTAACACTCTCTTTAAGAAGAGGCTATCTCACTTAGTGACCTTTACTAGTGCCAAACATTCTAGTCAAATCGACTATATCCTCACCAGGAGAAGGGAGAGAGGGGCATGTTTAGATTGTAAGGTGATTCCTGGGAATGTGTTGTTACACAACATAAACTTGTGGTAGCCGACTTTCGTTTCCACGTGCGTGTGTCACGAGACAAAGGTGTTAAAACCGCAAGAACAAAGTGGTAGAAGTTGAAAGATGAAGCGCAATAATCATTCAAAAGGAGGATGATCGCAGAAGGACCTTGGAGCGAAGAGGAAGATGCGGATATTATGTGGGTGAAGATGTTGACTTACATTAGGAAGGCAGCTAGGGAGATGCTTGGGTGGACAAAAGGTAAGAAACTTGTAGATAAAGACACTTGGTGGTGGAATGAAGATGTACAAAAAGCTATTAAGGAGAAGGAGTCTTATAAGAGCTGACATTATGAGAGAAGCGCAAGTAACATGGCGAAATATAAAGAGGCTAAGAAAAATGCAAGGCGTGTTGTGAGTAAAGCAAGGGGGCAGACCTATAATGCGCTATATGAGAGGCTAGGGACAAAAGAAGGTGAAAATGATACATACAAGATGGCGAAACTTCGCGAGAGAAAGGTGGGAGATCTCAAACAAGTCAAATGCATTAAGGATGAGGCAGACCAAATTCTATTGAAGGAGGAAGAAATTAGAAACAGATGGTGGGACTACTTCAATAGACAATTTAATGACGGGAATGAGAGTATTAGGTTCGAGTTGGATGACTCATTTGATGACACCAATAGACGATTCGTGCGGAGGATACAAGAGTCCGAGGTTAGAGAGGCCTTAAAAAGGATGAAAGGAGGAAAGACCCGCAACCCCGATGATGTCTCCATTGAGGTGTGGAGATGTCTGGGGGATGTAGCAATAGTATGGCTCACTAAACTATTCAACCGCATTTTTCAGTCAAACAAAATGCCTGAAGAGTGACGAAAAAGTATTTTAATACCCATCTTCAAAAATAAAGGAGATGTTCAAAGTTGTACTAATTACCGAGGAATTAAGCTCATGAGTCATATTATGAAGCTCTGAGAAAGAATGATTGAACACCGTTTGAGGAAAGTGACCAATATCACTAAAAACCAGTTTGGTTTTATGCCTGGGAGGTCCACTATGGAGCCGATTTTCTTACTCCGTCAGCTTATGGAGAGGTATAGAGAGCAAAAGAAGGATCTACATATGGTGTTCATTGACTTGGAGAAGGCATACGATAAAGTACCAAGACCGGTCATGTGGTGGCACTAGAAAAATACAAAGTCCCAACAAAGTACATTAATCTTATCAAGGATATGTACGATAATGTGGTGACAAGTGTGCACGTAAGAGATAGTGAGATCGACACTTTTCCTATCACAATAGGGTTACACCAAGGATCAGCCTTAAGTCCTTACATCTTTTCCTTAGTGATGGATGAGGTGTCGAAGGATATATAAGGGGATATCCCTTGGTGTATGCTCTTTGCTGATGATGTAGTGTTGATAGATGAAACTAGGGATGGTGTTGATAGAAAATTGGAGATATGGAGGCAGACCTTAGAGTCTAAGAGGTTTAGACTTAGTAGAACCAAAACCGAGTATATGAGATGCGACTTTAGTGATGTCGAGTGCGAGGATGGTAATGTTAGTTTACAAGGACAAGTAGTACCTAGGAGAGACACATTTCGATATTTAGGATCAATGTTACAAAGCAATGGTGATATTGACGAAGATGTTTGCCACAAGATCAAGATCGGGTGGATGAAGTGGCGACAAGCATCTGAAATCTTATGTGATAAGAAAGTTCCACAAAAATTAAAAGGAAAATTCTATAGGACGGTGATCAGACCTGCGATGCTGTATGAAACAGAATGTTGGCCAACTAAAAGGCAACATGTCCAACAAATGAGTGTTGCAGAGATGCGCATGCTACGGTGGATGTGCGGTCACACAAGAAGAGACAAAATTAGGAACGAGGTGATACGTGATAGGGTTGGAGTGGCTCTGATTGAGGAGAAACTAGTCCAACATCGCCTACGGTGGTTTGGGCATATCCAGTGGAGACCTCCAGAAGCACCGGTTAACACTGGGATTATAAAGAGTAGAGAAAATTTTAGGAGGGGTAGAGGTCGACCAAGGTTGACATGGCAGGAGGCGGTGAAACGAGACTTAAAAGAGTGGGACATACTTAGAGATTTGGCTCATACTAGGACTGCATGGAAATTAGCAATTCATGTGCCAGAATCTTAGTTTATTCGTAATTTGTTACTCTCATCTTCTTTTTTATTAACCCATTTCTAAAATAAATAAAATGTAGAATCTTATTTTATTTGTATTTTATTATTATTATTTTTTACTTTCATCTTATTTTCTTTACTTTTCTTCAAAATTATTGGGTTTCATTTCTAGCTGACCCCAACTTGTTTGGGACAAAAGCTTGGTTGTTGTTGTTGTTGTTGTTGTTCTGTTGCTTTGATGCTAATGGGCAGATGACTTAAGTTATTCTTTTCTGCAGACCGACGTTAATCAAGCGATGTCAATGGTTTCTTACTTGGCATCATCTTCAGAGCCAGCACAAGTTCGAGGCAAAACTGTTTACATTCAGTATTCAAATAGGCAAGAAATTATTAACAACAAGAGCGCTGGAGAGACGTCTGGAAATGTGTTGCTTGTTACCATAGAGGGTGTCCAAGCTAGTGATGTCACCATCGATGTTATCCATATGGTGAGTTCTAGGATTCATTTCTCTCACTATCTTGTGCACTACTCATATGATAGTGTTAGTATGGTCATGGAAAAAAATAAGCGTGCCTGTAGCTGTGATTCACAGTGACTGAAGGGACCCAAGGGAGTCTACCTTACCTGATCCTTGTAACTCAAAGATTTTATATGGCTTTTCATCTTGTAGTAACGTATTCTGCATGAATCAGCAGGCCCATGTTAACACGGAGAAAATGTCATATCAACACCTGCATTTGGAGAGATACCATGTTTGTTTTGCCGCTTCTGTCTTCTAACTAGCACTTTTGAAGTTTTTATGAACTCTCATCTTGAGGATGCGATTTTATAAATATCCTCTCATCCAGCTTATCTCCGGTGTAGGGCAGCACCTCCCTGTTTATCCAAGTTACTGATGATAGGTTTAATTTCAAACCTTTAGGCAATAAATATCTCCACGGTGGTGTTTTTTTAGATCATTTTTTGGTGGTATTATATATATATAATTCATGGATTCCACATTTTGTTGGATGAAAGGTAAACACGATGAGTTTACTTCTTTGTTTGGAAATGAAATTCATGCATTCCACCTTGGCAAATATCATACATGATTCGTGCATGCTTATATTTCAGATTTCTTACATGTGCCACAGTATTTTTGGTTTGCATTGCTTTGACAGTTCTTGTCTCTTTCATCTTATGTGTGATCTTTTCTGGTGTCAACTTACAGGTTTTCTCAACTTTTGGATATGTTCACAAAATAGCTACTTTTGAGAAGGCTGCAGGTTTTCAGGTCAGTTAATTTTTTTCCCATATACTTAGTTGTTTTGAATGAAAGGCATAGGCCTCATCCTATTATATCTGGCAGGCATTGATCCAGTACACTGATGCACCCACTGCTTCAGCTGCAAAAGAAGCCTTAGACGGAAGAAGCATCCCAAGGTGACTTTCCATGGTCTTTCCATGTGCTATAATCAATTTTTCGCTATTGTTATACTTTTGTGTGCTTGTTGTAAATTGTGTTTCTTTGGTTCTTTATCGTAGTTACTTGCTTCCGGAACATGTAACATACTGTTGCTTGCGGATTTCTTTCTCTGCACATACAGATTTGAACATCAAGTTTCAGTCAAACCGCAGCAGGTAACACTTAATCACTTATAGTTCTGTTTATACTGAGTGAATCAGTAATCTTTATTCCTGATAAATGGTTTATCCTCATACGTGCTCCCAGATTATTGCATCATTCCCTTGTTTTGTTTATTCCTATGCAAGCAATCCCTGATGTCATAGTGTTAACTCAGTGGCAACACAAAATGTTATGTAGATCAGAATCTGGTTCTGGTTGTATAATGTTATGTAGATCAGAATCTGGTTCTGCTTTTATAAGAGGCTTCATTTGATAGAATGAATGAGTTTCATTAGGCTAACAAGCATGATACTTTGCCTTAGTCCTTGTAACTTTTGTACGTTCACAAGCTTTATTGAAATCGTAATGTTAATGTTTTCTGACTAGAAGCACCATGCCCTGCTTCGCCAAATCAAATTATGAACAAAATAGCAGGAAGATGAAGTTATGGGCTCCCTGTTTAGTGTTCATGTACCGAATGTCTGAACCAGATAATTTGTCCACTGCCTCTGTTCGTCACCTAGGCCAAACTCAGGTAATCGTCAAACTATGTTACATCGTAACTCAACAAACTGATCCCTAGCATGTTACTAAAACTTGCTCAACTATTATAGAAGGAAACTCTTATACCTTTAGCTTATGGCACACACACTTCTTCATAATTACTTGACCATTTATCAAGCCCCTAAGCAAATAAATCTGTTGTGTGCAGTTATCGGTGTTTTCAGAGATTATAAATTAGTTATGAATCCTAGTGTGTTTTGTAACTTTGAGAGCTTCGTTTGTGGTAAAAGTTTAATCTCTTCGGATTCTGCTAAGAGGGTAAACTTTTTTCTTGAATGTCTGGTTTGTACTATAGCTTTTGGTGAAATTCCCATTCTACTGGAATCAATATGGCCATGATAAATCATATTACGCTTTGGAGTTTTTTCCTTCATACCCTGGAATCTTTTGTCTATAGCTTTGCTTGGATGCTTAGACCTATCATTCGAGGGAGTAGCCACAAATGTGACTTGTTCTGTGACTCACCTTCTCTTATAATTTTCTCTACTAGTTTCCCCTCCAAGTATATGATAAAATAATTACTAGGTACTTTGTTGGAAACATGTTTTTGTTTCATCTACAATGGTTTAAAGGTCCTTTTCATTGTTATTTTGCAGGGATTACACTAATCCTTATCTTCCAATCAACCATTCTGCCTTGGATGGTAGTACATTACAGGTATTTTCTTTTTTCGGAAGATCACAAGGATTCTACCCTTTTAGTGTCTGTTATGCCATTTTATATTCCTGCCTTTTAATGTGTGCCCTGGCAGCCTGCTTTTGGTGCTGACGGAAGGAAAGTGGAGGCTGAAGGCAATGTTCTTCTTGCATCAATTGAGAATATGCAGTATGCTGTGTCAGTGGATGTTCTTCATACTGTAAGTCAATTAGGGAACTACCTCCAGAGTAGTTGTCCATGATTTTGTTGTTGTGTGCTGAATCTGCTAACTTTGATTATTCAAATTCCAGGTGTTCTCATCATTTGGTACAGTCCAGAAAATTGCTATTTTTGAAAAGAATGGAGCAACACAAGCTTTAATTCAGTACCCTGGTATGAGCATGATTCGTCATAAGATATATAATCGGAATCTATCTCATCAGTTTTTTTATTGGTGATTTGTTCTAGCAGATTGTCCCTTGCAAAATTGACCTTAAATACTTTTTGTGATCGTTATGTCTGTACAAAACTAGAACTATTGATTGTCAGCTGTAGTTTGCGAAAGACCAAAGTGCTTTTACCGTGTTATTACCAGAAATAGGAGGCTTTGACATATTTAAGTTGTCAATCTGCTGTGACTTTGTGCTCGTTAACTAATCTTTTATTGGCATTTACTCTCTGTGGGTAAGTAATCTGCTCATATTGCCATTTACTTTGAGCTGTGTAGATATCAGCAGATTCTATTTATTATTGCATGTGTTTTTGTATATAATAATTCATTATAGTCTGATCAAATCTTCAACTACACTTCAGATGTAACTACAGCTGCAGTTGCAAAGGAAGCACTGGAAGGGCACTGCATCTACGATGGTGGCTACTGTAAGCTTCACCTGACATACTCTCGTCATACTGATCTGAATGTAAAGGTATAATAGGTGCATTTTGTTTGGTGTACATTGGTCACAAAAACTATCTGCATTGGCCATAAAACATCAAAACCCAGCTGTTTAATTAACATATGCTGCCCTATCTTTATTTGTCCACCATATGAATTTCCACTCGTCTTTCAGGCACATAGTGATAAGAGCAGGGACTACACAATTTCAGCTGGCTTAATCCAAGGGGTACCCCAGCCCCCTACTGTACCGGCGACATCCTCTGGGTGGCAAGGTAATCCTCAAGCAGCTAGTGCATATGCCCCACCTGGCGTTGCTGCTCAAAGCCATGGTACCAAAGGACAAGTTCCAAACTGGAATCAAGGCAACTCAGTTTATCCTCCAGCCCCTGGAGGATACCCAGGCCAGATGTATTCATCCCCAATGCAGCAGTACCCAGCATCAGGGGGCTTTCCTACCCCTCCTTCGCAGCAGATGCCTCCACCTCACCGCGGAAATCAACAGTTTAGACCAGCAGGTGGTGCACCTGGAACAGGCCAACCTCCACCACCCCCTCAATACTACCGTTAACTCATTCTTCATCCTAAACTGTATTATTGAATTTTTTCTGGCATTATGTTATACAGCGATACTACCATCCATGTTATATTAGACAGTGGTGATATATAGGGGATAGATATGAGCAACGACTACACAAGTGTGGTTTCCCTTCTTCCCATACCCTTGTATCGAGAAGTTCATTCATCCCGAGTTGTTATGTTGTTTCTTGGATAATCATTGGCTTGCAATCATGAATGGCTAACATATCATTAGCAGTGATGCAAATGGGTGAACACTACAGCTTAGTAGATCTCTTGACAAACAATTTTACCGCCTTGTCACAGTTGTACAATGACAAACCTATCCACCATTTTTCTTATAAAGAAATTACTGCTGCTTCAGTGAAGCTCAAGCGGACATGATGGTAGAATACTGGTTCCTCATCTTTCTCCTGTAGTCCTGTCCCGTTTGCTGGAACTCTGGAGTCTGGATGAGCTCAAGAGGGGACTGAAATTCTTTGCAAGTGCAGTAACAGATGGATCAGACACTCTGGGCTCATCTGCCAGGCTATCTTCAACAATGAGAGGCAAAAATAGTGCCTCCATCCGTACCTTTGCATATTGCAACAGTAACATTTACTATGCAAAATTTTATGTTTTCCAACAGCGAAGGCATCGTTGGGAGGCAAAGCAACGTTTTATCGGGCAAACAGTATTGAGAGGTACTCCATCGGTGACGCTATGGGCCCGCTGCAGAGGTCGTCGGACAAGCATGGGGACGTGGTCGCGATGGTCACCCACCGCCCGCCGTCTCAGGACACAACCCGCCAGTCGGCGACGCCCGTGTAGGGCCCGCACCCCGGCGGGCGAACTCCACGCTCTCGGACTCCAGCACCCCGCTGCGGAAGCGCGCCTCTGCGGCGCGGAGCCTCTACCGGGCGTCGGTGTACGGCGGCATTTCGGCAGTGTCGGGAGGTCCACGTGGTGCGCCTCAAAGCCCGAGAACATCATGCAGTGGGTCTGCCCGTCCGTGCCGCAGAATGCCGCCGTCGCTGCTGCCTGTGATTGGAGTCGCACGAGTCCCTCTGCGCCGCCGCCTTCAGGGACGGCTCCGAGCGCCTCTTCGACGCCGCGCTTCCGCCGGCCCAGAACCCCGTCCGTCTCCTCCGTCATCACATGCGGGAGGAACCCCGTCCGCCGGCTCAAGCGAAGGGGAGGAGAGCAGTGCGAAGGGTGGCGGAAGGAAGACGATCGAGTGAATGCGTCCGCATATTTGCGGACTGGAAACGACCTGATATAAAATGAAGATGACAGATGCCTCATCTGTTCGAGAGTGGAGTGAAGATAGGTATTTGAGGAAGAAATTTGCATTTGCCTCTTCTGTTGGAGACAGACTCAGCTGCTGTAACTGCAGTATTGCAGACTATTTGATTCGCTTGAGAGGCGCCAATATGCTTGTGTACATCAAAGTATCAAATAAGCCAAATTTCCACGAAAGCTGGCGCCAGCCGCCGGCTAGGCAAGAGTTGGCGGTCTACAACACTTTTGCGCTTGACGGTGGCACACTTGGAGTGTATTGCAGTTCACTGACCCAGCTTAGATTTCACAAATGCGAACGCCTCGTTTCAGCACCTTGCTGTTGTTCACCAAACGAAAGTATGGAACTGATTTTTCGGTGCGTGCTTGGCTAGTATGTAATCCTCTGGTGCCGGTCCAACTTCCGCGCAAACCCATCAGTATTGGATGAGTGATGACGACTGTCGAAAAGCCTCACATGAGTTCATTAGTTGCCGCCGATCAGAGTGCTTTTAGAGGCAGAAGCACCCATGATAATTACATATTAGTTCAACAAACAATTAAGCTTCTACATAAATATAAGGTACCAAGTTTTTTTCTTCTTAAGGTTAACATATCCAAAGCATTCGATTCAGTTTCCTGATCTTTCATCTTGGAGATTCTTGTCATTTGGGTTTTCATTACAGGAAAATGAAATATTTTGTGGACCAGGAGCCTATGAAAAAAGCCCACAAAAGTAATTGTTTTCATGAGTCGAAATAAATCGTGGAAAATAACTTTATTTTCGTGGGCCGCCCACAAAAATAACTTTATTTTCGTGGCCCACTCACAAAAATAATTGTATTTTCATCGGCCAGATGTGATCCACGAAAATAATAATATTTTTCTGAGTTTCTGAAAAACCCAAAAATATAATTTTTATAATTTTCATGAGCCAGACCGAGGTCCACAAAAATAAATTTTATTATTTTCGTGAGCCAAACTGAGACCCACGAAAATAACCTGGTTATTTTCATAGGTCAGCTACTGGCTAACAAAATTAACTTAGATAGTTTAATGGACCAGCAACTGGCCTAACAATATAATGAATTTCATGGAAAAAAACCTTAATATCAGATAAATTTGCAATGAACTGGGAGGTTTTCCAGAATCCTGAAGGGCACATGTTTTTGAAACAAAATTTGATAAGACAATGGTAAATTATTGAACAAAAACACAGGGTGGCAGAAAGTATAAGGATTTTCCATTCCATTCCATTCATGAACTTTTCATAAAGTCCAATTCAATGTCAACAAATTTTAAATGCAATTAATATAGAGCAGCAAATCCTAAAATTTCCCACTGTTGTTCACTGATAATACGAAAGAAAACCATATGTTCAGCATTAAACCGTACATTTTCACTCCATATTCATAATCAATCTTTTCTATGAAATTCTTTGCAGCTTCTTAAGAAAGCATTGTTCGACACACAACTTTGCAACTCCTTTTTCTTTTTTTTTGGAAAAGCCCGCAGACATATATTTAAGCAGATAGAAATGTTTGTTTTTACACATGTGGTACCAGGGGTACCAGAGCAAATGTTTGATACCCTCTCATTCTTTTAAACTTGTACCGGTCCTAAACGACGAAACAAAAGAGCAATTTTTATACGCCTAGTTCTCCAGTACCAGCTTTGACACTTGACAGAACCTTACGGTGCGATGATCTTTGACAGCGTTGTTGCCCCTGCTTTTATCCAGTCCCTGGCATCATTTTGCAGTCCTTGGCATCATTTTGCAGTCCTTGGAACAGCTGATCTGTGGTTTGCTCCCCCTGATCAAAGACTCTCCTGTTGCGCTCTCTCCACAATGTCCAAAAGACCAGAATTATCGGGAACCGAAGGCCTTTGGAGGTCTGTTTATTCAGGCCAGCTGTGTCCCAGAGCTCCTGGGGCGTCCAGTCGGATGACCGTCGCCTGAGGTGCAGGTTGGGGCATTTGGACTAGCTTGAGGCAAGGGTCCAGACCGCTATTGAGAGACGGCACTCCATGATGAGCTGTTGGGAGGTTTTGAGGTACCGCCTGTATAGTGCACACAAATAGTCATTAGGCCATCCGCGGATTTGCAGTCGCGCTGCCGTCCATATACGATTTTGTGCTAGCTACCAGATGAAGAATTTGCATTTAGGAGGGGCCCATATCTTCCATATAGCATTCAGGAACCATGATCTGCCTCCTTCCTCAAACTGCACGTTGTATGCGGACTTAGCCGAGTATATACAAGAGGCAGAGAAGGTCCATTTTATCACATCGCTGTAGTCATCGGCTGGGTTGAAGGATTGTTGTTCAATCAGCTCCCATAGATGGAAAAAGTCACTCAGCTAATTAACCGTGAGTCCATGCGCTATATCTGAAACCCAAGTGCTATTTGTCATGGCCTCGGCTTCTTCGAGAGTGTTTGAAGAGCAGAGGGTATAGTGCAACTTGGGATACTCCCTTGATCCAAGTTGAGGTCCAGAATAAAGCTTGCTTCCCTGAATTCACTTGGACTGTGGTGCAGGCTTGGAAGAGGCCGTAGTCAGTACGATCCACCGGGATCTCCAGTATCGACCAAGGCATGTCCGGTCTGCTCCACTGCTTCCAAAGCCAGCGTAAGCGCAGAGCCCTACCAAAGCAATCCAAATCAACAATGCCGAGACCGTCCATTTCTAGAGGCCTACAAACCTTGCCTCAGTTCACCTTACAACTGCCTCCGTGGAGTTCCTGATCACCAGCCCAATGGAACCGTCTGCAGGCTTTGTCAATCTCTTTGATGAACCTCTTCGGGGGCTTCAGCGCGACAAGGGTATGTGACGGAAGAGAACTAAGCACAGTCCGGACCAATTCCTGTCGTCCCCCGAGTGACAAAGGTTTTCCTTGCCAATAGGTGAGACACACTTTTACCTTATCCAACACATGTTGCAAGTGTGTCATGCGTAGTCTTCCCAGAGTGATCGGAAGACCAAGGTAGGTCATAGGGAAGTCGCCCGTTGTGCTGTTAAAATCATGTAGTGCCACCTCCAACATCTAAGCTTAGCATCTTATTGGGTAGATGGTGGTGTTGGACGTGTTGATACGTAAACCAGTGGTATTTCCTATTTGATGCATGGTGTCTGTTGGTACCCGACATACCGAGTACCCTTGCACACAAGCTAAAGCCACCTAGGAGTCCTGCCTTCCTGCCAAGGCAGGGTCCGAGGGCGCCAAGTGTCCAGAAGGCCCGGACCCCTCTACCTCAGATATGGGGTCCAAAATATCCATGCGGACCCCAAGGGAGAATCCAACTCCCCCTTGGAGACGAGCTTCCAAGCGACCACGTGTCCAGTAGGGCAGGGTCCCGCTCCTCATGGGAGAGGGCTTCGGTGCTGCCACGTGGTTCGAGGCACCAGACATGTCACCTCCCGCAGAGACGGGCTCCAGCTCCGTCACGTGTCCTGCGACCCCTGATCCCCTGCTCTGCTCACGAACGGGCTCCGGGGCTGCCACATGGTCCGCGGATCGGGACCCGACCTCCCCCGCAGAGGCTAGCTCCCGAGCTGGCACGTACCCCACTCCACCAAGTGATTAGCTTATGGTGACAAAGATAGTTGGACGGGACATTCCCTGCCATCATCAACGACTACGCATGGGCCACTAGCGATTGAGGTGGCAAGGCGGCAAGTCTTAAAGCTGCAGTCAGAGGAAGCTTATGTGAGAAGCCTTAGATCTTTAGGATAAGATCACCCCGGGGCCACCTGTCGGGCCCCGGTCCCCACTTGTAAGGCGTCTGGCCTTGCCTATAAAAAAGGACCAGACCGACACCGTTACAAAGGATCTCCAATCTACACATTCACACATATACACACCAGCAATATAACCTCACCGTGGAGTAGGATGTTATGCTCTTGCAGCCCGAACCACATAAAAACCACAGTCTCACACTCTCATACACGCGATCACTCGATGGAGGACTAAGCCCTACCGATCAAAGAACCTCTGCGGGCTGCTCCTTTGCAGATCCGGGGGAAGTGTCACATTAACATTTTGACATTTGGTGTGCTAGGAAGGGGCTTTTTCCCTCAAAAAAGTGGTTGCGCTTTCACCGCAATGGTGTTCATCAAGCTCGTGGATGGCGGTTTCCAAAGCCGCCATCCAGTGACCAGATCCATCGCCCGAGCGGTGCATTCTGGTCCATCACGCCCCCGCACGGATGTAGCTAGCCAGTGCGGCGCATCCGGGCACATCCCGGCCTAGTCAGTGCCCCCGGAGCCGCCGTCTGCAAGTTCGGAGAGCACTCTGGCAGCACCAGAGCCCTTCTCCACCACCCACCATCCTTGAACGCTTCCCAGGGAGCGTCTCAACAGTGCGTCCAAGACATTGACCACTTTGTCGTTGTGTCCATCAACCCCCCCAATAGAGGGAGGCATCACGTGTCGCTATCGCGCACACCATCCATCGACCGTCGCACCTTCAACTCCCGTTCCACCAGGCTGGCTAGCGCTGGTCGGATCCCCATGAGGGACCTGAGGCCCGAGCTTGATCGTTGTCAAGATCGGATAGATGACTGCGTCATCATTGAGCGACAGCGGGAGAGACGGTGCAATCTTGACGGCGAGTACGATTCTCAAGGGCCTGAGCAGGAGGCGTCCTCTGTCTGAGGAGCACCGCAGGTAAACCCTCTACCGCCGCCTCACTAGGATTATGTGGGGACGACAACCCCTCTGCAGCACTCAGTGCAACACATGCCGCAGCGGCAGTACTTGGCTCAGCCGGGACCATAGCAGCAGGCCCCGCAGCAGCAGCAGGCTCCGCAGCAGTTGCATGCTACGCAACAAACCCCCCTATGGTACGCTATTCCGTACGCCTCCTCGGCGAAGCCCATCGGAGGGTGCATGGCCTTGGCACCATACCACCGCCTGACAACGTGGCCACGCAAGTTCCGGCCACATCTGCTGGAGAAGTTTGACGGGAGTGTCAAACCAGCTGAGTTCCTGCAGATCTACACTACGATACTCCTTGCTGTAGGAGCAGATGAGTTTGTCCTGGCGAACTACTTCCTCGTTGCTCTGATCAGCTCAGCCTGGTCATGGATGATGAACCTGCCTGAGGGGTCCATAACCTCTTGCGATGAGCTTTGCCGGTAGTTCATGGCAAACTTCGGCAGCTCCTACACGCGCCCTGACACCAAGCTCGACCTCCACAGTGTGTGCCAGCAACCCATGGAGATGCTGCGATCATTCATCCAGCTTTACTCCCAGGTTCGCAACTCCATTCCCAACACCCCAAATGCTTCTGTCATTGTGGCATTCCGGCAGGGAGTGCGTGAACGGAAGATGCTCGAGAACTTAGCCACGCACAACGTGCAAGATGTCTCCGAGCTCTTCTCCACCGTCGACCGGTGCGCCAGAGCGGCGGAAGGGTGTGAATGGCACATCCAGCCCGCCCTCGAAGTGGGCGGAGCTGGTCAGACCGGCGAAGCTGTTGTTACCCTGGGTAGTGACAAAAAGAAGAACAAGAATCGAGGCAGCGACCAGAACAAGCCACTGCATGGCTCACCCGTCACCTCAACAACGGCGACCGGTGGTGGAAGACCCCCACACTATGACAAACGCCCATGTCAGCCACCTGCTACTGACGACGGCATCAAACCCTGCCCGATGCACAAGACTCGCGACCACACCGCAAGTGAGTGCCGGGAGATCAAGAGATGCACCGAGCGATACCAAGAGCGGGCGCAACAGCGTCCTGACGGCGCCCCCTTCTGCCAGTAGCAGGGCAAGCAGAAAGTTGACGCCAAGGTTGATGACAATGAGGAGATGGACTACCAGAAGCAGGAACAAACTGTCAATGTGGTCCACCAATATGAGGACTCCGACGCCAGCAACGACCACGAGCGTTGCGAGACTCTCCACGTCATCTTGGGGGGGGGGGGTTTGGGATCTCGCTTCTTGGAATGCGGTCAAGACCCTGCGCCGAGCAGTGGCTTCGATAGCCCCTGCTACCGCCCCGGTGATGCACCACAAGTGTAAGGAAATGCCAATAAACTTTGATGTCTCCGACCGCCCCAAGAACATGGTAGGAGCCGGGATCCTGCCTCTCCTGGTCACCCTCACCATTGCCAACATCAAGCTCCACTACGTCTTGATAGATGGTGGGGCCGACCTCAACCTCATCAGCTGTGCGACCTTTGACCAGCTGCAGATCCCAGTGTCCAAACTCACCCCCTCGAGCCCATTCTCCAGGATGGGGCCAGGGAACATCATCCCGTACGGCAACATCAACCTCCGGGTGACTTTTGGGACACCCCACAACTACAGGACCGAGAGCATCCTATTCGGTGTCGCGAACATTAGCCTCCCATTCAACGCCATCATCGGTAGGCCCGCCCTGTACCGACTCATGGCCATAGCCCACTACGGCTACCTTGTCCTGAAGATGCCGACCCCTTTCAGCGTCCTCAGGATCCGCAGAGACTGCACTGATGCGGTGTTAGCCTTGGAGAAGCTCCAAACCCTCATCCACTCAAGGGGTGGATTGAAGAATGCTCGAGTTCCCATAGCTTGTCATGCACACCACTTCACAAGGTGGATATGCTAGTTATGGAACTACACCTCCCATTGAAGTGTCATGAATATCCAAGTAGTTGGAGATTTGTTTGGATATTCCAAGTCGTGGATATTCACATGATTTGTGAAAATCCATGTCATCATGGGATGCGTGGGAATTATTTCCCTAAGACCCATGAGGACCTTTTTCAAACAACAACTCCAATGGCTACCATTCACAAGGAGGTCAAGGGTGAAATTAACATCAACCTTGTATTCAAGGAGGCTATGGCTTTCCAAGGGATTTAAGTTCAACTAGCCTACCTTGAAGTATCTTGGCCAAGCAGAAATCAAGACAACATTCACATGAAGATCTTGGCCAAGGCAAGAACTTACGGAGCATTCAAAGTCCAAGATATCCCACATCACTTGTTGGGATTCCCACACTTCGACCAAACCCATTCAACCTAGGGAAACTGACATTGTGGATGAAGCGTTTCTTGTTTGATTGTGGAGTCCACATGTCATCATGCCCAAGGAAGCCTTTGATTCATGATCAAGGTATGGGTTGATTCAATCTAATATCAATATGGTTAGAGTGGCACCCCTAAGAAGGACAAAGCCTCACCATGCTCATGAAGGAATACATTCAAAAGGGAGAACCCGTCGCTACAACAACATGTCTATATCAATACAACAGGGAGAGGCTAGGGCCACCATGTGGCCCACATGTCCAAATGACAGCCAAATGAGTTTGGCCTGTCAAAACAGAAGAAATCGTCCACATCTTCAACTCCGGGATTGGACAACAAATCATCGCGCTGAACAGAACGGAGGTAAGTCCTACACATCGGACTTCAAAAATTCAGTGAGTCCTTGCCAATAAGTTAATTGGTAGTTATCTCATATTTGTTTTCCAAATTGCATCAACCCTTGCATTTGCATGTTTGAAATTCCACACTTGCATGTTGGAAAGTAAAATTTCCAACCATCATAAAACTACAAATTTGAATTAGGGGAGAAATTTAATTGGATATAAACTACGTGCATGACCACTTGAATTTATCTTCCTAGTTCAAAGCAAAAAGATTTGCTTTGACCCTCATTGCATTTACAAGTTATTTCAAGCTGGGCAAGACAATTTGAAAATTGGGTTCAATTTGCTTTTGTCTAACGTAACCCGTTTTCGAGTTGTTTTGTGTGTTCTTTATTAAAGTGCAGCTAGGTCAAAATTTTGAAGAGGTGGTATGGCAAGAAAGTGGAAGGTTTTATCAAGCTCAAGTAACCATTGGGAGGATTTGAGAACACTTCTCTCCTTCAAACTCATTTTGAGTTTGAGGAAGAGAAATGTTCAAGATGATGACCCAATGGAGGAGCCAGAACCAAATCCATTGCCAAATCCAATCTCAACTTGGCATTTGACATCAACCATCAAACCTATGCCGAAAATCGAAGTTGTGAGTTTTTCACAAAAAGACCTTCGTCACCAAGTGCTCTTCAAATGAGGTATGAGTTTATAATTTTTCATTGTTTGGTTTGCCATAGAATTGAATGTATTTGCTTGCATTTGTGAGGAAGGTTGACACTTCCTCATCAGTCAATTCTCAAGCATCCTCACAAGAGTAAGCGTGGGTATTGACTTTTGGATCTCCAAAAGGAAATCCCACCTTACTTGGAAAAATCTCAAACAAGTACCTAGAATCCTTTAGGAATTGTTTTGTAAACTTAGTCATTTTTGTTGAGGTTTATAAAACAAAACTTTTGAGCATGACTTAATTGGTTAATTGGCATATAGGAACTTGGGCATAGTGACAGCCATAATTTTTAATTGAGCTTCATGCATAAATGGTGTCACTAGATTTCAAACTCCTAGGAATAAGTGATATCCTTGCTCTGTAATTGAATTGCATTTTTAGGGGGAGTCACTAAATTTCAAATTCCTAGTGAGGTTCAGGAGGATAAAATTGAGAGTCTTGTTTGTCATGGTCTAAATGATAAAAATTTGCTCTTGAAAGCTAAGATGGTTAGAAACTTTAAAAGGTGTAGGGATCCATATAGTGTATTTCTATCACATGCATTGCTATGAGTAGGAGCTTTAGAAAATATGCAACATGAATTATCAATAAAGCTCCACTCTTATCAATGAATAACACATTGATCATACATACACTTGACATTGGATCCGATGCATATTTGATTTTGTTCTTCCCCGTATGTACAAATGAAAGTTCAGTTACCTAACCCGAACATTCATTTGTACAAGTCTCAGGAGCTAACCATCCCTCTCCATTCAAGAGAGGAAGTTTGCATGAGTAATATTACTATGCAGGCATTCATGAAGCTGATTGTTGGGATACCTAGAGGATTCCATTTCAACATCTCTTGGCCAAGGAGTAAATTAGGATGGTTGCTACCTATCGGAAATTATGCCCAAAGGTCAATCATAACTATACGAGGCTAGAGATTTGAAATGGGAACCCTCCATGAGCAACCAATGAGCTGCCACGAATGGGTGAGAGCATTATGCTCTCAACTATTTTAAGCACTCATTCAAGCTCAAGCGATTTGCCACCATCATTGGGTACAAGATATTCCTATGTGGCTAAGAGTTATGATGTACCATGACCAAGGAATGACAAGATCACACCCAATTTATATTGGGTGCAAGTTGTTCGTATGTGGCTAGAAGGTATGACATGCCTTAGCCAAGGAACAACAGATCACACTCAACCCATGTTGAGTGCATGTCATTACTTTGTGGTTCTAGGTATGTTGTACCTTACCCAAGGAACAACTGATCATACCCAATGCATGTTGGGCACATGTCACTCCCTTATGGCAAAAATATATGATACACCTTAGCCAAAAAATGACGAACATACTCAATGTATGTTGAGTGCACGTCATTCCTTTGGATCTAAAGGTTATCATTATCCTAGACAAGGAATGACAAATCACACCTAACACATGGAGACCCTGATGTGCGGACGGTCAACATCGAAAACACTCTATTCAACCACACTCATGGTGTCAATGGGAGGCAACAAAACAATCAACACTCAACCCTCCATTGTCAAAGCCACGCTGCAACAAGGATAGACCAACTCATGGCCTACCTCCGTCATTAGGGTTTCAACCCCTATCACGGACCTTGATCAAGAATAAGCTTGGGGGAGGACTCCCACTTGAGGTAACTTGTATCACACCCACTACATTTTTATTTCAAATCATCCATTGCATATTTATTTTTCATCCATCCATCATCCACCTTGCATTTATATATATATATATATATATATATATATATATATATATATATATATATATAGGTTAGATTTGCTTTCATCAAATAAAGATGTGCGGTAAGAATGATTTAGAATTCATATAGATGAAATGATGAATAGTTGCTCTGTTTTATTTTCCTAAGTCTCTAGTTTACAACTTGCTACTCTCCGAATATTGCTTTCATTGGCTTGAAATACTTTTACCTTAATTTGGAAGTTGTGGGTAGCAAAAGCTTAATCTAATTCTAGGTTGTTGCAATACTAGAATTGGTAATAGGGCTGCTAGCCCTAGTTTGAAAGTAAAACTTAGATTTCCGGAGAAATTCTAAAAATATTTAAGTTTCACTCAATTGATTGGAAATACCTACCAAAGCCACATGATGTTCATACATAGACAAAACCTTATGCATATGCTATTTGCTTTCACATTGAGCATAGTCAAACTAGTATATACCTATGTGAGAAATCATTCAACTCTTTTTGAATTCAAGACTTCACTTGCACATGCTATACTTCTACACTAGAAGGAAGCAAAATTCCATCATATCCACCATTCCACAATAAAAAGAGAAACTCCATGCTATTCATAGTTAGCACTCTCTTCAAGTCATTGCAAAGAAAGGGAGTATAGGACATGGTTACAAAAAAAGATGCTTACATCATAAGCATGAGAAAAAAAAAGAGAAAAGAGAAGTAGCCATGTTTCATCCCTGCAAAAGAAAGAGAGTATACCAAAAAGGAGTTATCTCAAGTATCCACATCCACTTCCACTCCATCACACGTGCACTAGTCTTGAATCAAAAAGTTTTGAATTGAATTCTCCTAAGGCTTACTCTTTTGACTTAGGAAATATGCCTACTTACTTTCCTTACCAAGCTCCACATACAAGCCATATTCAATGAGTAGGAATAGTGGAGGCACAATGCTTTAGTGAGGAAATATTTCCACTATCCAAAAAGGAGTGACTGAGAGAATCAAATTGAGGTACTTAATATCTAAATTGAATTCTCCGGGATTTAAGTGGAACTTGATTTCTAGGCTATGTTTGCTCCAATTGCTATTCTACCTTTCAACTACTCATGAATATGAAAAAGCATAAGCCCATGATAACTTAAGAAAGGTAGGGTATCATAGCCAATTTCTGCAATACTAGGTAGAGTATCTTGTTGTGCATTAGATACTTTTGAAAATAAGATATTGTAGCAACTCCTGATCATCAAACTAAAGTCTTAACTTTGCTCAGGACGAGCAAAGGATAAGCTTGGGTGAGTTTGTTGACGGCTGTTATATACCAATTTCATCCATCAATTTAATTCAATTATGTGAAGGATTTGCCATTTCTTGCACACATCACCTTTATATCTAACCCAATTCCACTTGGACTTAGAGAAATATGTGTATGCAGTATTTTATGCAGGAAATGAGGAAATGTAGAGGGACCAATCCTATAAATATCATCCCAGCCAATCAGGCGACAACACGTGGCATCCCATGGATCAAATGGCCCACAGACAGAACTATCCAAGGAGATCCAACGGTGTATCACCCATATACATCAATGGGACCCACCTGGAGAAAGCACATGAGAAACGGTGCAATGACCAGGTCGACCGAACCAGGGGGTCGGCCGACCTGGTCTTTGCACCAAACTCGATCAGCCTTCACGTGTTGGCTCCTCCCGGCTCCCTGGAGTCAATGGTGATTGATTCACACGCTTTTGGTGGCGGGAACCAACCTCAACACTAGTATAAATAGGACCCCTACCCCTCACTTCAATACACACCACTTGGGCATCATTCTATTGTATACGCTATCTTCCATAGTCCTTAGAGGAGTTAGGATGTAGAGAGGAGAGCCTCTAGTTCCAAGTCCAAATTGGGAAAGGAGTAGAAGGAGTCTCTCTTCCCAATTCCACATTGGGAAAGGTATGAATTATGTATTCCTTCTTGTATTTGTGACTTTGTGCTCAATAAAGAAATTATCTTTAGTCTTCTTTCATACGTATAGTTGGACAAAGCGTTTCTTGTTTGATTGTGGAGTCCATGTATGTGGAAGGTATAGTCTTTATGATTTCACTCTCATGATCACATCTTATGGTCATAAACACTATAGACCCCCACTATAGTCTATATAGTTATGATATGATTATGTTAATATGAATGACTTATGCTATGCTTCAACATTGGTTCAACGATGTTTAGGTTAGTCATTGCCTTAGGATGGCTTGTGCCATGGCTCCTAAGGTATTTGCTTAGTATGCTAGCATGGTTCTAGGGTATTTAAGTAGCGTTGGATATCTCGTAGACCCACGGATTGAAGAGGTAGGCAGTAGGTGGTGACATCCCTATCTGTCCTTTGTAATCCTCCACCTTCGGCTATGCCACAGGCTCTTGGCGGGAGTCACCCTAGTATTGCTAGGGGTAAGCCCCTGCCCAATGTGTTGAATAGCATTGCATAGGAATTCATCATTGACATGACCATTAGTATCTACCTTAGGCTATGTATATGTATTAGGAACATTGTAGGAGCAACTCTCTAACTCTCAATCCAATCTCCCTCTAGGACCCATTTACCCTTTAGAATAGATTTCCTAGGTGTGTGTCACACTACCCCTATTATCAACTTACCCCCTGTCCGGATAATTGATTAGTATACCATAGCTTGACCATAAGAGTAGTATATACTTTACTCCATTGCCTTCCTTTGGGATAAATACGATACCCTTGGGAATACTCATGGGTGAAATGCTACATCGGTATCTTCCGTGCACTTGCGGATCTCATCTCTTTACCGGAGATGATCTGTGGTGTTAAGAAATACCAACAAGCATTTCTGGCGCCATTGCTGGGGATGATTTGTTAGTATATCTTAGGAGCCGTCAACATGCTGCCGTCAGTTTTGCCTGTGGTGTTGCCTGGAGAAGCGCTAGCCTATTTTGCTTAGCTTGCTTAATTAGATTATTTCCGCTGCATCAGTTCAAAACTATTAATAATGATCATTAGAGTTGGAGTATGAGGTTTATCTGAATATTGTAATAAAAGTACTTGTTTAATAATTTCAGTTGTGCTAATTATCTGTTTATCATTTGTGAATCACTTACGTATGTGTGTTAAACATCCTGGGCACACATATACTGCACTTGGTTCATTTTTCAGAATCGGGTGTTACAAATTGGTATCAGAGTGAGGTTGACCGTAGGATGTAGCCTAGATAGAATGGACACTTTAGAGTACATAGGGGCACTTAGAAGCGTTGTGATTTGTTTGGTGTGCTGATTGCTACGTATTATTGCTTGTGTGATTAGCAGATGATTGTGGGATGCTTTAGCATTGCCACGTCCATATAGGCTAGTGTAGTTGGTTTTTTAGCTTCATATCCCTTGATGCATATAGTTGGGGACGTTTCCTAAATTCTTCTATCTCTTGTTCTTTCTTCAAATGGAGAGGACTCGCAACCAGGGGATGCCAATGGTGAGGAGGAGGGCAATGAAGCACCCATAACAACTAGGGACCTACCCAAGGAGCTATCAACCTTGAGCAGCTATTGGCTATGCAAAACCAGCTCATACAGACCATGATACAAACTATAGGAAAACTACAGGCTGGCAACAACAACAATCAGCTTCACATGCCTCCACCGCCACCCCCACCGCCTCAGGTTGGGGGAGTTCATGAGGACTAGGCCACCAACCTTTGCTCAAGCCACTGAACCTATGGACGCCGATGATTGGCTGAAGTCTGTAGAAAAGAAGCTAGCTATTGTCCAATGCAGTGACCGAGAGAAGGTCCTATTTGCTTCTCATCAACTAGTTGGAGCAGCTACGGATTGGTGGGATTCTTTATGCAACGCCCATGAGAATCAGGAGAGGATCACTTGGGCTGAACTCAAGGATAACTTCTGTTCTTATTATGTGCCGGAAGCTGTAATGATCCTACAGAGGCAAGAATTTGAGAACTTGACGCAAGGAAGATCAAGCGTGAGTGAATATCTTGGTAAATTCACTCAACTTTTAAGGTATGCGCTGGAAGATGTCAGTCGGGACAGCCGAAAGCTATATTCGTTTATGAGGGGCCTTAACAATGAGGTCCAAGTGCAATTGCTCAACTGTGACTATACCAACTTTCAGAAGCTTATGGACAAAGCAATTGTGGTTGAAAACAATGTTTGTGAGATGGAGCAAGAAACTAAGAGGAAAGCACCATATCAAGGACAGCCGCAAGGAAGCAATGTTCGCCCCCGCTTTGCAGCACCCAATGCGCCATACTACAATCCCTCGGCTCCTGCATATTGCGCTACTATTCCACCGCTTCCAGCTCAACCAATGCAACAACGCCCCGCTATGCAAGCACCTCATCCTCCAATGCCTAAAGTGCCCCACGCCAACTTTCCTGCCAATGCCCAAAATCAAGTTCGTCCAAATAATTCTGGTGCAACAAGAAAGTGCTATACTTGTGGTGAAGCATGACATTTTGCATTTCAATGTCAAGGAAGCAATTCTTCAAGACAAAACCCAAGACCGAATGGAGGAGCGCCATAAGAGAACCGTGGACAACAGAATTGTGCTCGTGGCAATGTGAACCATGTCTCTACGGAGGAAGCACAACAAACATATGACGTGGTGATTGGTATGTTTCTCGCAAACTCCAACCCAACGACTATGATATTTGATTCCAGAGCATCGCATTCATTCATTGCATCAAAGTATGTTGCCAAGTATAGTTTGCCTATCTCTCATATGAAGTATACTTTGTTGGTTAAATCTCCAGGAGGAGAGATGAGGACGAATATAATATGTCCAAAAGTAAGCTTTAGAATAAGGGGGGTAGACTTCTTTGCTAACCTCATTGTTTTGGATTCTCAAGGGTTGGAAATAATACCTGGAATTGACTGGTTAAGGAAGCACAATGGGGTTATTGAATGTGACACGAAGACGGTGAAGTTGACCAATGAGGAAGGGATCACCATAGAATTTGAAGCATCCCAACATGCACCGAAGCAAGTGGAGCTGAATCATATGGACGACGCTTCAATTGAGGAGATTCCAGTGGTGTGTGAATTCTTGGATGTGTTTCCGGATGAGTTGCCAGGTATGCCACCTGATCGCGACATAGAGTTCGTTATTGAATTAATACATGGACCTTCACCTATAGCTAAGAGGCCATATAGAATGCCTCCTAAGGAATTAGCGGAGCTCAAGAAGCAAATTCAAGAGCAGCTAGAGAAGGGTTTTATTCGCCCAAGCTCTTCATCTTGGGAGCGCCCATACTTTTTGTTGATAAGAAGGATGGGTCCCAAAGGATGTGTGTGGATTACCGAGCTCTCAACGTGGTGACAATCAAGAACAAGTATACGTTGCCCCGTATAGAGGATTTGTTTGACCAGATGAAGGGTGCATGTGTTTTCTCCAAGATCGATTTGAGGTCAGGCTACTTCCAAATGAAGATTAGACCGTCAAATATACGCAAAACAGCTTTTCGGACACGGAATGGATCTTATGAGTACACCGTGATGTCCTTTGGATTGACAAATGCACCTACATACTTTATGTACCTCATGAATAAGGACTTTATGGAGTACTTGGATAAATTTGTTGTGGTGTTCATTGATGACATTATGATCTACTCGAGAAGCAAGGAGGAGCAAGAGGAACATTTGAGGCTCACGTTGCAGAAATTGAGGGATCATCAATTGTACGCCAAATTCAACAAGTGCCAGTTTTGGTTAAGGGAAGTGTCATTTTTGGGTCATATCATCTCAGGAGGAGGAGTATCGGTTGACTGAGGAAAAGTGAGGGATGTGTTGGAATGAGAACCGCCCCAGAATGTAAAGGAAATTAGGAGTTTTCTCAGAATGGCTGGATATTACCGTCGGTTCATCAAGGACTTTTCCAAAATATCCAAGCCAATGACAGAATTGCTAATGAAGGGGAAAGCATTCCAATGGACTCCAGCTTGTCAAGACAGCTTTGATGAGCTCAAGAAGAGGTTAACCACCGCACCGGTCTTAGTTTTGCCGAATGTGAGCAAAAGCTTTGATATTTATTATGATGCCTCAAGGTAGGGACTTGGATGTGTGCTCATGCAAGAAGGTCAAGTGGTAACCTATGCATCGAGGCAATTGAAGAAACATGAACAAAATTATCCTACATACGATCTTGAACTTGCAGCCGTAGTGCACGCCTTGATGATTTGGAGGCACTACATTCTTGGTCACAAGTGTGAGGTTTATAGGATCATAAGAGTCTCAAGTACATATTCACTCGAACTGATATGAATTTGAGGCAGCAAAGATGGTTGGAGCTCATCAAGGATTATGATGTGGGAATCATCTATCATCTAGGGAACGCTAATGTAGTGGCCGATGCTTTGAGTAGGAAAGGAGTAAGTCACCAACTCATGGTTTGAGAGCTGCCATCTGAGCTATGCAAGTAGTTTGAACGGTTGAATCTTGAATTTGTGAATGAGATGGGGATAATGAAGTTAAATCCGACCTTGGAGCAAGAAATTCAGGAAGGACGGACCAAGGATGAGGAGATTCAGGAAATCAAGGAAAGGACCCAAGAAGGGAGAAAATTCAGATTTGATGAAGATGAACATGGTACATTATGGCTTGGAAAGAGGGTTGTTGTGCCCAATGTTAAGCATATTCGGGAAACGATATTAAAAGAGGCACATGACTCACCTTACTCAATCCATCCCAGTTGTACGAAGATGTATAAAGACTTAAAGACTTGTTATTGGTGGGCCAACATGAAGAAGGATATAGCTGAATATGTCGCCTTCTGTGATGTGTGCCAACGGGTGAAGGCGGAACATCAAAGGTCAATCGGATTATTATAGCCATTGTGGATCCCGGAGTGGAAGTGGGAAGAAATTGGTATGAACTTCACAGTTGGATTATCGCGAACTCAGTCTGGCTATGATTCAATATGGGTTATTGTGGATCGGTTGACCAAATCAGCTCATTTTATTCCTGTCAAGACCAAGTATACCGCTGCACAGTTAGCCGAGTTGTACATGGAATAGTATGCTGACACGGAGTACCCAAGAAAATAGTCTCGGATCGAGGTTCTCAATTCACCTCTAGGTTCTGGGAGAAACTACATGAAACTATGGGAACAAGGTTAAATTTTAGCTCAGTATATCACCCACAAACCAATGGACAAACCGAGAGGACAAATCAGGTTTTGGAGGATATGTTAAGATTTTGTGCTTTGAAGCATGGAAGAAGTTGGGACAAGTGCTTGCCGTATGCGGAATTCTCATACAACAATAGCTACCAAGCAAGTTTGAAGATGTCACCTTCTGAAGCATTATATGGAAGGAAGTGTAGGACACCTTTGTTTTGGAATGAGACAGGAGAGAACTGGGTATTTGGACTAGATATGTTGCAAGAAGCTGAAAAACAAGTTCAGATCATCCATGAACATTTGAGGTTTGCCCAATCAAGACAAAAAGGATATGCGGATAATTGGAGAAGAAACCTAGCCTTTGAAGTGGGAGATTTCGTCTACCTTAAAGTGTCACCCATGCGAGGTCATAAGAGGTTTAATATCAGAGGCAAGTTAGCACCTCGTTATATTGGACCGTTCAAGATTTTGGACAAATGGGGAGAGGTTGCATATAAACTGGAGATGCCAACTCATCTTTCAAATGTCCATTATGTGTTTCATGTTTCACAGCTCAAGAAGTGCTTAAGGGTATCGGAAGAACAAGTGCCAATGGAAGAATTGGAACTAGAGGTAAATTTGACTTATACCGAGCAACTGGTCAAAAGACAGGAAACCAAGGAGAGGGTCACAAGGAACAAGGTTGTTCAATGGTGTAAAGTGCAATGGAAGCATCACACAAAATTGGAAGCAACTTGGGAGCTGGAAGATGATCTCAAGAAAGATTTTCCCTATCTATTACCTTCTACATCGAATCTCGAGGGCGAGATTCATTTTAAGGGGGGTAGGTTTGTAACACCCTTATTTTCTCACATCATGCATTGCATACATCATTAAATATGTTTAACATTAATCCACATAAAAAGGAACAAGTTTAAAATGAATTAGAAGCAAAACCGCGCTTAAAAAGTCCAAGAAGTGCGGACTTATCCGATTTGCCCCAGACTTGTCCGAATTTCTCTCTGAACCCGTTTCGTACATGTCCGTTTTGCTGCAGACTAGTCTGCTTTTCTCTCTGTACCGGTTTCGAACTTGTCCGGTCCATTGCAGACTAGTCTAGCAATCCCATCCTTGAAAACTTTGCTAAGTCTCCGGACTTGTCCAGACTTGTCTGTTTCCTGCTGGACTTGTCTGCTTTGCTCTCTGACTAAGTTCGGACTTGTCAGATTTCATACCAGACTTGTCTGTTTTGTCTCTGTCTAAAATCGGACTATTCCGATCTAGTGCGAACTTGTCCGGTGACCGCGACTCCGATTCAATCTTTTCTTCCACGATTTGTTTTTGGGTTTTTACCTTAAGTGAGCCCAAGGACGTCATGTCTAATATTTTTGGAGCCCATGTGGGATCCCACACCGGTCTCCACCCACCCAAAACTCGAAATCCATCAAACTCTACACCTCCACCCCTATATAAACAACTGAACACCCCACTTTTACATCTCTTTGCCTCAATTGGAAGAACCACAAACCCTAGTTCATGGGAGCCGTCACCAAGGGGAGATCCAACAGCAAGGAGAAGGAGGAGATCACGAAGAAGGATCAAGCAATCAATATCTTCATTGACTTTGCATTCTTCATCACCAAATCACCCTCAACTCTTCATCACCAACCCTAGATCGTCAAGATCCAAGTGTTGCCTCTGAACTCTTGTTCTTTGGAGTTCTAGACACGTGGTATACCTTGTACTTTCTCTTTTCCACGTGAATTCAAACCCAATTCTCCAAATTCTCGTAGATCAAGAAAACCCTAACTCGCTGATTCTACATAGGACAAACTAGTTTGGCCCCTAGCGGACTTGTTCGGTCTCTAGATTCGTTTAATGTTGAATTAATTCTAGATTGATGTAAATAAACTTGAAACCTGTTTAAACTTGTTAAAAATCATTATAACTGATTTATGAACAATAATAGTAACTCATTAACTAATTTCACTTCGCATTTGCATTGGTCATGCATGTCATGTGATATTGAGTAACATATGAGCATCTATTGATTATAATTATTGTTTTGTATGTTTGTTGCGCGGAATAGAAGAATTTTCTCTAGAGGGTGCTGTCGAGGACCTCTAGAACCAGGATTTTGAAGTATTGGACCCTAACCAAGCTCAGGAGCAAGGCAAGTGTCCTTGATTATTTTGATCCTATGTTTTTAAAATGTTTTGTTTGCAAAACTGCATGCTTGTGGCAAATTGATGGGAAACCCAAAATAGGTGTTTACTAGTCTTGTTTGACCATCTTTGTCGCTTTGGATACATTGTAGAGAGTCGGGAAGGGATTTTTACCTTTTTGATTTGCTCTAATTAATTGGGATGGGAAAACAACCAAATGACTTAATTATAAACTAATGGATGATGAGCATTGGTGAATATGGTTAATTGGTAACATGGGACTTGGGAGATCTAAGCAAGCATGGTTTGTGGATTGGGTTGGATGTTATGGTGGTTTGCTTGACTTGGATCTAAGGACCGATTCATGCTAGAATAAGCCAGGACAACAGTGCCACCACGAGGCCAAGCATGGGTGCGGCGTAGCTGATTAATTAGGGTATTGCTAGTATTGCACATACCATTTGACAGAGCAGGGAAGGGGAGTCGGATTGGGTTTGTATGAGTGGCAGGACTCTCTGTGATCCGAATGACACAAGAGGGGGCCCTTGGTTTAGGATGTGCTCAGTTGGAGGCATCACCACCGGTGAAACCTCAGTGGGTCCGTACATTCTAGTAGTCCCTTTGTAAAGGCTATTTTATGATCTCTTGGCCATACACCTAAGGAAGTGTAATTGGCATAAGGGAGGTTTATTTAGTCTTCAACGGGTGACAAATCACAAATTTGTGGGTAAAGTGGTACAACCTTTGCAGAGTGTTACAAACTATCATGATAGCCGTGCTCCCTGTTATGAGCACCTGAACAACTTCCATGATTAGAGGAAACTTGGGATTTGGGATGGTTGGTTATGGTTATGTATTGAGTTATGATAAATGAACATGGATGATGATGATGGTAATAAGCTGGTATATGGATGGATAATTGAATATGGTTTTGCATTATGTTAATTATGTGGGATATGATGGGAATACTTCACATAGACATAGTATAATGCTTTTTACATGTTTAAAATGTACTTTTCAGTAATTAGCCATTGTTTATTATCATGCCTTGTTTAAGCTACATGTCATACTTTCCCACACTTGCTGAGTGCGACATGTACTCATCCTTGCAATTCCCCCACCAATAGTTGCAGGTCAGGATTGGGAGTATCACGATGTTAATGAGGAGTTCTAAGATGTATGCTGCTGTCAGCTTTGCATGTGGTGTTGCTTGGAGTCGCGCTACCCTATTTTGCTTAGCTTGCTTAATTAGATTATTTCCGCTGCATCAGTTTAGAACTATTAATAATGATCATTAGAGTTGTAGTATGAGAATTATCTGAATATTGTAATAAAAATAATTGTTTAATAAGTTGAGTTGTGGTAATTATCTGTTTATCATTTGTGAATCACTTGTGTATGTGTGTTAAACATCTTGGGCACACATATACTGCACTTGATTCATTTTTCGGAACTGGGTGTCACACCCGACAACCATCACATCTATCCTCGGAGCTTTGGACACCCCTATATTTTAATATTAGATTAGTAGGACAATGTAAAGGTTTTCATAGAGTCTAGGAGCAGCATTCAGGACAACCAAGCTCTGGGAGGGTCAGGTCCAGAGTGCAGTCAGCTTAGCCTAGTCCCGAACACTAAGCATGTGCACCCTGCCTCCCTCAACTTCCAGAAGCAAGGAATTGCCCTCTTTTGTAAAAGTATGTCTCCTCCTATGAATACCGATATAAACGGATCAGTCTTACTTCACGTTTCACAAACTATGTTCATTTAGTTACGCGCTAATTTTATGATCAACCATGCTAGACTTGTTTACTATATATTGCCTTCATATATACGATTGTACAATTTGTACCTTACCTTTGCTGGAGTCGCGCAATCCTACTGCAGGCGGACTTGCTTGAGGTACCTGCAATGTGTGAGGGGTTCTCGCGACTGCCCCCATCCTTAGAGTTTTGTGAAGCCGAATGGCCTCCCAGGAAAGGCCTAAGCCAAGCCGGAGGTCCAGGGCGTGTGAAATGCTTAGTCTGGTCCTGTATCCTAAGCACGCACACCTTGCCTCTCAGCGCCGCGGCCGAGTACCGGGGGCCGGAAGGTTCGCACCCTAAGGATGGCGGGAGCTGGGACCTAAAGCGCTAAACGCATTGAATTACCCAAGCCCCGTGTGTCAGCTCAGGACAGTGAGACATGACGAAGCTTAGGAAGAGGAGTAGGTAAAACCTGCGAGCAAACTAGTCTCTCCTTTACCATGTGTGCAGGACATCTAGCTCCGGAACCGCCCAAGGGGCCTACCGTCGATGTCCCAGCATGTTTACGACAACAACAAGTGATGATAAGTGAGTACACTCTCCTATCGCGCTCTTGTTACTAACAGGGTTCTCTTGTGGTAGCCTGTGCACCAGGGGCCTACCGTCGAAGTGCTACACAATTGTGGTGGACGGCGCTGGAGCAGCCAGCTTCGGAACCTCCCAAGGGGCTTGCCTTCGACGACTCTAAAATGATGGTTGGCAACGCTGGAGCAACCAGCTCCGGCACCACCCAGGTGGTCTGCCCTCAATGACTTTGCGATGATGGTGGGCGACGCTGGAGCAGCTAGCTCCGGCACCTTCCAGAGGCCCTGCCATCGACGACTCTATGATGATGGTGGGCGAAACCAAAGTAGCCAGCTCTGGCACCACCCAGAGGGCCTGCCGTCGACATGTCAACAACGATGGTGGGTGACGCTTGAGCAGCCACCCCCGACACCACCCAAGGGGCCTGCCGTCGACATCCCAACATGTTGACGACAGCAACAAGCGCTGATAAGTGAGTACACTCTCCTGCCCCGCTCTTATTGCTAACAGGGTTCTCTTATGGTAGCCTGGACACCAAGGTCCTACCGTCGAAGTGCTACATATCAGTGGTGGACGACGCTGGAGCAGCCAACTTCGGCACCACCCAAGGGGCCTGCCATCGATGTCTCAACGATGATGGTGGGTGACGCTGGAGTAGCCAACCCCAACACCTCCTAGGGTCCTACTGTCGACGTCTCAATGATGATGGTGGGCGATGCTGGAGCAGCCAGTTCCGGCAGCACCCAAGGGGCCTACCGTCGACATATACACATTGGTGGTGGACGACGTCGGAGCAGCCAGCTCCGGCACCACCCAGGGGACTTGCCGTCGACGACTCAACGATGATGGTGGGTGATGCCAGAGCAGCCAACTGTGCCACCATCCAAGGGGCCTGCCATCAACGTCTCAACGATGATGGTGGGCGGTGCCGCAACAGCCAGCTCCGGCACCTCCCAGGGGGCCTGCCGTCAACGCTACTACTAAAACAAAGCTTTGCTTCCCTGGGGGACCCCATCGAGGTCACCTGCTCAAACTCCCCCGCTCCCCTTGGGGCCCATTGAAGACATCCTCTGATCAAGTGGTAGGCGTGCCCAGCCACCTGGTCACATCTTCCAGGGGGCCTCTAAGGGGGTTCCATAGGCAGGACCTCAACTAACGACAAATCGACCATGTCAGCTGTGCGATCATTGGTCCCTCAAAAACTAACGGACTCAACAAAAGTTCTTCAAGCCCTTACGCAGCTAAGGACACGGAGCAACAATTAGAGAAGCACAATACAAGCCAAGAAACCAAACACAGTCAAATTCATTAAAGAATATTTACAAAGGGGCGAATCTAGGATACAAAGATAGGCTGCCAACCTCAATCCCTGACAAATTGCGCGACGACATGTTTGGCTACATCCTTGACCTCTGTCGCTGCCGTCTTCTCGTGCTCCTCGACGGGGCCTTCAACAGTCGGCTCTAGTGGCAGCTCAGGGTACCGACTCCGGTAGCACACCAGAAAACGAGATGCCACTGTCTCTACCACCACTCTACCCTCAGCTTTTAGATGCTGGGCCAGCTGATGCTCCTGCAGATCGAGCTCCCGGGCGCGACGCTCTGAAGTGTGCTCCCGAGCTCTAACGTCAAGCTCTTGCAGAAGGAGTTCCTGACGTTCAGCTAAGTGTTGTGCCCGGTCCCGCGCCAGGTTGCTCTCCCGAAGCTCAAGGTCTTCGAGGCATGACTGCAACCTGTCCCGATCTGCCTCTGCCCGAGCTGCCATTGCCTGGGCTGCCACCTCTTGCTCAGCGACAGTAGCCTCCTGCTCAACAACAGCGGCTTCACAGCGACCTAGGGCCCCTCGACCCTCTTCAAGGGCACGCAGGAGGGCATCAACCGTGTCATTGGTAGCCTTGGCGTCGGCCAGAATTATCTAGGACATGGCGTTCATTGCCTTCGCCAAAGCGGTGCCTAAACTCCAGCTCCTCACTCTCCTTATGATACTTCGCCTTCTCCTCGGTGATCCTGGACCTTAGAAGGTCCTCACAGGCTCGGAGGCACTCGCCCTCAGCACGCAGCTTCTCCCACTCTGCAGCGAGGGCCCCCTGCGCCCGACGAAGGTTGGATTGCATTAGGTTGATGCGGTACTGCGTAGAGTCCATGATGTTGGAGAGGCGCTCTGGCTCCGCCGAAGTTATGGAAGGACGCCCAGTGATCATCTTGGGAACCTCTTCCTCTCGCGGTGGTGAAGGCGATACCACAAGTACCGGGGGCCTCGTCCCTAGGGACTGAGCAGAAGTTGCAGCACTAACCGAAGCATCAGCACCACCGTTGCCCAAGGAGCGACCTGCCAGATCAACAGCCTTGGAGGCTGGCCCTCAGCTCCCTGAGCTGACTCCGACATTGCCTCCGGTACGGTGCCCGGAGATGCTTCACTACCCGCACCAGGCTTGAACACCGGGGCAATGCTCCCCTCTACCAGCTTGGCAGTTTGCTGTGCCGATGTAGGTGTAGCCTCCTGGGCTGACTTTGTAGCGCTCAGGGACACTACACCCGGCGGCAAAGGAGTCACAATAGCTGACACAGACTTGCAGATCAAAATTGAAATCTGCCCAAAACTAGAAGAACAAATGAGATAACGAAGCAAGCATTGGCAAGAATGCCTTACCGACGTCCCCCGAAGCTCCAGCGGGCCTCGACCTTCGGCGGTTCTGAGGCTGCAAGCTCTGTCGACGGCATGGCAGGTGTGGTCGCTCCGGCCAGATCTCCACTGGAACCACCGATGATGCTGCCACTCTGTATCAGTGTATCCCCACCGACTCACACGGTGCCACTCCCGGATCCTCCTCCAGAACCGCTGCCGACGTCGGCCGAGGCCTCTTGGCCTAGGGCTCCATAGGTGTAGCGCTCCCGGAGCCCTTTTTGGTGCCTTGGACTGCACTGGTGGCGAATGTGCTGGACGGGGTGCTGGCCACAGACGATTGTGAAACCATCGCTTGATGGGCTGCCCCCCCCCCCCTCGAAGAAGTGCCAACACTGATGCTGAGGAGGGGCGCTCTGGTGGGCATTGACATGGAGTAAGGACCGCTCGTGGCGGCGCCTTTGGTAGCGACCGAGGGTGTTTCTCCTTCACAACCTCGATCACCGGCGAATTCCCCTTGCCTATGTCAGGGACCAGCGCTTTCCCCTTCCCTTTGTCGGGGACAGACGCCTTGCCTTTCCCTCCGTTCGAGGGCACATCCTCCACCCTTGACGCTACGGAGCCTAGAGCAGGTGTAGACTCCTGTGGAGGGTCGATGATGGCCAATCCACGGTCCACATCGCCAACCTACTGCGACGCAAGACCGAGCGTGTCCAAGTTCAACATATCCTTTAGGATCTTCACCCGAAGGTCTTGATCCGAGCAAAGCGTCGGGTAAGACTGCGAAAGTTTGAAGACGTCGGAAGACAACGGGTCGTCACACGCCCTGGACATTACATCAAACACCTGTTGCAGGGTCATCTCCATGTCACGATGCCACACCAGCCTGGTGTCGTCCTGCGGCTCGAAGTATAGCCATGCAGGACGATTACGATGCTGGAGGGGAGTCAGGCATTGATGCACAAAGTCCGCCATCACCATCAGTTCTGACACACCCTGATCCGCCAAGAATCGGATCCTCTCCATCACCGAGGTATACGTCTGCTACAACTCTGGGCGCTCCTCCCAGGTATTCTTCTTGAGTATTGGCCAGTGTGTGGGCAGGACCATGCGATTGTGGGCATCAGCGTGTACGATCACCTAGTCACTCCTCCTGTCGGCCCATTTCACCGTGGAGAAAGGGGTGATGTAGTTGAAGGGGTTGTTGTCCCGATGTTGGAAGTAGAAGGCGTCGAGGAAGCTCGTCTTGCTCTTCTTCCCGGTCCGCCTCAGCACGAAGAACTGTCAGAACACCAACACGGACAGGTACACCCCGACAAACATCTCGCAGAAGTGTGAGAACACCGCCGCCACCACCAGAGAGTGCGAAAATAGGTGATGAAGCTGAAGATCGAGGACCTTTAGAAGTGTCAGGAAGGAGGAAACATGAGGAATGAACTCAGAGTATGCATACGACTTGAAGAAGACGATCTCTTTCTCCCCCAACTCCAGAGGGAGGGAGCCGGGATGGATCAGATCCTGCCACTCCTCGTCCTCCCAGCCAAATAGCCACTTCACACAGGAAGGAGGTAAGGCTGAGTCCATTGCAGCAGGAGTCAAGAACCTCAAAGGAGGCGAAAGAGTGGGTGCTCAAGGAGGAAGACGAAGGCTCGAACGTTAGGGTGTGCTTAAAGGAGGAATCATGTAACACCCTCATTCTCATGCATCATGCATTGCATACATTCTAAAACACGTTTAACATTAATTCACATAAAAATAAATAAGTTTAAAATGAATTTAGAGCAAAACTGCACTCAAAAGTTCTGGGAAGTGTGGACTAGTCCAATTTTGGTGCGGACTAGTCCGATTTCTCCCTGACCTCACTTGGACATGTCCGTTTTCGTGTGGACTATTCCGGTTTTTGCCTTTGAACAGTTTCGGACTTGTTCGGTCCATTGCGGACTAGTCTGGTATTCCAATTCCTTGGAAATTTTGCTAAGTCACTGGATTTGTCCGGACTTGTCCGTATTCCAGCAGACCTGTCCATTTTTCCTCTGACTTCGGACTTGTCCAGTTTTGGCTAGACTTGTCTGATTTCTCTCTGACCAAGTTCGAACTTGTTCGATATAGTCCGGACTTGTCCGTTTTCGCCTCTGTTAATCTTCGGACTAGTTCGGCCGTCTGCGGACTTGTCCGGTAAATCGCGACTTCGAGTTGATCTTCCGTTTCACAACTTGTTTCTGGGTTTTACTTTAAGTGGGCCTAAGGACGTCGTGTCTAACTCTTTTTGGAGCCCATGTGGGACCCCACACCGGCCTCCACCCTCCCCAAACTCGAACTCCATCAAACCCTAGCCCTCCACCTCTATATAAACAACCCAACACCTTATTTTCACATCTTTTAGCCACCTTTGAACCACATCCAAACCCTTGCTCGTGGGTAGCCGCCATCAAGGAAGGAGAAGGAGATCCCGAGCAAGAAGAAGAGGAGGGGGAAAAGAAAGAGGATCAAGATCTCCACCAAGTTTTCGTTCTTCATCAGCAATCCACCTTCAAGTTCTTTTTATCAACCCTAGATCGTCAAGATCCAAGTGTTGCCTCAAAAACCCTTGATTCACTGGAGTTCTAAACACATGGTATACCTTCTATTTTCTATTTCTCACGTGAATTCAACCCCAATTCTCAAAATTCACATCAATCTTGAAAACCCTAATCTGCTGTTCCTGCGAAGTGCGGACTAGTCCGGCCCAGCAGTGGTCTTGTCCCATTTTACTGACTGTTTTCTGCTGAATTAATTCTAAATTTTTTTGAATCAATTCCAAACCTGTTCAAACTTGTTAAAAGCTATTAGAAATAGTTAGTAAACATCATTAACAACTCATTAACTAGTTTTCTTTGCATTTGCATTAATCATGCATGTCATGACATATTGAGTAATATATATGCAATTATTGATTGTAATTCTTGTCTTGTTTGTTTGTTGCGCGGTTTAGATGGATTTGCATTAGAGAGTGCTGCGGAGGACCTTCAGCACCAGGAATTTGAAGACTTTGACCCAAACGAAGCCCAAGAGCAAGGCAAGTGTCCTTGAACATATTGATCCTGTTTTGATAGTAAATATTTTGTTTGAAAACTGCATGCTTGTGTCAATTTGATGGGAATCCTATGATAGGATGTTTACTAGTTTTGTTTAAGCACCCTTGTCACCTAGAATACATGGTAGAGAGTTAGAAAGGGCTTTTTGCCTTTTTGCTTGACTTAATCAATTGGGTTGGGAAAACAACCATACCACTTAATTATGCATTAATGAGATTATGGTTTACATGAACTGGTTAATATGATATGGTAGTGGGTGATCTAAGCAAGCTTGGTATGTGGATTGGGTTGGATGTTATGGTGGTTTCGCTTGCTTTAGATCTAAGGACCGGTTCATGCGAGAATAAGCCAGGACTACAGTGCCACCATGAGGCCAAGTATGGGTGCGACATAGCTGATTAATTAGGGTATTGCTAGTATTGACTGGATCATTTGGCGCACCGGGGAAGGGGAGTCGGATTGGGTTTGGATATGGTTGGCCGGACTCCCTGGGATCCGAATGGCACAAGAGGGGGCCTTGGTTGAAGAAGTGCTCAGTTGGAGACATCGCCACCGGTGAAACCTCAATAGGTCCATACATGCTAGTAGTCCCTTTGTAAAGGCTATTTTGTGATCTCTTGGCCATACACCTATGGTAGTGTTTTGGCATAATGGAGGTTTTCTTTAATCGCCGACGGGTGATGAAATCACAAACACGTGGGTAAAGTGGTACAAACTCTGCAGATTATTAGAACTATGATGATAGCCGTGCTCTCAGTTAAGAGCACCTGGATGACCTACATGATTAGAGGAAACTTGGGATTTTGGGATGGTATGGTACTGGTTATGGGATGGTATTATGGTTTATTGCAATGAATATGGTTAATGGCAATGGTTAAATCTGGTATAATGGTGATGGACGAGGGTAATGAATTATGGACTAGTATTATGATAATGCGGAGTTCTAGGCCGTGTCTACTGTCAGCTTTTCCTGTGGTGTTGATTGGAGCTACACTATCCCTTATGCTTATTTGCTTAGCTGCTTATTTAGTTTATTTCCGCTGCATTAGTTCAACTTGTCATTAATATTCATTAGAGCTTGTATTCGAGGATATTCTATATTCTATAGTAAAATTTGTTAATTAATCTTGTTCTTTGGTAATTTTCCTTATATCCTTTTGTGAATGCACTCGTGTATGTGTGTTGAACGTTCTGGACACACATATGCATTCGCTTGGTTCATTTTCGTAACCGAGTGTCACAAATTGGTACCAGTGCCACAGGTTGACCATAGGACGCAACGTAGATAGAACGGACACTTTAGGGCACATAGGAGCACTCAGGAATCGTTGTGTTTTTGCTTGGTGTGCTTATTGCCGTATATTGTTTGCCTGTGTGCTTAATAGAGAATTTTGGGATGCTTTAGCATTGCCATGTCCACATAGGCTAGTATAGTTAGTTGCTTAGTTCATATCCCTTGATGCATATAGTTGGGGACGTTTTCTAAATTCTTATCTCTTGCTCTCCTTCATATGGTGAGGACTCACAACCAGAGGGATGCCAATGATGAGGAGGAGAACAATGGAGCACCTCAGAACAACAATGGACAAGGACCTGCCCAGGGAGCTATCAACCTTGAGTAGCTATTGGCTATGCAAAACCAGCTCATGCAGACCATGATAAGGACTACAGAACAGCTGCAAGCTGACAACAACAATCAACCCCACATTCCTCCACCGCCACCCCCACGGCCTCATAACTGATTGGGAGAGTTCATGAGGACTAGGCCATCGAACTTTGCTCAAGCTACCGACCCTATGGATGCCGATGATTGGCTCAAGTCCATGGAGAAGAAGCTAGCTATAGTCTAATGCAGTGACCGGGAGAAGGTGCTATTCGCTTACCATCAACTAGTTGGAGCAGCAGCGGATTGGTGGGATTCTTTATGCAACGCCCATGAGAACCAAGAGAGAATTACTTGGGCTGAGTTCAAGGAGAGCTTCCATTCTCATTATGTGCCCGAGGGTGTTATGATCTTGAAGAGGCAAGAGTTTGAAAACTTGAGGCAATGAAGATTGAGCGTGAGTGAATATCTCAATAAGTTCACTCAACTTTAATGTATGCGCCTGAGGATGTGAGTCAGGACAGCTGAAAGCAATACTTGTTCATGAGAAGCCTGAACAATGAAATTCAAGTGCAGTTGCTAAATTGTGATTATGCCAACTTCCAAAAGCTCGTGGACAAACATTTTGTTGTGGAGAACAAGGTCCATGAGATGGAGCAAGACACTAAGAGGAAGGCACCATATAAAGGACAACAACAAGGAAGTAATGTGTGCCATTACTTTGCACCACCCAACGTGCCATATTACAACTCTTCTGCTCCTGTACAGCACCATGGATATGCACCGCACCCAACTCAATTTGCACAGCAACACCCTGTCATGCAAGCACCTAGGTTCCAATGCCTTTTGCACCCCGTGCCAACTTTCCTGGTGCAAATCTTCAGAATCATGTTCGTCCCAATAAATCCGGTGCAGTTAGAAAGTGCTATACTTGTGGAGAAGCATGACACTTTACACATCTGTTGACGGCTCGTAAGATATACTAATAAATCATCCCCGAAAATAGCGCCAGAAATGCTTGTTGGTATTTCTTATGCACCATTAACTAAACATCTCCAACTGATGTGTCAGAAATGCTTGTTAATGGTTCTATTGGACCACAGAGTGAATTCCGCAAGACCACGGAGGTATCATTGTAGCATTTTCCCTTAAGAGTATTCCCAAGGGTGTCATTTATTTGATCCCAAAGGAAGGTGGGGTAGAGATATAACAATCAGCAAGTGGAAAGGGTAGAAAGGTCTAGGTAAGAATTCAGTAAGGATGGATAAAATAATAGTGCAGGTAGTGCGACACACACAAGAGCTTTCAAGTCTAAGGGGGATAAGAGGATCCTAGAGGTTAGTTAAGGTTGAGAGTTATGGAGGTACTCCTACTATGCTCTATTGTACATATACATAGTCTAAACTAATTATTCATAAGCTAGATCAATAGTGAATACTTATTCTATGTGGTTCAACACATCGGGCACAGGCTTACCCCTAGCAATACTAGGGCGACTCCCGCCAAGAGCCTGTGGCATAGCCGAACGTGGAGGATTACAAAGGACAGATAGGACTGCCTACCTCTTCAATCCGTGGGTCTACGAGACATCCAATGCTACTTAACTATCCTAGCACCATGCTAGCATATTAAGTAATTACCTTTAGAGCCTAGGCACAATCCATCCTAAGACAATGAATTGAACTATCATTGAACCAATGTTGATACACAACATAATTATCCATACTAACCTAGTTATGTTATAATTAACTAGACTATAGTGGGGGTCTATAGGTTCTATGATAATGAGATATGTTTATGATGAAATAGTCATAGAAGCTATACCTTACACATACATGGACTCTACAATCAAACAAGAAACGCTTTGCCCAAGTATATGTATAAGTAGAGACTAAAGATACTATCTTTATTATGCATAAAGTCACAATTACAAGAAAGAGTACATGAGTCATACCTTTCCCAATGTAGGATTTGGAAGAGAGAGACTCCTTACTCCTTTCCCAATTTGGAATTGGGACTAGAGACTCTCCTCTCTACAACCTAACTCCTCTAAGACTATGGATGATAGTGTATACAATAGAGATGAAGCTCAAGTGGTGTGTCTTGAAGTGAGGGGTAGGGGGTCCTATTTATACTAGTGTTGAGGTCGGTTCCCGCCACCAAAAGCGCGCGAATCAGTCACCATTGACTCCAGGAAGCTGGGAGGAGCCAACACGTGGAGGCTGACCGAGTTTGGTGCAGAGACCAGGTCGGCCGACCCCCTAGTTTGGCTGACCTGGTCATTGCAGCAATTCTCGTGTGCTTTCTCCAGGTGGCTGCCAGGTGGGTCCCATTGATGTACATGGGTGATACACCGTAGGATCTCCTCGTATACTTCTGTTTGTGGGCCATTTGATCCATGTGATGCCACATGTCGTCGTCTGATTGGCTGGGATGATATTTTGTAGGATTGGTCCCTCTACATTTCCTCATTTCCTACATAAAATGCTGCATACACATATTTCTCCAAGTCCAAGTGGAATTGGGTTAGATAGAAAGGTGATGTGTGCAAGAAATGACAAATCCTTCACATAATTGAGTTAAATTGACGGATGAAATTGATATATAACAGCCATCAACAAACTCCCCAAGCTTATCCTTTGCTTGTCCCAAGAAAAGTCAAGACTTTAGGTTGATGATCAGGAGTTGCTACAATGTCTTATTTTCAAAAGTATCTAATGCACAACAAGATACTCTACCTAGTATTGCAGAAATTGGCTATGATACTCTACCCTTCTTAAGTTATCATGGGGCTTATGCTTTTTCATATTCATGAGTAGTTGAAAGGTAGAATAGAAAATGGAGCAAACATAGCCTAGAAATCAAGTTCCACTTAAATCCCGAAGAATTCAATTTAGATAATAAGTAACTCAATTTGATTCTCTCAATCACTCCTTTGTGGATAGTGGAAATATTTCCTCACTAAAGCATATTGCCTCTACTATTCCTACTCATTGAATATGTCTTGTATGTGGAGCTTGGTAAGGAAAGTGAGTAGGCATATTTGCATCACATATATTGCTAAGTCAAAAGAGTAAGCCTTAGGAGAATTCAAATCAAAACTTTTTGATTCAAGACTAGTGCATGTGTGATGGAGTGGAAGTGGATGTGGATACTTGAGATAACTCCTTTTTGGTATAATCTCTCTTTCTTTTGCTGGGATGAAACATGGCTACTTTTCTTTTATCTTTTTTTTTTCTCATGCTTATGATGTAAGCATGCTTTTTTTTTTGTAGCCATGTCTTCTACTCCCTTTCTTTGCAATGAATTTTGAAGAGAGTGCTAAACATGAATAATATGGAATTTCTCTTTTTATTGTGGTATGGTGGATATGATGGACGTTTTGCTTACTTCTAGTGTAGAAGTATAGCATGTGCGAGTGAAGTCCTGAATTCAAAAAGAGTTGAATGATTTCTCACGTAGGTCTATACTAGTTTGACTAGGCTCAATGTGAAAGCAAATAACATATGCATAAGGTTTTGTCTATGTATAAACATCATATGGCTTTGGTAGCTATTTCCAATCAATTGAGGGAAACTTAAATCTTTTTAGAATTTCTCCAAAAATCTAAGTTTTGCTTCCAAACTAGGACTAGCAGCCCTATTACCAATTCTAGTCTTGCAACAACCTAGAATTAGATCAAGCTTTTGCTACCCACAACTTCCAAATTAAGGTAAAAGTATTTCAAACCAATGAAAGCAATATTCGGAGAGTAGCAAGTTGTAAAGTAGAGACTTGGGAAAATAAAACAGAGCAACTATTCATCATTTCATCTATGTGAATTCTAAATCATTCTTACCACACATCTTTATTTGATGAAAGCAAATCTAACCTATTATTATTATTATTATTATTATTATTTTAGATGCAAGGTGGATGATGGATGGATGGAAAATAAATATGCAAAGAATGTGATACATGTTACCTCAAGTGGGGGTCCTCCCCCAAGCTTGTTCTTCAACTACCTCTGTGATAAGGGTTGAACCCTTGATGACGGAAGTACGCTGCAAGATCGGCTTGTTGTTGTCGTAGCGCCATGTTGAAGTTGGTGAATTGAGCATCCATGTGTTGTTGCCAATCCTGGGTACCTTGAACATGCTCCTGGAGTGTGCTGTAGATGTCACCCGTTCTTACTTCAAGTTCTCCCATACGTCTAGTGAGGTCCGTCATTCCTTGGCTATAGTCATGATGACTTCTAGCCAAAAAGGAACGACGTCCTCTCATGGACGTTGGGGACAAGCTGCTAGAGCTTGAAGTGGATAAGGGTGGATCCCTTTGCCATTCTTGCCAAGATGATCCCCCAGCCTCATACATTGGAGGTTGAGTCCATTCGGGCGCATAACCCGTTGGGTTCTCTTCCTCTTGGTATTCTTGGACCGGAGAGATTATCGGTGGCATGCCTGTGGCTGCAGCCCTCGCACGATTCCTTGTTACCCTGCCAGAGACATTACTTCCTCTTGCTTCCTCAAGGGGAAGAAGATTAATGGTTAGCCTTCGGCATTTGTACAAATGAAAATCTGGGATAGGTAACCGAATTTCATTGACAAAGCCGGGATAGAAAAATATCAAGGACCCATCTTGATCATGCTTAAGGGTATGTCCTTACACTAAATAGTCTTCATCAATTAATTCTCTTTTAGTTTCAATATATTCAAATGAAGAGTATTTAAGTGCTCCTACCCTATCAGCAATATGAGTAATCAATGAAGTGCATTCAATTGATCCTGATTTTGAAATGTAATCTAAGGATTTTGTCATCATGGCTTTGACTGGAGCAACTTTTATCTTTTTAGTCATGTCAAACAAAATTTTCAATTGATCATCTCGCACAACCCTAACATCTCCCCTAGGGAACATAGTCATAGCCACCCATCTATGCATGAAGCGTAAGGTAGGGTTTTGGGTGTGGCTATTCCTAGGAGCCCTACATGTGACCTCACTAGTTAGCTCATGCCAAAAACATTGTTTGTTAAACTTAGGCAAATTGTCTAAATCTAGCAAACACCATTTATGGAAGCCTAGGATGCTACCTAATTCTTTCCATAGGATGTTGTATTCTTTTTGAAATAATCTAAAAGAAATACCATCAAATCCTATTCTTAGCGTGCAAAGTAATTGGATAGTGAGAAGGCGTGAACCTTTCTCCTCTATGTGAGCAAAGTCATCAAATCCAATTGCGCGCCAAATGGAAAGAAATTCGGAGTCCATACCTATTTTGGAGATCAAATGTGGATCGTAAGCCTTGATGTGGCGGAACTCATGATTTTGGAGAAGTCTGCGTGCTTGATCTTCAACTTCGCTTCGTATGTCGGGGTCAATGTCATGAAGAAGTTGGTGTGGGTTGCTCGGGAGTGTCCTCACACACACTTCTCCTCCTTGGGCTTGTACCCATGGAAGAGAGGCATGCACTAGAACCTTCACCATGGCTTGAGCTTGCAGCCTCCTTCCTCTTTCCAAACAACCTCTTCATGTCTTTTTGAGTTCAACAAGCAAGAACAAAACAAGGTGAGAAAAATCCGAAAAGAAGCGATATTTGGAAAACAAAACTCGTAACGAATTTTCTCCTCTTGAAAGCTTGAGTGTAAAATGCAAATGCAAACAAAAGAAAATCTTTTTGGGGATGGATTTGAGCAAGAGTGTTGCAATGAAGAGCAAGAAAAACAAGGTGAGCTAGAGTGTGACTTGGGGAGGTGTAAAATGATGTGGTGTGTGAAGAGAGGTGCTCCTCACGGCCACAATTTATAGGGTGCACCTTCCAATGGTCACTTAGGGTTCAAAATGTAGCCGTTGGAGGAAGGGGAGCCAATTTGGCTCCACTCCCTGTTCAGCCGACCAGGGGGTTCGATCGACCTGACAGGTGGCCCCCCTGGTTCCCCTTTTGGCAAGTGGCTCCCCAATGGCTATAAAGTTAGCACGTTGGTGAAATGCCACATGTGCAGCTCAGAAAAAATTGTTTTTCAAATAAAAACCTTTTCTTAAATCCAATAAAAAATTTTCTTTTGAAAAGAAAGAAAGAAAAATGATAGCTGAGAATATATGATTCTCAACTTGCTAGGAAAAATCAAATATGCAATGGGAAAAATCCGAATGGGGTGGAAAAAGAAAGAAAGAAAAATAAAGTGGGATAACTACCAATTTAACCTATTGGCGTAGGTCCCACCACCGTCCGATGAGATGGACATTCCTCCGTCTTCATTTCACATTCGGGCCCGGAGGGATGGGCTTGGATGGCTTGTCTTGCTTCTTCCGTCATTCCTTCTTTGGCGGCTTGGTGGACTTGGGCCTTCGGGAAGGTCCAGATGATTCCGTCGCCTTTGGATATTGGCATGGTCAAAACGACGAATTCTCCTCGTAGATTAATCTTCTCATGAATGCAATGAGTGAGTCCACCTTTTGAGGTGTGACTTCGACCTCTCTGATGTGTTTATCATCCGATCCATACTTGATTCGAATCATGGAGCATTGTTCTGATTTTGGCCGAAAGTTAAACCTTTCCTCCTTGCCCTTGATATGGAAGTGGATTTCTCCAGGTCTCACATCTATGCGAGCTTTTGCAGTGCTTAGGAATGGGCACCCAAGAATGAGTGGTGTATTTTCTCAGTGTCCATGTCTAGCACCACAAAATCCACGGGTATGAAGCAGTTCTGGATCTTCACCGGGACGTCTTCAGCAATACCCGCTGGATAACGGACTGAAGAGTCAGCCAGTTGTAGCTGCATTGGTGTTGGAGTCAGTTCTGTGAAGTTTAGCTGGTTGAACACAACCTTGGGCATCACACTAACACTTGCTCCCAAATCACAAAGTGCCTTGTCAAAGTGGTGAGCCCCGATTGAGCATGAAATGGTAGGACATCCAGGGTCCTTCTGCCAGTTGCTCTCTCGTACGGAAATCATGTTGACATTTTCCATCAGGGGTTCTGGCTGGCGTGGCATCTTGCCATTCTCCATCGGAGGAATAGCAGCTGCCAGCTGAGCCAACTGAGTTTCGAGCATCTTGTTGAAGCTCAGTTGATTCTTGAAGGCTGAGGATAGTCCTTCAATTTTGGCATTGATGTTTTCCAGGGTCTTGTCATTAGCTGACAGCTTCTTGGATAGGGCATCGTTGATCTTGAGTTGGCTAATGGCAAGTTCTTTCAAGTTGGGCTGATTTCCAGGGTTGCCATTGTTGTTGTACCCTCCTTGAAAGAATGGGCATTGTTGACCCCACCCTTGACCTCCTGGACGATAGCCATTGTTGTTGTTGAAATTTCCGTTGTTGGCGAGGTATAGGGCTTCCTCACGAGTTTCTGGGCAATCATTGCCCATATGACCTTTGTCGCCACAGACTTCGCACGTGATGTGAGAGTCTAGGGCATAGGCATTGCCTGACACTTCACCACTAGCTTGTCCATCAATCTTCTTCATTAGGGGCTCCAATTTTGCAGTGATCATGTCCACCTCCTTCAAGGTGTGCATGCCTCGCTGTTGGGTATGGAGACGCTCATCGTTCCATCCCATGTTGGACACCATCTTCTCAATAAGATCTTTAGCTTTTGGCACCGTCAATGAGAAGAAGGCTCCTCCAGCAGCAGCATCCAAATGGTCACGAGCTGATGGGATCAGCCCGTTATAGAAATTTTGAATAAGGAGCCAATCATCCATCCCATGGTGGTGACAGGCTAGGATGTACTCCTGAAGCCTTTCCCATGCCTCGAGAATAGATTCCTTGGGCTCTTGCTAAAAGCTGGAAATCCTTCCACGTAGGGCTTTGGTTTTTGCCCAACGGGAAGAATTTGGCGAGGAATGCCGTAGAACACTTCTCCCAAGTGTCTACAACACTTCGGTTTGTGTAGAACCACTGTTTTTCTCTCCCAAGGAGGGAGAACGGGAACAGTCTCAGACGGACCACATCCGGAGACATGTCCTTGATCTTAAAAGTGCTGCAGATCTTAAGGAATTGTTGCAGGTGAGCACTTGCATCCTCGTTAGCCTTCCCACAGAATGGGTTGGCTTGCACCATAGTGATAAGGCCAGTTTTGATCTCAAAGTTCACATCTCCCATGTTAACAGTGGGCCCAATAGGAACATTGTTAGCAGAGGGAGCTGAGAACTCACGAAGGGTCTTCTGAGCCATTGGCGTTTGGATTGTTGGTGCATAAATGCTGGCTTGCTTTGCCGCTCGAATCTTCTAAGGAGTAACGACACAGGGTCGATCTCTTAGAAGAGATTCAGGATCTTCAACAAAGTTTTCTGGCAGGCGGAAACCAAACATACACTACCCTGTTTTCACATTAAAAATGCAAAAACAACAAATGGTTATCCTACTAAAATTCTACCCAGGGTTCTATCCTATTCACTCAGTCATGTTATATATCTATTTGCCTTCCTCGGCAATGGCACCAGAAATGCTTCCTGACGGCTCCTAAGATATACTAACAAATCATCCCCGGCAACGGCACCAGAAATGCTTGTTAGTATTTTTATGCACCATTAACTAAACATCTCCAACTGATGTGTCAGAAATGCTTGTTAACAGTTCTATTGGATCACAGAGTGAATTCCACAAGCGCACGGAGGTATCATTGTAGCATTTCCCCTTAAGAGTATTCCCAAGGGTGTCATTTATTTGATCCCAAAGGAAGGCGGGGTAGAGATATAACAATCATCAAGTGAAAAGGGTAGAAAGGTCTAGGTAAGAATTCAGTAAGGATGGATAAAATAATAGTAGAGGCAGTGCGACACACACAAGAGCTTTCAAGTCTAAGGGGGATAAGAGGATCCTAGAGGTTAGTTAAGGTTGAGAGTTTTGGAGGTACTCCTACTATGCTCTATTGTACATATACATAGTCTAAACTAATTATTCATAAGCTAGATCAATAGTGAATACTTATGCTATGTGGTTCAACACATCGGGCACGGGCTTACCCCTAGTAATACTAGGGCGACTCCCGCCAAGAGCCTGTGGCATAGCCGAACGTGGAGGATTACAAAGGACAGATAGGGCTGTCACCACCTACTGCCTACCTCTTCAATCCGTGGGTCTACGAGACATCTAATGCTACTTAACTATCCTAGCACCATGCTAGCATATTAAGTAATTACCTTAAGAGCCTAGGCACAATCTATCCTAAGGCAATGAATTGAATCATCATTGAACCAATGTTGATACACAACATAATTATCCATACTAGCCTAGTTATATTACAATTAACTAGAGTATAGTGGGGGTCTATAGGTTCTATGATAATGAGATATGTTCATGATGAAATAGTCATAGAAGCTATACCTTCCACATACATGGACTCCACAATCAAACAAGAAATGCTTTGCCCAAGTATATGTATAAGTAGAGACTAAAGATACTATCTTTATTATGCATAAAGTCACAATTATAAGGAAGAATACATGAGTCATACCTTTCCCAATGTAGGATTGGGAAGAGAGAGACTTCTTACTCCTTTCCCAATTTGGACTTGGGACTAGAGACTCTCCTCTCTACAACCTAACTCCTCTAAGACTATGGATGATAGTGTATACAATAGAGATGAAGCTCAAGTGGTGTGTCTTGAAGTGAGGGGTAGGGGGTCTTATTTATACTAGTGTTGAGGTCGGTTCCCGCCACCAAAAGCGCGCGAATCAGCCACCATTGAATCCAAGAAGCCGGGAGGATCCAACACGTGGAGGCTGACCGAGTTTGGTGCAGAGACCAGGTCGGCCGACCCCCTAGTTTGGCCGACCTGGTCATTGCACCAATTCTCATGTGCTTTATCCAGGTGGCTTCCAGGTGGGTCCCATTGATGTATATGGGTGATACACCGTTGGATCTCCTCGAATACTTCTGTTTGTGGGCCATTTGATCCATGGGATGCCATATGTCGTCGCTTGATTGGCTGGGATGATATTTTATAGGATTGGTCCCTCTACATTTCCTCATTTCCTTCATAAAATGCTTCATACACATATTTCTCCAAGTCCAAGTGGAATTGGGTTAGATAGAAATGTGATGTGTGCAAGAAATGACAAATCCTTCACATAATTGAGTTAAATTGATGGATGAAATTGATATATAACAGCCGTCAACAACATCAATGCCCTAAGTCAGGCATTGGTCAAGGAAACAATGCTCCAAGACAAAACCCAAGACCCAATGGAGGACAGCCGCAAGGGAACCGTGGACAACAGAATTTCACTTGTGGCAATGTGAACCATGTCTCTACGAAGGAAGCTCAACAAGCGGATGACATGGTTACTGGTATGTTTCTTGCAAACTCCAACCTGGCGACTATGTTATTTGATTCTAGAGCATCACATTCATTCATTGCATCAAAATATGTTGCCAAGTATAGTTTTCCTATCTCTAATATGAAGTATACTCTATTGGTTAAGTCTCCTGTAGGAGAGATGAGGACAAATATAATATGTCCAAAAGTAAGCCTTAAAATAAGGGGGGGTAGACTTCTTTGCAAACCTCATTGTTTTGGATTCTCAAGGATTGGACATTATACTCGTTATGGACTGGTTGAGAAAGCACAATGGAGTCATTGAATGTGCCACGAAGATGGTGAAGTTAACCAATGAGGAAAGGATCACCATAGAATTTGAAGCATCTCAACACGCACCGAAGCAATTGGAGCTGAATCATATGGACGGTGTCACAAATGAGGAGATTCTAGTGTTGTGTGAATTTTTGGACATGTTTCCGGATGAGTTGCCAGGTATGCCACCTGACCGAGATGTAGAATTTGTTATTGAGTTAATACCTAGAACTGCACCTATAGCTAAGAGGCCCTATAGGATGCCTCCTAAGGAGTTAGGGGAGCTCAAGAAGCAAATTAAACAGCAAGTAGAGAAAGGTTTTATTCACCCAAGCTCTTCACCTTGGAGAGCGCCCGTGCTGTTTTTGGACAAGAAGGATGGGTCCCAAAGGATGTGTGTGGATTACCGAGCTCTCAATGAGGTGACAATCAAGAACAAGTACACCTTGCCACGTATAGAAGACTTGTGTGATTAGATGAAGGGTGCTTGTGTTTTCTCCAAGATTGATTTGAGGTTGGGATACTTTCAAATGAAGATTGGACCACCAGACATACCCAAAATAGCTTTCAGGACACGATATGGATTTTATGAGTACACGGTCATGTCCTTTGGATTGACGAATGCACCTGCCTACTTTATGTACCTCATGAATAAGGTCTTCATGGAATACTCGGACAAGTTTGTCGTGTGTTCATTGATGACATTATGATCTACTCGAAGAATGAGAAGGAACATGAGGAACACTTGAGGCTTACGTTGCAGAAATTGAGGGAGCATCAATTGTATGCCAAGCTCAACAAGTGTCAGTTTTGGTTAAGGGAAGTGTCATTTTTGGGTCATATCATCTCAGGAGGAGGAGTATCGGTTGACCCAGAAAAAGTGAGAGATGTGCTGAAATGGGAGCCACCGCAAAATGTAAAGGAAATAAGGAGTTTTCTTGGGATGGCTGGATATTACTATAGGTTCATCAAGGACTTTTCCAAGATAGCCAAGCCTATGATAGAGTTGCTAATGAAGAGGAAAGCGTTCCAATGGACTCGAGCTTGTCAAGAAAGTTTTGAGGAGTTGAAGAAGAGGTTAACTACAGCCCCATTTCTTATATTGCCAGATGTGAGCAAGAGTTTTGATATTTATTGTGATGCATCAAGACAAGGACTTGGATGTGTGCTCATGAAAGTAGGTCAAGTGGTAGCCTATGCATCGAGACAATTGAAGAAACATGAGCAGAATTATCCAACCCATGATTTGGAACTTGCAGCCGTGGTACACGTATTGAAGATTTGGAGACACTACATCCTTGGACATAGGTGTGAGATTTATACGGACCACAAGAGTCTCAAGTACATATTCACGCAAACGGATCTAAATTTGAGGCAATGAAGATGGTTGGACCTCATCAAGGATTATGATGTGGGAATCAATTACCATCCAGGAAAGGCTAATGTAGTGGCTGATGCTTTGAGTAGAAAGGGAGTAAGTCACCAACTCATGGTTTGAGAATTGCCATCCGAGTTATGTAAGGAGTTTGAATGGTTGAATCTCGGCTTTGTGAATGAGATGGGAATAATGGAGTTAAATCCAACCCTGGAGCAAGAAATTCGAGAAGGTCATACCAAGGATGAGGAAATTCTGGAAATCAAGGAGAAGACCCAAGAAGGGAGAGCATTCATATTTGATGAGGATGAACATGGTACCCTATGGCTTGGAAAGAGGATTGTTGTGCCTAATGTGAAGCATATTCGGGAGACCATATTAAGAGAGGCACAAGACTCGCCCTACTCGATTCACTCCGATTGTACAAAGATGTACAAAGACTTGAAGACTTGTTGTTGGTGGGCTAGCATGAAGAAGGACATAGCCGAATATGTAGCATTGTGTGATGTGTGCCAACGAGTGAAGGCAGAACATCAAAGGCCAGCTGGATTATTGCAGCCGTTGAAGATTCCAGAATGGAAGTGGGAAGAGATTGAAATGGACTTTATAGTTGGATTGCCACGTACCCAGTCCGGTTATGATTCAATATGGGTTATTGTGGATCGTTTGACCAAATCAGCTCATTTTATTCCTATCAAGACCACCTACACCACCGCGAAGCTAGCAGAGTTGTATATGGAGCATATTGTGTGCCGACATGGAGTCCCGAAGAAAATAGTCTCTGATAGAGGTTCTCAATTTACCTCTAGGTTCTGGGAGAAATTGCATGAAGCATTGGGTACAAGGTTGAATTTCAGCTCAGCATATCACCCTGAAACGGATGGACAAACTGAGAGAACGAATCATATTTTGGAGGACATGCTAAGAGTTTGTGATTTGAAGCATGGGAAAAGTTGGATCAAGAGCTTGCCATACGCAGAATTTTCATATAACAATAGTTACCAAGCAAGCTTGAAAATGTCACCCTATAAAGCACTATATGGGAGGAAGTGTAGAACACCTTTATTCAGGAATGAGACAGGAGAAACTCAAGTATTTGGTTCGGATGTGTTGCTAGAAGCTGAAAAACAAGTCCAGATTATTCGAGAAAACTTGAGGGTTGCTCAATCAAGGAAAAAAGGCTATGCGGACAATTGGAGAAGGAAACTAGCTTTTGAAGTGAGAGATTTTATTTACCTCAAGGTGTCACCAACGAGAGGTCATAAAAGGTTTAACTTAAGAAGCAAGCTAGCACCTTGATACATTGGGCCATTCATGGTTTTGGACAAAAGAGGAGAATTAGCATATAAGTTGGAGATGCCAGCACATCTATCGATGTACATAATGTCTTTCATGTTTCCCAGCTCCAGAAGTGCTTGTGGGCACAAGAAGAACAAGTGCTAATGGAAGAATCAGAATTAGAGGCAGATTTGACTTATGCATAACAACCGGTCAAAATCTTGGAAACCAAGGAGAGGGTCACAAGAAACAAGATTATTAGATGGTGTAAAGTTCAATGGAAGCATCATACAAAATTGGAAGCAACTTGGCAGCTGGAAGATGATGTCAAGAAGGAATTTCCGTATCTTTTCTCTTCCGCATCGAATCTCGAGGGTGAGATTCATTTTAAGGGGCGTAGGTTTGTAACACCCTCATTTTCATGCATCATGCATTTCATATATTCTAAAACATGTTTAACATTAATTCACATAAAAAGAAATAAGTTTAAAATGAATTTAGAGCAAAAGCACACTCAAAAGTTCTGGGAAGTGCGGACTAGTCCGATTTTGGTGTGGACTAGTCCGATTTCTCTCTGACCTCGCTCGAACATGTCCGTTTTCGTGCGGACTATTTCGGTTTTTGCCTCTGAACAATTTTGGACTTGTCCGGTCCATTGAGGACTAGTCCGATATTCCAATTCCTTGGAAATTTTGCTAAGTCCCTGGACTTGTCCGGACTTGTCCGGTATTCCAGCGGTCTTGTCCGTTTTTCCTATGATTTTTGCTATACTTGTCTCATTTCTCTCTGACCAAGTTCAGACTTGTCCGATATAGTCCGGACTTGTCCGTTTTCGCCTCTGTCAATCTTTGGACTAGCCCGATCGTCTGGAGACTTGTTCGGTAAATCGCGATTCTGAGTTGATCTTCTGTTTCATGACTTGTTTTTGGGTTTTACTTTAAGTGGGCCTAAGGACGTCGTGTCTAGCTCTTTTTGGAGCCCATGTGGGACCCCACACCGGCCTCCACCCTCCCCAAACTCGAAATCCATCAAACCCTAGCCCTCCACCTATATATAAACAACCCAACACCCTATTTTCACATATTTTAGCCACCTTTGAACCACACCCGAACCCTTGCTCATGGGTAGCCACCATCAAGGAAGGAGAAGGATATCCCGAGCAAGAAGAAGAAGAGGAGGAAACGAAAGAGGATCCAGATCTTTACCAAGTTTTTGTTCTTCATCAACAATCCACTATCAAGTTCTCTTCATCAACCCTAGATCATCAAGATCCAAGTGTTGCCTCCAAAACCCTTGATTCATTGGAGTTCTAAACACCTGGTATACCTTCAACTTTCTATTTCTCACGTGAATTGAACCCCAATTCTCCAAATTCACGTCTATCTTGAAAACCCTAATCTGCTGTTCCTGTGAAGTGCGGACTAGTCCGGCCCTGTAGCGGACTTGTCCGATTTTATTGACTGTTTTCTGCTAAATTAATTATAAATCGGTTCGAATCAATTCCAAACCTGTTAAAACTTGTTAAAAGCTATTAGAAATAGTTAGTAAACATCATTAACAACTCATTAACTAGTTTTGCTTCGCATTTGCATTAATCATGCATGTCATGCATATTGAGTATTATATGTGCACTTATTGATTGTAATTCTTATCTTGTTTGTTCGTTGTGCAGTATAGATAGATTTGCGCTAGAGAGTGTTGCGGAGGACCTCCAGCACCAGGAATTTGAAGACTTTGACCCAAAGCAAGCCCAAGAGCAAGGCAAGTGTCCTTGAACATATTGATCCTGTTTTGACAATAAATGTTTTGTTTACAAAACTGCATACTTGTGTCAATTAGATGGGAATCCTATGATAGGAAGTTTACTGGTTTTGGCCCTTGTTACTTGGAATACATAGTAGAGAGTCGGGAAAGGCTTTTTACCTTTTTGCTTTGCTTAATCAATTGGGATGGGAAAACAACCATACCACTTAATTATGCATTAATGAGACTATGGTTGACATGAACTGGTTAATATGATATGGTAATGGGTGATCTAAGCAAGCATGGTATGTGTATTGGGTTGGATGTTATGGTGGTTTTGCTTGCTTTAGATCTAAGGACCGGTTCATGCGAGAATAAGCCAGGACTACAGTGCCACCACGAGGCCAAGTATGGGTGCGGCGTAGCTGATTAATTAGGGTATTGCTAGTATTGAATGGATCATTTGGCGCACTGGGAAAGGGAAGTCAGATTGGATTTGGATAAGGTTGGCGGTACTCCCTGAGATCCAAAGGCACAAGAGGGGCCCTTGGTTGAGGATGTGCTCACTTGGAGACATCGCTACCGGTGAAACCTCAGTGGGTCCATAAATGCTAGTAGTCCCTTTGTAAAGGCTATTTTGTGATCTCTTGGCCATACACCTATGATAGTGTTTTGGCATAATGGAGGTTTTCTTTAGTCGCTGATGGGTGATGAAATCACAAATACGTGGGTAAAGCGGTACAAACTCTGCAGAGTATAAAAACTATCATGATAGCCGTGCTCCCAGTTAAGAGCACCTGGATGACCTACATGATTAGAGGGAAACTTGGGATTTTGGGATGGTATGGTACTGGTTATGGGATGGTATTATGGTTTATGGCATTGAATATGGTTAATGGCAATGGTGAAATCTGGTATAATGGTGATGGATGAGGGTAATGAATTATGGACTGGTATTATGATAATTACATGGTTTATGATGGGTCTACTTCACATACATATAAAATATTGCTTTCCAAAGGTTTTAATGTACTTTTCAACACTTAGCCATTATTACATTCGTCATTTGAATCAGCTACATGTCATACTTTCCACACTTGCTGTGTACGACATGTACTCACCCTTGCAATTCCCCCACCAATAGTTGCAGGTCAGATTTGGCAGTATAACAATGATAATGCGGAGTTCTAGGTTGTGTCTACTGTCAGCTTTGCCTGTGGTGTTGATTGGATCTGCGCTATCCCTTATGCTTATTTGCTTATTTAGTTTATTTCTGCTGCATTAGTTCAACTTGTCATTAATATTCATTAGAGCTTGTATTCGAGGATATTCTGAATTCTGTAATAAAATTTGTTAATTAATCTTGTTCTGTGGTAATTTTCTATATATCCTTTTGTGAATGCACTCGTGTATGTGTGTTGAACGTCCTGGGCACACATATGCGTTCGCTTGGTTCATTTTCGGAACCGGGAGTCACAGATCACCTTTGCCCACAAAGGTTTTCTTTTTAACACCCTGTTGACGTTTGGGCGCAACGTGCAAATCGCATGGGGCCAGAACCCGCTGCTCAACCCGCAACATCCCTGACGGCGGGGCCCAGGTCTCCTGTCAGAGAGATTGGCCCGAGCGGACCCCCATCTGAGAAGGCAACCCGACGATTCCTATAAAGTCGGAAGTTAAAGCAGCAGAAGCGCAACAGCCGAATTGGGATCCATCACGATAAAGAAGCTGCAACAAGCAAAGATCCCATCGCCGCGAGCCCTCAACCAGAGGAGGACGCATGGCCACGATAACAGAGGCACACACCGCTTCGATTAATTAATACAAAATCAAAAGACAGTGCGGGAAAGCAGGGATAGGGCTCCACCCTCGGGCTCAACGCCTCCCCTAGGGTGGATCCAGTGGCCACTGTCGGTACCCGACATACCGGGTACCCTCGAGCACTAGCTAAAGCCGCCTGTTGACAGCTGTTATATACCAATTTCATCCGTCAATTTAACTCAATTATGTGAAGGATTGATCATTTCTTGCACACATCACCTCTCTATCTAACCCAATTCCACTTGGACTTGGAGAAATATGTGTATGCAACATTTTATGCAGGAAATGAGGAAATGTAGAGGGACCGATCCTATAAAATATCATCCCAACCAATCAGGCGACGACACATGGCATCCCATGGATCAAATGGGCCACAAACAGAAGTATCCGAGGAGATCCAACGGTGTATCACCCATATACATCAATGGGACCCACCTGACATCCACCCGAAGAAAACACATGAGAAATAGTGCAATGACCAGGTCGGTCGAACCAGGGGGTCGGTCGACCTAGTCTTTGCACCAAACTCGGTCATCCTCCACGTGTTGGCTCCTCTTGGCTCCCTGGAGTCAATGGTGACTGATTTGCGCGCTTTTGGTGGCGGGAACCGACCTCAACACCAGTATAAATAGGACCCCCTACCCCTCACTTCAACACACACCACTTGGGCATCATTCTATTGTATACACTATCTTCCATAGTCCTTAGAGGAGTTAGGATGTAGAGAGGAGAGCCTCTAGTCCCAAGTCCAAATTGGGAAAGGAGTAGAAGGAGTCTCTCTTCCCAATTCCACATTGGGAAAGGTATGACTTATGTATTCCTTCTTGTATTTGTGACTTTGTGCTCAATAAAGATATTATCTTTAGTCTTCTTTTATACGTATACTTGGACAAAGCGTTTCTTGTTTGATTGTGGAGTCCATGTATGTGGAAGGTATATTCTTTATGATTTCACTCTCATGATCACATCTTATGGTCATAAACACTATAGACCCCAACTATAGTCTATATAGTTATGATATGATTATGTTAATATGAATGACTTTTGCTATGCTTCAACATTGGTTCAACGATGTTTAGGTTAGTCATTGCCTTAGGATGGCTTGTGCCATGGCTCCTATGGTATTTGCTTAGTATGCTAGCATGGTGCCAGGGTATTTAAGTAGCGTTGGATGTCTCGTAGACCCACAGATTGAAGAGGTAGGCAGTAGGTGGTGACATTCCTATCTGTCCTTTGTAATCCTCCATGTTCGGCTATGCCACAGGCTCTTGGCGGGAGTCGCCCTAGTATTGCTAGGGGTAAGCCCATGCCTGATGTGTTGAATAGCATTGCATAGGAATTCATCATTGACATGACCATTAGTATCTACCTTAGACTATGTATATGTATTAGGAGCATTGTAGGAGCAACTCTGTAACTCTCAATCCAATCTCCCTCTAGGACCAATTTTAATCTTTAGAATAGATTGCCTAGGTGTGTGTCACACTACCCCTATTATCAACTTACCCCTGTCCGGATAATGGATTAGTATCCCATAGCTTGACCATAAGAGTAGTATATACTTTACTCCATTGCCTTCCTTTGGGATAAATACGATACCCTTGGGAATACTCATGGGTGAAATGCTACAACGGTATCTTCCGTGCGCTTGCGGATCTCATCTCTTTACCGGAGATGATCTGTGGTGTTAAGAAATACCAACAAGCATTTCTGGCGTCGTTGCTGGGGATGATTTGTTAGTATATATTAGGAGCCGTCAACAAGCATTTCTGGTGCCGTTGCCAGGGAAGGCAAAGGAAGTGAAGGATAGCTATTACTTGTGATTAAGCTATAGGTACTAATAGTTATTAGATAGGATTACCCTTATTTGTTTTCTCCTTTGTGTGAAAACAGGGTAGTGTTGGCCAACCCATTGTATGGGATGGCCAACGAGGACACAAGTTCTCAACCGCAAGATGATTCAAGGCGTACCTCAACAAATGTCCACTAGGCAACACCATTGCCTATTGCGGAAGAATTTTAGCTTTCAGTAGGAGCCAAAGTCATCCATACACAAGCCTGGGGGAGGCTCCAAGAGTTCTTCTTGGTTTGCCTCCACCATGGGGAGGATAGTTGGCTCTTCATCCAACACTCGTGTCATGGGTTGGCTCCACCAATCCATGACCACATTCGTGCTGGAGCTGAAGGAGTCCTATTCTCATTCATCATGGATGAGAAGAAGGTCTCCACTCATGGGGTGGATTGAAGAATGCTCGAGTTCCCATAGCTTGTCATGCACACCACTTCACAAGGTGGATATGCTAGTTATGGAACTACACCTCCCATTGAAGTTTCATGAATATCCAAGTTGTTGGAGATTTGTTTGGATAATCCAAGTCATGGATATTCACATGATTTTTGAAAATCCATGTCAACATGGAACGCCTGGGAATTATTTCCCTAAGACCCTTGAGGACCTTTTTCAAACAACAACTCCAATGGCTACCTTTCACAAGGAGGTCAAGGGTGGAATTAACATCACCCTTGTATTCAAGGAGGCTATGGCTTTCCAAGGTATTTAAGTTCAACTAGCCTACCTTGAAGTATCTTGGCCAAGCAGAAATCAAGACAACATTCACATGAAGATCTTGGCCAAGGACAAAAACTTAAGGAGCATTCAAAGTCCAAGATATCCCACGTCACTCGTTGGGATTCCCACACTTCGACCAAACCCATTCAACCTAGGGCAAGTGACATTGTGGATGAAGCGTTTCTTGTTTGATTGTGGAGTCTACATGTCATCATGCCCAAGGAAGCCTTTGACTCATGATCAAGGTATGGGTTGATTCAATGGAATATCAATATGGTCAGAGTGGCACCCCTAAGTAGGACAAAGCCTCACCATACTCATGAAGGAATACATTCAAGAGGGAGAACCCATCGCTACAACAACATGTCTATATCAATACAATGGGGAGAGGCTAGGGCCACCATGTGGCCCACATGTCCAAATGACAGCCAAGTGAGTTTGGCATGTCAAAACAGAAGAAATCGTCCACAGCTTCAACTTCGGGATTGGACAACAAATCATCGCGCTGAACAGAACGGAGGTAAGCCCTACTCATCGAACTTCAACAATTCGGTGAGTCCTTGCCAATAGGTTAAAATTGTGAATAGGTGGTATGGCAAGAAAGTGGAAGGTTTCATCAAGCTCAAGTCACCATTGGGAGGATTTGAGAACACTTCTCTCCTTCAAACTCATTTTGAGTTTGAGGAAGAGAAATGTTCAAGATGATGACTCAATGGAGGAGCCAGAACCAAATCCATTGCCAAATCCAACCTCAACTTGACATTTGACATCAACCATCAAGCCTACGCCAAAAATCAAGGTTGTGAGTTTCTCACACAAAGACCTTCGTCACCAAATGCTCTTCAAATGAGGTATGAGTTTAGAATTTTTCATTGTTTGGTTTGCCATAGACTTGAATGTATTTGCTTGTATTTGTGAGGAAGGTTGACACTTCCTCATCATTCAATTCTCAAGCATCCTCACAAGAGTAAGCGTGGGTGTTGACTTTTGGATCTCCAAAAGGAAATCCAACCTTACTTGGAAAAATCTCAAACAAGTACCTAAAATAATTGTTTTGTAAACTTAGTCATTTTTGTCGAGATTTAGAAAACAAAACTTTTGGGCAATGACTTAATTGGTGAATTGGCATATAGAAACTTGGGCATAGTGACAGCCATAGTTTTTAATTGAGCTTCATGCATAGATGGTGTCACTAAATTTCAAACTCCTAGGAATAAGTGATATCCTTGCTCTGAAATTGAATTGCATTTTTAGGAGGAGTCACTAAATTTCAAATTCCTAGTGAGGTTCAGGAGGATAAAATTGAGAATCTTGTTTGTCATTGTCTAAATGATAGAAATTTGCTCTTGAAAGCTAAGATGGTTAGAAACTTTAAAAGGTGTAGGGATCCATATAGTGTATTTCTATCATTGCTATGAGTAGGAGCTTTAGAAAATATGCAACATGAATTATCCATAAAGATTCACTCTTATCAATGAATAACACATTGATCATAGATACACTTGACACTGGATCCAATGCCATATTTGATTTTGCTCTTCCCCGTATGTACAAATGAAAGTTCAGTTACCTAACTCGAACGTTCATTTGTACAAGTCTCGGGAGCTAACCCATCCCTCTCCATTCAAGAGAGGAAGTTTGGAGGAGTAATATTACTATGCAGGCATTCATGAAGCTGATTGTTCCTATCCCTAAAGGATCCCATTTCAACATCTCTTGGCCAAGGAGTAAATGAGGATGGTTGCTACCTATTAGAAATTATGCCCGAAGGTCAATCATAACTATACGAGGCTGGAGATTTGAAATGGGAACCCTCCATGAGCAACCAATGAGCTGCCACGAATGGGTGAGAGCATTATGCTCTCAACTATTTTAAGCACTCATTCAAGCTTAAGGGATTTTCCACCATCATTGGGTACAAGTTACTCCTATGTGGCTAAGAGTTATGATGTACCATGACCAAGGAATGACAAGATCACACCCAATTTATATTGGGTGCAAGTTGTTCGTATGTGGCTAGAAGGTATGACATGCCTTAGACAAGGAACAACAGATCACTCTCAACCCATGTTGAGTGCATGTCATTCCTTTGTGGTTCTAGGTATGTTGTACCTTACCCAAGGAACAACTGATCATATCCAATGCATGTTGGGCACATGTCACTCCCTTATGGCAAAAGATATGATACACCTTAGCCAAAAAATGACGAACATACTCAATGTATGTTGAGTGCATGTCATTCCTTTGGATCTAAAGGTTACCATTATCCTAGCCAAGGAATGACAAATCACACCCAATACATGGAGACCCTGATGTGCGGACGGTCAACATCGAAAACACTCTATTCAACCACACTCATGGTGTCAATGGGAGGCAACACAACAATCAACACTCAACCCTCCATTGTCAAAGCCACGCTGCAACAAGGATAGACCAACTCATGGCCTACCTCCGTCATTAGGGTTTCAACCCCTATCACGGACCTTGATCAAGAATAAGCTTGGGGGAGGACTCCCACTTGAGGTAACTTGTATCACACCCACTACATTTTTATTTCAAATCATCCATTGCATATTTATTTTCCATCCATCCATCATCCACCTTGCATTTATATATATATATATATATATATATATATATATATATATATATATATATATATATATATATATATATAGGTTAGATTTGCTTTCTTCAAATAAAGATGTGTGGTAAGAATGATTTAGAATTCATATAGATGAAATGATGAATAGTTGCTCTGTTTTATTTTCCTAAGTCTCTAGTTTACAACTTGCTACTCTCCGAATATTGCTTTCATTGGTTTGAAATACTTTTACCTTAATTTGGAAGTTGTGGGTAGCAAAAGCTTAATCTAATTCTAGGTTGTTGCAATACTAGAATTGGTAATAGGGCTGCTAGTCCTAGTTTGAAAGTAAAACTTCGATTTCCGGAGAAATTCTAAAAAGATTTAAGTTTCTCTCAATTGATTGGAAATACCTACCAAAGCCATATGATGTTCATACATAGACAAAACCTTATGCATATGATATTTGCTTTCACATTGAGCCTAGTCAAACTAGTATAGACCTATGTGAGAAATCATTCAACTCTTTTTGAATTCAAGACTTCACTTGCACATGCTATACTTCTACACTAGAAGTAAGCGAAACATCCATCATATCCACCATACCACAACAAAAAGAGAAACTCCATGTTATTCATGTTTAGCACCCTCTTCAAAATTCATTGCAAAGAAAGGGAGTAGAAGACATGGCTACAAATAAAGCATGCTTACCTCATAAGCATGAGAAAAAAAAGAGAAAAGAAAAGTAGTTATGTTTCATCCCTGCAAAAGAAAGAGAGATTATACCAAAAAGGAGTTATCTCAAGTATCCACATCCACTTCAACTCCATCACACATGCACTAGTCTTAAATCAAAAAGTTTTGATTTGAATTCTCCTAAGGCTTACTCTTTTGACTTAGCAATATATGTGATACAAATATGCCTACTTACTTTCCTTACAAATCTCCACATACAAGCCATATTCAATGAGTAGGAATAGTAGAGGCACAATGCTTTGGTGAGGAAATATTTCCACTATCCACAAAGGAGTGATTGAGAGAATCAAATTGAGGTACTTAATATCTAAATTGAATTCTCTGGGATTTAAGTGGAACTTGATTTCTAGGCTATGTTTGCTCCATTTGCTATTACACCTTTCAACTACTCATGAATATGAAAAAGCATAAGCCCCATGATAACTTAAGAAAGGTAGGGTATCATAGCCAATTTCTGCAATACTAGGTAGAGTATCTTGTTGTGCATTAGATACTTTTGAAAATAAGACATTGTAGCAACTCCTGATCATCAACCTAAAGTCTTTACTTTGCTCGGGACAAGCAAAGTATAAGCTTGGGGGAGTTTGTTGACGGCTATTATATACGAATTTCATCCGTCAATTTAACTCAATTATGTGAAGGATTGATCATTTCTTGCACACATCACCTCTCTATCTAACCCAATTCCACTTGGACTTGGAGAAATATGTGTATGCAACATTTTACGCAAGAAATGAGGAAATGTAGATGAACCAATCCTATAAAATATCATCCCAGCCAATCAGGCGACGACACGTGGCATCCCATGGATCAAATGGCCCACAAACAGAAGTATCCGAGGAGATCCAACGGTGTATCACCCATATACATCAATGGGACCCACCTGGCAGCCACCCAGAGAAAGCACACGAGAAACAGTGCAATGACCAGGTCGGCCAAACCAGGGGGTCGGCCGACCTGGTCTTTGCACCAAACTCGGTCTGCCTCCACGTGTTGGCTCCTCCCGGCTCCCTGGAGTCAATGGTGACTGATTCGCGCACTTTTGGTGGCAGGAACACCCCTCAACACTAGTATAAATAGGACCCCCTACCCCTCACTTCAACACACACCACTTGGGCATCATTCTATTTTATACACTATCTTCCATAGTCCTTAGAGGAGTTAGGATGTAGAGAGGAGAGCCTCTAGTCCAAAGTCCAAATTGGGAAAGGAGTAGAAGGAGTCTCTCTTCACAATTACACATTGGGAAAGGTATGACTTATGTATTCCTTCTTGTATTTGTGACTTTGTGCTCAATAAAGATATTATCTTTAGTCTTCTTTTATATGTATACTTGGACAAAGTGTTTCTTGTTTGATTGTGGAGTCCATGTATGTGGAAGGTATAGTCTTTATGATTTCACTCTCATGATCACATCTTATGGTCATAAACACTATAGACCCCCACTATAGTCTATATAGTTATGATATGATTATGTTAATATGAATAACTTATCCTATGCTTCAACATTGGTTCAATGATGTTTAGGATAGTCATTGCCTTAGGATGGCTTGTGCCATGGCTCCTATGGTATTTGCTTAGTATGCTAGCATGGTGCTAGGGTATTTAAGTAGCATTGGATGTCTCATAGACCCACGAATTGAAGAGGTAGGCAGCAGGTGTTGACAACCATATCTGTCCTTTGTAATCCTCCACGTTCGGCTATGCCACAGGCTCTTGGCTGGAGTCGCCCTAGTATTGCTAGGGGTGAGCCCGTGCCCGATGTGTTGAATAGCATTGCATATGAATTCATCATTGACATGACCATTAGTATCTACTTTAGGCTATGTATATATATTAGGAGCATTGTAGGAGCAAATATCTAACTCTCAATCCAATCTCCCTCTAGGACCCATTTTAACCTTTAGAATAGATTGCCTAGGTGTGTGTCACACTACCCCTATTATCAACTTACCCCTGTCCGGATAATGGATTAGTATCCCATAGCTTGACCATAAGAGTAGTATATACTTTACTCCATTGCCTTCCTTTGGGATAAATACGATACCCTTGGGAATACTCATGGGTGAAATGCTACAACAGTATCTTCCATGCACTTGCGGATCTCATCTCTTTACTGGAGATGATCTGTGGTGTTAAGAAATACCAACAAGCATTTCTGGCACCATTGTCGGGGATGATTTGTTAGTATATCTTAGGAGCCGTCAACTCTGCCTAGGAGCCCTGCCTTCCTGCCAAGGTAGGGTCCGAAGGCGCCATGTGTCCAGAAGGCCCATATCCCTCTACCTCAGATATGGGGTCCGGAGTATCTACGTGGACCCCAAGGAAGAATCCATCTCCCCCTTGGATATGAGCTCCCAAGCGGCCACGTGTCCAGCAGTGCAGGATCCCGCTCCCCATGAGAGAGGACTCCAGTGCCGCCACATGGTTTGAGGCACCAGTCAGGCCACCTCCCGCAGAGGTGGGCTCTAGCTTTGGCAGGTGTCCTGCGGCCCTGGATCCCCCGCTCTGCTCAGGAATGGGCTTCAGAGCTGCCACGTGGTCTGCGGATCGGGACCTGACCTCCCCCGCAGAGGCTAGCTCTCGAGCTGCCACGTACCTACAACTTGCCCCAGATGGTGGGCACGTACCCTGCAACTTACCCCAGATGGTGGGTTGCAGGAATTAAGAGGGCGGTGCGCCTTGTCTAAATCAAGCATTGAAGACTTGCGTCTTCTCCAGGCGCACAACATGACGCACGCCTACTGCCAGGTACCACTGCGCCTAATCGCATCATTGAGAAGGCGCCACATGCCTACCCAACTCCCCCAAGTGGATATCTTACGGAGACAGAGATAGTTGGACAGGACATTCCGTGCCATAATCAATGACTATGCATGGGCCACTGGCGACTGAGGCGGCAAGACGGCGAGTCTTCAAGTCGCGGTCAGAGGAAGCTTATGCGAGAAGCCTAAGATCTTTAGGATAAGATCGTCCGAGGCCACCCGTCGGGCCCCAGACCCACTTGTAAGGCGTCTGGCCTTGTCCATAAAAGGACCAGACTGCTACCGTTACAAAGCATCTCCAATCTACGCATTCACACATACACACACCAACAATACAACCTCACCGTGGAGTAGGGTGTTACGCTCTTGCGGCCAGAACCACGTAAAAACCACAGTCTCACACTCTCATACGCGCGATCACTCAATAGAGGACCAAGATCTGCCGATCAAAGAACCTCCACGGTCTGCTCCTTAGCAGATCTAGGGGAAGTGTCACATTAACACTTCATCAGTGTCCATTGCAAATTTGACCTCGGTTTGGTCAGGTTTTATGAGGAGCATGACATCGTCAACATAAAGTGAGAGTCGCGTCATACCATTGCCTGGCGGAGATAGAAGTCCATTATCGATTGCTACTATAAATAGACCTTGAATCACATAATTGGAAAGAATGAAGAGATACGGTGACAATGGGTCATACTGTCTAAGTCCCCTGCGGTGCAAGATGCACGACCCTGTTGTCCCATTGAGTCTAACTGAGGAGGTTGACGAGGAGAGTAGTGTCATGATCCAATTCCTCCACTTGACCGGAAACCCTCTATGCTCAAGCATCTCCAGTAGAAATTCCCAGGACAAAAAATCAAATGCCTTTGATATGTCAAATTTTAGGAGCATAGGTGGCTCGGATCGGTAGTGGTACCTAGCCAGACTTCTGACAAAGTTGAAGCTATCTTGGATACATCTTCCTCTGATAAATGCACTCTGGGAGTGTGCAATTAAGTTGTCCATGGGCTCAGGTAGGCGTAGGGCCAATACTTCAGAGAAAAGTTCAGCAGAAGTGTCAGCTAGGCTGATTGGGCGGTAATCATCGGGGTGTTCCGTTTGATCTCCTATAGGAATCAGAGCTATGAGGGCTCCATTGAGCCTGAAAAGGGCACCACAATGTCGATTATGGAGGCTAGCAAAAGCGGCCATGATGTCATTTTTGATGATCAGCTGAATAAGGCCTATAGGGGGGGGTGAATAGGTGTTGAAAACATTTCCTGCAACACTTAACATATTCGTCAAATATATGATGGACCGGACTAGTCCGGTGTAGGTATGGACTTGTTCGGCATGCATGTTATACCTACGAAAAGATAGACTGTTTAATGTATTATCCTCAAATGTTATAGAAGCCGAATTAAGAAAATTATGCTAACAACTTGTGCAGGTTATAGGATGATTGATTTGAACGAGGAATACAAGATATAAGTTGCAAGATTAATCAACCCTATGTCCTAGATGATGATGATTGAAAAAATAAATAACAAGAACACGCGAGACAAGAATTTTTTTTGAGGTTCGATCTCACCAGAGATATCTACGTCCTCGTTGAGGAAGCTCACACAGAGTCGGGTCTCTTCAAACCCTTTGCCTCGTCAAGTCACCACAAAAGGCCGACTTTAGTTCCACTATCCAGGGGTAATCACCGAGTTGGTGGGGCAACCTCACACACTGAGGGCTCACACAAAATTAGAGACAGAAAAAGAAATCAAATACACTCGAAAGATTTACAACAGATGCAAGAGTGTATAAAAGATCAAACCCCAAGATCTTAGCAATGCGTAGAAGACGATCTCCCTATCCCAAATCTGGATTCCCAAAAGATTTAACTTTTAAGGGCTTTAGATGTGTGGGGAGAGGTGTTTTTGTTCTCTTGGGATGAGTGGAGGCACTAGGGTTTTTAGTCGTTGACTGTTGTGTACGGTTTTCTTATTGTGGGGGTCATGGATCTCCTATTTATAGAGTTTCCAAAAAAGTTACCGTTATGGATCCGACGGCCAGACTAGTCCGCTCTGGGTACCGGAATAATCCGGTGTCCTGTGTAAAACTTGCATGAATTGTGCAGCACACCTGAAACACTAATCTGTGTGAGGTAATCCTCACTTGTCCGTATTGGAACAAAAATTGTTCGGACTAGTCCGTGATGGGTTCAGAGACTCAATTGGACTTGTCCACCACTGGACGAACTTGTCCAGTGCATGGTGATTTGTGTTGAGTGAACACTAGAAAGATGAACGGACTTGTCCGACACATGTCCAGACTTGTCCGCGTGAGGTCAGTGAGTTGAACGGACAAATCCTGTGCCGTTCCAGACTTGTCCGTGTGAGAATAGTGAGTTCATCGGACTAGTCCGCTGGTGAACGGACTTGTCGGGTAGTTCAGTGAATTACTTAATTAATTAATTTTAGCCCTTACCCTCTACTCAAAGATATAATCTCTTGGGATGTGACTCCCACACACATCCTATACATTGATATCTACTTCGCGCTTCCTTGATCATTTGAGTTGTTCCTTTTCTCACTCCTCATTTTCACCTTTTTGAGTGCACCATAAGTTCTAGTCTTTGTAGACCAGCATTCATCTCAACAAATTCATTAGGATCTCATTTGTTTGTCATAAATCATCCAAAACCCACAAGGGAATGCCTAGATGCACTTTCAATCTCCCACTTTTTGGAAATTGATGACAACCAATTGAGATTTCACAATTAAGAGTAAAAATTGATTTTCATAAAGTGTGCATATATGAGAATGACATCTGAACAACAAAAATTTCTCACATATATGCACTCTTTATGTGGGGTGCCTATAAAGTGTGTGTGAGCAGATATTGTGATGTGCATAATGAAAAATATAGCAATTACAATCACAAGAATAGAATGAGCATCACACATTCATATTTAAAAAAATAGGCATCCTAATAGAGATTACAATAGTTTTAAACTTAAAAACACAAAAGATGAGCAATATGTTGGAGAGTAGTGAGTTGTAAACTAGGGACTTAGGAGAATTAAAACAGAGCAACTATTCATCATTTCATCTATGTGAATTCCAAGTCATTCTTACCGCACATCTTTTATCTTATTTGAAAATAAAACTATCCTATTATATTTTTTTAGATGCAAGGTGGATGATGGGTAAGTGGAAAATAAATATGCAAGGGATTGATACAATTTACCTCAAGTGGGGTCCCCCCCAAGCTTGTTCTCCACTCACCTCCGAGTCAAGGGTTGAACCCTTGATGACGGAAGTATGCCGCAAGATCGGCTTGTTGTTGTGGTAGCGTGGAATTGTGGTTGATGATATGAGCGTCCATGTGTTGTTGCCAGTCTTGGGTACCTTGGACATGCCCTTGGAGAGTGTTGTAGATGTCACTCGTCCTTACTTCAAGCTCCTCCATAGGTCTTGAGAGGTCCATCATTCCTTGGCTATAGTCGCGATGATTTGTAGCAAAAGTGGAATGACATCTTCTCATAGATGTTGGAGGCAAGCTGCTAGAGCTTGAAGTGGATAGGGGTGTCTCCCATGTAGCACCTGGCCATCCATGCCAAGACAGACCTTCGATCTCATACGATGGAGGTTGAGTCCTTCCGGGTGCATCACCCGTTGGGTTCTCTTCCTCTTCGTACTCATAGACCGTGGATGTTGTCGAGGGCATGGCCGCTCTCCTTGTGTGGCTTCTAGTTTCCCTACCAGAGATATTACTTCTTCCGACTTCCTCGATGGGAAGTAGATCAATGGTTAGCCTCCGACATTTGTACAAATGATAATCTGGGTTAGGTAACCGAATTCATTGACAAAGCCAGGATAATAAAATATCAAAGAGCCATATTTATCATTCTTAAGGTATATTCTTGCACTAAATATTCTTCATCAATTAATTCTCTTTCATTTTCAATGTATTCAAATGAAGAATATTCAAGTGCTCCTACCCTAGTAGCAATACGGGTAATCAATGAAGTGCATTCAATGGGCCGTACCCTTGGAATGTAGTATAAACATTGTGTCATCATGGAAATAACTGGAGCAACTTTTATCTTTTTAATCATTGCAAACAAAATTTCTGCTCTTCATCACACACTATCCTTACATCTCCTCTGGGGAACATAGTCATAGCCACCCATCTATGCATAAAGCCTAAAGTGGGGTTGTGCAAGTGGCTATTCATAGGTGCACTACATCTGACCTCACCAGTTAAATCTTGCCAAAAATTTTGTTTGTTAAACTTAGGCAATTTGTTTAATTCTAGCAAACAACGTTTATGGAAGCCTAGGATTTCACTTAATTCTTTCCATAGGATGCTATATTCTTTTTGAAATAATCTAAAAGTAATACCATCAAATCCTATCTTGAGTGTGCAAAGGAACTGTATGGAGAGAAGGTGTGAACCTTTCTCCTCTATGTGAGCAAAATTTTCCCATCCTAGTGCACGCCAAATGGAAAAGAATTCACAATCCATACCTATTTTGGAGATCAAATCTGGATCATTAACTTTCGTATGAGAAAACTCATGATCTTGGAGGAGCTTGCGTGCTTGATCTTCAACTTCACTTTGGATGTCGAGGTCGTCGTCATGAAGAAGTTGGTGAGGGTTGCCTCTCACCCATGGGAGTCCTCTCCTACACTCCTCCTCCGTGAACTTGGTGTAGCAACAGAAGAGGGGCGTGCACTTGAGTCTCCGCCATGGCTTGATCTTGCAGCCTCCTTCCTCTTGCCAAACAACCTCTTCATTCCTTTCATGGCCACAACGAACAATAACACAACAAGGCAAAAACTCGAAAAAGGTGATGTTAGTGAAAACAAAACCCGACGAATTTTCCCTTGAAGATCTTGAGAGCAAATTGCAAATGCAATCAAAAGCAAATCTTTTTGGGTTGGATTTTGAGCATGAGTGCTTCAATGAAGAGCAAGACAACAATTTGAGCAAAATTGACTTTGGGGATGTATGAAATGAGGTGAGGTTTGAAGAGAAGAGCTCCTCACTGCCACCATTTATAGTGTGCAATCCCCAACGGTCACTAGGGCACCAAATGTGGCCATTGGAGGAGAGAGAGCCAAATTGGCTCTTTCCCTAGTCGACCGAGCAGGGGGGTCGGTCGACCTGATAGGTGGGCCCCCTATTCTCCCTTTTGGCAGGTGGCTCCCCAATGGCTATAGAATCATCACGTTGGTGAAATACCACTTTTGCCTCGGCGCATTGCTTCCTTGCCAAGACCTGACTTAGGACATTGATGTGCAAAGTGTCCAGCTTCTCCACAAGTAGAGCACTTCTTAACTCCACCAGAGTTTGGACGGGCTTGATTAATCGCATTTGCACCAGGAAAGTTGGCAAGAGGTGCATAAGGCATTGGAGGCCTAGGTGCTTGCATGATAGGGCGCTGCTGCACAAACTGAGTTGGGCGTGGTGCAAATCCAGGGCGCTATACAGGAGTAGAGGAGCTATAATAAGGCGCATTAGGTGGTGCAAAGCGAGGATGCACATTACTTCCTTGTTGCTGTCCTTGATATGCCGCCTTACTCTTGTTATCTTGCTCTGTCTCATGGACCTTGTTCTCCACCACAATTGCTTTGTCCACAAGCTTCTGGAAGTTGGCATAGTCACAGTTGAGCATGTAAGACCTATGTGTGCTGAATACATTGGCTTGTAGTGAATACACTTGCTTTGATGATAAAAGTTTTGAATATCACCAAAAACCTTTTTATTAAGGTCCTGCTAGTTTTGTAAGCTCCGGCGGGAGCTTGGTTATACTAGTTCTGGTTAGCCCCGGCGCTTGGTTCTACTAGCTTTTGTTAGCTCCGGCTCAAGGTCCGGGTTGCTCTGGCAAGGTACGGAACTTGACTGCAGTGCTTCTGTTTTTCATTTGCAATGTTTCATACTTGCTTTACATCTCTGGAAAAATTGCTTAGTATTCATTTGCTAAGTCTTTGGTGCGTTTTTGGTTGACATGGATGATATAGTGTTACTGTGGTTTCACAACATGTTTATGTGAGGTGCTCACGTAAGGTGTTGTGTTTGGAACTAACTTGAGTCAAGTCGAGGACTTGGGCTCGTATAGATTGGTTGTTTATTCATGTGCAGGTGTTGCTTGAGTTCAAGTCATGGCTGGTGACAGGATCCATTGGACTAGTCTCAGGGAGGAGATGAGGTTCCAACAACCAAATTTAGCAGGAATTGTGGTTGAGCTGATCAGGAGGTTGCGCAGCATGATTGAATCAAGAACAATGCATGTGAAGGTATCATGGACGTCATTGGAAGATGTTTGCACGTGTGAAGGAGTGCTTGGACGTGGCTACATGGTTCCGAGACGTGATGAGGAGATGTGGACGTAAAGAGTTGGTCGGAAAGGTCCAACCGACTAGGTTATGGACTCAGGCTGCGGCTGAGTCGAGTTTGACTCAAATATGGAAAGATTTGAGTTGGTTATGATAGGATTTCGTGTGGGTCACGAATTTGAGTTGTTTAGGAATTTCGGATACATTCCTAAGGTGTTTGGAAGTCTTAAGATTGCTTCTATCTGCGTATAGAAGAATCCCAAGCAGGTATGGAAAGCTATGATTCGTGAACATAGTAGGATTATGTTCCTGATTTGAGTTGAGTTGGCTTTCGAGCTGGTTATATAAGCAAGGGAGCCCAGAGCTCGTGGTGGACGACTTTGGGGCTGTTCCTCTTGTGTTCTATTGAATAGAATTCGTAGTTTGAAGGAACTTTTGTGCCTTGTTCGTCCGACTTGTCTAGACAAGTTTTACTCGTCGAGTTTCTAGACAGCACTACCTTTTGTTGGTGGTTTTATCATAACTCGAGCTTTACAGATCCAATCGACGTGATTTTCTTTGGGTTGTCTTCAAAACTTTATTATCTATCACCTGTCAAAATTTCACGGTAATTGAATTTGTGGTCCATGATCTACACGAGTTTCTTTGCAGCGTTCTAGAACTGTTTTTTTTTCAGGTAGGGCAGATTGACCTTTGTTTGATCTTTTAATCATAACTTGAGTTTTTCTCGACGGATTTGAGTGATTCTTGTTGTGTTGTCTTCGTGACTTGATTCTCTCTGATATCTATCACTTTTGTCACGGTGAAACACGTTTAGATTAGTCTCACACACGATTTCTTTAACAGATCGTTTTTCTGCCGAAGGGGTTGGGGTTTAATTGTTTCCGCTGCGTAAGATTTTTAAATCTACCATTCACCCCCCTCTGGTAGCTTTTCACGTGCTATTAGATCCTAAAATTGGTATCAGAGCCACGGTGCTCTAATCTTTGTGATTTGCACGTGTTTTTGACTAATCATCATGGAGAAGTACTCCGCCAAACCTTGTGTGTTTGCTTGTATTGATTTTCAGGTTTGGAGGGCACGCATGGAGGCTTTCATCCACTCACAAGGCTTTGCAATATGGGAGAAGGTATACAAGCCTTACAAAGTGTCATCAAACGATCAAGTTACAGCTACAAATCTGAGAGATGTCGACAACAACAATAAGGCTCGTAACTTGATCATACAAGGATTAACTCAAAGCGACTTCGACCGTGTTGCGCACCTCCGATCTGCATACGATGTGTGGAAAGTACTTTGTGACTACCACGAAGGATCCAACACGATAAAGGAGGTAAGACATGACATGTTCAAGAAAGAATACATGCGCTTCGAGATGCAACCCAGTGAGTCCATTGATGACCTCTTTGCTCGCTTTAATAAAATTCTCAGTAACTTGCGTAGCATGAATGTAATTTTTTCAGATGCTGAAAATGCTAGGAAATTGCTAAGTGCATTAGATATGTCAATTTGGGAGATGAAAGTCACATCTATTCGTGAATCTACTGTGATGAGTACACTTACTTTAGATGTGCTATATTCCAAGCTAAAAACTCATGAAATTGACATAATATCACGTAAGAACCCCAACAAGTCTATTGCTTTTGTTTCTCAATGTGATATGCCTAGCTCCGGCCAATCTTCATCTTGTGGTACACTTGCTTTGTTGTCCCCTCTAACCCTTGAACAGATTGAGGAGTTTCCAGAGGAGGAGCTAGCACTTCTCTCTACGAGGTTCTCAAAAGCATTGCAAAATGTGAGAACTAGAAGGAGAGGAAGCTCCGGACCTCAACGATGCTTCGAATGTGGTAAGATAGGACACTTTCATACAGATTGTCCTAACCTTTCAGGTCCTACCTCCCGGGAAGAAAAACAATCAAGGATAAAGCACTCCTCAACAAACGATAAGAAGAAAAAGAAGGGCTTTACAGGTCGCCAACTGGTGAACAGTTTTATCTCAGCACTCCAGGAACTTGGCTCAAGCGACATGGACATTGGAAGTGATGAAGATGAAGATGATTTAGCAAACTTGTGCTTCATGGCGGGCAAGTCAAGATCAAGTATGGAGGAGGCAGAACACAACAACGACAATGAAGAGGTATGTCCTACTTGCGAAGAAATGTGTGATGCTATTTCTCGTGCCACAGTTATTGTTAAGAAAAAGGACAAAAAGCTTAGGGACAATGCTGTTAAAATTGAGTCACTAGAATATGAAATTAATCGTTTGAAATCCTTGATTCCTAGTGATGATTCTTGTTCCTCATGTGACTTAATATATGAACAATTGTCCTCCCTAAGAAGTGCACATACCTCCACACTTGATAAACTTGAACTTGAAATTGAAAAGAACAAAAAGCTTGCTGCACTTAATATTGGAAACTTCAAAGATGCTTTTTGTTCTACAATTGATTTGCATTATTCTAGTTGTGATGATCTTGATAAGAAACCGCAAGATGCTATGAATGAAATCTCTATATTGAACAATGCTTTACGTTGTCATGAAGTTAAATATTGTTCCAATTGCAAATTAAAAAGAAAAACTTCATGTGAAAATTGCCTTGATCTGTCCAATAAACTTGACAACATGCATAAGACATTTGATCGGTTTTGTAATGGGAATAAGAACCTTAACTTGCTGCTGAATTCATCCAAGTCTTGCAATGATAAAAATGGTTTAGGTTTTGATTCTCATGCTCATGCTAAGGCACATCCACCTAAAATTGTAATGTCATTAGGAAGCGGTTTGATTCAAATAGTTCCTAAACAAAAAGAAGTGATTTTTAAATCTGCAGGAGTATTGTCTCATTCAGTTTCAAATAAAAATGTTGTTTGGTCATCTAGACATGAACACAAAGTTAAATTTCATTGTACCTACTGTGGTAGAGATGGTCATGTCATAGATTTTTGTTATAGACTAGCTAAACAACAGAAAAGGGAAAGAATGGTTGCTAGATCTCATAACTTTCATGCAAAATTTGCTGCACATATTAAACTGAATGTACAACCTGCTGTTTTGAGTCAAAAACATTCAAAGTTTACCTTCAGACCTTCTGTTTTTGCCTCCGGAGCTACTGATTTTTGTGCTACACAAGTAACACCTTATAGGTCAGTAGTTAAGAATAAAAAATCTCAAACTTTGACTCATAAACCCGCTGTTTTGTCTCAGCTTTCGCGTGTTTTTCCTGCTGCACGTCGCGTGACTCAGTACTGGATTCCTAAATGCCTTTTGACTAACCCCAGTATTGAGTCATCGACGTATTGTGCTTCTATGTAGGTTACACGTTTGAGGAAGGAGAACATTTGGATTGTAGATTCAGGTTGCTCACGCCACATGATCGGTAACAAAGATTGGTTCTCCTCCCTCTCTTTTGTGTCACGTGTAGAGAATGTTACTTTTGCCCATAATTCTTCAACTCCTATAATTGCTAAGGGTTCGGTTAGAGTAAATGATCACTATACTTTGAAGGATGTGGCACTTGTCAAAAATTTTAAATACAACTTGCTTTCTGTTAGATGAAAATCTAGAAATTATTTTCAATAAAAACTGCTGCAAAGTTGTAGGTTCAAATAGTGAGCTTATTTGTAACATGTCTCGGTTTGGAAGAGTTTTTAAAGCTGATTTTGATATGTCTTCCTCTAAGCATAGGTGTCTAGTTGCTAATGATTCAAAGGACTTATATTTTTGGCATCGTAGACTTGGTCACGTAGGCTTTGATCACCTAACGCGTGTTAGTGCTCTTGATCGCATACGTGGGCTGCATAAGCTTAAAGGGGACAAAGAAATTGTGTGCTCTTCTTGTAGGCATGCTAACATGGTTGCAGGTTCACATACTCCTCTCACAATGATCATGACAACTGAACCGTGTCAACTTTTGCACGTTGACACCGTAGGACCTTCACGTGTTCAATCCTTCGGAGGAAAATGGTATGTTCTTGTGATTGTTGATAATTATTCTAGATACTCTTGGGTTTACTTTATGGCGTCTAAGAATGAAGTTTTTAGTCACTTTAGAACTTTATTTCTTAGATTATCAATTGATCATCCAAGATCATTAAAAGAAATTAGAAGTGATAACAGAACTGAATTTAAAAATCAATCTTTTGATCACTTTTGTGCCGAAAATGGAATAGATCATCAATTTTCTTCACCATATGTACCTCAACAAAACGGTGTTGTAGAAAGAAGGAACAGAACCTTAGTTGAGATGGCTAGGACTATGCTTGATGAATATCAAACTCCTAGAAAATTTTGGGCCGATGCGTTAGCAACCGCTTGTTATGTCTCAAATCGTGTTCTTGCGTGCTAAGCTAGGTAAAACACCATATGAACTCCGGTTTGGACATAGGCCTTGTGTTACACACTTTTGGGTCTTTGGTTGCAAATGCTTTGTTAAGAAACATGGTAATCTTGATAAATTTGAACCTAGATCCATTGATGGCATGTTTTTTGGTTATCCATCTCATACTAGAGGCTACCGTGTGCTTTTACTTGACACTAACAAAATTGTGGAGACTTGTGAAGTGTCTTTTGATGAAGCTAGCCCAGGTACTAGCTCAAACATTGCAGGTCCAGATCCATATCCGCAGGGGGGAGCATTTTTGTTGAAGATGAGGAAGAATTGGAGCTGCTGCCCAAAAATTCAGCAGCTAAAGACTTTGGTTCAGCTCCCGATGTTAATTCGCAACCAGCACCGACAACCATCAATGCTGATTCAAATCATCCTCAAGTCACAAGCTCATCGATTTGTGATGAACATGAAGAAGAAGAAGCTTGTAAGACATCTGTTCCCCTATGGTTTTACAAAGATCATCCCCCACAACAGATGATTGGAAGCTTGCATGAACGAGTCACACGGTCCAGGTTTTACGATCCAAACTCTTATGCTCATTCTGATTTTATTGCTTCTTTTGAACCCAAAGATATATCACACGCACTCACTAATGAATCTTGGATTATTGCCATGCAAGAAGAGTTAGAAAATTTTGAAAGAAATAATGTTTGGAAACTTGTACCTCCACCTCAAGGTCACACTTTAATTGGAACTAAATGGGTTTTTAAAAATAAACAAAGTGAGGATGGGGTTGTGGTTAGGAATAAGGCTAGGTTGGTTGCTCAAGGTTTCACTCAAGTTGAAGGTCTAGATTTTGATGAAACTTTTGCTCCTGTTACTAGATTAGAAGCCATAAGAATTTTGTTAGCTTTTGCTGCATCTATTGGTTTTAAGCTATATAAAATGGATGTTAAAAGTGCTTTTATTAATGGCTACATAGATGAGGAGGTTTATGTGAAACAACCACCGGGTTTTGAAAATCCAGATTTTCCTAATCATGTTTACAAACTGTCCAAAGCCTTGTACGGTCTCAAACAAGCCCCTAGAGCATGGTATGATAGGTTAAAAACATTCTTACTTGAAAAGGGTTTACCATGGGCAAGGTTGATAAAACTCTTTTTGTTCTTAAGCATAGCAATGACTCATTATTCGTTCAAGTGTATGTGGATGATATTATCTTTGGTTGTGCTTCTCATGATCTTGTGTCCAAGTTTTCAGCAATGATGAGTTCTGAATTTTAAATGAGTATGATGGGTGAACTCACTTACTTTTTGGGGCTGCAAATCAAGCAAACAAAGGAGGGTACCTTTGTGCATCAAATGAGGTATACAAAAGATCTCCTAAGACGCTTCAACATGGACAAAAGCAAGCCTCTTCGGACACTAATGGGAACAACAACAACACTTGGACTTGATGAAGATGGTGAACCCGTGGATCAAAAAGAATATAGAAGCATGATCGGATCACTTTTGTACCTCATAGCATCAAGACCAGACATACAATTCAGCATATGTCTTTGTGCAGGGTTTCAAGCCTCCCCACGTGCTTCACATCGTCAAGTCGTCAAAAGGATTCTCATATGCTGATTTTGGGGGTTGTAGGATTGATAGGAAAAGTACTTCCGGTGCTTGTCATTTTCTTGGTAATTCTCTTGTTGCTTGGTCCTCTAGAAAACAAAATTCAGTTGCACAATCCACAGCCGAATCTGAATATGTAGCTGCTGCTAGTGCTTGCTCACAAATTCTTTGGATTGTTCAAACACTTAAGGACTATGGGGTTGATCTAGATAGTGTTCCACTGTTCTGTGATAACACTAGTTCCATTTGCATTGCTAAAAACCCCGTGCAACATTCTCGAACTAAGCACATTGACATTAGGTATCACTTTCTCCGAGATAATGTTGAAAAAGGAAACATTGTGCTTCACCATGTAGATACCGAACAACAATTGGCTGACATTTTTACAAAACCTTTGGATTTCACTCGTTTTTTGTTACATTCGTAGTGAAATAGGGGTTATGCATCCTCATGGCTTAAATTGAGGGGGAGTTTTGAAACTTGGGAAGTCTATGTGTGAATCTGAAATAAAATAATATGAGCATAGTATTTCATACATATATGACTTTGTGATTTATTTTACATGCTAAAAGTTCTTACTACATTACTCGTGTTATACATTTTGTGGTTTTTGCCATGTCTAGTAATTGGAATAATTACTTACACTAAAACTGGTCATGGTCGAACTTTCTTGCTGTTTTGAACTTGTTACATGTTCACAAGTGCTTTTAATCATTAAGAATTAATCAAGTAATCAACTCACATGTTGAGTTTTTATGAACAAATATAATTTGAGAAAAGATCAAGAGAATATGCATGTATCGCACTTCTTCTTTTGAGATGTCTTATCATTGCACTTTGATATGAACTTGGAAGAAGTTGTGTATGACTAAAACCATGTCCTTAAGCTTCTGATTGTCAAATGACATAGGCTTGGCTTGGTTGGTTAGAATAAGGCAGATGCGCATATAATCTCTTGCAAATATCATATGATCCAAATTTATGCTTTGAAAAAATAATAAAATGCAGCAACTAGTGTCATGCTTTCAGGTTTTGAAATAGTTAAGTTCGTGAGATCATGACTTGCTTAAATTGAAGATTACATTTGATCTCTAGCATGGCTTACACTACTTTATGTATTTCATTGATGTGATAATGTAAGGTACTTGATAGTATGACTTGGATGAGCTTTGTTTATATGTATATGTTATAATATGCTGATAAAAACTAAAGTTGGAGAGATAATTTGTTTATATGCTCATGACTTGCTGAATACATTGTCAAAGGGGGAGAGATAAGCATGAAGAGAAAGAGAATATGTGCATAAGGAGAGATAATAAAGGGGGAGAGATAATATGGGATAATTTTTGGATTTTTGGATTTTCTTCTCATTTTACTTTTGATTTACAAAGGGGGAGAAATTGCCTTCAAAACTTTTATGTGACTAAACCAATGTTCGGATTTTAAATGGTGTTGCCAATGCATTCATCAAGGGGGAGATTGTAAGACCTATGTGTGCTGAATACATTGGCTTGTAGTGAATACACTTGCTTTGACGATAAAAGTTTTGAATATCACCAAAACACCTTTTTATTAAGGTCCTGCTAGTTTTATAAGCTCCGGCGGGAGCTTGGTTATACTAGTTCTGGTTAGCCCCGACGCTAGGTTCTACTAGCTTTTGTTAGCTCCGACCCAAGGTCCGGGTTGCTCTGGCAAGGTACGGAACTTGACCGCAAGGCTTTTGTTTTTCATTTGCAATGTTTCGTACTTGCTTTACATCTCTGGAAAGATTGCTTAGTATTCATTTGCTAAGTCTTTGGTGCATTTTTGGTTGACATGGATGATATCGTGTTACTGTGGTTTTGCAACATGCTTATGTGAGGTGCTCACGTAAGGTGTTGTGTTCGGAACTAACTTGAGTCAAGTCGAGGACTTGGGCTCGCATGGATTGGTTGTTTATTCATGTGCAGGTGTTGCTTGAGTTCAAGTCATGGCTGATGACGGGATCCATTGGACTAGTCTCAGGGAGGAGATGAGGTTCCAACAACCAAATTCAGGAGGAATTGTGGTTGAGCTGATCAGGAGGTTGCGCAACATGATTGAATCAAGAACAATGCATGTGAAGGTATCGTGGACGTCATTGGAAGATGTTTTCATGTGTGCAAAGAGTGCATGGACGTGGCTACATGGTTCCGAGATGTGATGAAGAGATGTGGACGTAAAGAGTTGGTCGGAAAGGTCCAACCGACTAGGTTATGGACTCAGGCTGCGGCTGAGTCGGGTTTGACTCAAATATGGAAAGATTTGAGTAGGTTATGATAGGATTTCGTGTGGGTCACGAATTTAAGTTGTTTAGGAATGTGGGATACGTTCCTAAGGTGTTTGGAAGTCTTAAGATTGCTTCTATCTGCGTATAGAAGAATCCTAAGCAGTTATGGAAAGTTACGATTCGTGAACAGAGTAGGATTAGGTTCCTGATTTGAGTTGAGTTGGCTTTCGAGCTGGTTATATAAGCAAGGGAGCCCATAGCTCGTGGTGGACAACTTTGGGGCTTTTACTCTTGTGTTCTATTGAATAAAATTCGTAGTTTGAAGGAACTTTTGTGCCTTGTTCGTCCGACTTGTTCCAGACAAGTTTTACTCGTCGAGTTTCTGAACAGCACTACCTTTTGTCGGTGGTTTTATCATAACTCGAGTTTTACAGATCCAATTGACGTGATTCTTTTTGGGTTGTCTTCACAACTTGATTATATATCATATGTCAAAATTTCACGGTCATTGGATTTGTGGTCTATGATCTACACGAGTTTCTTTGCAGCGTTCCAGAACTGTTTTTTCCCGGGTAGGGCAGATTGACCTTTGTTTGATCTTTCGAGCATAACTTGAGTTTTTCTCGACGGATTTGAGTGATTCTTGTTGTGTTGTCTTCATGACTTGATTATCTCTGATATATATCACTTTTGTCACGGTGAAACACGTTTAGATTAGTCTCACATACGATTTCTTTAACAGATCGTTTTTATGCCGAAGGGGTTGGGGTTTAATTGTTTCCGCTGCGTAAGATTTTTAAATCTACCATTCATGTGCTCTTTGATCCTACAGAGCAATTGCACTTGGATCTCATTGTTCAAGCCTCTCCTGAACAAGTAATGCTTCCGGCTGTCCCGACTAACATCTTCAGGGGCATACCTTGAAAGTTGAGTGAATTTATTGAGATATTCACCCACGCTCGATCTTCCTTGCCTCAAGTTCTCAAATTCTTGCCTCTTTAAAATCATAACACCTTCCGACACATAATGAGAACAAAAACTTTCCTTGAATTCTGCCTAGGTGATCCTCTCCTGATTCTCATGAGCATTGCATAAGGAATCCCACCAATCCGCAACTGCTCCAACTAGTTGATGAGAAGCAAATAGAACCTTCTCCCGGTCATTGTATTAGACAATGGCTAGCTTCTTTTCCACGGACTTGAGCCAATCATCCACATCCATAGGGTCAGCGACTTGAGCAAAGGTTGGTGGCCTAGTCCTCATAAACTCTCCCAACCGATTATGAGGCGGAGGGGATGGCGGTAAAGGCATGTGGGGCTGATTATTGATGTTACTAGCCTGCAGCTGTCCCATAGTCTGTATCATGGTCTGCATGAGCTGGTTCTGCATAGCCAAAATCTGCTCAATGTTGATAGCTCCATGAGCAAGTCCTTGTCCATTATTGTTCTGAGGTGCTCCATTGTTTTCTTCCTCATCATTGCCATCCCTCTGGTTGCGACTCCTCACCATCTGAAGAAAAGCAAGAGATAAGAACTTAGAAACGTCCCCAACTATATGCATCAAGGGATATGAAACTAAACAACTACCTATACTATCCTACATGGACATGGCAATGCTAAAGCATCCTAAAATCCTCTATTAAGCACAGAAGCAAACACTATATATCAAATAAAAAACCAAGCAAAAACACATCGGTTCCTGAGTGCTCCTATGTGCTCTAAAGTGTCCATTCTATCTAGGCTGCAACCTGTGGCTCTAATACCATTTTGTGACACTCGGTTTCAAAAATGAACCAAGTGAACGCATATGTGTGCCCAGGACGTTCGACAAACATACACGAGTGCAATCACAAATGGATATACAGAAAATTACCATAGAACAAGATTAATTAAGCTCTTTTATTACACAAACCATATTATCCTCGAATACAAGCACTAATGAATATTAATTACAAGTTCAACTAATGCGGCATAAATAAACTAAATAAACAAACTAAGCAACTAAGCAAAAGGGATAGCGCAGCTCCAACACTCCACAGACAAAGCTGACGGTATACACGGACTAGAACTCCGCATTATCATCATTATACTCTCAAATCTGACCTGCAGCTGTTGGTGGGGGAATTGCAAGGGTGAGTACATGTCGTACTCAACAAGTGTGGAAAGTATGACATGTAGCTGATACAAATGACGACACTAATAATGGCTAAGTGCTGAAAAGTACATTAAAACATTTGAAAAGCAACATATTATATGTATGTGAAATAAGTCCATTATAAACCATGCAATCATCATAATACTAGTCCATATTCATTACCATCATCCATATTCCAGATTTCTCATTACCAATAACCATAATCAATATCAGAATTTAATCAATAACCATCCATAACCAGATTACCAAACCATAACCATAACCAAATTTCCTCTAATCATGTGAGGGTCCAGGTTGCTCTTAACCGGGAGCACGACTATCATGATAGTTTTTAGACACACTCTGCAGAGGTTGTACCACTTTACCCACGTGTTTGTGATTTCATCACCTTGAAGTTACTGGAACCTCTATTATGCCATCTCACGCTTCCGTCGGTGTGCGGCCAAGAGGTCACAAAATAGCCTTTACGAAGGGATTACTAGCCTATTTAGACCCCACTGAGGTTTCACCGATGGCGATGCCTCCAACTGAGCACATCTTCAACCAAGGGCCCCCCTCTTCAGCCATTCGGATCCCACAGTAGTCCCACCAATCATCAAAAAACCCAATCCGACTACCCCTTCCCCGAGCATCCTTAATGGTCCAAATAGCACTGGCAAAGCCCTAATTAATCAACTACGCTGCACCCATATTTGGCCTCGTGGTGGCACTGTAAATCCTGGATGGTCATTCCATGAACCGGTCCTTAGTTCTAAAGCAAGCAAAACCACCATAACATCCAACCCATCCACGTACCGGTCTTTCTTAGATCACCCATTACCACATCATATTAACCGATTCATGTTAATCATAATCTCATAAATGCATAATTAAGTTAAGTGGTATAGTTTCTTCCCATCCCAATTAATTAAGCGAAGCAAAAAGGTAAAATGCCCTTCCTGACTCTCTACAATGTATCCCAAGCGACAAGGATGGTCAAACAAGACTAGTAAACACCTATTTTGGGTTTCCCATCAAATTGACACAAGCATGCAGTTTTGCAAACAAAACATTTACTTTAAAAATAGGATCAATATGCCTCAAGGACACTTGCCTTGCTCTTGGGATTGGTTCGGGTCAAAGCCTTCAAACTCTTGGTGCTGGAGATCCTCCGCGGCACTCTCTAGCACAAATCCGTCTATTCCGCATAATAAACATACAAGACAAGAAACACAATCAAAGAGTGCACAAACATTACTTATTATGATATGATATGCATGATTGATGCAAATGCAAGGTGGAACTTGTTAATGAGTTGATGCAAATGCAAGGTGGAACTTGTTAATGAGTTGCTTTTAATGATCACTAACTAGTTCTAATGGCTTTTAACAAGTTTATACAGGTGGGGTGGATTCGATCTAACTTAGAATTATTCAAGGGTAAATGGAATACATCACTAGAGCATGTATTGGCCAGAAGTGCTAAGCTTTTTGAGCAAGAACAAAGAAAATCGAAGATTCTAGGGTTTGGAGATGAATTTACCAAATCCTTCAATTTCAGGCGTTGAGGTAGTTGATGCGGACTAGTCTGTGGTCTTCGATCCCCTTGCAATGGAGACCAAATCCCACCGAGACTTGAGTGTATTTGATGGAGAACTTGCCAAATCGCCTTGGGAGCACTTGAGTGATGAGAGAGAATGTGAGAGTAGTTGTGAGGAGGAAGAAGATTAGGGTTACGCCGGCCCTAGGGTTATGAGTCGAAAAATAGGACTAGTTCGTGGTCGGATCGGACTAGTCCGGACTACCGGAAAACTCAGCGGACTAGTCTACAGTGTACGGACTAGTCCAGGGTAACCACGGACTAGTCCGTGGTCACCTGGACAGAAAAATATAGGCCTTTCATATATATTCGAAGGTGCTTAAAAAGCAAAATAGGGGGCAAAAACACACAAATAATCTTGATGAATATGATCAGTAAACATACAACAATCAAGCTATGTAACACCCTTATTTTCATGCATCATGCATTGCATAAGTTCATATACATGTATAACATTAATCCACATAAAAAGAAAAAGGTTTAAAATGAATTAGAAGCAAAACCACACTTAAGAATTCTAGGAAGTGCGGACTAGTCCGTTTTTGGTGCGGACTAGTCCGATTTCTCTCTGACCTCGCTCGGACAAGTCCGTTTTCATGCGGACTATTTTGGGCTATGCCTCTGAACAGTTTCGGACTTGTAAGGTCCTATGCGGACTAGTCCGGTCATCCCAATTCATTGAAATTTTGCTATGTCCCTGGACTTCTCCGGTATTCCAGCGGACTTGTCCGTTTTTCCCTTGACTAAAATCGGACTTGTACGATTTTTGCCAGACTTGTCTGATTTTCATCTGACCAAGTTTGGACTTGTCCGATTTAGTGTGGAATTGTCTGATATCTCTCTGACTAACTTCAGACTAGTCTGTCCCTTTTGCGAACTTGTCCAGTAAATTGCGATTCCGAGTTGATCTTTTGTTTCACGACTTGTTTTTGGGTTTTGCCTTAAGTGGGCCTAACGACGTCGTGTTAACTCTTTTTGGAGCCCATGTGGGACCCCAAACCGTCCTCTACCCACCACAAACTCGAATCCATTGAAACCCTAGCCCTCCACCCTTATATAAACAACCAAACACCCTATTTTCACATCTTTTAGCCACCTTTGAACCACACACAAACCCTAGTTCTATGGAGAGCCGCCATTAAGGAGGGAGAAGGAGATCCCGAGCAAGAAGAAGAAGAGGAGGAAACTAAAGTGGATCAAGATCTCCATCAAGTTTTCGTTCTTCATCAACAATCCACCATCAAGTTCTTCATCAACCCTAGATCGTCAAGATCCAAGTGTTGCCTCCAAAACTCTTGATCCATTGGAGTTCTAAACAACTGGTATACCTTCTACATACTTTTTCTAACGTGAATTCAACACCAATTCTCCAAATTCACGTCGATCTATAAAACCCTAGTTCGCTGTTCTTGCGAAGGGCGGACAAGTCCGGTCCCAGGCGGACTAGTCTGATTTTGCTAACTGTTTTCTGCTGAATTAATTCTAAATTGATTTGAATCAATTCCAAATCTGTATAAACTTGTTAATAACCATTGTTAATGATTAATGAACATTAATAACAACTCATTAACTAGTTTTGCTTCACATCTGCATTAATCATGCATGTCATGACATATTGAGTAATATATGTGCACTTATTGATTGCAATTCTTGTCTTGTATGTTCGTTGCGCGGATTAGACGGATTTGCGCTAGAGAGTACTGCGGAGGATCTCCAGCACCAAGAGTTTGAAGTCTTTGATCCCAATCAAGCCCAAGGGCAAGGCAAGTGTCCTTGAACATATTGATCCTATTTCTAAAATAAATGTTTTGTTTGCAAAACTGCATGCTTGTGTCAATTTGATGGGAATCCTATGATAGGAAGATTACTAGCTTTGTTTAACCACCCTTGTCACCTGGAATTCATGTTAGAGTGTCGGGAAGGGTTTTCTACCTTTTTGCTTCGCTCCAATCATTTGGGATGGGAAAATAACTATACAATTTAATTATGCATTAATGAGATGATGGATAATGTACACTGATGAACATGGTTAATGGTAACATGGTAATAGGTGATCTAAGCAAGCATGGTATGTGCATGGGTTGGATGCTATGGTGGTTCCGCTTGCTTTAGATCTAAGGACCGGTTTGTGGAGCGACCATCCAGAAATTACAGTGCCACCACGAGGCCAAGTATGGGTGCAGTGTAGCTGATTAATTAGGGTATTGATAGTATTGAATGGATCATTTGGCACACTGGGGAATGGGAGTTGGATTGGGTTTGGATATGGTTGGCGGGACTCACTGGGATTGAATGGCACCAGAGGGGGCCCTTGGTTGAAGATGTGCTCAGTTGGAGACATCTCTACCGGTGAAACCTCAATGGGTCCATACATGCTAGTAGTCCCTTTGTAAAGGCTATTTTGTGATCTCTTAGCCACACACCAATGGAAGTGTGATACGGCATAATTGAGATTCCTTAGTCACTGCAAGGTCATGAAATCACAAACACATGGGTTAAGTGGTACAACCTCTGCAGAGTGTGTCTAAAAACTATCATGATAGTCGTGCTCCCGATTATGAGCAGCCTGAACCCTCACATGATTAGAAGGAAGTTGGGATTTGGGATGGTTTGGTAATGGTTATGGTTGGTAATATGGTTATGGCTGGTTATGGATTGAATTATGGTATTGAATATGGTTAATAGTAACGTGAAATCTAGAATATGGATGATGGTAATGAAATATGGACTGGTATTGTGATAACTATATGGATTATGATGGGTTTACTTCACATACATATAATATATTGCTTTTCAAATGTTTTAATGTACTTTTCAGCACTCAGCCTTTATTATATTCGTCATTTGAATCAGCTACATGTCATACTTTCCACATTTGCTGAGTACGACATGTACTCACTCTTGCAATTCCCCCACCCAACAGTTGTAGGTCAGGATTGGGAGTATATCAATGATAATGCAAAGTTCTAGGCCATGTCTGCCGTCAGCTTTGCCTGTGGTGTTGATTGGAGCTGCGCTATACCCTTATGCTTATTTTGCTTAGCTGCTTAGTTTTCTTAATTAGAGTATTTCTGCTGCATTAGTTCAACTTGTCATTAATATTCATTAGAGCTTGTATTCGAGGATATTCTGAATTGTGTAATAAAAATAATAAATTAATCTTGTCTTGTGGTAATTTTATTTATATCCTTTTGTGAATGCACTTGTGTATGTGTGTTGAACGTCCTGGGCACACATATGCATTCACATGGTTCATTTTCAGATCCGGGTGTCACAAGCTATGACCATAATTCACCAAGATCAAGTAATTAACAAAGTTTTTTTTGGAGAAAATAGAGAGAGATGATTTTTCAACACAATCAACATGATTTTGCAGATGGCATACAGGTATGCAAGTTTTCAAGGCACGTTCCGAGCATCAAGAATATTTAGTTCATTTCGGAGCTCACAAAAGCGTTTTTCATCAAGTGGCTTGGTAAAGATACCGGCTAGTTGTTTTTTAGTGTTGACATGGGAAATGGCTATGTCTCCTTTCATTGAGTGATCTCTCAAAAAGTGATGCCGGATGTCTATGTGTTTGGTTCTAGAGTGCTCAACAGGGTTATGGGCAATTTTAATGGCACTCTCATAATCACAAAGGAGTGGGATACAACTCATTTTAACTGTAATGCCTTAGAGTTTGTCGCATCCAAAGGAGTTGTGCACAAGAACTCCCTGCTGCAACATACACCTCTTCGGTCGTGGATAAGGCAATTGCATTTTGTTTCTTGGAGGACCAAGAAACTAGGGATCTACCCAGGAATTGGCATATACCGGAGGTACTTTTTCTATTTGCCTTGCATCCAGCATAATCTGCATCAGATTATCCAATGAGATTGAATTTTGAACCTTTAGGATACCAAAGTCCTAGGTTGGGTGTATGAACTAAATATTGCAAAATCTTTTTACGGCTGTCAAATGACATTCTTTAGGATTGGCTTGAAACCTTGCACACAAACATACACTCAACATAATGTTTGGCTTAGATGCACATAGATATTGTAAAGAGCCAATCATGGAACGATATACCTTTTGGTCCACATTTGGTCCGTCTTCACTGAGATCCAATTGTCCATTTGTCGCCATGAGATTCTTTATGGGCTTCGCTTTGTCCATTCCAAACTTCTTGAGAATGTCTTGAGTGTACTTTGTTTGGCTTATGAACGTCCCGTCCTTTTGTTGCTTCACTTGGAATCCCAAAAAGTATCTCAACTCACCCATCATGGACATCTCGAATCTATCTGTCATAATATTACTAAATTCTTGTGACACCCAGTTCTGAAAATGAACCAAGTGAACGGATATGTGTGCCAAGGATGTTCAACACACATACACGAGTGCATTCACAAAAGAGTATATAGAAAATTACCACAGAACAAGATTAATTAACCAAATTTTATCACAAAAACCATATTATCCTCGAATACAAGTTCTAATGAATACTAATAACAAGTTCAACTAATGCAGCAAAAATAAACTAAATAAGCAAACTAAACAGCTAGGCAGCATAAGCGATAGGGTAGCGCAACTCCAATCAACACCACAAGAAAAGCTGACGGTAGACATGGCCTAGAACTCCGCATTATTGCCATTAAAATCCCAATCCCAACCTGCAACTATTGGGGGTATTGCAAGAGTGAGTACATGATGAGTAGGTTTAGGCCCGATCTTCCGAAAGGTATGTCGATTGGGGTGGAGAACTCGACGTTGATGATCCGCGGCACTCGAGCGGTTCGAGTACCTCTGCAATCACTACACCACGGCTCCGTTGGTTATCAACCATGCTGCACATGCTTGACCTCGCCAAGAAGGCTAATCCCTGCAAGTGCAACCAAGAACACGAGCAAGAACGTCGAAGACACGATCAGAAAATCGCGAAGTTGGGGTCTCACTAACCGTAGAACGACGATATTATTGATCTAAGAAAAACCCACCGAATATGACCGGTGGCTGCAGTATTTATAGGCTAGGGTTAGACCAAAACACGATTAGACACGTTCCTAATGGAGTCTTACAGGATACAAGGCCCAAAGGCCCGATTCAATAGCACAACACCGGACAGAAATCTGGACTCGACTTGTTTCGACGATTACCAATGACTCCGGTGGAATTTTGAGGTGGGACCAGAGCCATTGTAAAGTTTATCTTCTCCTCTTTCTGTGCATATGTAGAAAGTCGAAAACGGAGTCCGTATGCCTCCTGCGCGTCTGTTTTAAGGTGGATTGCTCCTGGACTCCGAGTTGAACTCGAGTCCGAGTGGTAAACTGTTTCCATCAACTTGTGGACGTCTCAGCTGGTTCTCCACGCTCCCAAGGCCTCTTTCCTTCACTTGTTGATCTTCTCCATTATTCCTAATAAAAATTAAATCATCACATAGCAATCTATTCTCAAACTCACAAGCAAAAGAAGTTAGGAACGAATTCACCTGCTGATTTATTAACCGTGCTCGTGCTCTTGTGATTGGTCCTTGCAGTTCAATGTGCGTCTCCGCTGTTGTGATGTCCTCATCATCCTCCCCCTCTTGAATTGGAGTCGTCCTCGACTCAAATTCATCTTCTTCTCCCAAGTACGGTCGCAAATCTGAAATGTTAAATGTAGGACTAACCCCAAAATCGGGAGGCAATTCAAGCTTATATGCATTATCATTAATCTTTTCAACGATCTTAAAAGGACCAGCAGCTCGTGGCATAAGTTTAGATTTTCTCAAGTCGGGAAATCGCTCTTTTCTTAAATGTAACCACACCAAATCACCCGGTTCAAGTTTTACTTCTTTTCTACTTTTACTACATGCAATCCTATACTTCTCATTCATCATTTCAATATTTTTCTTTGTAGTTTCATGCATCTTAAGAATGAATTCAGATCGTTGTGTAGCATCCAAATTTATAGTTTCAGAAGGAGGCAAAGGTAGTAAATCAATAGGAGCACGGGGATTGAAACTATACACTACTTGGAATGGACTTACCTTTGTCGTGGAGTGAACGGATCTGTTGTAAGCAAATTCTATATGTGGTAAACACTCCTCCCACAACTTCAAATTTGTTTTTAAGACAGCGTGCAACATAGTGGATAAAGTACGATTAACTACCTCGGTCTGTCCATCCGTTTGTGGGTGACATGTAGTTGAAAACAACAACTTGGTTCCCAATTTATACCACAAAGTTCTCCAAAAATGACTTAGAAATTTTGCATCACGATGAGAAACAATGGTATTTAGCACACCATGTAAACGAACAATTTCCGTCATAAATAAATCAGCAATGTGTAAGGCATTATCATTCTTATGACAAGATATAAAGTGTGCCATTTTGGAAAAACGATCAATAACTACAAAAATACTATCCCTCCCCCTCTTAGTCCTAGGCAATCCCAAAACAAAGTCCATAAAAATATCCTCCCAAGGTACACTAGAAACAGGAAGAGGCATATAAAGACCATGTGGGTTAAGGCGAGACTTAGCTTTGTTGCAAGTAGTGCATCATGACACGTAGCGCTCGACATCACGTCTCATCTTTGGCCAAAAGAAGTGTGTGGACAGCACGTCTTCAGTTTTATTCACTCCAAAATGTCCCATCAAACCTCCTCCGTGTGCTTCCTGCAAAAGTAATAGACGCACAGAGCTAGCTGGAATGCATAGCTTGTTAGCACGATAGAGGAGACCCTCTCGCAGCACATATTTATTCCAAGTTCTTCTTTCTCTACAATTTTTAAAAGCATCTTTGAAGTCCAAATCAGTAGGATATAATGATTTAATTGTTTCCAAACCAAAGGTTTTATGATCAAGTTGGGACAGCATGGTATAACGCCTAGATAATGCATCGACAATGATATTTTCCTTCCCTTTCTTATGCTTAATGATGTATGGAAATGACTCTATGAACTCAATCCATTTAGCACGTCATTTATTAATATTGGTTTGACACTTAAGATACTTCAATGATTCATGATCGGAATGTATGACAAACTCCTTAGACCAAAGATAATGTTGCCAAGTTTGTAATACACGCACTAAGGCATACAATTCCTTATCATAAGTAGAATAATTCAGAGAAGGACCATGAAGTTTTTCACTAAAGAAAGCAACGGGTTTACCTCCTTGTATGAGAACGCCTCCAATACCAATGCCGCTTGCATCGTATTCTAGCTCAAAGGTCTTGTCAAAATCAGGAAGTTGTAGTAATGGTGCTTGTGTAAGCTTCGATTTGAGAGCATCAAAAGCTTGTTGCTGTTGTTCGCCCCATCAAAATGGAACTCCCTTCTTCATTAGCTCATGTAGAGGTGCTGCAATGGTACTGAAATCCCGCACAAAGCGCCGATAAAAACCTGCAAGACCAAGAAAACTACGAACCCGTGTGACGGTTGTTGGGGATGGCCAGCTGGTGATTGCTTCAATTTTTGCCTCATCCATCTCAATTCTCTGCGAGGAAATGACATATCCAAGAAACGAGACTCGATTGGTGCAAAAGACGCACCTTTCGAGGTTACCAAACAAACGTGCACCTCTCAAAACAGTAAAAACAGCACGTAAATGATCAAGATGTTCATCATATGACTTGCTATAAATGAGGATATCATCAAAGTAAACCACCACAAATTGTCCAATGAAAGCACGTAAAACCTCGTTCATTAATCGCATAAAGGTGTTGGGTGCATTAGTTAAACCAAAAGGCATGACTAACCACTCATAAAGTCCAAACTTGGTTTTAAATGCAGTTTTCCATTCATCTCCTAGTGCCATTATAATTTGGTGGTAACCACTACGCAAGTCAATTTTTGTGAAGATGATAGCACCACTCAATTCATCAAGCATGTCATCTAATCGAGGAATAGGATAACGATATCGAATGGTGATGTTATTAATCGCTCGACAATCAACACACATGCGCCAACTACCATCTTTCTTAGGAACCAAAAGAACAGGAACAGAACAAGGGCTAAGGCTTTCACGAATGTACCCACGGTCCAAAAGATCTTGAACTTGTCGCTGAATTTCCTTAGTTTCTTGTGGATTCACCCTGTATGCTGCACGATTTGGCAAACTTGCTCCTGGAATCAAATCGATCTTGTGTTCAATGCCTCTCATCGATGGTAAACCAAGGGGTATCTCGGAGGGAAACACATCCTCAAACTCCCGCAAAAGGTTAGCAACAGCAGAGGGCAATGCAATAGACAATTCATGAAGTGAAAACATGGCTTCTTTGCAAAGTAAAGCATGGCACATCCCCTTAGCATCGAATAAATCAGCAAGTTCAGATTTAGTTGCGAGCAACAATGGTGATTTTAACTTAATAACTTGCTGTTTTTCAGATTCTAATTTTGTTGCTTTGCCATCACGAATTTTACTCTTCTAAAAATGCACAATTTCAGCAGGAGTCGTGGGGAGCAAATTTATTTTCTTTCCCTTATGCATGAGAGTATATTTATTGGTTCTACCATGATAATAGCATCTGTATCAAATTCCCAAGGACGACCCAATAAAAGAGAACAAGCATCCATAGGAACAACATCAAAATCAGAAAAATCATGGTATGAACCAATTGAAAAATGTATTCTCGCTGTTTGTGTTACCCGAACCTTACAGCTGTTGTTGAACCATTGAATGTGGTATGGATGAGGGTGTGCTCTTGTTGTCAAACCGAGTTTCTTGACGACGTTCGTGTTCACCAAGTTATTGCAGCTACCTCCATCAATTATAGTGTGTACACGGCAGTCCTTGACGACGAGAAACATGTGGAAGAGGTTGTGTCGTTGTAGCTTGTCGTCGGTCTCCACTTTGGAGCTCAAGGCACGCTGCACAATGATGCTCCTATAGTTCTCCGTCACCGCTGTACCAAATACTTCTTCTTCGGTGTGTTCGTCATTTGGATCTGTAAAGTCAGTAGCAAGAGAATATTCATCTTCAACATCCGAAGTACTATCATACCCGCCATCGTCGTGTGCTATGTATGCTCGTTTGCTCGGGCAATCTCTCATCATATGACCAAGTCCCTGGTAGCGGTGACACTTAATGTCGGAAGTACGACCCGTAGAAGGAGTGGACGAAGAAGGCTTGAATGATGTCGCCTTGCTGCCTTCCGGCACGCGAGAAGGTGGAGCAGCAGGTATAGTTCGTTGGCCGCCATTGGGTGGTGTAGTCGCTGCACGAGGGGTCAAAGATGGTGCTGTTTTGAATGGTGTAGTCGCTGCACGCGGCGTGAAGTTGCTCCTCGTGCGATGTTGCTGTTGTTGTCAGCCCTGCAATTCTTTTTCTGCCAACATAGCAAGCTGAAACAATCTGTTAACAATATCATATTCTTTGTAATCAACAATTTCCTGAATTTCACGCCTCAACCCCCATAAAAACAAGCTATTTTATCATCCATGTCCTCTACTACCCCACAACGCAGCATACCCTTTTGTAACTCTTGATAATACTCCTCTACGGACATGTTACCTTGGTCTAAACGCTGCAATTTTTTTGCAAAGGTCCCGCTGAAATGATGGAGGAACAAATCAAACACGCATAGCTTCCTTTAATCTATCCCATGTTGGAGGGTCAATTCTAGTTTTAACAAGTTCATTCCACCATATTATAGCAAAGTCCTTAAACTCACTAGTTGCTTGACAAACTCTATGTTGTTCAGGAACAAGATGGGAAATAAATTTTTGCTCTACTGTCATCTCCCAATCAAGATAAGACTCAGCATCATAAGCACCAGAAAAGAGGGTATAGTAAATTTCACTTTAGCAAAAGGATCATCAGAAGGACGATTATAATAATTGTTATGATTATTACCTCCCATACCTCAACGATAAAGTGGCAGTCTTGGCTGATTATTGTGATCTTCCAGTTCATCATAAGCATTGTCTTCTTGTCTTCCAGTGAGAGGCAACCGAGCCTCAAAAGTATTCATCCGAAGAGCAAGGTCATCCAGTTGGCGAGTCAAATTCGCCAATGACTCCTCCGTTGTTGCGTTGTATTTGGCGAACATATCCATCATGGTCTTCATCATATCACGTAACTCAGCATGTTGAACACATTCGTCATCATTGTCTTCTCCTGCCATTGTTAGTAGGAAACAAAAGACAACAAAAAAATGTTATCCCTATCAACTATAGTGACAATGTGGAAGGTGGAAGAAAACAATCTCTCTCGCTCAAGCGTCTTACCACGCTCTTACAAGTGTTATTACCGACAAAGCAGGTTGTGTGGACGGTGAGATGAACCAATGAAGCGTGGGGTGATTGCAAAGGTACCTGTTATGCTCAAGAGAAAGGTGGAGCTTGGATGACACAATATGGTGGCTAATAAGCAGAAAATCGTTAACAGCTAAACAAAGTTGAATAAGTATTCAATGTAGGAAACTGTTGCTGGTCAACCAAGTGCCTTAGAGCCTAGCACAACACAAGGAAGTATCAAGGCAAAAGAAAGACAGAATGATATAGCCAACAAAACAACACCAAATGGTATAGGCCAATTGCTTTAATATGCGTGCTCTTCACTATTTTTTTTCTTTTTTGTAATATTTTTTTGATAATTGTTATTTACTCAGGAGCACAAATATAGGAAGCACACAAATTTGCAGCTCAATTGGATGTAACATGTGGCCTATAGAAAATCAAGAAGATTCTTTAAAATTCGTGCTGAAACTTTGGAGGCCGGATAGCCTATCTTCCGAGGGGAATTTGGGCAATCTAATTTCGCCGAATGCGGCTATGCCGCAGAAAATCAGATGCGAAATTTCGCGTAGATGAGTTTGAAAAAAAAATTGCCCGATTTCGAGTTCGTATGCGAAAGTTATGGCCGTTTTAAGGTAGGCTATCCGAATTACGTTTTTTTTGGATGTTGATTCCAACTCGGTTTGAGAACAGAACTCGCAATCGGATATGAAAACGGTTGGGAATTTACACAGCAACTAATGGGGTGGTGTGTGATGATTCAAGGATGAATGGCACAAAAGTTTGTCACCTAATCTAGGGCTGGTGATGCGGGAGTTCACGCAAGGTGGCTAGCTAGGGCAAACCGATGAACGTGGTGTATCGGTTTGTTATTTAGGGATTGTGGAATATGTGTCGAATAGCAAGAAAACAAGGATGAAACACGATAACTAGGACCCAAAACACAAAGCTAAACCAGCAACAAGACTCGACCACATGAATGCAAACTCAACAATGCAAACTAAAAAACAAAACAGCAGGCACTATAGTCTGGGAAGCGGTAAAAACGATCTAATTTTTTTGTGGCTTTTCTGTGGACTCTAGGTACAAAACAAAATCAATCTAATGGAAGGAAAACAAAGATACCTCACGGGCAACCTGGAAATCTGATACCAATTGATGAGTTGGTTTAGGCCCGATCTTCCGAAAGGTATGTCGATTGGGGTAGAGAACTCGACGTTGATGATCCGCGGCACTCAGGCGGTTCGAGTACCCCTGCAATCACTACACCACGGCTCCGTTGGTTATAAACCGTGCTGCACATGCTTGACCTCGCCAAAAAGGCTAATCCCTGCAAGTGCAACCGAGAACACGAGCAAGAACGTCGAAGGCACGATCAGAAAATCGCGAAGTTGGAGTCTCACAAACCATATAACGGCGATATTATTGATCTAAGCAAAACCCACCGAATATGACCGGCGGCTGCAGTATTTATAGGCTAGGGTTCAACCAAAACACGATTAGACGCGTCCCTAATGGACTCTTACAGGATACAAGGCCCAAAGGCCCGATTCGGTGGTTCAACACCAGACAGAAATCTGGACTCGATTTGTTTCGACGATTCCCAACCACTCCGGTGGAATTTTGAGGTGTGACCAGAACCATTGGAAAGTTTATCTTCTCCTCTTTCCGTGCATATGTAGAACGTCGAAAACGGAGTCCGTATGCCTCCTGGGCGTCCGTTTTAAGGTGGACTGCTCCTGGAATCCGAGTTGAACTCGAGTCCGAGTGGTAAACTGTTTCCATCAACTTGTGGACGTCCCAGCTGGTTCTCCATGCTCCCAAGGACCCTTTCCTTCACTTGTTGATCTTCTCCATTATTCCTAATAACAATTAAATCATCACATAGCAATCTATTCTCAAACTCACATGCAAAAGAAGTTAGGAATGAATTCACATGCTGGTTTATTAACCGTGCTCGTGCTCTTGTGATTGGTCCTTGCAGTTCAATGTGCGTCTCCGCTGTTGTGATATCCTCATCAGTACATGTCGTACTCAGCAAGTGTGAAAAGTATGATATGTAGCTAATACAAATGACGACAATAATAATGGCCAAGTGCTGAAAAGTACATTTAAAACATTTGAAAAGCAATATATTACATGTATATGAAATAAACCCATCATAAGCCATGTAGTTATCATAATACCAGTCCATATTCCATATCCATCATCATATACCAACATCCATATTCAATACCAGAATTCAATTCATAACCATCCATAACCATAACACCAACCATAACAATCCCAAATCCCAATTTTCCTCTAATCATGTGAGGGTCCAGGTTGCTCATAACCGGGAGCACGACTATGATGATAGTTTTAGACACACTCTGCAGAGGTTGTACCACTTTACCCACGTGTTTTTGATTTCATCACCTTTCGATGACTATAGAGTCTCAATTATGCCGTCTCATACTTCCTTAGGTGTGTGGCCAAGAGATCACAAAATAGCCTTTACAAAAGGATTACTAGCCTATTTAGACCCCACTGAGGTTTCACCGGTGGCGATGCCTCCAACTGAGCACATCTTCAACCAAGGGCCCCCTCTTGAGCCATTCGGATCCCAGGGTAGTCCCATCAATCATCAACAAACCCAATCCGACTACCCCTTCCCCGAGCATCCTTAATGGTCCAAATAGCACAGACAAAGCCCTAATTAATCAGATACACCGCACACATACTTGGCCTCATGGTGGCACTGTAAATCTTGGATGGTCACTCCACGAACCGGTCCTTAGATCTAAAGCAAGTAAACCACCATACATCCAATCCATCCACATACCAGGCTTGCTTAGATCACCCATTACCATATCATATTTAACCAGTTCATGGTAACCACAATATCATTAGTGCGTAATTAAATTAAGTAGTGTAGTTGTTCTTCCATCCCAATTAATTAAGCAAAACAAAAAGGTAAAAATCCCATCCCGACTCTCTACCACATATTCTAGGTGACAAGGGTGGTTAAACAAAGCTAGTAAACTTCCTATCATAGGATTCCCATCAAATTGACACAAGTATGCAGTTTTGCAAACAAAACATTTATTTTAAAAACAGGTTGAATATGCTTCAAGGAAACTTGCCTTGCTCTTGAGATTGATTCGAGTCAAAGCCTTCAAACTCTAGGTGCTGGAGATCCTCCGCAATACTCTCTAACGCAGATCCGTCTAATCCACACAATAAACATACAAGACAAGAAACACGATCAAAGAGTGCACAAATATTACTCAATATGACATGATATGCATGATTAATGCAAATGCAAGGTAGAACTTGTTAATAGATTGTTGTTAAATGATCACTAACTAGTTCTAGCTTTTAACAAGTTTATATAGGTTTGGATTTGATTGGATCAAATTTTAGAATTAATTCAACACAATTTAACCTGGAAAATCGGACTAGTCCGCCAGGGACCGGACAAGTCCGCACTTGCGCGAAACTAACGAACTAGGGTTTTCTAGATCGACGTGAATTTGGAGATTAGGGGTCGAATTCATGTAAGGAAAAGAGAATAGAAGGTATACCAGGTGTTTAGAACTCCAATGAGTCAAGAACCTTGGAGACAACAATTGGATCCTGATGATCTAGGGTTGATGATGAACTTGGAGATGATTTGGTGAAGAAGAACGAAACTTGATGGAGATCTTGATCCTCTTTCATTTTCGTTTCATCCTGCTCTTCTTGCTTGGGATCTCCTCCTCCCTCCTTGATGGTGGCTATCCATGAACTAGGATTTGGGTGGGGTGGAAAAGTGGCAAATAGATGTCAAGCCAAGGGGTGGGGTTGTTTATATAGAGGTGGAGGCTAGGGTTAGATGGATTTTGAGTTTGAGATGAGTAGAGGCCGGTTTAGAGTCCCACATGGGCTCTAAAAGAGTTAGGCACGACGTCCCTAGGCTCACTTAACGTGAAACCCAAGAAACAAGTCGTAAAACAAAAGATCAATTCGAAGTCACAAAATATCGGACAAGTCCGAAAAGCACCGGACTAGTCCGAAGTTAGTCAGAAAGAAATCGGACAACTCTGGCAAAAAATCGGACAAGTCTGACTTTAGTCAGAGGGGAAAATGGACAAGTCCGCTGGAACACCGGACTAGTCCAGACAAGTCCAGGGACTTAGCAAATTTCAAGGATTCTTGGAACACCGGACTAGTCCGCATAAGACCAGACAAGTCCGAAAGTTTCCAGAGGCAAAATCGTACTAGTCCGTAGCAAAATCAGACAAGTCTGATCGAGGTCAGAGAGTAATCGGACTAGTCCTCACCAAAATCGGACTAGTCCGCACTTTTCGGAACTTTAAGTGCGGTTGTATTCCAAATCAACTTTAAACTCATTCCTCTTTATGTGGATTAATGTTAAACATGTATATGAATGTATGTAGGGCATGATGCATGAAAATGAGGGTGTTACAAACCTACCCCCCCCCCCCCCCCTAAAATGAATCTCGCCCTCGAGATTCGATGCGAAAGAGAAGAGATAGGGAAATTTCTTCTTGAGATAATGCTCCAATTCCCACATTGTTCTTTTTCTGTGTGGTGCTTCCATTGAACTTTACACCATCTAATAACCTTGTTCCTTGTGACTCTCTCCTTGGTTTCCAAAATTTTGACCGGTTGTTCGGCATAAGTCAAATGTGCCTCTAATTCCAATCCTTCCATTGGCACTTGTTCTTCTGGTACTTTCAAGCACTTCTTGAGCCGGGAAACATGAAAGACACCATGGACATCCGAAAGCTGAGCTGACATCTCCAACTTATATGCTACTCCCCCTCTTTTGTCCAAAATCTTGAATGGTCCAATGTAGCGAGGTTCTAGCTTGCCTCTTATGTTAAACCTCTTATGACCTCTCATTGGTGACACCTTAAGGTAAACAAAATCTCCCACTTCAAAGGCTAATTTCCTTCTCCTATTGTCCGTATAGCCTTCTTGTCTTGATTGGGCAGCCCTCAAGTTTTTACGAATTATTTGGACTTGCTTTTTGGCTTCTTGCAACACATCCAAACCAAATACTTGAGTTTCTCCTGCCTCATTCCAGACTAAAGGTGTCCTACACTTCCTTCCATAAAGCACTTAATATGGTGACATTTTCAAGCTTGCTTGGTAACTATTGTTGTATGAAAATTCTGCATATGGCAAGCTCTTGTCCCAACTTTTCCCATGCTTTAAAGCACAAGCTCTTAACATGTCTTCTAAAATCTGATTGGTCTTCTCGATTTGTCCATCCGTTTGTGGGTGATATGCTGAACTAAAATTCAACCTCGTTCCCAAAGCTTCATGCAATTTTTGCCAAAACCTGGAAGTGAATTGTGAACCTCTATCCGAGACTATCTTATTCAGAACTCCAGGCAAACATACTATTCTTCTCATGTACAGTTCCACCAATTTCTCTCCATTATAGGTGGTCTTGATAGGAATAAAGTGGGCTCACTTAGTTAACCGATCCACAATTACCCAAATTGAGTCATAACCGGACTGAGTACCTGGTAAACCAACTATGAAGTCCATACTGATCTCTTCCCACTTCCACTCCGGAATCTTTAATGGTTGCAAGAGTCCAACTGGCCTTTGATGTTCCGCCTTGACTCGTTGGCATACATCACACAATGCTACGTATTCAGCTATGTCCTTCTTCATGCTAGCCCACCAATAACACGTCTTCAAGTTTTTGTACATCTTTGTACAACCAGGATGATTGAGTATGGTGATTCATGTGCATCTTTTAATGTTGCCTCCTGAATACGCTTCACATTAGGCACGACAATCCTCTTACCAAGCCATAGAGTACCATGTTCATCCTCATCAAATCTGAATTCTCTCCCCTCTTGGGTCCTTCCCTTGATTTCTTGAATTTCCACATCCTTAGTTTGACCTCCCCGAATTTCTTGCTCCAATGTTGGGTTTAACTCCATCATCTCCATCTCATTTACAAATCCAAGGTTCAACCGTTCAAACTCCTTACATAACTCGGATGGTAACTCTCGAACTGTGAGTTGATAACTTACTCCTTTTCTACTCAAAGCATCGGCCACTACATTGGCTTTTCCCGGGTGATAGTTGATCCCCAAATCATAATCTTTGATGAGCTCCAACCATCTCCGTTGCCTCAAATTCAGATCTGTTTGTGTGAAAATATACTTAAGACTCTTGTGATCCGTATAAATTTCACACCTATGTCCAAGGATGTAGTGTCTCCAAATTTTCAATGCATGTACCATGGCTGCAAGTTCTAAAACATGTGTTGGGCAATTCTGCTCATGTTTCCTCAATTGTCTTGATGCATAGGCGACCACTTGACCTTCTTGCATGAGCACACATCCAAGTCCTTGTCTCGAGGCGTTGCAATATATGTCAAAACTCTTGCTTACATCCGACAGTACCAAAACTGGGGCTGTTGTCAACCTCTTCTTCAACTCCTCAAAACTGTTTTGAGAAGCTTGAGTCCATTGGAATGCCCATCCCTTCATTAGCAATTCCATCATTGGCTTGACTATCTTGGAAAAGTCCTTGATGAATCGATGGTAATATCCAACCATTCCAAGAAAACTCCTTATTTTCTTAACGTTTTGTGGGGGTTCCCGTTTCAACACGTCCCTCACCTTTCCTGGGTCAACCGACACTCCTCCTCCTGAGATTATATGACCCAAAAACGACACCTCTTTCAACCAAAACCGACACTTGTTGAACTTGGCATACAATTGATGCTCCCTTAATTTCTGCAGCATAAGTCTCAAGGGTTCCTCATGTTCCTTCTCATCCTTCGAGTAGATTATAATGTCGTCTATGAACACCACTACAAACCTATCCAAGTACTCCATGAATACCTTATTCATGAGGTACATAAAGTACGCAGATGCATTGGTCAATCCGATGGACATCACAGTGTACTCATAAGATCCATACCGCATCCTAAAAGCTGTCTTGGGTATGTCCGATGGTCTAATCTTCATTTGAAAGTATCCCGACCTCAAATCAATCTTAGAGAAGACACAAGAACCCTTCATCTGATCAAACAAGTCTTCTATGCGTGGAAAGGTGTACTTGTTCTTGATTGCTACCTCGTTGAGAGCTCGGTAATCTACGCACATCCTTTGGGATCGATCCTTCTTGTCCACAAATAGAACGAGCACTCCCCAAGATGAAGAGCTAGGACGAATGAAACCCTTCTCTAGTTGCTCTTGAATTTGCTTCTTGAGCTCCGCTAATTCCATAGGAGGCATCCTATAAGGCCTCTTAGATATAGGTGCAGTTCCAGGTATTATATCAATAACAAACTCAATGTCTCGATCAGGTGGCATACCTAGCAACTCGCCCAGAAAAACATCCAATAATTCACACACCACCAGAATCTCCTCAATTGCGGCACCATCCATATGATTTAGCTCCAATTGCTTCCTTGACCAAGTCTTGACTTAGGACATTGATTCACAAAGTGTCCAACTTCTCCACAAGTATAGCACTTCTTTGCTGCACCAGAATTATCGGGACGAGCTTGATTCTGAACATTTGCACCAGGATAATTAGCACGAGGTGCAAAAGGCATTGGAGGCCTAGGTGCTTGCATGACAGGGCGCTGCTGCACAAACTGAGTTGGGCGTGGTGCAAATCCAGGGCGATGAGTAGGCGCAAAAGAGCTGAAGTAAGGCGCATTGGGCGGTGTGAAGCGAGGGCGCACATTACTTCCTTGTTGATGTCCTTTATATGGCACCTTCCTCTTGTTGTCTTGTTCCATCTCACGAACCTTGTTCTCAACCACAATTGCTTTGCCCACAAGCTTCTGAAAATTGGCATAATCACAGTTGAGCAATTGCACTTGGATCTTATTGTTCAAGGCCCTTATGAACAAATATTGCTTCCGACTATCCCAGCTCACATCCTTAGGCGCATATCTTGAGTGTTGAGTGAATTTGTTGAGGTATTCACCCACACTCGATTTTCCTTGCCTCAAGTTCTCAAATTCTTGCCTCTTCAAAATCATAACTCCTTCCGGCACATAATGAGAACGGAAGCTCTCTTTGAATTCGGCCCAAGTAATTCTCTCTTGGTTCTCATGAGCATTGCATAAGTAATCTCACCAATCCGCAGCTGCTCCAACTGGTTGATGAGAAGCGAAAAGCACTTTCTCCCTGTCACTGCATTGGACAATAGCAAGCTTCTTCTCCACGGACTTGAGCCAATCATCCGCATCCATAGGGTCAGCGGATTGAGCAAAGGTTGGCGGCCTAGTCCTCATAAACTCTCCCAACCGGTTATGAGGAGCTGGGGGTGACGGTGGAGGCATGTGGGGCTAATTGTTGATGTTACCAGCCCGCATCTGTCCCATAGTTTGTATCATGGTCTGCATGAGCTAGTTCTGCATAGCCAAAAGTTGCTCAATGTTGATAGCTCCATGAGCAGGTCCTTGTCCATTGTTGTTCTAAGGTGCTCCATGGTTATCCTCCTCTTCATTAGCATCCCTCTGGTTGCGAGTCCTCACCATATGGAGAAAAGCAATAGGTAAGAATTAGAAAACATCCCCAACTATATGCATCAAGAGATATGAAACTAGACAACTAACTTGCCTACGTGGGCATGGCAATGCTAAATCATTTTAAAATCCTCTATTAAGCACACAAGCAAACAATATATAGCAAGCAACACACCAAGCAAGAACACATTGATTCCTGAGTGTTTCTATGTGCTCTAAAGTGTCCATTCTATCTAGGTTGCGTCCTACGGTCAACCCGTGGCTCTAATACGAATCTGTGACACCTGGTTCCGAAAATGAACCAAGTGAACACATATGTGTGTCCAGGATGTTCAACACACATACACGAGTGCATTCACAAAAGAGTATACAGAAAATTACCACAGAACAAGATTAATTAACCAAATTTTATTACACAAACCATATTATCCTTGAATACAAGTTCTAATGAATAGTAATAACAAGTTCAACTAATGTAGTGGAAATAAACTAAATAAGCAAACTAAACAACTAGGCAGCATAAGCGATAGGGTAGCGCAACTCCAATCAATACCACAGGCAAAGCTGACGGTAGACACAGCCTAAAACTCTGCATTATCGTCATTAAACTCCCAATCCTGACCTGCAATTGTTGGGGGAATTGCAGGAGTGAGTACATGTTGCACTCAATAAGTGTAGAAAGTATGACATGTAGCTAATAGAAATGATGACAATAGTAATGGCCATGTGCTAAAAAGTTCATTTAAAACATTTGAAAAGCAATATTACATGTATATGAAATAAACCCATCATAAGCCATATAGTTATCATAATACCAGTCCATATTCCATGTCCATCATCATATACCAACATCCATATTCAATACTAGAATTCAATTCATAACCATCCATAACAATAATACCAACCATAACCATCCCAAATCCCAATTTTCCTCGAAACATGTGAGGGTCCAGGTTGCTCATAACCGGGAGCACGACTATCCTGATAGTTTTAGACACACTCTGCAGAGGTTGTATCACTTTACCCACGTGTTTGTGATTTCATCACCTTTTGATGACTATAGACTCTCAATTGTGCCTTCTCACACTTCCGTATAGCCTTTACAAAGGGATTACTAGCCTATTTAGACCCCAACGAGGTTTCACCGGTGGCGATTCCTCCAACTGAGCACATCTTCAACCAAGGGCTCCCTCTTGAGCCATTCGGATCCTAGGGTAGTCCCACCAATCATCAACAAACCTAATCCGACTACCCCTTCCCCGAGCATCCTTAATGGTCCAAATAGCACAGGCAAAGCCCTATTTAATAAGCCATGCCGCACCCATACATGGCCTCGTGGTGGCACTATAAATCATGGATGGTCGCTCCACGAACCAGTCCTTAGATCTAAAGCAAGTAAACCACCATACATCCAACCCATCCACATACCAGGTTTGCTTAGGTCACCCATTACCATATCAGATTTAACTAATTCATGGTAACCACAATCTCATTAGTGCATAATTAAATTAAGTAGTGTAGTTGTTCTTCCATCCCAATTAAAAAGCGAAGCAAAAAGGTAAACATCCCATCCCGACTCTCTACCATATATTCCAGGTGACAAGGGTGGTTAAAAAAAGCTAGTAAACTTCCTATCATAGGATTCCCATCAAATTGACACAAGCATGCAGTTTTGCAAATAAAACATTTATTTTAAAAATAGGATCAATATGCTTCAAGGACACTTGCCTTGCTCTTGGGATTGATTCAAGTCATAGCCTTCAAACTCTTGGAGCTGGAGATCCTCAGCAACACTCTCTAATGCAGATCCATCTAATTCACACAATAAACATACAAGACAAGAAACACAATCAAGGAGTGCACAAATATTACTCAATATGACATGATATGCATGATTAATGCAAATGCAAGGTAGAACATGTTAATAGATTGCTGTTAAATGTTCACTAACTAGTTCTAATAGCTTTTAAGAAGTTTATACAGGTTTGGATTTGATTGGATCAAATTTTAGAATTAATTCAACACAATTTAACCTGGAAAATCGGACTAGTCCGCTAGGGACCGGACAAGTCCACACTTGCCAGAAATTGACAAACTAGGGTTTTCTAGATCAACGTGAATTTGGAGATTTGGGGTCGAATTCACGTAAGGAAAAAAGAATAGAAGGTATACCAGGTGTTTAGAACTCCAATGAGTCAAGAACCTTGGAGACAACACTTGGATCTTGATGATCTAGGGTTGATGATGAACTTGGAGATGATTTGGTGATGAAGAACGAAACTTGATGGAGATCTTGATCCTCTTTCGTTTCCTCCTCCTCTTCTTGCTTGGGATGTCCTCCTCACTCCTTGATGGTGGCTCTTGACGAACTAGGGTTTGGGTGGGGTGGAAAAGTGGCAAATATATGTCAAGCCAAGGGGTGGGGTTGTTTATATAGAGGTGGAGGCTAGGGTTAGATGGATTTCGAGTTTGAGATGAGTAGAGGTCGGTTTAGAGTCCCATATGGGATCTAAAAGAGTTAGGCACAACGTCCCTAGGCCCACTTAACGTGAAACCCAAGAAACAAGTCGTAAAACAAAAGATAAATTCGGAGTCGCGAAATATCGGACAAGTCTGAAGTTAGCCAGAAAGAAATCGAACAACTCTGGCCAAAAATCGGACAAATACGACTTTAGTCAGAGGGGAAAACGGACAAGTCCGCTGGAACAACGGACTAGTCTGGACCATTCTAGGGACTTAGAAAATTTTCAAGGATTCATGGAACACCGGACTAGTCCACATAAGACCGGACAAGTCCGAAAGTGTCCAGAGGCAAAATCGGACTAGTCTGCAGCAAAAACGGACAAGTCTGATCGAGGTCAGAAAGAAATCGGACTAGTCCTCACCAAAATTGGACTAGTCCGCACTTTCCAGAATTTTAAGTGCTGTTTTGTTCCAAATCAATTTTAAACTCATTCCTCTTTATGTGGATTAATGTTAAACATGTATATGAATGTATGTAGGGTATGATGCATGAAAATGAGGGTATTACAATTCTTGACAAAAAGATTTGTTAGTTGAACCAAATATAATATCGTCAACATAGATTTGACAAACAAAGAGATCATCATCAAAGTGTTTAGTAAACAAAGTGTAATCAGCTTTACCAATCTTGAAACCATTTTCAATCAAAAAACCTCTAAGGCACTCATACCAAGCTCTAGGAGCTAGTTTGAGGCCATAGAGAGCCTTACGCAACTTGTACACATGGTCGGGGTACTCTTGATCTTCAAAACCGGGTGGTTGCTCCACATACACCTCCTCCTTGATTGGTCCATTGAGGAATGCGCTTTTCACGTCCATTTGATAAAGCTTGAAATCGAGGTGAGTAGCATATGCAAGTAATATAAGAATCGATTCAAGCCTAGCTACAGGGGCAAAAGTGTCGTCAAAATCCAAACCTTTTACTTGTGAGTACCCTTTGGCCACAAGTCATGCCTTGTTTCTTGTCACCACTCCATGTTCATCTTGCTTGTTGCAGAAAACTCATTTAGTGCCGACAACATTGGATTTGGGTCGTTCAACAAGCTCCCACACTTCTATCCTTTTGAAGTTGTTTAATTCTTCTTGCATCGCTATGACTCATTTCGGATCTTTTAATGCATCTTCAATCCTGTATGGTTCCAAAGAAGATACAAAAGAATAGTGTTCACAAAAATTAGCTATGCGAGATCGAGTTATTACTCCCTTTTGGATGTCACCGATTATATTGTCGACGGGGTGATCTCTTTGGATGCTTTGGTGTACTTTTGGATGTGGCACTTGTTGTCTTGAATCTTCATTATCATCTTCTTCTCCCCCTAGATAGTTGCCCTCATTGATGATTTGATCACTTTGATCTTCTTGATGTTGATCTTGTGTGGAATCTCCCCCTTGATTATTATCCTCCACTTGTGGTTCATCTTCTTCATTCACATTTTGAGGTGGCACTTGTGGTCGAACATCGCCCCAACACTATTCTTCTCAATGCTTGACATGGAGCTTCTTCTTGATCTAGCACACATTGATCAACTTGCTCTTCTTGACAGCCATTAGTTTCATTGAAAACTACATCACGTGCTACTTCGACAAGTCCGGAGGTCTTGTTCAAGACACGATAGGCGTAGGAGTTTGAATCATTGCCAAGTAGGAAACCTTCATCGGACTTCAAAGCGAACTTCGAAGCCCTAGGCTTCTTTTTGAGAATATAGCATTTTGAATAGAAAACTCGAAAGTATGAAATATTTGGCTTGTTACCCGTGAGTAGTTCATGTGAAGTTTTCTTGAGTAGACGATGAAGATAGAGTCAGTTTATGGCGTGACAAGCGGTGTTAACCGCTTCAGCCCAAAACCTGCCCGAAGTCTTGTATTCATCGATCATTGTCCTCACCGTCTCAATGAGCGTTCGGTTCTTCCTTTCGGCTACTCCATTTTGTTGAGGAGAATATGGTGCTGAAAATTCGTGCTTTATCCCTTCTTCGTCTAGATACTCCTCAACTTGGGTATTCTTGAATTCTATCTCATTGTCACTTCATATGTTCTTGATATTCAATGAGAATTCATTTTGGGCATGCTTGATGAACTTCTTGAGGGTTCTTTGAGTTTCTGTCTTATCATGCAAAAAGAAAACCCACGTGAAGCGTGAAAAATCGTCAACAATGACTAAACCGTATTTATTATTGCCGATGCTTATATAAGCAATTGGACCGAATATATCCATGTGGAGGAGCTCGAGCGGTCTTGTTGTAGTCATGACACTCTTCGCTGGAGGGGTGCTCCTACTTGCTTCCCGGCTTGGCATGCTCTACAAGGCCTGTCTTTCTCAAAAACAACATCCTTTAAACCACGGATGTTATTGCCTTTTAGAAGTTTTTGAAGATTCCTCATACCAACATGTGCTAGCCGTCTATGCCACAACCAACCCATGTTGGTCTTTGCAATCAAGCATGTGTCAAATTCGACTCTATCTTTGTTGAAGTCAACTAGATAAAGTTTTCCCTTTAACACACCCTTGAATGCAACCGAGTTATCATTCCTTCTAGAGACTATCACACCCTCATTATTTAATAAAAAATTATAACCCTTGTCACATAATTGAGATATGGACAAAAGGTTATAATCCAAGGAGTCAACGTACAATACATGAGAAAGAGTATGTTGTGATGAAATTGCAATTTTACCGGTACCAAGCACCCTTCCTTGACTGTTATCACCAAAGTAAATGCCTTCGCTTGGATCTTCATTTTCTTCATATTCCACGAACATTCTTCTTTCTCCGGTCATGTGATTTATGCATCCACTATCTAGCACCCATTTTGCTCCACCGGATGAATAAGCATGCAAAAAAGAAATTATTCCTTGGTCTTAGGTACCCAAGCTTGCTTGGGTCCTTTTAGGTTAGTCACAATTGATTTGGGCACCCACACATGGGACTTGGTGTTCCCATGGCATGTCCCAACATATTTAGCATAAACTCTAACAAGATTACTTTTCATGAGTACATATGAAGCATCAAATGTTCTAAATAAAACTTGTTGTTCATATGAGTTAACAATGTTAAATGTATCACCATTATTAAGTTTTCTAACTTGGGAAGAGCTTCCCTTGAAAAAGGCAAAGTAATCCTTGTTATTCTTGTGGCTTCTAGCGTATTGCTTTTCACCATAAGAATACCCAATGCCATATTTGACATTAGGAGGTCTTGTGACCGAGTATGCACTGCGTGCATAATTGACCTTCTCCTTGTCAAATATGCCACTTTGGGAAGGTTGCTTGTCCTTTGTCAAGTTTGGCTTTTTCTTCAAGTTAGTGTCACTTTTAGCACAAGTACAAGTAATAACAATTTCAATTTTGATTTGTTGGGAAGGTGAGCTTGAAGAGGATGAAGAACCACTTTGCTTGAGTGACTCAACTTGTACCTCAAGGATCTTGTTAACTTTGGTTAATTTGACAAGTTCATCCTTGATAGCCACGTTTGAGTCTTTTAGCTTCAAACAAGCTTCCTTGCTTGAAGCTAACTCAAGTTTCAGTGATTTACTTTGCTCCTTTTCAAGCTCAAGAAGCTTTTCAATCTCAAGATATTCCCCCTTTTGGGAGATGATCATATCTTCCTGACGATTGACCAACTTCTCCTTATCAACAATCTTATCAAGTAAAAATTTCATTTTAGCAGCAGTCTTTTTGTCTAATCCCCTAAGCATGTATTCACTTTAATCACAGCTATCATCCTCACTAGAATTATCACTATCACTAGTAAAACAATACGAGGAGGAAGATTTAGTTGTTACCTTTCTTTTACCTTCCTTGGCCATTAGACATGTGTTGTCGTTGTCCTTCCATGCGCCCATGGTTGGGAAGAGAGTGGATTTCTTGGTAGTCTTCTTGATGGCTATGGTAGCCATCTCCTCTTATTCTTCGGATGAGGATTCATCATTGGAGTCCCACTCCTTCCCAGGATGCGCTTGACCATATTGCTTCTTCTTCTTGAACATCTTCTTTGGTTGAGGCTTGTTGTCCTTAGTCTTCCTCTTATTTTTTTCATATGGACAATATACTATGAAGTGATCATATTGTCCACAATTGTAGCGTGCCCGTCTCATATTTTGTCTTTGTTTGTCCCTTGGTTTTCCTTCATTTGAGCTACCACCCTTTCTTCTTCTCATCATTTTCTTGAACTTCTTTTTGAACAAGATCATGTCTTCTTCATCGATATCACTGCTTTCATCATCGCTGTCATCTTCTCCATGAGGTTCTCAAGCTTCTTTCGATACGGGTTTACAAGTTGACTTCAAGGCAACTCCTTTCTTCTTTGCCGAGGTAAGATCGCCAATTTGCTTGACATGCTTGGCTTGCTTCTCCATCATTTAAAAGTTGATAATCTTGCCTAGATGTTCGTCCGGGGTCATTTTCCGATACCTGGGGCTTTCTCTAATCATGGAGCATAGGGTTACATTACGAGGCATGAATGCTCTCAAAATCAACTTTACGACCTCATGATCATTCCACTTCTAGATGCCATAAGTTCGGACTTTGTTGATGAGATTACTGAGTCTCTTTTACATGTCTTGTGGTGATTCATCTTCTTCTATAGCGAATCTTCCTAATTCTCCTTCAATCATCTCAATCTTGGCTTCGCGTACATGGCGATCACCTTCATGTGTGGTTTGTAGTGTGTCCCATATCTCCTTGGCGATTTTGAGTCCATCCACCTTGGTGAACTCGTCTCTGCTCAATGAAGAAGTGATCACAACTGCGGCTTGGATGTTTTGATGAATGGCTTGTTCCTGTCTTGGAGTCAGCTCTTCATCATCATCCGGGATATCTATCCCTGTACACACTATATGCCACAAACTTGGGTTAAGAGATATAAGGTGCATTTTCATGTTTTATCTCCACATTGAATAATCATTGCCATCAAAATAAGGCGCTTTCCCTAAAGGAATTGATAAATAATGACTATTGTTGGAATTCAAATGTTCATAGTCAAAAGGATATCGGGAGTAGTCGGTGTGACTACCCCCCTTCTTCTTTTCATCGTCGATCTTCTTCTCCCCTTTTGGGGAGAGAGCCTTCTTCCGTAGAAGAGCCTTGAGTTGAAGCATCTCCTCGTCATTATCCTCACAGTCTTGGATGGCGTCATGGAGTTTCTCTAGCTTTTGGGCCTTTTCATCATCACCCTTCTCGTTGTTGAAGTTCTTGTGTACATCCTTGATGTCCGACATCGTCTCTTCGAGCGGTGAGTCTCTTTTGAAGAGTTTGGCTCTGATACCAATTGAATGTAGCCTAGAGGGGGGGGGGTGAATAGGCTTTTTGAATTTTGTCGATCCCTGCAACACTTAACAGATTGATCAAATACAGGGAGATCGGACTAGTCCATACTATGCGGACTAGTCCAATATATGTGGACTAGAAAGATCAAGATTGATCAATAAATTCACTTCTAGTACTCTATGCAGCGGGAATTAATTAGCAAATTAGATGTATTACCACAATGAAACAATGTATGACAAAGATCAACTTTAGTTTCAGTGTTTCAACATGAATTACACAAGATTATGTAAACCCTAGAATGTGATGAATAATAAAATAAAAGTATGCGAGACAAGATTTTATCCCGTGGTTCGATGTCCATAGTGGAAACCTACATCCACATTGAGGAGTCCATGGAGACCAGGTTTCACCAACCCTACCCTCATCGAATCGCCACGGAGACCAATTCTCTTCCACAAATCACAAGGAGGCAAATAACTCGTCCAAGGGGCCTTCTCACTAGTTGAGCGCTACCCAAAAATTACAATGAAGAACACCACCAAACACACTCGAAAGATATACAATAAACAACAAAAGTGTGCGAGAGATCAAACCCAAGAGATCAAGATGTGTAGAACAATTCTCTCCTTTGATCAAAGATTTGATCCTTTTAGGTTAGAATGTCTGGAGAGATGTGTATTTTGGGCTCTTGGGAGGTGTGACGGCACAGGGGGTCGAGAGATATGGTTGTATGACCGTACACCTCTATTTATACTAGGGTTTACAAAAGTTACCATTAGGGTTTGCAATGTCCGGACTAGTCCGGTGTGCGGCGTGTGGAAAACCCTAAGTGTTGAGATATACCAGACTAGTCCGTTACAAGTGCGGACTAGTTCGTTTTTAGTCAGAAACTTTTCGGACTAGTCCGATTGATATCGGACTATTCCGGTGTAGTGAACACCGTGTAGAACTGAGGACAAGTCTACACTTGGAGGGACTTGTCCGATTTTAGTAAGAGAGTTTTCGGACTAGTTCGGCTGATAATGGACTTGTCTGGTGTAGTGAAAAGTTGTGGGGCTAAGGACAAGTCCGGATTTGGAGGACTTGTTCGATTTTAGTCAGAAGATTATTGGACTAGTCCAATGGGTATCGAGCTTGTCCATTTTTGTGCAAATGTGTATTGCCGACGACTAGTCCGCACTAGGGGGACTAGTCCGATCTTAGTCAGAGAGATATTGGACTAGTCCGGTGTATATCGGACTAGTCTGGTTTTCCTGTGAATTGTGCAATGAGTTGAAATTTTTGTTCACTTGAGCTCTTGGGGTGTGTTTCTCCAACACACACCATACAAAATAATCTAATCTTTTCATCTCTTGAGCTCTTTTCACTTTAGATCCTCATTCTCCTTCCTTTTTGCGCTTTCTTCCTAATTTCTTTAAAACCTGCGCTCATCTCAAAAATATTGTTAGGATCTCATTTGTTTGTCATAAATCAACCAAAACCCACAAGGTATGCCTAGATGCACTTTCACAATGGCTGCTACTAGTCCCAAGACGAAGTTCGGGGCCTCTGCTTCACCGACGACGGTGGGCTCTGGCTCTAGTCGTCCATGGAAGAAGATCCGTGCCGACTGGAGCAGCAACGTCCCTAGGTAAGGGTCGGCTCTTTAGTTTGTGTCCTGATTTTTCTTTTTTCTTAAATTCTCTACCCTCTGTTTCCAGAGTGTCGAGAAGAGGAATTGCTGCTCCGGTGCCTACTACAGCCTCAGAGACTACGCAAGCTAAAGCTCCCGCTACTGCTCCAGCCCCTCCTCCTATGGTTGTGGCGGACGACGCGACAACTCCGGTGCCGGCTATCGTGGAGATGACCTCAACGTCGATGATGGAAGAGCTTGTGGTTGTACCGTACCACAAGGAAGAAAGGCCTAAGAAAACTACGGCTCTCTCGGAGCCAGCTGCAGAGGTTCCGACATCCACATCAAAAATTAATGAAGCTCCGACAGAAGTCCCGACGCCAGCTCTAGAGGTGACGGCATCGGAGGTGGCCATGCCTGATCCTGCACAAGGAGATCCCATTGCAAGACCGTCGACTTCTGGGCCAGAGGTAGATGAGCTCCTGGAGCTCAACGCCGCTGACGTCGAGCTGTTGGAGACCATGCTTGTGCCATGGGATCCAACGACCATTCTGGAAGACCCGAGGGAGCCAGAGGAGGAGGAACCTGTGGTAGGTCCTGAACATATCCCCCTGAGTATGTCTATAGACAATGCCTGCTCTAGCCTCCGCCAAGTCCATCTCGCCTTTGACTACGAGCGCAAGGCCCTATAAGAAGAGCTTGAGACCCTGAGGTGATGGCGAAGACTGCTAAACTTCAATATGAAGTTGATGTAGCCCGACTCGCTGACCGAAGGGAGTGGCTGGACTTAGAGAAAGCTCAGCAGCTGTGCCTGAACAAGGCGCTGGATGAAGAGAGGTTGCTATAAAATCCCTCGATAAAAAGACCTAGGAGATCTACGAGCACGCTCAGAGGGCTAATGAAGTGGCCGAAAGCCGCTCGGAGAGTCTTAACATTGTGAGGGAACAACTCCTCAATCGTCGGGATGAATTGGACAATAAGGAGGATGAACTCCAAAGAAGAGAGGATGAGATCCAAAAGAGGGAGGATGAACTCTCTCAGAAGCTAGCACGCTATGAGCAAGACTTGGCTGACCGCATGGAAAAATTCAAGTCCTGGTGCGACCAAGAGGAGCATCGAGTATGGCTGGCAGGAGAAGGAGTCAGCAAAAGAGAGAATGCTATCTCTTCCAGGGAGGACAAAGTGAAGGAGAAGTACCTTGCGAAAAGGGAGGACCACATATACCTCCGAGAGAAGAAAGTCGCTGACCAGGAGAAGTTGCTGGCTGAATGGATCCAGCAGCACGCCAAAGAGGTCGAGCGATTCCCAAAGGAAAGTTCTGCGGAGATTTTGTCTGTAAGGAGGTCACTGGAGGAGCTCCGAAGCGCAAGAGCAATTGAGTCCCAGCAGGTCTGGGACTTCCTCAGGTGCGCAAATGCAGCTCTGGTACCTTTTGGATTTTGTCCGGTCCAACCGTCTGATCTGGAGCCATAGATGGACAAGGCACTGTTGGTGTTTAACTCTGCCGACACTAAGCTAGATGCTCTGGGAGATGTAGTCATCGACCAGATTGAGATAGAAGGGAAGTCTCTGGCTAGAAACATCGCAGAGTATGTGCTGACGTGCTTTCGAAGTTGAGACCCCTCGATGTCTCTAGCTCCGATGCTGACATGCTTTCAAAGTCCTACTTGGAGGTGTCGGAGCTTGTTCGCTTCGATGGTGCCCACTGTCAACTAGTAAAATGTCGACAGCGGGCCCTCGAGGAGTTGTCGGAGCTTAGTTGTTCTGACGGTGCCCACCGTCAACACGTAAAACGTCGATGGCGGGCCCCCTGGGGGTTGTCGGAGCTTGTTCGCTTTGACAACATCCACCATCGCCTGTGCCGATTGCCGTCAATTGTTCATTTTTCCTGCGCATGAGAGATAAGAAAAGCAGTAAAATGTGTACTCTTGCCTATAGCTCATTTGTGGCTTATTATCTTTCTTTGAATTTTAGATCCTAACAAACTCATTGTGACAACATAAGTATATTGATTAAACTTTCTTAGATCCGAATGCTTTCTGGACCCGCTTTACTAAGACCCACCAGAATAGGTAGAGTGGCGTACTTAGGGTGCTGGACCAGGCTAAGTCGATAACGCACTCCGGACCTATCATTGGCTTTGCTTTTTGGGGGAGTAGGCAATCTAGTAACACTAAGATCCGACATAAGATTACCAATAAAACTTATATATCACATGAATATCTAGGACTAAATTTCCAGCAGATTGCACAGCATTGCTATAGACAAGAAGGAAAAAGATGATAAAATAATGAGCTTGCACAAAAATTAATGCACGTAGAGTCTGTTTGCACATAAATGTATTTCATTATAGGTCCAAATAACAGGGGAGATAAGGACACACTTAAAGTACAGGACCAAGTTAAGTGTGCTATTCATCTTGTACTAACCCAAGGAAGGTAAAGACACAACTAAAGTACAGGACCAAGTTAAGTGTGCTTTTGATCTAAGACCAACTCAGACCTGTTCATAGACTCTATTGTTGACGGCTATTATATACCAATTTCACATATCAATATAACTCAATTGTGTGAAGCAATTATCATTTCTTGGACACATCACCTTTCTATTTAACCTATTTCCACTTGTCCTTGGATAAAATGTTACATGCAAGAGTTCTATGCAAAATTGAAGTGAAACAAGGGGATGGATCCAATAAAATATCATTCCATCCAATCAGGCAACGCCACATGGAACCACATGGATCAAATGGGCCACAAAGAGAAGTATCCAAGGCAATCCAATGGTGTAGCACCCATATCATGGAATGGGACCCACCTGTCAGTCACTTGGAGGAAGAACTTGCTGTTTAGGGCTAGGACCAGGTCGGCCGACCCCCCTAGTCGACCAACTAGTTCCTGGCACCAAACGAGGTCAAACGCCACGTGTTGGCTCCTCCCGGCTTGAAGAGGTCAAGGGTGACTGATTCGCGTGCTTTTGGTGGCGGGAACTGACCCTTCTCCAAGCTATAAATAGGACCCCTCACCCCTCACTTCAACACACACCACTTGAGTATTCTTCCTTTGTATCCACTACTGTCCATAGGTTTAGAGGAGTATAGGCTGTAGAGAGGAGAGCCTCTAGTTCATTGTCCAAGTAGGAGAGGAGTAGAAGGAGTCTCTTCCCAATTGGGAAAGGTATGTCTCCCATATTCCTATTTGTATTTGTGACTTTATTCATAATAAAGATGTTATCTTTAGTCTTCTATTATTCATATCCTTGGATGAAGCATTTCTTGTATGATTGTGGGTTCCATGTATGTGGTAGGAGTGGTATTTATGATTGTGCTATACCATTATCAATATATCATCATAAACACTATAAACCTCCACTATAGTCTAATTAGCTATGATATGATTATGTTAACATGAACCACTTATGCTATGAATTAACATTGGTTCAACGATGATTTAGTTCATGGCCTTAGGATGGCTTGTGCCTAGGCTCTTAAGGTAATTACTTAATATGCTAGCATGGTGCTATGATAGAGAGTAGCGTTGAATGTCTCGTAGACCCACATATTGAAGAGGTAGGCAGTAAGTGGTGACAACCCTATCTGTCCTTTGTAATCCTCCACGTTCGGCTATGCCACATGCTCTTGGTGGAAGTCACCTAGTGTTGCTAGGGGTAAACGCATGCCAGATGTGTTAATCCACTTAGCATGAGAATTCATAATTAACATGATCATTAGTAACTAATTTAGGCTATGTATATGTACATTAGAAGAATAGTAGGAGTATCGACCTAACTCTTAGCCTAGTCCCTCTATTACCTCTTTTATCCTCGTAGGATAGAATGCTCCTGTGTGTGTCACACTACCTCCACTTATCAATTAACCCATCCTTGCTAGAACCCTACCTAGACAAATCTAGCCTCTCCATTTGATGATTGCTTTGCTTCCACCTAGCCTTCCTTTGGGAGAATATAAATGACACCCTTTGGGAACACTCTTAGAGGGGAAATGCTACATCGATAGTTTCCGTGCGCTTGCGGATTTACATGTATAATATAAAACATACCAGAAAGCATTTCTAGCACCCCTGCTAGGGATGAATTCTTAATAATGTGTAGGAAATATCAACATCTATGAAATACATTTTATACAAATACAGACTCACCTTCGTGTAACTAAGTATAGAACTTACGAAGGTGCTCTATGTTCCACGGGTTGGGAAGTGGTATCCCATCCTCTGTTGCCAAGCAGACGCATCCAGGACGAGAAAATTTAATAACTCGAAAAAGACCTTCCCAGCTGGGGAAAGTTTGTTCATCCCTTCTTGAGTAAGTATTCGTCGCAACACTAGATCGCCTTCTTCCAATTGCCAGTTACCCACATACCTTTTGTGATACCGCTCGAGCGCCTGGCGGTAGCACATGTTTCGGACAGCTGCTTGGCACCTTGCCTCATCGACGAGGTCTAGGTCTTCACGCCAGAGCTGGTCCTGCGTGGCTTCATCAAAGGTTTGAATCCAGAGAGAACCCATAGTGACCTTTGGAGGAAGGACTGCTTTAGCTCTATACACCAGGAAGAAGGGTGTCTCTTTGGTTGCCCGGCTCACCCACAATGCAGACGGAAGCTATTCTATCCAGTTGGCGCCATGTTTCTACAAGCGCTCATAGGTGCACATCTTGAGTCCCTTGAGTATTTCTATGTTTGCTCTTTCAACTTGGCCATTGCTTGCCTGATGAGCTACTGATGCATAGCTGACTTGTATGCCGAGGTCTTCGCAGTACTCTTGGAAAGCTGCACTAATGAATTGGGTTCTATTGTCAATGATGACTTTGTTCGGAACTCCAAATCTGCAGACAATAGAATTCAAAAACTTGATGGCAGATTGCTTGTTGATTGTAACAACTGGAGTTGCTTCCGGTCACTTCATCAACTTGTAAATGGCGACATATAAGAACTGGTATCCTCTGATGGCTTTTGGGGAAGGTCCCAAAATGTCCACCCCCACACAACAAATGGCCATGTGGTAGGAATCATCTGCAGCGAATGCGGTGGTGCGTGAATCTGTTTCGTGAGAAACTGGCACGCTTCACACTTCTTGACTAGCTCGACTACATCTTGGAGTGCTGCAGGCCAGTAAAACCATGTCGGAAAGCCTTATCGACCAACGTGCGGGATGACGCGTGGTTCCCAAACTCGCCTCCATGGAATTTTGCAAGGAGTTCATAGCCTTCTGTGATACCCGGTTCCAAAAATGAACCAAGTGAACGCATATGTGTGCCCAGAACGTTCAACACACATACACGAGTGCATCACAAAAGAGTATACAGAAAATTACCACATAACAAGATTAATTAACCAATTTTTATTACACAAACTATATTATCCTCGAATACAAGCTCTAATGAATATTAATGACAAGTTCAACTAATGCAGCAAAAATAAACTAAATAAGCAAACTAAACAGCGAGGCAGCATAAGCAATAGGGCATAGCGCAGCTCCATGCAACACCACAGGCAAGCTGACGGTAGACACGACATAGAACTCTGCATTATCACCATTAAACTCCCAATCCTGACCTACAACTGTTGGGGGGGGGGGGAATTGCAAGAGTGAGTACATGTCATACTCAACAAGTGTGGAAAGTATGACATGTAGCTGATTCAAATGACGAATGTAATAAAGGCTAAGTGCTGAAAAGTACAGTAAAACATTTGAAAAGCAATATGTATTATGTATGTGAAGTAAACCCATCATAAACCATAATTAATAACATAGCATCAATCCATATTCCATATCCATCACCATCATACCATTAACCATATCCAATGTCATAGTGTAATCCATATCTAGCCATAACCAGTACCAATCCATAACCATCCCAAATACCATCTCAATACCGAGTTCCCTCTAATCATGTGAGGGTCCAGGTTGCTCATAACTGGGAGAACGATTATCATGATAGTTTTAGACACACTCTGCAGAGGTTGTACCGCTTTACCCACATGTTTTTGATTTCATCACCTTTTGATGACTATAGAATCTCAATTATGTCGTCTCACACTTCCGTAGGTGTGTGGCCAAGAGATCACAAAATAGCTTTTACAAAGGGATTACTAGCCTATTTAGACCCCACTGAGGTTTCACCGGTGGTGATGCCTCCAACTGAGCACATCTTCAACCAAGGGCCCCCTCTTGAGCCACTCGGATCCCACGGTAGTCCCACTAATCATCAACAAACCCAATTCGACTACCCCTTCCCCGAGCATCCTTAATGGTCCAAATAGTACTGGCAAAGCCCTAATTAATTAGGTACGTTGCACCCATACTTGGCCTCGTGGTGGCACTGTAAATCCTGGATGGTCGTTCCACGAACCGATCCTTAGATCTAAAGCAAGCAAAACCACCATAACATCCAACCCATCCACATACCAGGCTTGCTTAGATCACCCATTACCATATCATATTAACCAGTTCATGTTAACCATAATATCATCCATGCATAATTAAATTGAGTGGTATAGTTGTTTTCCCTTCCCAGTTGATTAAGCGAAGCAAAAAGTAAAAATCCCTTCCCGACTCTCTACCATATATTCCAGGTGACAAGGGTGGTTAAACAAGCTAGTAAACTTCCTACCATAGGATTTCCCATCAAATTGACACAAGCATGCAATTTTCAAACAAAACATTTATTTCAAAACAGGATCAATATGCTTCAAGTACACTTGCCTTGCTCTTGGGATTGGTTCGGGTCAAAGCCTTCAAACTCTTGGTGCTGTAGATCCTCCACGGCACTCTCTAGCGTATATCCGTCCAATCCGGACAATAAACATACAAGACAAGAAACACAATCAAAGAGTGTACAAATATTACTCAATATGAAATGACATGCATGATTGATGCAAATGCAAGGTACAACTTGTTAATAGATTGCTTTTAAGTGATTACTAACTAGTTCTAATAGATTTTAACAAGTTTATACAGGTCTGGATTTGATTAGATCTACTTTTAGAATCAATTCAATATAATTTAACGAGGAAAATTGGGCTAGTCTGCAGAAGGCCAGACTAGTCCGCGCTTCACAGAATTAGCGAACTAGGGTTTTCTAGATCGATGTAAATTTAGAGATTTGGGGTCAAATTCACGTAAGGAAAAGAGAATAGAAGGTATACCAGGTTTTTAGAACTCCAAAGAATCAAGGATCTTGGAGGTAGCACTTGGATCTTGATGATCTAGGGTTGGTGATGAACTTGGAGATGAATTGGTGATGAAGAACGAAACTTGATGGAGATCTTGATCCTCTTTCGTTTCCTCCTCTTCTTCCTCTTGCTTGGGATCTCCTCCTCCCTACTTGGTGGTGGCTCTCCACGAACTAGGGTTTGGGTGGGGTGGAAAAGTAGCAAATAGATGTCAAGCCAAGGGGTGGGGTTGTTTATATAGAGGTGGAGGCTAGGGTTAGAGGGATTTTGAGTTTGGGATGAGTAGCGGCCGGTTTGGAGTCCCACATGGGCTCTAAAAGAGTTAGACAAGATGTCCCTAGGCCCACTTAACGTGAAACCTAAGAAACAACTCGTAAAACAAAAGATCAATTTGGAGTCGCAAAATATCAAACAAGCCCGAAAAGGACCGGACTAGTCCGAAGTTGTCTAGAGAGAAATCGGACAAGTCTGGCCAAAAGTCGGACAAGTCCGACTTTACTCAGAGAGGAAAACGGAAAAGTCCGCTGGAACACCAGACTAGTTTGGAAAAGTCCAGGGACTAAGAAAATTTTCAAGGATTCTTGGAATATCGGACTAGTCCGCACAAAATTGGACAAGTCCGAAAGTTTCCAGAGGCAAAATCGGACTAGTCCGCAGCAAAAACGGACAAGTCCGTTTTTAGTCAGAGAGAAATCGGACTAGTCCTCACTAAAATCAGATTAGTCCGCACTTTTCAGCGTTTTAAGAGCAGTTTTGTTCCAAATCAATTTTAAATGCTCCAAATAAATTTTAAACTTGTTCCTCTTTATGTGGGTTAATGTTAAACATGTACTCCCTCCTTTCTCGAAAGTTTGTCGCTTTCTAGTTCAAAATTGAACTAGAAAGCGACAAACTTTCGAGAAAGGAGGGAGTATATGATTGTATGTAGGGCATGATGTATGAAAATGAGGGTGTTACAAACCTACCCCCCTTAAAATGAATCTCTCCCTCGAGATTCGACGCGGAAGAGAAGAGATAGGGAAATTCCTTCTTGAGATCATCCTCCAATTCTCACGTTGCTTCTCTTTCTGTGTGGTGCTTCCATTGAACTTTACACCATCTAATAACCTTGTTCCTTGTGACCCTCTCCTTAGTTTCCAAGATTTTGACCGGTTGCTCGGCATAAGTCAAATCTTCCTCTAGTTCCAATCCTTCCATGGGCACTTGTTCTTCCGGTACTCTCAAGCACTTCTTTAGCTGGGAAACATGATATACATCATGGACATCCGAAAGATGAGTTGGCATCTCCAACTTATAAGCTACTTCTCCTCATTTGTCCACAATTTTGAACGGTCCAATGTAGCGAGGTGCTAGCTTGCCTCTTATGTTAAACCTCTTATGACCTCTCATCAGTGACACCTTGAAGTAAACAAAATCTCCCACTTCAAAGGTTAATTTCCTTCTCCTATTGTCCCCATAGCCCTTTTGTCTTGATTGGGCAGCCCTCAAGTTTTCACGAATTATTTGGACTTGCTTTTCGGCTTCTTGCAACACATCCGGACCAAATACTTAAGTTTCTCCTGCCTCATTCCAGAATAAAGGTGTCCTACACTTCCTTCCATAAAGCGCTTCATATGGTGACATTTCCAAATTTCCTTGGTAACTATTGTTGTATGAAAATTCTGCATATGGCAAGCTCTTGTCCCAACCTTTCCCATGATTTAAAGCACAAGCTCTAAACATGTCCTCTAAAATCTGATTGGTCCTCTCGGTTTGTCTATCCGTTTGAGGGTGGTATGCTGAACTAAAATTCAACCTCATTCCCAAAGCTTCATGCAATTTTTGCCAAAATCTGGAAGTTAATTGTGAACCTCTATCCGAGACTATCCTCTTCGGAACTCCATGCAAACATACTATTCCCATGTACAGTTCTGCCAATTTCTCTCCATTATAGGTGGTCTTGACGGGAATAAAGTGGGATGACTTAGTTAACCGATCCACAATTATCCAAATTGAGTCGTAACCGGACTGAGTACGTGGTAAACCAACTATGAAGTCCATACCGATTTCTTCCCACTTCTATTCCAGAATCTTTAATGGTTGAAATAGTCCAGCTGGCCTTTGATTTTCCGCCTTAACTCGTTGGCACACATCACACAATGCTACGTATTCAGCTATGTCCTTCTTCATGCTATCCCTCCAATAGCAAGTCTTCAAGTCTTTGTACATCTTTGTACAACCAGGATGAATTGAGTAAGGTGAGTCATGTGCCTCTTTTATTATTGTCTCCCGAATACGCTTCACATTAGGCACAACAATCCTCGTACCAAGCCATAGGGTACCATGTTCATCCTTGTCAAATCTGAATTATCTCCCCTCTTGGGTCCTTTCCTTGATTTCCTTGATCTCCTCATCCGTGGTTTGTGCTTCTCAAATTTCTTGCTCCAAGGTCGGATTTAACTCCATCATCCCTATCTCATTTATGAATCCAAGATTCAACCGTTCAAACTCCTTGCATAACTCGGGTGGCAATTCTCGAACTGTGAGTTGATGACTTACTCCTTTCCTACTCAAAGCATCGGCCACTACATTGGCTTTTCCAGGATGATAGTCGATTCCCAAGTCATAATCCTTGATGAGCTCCAACCATCTTCGTTGCCTCAAGTTCAGATCCATTTGTGTGAAAATATACTTCAAACTCTTATGATCCGTATAAATTTCACACCTATGTCCAAGGATGTAGTGTCTTCAAATTTTCAATGCGTGTACCACGGCTGCAAGTTCCAAATCATGTGTTGGGTAATTATGCTCATGTTTCTTCAATTGTCTCGACACATAGGTTATCACTTGACCTTCTTGCATCAATACACATCCAAGTCCTTATTTCGATGCGTTGCAATAAATATCAAAACTCTTGCTTACATCCAGCAATACAAAACTGGGGCTTTTGTCAACCTTTTCTTCAACTCCTCAAAACTTTTTTGACAAGCTTGAGTCCATTGGAATGCCTTTCCCTTCATTAGCAGTTCCGTCATTGGCTTGGATATCTTGGAAAAGTTCTTGATGAATCAACGGTAATATGCAACCATTCCAAGAAAACTCCTTATTTCCTTTACATTTTGCGGGGGTTCCCATTTCAACAAGTCTCTCACTTTTCCGGGGTCAACCGATACTCCTCCTCCTGAGATGATATGACCCAAAAATGACACCTCTCTCAACCAAAACTGACACTTGTTGAACTTGGCATACAATTGATGCTCCCCTATTTTCTACAACGTAAGCCTCAAGTGTTCCTCATGTTCCTTCTCATCCTTTGAGTAGATCATAATGTCATCAATAAAAACCACAACGAACATATCCAAGTACTCCATGAAGGCATTATTCATGAGGTACATAAAGTACCCAGGTGCATTGGTCAAACCAAAGGACATCACCGTGTACTCATAAGATCCATACCGTGTCCTAAAAGCTCTTTTAGGTATGTCCGATGGTCTAATCTTCATTTGAGAGTATCCCGACCTCAAATCAATCTTAGAGAAGACACAAGCACCCTTCATCGGATCAAACAAATCTTCTATACGGGGCAAGGTGTACTTGTTCTTGATGGCCAGCTCGTTGAGAGCTCGGTAATCCACACACATCATTTGTGTTCCATCCTTCTTGTCCACAAACAGCATGGGAGCTCCCCAAGGTGAAGAGCTTGGGCGAATAAAACCTTTGTCTAGTTGCTCTTGAATCTGCTTCTTGAGCTCCGCTAATTCCATAGGAGGCATCCTATACGGCCTCTTAGCTATAAGTGCAGTTCCAGGTATTAAATCAATAACAAAATCAATATCTCGATCAGGTGGCATACCTGGCAACTCGTCCGGAAAAACATCCAAAAATTCACACACCACTGGGATCTCCTCAATTGCGGCACCGTCCATATGATTCAGCTCCAATTGCTTCGGTGCGGTTTGAGATGCTTCAAATTCTACGGTGATCCCTTCTTTATTGGTCAACTTCACCGTCTTCGTGGCACACTCAATAACTCCATTGTGCTTCCTCAACCAGCCATACCAAGTATAATGTCCAATCCTTGGGAATCCAAAACAATGAGGTTGGCGGAGAAGTCTACCCCCTTATTCTAAGGCTTACTTTTGGACATACTATATTTTTCCTCATCTCTCCTTCAGGGGACTTAACCAATATAGTAAACTTCACATGAGATAGGCAAACTATACTTGGCGACATTCTTCGATGCAATGAATGAATGCAATGCTCCAGAATCAAACAACATAATCGCGGGGTTGGAGTTGGCGAGAAACATACCAATGACCACGTCATCCACTTGTTGAGCATCCTCCGTAGAGACATGGTTCACGTTGCCACAAGCAAAATTCTGCTGTCCACGATTCCCGTGTGGCTGTCCTCCATTGGGCCTTGGGTTTTGCCTCGGTGCATTGCTTCCTTGACCAAGGCCTTACTTAGGAAATTGATGTGCAAAGTGTCCAGCTTCTCCACAAGTATAGCACTTTAGAACTCCACCAGAATTATTGGGATGAGCTTGGTTTTGAACATTTGCACCAGTAAAATTAGCACGAGGTGCATAAGGCTTTGGAGGCCTAGGTGCTTGTATAATAGGGCACTGCTGCACAAACTGTGTTGGGCGCGGTGCATAACCAGGGCGCTTCATAGGAGTAGAGGACCTGTAATATGGCGCATTAGGAGGCGCAAAGCAAGGGCGCACATTACTTCCTTGTTGCTGTCCTTGATATGGAACCTTCCTCTTGTTGTCTTGCTCCATCTCACGGATCTTGTTCTCCACCACAATTGCTTTGTCCACAAGCTTCTGAAAGTTGGCATAATCACAATTGAGCAATTACACTTGAATTTCATTGTTGAGGCTTCCCATGAACAGATATTGCTTCCGGCTGTCCCGACTAACATCCTCAGGGGCATACCTTGAGAATTGAGCGAATTTGTTGAGATATTCACCCACGCTCGATCTTCCTTGCCTCAAGTTCTCAAATTCTTGTCTTTTCAAGATCATAACTCCCTCGGGCACATAATGAGAACAGAAGTTCTCCTTGAATTCCGCCCAAGTGATCCTCTCTTGATTCTCATGAGCATTGCAATAAGCATCTTACCAATCCGCATCTGCTCTAATGAGTTGATGAGAAGCAAATAAGACCTTCTCCCGGTCACTGCATTGGACAATAGCTAGCTTCTTCTCCACGGACTTGAGCCAATCATCAGCATCCATAGGGTCGGCAGCTTGAGCAAAGGTCGATGGCCTAGTCCTCATAAACTTTCCCAACCGGTTATGAGGAGGTGGGGGTGGCGGTGGAGGCATGTGGGGCTGATTGTTGATGTTGTCAGCCTGCAGCTGTCCCATTGTTTGTATCATGGTCTGCATGAGCTGGTTGTGCATAGCCAATAGCTTCTCAATATTAAAAGATCCTTGGACAGGTTCTTGTCCATTGTTGTTCTGAGGTACTCCATGGTTTTCTTCCTCATCATTAGCATCCCTCTGGTCGCGAGTCCTCACCATCTGGAGAAAAGCAATAGGTAAGAATTAGAAAATGTCCTCAACTATATGCATCAAGGGATATGAAACAAGACAACTAACTAGCCTACTTGGACATGGTAATGCTAAAGCATCCCAAATCCTCTATTAAGCACACACGCAAGCAATATATAGCAAACAACATACCAACCAAAAACACATCGATTCCTAGGTGCTCCTATGTGCTCTAAAGTGTCCATTCTATCTAGGCTGCATCCTACGGTCAACCTGTGGCTCTGATACCAATTTGTGACACCACGTTCTGAAAATGAACCAAGTGAACGCATATGTGTGCCCAAGACGTTCAACACACATAAAAAGTGCATCACAAAAGCGTATACAGAAAATTACCACAGAAGAGATTAATTAACCAATTTTTTTACACAAACCATATTATCCTCGAATACAAGCTCTAATGAATATTAATGAGAAGTTCAACTAATGCAGTGGAAATAAACTAAATAAGCAAACTAAACAGCGAGGCAGCATAAGCAATAGGGTATAGCGCAGCTCCATGCAACACCACATGCAAGCTGACGTTAGACACGGCCTAGAACTCCACATTATCACCATTAAACTCCCAATCTTGACCTGCAACTGTTGGGGGGGATTGCAAGAGCGAGTACATGTCGTACTCAGCAAGTGTGGAAAGTATGACATGTAGCTGATTCAAATGACAAATGTAATAAAGGCTAAGTGCTGAAAAGTGCAGTAAAACATTTGAAAAGCAATATGTATTATGTATGTGAAGTAAACCCATTATAAACCATAATTAATAACATAGCACCAATTCATATTCCATATCCATCACCATCATACCATTAACCATATTCAATGTCATAGTTTAATCCATATCCAGCCATAACCAGTACCAATCCATAACCATCCCAAATACCATCCCAATACCGAGTTCCCTCTAATCATGTGAGGGTCTAGGTTGCTCATAACCGGGAGCACGGCTATCATGATAGTTTTAGACACACTCTGCAGAGGTTATACCGCTTTACCCACGTGTTTGTGATTTCATCACCTTTCGATGACTATAGAATCTCAATTATGCCGTCTCACACTTCCGTAGTTGTGCGGCCAAGAGATCACAAAATATCTTTTACAAAGGGATTACTAGCCTATTTAGACCCCCATTGAGGTTTCGCCAGTGGCGATGCCTCCAACTGAGCACATCTTCAACCAAGGGGCCTCTCTTGAGCCATTCGGATCCCAGGGTAGTCCCACCAATCATCAACAAACCCAATCCGACTACTCCTTCCCCGAGCATCCTTAATGGTCCAAATAGTACTGGCAAAGCCCTAATTAATCAGCTACGCCGCACCCATACTTGGCCTCATGGTGGCACTGTAAATCCTGGATGGTCACTCCACGAACTGGTCCTTAGATCTAAAGCAAGCAAAACCACCATAACATCCAACCTATCCACATACCAGGCTTGCTTAGATCACCTATTACCATATCATATTAAGCAGTTCACGTTAACCATAATCCCATCCATGCATAATTAAATTGAGTGGTACAGTTGTTTTCCCATCCCAGTTGATTAAGCGAAGCAAAAAGTAAAAAGCCCTTCCCGACTCTCTACCCTATATTCCAGGTGACAAGGGTTGTTAAACAAGCTAGTAAACTTCCTACCATAGGATTTCCCATCAAATTGAGACAAGCATGAAATTTTCAAACAAAACATTTATTTCAAAACAGGATCAATATGCTCCAAGGACACTTGCCTTGCTTTTGGGATTGGTTCGGGTCAAAGCCTTCAAAATCATGGTGCTGTAGATCCTCCGCGGCACTCTCTAGCAGAAATCCGTCTAATCCGCATAATAAACATACAAGACAAAAAACACAATCAAAGAGTGTACAAATATTACTCAATATTACATGAAATACATGATTGATGCAAATGCAAGGTAGAACTTGTTAATAGATTGCTTTGAAGTGATTACTAACTAGTTCTAATAGATTTTAACAAGTTTATACAGGTTTGGATTTGATTAGATCTACTTTTAGAATCAGTTCAACACAATTTAACCAGGAAAATCGGACTAGTCTGCAGAAGGCCGGACTAGTCCACACTTCGCAAAACTAGCAAACTAGGGTTTTCTAGATCGACGTAAATTTGGAGATTTGGGGTCGAATTCACGTAAGGAAAAGAGAATAGAAGGTATACCAGGTGTTTAGAACTCCAAAGAATCAAGGATCTTGGAGGTAGCACTTGGATCTTGATGATCTAGGGTTGGTGATGAACTTGGAGATGAATTGGTGATGAAGAACGAAACTTGATGGAGATCTTTTTCCTCTTTCGTTTCCTCCTCTTCTTCCTCTTGCTTGGGATCTCCTCCTCCCTCCTTGGTGGTGGCTCTCCATGAACTAGGGTTTGGGTGGGGTGGAAAAGTGGCAAATAGATGTCAAGCCAAGGGGTGAAGTTTTTTATATAGAGGTGGACGCTAGGGTTAGATGGATTTCGAGTTTGGGATGAGTAGGGACCGGTTTAGAGTCCCACATGGGCTCTAAAAGAGTTAGGCACAACGTCCCTAGGCCCACTTAACGTGAAACCCAAGAAACAAGTCGTAAAAAAAAGATCAATTTGGAGTCGTGAAATATCGGACAAGTCCGAAAAGGACCGGACTAGTCCGAAGTTGTCCAGAGAGAAACCGGACAAGTCTGGCCAAAAATCGGACAAGTCTGACTTTAGACAGAGAGGAAAACAGACAGGTCCGCTGGAACACCGGACTAGTCCGAAAAAGTCCAGGGACTTAGCAATTTTTCAAGGATTCTGGGAATATCGGACTAGTCCGCACAAAATCGGACAAGTCCGAAAGTTTCCAGAGGCAAAATTGGACTAGTCCGCAGTAAAAACGGACAAGTCCGTTTTTAGTCAGAGACAAATCAGACTAGTCCTCACTAAAATCGGACTAGTTCGCACTTTTCAGCATTTTAAGTGCGGTTTTGTTCCAAATCAATTTTAAATGCTCCAAATCAATTTTAAACGTTTTCCTCTTTATGTGGGTTAATGTTAAACATGTATATGAATGTATGTAGAACATGATGCATGAAAATGAGGGTGTTACACCTTCTTCCTGGGAAATGCATAGCATTAGAATGCCATTGGCGCCACGTCGGTAGAGATCCCCTTCTACTAACGTGTATCTTTTAGCCAATATGACAATTCGCTCAGCGAATACACCATCTCCAGGAAGGATGTTTTCTTTTAAGTAGTCCCGGACCTCCGAGATCCATGCATCAGGACTGGCTTGAGCTTTCGTATCTTGCGCGCTTGGTTGCTCAGAGCTTCCTGTAGCGCCTACGATCTTTAGTGGACGCCATGGTAATAGGGCCACCGGGACCGCCAGCTTCGGGGTGCTGGTCTCGCCCCCATCACTTAGTTCGATAGGATGAGCCACAGATGCTGGTAATATCCTAACAAAAAACCTCATCGGGTTCTTGAGCTTTTGTTGAAGCCTTCGTCGAGAGGTCGTGAGCTTCAACGTTGTTGAGACGCTGGACGTGGAAGAGGTCCATAATGTGGAAGTCTTTTTGCAACTTCTGGACTTCAAATAGATATGCAACAAGTTGAGGGTTATTGCAACTACATTAACCTTTGACTTGCTTGATGATGAGTTGCGAATCACCCTTCACCAGGAGCTATAGGACGTCATATGATAGTGCCACCTTGGTCCAAAAATGAGAATTTTATATTCCGCAATGTTGTTGGTTGCCTTGAAGTCGAGGCGCACCATGTACTTGACCTTCTCCCCGGTTGGAGCGAGGAGAAGGATTCCAGCTCCGGCCCTCTGCTTTTGCATGGAGCTATCAATGTAGAGAGTCCAGTGAGGCTCAGTGAAGACCGGGACCTTAGGTTCCAGCTTCTGCTCGTTGAGGCCCCCTGGTGTTGATGAAGAAGATGTCCACTCCATCATGAAGTCAGCCATTGCCTAACTCTTGATTGCATGTTGAGACAGGAATTCAAGATTGAAATCTGCCAGCTCTGCATCCCACTTGGTCATATTTCCCGTTGAATTGGGGTTATGTAAAATAGCTCGTAGTGGAAAAGAGATTACCACTGATATCTTGTGGGCCTGGAAGTAGTGATGAAGCTTCATTAAGGTGATAAGAACTACGTACAGCAGTTTGTGCACCTCAATGTACCGAGTCTTGGTGTCATAAAAACCTTCGCTGATGAAGTACACTGGTCGTTGGACAGTTCATATCCTCCTGGAGGGGTTCTTCTTCATCAACTCGGACCCTCCTGGAGGGGTCTGGATCTCCTTCTTGAGTAGTAGATACTCCTTCAAATGAGGGAGGTTGATCCACATGCATCTTGCCTTTAGGATTCGTGCCTGGGGGTTGGGACCCAAACTCGCCTTCAGGTAGCTCCAGGACCTGCTGGAGGGGTCTAGGCTCTTGAGTTGAAGATGTTTCTGGTCTTTTCACAACTAGAACCATGCTGACAACCTCCGTAGTTGCAGCGATGTAAAGCAGAAGAGACTCACCAGGTTTTGGAGCTACCATGATTGCTAGTGTGGTGAGGAGCTGCTTGAGCTCTTGGAATGCGTTCTCTGCTTCTTCAAACCAATGGAATGGTCCAGACTGCCTCAACAACTTGAAGAAGGGGAATGCCCGCTCTGCCAGCCTCAAGATAAATCGGCTGAGTGAAGCTAGACACCCAGTAAGCTTCTGGATGTCATTAATGTAGGCTGGAGGCTGCATTGCTTCGATGGCTTTGATCTTGACTGGATATGCTTCAATTCCTCGGTGAGTCACCAAGAAACCAAGAAGCTTTTTAGGGCTAACCCCAAAGACACACTTGTCCGTGTTGAGCTTCGTGCGTGTCAGGCGCAACTTGTCGAAGATGAATTGAAGATTGTTGAGGAGTGAGTCTATGTTCTTCACCTTGACAATGATTTCATCGACATAGATTTCCATCAGGTCCCTAATCAGCTCCCCAAAAGTTTTGTGCATGGCTCGCACAAATGTTGCGGCAGCATTTTTAAGACCAAAAGGCATGGCAGTATAACAATATAACCCACCTACTTTTATAAATGTAGTATGCTCTTCATCTTCCTTAGACATTCGAATTTGATGATATCCAAAATAAGTGTCTAGGAAACACAATAGTTCACACCTGGAGGTAGAATCCACTATTTGATCTATTCTTGGTAGTGGAAATGGGTCTTTTGGACATGCCTTATTCAAGGTGGTGTAGTCGATGCACATATGAAGCTTCATGCCAGCCTTTGGCACGTCGAATGGGTTTGCCAGCCACCGTGTATGATGAACCTCCCGGATGAATCCAGCGTCAAGCAGCGTTTTGACTTCTTCACTGATGAAGTTCTCCCGCTCAACAGATTGCTTTTGGGGCTTCTGTTGTATAGGTTGTGCGTCGGGGTATATCTTCAGACGGTGCTCGATCACCGCCCTGGGGATCCCATACATTTGTGATGTTGACATGCAAATATGTCGACATTTGCCCAGAGGAAAGTGACGAGTGCGAGTTCCTATTTGTCACCCAGACCTTCCGATATAGAGTGGTCTAGGTAGCATCGGATCTGATTTGGACGACTTTGACGGGAATTGTAACACCCTCATTTTCATGCATCATGCCCTGCATACATTCATATATGTGTTTAACATTCATCCACATAAAAGGGAACGACTTTAAAATCAATTAGACACAAAACCGCAGTTAAGAATTCTGGGAAGTGTGGACTAGTCCAATTTTGGTGTGGACTAGTCCGATTTCTCTCTGACCTTGTTCGGACTTGTCCATTTTTGCTGCGGACTAGTCTGTTTTTGCCTCTGGACACTTTCGGACTTGTCTTCCCCAGTGTGGACTAGTCCGGTGTTCCAAGAATCCTTGAAAATTTGCTAAGTCCCTGGACTTGTCCGGACTAGTCTGGTCATGCAGCGGACTTGTTCGTTTTCCTCTCTAACTAAAGTCGGACTTGTCCGATTTTTGGCTAGACTTGTCTATTTTTCCCATCTGGATAAGTTCCGACTTGTCCGATGTCCAGTCCGGACTTGTCCGATTTTTCTCTGGACAACTTCAGACTAGTCCGATCCTTTTCGGACTTGTCTGATAAATCGTGACTCCGAATTGAACTTTTGTTTTGTGACTTGTTTCTTGGGTTTTACATTAAGTGGGCCTAGGGACGTCGTGCCTAACTCTTTTAGAGCCAATGTGGGACTCTAAACCGGCCTCTACTCATTTCAAACTCGAAATCTATTTAACCCTAGCCTCCACCTCTATATAAACAACCCCACCCCTTGGCTTGACATCTATTTGCCACTTTTCCACCTCACCCAAACCCTAGTTCGTGGATAGCCGCCTCCAAGGAGGGAGAAGGAGATCTAGAGCAAGGATAACAAGAGGGGGAAATGAAAGAGGATCAAGATCTCCATCAACTTTGCGTTCTTTGTCAACAATCCACCATCAAGTTCATCATCAACCCTAGATCATCAAGATCCAAGTGTTGTCTCCAAGATCCTTGATTCATTGGAGTTCTAAACACCTTTTATACCTTCTATTCTCTTTTCCTTACGTGAATTTGACCCCTAATCTCCAAATTCACGTCGATCTAGAAATCCCTAGTTCGCCAGTTCTGCGAAGTGCAGACTATTCGGGCCTCCTGCGAACTTGTCCGATCTTCCTAGTTAAATTGTGTCAAATTAATTCTAAAATTGTATCGTATTAACCCCAAACCTGTATAAACTTGTTAAAATCTATTAGGACTAGTTAGTGATCATTAAAAGCAACTCATTAACAAGTTCCACCTTGCATTTGCATGAATCATGCATGTCATGTCATCTTGAGTAATGTCTGTGCACTTTTTGATTGTGTTTCTTGTCTTGTATGTTATTGTGCAGATTAGACGGATTTGTGCTAGAGAGTTCCACGGAGGATCTACAACACCAAGAGTTTGAAGGCTTTGACCCGAACCAGTCCCAAAAGCAAGGCAAGTGTCCTTGAAGAATATTGATCCTGTTTTAAAGTAAATGATTTGTTTGCAAATTGCATGCTTGTGTCAATTTAATGGGAAATCCTATGGTAGGAAGTTTACTATATTTGTATAACCACCCTTGTCACCTGGAATTTATGGTAGAGTCGGGAAGGGCTTTTTACCTTTTGCTTCGCTTAATTAATTGGGACAGGAAAACCATACTACACATTAATGTTGCAATTATGAGATTATGATTAACATGAACAGGTTAATGTAATGTGATAATGGGTGATCTAAGCAAGCCTTGTATGTGGATGGGTTGGATGATATGGTGGTTGCTTGCTTTAGATCTAAGGATCGGTTCATGCGAGAATAAGCCAGGACTACAGTGCCACCACGAGGCCAAGTATGGGTGCAGCGTAGATGATTAATTAGGGCTTTGCCAGTGCTATTTGGACCATTAAGGATGCTCGGGGAAGGGGTAGTCGGATCGGGTTTATTGATGATTGGTGGGACTACCCTGGGATCCGAATGGCTCAAGAGGGGGCCCTTGTTTGAATATGTGCTCTATAGGAGACCACCGGTGAAACCTCAGTGGGGTCTAAATAGGCTACTAATCCCTTTGTAAAGGTTATTTTGTGATCTCTTGGCCATACACCAAAGGAAGTGTAATTGGTTAAGGGAGGTTCCTTTAGTCGCCGACGGGTGATGAAATCACAAACACGTTGGTAAAGTGGTACAAACTCTGCAGAGTCTAAATAAACTATCATGATAGCTGTGATCCTGGTTACGAGCGCCTGGATGGCCTACATGATTAGAGGGAACATGGTATTGGGATGGTTATGGTTTGGTAATGGTTATGGCTGGTTATGAATTAAATTCTGGTATTGAATATGGTTAATGGTAATGATGAAATCTGGACTTTGGATGATGGTAATGAATATGGATTGGAATTATGATGATTATATGGTTTGTGATGGGTCTATTTCACATACATATAATACGTATTGCTTTTCAAATGTTTTCATGTACTTTTCAGCACTTAGCCATTATTATATTCATCATTTGAATCAGCTACATGTCATACTTTCCCCACTTGCTGAGTACGACATGTACTCACCCTTGCAATTCCCCCACCAACAGTTGCAGGTCTGGATTGGGAGTTTAACGATGATAATGCGGAGTTCTAGGCCGTGTCTACTGTCAGCTTGCCTGTGGTGTTGATTGGAGTTGCGCTATACCCATTGCTTATGCTGCTTAGTTGCTTAGTTTGCTCAGTTTAGTCTATTTATGCTGCATTAGTTGAACTTGTCGCTAATATTCATTAGAGCTTGTATTCGAGGATAATATGGTTTGTGTAATAAAATCTGGTTAATAAATTTTGTCCTGTTGTAATTTTCTGTATACTCTTTTGTGAATGCACTCGTATATGTTTGTTGAACGTCCTGGGCACACATATGCGTTCACTTGGTTCATTTTCGGAACCAGGTGTCACAAATTGGTACCAGAGCCACAGGTTGACTGTAGGACGCAACTTAGATAGAATGGACACTTTAGAGCACATAGGAGCACTCAGGAATCAATGTGTTTTTGTTTGGTGTGTTGTTTGCTATATATTGTTTGCTTGTGTGCTTAATAGAGGATTTTGGGATTCTTTAGCATTGCCATGTCCACATAGGCTAGTGTAGGTAGTTGCTTAGTTTCATATCCCTTGGTGCATATAGTTGGGGACGTTTCTAAATTCTTATCTCTTGCTTTTCTTCAGATGGTGAGGACTCGCAACCACAGGGATGACAACGATGAAGAGGAGAACCATGGAGCACCTCAAAACAACAATGGACAAGGACCTGCTCAGGGAGCTATCAATATTGAGCAGTTTTTGGCTATGCAAAACCAGCTCGTGCAGACCATGATACAGACTATGGGATAGCTGCAAGCTGGCAACCTCAACAATCAGCCCCACATGCCTCCACCGCCACCCCCACCTTCTCATAACCAGTTGGGAGAGTTTATGAGAACTAGGCCGCTGACCTTTGCTCAAGCGTTGACCCTATGGATGCGGATGATTGGGTCAAGTCCGTGGAGAAGAAGCTCGCTATAGTCCAATGCAGTGACCGGGAGAAGGTGCTGTTCGCATCTCATCAACTAGTTGGAGCAGCTGCAGATTGGTGGGATGCTTATTGCAATGCTCATGAGAATCAGGAGAGGATCACCTGGGCGGAATTCAAGGAGAGCTTCCGTTCTCATTATGTGCCGGAAGGTGTTATGATCTTGAAGAGGCAAGAATTTGAGAACCCGAGGCAAGGAAGGTAAAGCGTGGGTGAATATCTCAATAAATTCACTCAACTTTCAATATATGCACCTGAAGATGTGAGTCGGTATAGCCAGAAGCAATATTTATTCATGAGAGGCTTGAACAATGAAATCCAAGTGCAATTGCTCAATTGCGACTATGCCAACTTCCAGAAGCTTGTGGACAAAGCAATTGTTGTGGAGAACAAGGTCTGTGAGATGGAGCAAGATAACAAGAGGAAGGCGCCATATCAAGGACAACAACAAGGAAGTAATGTGCACCCTGACTTCGCACCACCCAATGCGTCATATTTCAGCTCTTCTGCGCCTGCTCATCGCCATGGTTATGCATCGCGCCCAACTCAGTTTGGGCAGCAGCGCCCTGTCATGCAAGCACCTAGGCCTCCAATGCCTTTTGCACCTCGTGCCAACTATCCTGGTGCAAATGTTCAGAACCAAGCTCGTCCCAATAATTACGGTGGAGTAAAGAAGTGCTATACTTGTGGAGAAGCTGGACACTTTGCACATCAATGTCCTAAGTCAGGCCTTGGTCAAGGAAGCAATGCGCCGAGGCAAAACCCAAGACCCAATGGAGGACAACCGGAAGGAAGCCGTGGACAGCAGAATTTAGCTTGTGGCAACGTGAACCATGTCTCTATGAAGGATGCTCAACAAGCGGATGACCTGGTGATTGGTATGTCTCTCGCAAACTCCAACCCCACGACTATGTTATTTAACTCTGGAGCATCGCATTTATTCATTGCATCGAAGTATGTTGCCAAGTATAGTTTGCCTATCTCTTATATGAAGTTTACTCAATTGGTTAAGTCTCCTGGAGGAGAGATGAGGACAAATATAGTATGTCCAAAAGTAAGCCTTAGAATAAGGGGGATAGACTTCTTCACCAATCTCATTGTCTTGGATTCTCAAGGATTGGACATTATACTTGGTATGGACTGGTTGAGGAAGCAAAATGGAGTCACTGAATGTGCCACAAAGACGATGAAGTTGACCAATGAAGAGGGGATCACCGTAGAATTTGAAGCATCTCAACACGCACCGAAGCAATTGGAGTTGAATCACAAGGACGGTACCGCAATTAAGGAGATTTGGTGTTGTGTGAATTTTTTGGATGTGTTTCCGGAGGAGTTGCCAGGTATGCCACCTGACCGAGACATTGAGTTTGTTATTGATTTAATACCTGGAACTGCACCTATAGCTAAGAGGCCCTATAGGATGCCTCCTATGGAATTAGCGGAGCTCAAGAAGCAGATTCAAGAGCAACTAGAGAAAGGTTTTATTCGCTCTAGTTCTTCACCTTGGGGAGCGCCCGTTCTATTTATGGACAAGAAGGATCGATCACAAAGGATGTGTATGGATTACCGAGCTCTCAACGAGGTAACAATCAAGAACAAGTACACCTTGCCACACATAGGGGATTTGTTTGATCAAATGAAGGGTGCTTGTGTTTTCTCTAAGATTTATTTGAGGTCGGGATACTTTCAAATGAAGATTAGACAGTCGGACATACCCAACACGGCTTTTCAGACACGATATGGATCATATGAGTACACCGTGATGTCCTTTGGATTGACAAATGCGCCTGCCTATTTTATGTACCTCATGAATAAGGTCTTCATGGAGTACTTGGATAAGTTTGTAGTGGTGTTCATTGACGACATTATGATCTACTCGAAGGATGAGAAGGAACACGAGGAACACTTGAGGTTTATATTGCAAAAATTGAGGGAGCATCAATTGTATGCCAAGTTCACCAAGTGTCAGTTTTGGTTGAAAGAGGTGTCATTTTTGGGTCATATCATCTCAGAAGGAGGAGTATTGGTCGACCCAAGAAAAGTGAGGGACATGTTAAAATGTGGGCCCCCGCAAAACGTTATGGAGATCCGAAGTTTTCTGGAGATGGCTGGGTATTACCATCGATTCATCAAGGATTTTTCCAAGACAGCCGAACCAATGTTGGAGTTGCTAATGAAGTGGAAAGTTTTCAAATGGACTCAAGCTTGTAAAGAAAGTTTTGAGGAGTTGAAGAAGAGGTTAACTACAGCCCCAATTTTAGTTTTGCCGGATGTAAGCATTAGTTTGACATATATTGCGACGCATCGAGACAAGGACTTGGATGTGTGTTGATGCAAGAGGGTCAAGTGGTTGCATATGCATCGAGGCAGTTGAAGAAACATGAGCAGAATTACCCAACACATGACTTGGAACTTGCAGCCGTGGTACATGCATTGAAGATTTGGAGGCACTATATTCTTGGACATAGGTGTGAGATTTATACGGATCACAAGAGTCTTAAGTATAATTTCACACAAAACTATCTGAATTTGAGGCAACGAAGATGGTTGGAGCTCATCAAGGATTATGATTTAGGAATCAATTATCTTCCGGGAAAAAGCCAATGTAGTGGCCGATGTTTTGAGTAGGATGGGAGTAAGTCATCAACTCACAGTTCGAGAGTTACCATCTGAGTTATGTTGGGAGTTTGAATGGTTGAACCTCGGATTTGTAAATGAGATGTGGATGGTGGAGTTAAATCTGACCTTGGAGTAAGAAATTCGAGAGGGTCAAACAAAGGATGAGGAAATTCAGGAGATCAAGGAAAGGACCCAAGAGTGAAGAGAATTCAGGTTTGATGAGGATGAACATGGTACCCTATGGCTTGGTAAGAGGATTGTCGTGCCTAATGTGAAGCATATTCGGGAGACAATATTAAAGGAGGCACATGACTCGCCATACTCAATTCACCCTGGTTGTAAGAAGATGTACAAGGACTTGAAGACATGTTATTGGTGGGATAGCATGAAAAAGGACATAGCTGAATATGTAGCATTGTGTGATGTGTGCCAACGAGTCAAGGCGGAACATTAAAGACCAGCTGGATTATTGGAACCTTTGAAGATTCCGGAATGGAAGTGGGAAAAAATCAATATGGACTTTATAGTTGGTTTGCCACGTACTCAGTCCGGTTACGATTGAATTTGGGTAATCGTAGATTGTTTAACCAAGTCAGCTCATTTTGTTCCTGTAAAGACCACCTATACCACCGCGAAGCTAGCAGGGCAATACATGGAGCACATTTTGTGTCGACACAGAGTACCCAAGAAGATAGTGTCGGATAGAGGTTCTCAATTTACCTCAAGATTTTTGTAGAAATTGCATGAAGCAATGGGAACAAGGTTGAATTTTAGCTCAGCATATCACCCTCAAACTTATGGACAAACCGAGAGGACAATCTGATTTTAGAGGATATGTTAAGAGCTTATGCTTTGAAGCATGGGAAGAATTGGGACAAGATCTTGCCATATGCAGAATTCTCATACAACAATAGTTACCAAGCAAGTTTGAAGATGTCACCATATGAGGCACTATATGGAAGGAAGTGCAAGATGCCTTTGTTTTGGAGTGAGATAGAGGATAATCAAGTATTTGGACCCGATGTGTTGCAAGAAGCTAAGAAACAAGTTCAGGTAATCCGTGAGAACTTGAGGGCCGCTCAATCAAGGCAAAAAGGCTGTAGACAATAGGAGAAGAAAACTAGCGTTTGAAGTGGGAGACTTTGTTTACCTCAAGGTGTCACCAATGAGAGGTCATAAGAGGTTTAACATAAGAGGCAAGCTAGCACCTTGATATATTGGACCATTCACGATTTTGGATAAAAAGGGAGAAGTAGCATATAAGTTGGAGATCTCGCTCATCTTTAGATGTCCATGATGTCTTTCATGTTTCCCAGCTCAAGAAGTGCTTGAGAGTACCAGGAGAACAAGTGCCAATGGAAGAATTGGAACTAGAGGGAGATTTGACTTATTCCGAGCAACCGATCAAAATCTTGGAAACCAAGGAGAGATTCACAAGGAATAAGGCTATTCGACGGTGTAAATTGCAAAGGAAGAATCATACAGAATCAGAGGCAACATGGGAGTTAGAAGATGATCTCAAGAAGGAATTTCCCTATCTTTTCTCTTCCGCATCGAATCTTGAGGGCGAGATTCATTTTAAGGGGGGTAGGTTTGTAACACCCTCATTTTCATGCATCATGCCCTGCATACATTCATATATGTGTTTAACATTCATCCACATAAAAAGGAACAAATTTAAAATCAATTAGACACAAAACCGCACTTAAGAATTCTAGGAAGTGCAGACTAGTCCGATTTTGGTGTGGACTAGTCCGATTTCTCTCTGGCCTCGTTTGGATTTGTTTGTTTTTGCTGTGGACTAGTCTGTTTTTGCCTCTGGACACTTTCGAACTTGTTCGGCCCAGTGCGGACTAGTCTGGTGTTCCAAGAATCCTTAAAAATTTGCTAAGTCCCTGGACTTGTCTGGTCATCCAGCGGACTTGTTTGTTTTCCTCTCTGACTAAAGTCGAACTTGTCCGATTTTTGTCCAACCTTGTCTGGTTTTCCCCTCTGGATAAGTTCGGACTTGTCCGATGTTGATAAGTAGTTTATGCCTGATCTTCCGAAAGGTAATGGATAAGTCGATTGATGTTGAGACCTCGACGTTGATGATCTGAGGCTCTCGAGTAGAACTCAAAAAACCGCTGCAATCATTACACCACCGCTCCGTTGGTTATCAATCTTGCCGCACAAAATTGACCTCGGCAAGAAGGCTAATCCCTGCAAGTGCAACCGAGAACACAAGCAAGAACGTAGAAGACACGATCTGAAATCATGAAGTTGGGGTTTCACAAACTGTAGAATGGCGATATTATTAATCTAAGCAAAACCCAATTGTTTATGGAAGCTACTATGGAGTATATATAGGTGGGAGGACGTCCAAGGGGGTGTTGGGGTCGTGACCTAACCCTAAGACATGAAAATATTGGACCTAGACTTGATACAAGGCCCAATGGCCCGATACGGTGGCGCAGCATCCTGACAGATTCTGTACTCGATATTGTTTCGACGATTCCTGTCGACTCCCAAGGTATTTTGACATACGACCAGCACAATTGGATAGATTATCCTCTCCCCTTCCCGTGCATATGTAGAACGTCCAAACCGGAGTTTGTATGCGTCCTGGGCATCCGTTTTAGTGCATACTGCTCCTGGACTCCGAGTTGGATACGATTTCGAGTTGGGCTCGGTTTCTATCTTATTTGAACGAGTTCCATGGCCCTTCACGTCCCTAAGACTTCCTCCAAGTAGTCCTTGAACCTTTCCATGGATCCTAATCATAATTAAATTAGTAGGTAGCAATCTATACTCAAAAACATATAAGAAAACATATAAGAACGAGCTCACCTCTGAAATTAATTGTTGCGTGTGAACTTTATTGATTGCATCTTGTATGTTCAATGGAGTGTTTTTTGTATCCATAGAAGTGATATCCTCATCATCCTCCCCTTCTTGAATTGGAGTCGTCCTCGACTCAAGTTCATCTTCTCTCATGTGTGGGTCGATATGTGCAACGCCATTAAATCTTCTTGTATGTATGAAAGGAGGAGGCCAAGGTGGTGGACGATATAGTAAACCATCTTCATGTTCTCCATCAAATAAGCGAGCACATTCACTTGAGCCACGATCCCAAACAAATAAACATTGTGCCATGTTTATTTGTGCAATGATAATGTGCATGATCTCATCATTCTCCCCTTCTTTATGACAAGTCGTCATCGGATTGCTTGTATGTCCAGCAAAGAGGCTTTTGGGGATAATCTGAGCGCTATCCATATTGCACAACCACAGCGAACAATGCTTCTCTTTTATTTGTTGTCTCTGCTGCAAGGAAAAAATACTAGAAAAACTTGACAAGGCATTATTAGCATTAGAGCATTTATTTACTTTACCATGTTGTTGTAGCACAAAAGGAGCTTGCACATTGGAACATATGTAAACTTTATGCACCATAAATTCACCACTATCTTCATAGTTGCCTATAGCATGAAAAATATTTCTACTTAACAAAGGCAATTCAGATTGGGAAAATATTCTCCTCTCTACAATATCTAGATCACAAAGAGTGACAAATTCAATATATCCCAAGGTATTTAGAGAAGACAACAATTTCAGTTCATCATTTTCACAAGTAATTGGAATCAAAATCTTAATTTCATCACAAGTGGGTAATAAAGTATCAAATTCATTGACTTGTTCTAGCATCGGTACAATATAATTATTATCATACAACTCATTTTTACCGTAAGAATCAGTAGGAAAATCAACTAGGTATAATGGTGTTTTCAGAAAAGGCTCCTCGAGTTGTTGTTGTCCAATAGAATGATTGAGAGAACAATTTGAGACATTCAAAAACTTCTCAACATCGATAAGTGTAGTATCAGGTGCATTACCTTCATTCTCATTTTCAGAAGTAATTGTTGGTGACATATGAATGGATAAATCTGAAAGTTCACAAAAATTGTGTATCACCTCATTTTCTTTTGCACCAGCTGCATTCCTTTCTACATTTTCCTGCAAAAGATTAGCCACAGGAGGACGTACAACAAGGACCTGCTCCTCAAATTGCTGAATTTCTTCTTTGCACATAGACACATTAGCAAAAGTTTCTCGCATAAGAATTTTCGTTTCTTTCCATGTTTTAGGTTTTTCTAATTCATTGAAATTGTTCCACCAAGTTAATGCACAATCTACTAATGCACTTGCAACATTTCTAATCTTTCTCCTCTCACACATATGACATTGTCCAAAAACTTTATCCAACTCTATTTCCCAAGCAATATATTCATCGTAACCAAAACCATCATAAGAAGGAACGGATGGGAGAATGTAATTACTTTCTGTAGAAGGAGTTGTAAAGATGGTCTGAATGTCATGTGAAACCTTGGTCGATGTTTGATTCTTAGTGCGAAACTCCATCACCTTCTTCATCATGTCAATCATCTAAGCATATAATGCATGATTCTTGCTTTTACCTGACATTGTTAGTAGCAAACAGAAGACAACAAAAAATATGTTATCCCTATCAACTACAAAGGATAATGACAATGTGGAAGTGGAATCACACAATCTCAAGCATCTTACCACGCTCTTACAAGTGTTTTTACCGACACTGCAGGGGGCAAACGGTGGCCGATATGAAGAAACCAATGAAGCGTGGGATGATTGCAAATGTGTATCGATTCTGATCAAGAGTAAGGTGTAGCTTGGATGACACTTTATATGTAGCAAGGATTAGCAACAATGAAATAAGATAGTAAAGTTGAATAAGTGTCCAAAGTATTTGTCAAAGTTGTTGGCCTAAATGTGTTCCTAGTAGTTCAAGCTAGCAAGACATGAGACAAAACTAGATGACACAAAGAATGCAAGCACTTTTGTTTTTTTTTATTGTTTTTTCTCCTTTTTTCTGCGGCTTTTGTATCTTGTTTTGCACTTGCTTTTTTCATTTTTTTTTTCAGAATGTGCTGCAAAAGAAGAACACAATGAAAAGCAATCAAAGATATCTCGTGAGTCTGTCACATATTTTCTGCTCAATCGTCCAAGGACAAATAGGCACATATAGAGGCTTCAAATCTAAAAACTTTCAACATAAATATTATATATCTATCTCTCCTCTTTAATTTAAGTATATGGAAGACCTATTTTGGATCACAACAGTAGGAGATATTGCCCCCGAAATACAGACTGTTCAGAATTTCTAGGTCAATAATAGATTTATATCTAATGCAATTTCGACCTCGATAACTCTATTTTCTGGGAAACTGGTGAATACGAAAATTATAGAGAACTTCTTAAGATTTCCAGGAAGTACAAGAAAACCAAAATAAGAGTTCATATGAGCGAGATATGATGAAAATACTGAACTGGACAGAGATGAATCTAATTTGGAAGTGATGACGTAATTCAAAAGGATGAATCAACACAATGCAAAACTCAAACTAAGACCAAAAACACTTCTAAACCAGGAATATGACTCAACCACGGACACAAACTCAACAAAACCAAACTTAATAACAAAGTTGCAAAGGCTCAATGGTGGTTTGGACAAATGAATAGATCTACTAAACTACAAGCTTTTTGTGGATTTTTTGTGGACTCTAGGTATGAAAAACAAACAAATCAAAAGGATAAATGAATTACGTAAGTAACAGGCAAACTGGAAATCTGATACCAATTAATGAGAAAGTTTAGGCCCAACCTTCCAAAAGGTAATGGATAAGTCGATTGATGTGGAGATCTTGACGTTGATGATCCGAGGCTCTCGAGTAGAACACGAAAAACCCCTACAATCACTACACTACCGCTCTGTTGGTTATCAACCTTACTGCACACAATTGACCTTGCAAGGAAGGCTAATCCCTGCAAGTGCAACTGAGAACACAAGCCAGAACGTAGAAGACACGATCTGAAATCGCGAAGTTGGGGTTTCACAAACCGTAGAACAACGATATTAGTAATCTAAGCAAAACCCATTTGTTTATGGCGGCTACTATGGAGTATATATAGGTGGGAGGACGTCCAAGGGGGTGTTGGGGTCGTGACCTAACCCTAAGACACGAAAATATTGGACTTAGACTTGATAGAAGGCCCAATGGCCCAATACAGTGGCGCAACATCCTTACAGATTCTGTACTTGATATTGTTTCGACGATTCCCGTCGACTTCCAAGGAATTTTGACATGGGACCAGCGCCATTGGATAGGTTACCTCCCCCCTTTTTGTGCATATGTAGAACGTCCAAAACGGAGTTTGTATGTGTCCTGGGCATCCTTTTTAGTGTGTACTACTCCTGGACTCCAAGTTGGACACAATTTTGAGTTGGGCTCGGTTTCCATATTCTTTGAACGAATTCTCTGGCCCTTCATGTCCCTAAGACTTCCTCCAAGTACTCCTTGAACCTTTCCATGGATCCTAATCATAATTAGATCATTAGGTAGCAATCTATGCTCAAAAACATATAAGGAAACATATAAGAACGAGCTCACCTCTGAAATTAATTGTTGTGTGTGAACTCTATTGATTGCATCTTGTATGTTAAGTGGAGTGTTGTTTGTATCCATAGAAGTGATGTCATCATCAGATGTCCGGTCCGGACTTGTCTGATTTTTCTCTGGACAACTTCGGACTAGTACGGTCCTTTTCGGACTTGTCTGATAAATGGTGACTCCGAATTGAAATTTTGTTTCATGACTTGTTTCTTGGGCTTTACGTTAAGTGGGCCCAGGGACGTCGTGCCTAACTCTTTTAGAGCCCATGTGAGACTCTAAACCGGCCTCTACTCATCTCAAACTCGAAATCCATCTAATCCTAGCCTCCACCTCTATATAAACAACCCCACCCCTTGGCTTGACATCTATTTGCCACTTTTCCACCCCACACAAACCCTAGCTCGTGGATAGCCACCACCAAGGAGGGAGAAGGAGATCTAGAGCAAGGAGAAGAAGAGGAGGAAATGAAAGAGGATCAAGATCTCCATCAACTCCGCGTTCTTCGTCAACAATCCACCATCAAGTTCATCATCAACCCTAGATCATCAAGATCCAAGTGTTGTCTCCAAGATCCTTGATTCATTGGAGTTCTAAACACCTGGTATATCTTCTATTCTCTTTTTCTTACGTGAATTCGACCCCTAATCCCCAAATTCATGTCGATCTAGAAAACCTAGTTCGTCACTTTTGCGAAGTGCAGACTAGTCCGACCTCCTGCGGACTTGTTCGATCTTCTTGGTTAAATTGTGTCAAATTAATTCTAAAATTGTATCGAATCAACTCCAAACCTATATAAACTTGTTAAAATCTATTAGGACTAGTTAGTGATCATTAAAAGCAACTCATTAACAAGTTCCACCTTTCATTTGCATTAATCATGCATGTCATGTCATCTTAAGTAATGTTTGTGCACTTTTTGATTGTGTTTCTTGTCTTGTATGTTATTGTGCGGATTAGACAGATTTGCACTAGAGAGTTCCGCGGAGGATCTACATCACCAAGATTTTGAAGGCTTTGACCTAAACCAATCCCAAGAGAAAGGCAAGTGTCCTTGAAGCATATTGATCCTGTTTTAAAGTAAATGATTTGTTTGCAAATTGCATGCTTGTGTCAATTTAATGGGAAATCCTATGGTAGGAAGTTTACTATATTTGTATGACCACCCTTGTCACCTGGAATTTATGGTAGAGTCGGGAAGGGCTTTTTACCTTTTGCTTTGCTTAATTAATTGGGACAGGAAAACCATACTACACATTAATGTTGCAATTATGAGATTATGATTAACATGAACAGGTTAATGTAATGTGATAATGGTTGATCTAAGCAAGCCTGGTATGTGGGATGATATGGTGGTTGCTTGCTGTAGATCTAAGGACCGGTTCATGCGAGAATAAGCTAGGACTACAGTGCCACCAGGAGGCCAAGTATGGGTGCGACGTAGCTGATTAATTAGGGCTTTGCCAGTGCTATTTGGACCATTAAGGATGCTTGGGGAAGGGGTAGTTGGATTGGTTTTGTTGATAATTGGTGGACTACCCTGGGATCTGAATGGCTCAAGAGGGGGCCCTTGGTTGAAGATGCGCTCTGTAGGAGACATCGCCACCGGTGAAACCTCAGTGGGGTCTAAATAGGCTAGTAATCCCTTTGTAAAGGCTATTTTGTGATCTTTTGGACATACATCAAACGAAGTGTAATTGGCGTAAGGAGGTTCCTTTAGTCACCGACGGGTGATGAAATCACAAACACGTGAGTAAAGTGGTACAAACTCTGCAGAGTCTAAATAAACTATCATGATATCCGTGCTCCTGGTTACGAGCGCTGGATGACCTACATGATTAGAGGGAACATGGTATTGGGATGGTTATGGTTTGGTAATGGTTATGGCTGGTTATGAATTAAATTCTGGTATTGAATATGGTAAATGGTAACTATGAAATCTGGACTTTGGATGATGGTAATGAATATGTTGGAATTATGATGATTACATGGTTTATGATGGGTTTATTTCACATACATATAATACGTATTGCTTTTCAAAATTTTTAATGTACTTTTCAGCACTTAGCCGTTATTATATTCGTCATTTAAATCAGCTACATGCCATACTTTCCACACTTGCTGAGTACGACATGTACTCACCCTAGCAATTCCCCCACCAACAGTTGCAGGTCAGGATTGAGAGTTTAACGATGATAATGCGGAGTTCTAGGCCGTGTCTACCGTCAGCTTGCCTGTGGTGTTGATTGGAGCTGTGCTATACCCTTTGCTTATGCTGCTTAGTTGCTTAGTTTGCTCAGTTTAGTCTATTTACGTTGCATTCATTGAACTTGTCATCAATATTCATTAGAGCTTGTATTCGATGATAATATGGTTTGTGTAATAAAATCTGGTTATAAATTTTTTCCTGTGGTATTTTTCTGTATACTCCTTTGTGAATGCATTCGTGTATGTGTGTTGAACGTCCTGGGCACACATATGCATTCAGTTAGTTCATTTTCAGAACCGGGTGTCACAGGAATGTCAGTGTCGCTGCTTGGTTGCACATGAGGTGCAGAGGATGAGCCACGCTGGTGCGAGCTCGGTGGTTGTTGAGTAGCTTGCTCCATGCCGAATTCCTCTTCTTGTGCTATTGCAAGCGCATGAAGTTCTCTCAGTGCAGTAACCCCAGCAGTGCGGTCCCCTCAGATCCGGAGGACGCCTGACGGAGTTGGCATCTTCAACACGAGGTAGCCATAGTGGACCACGACCATAAACCGATATAGGGCTGGCTTGCCTAGGATCGCGTTGAAGGGGAGATTGATGTGTGCCACATCAAACACCATCTTCTCGGACCTATAGTTGTCACATGTCCCAAAAGTCACCAGTAGAGTAACCGACCCGAGGCGTGATGGATCCCGGACCTACTCCAGAGAATGGGCGCGAGGGCCTAAGGTCCGAGAGGTTGATTTGGTGCTTCACAAAAGCTGCAAAGCTGAGGAGGTTGAGCGCCGCTCCTCCATCCACTAGGACATGGAAGAGATGGGTATTGTTGATAGTCGGGGAGACCATCAGGGGCAATTGTCCAGATCCTGCCATGTTTTTTGAACAATCTGAAGCATCGAACATAATGGAAGATCCATCCACTTCCGATGGGGTTCTGCCTTGGCGGTAGGAGCAACGATAGCCATCTCTCGATGCATAGTCTTGAGAATGTGTTGGGAGGTGATATCCCAGGACCCTCCATACATCATATGGATAGTCTTCCAACACTCATTGTTGAAGATGTCGGAGTCATCGTCTACGGTGTTGTAGACTGCCTTTAATGCCTTCTTGGCACCTTGGAAGCCTAGCTCCTGATCAGATGGAGCTTCTTCGCCGACTTTCTACTTCCCTTCCCGCTGGTGAAAAGGGATCTCGTCTTGACGCGTACTATTGCATTCAACAAGCCTCTTGACCTTGTGACAGCCTTCAATATTGTGGCTTGTAGACTTGTGAATCAGGCACCACATCTTTTCACCATCGCCGTCTTCAGACGATGGTCGAGGTCGCTTGTCGGGGTGTGGCCCCCAGCCACCAAGTGTTGCAGCAGCAGCAGTAGTAGGTGCGCCAGCAAGTGACTTCTTCTTGCCACTTGACTTTTTCTTCTTTTTACTACTGCTAGAGGCAGTAGCTTCAACTTTGGAGGTAGATTTGCCATCCTTCGCAGCTAGTTTGGAGTGCATCTCACGACCCTCCGTAGCTCTGGCGCATTTTTCAGCCAAGCTGAAGAGTTCCGTGATGCTGCTGACATTCTTAGGACGTATTTGGCATGGATCCAGAGTCCAACTCTAGAAAAGAGCTCAAAAAATGTTGCCAAACACCCAAACTCTAAAACTCCAGGAGGGGGTTCAACTCTACGGAGTTTCTAGAGTTCTAGTTCATTTTCTTGGAGTACCCCTTTTCCTACTCTGAAACCGACTTTTATTGAACTAGACATGGAGTTGTAGGGTAATTACCCGCAAATGCCACCGATTACACGCCGAATCGTTTTTTTTTTCTATTTGACCGGCGGTCTTCTACGTTGGCGTTCCCCGTATCTTGCCAAGAGCAGCACCGTCGCTTCTGTGGTGGGCGGCCCAGTCGATCACGCCGCCACTGAAGGACACCACTGGCGCATCGGCCAGACGCGTCGTCGGCCATCCCTTCGTCTTCCCCGCCGGCACCACATTCATCGGCCGCCCGCTTCACCCTCGAGTTCGGCGTAGGGAACCCTAGTCGTCGCCGGCACTGACTGCCTGCACGCGTGGAGCGCTGGCCGCGCCGCCCTCGGGAGCTCCGCCGCATCCCTGCTTCTATTTCGTCCGTCGCCGGCTGTTGTATCCCCGCTGCACCTCCTCCCCGTCGGGTCAGCGCAGCCACGATCATGCACCTCCACGACCAGTGCCTGCAGCGTGGAGGTTGGGAATCGAAGCAGCATTTTGATCTGAATTTTTGTCGTTCATTTGGATTGTTGCCGTCGATTTTGATTGTTGATTTCTAAATTTTTTGTATGTGATGTGTGCTTGTATTCCCCTTTTTCCCCTCAAGCTGAGAAGTGTCAGAAGCATATACACTGTAGTATTTTAATAGGTTAACATGCTTAATATCTTTTCATACAAGACTGAAGACTGAGACTTTGAGAAATTCCTGACTGTAATATATTTGAGGCAATTGATGGACTAGCAGGTCTTATATTGCTTATTTGTTACCAGTTATATTGTTTCCATCAATATTCCATTTCACCTTATGTGAACTTTCAAGTATATTTTTATAAGAAAAAGATGGAGAAAGAAATTTCAGAATATCCATGTAATTAAAGTTTTTCCGCCAAAGCAATACATACGAACCAAAAAATTGTAAAAATTTAAACAACACAAGCACAAAACTACCAGCATCTGGACGCATTACGTGTCAACCAAAAAAATGGGAAAAGAGAAAAAAAGTTTGCAGCAGACAACTTTAAAAAATAAGTCCGTTGACTTGAACTATTCAGCCCAGAAAACATGAAACAACCCAAGAAAGATAGAGGGTAAAATTGGAATTGAGTTCTAAAACCATTACTTTTAGAGCTGATAAAACTTGTCCAGCCAAACACTACCACAAACAACTCCACCTCCATACCAGAGTTGCTCCACCCTAGCATTTTAGAGCAGAGTTGCTCTACTAGGGAGTAGAGCCATGCCAAACACGCCCTTAGTTGCCAGCTTCTCCAGCATCTTCTTATCTCTAACTCCCTATCAGAATGCAACAACGACAGAAGCGTTGGAGATAGAATGGATGGTGTTCTATACTTGAGAGAATCGCTGGATGAAGGATCGCAACGACTCTCCTGACTTCTATTGTATGGTCAACAGGTCCAGTTCGGTGCCAGGGCGGGTGTAGGAGCTCCCGAAGTTGGCAGTGAACTGTTCTCATAGTCCCCCCCCCCCCAACTGTAGATGGAGTCGGGAGGTAAGCTCATAAACCAAGACCTTGCAATTCCAGTCAGAGCTGTAGGGAAGTAATTGGCCATGATGGCCTCATTGCCTCTAGTCGCGAGGATGACGGTGGAGTAGATCTGAAGAAACTCGATGGGGTTGACTATCCCATCATATTTTCTGGTAGATGAGGCTGGAACTTGGGTGGCAACTCGACCATGCGGAGATGCATGGCAAGAGCCGAACTACAACCCCTAGCTCTCAGATGAGAAGGGTTTTTTTGAGCAACTCGCCTCTCGCGAGCACGCTCGATGTTGACACGGCCGTCCTGCCTCATGTAACGGCGGTCGAGCTCCGACCGAAGGTCCTGAGTTGGGAGCCTCAACGCCGTGTGAGTACTATAAGCCCCAGAGGGCAGTGATTTCACTTGCTGGGAGGGCGCACGTCTCCTGAGCTGCGATGCTGGAGGACCAAGTCTACCAGACAAGGTCCTGTTTTGAGAAGCTGCCTGCCCTGCATGGGGCAGACCTTGGTTGTTGATTGCATTGGCTGCGGCTGCAACCAAATACTCAATGTTAGTGCACCATTGTTCCAGCGTGGCAGGAGGAGCTCCCAGCACTGGAGGACGCTGCAGTAGAGTCCGTGCTGCATTTAGCGCGTTCTCGGGGTTGTTAGTCGATGCTGTGACCGAAGCGAATTCACCATCCTGTTGTCCAACACTGTCTGCTGGAGCAGGTGGTGGTGGTGGTGGTGGTGGTGGTACGATGCCCGCCAGGACAACAACATTGGCTTGCTGTTGCACATTGGAGGGATTTTCCAAAATAGGCTGCATAGCCGGTCCGTTGGAAGAAGCGGCAGTGGAGTTCACAGACTTGATGATCTTAAGAGAGCCCTCCCCCTACTCTGCGCGCCAAATGTCGAAGTGTGGACTAAGATACTTCCCCCGGTACTACTAAGGAGTAGTCTGCGGAGGTTCATATTTGGATGGGCCGCTGATCAAAATCAAGAACAAGGGTGAACACCAAGAGTTTTACGTGGTTCGGGCTGCCTGAGCATAATAACCTACTCCACAGGATGTTTGTTGATTGTATGAGTATAGCTTGAGCGTGTATCAACTTGGTTGAGATTGGCCTTCTTTTCTACCATGTAGTGCAACCCTTAATGCTAATGACTAGCTGTTAGAGTATGTGCCTGGCCCAACAGGTGGCACCGGTTGTAATAAACTGCCCTATACACGATCTATGGTGCTATAATGTGCCTTAATAACAGCGTTACTAGTCTTGATAGTCTTTTGATCATGCATCATTAATATAACATTAATGATGCGTTAACCAGGTCTTGTAACGATCAATTGATAGACCTTGAATGTCTGCGCTGTTGGAGATTCCGCTGTGTTCCCATTGCAGACATAGGTCCTGGGGTGTAACACGTGGTAGCTTCGGAGCTTCCCTCTGCGGGGAGGCTGGTCCGGAGCTACTGGCCAAATTGGAAGTACTAGAGCTTCCCCTGTGGGGGGGGGGGGGGTAGGTTCGGAGCCCTAAGACACGTGGCGGTGCTGGAGCCACCTTAAGAAAGGAGGCAGGTCCAGCACAATTGGACACGTGGCAGCACTGGAGCCACCCTAAGGAGGGAGGCATGTCCGGCAGTGTGGGACAAGTTTTGCCTCCGGAAGTCCAAGATACTGGATGTTGGAACTCGACGCGTGTTCTTCTGGTACAAAGGGATACCTGGTATGCAGGGTATCGAAACCCCCTTTGGCATCAAAGCACCAAAAATGGAAAATTGAGGGGAATCACTCTTCGTCACTCCATCTCTCCCTCTCGGCCATGTCTTCATCTTCATCTTCAGATTCATGAGCATGCTGAGGAGGACGGAAACGCCATGTCCGTGAGGGACACCATGTTTGTGAAGTTCTCTTCTAAATCTTCTAAGATTTGAGCAGATCCTACTGACTCAATATCCAACTTCTCAAAGATTGCTTTGATGTTTGCCTTCATGTACCTTTGGTGCCTCTTTATAGCCAAGCTTTCCTTGTGTTTCTTAACTTTCACTTTGCGGCGGGATACAAAGATGGAAGAAATCATCTTCAATACACCACTAGAGGACTTTTTGGAGGTTGGAGGAGCAGAGGTAGGAGTTGGAGTCCTTATGACTTCATTTGCTTGCTTTGATCCTTGTTCTACTGCAGGTGAGGCAGGAGCATTGGGAACATTGTAGACTGGTGGCTTCTGGGGCTTGAGGCCAACATGCTCAACATCTTTGACAAACTCAAGGCCGGTTACCTTCTCAATGATGAACATGATGTATGGCGCATTGCCACAAGACATATTTGGAGTGATTGAGATGTTCAAAATTGTAGATATATTCCAAGACATTGAAGGTCCTTTTCTTGCTTATCATTTTTATCAAGGTCCTTAGAGTTCCTTGAATTGTCCCTGCATCTCCATCCTTTGGAGCTATGGCCTTCCTCAGAATTCTGTTCAGAATGCACTACAACAATCGCGATAATAGATGACGGCCAGGAACCGTCGTCTATAAGGCCTTTACCGTTGTCTATAAGTTATAGACGACGGTATAAGCTTATAGACGACGGTAACTGGCCGTCTACGAAGCAAGAACTGGCCAGGAACCGTCGTCTATAAGGCCTTTACCGTCGTCTATAAGCTTATATACGACGGTTACCGTCGTCAATTAACTAATTGACGACGGCCAACTTTAGCTGTCGTCAATAAGTTAGCTCCACCACGTGGCAGGATAGAAACCTTATAGACGACGGTAACCGTCGTCTATAGGTGTAACTTATAAACGACGGTTGTCGAGGTGCCGTCGTCTATATTGAACCGAAAAGACGACAGTTTCTCTTCGTGGCCGTCGTCTATAAGTGTTCCTTATAAACGACAGCCAAAGAAACACCGTCGTCTATTATTTTTGTTTAAAAAAAACAGAAATTAGGTATTATACAGGTTTTGCAACCACACAGATATTATACAGAACCACATAACCAAATATTATACAGAAACACATCACACTTCGAAATACCACAGAAACACTAGAAATTTGTATTATTCAAAATAGAAGACTGCTATGGTTTTTTTTGCCAACCTCCCGCTGCCTTGCCTTCTGAAAACATTCTCGACACCGTCAGCAGACCATCTGAAATTTGCCATGTTCAAAACGTTCTCGACACCATCAGCAGACCATCTGAAAAGACCCAACCTCCTGAAAAACAAAAGAGAGACGACGAAACGTTTAGTCCGAATACCAATGCCAAAATATCAAATGAAACCAACACAAAAACCAATCACACATGTACTATTGCCTTTTAAGCCATTTGAATTGCACTGCTTAGGCCCTAAACAAACGACATTTTATCCACGGCGAACCTAAAAGCTTCAGATCTGCGTAAAGCTCAAAAGCTCACCACGTCCCATGTAATATGCTGTAATGGTGGCAGGTACATGATCTGTTTTTTCTGCGTAATATGCTGTAATGGTGGCAGGTACATGATCTGTTTTTTCAGATCTGCGTAATATGCTGTAATGGTGGTAGGTACATGATCTGTTTTTTCAGATCTGCGTAATATGCTGTAATGGTCTCAAAAGCTCACCACGTCCCTAAACCAATCTATTTTTTCTATTTTTAACCATGTGATCTCTTGGAGTATAATACAATGCTATTTGTCGATAAAGTGGACTCCTACAGGTCGACGGCTTATTATTGGATCACAGAGCGGTGAATTCACCCTACTGGGCAAAGCAGCAGGCGTGGTATTGGGGACTGGTGCTTGCTCGACGGCGGTAAGAAAATGATAAGAATTAACACGCAAGTAGATTTCAAATTGGCTAACCTGACTATCACACGGTACACTGTCTGCTGCCGCCGGAGTTTAGAAAGTCGTCCTCCGGCAGTCGTCCAAGCGCCGGAATCTGGGGCGACGGAGTTTGAGCCTCCGTCCCCGATCCCTGTGATATGCAAGCGTGGTTAGACAAGTTATAAGTACAAAAATGCATATTTTACTAAATTTGAACAAGTTTAACTAGTTTCAGTTATTTTGAATAATTTTGTACCTGTATTCCTGTCGTCGGGACCGGTGGCAACTCCACCGATGGCGGCGCCCACTGCGGAAACACAGCCGGCTGTCCTGCGCTCATAGCCTGCGAATACAAATCAAATCATTATAACTGTCATTTTTATATTACAAATGTTAAGTACAACATTCAGAACTTACCTGGAAGGCAGCTTGCCACTGTAGCATGTACGAGTTTTGATACTCGTCCCTAGCCCTGAGCGCCGCTGCCTGCATCTCGTCCCTAGTCAGGAGCGCTTCTTGTGTCCTCTGAAGCTCCTCCCGAAGACTCTGTAGCTCCAGATTTCATCCCGTACAGCTGCTGCTGGACCCGCCCTGCTGCGATGAAGAGGCTCTCGAGGAAGCCCGCGCCTGCCTCAAGTCGACCACTCCATCGAAGATGGCCAACCTGCACAGCGAAGTAAGATGATTAAATTTTTGTAACTCAAAGTTCGTGACAGTAAAATAAAATTAACAAAACTCACCGTCCATGAGGTTTCCCGCCACCGATTGCATACGCTGCTTCGGGGACAATTGGCGCGCTCTGTCAATCGAACTCTTCGCCTCGAAGCCTCCGTGCCTCCTGCCCGTACTTTGCCTGGAAACACAGTAAAATAACATTATTGAAACTATTAAAGAAAATTCAATTAAGTTAACAAAATAACTCACCAACGTCTGAGTCGCCGTCTGAGAAGACAGCTGCTCAGGCTGCGACGGGTCACTTCCCAAGTGACCCCTCTTCCACACCTCAATAGGTGACGGCTCCTGACCCCTCTCGTGCTCCTATCGATACATGTTAGCACAATGAAAGATTATAAAATTACTTAAATAGAATTCAAGTCACACTTACCATCCGTTTAGCAAGACGTATGTAGCCGTCCCCACCCATACGGTGTTTTCCGTCTGTCCCTCTACTCTCTCGACGGGTTTTAGACACGCCCTGAAAGTTTTGGCTCCCCCAACGAGCACACAAGGCACGGTACGGGTCCGGACGGCTGTCAAGCCACGGTACACCGACGTGCACACATTTTATTATTAAATGAAAGCATTGATCACAATCATATAATGAAGTAAAGTACAATAAACACTTTACCTCTGCGTATTGTGCCTCCGTCAAGTACTTGTCGGCCCCTTCCTTGTACTTCCCCGGCTGACCCTCCTCTGGATGCAACTTGAAATACGCATTCGTAGCTTGAATGCGAGCCGTCGATAGTGACTGAGTCACGAGCTTCCTGGTGCAGTTATGGAAGACGAGACGAGCTTGATCCGTCTGCTCGGCCTCGTTCTCCAAATGGTACCGTGCCTGGAAGAAAAAATATACAAGTAAATGTATTTAATTTATAATAAATATGTATTACACAAATATTTGTTCATACTTGTGGGGACCAGAGTCCACACATCCGAGGATCTCATTGGGTGGTGTCGTGCGATGCGACACCCAACAGTTATACAAGAATAGAACCTGAATAAGTACAAGACAGAGTCTTTTATTTTTCATACAGCGGAAGTTTTCACAATACTAACGGATGTAAAGAAATATATACATATCATAGCTACGCTCTCAGCACTAGCTATGCAAAAAGCAAAGTTATCCATGCCGGGGATACTTTGCACTAGCAACACTCATTTAGGCGGCGTGCAGGGTTCCCACTCGGCTGTACACCCTGGAGGGGGTGCAGCCTCATCGTCAAACCCTTCATCAACAGAAAAACCTGCAAAAACTCGTTAACTGCAAACATGAGCATAAGGCTCAGCAAGTCTTAACCGTCTCACTAGACATATGCAAGGGGACAATAAACATAGGTAAGGAATAGCATAAATGGACTCGCCTACAAGTGGGTCCTTATAATCAGGTTTTATGTAGCAAATGACATTCTCCAAGCACGGCACATCATGGGTTCCACAATCAAACAAGAAACGCTTTACCGATGATATGACATGCTCAGAGCACATAATACTATTACAGCTAAAGTATGGGGAAATTGTAAACTTTTAATTATACTATCTCTAAATCATACAAGGTTGCAAAATACTTATAAATCAATGCAATATGAATTTCTGACTTCTTTAGTATTTACTACGTCACCGCTCAGTGAACAAGTGGTACTCTATTACTGCGAGGGACAGTGATTGCAATCAGGACACACCCGGAGAACACGACACATACGTCGTTCGGAAGTGTCAGCGAGCACACCCGTACCTACATAACACTTCAGTACTAGGCGTATATGGCAACCTTTCGCAAGACACTCAAATGCCGAACCGGTCGATCCGTCACGGGCAGGAGGTCCCTGCGTGGGGCGTACTCTGACGTGCCCACCAGCGGATTTACACCTTGCTACCCTCAACCCACACCTATAAAACGGAACGGTATGCCTCGACACCCAAGTGACCAAGCTACGTCAGTTTATTGGATTCCATATGTCCATTATGTTGCCGGTACAATTCAAGCTTGTCCGAAGGGGCTGCATACGGACGGGCCTTAATCGACACAGGCAGGGCTATGCGACCGAGACTCAATTCTCGCCGCTTCCTATCCATTCCCTGCCCGGTCTCAATTTCATTATATTAAGCCATTTTCTATTCAACCAATCCTGTGAGATACATCTCTCGCGAGTAGATTCCAACTACTCGACTTCTACCGGATTTCCTATGCATTAGCAAAGCAGTTTCTACAGGTCAAACTGTAACTCGTGCCAAATAAACCCTGGGATTTTTGGTCATGCATGTGGAGTATCATTCACCCTAAACGTAATGCACAATTCATATACTACTCATCATAGTGATAAAGCAAAAGTTTATAAACGACTTAAATGCAAACCGGGGCTTGCCTTGCTGCAGGTCACAGTCTGAGTTAAAAATTGGAAGGTTCTCTTCCAAGGCTTCTGGCTTCTCCTCGACTTCGGTCACTATACGATATGCAGATAACATGGATATATAAATGACTTTGAAATTTAATTATTTTTAAGACCACAAATTAATTCATGGTGATCACTATATGACAGGGACCTTAATTGGTTTTGGAACTTCGATGGTAGATACTAGGGAATATGATCAAGGATCTTGCAAAGAACATGAGATGATCATAGCAGATTGTGGTCCCCGAAAGTATGGCAAGCAATCAACTTCCAAAAATTTCCGAGAGGAAACTGTAGCTTGAACCTAGCTAACAGTTGATAATCAAGATAGAGGGAGTGGTTCTGGTCTTAGCAAAATTTGTTTCATAATTTTCTAACCTGTGGGGAAGGAGTTATTGTATTTCTAATTCGGCAAGAATTTTTGGATTTACTTTATAATTGAGTTTCTAGACATTAAATCAATATTTAGTTTGTAACTGATTTAGGACTAGTATAGTAGGTTAATTAAATCCAAGATTTTAACAGGAGCTAGGGTATGACTAAAGGAAGACTCAGTCAAATTTTGGGACCTAATAAAGCAACCTAATAGCTGTGAAAATTCAATAACTGAAAAAGGAAATTGAATTATACAGAGAGTTAAACAGGTGCTATGGCTCCCAAACTTTTCCTGATAATCAAGAATAGGACAATAAATTTTATGTGAATTTTGGTGATTTTTCCCGTGGATATCTTGTCTGGAAAAATTGCATTTGCATTAGGAAAGATTATTTTCTACAGAATTTAACTTCGAGTTTCACAGAACCTAATTGGTATTGACATAAACTAGAGCTCAAGAGCTTTCAAACAAAATTTGTTTGAAGATTTTTGGAGTATCCTACAGAAAGTTATGGATTTTCTAAGTTGGAGCCTAATCTGGAATAAATTCCTAATTTGATTTAACTCGTGGGCCCCACTGTTTTAAAATGAACCAATAGTATTTAAACCACACGGGGCCACAGAATTCCACCGCGTAGCCACAGCAGATCCCGTGGCCACACCTGATCCGACGGGATTTACAGCCGCTGACACGCGGGACCCGCCGCGTCGTCTTCTACCTCCCGACGCGGGCGGCGCGCGGGGCTCCCGCGGCGGTGCTCTCCGGCGAGCCTCGCCGGATTGGAGTTACTGGCCACCGCAGCCCCCATCCTTGGGCACCCGACCGTAAAATAATGCGCTGAGCACGATGGTGGGGTCGGGGATGTCTGCTGGCGGTCGGAAATCATGGCGCACCGGCGGCGGCGGATGCTAGGGCTCCGGCCATGTCGGAACGGCCGCCCTGTGGCTAAAATCCGTCTAAAAAGGCTGCGAAAGTTTCCTGGAATCATGAGGAACGCGCGAGACATGCGCTATCGTCATGAAACGGTCGGCAAAGTAGTCGTCGACGGCGACAGAGGCAACTTTTCACCGGCGGAGGGGAGAACTCGCGATTCTTGAGCTACACTCGATCATTTCCGGTGATTCCAGTTCGTGAGGATGCGCAAGAGAGCGTAGAAACCATTTGCTAGCAATCGGGAAGGGTGATTAAGCATGGAACTCTAATTGCATAAAATACCGAGCGTGTTCATAAGCTTCGGCCGAGAGTAAAACCTAGCTAACTTGCTCGATATACGCGCAAACCAAGAATGGCTTCTACCGTTACGTAGAGCGTGTCCCGGCGCACCAGTTTGCTATGGGAGGCGAAGCACGAGACGGCATGCAGTGGCCTAGCAACGTGGAGCAGGGACAGCGCGGGGTGAAAACGACGGCGACCGTCGGTATAGCCTCAAAATCATCGGCCAAACCGTCAACTATGCAACGAAAAGATCGACCCGGAAGATAGAGGAGGGAGAGAGGAATCACCTAGCTGTTGGAAGCTTGGCGCGAGAGTGCTCCGGTTGGCCAGCAACGGGCGCGCGGCGCCGGCGGTGGGAAGCTCGCGCGCGGGATGGAAATGGCGAAATTCGTCGACTCGGCGAGGTGGGAGGTGATAAGGGCGACTGGGAGTTGATAAGGGAGAGTCCAGGGCGCTATTTATAGGGTTCAACGGCGGTGGCGGGCTGGTGTCGCGCTGTGCATGCACGCCGTCGCTGTGGCGGGCGCAGCGCGCGCTGAAATGCGGCTGCACGTGGGCTGCTGACTGGTGGGTCCCGCCAGTCAGCCCCACAGCCACTGCACCTTTAGTAAATCACTTAAAAATAGTAAATGATCTCCAAAAATCATGAAACTTCAGGGATAAGTCAGGAAAATTGTGATGAACACAATGGTGGGTTTAGATCTTTATGTTCAAGTCTATATTTACCAGACTTTGAATTCGAATTTAAACTTGATTCAAATTCGTTGAGCGTCTCAAATAAAATAGCAAAGGAGTTCCTAAAATCTTGAAACTTTGTAAGCATGCTATTGAGGAATTTAGGAGCTCATGAAAAAAATTTAGAGCCCTTAATTTGAATATTTGGTTTAGAGCTTATTAGGGCTTCATTGTGCATTGCTTACTAAATCTTATCCAAAAATTCTTATTCTTAAAAAGGTGAATAGAATATAATTTGGATTCATGGTGAAGTCTAATACCCATGTTAAAAGAATTTAACAAAGAGTGCAAGAAAAGTTTTGGATGGCATAGTTCATGTGCACCATTATATTGGATATCTAAAATAGTTGATCACAAAACCCATATGAACTTAACATGCCATAAAAGTGGGGTTTTACATTCCTCCCCCCTTAAAAGAATCTCGTCCCGAGATTACAAAAGAAGGTAAAGGAAAAAGGATCTATCGAACATATGCCGCTAACAAGTTCGGATAGTTCGTTCTAAGATACTCCTCGCTTTCCCACGTGGCTTCTTCTGCACTGTGGTTGCTCCACAAAACCTTATAGAAATGCAAGGTGCGACTTCTTGTGGTGCGAGTCTTTTCATCGATGATCTGAGTTGGATGCTCGGAATAAGTGAGATCTGGTTGGAGAGCTTCCAAATCCTCCATGCGGATATCAGCTGGAGCCTTAAGACATTTCCGCAATTGGGAAATGTGGAATACATTGTGGACTCCTAAAAGTGACGTTGGTAACTCCAATTGATATGCCACAGGTCCGCATCTTTCGATTATTGCGAATGGCCCAATAAAGCGGGGAGCTAGCTTCCCTTTTACCCCGAAGCGATGGATACCCTTCATAGGGGATACCCGGAGATAAACTTGATCTCCAACTTCGAAGTGAAGAGGTCGACGTCGTTTGTCCGCGTAGCTCTTCTGACGAGACTGAGCAGCTTTGAGATTCGCCTGAATAGTGCGAACTCGATCCTCGGCTTCATTTACTAAGTCGATGCCGTACACTGCCCGTTCACCTGATTCGCACCAGTTCAAGGGTGTGCGACACTTTCGGCCATAGAGAGCTTCATATGGCGCCATATGGATGCTAGCCTGGTAACCGTTGTTGTATGAAAACTCCGCCAAAGGTAGATGATCATCCCAGTTCTTGCCCTGGTGGATGGCACAGGCACGAAGCATGTCTTCTAGCACTTGATTCACCCGTTCGGTCTGACCATCGGTCTGAGGATGATAGGCCGAGCTCCGAATTAACTTGGTTCCCAGTGCAGCGTGGAGATGCTCCCAGAATCGCGAAACAAATACAGCTCCACGATCTGAGATGATGGTACAGGGTACACCATGTAGACATATTATTCTGGAGATATAAATTTCCGCGTATCGCCTCGCATCGTATGCCACGCGGACCGGTATGAAATGAGCCGATTTGGTCAATCGGTCAACGATCACCCAAATGGAGTCGTGTTTATGGAGAGTGGGAGGCAACCCAACAATGAAATCCATACTGATATCCTCCCATTTCCAAGCCGGTATGCTTAAAGGTTGAAGCTGTCCAGCTGCCTTCATATGGTCGGCCTTTACTCGCCGACACGTATCACACTCGGACACGTATTTAGCTACTTCTCTCTTCATCCGAGTCCACCAAAATTTCTTCTTCAAATCTTGGTACATCTTGTTGCTTCCCGGATGAATGGAATACTTGGACAAATGAGCTTCGTCCAGTATCTTCTTTCTAAGTCCCATGTTTCGGGGTACCACTATACGGTCGTTAAACCAGATGGTACCTTCATCGTCACTTCGGAAGCATTTCATCTCCCCCTTCTTCATTCTTTGCTGAATATGCGACATCCCCTTGTCCTCCTTCTGAGCTGCCATAATATCCTCCTTGATGGTAGGAATGAGAGCGAGATTGTAGAGCGCCCCATATGGAACCAAGTAGAGACTCAGTTCTTCTTTTCCCTCTATCGAGGTAATTGAAAGATTGTTGATATGGGACTTGCGGCTCAGAGCGTCTGCGACTACGTTTGCTTTACCTGGATGGTAGTGGATCTCAATTTCATAGTCTTTGATCAACTCTAACCATCTCCGTTGTCGCATATTCAAATCCTTCTGGGTGAAAATGTATTTCAAACTCTTGTGATCAGTATATAAGTGCACTAGATTACCCAGTAAATAATGCCTCCACATCTTTAATGCCAATACCATAGCAGCCAGCTCAAGATCATGAGTCGGGTAGTGCTGCTCGTGGTTCCGAAGCTGTTGCGATCCATACGCGATCACTCTTCGCTCTTGCATTAACACACAACCTAAACCAATCCCAGATGCATCGCAATAGACATCAAATGATTTGGTTGTGTCTGGTTGGGCTAAAACTGGTGCCGTCGTAAGGTGTTTCACCAATGCTTTGAAACCTGCCTCACATGCCTCAGTCCATACATACTTTTGTCCTTTCTTCAGAAGTTCTGTCATTGGTTTAGCTATTTTGGAGAAACTGGGTATAAACCTCCGGTAATATCCTGCTAAACCCAGGAAACTTCGGACTTCATGTACAGACTTTGGAGACTCCCATTTGAGGACTTGCTTGATCTTGCTTGGATCAACTGCAATCCCTTCTGCTGATATGATGTGCCCTAAAAATGGCACTTGGCCGATCCAGAATTCACACTTGTTGAACTTAGCATATAGTTGATGGTCCCGTAATCGTTGAAGCACGATACGCAAGTGTTGAGCATGTTCTTCTTCGGATTTTGAATACACAAGTATGTCGTCAATGAAGACCACGACGAACTTGTCCAATTCCGGCATGAACACTGAGTTCATGAGATACATGAAATGAGCCGGCGCGTTGGTCAATCCGAAGGACATAACAAGGTACTCATACAGTCCATACCTCGTCGAGAATGCTGTCTTTAGTATATCTTCTGGTCGGATTCTAATTTGATGATAACCAGAACGAAGATCCATCTTCGAAAATACTTTAGCACCCACCAATTGATCGAAAAGAATATCAATCCATGGTAGTGGATACTTGTTCTTGATAGTGACAGCATTAAGTGGACGATAGTCTACACACAACCTCAAGGTCTTATCTTTCTTTTCTACAAACAGTGCAGAACAACCCCATGGTGATGAACTTGGACGTATGAAACCTTTGTTCTCAAGTTCGGTTAACTGTTCCTTAAGTTCTGCAAGTTCCTTGGGTGCCATCTTGTAGGGTGGTCTTGAGATTGGTACTGTTCCTGGCGCAAGTTCAATCATGAACTCTATATCCCTTTCTGGTGGCATCCCAGGAAGATCTTCAGGGAACACGTCCGGGTATTCACATACTACCGGAATATCCTTAAGTTCCATAACCTCGGTGTTGTGAGTGGATGGGTCTAATGGAATGATGTTCTCAAGATTGAGAACCTGGGGCTGATGGAGTGGAGAGTTTAGATAAATTTTTCGAGGAACGATATCAAGAATAGCACCATGGTATTGCAACCATGCCACTCCTAAGATGATATCTAGCTTTTGAGTCTCTAGGATAATGAAGGAGGTAGGATAGACGTTCCCATCTAGGTCAAGAGGCACTCTATGGGCTACCTCATATGTTACTACCCTCCCTGCTGGAGTGCAAATCATATATGGAGTTTTTGTGGAGATAACAGGCAATTGACTTTTAACGACAAAAGATTTACTAATGACATTGTGTGAAGCTCCGGAGTCAAAAAGTATGACTACGGAATGATTTAAGACAGAGAACGTACCCGTGAGCACGGGTGCGCCTTCTGGAACGTCCTCGATGGCGAGGTGGTGGATGTTGCCGGGTCTGGTGGCTGGCTTCTTGAACTGATTGCGGGGTGGGTTGGCCCCCTGGTAGGATGATTGCCCTCCGCCTTGTCGATTCTGCGGACAATCCTTGGCGAAGTGCCCCGTACGTCCACACGTGAAACACGTGTACGGGGTTTGGCCAATACGAAGGGGAGGACGGAATCCCGGTGCACGTGGTGGAGGTGGAAGTGCACGTGGGACCATCCCCTGTTGTTGTTGTGGCCGGAATCCGAAGTTGCTGATCTGGCGACCACTGGACATTGATGGTCGTGAGGGCGGTTGCCACCTCTGGCCGGATGGCGATCGATACACCATACGGTACTTCTGAGGAGCACCACCTCCGCTGCCCTGCGGAACACTCCTCTTCTTCTTATCTGAGGACAGCTCGCGCGTAGCGTCCTCCTGCATGATAGCGGCATTGACTATGTCGTTGAAGCTGCCGCGGTTGAACAGGACAAGCTTGTCCTTCAACTTGGGGTTCAAACCCCGGTAGAAACATTCCCGCTTCCGATCTTCGGTATTCACTTGGTCCTGAGCATATTGGGCCAAGTGGTTGAATGATTTGGAGTACTCGTATGCACTCCTTCCTCCTTGCCTTAGCTCCAAGAACTCTTGAAGCTTCCTCCTCATAATCCCGGGAGGGATGTGGTAGGCGCGAAACGCCTCCCGGAATTCGGTCCAGCTTACGACATGGCCTGCAGGGCGTGCGGCAAGGTAATTGGCCCACCACGCACCGGCAGACCCCTGCAGTTGTTGCGCTGCAAACAACGTCTTCTGCTGTTCGGTTACCTCGAGTAAACCGAACTTTCCTTCAATGGTGCGGAGCCAATTATCCGCATCCAACGGTTCATCGGCCTCTCTGAATACCGGTGGATGTGTCGATGAGAAATCAGAGTAGGAACTCTAAAATTGCTGACGTGGTCCATCATTTTGTCGTCCCCCTTGACGGGACGAGTGCTGCACCAGAGTCCGCAGTAGCTCGGTTTGCTCGTCGCGCGAGCCGAGTACTGCAGCAAGAACCTCCGCGAGACTCCTGGGGAGTGTGGTTGGAGGTGGTGGAGGTGGTTGCGTCTGAGGTGTATTCTGCCCCGGGGGTGGTGTGTCATCCCCCTGTCCTCCACTAGATCCTCCCACCTCTGAGGCTGTACGAGTACGCACCATACTGCAATACAATGATTAACACGGTAAGTCCCATTGCCCCAAGTTCATCCTCCCTTAGAAATGCGGTAGATAATAATAGACGATGCATAACATTTACATATATTGATAAAGCACAAACTTTATACAAAATATATCATCTCAAGACCAAGTTTACAGTAGTAAACCCAAAATGATGGACTCCCTTTATGGAAATACATCTCTACCATACTTGGTCTTCTTGATATGTCATACTCATCTAATTATCTAGACATCACTACCATTATTCTTAATATGACACAAACATGGTCACAAAAGAGAACTAGCAACCATTTAACCATATGTTGCCCTGCGTTGGCGGAAGTGCTACCCCATCTCACTTCAATACGCCCTACTCGACGTATTCAAGTTCCTCTGGGTCTTCTTCTTCCTCTTCATTTTCAGGGCTAGGCACCACTGATACGGGTGCTAGAGTAGAAGTTGATACATCATTCAACATCAACGTCTTATTGGCAGCCATAGCTTGCCAATCTGCCTGTATCATAAACATTCCCCAGGCCTCATTCTCCTGTTGAGCCTGTTCACAGCTGGTCTTCCAGTTCTGAGCCTCTACTCTGGACTGATCCCTGTCCGCAGTCACCACGTTCAACTGGGTGTCCCGTTGGTGCCCATAGAGTAGGCTTGCCTCCAGATCAATATCTCTCTCTAGAGTCTCCTGGCGAGACGCGGCCAAATCCATAACAGCGTCATGCTACTGATTCTCCCTAAGGTTCAAACGATGATTGAGAGGAGCCATCATATCCATAAGTCCGTCATTTGCCCACTCAAAGTGATTGGCTCGCATCATGGCTTGCTTCAGATTGTTTGTCAATTCTTTTATGCATGCCCTTTGATTACCCTTCTCGCGATGGGATGCTGCTGCATACATCGCTAAGGCTGTTGCGGATGTTTCACCATGCTCTCCCACCTTCGCAAGCAAGTGGGTTGCCCAGGCTTCAGAAGCCCTGCCGTTAACTGGAAAGAACTCATACGGAGTACCCACCAGATGATGGTAATGGAGTTTGCAAAACCTCCCTATGGCAACACTTGCGGCGTAGCTCCATGTTTCTTCTAATATCAATCCTTTGATCTTGATGGAGTATGGAGCCCATCCGAGGTGCGGTGGACCGGCAGGCACATCGACGTAGATGGTGCAACTCCACATACCGCCCTCCTGGAACTTCTTGCCCCAATAGCTAGGTAACACCAGATAGCCAAACTGGCCGAGCAACCGTGCAAACACGTCCGGGAAACCGGCTTGCCCGGTGCATGTTGAGAACACCCATCCATTAGGCAACTGAATCCTTGGTGCTGCCATCTGTGGACAAATATACCCGGATATCAATACACCGTTTAAGTATTCAACCCAATCACTGATGATGTGGGACAAAAAGAAATATCCATAATCAATTGGTTTAGGCAAAGCTGCAAACTGGAAATGATCACAGTTCTGGTTCATCTGACCTTCCTGTATTAACCCATAAGTTTCATACAGAAAAAGCCCGAATTAAAAGTTAAGTTGAAAACAAAAGTTATAGTACACTTCAAAACCTTTCCGGATTGTACTCATACAGTTCCAGGTGAACTAATATGAAGAATCCATACAGGTTTTAAGTTGACTCAAGTTTTCTGGAAATGTTGACAGAACCTCCCCTGTATATGGGTTTGCCTCCACATTCTATACAGGTTTATCATGATAAGATATTGAGGAAATGTCAAAATAAACATTGCATAACAACGTGTTAACAATCCAGAAATAAAAGATTTCTACCCTAAAAACTTTGTTATACAGGTATCACGCACAAATTCGCAATCCTGTGCAATCTGTTCCAAGTTCTGGGCCGCAAGAACCAAGTTTACGAAATTGGGAATTCGGCATGAATATATCCATATTCAGGTCAGGAATGACAAATAAAGGTGATAGAGGACTTACTAAGCTTTCCATAAAGGTATATATGGGACACTGTCACTATTCTGGATTAGGAGTTATAACTGTCCAAACTTAACAGTTGAATTGTCTGGTTTTGCGCCAGCAGTTCTGCAGTTTGCTTGCGTTGACTTCCCTCTTTGATTTAACTCCGACCTAAATCAGGAAAACTTCCCCCACGAAACTTGTAAAGCTCCTCCTGCCCTTTTCAAACATGTATCACGAAAAGGCAGGGGATTCTCCTTCAGCAAATTATAGCAAAATACAGAGACGGGTACAACGGGAAGGTCATCTGGAGTAGTTGCCTTATACCCTAGATCTGAATAAAGCATCAAGCTTTTCTGTCTTTGCGGTCAACAGAGAAGTTGTAGAGATCTTCACAAGCTTTCAACCCATATGTGAATACTCTTATATTTTTTTTTCAAATAATCAAGATTTCACCTTGGCGAAGTCGAGCCAACTCCTGCCAGAAGACAAAAATCTTGATATCCTTTTTGCAGAGCCCAACCTACCAGCATCTGATATTTGGACTATCCAAAGCATTATGCAACCATTCTGTCGGTGGGGATGGTCTAGTATCATGTTGGATACTGCCGGTACTACGTATCTCACCAAAGAAAATTCTATCCGGTATTTCCGGTTACGTCTATAGGTGGTCCCTAATTCGCTCTCTCGCAAACGGCTTCTACACGGCTTGCTACCGGAGTTAGTGTACCTGCAGAAGACAAACAATCCCCTTTCACACCTTCGCACCTCAAGGGCGGCACGGGGAAACACGACAGGCAGTCACAATAATATATAACTAAAAGTAAATGCATACGACTCTGGCGTGAGTCGTCCTCGAGCGAGGCCATGTCTCGAGGTACATGGCTGTAAATACGTCTGTACAGCAAAGACTCCCGTACGATCCGGCTTATACACGCTCGGGCATACGTGTTTCGCATGCTCCCATAGAACATGAATGGTTCTAGAGAGGCATACTATCGGGTTATACACCACCCGACGGGGGCTCCCACTAATTTTGTGTCACGCTGGGGTACCGCGTGTCATAGGTTCTCAGAAACATTGAGAGTTTCAGAGACTCCTATTAACTTCGCGTGCCAAGCCACAAAAATTTCACATACCACTCCTCGTATGCTGAGCTTACCGAGATTGATCCGCTCTCGGTGACGTACCTTACCTCTTACCTGACGTCGGGACGTCGTTACAGAATATAATAACACATAGTTAGTTTACCACCTTTATATCATATACTAATAATACTCCTTATAAGGGCATATAGCTAATTCCTCACTCAAATCCTATTTTTTTGAAAATATGTCCTTCTTAAGTACACTGTTCCCAACGATGCTCTGATACCATGTATGTGGGGACCGGAGTCCACACATCCGAGGATCTCATTGGGTGGTGTCGTGCGATGCGACACCCAACAGTTATACAAGAACAGAACCTGAATAAGTACAAGACAGAGTCTTTTATTTTTCATACAGCGGAAGTTTTCACAATACTAACGGATGTAAAGAAATATATACATATCATAGCTACGCTCTCAGCACTAGCTATGCAAAAAGCAAAGTTATCCATGCCGGGGATACTTTGCACTAGCAACACTTATTTAGGGCGGCGTGCAGGGTTCCCACTCGGCTGTACACCCTGGAGGGGGTGCAGCCTCATCGTCAAACCCTTCATCAACAGAAAAACCTGCAAAAACTCGTTAACTGCAAACATGAGCATAAGGCTCAGCAAGTCTTAACCGTCTCACTAGACATATGCAAGGGGACACTAAACATAGGTAAGGAATAGCATAAATGGACTCGCCTACAAGTGGGTCCTTATAATCAGGTTTTATGTAGCAAATGACATTCTCCAAGCACGGCACATCATGGGTTCCACAATCAAACAAGAAACGCTTTACCGATGATATGACATGCTCAGAGCACATAATACTATTACAGCTAAAGTATGGGGAAATTGTAAACTTTTAATTATACTATCTCTAAATCATACAAGGTTGCAAAATACTTATAAATCAATGCAATATGAATTTCTGACTTCTTTAGTATTTACTACGTCACCGCTCAGTGAACAAGTGGTACTCTATTACTGCGAGGGACAGTGATTGCAATCAGGACACACCCGGACAACACGACACATACGTCGTTCGGAAGTGTCAGCGAGCACACCCGTACCTACATAACACTTCAGTACTAGGCGTATATGGCAACCTTTCGCAAGACACTCAAATGCCGAACCGGTCGATCCGTCACGGGCAGGAGGTCCCTGCGTGGGGCGTACTCTGACGTGCCCACCAGCGGATTTACACCTTGCTACCCTCAACCCACACCTATAAAACGGAACGGTATGCCTCGACACCCAAGTGACCAAGCTACGTCAGTTTATTGGATTCCAAATGTCCATTATGTTGCCGGTACAATTCAAGCTTGTCCGAAGGGGCTGCATACGGACGGGCCTTAATCGACACAGGCAGGGCTATGCGACCGAGACTCAATTCTCGCCGCTTCCTATCCATTCCCTGCCCGGTCTCAATTTCATTATATTAAGCCATTTTCTATTCAACCAATCCTGTGAGATACATCTCTCGCGAGTAGATTCCAACTACTCGACTTCTACCGGATATCCTATGCATTAGCAAAGCAGTTTCTACAGGTCAAACTGTAACTCGTGCCAAATAAACCCTGGGATTTTTGGTCATGCATGTGGAGTATCATTCACCCTAAACGTAATGCACAATTCATATACTACTCATCATAGTGATAAAGCAAAAGTTTATATACGACTTAAATGCATACCGGGGCTTGCCTTGCTGCAGGTCACAGTCTGAGTTAAAAATTGGAAGGTTCTCTTCTAAGGCTTCTGGCTCCTCCTCGACTTCGGTCACTATACGATATGCAGATAACATGGATATATAAATGACTTTGAAATTTAATTATTTTTAAGACCACAAATTAATTCATGGTGATCACTATATGACAGGGACCTTAATTGGTTTTGGAACTTCGATGGTGATACTAGGGAATATGATCAAGGCTCTTGCAAAGAACAGGAGATGATCATAGCAGATTGTGGTCCCCGAAAGTATGGCAAGCAATCAACTTCCAAAAATTTCCGAGAGGAAACTGTAGCTTGAACCTAGCTAACAGTTGATAATCAAGATAGAGGGAGTGGTTCTGGTCTTAGCAAAATTTGTTTCATAATTTTCTAAGCTGTGGGGAAGGAGTTATTGTATTTCTAATTCGGCAAGAATTTTTGGATTTACTTTATAATTGAGTTTCTAGACATTAAATCAATATTTAGTTTGTAACTGATTTAGGACTAGTATAGTAGGTTAATTAAATCCAAGATTTTAACAGGAGCTAGGGTATGACTAAAGGAAGACTCAGTCAAATTTTGGGACCTAATAAAGCAACCTAATAGCTGTGAAAATTCAATAACTGAGAAAGGAAACTGAATTATACAGAGAGTTAAACAGGTGCTATGGCTCCCAAACTTTTCCTGATAATCCAGAATAGGAAAGTAAATTTTATGTGAATTTTGGGGATTTTTCCCGTGGATATATTGTCTGGAAAAATTGCATTTGCATTAGGAAAGATTATTTTCTACAGAATTTAACTTCGAGTTTCACAGAACCTAATTGGTATTGACAGAAACTAGAGCTCAAGTGCTTTCAAACAAAATTTTTTGAAGATTTTTGGAGTATCCTACAGAAAGTTATGGATTTTCTAAGTTGGAGCCTAATCTGGAATAAATTCCTAATTTGATTTAACTCGTGGGCCCCACTGTTTTAAAATGAACCAATAGTATTTAAACCACACGGGGCCACAGAATTCCACCGCGTAGCCACAGCAGATCCCGTGGCCACACCTGATCCGACGGGATTTACAGCCGCTGACACGCGGGACCCGCCGCGTCGTCTTCTACCTCCCGACGCGGGCGGCGCGCGGGGCTCCCGCGGCGGTGCTCTCCGGCGAGCCTTGCCGGATTGGAGTTACTGGCCACCGCAGCCCCCATCCTTGGGCACCCGACCGTAAAATAATGCGCTGAGCACGATGGTGGGGTCGGGGATGTCTGCTGACGGTCGGAAATCATGGCGCATCGGCGGCGGAGGATGCTAGGGCTCCGGCCATGTCGGAACGGCCGCCCTGTGGCTAAAATCCGTCTAAAAAGGCTGGGAAAGTTTCTTGGAATCATGAGGAACGCGCGAGACATGCGCTATCGTCATGAAACGGTCGGCAAAGTAGTCGTCGACGGCGACAGAGGCAACTTTTCACCGGCGGAGGGGAGAACTCGCGATTCTTGAGCTACACTCGATCATTTCCGGTGATTCCAGTTCGTGAGGATGCGCAAGAGAGCGTAGAAACCATTTGCTAGCAATCGGGAAGGGTGATTAAGCATGGAACTCTAATTGCATAAAATACCGAGCGTGTTCATAAGCTTCGGCCGAGAGTAAAACCTAGCTAACTTGCTCGATATACGCGCAAACCAGGAATGGCTTCTACCGTTACGTAGAGCGTGTCCCGGCGCACCAGTTTGCTATGGGAGGCGAAGCACGAGACGGCATGCAGTGGCCTAGCAACGTGGAGCAGGGACAGCGCGGGGTGAAAACGACGGCGACCGTCGGTATAGCCTCAAAATCATCGGCCAAACCGTCAACTATGCAACGAAAAGATCGACCCGGAAGATAGAGGAGGGAGAGAGGAATCACCTAGCTGTTGGAAGCTTGGCGCGAGAGTGCTCCGGTTGGCCAGCAACGGGCGCGCGGCGCCGGCGGTGGGAATCTCGCGCGCGGGATGGAAATGGCGAAATTCGTCGACTCGGCGAGGTGGGAGGTGATAAGGGCGACTGGGAGTTGATAAGGGAGAGTCCAGGGTGCTATTTATAGGGTTCAACGGCGGTGGCGGGCTGGTGTCGCGCTGTGCATGCACGCCGTCGCTGTGGCGGGCGCAGCGCGCGCTGAAATGCGGCTGCACGTGGGCTGCTGACTGGTGGGTCCCGCCAGTCAGCCCCACAGCCACTGCACCTTTAGTAAATCACTTAAAAATAGTAAATGATCCCCAAAAATCATGAAACTTCAGGGATAAGTCAGGAAAATTGTGATGAACACAATGGTGGGTTTAGATCTTTATGTTCAAGTCTATATTTACCAGACTTTGAATTCGAATTTAAACTTGATTCAAATTCGTTGAGCGTCTCAAATAAAATAGCAAAGGAGTTCCTAAAATCTTGAAACTTTGTAAGCATGCTATTGAGGAATTTAGGAGCTCATGAAAAAAAATTAGAGCCCTTAATTTGAATATTTGGTTTAGAGCTTATTAGGGCTTCATTGTGCATTCCTTACTAAATCTTATCCAAAAATTCTTATTCTTAAAAAGGTGAATAGAATATAATTTGGATTCATGGTGAAGTCTAATACCCATGTTAAAAGAATTTAACAAAGAGTGCAAGAAAAGTTTTGGATGGCATAGTTCATGTGCACCATTATATTGGATATCTAAAATAGTTGATCACAAAACCCATATGAACTTAACATGCCATAAAAGTGGGGTTTTACAATACTTACCATAAAGTCATGCCACACAGCCTCCTGGTGGTTGCCGTAAGCAAGGTCCTGGGCCGTAGCGTAATGGTCCCAAGACGTGGCAGGCTGTCCTTCAAAGCAGATAAATCATTATTAGTTTCATTGTTATGTTATGTCATGACACTATAACTAGGCAGATAGGTCCTAAACCCACCCAAGAGTGACTGAGCGGAGCGTGCTCATGACGGGACGCGCGGTCTGGATCCGGACGAAATTTCGGCAGCATAACCCCGCTGTTCTCCACTGCACGCCCGAAAATGGTGCAGCAGAGAACAACAGGGTTATGCCGTCAAAATCTCGTCCAGATCTAGACCCGCGTCTCGTCACAAGTCACGCCCCCTCGGTCACTCTCAGGCTGTCCAAAAAGGGACAATTCCGAACCTTCACGTCTCACATGCCAATAGCATGTGAGACGTGATGATCCGAAACGGGTGACGCATTGATATAGGTTACGTTCCTCATTTTCATTGTTAAGTCATTTACAAGAGGAAAGAACGAGAGAAAGAGGAGGGAAGTTGGTCTTAGATGACAATTCCACGTCCGGATCCACCGTCTGCGCAATCGCGGGTGATTGACTTCCTCACCATCGTCGTTCGCTTCCGTGTCGTATCGAAGCATACATTACGACTACAACTGTCTATACAGCACAGACGTATTTATTCCGTGTCGTGTTGTGTCGGGTCAGGCCGGGCCAGCCCAAAACCCTTATATTTACATATTAATAAACAAACCAACTAATAAACAATTACACGTTCAGTACAACTGAAAAGAGCGGAACTATTATGCCTAATGACATCAAAAACAAAACCGCAGGACAGTAGTTAAAAGTAAGTGGTGTTTAGTCACTAAGAATAGCAAATTATTTTTAGGATTATGATCCGAATGATTTTCGGTTTACAATATCATGCAGGCTTAGCAATTTCAAAATTAACTACTTCCATGATTAACTAAGACCATGTTAACTAAGACCATGATTAACTAAGTCCAAGGTTCGAGCAATCTGTTACTACCTGTAAGAATGCTACTATAAACACCAGCAAGCGCAGGGAAGACAATGTTTTTTATATTGATGAAGTCTTGAGAGTGATGGAATCTGACCCTAGCAGAATGAGGTCCAATGGGACAAGCTCCAGTATTCTAGAGCCAATGAAGTTGATGCATGCAGTATTCTAGAGCCAATGAATTACTCACTCATCCCGTATTCTATCCGATATTTTTTCTCAGCTAGTTTAGATTTATGATTTTGAAACTTACATAATAATCTTTGTTGGATATCATGGCCCATGACAAGCGACATGTTAAACCAAATCATTCCCCATAGAACCTACTTGCAAACATACTCTTAGGTTAGTTCTAATCTATCAAGACATGGAGTTAAAAGTGGACTGATTCTTATCCCACATTACAGAGAAGATAACATTATAGAGAAGATGACATTACAGTTAAAAGTAGACTAATTCTTAGCTAACAACAATTAGTCAAGGGACTACAACATTACAGAGAAGATAAAAGAGCCTAAAATAGCCTAACATAGGGGGGAGAGGTCGACGAGGAGGTGGCGGGGGGGTATCGGGAATATTAAGGATTTGCCACCCTTACCAATGTACATCAGTCATTTAACATCCTAGCGAGCGACCTTCATCATTTACCATCTTTACGGGATTTTGCTTATGATTATGCCATTGTTATGCCAATTATGCATTGCCATGTCACACTTTCCATTTTTTTTTCATGACAGTCCATAATATATTTACATTCTTACCCCTAATCACTTACCTCAAATTACAAAATTACCCTATTTTTTATCTGGTATAGGAACTGTTTAATCTCTCGTTCATCTGCTCAAGCGCTTGTTGTGTGCTCTATGAACTTCATAGAAAGAGAAAAAAATGATCTATCAAAGGTTTGGTGAAGGTTTCAATATTTTCTCGTCATATGTTACACCTTATAGACGACGGCCTGTGGTCACCGTCGTCTATAACGACTTAAAGCGGGCCCTATTCAGCACGTTATTGATGACGTACAGTAATAGACGACGGCCCACCATCATATTTAAGTTATTGACGACGGTTCTAGGTCAACCGTTGTCAATTACGGGCTTATTGGCGATGGCTAGAAAGTATCGTCGTCTATTAATTTAAAGACGACAGGACCATCGTCTATTAACCTGGCCGTCGTCTATTTTCGCGATTCCTGTAGTGATGGAAAAGAATGGCTTCAAGTACTTTGTGGTAGGAGGCTTGTACGAAATTCTTCTATCATAGAGGAATTCTGGCTCATTCTTCTCTAGAGGCTTCAAGTTGTGAATTATAAGCTCATTGTCCAACGTTCCTTCGAGGTGGTGTATCCTGACAAACTCCTCATAAGTGACACTATACTTGGATCCATGTGTCATCCAAGTAATCTCATCCCCATCATCACGAACCAAGTACAGAGTAGAGCAAAATTGAGTGATGGCTTCATTATTCCAATTATATCGAAAGGATAGGAGATCTTTCAAGCCATGTCTCTCCAATGCCTCCAAGACTTCATGATATGCTTGACGATTCTTGGATTGTGGTTAAGTCATGTCCACCCATTGACTTGCAACTACTGGATTTCTCAACTTCTTGTAGACATGCTCATAATAATCAGCATAGAAGTGGCTCCAGAAGTTTGAGTCAGCTGATTGCTTTGGCTGCTCATAGACTTCAACCTTTTTGAGCTTGTCAGCCAAATCATTTCCTATGCCCATGAAATCTACTTTTGAGGGCTGTCTATTGTGCTGTACAAGAGGTTTCATCTTTAGTGGACCAACAGGTCTACTTGCAAGTCCTTTGCCCTTGCTAGTGCTTCTCCTTGGTGCCATTAAGCTGGCACCTGCACTATCCTTGCTAGATGGCTTTTTGACTACCACCTTCCTCTTTGATTGGAGAATAGAGTTAGGAGGAGAATTTTTTGCATCATGGTCATGGCGCTTCTTGCTTCTTAGCTCCTTTGCCCTGACCACTCTCTCGCAGTCACTCTCAGCTTCAAAATCAAACATGCTATCATCTGAAGCGGATGACATCGTGCCTGACATAGGGTTACAAGGTTGGTAAGAATGGGAATTAGACTTTGTGGAGAAAAGAATTTATAGGTTCAAATTGTCAAGGGGTTGAACTTGTCCGATTTTAGGGTGTGGGCTTGTCTGGTTAACCGGACTTGTCTGCACCAAGCACCGGACTAGTTCGGTTTGATGTATGAACCCTAACTTTTTATTCCAACAAATCTAACTGAGGTTGATGCAAAAAAGGTAGGAGGACAATAGGAATACATACAACAATGCAATGTATACCCTAGGAATCAAGAAAAGTAAGCAAGATTTGAGGAATGATGAGAACTGGGGTTAGGGTTTGATTATTACCGAAATTCAAAGATTGAAGGATGGAGGAGCGGAGCAAGTTCCAGATTAGCCTGGAGGAGGGATGCTTCGCATCGAGAGGGATGATTCACGTGGAAGAACCTTCGATTTTGGTGACTCAAAGTGGAAATCGCCTTGGGAGCTCAAGCTTGAGGAGAGAGAGTGTAAAGGCGATTGTTAGGAGGAAGAAGAGAGGTCTTGGCAGTTGGCTAGGGTTAAGCTCAACAGTAGCAGACTAGTCTCATACACCGGATCAGAGCCGGACTAGTAACCAGCAACGGACTAGTCTGGTGCCGACCACAGACAAGTTCGGATCAGCTGGAAAGTTTAGAGTTAGAACAAAGTGATTTTTGGGAATTTGATCTAATAGTGATCTAAAGGACGACATTTCACAAATAATCTTGATGAACATGACCAATAAGCAATCAACAATCATACAACAGCCATAATTCACCAAGATTCAGTAATTAAAGTAGTTTTCGAGAGAAAATCAAGATAATGGATGATTTTTTGCAAAAGTAAGTAAACTTTGAAGAATCAATCATGTATGCAATGTTTCAAGCCACATTTCGAGAATCAATTATATTTAATTCATTTCTAAGCTCACAAAATATATTTTCATCTCGTGGCTTGAATCATTGCGCACAAAACATATACTCAGTATAATATTGAACCTATATGCACAAGAGTATAATAAATTATGAACAAAGGTTGATATACCAGTTTTATAATGGCCTAGATGCACCAATATACAATAGAGGCAAAAATAAAATGGTATACCTCTTTGGACCATATTTAGATCAACTTCGCCCTGGTGAGGAAGCAAGTTGGTTCTCATTGGAGCTTGTCTTTATCCATTTTGGAATTTTGACAAAGTTCTTGATGCACTCTTGGATGATGCATTTATGGTATCGTAACCACTTTTTCTTCTTCATTTTCTTCAGCTCCCCCTTGATCATTGCCTCCATTGTTATATTGAGTATCTTGATCTTGTTGAGGTTGATCTTGAAAAACAATTGAGCCTTTTCTTTTGTAGAAGCCCCCCCTTAATCATTTCTCTCTGGTTGTTGCACACCTTGAGTCTTGTGATGATGGTTTGGGTGGAAATGAACTTAGATTTTCATTGTACCCCATGAATATTTTCATTCCTCTAGTCATGTGGTTGGTGTCTATCAAGAACCTCTTTGGATCCACATGAGGCGGTACACCTACAAAACAGGATTATGCCTTAGTTCTAGGTACCCAAGCTAGCTTGGGTCCTTTGATGTTAGTGATAAGACATTTGGGCACCCACACACAAGATTTTGGGGTCTTGTGAAGTGGCCCAACATACTTGGAATAAACATGATTAAATTTATTCTTCATGAGAACATATTAGGCATTGAAGTCATGAAACATGATGTTTGGTCCATTTTTAGCTTTTTCATGTAAGGAAGGAACATGTTTGGTGTTCTTAACTTGATTTGAGCATTCCTTGACATAAGCAATCGATTCCTTGTTATTCTTGGGGTTTCTAGCATTACGTTTTTTACCTCGAGAATATCCAAATCCATCCTTGACATTAGGAGCTCTGGTAATCGAGTATGCACTTCGTGGATAGTTGATTTTCTTCTTATCAAAAATGCCACCTTTGGGTGAATTTGTGCTTTGTGCCACTTTAAGCTCATTTTTCAGGTCAAGAACCAAATTAGCAGAATTACAAGTTTTAGGTGGAATAGACTAGATATTTGTAAAAGGTGAGCTCTTAGAAGAGGAGGGAGCACTTTGCTTGAGTGATTCAACTTGTACTTGAAGGTCCTTGATAACTTTTGTCAAGTTAACAAACTCATCCTTAAGTACAACATTCAAATCATTTAGAATTAAGCAAGTTTCCTTGCTCAAAGCTAGCTCACGATAAAGTGCTTCTCTCTTTTCCTTTTCAAGCTCGAGAGTCTTTTCAACCTCAAAATATCTCTCCTTTTGAAGGATGAGCATATCTTCTTGTCGGTTGATAAGATCTTCCTTCTCAAATATTTCATTCGTAAACATTTTCGTTTTAGCTAATGCACCTTTACTTAAGCCCGTAAGCACGTGGTCATTTTCATCACTGTGATCAAACTCATCAACAGAGTAATGTGAAGATGAGGATTTAGATATAACTTTTTTCTTGCCTTCCTTGGCAATAAGGCAAGTGTGGTTCAACTCCTTCCACCCTCCCAAGTTTGGAAAGAGAGTGGACTTCATGGAGGGCTTCTTGATGGTAACGGTTGCCACCCTATCTTCGTCTTTAGAGGAGGACTCAACATTTGAGTCCCACTCCTTGCTAATATGTGCTTGGCCTACTTGTTTCTTCTTATTGAATGTCTTCTTGTCTTGTTGTTTAGCTTCCTTCTTTTTCTTGTCATCTTCTTCATATGGGCAATCAACTATGAAGTTCCCATATTCACCACAATTGTAGCATGACCTCCTAGTTCTAGACTTGTCTTTATTCTTGCTCTTGCTTTCACTAGAGTTGTCTCCTTTTCTTCTTCTCAACATGCGCTTGAATATTTTCATGAGAACCATCTCTTCATCATCCATATATGTGCTTACATCGTTAGTGTCTTCGTTGTCTTGCACCTTATGGACTTTCTTGTCTTTTGATTTGCGAGTCGCCTTGAGGGCCACCCCCTTGTTCTTTGATTAGGTGAGCTCGACAAGATTCTTCACATATTGAGCTTCCTTCTCCATCATCTCGTGATTGATAATTTTGCCAAGAACTTCATCAGGGATCATTTTGTGGAACTGAGCTTTCCCTTTTCATTGAGCATAAAGTGACATTTTGAGGCATGAAGGATCTTATCATCCTTTTTACAACCTCATGGTCAAACCACTTTTTGCTTCCATAAGAGCATATCTCGTTGAAAAGTGTCTTCAAGCGGTTGTACATCTCTTGAGGGGATTCACCATCTTCAATGGCAAATATCCCCAATTCCCCTTCAAGCATTTCGATTTTTGCTTTGCGAACGGAGCGGTTTCCTTCATGCGCTATCTTGAGGGTATCCCATATTTCCTTGGCACCTTCCAATCCATCCACCTTGGTAAACTCTTCTTGGCTCAAGGATGAAGTGATCACTGCAACGAATTGTGCATTGCGCTGAATTGCTTGTTCTTGCTCCAGGGTGAGTACATCATCGGTGTCTGGGATATCTATACCTATACACACTATATGACAAAGACTAGAATTATGTGAGAAAAGATGCATTTTCATATTATATTTCCACATTGAGTAATCATTGCTGTCAAATTGTGGAGATCTTACCATGGGAATAGAAAGATCATGATGGTAGTTGTTAAGCTTCTCATAATTAAAAGGATACTGGGAGTAGTCTTGTTGACTACTCCCTTTTGGTTTTTCATCTTCCTTCTTTCCCTTCTAGCTTAGAAGTTTCTTCCTTAGAAGCGCCTTGAGTTCACGCACTTCTTTATCTATGCTGGTGCTCCTTGAGCACATCGAACGCCTTAGTGTCTTGTTCATCTCCAATGATGGGCAGCTCTGGGATCTCATTGGTCTTGTTGTTGGCCATTTGTCTCTCCTAGTGGTGAGTCTCGTAAAAGGAGAGCCTTGCTCAAATACCAATTGAATGTGGCCTAGAGGGGTGAACAGGCATTGAAAACTTTTCTTGCAACACTTAACAGATTCATCAAATACAGGATGGGCCGGAGTAGTCCGGTGTAGGTACGGACTAGTCCGGTATGCTAGTTATACCTATGAAAAGATAGACTGTTTAATGTATTCTCCTCAAATGTTATAGCAGCAGAATTAAGTAAATTATCCTAACAGCTTGTGTAAGTTATACGATGATTGATTTGAACGAGGAATACAAGATATAAGTTGCAAGATTAATCAACCCTATGCCGTAGATGATGATGATTGCAAAGTTAAATAACAAGAACACATGAACAAGGAGTTTTACCGAGGTTCGATCTCACCAAAGAGATCTACGTCCTCGTTGAAGAAGCTCACACAGAGTCGGGTCTCTTCAAACCCTTTGTCTCGTCAAGTCACCACAAAAGGCCGACTTGAGTTCCACTATCCGGGGGTAATCACTGAGTTGGTGGGGCAACCTCACACGCTAAGGGCTCCCACAAAATTACAGAGAGAGAAAGAAACCAAATACACTCAAAAGATTTACAACAGATGCAAGAGTGTATAAAAGATCAAACCCCAAGAGATTATCAATGTGTAGAAGACGATCTCCCTATCCCAAATCTGGATTCCCAAAAGATTTAACTTTTAAGGGCTTTAGATGTGTTGGGAGAGGTGTTTCTATGCTCTTGGGACGACTGGCGGCGCTATGGTTCTTAGTTATTGACTATTGTGTATTGTTTTTTTATTTTGGGGTCGTGGATCACCTATTTATTGAGTTTCCAAAAAGTTACCGTTCTGGATCCAACGGCCGAACTAGTCTGCTCTGGGGATCGGACTAGTCCGGTGTGCTATGTAAATTTGCGTGAATTGTGCAGCACACCTCAAACCCTAATCTGTGTGAGGTAATTTGGACTTGTCTGTATTGGAACAAAAAATTGTCCGAAATAGTCCGTGATGGGTCCAGAGACTCAATCGGACTTGTCCGGAACTAGAAGGATTTGTCTGGTGCATGTGTTGAGTGAACATCAGAAAGTTGAACGGACTTGTCCGGCACATGTCCGTAATTGTCCGCATGAGGTCAGTGAGTTGAACGGGCTAGTCCTGTGCCGCTCTGGACTTGTCCGTGTGAGAACAGTGAGTTCATCAGACTAGTCCGCTCGTGAACAGACTTGTCCGGTGCTTTAGTGAAATACTTAATCAATTGATTTTAGCCCTTACCCTCTATGCAAAGATATAAGCTCTTTGGATGTGTCTCTCACACACATCCTATACATTGATATCTACTTTGCGCTTCCTTGATCAACTGGTCTTTTCCTTTTCTCACTCCTCATTTTCACCTTTTTGAGTGCACCATAAGTTCTAGTCTTTGTAGACCTACATTCATCTCAACGAATTCATTAGGATCTCATTTGTTTTTCATCAATAATCCAAAACCCACAAGGGACTGCCTAGATGCACTTTCATCAGCCAACAAAATCTGTAAAAGTCTATCGTAAACCCGTCAGGCCTTGGAGCCTTTTCTGAGGGCGTTTGTTGTATTGAATTTCTCGGTGAAAATGCCCTGCAGTCGTTTTTCACCAATAGTGGGGAGGCCAAGCATTTCCCAGTTGAAGGTGGAGGTGCGTGTTTCCTTCAACCCGAGAATCCCCTTGAAATGGTCATGCATGATTTTCTCCTTATCTGTGTGGTTCTAGATACACTTTCCTGCCAATGTTTTGGGTCTAGGATGTAGGATTTCCTTGTTCTGGCGTTCATTTTTAGGTTGAGGAAGCGCGAACATGCATCTCTAGCCTTTAGCCGAATCATGCATGAAGCTTGTGAATGTGGCTTAGAGGGGGGGTGGGGGTGAATATAGGCTTTGAAAGTTTTCCTGCAGCACTTAACAAAACCGTCAAACACCTGGAAGGCCGGAGTAGTGCATTGTAGGGTGCGGACTGGTCCGGTGTTAATGCAACAGCGACAATTACTTAAGTCTTTTTGTTATTTTCTCGATTATGTGACACAGCGTAATGTGTAAATAAACTTGAGAGTAATAAGCAAGTATGTGCATTGATCAAGTTGTACGAGAAACACAAATTTAATTGCCAAGTTTCAGATTTAACAATTAGTGCCCTAACTAGTTGCAAGTATGAACGAAGGAAGTAAATGGCACAAGACACAATGATTTTTATCGAGGTTCAATCTCACAAAAGGGATCTACGTCCACGTTGAGGAGCTCACACAGAGCCGGGTATCAACCAACCCTTTACCTCGTCAAGTCACCATGAAGGCCGAATTGAGTTCCACTATCAATGGGGTAATCACCAAGTCAATGGGGCAACCTCACACGCTGAGGGCTCCCACAAGATTACAATGAGAAAAACAGATACAATACACTCAAAAGATGTATAAGAACAACAAGAGTGTGAGAGAGATCAAACCCCAAGAGCTCAAGATCGCGTATACGTCGCTCTCCCTTTTGCAAATCTCAATTCCCAAAATATTAAACTTTTTAGAGCTTTAGATGTGTGGAGAGGAGTGTTTTTGTGCTCTTGGGACGTATGACAGCGCTAGGGTTCTTAGTTGTCTGTTTTGGGGCCGTGGACCACATATTTATAGGTGTTTAGAAAAGTTACCATTGAGGATCCCTGAGGCCCGGACTAGTCCGGTGTGCTGAGTCATTTGAACATTGAGTTGTGTAGCACATTGGAAACCCTAACTGTTGTGAGTGTACTGGACTAGTCTGTATAGGACCGAATTAGTCCGTTTAGAGTCTAGAGCAGAATTTGGAGTAGTCCGTATAATATCGAACTAGTACAGTGCATGGTGAATTTCTAAAGTGTTGACAGACTAGTCCGCATTTTGGGACCTGTTCGTTTGAGTACTAGTGAGAATATCGGACAAGTACGGAAATTATCAGACATGTCCGTTGAAAATCGGAAAGGAAATCAGACTAGTCTTCTTATTATCCGACTTGTCCGGTGCTTCAATGTGTTTTTCAATTTGTTGTTCAGCTCTTACTCTCTACGCAAAGGTTTGAGCTCTTGGGGTGTGTCTCTCACATACACCTATACATTTAGAATACTTTGCCCTTCCATTCTTCACTTGGGCTCTTTCATTCTCGTTTCTCTTTTTCCACCTTTTTGTGCACCGTTTTTTTCATTTTCTGAAGACCTGCTTTCATCTTAACAAATCTCATTATGATCTCGCTTGCTTGTCATCAATCGTCCAAAACCAACAAGGTTGTTCCTAGATGCACTTTCAATCTCCCCCTTTTTGGTGATTGATGACAACCATTGAGGTTTCACAATTAAAGTAAAAATTTGATTTTCATAAAGCGTGCATGTATGAGAACAACAAATATGAACAAAATTACTTATCATATATATGAACTCTTTATGGTGGGGTGCCTATTAAGTATGTGTATGAACAATGATTGTGCCGAACATAATTAACAATATGAAAAGCATAGTGAACAATCATAGAGATATCATAATGAGCATCAGACATTAATATTAAAGCAAAATAGGCATCATCCCAATATAACTTACACTAGTTTCAAATTGAAAAGATACATGTCCATGATCATTAGTCCTTAAGGCTCAACTTAAAAGCATCAATGCACCAAAAAGGGAAAAAATGAGGAAACTACTCGTCACTCTCTTCTGCACTCTCCGTCCTCTCTTCATCTTCGTCTTCATCATTATGGGTAGGAGGAGGAGGAGAAGCCGAGGAGCCACCAACTCCAAAGAAAGCGAGCTCTTCATTAGTGAAAGGTGAGAACTCAGAGATGTCTTCGGCTATGTCCTTCGAAATCTCTAGAGAGCCAACTGGTTCTTTTTCCAGCTTTTGATAGATTTCTTTAATGTTGTCCTTCATGTATTGCTGGTTCCTTTTTCTAGCCAGGCTCTCCTTATGTTGCTTCACTTTCACTTTGCGGCAGGATGCAAAGATGGAAGAAAGCATCTTCAAGATGCCACTGGAGGACCCCTTGGAGGGTCGAGCAGAGGTAGTAGCTGAAACCCTTGAGCTTTCTTGTGCAAGCTTTGATTGTTGTTCCCTTGCAGGTGAGAGAGGTGCAAGAGGAACTAATGAGCCTGAGGGCATCTCAGGCTTAAGACTGGTGTGCTCAACATCCTTTACAAACTCGAGCTGGATCACCTTCTTGATCATAAACATAATGTATGGAACGTAGCCACACGATGTTCGGCGTGCTGGAGAAATTCACTATATCATTGTAGATATAGTCAAACATATTGAAGGTCCTTCTTCTGCTGATCACCTTCAACAAGGCCCTTAGAAATCCTTTTATGCCACATGTATCTCCATCTTTGGGAGCAATAGTCTTCTTCAGAATTCTGTTAAGCAACACAAAGAATGGCTTCATGTACTTTGTGGTTGGTGGCTTGTATGACATTCTGGTGTTGTAGAGGAAGGTAAGCTCATCCTTGTCCAACCCCTTAGTGTTATGGATCACAATTTCATTATCCACGATGTCCTCAAGGTGGAGTATCCTGACAAACTCCTCATATGAGAAACTATACATGGATCCATGTGTCATCCATTTGACGATTTCATCCTCCTCGCCTAAGAAGTGATAGGTGGAGTAATACTGGGCAATGACTTTATCACTCGTGTTATATGTGAAGGAGAGTAGATCCTTCATCCCATGCCACTCTAATGCTTCCAAGACCACTTGGAAGGCCTTACAATTCTTGGGATCCATATATTGCGAGTCAACCCACTGGCTCTTCACAACTGGAGTCTTCATCTTCATGTATACCATGTCATAATAATCAGCATGGAAGTGGCTCCAGAATATGGGATTTGCTGCTTGCTTGGCTTGATCATAAACATTTATCTTCTTTTGCTTCCAAGCCAAATCACTCCCCTTGCTAGTACAATCATTGTCTGAGGGTTGCCTGTTCCTATGCACATGTGACTTCATCCTAAGTGGACCAATGGGTCCACTAGCAAGGCCCTTTACTTTTCTTGTGCTCCTCCTTGGCACCGCTGAGCTGGCGCCAACACCATACTCGTCTGAAGGTTTCTTTGCAACTACTTTCCTTTTTGCATGGGAACAGAGGCAGGTGGAGAGGCGGAGGCATCACAGTCATGGCGCTTCTTGTTCCCCCTCTCTTGAGCCTGAGCCAACCTCTCAAGGTCGCGCTCGGCCTCATAATCAAACTTGCTTTCATCCGACGAGCTCGACATAGTGCCTGACACAAGGGATACAAGATATGTTGATAAGAATGGGTTTTAGAGTTTGTAGAGACATGAATTACGATGTACAAAATGTCAAAGTTCGGACTTGTCTGGTTTTTCGAGTGCAAACTTGTCTGGGGTACCGGTTGTGTTCGCACGAGGGACCGGACTTGTGCAGTTTGGCCGTATGAACCCTAAGTTGAAATCTTGGTGAATCTAGGAAAAGATGGTGCAATGTGGTAGGTAATCAATGGGAATACATTAAGGAATGAAACATAAACCCTAGGGACCAAGAAACATGAACAAAACTTGAGAGTAGAGAAAATTAGGGTTTAGTTGAGGATTTTACCGAAATCAAAGAATCCGAGGGGATAGTGGAGGTTTTGTCCAGATTAGTCTGGAGTTGAAGCTCCATGAAGAGGGTCGTCAAATCCCACGAAGGAAAGCTTTGATTTGGTTGAGGAATCAAGGATTCTCCTCGGGAGCTCTCGCACTAAGAGAGAGAAGGTGGAGGTTGTGAGGAGGAAGAAGAGAAGGATTGGCGGTAGGTTAGGGTTAAGCCCAATAATAAGAGACTAGTCCGCAATAGACCAAACTAGTCTAGTATACCGGACCAGGGTCGGACTAGTATGCAACAATGGACTAGTCCGGGGTTCACAAAACAAATTTAGTTGGGAATTAAAGGATTATGGGAATTAAGTCTAATATTGATCTTTAGGACATCATTTCACAAATAATCTTAATGAGTACGACCAGTAAGCAATCAACAACCATACAACGGCTATAAGTCACCAAGATACAATAATTTAAATAGTTTTCGATAGAAATCAAGAGAGGAAACAAATTTTCGCAAAATAAGTAAACATGAAGAAACAATCAGGTATGCAACCTTTCAAGCCACATTTCGAGTGTCAAGTATATTTAGTTCATTTCTAAGCTCAGAAAAGCGTTTTTCATCTAAAGGCTTGATGAAGATGTCAGCTAATTGTTTCTCAGTTCTAACATGTAAAATTACTATGTCTCCTTTTAATGAGTGATCTCTTAGGAAGTGATGTGAATATCTATGTGTTTAGTTCTGGAGTGCTCTACAAGGTTGTGTGCAATTTTTATGGCACTCTCATTGTCATATAGGAGTGGGATACAGTTCAAATTGTAACCGTAATCTCTTAGGAGTTTGTCGCATCCATAGAAGTTGTGCACAACAACTACCAGATGCGACATACTCCGCTTCGGCCGTGGAAAGGGCAATGAAATTTTGTTTCTTTGAGGACCATGACACTAAGGATCTACCTAGGGATTGGCAGGTTCTGGATGTGCTTTTCCTATCAACTTTGCAGCCTGCATAGTCGACATTGGAATAGCCTATAAGGTTGAACTTAGAGCCTTTAGGGTACCAAAGGCCTCGGTTGGATGTGTGAACAAGGTATCTTAAGATTCTTTTTACTGCAATTAAATGACACTATTTAGGTGCAGCTTAAAACATGGCACACATACAAACACTTAACATAATATCAAGCCTAGATGCAGATAAGTAAAGAAAGGAACCTATCATAGAACGGTATAACTTTTTATCCACATCTGTACCGTCTTCATTGAGGTCGAGATGCCCATTTGTTTCCATAGGGGTCTTGATGGGCTTCGATTTGTTGATGTTGAACTTTTTGAGGATGTACTGTGTGTACTTAGTTTGGCAAATGAATGTGCCCTATTTAAGTTACTTCACTTGGAATCCCAAAAAGAACTTCAATTCACCCATCATAGACATCTCGAACCTATCTGTCATGATCTTACTGAATTATTCACAAAATAATTCGTTAGTAGAATTGAAAATGATGTCATCGACATAAATTTGAGAAATAAATAGATGACCATTAACGTTTAGTAAACAATGTATAATCAGCATTTCCAATTTTAAAACCATTTTGAGTGAGAAAGTCCCTAAGGCACTCATACTAAGCTCTTAAAGCTTGTTTGAGGTTATAGAGAGCATTACATGGTTTGTACACATGGTTAGGGTGATTTTGGTCTCCAAAGCCTGGTGGTTGCTCCACATACACCTCCTCTTTGATAGAACTGTTGAGGAATGCACTTTTGACATCCATTTTATACAACTTCAAATTGTCGTGAGTAGCATAGGCTAATAAAATTTAGATGGACTCAAGTCTAGCTACGGGGGCAAAGGTTTCATTGAAATCCAAACCTTCGACTTGTGAGTAACCTTTTGACACAAGTCATGCTTTGTTTCTCATCACCACTCTGTGTTCATCTTGCTTGTTTCGAAAGACCCATTTTGTGCCCACGATGTTTGCTATTGGTATTTCCACAAGCTCACATACTTGATTCCTTTTGAAGTTGTTTAGCTCTTCTTGCATTGCCATCACCCAATCTGGATCTCACAGTGCTTCATCAACCCTATAAGGTTCCAAATATGCAAGAAAAGAATAGTGTTCACAAAAATTAGCAATACGAGATCTAATAGTTACTCCCTTTGCAATATCTTCAATGATGTTGTCGACGGGATGGTCTCTTTGTACACTTTGATGTACTCTTGGGTGTGGCACTTGTGATCTCATTTCCTAATCATTGTATCCATTTTCGTCATCTCCCCTATATCATTGCCGCCATGCTTATGTTAGTCATCTTTATCTTGTTGAAGTTGATCTTGTGTCGAAGCTCCCCCTTGATCATTGCTCTCCGGTACAGGTACATTTTAAGAACTTGAGTCTTGTGATTGCTCTTGTGATCGAATATCACCAAGTGCCATTCTCCTCCATGCTTGAAACATGGCTTCTTCTTGATCTAGCATACACTTATCATCTTTCCCTACTTGGAAGCCATCAGTCTCACTGAACACCACGTCACGTGCTACTTCAACAATTCCAGAGACTTTGTTGAAGACACTATAGGCGTAGGTGTTCGAGTCATAACAAAGCAAGAAAACTTCATTGGATTTTGAAACGAACATTGAAGTCCTAGGCTTCTTGTTCAATATGTAACATTTACTACCAAAAACTCCGAAATATGAAACATTTGGTTTGTCATCCGTTAGGAGATCATATGGCGTCTCTTTAGTAGTCGATGAAGATATAGCCAGTTCATGACATGACAAGCGGTGTTCACTGCTTCTGCCCAGAACGGGTCTCAAGTCTTGTATTCATCTAGCATTGTTCTCGCCATTTCAATGAGTGTTCGGTTCTTTCTCTTGGCCATCCCATTTTGTTGAGGGGAGTAAGGTGCCGAGAACTCATGCTTTATTCCTTCTTCATCCAGGTACTCCTCAACTTGAATATTCTTTAACTCCGTTCCATTATCACTTCTTAAGTTCTTGACCGTAAAGGAGAATTCGTTCCATGCTCTCTTCAAGAACATCTTGAGGATGCCTTGAGTTTCTGATTTATCATATAAGAAAAATATCCAGGTAAATCTAGAAAAATCATCAACTATGACCAAACCGTAATTGTTACTGCCTATGCTTATATAAGCAATTGGACCAAAAATACCCATGTGCAGAAGTTCCAGTGGTCTTGATGTAGTCATCACGTTCTTTGCAAGATGTGATGCTCCAACTTGCTTTCAGGCTTGGCATGCACTACACGATCTGTCTTTCTCAAACACAATATCTTTTAAGCCTCAGATGTGAGCACCTTTTAGAAGTTTTTGCAGATTTCTCTACCGACATGGGTTTGCCGTCTATGCGACAGCCATCCCGTGTTAGTTTTTGCAATCAAGCATGTGTCGAGTTTGGCTTTATCTTTATTGAAGTCAACAAGATAAAGCTTCCTCTTCAACATACCCTTGAATGCAAATGAGTTATCGCTTCTTCTGAAAACTGTCACATCCTCATTAGTAAACAATCAGTTATATATTTTGTCGCACAACTAATATATTGATGAAAGATTGCAATCCAAAGAATCAACATGTAGAACATGAGAAAGGGTGTGTTGAGATGATATCGCAATTTTACCGGTACCAAGCACTTTTCCTTGGCTATTGTCTCCAAAATAGATACCTTCACTTGGATCTACATTTTGCTCATATTCTATGAACATTCTCCTCTCTCCGGTCATGTGGTTGGTGCATCCGCTATCTAGCACCCATTTTGATCCACTGGAGGAGTAAGTATGCAAAATAGAATCATGCCTTGGTTTTGGGTACCGAATATTGCTTGGGTTCTTTGAGGTTAGTCAAAAGTGTTTTTGGAACCCACACACAAGTTCTGGGATTCTTGTGGCGTGGCCCTGCATATTTAGCATAAACACGACCAAACCTATTTCTCATAAGAATGTAAGATGCATCAAAAGTATGTAATAAAGTTTGTTGATGATGTTTAGATGAGTTCTCCTTAACAAAGGTAATATGGTCCATATTATTCTTCTAAACATTAGTGGATTTCTTTTTACCTCGTGTATACCCAAGACCATCTTTGACATTAGGAGGTCTTCTGACGATATATGCATTACATTCATATTTGATCTTTTCCTTGTAAAAAATGTCAATTTGGTAAGGATGTTTGATTTTATATGCATTAAGTTCATCCTTCACATTAGTATTCAAGTTGTCACATGTACATGTTCTAATTTGTGTTGACTTGCCGTTTTGAGAGGATGAGCTCTTGGAGGTGGAAGTGTTTTCTTGAGTGACTCAACATGCACTTCAAGAATCTTGCTAACTTGGGTTAAGTTAGCAAGTTCATCCTTGATTGCAGCATGTGAGTCCTCTAGCTTTGAGTAAGTCTCCTTACTTAAGGCTAGCTCAAGCTCAAGTGCCTTGCTTCTCTCCTTCTGAAGCTCAAGAAGCTTTTCAACCTCAAGATATTTCTTTCTTTCAAGAATGAGCATATTTTTTTGACGATTGGCAATCTTCTCCTTCTCAAAGATCTCATCCAAGAATAACTTTATTTCCCTTAAAGGAGTTTTATTTAAACCTTTTAACATATCCTCACTCTCACTAGCACTATCAAAATCATCAAAAGAGGAATGTAGAGAGGAGGGTTTAGATTTGACCTTTTTCTTGCCCTCCTTAGCCAAGAGGCAATGTGGTTGGAGTCCTTCCATCCTCCCACGTTAGTGAAGAGTGTCAACTTCATTGTTGGCTTCTTGATGGCAATTGTCTCCATCCCCTCTTCATCTTCGAAGGAGGACTCATCATTTGAGTCCCACTCCTTGCCGATGTGTGCTTGGTGTGCTTGCTTGTTCTTCTTGAACATTTTCTTTTCCCGTGGCTTTGATTCTTTCTTCTTGTTTTTGTCTTCATATTGGCTATCAACCATGAAGTGTCCATATTCACCACAGTTGTAGTAAGTACGCCGAGCTTTGGATTTTACCTTTTCTTAACTCTTGCCTTCACTTGAGTTATTGCCTTTTCTTCTTCTCATCATGCGCTTGAAACTTTTGATGAAGAGCACCATTCCTTCATCATTTATATCGGTGCTCACATCATCACTATCCTCTTCTTCATGCGTCTCACGAGCTTCTTTTCCCTTGGGCTTTCATGTTTCCTTGAGAGCAACTACCTTTTTCTTAAATGAAGTAAGCTCCGCAAGATCTATCACATATTGAGCCTCTTTTTCCATATCTCGTGATTTTAATTTTTCCAAGGACTTCATCAGCGGTCATTTGTGGAACCTCGACCTTTCTCTTATCATTGAGCATAGTGTCACATTGTGGGTCATGAACGCTCTTATCATTCTGTTGACAACCTCATGATCAGTCCACTTCTTGCTTCCATAGGCACAAATCTTGTTGATGAGCATCTTCATTCGATTGTACATCTGTTGAGGAGTTTCACCATTATCAATGGCAAATCTCCCCAATTCACCCTCAAGCATCTCGATCTTTGCTTCGTGGACGGAGCGATTTCCTTCATGCGTAGTCTTGACAGTGTCCCATATGTCCTTGGCAATTTCCAGTTCATTCACTTTGGTGAACTCCTCTCGACTCAAGGATGAGGTGATCACTGCAATGACGTATGCATTACAATGAATCCCTTGTTCTTGCACCGAGGTGAGTTGTTCATCATTTTTCGGGATATCTAGAACTGTACATACTATGTGCCAAAGACTTGGATTTAGTGAGATAAGATGCATCTTCATGTTGTCACATAGTACACTTCCATTGACGTGAGGAGGCTTTCTTAATAGAATAGAAAGATAATGATTATTTGCATTAAGGCAATCATAATTAAAAGGATACTGGGAGTAGTCTTGATGACTACTCCCTTTTGGCTTCTCGTTTTTCTTCTTGCCCTTTTGGCTCAAGAGCTTCTTCCTTAGAAGTGCCTTGAGCTAGCGCACTTTGTCATCATCGTGCTCATAGTCCTTGAGCGCATTAAACACCTTTGTGTCTTGTTCGTATTCGGTGATGGGCATTTCAAGGATCTCGTTAGTCTTGTCATCGACCATTAGTCTCTCCGAACGGTGAGTCTGTTTGATGGAGAATCATTCTTTGATACCAATTGAATGTGGCCTAGATGGGGGTAAATAGGCATTAAAACTTTTCCTGCAGCACTTAACGAAATTGTCAAATACCAGGAAGGCCGAACTAGTCCGGTGTAGGGTGCAGACTAGTCCCGTGTTAACGCAACACTGACAATTACATAGGTCTCTTTGTTATTCTCTCTAGTATGTGACGCAACGGAATGTGTAAATAAACTCAAGAGTAATAAGCAAGTATGTGTATTGGTCAACTTGTACGAGAAACACAAATTTAATTGTCATGTTTTGGATTTAACAATTAGTGCCCTAACTAGTTGCAAGTATGAAAGAAGGAAGTAAATGGCACAAGACATAACGGTTTTTACCGAGGTTCAATCCCACAAAAGGGATCTACATCCTTGTTGAGGAGCTCACACAGAGTCGGGTCTCAACAAACCCTTTACCTCATCAAGTCACCACGAAGGCCGACTTGAGTTCCACTATCAATGGAGTAATCACCAAGTCAATGGGGCAACCTCACAAGCAGAGGGCTCCCACAAGATTACAATGCGTAAAACAGATCGGACACACTCGAATGACTTATAAGAACAACAAGAGTGTGAGAGAGATCAAACCCCAAGAGCTCAAGATTGTGTAGTCGTCGCTCTCCCTTTCCGAAATCTCAATTCCAAAAGGTTGAACTTTTTAGGTCATTAGATGTGTTGAGGATTATTTTTGTGCTCTTTTGATGTATGACGGCGCTAGGGTTCTTAGTTGTCTGTTGTGGGGCCATAGATCACATATTTATAGGTGTTTAGAAAAGTTACGTTGAGGATCCAGAGACCCAGACTAGTCCGGTGTGCTGAGTTATTTGAATGTTGAGTTGTGTAGCACAATAGGAAACCCTAACTGTTGTGAGTGTACTGGACTAGTCCGTATAGAACCAGACTAGTCTGTTTATAGTCCAGAGAGGAGTTCGGTCTGGTCCGTATAATATTGGACTAGTTAGGTGCATGGTGAATTTGTGAAGTGTTGACGGACTAGTCTGCATTTTGGGACCTGTCCATTTGAGTACCAGTGAGAATATCAGACTAGTTCGGACATTATGAGACTTGTCCGTTGATAAACATAAAAGAAAATCGGACTAGTCCGCTTATTATTAGACCTTTCCAGTGCTTCAGTGTGTTTTTGTATTTGTTTTTTAGCCCTTACTCTCTACACAAAGGTTTCAGCTCTTGGGGTGTGTCTCTCACACACACCCTATACATTTTGAACTACTCTGCGCTTTCATTCTTCACTTGGGCTCTTTCCTTTTTGTTTCTCATTTTTCATGTTTTTGTGCACCGTTATTTTTATTCTTCGAAGACCTGCTTTCATCTTAACAAATCTCATTAGGATCTCGCTTGTTTGTCATCAATCATCCAAAATCCACAAGGGTGTGCCTAGATGCACTTTCAGCTTGCCTCTGGCGTGAACTTTCTATGGAAGCTAATCTGAGAAGTCTTGCCTTTAGGTCATGATGCAGAAGTACTTCTTCATTCAATAGAGACGTTGTCTCTTGTGCCACCTTCAGCCTTCTAATGATCTCATTCACCATAAACAACCTAAGACGAGCATTTCCGAAAATTGTAGCATTCCAGGCCTGCAGTGCCTTTTCCGTACTGCTTAATTTAGCAGAGAAGGTGTTTAACGGGGATTGTACTGGAGTCACCTTCTGCCATGCCTCTTTGATGACGTCGGTGAAACCCAAAACTTTCAACCAATTCATCTTGAACCGGAACTGATTTGCTTGCCTCGGTGTTTCTTGCGTACAAAGGAGCAAAGGTGAGTGATCGGACATGGATGTTGGCAAGGCTTGGAGGTTGAAATCACAATGTAGGAGATCCCATTCCTTATTGCAGAATATGCGGTCTAAGCGAGCCATCACCAAACTTCTCCATTCGTTACCCCAAGTATAGTGTCGCCCTTGTAGTTCAAACTCTAACAACTCACATTGATCCAACACCCTACAAAATTGTCCCATGAGACGGCGGTCGAGGTTGTTTTTGTCCTGTGCCTCACAAATCAAGTTAAAATCTCCAGCACAAATCCAAGGCATATTGTTTGGTGGCTTGAGTGATATAATTTCCTCTAGAAAGATTCTCTTGGATTGATCTTTGGTTTGGCCGTATACACTGGTTAGCTAGAATGTTGTGTCTGCCAATTGAAACTGAACGATGATAGAAAAAAACTTTGAGAATAGGCTGGCAATCAAAGTTAATGAAAGGGCATCGAGGCATTCTCTTGTGGGTTATGGACGATTGATGATAAACAAATGAGATTCTAATGAATTCATTGAGATGAATGCAGGTAAACAAATATCAGATATTTTAGTGCACTCAAAAAGGTAAAAAAAGAAGGAGTGAAGAAAAGGAAAAGCTCAATTGATCAAGGAAGTGCAAAGTACATATAACGGTATGAGATGTGTGTGAGAGACATCCCAAGAGCTTAGATCTTTGCATAGATGGTAGGGGCTAAAATTAATTAATTAAGTAATTCATTATGCATCATACAAGTCCGGACAATAACCGAACAAGTTCGTTCAAATTTCTGACGTTTCAATTCACCGTGCACCGGGCAAGTTCGGACACTAACCAGACAAGTTCGTTCAACTTTCTGATGTTTCACTCAGACAAGTTGGAAAAACACAATTCACTTTAGTCCGAACAAGTCCGTCATATTGCGGACTAGTCCGATTAACTTTCTGTAATCACTACGGACTAGTCCGATGAACTCTCTGTTCAATTACGGACAAGTCCGATATACCTCACACAAATTAAGGTTTTTAGTGTGCTGCAGATTCCACGCAAATTTTACATAGCACAACGAACAAGTCCGGTCTCAAGAGCGGACTAGTCCGCCTGTCGAGATCCATAACGGTAATATTTTTGGAAACACTATAAATAGGTGATTCACGACCCCACAAATAGATGAACTGCACTCTACTATCAAGAACACAAACACTAGCGCCACCACTCACCCTAACAGCACAAAAACACATCTTCCCACACATCTAAAGGCCTAAAGAGTTAAATCTTTTTGGTACTCAGATTTGGGATAGGGAGATCATCGTCTACGCATCATTGAGCTCTTGGGGAAATGTATTCGAATCCTATTCACCCCCTCTAGGAGACATTCAATTGGTATCAAAGCAAGACTCTCCTTTTACAAGACTCACTGCTCGGAGAGACAAATGGCCATGGACAAGAACAACGAGATCCTGAAGATGCCCATCATTGGAGACGAACAAGGCTCCATGGCATTCGATGTGCTCAAGGAGCACGAACATGATGATGAAGAAGTGCGTGAACTCAAGGCGCTTCTCAGGAAGAAGCTCCTAAGGCAGAAGGGCAAGAAGGAGGATGAAAAAGCAAAAGGGGGTAGTCATCGGGACTACTCCCAGTATCCTTTTCATTATGAGAAGCTTAACAATTACAATCCTTATCTTTCTATTCCCATGGGAAGACCTCCACAGTTTGATGTCAATGATTACTCAATGTGGAAATATAATATGAAGATGCATCTAGTCTCACTTAATCCTAGTCTTTGGCATATAGTGTGTATAGGTATAGATATCCCAGACACCAATGATGAACTCACCCCGGAGCAAGAACAAGCAATTCACCGCAATGCACAAGCCGGTGCGGTGATCACTTCATCTTCGAGCCGAGAAGAGTTCACCCAGGTGGATGGACTTGAAGTTGCCAAAGACATTTTCATTTGGGATACACTCAAGACTGCTCATGAAGGGAACCGCTCCATCCGCGAAGCAAAGATTGAGATGCTTGAGGGGAAATTGGGGAGATTTTCCATTGAAGATGGTGAATCCCCTCAAGAAATGTACAACTGCTTGAAGACTCTCATTAACAAGATTCGTGCTTATGGAAGCAAGAAGTCGACTGATGTTGAGGTCGTGAAGAGAATGACAAGAGCATTTATGCCTTAGAATGTCACCTTTTGTCCATGATAAGAGAAAGCCCAGAGTTTCACAAAATGACCTCAAATGAAGTCCGTGGCAAAACTATCAATCACGAGATGATGGAAAAAAAAGCCAAATATGTCAAAGACTTAGCTGAACTTACCTCATCCAAGAAGAAGGAGGTCGCCGTCAAGGCAACCTGCAAGCCCAAAGGAAAGGAGACTCGTGAGACTCATGAAGAAGAAGACACCGATGATGTAAGCACATATATGGATGATGAAGATATGGTTCTTTTCATGAAAAGATTCAAGCGCATGATGAGAAGAAGAAGAGGAAGCAACTCTAGTGAAGGAAAGAACAAGGAAAAAGGAAGATCCAAGGATCAACGTACTTGCTACGACTGCAGCAAATATGGTCACTTTATGGTTGACTGTACATATGAGGAAAATAAGAAGAAGAAAGAAGTGAAGTCGCAAAAGAAGAAGACTTTCAAGAAAAAAAACAGGTACATCAAGCACACATTGGCAAGGAGTGGGACTCAAACGACGAGTCCTCCTCGAATGATGAAGATGAGATGGCAACAATTGCCATCAAGAAGCCAACCAAGAAGTCTACACTCTTTCCAAACACGGGAGGAAGGGAGAACCACAACCACACTTGCCTCATGGCTAAGGTAGGCAAGAAGAAGGTTCAACTTACACCCCCCCTCCTTACATTCCTCTAATGATGATTTTGATAGTTGTAGTGAAAATGAGGCAATGCTTAGAGGATTGAGCAAAACTTCACTAAGGAAAATGAAGATGTTGTCAAATGAAATCTTTGAGAAGGAGGAGCTTGTCAACTGCCAACAAGATATGCTCATCCATGAAAGGAAGAGATATCAAGAGGTTGAAAAGCTCCTTGAGCTTGAAAAGGGGAAAAATAAGGCACTTGAGCTTGAGCTAGCTTTGAGTAAGGAATCTTACTCAAAACTAGAAGACTCACATATTGCAGTCAAGGATGAACTTGCTAACTTGAGAAAAGTTAACAAATCCTTGAAGTGCAAGTGCAGTCACTCAAGCAAAGTGGCACTTCCTCCTCAAAGAGCTTACCCTCTCAAGATGTCAAGTCGATAATAACTAAAACAAGCACATGCTCTAGTAAGAAGGATATTATAAAATATGAGTCCACTGTTTCATATGTTAAACATCCATCCCAAAGTGGCATCTATGACAAGGAAAAGATTAAATATGCACGGATTGCATGTATGGTCACAAGACCTCCTAATGTCAAAGATGGTCTTGGGTACACAAAAAATAAAAACTTCATACTAATATTCAGATTAAGGATCATATTACATTTATTAAAGAAAAATCGCATGAATCTGAATTGCAAACATTGTTTCATACTTTTGATGCTTCTTATGTACTTATGAGAAATAAATCTGGACATGTTTATGCAAAATATGCAGGACCACTCCTCAAGAACCCAAAGACTTGTGTGTGGCTACCCAAGACACTTGTGACTAACCTCCGAGGACCCAAGCAAGCTTGGGTACCTAAAACCAAGAAATAATTTTGTTTTGCAAGCCTACTCCTCCGAAGGATCCAAATGGGTGCTTGATAGTGGATGCACAAATCACATGACCGAAGAGAGGAGTATGTTCATAGAGTATGTGCAAAATGCGGATCCAAGTGAAGGAATTTATTTTGGAGACAATTGCCAAGGAAGTGTCCTTGGCAGCGGTAGAATTGAAATTTCCTCTCAACACACCCTTTCAAATGTTTTACATGTCGATTCTTTAGATTATAATCTTTTGTCCATATCTCAACTATGTGACAAAGGATACAACTGTTTATTTACTAATGAGGGTGTAACAGTTTTTAAAAGAAGCAAGAACTTAATTGCATTCAAGGGAATGTTGAAGGGAAAGCTTTATGATGTTGACTTCAACAAAGATAAAGCTGAACTCAACACTTGCTTTGTTGCAAAAACTAACATAGGATGGTTGTGGCATAGACGACTAGCCCATGTTGGAATGAGGAATCTGCAGAAACTTCTAAAGGGTGTCACATCCGAGGTTTAAAAGATGTTGTGTTTGAGAAAGGCAGGCCGTGCAGTGCATGCCAAGCGGAAAAACAAGTTGGAGCACCACACCCTGCCAAGAACGTGATGACTACATCAAGACCGTTGGAACTTCTTCACATGGACCTCTTTGGTCCAATTGCTTATATAAGAATCGGCGATAACAAATATGGTTTAGTAATTGTTGATGATTTTTTCTAGATTTACCTGGATATTTTTCTTGTATGATAAATCAATAAGCCAGGGAATACTCAAGAAATTTTTGAAGAGGGCGCAAAATGAATTCTCCTCAACCGTTACTAATATTAGAAGTGATAACGGAACGAAGTTCAAAAATACTCAAGTTGAGGAGTACCTATATGAGGAAGGGATAAAACATGAGTTTTCAACACTCTACTCCCCTCAACAAAATGGAGATGGCGAGGACAATGCTAGATGAATACAAAACTTTAGATTGGTTTTGGGCTGAAGCGGTAAACACCACTTGTCACACCACAAACAGGCTATATCTTCATTGACTTCTGAAGAAAATGCCATATGAGCTCCTGATTGGTAACAAACCCAATGTTTCATATTTCAGAGTGTTTGGAAGTAAATGCTTTATCCTGAACAAGAAACCGAAGACATGAAAGTTCACTTCAAAATCTGATGAAGGTTTCTTGCTTGGTTATGATTGGAACACCTACGCCTATCGTGTCTTCAACAAAGTCTCGGCATTGTTGAAGTAGCACATGATGTAGTGTTTGATGAGACTAATGGCTCCCAAGTGGACCAGGTTGATAAGTGTGTGCTAGATCAAGATGAAGCACCATGTAAAGCATCGAGGAGGATGGCACTTGGTGATATTCGACCTCAAGAGCAATCACAAGGCTTAAGTTCTCAAGATGTACCTCAACAGGAGAGCAACAACAAAGGGGGAGCTTCTGCACAGGATCAACACCAGGAGGATCAAGAATTTCAATATAATCATGGAAGTAAGGATCTAGGGGGTGACATTCACAATGATTATAATGAAGATTAAGTGACCTCACAAGTGCCTCACCTAAGAGTGCATCAGAGTATACAAAGAGATCATCCCATCAACAACATCATTAGAGATATTGCAAATGGAGTAACCACTAGATCTCGTATTGCTAATTTCAATGAACATTATTCATTTTTCCTCGTTTCTAGAACCATACAGGGTTGATGAAGAACTAAAAGATCTAGATTGGGTGTTTGAAATGCAAGAGGAGCTGAACAACTTCAAGAGAAATGAAGTATGGGAGCTGGTGTGGAAAGACCAAAGGCAAACATCGTAAGCACCAAACGGGTCTTTGGAACAAGCAAGATAAAAATGGAGTTGTAACAAGAAACAAGGCATGACTTGTAGCAAAAGGTTACTCACAAGTCAAAGGTTTGGATTTTGATGGAACTTTTTCTCCCGTAGCTAGACTTGAGTCCATTCATATTTTATTAGCCTATGCTACTCACTAGAATTTTAAGCTGTATCAAATGGACATCAAAAGCGCATTCCTCAACAGTTCCACCAAGGAGGAAGTTTACATGGAGCAACCACTAGGATGTGAACATCAAGAGTACTCAAACCATGTGCACAAACTACGTAAGGCTCTCTATGGCCTCAAACAAGATCCCCGAGCTTGGAATGAGTGCCTTAGGGATTTTCTCACTCAAAATGGTTTTAAAATCAGAAAAGCTGATTATACTTTGTTTACAAAATATTTTGATGGTCATCTACTCGTGTGTCAAATTTATGTTGATGACATGATTTTTGGTTCCACTAATAAATCTTTTTGTGAATAATTTAGTAAAATTATGACAAACAGATTTGAGATGTCAATGATGAGCGAATTGAAGTTATTTTTGGGAATCCAAGTGAAGCAATCAAGAGAAGGCACCTTCATCTGCCAATCAAAGTACACATAGGACATCTTCAAAAAGTTCAATATGGACAAAGCCAAGCCCATCAAGACTCCAATGGTATCTAATGGACATCTTGATCTCAACGAAGACGGTTCAGATGTGGATAAAAAGGTATATTAATCTATAATTGGCTCAATGTTCTATTTATCTGCATTTAGGCCAGATATCATGCTTAGTGATTGTATGGGTGCAAGGTTTCAAGCGGCACCTAAAGAGTGTCATTTAAGAGTTGTAGAAAGAATTTTAAGATACCATGTGCACACACCTAACTTGGCCCTTCGGTATCCTAAAGGATCCAAGTTTTACCTTATAGGATATTCCGACGCCGACTATGCAGGCTGCAAAGTCAATAGGAAGAGCACATCAGGAACCTACCAATTTCATGGAAGATCCTTAGTTTCATGGTCATTAAAGAAACAAAATTCCATTGCTCTTTCCACAACTGAAGCAGAGTATGTTGCAACCGGTAGTTGTTGCGCACAGCTGCTTTGGATGCGACAAACTCTAAAGGATTATGGTTACAATCTGAACCTTATTCCACTCCAATGTTATATTGAAAGTGCCATAAAAATTGCACACAATCCAGTAGAGCACTCAAGAACCAATCGCATAGACATACGTCATCATTTTCTAAGAGATCATTCATTAAAAGGTGACATAGTAATCTCACATGTTAGAATTTAAAAACAACTAGCGGACATATTCACCAAGCCACTAGATGAAATGTGATTTTGCAAGCTAAGAAATGAATTAAATATACTTGATGCTCGAAATGTGGCTTGAAACATTGCATACCTGATTTATTCTTCAAAGTTTGCTTACTTTAGCGAAAATTCATCCCTTATCTCAATTTTCTAACGAAAACTATTTCAATTATTGAATCTTGGTGAATTATGGCCATTGTATGATGGTTGATTGCTTACTGGTCATGTTCACCATGATTATTTATGAATTGATGTCCTTTAGAAAACTATTATATCAAACTTCCAAAAATCACTTTGTTTCTAATTCAATTCTAAACCAGCAGACCCGAACTAGTTCGTGGTCTGTGCCAGACTAGTCCGGCTCTGGTCCGGCATACCTGACTTGTCCGACCCTTGTGCGGACTAGTCCATATTTATCGGGCTTAAACCCTAGCCAACTATGACACCCAGTTCCGAAATTGAACCAAGTGAACGCATATGTGTGCCTAGGACGTTCAACACACATACACGAGTGCAATCACAAAAGAGTATATAGAAAATTACCACAAGACAAGATTAATTTAGTACTTTTATTACACAACCATATTATCCTCGAAAACAAGTTCTAATGAATATTAATGACAAGTTCAACTAATGCAGCGGAAATAAACTAATTAAGCAAACTAAACAGGTAGGCACCATAAGCAATAGGGTAGCACAACTCCAATCAACACCACAGGCAAAGCTGATGGTAGACACGACCTAGTACTCTGCATTATCATCATTATACTCCCAATCCTGACCTGCAACTGTTGGGAGGGGGATTGCAATGGTGAGTACATGTCGTACTCAGTAAGTGTGGAAAGTACGACATGTAGCTGATACAAGTGAGGACAATAATAATGGCCAAGTGCTGAAAAGTAATTTGAAAAGCAATATAATATATGTATGTTAAGTAAACCCATCATAAACCATGTAATCATCATAATTCCAATCCATATTCATTGCCATCATCCATATTCGAGATTTCACATTACCATTAACCATAACCATTGCCATAAACCATAATACCATCCCATAACCAGTACCAAACCATAACCTTCCCAAAAACCATCCCAATACCAGGTTCCCTCTAATCGTGGAAGTTGTCCAGGTGCTCATAACCGGGAGCACGACTATCATGATAGTTTTATTAGACACTCTGCAGAGGTTGTACCACTTTACCCACGTGTTTGTGATTTCATCACCCGTCGGCGACTAAAGAACCTCCCCTATGCCAATTACACTTCCTTTGGTGTATGGCCAAGAGATCACAAAATAGCCTTTACAAAGGGATTACTAGCCTATTTAGACCCCACTGAGGTTTCACTGGTGGCGATGCCTCTAGAATCAAACAACATAGTCGCGGGGTTGGAGTTGGCGAGAAACATACCAATGACCACGTCATCCGCTTGTTGAGCATCCTCCGTAGAGACATGGTTCACGTTGCCATGAGCAAAATTCTGCTGTCCACGGTTCCCTTGTGGCTATCCTCCATTGGGTCTTGGGTTTTGCCTCAGCGCATTGCTTCCTTGACCAAGGCCTGACTTAGGACATTGATGTGCAAAGTGTCCAGCTTCTCTACATGTATAACACTTCTTTACTCCACCGGGATTATTGGGGCGAGCTTGGTTCTGGAACATTTGCACTAAGAAAATTAGCATGAGGTGCATATGGCATCGGAGGCCTAGGTGCTTGCATAACGGGGCACTGCTACACGAACTGAGTTGGGCAGGGTGCATAAATAGGGTGCTGTATAGGAGTCGAGGAGCTTTAATATAGCGCATTAGGAGGCGCAAAGCGAGGGCACACATTACTTCCTTGTGGTTGTCCTTGAAATGGCGCCTTCCTCTTGTTATCCTGTTCCATCTCACGAATCTTGTTATCAACCACAATTTCTTTCCACAAGCTTCTGAAAATTGGCATAATCACAGTTGAGTAATTGCACTTGGATCTCATTGTTCAAGCTCCTTATGAACAAGTATTGTTTCCAGCTGTCCCGGCTCACATCCTCAGGCGCATACCTTGAGAGTTGAGTGAATTTATTGAGATATTCACCGACACTCGATCTTCCTTGCCTCAATTTCTTAAATTCTTGCCTCTTCAAGATCATAATACCCTCGGACACATAATGGAAACGGAAACTCTCCTTGAATTCAGCCCAAGTGATCCTCTCCTGATTCTCATGAGCATTGAAATAAGAATCCCACCAATCCGCAGCTGCTCCAACTAGTTGATGAGAAGCAAATAAGACCTTCTCCCGGTCACTGCATTGGACAATAGCTAGCTTCTTCTACACAGACTTGAGCCAATCATCCGCATCCATAGGGTCAGTGGCTTGAGCAAAGGTTGGCGGCCTAGTCCTCATAAACTCTCCCAACCAGTTATGAGGTGGGGGTGGCGGTGGAGGCATGTGGGGCTGATTGTTGTTATTGCCAGTCTGTAGCTATCCCATAGTGTAAGACCTATGTGTGCTGAATACATTGGCTTGTAGTGAATACACTTGGATTTGATGATAAAAGTTCTGAATATCACCAAAACACCTTTTTATCAAGGTCCGACATTAGCTCCGACATGTTTTTGATAGCTCCAACATGTTTTTGTTAGCTCCGGCTCAAGGTTCGGGTTGCTCTGGCAAGATCCGGAACTTGACCGCAATGCTTCTGTTTTTCATTTGCAATGTTTCATACTTGCTTTACATCTCTAGAAAGATTGCTTAGTATTCATTTGCTAAGTTTTTGATGCGTTTTGGTTGACAAGGATGATATCGTGTTACTGTGATTTTACAACATGCTTATGTGAGGTTCTCACGTAAGGTGTTGTGTTCAGAACTAACTTGAGTCAAGTCAAAGACTTGGGCTCGTATGGATTGGTTGTTTATTCATGTGCAGGTGTTGCTTGAGTTCAAGACATGGATGGTGATGGGATCCATTGGACTAGTCCCAGGGAGGAGATGAGGTTCCAACAACCAAATTCAGGAGGAATTGTGGTTGAGCTGATCAGGAGGTTGCGCAGTATGATTGAATCAAGAACAATGCATGTGAAGGTATTGTGGACGTCATTGGAAGATGTTTGCACGTGTGCAAGGAGTGCATGGACGTGGCTGCATGGTTCCAAGGCGTGATGAAGAGATGTGGACGTAAAGAGTTGGTCAGAAAGGTCCAACCGACTAGGTTATGGACTCAGGTTGCGGCTGAGTCGGGTTTGACTTAGATACGGAAAGATTTGAGTTGGTTATGATAGGATTTCGTGTGGGTCACGAATTTGAGTTGTTTAGGCATGTGGGATACGTTCCTAAGGTGTTTGTAAATCTTAAGATTGCTTCTATCTGCGTATAGAAGAATCCTAAGCAGTTATGGAAAGTTACGATTCGTGAACAGAGTAGGATTAGGTTCCTGATCTGAGTTGAATTGGCTTTCGAGCTGGTTATATAAGCAAGGGAGCCCATAGCTCGTGGTGCACGACTTTGGGGCTGTTCCTCTTGTGTTCTATTGAATAAAATTCGTAGTTTGAAGGAACTTTTGTGCCTTGTTCGTCCGACTTGTTCCAGACAAGTTTTACTCGTCGAGTTTCTGGACAGCACTACCTTTCATCGGTGGTTTTATCATAACTCGAGTTTTACAGATCCAATTGACGTGATTCTTTTTGGGTTGTCTTCACAACTTGATTATCTATCATCTGTCGAAATTTCACGGTCATTGGATTTGTGGTCTATGATCTACACGAGTTTCTTTGCAGCATTCCAGAACTGTTTTTTTTCTCGGGTAGGGCAGATTGACCTTTGTTTGATCTTTCGATCGTAACTTGAGTTTTTCTCAATGGATTTGAGTGATTCTTGTTGTGTTGTCTTCGTGACTTGATTCTCTATGATATCTATCACTTTTGTCAAGGTGAAACACGTTCAGATTAGTCTCACTTATGATTTCTTTAACAGATTGTTTTTCTGCCGAAGGGGTTGGGGTTTAATTGTTTTCGCTGCGTAAGATTTTTAAATCTACCATTCACCCACCCTCTGGTAGCTTTTCATGTGCTCTTCGATCCTACACATAGTTTGTGTGACACCCGATTCTGAAAAACGAACCAAGTGCAGTTTATGTGTGCCCAGGACGTTCAACACACATACACGAGTGCATTCACAAAAGAGTATACAGAAAATTACCACAGAACAAGATTAATTAACCAAATTTTATTACACAATTCAAAATATTCTCGAATACAAGCTCTAATGAAGATTAATGATAAGGTCAACTAATGCAGGAGAAATAAACTAATTAAGCAACTAAGCAAACTAAGCATAAGGGATAGCGTAGCTCGAATAAATTTCACACCTATGTCCAAGGATGTAGTGTCTCCAAATCTTCAATGCATGTAACACGGCTGCTAGTTCAAGATCATGTGTAGGATAATTCTGCTCTTGTTTCTTCAATTGTCTCGATGCATATGCAACCACTTGACCTCCTTGCATAAGCACGCATCCGAGTCCTTGTCTTGATGCGTCACAATAAATATCAAAACTCTTGCTCACATCTGACAATATTAAGACTGGGGCTGTAGTTAACCTCTTCTTCAACTCCTCAAAACTGTTTTGACAAGTTTGAGTCCATCGGAAAGCCTTTCCCTTCATTAGCGATTCCTTCATTGCCTTGGCTATCTTGGAGAAGTCCTTGATGAATCGACGGTAATATCCAGCCATTCCAAGAAAACTCCTTATTTCCTTTACATTTCACGGTGGCTCCCACTTCAACACGTCCCTCACTTTTCTGTGGTCAACCGATACTCCTCCTACTGAGATGATATGACCCAAAAATGACACCTCTTCAACCAAAACTGACACTTGTTGAACTTGGCATACAAATGATGCTCTCTCAATTTCTGCAATGTGAGCCTCAAGTGTTCCTCATGTTCTTTCTCATCCTTTGTCTAGATCATAATATCATCAATAGACACCACAACGAACCTATCCAAGTACTCCATGAAGACCATATTCATGAGGTAAATAAAGTAGGCAGGCCCATTTGTCAAACCAAAAGACATCACGGTGTATTCATAAGATCCATATCGCGTCCTAAAAGCTGTCTTGGGTATGTCCGACGGTCTAATCTTCATTTAAAAGTATCCCAATCTCAAATCAATCTTAGAGAAGACACAAGCACCCTTCATCTGATCAAACAAGTCTTCTATGCGTGGCAAGGTGTACTTGTTCTTGATGGTCACCTCGTTGAGAGCTCGGTAATCCACACACATCCTTTGCGTTCCATCCTTCTTGTCCACAAATAGAATGGGCGTTCCCCAAGGTGAAGAGCTCGGGCAAATAAAACCCTTCTCTAATTGCTCTTGAATCTGCTTCTTGAGCTCTGCTAATTCCACAGGAGGCATCCTATACAGTCTCTTAGCTATAGGTGCAGTTCCAGGTATTAAATCAATAACAAACTCAATGTCTCGATCAAGTGGCATACCTGGCAACTCGTCCGGAAAAACATCCAAAAATTCACACACCAACGGAATCTCCTCAATTGCGGTACCGTCCATATGATTCAGCTGCAATTGCTTCGGTGCAGTTTGAGATGCTTCAAATTCTATGGCGATCCCTTCCTCATTGGTCAACTTCACCGTCTTTGTGGCACACTCAATAACTCCATTGTGCTTCCCCAACCAGTCCATACCAAGTATGATGTCCAACCACGCCATAACTAGGTTGGCAGAAAAGTCTACCCCCCTTATTCTAAGGCTTACTTTTGGACATACTATATTTGTCCTCATCTCTCCTCCAGAAGACTTAACCAATAGAGTAAACTTCATATGAGAGATAGGCAAACTATACATGGCAACATACTTCGATGCAATGAATAAATGCGATGCTCCAGAATCAAACAACATAGTTGCGGGGTTGGAGTTGGCGAGAAACATACCAATGACCACGTCATCCACTTGTTGAGCATCCTCTGTAGAGACATGGTTCACATTGCCACGAGCAAAGTTCTGCTGTCCACGGTTTCCTCGTGGCGCTCCTCCATTAGGTCTTGGGTTTTGCCTCGACGCATTGCTTTCTTGACCAAGGCTTGACTTAGGACATTGATGCGCAAAGTGTCCAGCTTCTCCACAAGTATAGAACTTCTTAACTCCATCAGAATTATTGGGACGAGCTTGGTTCTGAAAAATTGCACCAGGAAATTAGCACGGGGTGCATAAGGCGTTGGAGGCCTAGGTGTTTGCATGACAGGGCGCTGCTGCACAAACTGAGCTGGGCGCGGAGCAAATCTAGGGCGATGAGTAGGAATAGAAGAGCTGAAATAAGGCGCATTGGGCGGCGCAAAGCGAGGACGCACATTACATCCTTGCGGCTGTCCTTGATATGGTGCCTTCCTCTTTTTGTCTTGCTCCATCTTACGGACCTTGTTCTCCACAACAATTGCTTTGTCCACAAGCTTCTGGAAGTTGGCATAGTCGCAATTGAGAAATTGCACTTGGATCTCATTGTTGAGGCCTCTCATGAACAAATATTGCTTCCGGCTGTCCCGGCTCACATCTTCAGGCGCGTACCTTTAGAGTTGAGTGAATTTATTGAGATATTTACTCACGCTTGATATTCCTTGCCTTAAGTTCTCGAATTCTTGCCTCTTCAAGATCATAACACCTTCCGGCACATAATGAGAACGGAAGTTCTCCTTGAATTCCGCCCAAGTGATCCTCTCTTGATTCTCATGAGCATTGCAATAAGCATCCCTCCAATCTGCAGCTGCTCCAACTAGTTGATGAGAAGCAAATAGGACCTTCTCTAGGTCACTGCATTGGACAATAGCAAGTTTCTTCTCCACAGACTTGAGCCAATCATCATCATCCATAGGGTCGGCAGCTTGAGCAAAGGTTGGCGGCTGTCGGTGCCTGGCGAACCGTGTATCCCTGGGTACAGGGATAAAAGAACATTGGGCCCACCGCCCACCGGGGTGAGGCCTGACATGGGCCAAGAGCGCTACATGGCAAGTGGTACAGTGGCTCCCTCCGTCGAGGGAAAGTCCAGTGCCTCCTCGCCGACCGCGGCCCTGGGCCCACCACCTTGCTGGGGAATGATCTGATGAGGCCGCTAGAATGGCGGCCCCGGACCTCCCCTACTGGGAAGAGGGTCCGGTACTGCGAGGAATCCCCGCACCTCTGGGTCCACCCCCTGGACCCGGACGTCCCTCTGAGGGTCCTACGCTGCTAGTTTCCAGCAGCTCCGGACCCAACCTCTGGGAACTGAGCATCCCGCTGAGGTAAGGGCTGGGAGGTGCCACGTGACAAGCGGCACCGAGCGTGAGCTTTCCCACGGAAGGCTCAGAGAAGGGAGGTGTGCCCAGGATGCCAAAGCTAGGACGCGCATGTTCCCTAGGCGAGCGGGAGCTCGCACTCATAAGTCAAGTGGACTGTGGCCGATCTTGTCATAACTGGTCAGAGCCGAACTGCTACGTACGGCGGACCAATGAGAAGCCCCGACGGGACAAACAAGACATGGACAACCATGATGAGGGGACTATTACTAGCACTGTAGTAGGGTATGGGCACGCGACACATTGAAGCCATTGTCAAGGGATAGCATTTACTCCCAGATCTTAGGGAGGATTCGGTATGCCGGGGGTTACTTGTTGGGCCTCGAGCCCCACTTGTAAGCGGCTCGACCTTGGACTACAAAAGGACCAAGTGGCCACTGACTTATACAACTTGGCTCAGACAGAGATACCGACTCAAGGAATACAACACACAAACCACCGTGGAGTAGGGTATTACGGTCTGGCAGCCCGAACCACGTAAATCCATCGTGTTCATCATCCACTGCATTTGATCTTGCTAGGACTAGCCCCCCGATAACACATCGAACCTCCTCAGACCACTCCCGAGTAGGTCTGGAGGAGGTGTCAGATTAGACACCTCGACATTTGGCACACCAGGTAGGGGGCTTTCTCCTGCAATAATCTTCACTGGCAGTATGGTGAACACTTGATCTAATGCCAGTTCCTCCAGGCCACAGCCTCGTCAAAAAGTGGCGCGTGAGGACCAAGCTTCATCTCACCCCAAAGACGGGGCCCGCTCCAAGGCGGGAAAATCAGGGCCGTCGCGTCGCCAATTGGCCACCCCATCGGCTGCAGGCCAGCATGATGGGGCTCGGCGGACCCCAGCAGTGACAACCGTCATGGCACCACCGGCGGCAAACCCAAAGAGTGCGCTTCTAGTTGCGCGGGAGTTGCTCCGCAATGCACCAACTGCAGGGGCCCCACAGGGGGCAACCTAGCCGTGGGTAAACGAGGTCGACCATCTAGTCATCATCGCGCTCCAGGCGACTCCACAGGGCGGAAGGCGAGCGACAACACCATTTGTTTCATTGTCATGCACGCCTACGACCGACAGGCAGACCGCCGACAGCCGTTCAACTAGGCTTTCATTGGCAGACCTGCAGACAAGGTTGCAGCGTCGCCGTAGAGCCGGCAAGGACTACCGGTTCGTCATCGAGCGACAACGAGAGCGACACCACAACCTCAAAGCTGATTACAGCCTGCCGGGTGTCGGGGCCCAGGTGCATGATGCTCGTCCACCACGTCAGGCGCACGCGGTGCCTCCTGAGCAGCACCAGGTGTACATGACGCCTCCCCTGCACCAAGCGTATGCTGCTCCTCCTCCACCGCAAGCATATGGTGTACCCTCGCCACACCAAGCGTTGGCCGCAATACCCCATCAATCGATATACCTGCCGCAGCTAGGTCATTATGGCCATGCAGCGCCAAACTTGCCACCCGCAAGCACAGGAGGTGGTTGCACAGCCTTAGCTCCCCACTTGCGAAGGGTGGTCTGGCCCCACAAGTTCTGTACACACACGCTAGAGAAGTATGATGGGAGCGTCAACCCGAGTGAGTTCCTACAAATCTACTCCACCTCAATACAGGCCGCAGGAGGTGTTGAGGTCATCATGGCCATCTACTTCCCCGTGGTTCTGGCTGGCCCGGCCCGGTCATGGCTCATGAACCTGCCCCCAGAATCCATTACCTCCTGGGAGGAGTTGTGCCGGCAGTTTGTGGCAAACTTTGGAAGTTCGTACGAGCGTCCCGGCACGGAGCTTGACCTTCACGCTGTTAGACAGCGATCGGGAGAGCCACTGTGAGCCTTCATCCAGTGGTTCTCCCAGGTACGGAATACCATTCCCCACATCTCGAATGCATCTGTCATAGTAGCGTTTAGACAGGGTGTGAGGGACAAGAAGATGCTCAAAAAGCTTACCACGCATGACATTCGTGATGTCTCCGAGCTATTTGCCCTAGCGGATAGATGTGCCAAGGCTGCAGAAGGGTGTAACTGGCACGCCCGAGCCTCCTCAGAAAGCGGGGAGCCCGTTCAGTATGAAGCGGAGGCTGCTATCTGAGGAGGAGGCACGAGGAAGAGTGGGGGTCACGGCAGGAGTAAGCCGGGGCCGGGAGTTCCCATGGTGGCTGCCGCGACACCTGGCAGAGCCCGAAGCTCACGCCAGGATAAGCGCCCGCGCCCGTCCCCCGAATGGGATGATGCTGACTTCAGATGCCCAGTGCACTGGACCAATGGTCACAGTGTGAGCGAGTGCCGGGAAGTCAAGAAACTCGCAGAGCGTTTCTGCGAACAACGACAGAAAATAGGAGAGCGACTCCCCCCCCCCCCCCCGCCAGAAGGAGGGTAAGTAGAAGGTTGACCCGATGGAAGAGAAGGACAATGATATGGGGTACCAGGAGCCCCATAGAGCAGTGAAAGCAGTGTTCATGGGCGCTGACTCGGACACTAGCAGTGATTAGGAGCGCCGAAAACTCCTCTACGTCATCTACGGGGGCACCTCGGACCTCGTGTCTCGGAATGCAGTGAAAGTCCTGCGACGCGCCATGGCGGTAGTGGCTCTGGTACCAAGCCTGGCTCCTCACAGCAAGCGGATGAACACGGCTATCAGCTTCGACGCTTCGGACTGCTCGAAGAACATGGTAGGAGCTGGGGTGCTCCCGCTGCTCGTGGCCCCAACTATCGCCAACGTAAAGCTCCACTACGTGTTGATCGACGGCGGGGCCGGCCTCAACCTCATCTCCACTGCAGCCTTCCGAAAGCTGTAGATACCCATGTCTCGACTCGCTCCGTCGAGCCCATTCTCAGGCGTGGGCCCGGGTCGGATTGTGCCCAGTGGAAGTATCCACCTCCCGGTTACCTTTGGTACCCCGAAGAACTACCGCACGGAGAATATCTTATTCAATGTGGCGGACGTTGAGCTCCCCTTCAATGCCATCATCGGAAGGCCGACGCTCTACCAGTTCATGGATGTAGCCCACTACGGCTATCTGGTCCTGAAGATGCCAACACCTTTTGGAGTTCTCAAGGTCCGGGGGGATTGCACCATAGCGGTATCATCCTTGGAGCAGCTCCAAGCACTCGCTGCGTGTCGAACCCCGAACCTGGACGATGCAAGGGAGGGCCAACCAAGTCAGGGGCGCCTCAATGAACCCCCACCGCAGCCCCGTGCGTGCTTCCTTCCGAAGACGACGTCCTAGTGAAAGTCGTGCACCTCTCTTAGGTAGGCTCCGGGAGTCAGGAAGTCGCTGGATCCCAGCCCCCGGGATGTGATGCAGGCCCCGAGAGCTAAGAACCCCCGGACCTGGACCCAATGCAGGTGCTTCCGGACCTCTCGGACAGAGTTCAGACAACGCAGAGAAAAGTTTACTACATCAGCGAAGTCCTCCATGAAGCAAAGACGAGATACTAGGAGATGCATAAGTTGTTGTACGCCGTGTTGATAGAATCGAGGAAGCTCCAACACTACTTTCAGGGACATAAGGTCTCAGTGGTCACCTCCTTCCCACTGAGGATGGTCCTCCACAGCCCTAATGCCACCGGCAACGTTGCCAAATGGGCAACTGAGCTAGCAGAGTTCGAAATCGAGTTCCTTCCTCGGCATGCGGTCAAAAGCCAGACTCTGGCAGACTTTCTGGCTGAATGAACTTCGTCGCCCGACAACCCTAGAAGCCGAGTCAGTGGGGATACACTGTACAGGGCACTGGCTTTTACGGAAACCCCGTGGCTACTTTACTTTGATGGTTCTGTGCGGAAGCAGGGGGCCGGCGCTAGCGCGGTGCTCATAGCCCCAACGGAGGAACAGTTCAGATATATGGTGCATCTTGGCTTCAAAGCCACCAACAACATGGCAGAGTACGAGGCCCTTATCTACGGGCTGAAGATGGCATTGGCCCTCAACGTCCGCAAGCTCCTTGCCAAGGGTGACTCCCAGTTAGTCGTCAAGCAGGTCAAAGGGGAGTGCAGTCGCAATGACCCCCAGTTGGCAACGTACCTTCTGCACGTCAGGAAGCTAGAAAAAGATTTTGAGGTCCTAGACCTATGCCATGTGCCCCGAGCTGAGAACTCATTTGCGGACGACCTGTCAACAAAGGCTTCTACAGAGGCACCAGTGCCTGCAGGAGTCTTTGCAAGGACGTTATCGTGACCAACCGCCCGAGTTGCCGAACCAGGCGAAGGAGGTGAAGTTAGCACCTCGAAGCTAGCAACCCCGGTAGCACTACAGCCGTGGTGCCCGCCAAGGTTCCTATGCGCCTCTAGTAGCTCCGAGCAGCTGAGCGCCCAAGAACCAGAAGCTTAAGAAGGTCGCGATGCATGGATCTCGGAGGTCCGGGACTACTTGAAGGACAACTACCTTCCCGAAGAGCATGCCCTGGCAGAACGGATTGTGCGGATGGCTAAAAGATACACGCTGGTAGAGGGGGATCTCTACCAGCGTGGTGCCAACGACATCCTACTGTGCTGAATTACCCGGGAGAAGGGCTGCGACTTGCTCGCAGAAATCCATGGAGGTGAGTGTGGGAACCACGCATTGGCCCGTACGCTGGTCGGTAAAGCCTTTCGGCATGGCTTCTACTGGCCAACAGCACTCCAAGATGCTGCTGACGTGGTTAGGATATGCAAGGCATGCCAGTTCCGTGCCAAGCAGATCCACACACCAGCTCAAGCGCTGCAGATGATCCCTCCCTCCTATCCATTCGCCGTGTGGGGGCTGGACATTCTGGGACCCTTACCGAGAGCCGTTGGAGGATTTTGGCACCTCTACGTCGCCGTAGATAAGTTAACCAAATGGCCAGAAGCCACCCCAGTTGTCACCATCAACAAATAGTCCACAGTGAAGTTCATCAAGTCGATTGTCTATAGGTTTGGAGTCCCGAACAGAATTATCACCGATAACGGGACCCAATTCACGAGTGCGGCATTTCAAGAATACTGCGAGGACCTTGGGATCCAAGTTTGTTACGCCTCTGTCACCCATCCCAATAGCAATGGGCAGGTAGAGAGAGCGAACGCCGAAATTCTCAAGGGCCTCCGGACTGGTACATACTCAAGCGTCGAGAAGCATGGTGCGAACTGGGTGGATGAGCTGCCATACGTGCTGTGGGCAGCCGGACACAACAAGCCGGGCTACGGGAGAAACGCCCTACTTCCTGGTCTACAGGGCAGAGGTCGTCCTTCCCCCAGAGATCACCATAGGTTCCCCCCGTGTCCGGATGTACGGTGAAGCCGCGCAGGACCTGTTCCGGCGTGAAGATATCGACCACGTCGACGAGGGATGCATACGGGCTACCCTCCGGAATGCACGGTACAGGCAAGCGCTCTGGCGCTACCACCAGCGGACCGTGCGCAGTAGGGAGCTCAAGGTGAATGACCTGGTTCTACGATGTCTGCTTTCCCGTGAAGGGACAAACAAACTCTCCCCCAAGTGGGAGGGTCCCTTCCGGGTCATAGAGGTTTGTCGCCCAGGGTGTGTCCGCCTAGCTACAGAGGATGGATAGCCGGTACCCAACCCATGGAACATCGAACACCTCCGTAAGTTCTATCCATAACTAGGGGTCGTTCCTCATGTAAAGCCCATTCTTAACCATGAGAAGTTATAATGAAAAAGTTGTTTGCCATACCCTAGAATGCCTTGTTCATTTGAAATTATATTTAGTTCTGATGAATGGTGTTACACAATTACCATTAGCTCTTCACCTAGCGTGGGTGTAGTCAATCTTTCCTTTGTCTCTGCAATAGTGGGAGCTTTGCAATCCGTTTGCTGGCAGGCCGATTTGGGTACTTGCTCAAGCCTCCACAATGGCAGCAGAACATGAGACAAGCGACACTAATAGAGCGTAGGTAAAAGATTGACTCGAGAGAGGAATTACCTTTTTGTCTGTCATATGTGAAGGTCCCTACGGTACAGCCCCTTAGCTCCTGAGCTCCAGCAGTTGCCGGGGACATAGCGTCGACGTCCTACCGATATCATGGGTGTTGCCGGAGCCCCAAAAAGATCTGACAACCCAAGGGGCCAGGCAAAATGCTACGTCTCCTGCGAAGGTCCGGCCCGGCAGGGGGCCCGGCAGTTCAGGTGGTGTGCCACGTATCCTACAAAGGTCCGGCCCTGCTGGAGCTCCTAAGATCCGACAACGCTGGGGGCCCGGCGGTGGTCAGGTGGTGTGCCATGTCTCCTACGAAGGTCTGACCCTGCCGGAGCTCCTAAGCTGCAACAACCCCTGGGGGCCCGGTGGTGGCACCCACCATTGAGACCGTGAATGTTGCCCAAGCTCCTAAGCTCTAGCAACCCACAAGGGCCGGTGTTCCCAAAGCAAGTCCTAGTCCCCTTGGTACAAGTACATGATCAGAGTTGCGTGCATATATCAGGGAGCAGGACACAAAAATATCGCGACCAAAGATCAAGAGGACTACATTCAATTAAAAGATTTTCTTTCAAAAGTTGGAAGCATACAAGGGGGAGCGAGAGAGGAGAGACCTATGTTCTACGGATATCTAAGGCGACAGCCTCTGCGTCCTCCTGAACACCTTCCCGAGCAGTGTCCAGCCCTGCTGCGATTGGCCCTTCGACCGCTGGACTCAAGGGGAAGTGAGGGTCCCAGCTCTGGTAGCATGCTAGCACGTACTCCGCGACAGTCTTGGTCAGGGACCTCCCCTCCGTCTCTAGCTGGTCGACAACAACGTCAATCCTTGCATCAAGCTTGCGGCCAACAGAGCCAAGAGTCGACAACGCATCATGTAGATCCGGCACCGGGTGGGCCAGACGTATAGGGATGAGACCAAACTGTGCCAGCGCTCCATCCGCACGCTCCAGGAAGTCCCTTACTCGTTGGGACTCAGACGCCCTTGAGCCCTGCAACTCTTCCAGAGCCCACTTGGTGGCTGCCAGCTCTGCACCCTCCTTTGCAAGGCGCTCGGCATCCTTGCCATGCCGCTGGATGCTCTTGGCGAGTTGCCGCTTGCGATCAGTGAGCTTCGATTCCCTTTCAAGGATGCAGTTCCCGCGCTCCGCCAACTCTTCCTCCTGGCCTCGGACAGTGGCTTCCATGGCAGAGATGTCAGTCTCCCGTTCGTTGAGGCCTTGCCCTGCTCCCAGAACCTGTCAGCCTTGAGCTTGTACCACGCTTCAAGTTGTTCGCGGCGGTCCGCCAAGCTCTGCTCGCCTGCTGACAACTTCCGGGAGAGCTCCTCTTCTCTCCTAGTTAGGTCCTCTAGTTCCTCCGTGAGCTTGGACTCACCAAAGTCGAGCTCCTGATGGTGCTTTTGGAGGGTCTCATGCCAAGCGGTTAGACCACTTTGGCGCTGGTCCGCAGCTCTGTGGAATTCCACTGCTTCCTCATAAATCTTCTGGGCCATCTGATCGAGAGCCTCGAGTGTAGCCTCCCTTGCGTCGAGAAGCCCTCTTTGTTCGGCCAGCCGGGTTTCCTTACCCTTGACCCGTTCTTCACGCTCACGGAGCCGCCTACGCTCCTCCTCCAGAGCCTTGAGGCTGTGCTCGAAAGACGCAACGACTTGACAAAAATTGGAGCGAGCGTTGTCAATGGTCAGCTCTAGAGGAATGGGCACTGGACCGTATAAGGGCACTCCAGCCCCCGTCTCCACCAAGTCGCCCACTGTCAACTGGGAGGGACTACCTTGTGAAGGCGGCTGCACTTGCAGGCTCAAGACACCTGGGGCCTCTACCAGACCCTCCGGTGCAATCGTGGACGCTTCTGGCTCCACCCCCGATGCCTGAAAAGCGAGGCGTGTGCCCGGAGCCTCCGCGGCTGGGAACACATCCACGGGCACGCTGGGTGCCGCTTTCTGAGGCACTGGGGTGGGAGCCTATACTCCGACCACCGTCGGGACAGCCTCCCCAATTGCTATAGCAGTAGGTAGGGGGGACGACTCCTCTACCGCCCTCGGCTTGCTGGCCGGAACCACCTGAGCGCCTGACAAGGGGGCCGGCCCCTCAGCTATGTCCGGCTGAGACGTTGGGACCCCCTCGGGAGACGGCATGGGAGCTGACTACTCAGTGGCACCCGACACCAAGGGCTGGGATACCGACGACTCCTGGTCCAGCTGGAGCTCCAGAACCGCCTCGGTGGATTGCGCGGGAACCATCTCCACAGCGGCCCTAGGCACCGAGAGCGGAGTTCCCGCCAACTCTTGAGAAGGGCCGACGTTTAGCATCTCCACCTCTATAGGAGCCTCGGGGGCCACTGGCTCCGCCGCTGGAGTTTCGATCGCCACCACATCAACAGCCGGAACCTCCGGATCGGCCGCAGTCGTGCTTAGGGTTGGAACCGCCCTTGTCTCGGCCGGGGCCACCGCTGTCGCCTGGGCAGGTGCGGGAGTAGGAACTGAAGCACCTACCTGCTCGACCCCCTGTGATGCTGGGGGTACGGCGGTTGCCTCGCCATCCTTGGAAGCACTGCACAACCAAGAGAGAAACGTTTGAAGGAAGACCTTGACCTGAAGAAGGTCCGAAGCGGGGAGCTCGGTTGCTTACTGTAACACCCCAGCCACTACGGTCCTAGCGGTCGTTACTCCTGGCAGCTCTATAGGATCACAGACTAGCCCCACAGACCAACACTAGTCTTTTCTGCGCACTTTGTCCTCACTCGTGCGCACCCGGGAAAACTTCCCGGTCGGTCACCCATCCACAAATTGTTCCGGGCCAAGCACACTTAACCTCGGAATTCTTTGCAGGTGAGCTTCCGGAAAAGAAGGTATACCTTGGTGGTATGAGTATTCTATCAATCCTATTAAGCATTGAGCCAGAATGTCAAAATCCACCCCCTTAGAAGATCGATGTCCTCGTCGTTCAACTGCCAAGCTAGGAACGTCCCCTCTTGGCCACGTCCATATGTTCAATACTGGCATACGTACCATACTGTGTCCCTCCTAGAGGACCCACGCGTCATGCGTATGTACCCATGTCCCTGACCCGTATGCACCCGTGAAACCGCGAGGGTCGGCTATGATACCATTCTGTAACACCCCAGCCACTATGGGCCTGGCGGTCGTTACTCCTGGCAGCTCTATAGGATCACAGACTAGCCCCACATACCAACACTAGTCTTTTCTGCGCACTTTGTCCTCACTCGTGCGCACCCAGGAAAACTTCCCGGTCGGTCACCCATCCACAAATTGTTCCGGGCCAAGCACGCTTAACCTCGGAGTTCTTTGCAGGTGAGCTTCCGGAAAAGAAGGTATACCTTGGTGGTATGAGTATTCTATCAATCCTATTAAGCCTTGAGCCAGAATGTCACACTTACCTCTGGAAGCCCCAGGTGCCGCATTGGCGGAGCCATTTTGGGGCAGGGCTGGAGCCAGTGCCTGAAGGACCCGATGTGGCCGGAGCCTCAGGCCTCTCAGGAGCTTGACCCGGAGCCAGAGCTGGGACCTCCCTGGCTAGAGCAGCCTCTGTTTGAAGGGAGCATCCGGAGCTTGGTCTTGTACATGGCACCATGGCGGGAGGTGTCCCCCGGAGCCGGAGCTCGCAGGAGGCCCCGGAGCCAGATGGGGTAGCTCGCCGGAGGTACCAACGTGACTTCCGTCACCCCGCACCAGTTTCCTCTTGCGGCTGGAAGGCTCCACCGAGGCCTCGCCCTTGTCGGAGCTGACGACTCCGCCCCCTGGGTAGAGGGAACTGGGGCCGAATCCCCGGAGGTCCCCGGGGCGCTGGTTGCCGGAGGGGCTCTCCTAGCCGCGATCCCTATGTCATCCAGCCTTGGCAGCAGTTTCCGGAGCTCCCGGCAGAAATTAGGAACCATGTTCCGAGGTGGATAGGATGTTGGAGGCTCAAGAGAATCGAGTGAGATACTGGGCTTCCTCTGGAACTTCTTCAGCAAGTCCTTCAGTGATTCATCTTTTACCTGGGCGCTCGCATCCCGCGGTGTGAATGTCCACCCCATCCATTCCCTGAACATCAATGGCGCCCACCTATTCCTCAGGAAGTTCCCTAAGACCATCTGGGGGTCACTCCGCCATCTACACAGCCTTCGATCCTAGCCACAATGGGCTTGTATGCCGACGGCAGCTCTGGGACCTCATTCTAGAGGTCCATGCCCATGTTCGGAAGGCACTCAGGCAGCTCCAGCTTCTCATGCCAGTCCACGGTGATGATCACCCACTCCTTCTTTCACTCATCCCATTTACCGGAGGAAAAGGTGTCCAAGTACTTGAAAGGGGTCCGCTTCCGCTTCACGAAGTAGTACAACCCGATCAACTCGTTCACCTTCCCGGTGGTCTGCAGAGTGAAGACATTTCAGAAGATCTCCAGACTGGGTCGTACCCCATCCCAAATTTCATAGAAGTGGGTGAAGATAGCGACTAGAAGGATGGAGTGGGGCCTGAGGAAGTGTAGCTGGATGCCGTAGAACTCCAGCAAGGTCATCAAGAAGGATGAAATGGGGGGAAGCAGGCTGACCATGGCATACCCCTGGAAGAAGACCATGTCGCCGGCATTCTTCTTCTCGAAAGGGAGTTCGCTGGTTTGGATCCTGCCATCAAAGGACTCATGGGACCATCCCATGTAGGACCGGAACTTCTTCAGCCCCTTCTCGGTCTTGATCTTGCTGGCGGGAAGACCCAACTCCGTGGTGGCAAGTTGGAGGCCGGAAAGGTTGGATGAGTAGAAAGCTAGGGTTCGAAGCTGAAGGATCTGAGAAGGCAACAAGGGCTCAAAGTGCGGGCGCAAATGGAGGGGTGAAGAGTATGTGACTTGTGCTAGTCTCTTCTTAAGTACGGGCCCGTGGTGTTGGGAAGGAAACCACTGGCACCAAGATATTGGGGCTGCCCGCCTTATGACTAGTGGACCAAGGGCCTGAACCGGCGGGAAGGCCAAGTGGCCACCTCAAGGTAGCTGTTTTCGTAGGGGAGAATTCAAAACTCTAGCGCGAAGACATAATGGGCACGTGGAACCAAAACGAATTTTGTATCAGGAACCGGTGCCTGTTAGTGAAGCAATATCCGCGGACAAATATTTTGTCTGCCGCATTGAAGGAAGTCCTTCAAGCCGCCGCACGGGGATTCGGAATGGCCCCACCGTGGGTACAACTGCCTCTCCAAGGAAGTTCCTCCCCGAGGTGGGCCCGAGGGCCACTGTCGGTGCCTGGCGAACCGGGTATCCCTAGGTACATGGATAAAAGAACACTGGGCCCACCACCCACCAGGGCGAGGCCTGACATGGGCCCAGTGCACTACGTGGCAAGTGCTACAGTGGCTCCCTCCGTCAAGGGAATGTCCAGTGCCTCCTCGCCGACCGCGGCCCTGGGCCCACCACCTTGCTGGGGAATGATCCGACGAGGCCGCTAGAATGGCGGACCTGGACCTCCCCTCCTGGGAAGAGGGTCCGGTACTGCAAAGAATCCCCGTAGCTCCGGGTCCACCCCCCTAGACCCGGACGTCTCTCTGAAGATCCTACGCTGCTAGTTTCCAGCGGCTCTGGAACCAACCTCCGAGAACTGAGCAACCCGCTGAGGTAAGGGTCGGGAGGTGCCACGTGACAGGCGGCGCCGAGCCTGAGCTTTCCCACGGAAGGCTCGGAGATGGGAGGCATGCCCAGGAAGCCAAAGCTAGGACGTGCATGTTCCCTAGGCGAGCAGGAGCTCGCACTCATAAGTCAAGTGGACTGTGGCCAGTCTTGTCATAACTGGTCAGAGCCGAACTTCTACGTACAGCGGACAATTGAGAAGCCCCGACGGGACAGACAAGACATGGCCAACCATGATGAGGGGACTATTCCTAGCCCTGCAGCAGGGTATGGGCAGGCAGCACATTGAAGTCGTTGTCAGGGGATAGCATTTACTCCCAGATCTTAGGGAGGACTCGGTATGCCCGGGGCCACTTGTTGGTCCTCGGGCCCCACTTGTAAGCGGCTCGACCTTGGACTATAAAAGGACCAAGCAGTCACCGACTTAGACAACTTGGCACAGATGGAGATACCGACTCAAGTAATACAACACACAAACCACTGTGGAGTAGGGTATTACGCTCTGGCGGCCCGAACCACGTAAATCCCTCTTGTTCATCATCCACTGCATTTGATCTTGCTAGGACTAGCCCATCGACAACACATCGAACCTCCGCAGACCACTCCCGAGTAGGTCTGGGGAGGTGTCAGATTAGACACCTCGATAGCGGCCAAGTCCTCATAAACGATCCCAATCCGTTATGAGGAGGCGGGGGTGGCGGTGGAGGCATGTGGGGTTGATTGTTGATATTGCCAGCCTGCAGCTGTCCCATTGTCTGTATCATGGTCTGCATGAGCTGGTTCTGCATAGCCAATAGTTGCTCAGTGTTGATAGCTCCATGAGCAGGTCCTTGTCCATTGTTGTTATGAGGTGCTCCATGGTTCTCCTCCTCACCATTGCCATCCCTCTGGTTGCGAGTCCTCACCATCTGAAGAAAAGCAATAGGTATGAATTTAGAAACGTCCCCAACTAAATGAATCAAGGTATATGAACTAACCAACTGGCTACACTAGCCTAGGTGGATATGGCAATGCTAGAGCATCGCAAAATCCTCTATTAAGCACACAATCAACAATATATATAGCAAACAGCAAGCCAACAAAATCAAATCGATTCCTGAGTGCTCCTATGTGCTCTAAAGTGTCCATTCTATCTAGGCTACATCCTACGGTCAACCTGTGGCTATGATACCAATCTGTGACACCCGGTTCTGAAAAACAAACCAAGTGCAGTGTATGTGTGCCCAGGACGTTCAACACACGTACACGAGTACATTCACAAAAGAGTATACAGAAAATTGCCACAGAATAAGATTAATTAACAAAATTTTGTTACACAATTCGAAATAGTCTCGAATACAAGCTCTAATTAAGATTGATGACAAGTTCAACTAATGCAGCGGAAATAAACTAATGAAGAAACTAAGCAAACTAAGCATAAGGGATAGCGCAGCTCCAATAACACCATAGGCAAAGCTAACGGTAGACACGGCCTAGAACTCTGCATTATCGCCATTAAACTCACAATCCTGACCTGCAACTGTTGGGGGGGGGATTGCAAGAGTGAGTACATGTCATACTCAGCAAGTGTGGAAAGTATGACATGTGGCTGATTCAAATGACGAATGTAATAAAGGCTAAGTGCTGAAAAGTACAGTAAAACATTTGAAAAGCAATATATTATGTGTATGTGAAATAAACCCATCATAAACCATAATTAAAATCATAGTACCAGTCCATATTCCATATCCATCATCACATACCAATATACATATTCAATACCAGAAATTAATTCATAACCATCCATAACCATAATACCAACGGTAACCATAATACCACCAATAACCATCCTAAATACCATCCCAATACCGAGTTCCCTCCAATCACGTGAGGGTCCAGGATGCTCACAACCGGGAGCACGGCTATCATGATAGTTTTAGACACACTCTGCAGAGGTTGTACCGCTTTACTCACGTGTTTGTGATTTCATCACCTTTCGATGACTATAGAATCTCAATTATGTCGTCTCACACTTCTTTAGGTGTGTGGCCAAGAGATCACAAAATAGCCTTTACAAAGGGATTACTACCCTATTTATACCCCACTGCGGTTTCACCGGTGGCGATGTCTCCCACTGAGCACATCTTCAACCAAGGGACCCCTCTTGAGCCATTCGGATCCTAGGGTAGTCCCACCAATCATCAACAAACCCAATTCGACTACCCCTTCCCCAAGCATCCTTAATGGTCCAAATAGCACTGGCAGAGCCCTAATTAACCAGCTATGCCGCACCCATACTTGGCCTCGTGGTGGCACTGTAAATCCTGGATGGTCGCTTCACGAACCAGTCCTTAGATCTAAAGCAAGTAATCCACCATACATCCAACCCATCCACATACCAGGCTTGCTTAGATCACCCATTACCATATCATATTAACCAGTTCATATTAACCATAATCTCATCCATGCATAATTAAGTTGAGTGGTATAGTTGTTTTCCCATCCCAGTTGATTAAGCGAAGCAAAAAGGTAAAAATCCCATTCCGACTCTCTACCATATATCCCAGGTGACAAGGGTGGTTAAACAAAGCTAGTAAACTTCTTACCATAGGATTCCCATCAAATTGACACAAGCATGCAATTTTGCAAACTAAACATTTATTTGAAAACAGGATCAATATGCTTCAAGGACACTTGCCTTGCTCCGGCGGATAGGTTTGCTCAAGCGCTTCGAAGTATTGGTTCTGAAAATCCTCGTACACGACCCCTTGAGCACTTCCCTCTACTCCTGATCACACATACAAGAAAATATATAGAAATCAACATGGTGCACACAAATTACTCAACATGCAATGACATGCATGCATCCAAAGTTAAATAATTAATTAACTATAGGTTGTTTATTAATTAGATGCGACTAGTTCATACGTGTTCATATGAGATCACGGGGGTTTTAGCGAGGATTAATGCTGCTGAAAATAAAAAGACAATGGAACTAAAATCAATTTACGTCTATTAGATCTAATGTGTCGCTAAAATTCGCACCGGAAAACAAACCCTACCGTAGACGCGACGACTTTGAAGATCGCGGAACGAAGGCGACGCGTAGACGAAGTGGATGGCACATCGGTCCTCTTGCGGCACGATGATCCGCGGCAGACGACGGCGCCCTTTTTTTCTTCCTTTTCCTCCTCTTTTCTTTTCTCCCCTTTTCTTCTCTCTGGTGGCTGCTGTGGTCTCCTCTGGTTTCTACGGCAGCTAGGCTTTTGGGGCTCTGGCGGCGGTGTTGTTTTCTGGGGTTGGAAAAAATACGACTGGTCCTTGTATAGCTGCAGCGGATAGGGCACGCGAGACCAGCGGTGCAGGAGCGAGGTCGCTAGGCGCGCTGGGCCAGGCGCGTGTGTGGGCGCGGGCGGGCCAACGTGCGGGCGACGCGCGCTGGGGTGGCCGATGCGGTGTCGGGTGGGGCGCTGGAGCGCAGCATCGCGAGGGTGGGCGCGTGGTAGTGGGGCTGGCGCAGGCGCGCGGAATCGCGCGGGCGGGCGCGTGGTAGTGGGGCTGGCGCAGTTGCGGGGAGGCACTGGCTGGGCCAGCTTGGCCGCCTGGCCAGCAGAGCGGTCCCCTCTTTTTTTTTCCTTTTTTTACTTTCTTTACTTTTATTTTTCTTATTTTATTATTATTATTATATATTTTATTATTTATATTTTTATATTATTATATATATATTGTTTATTTATATATATTTTTTGTTTCTTTAGGTTTCATAATTATATATATATATATATTATTATTATTATTTCATATTTATCCCCTAATACATGTTTTACGCTATTATTTTCTTTTTCTCTTCTTTTGCTACACATATTGTTATATGTATGTCTTATGTTTCATTATCTTTCTTTTATTCTACTAACGTTTAATGCATTAACATGTATGCAATGCATGACGCCAAAATTTAGGGTGTTACAGTTTGTATCATGAAATGCATGAGCTGGTTCTGCATCGCCAAGAGCTGATCAATATTGATAGCTCCCTGAGCAGGTCCTTGTCGACAGTTATTCTGAGGTACTCCATGGTTCTCCTCTTCACTATTGCAATCCTTCTTGTTGCGAGTCCTCACCATCTAAAGAAAAGCAATAGGTAAGATTTAGAAAACCGTCCCCAACTATATGAATCAAGGGATATGAAACTAAACAACTAACTAGCCTAGGTGGACATAGCAATACTAAAAGCATCCCACAATCCTCTATTAAGCACACAAGCAATCAATATATAGCAACAACACACCAAACAAAAACACATCAGTTCCTGAGTGCTCCTATGTGCTCTAAAGTGTCCATTCTATCTAGGTTGCGTCCTACGGTCAACCTATGGCTCTGATATCAATTTGTGACACCCGGTTCCGAAAATGAACCAAGTGTAGTATATGTGTGTCCAGAATGTTTAACGCACATATACAAGTGATTCAAATGATAAACAGATAATTACCATAGCTCAAATTATTAAATAAGTACTTTTATTACAATATCTAAATAATCTGCATATTGCAACTCTAACTATCATTATTGAACTATAAATGTAGCAGAAATAATCTAATTATGAAACTAAGCAAACTAAGCACAAAGGGTAGCACAACTCCAATCAACACCACAGGCAAAGCTGACGGTAGACACGGTCTAGTACTCCGCATTATCATCGTTATACTCCCAATCTTGACGTGCAACTATTGGGGGGATTGCAAGGGTGAGTACATGTCGTACTCAGCAAGTGTGGGAAAGTATGACATGTAGCTGATACAAGTGACGACAATAATAATGGCCAAGTGCTGAAAAGTACATTAAAACATTTGAAAAGCAATATATTATATGCATGATAAGTAAACCCATCATAAACCATGTAATCATCATAATTCCAATCCATATTCACTACCATCATCCATATTGGAGATTTCACATTACCATTAACCACAACCATTGCCATAAACCATAATATCATCCCATAACTAGTACCAAACCATAACCTTCCCAAAAACCATGCCAATATCAGGTTCCATCTAATCATGTAAGTTGTCTAGGTGCTCATAACTGGGAGTACGGCTATCATGATAGTTTATTAGACACTTTGCAGAGGTTTTACCACTTTACCCACGTGTTTGTGATTTCATCATCCGTCAGCGACTAAAGAAAAGCTCTATTGTGCCAAAACACTTCCATAGGTGTATGGCAAAGAGATCACAAAATAGCCTTTACAAAGGGATTACTAGCCTATTTAGAATCCACTGAGGTTTCACTGGTGGCGATGCCTCCAACTGAGCACATCTTCAACCAAGGGCCCCTCTTGAGCCATTCGGATCCCAGGGTAGTCCCACCAATCATCAACAAACCCAATCCGACTACCCCTTCCCCGAGCGTCCATAATGGTTCAAATAGCACCGGCAAAGCCCTAATTAATCAGCTACGCCACACCCATGTTTGGCCTCGTGGTGGCACTGTAGTCTTGGCTTATTCTCGCATGAACCGGTCCTTAGATCTAAAGCAAGCAAACCACCATAACATCCAACCCATCCACATACAGTGCCACCATAAGGCCAAGTATGGGTGTGGCATAGCTGATTAATTAGGGCTTTGCCAGTGCTATTTGGACCATTAAGGATGCTCGGGGAAGGGGTAGTCGGATTGGGTTTGTTGATAATTGCTGGGACTACCCTGGGATCCGAATGGCTCAAGAGGGGACCCTTGGTTGAAGATGTGCTCAGTTGGAGGCATCGCCACCAGTGAAACCTCAGTGGGGTCTAAATAGTCTGGTAATCCCTTTATAAAGGATATTTTGTGATCTCTTGGCCATACACCTATGTTAGTGTTTTGGCATAATGGAGGTTTTCTATAGTCGCCAACTGGTGATGAAATCACAAACACGTGGGTAAAGCGGTACAACCTCTACAGAGTGTCTAAGAAACTATTATGATAGTCGTGCTCCCGATTATGAGCACCTGGACAACTTCCATGATTAGAGGGAACCTGGTATTGGCATGGTTTTTGGGAAGGTTATGGTTTGGTACTGGTTATGGGATGGTATTATGGTTTATGGCAATGGTTATGGTTATATGTAATTTGAAATCTCGAATATGGATGATGGTAATGAATATGGATTGGAATTATGATGATTACATGGTTTATGATGGGTTTACTTAACATGCATATAATATATTGCTTTTCAAATGTTTTAATGTACTTTTCAGCACTTGGCCATTATTATTGTCGTCACTTGTATCAGCTACATGTCATACTTTCCCAAACTTGCTGAGTATGACATGTACTCACACTTGCAATCCCCTCCAATAGTTGCAGGTCAGGATTGGGAGTATCACGTTGATAATACGGAGTACTAGGCCGTGTCTACTGTCAGCTTTTCCTATGGTGTTGATTGGAGCTGCGCTACCCTTTGTGCTTAGTTTGCTTAGTTTCATAATTAGATTATTTCCGATGCAGTTATAGTTCAATAATGATAGTTAGAGTTGCAATATGCAGATTATTTAGATATTGTAATAAAAGTACTTATTTAATAATTTGAGCCATTGTAATTAACTGTTTATCATTTGTGAATCACTTGTATATGTGTGTTAAACATCCTGGGAACATATATACTGCACTTGGTTCATTTTTGGAACCGGGTGTCACATCAACCGTAAGGACATCTTCTTCTTCCTCTCACAATCGTTTTGGCACTCTCTATCCTCAAACCCTAGCTCCCAAGGCCATTTTCACTTTTTACCACCAAAATCGAAGGTTCCTCCACGGGAAATCTTTCCCTCGACGCGAAGCATCTCCCTCTGGACTAATCCGGACCTTGCTCCGCTCCTCCAACCTCATTTGATTTTTCGGCAAAAATCTCACGTAACCCTAATTCTCATCTTTCCTTAAATCTTGCTTATTTTTCTTGATTCCTAGGACATACATTACATTGCTGTATGTATTTCTACTGTATTCCTATCCTTGTAGCATAAATCTTTGTTAGATTTGCTGGAATAGGAAATTAGGGTTCATACGTTAGACCGGACTAGTCTGGTGCTTGGTGCGGACAGGTCCGATGCTTCGCACAAGTCCGGACTCTGAAAACGGACAAGTCCGGTCCTCTGATAGTTTGAACCACTAAATTCTTATCTCCACAAAGTCTACATATCATTCTTGTTGCTCCTTTTATTCTTCGTGTCAGGCACGATGTCATCCGCTTCAGATGACAACATGTTTGACAATGAAGCCGAGCGTAACCGTGCAAGAGTTGAAAGGGCAAAAGAAAGGGTAACCAAGAAGAGACATGACTTCAATGCCCACTCCTCTCCTCCCGATGATGTTCTTCCGAGAAAGAGGAAAGTGGTAGTAAAGAAAGCATTGAGCAAGGATGGTGCAGATGTCAGCTCAACGAAACCTAGAAGGAGCACCAACAATGGAAAACTACTTGCTAGTGGCCCCATTGGTCTGTTTAAGATGAAGTCACCTGTGCAGTGCAACAGGCAGCCTTTAGAAAATGAATTCATGGGGAAAGCAAACAAGTTGGCTAACAAGTTCAGAAAGATTGAAGTTTATGAGAAGCCAAATCAATCTGCTCACCCAAGATTTTGGAGCCACTTCCATGCTGACTACTATGAGCATGTGTACATGAAGATGAAGAATCCAGTGGTTGAGAGTTAGTGGGTGAACATAAACTACTTACAGTCCAAGAAATGTCAGCCCTATCATGAGGTCTTAGAGGCACCAGAGATGCATGGCTTGAAGGATCTCCTATCCTTCCACTATGACTAGAACATTGAAGTCATAACTCTACTTTGCTCGTGACGATGTGGATGAGATGAATTGGATGACGCATGGATCTAAGTATAGTGTAACATATGTGGAATTTGCCAAGATACTTCACCTTGAAGATACCTTGGGCAATGAGCTCATGATTCATAACTTGAAGCCTTTGGAGAAGGATGAGCTAGAATTCCTCTATGATACAAGAATGCCATAAGCCTCTTACCACCAAAAACTTGAATCTATTCTTTGCAGTGCTTAATAGAATCTTGAGGAAGACCATTGCTCTAAAGGATGGAGATGCAGGGACAATTCAAGGAACTCTAAGGACCTTGATGAAAGTGATAAGCAAGAAAGGGACCTCCAATGTCTTTGAGTACAACTACAATGACATTGTGAACATCTCTATCACTCCAAACAGGTCCTATGGCTATGCACCATACATCAAGTATATGATTGAGAAGGTGACTGAGCTGGAATTTGTCAAGGATGTCACTCACACCGGCCTCAAGCTCCAGAATCGAACAGTCTACACTGTTCCCTCTACTCCCGACTCACCTGCAGTGGAACAAAGATCTAAGCATGCTCATGAAGGCACAAGGACTCAAACTGCTACCTCTGCTCCTCCACCCTCCAATGATTCCTCCAGTGGTGTGCTAAAAATTCTCTCCTCCATCTTTGTATCCTACCGCAAAGTGGAAATTAAGCAACACAAGGAAAGCATGGCTAGAAAGAGGAATCAACAGCACATGAAGGCAAACATCAAAGCAATCTGTGAGAAGCTTGATATTGGGCCAGTGGGGTCACCTCAAATCTCAGAGGATTCAGAAGAGAACATCACAAAGATGGAACCTCTCACAAAGCAAGAATTGGCTTCCTTTCGACTAGTAGGTGTCTCCGCCCCTCCTCCTCAGCATGCACATGAAGATGAAGATGAAGACCTGAGTTAGAGTAAGAGAGGGAGTGACGAAGAGTGATTCCCTCGTTTTATTCCCTTTTTGGTTCCTTGATGCCAAAGGGGGAGACATTGAGACTAGCAGTATTTATTTGTAAGCCTTAAAGACTAGTGATCATGGACCTGTATCTTAAATTTCAAATTATTGTAATCTATTTTGGATGTGCCTATTTTGTCCAATATGAATGTGTGATGCTTATTTTGATATTACTGTGATGGTTGCTATAATTGCTATACTCTTAATCCTGCACATCACATTATTTGATCACACACATTGCATAGGCACCCCACCATAAAGAGTGCATATATGTGAGAAGTTTTTATTATTCATATGTCATTCTCATATATGCACACTTTATGAAAATCATTTTTTACTCTTAATTCTGAAATCTCAATTGGTTGTCATCGACCACCAAAAAGGGGGGGGGGACTGAGAGTGCATCTTGGCATTCCCTTGTGGGTTTTGGACGATTGATGACAACCAAATAAGATCCTAATGAATTCACTGAGATGAATGCAGGTCAACAAAGATTAAATATTTTGGTGCACTCAAAAATCTAAAAACAAAAAGAGGAGTGAAGAAAAGGAAAAGCCCAATTGATCAAAGAAGTGCAAAGTAGATATAACTGTATAGGATGTGTGTGAGAGACACATCCTAAGAGTTTAGATCTTTGCGTAGAGGGTAAGAGCTAAAATTAATTAATTAAGCAATTCACTGTGCACCGGACAAGTCCAGACACTAACCGGACAAGTCCATTCAACTTTTTGATGTTTCAATTCCCTGTGCATAGGACAAGTGCATTAAACTTTCTAATGTTTCAATCAGACAAGTTGGAAAAACAAAATTCACATTAGTCCGGACAATCCATCACATTGCGGACTAGTCCGATTAACTTTCTATAATCACTACGGACTAGTCCGATGAACTCACTGTTCCAATACAGACATTTCCGGTATACCTCACACAAATTAGGGTTTTTAGTGTGCTGCAGATTCCACGCAAATTTTATAGAGCACACCGGACAAGTCCAATCACAAGAGCGGACTAGTCCGGCTGTCGGGATCCCTAACGGTATGATTTTTGGAAACTCTACAAATAGTGTAACACCCTAATTTTCATACATCATGCATTGCATACATTCTTATACATGTTAGAATTAAGCAACATGAAAATAAACAAGTTTAAAATGAATTAGAAGCAAAATAGCACTTAAAAGTTTGTATAAGTATAGACTTGTCCGGTTTGTACCCCGGACTAGTCCAGTTTTCCCCTCTGATGCCCCTCCGGACTTGTCCATTTTCGCTGAGGATTAGTCCGATTAAGTCTATGTTCCATTCCGGACTCGTCCGTGATTGAGTGCGGACTAGTCCGATCCTTGGTACGATTTACGAATAAGTTGTCAAATCCCCGGACTTGTCCGATGTATGCTAGACTTGTCCTTTTTGCTCTCTGGACAAGACCGGACTTCTCCGGACCTCCTGCCGGACTTGTACGTTCTCATCTCTGACCAACATCAGACTATTCCAGACCCTCTAGCGGACTTGTCCAGTGTGCCCAACTCGGATTCAATCTTTTCTTCCACGATTTGTTTTTGGGTATTTACCTTAATAGGGCCCAAGAACATCGTGCCTAACCTCTGTGGAGCCCATGTGGGACCCCTACACGGCCTCCACCGCCATGAACATGAAATCCGTCAAACCCTACCTCTCTACCTCTATATAAGCAACCCAACACCCCAATTTTCCACCTCTTTTCCACAATTCAAAGAAACCCAAACCCTAGTTCATGGGAGTCGTCATCAAGAAAAGATCTAGAAGCAAGGAGGATAGGGAGTACACGAAGGAGGGTCAATCAAGGAAGATCTTCATCAACTTTTCGTTCTTCATCACCAATTCACCCTCAGGTCTCCATCAACTCTTCATCACCAACCCTAGATCGCCATGATTCAAGTGTTGCACTCTATTATCGATCCTTGGAGTTCTACACACGTGGTACACCTTCTACTTTCCCTTTTCCATGCAAATTCAACCCCAATTCTCGCAGATCACGAAAACCCTAAATTCCAGTTTCGATCAGGGCGTACTAGTCCGACCCTTGCACCGAACTTGTCCGATATCTGAATATGTTTCAGGCTCAATTAATTCTAATTTGACTCAAATCAATTCCAAACATCCAAACTTGTTGAAAACTATTAGAACCAGTTAGTAAACATTAATAGCAACTCATTAACAAGTTTTACCTCACAATTGCATTAATCATGCATGACATGGCATATTGAGTAATATATGAGCATTTATTGATTGTAATGCATGTTTTGTATGTTTGTCGCTCAGAATAGAAGGTGTTGTGCTAGAGGATGCTGTCGAGGACCTCCAGTACCAAAACTTTGAAGCTTTTGACCCTAATCAAGCTCAGGAGAAAGGCATGTGTCCTTGACCATTTGGTCCTGTTTTTTTAATGTTTTGTTTGCAAAACGGCATGCTTGTGTCAAATTGATGGGAAACACAAAATAGGTGTTTACTAGTCTTGTTTGACCATCCTTGTCGCTTGGGACACATTGTAGAGAGTCGAGAAGGGCTTTAACTTTTTTCTTCGCTCTAATTAATTGGGATGGGGAAACAACCAAATGACTTAATTATGAATTAATGGATGACGAGAATTGATGAATATGGATAAATGGTAACATGGGACTTGGGAGATCTAAGCAAGCATGGATTGTGGATTGGGTTAGATGTTATGATGGTTTGCTTGCCTTGGCTCTAAGGACCGGTTAATGGGAGAATAGGCCAGGACTACAGTGCCACCACGAGGCCAAGTATGGATGCGGCGTAGCTGATTAATTAGGGTGTTGCTGGTATTGCACGGACCATTTGAAAGAGCGGGGAAGGGGAGTTGGATTGGGTTTGTATGAGTGGCGGGACTCCCTGGGATCCGAATGGCACAAGAGGGGGCCCTTGGTTTAGGATGTGCTCAGTTGGAGGCATCGCCACCGGTGAAACCTCAGTGGCTCCGTACATGCTGGTAGTCCCTTTGTAAATGCTATTTTGTGATCTTTTGGCCATACACATAAGGAAGTGTAATTGGCATAAGGGATGTTTCTTTAGTCACTGATGGGTGATGAAATCATGAATACAACCTCTACAGAGTGTTAAAAACTATCATGATAGCCGTGCTCCTGGTTAAGAGCACCTAGATGACCTACATGATTAGAGGGAACTTGGGATTTGGGATGGATGGTAATGGTAATGGTTGGTAATATGGCAATGTTTATGAATTGAGTATTGGTAATGGATATTGTAAGTACCCCCAAGACACGGTACCCCCACATACAAGAAGAAGCTTCGAACCCGTCCTCCCCACCGAGGAGGGTTCTGGACCTGCCACACGTCCTACGGCTCCGGGCACTTGCTCCCACCAAGGAGGGTTCCGGAGCTGCCATGTGTCCTCCACCTCCAGGCCCTTGCTCCCATCGAGGAGGGCTCCAGAGCTGGAATGTGTCCTACGACATGCAATGGGCCGTGGACCGCAAAGAGTAAAGGGCAGCGCATCCTGTCCAGTCCCGTATTGAAGGCATGCGCCTTCCCTAGGCGCACGGTGCAGCACACGCCCTTGTGAGGTACCGCTGCACTCAATCATATCGCAGTGAAGGCGCCGTAGGCCTACCCCATGCCACCAAGTGGGTAGCTTACGACAACAAGACAGATGGGATGTTCCCTGCCATCATCAACGACTATGTCCTGCCACTGGCGACCAACGCAGCAAGATAGCAAGTCTTCAAGGTGCAGTCAGAGGCAGCGTACACAAGAAGCCTTAGATCTTGTACAGGATAAGATCACACTGGGGCCACCTATCGGGCCCTGAGCCCCACTTGTAAGCTGTCTGGGCTTGGACTATAAAAGGACCAGGCAACCACCGACTTAGATCATCTTCTCTGGTCCGCTCGGACTAGGGACCAGACCAGACAAAGGATCCCCACATCAAACATCACACACACACACACACATACTAGCAATACCATGAACCACAGAGTAGGGTGTTACGCTCCTTGCGGCCCGAGCCATGTAAAAACCACTGTCTCATACTTCCATCTTCGAGAACACTTGATTGAGGCCTCAGCCCCGCTGAACTAAGAACCTCCGCGGGCTACTCCGTAGCAAATCCGGGGGAAGTGTCGCTCTTACACTTTGACATTTGGCGCACCAGGTAGGGGGGCTTTTTCCCTCAGGAATTTGCGCCTCCATCGCCGCCGAAGAACCCGGTTTCGGCACCTCCTGGAGGCCCGCCGTCAACGTTTCTTAGCATTGATGGTGGACGCCACTGGAGCAACCAACTCCGACACCACCCAAGGGGTCTGCCATCGACGTTTCTTAGCGTTGATGGTGGGCGCCGCTGGAGCAACCAGTTCTGACACCACCCAAGGGGTCTATCGTCAACGTTTCTACACCAACGATGGGCGATGCGGAGCAGTCGGCTCTAGCACCACCCAGGGGGCCTACCATCGATGTTTCTACAACGACGATGGGTGATGTCAGAGCAGCCAGCTCTGGCACCACCCAGGGTGCATGCCGTCGATGTATCTACACCGACGATGGACGATGTAGGAGCAGTCAGCTCCGGCACCACCCAGGGGGCCTGCAGTCGACGTTTCTACACCGACGATGGGCGTCGTCAGAGCAGCCAGATCCGACACCACCCAGGGGGCCTGCTGTCGACATTTCTACACTAACGATGGGCGACGACAGAGCATCCATCTCTGAGACCACCAGGGGGCCCGCCGTCAACGTTCTTCTCTTTGATGATGGGCGACTCCAGAGCATCCAACTCCGACACCACCCAGGGGGCCCTCCATCGACGTTCTTCTCGTTGATGATGGGCGACGCCAGAGCATCCAGCTCTAACACCATCCAGGGGACCTGCCATTGACATTTCTTAGCATTGATGGTAGGCGATGCCGGAGCATCCAGCTTCGACGCTACCCAAGGGGCCGCTGCTGATGTTCTTCTCATTGATGATGGGCGACGCCAGAGCATCCAGCTCCAACACCACCCAGGGGGGCCCGCTGTCCACATTCTTCTTGTTTATGATGGGCGACACCGAGCATCCAACTTCGACGCCGCCTAGGGGGCCCGCTGTCGATGCTCTTCTCGTTGATGATGGGCGACACCAGCATCCAACTCTGACACCACCCAAGGGGCCCGCCATCGATGTTCTTCTTGTTGATGATGGGCACAGTCGGAGCATCCAGCTCCGGCACCTCCCAAGGGGCCCGCCATCGATGTTTCGCACGTTGAGGGTGGGCGCGGCCTCGGTTTGGTGGAAATCTCGTTGCCATCACCAGCAGAGACTTCTCCGACGATGGTCACACATTTCAATTCAGATCTGGTGCTCCCCAGGGGGCCCGCCAGCGTCAACTATTCAAGCTCCCGCTCTCCGTCGGGGGCCCGCTGATGACATCCTACGACTAAGTGGTAAGCATGTCTCATGGGCAGGACGTCAAGCAGTTTCTCGCAACCACGGTGATAATGTGACGCCCGGTTCCGAAAAATGAACCAACCTAACGCATTTGTGTGCCCAGGATGTTCATCACACATACACGAGTGCAATCACAAAAGAGTATACAGAAAATTACCACAGAGCAAGATTAATTAACCAAATTTTGTTACACAGAGCATATTATCCTCGAATACAACCTCTAATGAATATTTATGACAAGTTCAACTAATGCAGCGGAAATAAACTAATTAAGCAAACTAAACAGCTAGGCAGCATAAGCAATAGGGTATAGCGCAGCTCCAATAACACCACAGGCAAAGCTGGCGGTAGACACGGCCTAGAACTCCGCATTATCGTCATTAAACTCCCAAACCTGACCTGCAACTGTTGGGGGGATTGCAAGAGTGAGTACATGTTGTACTCAGCAAGTGTGGAAAGTATGACATGTGGCTGATTCAAATGATGACAATAATAATGGCAAAGTGCTGAAAAGTACATCAAAACATTTGAAAAGCAATATAGTATATGTATGTGAAGTAAACCCATCATAATCATAAGTATTATCACGATACCAATCTGAACTCACTACCATCGTCAATAATTCCAGATTTCACTTTGCCAATAACCATATTCAATACCAGAAATGAATCCATAACCAACCATAACCATAATACCAAACATAACCATACCAATACCATCCCAATATCGAGTTCCCTCTAATCATGGAAGTTGTCTAGGTGCTCATAACCAGAAGCACGGCTATCATAATAGTTTTAACACACTCTGCAGAGTTTGTACCTCTTTACCTACGTGTTTGTGATTTCATCACCTTTCGGTGACTAAGAATCTCCCTTATGCCCATGACCCCTCGGTCATATTACACACTTCCTTTGGTGTGTGGCCAAGAGATCACAAAATAGCCTTTACAAAGGGATTACTAGCCTATTTAGACCCCACTGAGGTTTCACCGGTGGCGATGTCTCCTGCATAGCACATCTTCAACCAAGTGCCCCCTCTTGAGCCATTCAGATCCCAGGGTAGTCCCACCAATCATCAACAAACCCAATCCGACTACCCCATCCCCGAGCATCCACAATGGTCCAAACAGTACTAGCAAAGCCCTAATTACTCAGCTACGCCGCACCCATACTTGGCCTCGTGGTGGCACTGTAGTCCTGGCTTATTCTCGCATGAACCGGTCCTTAGATCTAAAGCAAGCAAACCACCATGACATCCAACCCATCCACATACCAGGCTTGCTTAGATCACCCATTACCATACCGTATTGACCAGTTCATATTAACCAAAATATCATTAATACATAATAAAATTTGTAGTGTTGTTTTCCCATCCCAATTAATCAAGCGAAGCAAAAAGGTAAAAGCCCTTCCCGACTCTCTACCATAAATTCCAGGTGACAAGGGTGGTTTAACAAATCTAGTAAACTTCCTACCATAGGATTCCCATCAAATTGACACAAGCATGCAGTTTTGCAAACAAAACATTTATTTTAAAACAGGATCAATATGCTTCAAGGACACTTGCCTTGCTCTTGTTGTTGATTAGGGTCAAATCCTTGAAACTCTTGGTGCTGTAGATCCTCCGCGGCACTCTCTAGCGCAAATCCGTCTAATCCGCACAATAGACATACAAGACAAGAAACACAATCAAAGAGTGCACAAATATTACTCAATATGACATGACATGCATGATTTATGCAAATGCAAGGTAGAACTTGTTAATTGATTGCTTTCAATGATCACTAACTAGTTCTAATAGCTTTTAACAAATTTATACAGGTTTGAAGTTGATTAGATCAATTTTTAGAATCAATTAAACACAATTTAACCCGAAAGATCGGACTAGTCCGCTAGGGACCGGACAAGTCCGCACTCCGCGAGATCAGCGGATTAGGGTTTTCTAGATCGACGTGAATTTGGAGATTAGGGGTTGAATTCTCGTAAGGAAAACATAATAGAAGGTATACCAGGTGTTTAGGACTCCAATGAATCAAGAAACTTGGAGGTAGCACTTGGATCTTGGTGATCTAGGGTTGGTGATGAACTTTGAGGTGAATTGGTGATGAAGAACGAAAGCTTGGTGGAGATCTTGATCCTCTTTCGTTTCCCCCTCTTCTTCTTCTTGCTTGGGATCTTCTCCTCCCTCCTTGATGGTGGCTCGCCACGAACTAAGGTTTGGGTGGGTGGAAAAGTGGCAAATAGATGTCAAGCCAAGGGGTGGGGCTTTTTATATAGAGGTGGAGGCTAGGGTTAGATGGATTTCGAGTTTGGGAGGAGTAGAGGCCGGTTTAGACTCCCACACAGGTTCTAAAAGAGTTAGGCACGATGTCCCTAGGCCCACTTAACGTGAAACCCAAAAAACAAGTCATAAAACAAAATATCAACTCGGAGTCATGAAATATCGCACAAGTCCGAGAAGGACCGGACTAGTCCGAAGTCGTCCAGAGAGAAAATCGGACAAGTCTGGCCAAACATCGGACAAGTTCGACTTTGAACAGAGAGGAAATCGGACAAGTCCGCTGGAACAACGGACTAGACCGGAAAAGTCCAAGGACTTATCAATTTTTCAAGGATTCTTGGAATATCGGACTAGTTCGCACAAAATCGGACAAGTCCAGAAGTTTCCAGTGCCAAAAATCGGATTAGTCCGCCGCAAAAACGGACAAGTCCGTTTTTAGCCAGAGAGAAATCGGACTAGTTCTTAGTAAAATCGGACTAGTCCACACTTTCCTTCGTTTTAAATGCGGTTTTGTTCCAAATCAATTTTAAACTCGTTCCTCTTTATGTGGGTTAATGTTAAACATGTATATGAGTGTATGTAGGGCATGATGCATGAAAATGAGGGTGTTACAAACCTACCCCCCTTAAAATGAATATCGCCCTCGAGATTTGACGCGAAAGAGAAGAGATAGGGAAAGTCCTTCTTGATATCATCCTCCAATTCCCACGTTGCTTCTTTTCCTGTGTGGTGCTTCCATTGAAATTTACACCATCTAATAACCTTGTTCCTTGTGACTCTCTCCTTGGTTTCCAAGATTTTGATCGGTTGTTCGGCATAAGTCAAATCTTCCTCTAGTTCCAATTCTTTCATTGGCACTTGTTCTTCCGGCACTCTCAAGCACTTCTTGAGCTGGGAAACATGAAAGACATCATGCACGTCTGAGAGATGAGCTGGCATCTCCAACTTATACGCTACTTCTCCTCTTTTGTCCAAAATCTTGAATGGTCCAATATATTGAGGTGCTAGCTTGCCTCTTATGTTAAACCTCTTATGACATCTTATTGGCGACACCTTGAGGTAAACAAAATCCCCTATTTCAAAGGCTAATTTTCTTCTCCTATTGTCCGCATAGCCCTTTTGCCTTGATTGGGCAGTCCTCAAGTTTTCACGAATTATTTGGACTTGCTTTTCGGCTTCTTGCAACACATCCGGACCAAATACTTGAGTTTCTCCTGCCTCATTCCAGAATAAAGGTGTCCTACACTTCCTCCCATAAAGCGCTTCATACGGTGACATTTTCAAGCTTGCTTGGTAACTATTGTTGTAAGAAAATTCCGCGTATGGCAAGCTTTTGTCCCAACTTTTCCCATGCTTTAAAGCACAATCTCTTAACATGTCCTCCAAAATCTGATTGGTTCTTTTGGTTTGTCCATCCGTTTGTGGGTGATACGCTGAACTAAAATTCAACCTCGTTCCCAAAGCTTCTTGCAATTTTTGCCAAAATCTGGAGGTAAATTGAGAACCTCTATCCGAGACTATCTTCTTAGGGACTCCATGTCGACACACAATATGCTCCACGTATATTTCGGCCAATCGTGCAGCTGTATATTTGGTCTTCACAGGGACAAAATGAGCTGACTTGGTTAAGCGATCCACAATTACCCAAATTAGGTCATACCCGGACTGAGTACGTGGTAACCCAACTATGAAGTCCATTCCGATCTCTTCCCACTTCCATTCTGGGATCTTCAATGGTTGTAATAATCCAGCTGGCCTTTGATGTTCCGCCTTGACTCGTTGACACACATCACACAATGCCACATATTCAGCTATGTCCTTCTTCATGCTATCCCACCAATAGCAAGCCTTCAAGTCTTTGTACATCTTCGTACAACCGGGGTGAATCGAGTATGGCGAGTCATGTGCCTCCTTTAATATTGTCTCCCGAATATGCTTTACATTAGGCACAACGATTCTCTTTCCAATCCATAAGGTACCATGCTCGTCCTCATCAAATCTGAATTATCTCCCTTCCTCGGTCCTGTCCTTGATTTCCTTGATCTCTACATCTGCGGTTTGTGCCTCTTGAATTTCTTGCTCCAAGGTTGGGTTTAACTCCATCATCTCCATATCATTTACAAACCCGAGGTTCAACCTTTCAAACTCCTTATATAACTCGAATGGTAACTCTCGAACTGTTAGTTGTGACTTACTCCCTTTCTACTCAAAGCATCGGCCACTACATTGGCTTTTCCTAGATGATAGTTGATCCCCAAATCATAGTCTTTGATGAGCTCCAACCATCTTCGTTGCCTCAAGTTCAGGTCCGTTTGTGTGAAAATATACTTAAGACTCTTATAATCCGTATAAATTTCACACCTATGTCCAAGAATATAGTATCTCCAAATCTTTAATGCATGTACCATGGCTGCAAGTTCTAAATCATGTGCTGGGTAATTCTTCTCATGTTTCTTCAATTGTCTTGATGCATAGGCGACCACTTGACCTTCTTGCATCAATACACATCCAAGTCCTTGTCTTGATGCGTCGTATAAATCCAAACTTCTTGCTCACGTCTAGTAATACCAGCACCGGTGCAGTTATAAATCTCGTCTTCACCTTCTCAATGTCGTCCTAGCAAGATAGAGTCCATTTGATAAGCTTTCCCCTTGTTAGCAACTCAGTCATGCGCTTCACTACGTTGGAGTAGTCCTTGATGATTGGTTAGCTTTGACAGTTATTCCGACGCATCCTTCTTGTCCACAAATAGAACGGGCGCTCCCCATGGCGAAGAGCTAGGGCGAATAAAACCCTTCTCTAGTTGCTCTTGAATTTGCTTCTTGAGCTCTACTAATTCCAAAGGAGGCATCCTATACGGCCTCTTAGCTATAGGTTCAGTTCCAGGTATTAAATCAATAACAAACTCAATGTCTCGATCAGGTGGCATACCTGGCAACTCGTTCGGAAAAACATCCAAAAATTCACACACCACCGGAATCTCCTCAATTGCGGCACCGTCCATATGATTCAACTCCAATTGCTTCGGTGCGGTTTGAGATGCTTCAAATTCTACGGTGATCCCTTCCTCGTTGGTCAACTTCACTGTCTTCGTGGCACACTCAATAACTCCATTATGCTTCCTCAACCAGTCCATACCAAGTATAATGTCCAATCCTTGAGAATCCAAAACAATGAGGTTGGCGGAGAAGTCTACCCCCCTTATTCTAAGGCTTACTTTTAGACATACTATATTTGTCCCCATCTCTCCTCCAGGAGACTTAACCAATAGAGTAAACTTCATATGAGAGATAGGCAAACTATACATGGCAACATACTTCTATGCAATGAATGAATGTGATGCTCCAGAATCAAATAACATAGTCGCGGGGTTGGAGTTGGCGAGAAACATACCAATGACCACGTCATCCGCTTGTTGAGCATCCTCCGTAGAGACATGGTTCACGTTGCCACGAGCAAAATTCTGCTGTCCATGGCTTCCTTGTGGCGCTCCTCCATTGGGTCTTGGGTTTTGCCTCAGCGCATTGCTTCCTTGACCAAGGCCTGACTTAGGACATTGATGCGCGAAGTGTCCAACTTCTCCACAAGTATAGCAGTTCTTAACTCCACCGGAATTATTGGGACGAGCTTGGTTTTGAACATTTGCAGCAAGAAAATTAGCACGAGGTGCATAAGGCATTGGAGGCCTAGGCACTTGCATAACAGGGCGCTGCTGCACAAACTGAGTTGGGCGTGGTGCATAACCAGGACGCTGAGCAGGAATAGAGGAGCTGTAATAGGGCGCATTGGGCAGCGCAAAGCGAGGGCGCACATTACTCCCTTGTTGCTGTCCTTGATAGGGCGCCTTCCTCTTATTCTCTTGCTCCATCTCACGAATCCTGTTCTCAACCACAATTGCTTTGTCCACGAGCTTCTAAAAATTTGCGTAGTCACAATTGAGCAATTGCACTTGAATTTCATTGTTGAGGCCTCTCATGAACAAGTATTGCTTCCGACTGTCCCGACTAACATCCCCAGGCGCATACCTTGAGAGTTGAGTGAACTTGTTGAGATACTCACTCATGCTTGATCTTCCTTGCCTTAAGTTCTCAAATTCTTGCTTCTTCAAAATCATAACACCCTCCGACACATAATGGGAACGGAAACTCTCCTTGAATTCCACCCAGGTAATCCTCTCTTGATTCTCGTGAGCATTGCAATAAGCATCCCACCAATCCGCAGCTGCTCCAACTAGTTGATGAGAAGCAAACAAGACCTTCTCCCGATCACTGCATTGGATAATAGCAAGTTTCTTCTCCACGGACTTGAGCCAATCATCCGCATCCATAGGGTCGGCAGCTTGAGCAAAGGTCGGTGGCCTAGTCCTCATAAACTCTCCCAATCGGTTATGAGGGGGTGGTGGTGGCGGTGGAGGCATGTGGGGCTGATTGTTGATATTGCCAGCCTGCAGCTGTCCCATAGTTTGTATCATGGTCTGCATGAGCTGGTTTTGCATAGCCAACAGTTGCTCAATGTTAATAGCTCCTTGGGCAGGTCGTTGTCCATTGTTATTCTGAGGCACTGCATTATTCTCCTCCTCATCATTGACATCCCTCTGGTTGCGAGTCCTCACCATCTAGAGAGAAGCAATAGGTAAGAATTAGAAAACGTCCCCAACTATATGCACTAAGGGATATAAACTAAACAGCTAGCTACACTAGCCTAGGTGGACATGGCAATTCTAAGGCATCCCAAAATACTCTATTAAGCACACAAGCAAGCAATATATATAGCAAACAGCACACCAACCAAAAACACATCGATTCTTGAGTGCTCCTATGTGCTCTAAAGTGTCCATTCTATCTAGGTTGTGTCCTACGGTCAACATGTGGCTCTGATACCAATCTGTGACGCCCGGTTCCGAAAAATGAACCAAGCTAATGCATATGTGTGCCCAGGATGTTCATCACACATACACGAGTGCAATCACAAAAGAGTATACAGAAAATTACCACAGAGCAAGATTAATTAACCAAATTTTATTACACAAAGCATATTATCCTCGAATACAACCTCTAATGAATATTTATGACAAGTTCAACTAATGCAGCAGAAATAAACTAATTAAGCAAACTAAACAGCTAGGCAACATAAGCAATAGGGTATAGCGCAGCTCTAATAACACCACAGGCAAAGCTGATGGTAGACACGGCCTAGAACTCCGCATTATCGCCATTAAACTCCCAAACCTGACCTGCAACTGTTGGGGGGATTGCAAGAGTGAGTACATGTCGTACTCAGCAAGTGTGGAAAGTATGACATGTGGCTGATTCAAATGACGACAATAATAATGGCAAAGTGATGAAAACTACATCAAAACATTTGAAAAGCAATATATTATATGTATGTGAAGTAAACCCATCATAATCATAAGTATTATCACGATACCAATCTGAACTCACTACCATCATCAATAATTCCATATTTCACCATTGCCAATAACCATATTCAATACCAAAAATAAATCCATAACCAACCATAACCATAATACCAACCATAACAATCCCAATACCATCCCAATATCGAGTTCCCTCGAATCATGGAAGTTGTTCAGGTGCTCATAACCGGGAGCACGGCTATCATGATAGTTTTAACACACTCTGCAGAGTTTGTACCTCTTTACCCATGTGTTCGTGATTTCATCACCTTTCGGTGACTAAGAATCTCCCTTATACCCATGACCCGTCGGTCATATTACACACTTCCGTTGGTGTGTGGCCAAGAGATCACAAAATAGCCTTTACAAAGGGATTACTAGCCTATTTAGACCCCACTGAGGTTTCACCGGTGGTGATGTCTCCCGCAGAGCACATCTTCAACCAAGGACCCCCTCTTGAGCCATTCGGATCCCATGGTAGTCCCACCAATCATCAACAAACCCAATCCGACTACCCCTTCCCCGAGCATCCACAATGGTCCAAACAGTACTAGCAAAGCCCTAATTATTCAGCTACGCTGCACCCATACTTGGCCTTGTGGTGGCACTGTAGTCCTGGCTTATTCTCGCATGAGCCGGTCCTTAGATCTAAAGCAAGCAAACCACCATGACATCCAACCCATCCACATACCAGGCTTGCTTAGATCACCCATTACCATACCATATTGACCAGTTCATATTAACTAGAATATCATTAATACAGAATTAAATTTGTAGTGTTGTTTTTCCATCCCAATTAATCAAGCGAAGCAAAAATGTAAAAGCCCTTCCCGACTCTCTACCATAAATTCCAGGTGACAAGGGTGGTTTAACAAATCTAGTAAACTTCCTACCATAGGATTCCCATCAAATTGACATAAGCATGCAGTTTTGCAAACAAAACATTTATTTTAAAACAGGATCAATATGCTTCAAGGACACTTGCCTTGCTCTTGCTGTTGATTAGGGTCAAATCCTTCAAACTCTTGGTTCTGTAGATCCTCCGCGGCACTCTCTAGCGCAAATCCATCTAATCCGCACAATAGACATACAAGACAAGAAACACAATCAAAGAGTGCACAAATATTACTAAATATGACATGACATGCATGATTTATGCAAATGCAAGGTAGAACTTGTTAATTGATTGCTTTCAATGATCACTAACTACTTCTAATAGCTTTTAACAAGTTTATACGGGTTTGGAGTTGATTAGATAAATTTTTAGAATCAATTCAACACAATTTAACCAGAAAGATCGGACTAGTCCGCTAGGGACCGGACAAGTCCGCACTCTACGAGATCAGCGGATTAGGATCGACGTGAATTTGGAGATTAGGGGTTGAATTCTCGTAAGGAAAAGATAATAGAAGGTATACCAGGTGTTTAGGACTCCAATGAATCAAGAAACTTGGAGGTAGCACTTGGATCTTGGTGATCTAGGGTTGGTGATGAACTTTGAGGTGAATTGGTGATGAAGAACGAAAGCTTGGTGGAGATCTTGATCCTCTTTCGTTTCCTCCTCTTCTTCTTCTTGCTTGAGATCTTCTCCTCCCTCCTTGATGGTGGCTCTCCACAAACTAGGGTTTTGGTGGGTGGAAAAGTGGCAAATAGATGTCAAGCCAAGGGGTGGGGCTGTTTATATAGAGGTGGAGGCTAGGGTTAGATGGATTTCGATTTTGGGAGGAGTAGAGGCCGGTTTAGAGTCCCACACGGGCTCTAAAAGAGTTAGGCACGACATCCCTAGGCCCACTTAACATGAAACCCAAGAAATAAGTCGTAAAACAAAAGATCAACTCGGAGTCACGAAATATCGGACAAGTCCGAAAAGGACCGAACTAGTCCGAAGTCGTCCAGAGAGAAAATCGGACAAGTCTGGCCAAACATCGGACAAGTCCGACTTTGAACAAAGAGGAAATCGGACAAGTCCGCTGGAACACTGGACTAGTCCGGAAAATTCCAAGGACTTAGCAATTTTTCAAGGATTCTTGGAATATCGGACTAGTCCGCACAAAATCGGACAAGTTCGAAAGTTTCCAGTGCCAAAAATCGTATTAGTCCGCAGCAAAAACGGACAAGTCCGTTTTTAGCCAGAGGGAAATCGGACTAGTCCTCAGTAAAATCGGACTAGTCCGCACTTTCCTGCATTTTAAGTGCGTTTTTGTTCCGAATCAATTTTAAACTCGTTCCTCTTTATGTGAGTTAATGTTAAACATGTATATGAGTGTATGTAGGGCATGATGCATGAAAATGAGGGTGTTACATATAATGATGTCACCAAGGTGTTACAGTAAGTTCAACCTGAAGATCTGCCGTTAGTTTTAGTTTTGGCACAGTTAGAGGTCCAGAGTATGCAACCTGCTTAGTCTGGTCCTCCCTAAGAGTGTACACTTTGCCTCCCAGTGCCACTTCGGTAAAGCTTCACCCTGGGCGTAGTGGTAGGATAGTTTTTTTTCTAAAAAGGGTGTCATAGTGTCTAGGAGCAGCGCTGTAAGCAACTAAGCTCTGGTGGGTCTAGTCTGGGGTGTTCAGCCTGCTTAGCATGGTTCCATACCTTAAGACTGTACATTTTTTCTGCCTTGTCATCCGGAGCGGTCGTTGCCTTCTTGTAAAGCCTTCCCCCTCCTATGATTACCAAGTTAGAAGAACCATTGTCTTGCCCTATGCTCTGTTTATGATCATTTAATTACATATTAATTTTATGATCATCAAATCATGCTCGTTCTCGCATATTCTCTATCATATGCATCGACACTCTCTCACTGTCTCGCGCCTAGTGGAGTTATGCAATCCTACTGCTGGCGGGTCTACTTGAGGTTCCTATGATGTATTTGGGTTCTTTGGTTGTTTTCTTGCTCGGGAGCCCGTGGCGCCAAATGGTCACTCCCCTGGAAAGCTAACGCCCGTAGGAGGTCCAGAGGGTACAACGTGCTTAGCTTGGTCCTGCACCCTAAGCGTGTACAATTTGCCTCTTCAGCACTAACAGCTGAGTACAGGGGGTCGGACGTCACACACTTTTGAGCAGGGCAATAACTATAACCTGAATATCATCGCAATGAATTACCCACGCACCGTAAGCCCGACTCGGGTCCGTAAGACATAACGAGACTAAAAGCAGGAAGGAGTAACCGACGAGCAAAATTATTTACATTATGCTTTAATTTTTTGCTTACTTTCGCATATCGTCTACCATATGCCCAGTTACATTTCTCCTGTCTCGTCTTAGATGGAGTTGTGCTATCCTACTAAAGGCGCATCCACATGAGGTATCTGCAATGTGTTTGGGGTCCGATAATTATTTTCCTGGTCGGGGTCCATGGTGTCGAATGGTTCTAACTCCTAAAAGGTTAACGCTGAGCTGGAGGTCCAGCGTGTGCAGCTTGCTTAGCTTTGTTCTATACCCTAAGCATGCGCACCTTGCCTCCCAGTTCTAAAAGCTAAGTACAGGTGGGCAGACGGCTCATGCCCAGAGCAAGGCAGCGACCATACCTTGAATGCTATCGCACCAAATTAATCATGCTCCGTATCTTAGTTAAGGACTGTAGGCCATAACGAAACTAAAGAGCAGGGAAGTGGTGACCGACAAGCGAAATTATTTTTTGTCTACCGTGTGTGCAGGACATACAAGGAGCCCACCACCAATGTTCTACACGTTCGTGGTAGGCGCCATCAACGCTTCTTCGAGCTCTGGTGCCCCCTAAGGGTGCCGCTGGCGTCACTTCTGCAAGCTCCAGCGCCTCCCAAGGGGGTCGTCGGCGTCACTTCTGAGAGCTTTGGCACCCCCAAAGGGGGCCACCGAGTCACTTCTTTGAGCTCCGGCCTCTCCCACGAGGACCACAGGCGTCACTTATGCAAGCACCAGCGCCCCCCAAGACGGTCGCCGGCGTCACTTCTCCGAGCTCCGGGCCGCTGATGTCACATTTTCGAGCTCCGGCGACCCCAAAGGGGGTGGTCGACGTCACTTCTTCGAGCTCTGATGCCTCCCACGGGGACTGCTGTCATCAATTTTGCGAGCTCCAATGCACCCAAAGGGGGCCGCCGGTGTCACTTCTTCATGCTCTGGCGCCTCCCACGGGGACCACTGGCGTCACTTCTGCAAGCTCCGGCGTCCCCCAAGAGGGCTTCCAATGTCACTTCTCAAAGCTCCGGCGTCCCCAAGGGGGTTGCTAGCATCACTTCTCTGAGCTCTGGTGCCCCAAGGGAGTCGCTGGCGTCACTTCTCCGAGCTTCGGCGCCCCTTAGGGGGGCCCGCTGGCGTCACTTTTACAAGACAAGATAAAGGCCCCACTACGGGATTGTCATCTCTCCCGAGGTGGGCCCGGGGGCCACTGTCGGTACCCTCAAGACTGGGTACCCCCGCATACAAGAAGAAGCTCCGAACCTGTCCTCCCCGCCGAGTAGGGTTTCAGAGCTGCCACACGTCCTACGGCTCCGGGCCCTTGCTCCCATCGAGGAGGGCTCCGGAGCTGCCATGTGTTTTCTAGCTCCGGGCCCTTGCTCCCACCGAGGAGGGCTCCGGAGTTGGAGTGTGTCCTACGGCATGCAATGGGTCGTGGATCCTAAAGAGTAAAGGGCAGTGCGTCCTGTCTAGTTGCACATTGAGGGCATGCGCCTTCCCCAGGCCCATGCCCCTGTTAGGTACCGCTGCGCCCAATCACATCACAGTGAAGGCGTCGCAGGCCTACCCCATACCGCCAAGTGGGGAGCTTATGGCAACAAGACAGATGGAACGTTCTCTGTCATCATCAACGACTATGTCCTGCCACTGGCGACCAATGCAGCAAGACAACACGTCTTCAAGGTGCGGTCAGAGGCAGTGTACGCAAAAAGCCTTAGATCTTGTACAAGATAATATCACCTCGGGGCCACCTGTCGGGCCCTGAGCCCCACTTGTAAGTTGTCCGCCCTTGGACTATGAAAGGACCGGGCAGCCACCGACTTAGATCATCTTCTTTGGCCCGCTCGGATGAGGGACCAGACCAGACAGAGGATCCCCACATCGAACATCACACACACATACTAGCAATACCATCCACCGTGGAGTAGGGCTTTGCTCTCCTTGCGGCCCGAACCACGTAAAAACCACTGTCTCATACTTCCATCTGCGAGAACATATGATTGAGGCCTAAGCCCCGCCGCTCTAAGAACCTCCGCAGGCTGCTCCTTAGCAGATCCGGGGGAAGTCTCGCTCTTACACTTTGACAAATATGGTTATGGTAATGGTGAAAATCTGGAATAAGGCTATGGAATAATGCTTATGGACTTGCATCATTTTTATATTGTGGGATATGATGGGAATACTTCACATAGACATAGTGTAATACTTTTCAAATATTTTAATGTACTTTTCAGCAATTAGCCTTTATTTACTATCATGCCTTATTTAAGCTACATGTCCTACCTTTCCCACACTTGCTAAGTATGACATGTACTCACCCTTGCAATTCTCCCACCAATAGTTGCAGGTTAGGGTTGGGAGTATCACAACGATAATGAGGAGTTCTAGGCTGTGTGCTACTGTCAGCTTTGCCTGTGGTGTTGCTTGGAGCCATGCTACCCTTTGCTACCCTTGATTAATTTGTTTAGCTCAGATTAGTTTATTTCCATTGCATTAGTCTCAGACTTGTCACTAATAATCATTAGAGCTGTAATTTGAGGATATTATGAATTCTTTAATAAAAGTGCTTAATTAACTTGTTGTGTGGTAATTATCTGTTTATCATTTGTGAATCACTTGTGTATGTGTGTTAAACATCATGGGAACACATATATTGCACTTGGTTCATTTTTTTTTGGAACCGGGTGTCACAAATTGGTATCAGAGCCAGGTTGACCGTAGGACACAATCTAAATAGAATGGACACTTTAGTGCGCATAGGAGCACTTAGGAAACGTCGTGGTTTGTTTGGTGTGCTGTTTGCTATGTAATGGTTTCTTGTGTGCTTATTAGAGGATTGTGGGATGCTTTAGAATTGCCATATCCATATAGTATTGTATTGTTATCTGTTTAGTTTCATATCTGTCGCTGCATACAGATGGGGACATTTCTAAACTCTTCTATCTCTTGTCTTTCTTCAGATGGTGAGGACTCGCAACCAGAGGGATGCCAAGGATGAGGAGGAGAGCAATGAAGAACCTCAGAACAACTAGGGACCTTCCCATGGAGCTATCAACCTTGAGCAGCTATTGGCTATGCAAAACCAGCTCATGCGGACCATGATACAAACTATGGGATAGCTGCAGGCTGGATACAACAACAATCACCCCACATGCCTCCATCGCCACCACCAGCCCACCACCTCATAACCGGTTGGGAGAGTTTATGAGGACCAGGCCACCCACCTTTGCTCAAGCTATTGATCCTATGGAGGCAGATTATTGGTTAAAGTCCGTGGAGAAGAAGCTCGCTATTATCCAATGCAATGACAGGGAGAAGGTTCTTTTTGCGTCCCACCAACTAGTTGGAGCAGCTGCGGATTGGTGGGATTCGCTATGCAACACCCATGAAAATCAAGAGAGGATCACTTGGGATCAATTCAAGGAGAGCTTCCATCTCATTTTGTGCCTAAAGGTATTATGATCTTGAAGAGGCAGGAATTTGAGAACCTAAGGCCGGGGAAGTCAAGTGTGAGTGAGTATCTCAATAAATTCACTCAACTCTCAAGGTATGCTCCGGAAGATGTTATTCGGGACAGACGCAAGCAATATTTATTCATGAGATGCCTAAACAATGAGATTCAAGTCCAATTGCTCAACTGTGACTACACAAATTTCCAGAAGCTTGTGGACAAAGCTATTGTGGTTGAGAACAAGGTTTGAGAGATGGAGCAAGATAAAAAGAGGAAGATGTCTTATCAAGGACAAGCACAAGGAAGTAATGTTCGCCCCCACTTTGCACCACCCAATGTGCCATACTACAACCCCTCAGCTCCTGCATATCGCGCTGCTATTCCACCGTGTCCAGTGCAACCAATGCAGCAATTCCCCACCATGGAAGCACCTTCTCCTCCAATGTCTCAAGCGCCCCGCGCCAATTTCTTGCCAATGCCCAAAATCAAGTTTGCCCTAACAATACTAGTGCAGCAAGGTCGTGCTATACTTGCGGTGAAGTAGGACACTTTGCATCTCAATGTCCGAAGTCAGACCTTGGTCAAGAAAGAAATGCTCCAAGACAGAACCCAAGAGCAAATGGAGGAGCGCCACAGGGCAACAGTGGACAACAAAATTTGGCTCGTGGTAATGTGAACCATGTCTCTATGGAGGAAGCGCAACAAGCGGATGACGTGGTGATTGGTATGTTTCTCACAAACTCCAACCAAACAACTATGTTATTTGATTCTGGAGCATTGCATTCATTCATTGCATCAAAGTATATTGCCAAGTATAGTTTGCCTGTATCTCATATGAAGTATACCTTGTTGGTTAAATCTCCTGGAGGGCAGATGAGGACAAATATAGTATGTCCAAAAGTAAGCCTTAGAATAAGGGGGTAGACTTCTTTGCCAACGTCATTGTTTTGGATTCTCAAGGATTGGACATAATACTTGGTATTGACTGGTTAAGGAAGCACAATGGAATTATTCAATGTGCCATGAAGACGATGAAGTTGACAAATGAAGAAGGGGTCAACATTGAATTTGAAGCATCTCAACACGCACCTAAGCAAGTGGAGTTGAATCAAATGGACGGTGTCGCAATTGAGGAGATTCCAGTGGTGTGCGAGTTTTCAGATGTGTTTCCGGACGAGTTACCAGGTATGCTACCTGATCACGACATTGAGTTTGTTATTGAGTTAATACCTGGAACTGCACCTATAGCTAAGAGGCCATATAGGATGCGTCCTAAGGAGTTAGCGGTGCTCAAGAAGCAAATTCAAGAGCAGCTAGAGAAGGGTTTCATTCATCCAAGCTCATCACCTTGGAGAGCACCAATGCTTTTCTTGGACAAGAAGAATGAATACCAAAGAATGTGTGTAGATTACCGAGCTCTCAACGAGGTGACAATCAAGAACAAGTATACTTTGCCCTCCATAGAGGATTTGTTCGATCATATGAAGGGTGCTTGTGTTTTCTCCAAGATTGATTTGAGGTCAGGCTACTTCCAAATGAAGATAAGACCGTCAGATATACCCAAAACAGCTTTTCAGACACGTTATGGATCTTATGTGTGCACTGTGATGGATTGAAAAATGCACTTGCATACTTCATGTACATCATGAATAAGGTCTTCATGGAGTACTTGGATAAATTTGTTGTGGCGTTCATTAATGACATTGTGATCTACTCGAGAAGCGAGGAGGAGCACGGGGAACATTTGAGGCTCACGTTGCAGAAATTGAGGGAGCATCAATTGTACGCCAAATTCAGCAAGTGCCAGTTTTGGTTGAGGGAAGTGTCGATTTTAGGCCATATCATCTCCAGAGGAGGACTATCAGTTGACCCAGGAAAAGTGAGATATGTGCTGATATGGGAACCCCCGCAAAATGTAAAGGAGATCAGAAGTTAGATAGGAATGGCTGGATACTACCGTCGGTTCATTGAGGACTTCTCCAAAATATCCAAGCCGATGACTGAGTTGTTAATGAAGGGGGAAGCATTCCAATGGACCCAAGCTTGTCCAGACAGTTTTGAGGAGTTAAAGAAGAGGTTAACCACAACCCCAATTTTTATATTGCCGGATGTGAGCAAAAACTTTGATATCTATTGTGACGCGTCAAGACAAGAACTTGGATGTGTGCTCAAGCAAGAAGGTCATGTGGTAGCCTATGCATCGAGGCAATTGAAGAAACATGATCAGAATTATCCAATGCACGATCTCGAACTTGCAGCCGTAGTGCATGCATTAAAGATATGGAGGCACTACATAATTGGTCATAGGTGTGAAATTTGTACGGACCACAAGAGTCTAAAGTACAATTTCACACCAACATACCGGAATTTGAGGTAGCGAAGATGGTTGGAGCTCATCAAGGATTATGATGTTGGAATCAATTATCATCCAAGAAAGGCTAATGTAGTGGTCGATGCTTTGAGTCGGAAAGGAGTAAGCCACCAACTCACGTTTTGAGAGTTGCCATCCGAGCTATGCAAGGAGTTTGAATAGTTGAATCTTGGATTTGTGAATGAGATGGGGATAATGGAGTTAAATTCGACCCTGGAGTAAGAAATTCGAGACGATCAGACCAAGGATGAGGAAATTTAGAAAATCAAGGAAAGGACCCAAGAAGGGACATAATTCATGTTTGATGAGGAAGAACATGGTACTCTATGGCTTGGAAAGAGGATTGTTGTGCCTAATGTGAAGCAACATCACAAAACGATACTAAAGGAGGCACATGACTCACCTTACTCAATTCATCCTTGTGGTACAAAGATGTACAAGGACTTAAAAACATGTTATTGGTGGGCCAGCATGAAAAAGGACATAGCTGAATATGTAGCTCTATGTGATGTGTGCCAACGGGTAAAAGCTAAACACCAAATGCCAGCCGGATTATTGCAGCCATTGAAGATTCCGGAATGGAAGTGGAAATAAATTGGTATGCACTTCATAGTTGGATTACTACGAACCTGGCCGGCTATGACTCAATATGGGTTATTGTGGATCAGCTGACCAAGTCAGTGTGACACTCGGTTCTGAAAATGAACCAAGTGAATGCATATGTGTGCCCAGGACGTTCAACACACATACACGAGTGCATTCATAAAAGGATATACAAAAAAATACTACAAGACAAGATTAATTAAGCACCTTTATTACAGAATTCAGAATATCCTCGAATACAAGCTCTAATGAATATTAATGACAAGTTTAAACTAATGCAGCGGAAATAAACTAAATAATGCAACTACGCAGCTAAGCAGATAAGAAAATACGTGTAGCGCAGCTCCAATCAATACCACAGGCAAGTTGGCGGCAGACACGGCCTAGAACTCCACATTATCATCGTTATACTCCATATCTTGACCTGCAACTGTTGGTGGTGGAATTGCAAGGGTGAGTACATGTCGTACTCAGCAAGTGTGGAAAGTATGACTTGTAGCTGATTCAAATGATGAATATAATAATGGCTAAGTGCTGAAAAGTACATCAAAATAGTTGAAAAGCAATATGTTACATATATGTGAAGTAATCCCATCATAAACCAAGTAGTTATCGTAATACCAGTCCATATTTCATTACCATCATCCATGATCCATATTTCTCATTATCATGAACCATATCCATTGCCATAAACCATAACATCATTCCATAACCAATACCAAACCATCCCATAATTGAAAACCCCTTTAATCATGTAGGTCATCCAGGTGCTCTTAACCGGGAACACGACTATCATGATAGTTTTAATACTCTGCAGAGTTTGTACCGCTTTACCCACGTGTTTGTGATTTCATCACCCTCAGGCAACTAAAGGAACCTCCTTTATGCCAAAACACTACAATAGGTGTATGGCAAAGAGATAAGAAAATAGACTTTACAAAGGGACTACTAGCATGTACGGACCCACTGAGGTTTCACCGGTGGCAATGTATCCAACTGAGCACATCTTCAACCAAGAGCTCCCTCTTGTGCCATTCGAATCCCAGGGAGTCCCGCCAACCATATCCAAACCCAATACGACTCCCCTTCCCCGGTGCGCCAAATGATCCATATATATTAGCAATACCCTAATTAATCACCTGTGCTGCACCCATAATTGGCCTCATAGTGGCACTGTTGTCCTGGCATATTATCGCATGAACTGGTCCTTAGATCTAAAGCAAGCAATCACCATATCATCAAACCCATCCACATACCAGGCTTGCTTAGATAACCCATTACCATATCACATTGACCAGTTCATATTAACCATAATCTCATTAATGCATAATGAAATAGTATAGTTGTTTTCACATCCCAATTAATTAAGTGAAGCAAAGGTAAAAAGCCCTTCCCGACTCTCTACCATGTATTCCAGGTGACAAGGCTGGTTAAACAATGCTAGTAAACTTCCTATCATAGGATTACCATCAAATTGACACAAGCATGCAGTTTTGCAATAAAAAAACATTTAATGTAAAAACAGGATCAGTATGTTCAAGGACACTTGCCTTGCTCTTGGGATTGGTTTGGGTCAAAGTCTTCAAACTCCTGGTGCTGGAGGACTTCCGCAGCATTCTCTAGCACAAATCCGTCTAAATCGCGTAATGAACATACAAGACAAGAATTACAACAAATAAGTACACATATGTTACTCAATATGATATGACATGCATGATTAATGCAAATGCAAAGAAAAACTAGTTAATGAGTTGTTAATGATGTTCACTAATCATTTACAATGGTTATTAACATGTCTACACATGTTTGGAGTTTATTCGAATCAATTTAGAATTAATTTAGCAGAAAATTGTCAGCAAAATCAGACTAGTCCGCTGCAGGGCCGGACTAGTCCGCTCTTTGTAGAAACAACGAATTAGGGTTTTCTAGATCGACATGAATTTGTAGAAACTGGGTTGAATTCACGTGAGAAAAAAGAAGTAGAAGGTATACCAAGTGTTTTGAACTCCAATGAATTAAGGGTTTTGGAGGCAACACTTGGATCTTGATGATCTAGGGTTGATGAAGAAAACATGAAGGTGATTTGTTGATGAAGAACAAAAACTTGATGGAGATCTTGATCTTATTTCATTTCCTCCTCTTCTTATTCTCGCCCGGGATCTCATTCTCCCTCCTTGATGGCGGCTCTCCACGAACTACGGTTTGTGGTCTTTCAATTGAGGCAAAAGGATATAAAGTCAGAGGGTGGGGTTGTTTATATAGAGGTGGAGGCTAGGGTTTCAATGGATTCGAGTTTGGGGTGGGTGGAGGCCAGTGTGGGGTCCCACATGGGCTCCAAAAAGAGTTAGACACGACGTCCTTCGGCCAACTTAAGGTAAAAATCCAAAAACACGTCGTGAAACAAAAGATCAACTCGGAATCACGATCACCGGACAAGTCCGAAAAAGGATGGACTAGTATGAAGTTAGTCAGAGAGATATCGGACAAGTCCGAACTTGGTCAGAGGGAAAACAGACAAGTCTGGCCAAAACCAGACAAGTTCGATTTTAGTCAAAGGGAAAACAAACAAGTCCACTAGAATACCGGACAAGTCAGGACAAATCCAGGGACTTGGCAAAATTTCAATGAATCAGGATACTGAACTAGTCTGCAGTGGACCGTACAATTCTGAAGATGTACTGAGGAAAAACCGGAATAGTCCGCACGAAAACGAACATGTCTAAGGGAGGTCAGAGAAAAATTGGACTAGTCCGCCCTCTCCAAAATTCTTAAGTGTGGTTTTGCTTCTAATTCATTTTTTACTCATTCCATTTTATGTAGATTAATGCTAAACATGTATATGAACTTATGCAATGCATGATGCATGAGAATGAGGGTGTGACAAACCTAGCACCCTTAAAATGAATCTCGCCCTCGAGATTCAACGCGAAAGAGAAGAGATAGGGAAACTCCTTCTTGAGATCATCTTCCAGCTCCCAAGTTGCCTCTGATTCTGTATGATGCTTCCATTAAACCTTACACCATCTAATAACCTTGTTTCTTGTGACCCTCTCTTTGGTTTCCAAAATTTTGAACGGTTGATCGGCATACGTCGAATCTGCCTCTAGTTCCAACTCTTACATTGGCACTTGTTCTTCCGGTACTCAAGCATTTCTTTAGCTGGGAAACATGAAAGACATCATGAACGTCTGAAAGCTGATTCTGCATCTCCAACTTATATGCTACTTCTCTTTTGTCCAAAATCTTGAATGGCCCAATGTATCGAGGTGAGGTAAACATAATATCCCACTTCAAAGGCTAGTTTCTCTCTCCTATTATTCGGGTAGCCTTTTTGCCTTGATTGAGCAGCCCTCAAGTTTTCGTGAATAATCTGCACTTGTTTCTCAGCCTCTTGCAACATGTCAGGCCAAAATATCTGGTTTTCTCCGGTCTCATTCCAAAACAAGGGTGTCCTACACTTCCTTCCATATAGTGCCTCATATGGTGACATTTTCAGGCTTGCTTGGTAGCTATTGTTATATGAGAATTCCGCATATGGCAAGCTCTTGTCACAACTTTTCCCATGCTTGAAAGCGCAAGCTCTTAACATGTCCTCCAGAATCTGATTGGTCCTCTCAGTTTGTCCATCCGTTTGAGGGTGATATGCTGAGCTAAAATTCAACCTTGTACCCAATGCTTTGTGCAGTTCCATCCAAAACCTAGAGGTAAATTGAGAACCTCTATTTGACACTATCTTCTTTGGAACTCCATGCAAACATACTATTCTTTCCATATAATGTTCAACTAATTTCTCTCCATTAAAGGTGGTCTTAACGGGAATAAAGTTAGCTGACTTGGTTAACTGGTCCTTGATTACCCATATGGAATCATAACTGGACTGGGTACGTGGCAATCCAACTATAAAGTCCATGCCAATTTCTTCGCACTTCCACCCCAGAATCTTCAACGGCTACAATAACCTTGCTGGCCATTGATGTTCCGCCTGACTCGTTGGCACACATCACACAACGCTAGGTTCTTGAACACGTTGCTGATTTGTTGCCGAATATGTAGCCTTGTTTCTTTGACGATTACTGTGACACATAAATTTATTCGCGTCCTCAAGACAATGCGGCGGGAAATGGCTGCTATAGCTCCTGCTGCCAGAGCAGAACCACATCGGAAGCGGATGGATACGCCCATCACTTTTGATGCAACCAACTGCCCTAGAAACATGGTTGGAGCTGGCCAACTCCCACTGATGGTATCTCCGACCATCAACAATGTTCAGCTCTACCACGTTTTGATAGACGGAGGTGCAGTGCTCAATCTTTTTAGCTTTTAAGCATTCATGAAGATCCAGCTACAACTCTCGGACCTTCGCCCCTCAAGACCATTCTCTAGGGTAGGTCCGGGGGACATCAACCCCCTCAGATCCATTACTCTCTTGGTGACCTTTGGGACTCGGGAGAAATACAGGACTGAGAAGCTAGTTTTTGATGTCACTCACATCAATCTGCCCTTCAACGCTATCCTGGGCAGGCCTGCCCTGTACAGGTTCATGGCCGCAGCTCACTACAGCTATTTGGTGTTGAAGATGACGACACCTTCACGCGTCCTCTGAGTCCGTGGAGACCACACTGCAGGAGTCACCACGCTAGAGGAACTCCATGCGCTAGCCACGGCGCAAGAAGGAACCTCTGGCAAAGAGCTCATTGCTAATCCCTCGAGCACTTATCATCGGGGCTCAACCTCTACACCACATGTGCAATAAAGCGGCGACACCGACGTTCCCATCAAAGTTGTCCAAATTGGTTCTGATGCTACTCACACCACTCGTATATCGGGAGGTTTGAACAACAAATAGGAACTCACGCTCATCACTTTCCTCCAGGCTAATGTTGATGTGTTTGCCTGGCAACCGTCACAAATGCCTGGGATCCCTAGGGAGGTGATTGAGCACAATCTAAAGATTTATCCGCACGCACGGTCTGTACACCAGAAACCTCAGAAACAATCAGTCGAGCGGCAAAACTTCATTCGACAGGAGATCAAGAAGTTGCTCGAAGCTGGTTTCATGTGGGAGTTTTTCCATCCAAAGTGGCTGGCAAACCCAGTCGTTGTACCCAAGGCTGGCAGGAAGCTTCGGATGCGTATCGACTACACCACACTAATTAAGGCCTGTCCAAAAGATCCATTTCCACTACCTTGGATAGATCAGATAGAGGACTCCATCTCTGGGTGTGAGCTATTGTGTTTCCTAGATGCATACTCCAGATATCATCAAATCCAAATGTCTAGGGAAGATAAAGAGCATACTGCCTTCATAACAGTAGATGGATTGTATTGTTATACTACCATGCCCTTTGGTGTCAAAAATGCTGCTTCAACCATTGTTCGAGCTATGTACAAAACATTTTGAGAGCTAATCAGAGACTTGGTGGAGGTGTACATCGATGACATTGTTGTGAAGATCAAGAACAAGGAGTCACTCCTTGACAACTTGCAAGCCATCTTTGACAAGCTGCACATCATGCGCACCAAGTTGAACCCAGACAAGTGTGTCTTTGGGGTTAGCTCTGGAAACTCCTTGGTTTCTTGGTGACTCACAGAGGAATTGAGGCAAACCACGCGAAGATCAAGGATATAAAAGACATGCGACCTCCAGCCCGCATCAAGGACGTCCAGAAGCTAACTAGATGTCTAGTTGCGCTCAGTCGGTTCATTTTAATGCTTAAAGAGCAGGCACTTCCCTTCTTCAAACTATTGAGGAAGACCGGAGCATTCCATTGGTCCGAAGAAGCAGAAAAAATGTTCCATGAGCTAAAGCAGCTCCTCACCACGCTAGCAATCTTGGTAGCTCTAAACCCTGGTGATCCTTTACTGCTATACATTTCTGCAACTACAGAAGTTGTAAGCATGGTCCTAGTCGCGGAAAAACCAGAGCCATATCCAGTTCAGGAGCCTAGACCTCTTCGGGAGGGTCCAGAGCTACCTGAAGGCGAGTCTGGGTCCCAGCCACCATGCACAGATCTTCAAGGTGAACTGCTAGAAGATCAACCTCTCTCATCTGAGGGAGTTTCTACGACTGTTCAAGAAGATCCGGACCACTCGGGGAGGGTCTGGATTGAACAAGAAAAAGTTTCGGACCCTTCTGGGAGGGTCCAGGAAGCTCAACAAGAAGGTACGGACCCCTCCGGGAGGGTTTGGGTTGATGGAGAGGAAGCCCCGGGCCCCTCTAAAAGGGTCCGGACCACCCAGCGCCCAGTGTACTTCATCAATGAAGTACTCCATGATGCCAAGACCAGATACATCGAGGTGCATAAGATGCTTTACGCAATTCTTATTGCCTCAAGGAAGCTTTGACACTATTTCCAAGACCACAAGATATCAGTTGTAACTTCTTATCCACTGCGTGCTATATTGCATAACCCTAATTCTACTGGGAACATTGCCAAGTGGGCAGCAGAGCTGTCATAATTTGATCTCGAATTCTTGCCACGACAAGCAATCAAGAGTTAGGCTTTGGCTAACTTCGTGGCAGACTGGACCCCTTCTCCATCAAATCCTGGGGGCCTCAGTGAGCAGAAGTCAAAACCCAGGGTCCTGGTCTTCACCGAGCCTCACTGGACTCTTTACTTCGACGGTTCCGTGCAGAAGCAGGGAGCCGAAGCTAGAATCCTTCTCCTTGCTCCGACCGGGGAGAAGGTCAAATATATGGTTCATCTTGACTTCAAGGCGACCAACAACATGGCGGAGTATTAAGCTCTCTTTTACTAGTTCAAGGTGGCACTATCCTATGGTGTCAAACAGCTGTTGGTGAAGGGTGATTCGTAGCTTATCATAAAACAAGTCAAAGGTGAATGCTGCTGCAACAACCCCGAGCTAGCTGCTTATCTCCTTGAAGTACAGAGGCTTCAGAAAGACTTCGAAGTCCTGGATATCCACCATGTTTAGCGTCTCCATAACGCTGAAGCCGATGAACTCTCGACGAAGGCTTCAACCGGAGCTACGGCTCCTGGCGGAATCTTTGTCCGAAGGTTGTCAAGGCCAACAGCTCAGTCTGCCAAACTGGGCGAAGGGGGTGAGACCAGCACCTCGAAGCTGGTGGTCCCGGTGGCCCTATTACCATGACGTCCACCAAGGGTCATAGGTGTTGTCGAAAGCTCCGAGCAACCGAGCACACAAGACTCAGAAGCTCAAGTTAGCTCCAATGCATGGATCTTGAAGATCCGGAGCTACTTGAAAGACAACATCCTTTGTGAAGACAGTGTATCCGCTGACTGGATTGTTAGATTGACTAAAAGATACATGTTGGTAGAAGGGAATCTCTACCGGTGCAGTGCCAACAGTTTCCTAATGCAGTGCATTGGAAAGGAAGAAGGCTGCAAGCTCCTCGCGGAGATCCATGGAGGCGAGTGTGGGAATCACGCGTATTCCCGCACGTTGGTCGGCAAATCCTTTTGGCACGGCTTCTACTGGCCTACATCACTCCAGGATGCAGTGGAGTTGGTGAAAAAGTGTGAAGTGTGTCAGTTCCACGCAAAAACAAATTCACACACCAGCTCAGTCACTACAAATGATTCCTCCTACATGGGCATTCGCTATGTGGGGCATGGACATTTTGGGACCTTTCCCAAAAGATGTCGTAGGTTACAGGTTCCTGTATGTCGCCATCGACAAGTTCACCAAGTGGCCAGAAGCTACTCCAGTTGTGACTATCAACAAGCAATCAGCAATCAAATTCTTGAAGTCCATAATATGCAGATTTGGAGTTCCAAACAAAGTCATAATTGACAATGGAACCCAAATTACAAGTGCTGCATTCCAAGAATATTGCAAAGACCTTGGCATTCAAGTCAGCTACGCATGAGTAGCTCACCCAGCAAGTAATGATCAAGCCGAGAGAGCAAATGCTGAAATCTTAAAAGGACACAAGACGCACACATATGAGCGTCTGAAAAAGTATGGAGCCAACTGGATCGAAGAGCTTCCGTCCGCACTGTGGGCAAGCAGGACTACACCTAACGGGTCAACTGGAGAGACACCGTTCTTCTTGGTGTACGGAGCTCAAGCAGTCCTTCCTCCGAAGATCACCATGGGGTTGCTCTGGGTCCGGACCTTCGATGAAGCCACGCAGAATCAACTCCGGCGTGAAGACCTTGACCTCATCGAAGAGGGAAGGTACCAAGCAGCTGTTCGGAATGCACGATATCGCCAAGCACTTCAGCGCTATCATCAAAGGCATGTGCGTAACTGACAGCTCGAAAAAGGCGATCTGGTACTGTGGAAAATACTAACTCGCAAAGGGATGAACAAACTTTCCCCCAGCTGGGAAGGTCCAATCTGAGTGATCAAAGTATCCCGTCCCGGATGCGTTCGCTTGGCAACTGAGGATGGGACTCCGCTTCCTAATCCTTAGAACATCGAGCACCTCTGTAAGTTATATGCTAAGATCATGGAGGTGAGTCTGTAATTGCATAAAACGTATGTTATAGAGTCAATATACAGAGATGGGTAGGTCCTCCGGGAGAACATCCGGACCCCTCCGGGAGGGTCCGGAATGTTCAAGCAACATTTGACACAGTCATGGCACTAAAAGTGTAGCTGCCTGCCCCGGGCTAGTACATAGCACACTTAGCCTGGTCATATACCCTAAGTGTGTCCTTGTCTCCCCTATAATCCATACCTATAATGAAAGAAATTGTTGTGTGAAAACAGACTCCACGTGTATTTATTTTTGTACAAGGCTCAGTCTTTTGAATTATTATTTTTTATCCTTCTTGTCTATAATGAAGTTGTGCAATTGTTTTTATGTTTTAGTCCAAGTTATTCATATGTGTTACAAGTTATATTGTTGGTATCTTTGGATCTTAACATTGCTGCATAGTCTACTTGCCTGAACGCCAAGCCAACATAGGTCCGGGGTAGGCTATCAACTTAGCGTGGTCATGCACCCTCAATACGCCACTCTACCTACATCTCGGCAGGTCTGAGTAGTGTGAGCACTAAAAAAGCATGTGGATCTAGAGACATTACTTCAATGTGCTTGTTATCATATCGATTTTTTTCAGCTCTAAAACTTAAATAAGAACAATAAGTCACAAACAATTTATAGATAAGAGGGCGAGTTTTACTCTTTTCTTGTCTTCAATGTACAGGAAAAACAAAACACCCAGCGATGGTGAACAATGCTGGAGCTATTAAGCTCCGACAACCTCCAAGGGGGTCGCCGTTGATGTTTTCAGACGTTGAAAGTGGGGCGCCACCAGAGCTAACAAGTTCCGGCAACTCCCATGAGGGTCGGACGTTGACATAAAGTATAATTCAAGTTAAGATGGCATAACCACCCAAGGGATTCGTCGTCAACGTTATCTACGATTAATGGTGGGTGTCGTTGGATCTATCAAGCTCCGACAACCCTAGGGGGGCCAGCCCGTCCTACGCGCTGACAGTGGGTGCCGTTGGACCTATCAAGCTCCGACAACCCAGGGGTGCCGCTGTCGATGTTCTACGCGTTCACAGTGGGTGTCGTCGAATCTATCAAGTTCCGACAACCCAGGGGGCCCGCCGTCGACGCTACAAAAGTTCCCTGGAGAAGTCAGTAATAAACTTTGGATCTAAAAGTTACAAGTTTGAAATGTCCAAGTCATTAACACATAATTAAATCCTTTTGGTACATGTTTGCAATCAAATTGTGTACATCTAACAGGGGCAAAAAAGATCAAGGATAGTGTATTGAAAACAAGAACAATTAAATGGAATTCATTGCAGAGATAGTGGATTTCATTCATACAAAGTACTAGATTACAAAATCAGGGTTACAACAAAAGACAAAAGGAAAAGGTCCTAGCTACTAGAGGACTTAAGTCCTGCAGAAAATTGAGGCAACCTTTTCAGCAGCCTCTTGGACACTAGCTTTAGCGGCATACTCATCTTTAGCAATGAGTCCTTCAAAGACCGGATCGAGAGAAAATTGAGGGTCTCGGCTTTTGTAACACGCCAAGACATACTCAGCGATGTTTTTGTCCAAAGATTTCCCCTCTATCTCCAGCTGATCTCCGATGACATCACCCATTGCGTTGTGTTTGCTCCCAGCAGAGCCAAGTGCCACCAGCGTCTGGTCTAGCTCCTGTGTTGGGTCCTCCAAGCGTACTGGACTGAAGCCAAGAGGCACAAAGGGCTATGTCTGCACGTCCGAGGAAATCCCATATCAGTAGGGATTCAGTTGCCCTCGAGCTCCGCAGCTCCTCCAGTGACCTCCGGGCACCCGCTAGCTTCGAACTTTCCTGAGCGAGGCGCTCAACTGCTTTGGCATGTTGCTGCATATTCTTAGCTACTTGCTTTTCGCGGTCGGTTAGCTCTGTCTCCTAGAGGTGGATGCGGTTCCGCCGTTCCGCCAGGTCCTTCTCCATGCCTCTTACTTTCCCTTCTCTAGTGGCAACATCAACTTCTCTTTTCAAGAGCTCCTGCCCTAGTTTCCAATACTTTTCCTCCTCCTCCTTACTCCACAGATCAAACTTCTTAGAGCAATCTGCCAAATTTTGCTCGGCCAGAGCTAGCTTCTGACCGAGCTCCTCCTCTCTTTTCAAAATATCCTCCTGCTGTTCTAGGAGCTTCTCTTCTCTTGCATCAAGGTCTGCTCAACATTTCAGTAGAACCTCATTTAATTCATTGAGGTTGTCGTGATGCTCATCAGTAGCATCACTCCTTTCCTTGGCTTGCTCGAGGATCTCCCGAGAATTAGCATCGAGAGCCCTAATGGCGGCCTCCTTCTCCTCCAGCAGTTTGCCCCAGTATTCCATCCAGGCCATTTCTCTCTTGACCCACTCCTTCTGATCAGCAAGCCCCGTCTGAGCAAGCTTGGTCTCGAAATGGAGTCTGTTGCGCCAACACCTCAAGGTGTGACGCTCCTCTTCAAGGACCTTGCTGTCGTGATCGAAGGCGAGCTGAACTTGTCGAGGGCTCGAGCAAGCATTGTCTATGGACAATGCCAAGGGAATAAGCTCCGGACCTACCGGGGTCACCTCCGCTGGTTCCAAGGGGTCTTCTAGAACAAAAATAGGGTCCCACTCCACAAGCGTGGTTCCCTGAGCTTCTACAGCACTGGGGCCGCCCTTCGGGAGCTCTTTAGTGGCCGTTGAGGAAGATCCCACTTGGGGAACTTCTACCTCCAGGGCTGACGCCAAAGGACCTGCTGCGGGAACTTCAATTGCTGGCTCCGCAGGTGAAGAGCTTGCTTCCGCCTCTTCATGGTGTTCAGCCTCAGGCATGGGCACCTCCGGAGCAGTTACTTCTGGGGCGGTCACTGGAGCTTCACCCGAAGCAACTCCTACCACCGGCTCAGGCGCCAGTACATCAACTATCTCTGGCTCGGCAGCCAGAGTTCAATAACTTACGACTCAAGAGTCGGAATTTCAAGTAGCACCGACTCGGTTGCTTGGGCATCAACGACTTCCGGCTCAAGAGTCGTAGCTTCTGGTGCCACCGGTTCATCTATCGGCTCAGAGGCAACTTCTGGCACATCGAATGGAGCCTCAATTACCTCCAGCCCCGATGCCGGAGCTTCCACCATCTTCGCTTCCTGTTTCGGAGCTTCAGTCGCTGGTGATGCCGTTATTGGAGCGTCTTCATGCATGTCTTCCCACGGGAGTCTCTGGCGATGACTCTGGATCTAGATCCACAACAGCTGGTGCCAGAGCTGCCGTGACCTCAACCACCACTTGAGGAGACACGGGGGTTGAAGATGGAGCTTCCGTCCGCACTGTTTTGGCCGTTGCAACAGAGGTCTGAGCTTTAGACCCTGTCTTTGATGCATTGCAGTAAAAAAATTGGAAGCTTCAAAACATGAAAAAAATAAGAGTGGCAAATAAGCGTGAGAAAGCAAAGCATACCTTGGGAAGCTATAGCTCCAATCGGTGCGCAACTTCTTCGCTTGAGGCTCAGAGCTGGAACTTTCCATAATTGGCATGGAGGGAACTTCAGAATGTCGCCCGGAGCCTGTCGTCATTCTTGGTGTTGCCCCAGCCGAGGTCTTCCTTGGCTGGGAAGGACTACCGGACCTAGAGCCCGCAATTGGCGCCGGAACCGGAGTCGACTGTACTGAACTGGCGCCTCCCGAGGACACTTGCACCGGTAGAGGTGTCATCGCGGAAGATCTCCCTCACCGAGAAGAAGGGGCAGTTGTAGATGGAGCAGACCTGACGGAGTTCTCATTAACGTGTCTCAGCTTGCTCTTCTGGATAGAATATTTGGCTGGCTCCTTGCCCTTGCCCTTGCCGACATCATCAACTTTTTGGCTCGGTGTCAAGGCGAGCACTTCCTCGGAAGCTTCGGGTATTAAAACTCTAGAGACCTTACGCTTCTCCACCTCGCCAAGGTCGTCTAGCATCGGCATCTTCTCTGAAGCTCCCTGCTAATCTCTGGAATCATGTTTAGAGGCAGGAAAGCAGCCGGCGGAGCTAAGGCATCATCAGCGATAGAATCGTGCTGAAATTTCTTAATATGGAGCTTCAAAGCTTCATCATCCAAGTTTGATTTCAAACCAGTTTTAATCCAGTCATCGTCCATCACACTGTTGAAACCCCAGGAAAGCTTCTCCCTCCTCCTCAGCGAAGCCCACCTGTTCACCAAGAAATTTCCGAAGACAATCTGGGGGGTCACTCCACCCTCCACACATTCTCGGGTTCTATTCAGGAAAGGGTTAAATGCATCCGACAGCTTCAGAAATACATTCCAGGCATCAGTGTCGACGTTGGTGAGTCCTTGGGGCAGCTCAAACCTCTCATGCTCCTCCACTGCAATAATGATCCAATACTTCTTCCAGTCATCCCATTTGCCAGAGGGGAATGACTTCAAGTACCTGAAGGGACAATTCTTGCTCTTCACGAAGTAGTAGAAGCCAAGCAACTCTGTCCCCTTGCCGGTGGTATGGGCCGTGAAGAAGGTCCGGAACAGTTCGACGCAGGGAGGCACACCCACCCACATCTCGTAGAAGCGGATGAAAGTCGCCACCAGCACGAGGGAGTTTGGGCCGATGTGATGCAGTTGGAGGCCATAGAAGTCCAGCAGAATCAAGATGAAACTTGAAAAAGGTGGGATCATTCCCAACATGGCGTACACCAAAAAGTACACCATCTTGTCGCAACGCTCCTTCTTGAAGGGGAGCTTGCCGGCACGGACCAAGTGGTTGAAGGAGTCGCTGGACCATCCCATGAAGGTCCGGACCTTCATCAGATTGTCCATGCTCTGGATGCAGCTTTTGGGAAGACCTAACTCCACCGGGGCAAAGTGGAGCGAAAGAGGAGAAATCTAGGCAAAGTTTGTAGGCTCTGAGCGCGAGTTTGATAGAAAGCGTAATGAGTCCTCAAACCGTGCGTGCTTTCCTTCTTAAGTAAGCCTCCACGATGCTTGGAGAGCAAGTCCACATAACAAAGCATCTACCCCGTCAATGTCGAATTGGCCCAGAGCCACCCCGCCGAAGAAGTCGAGGTTATTACCCCAGGCGCCCCATTGTCATGATGAGCGGTGGGAAGCCCAAGGGCGGCAGTCTGGCAAGACGCTCAGAACCGATACAGTTTTCGTATTGGGAACCGGCAACCTTTAATTGCATTAGATTCGCACTCAAAGATCTCATCTGCCGCATTCAAACAAGCCACACGGCGATGGTTTAAACCCGAACCATCATCCCAACGATACATAAGAAGACATTTGAAGTTGCAGCACGGGAATCGAGGATGGCCTCACCTCCGGTAGAATGACTTAACCCAAAGTGTTTTCTCCCAGAGGTGGGCCCGAAGGCCACTATCGGTACCCTACGTACCGGGTACCCCATGATACCGTAAGAAGCGCAAGGGAGTTCCACCTATCAAAGTTGAAGACCTCCATAGGCCCCACGTGTCAAACGACACTGGGCCCACCTCCTATATAGGGGAGCTCCAACACTTCCACATGTAGCATAGGACTAGAGCCAAACCCCCTACATAGGGGAGCTCCGTACTTTCCACACCTGCTGAGTATGACATGTACTTGAAAGTGCATCTAGGCATCCCCGTGGGTTTTGGATGATTGATGACGACAATTAAGAGGCTAATGAGCTGAATTGATCTTAAACACAGGAATGATGGATAAATGAGATGAAATCCATCAAAAAGGAAAAGGATAAAACGGGCGTCAAAGGCTCAAGTGTAGAAATTAGTGTTTCTATGGAGTTGAGCTTATATGAGTCGTGTCATGTGAGAGGGTGGATGTATCATGTGCATTGGGATCATTCTAGAGGGCTCAAAGTGGTGATTGAGAGAAACACCTAAGTGAGAAGACAAAAATGAGAAAAGACCCTAGGAGGCCGGACTAGTCCGGTCGGGCAGACCAGTCCGTTTTGAGACGGACCAAATGTCTCTGGAGTGATTCTTAGTGAATTTGGATCCAAGTCCCATAAGACCGGACTTGTCTGTTTTTGGACGGACCAAATCTCTCTTGAAAGGTTCGGACTTGTTCGTTTGGGTACGGACTAGTCCGTTTGAGACTTAGTGAGATAAACCAAGAGAACCCTAGAGGACCGGACTAGTCTGCCCCCTGTGCCTGGACTAGTCCGGGCCTACCCAGATGAGTTCGTTTTGGGACGGACTAAACCTTTCCGTCCAACTTCGGACTAGTCCGTTTTGGACCGGACTAGTCTGTTGTCTATGACCGTTTGAATTTGGAAATTTGATGGGTAGCGTGACGATAGTCGTGCAGTGCGACAGTTGTTGGGACCTGACCAGAGGTCAGTGGTCCCATTGGGCCGGGCTAGTCCGCCCTTCTGCTGATGTCAGCAGAAGGGGCTTGGGACCCCTATAAAAAGGGGACCCCCGGACTCATTTGAACAAGTCTTGAACCCTAGCGCCGCCACAAGTGACCTAGAGCCATCCAAAGCCTTCTAATCATCCTACTAGCCCTCTGTTGGTATTTCGTGACACCACAGAGTTATCCGCAAGTGAACGGAAATATCGTTGTAGCACTTCCCCTTAAGGAGTATTCCCAAGGGTATCAAATCCAAAGAACGTGTGTGCTAATCTTTCGAACTAGCTCACCCAAGGACACAAAGTTGTTTAGTAGGCAAGGAACAGAGAGTAATTCAAAGTATTGATCCTAATTCAAGGTAGTTTGCAGTAGATGCTTGCTTCAGGCACGGGCTTACTCCTAGCAATACTAGGACGACTCCCGCCAAGAGCTTATGGCATAGCCGAACATGGAGGATTACGAAGGACGGATATGGTTGTCACCACCTACTGCCTACCTCTTCAATCCGTGGGTCTACGAGATATCCACTGATGATTTATAACCTAAGCACCAAGCTTACATTCTAAATCACTACTCTAGTTGTTTCGAACACAAAGCTACAACTAGAGCCTCTAATGAATCAAAGCAGTGAACCCTTAAGTAACTACTTTGCAAACTACTAAGAATAAAAGATCAAACTTTTATTTAATTCACAAAGGCTTACTTGATTGAGTAAAACTTTTATAGGGGTACAAGTGTAGAAGAGGGACTTGACAAGCCCAACCCTCCTTCTCCTAGACTCTTCACCACACTCTCCTTCTACTTTGGTAGCCTCTAGGACTACTCTAAACCTTTGGAGTGTAGCACTATTCTCAACTTTTGGTGTGTGTGAGAAGTGAGGTGAGGGGGTCTATTATAGGTGGAGAAGGGTCGGTTCCCGCCACAATTAACGCACGAATCAGTCACCATTGACTCCAGGGAGTCGGGAGGAGCCAACACGTGTCATTTGATCGAGTTTGGCGCCAGGAAGAGGTCGGCCGAACCCCTAGTTTGGTCGACCTGGTCAAGGCTCCCCTCGGGGAGTGCTTCCTCCAAGTGGCTTCCAGGTGGTCCCCCTTGACATATATGGGTGCAACACCGTTGGATCTCCTCGTATTCTTCTGTTTGTGGGCCATTTGATCCATGTGTTGCCACGTGTCATCACCTGATTCATTGAAATCCATTTTCATGGATTCATCCCTGCATGTTTTGGTACTTTGGGTAAAAATTCACCTGCATACAAATAAACACCAACACTCGTGGAATTGGGTTAGTGTATAACCCTACCACTATGTTTCGTGTTTCTTTTATGCACATTATGAGGTGAACTGACCGTCATGATATGGTACTTAAGGACCGTCAACATACTCCCCCATATTAGTCCTTTGCTCGTCCTCGAGTGAAGGCAAGAAGAAGTAGAGTGTTGTCATGAATTTGCTATAAGGTAGAAAATAAGGATACTGGATATTTCAACTTATACCTTAATTCATGGATCTCCTTTGTGTATGTGGCTACCACATCAATCTTGGGTGTTTGAAAAGTGAAACGGTTAGAATGAAGTTCCCTTGGATCATTCTCTGCTGAAATGATTTGGCTATTGCTATATTTGAAAGTCATAGGAACTTTTTCCCTTGCCTTCTCGATTGGAATCTCTCAAATCTCTCAAACTGTTTGAGTCCTCACCATGGCATGTTTTGCCAATTCTTGTCCCTATACTAAAAGTGGCTATATCTGGAGCTTGGTAGGGATGAATGTGGCACACATTTGCAATTCATATGTTACTAAGTCAAAAACTTGATCCTATGAGAGACTTATGCAATGAACAAAGTGAAAGGAAAATTCTTGTGCACATGAATGGAATCGAGGGGCGAGGTGATAACTCCCATGAATTTGCTCTCTCTTAAGGATGAAACATGGCTACTTTTATTTTTGAGCACTCTTACTCATTTTCAAGAGTGGATGCTTTTTCTTTTTCTTGTAGCCATGTCTTCTACTCCTTTTTATTTTTTTAGAGAGGCTTTCATTTGTATTGTATGGAGTTCCTTTTTGGCGGATGGGTAATCGATGGATGCAAACTCTCAATGTGAGAAATTTTGCATGAATGGAGTGCACAAGAGTTTTTAATTCAAAAAGTTCATGCATGTCACTCAATTGGGTCACGGGTTTGACAAAGTTCAATGAAAAGCAAAGTGGCATATGCTTGTGATTTTCAACGAATGTATCATATGGCCTTGGTGGGTATATAAATTTCCAGTGAGAGATTTAGGCGAAGTTCAAGACTTCAAACAGTTAAAATGTCAAGATCAATTTCAAGCAAAAGGATGATTTCTAAAGAACTCATTTACCATATCACACTAGTCAAATACCTAGATGATGTGTTTTTCCTATTGAATTATGGGAATCATGAACAAGTTAATGAATTGAAATATAAAGTATTCAAATTTTCAGCTTAAGCAAATTCTTGACTACCAAATTTTATTTCAATTTGTTGAGTTGATTCATTTTAGATATGCAATGAAAAATATGAAATCAACTCAAACAGCAGGGTAGCACATAAAAGTGGGGATGGGAAATCCAAACTGATTTTCTGGAGCGAAACGGAGTCGTACGAAGCAGAGAACAGGTCGGCCGACCAGGGGGTTCAGCCGACCTTCTGGTGGCTCTTCTGAGTCTCTGTTTCATCAGGTCATTTTGTTTATTCGGTCGTGATGTGTTTTGATATGAAACGTTAATTATTCACGTCGAGATTTTGTGACTTGGGGACATGTTTCCCCCACACTTCTTTCCTGAATTCTTTATTCAACAAAATAAACTAAAAGGGGGAAATTTACCGATGTTAGATGAACCGGTAAGCTCACTTTATTGAAATCAAAGTAGGCGGGGAATGATGCGTTTTACCGAGGATTTTGTAGAGGATATCGAGGAGGATCAACACTAGAAAATAGAACCCGAATGGAACGAAGGGAAGGGGTGCCGACCCTAGGTGTCGGTGGTTTGGAACTGGCGAATCTCCAGACACTACTAAAGTGTTAGAAGGGTTTGATGTTTGGTGTGGGCGCGCGGAGATTCGAGAAGGTGAATAGTAAATGACACCGGAGACACAGGAGTTTACGTGGTTCGGGCCGCCTGAGGGTAATACCCTACTCCACGGGTGTGTTGGTGTTGTATTAGCTGAATGAGCTTGTGACCAGTGTCTATGGCGCGTGTGTAGCGTCACCCCCTCCTAGTGTCCGTAGTCGGCCTGTCCTTTTATAGTACAAGGGCAGGCCGTTACAATTTAGCCTGGCCCGACATGTGGCCCCGGCGGTTACTAGTATTGATATTCATTCAAAAGGTTTAATTGTCCTTAATGGTCAGGTAATGGGCTTTGACAGCACCGTTACTGGTAATTAAGGTCATCCGATCGTGTGTCATTAATATGGTATTAATGACACTTAATCGGGTCTTGAAGTCCTTGATTCTCCTTTGAAGATCCGGAGCCGTTATGAAGTCTTCCGGAGGTCAGAGGCTAAAGCTCCGACGGGTGGACACGTGGCATCTCCGGAGCATACTGTGGGAAACAAGAAGCTCCGGAGCTACCTGACACGTGTCAGGTCCGGAGCTTCTCTCGGTCCGGGGTTAAGTCTGGAGGTGCCGTTTTGGTACGTGGCCCGGAGCTTCCCCCTTGTGGGCGGTAGCTCCGGTTTGATAGTACACGTGGCGACCCTGGGATTAACCATGTTGGAGAAGCGGGTCCGGTTACATCTGACATGTGGGTTGCCGAAGGTCTTCAAATCAAGTGGGTGACTTTTCCTTGATATCTTTGTAACCTCAATGGGTGTACGGTTTCCAGGGTACTGACAGTGGACCCCTGGACCTACCTCCGGAGAAGACCACTGGGGTGAAGTCATTCCGCCGGAGGTGGGTCCATCCTCGCGACTTTTGAACTGGGTCTTCAAAGGTCTTCAGAGGTGCCGTTGGTGAAGGTTTGGAGTTAAATCCTCACCACGTGGCGTGTCCTGCGTGCGGCAGATGAGATCTTTGGCGTGTGGATCTCACACAATTGAAGGTCGCCGGTTCCCGATACAAAAACCGTATCGGTTCCGCGCGCCTTGTCAGGCCGCCGCCTTCGGGTTTCCCGCCTCTTGATGACAACCGTTCGCCTGGGTAAGAACCTCGACTTGATCGTCGGGGTGGTCCCGACCCCCTTGTCATCGGCTGGGTGGAGTTTTTGAATGGTGTCTTCGACTTCCTTGCGGTTTCCATCCAAGCGTTGCGAGGGCTTACTTAAGAAGGAAAGCACGCACCGTCCGGAGTTCTTCATGCCTCCCATCTGATCTTGCGCTCAAACTCCCAACTTGTGCTTCGCTTTTCTTCTCTTGCCTAGCCGTGCCGCGATGGAGTTAGGTCTCCGCGAGAGTCGCTTGAAGACTGACGGCGATCTGAAGAAGGTCCGGGCCCTCATGGGGTGGTCCTCGGACTTCTTCAACTGTTCAGTCTGCGCTGGTGGAGAGCTCCCGTTCGAGAAGGAGCACTCCGGCGAAATGGTGTACTTCTCCTCGTACGCCATGGTGGGGTTGATCCCACCTTTTCTTCATTTTTCTTGATGCTGCTGGACTTTTATGGTCTGCAGCTATACCACCTTGGCCCTCACTCCATTCTCCTCGTGTCTATCTTCGTCCACTTCTGTGAGATGTGGGTGGGCATCCCCCCTGCATCGAACTCTTCCGGACCTTCTTCACTGTCCACACCACCGGTAGGAGCAATGAGTACCTTGGCTTCTACTACTTTGTGAAGCGCAAGAAGTGCCCATTCAAATACCTCCGGTCGTTCCCTTCTGGGAAGTGGGATGACTGGAAGAAGGACTGGATAGTCATCCGGGTGGAGGAGCACGAGAGGCTGGAGCTGCCCGAAGGCCTCCCCAACATTGACACGACGATCTGGAGTGAAGCTCCGGTGCTAGCGGACGCCTTCAACCCTGTTTTGACCAGGATTCGCCGGTGCGTGGAGGGGGGATTAACCACTCAAGCGGTGTTTTGTAACTTCCTGGTCAACAGGTGGGAACCGCTGAAGAAGAGGGAGAAACTCGCTTGGGCCCTCAACAGCGTGATGGACGACGACCGGGTCGACTCTGGGTTGAAGTCCAACATGGTGGGGAAAACCTTGGAGTGCCACCTCAAGAAGTTTCAGCATGGCATCGATGTCGAGGGTGATGACTTGACTCCGCCATCAGCTTTTCTTCCTCTGAACGTGGAAGTTGAGTTCAGTAGGGAGCTCCGGCGGAAGATGCCCGTGCTTGACGACCTTGGTGTCGTCGAGAGAAGATCAACCACCCGGGTGGCGATCCCCAAAATGCCCGAAGATGGCTCTGAACCTGCCCCAAAGACAAGGGTCGAGGTCGTCGGCAAGGGCAAAGAACTAGCGGATGAACCCGAGATTCGGAAGAGGAAACTGTAGTATGCCGACAGAAGGTCCATCAGGCCCGCTACTTCTGCCTCGGCTCCTTCTCCCCAGAGGGGAAGGTCTTCTACAACTGCGGCGACTGTTCCCGCAGTGGGGTCCTCCCGGGACGCGACTGTTCCCGTAGTGGGGTCCTCCCGGAGTGTGACTGTTCCCGCAGTGGGATCCTCCCGGAGTGTTAGCTCCAGGCATGCGCATGCGACTCCAGCACCTGGGCCGGTGGAGGCCTCCAGGTCCGGGGGTTCTTCCCGATCGAGGAGGACCTCGACTCGGGAAACACCTGTGGACGCGACTAGTTCCGGGGGGCCTTCCGGAGCTTCCACGCCGGCTATGACCAGCCCTGAATGCCCGGGAAAAAGGTTCCGCGCAAGCTGGTGCGGAAGCCTCCCAAGGTAATTTTTAATCTTTACCTTGGACAATTTTTTTGCTGTAGTGATTGATTTTTTAAGTTTCCTCGTCCATCATTTGCAGCGTTCCCAAGAAGAGGAGTGAGGCTCCACCCTCAGCCGCAACAACTGAAGCTGTGAGGGTGGAAGCTTCTGCTCCGGTCCCAGTGCCGCCCCAAGTGGTGGCTGAAGTTGCGACAGCTCCAGCACCGGCTGTCGTGGTCATGGACCTCGACTCATCCCCAGAGGCTCCCGTGGTAGAGACGGACCGCGGGAGTGAAGATGTGCCAACGACGCCTGTCCCGGAGGTTGAAGCTCCGGGTCCTGGTGCTGAGATGATGGAAGCTCCGGCCGTTGAGCCGGAAGAAGCTGTGATTCCGGCCCTAGGGCCGGAAAGTGTCGATGCTCCGGCGGTCGAGCCGGAGGTGGTTGAAGTCCCGGCGTGCGTGCTGGATGTTGAGGAAGTCCCGGCGGTTGGGCCGGCTACCTCAGAAGCACTGGTCGCAGAACCGGTAGTTGTTGGAGCTCCGGCTGCAGGGCCAATTGGAGATGAAGAACTTCCGATTCCTGAGTCGGTTGATACAGATGCGTCGGAGCTCGAGCCCCCATCGGAGGAGGTGCCAAGGCTGGAGCCAGAAGCGGCCCCTGCTCCGGAAGTGACGCCATCGGAGGTACTCACGGCTGAGCCGGAGTGCCACGGAGAAGTTGCTGGCCCCCTGTCTGAGGGGGTGAATGAAGACCTGGCGACGGGGCCTTCCTCGATGGCGACTGAGGCCATCCCAGAGGATGGCCCTAGTGCCATGGAGACACAGGGGACCACTCTTGTGGAGTGGGACCCAATTTTTGTATCTGAGAACCCGCTGGAACCAGCGGAGGAGATCCCAGCAGGTCCGGAACCTATCCCGTTGTCATTGTCTATTGACAACGCGTGTTCCAGTCTGCGTCAAGTCCAACTGGCCTTCTTCCACGACAGCAAGGCTCTTGAAGAGGAGCGCCAAAGCCTTAGGCGGTGGCGTAACCGGCTCTACTTCGAGACCAAGCTGGCGCAGTCAAGGCTAGAGGATGACAAAGAGTGGATCAAGCGGGAGAAGATCCGCCTGGAGTACTGGGGCAAGTTGCTGGATGACAGGGAGAGTTTGACTCGCGCCCTCGACGCTCAATCCTGGGAGATCTACGATCAAGACAAAGCAGCCAATAGTGCGGCCGATGAACGCCACGAAAGGCTGATCTCGCCCCCTTCGCTCAGTTCGGCAGGCTGAGCTGTGGGTTTCGACAACCTTCGGACAAAAGTTCCTTCAGGAGCCGGAGCTCCGATTGACGCTTTCGTCGAGAGTTCGTCGGCTTCAGCATTGTGGGCACGCTGAACATGGTGGAGATCTAGGACTTCAAAGTCCTTCTGAAGCCTCTGGACTTCAAGGAGGTAAGCAGCTAGCTGGAGATTATTATAGGAACATTCACCCTTCACTTGCTTAATGATGAGCTGCGAATCTCTCTTGACCAGCAGTTGCTTGACACCATATGACGGTGCCACCTTTAGTCCATAGATGAGCGCTTCGTACTCTGCCATGTTATTGGTAGCCTTGAAGTCAAGGTGTACCATGTATTTCACCTTCTCCCCGGTCGGTGCAAGGAGAAGGATTCCAGCTCTGGCCCCCTGCTTCTGCATGGAGCCGGCAAAGTAGAGGGTCCAGTGAGGCTCGGTGAAGGTTGGAGCTTGATGCTCTGTCTTCTGCTCACTGGGGCCCCCAGGGTTTGATGGAGAAGGATTCCATTCTGCCACAAAATCTACCAATGCTTGACTCTTGACTGCTTGCATTGAAATAAATCCAAGATCAAATTCAGCCAATTCCGCTGCCCACTTTGCAATATTCCCAGTTGAAATGGGATTATGCAAAATTGCTCGAAGTGGGTAAGAGGTCACCACTGAGACTTTGTGAGCTTGGAAATAATGGTGAAGCTTCCTGGAGGCATTAAGAACTGCATAAAGCAGCTTATGCACCTCTAGGTATCGAGTCTTGGCATCATGTAGTACTTCGCTAATGAAGTACACTAGGCGCTGAATGGTCCGGACTCTCCCTGAGGGGTCCAGAGCTTCTTCTTCACTGACCCGGACCCTCTCGGAGGAATCCGGATTTTCTTCGGGGACCTCCGGGTCCTGGCTGGACGAACCCGGGGCTTCTTTAGAAGCGACCTGGACCCTCTCGGAGGGGTCTGGGTCTCTTGAAGTGACTTCTTGTGCGTTCGAGTCTGGGAGATGGGACCCAGGCTCACTTTCAGGTACCTCCGGACCCTCCCGAAGGGGTCTGGATTCCTGAGTATGAGGTAGTTCTGGTCTCTCTAGAACCAGAACCATACTGACGACTTCGTCAGTTGCTGAAATGTAAAGCAACAAAGGCTCTCCAGGGTTCGGAGCTACCAAAATTGGTAGGGTGGTGAGGAACTGTTTCAGCTCCTGGAATGCCTTCTCTGCTTCTTCGGACCATTGGAATGGTCCGGACTTCCTCAATAACTTGAATAAGGGGAGTGCACATTCCGCCAGTCTTGAAATGAACCGGCTGAGGGCTGCTAGACATCTAGTTAACTTTTGGACGTCTTTGATGCGGGTTGGTGGCCGCATGTCTTCAATGGCCTTAATCTTCGCCGGATTAGCTTCTATGCCCCGGTGACTTACCAGGAAACCGAGAAGTTTTCCGGAGCTAACCCCGAAGACACACTTGTCTGGGTTTAGCTTTGTGCGGGTGGCCCGCAGCTTGTCGAAGACAGCCTGCAATGTGTCAAGGAGTGGCTCCTTGTCCCTTACCTTGACCACGATGTCATCAACGTACACTTCCACTATGTCTCTAATGAGTTCTTCAAAAGTTTTGTACATGGCTCGTACAAAAGTTGAAGCTGCATTCTTGAGACCAAAGGGCATAGCTGTATAACAGTACAATCCATCTACTGTAATGAATGTGGTTTGCTCTTCATCTTCCCTAGACATCCTGATTTGATGATATCCGGAATATGCGTCTAGGAAACACAGTAATTCACACCCGGAGGTGGAATACACTATCTGATCTATTCTAGGTAGTGGGAATGGATCTTTTGGACATGCCTTATTTAGCGTGGTGTAGTCGATTCACATCCGAAGCTTCCCGCCGGCCTTGGGCACAACGACTGGGTTTGCCAGCCATTTTGGATGGAAGACTTCACGGATGAATCCAGCTTCAAGTAACTTCTTCACTTCTTGTCGAATGAAGTTCTATCGCTCTACGGATTGCTTCTGAGGCTTCTGATGCACAGGCCGGGCATCGGGGTAGTTCTTCAGATTGTGCTCAATCACTTCCCTGGGGATCCCAGGCATTTGTGACGGTTGCCAGGAAAACACGTCGACGTTAGCCCGGAGGAAAGTGATGAGCGCGAGTTCCTATTTGTCGGTCAGTCCCCCCGATATACGGGTGGTCTGAGCGGCATCGGAACCAATTTGGACGACTTTGACGGGAATGTCGGTGTCGCCGCTTGGCTGCAAACGAGGTGCAGAAGTCGAGCCTCGTTGTTGAATGCTCGGGGGTTTTGGAGCTTGCTCCTGTCTGGAATCCTCCTCTTGCGCCGTGGTGAGTGCATGGAGTTCTTCCAGAGCAGTTACTCCGGCAGTACGATCTCCGCGGATCCGGAGAACGCCTACTGGCATTGGCATCTTCAACACCAGATAGCCATAATGGGCAGCTGCCATGAATTTGTACAGGGCAGGCATACCCAAGATGACATTGAAGGGTAAGTTGATCTGAGCGACATCAAAGACCAACTTCTCGGTGCGGTACTTCTCCCTTGTCCCGAAGGTAACAGGGAGCGTAATAGCTCCAAGTGGTGTAATGGCCCCCGGACCTACTCCGGAGAAAGGTCGAGAGGGGTGTAGATCCGATGGTCGGAGTTGAAGCTTAGTAAATGCTTCGAAGCTTATGAGGTTAAGCCCCGAACCTCCGTCTACCATGACGTGGTGGAGCTGGATGTTGTTGATGGTAGGACATACCATCAAAGGTAACTGTCCTGCTCCAACCATGCTCTGAGGGCAGTCCGAAGCATCAAAAGTGATGGATGTGTCCATCCACTTCCGATGAGGTTCCGGCCTGACTGTAGGAGCTACAGCGGCCATATCCCGACGCATAGTCTTGATGACGCGGCGGGAGGTGATGTCCCATGATCCACCAAAAATGGTGTTCATGGTATTCCGACGCTCGTTATCAGAGATGTCAGAATAATCGTCGACGGAGGTGTAAACGGCCTTCATGACCTTTTTGGTATCCTGAAATCCTAACTCTTCTTCAGCCGGAGCTTCGTCGACTTTTTGCTTTCCTTCCCTTTGTCGGAAAGGAGATTCTTCCCGGCGCTTGTTGTAGCGCTCGGCAAGGTTTTGGACCTCCCGGTAGTCTTCCAAACTGTGGCTGCCCGTTTTGTGAATGGGACACCACACTTTGGGTTTGCCACCGTCTTCAGAAGACGGTCGAGGTCGCTTCTCGGGGCGTGGCCCCCGACCACCCGGAGTTGCAGCAGCTGCAATGTTAGATGTGCCGGCCGACGGCTTCTTCTTGCCGTTGGTCTTCTTTTTCTTCTTGCCACCCCCGGAGGTAGCGGCTTCTTCTTTGGAGGATTTCTTGTGACCCTCCGAGGTTGGTTTGGAGTGCATCTCACGGCCCTCCGCAGCTCTGGCACATTTGTCAGCCAAGCTGAAGAGTTCCGTGACACTGGTGATCTCCTTGATCGCCAGTTTCTCCAACATCTTCTTGTCCCGTACACCCTGTCTGAATGCCACAATGACAGAGGCGCTAGAGATAGAAGGGATAGTATTTCGTACCTGAGAGAACCTCTGGATGAATGATCGCAGGGATTCTCCCCCTTTTTGCACAACTACAAAAAGGTCCAGTTCAGTGCCTGGTCGGGTGTATGAACTCCCGAAGTTGGCGGTGAACTGCCGGCACAGCTCCTCCCAACTGTTGATAGAGTTGGGTGGAAGGCTCATAAACCAGGACCTGGCGGTCCCTGTTAAGGCCACTGGAAAATAATTGGCCATCACAACCTCGTTTCCTCCAGCTGCCAAGATTGCAGTGGAGTAGATCTGAAGAAATTCGGCGGGATTGACAGTCCCGTCGAATTTTTCCGGCAGGTGAGGCCAGAACTTCTGTGGCCACCTAACCATACGCAGATGCATGGCCAGGGCTGAACAGCCTCCTCCCACTCCTTCAGGAGCAGAAAGGTCCTGAGCTTCCTGTCTTTCACGAGCACGCTCAATATGGACTCGGTGAAAGTGCATCTAGGACTCCCTTGTGGGTTTTGGATGATTTATGACAAGCAATTGGGATCCTAATCCTTTTGTTGAGATGAATGCACGCAAATAATGAAAAATGAGCAAAATGCCAAAAAGAAGGGAAATGAGAAGCAAAGTGAATTTGAGCTCAAGGAGAAGAAAATAGTAGATTATTATGTATGGAGTGTGTTAAGGAAACACACCCAAGAGCTCAATCACTTTCAAGCACACACACACAATGCACAAAGTTATACAGGACCGGACTAGTCCGATATCAGCCGGACTAGTCCGATATCACATTCTGCACTAGCTCGGACAAGTCCGGCATTCACCGGACTAGTCCGATATCTTTCTTATCCACTTCGGACTAGTCCTCCCCAATGCGGACTATTCCTCAACACAATGCACAAGTCACACAAAATCGGACAAGTCCGTTGTGATCCGGACTAGTCCGATATTCTTTCTGATCCACTTTGGACAAGTCCGGTGTCTACACGGACTAGTCCGATATACACACTGATCTAAATCGGACAAGTCCTCCAAGTGCGGACTTGTCATCCTAAGCACTTAGGGTTTCATTTGTCCGAACAAATCCGATGGCAATCGGACTAGTCCGAAAATTTCCAGTAGTGAAATCTGACAAGTCCGTTTTCAACCGGACTAGTCCGATATTCCTGAACACTTAGGGTTTGCTACACACAGCACACCAGACTAGTCCGGTGACCACCAAGGACTAGTCCGATCTTTCTGAACCCTAACGGTCACTTTTAGAAACCCCATATAAATAGAGGTGCACGGCCCACTTTTACACGCTCTCGAACCCTAGCGCCGTCACACCTCCCAAGAGACTCAAAAACCATCTCTCTCCACGAAATTAAGTGCAAAATCGATCAATCTATTGAAGATCACTTCTAGATCATTGGAGAGACACTTGGCACACATCATTGAGCTCTTGGTTTGATTCTCTAACACACTCTTGCGTTTCAATTTGTAATTTTCGAGTGTGTTATTGGTGGCTTTGTAAGTTGTAATCAAGGGAGCTCTCAACGTGTGAGAACGCCCCTTCAACTTGGTTATTTACCCTTTGTGATTAGTGGAAGAGGATTGGCCTTCGTGGCGATCCGACGAGGGAAGGGTTGGAGAAGACCCGATCCTTTTATGGGCTCCTCAACGTGGATGTAGGTTGCCTTCGTGGTAGCCGAACCACGGGATAAATCGTGTGTCTTGTCCTTTTGCGTTCTTCATCTTAATTGATCAACTTAATTTAGGGTTTGATTCACTTTGATCGATTTGAGTTAAATTGTTGAACAATAGCCTTAATTGTAATATAATTTGACATACAATTATTAAACTGTCATTCAAGTTTATATTTCCGCTGCAAACATTAACAAATCAATCAAATTGACTGAACTTGATCAACTTAGCCCGTGAAAACCGGACTAGTCCGCACTTTACCGGACTAGTCCGATATCTCTGGTATTGACCTTGTTGTTGAGTGTTACAGGAACCGAGAAAATTCAAAAAGGCCTATTCACCCCCCCTCTAGGCCTACATTCAATTGGTATCAGAGCGGGTTCTTCAAGAAAGAGTGCAACCACTCGAAGAGATCATGTCGGACATGAAGGAAGTTCAGAAAATCAACAACCAGGAAGAAATGAACAACGACAAGAACCAAAAGCTGGAAAAGTATCTCGAAGCAATTCAAGACTTCGATGATGATGACGAGGAGACGCTGGAGCTGAAAGCACTCCTCAGAAAGAAAGCACTTTCCAAAGGGAAAGCTAAAATTGAAGAAAAGAAGAAGGGGAGTAGTCACACCGACTACTCCCGATTTTAACTATGATCGTTTAAATTCAAACAACAACCATTACCTATCTATTCCTCTTGTAAAAGCCCCACACTTCGATGGGAGTGATTACTCCATGTGGAGGCAAAATATGAAGATGCACTTGATTTCCCTTAACCCAAGTTTATGGCATATTGTGTGCACAGGAATAGACATCCCAGATGACGACGAAGAGCTCACACCAAGTCAAGAGCAAGCCATCCACAGAAACGCTCAAGCCGCAGCCGTAATCACCTCCTCTCTAAGTCGAGATGAATTCACAAAGGTGGACGAACTGGAGATTGCCAAGGAAATATGGGACACACTACAAACAGCCCATGAAGGTGATCGGCATGTGCGGGAGGCGAAAATTGAAATGATCGAAGGCGAACTAGGAAGGTTCGCAATTGAGGAAGATGAGTCTCCCCATGACATGTACAACCGATTGAAGACACTTGTAAACAAGGTTCGATCATATGGGAGCAAGAAGTGGAATGACCACGAGGTTGTAAAGCTCATCCTTAGAGCCTTTATGCCTCGCAATGTCACACTATGCTCTATGATCAGAGAAAGTCCAGGGTACAAGAGGATGACTCCAGATGAATTGCTTGGCAAAATCATCAACTTTGAAATGATGGAGAAACAAGCCAAGCACGTCAAAGAAATAGCCGACCTCACATCGGCCAAGAAGAAGGGAGTTGCCTTAAAGTCCACACTCAAGCCTCTATCCAAAGAAGCAAGAGAAGCACAGCTTGAGGAGGACAGCGATGATATAAGCAGTGAGCTGGACGAAGAGGATATGATTTTGTTCATGAAAAAGTTCAAAAGAATAATGAAGAAAAGACAAGGAACAAAATCAAATGAAGGCAAGTAGAAGGAGAGGACAAAGCCGAAGATGAGGCGGGCGTGCTACAATTGTGGTGAGTATAACCACTTTATAGTCGATTGCCCGTATGAGGACAACAAGAAGAAGAACAAAGAAACCAAGCCTCACCCGAAGAAATTCTTCAAGAAGAAGAAACAAGTTGAACAAGCACACATTGGAAAGGAGTGGGACTCAAACGATGAGTCCTCATCATCCGATGAAGAAGAGATGGCTAGCATAGCCATTGAAAGCACATCCAAGAAACCCACACTCTTCCCCACGCTCGGTACAAAGAAGGGAAATGGCACTTGCCTCATGGCAAAAGAAGGTAAACGCAAGGTAAACATCAAAACTCCTTCCATGAATTCCTACTCAAGTAATGATGAACTAGATAGTGATGATGAGGATATGTTAATTGGATTAGATAGAAAAACTGCTGCTAAAATGAAATTTTTACTTGACCAACTTGTTGAGAAGGAACGGCTAATTGATCATCAAGAGGACATGATTATCTCCCAAAAGGAGAAGTATGTCGAACTTGACAATCTTCTAGTTCTTGAAAAGGAGAAAAACAGCTCACTAGAGCTTGAGCTAGCTTGAAGCAAGAAAACTTGCTTGGAGTTAACCAACTCAAACGTTGCAATCAAGGATCAACTTGATGACCTGATCAAGGTTAACAAGATCCTTGAAGTGCAAGTTGAGTCACTCAAGCTAAGTGAATCTTCCTCCTCTTCAAGTCTACCTTCTCAACCCACTTCAACTAATCTTGTTCATATGTGCAAATGTGGTAAAATCAACACCAGTTTGAAGAAAAAGTCTGCCTCCACAAAAGATAAAAATCCTACCCAATGTGGAATATTTGACAAGGAGAGGATCAACTATGCACGTAGTGCATACTTAGTCCAAAGACCTCCAAATGTCAAGTATGGCATTGGTTACTCTTATGATGGAAAGCAAAATGCTGGAAGTCATAAGAGTAACAAGGGAAGGATTACCTTTGTGAAGGGAGGACCCTCACAACCTGGTAACTCGAAAATTAAGAACCTGAACTCTCATGAACACCGGACTAGTCCGGTTGTGGTCCGGACAAGTCCGGTCATCCGGACAAGTCCGATCACCCAGACTAGTCTGATCCATAAACAACAGCAACTTTTGTTCAAAACCTTTGATGCCTCTTATGTATTAATGAGAAACAATCTTGGTAAAGTTTATGCTTATTATGCTGGGCCACGCCATGGGAACACAAAATCCCATGTGTGGGTGCCCAAATGTATTGTAACTAACCTCCAAGGACCCAAGCAAGCTTGGGTACCTAAAACCAAGGCATAATTTGTTTCTGCAGGCCTATTCCTCCGGTGGATCCAAATGGGTGCTAGACAGTGGATGCACCAACCACATGACCGGATAAAGGAGGATGTTCGTGGAATATGAAGAAAACGAGGACCCAAACGAAGGCATATACTTCGAAGATAATAGTCAAGGAAGGGTGCTCGGTACCGGTAAAATAGCAATATCCTCTGAACACACTCTTTCTCATGTTTTACATGTTGAATCTTTAGATTATAACCTTCTGTCCATATCTCAATTATGTGACAAAGGTTATAATTGCTTGTTCACTAACGAGGGTGTGACTGTCTCAAGGAGGAGTGATGATTCCGTTGCATTCAAGGGTATGTTGAAGGGAAAGCTTTACCTTGTTGACTTCAACAAGGATAAAGCCGAACTCGACACATGCTTGATTGCAAAAACCAACATGGGTTGGCTGTGGCATAGACGGCTAGCACATGTTGGTATGAGGAACCTTCAAAAACTCCTCAAGGGCGATCACATCCGAGGTTTGAAAGATATTGTTTTTGAGAAAGACAGGCCTTGTAGCGTGTGCCAAGCCGGGAAGCAAGTTGGAGCACATCATCCCGCAAAGAACATCATGACTATGACAAGACCGCTCGAACTAATTCATATGGACTTGTTTGGTCCAATTGCTTACATAAGCATCGGCGGTAATAAATACGGTTTAGTCATTATTGATGATTTTTCCCACTTCACTTGGGTGTTCTTTTTGCATGACAAGTCAGAAACACAAAGGACACTCAAGAAATTCTTCAAGCGAGCACAAAAAGAGTTCTCACTATCGATCAAGAGTATTCGGAGCGACAACGGCACGGAGTTCAAGAACATACAAGTGGATGAGTACCTTGATGAGGAGGGAATCAAGCACGAATTTTTAGCACCATACTCTCCACAACAAAACGGAGTTGCCGAAAGGAAGAACCGAACGCTCAAAGAGATGGCCAAAACAATGCTCGATGAATACAAGACTTCGGATCGATTTTGGGCGGAAGCAATTAACACCGCTTGCCACGCCGCAATTCGACTCTACCTTCATCGATTACTCAAGAAGACTCCTTATGAGCTACTCACCGGTAACAAACCAAACATTTCATATTTTCGAGTTTTCAGCTCTCCATGTTATATCTTGAACAAGAAGCCCAAGACTTCAAAGTTCGCTTCGAAGTCCGATGAAGGTTTCTTTCTTGGTTATGATTTGAACACTTACGCCTATCGTGTTTTCAACAAGGCCTCCAGACTTGTTGAAGTGGCACGTGATGTAGTGTTCGATGAAACTAATGGCTCCCAAAAGGAGCAAGTTGATCAATGTGAATTAGGTAAAGAAGAAGCTCCTTATCAAGCATTGAAGAGAATGGCTCTAGGCGAAGTTCGACCACAAGAGTCATCGTCACAAATACAAGAGGAAAGTGAACCACAAGAGGAGATCAACAATCAAGGGGGAGCTTCAATACAAGATCAATCACAAGAATATGAAGATGATCAACAAATCAACGAGGGCAACCACTCAAGGGGAGAAGAAAATGATCACCAACACACAACTCTCCAAGTGCCACACCCAAGAGTACACCAATGCATTCAAAGGAATCACCCAATCGACAACATCATCGGTGACATCCAAAAGGGAGTAACCACTAGATCTCGTATAGCTAATTTTTGTGAGAATTACTCGTTTGTCTCCTTTTTGGAACCACGCAAGACTGAGGATGCATTGAAGGATCCGGACTGGGTGGTGGCAATGCAAGAAGAGTTGAACAACTTCAAGAGAAACGAGGTTTGGGAACTTGTGGCAAGACCCAATGCAAATATAGTGGGCACCAAGTGGGTCTTCTGCAACAAGCAAGATGAACACGGAGTGGTGACAAGAAACAAGGCACGACTTGTGGCCAAAGGTTACTCACAAGTCGAAGGTTTGGATTTCGATGAGACTTTTGCTCCAGTAGCTAGGCTTGAATTAATTAGAATATTACTTGCATATGCTACTCATTATGATTTCAAGCTGTATCAAATGGACATGAAAAGCGCCTTCCTCAACGGACCGATCAAGGAAGAGGTGTACGTGGAGCAACCACCCGGGTTTGAAGACGAAGAGTTCCCCAATCACGTATATAAACTGCGTAAGGCTCTCTATGGCCTCAAACAAGCTCCTAGAGCTTGGTATGAGTGTCTTAGAGATTTCTTAATTGATAATGGTTTTCAAATTGGCAAAGTAGATTATACATTATTCACAAAGAATCTAGATGATGATCTTTTTATTTGCCAAATCTATGCTGATGATATAATTTTTGGGTCAACTAACAAATCTTTCTGTGAAGAATTTAGTAGAATTATGACAGACAGGTTTGAAATGTCAATGATGGGAGAATTGAAGTACTTCTTGGGATTCCAAGTGCGGCAACAAAGGGAAGGAACACTCATAAGCCAAACCAAGTACACGCAGGACATACTCAAGTTTGGCATGGACAAGGCAAAGCCCATAAAGACTCCCATGGCTACGAATGGCCACTTGGATCTCAATGAAGATGGACCGAGTGTTGACCAAAAGGTATATCACTCCATGATTGGATCTTTACTATACTTATGTGCATCTAGGCCAGATATTATGTTGAGTGTATGTTTGTGTGCAAGATTTCAAGCCAACCCTAAGGAATGTCACTTGACAGCCGTAAAAAGAATCTTGAGATATTTAGTTCATACACCCAACCTTGGTCTTTGGTACCCAAAAGGCTCCAAATTCAATCTCATTGGTTACTCCGATGCAGATTATGTCAGGTGCAAAGTTGATAGAAAAAGCACCTCTGGCACATGCCAATTCCTAGGAAGATCTTTGGTTTCTTGGTCATCTAAGAAACAAAATTCCATTGCATTATCCACAGCCGAAGCGGAGTATGTTGCAGCCGGGAGTTGTTGTGCACAACTCCTTTGGATGTGACAAACTCTAAGGGATTACGGTTACAATATGAACCGTATTCCTCTCCTTTGTGATAATGAGAGTGCCATTAAAATAGCCCACAATCCAGTTGAGCACACTAGGACTAAACACATAGACATAAGACATCATTTCTTGAGAGACCATTCCATGAAAGAAGACATAACCATCTCACATGTCAACACCCAAAAACAATTGGCCGACATATTCACCAAGCCACTTGATGAAAAGCGTTTTTGCGAACTCCGAAATGAGCTAAATATTCTTGATTCTTGGAGTGTGGCTTGAAAAGTTGCATACCTGTATGATTGCTTCAAAAATGTTGATTGAATTGTGAAAATCATTCCTCTCCATTTTTCTCTCGAAAAACTATTTCAATTCTTAGATCTTGATGAATTTTGATCATTGTATGATTGTTGTATGCTTACTGGTCAAATTCATCAAGATTACTTGAATTGTTTTGCCTCTCTATTCTCTATTATTGAACCTTCAAGTATATATGAATGGGCTATGCAATTCTTTCCTGGTGACCACGGACTAGTCCGTGGTTACCCGGACTAGTCCGCCCATGCAGACTAGTCCGCAGAGTGCCGGTTAGGCCGGACTAGTCCGATAGACCACGGACTAGTCCGATATAGGTCTCTGGATGACTTCGGACTAGTCCGGTCATGTCCGGACTTGTCCGATTTTTCGTGTCCATAACCCTAGCCGCCACCAAACCCTAATCTCCTCACCCTCACATTTGCTCTAGGCTTCCTCTCTCTTGCGCTTGAGCTCCCAAGGCGATCTTTTGCATCCTTCGTCGAAAAGCCACTCTTTTGGGCAGAGATCAAGCTTGAAGACTTGGGGATTGAAGCTAGTGGACTAGTCCGGCCTCCAACCCCCAAAACTTCGAGCTTCCATCGATTTCATTGGTAAAAATCTTCAAAACCCTAGAAATCGTGTTTGTCTCAATTGTTGATCGTTTGGTCTAGCACCCTTCACTAGTTACATGTTTAGTTGATGTACTACGTGTATGCTAGACTAGATTTGCATTAGGGATTGTATCCTGTCCAATCTGTTAGGTTTTTGAGGATGAACACCGGACTAGTCCGGTCCATGCACGGACAAGTCCGGTACCCCAGACTAGTCTGTGCCTGGGCACCGGACAAGTCCGATGTTTCTGAACCTGAAACCTAATTTCTTAATTCCTTAATGCCATCCATTGCTATCTTGTCTTACCTATGACTTGTATAACTTGTCATTATTCTTGCTCAATCATTCTCAGATCATGTCGAGCTCCGACAACGAGATCTCCGACTTTAAGGCCGAGTTGGACCACGAGGTGGCACCTCAGTCCTTGGCGGGTCTTGGAAAGAAACGCCAAGAAAGACCTTCCGAGCCCGCTACCTCCCCTCCCTAGGTTCGGGAGGAAGGTCTGTGCCAAGAAGCCCGCCTTGAAGGCTGCTACATCTACAAGCGTCCTTCGTCAAGCAAAGGTAAAGGGCAAGAGAGTCGCAACGGGGCCAGTTGGGCCCTTGAAGCTTCATGCTCCCAGAGAAGGGGTCAGAGACCCCAATGAAGAGAAATTCAATGGGAAAGGCAGCGATGTGGCAGCCAAGCTAAGAAGCATTGATTGCTATGGAAGGTCAAAGCAGGCAGCTGATGGAAGGTTTTGGTCAAACTTCCATGCTGATTTCTACAGGCTGGTTTACCTGCCAATGAAGACTCTGGTGGTGCGCAGTCAGTGGATTGACTGGGCCCACCTAGAGAAGAAGAAGTGCTCAGCTTTTGATGAGGTCATTGCTGCAGCAGAAAGGCTTGGTCTGAAGGATCTGTTTGCCTTCAGACACAATTGGAATGATGAAGTGATTGCACAATTCTATGCAACGTGCCACTTCTCGAGTGAAGATGAAGAGAGTGTGACTTGGATGACCCATGGATCCAAGTACTCCATCACTCAGGAGGATTTTGCAAGCTTACTCCATTTAGACTCTGCTGGAAATGACCACCTGATCATCCACAACATAGGGGTCATTGAGAGAGACGGAATGAAGTTCATGTATGAGCCCGACTCTAAATATGTTCCTCCCTCCACAAAGAACATGAAGCCCTTCTTTGTGGTTCTGAACAGAGTTCTTCGGAAGACCATTGCCCCCAAGGATGGGGATGCAGGGAGTGTACAGGGCTACCTCCGGACTCTAATGAGGGTCATAAGCAAGAAGAGACAGTTTGATGTTGCAGATTACATTTGGAACGACATGGTCAACATCTCAAGCACCCCCAACCGGTCCTATGGCTATGCTCCCTACTTGATGTTCATGATTGAGAAGGTCACAGGAATAGAATTCGTGAAGGATGTAGAGCACACTCCCCTGAGGCCTCAGAAGTCTCAGTCTATGAGTGTCCAAGCTGCTCCCTCGCCGGCCTCAAGTCCTGAGGCACCGGCAAGAGAAAGAGATGCTGCTAGGGCTCCTCCCCCCTCCAGGGAAGCTCCTTAGAGAGGATCTGCCAGTGGGATCCTCAAATACTTGTCCGCGATATTCTCCTCCTGCAAGAAGACTGAAGTAAAGCTTCATAAACTCAATCAGAAGAGGAAGGAGGATATGAGATATATCAAAGCCAATGTGAAGCAACTGAGTGAAAAGCTGGAGATCAACCCCATTGGATCTCCAGTAATTTCTGAAGATTCTGATCTTGACATCTCAGAGCTCGGGCCCTTGTCCCCCTCCGAGCTTGCCTATTTTGGCATTGGGGGCTCGAGCAGCTCCGCTCCTCCTCCTCCCTCTCCTCTTCGTCAAGCGGAGAGCGAAGAAGACGAAGAAGATGACGAGAGGACAGACAGTGAAGAGTGAAGAACCTAGGACCTTCCTCTCTCTCTTTTTGGTGTCTTGATGCCAAAGGGGGAGAGATTGAGGGGGAGTCCAGTCTTAGCTTTAGCTGTAATAGGATGCGAGGAGAGAGCCTTCTCTGTACTTTTATTTGTGATTGCAATAGTTTAACACTGTTTTCATATTAAGTTTGGTCTTGTGATGAATTGCTCAATTTATTTGCGAGTATGTGATGAAAACTGCATTTTTGCTCCTGGAATGTCATATGCACTTGGTATCGGTTGATTAATGTAAATTCTGTCATTCTCAATGTATTCATGCACTTAGTATGCATCCCACCATAAAGAATGCACATATGGATAATTCTCTTGTTGCTTGATGTATTTTTGAGTCATATGTGCATACTTTATGAAAATTTCATTTTTTGCCTTATTTTGTGAAATCTCAATTGGTTTTCATCAATCACCAAAAAGGGGGAGATTGAAAGTGCATCTAGGACTCCCTTGTGGGTTTTGGATGATTTATGACAAGCAATTGGGATCCTAATCCTTTTGTTGAGATGAATGCAGGCAAATAATGAAAAATGAGCAAAATGCCAAAAAGAAGGGAAATGAGAAGCAAAGTGAATTTGAGCTCAAGGAGAAGAAAATAGTAGATTATTATGTATGGAGTGTGTTAAGGAAACACACCCAAGAGCTCAATCACTTTCAAGCACACACACACAATGCACAAAGTTATACAGGACCGGACTAGTCCGATATCAGCCGGACTAGTCCGATATCACATTCTGCACTATATCGGACAAGTCCGGCATTCACAGGACTAGTCCGATATCTTTCTGATCCACTTCGGACTAGTCCTCCCCAATACGGACTAGTCCTCAACACAATGCACAAGTCACACAAAATCAGACAAGTCCGTTGTGATCCGGACTAGTCCGATATTCTTTCTGATCCACTTCGGACAAGTCCGGTGTCTACACGGACTAGTCCGATATACACACTGATCGAAATCGGACAAGTCCTCCAAGTGCGGACTTGTCATCCTAAACACTTAGGGTTTAATTTGTCCGAACAAGTCCGATGGCAATCGGACTAGTCCGAAGATTTCCAGTAGTGAAATCGGACAAGTCCGTTTTCAACCGGACTAGTCCGATATTCCTGAACACTTAGGGTTTGCTACACACAACACACCGGACTAGTCCGGTGACCACCACAGACTAGTCCGATCTTTCTGAACCCTAACGGTCACTTTTAGAAACCCCATATAAATAGAGGTGCACGACCCACTTTTACACGCTCTCGAACCCTAGCGCCGTCACACCTCCCAAGAGACTCAAAAACCATCTCTCTCCACGAAATTAAGTGCAAAATCGATCAATCTATTGAAGATCACTTCTAGATCATTGGAGAGACACTTGGCACACATCATTGAGCTCTTGGTTTGATTCTCTAACACGCTCTTGCGTTTCAATTTGTAATTTTCGAGTGTGTTATTGGTGGCTTTGTAAGTTGTAATCAAGGGAGCTCTCAACGTGTGAGAACGCCCCTTCAACTTGGTTATTTACCCTTTGTGATTAGTGGAAGAGGATTGGCCTTCGTGGCAATCCGACGAGGGAAGGGTTGGAGAAGACCCGGTCCTTTTGTGGGCTCCTCAACGTGGATGTAGGTTGCCTTCGTGGTAGCCGAACCACGAGATAAATCGTGTGTCTTGTCCTTTTGCGTTCTTCATCTTAATTGATCAACTTAATTTAGGGTTCGATTCACTTTGTTTGATTTGAGTTAAATTGTTGAACAAGATCCTTAATTGTAATATAATTTGACATACAATTATTAAACTGTCATTCAAGTTTATATTTCCGCTGCAAACATTAACGAATCAATTAAATTGACTGAACTTGATCAACTTAGCCCGTGAAAACCGGACTAATCCGCACTTTACCGGACTAGTCCGATATCTCTGGTATTGACCTTTTTGTTGAGTGTTACAGGAACCGAGAAAATTCAAAAAGGCCTATTCACCCCCCCTCTAGGCCTACATTTACTCGGCCATCCTGCTGGCGGTATCGGCGATCAAGCTCCGCCCAGAGGTCATGAGTCGAAAGCCTGGATACCGTGTGAGTGCGTCGTGCCCCGGAGGGCAATGACGTCACTTGTTGTGACGCAGCACGTCTCCTGCTATTGGAAACGTGCGGACCAAGTCTACCAGACAATGTCCGCCACTGCGATGGGGCTCGTCCTGAAGGAGGAGGACCCTGGTTGCTGAGGAGTTCGGCTGCTACTGCAACCAAATGCTCCACATCGGCCCTCCACTGCTCCAGTGCATCCCGGGATGCATCCGGAGGTGGTGGGCGTTGGAGAAGAGCCCGTGCTACATGGAGCGCATGTTCCAGGTTGTCATGATTTGCCGACGCAGTGATTGACGCCGGCGCACCATCGCGTTGCCCAGTTTGATTTGCTGGTGGAGGCGGTGGTGGTGGGAGTGTGACTCCTACTGGTGCTGAGGCTCCTGCTAGTGGCTGCATATTGGAGGGATTGCCCCCAACAGCCTGAGCAGCAGGTTGACCGTTGGATGATCCAGCAGCTGAGTTCACCATTCTCAAAACCTCAGGCACCCCTACCTGGCGCGCCAACTGTTGGTGGTTTGGAACCGGCAGATCTACAGACACTACTAAAGTGTTAGAGGAGTTTGATGTTCGGTGTGGGCGCGCGGAGATTCGAGAAGGTGAATAGTAAATGACACAGGAGACACAGGAGTTTACGTGGTTCGGGCCGCCTGAGTGTAATACCCTACTCCACGGGTGTGTTGGTGTTGTATTAGCTGAATGAGCTTGTGACCAGTGTCTATGGCGCGTGTGTAGCGTCACCCCCTCCTAGAGTCCGTAGTCGGCCTGTCCTTTTATAGTACAAGGGCAGGCCGTTACAATTTAGCCTGGCCCGACATGTGGCCCCGAGGGTTACTAGTATTGATATTCATTCAACAGGTTTAATTGTCCTTAATGGCCGGGTAATGGGCTTTGACAACACCGTTACTGGTAATTAAGGTCATCCGATCGTGTGTCATTAATATGGTATTAATGACACTTAATCGGGTCTTGAATTCCTTGATTCTCCTTTGAAGATCCGGAGCCATTATGAAGTCTTCCGGAGGTCAGAGGCTGAAGCTCCGACGGGTGGACACGTGGCAGCTTTGGAGCATACTGTGGGAAACAGGAAGCTCCGGAGCTACCTGACATGTGTCAGGTCCGGAGCTTCTCTCGGTCTGGGGTTAAGTCCGGAGGTGCCGTTTTGGTACGTGGCCTGGAGCTTCCCCCTTGTGGGCGGTAGCTCCGGTTTGATAGTACACGTGGCGACCCTGGGATTAACCATGTTGGAGAAGCGGGTCCGGTTACATCTGACATGTGGGTCGCCGAAGGTCTTCAAATCAAGTGGGTGACTTTTCCTTGATATCTTTGTAACCTCAAGGGGTGTACGATTTCCAGGATACCGACACTAGGGTTCGGCTGAACCCCTTCTGGCTCCGTTCGGGCCACATTTTCTCTGGTCGATTGAATGGGCCTTCTAGAAGAAGAATTGTATGGGCCCATTAGTTGGACATGGAGAATTTAAACAGAATTGAAAGAAATGGCATGGAAATCTATTAGATTTACCACGTCAAATTCTTTTTCTGTAACCTTTTGGGAATCTAGAAATAATTTGAGTCGGTGCCCATTCACTTTGAATAGTTGACCGTCATCACCTTGGAGTGTGATTGCTCCATGGGATGAAGTCTCTACTACAGTGAAGGGTCCTTCTCATTTACTTCTAGGCTTCCCATGTCCAAAGAGTTTAACCCTAGAGTTAAAGAGTAAAACTTTATCTCTAGGTTTGAACTCTTTCGGCATAATCCTATTATCATGCCATCTTTCGGTTCTCTCTTTATAAATTCTGGCACTGTGGTACGCCTTATCTCTCCATTCCTCCAACTCGGAGATTTGCTTCAATCGATGATTTCTAGCTTCGTTAAGATTCATGTTCCACCGCTTGATGGCCCAATACGCTCTATGTTCCAATTCTACGGGAAGATGGCATGTCTTCCCATAGACAAGTAGGAAGGGAGACATGCCGATAGGTGTCTTGTAGGCAGTACGATATGCCCATAATGCGTCGGGTAGCTTTTGCTTCCATCCCATTCCCATTTCCAAGACAGTCTTTTGCAGAATATTCTTAATTTGATTATTAGATGTTTCTGCTTGACCACTTGTCTGTGGGTGGTATGGGATAGCAATGTTATGCTGGACTCCATGTTCCCTTAAAAAGTTTCAGAAGGTCTTATCTATGACATGAGACCCTCCATCACTTATGACCATACGGGGAGTTCCAAAGCGTGGGAAAATGATCTCATGGAACATTTTCCTTGCTTGCTTGGAATCAGCATTTTTACATGGCAATGCTTCTACCCATTTTGACACATAATCGACGACAACCAGAATATACTCGCAATCATAAGACCTAGGAAAAAGTCCCATGAAATCAATACCCCATACATCAAATAATTCCACTTGGAGATTGTATGTTAGGGGCATCGCATCGCGAGCAGAGATTCCTCCATGCTTCTGGCATTTCCAACATCTGCGAATGAATTCCTTGGTATCTTCATAAATTGAAGGCCAATAGAATCCACTCTGCGAGATCTTTGCCTGAGTACGATAAACACCATAATGACCACCGTAGGGGACAACAGGGCATTTCTCTATAATTTTGGTGCCTTCGATTGATGGGACGCACCTTCTAAGAAGGCCATCGACACATACTCGATAGAGGTAAGGGTCATACCAAAGGTGTCTACGACTCTCATAAATGAGTTTCTTTTTGTTCTCCCCTGATGGTACGCATCCCGTGACTATAAAGTTCACAATATCCGCATACCAAGGGTGAGAGTCTGTGTGATGCCCGGTTCCGAAAACTGAACCAAGCTAACGCATATGTGTGCCCAGGACGTTCAACACACATACGCGAGTGATTCACAAATGATAACCAGATAATTGCCACAACCCAAATTATTAAATAAGTACTCTTATTACATAATTCATTATATCCTCGAGTAGAAGCTCTAATGAATATTAATGACAAGTTCAACTAATGCAGCGGAAATAGACTAATTAAGCAACTAAGCAAACTAAGCAAAAGGGATAGCGCAGCTCCAATAACACCACAGGCAAAGCTGACGGTAGACACGGCCTAGAACTCCGCATTATTGCCATTAAACTCACAATCCTGACCTGCAACTATTGGGGGGGATTGCAAGAGTGAGTACATGTCGTACTCAGCAAGTGTGGAAAGTATGACATGTGGCTGATTCAAATGACGACAATAATAATGGCTAAGTGCTTAAAAGTACAGTAAACCATTTGAAAAGCAATATGTTATAAGTATGTGAAGTAAACCCATCATAATCATAAGTAATACCATAATACCAATCTGAATTCACTACCATCATCAATAATTCCAGATTTCACCATCGTCAATAACCATATTCAATACCAGAAATTAATCCATAACCATCCATAACCATTACCAAACCATAACCATCCCAAATTCCAATTTCCCTCTAATCATGTAGGTCATCCAGGCGCTCATAACCGGGAGCACGGCTATCATGATAGTTTTAAACACTCTGCAGAGGTTGTACCACTTTACCCATACGTTCGTGATTTCATCACCTTTCGATGACTAAGAAACCTCCATTATGCCATCACACACTTACGTAGGTGTGTGGCCAAGAGATCACAAAATAGCCTTTCAAAAAGGGACTACTAGTATGTACGGGCCCACTAAGGTTTCACCGGCAGGCTTGAATCTCTATTCTCCCACCCACGGGCCCCCTCGTGTGCCATGCGGATCCCAGGGCAGTCCTCCTCGACTCCCATTCCCCACGCCATCCAATGGTCTATACAATACTAGCAGCGCTCATAATTATTCAGCTACGCTGCACCCATACTTGGCCTTGTGGTGGCACTGTTGACCTGGAATATTCTCGCATAAACCGGTCCTTAGATCTAAGGCAAGCAACCACCATATCATCCAACCCATCCACAAAACCATGCTTGCTTAGATCACCCATCGTATTGAACAGTTCACATTAACCATAATATCATTGATGCATAATTAAATGTGTAGTGTTGTTTGTCATCCCAATTAATTAAGCGAAGCAAAAAGGTAAAAACCCTTCCCGACTCTCTACCATAAATTCCAGGTGACAAGGGTGGTCAAACAAAACTAGTAAACTTCCTACCATAGGATTCCCATCAAATTGACACAAGCATGCAGTTTGCAAACAAAACATTTATTTTAAAAACAGGATCAATATGCTTCAAGGACACTTGCCTTGCTCAAGCGGATGGGGTTGCTCAAGCGCTTCGAAGTCTTGGTTCTGGAAATCCTTGTATGCAGCCTCTTGAGCATGTTCCTCTACGCGTGATCATACATACATGAAAATACACACCATTCAACATGATGCACACAAAATAATCAACATGCAATGGCATGCATGCATGCAAAGATCAATTATTAATTAACTACGATTGTTTATTAATTAGATACAACTAGTTCATACGTGTTGATATGAGTTTATGGGAGTTTTAGGGTGGATTAATGCTGCTGAAAATAAAATTATGGTGCAACTAAAATCAATTTATGTATATTAGATTCAATATGGTCGCTAAAATTCGCATCGGGAACATGGCCTACCGTAGATGCATGGCTTCGATGATCGCGGGATGGGGACAATGCGTAGACGAAGTAGATGTGTCCTCCGGCGGCACGACGACGGCGACGCGATGGCGACGACGGTCTCCGGCGAACGGTGGGGCCCTCCTCTTTTTTCTTCCTCTCCTTCCCCTCTTTTTCCCTAGCGGCGCAGCTCTCTGGTGCCTCCCTTTTTCCTCTGTACCGGCATTTCTTTTCTTCCCTGGGCGGCGGCGGTTTGCTGGATCGGGAAAACCCTAGGGACCTACGGTCCTTTTTATAGAGCACGGGACGCGGCATCAGGCCAGAGACCGATTCGGTTGCAGTTCGGGCGTGTGGCGGCGTCGGGGTCGGGCTGCGTCGGGTGACCGGCTCGGGATCGCGAGGTGCGGTGCGGGAGTCAACGCGGGGCCTAGGGCAGCGGTGCGGGCGCGCGCGCGCGCGTCGAGGTGGCGCGGCGGCGCGCGCGGTGGTGCCCGGCTGCGGGGCCACGCGGCAGGCGGCGGGAGGCGCGCACTGCGCGGGGCGGCGGGGCTGGGGCGCTGGCTGGGCCGTTCGGGCGGCCTGGCCGGCGGTTCCTTTTTTTTCTTTCTTTTTTTTTATTTATATATATATACTTTCTTCCTTTTTTTTGTTTTATCCTTTTTATATTATTATTATAATATATTTTACTATTTATATTTTATTTATTTAATTATTTTTTATACAGTTATTATATATATTATTTATATATTTATATATATATTTATATTTTTTTATTATTGTTATTTTTATACTATTTTCCTATTACAAGTTTTAGGCTATTTTTATTCCTTTTCCTCTATTAATGTTTAATGCATGAATATATATATACAATGCGATGCATGATGCAAAAATTGAGGGTGTTACAAACCTACCCCCCTTAAAGTGAATCTCGCCCTCGAGATTCGATAGCGTGGAGAAAAGGTGAGGGAATTCTGCCTTCAGGTCTTCTTCACGTTCCCATGTAGCTTCGGCTTCCGTATGGTGTTTCCATTGCACTTTGCACCAACGGATCCTCTTATTCCTTGTGACCCTTTCCTTCATGTCCAAAATTTTGATAGGTTGCTCGACATAGGACAAATCCTCCTGAAGTTCTAACTCGTCCATCGGCACTTGTTCTTCCGGTACCCTGAGACACTTCTTGAGTTGGGAGATGTGAAATACGTCATGTACATCGGAGAGATACGTCGGCAGCTCAAGTCGATATGCCACTTCTCCTCGTTTGTCCAAACTCTTGAACGGTCCGATGTAACGTGGTGCCAGTTTTCCTTTGATGTTAAACCGTCGCTGACCTCTGATAGGTGACACTTTGAGGTATACAAAATCTCCAACTTCAAAAGTCAAACTCCTTCGCCTATTATCAGCATAACCTTTCTGTCGAGACTGGGCAGCCTTTAAGTTTTCCCGTATTATTTGGACTTGCCTTTCAGCATCTTGTAACACGGCGGGGACCAAACACTTGAGTTTCTCCTGCCTCATTCTAGAATAAAGGTGTCCTACACTTCCTCCCATAAAGCGCTTCATATGGTGACATTTTCAAGCTTGCTTGGTAACTATTGTTGTATGAAAATTCCGCGTATGGCAAGCTTTTGTCCCAACTTTTCCCATGCTTTAAAGCACAAGCTCTTAACATGTCCTCCAAAATCTGATTGGTCCTCTCGGTTTGTCCATCCGTTTGAGGATGATATGCCGAACTGAAGTTCAACCTTGTTCCCATTGCTTCATGCAATTTCTGCCAAAATCTGGAGGTAAACTTAGAACCTCTATTCGAGACTATCTTCTTCGGTACTCCATGTCGACACACAATATGCTCCATATACAATTCTGCCAGCTTCGCGGTGGTATATGTGGTCTTGACAGGAATGAAGTGAGCTGATTTTGTCAATCGATCCACGATTACCCAAATCGAGTCATATCCGGACTGTGTACGTGGTAATCCAACTATAAAGTCCATACCAATCTCTTCCCACTTCCACTCCGGGATCTTTAATGGTTGCAATAATCCAGCTGGTCTTTGGTGTTCTGCTTTAACTCATTGGCACACATCACACAATGCAACATATTCGGCTATGTCCTTTTTCATACTGGCCCACCAATAGCATGTCTTTAAGTCCTTGTACATCTTTGTACAGCCAGGATGAATTGAGTAAGGTGAGTCATGTGCCTCCTTCAATATTGTTTCCCGAATACACCTCAGATTAGGTACCACAATCCTCTTTCCAAGCCATAAGGTACCCTGTTCATCCTCATCAAATCTGAATTCTCTTCCTTCTTGGGTCTTTTCCTTGATTTCTTGTATTTCCTTGTCCTTTGACTGTCCTTCCCGTATTTCCTGCTCTAATGTTGGATTGACTTCCATCGTTCCCATCTCATTTATGAATCCAAGGTTCAATCGTTCAAACTCCTTGCATAACTCGGATGGCAGCTCTCGAACTGTGAGTTGATGACTTACTCCTTTTCGGCTCAAAGCATAGGCCACTACATTGGCCTTCCCTGGGTGATAGTTGATTCCCAGGTCATAATCCTTGATGAGCTCCAACCATCGGCGTTGCCTCAGATTCAGATCCGTTTGCGTAAATATGTACTTGAGACTCTTGTGATCCGTATAAATCTCACATCGGTGACCAAAAACATAGTGTCTCCATATCTTCAAGGCGTGTACCACGGCTGCGAGTTCAAGGTCGTGTGTAGGATAATTCAACTCATGTTTCTTTAGTTGCCTCGATGCATAAGCTACCACTTTGCCTTCTTGCATGAGCACACATCCTAATCCTTGTCTTGATGCATCACAATATATATCAAAACTCTTGCTCACGTCCGGCAATACCAAAACTGGGGTTGTTGTTAACCTCTTCTTCAACTCCTCAAAACTGTTTTGACACGCTTGAGTCCATTGGAAAGCCTTTCCCTTCATTAGCAATTCCGTCATTGGCTTGGCTATCTTGGAGAAGTCCTTGGTGAATCTACGGTAATATCCAACCATCCCGAGAAAACTCCTTATTTATTTTATGTTTTGTGGCGGTTCCCACTTAAGCACATCTCTCACCTTCCCTGGGTCAACTGATACTCCTCCTCCGGAAATAATATGGCCTAAGAAAGAAACTTCCCGTAACCAGAATTGACATTTACTGAACTTGGCATACAATTGATGCTCCCTCAATTTCTGCAGCGTAAGCCTCAAGTGTTCCTCGTGTTCCTTCTCATCCTTCGAGTAGATCATAATATCATCGATGAACACTACAACGAACTTATCCAGATACCTTATTCATGAGATACATAAAGTACGCAGGCGCGTTCGTCAATCCAAATGACATGATGGTGTACTCATAAGATCCATATCATGTCCGAAATGCTGTCTTGGGTATATCGGATGGTCTAATCTTCATTTGGAAGTATCCTGACCGCAAGTCGATCTTGGAGAAGATACAGGCACCCTTCATTTGGTCGAACAAATCCTCTATACGGGGCAGTGAGTACTTGTTCTTAATTGTCACTTCGTTGAGAGACCTATAGTCCACACACATCCTCTGGGTTCCATCCTTCTTATCTACGAAGAGAACTGGGGATCCCCACGGGGATGAGCTTGGGCGTATAAAACCCTTCCCTAGCTGCTCTTGAATTTGCTTCTTGAGCTCTGCTAATTCCTTAGGAGGCATCCTATACGGCCTCTTAGCTATAGGTGCAGTTCCGGGTATCAACTCAATGGCGAATTCTATGTCACGATCAGGTGGCATACCTGGCAACTCATCTGGAAACACATCCGGGTACTCGCGAACGATCGGAATGCTTTCCAATGTCACTTCTTCCACGTGATTCAGCATCGCTTTCTTTCTTGCAGGTTGGGCTGCCTCAACTTCGATGCGTGTACCATGTTCACTTGTCAACTGCACAATCCTCTCGGCACATTGAATGACTCCATTATGCTTGCTCAGCCAGTCCATTCCAAGTATTATGTCTATTCCTTGGGAGTCCAATACTATGAGGTTTGCGAGAAAGTCTACCCCCCTTATTTTAATACTTACTTTCGAACATACTATATGTGTCCTCATCTCTCCGCCAGGAGAACATACTAGCATAGTTTGCTTCATATGAGATATAGGCAAACTGTACTTGGCAACATACTTTGACGAGATGAATGAATGAGATGCTCCCGAATCAAATAAAACAGTCGCGGGGTTGGAGTTGGCGAGAAACATACCAATCACGACGTCATCAGCTTGCTGGGCTTCCTCAGTAGAGACATGATTCACATTGCCACGAGCAAAATTCTGCCGTCCACGGTTGCCTTGTGGTGCTCCTCCATTTGGTCGCGGTGATTTGGCCTTGGTGCATTATTCATAGGTCCATTGTTTCTCCTGGGGCATTGACTTGCAAAGTGTCCGGGTTCTCAACACACATAGCATGTCTTACCGCCCGTAGCATTAGGGAAGTTTGAGCGCAACTGGTTTTGAGCATTTGCCGCCATGTTAGGACGCGGCACAGGTGGCACAGGATAGCGAGGCGCTTGCATGGCGGGGCATTGCTGCGGTGGCTGATTTGGGCGGGGCGGATAAGCAGCGCGGTATGCAGGAGCAGGTGGGTTGTATTGTGGTGCAGTAGGTGGTGCATAGCGGGGGCGAACATTGCTTCCTTGCTGCGGTCCATGATGTGGCATCTTCCTCTTGTTGTCCTGCTCCATCTCACGAATCTTGTTCTCAACCACAATAGCCTTGTCAACCAACTTTTGGAAGTTTGGATAATCAGTATTGAGCAACTGGACTTGAATTTCATTGTTGAGACCCCTCATAAACAGATACTGCTTCCTACTATCAGTTTTGATGTCTTCTGGAGCATATATTGATAATTGAGTGAATTTGTTGAGATACTCACTCATGCTCATCCTTCCTTGTCTAAGATTTTCAAAGTCTTGTCTTCTCAGTATCATAACTCCTTCAGGTACATAGTGGGAACGGAAACTCTGCTTAAACTCAGCCCAAGTGATTGCCTCCTGATTATCATGAGCGTTGCAAAGAGCTTCCCACCAGTCAGCGGCTCCTCCAACTAGTTGGTGTGATGCAAAGAGAACCTTCTCCCTATCAGTGCACTGGACAATAGCAAGTTTCTTCTCAACAGACTTCAGCCAATCATCAGCTTCCATTGGGTCTATGGCTTGTGCAAAGGTGGGCGGTCTGGTCCTCATGAACTCTCCCAAACGGTTGTGGGGAGGCGGGGGTGGTGGCGGTGGCGGTATATGAGGCTGATTGTTGTTGCCAGCTTGCAGCTGTCCCATTGTCTGTATCATGGTCTGCATGAGCTGGTTCTGCATAGCTAACAGCTGTTCAATTTGATAGCTCCATTAGCATGTCCCTGGTTGTTCTGAGGTACTTCATTGCGCTCCTCCTCATCGTTGGCATCCCTCTGGTTACGAGTTCTCACCATCTGAAGGAAAGCAATAGGTAAGAATTTAGAAACATCCCCAACTATATGCATCAAGGGATATGAAGCTAACCAACTAGCTATACTATCCTATGTGGACGTGGCAATGCTAAAGCATCCCAACATCCTCTATTAAGCACACAAGCAAACAATATATATAGCAAACAGCAAGCCAACAAAATCAAATCGATTACTGAGTGCTCCTATGTGCTCTAAAGTGTCCATTCTATCTAGGCTGCGTCCTACGGTCAACCTGTGGCTCTGATACCAATCTGTGACGCCCGGTTCCGAAAACTGAACCAAGCTAACGCATATGTGTGCCCAAGATGTTCAACACACATACGCGAGTGATTCACAAATGATAACTAGATAATTGCCACAACCCAAATTATTAAATAAGTACTCTTATTACATAATTCATTATATCCTCTAGTACAAGCTCTAATGAATATTAATGACAAGTTCAACTAATGCAGCGGAAATAGACTAATTAAGCAACTAAGAAAACTAAGCAAAAGGGATAGCACAGCTCCAATAACACCACAGGCAAAGTTGACGGTAGACACGGCCTAGAACTCCGCATTATCGCCATTAAACTCACAATCCTGACCTGCAACTGTTGGGGGGATTGCAAGAGTGAGTACATGTCGTACTCAGCAAGTGTGGAAAGTATGACATGTGGCTGATTCAAATGACGACAATAATAATGGCTAAGTGCTTAAAAGTACAATAAAAAATTTGAAAAGCAATATGTTATAAGTATGTGAAGTAAACCCATCATAATCATAAGTAATACCATAATACCAATCTGAATTCACTACCATCATCAATAATTCCAGATTTCACCATCGTCAATAACCATATTCAATACCAGAAATTAATCCATAACCATCCATAACCATTACCAAACCATAACCATCCCAAATGCCAATTTCCCTCTAATCACGTAGGTCATCCAGGCGCTCATAACCGGGAGCACGGCTATCATGATAGTTTTAAACACTCTGCAGAGGTTGTACCACTTTACCCAGACGTTCGTGATTTCATCACCTTTCGATGACTAAGAAACCTCCATTATGCCATCTCACACTTCCGTAGGTGTGTGGCCAAGAGATCACAAAATAGCCTTTCAAAAAGGGACTACTAGCATGTATGGGCCCACTAAGGTTTCACCGGCAGGCTTGAATCTCTATTCTCCCACCCAGGGCCATCTCGTGTGCCATGTGGATCCCAGGGCAGTCCTCCTCGACTCCCATTCCCCGCGCCATCCAATGGTCCATACAATACTGGCAGCGCTCCTAATTATTCAGCTACGCCGCACCCATACTTGGCCTTGTGGTGGCACTGTTGACCTGGCATATTCTTGCATGAACCGGTCCTTAGATCTAAGGCAAGCAACCACCATATCATCCAACCCATCCACAAAACCATGCTGGCTTAGATCACCCATCTTATTGACCAGTTCACATTAACCATAATATCATTAATGCATAATTAAATGTGTAGTGTTGTTTGCCATCCCAATTAATTAAGCGAAGCAAGAAGGTAAAAACCCTTCCCGACTCTCTACCATAAATTCCAGGTGACAAGGGTGGTCAAACAAAACTAGTAAACTTCCTACCATAGGATTCCCATCAAATTGACACAAGCATGCAGTTTGCAAACAAAACATTTATTTTAAAAACAGGATCAATATGCTTCAAGGACACTTGCCTTGCTCCGGCGGATGGGGTTGCTCAAGCGCTTCGAAGTCTTGGTTCTGGAAATCCTCGTATGCGGCCTCTTGAGCACGTTCCTCTACGCGTGATCATACATACAAGAAAATACATACCGTTCAACATGATGCACACAAAATAATCAACATGTAATGGCATGCATGCATGCAAAGATCAATTATTAATTAACTATGGTTGTTTATTAATTAGATGCAACTAGTTCATACGTGTTCATATGAGATTATGGGAGTTTTTAGGGTGGATTAATGCTGCTGAAAATAAAATTATGGTGCAACTAAAATCAATTTACGTATATTAGATTCAATATGGTCGCTAAAATTCGCATCGGGAACATGGCCTACCGTAGATGCAATGGCTTCGATGATCGCGGGATGGGGACGATGCGTAGACGAAGTAGATGCATCCTCCGGCGGCACGACCACGGCGACGCGATGGCGACGACGGTCTCCGGCGAAGGTGGGGCCCTCCTCTTTTTTCTTCCTCTCCTTCCCCTCTTTTTCCCTAGCAGCGCAGCTCTCCGGTGCCTCCCTTTTTCCTCTGTACTGGCGTTTCTTTTCTTCTCTGGGCGGCGGCGGTTTGCTGGATCGGAAAAACCCTAGGGACCTACGGTCCTTTTTATAGAGCACGGGACGCGGCATCAGGCCAGAGACCGATTCGGTTGCAGTTCGGGCGCGTGGCGGCGTCGGGGTCGGGCTGTGTCGGGCGACCGGCTTGGGATCGCGAGGTGCGGTGCGGGAGTCAACGCGGGGCCAAGGCGCGGGGCCCAGAGCAGCGGTGCGGGCGCGCGAGCGCGCGTCGGGGTGGCGTGGCGGCGCGCGCGGTGGGGCCCGGCTGCGGGGCCACGCGGCAGGCGGCGGGAGGCGCGCACTCCGCGGGGCGGCGGGGCTGGGGCGCTGGCTGGGCCGTTCGGGCGGCCTGACGGTTTTTTTTTTCTTTTTTATTTATATATATATACTTTCTTCCTTTTTTGTTTTATCCTTTTTATATTATTATTATTATTATAATATATTTTACTATTTATATTTTATTTATTTAATTGTTTTTTATACAGTTATTATATATATTATTTATATATATATTTATATATATATATATTTATATATTTTTTTTTATTATTGTTATTTTTTTATACTATTTTCCTATTACAAGTTTTAGGCTATTTTTATTCCTTTTCCTCTATTAATGTTTAATGCATGAATATATATATACAATGCGATGCATGATGCAAAAATTGAGGGTGTTACAGTCTGTCACCTTGAGGAGAATATCTGTAAGTACATCTAGGTCCCTTGTGGGTTTTGGTGGATTGGTGATGAACCATTAAAGTGCTAATGAACTTGGTTGAGCATGAGCGCAGATCCGAAGTACGGAATGGAGCTTTGAAGAAAGACAGCAAAAGGAGAAAAGTTGTGGCGAAGAAGAATAGAAATAGGGTTTTCTATTTTCTCCTTGAGTCGTAGGAAAAACCGTACTATTAAGAGGGACACGATGCGTAGACACTTAGTGAGTCATTCGGGTGCTCAACCCCTTAGTAGAAGATTTTAGTAGGGCCTTTGTGGTTTGGACAGACTTGTCTGACTTGTAATGTCAGACATGTCCGAATTCCCCCTGTTGGAATTCGGACATGTCCGAATCTGTAAGTCAGACATGTCCGAATTGGCACTGGAAGGGTTCCAGTGAGACTTCCAGTGAAGTTTCGAACTTGTCCGAACCTGGGGGTCGGACATGTCCGAGATTGATCTGTTCCCAGGGACTAAGAAAATTTTCTAAGTCCCAGAGAGTCAGACTTTTCTGAGTTCTATCTGCAGAATTTCAGACATGTCCGAGATTGTATGTCAGACATGTCTGAAGTGGTTTTGGTCAGACAAGTCTGAAGTGAAAGGCCTGACCTTTGAGGTCATACATGTCCGACATTGTGTCAGACATGTCCGACGCGGGATGTGTCAAACGGCTCTAATGACTTTTTGGAGTATAAATAGAGGGTGGTTTCGACCCACCAACTATGCCTAACACCCCTAAACAGTTCTGAATGCCCATTTGAACTCAAGAACCTCTCTGCACTTGTTCTTCACCTCTAGAGCCCAAATTCGAATTTTTGGGAGAGTGGAGAGTGCTTTGTTAGGATTGGGAGAAACGGTTTGTTGAGGGGTTGAGCAACGTGTGATTCGCTAAGTTTCTTCGTGATTGCGTGTTTGTTGCTCTTGGGGTTCTCCCCTAGACGGTTAGGCGTCGCCCCGCGATTTCTTTGTGATCTCTTGTAATCGGGGAGTTGTAACAATCTTTGTGATAGTGGAAGATCAGGAGTTGGCCCTTGTGGCAACTCGTGAGGGGAAGGCTAGAGAAGGCCTGGTCCCTTGTGGACTCCTCAACGCGGACGTAGGATCCTTTGTGGTTCCGAACCTCGGGATAAAATTGTTTGTCTCTTGTTGTTCTTTCGTTCTCTCAAGTTTTGATTCTAGTGTTTTTCCGCGTGCTATCTCTCCCTCAGCTTTCTTTCTACTCCATACTTCGTGTAGAACTGCTAGGGATCGATATCTCTCACTAGATCGCTCAAAAATTGGATTTTTGGTCTGATCGTGCAGGTAATCTCGGACTTATCCGACTTAGGTCAGACAAGTCCGACTAGAAGTCAGACAAGTCCGACTTCTCTGTTTTCATAACTCTGAATTAGGTTTAAATGATCGATTATCGCCTATTCACCCCCCTCTAGGCCGCCTTTCAATTGGTATCAGAGCAGGTTTCTCCGGAAAAGACTAACATCTCGGAGAATCGATGGCAGAAGAAAGGAACAAGGATGATACTGTAGGATCGAAGAGCACGTGAAAAGCTACCAGAGGGGGGGGGGGGTGAATGGTAGATTTAAAAATCTTACGTAGCGGAAACAATAAAACCCTAATCCCTTCGGTAGAAAAACGATCTGTTAAAGAAATCGTGTGTGAGACTAATCTAAACGTGTTTCATCGTGACAAAAGTGATAGTTATCAGAGAGAATCAAGTCACGAAGACAACACAAATAGAATTACTCAAATCTGTCGAGAACAACTCAAGTTATGATCAAAAGATCAAACACTGGTCAATCTGACCTACCCGAGAAAAACAGTTTCTGGAGTGCTGCAAAGAAACTCGTGTAGATCAAAAACCACAAATCCAATGACCGTGAAATTTTGACAGATGATATACAATCAAGTTTTGAAGACAACCCAAAAATAATCACGTCAATTGGATCAGAAAAACTTGAGTTATGATAAAACCACCGACGAAAGGTAGTGCTGTCCAGAAACTTGACGAGTAAAACTTGTCTGAAACAAGTCGGACGAACAAGGCACAAAAGTTCCTTCAAACTACGAATTTTATTCAATAGAACACAAGAGGAACAGCCCCAAAGTCGTCTACCCGAGCTTTGGCCTTCCCTTGCTTATATAATCAGCCCTTAGGCCATCCCAATACAACTAGGACTCCAATCCTAATCCGATCACAATCGGAACTTACCATAACTGCTCAAGATTCTTCTATACGCAGATAGAAGCAATCTTAAGACTTCCAAACATCTTAGGAACGTATCCCACATTCCTAAACAACTCAATTTCGTGACACACACGAAATCCTAACATAACCAACTCGATACTTCCCATACCGAGCCATAACCGACTCTGCCGCAGCCAAAGTCTTCAACCGATACGATCCGATCCTTCCGATCAGATCTTCCTTCCATAATCCGTCTCTAGAAGCATATTGCCACGTCATGCACCTCATGCATACGTGCGAACACCTTCCTTCGACCTTCATATGCACTGCCCTTGATTCAATCATCCTGCGTGACCTCCTGACCCGCTCAACCACAGTTCCTCCTGAACTTGGTTGTTGGAACCTCATCTCCTCCTGAGACTAGTCCAATGGATCCTGTCACCAGCCATGACTTGAACTCAAGCAACACCTGCACATGAACAAACAAACAATCCATACGAGCCCAAGTCCTCGACTTGACTCACGTTAGTTCCGAACACAACACCTTACGTGAGAACCTCACATAAGCATGTTGCAAAACCACAGTAGAAACGATATCAACCGTATCATCCAAAACGCACCAAAAACTTAGCAAATAAAAACTAAGCAATCTTTCCAATCAAGTAAAGCAAGTACGAGACATTGCAAATAAAAAGCAGAAGTACTGCGATCAAGTTCCGGACCTTGCCAAAGCAACCCGGAGCTTGAGCCGGAGCTAAGAAGAAACACTGCGGTCAAGTTCCGGACCTTGCCAGAGCAACCCCGAGCTTGAGCCGGAGCTAACAAAAGCTAGTAGAACCTAGTGCCGGAGCTTACCAAAACTAGTAGATCCTGGATCCGGAGCTTACCAAAACTAGTAGATCCTAGATCCGGAGCTTACCAAAACTAGTCGGAACTAGTCAACCCAAAAACCGGAGCTAGACAAAGTACGTCGGAGCTTAGCAAAAGCATGCCGGAGCTATCAAATATATGCCGGAGCTAAAGATAAAGCTCACCGGAGCTAACCAAAGCTGGTCGGACCTTACCAAGAAGTCGGACCTAGCATCAAACGTAACCGGAGCTTCCCAAAACAAGCCGGACCTATCGTCGGACCTTGCTGCAGCTCGGAGCTAGAGTCGGACCTTGATAAAAAGGTGTTTTGGTGATATTAAAAACTTTTATCATCAAAGCCAAGTGTAATCACTACAAGCCAATGTATTCAGCACACATAGGTCTTACAATCTCCCCCTTGATGAATGCATTGGCAACACCATTTAAAATTCCGAACATTTGCTTATTCACATAAAAGTTTTTGAAAACGATTTCTCCCCTTTTGTAAATCAAAAGTAAAAAGAGAAGATAATGAAAAACTCTCCCCCATGAAAATCTCTCCCCCTTTATTATATGAAAATCTCTCCCCCTTTATTATCTCTCCTTATGCCCATATTCTCTTTCTTTTAAATGAAAATCTCTCCCCCTTTGACAATGTATTCAGCAAGGTAAAAGAGAAATTTTAATTGTTATGAGATATAAACAAATTATCTCTCATTCTTTAGTTGTTATGAGCATATTATAACATATACATATAAACAAAGCTCACCCAAGTCATACTATCAAGTAACTTACACTATCACATCAATGAAATACATAAGGTAGTGTAAGCCATGCTAGAGAGCAAGTGTGATTTTCAATTTTTAGCAGGTCATGATCTCACAAACTCAACTATTTCAAAACCTGAAAGCATGACATTTGTTGCTGCATCTTATTATTTTTCAAAGCATAAATTTAGATAATATGATATTTGCAAGAGATTATATGCTCATCTGCCTTATTCTAACCAACCAAGCCAAGCCTATGTCATTTGACAATCAGAAGCTTAAGGACATGGTTTTAGTCATACACAACTTCTTCCAAGTTCATATCTAAGTGCAATGACAAGCCATCTCGAAAGAAGAAGTGCGATGCATGCATATTCTCTTGATCTTTTCTCAATTTATATTTGTTCATAAAAATTCAACATGTGAGTTGATTACTTGATAAATTCTTAATGATTAAAAGCATTTGTGAGCATGCAACAAGTTCAAAACAGCAAGAAAGTTCGACCATGACCAGATTTAGTGTAAGTAATTATTCCAATTACTAGACATGGCAAAAACTACAAAAAGTATAACACAAGTAATGTAGTAAGAACTTTCAGCATGTAAAAGGAATCACAAAGTCATATATGTATGAAATAATATGCTCATATTATTTTAATTTCAGATTCACACATAGACTTCCTAAGTTTCAAAAACTCCCCCTCAATTTAAGCCATGAGGATGCATAACCCCTATTTCACTACGAATGTAACAAAAACGAGTGAAATCCAAAGGTTTTGTAAAAATGTCAGCCAATTGTTGTTCGGTATCTACATGGTGAAGCACAATGTTTCCTTTTTCAACATTATCACGGAGAAAGTGATACCTAATGTCAATGTGCTTAGTTCTAGAATGTTGCACGGGGTTTTTAGCAATGCAAATAGAACTAGTGTTATCACAGAACAGTGGAACACTATCTAGATCAACCCCATAGTCCTTAAGTGTTTGAACAATCCAAAGAATTTGTGAACAAGCACTAGCAGCAGCTACATACTCAGATTCGGCTGTGGATTGTGCAACTGAACTTTGTTTTCTAGAGGACCAAGCAACAAGAGAATTACCAAGAAAATGACAAGCACTGGAAGTACTTTTCCTATCAATCCTACAACCCCCAAAATCAGCATCCGAAAAAGCTTTCAAAGAAACGATTGAGGAAGAAGGAAGAAAAATGCCAAATTCTTGAGTTCCATGTAAGTACCTGAGAATCCTTTTGACGGCTTGACGATGTGAAACACGTGGGGAAGCTTGAAACCGTGCACAAAGACATACGCTGGATTGTATGTCCGGTCTTGATGCTGTAAGGTACAAAAGTGATCCGATCATACTTCTATATTCTTTTTGATCCACGGATTCACCATCTTCATCAAGTTCAAGTGTTGTTGCTGTTCCCATTGGTGTCCGAAGAGGCTTGCTTTTGTCCATGTTGAAGCGCCTTAGGAGATCTTTGGTATACTTTGTTTGATGCACAAAGGTACCCTCCTTGGTTTGCTTGATTTGCAGCCCCAAAAAGTAAGTGAGTTCACCCATCATACTCATCTCAAATTCGGAACTCATCATTGCTGAAAACTTGGACACAAGATCATGAGAAGCACAACCAAAGATAATATCATCCACATACACTTGAACGAATAATGAGTCATTGCCATGATTAAGCACAAAAAGAGTTTTATCAACCTTTCCCATTGTAAACCCCTTTTCAAGTAAGAATGTTTTTAACCTATCATACCATGCTCTAGGGGCTTGTTTGAGACCATATAAGGCTTTGGACAGTTTGTAAACATGATTAGGAAAATCTGGATTTTCAAAACCTGGTGGTTGTTTGACATAAACCTCCTCATCTATGTAGCCATTAAGAAAAGCACTTTTAACATCCATTTGATATAGCTTAAAACCTTTAGATGCTGCAAAAGCTAACAAAATTCTTATGGCTTCTAATCTAGCGACAGGAGCAAAAGTTTCATCAAAATCTAGACCTTCAACTTGAGTGAAACCTTGAGCAACCAACCTAGCCTTATTCCTAATCACAACCCCATCCTCACTTTGTTTATTTTTATATACCCATTTAGTTCCAATTAAAGTGTGGCCTTGAGGTGGAGGTACAAGTTTACAAACATTATTTCTTTCAAAATTTTCTAACTCTTCTTGCATGGCAATAATCCAAGATTCATTAGTGAGTGCGTGTGATATATCTTTGGGTTCAAAAGAAGCAACAAAAGCAGAATGAGCATGAGAGTTTGGATCGCAAAACCTGGACCGTGTGACTCGTTCATGCAAGCTTCCAATCATCTGTTGTGGGGGATGATCTTTGTAAAAACGTAGGGGAACAGATGTCTCACAAGCTTCTTTTTCATTAGGTTCATTGTAGATTGATGAGCTTGTGATTTGTGGACGATCAGGACCAGCAGAGGTGACAGCCGGAGCTTGTTCAATGTCCGGAGCTGGACACGTGTCAACTTCGGAACTACCAGGCAGTATCACCGACTCTTCTTCATCTTCGAAAATACCCTCCCCCTGAGAATATGAATCTGGTCCTGCAACACCGGAGCTAGTACCTGGGCTAGCTTCATCAAAAGACACTTCACAAGTCTCCACAATTTTGTTAGTGTCAAGTAAAAGCACACGGTAGCCTCTAGTATGAGATGGATAACCAAGAAACATGCCATCATTGGATCTAGGTTCAAATTTATCAAGATTACCATGTTTCTTAACAAAGCATTTGCAACCAAAGACCCGAAAGTGTGTAACACTAGGCCTATGTCCAAACCGGAGCTCATATGGTGTTTTACCTAGCTTAGCACGCAAGAAAACACGATTTGAGACATAACAAGCGGTTGCTAATGCATCAGCCCAAAATTTCCTAGGAGTTTGATATTCATCAAGCATAGTCCTAGCCATCTCAACTAGGGTTCTGTTCTTTCTTTCTACAACACCGTTTTGTTGAGGTACATATGGTGAAGAAAATTGATGATCTATTCCGTATTCAGCACAAAAGTGATCAAAAGATTGATTTTTAAATTCAGTTCCGTTATCACTTCTAATTGCCTTTAAAGATCCTGGGTGATCAATTGATAATCTAAGAAATAAAGTCCTAAAGTGACTAAAAGCTTCATTCTTAGACGCCATAAAATAAACCCAAGAATATCTAGAATAATCATCAACAATAACAAGAGCATACCATTTACCTCCGAAGGATTGAACACGTGAAGGTCCTACGGTGTCAAGATGCAAAAGTTGACATGGTTCAGTTATCATGATCATTGTGAGAGGAGTATGTGAACCTGCAACCATCTTAGCATGTCTACAAGAAGAGCACACAATTTCTTTGTCCCCTTTTAGCTTAGGCAGCTCACGTATGCGATCAAGAGCACTAACACGCGTTAGGTGATCAAAGCCTACGTGACCAAGTCTACGATTCCAAAAATATAAGTCCTTTGAATCATTAGCAACTAGACACCTATGCTTAGAAGAAGACATATCAAAATCAGCTTTAAAAACTCTTCCAAACCGAGACATGTTAAAAATAAGCTCACTATTTGAATCTACAACTTTGCAGCAGTTTTTATTGAAAGTAATTTCTAGATTTTCATCTAGCAATTGTGAAACAGAAAGCAAGTTATATTTCAAATTTTTGACAAGTGCCACATCCTTCAAAGTGTAGTGATCATTTACTCTAACCGAACCCTTAGCAATTATAGGAGTTGAAGAATTATCGGCAAAAGTAACATTCTCTACACGTGACACAAAGGTGAGGGAGGAGAACCAATCTTTGTTACCGGTCATGTGGCGTGAGCAACCTGAATCCACAATCCAAATATTCTCCTTCCTCAACCGTGTAACCTACATAGAAGCACAATACGCCGATGACTCAATACTGGGGTTAGTCAAAAGGCATTTAGGAATCCAGTACTGAGTCACGCGACGTGCACCAGGAAAAACACGCGAATGCTGAGATAAAACAGCAGGTTTATGAGTCAGAGATTGAGGTTTTCTTTTCTTAACAGTTGATTTAGAAGTTGTTACTTGTTTAGAGTGAAAACCGGTAGCTCCGGAGGTAAAAGCAGACGGTCCGGAGGCAAAAGCTGAAGCTCCGGAGGGAACAACAGAAGATCCGGTAGCTCTCGGAGCTATCGGAACTATCAGAGCTGCTTTTGTGGATTTCTTACCAGAAGGTCCGGAAGCTACCTTTTCAAATTTCCGACTCACTAAAGCAGGTTGTGTTTTTCTAATTGCATGAAAGTTATAAGATCTAGCAATTTTTCTTTCCTTTTTCTGTTGTTTAGCTAGTCTATAACAAAAATCTATGACATGACCATCTCTACCACAGAAGGTACAATGAAATTTAACTTTGTGTTCATGTCTAGATGAGCAAGCAATATTTTTATTTGAAACCGAATGAGGCAACACTCCTGCAGATTTGAAAACCACTTCTTTTTGTTTAGGAACTGTTTGAATCAAACCACTTCCTAATGACCTTACAATTTTAGGTGGATGTGCCTTAGCATGAACGTGAGAATCAATACCTAAACCAGTTTTATCTTTGCTAGACTTGGAAGAATTCAGCAGCAAGTTTAGATGTGGGGACCGGAGTCCACACATCCGAGGATCTCATTGGGTGGTGCCGTGCGATGCGGCACCTAACAGCACACACGAAAAGGATACCAAAACATATAAAGTTTTCATTTTATAATAAGAAGAGTTTACAAAAGAGTGTACAACAAGGGTACACACGCAGCGGAAAATACATACTCAAAATCTCACCTAACTAAGCAGGAGAGAAGACGTCCATGCCCTAGGACGATTCTCACTAGCAACACGAAGAACATACAGCAGCGGCGTGGCTCACATGAGATTTATCTCGACACCTCGAGTCTCATGTACAACCTGAACAGCAGAAATAAAACTAATACCTGCAAAAATCGTTAAAGCGCAAACGTGAGCATAAGGCTCAGCAAGACTTAACCGTCTCACTAGACAGATGCACGGGGACACTAAACATAGGTAAGGAATAGCATAAATGACTCGCCTACAAGTGGATCCTTATAATCAAGTTTTAAGTAGCAAATGACATTCTCTGAGCACGGCACATCATGGGCTCCACAATCAAACAAGAAACGCTTTACCGATGATATGACATGCCCAAAGCACATAATGCTATTACAGCTAAAGTATGGGGAAATTGTAAATCTTTAGTTATACTATCTCTAAACCAAACAAAGTTGCAAAGTAATTATAATTCAATATCATATGACTTTCCTGACTTCTTTAGTATTTACTACGTCGCGACTGCGACAGACAAGTGGTACTCTATTACTACGAGGGACAGTGATTGCAATCAAGACACACCCGGACAACACGACACATACGTCGTTCGGAAGTGTCAGCGAGCACACCTGTACCTACCTAACACTTCAGTACTAGGCGTATATGGCCACCTTTCACAAGAAACTCAAATGCTGAGCCCGTCTCACCTCCGCAAACAGAAGGTCTCCGCACGGAACACCTCATGTGTCCGCCGACCGATTTACACCTTACTGTCCTCAACCCACCCCTATCGATGGTGAGTTAATGGGTCTCAACATCCCAGTTATCAAGTTACATCAGTTTATTGGATTCCATATGTCCATTATATTGCCGGTACAATTCAAGCTTGTCCGAAGGGGCTGCATACGGACGGGCCTTAATCGACACAGGCAGGGCTATGCGACCGAGACTCAATTCTCGCCGCTTCCTATCCATTCCCTGCCCGGTCTCAATTTCATTATATTAAGCCATTTTCTATTCAACCAACCCTGTGAGATACATCTCTCGCGAGTAGATTCCAACTACTCGACTTCTACCGGATTTCCTATGCATTAGCAAAGCAGTTACTACAGGTTAAGCTGTAACTCGTGCCAAATAAACCCTGGGATTTTTGGTAATGCATGTGGAGTATCAATCACCCTATACGTAATGCACATATCAATACTTATGACGTAAGGTGATAAAGACTGTAAAAATTCTATAAAGCTTTTAAATGCAAACCAGGGCTTGCCTTAGTTTGTGACTGAACAAATGTCAATTGTTAGGGCTTGATCTTCCTCCGGAGAACCTGCCATGGAACCTCAGTGGAAACACCTTGGCCTTCTCCTCCAAGTGAAGCTTCTTGTCGATCACCTATCAGCACGTTCCTATCGACATGATATGCATATAAGTAATTAAGTAATTAAGTAATTTAAGAAAAGACTCCACGGGGTTGTGTAAACTCTAAGAATGAGGAGTTCGACTAGGAAGGACAGATATGCCTTTGTTGTGTGGATAAACAAAGGATGGAGTCAAGTGGTCATAGTAGTATCGAGATGTGAATTGAAAGGTGCAATGTAAGAACACATTGCAACTTGGCATTCAACACTCGACGCTATGCCACTCAAGGACGATACAGCTGAATGGTGTGAAAGTGTTGGACTGGTAGGGTAAGGATGACCTAAGAGTCAAGGTGGCATAGTAGTGTCGAGATAAGCACTCAAAGGTGCAATGTAATGACACATCGCAATTTAGCACTCGACACTTGGAGCTATGCCGCACAAAGAGTGATAAGGTAGAATGGTGAAGAAGTATTACTGGACTGTGTGATGTAAGGAAGACTAAGCGATCAAGATGGAACATTGAAAGCTTAAGGCATGAGTGAACTGTGCAACAAGAGGTTGTGACTTAGAAGTCGACCAATGAAGTTACACAAACTCATTAAGGAGTAAACCTAATTACGGGACAAGTGTGGTCGCAGGGTCCTGATAAGGATGAACCAGGGTGAAACCCTAGCGACACTTGGGAGTGAAGTGAGGTCAACATTCTTTGGACTTAAGACATCATAACGAGCCTTGTTAACCTGACGTGAATATTGAGACAACTTTCAAAGGACCTTTAGGTAAATTAGTCGCTACGACTATCTTTACAAGCATCGTCCAAGTTCTTACATGACACTATTGCAGTGCCCTTTGCAAGATTGTCCAGATGAGCTCGGTGAACTCCTGGAACTCGAACACGATGCGAGACCTTGTCGTGATGGTCATGCTTTGCCATCACGGGAAGATTGGATTAGCCAGGTCCACATCGATCCGGACTCGTCAAAGGGGTGAGCGGAATCTCGAACACCACTTCATGAGTCGAAGAGATAGGGACTCGACTTAGTTGTCGACAAAAGACTCGACGAACCTACCGTCGATGAAGAGGTACACCTAGGTAAGCAATTCTGCGAACGGAAAGGAAATGTCCTTGACACAACCAAGGAACTCTTATCCAAGGTTACCCCTGGTCTAGTTCTCCTTGTTGGTCGCAACGTTATTGCATTATTCTACCCTAGGTCATCGGTGGTCACCAATACACTCGGTTTGACCTAGAAGGCATTTTATCTAGCATCTAGGCTACACCTAGGACTCGACGAGTCTCGCCTTGACCAAACCCTAATTTGGCTAAACGACCATTGTACGACGAGTCGTTCTTATGTTCCAGCACCACACACATTACAAGAACCCTCCATCTTGATGCCAGGGCACGATAACGGCTCGGAGTGTCACGACGACGTCATATGGTCAACGACGTCGACGCGACTCATGGTGGAGCATCACGAGCACGCACGGACAGGCCGACGTGATACAAACGACAAAGGAGGTCGACTTAGGGACTTCTATAGAAATGATATTAATGCGAAAACTGGACGTATGACTTGACGAGACATGAGTACCATTAGGGGTCACGATGAACGGACATCGATGACGTCAAGCAAGGTACTCCAGGGCAAGGCTCACCTTGTAGGCATTTCACCGAACATCTTGGGTGTGTACTTGATTTCCGTCGCTTCATCACCATTCAAAGGGTATCTTGGCACTTGGGCTTGTCGAGTTGCCACATCACCATACCCCTGCATCAAGACCAGCTCTGAACATCAACGAAGTTGGTTCTTTCCTTGTGAACATTTCATCGAATACCTAGGCTGCAGCTCTGTCCCAACTAACCTTTGCACAAATCAGAGCTAACCTTGAGCCAATTGTCGTTGCCGTTGTGTCAACGACGTGTTCCTGCATATCCTCCATCACAACCATTACTCGCCTTGCTTCCAGGACATAGCCACGGCGCGGAACACGGACATGGCGTCATGGTTCTTGCGGTCGGCCCGGAAAGGCGTAGCCAGCAGGGACACGGCGGAAGCTTAGGCATGGCCTCGGCGCACAGCAAGCGGGAACCGTTGGGGTGCCGACGTGCAGCTACCTGGGCGAAGCGCGGGCAAGGCGCATGCAGGCAAAATGCGTGGCCGCGGGGTGCCGGCGGTGGGCGGCATGGAGCAACAAGCAGCCGATACGCGAGCAGTAGCGAAGGCGAAGTTGCTGCGTTTGGCCGGAGCAAAGATGCAGGGCTGTGGCGAGCAGACGGCCGGTGTGGGGAGATGCCGCGGCAGCTGGACGCAGAAGAAGCACACGGACGGTGCTGGGAGGCACTGGCGGTGGCGAGCGCGCCGAGCGTGAGGCGAGGTGGAGCGCTGGCGTTGGCGGTCGAGCGCGGGGACGGGCCGGAGGCGGTGATGCTAGGACGACGCGCGGGGACCGACGGGGAGGTGCGGCGCGGTGGTCGTGGCGAGGGGCGAGCCGCAGGGGATGAGCCGTAGGGCTAGGGCGCGCGGCCGAGCGGGACGACGAGCTTGCGCGAGTGGGAGCTGAGACGGCCATGGAGCAGGGTGCTGGGGCGCGGGCGCCGGAGCGATGCCACGGCGGCCAGGAGATGGAGCGCCGGCGTGAGCGGTCGGAGGGGTGCAGCGCTACTGGGACCAGAGGGCGAGCCTGAGGGGGGGGGGGGGGGGGGGGCGGAAGAGGCGACGCCTGGCGCCGGCGGTCGGAGGCGCGAGCGGGCAAGCCGGCGGGTGTAGCGCCGGGGGCGAGCGGCGGCGCGGCCTGGGAGAGGAAGCGGGGCAGAGGAGTGTCGGGAGGAAGAGCGGCATGGCCAGGGAGGGAGTCGGGCGCGCTAGGATAAGTATCAACGTTTTCGTCGTGGTGGCGCATGCAGTCCGTCTGCGTGGAGGCAGTGGAGAAGGTGCCGACCTGACTGGTCGGGACCACCTGTGGGACCCACTTCCTTCTTCTTCTTTCCAAAATTCTAATAGGGCTAGCAAGCATGCCTCAAAAATAGTCAAATTTGGCCCAGTGACTAAATAAAATGTGGAGAATTTTATGGTGCAATCAGATTTCAAAACTGAGCAAGTTGAATTTGAACTCAGATTTGAATTTGAATTCAAGTGGTGATACTTGACTCAAGGAAATAAATAGTAGATTGGGTTCAAAAATCCTGAAACTTTGAAGATAACCTTTTTGAACCATAAGGGACCTCAGGAAAAATTTGGAATTGATTTGGACAAGGTTGAGCACAAAGTTTAAATTTGAAGTCGACGTTGATTAAACTCTCAGTACGTGTCCAATAAATGGGAAATGGGCTTCAAAAATTTTGAAACTTTACCGAGAGTCTAATTGGAATATTAGTAGGTCATGGAAAAATTTACGGCCTGAGATTTGAATATTTTTGGATGTCCCATTTTAGGGTTGGAATAATTCCTTTTTCTTTCTCTCTATTTTGTTTTCTTTTCTCCTTTAATTTTTCATTGAAAATGTGAATACTTGGAAATTAAGGATTCTTCACCTTAAGTTCCATTCCACATCAGCAACCATGTTCTATATGTAAAGTTTTAACAAGTCCCTATTTTTAGTGAACATAGTTTAACTCATATGGCTCAAGTGAGTTTGGATTTCCAAGTCTATTTTCAAAATTTTTAAGTTCGCATTTTTGCGTTTTTGTTCTTCCGAAAAAAAAACGGGCTTTTACAATCCTTCCCCCTTAAAGGAATCTCGTCCCGAGATTCTAACAGGTAGAATAACAGAACGATGAGGGAACGATCCGTAAAAGAGGGTCATTGACTAAGGAAAATGGTAATGCCCTTAAAAACTTGGGTTCTACGAAATAGTGATTATCTTCAGGCATCTTAAGAAATTCTAAAGTCTGCTTCAGGAGATTCCAGTCTTTAGGTTGATAGACTTGACAGGATGCTCGACATGACAATATCACATCGTAAAGCTCTCACGTCTGGTACTGATCTTTTATTGTTGTACTCTTGCACTGACATGACATCTTGTCCTGTCCTAGTCTTGATTTGAAGAATTTGCACTTGTTCTTTGCTTCTCTAGGTCACCTTGATAGTTTGAAACTTTTCTTGCATTGATTCTTGGTTGCTTGGTTTTGCATAGGTCATTTCAACTTAATGTGGTATTTCCCTTGACATGAGTTAAGATGGTTTACGAGGTTAAACGACAATCATTAACCTCGTTTGATGTTTAGTCAACCATAGGATTCCTTAGCCGTAGCATAAGAGTAGCAAGACACTCAACACTCTTATGTAATCAAAACAGCAGGAATATTGAAGATATGACGACTACAAGGTTTCTGGGTATATCAACGTCTTCAAACAATAGAAGCAGAAGATGAAGACCTTTTTGCGGTGGCACATGAGGATGTAAGGATTCAGTATCCTCATATGTTTCAACACAGCAAAGAACTCAATCATATGGTAACTACAAGGTAAATAGTATAGTAAGGTTACCATATAACAACATAAGATCTTAGATGGACCCAAAGAGTTTCACGAGGTTGACAAACGAACGGTATCCTCACGAGGAAGGAGATTTCATGGATTTTACAAGGTTGGTCATCGAACTTATGACTACTCGATGATGAACGGTATAGTTACAACAATCAAGGTACTTGAACCTAACAAGTCAAGGATGGAGGTCCAAGTGTTTGTTTAGTTGCAAGTACTCAAGGCGATTTGAGTTTCAACAAGTCAAGGACAAGGACTCAACTGTGTTTTAGTCACAAGGTGTCCCTTGTGCTACTCAAGATAATGAAACCAGTCGAAGGCGTTGCGAACGATAAAATTGATCACAACTCAAAAATGTTAGGCACTACTTAAGTATCTGAACGGGGTCACATATTCTTGCTCAAAACTCCTTAGTAATTACGTTTTATGATGCATCACAAACCGGATGATGTTATGCAGACACAATGCAACTCCGCGGATAATTATGCAAGATATGGTGCATTCAGTATTATGTTTTGAGCAAAAATAGGTAAGACAATCCAAACACAGTCAGAAGTATCCCAAATACAGGAGGATTGATTAAGCTTGGTCATGAAAGGCGCTAGAAAAGACTTGCTACTTTCATATCTCGACCAAGTTCGATGGTTTCAAGGTAAAAGTATTAGCAAGGAATGGTGAGGTTCATCTCAAGGCAACGGAGTGTACAAAATGGAACAAAGTGATTGAACTTCTTGTTGATCGGAAGTTCCCTAAAGCTTGTTAATCACAACTTACAGGTAATTGTGGTTCCTTAACAAAGGTCAGGTTTTTCATCTCGTAGTTTTCTTAAAGTACTATGTCTACCCCTTGAAAGGTGCGGTAGGGTTGCCTTCAGAAGTGGCAAAGAGAGTAACCTTTGAAGAGTAAGGTTCCCCTCACTTCCGTAGGTTGCACTAAGTGGTTGACAAGGTACTGTGCTAGGCACGACCTTGGTTAGTAATCCACGTTCTTGCTAAAGAATCTCCAGCTCATACTACTCACTTATGGCTTCTCGTCTCAAAGACTGAGGCAAAGGAGTGGTTTAGCGTGAAGAATCAACTGACTCCTTTAACTCGATGATCGAGTTCCACAAGAAACGGGGTTCAAGGTAATCCGTTACTTAAGCTTCGCATTGACTTAATGAGTCAATGTTGTACTCGGTCCTACTTACTTGAGCATTGCTCCCAGCACGTTGGTTCGGTGTCGATGTACCTTGGTATGACACCTAGGTGAACGTAACACTTCAATTACTAGATGAACTCCTTCCCCCTTAAGATTCAAGCTAGGTGAGCAAGAAACTTACTCCAAGCAATATTTATGGGGAGGGTCGTCCAACTAAGGGAAGGGTCGTACATGCTCAATGCACAATTAAAGTGTGAGATGCAAGGTTGCATAGTCAAAACACTAGCATGTGCATCCGAGCAAAAGGGATTTGCCTTAGTGTAATACTGAACTCTAAAGGCAATTACTATTGGGTCTCAACACCTAGGATGTTATGAAACTCCTCGAGTTGAACTCGAGAACCAAATCCATAAACACCCTAAAGGGTCATCACCCGATTAAATCCTGGTGGAGGATGAACAGCTTGGACGCAACGTCAATTTTGGCCAAGTAAATGGAAAAATCAGATCTTGAGGTGAACAACAAAGTTAAAGTACACTTCAAGACCTTTCCAAAAAGTATTGGTTTGCCTCTAGATCATCTCTGGTTTGCAAGTTATGCAATTTTAAAGTTAGCAGATTTCTCTGCACTTTCAGCAGAATCTGCTTAAACAGTAGCAGTTTTGATCTAAAGTTTTCAGGCTGTTCTGATTGAAATCTGGAAATATTCTTATTTACAAAGTTGTAGCCAATGTAATAAGCTTTCCATAATGTACTTACTTGTCTTCATAACAGCTCTGGTTCAAAAGATATGAATTTTTGAAGTTGGGTAAAATTTCAGCATTCAGAATTTGAATTCAGTTCAGATTGACCACTCTGTATTCAAACTCGATTTGGAATAGGTAGATGACCAATTCAGGTCTGGAGCCAATTGCAAAAATTGTATCTGACTCTCTAACCTCTCCAACGGTTACTCGCGTGACACCATTGGATCAAAGGTCTGCGAGTTATGGATTAAATTCAGAGGTGTACAGATTGCTGTCCAGTTTGGGTATGTCTGGACAGTATCCGCAATTATCCAAATTTCACCCATTTAGAAAAGGATTCTGGTCTGGTGTTGAACAGAAAACATGTAGAGGACTTCCAAATCTTTCTAAAGAGTATTTACTTGCCCTCGTAGCACTTCTGGTTGAGAAGATATGGCATTTGCAAGTTGACAGTTTTTCTGAAAATTTGGACAGCACCTCCTTTGTTTAAGGCTGATTTTGTCCACAATTTCAGATATACAAACATCAATATTTGCAAAAGTAATACATAGAAAACTTGTTGCATACATTCTCAGGATCCCAGAAATGTAAAATACGAAGCCATTCGACAATTATACAGCGAGTTATGCGAGAAACAGTAACTGTATACAGGACTGTCCACTTGCTGTCCAGATTTGATCAAGTCTAGAAATCTGAAATTTTGAGTATGTTAGAGATGGATTCCGCTCTGAAGTTCTATAGAAATGTTGTAGAGGACTCTCTAAGTTTTCCATACATGTATAAACATGCATAGGTTGCATTTCTAGTTTAACAGTTATGGCTATTTAAAGTTCAAAATTTTTCTGGCTGTTTCAGATAGCATCAATATACATGTACTATCTTCAACTCTGTTTTTAATTAGTTTTAAACTGAATTTGAGGTATCACTGAATAACAAAGTTGTAGAGTAGCTCTTCCACTTTCCAGGAATGTATCATAATGGAATAGAAGAGCTTTCTCCAAGGAAATATGACAAAAATTCAGATGCTGGTCCGTGTAGTTTCAGAACAGCAGCTGCTGTGATAATGGTGCATTTTCATCACCATAAAAGCATCTTTTGGCTTGGAGGTCAATAGGGAACTATTAGAAGACTTCAAAAGCTTTCCAAAAAGTGTTCACTTGCCTCCAAAGCCCTCCAGGTTGAAGAGATATGGAATTTCAACGTCAGGTCAATTCTGTTCGAAAACAGAACTCACCGGCTTCGAAACACAAGAATTTGGGAACAAACTCAAATTTTGAAACTTAGCTCAAAACTCAAGTCCGATGGCTAGAACTTGATTCACAACTAATCATTTCCTTTAGAACCAAATGGAATCTTTAAAGAGACTTGACGACCTTCTTGTCCATAGCATATCACTATGGATCTTCAAACTTAACCAAAGTCTTACTCCGGCGAAGTCGAGCTAAACTCTCGCCAGGAGCAAAAGACTTTGGTTCACCTACTCTTGAAAAGAAACATTTTACTTCGTCCACAAGATATCAGCAACTGATACTTGGACTTAATATGAATATGAAGCCATTTCTTTCGTGGGGGATGGTCAAAGTATCAATTGTGATACTAATGGTACTACGTGCCTTACCAAAAGAAAAATCTAACCCGGTACCTCCGGATACGTCTATAGGTGGTCCTAATACCGATCACTCGCAAACGTTTGCTACACGGGTCGCTACCGGAGTTAGTGTACCTGCAGAAGACAAACAATCCCCTTCCACAGCTTCACACCTCAAGGGCGGCACGGGGAAACACGACAGGCAGTCACAATAAGATATAATCAAAAGTAAATGCATACGACTCTGGTGTGAGTCGCCCTCGAGCGAAGTCATGTCTCGAGGTACATGGCTGTAAATACGTCTGTACAGCAAAGACTCCCGTACGAACCGGCTTATACACGCTCGGGCATACGTGTTTCGCATGATCCCATAGAACATGAATAGTTCTAGAGATACATACTATCGGGTTATACACCACCCGACGGGGGCTCCCACTAATTTTGTGTCACGCTGGGGTACCGCGTGTCATATGTTCTTAGAAACATGAAAAGTTTCAGAGACTCATATTGACTTTCCGTGCTAAGCCACAGAAATTTCACATACCATATCTCGTATGCAGAGTTTACCGAGATTGATCCGCTCTCGGCGGCGTACCTTACCTCTTACCTTGAAGACAGAGCGTCGTTACAGAATAATATAACAAGTTAGTTCACCACCTTTATAACTTATACTAGTAATAGTCTTTAATGGGCATATAGCTAAACCTCACTCGACTACTTCGGAGTTTTTGAAAATAGGCTCTTTTCGAGCGTGCTATTCCCAATGAAGCTCTGATACCATGTCTGTGGGGACCGGAGTCCACACATCCGAGGATCTCATTGGGTGGTGCCGTGCGATGCGGCACCTAACAGCACACACGAAAAGGATACCAAAACATATAAAGTTTTCATTTCATAATAAGAAGAGTTTACAAAAGAGTGTACAACAAGGGTACACACGCAGCGGAAAATACATACTCAAAATCTCACCTAACTAAGCAGGAGAGAAGACGTCCATGCCCTAGGACGATTCTCACTAGCAACACGAAGAACATACAGCAGCGGCGTGGCTCACATGAGATTTATCTCGACACCTCGAGTCTCATGTACAACCTGAACAGCAGAAATAAAACTAATACCTGCAAAAATCGTTAAAGCGCAAACGTGAGCATAAGGCTCAGCAAGACTTAACCGTCTCACTAGACAGATGCACGGGGACACTAAACATAGGTAAGGAATAGCATAAATGACTCGCCTACAAGTGGATCCTTATAATCAAGTTTTAAGTAGCAAATGACATTCTCTGAGCACGGCACATCATGGGCTCCACAATCAAACAAGAAACGCTTTACCGATGATATGACATGCCCAAAGCACATAATGCTATTACAGCTAAAGTATGGGGAAATTGTAAATCTTTAGTTATACTATCTCTAAACCAAACAAAGTTGCAAAGTAATTATAATTCAATATCATATGACTTTCCTAACTTCTTTAGTATTTACTACGTCGCGACTGCGACAGACAAGTGGTACTCTATTACTGCGAGGGACAGTGATTGCAATCAAGACACACCCGGACAACACGACACATACGTCGTTCGGAAGTGTCAGCGAGCACACCTGTACCTACCTAACACTTCAGTACTAGGCGTATATGGCCACCTTTCACAAGAAACTCAAATGCTGAGCCCGTCTCACCTCCGCAAACAGAAGGTCTCCGCACGGAACACCTCATGTGTCCGCCGACCGATTTACACCTTACTGTCCTCAACCCACCCCTATCGATGGTGAGTTAATGGGTCTCAACATCCCAGTTATCAAGTTACATCAGTTTATTGGATTCCATATGTCCATTATATTGCCGGTACAATTCAAGCTTGTCCGAAGGGGCTGCATACGGACGGGCCTTAATCGACACAGGCAGGGCTATGCGACCGAGACTCAATTCTCGCCGCTTCCTATCCATTCCCTGCCCGGTCTCAATTTCATTATATTAAGCCATTTTCTATTCAACCAACCCTGTGAGATACATCTCTCGCGAGTAGATTCCAACTACTCGACTTCTACCGGATTTCCTATGCATTAGCAAAGCAGTTACTACAGGTTAAACTGTAACTCGTGCCAAATAAACCCTGGGATTTTTGGTAATGCATGTGGAGTATCAATCACCCTATACGTAATGCACATATCAATACTTATGACGTAAGGTGATAAAGACTGTAAAAATTCTGTAAAGCTTTTAAATGCAAACCGGGGCTTGCCTTAGTTTGTGACTGAACAAATGTCAATTGTTAGGGCTTGATCTTCCTCCGGAGAACCTGCCATGGAACCTCAGTGGAAACACCTTGGCCTTCTCCTCCAAGTGAAGCTTCTTGTCGATCACCTATCAGCACGTTTCTATCGACATGATATGCATATAAGTAATTAAGTAATTAAGTAATTTAAGAAAAGACTCCACGGGGTTGTGTAAACTCTAAGAATGAGGAGTTCGACTAGGAAGGACAGATATGCCTTTGTTGTGTGGATAAACAAAGGATGGAGTCAAGTGGTCATAGTAGTATCGAGATGTGAATTGAAAGGTGCAATGTAAGAACACATTGCAACTTGGCATTCAACACTCGACGCTATGCCACTCAAGGACGATACAGCTGAATGGTGTGAAAGTGTTGGACTGGTAGGGTAAGGATGACCTAAGAGTCAAGGTGGCATAGTAGTGTCGAGATAAGCACTCAAAGGTGCAATGTAATGACACATCGCAATTTAGCACTCGACACTTGGAGCTATGCCGCACAAAGAGTGATAAGGTAGAATGGTGAAGAAGTATTACTGGACTGTGTGATGTAAGGAAGACTAAGCGATCAAGATGGAGCATTGAAAGCTTAAGGCATGAGTGAACTGTGCAACAAGAGGTTGTGACTTAGAAGTCGACCAATGAAGTTACACAAACTCATTAAGGAGTAAACCTAATTACGGGACAAGTGTGGTCGCAGGGTCCTGATAAGGATGAACCAGGGTGAAACCCTAGCGACACTTGGGAGTGAAGTGAGGTCAACATTCTTTGGACTTAAGACATCATAACGAGCCTTGTTAACCTGACGTGAATATTGAGACAACTTTCAAAGGACCTTTAGGTAAATTAGTCGCTACGACTATCTTTACAAGCATCGTCCAAGTTCTTACATGACACTATTGCAGTGCCCTTTGCAAGATTGTCCAGATGAGCTCGGTGAACTCCTGGAACTCGAACACGATGCGAGACCTTGTCGTGACGGTCATGCTTTGCCATCACGAGAAGATTGGATTAGCCAGGTCCACATCGATGCGGACTCGTCAAAGGGGTGAGCGGAATCTCGAACACCACTTCATGAGTCGAAGAGATAGGGACTCGACTTAGTTGTCGACAAAAGACTCGACGAACCTACCGTCGATGAAGAGGTACACCTAGGTAAGCAATTCTGCGAACGGAAAGGAAATGTCCTCGACACAACCAAGGAACTCTTATCCAAGGTTACCCCTGGTCTAATTCTCCTTGTTGGTCGCAACGTTATTGCATTATTCTACCCTAGGTCATCGGTGGTCACCAATACACTCGGTTTGACCTAGAAGGCATTTTATCTAGCATCTAGGCTACACCTAGGACTCGACGAGTCTCGCCTTGACCAAACCCTAATTTGGCTAAACGACCATTGTACGACGAGTCGTGCTTATGTTCCAGCACCACACACATTACAAGAACCCTCCATCTCGATGCCAGGGCACGATAACGGCTCGGAGTGTCACGACGACGTCATATGGTCAACGACGTCGACGCGACTCATGGTGGAGCATCACGAGCACGCACGGACAGGCCGACGTGATACAAACGACAAAGGAGGTCGACTTAGGGACTTCTATAGAAATGATATTAATGAGAAAACTGGACGTATGACTTGACGAGACATGAGTACCATTAGGGGTCACGATGAACGGACATCGATGACGTCAAGCAAGGTACTCCAGGGCAAGGCTCACCTTGTAGGCATTTCGCCGAACATCTTGGGTGTGTACTTGATTTCCGTCGCTTCATCACCATTCAAAGGGTATCTTGGCACTTGGGCTTGTCGAGTTGCCACATCACCATACCCCTGCATCAAGACCAGCTCTGAACATCAACGAAGTTGGTTCTTTCCTTGTGAACATTTCATCGAATACCTAGGCTGCAGCTCTGTCCCAACTAACCTTTGCACAAATCAGAGCTAACCTTGAGCCAATTGTCGTCGCCGTTGTGTCAACGACGTGTTCCTGCATATCCTCCATCACAACCATTACTCGCCTTGCTTCCAGGACATAGCCACGGCGCGGAACGCGGACATGGCGTCATGGTTCTTGCGGTCGGCCCGGAAAGGCGTAGCCAGCAGGGACACGGCGGAAGCTTAGGCATGGCCTCGGCGCACAGCAAGCGGGAACCGTTGGGGTGCCGACGTGCAGCTACCTGGGCGAAGCGCGGGCAAGGCGCATGCAGGCAAAATGCGTGGCCGCGGGGTGCCGGCGGTGGGTGGCATGGAGCAACAAGCAGCCGATACGCGAGCAGTAGCGAAGGCGAAGTTGCTGCGTTTGGCCGGAGCAAAGATGCAGGGCTGTGGCGAGCAGACGGCCGGTGTGAGGAGATGCCGCGGTAGCTGGACGCAGAAGAAGCACACGGACGGTGCTGGGAGGCACTGGCGGTGGCGAGCGCGCCGAGCGTGAGGCGAGGTGGAGCGCTGGCGTTGGCGGTCGAGCGCGGGGACGGGCCGGAGGCGGTGATGCTAGGACGACGCGCGGGGACCGACGGGGAGGTGCGGCGCGGTGGTCGTGGCGAGGGGCGAGCCGCAGGGGATGAGCCGTAGGGCTAGGGCGCGCGGCCGAGCGGGACGACGAGCTTGCGCGAGTGGGAGCTGAGACGGCCATGGAGCAGGGTGCTGGGGCGCGGGCGCCGGAGCGATGCCACGGCGGCCAGGAGATGGAGCGCCGGCGTGAGCGGTCGGAGGGGTGCAGCGCTACTGGGACCAGAGGGCGAGCCTGAGGGGGGGGGGGGGCGGAAGAGGCGCGGCCTGGCGCCGGCGGTCGGAGGCGCGAGCGGGCAAGCCGGCGGGTGTAGCGCCGGGGGCGAGCGGCGGCGCGGCCTGGGAGAGGAAGCGGGGCAGAGGAGTGTCGGGAGGAAGAGCGGCATGGCCAGGGAGGGAGTCGGGCGCGCTAGGATAAGTATCAACGTTTTCGTCGTGGTGGCGCATGCAGTCCGTCTGCGTGGAGGCAGTGGAGAAGGTGCCGACCTGACTGGTCGGGACCACCTGTGGGACCCACTTCCTTCTTCTTCTTTCCAAAATTCTAATAGGGCTAGCAAGCATGCCTCAAAAATAGTCAAATTTGGCCCAGTGACTAAATAAAATGTGGAGAATTTTATGGTGCAATCAGATTTCAAAACTGAGCAAGTTGAATTTGAACTCAGATTTGAATTTGAATTCAAGTGGTGATACTTGACTCAAGGAAATAAATAGTAGATTGGGTTCAAAAATCCTGAAACTTTGAAGATAACCTTTTTGAACCATAAGGGACCTCAGGAAAAATTTGGAGTTGATTTGGACAAGGTTGAGCACAAAGTTTAAATTTGAAGTCGACGTTGATTAAACTCTCAGTACGTGTCCAATAAATGGGAAATGGGCTTCAAAAATTTTGAAACTTTACCGAGAGTCTAATTGGAATATTAGTAGGTCATGGAAAAATTTACGGCCTGAGATTTGAATATTTTTGGATGTCCCATTTTAGGGTTGGAATAATTCCTTTTTCTTTTTCTCTATTTTGTTTTCTTTTCTCCTTTAATTTTTCATTGAAAATGTGAATACTTGGAAATTAAGGATTCTTCACCTTAAGTTCCATTCCACATCAGCAACCATGTTCTATATGTAAAGTTTTAACAAGTCCCTATTTTTAGTGAACATAGTTTAACTCATATGGCTCAAGTGAGTTTGGATTTCCAAGTCTATTTTCAAAATTTTTAAGTTCGCATTTTTGCGTTTTTGTTCTTCCGAAAAAAAAACGGGCTTTTACATTAGATTCTTATCCCCATTACAAAACCGACCTAGTGTCCTATTCATGTCATCAAGTTTCTTGGACAAGTCTAGGCAATTTTCACATGAAGTTTTTCCTTTTAATTTGCAATTGGAACAATTTTTAACTTCATGAGATCGTAAAGCATTGTTCAGAATGGTAATTTCATTCATTGCATCTTTTAGTTTCTTATCAAGATTTTCACATGCAGAACAATGCAACTCATCTGTAGAACAAGAAGCATCTTTTAAGTTTTTATCATTAAGTGCAGCAAGCTTTTTGTTCTTTTCAATTTCTTCATCAAGTCTGTCTAGAGTGGAGGAATGTGCACTTCTTAGAGAGGACAATTGTTCATAGATCAAGTCACATGAGGGACATGCATCATCACTAGGAATCAAAGTTTTTAAATGGTTAATTTCAGATTCTAGTGATTCAATTTTAGCAGCACTATCCCTAAGCTTTTTGTCCTTTTTCTTGACAATAATAGTTGCACGAGAAATAGCATCACACATTTCATTGCAGGTAGAACATACCTCATCATCGTCACTGTTGTGTTCTGCTTCCTCCTGACTTGATCTTGATCTTGCTTTGCCTGCCATGAAGCATAAGTTGGCTAAGTCATCATTCTCTTCATCACTTTCAAAATCAATGTCACTTGAATTGAGCTCTTGAAGCGCAGTGATGAAGCTGTTGATCATCTTGCGTCCTATGGTACCCTTCTTTTTCTTGTTGGAATTTCCAGAGGAGGTCCGGACCTTGCTTTGTTTTTCTTCCCGGGTGGTCGGACCTGAAAGGTTAGGGCATTCTGTACGAAAGTGTCCTGTTTTACCACATTCAAAACAACGTTGAGGTCCGGAGCTTCCTCTCCTTCTAGTTCTCACATTTTGCAATGCTTTTGAGAATCTAGTAGAGATGAGTGCCAACTCCTCTTCTGGAAATTCTTCGATCTGTTCTAGGGTTAGTGAGGACAACAAAGCAAGAGTATTGCAGGATGATGATTGACCGGAGCTAGACATATCTCGTTGTGAGACAAATGCAATAGACTTGTTTGGGTTCTTACGTGCTAGGATGTCAATTTCATGAGTTTTTAGTTTAGAATAAAGTACATCTAATGTAAGAGAACTCATGATAGTTGATTCACGAATGGATGTTACTTTCATCTCCCAAACTGACAAGTCTAATGCACTAAGAAGTTGTCTAGCATTCTCAGCATCAGAAAAATTAACATTGACACTACGTAAGTTGCTGAGAATTTTATTGAACCGAGCAAAGAGGTCATCGATTGACTCACCTGGTTGCATCTCAAAGCGCATATATTCTTTCTTGAACATATCTTGTTTTACCTCCTTGATTGTGTTGGAGCCTTCATGATAATCACAAAGAGCTCTCCAAACATCGTATGCTGATCGGAGGTGCGCGACACGATCAAAGTCGCTTTGAGTGAGTCCTTGGATGATCAAGTTTCGGGCTTTGTTGTTATTGTCGACATCCCGGAGGTTCGTAGCCGTAACTTGATCGTTAAGTGGGACTTAATAAGGTTTGTACACCTTTTCCCATATTGCGAAGCCTTGCGCCTGGATGAAGGCCTCCATGCGTGCCTTCCAAACCTGGAAATCAATACCAGCAAACACACAAGGTTTGGCGGAGTACTTCTCCATGATGATTAGTCAAAAACACGTGCAAATCTTAAAGATTAGAGCACCGTGGCTCTGATACCAATTGTAGGATCGAAGAGCACGTGAAAAGCTACCAGAGGGGGGGTGAATGGTAGATTTAAAAATCTTACGTAGCGGACACAATAAAACCCTAATCCCTTCGGTAGAAAAACGATCTGTTAAAGAAATCGTGTGTGAGACTAATCTAAACGTGTTTCATCGTGACAAAAGTGATAGTTATCAGAGAGAATCAAGTCACGAAGACAACACAAATAGAATTACTCAAATCTGTCGAGAACAACTCAAGTTATGATCAAAAGATCAAACACTGGTCAATCTGACCTACCCGAGAAAAACAGTTTATGGAGTGCTGCAAAGAAACTCGTGTAGATCAAAAACCACAAATCCAATGACCGTGAAATTTTTACAGATGATAGACAATCAAGTTGTGAAGACAACCCAAAAAGAATCACGTCAATTGGATCAGAAAAACTTGAGTTATGATAAAACCACCGACGAAAGGTAGTGCTGTCCAGAAACTTGACGAGTAAAACTTGTCTGAAACAAGTCGGACGAACAAGGCACAAAAGTTCCTTCAAACTACGAATTTTATTCAATAGAACATAAGAGGAACAGCCCCAAAGTCGTCTACCCGAGCTTTGGCCTTCCCTTGCTTATATAATCAGCCCTTAGGCCATCCCAATACAACTAGGACTCCAATCCTAATCCGATCACAATCGGAACTTACCATAACTGCTCAAGATTCTTCTATACGCAGATAGAAGCAACCTTAAGACTTCCAAACACCTTAGGAACGTATCCCACATTCCTAAACAACTCAATTTCGTGACACACACGAAATCCTAACATAACCAACTCGATACTTCCCATACCGAGCCATAACCGACTCTGCCGCAGCCAAAGTCTTCAACCGATACGATCCGATCCTTCCGATCAGATCTTCCTTCCATAATCCGTCTCTAGAAGCATATTGCCACGTCATGCACCTCATGCATACGTGCGAACACCTTCCTTCGACCTTCATATGCACTGCCCTTGATTCAATCATCCTGCGTGACCTCCTGACCCGCTCAACCACAGTTCCTCCTGAACTTGGTTGTTGGAACCTCATCTCCTCCTGAGACTAGTCCAATGGATCCTGTCACCAGCCATGACTTGAACTCAAGCAACACCTGCACATGAACAAACAAACAATCCATACGAGCCCAAGTCCTCGACTTGACTCACGTTAGTTCCGAACACAACACCTTACGTGAGAACCTCACATAAGCATGTTGCAAAACCACAGTAGAAACGATATCAACCGTATCATCCAAAACGCACCAAAAACTTAGCAAATAAAAACTAAGCAATCTTTCCAATCAAGTAAAGCAAGTACGAGACATTGCAAATAAAAAGCAGAAGTACTGCGATCAAGTTCCGGACCTTGCCAAAGCAACCCGGAGCTTGAGCCGGAGCTAAGAAGAAACACTGCGGTCAAGTTCCGGACCTTGCCAGAGCAACCCGGAGCTTGAGCAGGAGCTAACAAAAGCTAGTAGAACCTAGCGCCGGAGCTTACCAAAACTAGTAGATCCTGGATCCGGAGCTTACCAAAACTAGTAGATCCTAGATTCGGAGCTTACCAAAACTAGTCGGAACTAGTCAACCCAAAAACCGGAGCTAGACAAAGTACGTCGGAGCTTAGCAAAAGCATGCCGGAGCTATTAAATATATGTCGGAGCTAAAGATAAAGCTCACCGGAGCTAACCAAAGCTGGTCGGACCTTACCAAGAAGTCGGACCTAGCATCAAACGTAACCGGAGCTTCCCAAAACAAGCCGGACCTATCATCGGACCTTGCTGCAGCTCGGAGCTAGAGTCGGACCTTGATAAAAAGGTGTTTTGGTGATATTAAAAACTTTTATCATCAAAGCCAAGTGTAATCACTACAAGCCAATGTATTCAGCACACATAGGTCTTACAGATACCTCATATGTCGAGGGTGAAGGCTCAATTGACAAGAACTACGATGTTCTACTTGATGATCCGAAGGACGACGAAGAAACTCGCCAACTCAAGGTGAAGCTTCGGGAGAAGCTAGGGAAACAACCCAAGATCAACAAAGAGAAGGAGAAGAGTAACGATGACTATACTCAAACTCACTTTGATTATGATCGTCTTCATGCTAACAATCACTATTTGTCTATTACACTTGGCAAACCTCCTCAATTCGATGGAAATGACTATCCAATGTGGAAACACAATATGAAGATGCATTTAATCTCTTTGAATCCTAGTTTGTGGCATATTGTGCAAACCGGAGTTCATATGGCAAGGAAAGAGGAAGACGTCACTCCACAACAAGCTATCCTACTTCATCGCAATGCTCAAGCCGTAGGAGTCATAACCTCATCTTTGACTCGGGATGAATTCAACCGAGTCGAAGGTTTGGAAGTGGCCAAATATATTTGGGATACACTCAAGACGGCGCACGAGGGAAACCGAGTCATCCGGGAGGCGAAGATTGAGATGATCGAAGGAGAGCTTGGGAGATTTACCATCATGGATGGTGAGTCGCCCCAAGACATGTACAATCGCCTCAAGGTGCTCGTGAACAAGATTCGTGCCTATGGAAGCACTCGATGGACAGACCATGAAGTAGTGAAGAGGATGCTTCGGGCATTCATGCCTTGAAACATCGCTCTTTGCTCCTTGATCCGTGAAAGCCCCGACTACACCAAGATGACTCTGGAAGAAGTGCTTGGGAGGATAATCAACAATGAGATGATGGATAAGGAAGCTATGTTCTACAACAATCTCCAAAAGCTTGCCTCATCAAAGAAGAAAGACATAGCCCTCAAAACAACTTCCACATCCTACAATGAAGATGCAAGTGATGATGAGAGCATGGACTCCGATGAGGAAGAAGCTTTCTTCGTCAACAAGTTTAGAAGGATGATGAGAAGGAAGAAGGGAGGCTATCACCAAGAAGGCAAGATCAAGGAGAAGCTAATGAAGAAGACTTGCTACAAGTGTGGTGAACATGGGCACTTCATTGCGGATTGCCCATACAATGAAAGCAAGAAGAAGGAGGGCAAGACCCAAGATAAGAAGCTCTTCAAGAAGAAGAAGCCATCAGGACATGCCCACCTTGGAAGAGAATGGGACTCAAATGAAGACTCATCTTCCGACGATGTAGAGAAGGTGGCAACCATTGCCATCGGAAAGAGCTCAAGTGCAAGCAAGCTCTTCCACAACCTTGATGATTTCAAGTCCACATGTTTCATGGCAGAGGAGGGAAGGAAAAAGGTCAAATCTAAACTCGCTCCCTCTATAACTTCTTGTGATGAACTTGATAGTGATAGTGAACTTGAATCCATGCTTAAAGGCTTAAGTAAGAGTGCCATGAGAAAGATGAACTTTTTTATGGATGAAATCTCTGAGAAGGAGGATCTCCTTGAGCGTCAAGAGGGCATGCTCATCCAAAAATTGGAGAGATGTCAAGAGCTTGAGGAGCTCCTCGAGCGCGAGAGAGAAAGAAGCAATGCATTGGAGCATGACCTTGCCATGAGCAAGGAAGCATGTTCAAATCTTAAGGACAAGACCGTTGAGCTCAAGGATGAACTTGTTAACTTGACAAAGGTTAAAAAGATTCTAGAGACAAAGGTTGAGTCACTTAAGATCAATGCACCTTCTTCCTCGAAGAGCTCATCTTCTCAAAAGATTTCATCCGAGGAAGTTCACACTTGCTTGTGCTCAATCTTGATCCTAAAACTTAAAGATGAACTTAACTTGGCACAAAACAAACAAGCACCGAAAGGTGGCATCTTTGACAAGGAGAAGGTGGCCTATGCACGTAGCGCATACACCAATGTGAGACCTCCCCATGTCAAGGATGGTCTTGGTTACTCTCGGGAGCGGAGGCAAAATGCCAAAGCCCCCAAGAATAACAAAGACTTGATTGTTTTTGTCAAGGAAGGTTCATCCACCCAAGATAAAGGAAAGAACATTGTCTCAACATCTTATATGCCTAAAAATGAACCTCATCCCTTGTTCCATGACTTTGATGCTTCTTATGTTTTATTGAGGAACAAATTTGGCAAGACTTATGCTAGATATGTTGCGCCACTTCGCAAGAGCCCAAAGACTTGCGTGTGGGTGCCCAAATGTCTTGTGACTAACATCAAAGGACCCAACTCCGTTTGGGTACCTAAAGGAAAGGAATAACTCTTTTGTAGGCATACTCCTCTGGTGGATCAAATTGGGTTCTTGACAGTGGATGCACTAATCATATGACCGGAGAGAGGAAGATGTTTGTAGAGTACATGGAGAATGAAGATCCTAGTGAAGGAATCTTCTTTGGGGATAATAGCCAAGGGAAAATCCTTGGCACCGGTAAAATTGCTATCTCCTCAAAACACACTCTTTCCAATGTACTTCATGTTGATTCACTTGATTACAACCTCTTGTCTATTTCTCAATTATGTGATAATGGTTATGATTGTCTTTTCACTAACAACGGTGTGACCGTCTTAAGAAGATGCAACAACTCAATCGCCTTTAAGGGCGTACTCAAGGGAAAGCTTTACCTTGTGGATTTCTCCACGGATAAAGCCCAACTTGATACGTGCTTAATGGCGAAAACTAACATGGGATGGCTATGGCACCGAAGGATAGCCCATGTTGGGATGAGAAACTTGCAAACACTTCTTAAGGGGGATCATATCCGTGGACTAAAAGATGTTGTCTTTGAGAAAGATAGACCACGTAGCGCATATCAAGCCGGAAAGCAAGTAGGAGCTCAACATCCATCCAAGAACATCATGACAACCTCAAGACCCTTGGAGCTACTACACATGGACCTATTCGGACCGATCGCCTACATTAGCATTGGCGATAACAAGTATGGTCTAGTTATCGTTGATGATTTTTCTTGCTTCACGTGGGTATTTTTCTTGCATGACAATGGTGAAACCCAAGGAGTTCTCAAGAAGTTCTTGAGGAGAGCTCAAAACGAGTTCTCCTTAAGAATCAAGAAGATTAGGAGCGACAACAGGACAGAGTTCAAGAACACTCAAGTTGAAGACTTCTTGGATGAAGAAGGAATCAAGCATGAGTTCTCCGCTCCCTACTCCCCTCAACAAAATGAAGTAGCGGAGAGGAAGAATAGGACTCTATTTGAGATGTCAAGGACGATGCTTGATGAGTACAAGACGTCCGACCGGTTTTGGGCAGAAGCGGTTAACACCGCTTGCCATGCCATAAACCGGTTGTATCTTCATCGACTCTTGAAGAAGACCTCATACGAACTCCTAACCGATAACAAACCCAACATCTCATACTTTCGTGTTTTCGGGAGCAAGTGCTATATTCTCAACAAGAAGCCTAGGAATTTGAAGTTCGCTTCAAAATCCGATGAAGGTTTCTTGCTTGGCTATGACTCAAACACCTACGCCTATCGTGTCTTCAACAAGTCCTCCGGGATTGTTGAAGTAGCACATGACGTAGTGTTTGATGAGACTAATGGCTCTCAAGTGGAGCAAGTTGATAAGTGTGTGCTAGATCAAGAGGAGACTCCACAAGAAGCACTTAGGAGAATGGCACTTGGAGATGTGCGACCACATGATCCAAATGATCTTCAAACAAGCGAAAAAGATGCAAATCCCCACATGAACAAGATCAAGATCCTCAAGATGAGTCTCAACAAGATCAAAATCAAGAAGGAGGCTTGGATCAAGGGGGAGATCAAGAAAATGATCAAAATGAAGACAATGATCGAGAAGCTCAACCACCACACCCAAGAGTTCATGAAAGCGTTCAACAGGACCATCCCGTTGACAACATACTTGGAGACATCTCCAAAGGGGTAACTACTCGCTCACGTATGGCTAACTTTTGTGAACACTATTCCTTTGTTTCCTCTCTAGAGCCACGGAAAGTAGAAGAAGCTCTACAAGACCCGGATTCGGTAATGGCGATGCAAGAAGAGCTCAACAACTTCAAGAGGAACAAGGTGTGGGAACTCGTGAGGAGACCAAATGCAAACGTTGTTGGATCCAAGTGGGTGTTCCGCAACAAAAAAGATGAACACGGGGTGGTAACAAGAAACAAGGCAAGACTTGTATCAAAAGGATACGCTCAAGTCGAAGGTTTGGATTTCGATGAAACCTTTGCTCCCGTAGCTAGGCTTGAATCTATTCGCATATTGTTGGCCTTTGCTACTCACCATGATTTCAAGTTATATCAAATGGATGTGAAAAGTGCATTCCTCAACGGTCCAATCAAGGAGGAAGTGTTTGTGGAGCAACCGCCCGGATTTGAAGATGAAGAGCATCCCGATCACGTCTACAAGTTGTGTAAGGCTCTCTATGGCCTCAAACAAGCACCTTGAGCTTGGTATGAGTGCCTTAGGGATTTTCTCACTCAAAATGGTTTTAAGATTGGGAAAGTCGATTATACTCTCTTCACTAAGCATTTTGATAATGACTTGTTCGTATGCCAAATTTATGTTGATGATATCATATTTGGTTCCACTAACAAGACTTTTTGTGATGAGTTTTCCAAAATCATGACGGAGAGATTTGAGATGTCTATGGTGGGGGAGTTGAAGTTTTTCCTAGGTTTCCAAGTAAAGCAACTCAAGGAAAGGACCTTCATATGCCAAACCAAGTACACTCATGACATTCTCAAGAAGTTTGGCATGGAGAAGGCGAAGCCCATCAAGACACCTATGGGAACAAATGGGCATCTAGGACTAAATGAAGAAGGAGCGAGCGTGGACCAAAAGGTATACCGTTCTATGATTGGCTCTTTGCTTTATGTTTGTGCTTCTAGACCCGACATTATGCTTAGTGTGTGCATGTGTGCTCGATTCCAAGCCACTCCAAAAGAGTGTCACTTGACAGCGGTTAAGAGGATCCCTAGGTATTTAGTTCACACTCCTAATCTAGGTCTTTGGTACCCTAAAGGATCCAAGTTTTATCTCGTCGGTTATTCCGATGCGGATTATGCGGGTTGTAGGGTAGATAGGAAGAGCACATCCGGGACATGCCAATTTCTTGGTAGGTCCTTAGTTGCGTGGTCTTCTAAGAAACAAAACTCCATTGCCCATTCCACAGCCGAAGCGGAGTACGTTGCAGCCGGAAGTTGTTGTGCGCAGCTTCTTTGGATGCGACAAACTCTTAGGGATTATGGTTACAATCTGAACTATATTCCTCTCCTATGTGACAATGAGAGTGCCATCAAAATTGCTCACAACCACGTAGAGCATTCTAGAACCAAACACATAGACATCCATCACCATTTCCTGCGAGACCACTCTATCAAGGGAGATATCGTTATCTCTCATGTTAGAAGTGAGAAGCAATTGGCGGATATCTTCACCAAACCCCTTAACGAGAGACGCTTTTGTGACCTAAGGAGTGAGCTAAATATCTTGGATTCTCAAAACATTGCTTGAGTCGTGCACATCTGATTGGTACTAGTTTTCAACTTCAAAATGTTGTGTGCTTTTCGATAATCTCATCTATTTTTCATGAAAACTATGTTCTAAACTTCTCTTTGGTGAAAATGATCATAGTTTGAGTGTTGGTTGCTTACTGATCATTTTTGTCAAAGATATTTGCAAAAACTTGTCCAAAATGTCCATATATTCCCTTCTTTAGATCCCCAAGTGTTTGCACATTGCATACACTCAGGGGGAGTTGGACAAGTCTGACAAAAGTCAGACATGTCCAAAGTGGGTTTTAAGTCTGCAGAGAGAACTCAGACTTGCCCGAAGTCAAATTCGGACATGTCCGACGTGGGAAGTCCGAGCCCCTTCAAAGAGTCCGACGGTTTCCATCCCCTCTCTCACTCCTCACTTCAAACCCTAATCTCCATCTCTCTCAAACCTCCCAAGGCAATCCACATTGCTTTTGAGGCTCTTGTGAGGAGTTCTTGAGGGAAAATCTCCCTAGAAGTTGGAGGATTCACATCCCCTTCGGAGTTCTTCAATCCTTTCTCCATCCGAAGGTATTTTCCGCATCTTTCCTCTCAATTCTAAATCTAGCGGCAAGATTGCAAATTTATGCCCTTGAAATTGTTCCTAGGCATGTTTACAACCTTGTTGCAAAATTTGGTTGGCAAAAAAATTGATTTTCTTAGTTTCCTTAGCAATTAGGGTCAGTTATGTACAGGTCGGACAAGTCTGACTCTGAAATTCGGACATGTCCGAAATTCCTGAGTCAGACAAGTCTGACTTTCCAGTCAGACATGTCCGATCCTGTATAACTCGGAGGCCTAATTTCTATCGAAACTATCAAGTTAATTGCTCTATCTCTCTTTCCTTGACTCTTACCTATCCTTGTATCTTTTTCTAGCTATGGGTCACGACAAAAGAGGCAAGGAGCCCGCGGGTCCCGATTCTTCGGCTCAACCATCAAAGCGACCAAAGAAAGTGACTGTCAAGCGACCCGCAAGCGGTCAGCTCACTATTCACAGTGGTCAGGGGGCAGCTCGAGCTCCCAAGGGCAACAAGAGATCGGACAGTTGGTCGTGCACTCTCCAGTGGGTGACACTCGATGCACGGCCGACAGGGTAAATTACCGGAGGAACATCCACGACACCATGCACACGAGAGATGTGCGGTGCTATGACCAGCCAAGGGAGAGCAGGGATCCCCGTTTCTGGTGCTTCTTCCACATGGATTACTACTGGTCAGTCCTCACGACCAAGAAGAACCCAGTCACGGAGATGCAGTGGGTGGATTGGAAGGATGCATTGAAGAAGAAGGACTGCTACCTTCTCTTCAAGGGGGTGCTCGACGCTTGCGAGCACCACGGAGTCAGCGAGATCATGGGCCTCCAATACCCATGGAACAAGGAAGTCATCCTCCAATTCTATGCCACAGTTTTCTATTGGGTCGACAAGCTCGGCTTCACCTGGATGACCAATGGGGTGAAGTACGAAGTCAGCTATGAGGAGTTTTCCCGCATTCTTGGGATTGAGAACAGTCTGCAGCACTCACTAAAGATCCATGAGATGGATATAGTGAACCTCCTGGAGATGGAGAGCTTCTATGAGGATGCGTATCCAGCTGACCCTCCTCATATCCACGGCCTCAAGCCATTCCATGCCGTGGTGAACCGTCTGATACGGAAGACTCTCTCACCCAAGGATGGGGATGCCAATAGGATCAATCACAACAACAGAAATTTGATCCAGCTTTTGGCAGGGCAGCAGCAGTTCAATGCCTTCGACTATATCTACGAGGAGATTTACCTCGCCTTGGAGACGCCGGCTAGGTCCTGCTGCTATGCCCCGTACCTGATGAAGCTCATTGAGGCGGTGTCCGGGAAGAAGTTTGTGAAGGATGTGCCTCATAGGCGCCTTGTGCCTCAGAAGCCTTCCAAGCTTCACCGCCTGATTCGCACGGCTGCACCGGTACCAGCAGAGGGAGGACCCAGCTCCTCGAGGAGGAAGTCTGCTCAGCCTCCCAGTTCAACCTCTGTGGCCCAGCAGCAGCCATCTTGCTCCTCAGGACTGCTCAAGATTCTGAAGTCGATCTTCACCATCTGCCGGTCGACTCAGCGCTTGGCAAAGAGGAACCAGAGGGACCTCGCAGCCATCAGGGAGCACCTCCAGCTTCCTCCAGTCGATGACGCCAGCTTAGATGAGGAGCCACCAGAGTTTCTGGAGCTCACCGAGGCAGAGATGGCATTCTTCACCGGCACCGGCGCCTCTTCCTCAGCACCTCCTGCAGCTCCCGATGACTCCGGCGAGGAGAGCGACTACGAGGAGGAGAGCGGCAACGATGACAGCGATGACAACGAGGAAGACACTGAGTAGATTAGGTCTTAGTGTCCACTTTTCTCCTTTTTGGTGCGTTGATGCCAAAGGGGGAGAAGTATTAGACTCTAGTGCTTTTTCTTGGACATGGACATGTATCTAGCCATATTTTCTATCGTGGTGTGTCTTGTACTTATTTGCTACTCGTTTATGACCGTTAATGCTTAATGATGTTTATTGAGGCCTTATGATAATCATTATGATGCTTCATTGATCTCGTGTGCATTTCTTCATTTGTATCACGTTATTGCACACACACGAGCATATAGGCACCCCACGACGATTGAGTGTATATGAGTTGCTTTTATTGTTATTCCAAAAGCTCATATACACTTGAGACTCAAAACTTCTATCAAATATTATTTTTGTCGAAGACTTTAGTTGGTTGTCATCAATCACCAAAAAGGGGGAGATTGTAAGTGCATCTAGGTCCCTTGTGGGTTTTGGTGGATTGATGATGAACCATTAAAGTGCTAATGAACTTGGTTGAGCATGAGCGCAGATCCGAAGTACGGAATGGAGCTTTGAAGAAAGACGGCAAAAGGAGAAAAGTTGTGGCGAAGAAGAATAGAAATAGGGTTTTCTATTTTCTCCTTGAGTCGTAGGAAAAACCGTACTATTAAGAGGGACACGACGCGTAGACACTTAGTGAGTCATTCGGGTGCTCAACCCCTTAGTAGAAGATTTTAGTAGGGCCTTTGTGGTTTGGACGGACTTGTCTGACTTGTAATGTCAGACATGTCCGAATTCCCCCTGTTGGAATTCGGACATGTCCGAATCTGTAAGTCAGACATGTCTGAATTGGCACTGGAAGGGTTCCAGTGAGAGTTCCAGTGAAGTTTTGGACTTGTCCGAACCTGGGGGTCGGACATGTCCGAGATGGATCTGTTCCCAGGGACTAAGAAAATTTTCTATGTCCCAGAGAGTCAGACTTGTCCTAGTTCTATCTGCAGAATTTCAGACATGTCCGAGATTGTATGTCAGACATGTCTGAAGTGGTTTTGGTCAGACAAGTCTAAAGTGAAAGCCCTGACCTTTGAGGTTAGACATGTCCGACATTGTGTCAGACATGTCCGACGCGGGATGTGTCAAACGGCTCTAATGACTTTTTGGAGTATAAATAGAGGGTGGTTTCGACCCACCAACTATGCCTAACACCCCTAAACAGTTCTGAACGCCCATTTGAACTCAAGAACCTCTCTCCACTTGTTCTTCACCTCTAGAGCCCAAATTCGAATTTTTGGGAGAGTGAAGAGTGCTTTGTGAGGATTGGGAGAAACAGTTTTTTGAGGGGTTGAGCAACGTGTGATTCGCTAAGTTTCTTCGTGATTGCGTGTTTGTTGCTCTTGGGGTTCTCCCCTAGACGGTTAGGCGTCGCCCCACGATTTCTTTGTGATCTCTTGTAATCGGGGAGTTTGTAACATTCTTTGTGATAGTGGAAGATCGGGAGTTGGCCCTTGTGGCAACTCGTGAGGGGAAGGCTAGAGAAGGCCTGGTCCCTTGTGGACTCATCAACGGGGACGTAGGATCCTTTGATAGCCTCCTTCTCCTAGACTCTTAACCAAACTCTCCTTCTACTTTGATAGCCTCTAGGACTACTCTAAACCTTTGGAGTGTATCACAATTCTCAACTTTTGGTGTGTGTGAGAAGTGAGGTGAGGGGGTCTATTTATATGTGGAGAAGGGCCGGTTCCCGCCACAATTAACGCGTGAATCAGTCACCATTGACTCCAGGGAGTCGGGAGGAGCCAACACGTGTCATTTGACCGAGTTTGGCGCCAGGAAGTGGTCGGCCGAACCCCTGGATCGGCCGACCTGGTCAAGCCTCCCCTCGGGGAGTGCTTCCTCCAGGTGGCTTCCAGGTGGACCCCCTTGACATATATGGGTGCAACACCGTTGGATCTCCTCATATTCTTCTATTTGTGGGCCATTTGATCCATGTGTTGCCACGTGTCATCACCTGATTCATTGAAATCCATTTTCATGGATTCATCCCTGCATGTTTTGGTATTTTGGGGAATAATTCACCTGCATACAAATAAACACCAACACTTGTGGAATTGGGTTAGTGTATAACCCTACCACTATGTTTTGTGTTTCTTTTATGCACATTATGAGGTGAATTGACAGTCAAAATATGGTACTTAAGGACCGTCAACACCCTCTAAGACCAAATCTTGAAGAGATTAGAGTTTGGGTAGGAGGGTGAAGGAAGATCATCGTGCTTTGGCTCTCGGTTTGATCTCTTGCACATTGTGTTGTGTCTTGTGGCTTGTGTTAGTTGAGCTTCGTGTGCTCCTCATTGTTTTGATTTGTGGGAGCCTCAACTTGTGAGCAGCCCCAATCCAACTTGGTGATTAACTGTTGATATAGTGGAAACCAAGTCGGCCATTGTGGTGGCTTGGTGAGAGAAAGGTCAAGTGAGACCCGGTCCTTGTGTGGACTTCTCAACGTGGATGTAGGCTTCTTCGTGGATCTGAACCACGGGATAAATCTTGTCTCACTTGTCTTTTACTTTTCGTGATCACTAGTATTGCTATTAGGGTTCATATTGTTCATATTGCTCTTCACATCTGATCTTTGTTCAAATCTTGTAATCTAAGTGCTTAAACCTTCCAATCTTAGTTGTACTAAGTTACTATACATTGATTACATCTTGGTTGAACATAAATTCTGCAAATAACTTGTCGAAACATAGTTTTTAGGTTTTGACCCTGTGCTGGGCGCACTAGTCCGGCCCTGTCTAGACAAGTCCGACCTCAGGAGTTTAATCTCATTTGATTAAGCCATTTTATGTCTTATTTCCTATAAACCCCCCCCCCCTGTAGGCGACTTTCAATTGGTATCAGAGCAGGCTTCTCCACCAAGGGTCTAACAACTCAGAGAAGAAATGGCTAGAAGGGGTGACAACGAAGTTTCGGTGGTCGTCGATGACACCAAGACGAAGAACATCGATGTTCTTCAAGATGATCCAAACGACGACGAAGAAGTTTGGATGCTCAAGGCATGGCTTCGTGAGAAGCTCATTGTTCCCGAGAAGGAGATCAAGCCAATTGCTCCGATCAACGTCGACAATGGGAGTAGTTCACAAGACTACTCCCAGTATCCTTACAATTAAGAGCAACTTATCGCACTATCTATCCATTCCCATTGGCAAACCTCCTCAGTTTGATGGAAATTATTACTCTATGTGGAAGCATAATATGAAGATGCATCTCATTTCCTTAAACCCTAGTTTGTGGCAAATTGTTATGACAGGTGTACATCTTTCCAACAATGGGGAAGACAACACTCTGGAGCAAGCCGTCCTCCTCCATCGCAATGCTCAAGCCGTTGGGGTGATTACCTCCTCATTGACCAGAAAGGAGTTCAGCAGCATTGAAGGATTGGAGGTTTCCAAGGAGATATAGGATACCCTCAAGACGGCACATGAGGGCAATTATTTCATTAGGGAGGCGAAGATCGAGATGGTCGAAGGAGAGCTTGGGAGGTTCACCATCATGGATGGTGAGTCCCCCTAAGAAATGTATGACCGCCTCAAGACTCTCATCAACAAGAGTCGATCTTATGGAAGCACCCGGTGGACCGGCCATGAAGTGGTAAAGAGGATGATTCGATGATTCATGCCTCGAAGTGTCACTCTTTGCTCACTAATTATGTGAGAGTCTGGGTTTTCATAACATGACTCCCGAAGAAGTGCTTGGAAGGATCATCAACCATGAGATGATGGAGCAAGAAGCTATGTTCTACAATTATCTACAAAAGCTCTCCTCCTCCAAGAAAAGAGATGTCACGTTCAAGGCAACATCCTCAAGATCACAAAAAAAAGAAGAGAGTGCTGAAGAGAGCCCCGACAACGATGAAGAAGAGGCACTTTTCATCAACAACTTTAAGAGGATGTTTAGAAGAAGGAGGGGCAGCTACCATAATGAGAGCAAGAGCAAAGACAAGCCCAAGACAAGATCAAAGAGGGCTTGTTACAATTGTGGGGAGTATGGCCACTTCATTGTGGATTGCCCACATGAAGAAAATAAGAAGAAGGAGGGCAAGTCCACAGAAAAGAAGTACTTCAAGAAGATGAAGCAATCCGGACATGCCCATCTTGGAAAGGAGTGGGATTCAAATGAGGAATCCTTCTCCGATGAAGAAGAGAAGATAGCTACCATTGCTATGAAGAAGACAACTACGGAGAACAAGCTCTTCCCCAACTTGGAGACTTCAAGGCCAACATGTCTCATGGCCAAGGAAGTAAGAAAGAAGGTTAAATCTAAATACTCTTCTTAAATTTCTTGTCATGATGATTTTGATTGTAGTAGTGAAAATGAAATATGCTTAAGGACATGAGTAACAGTACTTTGAAAAGATTGAGATTGTTGACGGAGGAAATATTTGAGAAGGTAGAGCTCATCAACCATCAAGAGGACATACTCATCCAACAAAAGCAGAGATGTCAAGAGGTTGAGGATCTCTTGGATTTTTAAAGAGAAAGAAGCAATGCACTTGAGCTTGAACTCGCTTTGAGCAAGGAAACTTGCTCAAACCTTGAGAACACTACAATTGTGCTCAAGGATGAACTTGTTAGTTTGACACAATCTAACAAGATCCTTGAGACACATGTGATGTCTCTCAAGGTCAATGCACCTTCTTACTCCACAAGCTCATCTTCCACAAATATCAAATCCGAAGCATCTCAACCTTGTAAATGCTCAAACTTGATCATAACGCTTGAAGATGAGCTTAAGTTGGCACAAACCAATCAAACACCAAAGGGTGGCATTTTTGACAAGGAAAAGATGGCATATGCACATAGTGCATATACCAACACAAGACATTCCCTTGTCAAGGATGGTCTTCGTTATTCTAGGGAGAAGAGGCAAAACGCTAAAACTCCTAAGAATGGCAAAGACTTGATCCTTTTTGTCAAGGGAGGATTATACAACAATAAAGGAAAGAACATTGCTACATCTCATAAAATGCCTAAGAAAGAAACTCATCCTTTGTTCCATGATTTTGATGCTTCATATGTGTTATTAAGAAACAAGTTTGGTAAAGCCTATGCTAGGTATGTTGGGCCACACCGCAAGAGTCCTAAACCTTGTGTGTGGGTGCCCAAGTGCCTTTTGACTAACATCAAAGGACCCAACACCGCTTGGGTACCTAAAGCCAAGGCTTAAATTTTTCTTGTAGGCATACTCCTCCGGTGGAACCAAATGGGATCTTGATAGTGGATGCACCAATCATATGACCGGAGAGAGGAAGATGTTTGTGGAGTATGAGCAAAATGAAGATCCAACTGAAGGAATCTACTTTGGGGACAATAGCCAAGGAAAAATCCTTGGTAGTGGTAAAATTACTATATCCCCTAATCATACCCTTTCAAATGTTTTACATGTTGATTCACTTCATTATAACCTTTTGTCTATATCACAACTATGTGACAAAGGTTATAATTGTTTATTCACTAATGAGGGTGTGACTGTCACAAGGAGAAGAATGACTCAATTGCCTTTAAGGGTGTACTCAAGGGAAAGTTCTATCTTGTGGACTTTTACACGGATAAAGCCCAACTTGATACGTTATTAATTGCAAAAACTAACATGGGATGGCTTTGGCATAGAAGGATAGGCCATGTTGGGATGAGGAATTTGCAAAAACTCCTTAAGGGCGAGCACATCCGTGGTTTAAAGAATGTTGTGTTTTAAAAGGATAGTCCCAATAGTGCATGCCAAGCCGGAAAACAAGTTGGATCACCACATCCATCCAAGAACATTATGACAACATGAAGACCATTGGAGCTTCTACACATGGATCTCTTCGGTCCAGTCGCCTACATAAGTATTAGCGGTAAAAAATATGGTCTTGTTATTGTTGATGATTTTTCACATTTCACTTGGGTATTCTTTTTGCATGATAAGAGTGAGACTCAAGGTGTCCTAAAGAGATACTTGAAGAGAGCTCAAAATGAGTTCTCCTTAAGTATCAAGACCATAAGGAGTGATAATGGCACCAAATTCTAGAATAATCAAGTTGAAGAATTTTTAGATGAAGACGAAATCAAACAAGAGTTTTCGGCCCCCTACTCCCCTCAACAAAATGGGGTGACCGAGAGGAATAATATGACTTTAATTGAGATGTCAAGAACCATGCTTGATGATTACAAGACGCCGGACCGGCTTTGGGCGGAAGCGGTCAACACCGCTTGCCATGCCATAAACTGGTTGTATCTTCACAGCATACTTAAGAAGACGTCTTATGAGCTCCTAACCGGTAACAAGCTGAACATTTCTTACTTTCATGTTTTTGGGAGAAAGTGCTACATTCTTAAAAAGAATCCTAGGACTTCGAAGTTAGCTTCCAAGTCCGATGAAAGTTTCTTACTTGGTTATGACTCAAACACTTACGCCTATCGTGTCTTCAACAAATCCTCCAGAATTGTTGAAGTAGCACGTGACGTATTGGTTGATGAGACTAATGGCTCCCAAGTGGAGCAAGTTGATCATCATGTGATAGATCAAGAAGAAGCTCCACAAGTGGTGATAGGAAGGATGGCATTTGGAGATTTTCGACCACAAGAACAACCACAACACTCAAGTGACCACCCTACACATCAAGCAAGCTCTTCCTCAAATAATCAAGATCATGTTCCCCGAGATGCGCTCCAAGAAGATGAAAATGGAGGCATCAATCAAGGGGGAGACAATCAAAATAAGGAATACAAACATAAGGACGCAAGACCTCAAGCTCCACACCCAAGAGTGCACCAAAGTGTTCAAGGGGACCATCCCGTTGACAACATACTCGGAGAGATCACCAAGGGGGTAACTACTCGATCTCGTGTTGCAAACTTTTTTGGACATTACTCTTTTGTTTATTGCTGGGAGCCCCACAAGGTTGAAGAAGCACTACGAGATCTGGATTGGGTGATGGCCATGCAAGAAGAGCTCAACAACTTTGAAAGAAATCAAGTATGGGATCTTGTGAAGAGGCCTAATGTGAATGTTGTAGGCACCAAGTGGGTGTTCTGCAACAAACAAGATGAGCACAGGGTGGTTACAAGGAACAAGGCATGACTTGTGGCCAAAGGGTATTCACAAGTCGAAGGTCTCGATTTTGAAGAAACCTTTGCTCCTATAGCTAAGCTTGAATCAATTTGTATATTACTTGCCTTTGCTACTCACCATGATTTTAAGCTATATCAAATGGAAGTAAAGAGTGCATTCCTCAATGGTCCAATCAAGGAAGAGGTGTATGTGGAGCAACCCCTGGGTTTGAAGATGAAGAATTCCCAAACCATGTGTACAAACTGCGTAAGGCTCTCTATGGACTCAAACAAGCTCCTAGAGCTTGGTATGAGTGACTTAGAGATTTTCTAACTCAAAATGGTTTCAAAATTTGGAAGGCAGATTACACTTTGTTTACTAAGCACTTTAATGATGACTTGTTTGTTTGCCAAATATATGTCGATGACATTATATTTTGTTCTACTAACAAAGATTTTTGTGATGAGTTTTCCAAGATAATGATTGAAAGATTTGAGATGTCTATGATGGGGGAGTTGAAGTTCTTCCTAGGTTTCCAAGTGAAGCAACTCAAGGAAGGCACATTCATTAGTGAAACTAAGTACACACAAGACATACTCAAGAAGATTGACATGGACAAAGCCAAACCCATCAAGACTCCTATGGCAACCAATGGGCATCTCGATCTTAATGAAGATGGTCCGAATGTGGACCAAAAGGTTTATTGTTCCATGATAGCCTCATTACTTTACTTACATGCATCTAGGCCCGATATCATGCTTAGTGGTTCTATGTGTGCTAGATTTCAAGTTGCTCCTAAGGTGTGTCATTTGACCGCCGTTAAGAGAATTCTTAGATATTTGGTTCACACACAAGCCTAGGACTTTGGTACCCCAAAGGCTCTAATTCAAACCTCATTGGATATTCCGATGCAGACTATACGGGGTGCAAAGTTGATAGGAAGAGTACATCGGGAACTTGCCAATTCCTTGGTAGATCTCAAGTGTCTTGGTACTCAAAGAAACAAAACTCCATTGCTCTTTACACCGCCGAAGCGGAGTATGTCGCCACCGGAAGTTGTTGTCCACAACTTCTTTGGATGCGACAAACTCATAGGGACTATGGCATAAAATTGAACCATATTCCCCTCCTATGTAACAATGAGAGTGCCATCAAAATAGCCCACAATCCAGTTGAACACTCAAGGACCAAACACATCAATATTCGACACTATTTCTTGATAGATCACTCCATCAAAGGAGACATTGCAATTTCACATGTGTGAACCGAAAACAATTGGTCGATATATTTACCCAACCCTTAAATGAGAAAAGATTTTGTGAACTTAGGAGTGAACTGAATTTCTTAGATTCTCGAAATGTGGCTTGAGTCTTGCACATCTGATCGTCATATTCAAAATTCACACATGCTTGCGAAAAACTCATACTCGTCAATTTTCTACAAATTATTTTGAAATTATTGAATCTTTGTGAACCATGGTCATATTTTGATTGTTGACTACTTACTGACCATGTTTACAAAGATCTTTTATGAAATCTAGTCCAAAAGGATCAAATCTCCACTGAAAACTCAATATATATGAGTTTTCGGCCTTAGGACCGGACTAGTCCGCCCCTTGACCGGACTAGTCCGGTTGTTCAGAGTAGTCCAGACCCAGTCCACTGGCCGGACAAGTCCGACTCTCCAACCGGACTAGTCCGGACCTTGGGGACTTAACCTCCCCAGGGAGCCCTCGACCCCTCCACTTCCACTCAAACCCTCTCTCTCTCCAAAACGCACAAAAATCACCCCCCAAACGGCGATTTTCGATTCCCACCACCAAATCTCGACTCCAATCTGTGGATTGAAGCCCTAAGGTGCTAGGGAACTATTCCCCAAGCATTGGAGGCCGATTCTTCATCCACATTTTATCGATTTGAAGATTTGAAGAGGTATTCTTGACCTAACCCAAAACCTTTGAAATTCAATTCTTTTAGGTCTATTGATAGAAACTTCTTCACAAATGTTGTTGTCCACATCATTGTGATCATGTACCTCAATTTTGGTGGTAGGATTCGTAGATTTTGCAAAAAAATTTTAGATTAGGGTTCTTGCTGTGTGAACTGAACTAGTCCGGTTGTAGGGCGGACAAGTCCAACTTGGTGCGGACTAGTCCGGCCCTTGGGCGGACAAGTCCGGGTTACATAGTGAAAACTCTAAACTAAGTTGATTTTGTTAATTCTACCACTACCACTTAACTTGCTTGGACTCATACACTTTTCTTTGCATCTCTTATAAGCATTCATGTCGGATTCCGAGTATGCTCCCCTCCCCGACTCCGAGGCCGAGGCAGGAAGGCAAGCTTGTTACTACCGAAAGCGTGAGGAGGACCAGCTTGTCATGGCATATCTTGACTATCAGACCGAAGCAAGAAGAGCCAAGAAGACTCAGCAAGAAGCTCACAACTCTGCTGCAGTCGAGGCAGTCACAAAGAAGAACAAGCTTGTCACTTTGGGGGAGAAGTCCAGAACCCAGGAGGCGAGGATGTCCAAAGACAAGGGCAAGGCCCCAGCGGATGCTGCCCAAAAAAGAGGGTCATTGTTGCCAAGAAGCCTGCAAGCAAGGCTAAGAAGGGTGCCTCTCGACCCATAGGCCCCTTGAGGATGTCATCTCCTGCACGGAACCCAAACTACGCAGTTGCCTTTGATGCCAACATCTACAAAGGAAAAGGGCTGAGAAGGCGAGAAAGCTAAGGAGGATCAACGTCGATCAAAGGGAGAGGAGCACAGTGGATCCCTGCTTCTGGTGTGACTTCCACTGTGATTATTAACGGACTGTCTACATGTCCAAGTAAACCCCAATCATCGATGCTCAGTGGATCGATTGGGACTACACGGCCCAGAAGGATCATGTGGCCTTCAATGCTGTGATTGAGGTCATTGAGCGCCATGGTCTAAAGAAATTCATGGCCTTTTAGTATGACTAGAATGTGGAAGTGATTTCTCAATTCTACTCCACTACCTATTTCCGCACCGATGGAGACAGGAGAATCACCCGGATGACCCACGGAGAGCAATACTCAACCACCTACTGGGAGTTTGCTCAGTTGCTTGACTTGGAGGATCAACTGGAGAATGAGATCATCATTTCCAACATAAGGCCAGTTGATCGAGACACCTTGGAGTACATGTATCCTAGCCATGTACCCTTTCAGGCCGGGCACATCAGGAACACGAAGCCCTTCTACAGTGTCCTCAACCGGGTGCTCCGGAAGACCATTGCCCCCAAGGATGGAGATGCATGAATTATTAAGGGCAATTTGAGGCACTTGATGGTGCTAATTGATGGAGATGTCTGCTTCAATGTGGTTGACTATATCTTTGATGACATCCTTAACATCTCCCATACTCCAAACCGATCATGTGGCTATGCTCCATACATCATGTACATGACCGAGAAGGTCTCCGGACTCAACTTCAAGAAAGACATCACTCACCGGAGGCTTCAACCTCAACTCCCACCTCTGGAGCTTCTGCCCCTAGGAGGAAAAATGTGGATCCTCCCGCTTCTTCTTCTCACTTTGTGCCATCACCTCCTCCACCCTCGCCTTCATCACAATGCGGGAGTGGAATTCTCAAGTCCTTCAAGGCCATATTCTCCTCTTGCCAGAAGGCGGAAGTTCGGCAACATCGCATGGAGCATTGCCAAGAGAAGTATCTCAAGGCGGTGTGCAACAAGTTGGACATCCCCATGTCTCCCGGCGAGGAGAGTGATGGAGAGATCACTCCATTCCCGGAGATCACCGCCGAGGAGCTAGCTCAATTTGGTGAACATGGTACTTCTACCACGGCCCCGTTCGAAGATGATGCTCCTATTGATCCGAAGGGCACGAAGAGCGATAGCGGGCACCAAGGTGGAGACAATGACGATGACGACGCCGATGACGATGAAGAGTAGACCTAAGGACTCTTCCTTCCTTCTTTTCCTTTTTGGTGTCTTGATGCCAAAGGGGGAGAGATTGATGGAGGGTACTTAGAGAGGGGGAGAGTTTGAAAAAGGGGGTTCTACTTAGTTGTACGGGGGAGAGATTGATCCAATATTGACTTATGTTTTAAAACTCTCATTTCGATTGTTGTAAGACTTAATTCATATCAATTGTGATGTTATGCTTAAGTTACTTGTTTATCTTGCATATTTGTTGCCTTATCACAATTTATGAGCACATCACGTAGGCACCCCACCATAACATGTATATGTATGAGAACTCTCTCAAATCTCTCTTACTAAGGATGCATACTTTGAGGGGGAGTCAAATACATGTTATGAAAACAAATTATTATCCTTTTTGATGAAGTCTTAATGTGTTGTCATCAATCACCAAAAAGGGGGAGATTGAAAGTGCATCTAGGCATCCCTAAGTGAGAAGCCAAAATGAGAAAAGACCCTAGGAGGGTGGACTAGTTCGGCCGGGCAGACCAGTCCGTTTTGAGACCGACCAAACGTCTCTGGAGTGACTCTTAGTGAATTTGGAGCTAAGTCCCAAAAGACCGGACTTGTCTGTTTTTGGACGAACCAAAGCTCTCTAGAATGGTTCGGATTTGTCCGTTCGGGTACGGACTAGTCCGTTTGAGACTTAGTGAGATAAACCGAGAGAACCCTAGAGGGCCGGACTAGTCCGCCCCCTGTGGCTGGACTAGTTCGGGCCTACCCAGATGATTCCGTTTTGGGACGGACTAAACATTTCTGTCCTACTTCGTACAAGTTCGTTTTGGACCGGACTAGTCCATTGTCTAGTGACCGTTTGAATTTGGAAATTTGGCGGGTGGTGTGACAATCATCGCGCAGTGCGGCAGTTGTCGGGACCTAACCAGAGGTCAGTGGTCCCATTGGACCAGACTAGTCCGGGGCCAGTGGCCAGACTACTCCGCCCTTCTACTGAGGTCAGCAGAAGGTGCTCAGGACCCCTATAAAAAGGGGACCCCGACCTCATTTGAACAAGTCTTGAACCCTAGCGCTGCCACAAGTGACCTAGAGCCATCCAAAGCCTTCTACTCGTCCTACTAGCCCTCTAAGACCAAATCTTGAAGAGATTAGGGTTTGGAGAGGAGAGCGAAGGATGATCATCGCGCTTTGGCTCTCGGTTTGATCTCTTGCACATTGTGTTGTGTTTTATGGCTTGTGTGAGTTGAGCTTTGTGTGCTCCTCACTGTATTGATTTGTGGGAGCCTCAACTTGTGAGCAGCCCCAGTCAAACTTGGTGATTACCTATTGATATAGTGGAAACCAAACCATCCATTGTGGTGTGTTGGTGAGACAAGGGTCAAGTGAGACCCGATCCTTGTGTGGACTTCTCAGCGTGGATGTAGGCTTCTTCATGGAGCTGAACCATGGGATAAATCTTTTCTCACTTGTCTTTAACTTTTCGTGATCGCTAGTATTGCTATTAGGATTCATATTGTTCATCTTGCTCTTCACATTTGATCTTTGTTAAAATCTTGTAATCTAAGTGGTTAAACCTTAAGTTACTATCCATTGTTTACATTTTGGTTGAACTTAAATTCTGCAAATAACTTGTCAGAACAAAGTTTTTAGGTTTTCACCCTGTACTGAGCGGACTAGTCCAGCCCTGTCCAGACAAGTCTAACCTCAGGAGTTTAATCACGTTTGATTAAGCCATTTCAGGTATTATTGCCTATTCACCCCCCTTCTAGGCGACTTTCAGTACTCACCATTGCAACTCCCCCACCAACAGTTACATGTTAGGATTGGGAGTATATTGATGATAATGCGGAGTTCTAGGTCTTGTCTGCTGTCATCTTTGCTTGTGGAGTGTTGGAGCTGCACTATGCCTTTTGCTTAGTTTCTTAATAGGTTATTTCCGCTGCATTAGTTCAAACTTGTCATTAATATTCATTAGAGCTTGTATTTGAGGATATTATGAATTATGTAATAAAAGTTCTTAATTAATTTTGTTCTGTGGTAATTTTTTGTATATCCTTTTGTGAATGCACTCGTGTATATGTGTTGAACGTCCTGGGCACACATATGCGTTCACTTGGTTCTTTTTCGGAGCATGGTGTCACAAATTGGTATCAGAGCCACATGTTGACTGTAGGACGCAACCTAGATAGAATGGACACTTTAGAGCACCTAGGAGCACTCATGAATCGATGTGTTTTTGCTTGGTGTGTTGTTTGTTATATATTGTTTGCTTGTGTGCTTAATAGAGGATTTTGGGATGCTTTAGCATTGCCATATCCACATAGGCTAGAGTAGTTAGTTGCTTAGTTTCATATTCCTTGATGCATATAGTTGGGGACATCTTCTAAATTCTTATCTCTTGCTTTTCTTCAGATGGTGAGGACTCACAAAAAGAGGGATGACAACGATGAAGAGGAGAATAATGGAGCACCTCAGAACGACAATGGACAAGGACCTGCTCAGGGAGCTATCAACAATGAGCAGCTTTTGGCTATGCAAAACCAGCTTATGCGGACCATGATACAAACTATGGGACAGCTGTAGGCTGGTAACGTCAACAATTAGCCCCACATGTCTCCACCGCCACCCCCACCTCCTCATAACCGGTTGGGAGAGTTTATGAGGACTAGGCCACCGACCTTTGCTCAAGCTGCTGACCCTATGGATGCTGATGATTGGCTCAAGTCCGTGAAGAAGAAACTTGCTATTGTCCAATGCAGTGACCGGGAGAAGGTGCTTTTTGCATCTCATCAACTAGTTGTAGCAACTGCGGATTGGTGGGATTCCTTATGAAATGCTAATGAGAACTAAGAGAGGATTACTTGGGCTGAATTCAAGGAGAGCTTCTGTTCTCATTATGTCCCGGAAGGTGTTATGATCTTGAAGAGGCAAGAATTTGAGAACTTAATGCAAGGAAGGTCAAGCGAGAGTGAATATCTCAATGAATTCACTCAACTTTCAAGGTATGCGCTTGAGGATGTGAGCCGGGACAGCCGGAAGCAATACTTGTTCATGTGAGGCTTGAACAAAGAGATCCAAGTGCAATTGCTCAACTGTCATTATTCTAACATCCAGAAGCTTGTGGACAAAGCAATTGTTGTGGAGAACAAGGTCCGTGAGATAGAGCAAGATAACAAGAGGAAGGCGCCATATCAGGGACAACAACAAGGAAGTAATGTGCGCCCTCGCTTTGCGCCTCCTAATGCGCCATATTACGGCTCCTCTGCTCCTGTACAGTGCCCTGGATATGCACCTAGGGATGGCAGTCAGACCCGCGGGTTTGGGTCCCCGTCGGGTTTGGCACCCGGCGGGTTCTGGTGCGGGTCCAGTTTTCCACCCGCAGGTCAAACCTGAACCCGACCCGACATTTTGCGGGTTTGGGTTCGGGTTTGTTTTTGCACCCGTGGGTCCCCATCGGGCGCCCGAACAGCCAAATATAGCCCACTACAACTCAGTCCCATGTTCACTAAAATGTATATAACTGAGATTCCAACCCTGATAGAAGAGAACCCTAGCCACAACACTTCTAACCGGAGCCCCTGCTCAAATCCTCCCCCCCAGTCCCAGATCGAGATCCAGTTCTAGTCCACATCTCCACCTCCACCGCTCCACCCCGGCGGCCTTCTCCTGTTGGCCGCTGCGACGCGATGCCCATTCCGGCCAGCTCTGGAGTTCGGAGCTCCCTCACTCAGCCTCCTTCCCTCCCATTCGCAGCGGCCATCCACAGCGCCCTCGCCCTGTTCGGCTGTCCTGACCGCGGACTGACACGGTCACGACCAGCTTGGTAGCAGGCAGCTCCCTCGGCCCTTACTGGATCGCCCCATCACGGCCAGCTCCGAGCTCCCTCTCCCCGTCCTTACCGCGCCAGCGCCAGTGCTCTTGCACTCCACTCGGGCCTCCGCCAGTCCGCCGCGTCGCTGCCTCCTGCTGTCTCCAGCCTCCGGCCCTCTGGCCCTTGCGTGAGCTTGCTTCCCTCTTCCTCCTGACCTCCTTCATCTTCTAATTTTTTTTAGAGTTTGAAATGGATAATCCTTAATCTTGGTACTTCTTCTAATGACTTCCTCTTCCCTAGTCTTAATTAAATTTACATTACCTAGTTGTAGGATTAGTAACTTAATGTTTTTGTTACCTTTCTGCACAATTGCACATTACTTTGTTACCTTACTGCTAGGGATGATCCTCATGGCTTTGTTACAATGTTACATATTTAGTTATTTGATGCACATTATTTTCTAGATTCTTACTACGCTTTATTTCAGCAGTCTGATCCAAGACATGTCAACTCCAAATGCGACAAACGTTATGGCTGCTGGTGCTGCAAAGAGGTCACGGCGTGTTAATCAATCTACATCATCCACTGCTGGTACTGCTGCAGCTTTATCTTCAACCAATGTTGGTGTTAGTCATGGTACAGATTCTCAATCTCAACCAGCACCTTTAGAATCTAAAGAAGCTGCACCTTTAGATATCAATGATAATGTACCAGTTGGTGCGAAAAGAATGCTCAAGTCTGATGTTTGGTTAGAATTTGAACACATTACAGTTGGTGGTAATGAAAAAGCTAAATGCAATTGGTGTAAAAAAGTTTTGGTTGGACATAGTAGTGCAGGAACAAATCATTTGCATGGTCACCTTCAAATTTGTGCATCTAGACAAGTTATAAAAGGTTTAAAACAAGCAACCTTGAAGTTAAACAAAGATGGCAATGGAGCTGCCGTTGTTGAAAATTATGTTTTTGATCAGCAACTTCCTAGGAAGGAATTAGCATTAATGATATGTGCACATGAGTACCCACTATCTATAGTTGATCATACTGGTTTCCGGAGATTTTGTGAAACATTGCAACCTCTTTTCAAAGTAGTATCAAAGAATACTATTAAAAAGGACATATTGGATATGTATGAGGTGAAAAGAGTTTCTTTGGTCAATTATTTCCAACAGTGTCATTCTCAAATCGCTGTAACTACTGATTTGTGGACTGCAAATCATCAAAAAAAGGGATATATGGCTGTGACAGTACATTATATTGATGATGAGTGGAAGCTGAAAAGATTTCTTTTGAGGTAATACATTGTTGTTTTGCTGTTAACTTATTGCTTATTTATTGTTATGCATTGTTTGTTTGCTATTATTCTTATTTCCTTGTTGGTATGCATATTGTAGGTTCATATATGTGCCAGCTCCACATACAGGGGAGGTAATTAGTGATGTTCTTTATGAAGTGTTGCAATATTGTCAAATTGAAAAGAAGGTTTCAACGGTGACACTTGATAACTGCAGCAGCAATGATTGTGTAATGCAAGCTATGCAAGATAAGATGCCTCTTTCCTCTCTTATGCTAAATGGTTCCTTTTTGCATATGCGTTGTGCAGCACATATTATTAATTTGATAGTGAAGGATGGAATGAGTGTTATGGAAAATGGTATTGAAAGGGTGCGTGAGAGTGTTGGGTTTTGGTGTGCCACACCAAAAAGACATGAATGTTTTGAACGCACAACATAAAAAATGAATATTAGATATGGTAAAAGGATAGCTCTTGATGGTAAGACCAGATGGAACTCTACCTACCTCATGCTTAGCAATGCCCTAGAGTATCAAGTGGTTTTTGAGCACCTTGCAAATAAAGAAAAACTTTGTGCCCATTTTAAGTCAACCAAAGAAGATTGGGAATTTGCTAGGGAGCTTTGTGGTAGGTTGAAGATATCCTATGATGCAACAGAGTTATTGTCGGGTACTAATTATGTCACTTCAAATCTCTTCTTCCCATAAATATGTTGTATTTATTTAGCAATTGATAAGTGGAGGAGCAGTGATATCCCTAAAGTAGAAGAGTTGTCTATCTTGATGAAACAGAAATTTAGAAAATATTGGGCTGATGTGCATGGGTTAATGGAAGTGGCTACTGTTTTAGATCCTAGGTACAAACTGAAATTCATGAAACTTTCTATAGTGGTATTTATGGTGAAGAGAGTCATGCTACAAGTAATGAACTTTCTAGAGTTACAAGTTTGTTGCATGATCTTGTTTTGGAGTATCAAGGCTCTATGGAGGGCATAGCAACAACTGATGGGGTAGGTGCAGCCACCAAATCTGTCATCCAAAATGAAGGGGATAACCTTGTATTTGATATATTTGATAAGTTTTTGTCAGAGGAAGTAGATGAGGGTTCAACTTATGTGCAAACTGAATTGGATTTATATTTGGAGGAGCCAACACTACTAAGAACTCCATAGTTGAACATCATTCATTGGTGGCAATATACTGGGGTTAAGTATCCTACATTGAGAAAGTTTGCTAGAGATATTATGGCAATTCCTGTTACATCAGTGGCATCTGAGTTTGTCTTTAGCACTGGTGGTAGGACAATTAGCCCACACCAAAGTAGACTTGCTCCAAAAACAGTAGAAGGATTGATGTGTATCCAACTTGGTCTCGTGCTGATATGTTTGGAGAGCAGTCTTGTTTTATTAGTGAATAAAAGACTTATATAGAGGACGAAGAAGAAAAAAAAGAAATGGTAACTCTTTCCTGTACTGTTTTGGTAATTTTGTTTGTCATAATTGTAATGTTTTAATTTCACTTGACTGTTCTGCTGTAGGATGATCCTTCATCGATCGTTGATGATTGATGACGTGCAGAAGGTGTGATTCCAGTAAAAATGGTAAAGGTTAAGGTTATGATCCTAGAATGACTGTAAAGGTCCTGATTCATGTTTTAAAAATGACGGTAATGTTGTGCTTGTAGGAAAGAAGTCCTAATCCTAGAGGAAATGAAGTTCTGGTCTGGAAGTTCACTTTAAAGTAATGAAGTTCTGCTTTTGCACCAGAATTTATGTAATCTATCTTTGCACTATAATTTTGTAGTCTGCTTTTGTACCAGAATGTTCTCTTGAGACTTTGAACTTGTGTTAAGAACTTAAGTGTGCGCTAAACTTGTGTAATCTGTATCTGTTGAGGACTTGAACTCATTAGTACTCATTAAATTTACGTACTCATTGTGGAACTGGCAGTAGAACCACTATTTACTGCAGTTTTAGTATTTACTGTGAACGAGATTTTTCTCTGTATAAATATTAATCTGGGATCAATTTTATGTTTTTCTGCCAAACTCGACGGGCACCCGAAACCCGCTCGAAACCCGTCGGGTGTGGATTTTCACCCGCGGGTGCGGGTTCGGGTTTGAAAATCCACCCGCGGGCTTTTTCAATTCGGGTGGGTTTTCGCTCGACCCGACCCAAAGCTGACCCATTCCATTCCTATATGCACCGCGCCCAACTCAGTTTGTGCAGCAACGCCATGTCATGCAAGCACCTAGGCCTCCAATGCTTTATGCTCCTCGTGCCAACTTCCCTAGTGCCAATGCGCAGAATCAAGTCTGTCCAAATTCTGGGGCAGCAAAGAAGTGCTATACTTGTGGAGAAGCTGGTCATTTTGCACATCAATATCCTAAGTTATGCCTTGGTCAAAGAAGTAATGCGCTGAGGCAAAACCCAAGACCCAATGGAGGACAGACGCAAGGAAATCGTGGACAACAGAATTTTGCTTGTGGCAACGTGAACCATGTCTCTAAGTAGGATGCTCAACAAGCGGATGACGTGGTGATTGGTATGTTTCTCGCAAACTCCAACCCGACGACTATGTTACTTGATTCTGGAGCATCGCGTTCATTAATTGCATCAAAATATGTTGCCAAATATTGTTTGCCTATCTCTCATATGAAGTTTACTCTATCGGTTAAGTCTCTAGGAGGAGAGATGAGGACAAATATAGTATGTCCAAAAGTTAGCCTTAGAATAAGGGGGGTAGACTTCTCCGCCAACCTCATTGTTTTGGATTCTCAAGGATTGGATATTATACTTGGTATGGACTCGTTGAGGAAGCACATTAGAGTCATTGAATGTGCCACGAAGACGGTGAAGCTGACCAATGAGGAAGGGATCACCATAGAGTTTGAATCATCTCAACACTTACCGAAGCAATTGGAGCTGAATCACATGGATGGTGTCGCCATTGAGGAGATTCCAGTGGTGTGCGAATTTTTTGATGTGTTTCCGAATGAGTTGCCAGGTATGCCACCTGACCGAGACATTGAGTTCGTTATTGACTTAATACCTGGAACTGCACCTATAGCTAAGAGGTCGTATAGGATGCCTCCTAAGGAATTAGCGGAGCTCAAGAAGCAGATTCAAGAGCAACTAGAGAAAGGTTTTATTTGCCCTAGTTCTTCACCTCGGGGAGTGCCCGTACTATTCATGGATAAGAAGGATGGATCGCAAAGGATGTGTGTGGATTACCGATCTCTCAATGAGGTGACCATCAAGAACAAGTACACCTTGTCACACATAGAAGATTTGTTCAATCAGATGAAGGGTGCTTGTGTCTTCTCTAAGATCGATTTGAGGTCAGGTTACTTTCAAATGAAGATTAGACCGTCGGACATACCTAAGACAGCTTTTAGGACAAGGTATGGATCTTATGAGTACACTGTGATGTCCTTTGGATTGACAAATGCACCTGCATAATTTATGGACCTCATGAATAAGGTCTTCATGGAGTACTTGGCTAAGTTCGTTGTGGTGTTTATTGATGACATTATGATCTACTCGAAGGATGAGAAGGAACATGAGGAACACTTGAGGCTTACGTCGCAGAAATTGAGGGAGCATCAATTCTACGCCGAATTCAGCAAGTGCCATTTTTTATTGAAAGAAGTGTCATTTTTGGATCATATCATCTCGGGGGGAGGAGTATCGGTTTGCCCAGGAAAAGTGAGGGATGTGCTAAAGTGGGATCCATTGCAAAACGTAAAGGAAATAAGAAGTTTTCATGGGATGGCTGGATATTACCGTCGATTCATCAATGACTTTTCCAAGATAGCCAAGCCAATGACGGAATTGCTAATGAAGGGAAAGGCTTTCCGATGGACTGAAGCTTGTTAAAAAAGTTTTGAGGAGTTGAAGAAAAGGTTAACAACAACCCCAGTTTTGGTGTTGCTGGATGTAAGCAAGAGTTTCGACATATATTGTGATGCATCGAGACAAGGAATTGGATGCGTGCTAATGCAAGAAGGTCAAGTGGTTGCATATGCATCGAGACAATTGAAGAAACATGAGCAGAATTACCCAACGCATGATTTGGAACTTGCAGCCGTAGTACATGCGTCGAAGATTTGGAGACATTACATCCTTGGATATAGGTTTGAAATTTATACAGAGATTAAGATTCCTAAGTATATTTTCACACAAATGGATTTTAATTTGAGGCAACGAACGTGGTTGGAACTCATCAAGGATTATGATTTGGGGATCAACTATCATCTGGGAAAAGCCAATGTAGTGGCCGATGCCTTGAGTAGAAAATGAGTAAGTCACCAGCTCACGGTTCGAGAGCTGCCATCCAAGTTATGTAAGAAGTTTGAACGGTTGAATCTCGGATTTGTGAATGACATGGGAATGATGGAGTTAAACCCGACTTTGGAGCAAGAATTTCGAAGGGGTCAAACAAAGGATGAGGAAATTTAGGAGGTCAAGGAAAGGACCCAAGAGGGAAGAGAATTCAGATTTGATGAGGATGATCATGATACTTTATGGCTTGGGAAAAGGATTATCGTGCCCAATGTAAAGCATATTCGGGAGACAATACTAAAGGAGACACATGACTCGCCATACTCAATTCACCCCGGTTGTACTAAGATATACAAAGACTTGAAGACTTGTCATTGGTGGGCTACCATGAAAAAGGACAAAGCTGAATACGTAGCGTTGTGTGATGTGTGCCAACGAGTCAAGGCAGAACACCGAAGGCCAGCCTGATCATTGCAGCCATTAAAAATTCCGGAGTGGAAGTTTGAAGAGATCGGTATGGACTTTATAGTTGGATTGCCACGTACCGAATCCAGTTATGACTCAATTTGGGTAATTGTGGATCGGTTGACCAAATCATCTCATTTCATCCCTGTCATGACCAAGTATACAGCTGCACAATTGGCTAAAATAAACATGGAGCATATTGTGTGCCGACATGGGGTACCAAAGAAGATAGTATCGGATAGGGGTTCTCAATTTACCTCCAGGTTTTGGCAAAAGCTGCATGAAGCATCGGGAATAAGGTTAAATTTCAGCTCAGAATATCACCCTTAAATGGATGGACAAACTGAGAGGACCAATCAGTTTTTGGAGGATATATTACGAGCTTGTTCTTTGAAGCATGGGAAGAGTTGGGACAAGAGCTTGCCATTTGCAGAATTTTCATATAATAACAGTTACCAAGCAAGCTTGAAAATGTCACCCTTTGAAGCACTATATGGAAGGAGGTGTAGGATGCCCTTGTTCTGGAGTGAGGCAGGGGAGAATCAAGTATTTGGACCTGATGTGTTGCAAGAGGCTGAAAAACAAGTTCTGATTATTCGTGAGAACTTGAGGGATGCTCAATCAAGGCAAAAAGCCTATGCGGACAATAGGAGAAGGAAATTAGCCTTTGAAATAGGAGACTTTGTTTACCTCAAGGTGTCATCAATGAGAGGTCATAAGAGGTTTAACATAAGAGGCAAGCTAACACCTTTATACATTGGACCATTCAAGATTTTGGAAAAAAAAGGAGAAGTAGCCTATAAGTTGGAGATGCCAACTCACTTATCGGATGTTCATGATGTGTTTCATGTTTCCCAGCTCAAGAAGTGTTTAAGGGTACCGGAAGAACAACTGCCAATGGAAGAATTTGAACTAGAGGAAGATTTGACTTATGCCGAGCCACCGGTCAAAATCTTGAAAACTAAGGAGAGAGTCACAAGAAACAAGGTCATCAGATGGTGTAAAGTGCAATGGAAGCACCACACAAAATCAGAGGCAACATGGGAGCTAGAAGATGATCTAAAGACGGAATTTCGCTATCTTTTTTTTTCCGTGTTGAATCTCGAGGGTGAGATTCATTTTAAGGGGAGGTAGGTTTGGAACACCCTCATTTTCATGCATCATTCCCTGCATCCATCATTAAATATGTCTAACATTAATCCACATAAAAAGAAATAAGTTTAAAATTCTGGAAAGTGCGGACTAGTCTGATTTTAGTGCAGACTAGTCCGATTCCTCTCTGACTTCGAACAGGCTTGTCCGTTTTGCTGCAGACTAGTCTGTTTTCCCTCTGGGCACTTTCAGACTTGTCCGGTCCTGTGCGGACTAGTCCGGTGTTCCAATTCCTTGAAAGTTTGCTAAGTCCCTGGACTTGTCCAGTATTCCAACAGACTTGTCCATTTCTCCCTCTGACTAAAGTCAGACTTGTCTGACTTTTGGCCAGACTTGTCTGTTTTTCCCCTCTAGATAAGTTCATACTTGTCTGATATCCAGTCCGGACTTGTGCGATTTCCCTCTGTCCAACTTCGGACTAGCCCCCCTTTTCGGACTTGTCAGATAAATTGTGACTCCGAGTTGATCTTTTGTTTCATGACTTGTTTCTTGGGTTTTACGTTAAGTGGGCCTAGGGACGTTGTGCCGAACTCTTTTAGAGCCCATGTGGGACTCTAAACCGACCTCTACTCATCTCAAACTCGAAATCCATCCAACCCTAGCCTCCACCTATATATAAACAACCCCACACCTTGGCTTGACATCTATTTGCCACTTTTCCGCCTCACCCAAACCCTAGCTCGTGAATAGCCATCACCAAGGAGGGAGAAGGAGATCTAGAGCAAGAAGAAGAGGAGGAGGAAATGAAAGAGGATCAAGATCTCCATCAATTTCGCATTCTTCATCAATAGTTCACCATCAAGATCATCATCAACCCTAGATCGTCAAGATCCAAGTGTTGCCTCCAAGATCCTTGATTCATTGGAGTTCTAAACACCTGGTATACCTTTTGTTCTCTTTTCCTTACATGAATTCAACCCCAAATCTTCAAATTCACGTCGATCTAGAAAACCCTAATTTGTTGTTCCTGCGCAGTGCGGACTAGTCCGGCCTACAGACTTGTCCGATTTTTGCAATCTATTTCCTGTTGAATTAAAATCTAAATTGTTTCGAATCAAATCCAAACCTGTATAAACTTGTTAAAATCTATTAGAACTAGTTAGTGATCATTAAAAGCAATTCATTAACAGGTTCCACCTTGCATTTGCATCAATCATGCATGTCATATCATATCGATTAATATTTGTGCACTCTTTGATTGTGTTTCTTGTCTTGTATGTTTATTGTGTGGATTAGACGGATTTGCGCTAGAGAGTGCCGCGGAGGATCTCCAGCACCAAGAGTTTGAAGGCTTTGACCCGAACCAACCCCAAGAGTAAGGCAAGTGTCTTTGAAGCATATTGATCCTATTTTTAAAGGAAATGTTTTGTTTGCAATACTGCATGCTTGTGTCAATTTGATGGGAATCCTATGATAGGAAGCTTACTAGCGTTGTATAACCACCCTTGTCACCTGAAATTTATGGTAGAGAGTCGGGATGGGCTTTTTACCTTTTTTCTTTGCTTAATTAATTGGGATGGGAAAACAACTACACCATTTAATTATGCATTAATGAGATCATGGTAATATGAACTGGTTAATATGATATGGTAATGGGTGATCTAAGCAAGCCTGATATGTGGATGGGTTGGATGTTATGGTGGTTTGCTTGCTTTAGATCTAAGGACCGGTTCATGCAAGAATAAGCCAGGACTACAGTGCCACCATGAGGCCAAGTATGGGTGCGGCGTAGCTGATTAATTAGGGCTTTGCCAGTGCTATTTGGACCATTAAGGATGCTCAGGGAAGGGGTAGTCGGATTGGGTTTGCTGATGATTGGTGAGACTACCCTGAGATCCGAATGGCTCAAGAGGGGGCCCTTGGTTGAAGATGTGCTCTGTAGGAGACATCACCACCGATGAAACCTCAGTGGTTTCTAAATAAGCTAGTAATCCCTTTGTAAAGGCTATTTTGTGATCTCTTGGCCACAGACCAAAGGAAGTGTAATTGGCATAAGGGAGGATCTTCCGTCGCCGACGGGTGATGAAATCACAAACACGTGGGTAAAGTAGTACAAACTCTGCAGAGTCTAATAAAATTATCATGATATCCATGCTACCGGTTATGAGCACCTGGACAAATTCCATGATTAGAGAGAAATTGAGATTTGGTATGGTTATAGTTTGGTACTGGTTATGGATTAATTCTGGTATTGAATATGGTTATTGGTAATGGTGAAATCTGGTATAATGGTGATGGATATGGATTATAGATTTATACTATAATAATCATTGTGGGATATGATGGGTTTACTTCACATAAATAATACATATTGCTTTTCAAATGTTTTAATGTACTTTACCACACTTAGCCATTATTATATTCGTCATTTGAATCAGCTACGTGTCATGTTTTCTACACCTGCTGAGTACAACATGTACTCACCCTTGCAATTCCCCCATCAACAGTTGCAGGTCAGGATTTGGAGTATAATGATGATAATGCGGAGTTCTAGGCCGTGTCTGCCATCAGCTTTGCGTGTGGAGTGTTGGAGTTGCGCTATCCCTTTTGCTTAGTTGCTTAATAGTTTATTTCCGCTGCATTAGTTCAAACTTGTCATTAATATTTATTAGAGCTTGTATTCGAGGGTATTATTAATTGTGTAACAAAATTGCTTAATTAATCTTGTTCTATGATAATTTTTTATATATCCTTTTGTGAATGCACTCGTGTATGTGTGTTGAACATCCTGGGCACACATATTCGTTCACTTGGTACTTTTTTGGAGCTGGGTGTCACAGACTTGTTGGGGTTCTTACGTGAGATTATGTCAATTTCATGAGTTTTCAATATAGAATATAGAACATCTAATGTAAGAGTACTCATGATAGTAGATTCACGAATAGATGTGACTTTCAACTCCCAAATTGACATATCTAATGCACTTAACAATTGCCTAGCATTTTCAGCATCTGAAAATTTAACATTGACACTACGCAAGTTGCTGAGAATTTTATTAAAGCGAGCAAATAAAACACCGATGGACTCACCTGGTTGCATCTCAAAGCGCATGCATGTCTTTTTGAACATATATTGCCTTACCTCCATGACCGTGTTGGATCCTTCTTGGTAGTCGCAATGTGCTTTCCACACATCGTATGCAGATCGGAGGTGTCCAACACAGTCGAAGTCACTTTGTGTTAATCCTTGTATGATCAAGTTTCAAGCCTTGTTGTTGTTGTTGACATCTCTCAGATTCGTAGATGTAACTTGATCATTTGGCGGCACTTCGTAAGGTTTGTACACCATTTCCCATATTGCAAAGCCCTGCGCCTGGATGAAGGCTTCCACACGTGCCTTCTAAACCTGAAAATCAATACCACTAAACACACAAGGTTTTGCGGAGTATTTATCCATGATGATTAGTCAAAAATACGTGCAAATCTTAAATATTAGAGAACCGTGGCTATGATAACAATTGTAGGATCAAAGATCATGTGAAAAGCTACCAGAGGGGGGTCAATGGTAGATTACAACTTTTCAGCGGAAGTGACAAAAACCCCTGAGCAGAAAATTGATCTGTTAAAGAAATCGTGTGCAACTAATCTAAACATGATCAATTGTGAAACAACAGTACATATTGTGGAGAATCAAGTTGCTAATACTTCACAACAAGAATCACGAAAATCCGTCAAGAAAAACTCAAGTTATGATCGAAAGATCGAACAAAGGTCAATCTGCTCTACCGAGTAAAAAACCAGATCTATAACACTGCAAAGAAACCCGTGTAGATCAGAAACCACAAATCCAATGACCGTGAAATTTTTACAGATGATATATAATCAAGTTGTGAAGACAACCCAAAAAGAATCACATCAATCGGATCTGTAAAACTCGAGTTATGATAAAATCACCAAAGCAAGATAGTGTTGTGCAGAAACTTGAGAAAAACATGTCTGAAACAAGTCAGGCGAACAAGGCATAAAAGTTCCTTTAAACTATAATATTTATTCAAAATAGCACAATAGAAACAGCTCAAATTATATACACCACAATCTCTGACCTCCCTTACATATATAACCAGCCATGAGGCCAACCCAAACCAACCTATGATTCATATCCTGCTCAGTTTCCACCGAAACTTTCCATAACTGCTCAAGACTCTTCCATACGCAGATAGAAACAATGTTAAGACTTTCAAACCCCTTAGTAACGTATCCCACATTCCTAAAATAATTCAAATTCGTGCTCACCACAAAATCCGAATGTAACCAACTCAAATCTTTCCATATTTGAGTCAAACGCGACTCAGCCGCAGTGTGAGTCCATAACCTAGTCGGTTGGACCTTTCCGACCAATTCTTTACATCCACATCTCTTCATCACACCTTGGAACCATGTAGACACATCCATGCACCCTTGCACACGTGCAAACATCTTCCAACAACATCCATGATACCTTCATATGTATTGTTCTTGACTCAAACATGTTGCACAACTTCCCGATCAACTCAACCACAATTCCTCTCGAACTTGGTTGTTGAATCTCATCTTCTCTCTAAGACTAGTTTGGATCCCATCACCAGCCATGTCTTGAACTCAAGCAACACACGCACATGAATAAACAACCAATACTTCTAAGCACAAGTCCTCGACTTGACTCTCGTTAGTTCCGAGAACCACAACACCTTACGTGAGCACCTCAAATAAGCATTTTGCAAACCAAAGAAAAACAATATCAGACATAACAACCAACACACACCAAAAAGAATACTAAGCAAGCTTTCCATAATCCAAAAAGCAAGTTTGAAACATTGCAAGTTAAAAGCAGAACCATTGCAATCTAGCACCGGACCTTGCCAAAGCTAACCGGACCTTGAGACGAAGCTTACCAAAGCTAGCAGGACCTAGCATTGGAGCTTACCAAAGCTAGTCGGACCCAGCGCCAGAGCTTACTAAAGTTCATCGAACCTAGCACCGGAGCTGACTAAAGCTAGTCGGACCTAGCCATAGCAAGTCGTACCTAACCAAAATAAGTCGGACCTAGACAAAGAAGTTGGATCTAGCCAAAGCAAGTTGGACCTTACATCGGACCCTGCCGGAGCTACCCTAAACAAGCCGGACCTATCATCGAACCTTGCAGGAACTCGGACCTAGAGTCAGACCTTGATGAGATGGGTGTTTTGGCAAAATTCAAAACTTTTATCGTCATAGCCAATGTATTCAAGAAACATAGGTCTCACGGTAAGTACAAGTGATTAAAAGTGAAACGAATTAGAAACTCTCGAAAAGGAAAAAGGCTGAAAAAAGCATTGAAAAACTCGAAGAGTAGAAATTATGCTTTAAAATTTCTTGTGTCGAGTTGAACCTTGTAGTAGAGAGTCTTTAACAAGTCTAGTGTTTGAGAATCACCTTAGAGCTCTTAGTCCAATTAGGTTTAGTTGGAGAGATGAGTCGAGACGGCCTTAAGGATAAGGCCAGACTTGTCTACGTCTGAAGGTTGGACTAGTCCGGCCACATCAGACTTATCCAATGTTAGGCGGCAAAAGAGTTACTGTGTGAGTTCGGACTTATCCGTTTGAGGACGAACTAGTTTGTGGTGAGTGTGCCTGAGTGTTTTAGGGACTATGTCTTGGAAGGCTGAACAAGTCTGTCCTGGAGGGCCGGACTAGTTCGTTCTGGGGGGGGGGGGGGGGGTGGGGGGACGGCCCTAACAGACCATTTTAGCACAGACAAAGGGGTACTATGTGAGATCGGACTAGTCCATTCAGGGCCCAACTAGTGCGTTTGGAATTGAGATGTTGGCTGTAGGGACTAAGTCCTGACAGTCCGGACTAGACTGCTTGCACCAGACTTTTTTGTTCTCACGCGGAAAAGGAGTTTGTGAGTGAGATCGAACAAGTCCATTCTTGGATAGACTAGTCCGTGGTCTTGTGACCGTTTAAATGCAAAAGGAGGTGGGGACTTTTGTGGTTGGTCAAGTGTGACATCAGTGGTCCCCGCTAGGCCAGACTAGTCCGAGGTCCAAGTGTGGACTAGTTCGGACTTTTTCATGTGGCAACGTCTAATTGTCGGGACCCCTATAAAAAGGGATCCCCCGACTTTCCTTTGACCTCTCTCGAACCCTAGTGCCACCATATCTTTACAAGAGCCTTCCAAAGCCTTCCTCTTCACATCGAGCTCTAAGAGTGGATCTTGAGGGTTTGTGGGATTTGTAAGAGAAGAGAGAAGGAGTTGATCGTTCTTTGAGCTCTTGGCTGATTTTCTCGATTTGAATTGTTGATTTGGGTCAATTTGAGTTGTGTTTTGATCCCTTTTCGAGCTGTGTGATTGTGGGAGCCTTAGATTTTCAGTTGACCCAGGAATCGTTGTATTCATCAAGTGATTTTGTGGAAGAACAAGCCGGCCTTTGTGGTTCTTGGTGATGGTAGGGTTGAAAGAGACCTGATCCTTTGTGGACTCCTCAACGAGGACGTAGACTTCTTTGTGGAGCTGAACCTCGAGATAAATCTGTGTGTCTCTTGCTTCATTTTACCTTCGCTCATCGCTAGATCACTTTTAGGGTTCTTATCATTCTTCTCTGCAATCTTGTGATTTCCTTAGCAATACTTGTTTCCTCTGCTTGCAATTATTATACTAGGTTGCTTAACTTCATTTCTCATTACGTGGATCATCAAAAATCACATAAAAATCACTCCTTTCTTGTGTTCATCTGTCCTGTCTGGACTAGTCCGCCCCCTGGCCGAACTTGTCCACCCCTATTGTACTGATTAAGTTTTTAATTGAGTAATTTCATGTTTTAGCCTATTCACCCCCTCTAGGCAACATTTAATTGGTATCAGAGCCAAACTCTCCCTAGAGCTTAACTTCTTATAGAGGAGATGGGTAAAAAGACGAGAAGGAGTTGCTGATTCTAGACACCACTGGTGCCGGTGAAAACAACGCAATTCATGAACAATGACAAAATTCACCACCCTCCAAGATTGACAACACTCAGATGACCAAGCCAACACCTCCTCTCATCAAAATTGGAAGCGAAGATGAAGATGAAGAAGTGAAGCACCTCGCGGACCTTCTTCAAAAGGCAAAATATGAATCCAAGAGGAGAAGGCTTGAGGAAGAGAAGAAGCTCAAGAAGAGTGGAGAAGATTACACTTGATATCCTTTTAACTATGAGTGTTTGAATTCTCATTCTAACTACTTGTCTATTTTATGGGCAAACCTCCACATTTTGATGGCACTAACTGTACCATGTGAAAGCGTAACATTAAATTGCATCTTATTTCTCTCAATCCCACCCTTTGGCACATCATTTGCACAGGTGTACATATCCCCGTGGATGATGAAGAGCTATCTCCAGAGCAAGAGCAACAAATTATCCGCAATGCTCAAGCGGCAACCGTGCTCAACTCATCCTTGAGCCAAGAAGAATTCAGCAAGGTGGACGGGTTGGAGCAAGCCAAAGAGATTTGGGACACGTTCAAGATTGCACATGAAGGCAACCGATCCGTGCGGGAGGCCAAGATTGAGATGATCGAGGGGGAACTTGGAAGATTTGACATGGAAGATGGTGAAACCCCTTAAGAGATGTACAACCGATTCAAGACCCTCATCAATATGAGTCGGGTGTACGGATGCAAGAAATGGACAAAGCATGAAGTGGTCAAGAGGATGATAAGAGCCTTCATGCCCCTAAATGTGACCCTTTGTACCCTCATCCGAGAGAGTGCCAACTTTCACAAGATGACTTCCGTTGAGGTGCTAGGGAAGATCATCCACCACGAGATGAGGGAGATGGAAGGATTTCACATCAACAATCTTGTCCAAGGTCACATCCACCAAGAAGAAGGTCATTGCTCTCAAAGCATCATCCAAGTCCAAAGGCAAAGAGGTGCATGCATCATGTGATGATGAAGATAGTGATGAGAAAAGCACCGACATGGATGAAGAAGAAATAGCCTTTTTCATCAAAAGGCTCAAGAGGATGATGAAGAAAAGAAGATGGTCCAACTATGAGAGCAAAGGAAAGGAGAAGAGCAAGTCAAGGACCAAGAGAGCTTGCTAAAACTGTGGCGAGTATGGGCATTTCGTTGTGAATTGCCCATACAAGAAGGAAGAAGACAACAAGAATAAAAGGATGGGAAGCCTCAAGACAAGAAGATAAAGCACATGGTCAATCTCATGTTGGCAAGAAGTGGGACTCCAACAATGATTCCTCCTCCAAAGATGAAGAGGAGATGGCAACCATCGCCATCAAGAAGCCAACCATGAAGAAAACTTTCTTTCCCAACATGGGAGAATGGATGACCTAAAGCCACACATGTATCATGGCAAAGGAAGGGAATCAAAATGTTAAATCTAAAACTTCTTTGTGTTCCCTTAAAGATGAAGATTTTGATAATACTAGTGAAAATGAGTACATGTTTAGGCCTTGAACAAAAGTGTCATAACTAAGATCAAAATGCTTTTCGATGAAATATTAGATAAGGAGGAACTTCTCAATGAACAAGAAGAATTGCTTGTCAATAAGAGGCAAAAGAATCTTGATCTTGAGAAGCTCCTCGAGCTTGAGAGAGAGAAGAACAATGGACTTGAACTTGAACCTGCCAAGATCAAGGAGACTTCTTCAAGTCTCAAGAGTTCGAATGTTGTGCTCCAAGATGAACTTATGAACTTGAACGAAGTTCAGAAGAGTCTTGAGGCACATTTCAACACTCTGAAGTCAAGTGTCTCCTCTTCCGCCTCAACAAGCTCAAACTTATTTAATGTGGAATTAATGTAAAAACTTGCAAATGTACTAATCTTGTACTTGATTTGAAGAATGAGCTCAAAGTGAAAAAATAAAGAGCACACCTATGTATGACATCTTTGACAAGGAGAAGATCAAGTATACACTTAGTGCATACTCGATCACAAGATCTTCTTTGTTCAAAGACGGTCTTGGCTATTCGAGGGGAGGAAAGCAAACTGCTAGACTCCTGAGGAATAACAAGATGCAAATTGCCTTTGTCAAAGAAGGTTAATATCAAATCAAGCATGAAAATCATGCATCTTCATCTCTTGAAATTGTTAAACATGACAAAGATGCTAAAAATGCCAAAAATGTCAACTCGGCCATGTTTCATGACTTTGCTGCATCTTATGTGCTTATATGAAGTAAATTTGGATATGTTTATGCTAAATATGTGGGGTCACTCCACAAGAGACCAAAATCTTGTTTGTTGGTGCCCAAATGCCTTGTTACTAACCTCAAAGGACCCAATTGAGTTTGGGTACCTAAAATAAAAGCCTAGACTTGTTTTGTAGGCTTACTCCTCCAGCGGCTCAAAGTGGGTGCTAGGTAGTGGATGCACCAATCACATGACCGGAGCAAGAAGAATGTTTGTGGAATACGAAGAAAACGATGATCGAAGTCAAGGTATCTACTTTGGTGATAATAGCCAAGTGAAGGTACTAGGTATGGGTAAAATATCCATTTCCTCTCAACACACTATTTCTCATGTAATGCATGTTGAGTCCTTAGATTATAACTTTTCATACATATCTCAATTATGCGATAAAGGTTATAACTGCTTGTTTACTAACGAGGGCGTGATCGCTACTATAAGAGATGATAACTCAATTGTCTTCAAGGGTGTGCTCAAGGGAAAGCGTTATCTTGTGGATCTCACCGCGGATAAAACTCAACATGACACATGCTTGATGGCAAACAACAACATGGGGTGGTTGTGGCACTAGGCTAGCCCATGTTTGTATGAGGAATATTCAAAAACTTCTAAAGGATGATCACGTCCGAGGTTTTAATAATATTGTTTTTGAGAAGGATAGGCCTTGTAGCGCATGCCAAGCCGGAAAACAAGTCGGAGCTACACATCCCGCCAAGAATGTGATGGCGACAACAAGTCCATTGGAGATGCTTTACATGGACCTCTTCGGTCCGTTTGCTTACATAAGCATTGGCGGTAACAAATATAGCTTAGTTATTGTTGATGATTTTTCCAGCTTCACTTGGATGTTTTTCTTTCATGACAAAGGTGAAAATCAAGGTGTCCTCATGAAGTTCATGAGGAGAGCTCAAAATGAGTTCTCCTCTAGAATCAAGAAGATTAAAAGCGACAACAACACCGAGTTCAAGAACACCCAAAAAGAAGAGTACTTGAATGAGGAGGGCATCAAGCATGAGTTTTCAGCACTCTACTCATTGGAACAAAATAGGGTAGCCGAAAGAAAGAATTGCGCTCTTATAGAGATGTCAAGAACCATGCTTGATGAATACAAGATGTTTGATCGATTTAGGGCGTATGAAGTCAACACCGCTTGACATGCCACAAACCGCCTCTACCTCCATTATCTATTGAAGAAAATTTCGTATGACCTACTAACTGGTAACAAACCAAGCATCTCATACTTTCGAGTTTTCGGTAGTAAGTGCAACTTTATTAACAAGAAGCCTATGACCTCAAAGTTTGCTTTAACATCCGATGAAGGTTTCTTACTTGGCAATGACTCAAACACCTACGCCTTTTGTGTCTTCAACAAAACATCTGATTTCGTTGAAATTGCACGTGCCGTGGTGTTTGATGAAACTAATGACTCCCAAGTGCAACAAGTTGATCAATGTGTGCTACATGAAGAAGAGACACCGTTCATGGCATTAAGAAGGATGACACTTGGCGACATATGACCACAAGAAGAACAAGGCCCAAGTAATACATCTTCATCACAAGGAGTGCCTCACACACAAGATCAAGGTCAAGATCAAAATCACCATGCTCAAGGCAATGAAGATCAAAATGGTGGCAATGATCAAGGGGGAGACAAAGATGAAGAAGGAGAAGAAGAAGTTGACTCAAGACCAAGTGTTCCACACCCAAGAGTTCATCAAAGCGTTCAACGAGGTGACCCCGTTGACAACATACTTGGAGACATCTCCAAGGGGGTAATGACTCATTCTTCTATGGCCAATTTTTGCGCTCACTATTCCTTTGTGTTTTCTTTGTAGCCATTTAAGGTTAAAGATGCCCTACGAGACCCAGATTGGGTGGTGGCCATGCAAGAGGAGCCCAAAAACTTCAAGAGAAACCAAGTGTTGGAGCTTGTGAAAAGACCAAACACAAACGTGGTAGGCACACAATGGGTCTTCCGCAACAAGCAAGATGAACATGGTGTGGTAACAAGAAACAACGCTAGACTTGTGGCCAAGGGGTACTCACAAGTTGAAGGTATTGATTTCGATGAAACTTTTTCTTACATGGCTAGGCTTGAATAAATTCGCATATTATTGGCCTATGCTACTCACAATGATTTCAAGTTGTATCAAATGGATGTGAAAAGCGCCTTTCTGAATGGTCCAATCAAGGAGGAGATGTATGTGTGAGACCTATGTGTGCTGAAACATTGGCTTGTGTTGAATACATTGGCTTTGACAATAAAAGTTTTGAATACTACCAAAACACCTCTATCATCAAGGTCTAACTCTAGGTCTGAGCTCCAGTAAGGTCCGACGATAGGTCCAGATTGTTTTGGGTAGTTCCGGCAAGGTCTGACGTAAGGTCTGACTTGCTTCTGCTAGGTCCGACTAGCATTGGTAAGCTCCGACGCTAGGTCCGACTAGCTTTAGTAAGTTTTTGCGCTAGGTCCTACTAGCTTTGGTAAGCTCCAGTTTAAGGTCCGGTTAGCTTTGGCAAGGTTCGGAGCTTGATTGCAATGGTTCTGCTTTTAATTTGCAATATTTCGAACATGCCTTTTGGATTATGCAAATTTCCATAGTATTCTTTTACTAAGTTTTTGGTGTGTTTTGGTGGTTATGGCTGGTATCGTTTCATTATGGTTTGCAACATGCTTATGTTAGGTGCTCACGTAAGGTGTTGTGGTTTCGTAACTAACGAGAGTGAAGTCGAAGACTTGTGCTCGGAAGTATTGGTTGTTTATTCCTGTGCAGGTGTTGCTTGAGTTCAAGACATGGCTAGTGATGGGATCCTTTGAACTAGTCTTAGGGAGAAGATGAGGTTCAACAACCAAGTTCGGGAGGAATTGTGGTTGAGTTGATCGGGAGGTTACACAACATGTTTGAATCAAGAACAATACATATGAAGGTATCGTGGACGTCGTTGGAAGATGTTTGCATGTGTGCAAGAAGTGCATGGACGTGGCTACATGGTCCCGAGGCGTGATGAAGAGATGTGGACGTAAAGAATTGGTCGGAAAGGTACAACCGACTAGGTTATGAACTCACGCTGCGGCTGAGTCGTGTTTTACTCAAATATGGAAAGTTTTGAGTTGCTTATGATAGGATTTCGTGTGGGTCACGAATTTGAGTTGTTTTAGGAATGTGATATAAGTTCCTAAGGTGTTTGGAAGTCTTAAGATTGCTTCTATCTGCGTATAGAAGAGTCTTGAGCAGTTATGGAAAGTTTCGATTTGTGAATTGAGTAGGATTAGAGTCCTAGTGAGGATTGGGTTGGCCTAAGGGCTGGTTATGTAAGCAAGGGAGGCCAAAGCTTGTGGTACGCGAATTTGGGGCTGTTCCTTGTGAGTTTTTATCAATAAAATTCGTAGTCTAAAGGAACTTTTGTGCCTTGTTCGTCCGACTTGTTTTCTTCAAATCTTTCTCGTCGAGTTTCTGTACAACACTACATTGTTTTGGTGATTTTATCATAACTTGAATCTTATAGATCCGATTGACGTGATTATTTGTGGGTTGTCTTCAAAACTTAATTTTCTATCATCTGTGAAAATTTCACGGTCATTGGATTTGTGATTTCTGATCTACACGAGTTTCTTTGTAGTGTACCAAAACTGTTTTTCTCGGGTAGGACAGATTGACCTTTGTTCGACCTTTCGATCGTAACTTGAGTTTCTCTCAACGGATTTTCATGATTCTTGTTGTGACGTCGTCGTGACTTGATTCCCTACAATCTATACTAGTTTTGTCACAGTTGAACATGTTTAGATTAGTCTCACACACGGTTTATTTAATAGAATGGTTTTCTGCCGAGGGGTGTTTCGTTGCTTCCGCTGAAAAGTTTTAATCTATCATTCACCCCCTTCTGGTAGCTTTACACATACTCTTCGATCCTACAATTGGTATCAGAGTCACGATGCTCTAATCTTTGTGATTTGTACGTGTTTTTGACTAATTATCATGGAGAAATACTCCACAAAACCTTGTCTTTTTAGTGGTATTGATTTCCAGGTTTGGAAAGCACGTATGGAAGCTTTCATCCAGGCACAAGGCTTCGCAATATGGGAAAAGGTGTACAAGCCTTACGACGTGCCGCCGAATGATCAAGTCACGGCTACAAACTTAAGAGATGTCGACAACAACAACAACAACAACAACGCCCACAACTTGATAATCCAGGGACTAACTCAGAGCGACTTCGACCGTGTTGCACACCTCTGATCGGTGTACGATGTGTGGAAAGCACTTTGTGACTACCACGAAGGATCCAACACGATCAAGGAGGTAATACAGGATATGTTCATGAAAGAATACATGCACTTTGAGATGCAACCCGTTGAGTCCATTGATAACCAATTTGCTCGATTTAATAAAATTCTTAGCAACTTGCGTAGCGTCAATGTTAATTTTTCAAATGCTCAAAATGCTAGGAAATTACTAAGTTCATTAGACATGTCAATTTGGGAGATGAAAGTCACATCTGTTTGTGAATCTACTGTCATGAGTACACTTATATTAGATGTGCTATATTCTAAATTGAAAACTCATGAAATTGACATAATCTCACATAAGAACCTCAACAAGTCTCTTGCATTTGTTTCTCAATGTGATATGCCTGGCTCCGGCCAATCTTCATCTAGCAATACACTTGTTTTGTTGTCTTCACAAACCCTGGAACAGATTGAAGAATTTCCAGAAGAGGAGCTAGCACTCATCTCTACTCTGTTCTCAAAAGCATTGCAAAATGTGAGAACTAGAAGGAAAGGAAGCTCCAGACCTCAACAATGCTTTGAATGTGGTAAGACAGGACACTTTCATACAGATTGCCCTAACCTTTCAGGTCCTTCTACCTGTGATTAAAAGCAAAATAAAGTCAAGTTCTCTTCTGGCTACATCAACAACAAAAAGAAGGGTTCTACATGACGCACACTAATAAAGAGTTTCATCACCGCACTTCAAGAACTTGGCTCGAGTGATGTTGACATTGGAAGTGACGAAGATGAAGATGATCTGGCAAACTTGTGTTTCATGGCGGGCAAATCAAGATCAAGTATGGATGATGCAGCACACAACAGTGACAACGAAGAGGTATGTCCTACTTGTGATGAAATGTGTGATGCTATTTTCCGTGCAGCTGTTATTGTTAAGAAAAATGACAAAAAGCTTAGGGACAATACTGTTAAAATTGAGTCACTAGAATATGAAATTAATTGTTTGAAAACCTTGATTTCTAGTGATGATTCTTGTTCCTCATGCGATTTAATATATGAAGAATTGTCCTCCTTAAGAAGTGCAGACTCCTCCAATCTTGATAAACTTGAGTTAGAGATTGAAAAGAACAAAAAGCTTGCTGCACTTAATGACAGAAACTTAAAAGATGCTTCTTGTTCTACAATTGATTTGCATTGTTCTACCTGTTGAAAAGAAAATAAAAGATGCTATGAATGAAATTTCAATACTAAACAATGCTTTACGTGCTCATGAAGTTAAATATTGTTCTAATTGCAAATTAAAAGGAAAAACTTCATGTGAAAACTACCTAGAATTGTCTAAGAAACTTGATGACATGAATAGGACACTAAAGCAGTTTTGTATTGGGAACAAAAATCTAAACATGCTACTGAATTCATCCAAATCTTGCAACGATAAAACTAGCTTAGGTTTTGTTTCTCATGCTCATGCTAAAGCACATCCACCTAAAATTGTAAACTCATTAGGAAGTGGTTTGGTTAAAATAGTTCCTAAACCAAAAGAGGTGGTTTTTAAATCTGCAGGAGTGTTGTCATGTTTGGGTTCAAATAAACGTAATGCATGCTCATCTAGACATGAACACAAAGTTAAATTTCTTTGTACCTATTGTGGTAGAGATGGTCATGTTATAGATATTTGTTATAGACTAGCTAAACAACATAAAAAAGGAAAGAATGCAAGCTAGATCTTATAACTCTCTTGCAAAATTTGCTGCACATACTAAACCGAATGTCAGGAACATGCAACCTGCTGTTATGAGTCAAAAACATTCAAAGTTTACCTTCGGAGCTTCAGTTTTTGCCTCTGGACCTTCTGTTGTTATCTTTGGACCTTCTGTTTTTGCCTCCAGAGCTACTGATTTTTATGCTACACAAGTAACACCTTATAGGTCAGTAGTTAAGAACAAAAATATCAAACTTTGACTCATAAACCTGATGTTTTATCTTAGCTTTCGCGTGTTTTTCCTACTGCATGTCGTGTGACTCAGTATTGGATTCCTAAATGTCTTTTGACTAACTCCAGTATTGAGTCATCGACGTATTGTTCTTCTATGTAGGTTACACGCTTGATGAAGTAGAACATTTGGATTGTGGATTCAGGTTGCTCACATCACATGACCGGTAACAAAGAATGGTTCTCCTCCCTCTCTTTTGTGTCACGTGTAGAGAATGTTACTTTTGCCGATAATTTTTCAACTCCTATAATTGCTAAGGTTTGGTTAGAGTAAATGATCACTACACTTTGAAGGGTGTGGTACTTGTTAAAAATTTGAAATACAACTTGCTTTCTGTTTCACAGCTGCTAGATGAAAATCTAGAAATTATTTTCACTAAAAATTGCTGCAAAGTTGTAAATTCAAATAGTGAGCTTATTTTTAACATGTCTCGGTTTGATCCGGTGGCACTTCCTCCAGAATTGGTTCAGACTTGATGCTTACTGGAGTGATTGACCGATGTGTATATTGCTGTACATCGGATGATCCGATGCTACACTTGGTCCAAGGATATTGCATACTGTACTGATGGACCGATGTAACATTGCCCTTAACATCAGATGATCCGGTGAGTACTTTGTTTGCTTCGAGTTGTTCTTAGTGATTCTTTTGTATTTTGCTCGATTGACCTCTTAGACATTTGTTGGAAATATACTTCTGATGATTTTCAAGCATTGAGTGTTGTCAATTATGGTTGAATGACTTTGACATATGAGCTTTTACTTCTAATCTTCATAACATTGATTGATCTCATAAAGTGATTGTTTAGGGGTCTCTAATGATCAGTGGTTGATGTTCATATTCATATAGGTTTCATCTTATTGAGTGATATGGGAGACCTTGCATCCACAAATTCATTAGTAAAATCCAATGTTTGTCATTAATCACCGAAACCATACCTCATGGGGGCCTAGATGCTTTCAATCTCCCCCTTTTTGGTGATTGATGACAACACAACAAGTGAACCATAATAGTAATGAATTTGATAATAGAATACTCAAGAAGATATGCAATGAGTACAAAAGTGATCATACTTAAAACTTGAAGGCTCAAAAGAGATTAATAACACGAAAGCTCAATCGATCAATAACTCAAGAGAATAAGTGATCATAAGATATAGATAGACACAAATAAGCTCAATCGATCAAGAACTTAAGAGTACTCAATGAATAGCAAATGAGTAGCAAAAACACCAAATTACAAGAGATATAAATAAACTCCCCCTACAGCTAGGACACTCCCCCTGAGGCTAAGCTATCCTCCCCCTGACTCTGCTCTAACTCTTCTCCTCCTTTGGCATCAAGACACCAAAAAGGAATCGGAGTGCCTAAGAACCCTGAGTGCTCGGAGCGATGACAAACTGGTCACCGTCGGGGGTGCTGTCGTCGGAGCTGCTGCCTGCTGCTGCGGCTGAGGCTGGAGTAGAGGTGGAGGGAGCTGTAGGAGCTGTAGGAGCCGCTGTCGGTGCCTGCTGAGTCGGAGCTACTAGCAACGGGGCACTAACAATGGATGCCGGCATCTTCTGGAACAACGTCGTAGCCGGCAGCGGAGAGTGGATCGGTGCGCCTGGAGCAAGGAGTGGAGACATGCTGATCATCGGGATTGGCGTGGTCGGCACTGGAGCTGCAGCTGGAGCAAGGATAGGCAGGGGTGGAGCAAAGCCTGGCAGCTGCGACGGCAGGGCAATCCCGGTCTGGGTGTAGAGGTTGGTGATCAACCCCAGGATGCCCATCATCGCCTGCTGTATCTGCTGCTGCTGGTCGAGGGAGTGCCGGTGCATCTGGTCTATCAGCCCAGTAAGCCTGTCAGTGTCCTCTCGCCTCTCGCGGGCAATTTGGCACTGCATCTCATGCTGCTGCTGCTGGAGCTCCAAAAGACGTGCTGCCTGCTCAGCTCGGGCCTGCTCAGCTGCAAGCCGGTCCATGCGCTACTGCTCAACCATCTGCTGTAGTAAGGAGGTGAGCTTGGATGGCTGAGAGACCTGTGCCTCTGAGATAGTTGGTGGAGTAGGAGGGGGCACAGTCGAGCCTCCAGCCTCCGCGTCATGCTGCCTTGGTGAGGGAGGTTGTGGGAAGTACTCCTCAACACTGTCATCTGTGTCACTCTCGGACCAAATGTGCTGAAGGTCCTCACCCTGAGCCTCTGCATGTGCAAGCCTCTCGGCTTCCTTCTCCAGGTCAGACCAATCCTCCTCGGATAGCCGAGCACGGACCTGACGCTCGACTGGATGGCCAAGGTGGCGGTCTCCAGGAGCTGGAGCACGGTAGTGGCTGAACCGTGTGACACTCTCGTCAGTGATACTGTCACGCACCGCGGACTCCTCAGGAACAACCATGGAGAGCAAGTAGCTGATCCAGTGTCCAAACACAAGCTGCCTCATCATGCCAACTCTATCGGTGATCACATCCTCCATCTCACATATGAGGATGTCCACAATATCGAACTCCATCCCGTTCATGATGTAGAACAGGAGGGTCTACTGCAGGCTGATGAACCCATCTAGGTATCCGGACCTCGGCAAAAGTGTGCGGTGCAAGGCAAGGTGCACTGTGCGCGCAGCTAGAGTCAGCAGTGCCAGTACCCTCGGCTGGTCTGGAGAGAAAGACGGTGCAAACAGAGAGCATATCTCCTCCAGTGGTGGTGCCACTCCTCCAGTGAGCAGCCTCCTCGGCGGGTCTGCCTGTCCATACACTCTCTCGTGCAGGCAAGTGTCATGGAGATCCACTCCTAGCAGCTGTGCCAAGGTCTGTCTCGTCAAGTGATGGTGCTGGCCCATGAACATGAAGTCTATAGATCTGCGGCCCTCCGAGACGTAGAGGGTAGCGTAGAATATGCGGACCCAGTCCTCTACGTAGGCACTCCTCTCGTAGGACATCAGCTCCAACAGCCCTCTATACCTCTCAAAGTAGGGGAGAATCTCTGTCTCGGCTGCCAGTGCAAGCTGATCCCAGTCCAAGAAGTTGTGCTGGAAGAGCTTATGGCCCCGACGTATGTACATCTCGTACAGCGACGCCTGAGTCAAGGTCCAAAACTGGCTGTCCACACGTGCCTCTCTGGGCTGCGGGAACCACTCCTCAAGCAAAACGCTCCATCTGAGTCTTCTGAGCTGCTTGGCCTTCATCTTTCTGTAATCTGTCAACCGGACACCTTCACCAACACGGACGTTGGTATCCATCTCGTAGACGGCTCTCTGGGCCGCCCTGTCCTCTCGAAGATCGGCAGCAGATGGTCTCGAACGTTGTACTGCCGCGGGATAACCCCCACGGGTCCTGGCTGAGCGCCGGCGAACTAGCGGCACTTCCGGCTCTTCTTCTTCCTCGGACTCATCTAGCACCAGAGGCTGCCTTGGACGAGCCTCGAGGATCCTCAATGATCCTCCTCGGCCACGCTCTCGCTCCTCGGCGGTGCGAGCGGCCATCAAAGCCTTCTTTTCGTCCTTCAACAGCTTTTGCTTCTTTGCGGTCGGCTCCACAATGGCCTTGCCCTTTCCCTTCTTGTCACGAGCCATTGCGATGAGATGATGCGAGAGAATGAAGTCGACTATGTCAAGCGTACGGAATGGCGACACGAAGATTGTCGCGGCCGGAAACCCTAGCGGTGTAGTGGCGGCCGGAGAGGGAGGCACCACGGCGACGCAGAGGGCGGTGGTGCACGGGAGGCGGCGGTCGGCGGCGCTTGGGTGGAGCGGCTGTGGCGGTGGAGGAGAGCGGTGGCGGCGGAGCTGGAGGAAGCGGCGGCGGTGGCGCTGTTGTGGTGGTGCGGTGGTGGCCGGAGGGTGGCGGCGACCGGAGGGCGGCGGCGACCGGAGGGCGGTAGGGCGAGGGAGCGGCGGCGGTGGAAGGGCGAGTGAGCGTCGGGGTCAGGGAGAGAGAGGAGGGAGGCGAAGCGGTGTTTAAAACGTGGGTCCCGAACCCTAGCTTGAAATTTAACACCGGATGGACCAACGTTAAAAAAATGGAGGCATCAGTCGAATGGCACAGTAAGGGTATTCAAAAAGGTATCGTTGACACCGGATGGTCCGACGTGGAAGGGAATAGCATCGGTGGATTTCAGCATAGTTCCAGAAATGTGAACATCGGATGCACCGATGTTTCTCAGAACGAACTTGTCGGTCGATTTGTGTTACTGACTGAGTTGACCCTTGGCTTTTGAACACTAACTGATCCGATGATGGTCTGGCCTAAGCATCGGATAATCCGATGACTACAAAACAGCAACATCCCATATATGTCCTTTGACCAAACAAACAAACAATGAGAAACACATGTCTCAGGACTTTTTGGGCAACCCCTTACCCCTCGAAAACTAATTGCCAATAACTTGGCTAGGCCTTAAAGCAAATAGAACACCAAAGAAAATAGGGAGGAAAAATATCCAAATAAAATGTAAGGCCCACGCTTTGTGAGCAAGAGGATGAGGCCTTCTATCTCTTAAAAGCATGTTCCTTTAGGCATTAACACACCTAACATTTTGTTCTTTCCACATCATATGAGTTGAGATATTGCATTTCAAACAAGTCTCTCTCTCATGAGGTGGTTCCCCTTTGTGACAATCTACCGTATGCAATGCCAAACAATTTATAATGCAAGAAGTTTAAATATGAGTGCAAGTCTATATGGCAGGAATCATGCAAGACATATAGTAAATCTATCTTGCCGAGTTTGAACCTTTCAAAGGCTTCTTCAAGGAGAGCCACTCTCCAAGCCTTGGGGAAACCCAAAATAACCTCCATACCAAGCTAACCCTTGCTCACCCCTATCGTTTGAAAGTTAGACAAGACCTATATGAGATGCATTCTTACATGATCATGGCAACTTACATGACGTTTGATGCATCTAGCACATTTAATTCACTTCTTAGCCTATAAAAAGTTTTCTCATCAAGTGGTTTAGTGAAGATATCCGCCAATTGTTCTTCGGACCTAACACCTCGCAATGTTATGTCTCCCTTAGCTTCATGGTCCCTCAAGAAATGATGGCGAATATCAATGTGCTTAGTGCGGGAGTGTTGAATAGGGTTTTTAGCTATCTTAACCGCACTTTCATTGTCACAGAGGAGAGGCACACAACCAAGTTTAATACCAAAGTCCAAAAGGGTTTGCTTCATATTGTAAGACCTATGTGTGCTGAATACATTGGCTTGTAGTGAATACACTTGGCTTTGATGATAAAAGTTTTTAATATCACCAAAACACCTTTTTATCAAGGTCCGACTCTAGCTCCGAGCTACAGCAAGGTCCGACAATAGGTCCGGCTTGCTTTGGGTAGCTCCGGCTACGTTAGATGCTAGGTCCGACTTCTTGGTAAGATCCGACCAGCTTTGGTTAGCTCCGGTGAGCTTTATCTTTAGCTCCGGCATATATTTGATAGCTCCGACATGCTTTTGCTAAGCTCCGACGTACTTTGTCTAGCTCCGGTTTTTGGGTTGACTAGTTCCGACTAGTTTTGGTAAGCTCCGGATCTAGGATCTACTAGTTTTGGTAAGCTCCGGATCTAGGATCTACTAGTTTTGGTAAGCTCCGGATCCAGGATCTACTAGTTTTGGTAAGCTCCGGCGCTAGGTTCTACTAGCTTTTGTTAGCTCCGGCTCAAGCTCCGGGTTGCTCTGGCAAGGTCCGGAACTTGACCGCAGTGTTTCTGCTTAGCTCCGGCTCAAGCTCCGGGTTGCTCTGGCAAGGTCCGGAACTTGACCGAAGTGCTTCTGCTTTTTATTTGCAATGTCTCGTACTTGCTTTACTTGATTGGAAAGATTGCTTAGTATTCATTTGCTAAGTTTTTGGTGCGTTTTGGATAATACGGCTGATATCGTTTCTAATGTGGTTTTGCAACATGCTTATGTGAGGTTCTCATGTAAGGTGTTGTGTTCGGAACTAACGTGAGTCAAGTCGAGGACTTGTGCTCGTATGGATTGTTTGTTTGTTCATGTGCAGGTGTTGCTTGAGTTCAAGTCATGGCTGGTGACAGGATCCATTGGACTAGTCTCAGGGAGGAGATGAGGTTCCAACAACCAAGTTCAGGAGGAACTGTGGTTGAGCGGGTCAGGAGGTCGCGCAGGATGATTGAATCAAGGGCAGTGCATATGAAGGTCGAAGGAAGGTGTTCGCACGTATGCATGCGTTGCATGACGTGGCAATATGCTTCTAGAGGCGGATTATGGAAGGAAGATCTGATTGGAAGGATCGGATCGTATCGGTTGAAGACTTAGGCTGCTAGCTGAGTCGGTTATGGCTCGGTATGGAAATATCGAGTTGGTTATGTTAGGATTTCGTGTGTGTCACGAATTTGAGTTATTTAGGAATGTGGGATACGTTCCTAAGGTGTTTGGAAGTCTTAAGATTGCTTCTATCTGCGTATAGAAGAATCTTGAGCAGTTATGGTAAGTTCCGATTGTGATCGGATTAGGATTAGAGTCCTAGTTGAGATTGGGATGGCCTAAGGGCTAGTTATATAAGCGAGGGAAGGCCAAAGCTCGTGGTAGACGACTTCGGGGCTGTTCCTCTTGTGTTCTATTGAATAAAATTCGTAGTTTGAAGGAACTTTTGTGCCTTGTTCGTCCGACTTGTTCCAGACAAGTTTTACTCGTCGAGTTTCTGGACAGCACTACCTTTTGTCGGTGGTTTTATCATAACTCAAGTTTTTCTGATCCAATTGACGTGATTCTTTTTGGGTTGTCTTCACAACTCGATTGTCTATCATCTTTCAAAATTTCACGGTCATTGGATTTGTGGTTTTTGATCTACACGAGTTTCTTTGCAGCACTCCAGAAACTGTTTTTCTCAGGTAGGTCAGATTGACCAGTGTTTGATCTTTTGATCATAACTTGAGTTTTTCTCGACGGATCTGAGAAATTCTTGTTGTGTTGTCTTCGTGACTTGATTATCTCTGATATATATCACTTTTGTCACGGTGAAACTCGTTTAGATTAGTCCTATACACGATTTCTTTAACAGATCGTTTTTCTACCGAAGGGATTAGGGTTTTATTGTTTCCGCTGCGTAAGATTTTTAAATCTACCATTCACCCCCCCCTCTGGTAGCTTTTCACGTGCTCTTCGATCCTACAATTGGTATCAAAGCCACGGTGCTCTAATCTTTGAGATTTGCACGTGTTTTTGACTAATCATCATGGAGAAGTACTCCGCCAAACCTTGTGTGTTTGCTGGTATTGATTTCCAGGTTTGGAAGGCACGCATGGAGGCCTTCATCCAGGCGCAAGGCTTCACAATATGGGAAAAGGTATACAAACCTTATGAAGTCCCGCCTAACGATCAAGTTACGACTACGAACCTCCGGGATGTCGACAACAACAACAAAGCCCGAAACTTGATCATCCAAGGACTCACTCAAAGCGACTTTGATCGTGTCGCGCACCTCCGATCAGCATACGACGTTTGGAGAGCTCTCTGTGATTGTCATGAAGGCTCCAACACAATCAAGGAGGTAAAACAAGATATGTTCAAGAAAGAATATATGCGTTTTGAGATGCAACCAGGTGAGTCGATCGATGACCTCTTTGCTCGTTTCAATAAAATTCTCAGCAACTTACGTAGTGTCAATGTAAATTTTTCTGATGCTGAGAATGCTAGACAACTTCTTAGTGCATTAGACATGACAATTTGGGAGATGAAAGTAACATCTATTCGTGAATCAACTGTCATGAGTTCTCTTACATTAGATGTACTTTATTCTAAACTAAAAACTCATGAAATTGACATCCTAGCACGTAAGAACCCAAACAAGTCTATTGCATTTGTCTCACAACGAGATATGTCTAGCTCCGGCCAATCATCATCCTACAATACTCTTGCCTTGTTGTCCTCACTAACCCTGGAGCAGATCGAAGAAATTCCAGAAGAGGAGTTGGCACTCATCTCTACTAGATTCTCAAAAGCATTGCAAAATGTGAGAACTAGAAGGAGAGGAAGCTCCGGACCTCAACGCTGTTTTGAATGTGGTAAAACAGGACACTTTCGTACAGAATGCCCTAACCTTTCAGGTTCGACCACCCGGGAAGAAAAACAAAGCAAGATCCGGACCTCCTCTGGAAATTCCAACAAGAAAAAGGAGGGTACCATAGGACGCAAGATGATCAACAGCTTCATCACCGCGCTTCAAGAGCTCAGTTCAAGTGACATTGATTTTGAAAGTGATGAAGAGAATGATGACTTGGCCAACTTATGCTTCATGGCGGGCAAAGCAAGATCAAGATCAAGTCAGGAGGAAGAAGAACACAACAGTGACGATGATGAGGTATGTTCTACCTGCAATGAAATGTGTGATGCTATTTATCGTGGAACTATTATTGTCAAGAAAAAGGACAAAAAGCTTAGGGATAATGCTGCTAAAATTGAATCACTAGAATTTGAAATTAATCGTTTAAAAACCTTGATTCCTAGTGATGATGCATGTCCCTCATGTGACTTGATCTATGAACAATTGTCCTCTCTAAGAAGTGCACATTCCTCCACTCTAGACAGACTTGATGAAGAAATTGAAAAGAACAAAAAGCTTGCTGCACTTAATGATAAAAACTTAAAAGATGCTTCTTGTTCTACAGATGATTTGCATTGTTCTGCATGTGAAAATCTTGATAAGAAACTAAAAGATGCAATGAATGAAATTTCCATTCTGAACAATGCTTTACGATCTCATGAAGTTAAAAATTGTTCCAATTGCAAACTAAAAGGAAAAACTTCATGTGCAAACTGCCTAGACTTGTCTAAGAAACTTGATGACATGAATAGGACACTAGGTCGGTTTTGTAATGGGGATAAGAATCTAAACTTGCTGCTGAATTCTTCCAAGTCTAGCAAAGATAAAACTGGTTTAGGTTTTGATTCTCATGTTCATGCTAAGGCACATCCACCTAAAATTGTAAGGTCATTAGGAAGTGATTTGATTCAAACAGTTCCTAAACAAAAAGAAGTGGTTTTCAAATCTGCAGGAGTGTTGCCTCATTCGGTTTCAAATAAAAATATTGCTTGCACATCTAGACATGAACACAAAGTTAAATTTCATTGTACCTTCTGTGCTAGAGATGGTCATGTCATAGATTTTTGTTATAGAGTAGCTAAACAACAGAAAAAGGAAAGAAAAATTGCTAGATCTTATAACTTTCATGCAATTAGAAAAACACAACCTGCTTTAGTGAGTCAGAAATTTGAAAAGGTAGCTTCTGGACCTTCTGGTAAGAAATCCGCAAAAGCAGCTCCGATAGTTCCGACAGCTCTGAGAGCTCCCGGATCTTCTGTTGTTTCCTCCGGAGCTTCAGTTTTTGCCTCCGGATCTTCTGCTTTTACCTCCGGAGCTACAGGTTTTCACTCTAAACAAGTAACAACTTCTAAATCAACTGTTAAGAAAAGAAAACCTCAATCTTTGACTTATAAACCTGCTGTTTTATCTCAGCATTCGCGTGTTTTTCCTGGTGCACATCGCGTGACTCAGTACTGGATTCCTAAATGCCTTTTGACTAACCCCAGTATTGAGTCATCGGCGTATTGTGCTTCTATGTAGGTTACACACTTGAGGAAGGAGAATATTTGGATTGTGGATTCAGGTTGCTCACGCCACATGACCGGTAACAAAGATTGGTTCTCCTCCCTCACCTTTGTGTCACATGTAGAGAATGTTACTTTTGCCGATAATTCTTCAACTCCTATAATTGCTAAGGGTTCGGTTAGAGTAAATGATCACTACACTTTGAAGGATGTGGCACTTGTCAAAAATTTGAAATATAACTTGCTTTCTGTTTCACAATTGCTAGATGAAAATCTAGAAATTACTTTCAATAAAAACTGCTGCAAAGTTGTAGATTCAAATAGTGAGCTTATTTTTAACATGTCTCGGTTTGGAAGAGTTTTTAAAGCTGATTTTGATATGTCTTCTTCTAAGCATAGGTGTCTAGTTGCTAATGATTCAAAGGACTTATATTTTTGGCATCGTAGACTTGGTCACGTAGGCTTTGATCACCTAACGCGTGTTAGTGCTCTTGATCGCATACGTGGGCTGCCTAAGCTAAAAGGGGACAAAGAAATTGTGTGCTCTTCTTGTAGACATGCTAAGATGGTTGCAGGTTCACATACTCCTCTCACAATGATCATGACAACTGAACCATGTCAACTTTTGCATCTTGACACCGTAGGACCTTCACGTGTTCAATCCTTCGGAGGTAAATGGTATGCTCTGGTTATTGTTGATGATTATTCTAGATATTCTTGGGTGTATTTTATGGCATCTAAGAATGAAGTCTTTAGTCACTTTAGAACTTTATTTCTTAGATTATCAATTGATCACCCAGGATCATTAAAAGCAATTAGAAGTGATAATGGAACTGAATTTAAAAATCAATTCTTTGATCACTTTTGTGCTGAAAATAGAATAGATCATCAATTTTCTTCACCATATGTACCTCAACAAAACGGTGTTGTAGAAAGAATGAACAGAACCCTAGTTGAGATGGCTAGGACTATGCTTGATGAATATCAAACCCCTAGGAAATTTTGGGCTGATGCATTAGCAACCGCTTGTTATGTCTCAAATCGTGTTTTCTTGCGTGCTAAGCTTGGTAAAACACCATATGAGCTCCGGTTTGGACATAGGCCTAGTGTTACACACTTTCGGGTCTTTGGTTGCAAATGCTTTGTTAAGAAACATGGTAATCTTGATAAATTTGAACCTAGATCCAATGATGGCATGTTTCTTGGTTATCCATCTCATACTAGAGGCTACCGTGTGCTTTTACTTGACACTAACAAAATTGTGGAGACTTGTGAAGTGTCTTTTGATGAAGCTAGCCCAGGTACTAGCTCCGGTGTTGCAGGACCAGATTCATATTCTCAGGGGGAGGGTATTTTCGAAGATGAAGAAGAGCCGGTGATACTGCCTGGTAGTTCCGAAGTTGACACGTGTCCAGCTCCGGACATTGAACAAGCTCCGGCTGTCACCTCTGCTGGTCCTGATCGTCCACAAATCACAAGCTCATCAATCTACAATGAACCTAATGAAAAAGAAGCTTGTGAGACATCTGTTCCCCTACGTTTTTACAAAGATCATCCCCCACAACAGATGATTGGAAGCTTGCATGAACGAGTCACACGGTCCAGGTTTTGCGATCCAAACTCTCATGCTCATTCTGCTTTTGTTGCTTCTTTTGAACCCAAAGATATATCACACGCACTCACTAATGAATCTTGGATTATTGCCATGCAAGAAGAGTTAGAAAATTTTGAAAGAAATAATGTTTGGAAACTTGTACCTCCACCTCAAGGCCACACTTTAATTGGAACTAAATGGGTATATAAAAATAAACAAAGTGAGGATGGGGTTGTGATTAGGAATAAGGCTAGGTTGGTTGCTCAAGGTTTCACTCAAGTTGAAGGTCTAGATTTTGATGAAACTTTTGCTCCTGTCGCTAGATTAGAAGCCATAAGAATTTTGTTAGCTTTCGCGGCATCTAAAGGTTTTAAGCTATATCAAATGGATGTTAAAAGTGCTTTTCTTAATGGCTACATAGATGAGGAGGTTTATGTCAAAAAACCACCAGGTTTTGAAAATCCAGATTTTCCTAATCATGTTTACAAACTGTCCAAAGCCTTATATGGTCTCAAACAAGCCCCTAGAGCATGGTATGATAGGTTAAAAACTTTCTTACTTGAAAAGGGGTTTAAAATGGGAAAGGTTGATAAAACTCTTTTTGTGCTTAATCATGGCAATGACTCATTATTCGTTCAAGTGTATGTGGATGATATTATCTTTGGTTGTGCCTCTCATGATCTTGTGTCCAAGTTTTCAGCAATGATGAGTTCCGAATTTGAAATGAGTATGATGGGTGAACTCACTTACTTTTTGGGGCTGCAAATCAAGCAAACCAAGGAGGGTACCTTTGTGCATCAAACAAAGTATACCAAAGATCTCCTAAGGCGCTTCAACATGGACAAAAGCAAGCCTCTTCAGACACCAATGGGAACAGCAACAACACTTGAACTTGATGAAGATGGTGAATCCGTGGATCAAAAAGAATATAGAAGTATGATCGGATCACTTTTGTACCTTACAGCATCAAGACCGGACATACAATTCAGCGTATGTCTTTGTGCACGGTTTCAAGCTTCCCCACGTGTTTCACATCGTCAAGCCGTCAAAAGGATTCTCAGGTACTTACATGGAACTCAAGAATTTGGCATTTTTCTTCCTTCTTCCTCAATCGTTTCTTTGAAAGCTTTTTCGGATGCTGATTTTGGGGGTTGTAGGATTGATAGGAAAAGTACTTCCGGTGCTTGTCATTTTCTTGGTAATTCTCTTGTTGCTTGGTCCTCTAGAAAACAGAGTTCAGTTGCACAATCCACAGCCGAATCTGAGTATGTAGCTGCTGCTAGTGCTTGTTCACAAATTCTTTGGATTGTTCAAACACTTAAGGACTATGGGGTTGATCTAGATAGTGTTCCACTGTTCTGTGATAACACTAGTGCTATTTGCATTGCTAAAAACCCCGTGCAACATTCTAGAACTAAGCACATTGACATTAGGTATCACTTTCTCCGTGATAATGTTGAAAAAGGAAACATTGTGCTTCACCATGTAGATACCGAACAACAATTGGCTGACATTTTTACAAAACCTTTGGATTTCACTCGTTTTTGTTACATTCGTAGTGAAATAGGGGTTATGCATCCTCATGGCTTAAATTGAGGGGGAGTTTTTGAAACTTAGGAAGTCTATGTGTGAATCTGAAATTAAAATAATATGAGCACATTATTTCATACATATATGACTTTGTGATTCCTTTTACATGCTGAAAGTTCTTAATACATTACTCGTGTTATACTTTTTGTAGTTTTTGCCATGTCTAGTAATTGGAATAATTACTTACACTAAATCTGGTCATGGTCGAACTTTCTTGCTGTTTTGAACTTGTTGCATGCTCACAAATGCTTTTAATCATTAAGAATTTATCAAGTAATCAACTCACATGTTGAGTTTTTATGAACAAATATAAATTGAGAAAAGATCAAGAGAATATGCATGCATCGCACTTCTTCTTTCGAGATGGCTTGTCATTGCACTTAGATATGAACTTGGAAGAAGTTGTGTATGACTAAAACCATGTCCTTAAGCTTCTGATTGTCACATGACATAGGCTTGGCTTGGTTGGTTAGAATAAGGCAGATGAGCATATAATCTCTTGCAAATATCATATTATCTAAATTTATGCTTTGAAAAATAATAAAATGCAGCAACAAATATCATGCTTTCAGGTTTTGAAATAGTTGAGTTTGTGAGATCATGACCTGCTAAAATTGAAAATCACACTTGCTTTCTAGCATGGCTTACACTACATTATGTATCTCATTGATGTGATAGTGTAAGTTACTTGATAGTATGACTTGGGTGAGCTTTGTTTATATGTATATGTTATAATATGCTCATAACAACTAAAGAGGGAGAGATAATTTGTTTATATCTCATAACAATTAAAATTTCTCTTTTACCTTGCTGAATACATTGTCAAAGGGGGAGAGATTAATCACACGTTCAAAAAAAAAAGGAGAGATAATAAAGGGGGAGATATTTTCATTTTCAAAAGGGGGAGAGATTTTCATTTACGTTTGTTTTACAAAAGGGGAGAAATTGTTTTCAAAACTTTTATGTGAATAAGCCAATGTTTGGATTTTAAATGGTGTTGCCAATGCATTCATCAAGGGGGAGATTGTAAGACCTATGTGTGCTGAATACATTGGCTTGTAGTGAATACACTTGGCTTTGATGATAAAAGTTTTTAATATCACCAAAACACCTTTTTATCAAGGTCCGACTCTAGCTCCGAGCTACAGCAAGGTCCGACGATAGGTCCGGCTTGCCGACGATAGGTCCGGCTTGCTTTGGGTAGCTCCGGCTACGTTAGATGCTAGGTCCGACTTCTTGGTAAGGTCCGACCAGCTTTGGTTAGCTCCGGTGAGCTTTATCTTTAGCTCCGGCATATATTTGATAGCTCCGGCATGCTTTTGCTAAGCTCCGACGTACTTTGTCTAGCTCTGGTTTTTGGGTTGACTAGTTCCGACTAGTTTTGGTAAGCTCCGGATCTAGGATCTACTAGTTTTGGTAAGCTCCGGATCTAGGATCTACTAGTTTTGGTAAGCTCCGGATCCAGGATCTACTAGTTTTGGTAAGCTCCGGCGCTAGGTTCTACTAGCTTTTGTTAGCTCAGGCTCAAGGTCCGGGTTGCTCTGGCAAGGTCCGGAACTTGACCGCAGTGTTTCTGCTTAGCTCCGGCTCAAGCTCCGGGTTGCTCTGGCAAGGTCCGGAACTTGACCGAAGTGCTTCTGCTTTTTATTTGCAATGTCTCGTACTTGCTTTACTTGATTGGAAAGATTGCTTAGTATTCATTTGCTAAGTTTTTGGTGCGTTTTGGATAATACGGCTGATATCGTTTCTAATGTGGTTTTGCAACATGCTTATGTGAGGTTCTCATGTAAGGTGTTGTGTTCGGAACTAACGTGAGTCAAGTCGAGGACTTGTGCTCGTATGGATTGTTTGTTTGTTCATGTGCAGGTGTTGCTTGAGTTCAAGTCATGGCTGGTGACAGGATCCATTGGACTAGTCTCAGGGAGGAGATGAGGTTCCAACAACCAAGTTGAGGAGGAACTGTGGTTGAGCGGGTCAGGAGGTCGCGCAGGATGATTGAATCAAGGGCAGTGCATATGAAGGTCGAATGAAGGTGTTCGCACGTATGCATGCGGTGCATGACGTGGCAATATGCTTCTAGAGACGGATTATGGAAGGAAGATCTGATTGGAAGGATCGGATCGTATCGGTTGAAGACTTAGGCTGCTAGCTGAGTCAGTTATGGCTTGGTATGGAAATATCGAGTTGGTTATGTTAGGATTTCGTGTGTGTCACGAATTTGAGTTATTTAGGAATGTGGGATACGTTCCTAAGGTGTTTGGAAGTCTTAAGATTGCTTCTATCTGCGTATAGAAGAATCTTGAGCAGTTATGGTAAGTTCCGATTGTGATCGGATTAGGATATTAGAGTCCTAGTTGAGATTGGGATGGCCTAAGGGCTGGTTATATAAGCGAGGGAAGGCCAAAGCTCGTGGTAGACGACTTCGGGGCTGTACCTCTTGTGTTCTATTGAATAAAATTCGTAGTTTGAAGGAACTTTTGTACCTTGTTCGTCCGACTTGTTCCAGACAAGTTTTACTCGTCGAGTTTCTGGACAGCACTACCTTTTGTCGGTGGTTTTATCATAACTCAAGTTTTTCTGATCCAATTGACGTGATTCTTTTTGGGTTGTCTTCACAACTTGATTGTCTATCATCTGTCAAAATTTCACGGTCATTGGATTTGTGGTTTTTGATCTACACGAGTTTCTTTGCAGCACTCCAGAAACTGTTTTTCCCGGGTAGGTCAGATTGACCAGTGTTTGATCTTTTGATCATAACTTGAGTTTTTCTCGACGGATCTGAGAAATTCTTTTTGTGTTGTCTTCGTGACTTGATTCTCTCTGATATATATCACTTTTGTCATGGTGAAACACGTTTAGATTAGTCCTATACACGATTTCTTTAACAGATCGTTTTTCTACTGAAGGGATTAGGGTTTTATTGTTTCCGCTGCGTAAGATTTTTAAATCTACCATTCACCCCCCCCCTCTGGTAGCTTTTCACGTACTCTTCGATCCTACACATATAAAGAATGTGGGCACAACATGAACTGGCCGCAATATATTCTGCTTCCGCCGTGGACAAGGCGACGGAATTTTGCTTCTTGCTAGACCAAGATACTAGGGAACGCTCAAGCAAGTGGCACCCACCGGAGGTACTATTGCGATCCACACGGCATCTGGCAAAGTCTAAATCCGAGTAACCTAAGAGATTGAATTTTACACCTTTAGGGTACCACAAGCCCACACTCGGGGTATTCTTAAGATACCTAAGTATCCTAAAGACCGCCTTCTGATGCGATTCTTTAGGTGCCGCTTGAAAGCGAGCACACAAGCATACACTAAACATGATATCAGGCCTAGATGCGGTAAGATAAAGCAATGAACCAATCATAGAACGGTAGTTAGATTGATCAATAGGTTTACCGTCCTTATCCGCGTCGAGATGACAATTTGTTGCCATTGGAGTACTTCTTGAGCTACAATCTCCCATCTCAAATTTCTTCAAGAGGTCCTTGGTATACTTCTCTTGATAGAAGAAGGTCCCTTCTTGAAGTTGCTTGATTTGGAATCCAAGGAAGAAGTTGAGCTCTCCAATCATCGACATCTCGAATTCCCTAGACATCATTTTGCCAAACTCATGGCTAAGAGCTTCGTTAGTTGAACCAAAAATAATATCATCAACATAAATTTGACAAATAAATAATTCTCCGTTGATGTCTTTGGTGAAGAGTGTAGTGTCCACCCTCCCGATCTTTAATCCTTGCATGATCAAGAAATCCCGTAGTCATTCATACCATGCCCTAGGTGCTTGCTTGAGCCCGTAGAGCGCCTTGTGCAACCTATACACATGATTAGGATTCCTCGGATCTTCAAACCCGGGAGGTTGTTCAACATAAACAAGCTCGTTAATGTAACCATTAAGAAAGGCACTTTTCACATCCATTTGATAAAGTCTAATATTATGATGTGATGCAAAGGCAAGAAGTATACGGATGGCTTCTAGCCGGGCGACCGGAGTAAATGTCTCCCCAAAGTCTAGTCCTTCAACTTGCGAGAACCCCTTGGCCACAAGTCTTGCCTTGTTGCGGACCACCACGCTGTTCTCGTCTTGTTTGTTGCGGTACACCCACTTTGTTCCGATGACGTTTTTGTCCTTGGGTCGCTCCTCCAACACCCAGACTTCATTGCGGATGAAGTTGTTAAGTTCTTCTTGCATGGCCATCACCCAATTTGGATCTTGGAGTGCTTCCTCAATGTGAGTTGGTTCTACACATGAAACAAATGAGTAGTGCTCACAAAACGAAGCGAAATGGTGAGAACATGTACTTACTCCCCTTGACGGACATCCGATAATTTGGTCCATCGGATGCGCCTTGGAGATGTGTCCATGCCTCATAAGTGGTTGTGAAGCACTTGGTGGTGGTGATGCGTGTTGCTCATCTTGTGGTTGGACTTGATCATGGACTTCTTCTTCTTCTTGATGTTGTGTGGCTTGTGAGTCTTGAGTTGGCAATGGATCATCCTTTTCTTCTTCGTCAACTTGAGGCGCCATAGATGTGTTGATGTTGGAACTTGAAGCTCCCCCTTGATCATGGCTCTCCTCAACTTTAGGCTTGATGTCTCCAATGGTCATGTTCTTCATAGCCTCTCATAAGGGCTCATCATATATTTCATCATGACCAAAACTCTCCTCTTGGGAGCCATTAGTTTCATCAAACTCAACATCTACTCGATATGCTTTTGAGTTTGATGCATAACCAAGAAATATACCAACATCACATCTTCTTTCGAACTTACCGAGCCTTATCTTGCGGTAGATGTAGCACTTGCACCCAAAGACTCGAAAGTAGGAGATCTTGGGCTTTCTCCCAATGAGAAGTTCGTACAGGGTCTTTTGAAGTAGTCGATGTAGGTAGACCCTATTTGCGGCATGGACCGCTGTGTTGATTGCTTCAGCCCAAAACTTCTCCGACGTGCCATAGTCATCAAGCATTGCTCGCGCAAGAGTGATGAGAGTCTTGTTCTTCCTTTCAACAACACCATTTTTGTTGAGGAGTGTATGTGGCCGAAAACTCATGCTTTATGCCTTCACGGTCACACCACTCCCCAATGTTGTAGTTCTTGAATTTGGTGTCGTTGTCACTCCGGACCTTGATGATGGGAAGTTGAAATTCCCTTTGAGCACGGTTGGCGAAGGTCTTGAACGCTTCCAGAATTTCACTCTTGTCACCTAGAAATAAAGTCCAAGCATAGCGAGAGTAGTCATCAACTATAACAAGACAATAGAGGTTACCGCCAATACATTGATATGTGGATGGTCCGAAGAGGTCCATGTGAAGTAGCTCAAGTGGCTTGGAGGTTGACATCATTGTCTTCATTGGGTGGTGTGAAGCAACTTGCTTCCCGGCTTGACAAGCGCTACAAAGTTTGTTCTTCTCAAATGTGCCATCCTTCACGCCGGTCACCATCCCAAGCTTGAGTGACTTCTTGAGCTTTCTCATCCCTATGTGCGCTATGCGTCGATGCCATAGCCAACCCAAACTTGTCTTGGTGAAAATACAAGTGGTCAAGCTAGCATCCTTGTTGGAGAAGTCTACTAGGTAGAGATGTCCATGCCGAAATCCATTGAAGATTAGTTCTTGGCTTGTTTCACTACTCACAACAGCATCATTTTTGCTAAAGGTGCACGTTAGTCCAAGATCACATAATTGTGCAATAGAAAGTAAATTGAAACTAAGTGACTTAACGTACAACAAATTAGAAATAGATAGGTCATTTGAAATAGCAATCTTACCCAACCCAATTACCTTACCCCTAGAGTTATCACCAAAGGTGACGTGTTCATGATTGTCGGGGTTTTCTATGGTGGTGAACATACCATCATTGCCGGTCATATGTTGAGTGCACCCGCTATCGAGTACCCAATGCTTACCTCCGGCTCTGTAGTTCACCTACACACATGAATTCAATTTTTAACTTTAGGCACCCAAGCCAACTTAGGTCCTAGTATGTGTGATACAAGTGTTTTTGGGACCCAAAGTTGCTTGAGGAGCTTCCCCTTCATGCCCTTCATATCCTTGCCAATGAATCTTGCCTTCACCTTGCCATCTACTTTACTCAAGAGATAAAAACGATCATTGAAAGTAGATTTGTAGTTAATGGGCAATTTTGGAGAAGGCCGGTTAGGAAGAGGACACTCCCTTGTGTGGTGACCGGTGACCTCACAATGTTGGCAATAAGAACCAACTTCCTTGATGAAGCTTGTTCTAAGCTCCGGTGAGGGCACCTTTCCTTTGTTAGGCACCGGGAAGGATCCAAGTCCTCTCTTGTTGAAAGCCTTTGCTTGTTGGAATTGGATTTCCTTATGCTTGACTTCTCCTTTTGATAGTCTAGCCACACTAGTGCGAAGACTCTCAATTTCTTCCAACAAGTCCTTCTCCCTAGTGTTCTCTTTCAAATGCAAAGACTTGTGCAAGAAATTAGTGGCATGAGAAGTAATGGATACATTATCATTAAGAGTTTGTTTCTTTATATTTTTCAATTCTTGATCAAGCGCTTCATGAGCAAGTTGATCTAGCTTGATTTTAGCCTTATCCTCCTCAATTTTCTTGACATGGGATTTGAGCGTGTCATGCTCTTTAAGTATGCTTTCATACTTGTCAAGCAAATCGAGGTTAGAAATCTCAAGCTTGGCACGAGTTTCTTCAAGATCTTTAACCTTACTCTTTTCCCTCTTAATGATAGTATGATATTCATTTATTAATGAAGTTAAATCATCAGGGGAAAGCTCATCATCGCTAGAGTCATCACATACCTTGGTGTTACCTTTCGCAATGAGGCACATGGCTGGTGGATGAAGAGGTGAGTCATCATTGTTGGCAATGGCAAGGCCGGCCAAACTTTCTTCTTCCGCTTCACTCTCTTCATCACTTGATTCTTCGTCGGTGACCCATTCATTTGCCTCACACAAGAACACCTTTTGTGGACCATTTCTATTCTTTGGGAAGAGTTTTGCCTTCTTGGTTTGGGTTTGACCTCTTCTTCGTCACCTTCACTATCTTCAAGCTTGCGATGCTTGCTCTTGTGGTTCTCTCTTCTTTTGTCCGGTTTTGGACAATCATAGGAGATGTGGCCTTGATCACCACAATTGTAGCAAGTCTTGTGGTCGTCTCTCCTTGGTAGAAATGATTTCTTCTTGGGATCAAAGGTGTATCCCTTCTTAGTAATCTTGGAGTTCAAGCGTGAGAACTTTCTCATCATCAATGCAAGCTCATCATCATCATCTTCACTTGATGCTTGCTCTTCTTCACTTGAGCTAGGCTCAACCACCTTCTTCTTCTTGAGACTTGTTTTCTTGGTGGAGGCCTTTAGAGCAATTGTTTTTGAAGATGATTTCTCCATCATCCCAAGTACACTCATCTCATAAGCATGAATCTCTCCAATGAGTTCTGAAACTTCAATGTGGTCAAGAGATTCTTTTTGAAGCATGGAGTTGATGATGTTGTACTTTGGCTTGGGAAGGAGCATAAGAATCTTGTGGTTGATGAGTCCTTTGCCAAGAGAAGCAATGTCAAGAGCATTAATTTCTTCAATAAGCACATTCAAGCGAGAGAACATTTCATTGACATTTTCATGAGGTAGCATTTTAAACTCATCATACTTGGCTTTAAGCATGTGATATTTTAGTTCCTTGACTCGAGATGAACCCTCATGAATTTCTATTAAGCAAGCCCAAATTTCACAAGCCTTTTCTTTGCTAGCAATCCTAGCAAACACATCTTGACTAATACATTCATAAATTGCATTCCTAGCTTTAGCATCCCATTTAATTTGATCACGAACATAATTGTGCTCACCAAACCCCGCGTGGGTCGCTGCCCATACTTCAGGAGCAATAGCCTCTAGATAAGCGTGCATGCGTGCTTTCCAATAGGCAAAGTTCTTGCCCTCGAAGATAGGAACCGAACCCCCAACCTTGGCCACTTTAGCTCTCTAGCGGTGAAGCTAGAATGATCCTATGAGCAACCTTGCTCTAATACCAATTGTAAGGATCGAATGCCCAAGAGGGGCGGTGAATTGGGCTTCTTTTCAAAAATCAAAGCAATAAACCTTAATTACTAAAAGCCCAATTCCCTACGCAAACAACCTATGCATTCAAGTAAATAGCAACTTCGCGGTATATAAAATGCATAAGTGTAGGGTGAGAGGAAGAGAATGCAAACTCCCGAGGAGACACGAAGATTTATCCCGTGGTTCGGCAAGATCGTCAAGATCTTCCTACATCCACGTTGTGGCACCCACCAAAGGGTATAGCCACACCCAAGTCACCGAGACTAGGGATCTTCACTATTCTTCTCCGTTCGCCAACCTCGGCAAGGTGGAGCTCAAGCCTTGTACAACTTGGATCCTCCAGGCTTCCACAATCGTCTTGGCAAGCTCGGAAGTCTCTCTCAATTACAAACACCAAGGGACACTCCCTTACAGCTCTCACTACACTAGAGATTCCACTCACCAAGAATGGAAGCACACAAGCACTATCTCTAGCTAGTTCTAGCCTATCTCTTGGTGTGTAGGTGGTGTAGATGATCTAGAAGTGGTAGCTCAACGTCTTGAATGCTTGAGAATGTGTAGAGTATGTCTGGTGATCAAGACTCGTCGAATAGACAGGTTGAAGGGGTAAAAATAGCCAGCCTCCACGAAATAGCCGTTGGAAAAGTAGGCTGACATCACTGCTCTGCGAATACCGGATGATCCGATGCTCTCCCTTCAGTTATCATCGGTCAAGTTCACTTTAGCTGATGTCACTGTGTCAGATATGACCGTTGTTAGACCAATGTTACACTTGTCTTCTCATCGGATGATCCGGGGGCACTTCCTCCAGAATTGGTTCAAACTTGATGCTTACTGGAGTGATTGAACGATGTGTATATTGTTGTACATCGGATGATCCGGTGCTACACTTGGTCCAAGTATATTGCATACTGTACTGATGGACCGATGTAACATTGCCCTTAACATCGGATGATCCGGTGAGTACTTTGTTTGCTTCGAGTTGTTCTAAGTGATTCTTTTGTATTTTGCTCGATTGACCTCTTAGACATTTGTTGGAAATATACTTCTGATGATTTTCAAGCATTGAGTGTTGTCAATTATGGTTGAATGACTTTGACATATGAGCTTTTACTTCTAATCTTCATAACATTGATTGATCTCATAAAGTGATTGTTTAGGGGTCTCCAATGATCAGTGGTTGATGTTCATATTCATATAGGTTTCATCTTATTGAGTGATATGGGAGACCTTGCATCCACAAATTCATTAGTAAAATCCAATGGTTGTCATTAATCACCGAAACCATACCTCATGGGGGCCTAGATGCTTTCAGATGGATGTGGCATAGATGGCTAGCCCATGTTGGGATGAGAAATCTGCAGAAACTTCTAAAAGGTGGTCACATCCGTGGTCTTAAGGATGTGGTTTTTTAAAAAGACAGGCCGTGCAGCGCTTTTCAAGTAGGAAGACAAGTCGGAGCACCAAACCCCGCCAAGAATGTGATGACTACCAGAAGACCGCTGGAACTCCTCCACATGGAACTCGTTGGTCCAATTTCGTACATCAGCATCGGCGGTAACAAATACGTTTTAGTAATTGTTGATGATTTTTCAAGATTTACCTGGGTATTTTTCTTGTATGATAAATCAAAAACTCTGGGAATCCTCAAGAAGTTCTTGAAAAGAGCTCAGAACGAATTCTCATCAACCATAAAGAACATTAGAAGTGACAACGGGATATAATTCAAGAACCTCCAAGTTGAAGAGTATCTCGATGAAGAAGGGATAAAGCATGAGTTATCGGCACCCTACTCCCCTCAACAAAACGGAGTGGCCAAAAGGAATAACAAAACATTGATAGAAAAGGCAAGAACTATGTTGGATGAATACAAGACATTAGATCGGTTTTGGGCAGAAGCGGTGAACACCACTTGTCATGCCACAAATCGGTTGTACCTTCACCGACTACTAAAGAAAACTCCATATGAGCTTCTTACCGGTAAAAATCCTAATGTTTCTTATTTCAAAGTCTTTGGTTGCAAATTTTTTATTCTGAACAAGAAACAGAGGGTCTCGAAGTTCGCTTTGAAGTCCGATGAAGGATTCTCGCTCGGATATGAATCGAATGCCTACGCCTATCGTGTCTTCAACAAGGTGTCCAGCCTTGTCGAAGTAGCATGTGACGTGGTGTTCGATGAATCTAACGGCTCACAAGTGGAGCAAGTTGATAAGTGTGTGCTAGATAAAGAGGAAGCTCCATATGAAGCACTGAAGAAAATGGCACTTGGTGATATCTTACCACTAGAGCGAACATTCGACTCAAATGCACAAGATGAACTTCAACACAGAGGCAATGATCAAGGGGGAGCTCTTTCACAAGATCAAGATGAGGAAGATCAAGAATATCAAGACAATCATGGAAGCAATGATCTATGGGGAGACAATGCACATGAAGATAATGAAGAACAAGCAACTACACAAGTTCCACACCCAAGAGTACATCAGAGCGTTCAAAGAGACCATCCTGTCACAATATCATTGGAGATATTGCTAAGGGAGTAACTACTAGATCTCGAGTTGCAAATTTCTGTGAATACTATTCTTTTGTGTCTTTTCGGGAACTATACAGGGTAGAAGAAGCCTAAGGGATCCAGACTGGGTGATTGCAATGCAACAGGAATTGAACAACTTCAAAAGAAATGAAGTGTGGGAGCTGGTGGAGAGACCAAAGGCGAACATCGTTGGAACCAAATGGGTCTTTCGAAACAAGCAAGATAAACATGGAGTATTAACAAGAAATAAAGCGAGATTGGTGGCCAAAGGTTATTCTCGGGTCGAAGGTTTGGACTTCGATGAAACTTTCGCTCCTGTAGCTAGACTTGAGTCCATTCGTATTTTATTGGCATAGCTACTCACCATAATTTTAAGCTGTATCAAATGGACCTCAAAAGCGCCTTCTTAAATGGCCCGATAAAGGAGGAAGTTTATGTGGAGCAGCCACTAGGATTCTAAGACCAAAGGTATCCCAACCATGTCTACAAACTGCGTAAGGCTCTCTATGGCCTCAAACAAGCTCCTCGAGCTTGGTATGAGTGCCTTAGAGATTTTCTGACTCACAATGGATTCAAAATTGGTAAAGCTAACTATACACTCTTCACTAAACATTGTGATGATCATCTATTCGTATGTGAAATTTATGTTGATGACATTATCTTTGGATCCACTAACAAGTCTTTCTGTGAAGAATTTAGCAAAATTATGACAGAAAGGTTCGAGATGTCAATGATGGGCGAATTGAAGTTCTTCTTGGGATTTTAAGTGAAGCAACTAAGAGAAGGTACATTTATAAGACAAACCAAATATACACAGGACATTCTCAAGAAATTCAATATGGACAAAGCCAAGCCCACCAAGACACCCATGGCCATTAACGGACATCTCGACCTCAATGAAGACGGTCCAAATGTGGACCATAAGGTATATCGGTCCATAATCGGCTCTTTACTTTATTTATGTGCATCTAGGCCAGACATTATGCTTAGTGTTTGCTTGTGTGCAAGGTTTCAAGCCGCACCTAAAGAGTGCCACTTAATTGCTGTAAAAAGAATCCTAAGATACCTTGTGCACACACCCAACATGGGCCTATGGTATCCCAAAGGATCCAAGTTTAACTTGATAGGGTATTCCGACGCCCACTATGCAGGATGCAAAGTAAATAGAAAGAGCATGTTAGGGACTTGTCAATTTCTTGGTAGATCCCTAGTTTCTTGGTCATCTAAAAAGCAAAACTCCATTGCTCTTTCCACAGCGGAAGCAGAGTATGTTGCAGCCGGTAGTTGTTGCGCACAACTACTTTGGATGCGTCAGACTCTTAGGGACTATGGCTACAATTTAAGCCATATCCTGCTTCTATGTGATAATGAAAGTGCTATAAAAATTGCATACAACCCTGTAGAGCACTCAAGAACTAAGCACATAGATATCCGTCATCACTTTCTTAGAGATCATTCATTAAAAGGTGACATTGCTATTTCACATGTTAGGACTGAAAAACAACTTGTGGATATTTTCACCAAACCATTAGATGAGAAAAAGTTTTGTGAGCTTAGGAATGAACTTAATATTCTTGACCCTCGAAATGTGGCTTGAAACGTTGCATACCTGGTTGAAACTTCAAATGTCACATTTTATTGTTAAAACTGCTCCTCACCTCTTTTTCTTCTAAGAAAACTATTTTAATGAAGAAATCTTGCAGTTTATGACCACTTTTATTGTTAATTGCCTACTGGTCATGGTTACCAAGATTATTTACAAAACTATTGTCCTTGGATCACTATTAATCATCTCTCTATGTATCATTCTGTTGAAATCGAACTTGCCCGATTTTCCGCTGGACTAGTCCGGACAGTCAAAATACTTAGGTTTTCTAGGGGCACCGGACTAGTCTGCCTCCTTGACTGTACTAGTCCGGTCGGCCGCGTATATAAGTGGTTGGACGACCCAAATCAAAATTTTAAACCTCCCTCCACTTGGTCTCCCTCACCTCTCCTCTTCTCTCCTAAACCCTAGCCCCCAAAGAGATCTTCGAGTTGAGCCCTCAAAAACTAAGTTTTCTCCATGGGAAATCCTCTCCTCGACGAGTTGATCCTCCCCTCCAGACTCATCTGGACAGATTCTTGCTCCTTCAACGCGAATCTTCAAATCTCGTTAAATTTCACCCTAAAACAAAACTCTCCACTTTTCTTGTCCTAGCTCATTTCACTTGATTCCAAGGTTGTACATTAGCTTCAGAGATGTATTCCTACCACTTCCCTGCCCTTTTGTATCTCTAGATAGGAGTTTTGATTCAAAGGATTTGTCAGGGTTCTTATGCCAGGCCAGACTAGTCCGGCTCTCAAGTGCGGATAAGTCCGGTACATCGAACAAGTCCTCACTCTGAAACCGGACAAGTCCGGTCTTTGACATCTTAATCCCTACAATTCCTTCAATCCTTGGTTCATTCTTATCTAATCCATGAACTCCTTATCAGGCACGATGTCTTCCAGCTCAGATGACAGCTCTTTCCAGATTGATGAAGAAGTTCAACGTGAAAGAGCGAGGAGAGCCAAAGAGAGATACATGAAGAGAAGACATGATGTCAATGTCCACTCTCCACCCTCCGACGACAATCTGCCTAACAAGAGGAAGGTTGTTGTCAAAAAGGCTCAAGGAAATGCTGCTGAGAGCTCATCATGGCCAAGAAGGGTTCTCAATAAAGGGAAGGGACTTGCTAGTGGTCCCATTGGGCCCTTGAAGATCAAAAACCCTAGTCACCGCAACAGGCAGCCTTCTAGTGAGGATTACACTAGGAAAGGGGGTGAGCTAGCTGATAACTTCAGAAAGATTGATGTGTATAATCGGCCTAAACAATGCTCAGACCCAAGATTCTGGAGCAACTTCCATACCGACTACTACGAGCACGTGTACATGAAAATGAAGAATCCCGTAGTGGAGAGCCAATGGGTGAATATGGGGTACCCGCAATCGAAGAGGTATCCTGCTTTTCGTGAGGTGGTTGAGGCCTTGGAGAGGCACAGTTTGAAGGATCTGCTCGCCTTTGAGTATGACTGGAACAATGAGGTCATAACCCAATTTTACTCTACCCTCTACTTTGCTGGTGGTGATGGAGACAGTCTTACTTGGATGACTCATGGTTCGAAGTATAGTGTCACTTATGATGAATTTGCAAGGATCCTTCACCTTGAACACACCCTGGATCATGATCTTATCATCCACAATCTGAAATTGTCGGTATCCTAGAAACCGTACACCCCTTGAGGTTATAAAGATCTCAAAGGAAAATCATCTACTTGTTTTGAAGACCCTCGAAGGCCCACATGTCAGACATAACCGGACCTGCTTCTCCAACATGGTTAATCCCTGGGTCACCACGTGTACTACCAAACCGGAGCTACCGCCCACAAGGGGGAAGCTCCAGACCATGTACCGAAATGGCACCCCGGACTTAGCCCCTGACCGAGAGAAGCTCCGGACCTGACACGTGTCGGGTAGTCCCGGAGCTACCTGTTTCCCACAGCAAGCTCCGGAGCTGCCACGTGTCCGATCGTCGGATCTTCAGCTTCTAACCTCCGGAAGACCCCGCAACGGCTCCGGATCTTCCAAGGAGAACCAAGGACTTCAAGACCCGATTAAGTGTCATTAATGCCATATTAATGACACTTAAACGGACGATTTTAAGACCAGTAACGGTGCTGTCAAAGCCCGTTATAGGATCATTAAGAGAAATTAAACGTGTATCAATACTAGTAACCGCCGGGGCCACATGTCGGGCCAGGCTAACCTGTAACGGCCTGTCCTTGTACTATAAAAGGACAGGCCGACGATACACATGGGACACGCGCCTCATACGCTCATCACAAGCTCATACTGCTAATACAACACCAACACACCCGTGGAGTAGGGTATTACGCTCAGGCGGCCTAGACCAAGTAAATTCTTGTGTCTCCTGTGTCAATCCTAATTCACCTTCTTGAATCTCCGCGCGCCCACACCGAACATCAAACTCCCCTATCACTTTAGTAGTGTAGGGAGATCTACCGGTTCCAAACCACCGACAGTTGGCGCGCCAGGAAATGGGGCGCCTGAGATTTTGAGAATGGTGAACTCTGCTGCTGGATCATCCAACGGCCAACCTGCTGCTCAGGCTTTTGGAGGTAATCCCTCCAATAGGCAGCCACCAGCAGGAGCCTCAGCACCAGCAGGAGTCACACTTCCACCACCACCGTCTCCTCCAGTAAATTGTGCTGGGCAGCGTGATGGTGCGCCAGCGTCAATCACTGCATCGGCAAATCATGACAATCCGGAACACGCGCTTCATGCAGCGCGTGCTCTTCTCCAACGCCCACCACCTCCGGATGCATCTCGGGATGCATTGGAGCAGTGGAGGGCCGATGTGGAGCATTTGGTTGCAGCAGCAGCCGAACGCCTCAGCAACCAGGGTCCTCCTTCAGGAAGAGCCCCATCGCAGCGGCGGACTTTGTCTGGAAGACTTGGTCCGCATGTCTCCAATAGCAGGAGACGTGCTGAGTCACAACAAGTGACGTCGTTGCCCTCCGGGGCTCGACGCACTCACACGGTATCCAGGCTTTCGACTCACGACCTCCGGGCGGAGCTTGATCGCCGATACCGCCAGCAGGACGGCCGAGTCCATATTGAGCGTGCCCGTGAGAGACGGGAAGCTCAGGACCTTTCTACTCCTGAAGGAGTAGGAGGAGGCTGTTCAGCCTTGGCCATGCATCTGCGCATGGTTATATGGCCACAAAAGTTTCGGCCTCACCTGTCGGAAAAATTCGACGGGACTATCAATCCCGCCGAATTTCTTCAGATATACTCCACTGCAATCTTGGCAGCCGGAGGAAATGAGGTCGTGATGGACAATTACTTTCCAGTGGCCTTAACTGGGACTGCCAGGTCCTGGTTCATGAGCCTTCCACCCAACTCTATCAACAGTTGGGAGGAGCTGTGCCATCAGTTCACTGCCAACATCGGGAGTTCATACACCCGGCCAGGCACCGAACTGGATCTTTTTGCGGTTGTGCAAAAAGGGGGAGAATCCTTGCGGTCATTCGTCCAATGGTTCTCTCAGGTACGAAACACTATCCCTTCTATCTCTAGCGCCTCTGTCATTGTGGCATTCAGACAGGGCGTACGGGACAAGAAGATGTTGGAGAAACTGGCGATCAAGGAGATCACCAGTGTCACGGAACTCTTCAGCTTGGCAGACAAATGTGCCTGAGCTGCGGAAGGCCGTGAGATGCACTCCAAACCAACCTCGGAGGGTCACAAAAAACCCTCCAAAGAAGAAGCCGCTACCTCCGGGAGTGGCAAGAAGAAAAAGAAGACCAACGACAAGAAGAAATCGTCGACCGGCACATCCAATGTTGCAGCTGCTGCAGCTCCGGGTGGCCGGGGGCCACGCCCTGAGAAGCGACCTCGACCGTCTTATGCAGATGGTGGCAAACCCAAAGTGTGGTGTCCCATCCACAAGATGGGCAGCCACAGTTTGGAAGACTGCCGGGAGGTCCAAAACCTTGCCGAGCGCTACAACAAGCGCCGGGAAGAATCTCCTTTCCGACAGAGGGAAGGAAAGCAAAAGGTCGACGAAGCTCCGGCTGAAGAGGAGTTAGGGTTTCAGGATCCCAAAAAGGTCCTGAAGGCCGTCTACACCTCAGTCGATGATGATTCTGACGTCTCTGACAACGAGCGTCGGAAGACCATGAACACCATTTTAGATGGATCATGGGATATCACCTCCCGTCGCGTCATCAAGACTATGCGTCGGGATATGGCTGCTGTAGCTCCTACAGTCAGGTCGGAACCTCACCGAAAGTGGATGGACACAGCCATGACTTTTGATGCTTCGGATTGTCCCCGGAGCATGGTTGGAGCAGGACAGTTACCCCTGATGGTATCTCCTACTATCAACAACATCCAGCTCCACCACGTTATGGTAGACGGAGGTTCGGGGCTTAACCTCATCAGCTTTGAAGCTTTCACTAAGCTTCAGCTCCGTAGGGAAGTGATTGAGCACACGTCGACGTGTTTGCTTGGCAATCGTCACAAATGCCTGGGATCCCTAGGGAAGTGATTGAGCACAATCTGAAGATCTACCCCGATGCTCGGCCTGTGCATCAGAAGCCTCGGAAGCAATCCGTAGAGCGACAGAACTTCATCCGACAAGAAGTAAAGAAGTTGCTCGAAGCTGGATTCATCCGAGAAGTCTTTCATCCAAAATGGCTGGCTAACCCAGTCGTTGTGCCCAAGGCCGGCGGGAAGCTTCGGATGTGCAAAAGATCCATTCCCACTACCTAGAATAGATCAGATAATGGATTCCACCTCCGGGTGTGAATTACTGTGTTTCCTAGATGCATATTCTGTATATCATCAAATCAGGATGTCTAGGGAAGATGAAGAGCATACTTCATTCATCACAGTAGATGGATTGTATTGTTACACAACCATGCCCTTTGGTCTCAAGAATGCAGCTTCAACTTTTGTACGAGCTATGTACAAAACTTTTGAAGAACTTATTAGAGACATAGTGGAAGTGTACGTCGATGACATCGTGGTCAAGGTTAGGAACCAGGAGTCACTCCTTGACACCTTGAAGGCTGCCTTCGACAAGCTGCGGGCCACCCGCACAAAGCTAAACCCAGACAAGTGTGTCTTCGGGGTTAGCTCTGGAAAACTTCTTGGTTTCCTGGTAAGTCACCGGGGCATAGAAGCTAATCCGGCGAAGATTAAGGCCATTGAAGACATGCGGCCACCAACCCGCATCAAGGACGTTCAAAAATTAACTGGATGTCTAGCAGCCCTCAGCCGGTTCATCTCAAGACTGGCGGAATGGGCACTCCCTTTCTTCAAGTTATTGAGGATGTCCGGACCATTCCAATGGTCCGAAGAAGCAGAAAAGGCATTCCAGGAGCTGAAACAGTTCCTCACCACCCTACCTATTTTGGTAGCTCTGAACCCTGGTGAGCCTTTATTGCTTTATATTTCGGCTACTGACGAAGTCGTCAGCATGGTTCTAGTTGCGGAGAGACCAGAACTACCCCATACTCAGGAATCCAGACCCCTTCGGGAGGGTCCGGAGGTTCCTGAAAGTGAGTCTGGGTCCCAGCTCCTAGATTCGAACCCACAAGAAGTCGCTTCAGGAGACCTAGACCCCTCCGGGAGGGTCCAGGTCATTTTTGAAGAAGCTCCGAGTTCCTCAAACCAGAACCCAGAGGTCCCCGAAGAAAATCCGGACCCTTCCGAGAGGGTCCGGGTCAGTGAAGAGGAAGCTCCGGACCCCTCCGGGAGGGTCCGGACCATTCAACGCCCGGTGTACTTCATTAGTGAAGTACTACATGATGCCAATACTCGGTACCTGGAGGTGCATAAGCTGCTCTATGCAGTTCTTATTGCCTCCAGGAAGCTTCACCATTACTTCCAAGCTCACAAAGTCTCAGTGGTGACTTCCTACCCACTACGAGCAATTTTGCATAATCCCAATTCAACTGGGAATATTGCAAAATGGGCAGCGGAATTGGCTGAATTTGATCTTGAATTTATCTCAAGACAAGCAGTCAAGAGTCAAGCATTGGCAGATTTTGTGGCAGAATGGACTCCCTCTCCATCAAACCCTGGGGGCCCCAGTGAGCAAAAGACGGAGCATCAAGCTCCAACCTTCACCGAGCCTCACTGGACTCTCTACTTCGATGGCTCCATGCAGAAGCAGGGGGTCGGAGCTGGAATCCTTCTCCTTGCACCGACTGGGGAGAAGGTGAAATACATGGTACACCTTGACTTCAAGGCAACCAACAACATGGCAGAGTATGAAGCACTCATATATGGACTAAAGGTGGCACTGTCATATGGTGTCAAGCAATTGCTGGTCAGGGGAGATTCACAACTCATCATTAAGCAGGTGAAGGGTGAATGCTCCTGCAATAACCTCCAGCTATCCGCTTACCTCCTTGAAGTCCAGAAGCTTCAGAAGGACTTTGAAGTCCTAGATCTCCACCATGTTCAGCGTACCCACAACGCTGAAGCCGACGAACTCTCGACGAAAGCGTCAACCGGAGCTCCAGCTCCTGACGGAACTTTTGTCCGGAGATTTTTGAAACCCACAGCTCAGCTTGCCGAACTGAGCGAAGGGGGCGAGATCAGCATCCCGAAGCTGACGGTCCCGATGGCTCTGTTACCATGGCAGCCATCAAGGGTCGTAGGTGCTGCCAGAAACTCCGAGCAACCCAGCACGCAAGACTCAAATGCTCAAGTTAGTTCCGATGCATGGATCTCGGAGATCCGGAACTACTTGAAAGACAACATCCTTCCTGACGATGATGTATCTGCTGACCGGGTAGTCAGATTGGCTAAAAGATACACGCTGGTAGAAGGGGATCTCTACCGGTGTGGTGCCAACGGCATCCTAATGCGGTGCATCACAAGGGAAGAAGGTTGCGAGCTCCTCGCAGAAATCCATGGAGGCGAGTGTGGGAACCACGAGTCTTCCCGCACGCTGGTTGGTAAAGCCTTTCGGCATGGTTTCTACTGGCCTACAGCACTCCAGGATGCAACTGAGCTGGTGAAAAAATGCAAAGCATGTCAATTTCATGCAAAGCAAATTCACACTCCGGCTCAGCCCTTACAAATGATACCTCCTACATGGCCCTTCGCTATGTGGGGGATGGACATCTTGGGACCTTTCCCAAGAGCCGTCGAAGGTTACAAGTTCCTGTACGTCGCCATTAACAAGTTCACCAAGTGGCCGGAAGCAACTCTAGTTGTGTCAATCAACAAGCAATCTGCTATCAACTTTCTGCAGTCCATTGTATGCAGATTTGGAGTCCCAAACAAAATCATCACTGATAATGGGACCCAATTCACAAGCTCCACATTCCAAGGATATTTCAAAGACCTCGGCATACAAGTTTGCTACGCCTCCGTAGCTCACCCAGCCAGCAATGGCCAAGCCGAGAGAGCAAATGCTGAAATCCTTAAAGGGCTTAAAATGCGCACTTATGAGCGCTTGAAAAAACATGGAGCCAACTGGATCGAAGAGCTTCCGCCCACTCTATGGGCCAACAGGACATCTCCAAACCGGTCAACCGGAGAAACACCCTTCTTTCTAGTGTACGGAGCTGAAGCAATCCTTCCTCCGGAAATCACCTTGGGTTCACTCCGGGTCCGGACCTTCGACGAAGCCGCACAGGACCAGCTCCAGCGTGAAGACCTAGACCTCCTTGAGGAGGGAAGGTGCCAAGCAGCTGTTCGGAATGCCCGATATCGTCAAGCCCTACGGCGTTATCACCAACGGCATGTACACAACCGACAGCTCGAGGAAGGCGATCTGGTGCTACGGAGAATACAATCCAGAGAAGGGTTAAACAAACTTTCCACCGGTTGGGAGGGACCCTTCCGAGTGATTAAAGTATCCCGTCCTGGAAGCGTTCGCTTGGCTACCGAGGATGGGACACCTCTCCCATATCCTTGGAACATTGAGCACCTCCGTAAGTTCTACACTTAATATCACGGAGGTGAGTCTTGAGTAACTTGAGATGTATGTTATAGAGTCATTGTACAGAGTTGGGTAGTTACTCCGGGAGAGCAGCCGGACCTTTCCCGAAAGGTCCGCAAGGCTCATGCAACGCTTGTCACAGTCTCAGGACTAAAAGTGTCGCTAACTACCCTGGGTCAAACGAGAAATGAAACACCCTTAGCCTGGTTCCGTACCCTAAGAGTGTACTTGTTTCCCCTGTACCCCGGACCTATAATGAAAGACATCTTCATGTGAAGTAGACTCCACGTGCATTTATTTTGTACAGGCTCAATATTTTTATTTTTCTCTTTCCTGTCTATAACAAAGACGTGCAATTCTTAAGAAATTTTAGTTGGACCGGTTTATAAACGATTCGAGTTGTATTGTCAATTCTTTTGGATTCAAATATTGTTCATGGCCAACTCGCCTGAAAGCCGCCAAGCCAATCTAGGGCTGGAGTGTGCTATCGACTTAGCCTGGTCAAGCACCCTAAGTACGCCACTCTACCTACACCCCGGCAGGCTGAAGTAAGGCGGGTCCGTGTACAGTTGGATCTAGAAGAAAAGATAACACATTCGGTCATATTTATAATCTCGTTTGACTTAAAATCTTCTTGGGAGTCATAAGCCGCGACAAAGTTATAGACAAGAAACAAATTTTACTATTTTTCTTGGCTTAAGTGTGCAGGAAAAATAAAATCTACATTGATGGAGAAAATCCGGAGCTAACTAAGCTCCGACTCCCCGACGCCTAATAAAAGATGGTGATAAGACCCCACAAATGGAGTCTGCTGCTAACAAACTGAATGTTGGCAAAGGTCACTGCCAGAGCTACTAAGCTCCGACACCCCGGAGGGTTAACTATCGATGCTCTACGCGTTGATAGAGACTATTGCCGGAGCTACTAAGCTCCAGCGATAGACAATGCCGGAGCTTCTAAAGCTCCGACAACCTCAGGGGGCCTTCACTATCGAAGACTTCAAACCTAAATTCTACAAGTTCGGAGCAAAAGAGTCTTCAACAATGCACAATATTCTCTTGGTACATGTTCACAATCAAATTGTGTACATCTAACAGGGGGCCAAGTGAAGATAAAAGTGTTGAAGACAAAAAGTGAAATTCGCAAAATTTGGGAATTCCATTTATCTGGAGACAAGAGGTTACATCTGGAGTCAAGGGATTACAAAATTGAGGAAGAAGAAGAGAAAATACAAGTGAGAATTACAGAGATGGTCCTAGACCCTATGGAAGAATTGGGCGACCTTCTGGGCGACCTCTGATACGCTGGCTCGGGTAGCTTCGCCTGCTCCTTCGACGGGGCCTTCAAGCACCGGGTCCAGAGGAAATTGGGAGTTCCGGCTGGTGTAGCACGTCAACACATACTCTTCGACGTTCTTCGCCGGGGATTGTCCCTCAACCTCCAGTTGGTCCGCGATGACATCGCCCACCTTGGAGAGCTTGCTACCTGCTGCGCTCAACGCCTGCAGCGCTAGGTCCGGCTCAGGCTCCGGATCATCCGGGCGCACGGGGCTGAAACCCATCGGTGTCAGGGCATCATTGGCCTTGCTCAAGAACTCCCAAATCTATAGGGAGTCCTCAGCCCTCAAGCCCTTCATCTCTTCCAGGGATCTCCTGGCCGCCGTCAGTTCGGAATTCTCACGGGCGAGGCGCTCAACTTCTTTAGCGTTTTGCTGAATCTTTTCAGCAACCTGCCTTTCGAGTTTTCCTTGCTCCTCCTCCCGGAGGTGGATCTTGTTCCGTCGGTAAACCAGGTCCTTCTCCCTACCCCTCACTTTCTTCTCCCGGGCAACAAGGGCACACTCTTGTTCGTAGAGTTCCTGCCCTCGTACCCAGGTCTTCTCCTCTTCCTCTTGGCAGCGCTCTTCCAATTTCTTAGCGCGCTCCTCGAGGCCCTTGTCAGCCAGAGCTATTTTCTCAGCGAGCTCCTCTTCCCTCCTCAGGACATCATCCCGCATCTCAAGGAGTTTCTGCTCTTCATCCTCGAGCCGTTTCTCCGTCTCTTCAAGTGCCTCTCGGCGCTTGATGAGTGCGGTGTTAATGGCCTCAAGCTGTTCGTGGCGTGCATCGGCCGCGTTATTGGCAGCTTTGGCCTGATCATAGATCTCCCGGGATTGAGCGTCGAGGGCACGAGTCATACTCTCCCTGTCATCCAGCAACTTGCCCCAGTACTCCAGGCGGGTTTTCTCCCGTTTGATCCACTCCTTGTCATCCGCTAGCCTCGACTGCGCCAGCTTGGTCTCGAAGTAGAGCCGATTACGGCATCGCCTAAGGGTTTGGCGCTCCTCTTCAAGAGCCTTGCTGTCATGGAAGAAGGCCAGTTGGACTTGACGCAGACTGGAACGTGCGTTGTCAATGGACAACGACAACGGGATTGGCTCCGGACCTGCTGGGGTCTCCTCCGCTGGTTCCAGCGGGTCTTCAGATACAAAAATCGGGTCCCACTCTACAAGAGCGGTCCCCTGAGTCTCCAAGGCACTAGGGCCGTCCTACGGGATGGCCTCAGTCGCCAACGAAGAAGGCCCCGCCGCCAAGTCTTCGTTCACCCCCTCGGGCAGGGGGCCGACGATTTCGCTTGGGCACTCCGGCTCAGCCGCAGGTACCTACGACGTCGTCGCTTCCGGAGCAGGAGCCGCTACCGGCTCCAGTCTGGGTACCTCTTCCGAGGGAGGCTCGAGCTCTATCACCTCTTCAACAACCGGTTCAGGAGCCGGAAGGTCTTCAACTTCGACCGGCCCTGTGACCGGAGCTCCAACAAGGACCGGCTCAGCGGCCGGTGCTTCGGAAGTAGCCGGCCCAACTGCCGAAACTACCTCAGTTTCCGGCTCGCATGCCGGGGCTTCAGTCACCTCCGGCTCAACCGCCGGAGTTTCAATAATTTCTGGCTCAGAGGCCGGGATTACTACTTCCTCTGGCTCAATAGCCAGAGCTTCCATCATTGCAGCACCAGGACCCGGAGCTTCAACCTCCGGGACAAGTGCTGCTGGCACGTCTTCACTCCCGTGGTCTGGCGCAACCACGGGAACTTCTGGGGACGAGTCGAGGTCGATGACTACGACAGCCGGCGTCGGAGCTGTCGCAACCTCAGCCACCACTTGGGGCGGCGCCGGGACAGGAGCAGAAGCTCCCAGCCTCACGGCCTCAGACACTGTGGCTGAGGGTGGAGCCTCACTCCCTCTCTTTGGGACGCTGCAGATGATGGACGAAGAAAATCAACAAACAGTTGCTACAATTAAAATAATTATACAAGGTAGAGATTAAAAATTACCTTGGGAGGCTTTCGCACCAGCTTGCGCGGAACCTTTTTCCAGGGCGTTCTGGGCTAGCCATAGCCGGCGCAGAAGTTTCGGAAGGCCCCCCGGAACTCGCGTGGCCACAGGTGTTTCCCGGGTTGAGGCTCCTCTCGATCGGGAAGAACCCCCGGACCTGGAGGCCTCCACCGGCCCAGGAGCTGGAGTTGTTCGACCGGAGCTAACACCCCGGGAGGACCCTGCTGCGAGAACAACTGCACTCCGAGAGGACCCTACCACGAGAACAGTCGCGTTCCGGGATGACCCCACTACGGGAACAGTCGCCGCAGCTGCAGAGGACCTTCCCCTTCGGGGAGAAGGAGCCGACGAAGAAGTAGCGGGCCCGACGGACCTTCCGTCAGCATACTGCAACTTCCTCTTCTGGCTCACTGGTTCTTCCGCCATCTCCTTGCCCTTGCCGACGACTTCTCCCCTCGGCTTAGGAGCAGAGCTGGAGCCATCCTTGGGTTCTCCAGGGATCGCTACCCCAGAGGTTGATCTTCTCTCGACGACACCAAGGTCGTCAAGTACGGGCATCTTTCGCCGGAGCTCCCTGCAGAACTCCACTTCCACGTTCAGAGGGAGGAAGGCAAACGGGGGAGTCAAGTCATCACCGTCAACGTCGATGTCGTGCTCGAATTTCTTGAGGTGGAACTCCAAGGTTTTCCCCACCATGTTGGACTTCAACCCAGTCTCGACCCGGTCGTCGTCCATCACGCTGTTGAGGGCCCAAGCGAGTTTCTCCCTCCTCTTCAGCGGCGCCCACCTGTTGACCAGGAAATTGCAAAATACCGCCTAAGGAGTCAATCCTCCCTCCACACATTGGCGGATCCTGGTCAAGGCAGGGTCAAAAGCTTCCCCCAGCACCGGAGCTTCACTCCAGATCGTCGTGTCGATGCCGGGCAGACTATCGGGCAGCTCCAGCCTCTCGTGCTCCTCCACCCTGACGACTATCCAGTCTTTCTTCCAGTCAACCCACTTCCCAGAAGGAAACGACCGGAGGTACATGAATGGGCACTTCTTGCGCTTCACAAAATAGTAGAAGCCAAGGTACTCATTGCTCCGGCCGGTGGTGTGGACAGTGAAGAAGGTCCGGAAGAGTTCAATGTAGGGGGGGATGCCAACCCACATCTCACAGAAGTGAACAAAGATAGACACGAGGAGAATGGAGTGAGGGCCAAGGTGGTATAACTGCAGACCATAGAAGTCTAGCAGCATCAAGAAAAAGGAAGAAAAAGGCGGGATCAACCCCACCATGGCGTACGAGGAAAAGTACACCATTTCGCCGGCGTGCTCCTTCTCGAAGGGGAGCTCTCCGCCGTCACGGACTGAGCGGTTGAAGAAGTCCGAGGACCACCCCATGAGGGTCCGGACCTTCTTCAAATCGCCTTCGGTCTTCAAGCGACTCTCGCGGAGACCCAACTCCATCGCGGCACAGCTAGGCAAGAGAAGAAAAGCGAAGCACAAGTTGGGAGCTTGATCGCAAGAGCAGATGAGAGGCATAAAGAACTCCCGATAGTGCGCACTTTCCTTCTTAAGTAAGCCCTCGCGACGCTCAGATGGAAACCGCAAGGAAGTCGAAGATACCACCCAAAAATTTCACCCAGCCGATGACAAGCGGGCCCGGGACCACCCCGACGATCAAGTCGAGGTTCTCACCCAGGTAAACGGTTGTCATCAAGAGGCGGGAAGCCCAAAGGCGGCGGCCTGACAAGGCGCGCGGAACCGATACGGTTTTCGTATCGGGAACCGGCGACCTTCAATTGCGTGAGATCCGCACGCCAAAGATCTCATCTGTAGAACGCGAGATACGCCACGCGGCGGGGATTTAATTCCAAGTCCTTGCCAACGGCACCCTCAAAGACCCTTGAAGACTCAATTTCAAAGGTCGTGAAGATGGACCCACCTCCGGCGGAATTACTTCCCCGGAGGTAGGTCCAGGGGGCCACTGTCGGTATCCTAGAAACCGTATACCCCTTGAGGTTATAAAGATCTCAAAGGAAAATCATCTACTTGGTTTGAAGACCCTCGAAGGCCCACATGTCAGCCATAACCGGACCCGCTTCTCCAACATGGTTAATCCCTGGGTTGCCACGTGTACTACCAAACCGAAGCTACCGCCCACAAGGGGGAAGCTCCGGACCATGTACCGAAATGGCACCCCCGGACTTAGCCCCTGACCGAGAGAAGCTCCGGACCTGACACGTGTCGGGTAGTCCCGGAGCTACCTGTTTCCCAAAGCAAGCTCCAGAGCTGCCACATGTCCGATCGTCGGATCTTCAGCTTCTAACCTCCGGAAGACCCTGCAACGGCTCCGGATCTTCCAAGGAGAACCAAGGACTTCAAGACCCGATTAAGTGTCATTAATGCCATATTAATGACACTTAAACGGACGATTTTAACACCAATAATGGTGTTGTCAAAGCCCGTTACAGGATCATTAAGAGAAATTAAACGTGTATCAATACTAGTAACCGCCAGGGCCACATGTCGGGCCAGGCTAACCTGTAATGGCCTGTCCTTGTACTATAAAAGGACAGGCCGACGATACACATGGGACACGCGCCTCATACGCTCATCACAAGCTCATACTGCTAATACAACACCAACACACCCGTGGAGTAGGGTATTACGCTCAGACGGCTCGAACCACGTAAATTCTTGTGTCTCCTATGTCAATCCTAATTCACCTTCTTGAATCTCCGCGTGCCCACACCGAACATCAAACTCCCCTATCACTTTAGTAGTGTAGGGAGATCTGCCGGTTCCAAACCACCGATAGAAACCCTTGGAGAAGGATGAGCTTAAGTTCCTCTATGACACAAGGATGTTCTATGTCCCTCCCACCATCAAGTACCTGAAGCCCTTCTTTGTGGCCCTCAACAGAATCTTGAGGAAGACAATAGCCCTGAAAGATGGAGATGCGGGGACTATCCAAGGAACCTTGAGGACCCTAATGAAGGTCATTGGTGGAAGGAGACCGTTAAATGTCTTTGAGTACATCTACAATGATATTGTGAACATCTCAATCACTCCCAATAGATCTTGCGGGTATGCCCCGTACATCATGTACATGATTGGGAAAGTGACCGGACTTGAGTTTGTCAAGGATGTTCACCATACGGTGTTGAAGCCACAAAAGCCTACTGAGTACACTCTTCCCTCAGCTCCAACTGTTCCTTCCTCCCCCACAACGGAGAGGAGGTCGAAACAATCGCATGATGCAGTTGCTCCTCTTGGCTCTTCTCCTGTCCATGAACCCTCCGATGGCATCCTCAAAATGCTCTCCTCCATTTTTGCCTGCTACCGCAACATCGAAGATAGGCAGCGTAGAGAGAAAGTGGCAAGGAAGAAACATCAACAATATGTAAATGCCAACATCAAAGCTATCTGTGACAAGCTTGAGATTGAGCCAGTTGGATCACCGCCCGCCTTCGAGGACTCCGAGGAAGATCCTGCCCCGGTGAATGACTATGAAGATGAAGATGAAGGTAGGACTGAAACTGAAGGAGAGAGCAGCGATGATGAGTGATTCCCCTCAATTTTTCCCTTTTTGGTGCCTTGATGCCAAAGGGGGAGAGATTGAGACTAGTTTGAGACTATTTATAGTAGTAGTTATTATGCTTTTGTGATCGAGGACATGTACCTATTTTTAAAACTTTGTAATGCAATATTTCTTTTCCTATGTGTGATGCTTATTGTCGCTCTAATATTTACTTCTATGTTCATTACTGCTTATCTTTGGTTCTTCACATTTTATTGATCACACACCTGTTAGGCACCCCACCATAAGGTGTGTGCATATGTGAGAAGCCTTTTGTGAATTAATCGTTATTCTCATATGTGCACACCTTATGAAAATCAAAGTTTTATTCTCAATTGTGTCATCTCAAATGGTTTTCATCAATCACCAAAATAGATAGTAAGTTCATCTAGGATATCCCTTGTGGGTTTTGGCTAATTGATGACGAACATATGAGATCCTAACAAAACTATTGAGATGGTTAGGACAAAGAAAATGAAACAGCTCAGTGCACACAGAAAGGTGGAAAATGGAGTGGTGTTTAAAGAAGAATACTTTGATGGATTTTGGAAGAACAAATTAGATTTTAATGTATAGGGTGTGTATGGAAGACACACTCCAAGATCTCACGACTTTGCGCAGGGGTAAGGGTTTTAAAATTAACCTAACTTTCACAGTGCACCGGACTAGTCCGATCATGGACCGGACTAGTCTGCCAAACTTTCTGGAGTCCACCTTCACACAGCACTGGACTAGTCCGATTATGGACCGGACAAGTCCGCCAGACTTTCTGGAGTCTCCCATCTCTGGAGACCGGACTAGTCCGTGTGTCCATCGGACTAGTCCGCTGAACTTTCTGGAGTCTATTTTCACAAAAGGTCGGACTAGTCCGTTTTCCAACAAGACTAGTCCGCCAGACTTTCTGGACTTCGAGTTACAATGTGATCGGACAAGTCTGGACTTGCACCGGACTAGTCCGGTATTAGGGTTTTCAATGGTAACTTTTTGGAAACCCTATAAATAGAGAATCCACGGCCTTACGCCAAGAATACACGTCGAATACTACTGAAAACACAATCCCTAGTGCCGCCACCTTGTCCCAAGAGCCCAAAACACATCTCACCACACATCTAAAGTGCAAAAAGAGCGAAATCAATTGAACACTTGGATTCGGGATTGGGAGATCGTCGTTCCTTCGTTGCGAGCTCTTGGGGTTTGATCTTTCTACACTCATACTCTGCATTGTAATACTTTCAATTGTATTTGATCACTCCTTTCGTTGTAATTCTCATGGGAGCCCTCAACGTATGAGGTTGCCCCATAAACTCGGTGATTACCCGTGCTAGTGGAATCAAGTCGGCATTCGTGGTGACTTGAAGAGGGAAAGGGTTGGAGACCCGGCTCTGTGTGAGCTTCCTCAACGAGGAGGTAGATCTCGTGGTGAGATCGAACCTTAGTAAAAATTCATATCTCTTGTGCCTCATTTACTTTACTTTTTGTGCACTAGATCACTTGATTGCTAAACAACAATTTAAGTTGCTTATAAGTCTTCACGTGCATCCATACAATAATCTTAAATCAAAGAATCTGTTGTTCTCATTTCTGTTGCTAAAAGAATCTAGTTTCCCAAATAACACTTAATCAATTCACGTATTTCAGCACACCGGACTAGTCCGCCCACACAACCGGACTAGTCCGGTCAAACAAGTTTTTGACGACTCTATTAAGTGTGCAGGAAATTTTAAAGGCCTATTTAGCGCCCCTCTAGGCCACATTCATTGTCTTATATGTATGTGTTTTAATGTGCTCATAACAAATTAAAATTTCACTTTTGTACCTTGCTGAATACATTGTCAAAGGGAGAGAAATATGTATAGGGGGAGAAATTTATTTCTATCTCATTTGATTTTCAAAAAGGGGGAGAAATTGTTTTTAAAACTTCTCATGCCAATGTTCGGATTTTATGTGGTGTTGCCAATGCATTCATCAAGAGGGAGATTGTGAGACCTATGTGTGCTCAATACATTGGCTTTGACGATAAAAGTTTTTAAGACTACCAAAAATCCTTTATCATCAAGGTCTGACTCTAGGTCTGAGCTCCAGCAAGGTCCGATGATAGGTCCGGCTTGTTTTGGGTAGTACCGGCAAGGTCTGATGTAAGGTTCGACTTGCTTTCGCTAGTTCCGACTAGCTTTGGTAAGCTCCGGTGCTAGGTCCGAATAGCTTTGGTAAGCTCCGGTGCTAGGTCCTGCTAGCTTTGGTAAGCTCTTGCTCAAGGTCCGGTTAATTTTGGCAAGGTCCAGAGCTAGATTGCAATGGTTCTGCTTTTACATTGAATTGATTCAAACTTGGTTTACATCTATGGAAAGTTTTCTTAGTAATCACTAAGTTTTTAGTGCATTTTGGTGGTTATGGTTGATATTGTTTTGCTATGGTTTGCAACATGCTTATGTGAGGTGCTCACGTAAGGTGTTGTGTTTTTTAGAGCTAACGAGAGTCAAGTCGTGGACTTGTGCTCAGAAGTATTGATTGTTTATTCATATGCAGGTGTTGCTTGAGTTCAAAACACGGCTTATTACAGGATCCATTTAACTAGTCTTAGGGAGAAGATGAGGTTCAACAACCAAGTTTGGGCAGAATTGTGGTTGAGTTGATCAGGAGGTTGCGCAACATGTTTGAATCAAGAACGATGCATATGGAAGTATCGTGGATGTTGTTAGAAGATGTTTGCACGTGCACAAGGAGTGCATGGACATGGCTACATGGTTTCGAGGCGTGATGAAGAGATGTGGACGTAAAAAATTGGTCGGAAAAGTCCAATCGACTAGATTAAGGACTCAGGTTGCGGCTGAGTCGTGTTTGACTAAATATGAAAAGTTTTGAGTTGTTTATGATAGGATTTCGTGTGGGTCATGAATTTGAGTTGTTTTAGGAATGTGAGGTACACTCCTAAGGTGTTTGGAAGTCTTAAGATTGCTTCTATCTGCGTATAGAGGAGTCTTGAGCAGTTATGGAAAGTTTCGATTCGTGAATTGAGTATGATTAGAGTTCTAGTTAGGATTGGGTTGGCCTAAGGGCTGGTTATATAAGCAAGGGAGGCCAGAGCTCGTGGTACACGACTTTGGTGCTGTTCCTTGTAAGTTTTCATTAATAAAGTTCATAGTCTAAAGGAACTTTTGTGCCTTGTTTGTCCGACTTGTTTTCTTCAAGTCTTTCTCGTCGTGTTTCTGCACAACACTACCTTGCTTTGGTGGTTTTATCATAACTCGAGTCTTATAGATCCAATTGACGTGAGTCTTTTTGGGTTGTCTTCACAACTTGATTATATCATCTGTGAAAATTTCACGGTCATTGGATTTGTGGTTTCTGATCTACACGAGTTTCTTTGCAGTGTTCCAAAACTATTTTTCTCGGGTAGGACAGATTGACCTTTGTTCGACCTTTCGATCGTAACGTGAGTTTATCTCTACGAATTTTCGTGATTCTTGTTGTGACGTCTTTGTGACTTGATTCTGTACAATCTATACTAGTTTTGTCACAGTGGAACACGTTTAGATTAGTCTCACACACGGTTTCTTTATCAGATCAGTTTTTTGCCGAGGGGTGTTTCGTTGCTTCCGCTGAAAAGTTTTAATCTACCATTCACCCCCCCTCTGGTCGCTTTACACGTGCTCTTCAATCCTATAGTATGTGGAGAAACCGCCCGACTTCAAAGACAATGAGTATCCTAACGATGTCTTGATGGTACATAAAGCTCTCTACGGCCTCAAACAAGCTCCTAGAGCTTGGTATGAGTCCCTTAGAGACTTTCTCATTAACAATGATTTTAGGATAGGAAAAGCCGATTATACACTCTTTACTGAGAATGTGGATGATGATTTATTTGTATGCCAAATATACGTCGATGACATTATATTTGGTTCTACTAACAAATCTTATTGTGAGGAATTCAGTACTGAAAGATTCGAGATGTCCATGATGGGGAAGTTGAAGTTCTTCCTAGGATTCCAATTCAAGCAACTCAAGGAAGGCACCTTCATAAGTCAAACCAAGTATACTAAAGACATACTCAAGAAGTTTGACATGAAGAACGCTAAACCCATCAAGACACCCATGGCGACAAATGGACACCTCAACCTCAACGAAGATGGCCATAGCGTGGATCAAAAGGTATATTGCTCCATGATTGGATCTTTACTTTACCTTTGTGCATCAAGGCCCGATATTATGCTTAGTGTATGTATGTGTGCAAGATTTCAAGCCGCACCTAAGGAGTGTCACTTGACCGCAATGCATAGAATCTTGAGTTATTTAGTTCATACACCAAACCTTAGGCTATGGCATCCAAAAGGGTCCAAATTTAATCTCATCAGATATTTCGATGCGGATTACACCGGATGTAAGGTTGGTAGGAAGAGCACCTTTGGGACTTGCCAATTCTTGGGTAGGTCCCTGGTATCATGGTCATCCAAGCAACAAAACTCCATTTCCCTATCCATAGCCGAAGCGGAGTATGTCACAGCCAAAACTTGTTGTACACAACTTCTTTGGACGCGACAAACTCCAAGGGACTATGGCCTTAATATGAACAATATTCCACTCATATGCGAGAATGAGAGTGCCACTAAGATTGGCCATAACCCCATTGAACACTCTAGGACCAAGCACATAGACATCTAACACCACTTTTTGAGAGACCATTCAATGAAGGAGGACATAGTCATTTCCCATGTTAGAACCAAAAAACAACTAGCCGACATCTTTACCAAGCCACTAGATGAAATGCGCTTTTGCGAACATAGGAATGAGCTAAATATCCTTGATTCTCCAAATGTGGCTTGAGATGTTACACATCTAATTGTTACTAGCTTAGAATCTTCAAAATTACGCATCCTTGTGAAAACTTATCCCCCTCAACTTTCTTTCGAATTATTTTTGATTATTGTCTCCTTGAATCATGGTCATTGTATGATTGTCTGCGTTCTTTACTGGCAATATTCATTTAGAATATTTGTGAAAAACATTGTCCATATGGATCATTCCATTCAAATCTCTCTTTATATATTAGAATTTGCTCTCCAAGACCGGTCTAGTCTGCCCTTAGGGCCAGACAAGTTCAGCCTCCTAGACTTGTGCGGAATGGTGCAAACAAGTCCACACCGGACTAGTCCGTCTAGTTCACCTAACTAGTCCGGACAACTGACCAGACTAGTCTGACCATTGGGGACTTAAACCCCAAGAGTCGGGCCCGACCCTTGATTCTTTCAAATGACATATCTTACGCACCTCTGACTCAAAACACGCAAACATTGGCGATTTTTGAGCTCCACCACTCAAATTTTCAAATTTTTGGTGCATCAACCTTTTTGGAGTGTCGGGACCTCTAATCCCAGACTACTCTGCCCTTTGAATCCATGGAATGCCATCCATTCTCTCTCTCTTAAGGTACTTTTGAACCTAACCCTAGTTTGTTCAATTCCTTGCTCCCTAGGTTGTTACACGTGTAACTTAGGGCTCATTTCTCATCCTTGTCACATTGTGACGTTACTTGCTAAGTATCGTTGTTCCATTTAGCGGTTTATGTTGATCTTTGGAAGTAAGGGCTTGAAACTATGTGGTTCGGACTAGTCCGGACCCGGAGCGGGTAAGTTTATTCCTCACCGGACTAGTCCAGCTCGAAAGCAAACAAGTCCGACCAGCCTAGTTTCAACACCTAACTTTTGGGATTGTCATATCTCCAACAAAATACTTCCTTGTTCCTTCACTTATATCCTTTCTGCATTGTGCCAGCATCATGTCAACGCATGATGACTCACCTCTCTCCAATACAGAGTGTGAGGCGGCTCGCTAAGAAGTGTATCATCGTCAGGCCGAGGAAGAGGCGGAGCTGGCTCGTGAGCTCGCTCGTCGCGAGGCTCGCACCAAGAAGAAGCATGGAAGGGATGCTGCTTAAGCTTAAGCTACAGAGCAACAAGCAAGTCGAAGAAAGAGGCTTGCAACCTTGGGAGACGAGGAAAAGGCTCAAGCGGATGACAAAGGGAAAAGTAGAGTGGATGAGGTCGGAGCTAGCAAGGACAAAGGTAAAGCTCCGATGGCAGCAAAGGAAAAGGCAAGGCACCGGCCAAGAAGGCCACTAAAGCTTCTCAGGGATGAACGCATTGGCAAGTAGAGGAGGAGTTGTCATTCGAGACCGTCCTGCGGGGTCAAGTGCTCCTCCCCAGGGTCCCATTCGACCACTTGTGATGCCCCGCCCGCTCACGACCCAAACTGTCGAGTGGATCTTTCAAAGAACATTTTCCAAGATAAGGGTGCGGAGAAAGCAAAAAGGTTCCATCTTGAGGATGTGTATGAGTATGAGAATGCCATCGCGGATCACCGCTTTTGCTATATTTCCATTGTGATTATTATCGCTTGGTCTACATAAGGATGAAGACACCCATGACCGATCCTCAATGGGTTGATTGGAACTACATGGCCAAGAAAAATCATCAAGCTTTAAATAGGGTCATCCAAGCCGTTGAGCATCATGGGCTAAAAAAGATCATGGCGTTCCAATACGATTGGAATGGCTCAGTTCTACACAACGTGTCACTTCACTTTCAACGGAGATCAAAGGATTACTTGGTTGACTGAGGGGGTTCGATACCCTGGGTTGTACGGTGACATTGCAAAGATGCTTGGATAAGAAGAGCACTTGGGCCATGACATCATTATCCACAATCTCAAAGCCATGGACCTTGGTGAAATGGAGTTTATGTACGTTGATGGTTCTTTAACCCTCCAACCACCAAATATGTTATTCCTTTCCTTAGTGTGCTCAACTAGCTCTTGAGGAAGACTCTTGCACCCAAGGATGGAGATGCTGGTATGATTCAAGGAAACCTAAGGCAGATGATGAAGCTTCTATGTGAAGATGATCAATTCAACTTGTTTGACTACATCTACAATTACATATTCAACCTCTCTCATACATCAAACCGGTCTTGTGGCTATGCTCCTTTCAGTGTGTGCATGATTAAGAAGGTGTCTAGATTGGAGTTTATAAAGGATGTCAAGCATAGAGCTCTCCAACCTCAGATTTCTCGTCCTATCCCTAGGCTTATACTCCCTAGCTCTTCAACCTCATGATACTCCCAAACAACGCCTGAAACTGGGGGCGAGGGGGGGGGGGTTGCAGTGGTGAGTACATGTCGTACTCAACAAGTATGGAAAGTATGACATGTAGCTGATACAAATGATGAATATAATAGTGGCTAAGTGCTAAAAAGTACATCAAAACAAGTAAAAAGCATTATACTATGTCTATGTGAAATAATCCCAACGTATCCATCATATTAACATAATATGAAACCATATCCAATTATTTCCATCATCATCATTATCCGTGTCCAATTATCATAACTCAAATTCATATCCATAACCATAATCCATTAACCATAAACCATCCATAACATTATTAAACCATAACCATCTCGAATCCCCAGTTCCCTCTAATCATGTAGGTCATCCAGGTGCTCTTAACCGGGAGAATGACTATCATGATAGTTTTTAAAACTCTACAGAGGTTGTACCACTTTACCCACATGTTCGTGATTTCATCATCTTTCGGTGACCAAGAACCTCTATTATGCCTTATCACACTTGCATAGGTGTGTGGCCAAGAGATCACAAAATAGCCTTTCAAAAGGGACTAATAGTATGTACGGGCCTACTAAGGTTTCACCGGCAGTCTTGAATCTCCACTCTCTACCCACGGGCCCCCCTCGTGTCCCATGCGGATCCCAGGGTAGCCCTCCTCGACTCTTATTCCCTGCGCCATCCAATGGTCCATATAATACTAGCAGCACTCCTAATTATTTAGCTATGTCGCACCCATACTTGGCCTTGTTGTGGCACTATAGTACTGGCTTATTCTCGCATGAACCGGTCCTTAGATCTAAAGCAAGCAAACCACCATGTCTTCCAACCCATCCACATACCAGGCTTGCTTAGATCACCCATTACCATATCATATTAATCAGTTTATATTAACAATAATCTCATTAATGCATAATTAAATGGTGTAGTTGTTTTCCCATCGAAATTAAGCGAAGCAAAGGTAAAAAAACCTTCCTGACTCTCTACCATGTATTCCAGGTGACAAGGATGGTTAAACAAAGCTAGTAAACTTCCTACCATAGGATTCCCATCAAATTGACACAAGCATGCAGTTTTTCAAACAAAATAGTTATTTTAAAAACTGGATCAATATGGTCAAGGGCACTTGTCTTTATATCCCGCAATTCGATGGCTCAAGCAATCAAAGTCCCGCGCATGAAGACCCTCAGATAATCGCTTCTCAATCATAACCTCTTGAGCAAACCGTCTACTCGCAATCAACAACATACACAAGCAAACATACATAATAAATGCATTGCAACCACTAATCAATATGCAAAATATGGAAACATGCAGAAAATATGTTCTTATTAATGTTATATAAGTTTCTATGGCTTTTTAATAATTTTTTATAATGATTTCCTATTTATTTGGGCAAGTTTGTGATTAATTACAATTAACTAAGAGGAAAAATAATTATTTTAGAGCATTCAATATGATGAAAATATTATTAATAAGTTTCTAGAATTTATCCTAAATTTTCAAGAATTTTTCTGGATTTAATTTGATACTTTATGAATTGACTATGCTTTAATCTTATTTATTAAATCTGAAAAATAGATTAAATAATACTGAAAATATAAATTTAGTCAAATCTAAAATAACAGATTGATCTTGTATGATTTAATCTAATATGTAAGTTCCAAGAGGTATGAGGTGATCTGACGATGACAAATGATCGCTCAGAATAAAATACGTCCTACACATAGTATTAGAATTAAATAGTTGTCTAGATCTAAGTCGTAATACCTACCGTGTGCGCATCTAGTCTGGACGGTCGTGGAACTGCAGTGACATGGCGTGTCTCCGGGATCTAGGGTTTTGTTGATGAAGATGACGATGGCCTGACATAGACGAAGAGGACAAAGGCATGACGTAGATGAAGGAGACAGCGATGAAATCCTCTGGCGGCACGACAACGGCGACGACGTAGCAATCTCCCGCGAAGAACGGCGACGATGCGACGATCCCTGCAGACAGCGGCCCTTTCCTCCTTTTTCATCCTCTTCTTCCCTTTTTTTCCTGGTGGCACAACCTCTGGCCTCTCCCTGTTCTACCGGCGCTAGGGCTTTTATGGCGACGGCTGGCGTTGACGGAAACGGAGTCTCAAGCATTTATATAGGAGCGAGGGTTTGGTACCGAGTCAGGACTCAATCCCAACAGGAAACAACATGGGGCGTGCGATCCAGAGATCGCTCGGTGCGCTATGGCACGAGGCACGCGCGTGCGCGAGTCTGTTGTGGCGCTAGCGCGGCTTGGGCGCGTTGATCGCAGCGCCGGGGCGCTACGCAGGCCGGCCGCTCAGCCTGGCCGGTGGTGTTGGCTTTTTTTCTTTTTCTTTCTATATTATTTATTTTAACCACATGTTTGTGATTTCATCTCCTTTCGGTGACTAAGAACCTCTATTATGCCTTATCACACTTCCATAGGTTTGTGGCCAAGAGATCACAAAATACCCTTTCAAAAGCGACTACTAGTATGTACATGCCCACTAAGGTTTCAACGGCAGGCTTGAATCTCCATTATCCCACCCACGGGCCCCCTCGTGTACCATGCGGATCCCAGGGTAGCCCTCCTCGACTCCCATTCCCCGCGCCATCCAATGGTCTATAAAATACTAGCAGCACTCGGAATTATTGAGCTACGCCGCACCCATACTTGGCCTTGTGGTGGCACTATAGTTGTCGGTACCCTATGTACCAGGTACCCCACAATACGGCAAAAAGTGCAAGAAAATTCACCCGTCAGAGTCGAAGGCCCTTTCAGGTTCCACATGTCACGTTGCACCGGACCCGCTCCCCTCACATGGCTGGCTCCCGGGTTAACACGTGTAAAATAAGACCAGAACAAAACTCCCAACCAAGGGAAGCTCCGGCGACTACACGTGTACAACAGCCCCGGACCTAGCCCCCGTTAGAGAGGAGCTCTGGTACCGACACATGTACAGCAACCACGGACCTACTCTCCCGCAAGTAAAAGCTCCGGATCTTCCACGTGTGGTGCCTCCGGACCTTCATCTACAACAGAAATATGAGCAGATCATGTCCGTTACAAACATTGAAGGACGGTTAAAGCAACTGTTACAAGGTCTGATAATGTGTCATTGAAACCATATTAATGACACACGATCAGTGCACCGTTAATAGGGGTAATGCTGCCATGAAGGAACGTTACCACACTATTAACTATACTTAATACACTTTAGACAGTGTATTAGGTCATTAAGCACGCCAGGGCCACATGTTGGGCCAGGCCAGCATTGTAACGGTCTGTCCTTAGAACTATAAAAGGGCTGCACTGCATGAATATGAAGGGGGGCAGATTCGACCTGACCCAAGAAAACACACTCACTCAATACAATTACACAAACCCCGTGGAGTAGGGTGTTACGCTCAGGCGGCACGAACCACGTAAATCGCTGAGGTCATCATCTTAATCTTGATCTTTGCATGCCCCAACCTCAAAATAACCTCCGCGGGATGCTTCTAAGCGGGTCCGGGGGAAGTGTCGTGTCAAACACTTCGACATTTGGCGCGCCAGGTAGGGGGAGGGCCCGAGATCACAAGATGGTGAATTCAGCTGCTATATCATCCAACGGCAATCATGCTGAACAACCTGCTGGAGGCAACCCCTCCAACGTTCAGAAGCCAGCAGATGCCAATGCTCCTGCTGACACTGTAGCACCATCTGTTCCGTCAAACAATGCCGATCAACGAGATGGGGCATCTGCGTCGATCACCGCATCGGCAAACAACAACCCCGAGCATGCGCTCATTGCTGCGCGAGCTCTTCTGCAACATCCACCACCTCCAGGTGCACCCCAGGGTGCTATGGAGTAGTGGAGGGCTGATGTCGACCATCTGGTCGCAGCTGCGGCTACAGGCATGAGTAACCAAGGTCCTCCCCCTTCAGGGCGAGCACCTTCACAACAACGGACCCTGTCCGGGCAGCTTGGTCCACAAGCCTCTCAACAAAGGAGACGTGCTACCTCCCAATAGGTGACCTCGTTGCCCCCCGGGGCGCGACGCACCCATACCATCACCAGGATTCCGACTCATGACCTGCGGTCGGAACTGGATCACCGTTAATGGCAACAGGACGACTGTGTCCATATCGAGCATGCTCGCGAAAGGCGAGAAGCTCCGGACAACCCTGCTCCTCACGGAGTAGGAGGAGGTTGTTCTGCCCTGGCCATGCACTTACGTATGGTCAGGTGGCCACAGATGTTTTGGCCCCACTTACCAGAGAAATTCGACGGGACTGTCAACCCCACTGAATTTCTTCAAATCTACTCTACTGCCATACTAGCAGCGGGGATTGATGAGGATGTAATGGAAAATTACTTCCTGGTGGCTTTAACTGGGATTGCAAGGTCCTGGTTCATGAGTCTTCCACCTGACTCAATAAATAGTTGGGCGCAACTATGCCAACTATTCACTGCCAACTTCGGGAGCTTGTACACCCGACCTGACACTCAACAGGACATGTTTGCTTTAAAGCAAACGTCAGGGGAATCATTACGTTCCTTCATCCAGCGTCCTCTCAGGTACAAAATACCATTCCTTCTATCTCGAGCTCCTCTATTATCGTTGCATTCAGACGGGGTGTTTGAGATGAGAAGATGCTAGAGAAGCTGGCCATTAAAGAAGTTACCAGCATCACAGAACTCTTCAGCCTAGCTGACGAATGCGCTAGAGCCGTGGAGGGCCGTGAAATGCATTCCAAGCTAGCTCCGGAGGCCAACCAGAAGTCCTCCAAAACTGAAGCCACTACCTCCGGTAGTGGTAAGAAGAAGAAGAAGAAGCCCAAAGTTAAAAAGCCGTCGGCCGGTGCTCCAACTGCTACTGCTGTAGCCCCTGGAAGCTGGGGGCCACGTCTCGAGAAGCGACCCTGTCCTTTATCAGAGGACGAAAACAATTCCAAAGCATGGTGTCCGATTCACAAGATGAATCGACACAGCTTGTAGGAGTGTCGGGAGGTCCAGAACCTTGCTGAGCGCTACAACAACCGCCGGGAAGAAGCTCCTTTCCATCAAAGGAATGGAAAACAAAAAGCCGACGAAGCTTCGACTGAAGAGTAGCTAGGTTTCCAGGACCCCAAAACGGTTTTGAAAGCCGTCTACAACACTGTCGACGACGACTCTGATGTCTCTGACAACGAGCGTCGGAAAACTCTGAACACCATATATGGTGGTTCTTGGGACATCACCTCTCGTCGCATCCTCAAGACAATGCGGCGGGACATGGCCATGGTAGCTCCTGCTACTAAGGCAGAACCACATCGGAAGTGGGTGGATACACCCATCATTTTTGACGCTTTGGACTGTCCCTGTAACATGATCGGGGTTGGTCAACTACCGTTGATGGTATCACCCACCATTAACAATATCAAAATCCACCATGTCATGGTGGATGGAGGTTCCGGGCTAAATCTCATAAGCTTCAAAGCTTTCATTAAGCTTCAGCTTCGGCCTTCGGACTTTCGCCCATCCTGAACTTTCTTAGGAGTAGGTCCGGGAACCATTACTCCTCTTGGTTCCATTACACTCCTGGTGACCTATGGGACCCGTGAGAACTACAGAACCGGAAAATTGATCTTCGATGTAGCGCAGATCAATCTGCCTTTCAATGCCATTTTGGGCAGGCCAGCATTATACAAGTTTATGGTTGCTGCCCATTATGGTTATTTGGTGCTGAAGATACCAACACCTACGGGTGTTCTCTAGATCTGCGGAGATCATACCGCAGGAGTTGCTGCACTGGAAGAACTCTATGCACTTACCACAGAGCAAGAGGAAGCATCCGGTAATGAGCCAGCTGCGAATCGTCCAAGCATTCGTCACAAAGGCTCTACCTCTGCACCTCGTGTGCAACCAAGCGGCGACGCTGACATTCCCATCAAAGTCGTCTGAATTGGTTCCGATGCTGCTCAGACTACCCGTATATCGGGGGGTCTGAACAACAAAAGGAACTCGCACTCATCACTTTCCTCCGGGCTAATGTCGACGTGTTTGTCTGGCAACCGTCACAAATGCTTGGGATCCCTAGGAAGGTGATTGAGCACAATCTGAAGATTTACCCAGATGTTCGGCCTGTACACTAGAAGCCCCGAAAGCAATTAATCGAGTGGGAGAACTTCATCCGACAGGAAATTAAGAAGTTGCTCAAAGCTGTATTCATCCGGGAAGTCTTCCATCCAAAATGGTTGGCAAACCCAGTTGTTGTACCCAAGGCCGGTGGGAAGCTTCGGATGTGTATCGACTACATTACCTTAAATAAGGCATGTCCAAAAGATCCATTTCCACTACATAGAATAGATCAGATAGTAGACTCCACCTCCGGGTGTGAACTATTGTGTTTCTTAGATGCATATTCTGGATATCATCAAATCCAAATGTCTAAGGACGATGAAGAGCACACTGCCTTCATAATAGTAGATGGATTGTATTGTTATACTGCCATGCCATTTGGTCTTAAAAATGCTGCTTCAACATTTGTGCGAGCCATGTACAAAACATTTGGAGAGCTAATTAGAGACCTAGTGGAGGTGTATGTTGATGACATCGTCATGAAAATCAAAAACAAGGAGTCACTCCTTGACAACTTACAAGTCGTCTTCGACAAGCTGCGCACTACGCGCACCAAGCGGAACCCAAACAAGTGTGTCTTCGGGGTTAGCTCCGGAAAGCTTATGGGGTTCTTGGTGACTCATCGAGGAATCGAAGCAAATCCGGCAAAGATCAAGGCTATAGAAGAAATGCGGCCCCCAGCTCGCATTAAAGATGTCCAAAAGTTGACTGGATGTCTAACTGCGCTCACCCGGTTTATATCAAGACTGGTAGAACGGGCGCTACCCTTCTTCAAACTCTTGAGGAAGTCCTGGCCATTTCATTGGTCTGAAGAAGCACAAAAGGCGTTTCAAGAGCTGAAGCAACTCCTCACCACACTACCAATCGTGGTAGCTCCAAACCCTGGTGAGCCTTTACTGCTTTACATTTCGGCAACTACAGAGGTTGTCAGTATGGTTCTGGTCGCGGAAAGACCGGAGCCATCTCCAATTCAGGAGTCAAGACCCCTACAAGAGGGTCCAGAGCTACCTAATGGCGAGTCTGGGTACCAACCCTCAGGCACGAATCCTCAAGGCAAGATGCTGGAGGATCAACCTCCTTCATACGAAGGAGTAACTGTTGCTGAACAAGAAGATCCAGACCCCTCTAGGAGGGTCCGGGTCACTATAGAGGAAGCTCCGGGTTCCTTCGGCAGGGACCAGGAAATTCCAAAAGAAGATCCGGGACCCTCCAGTAGGATCCGAGTCGACGGAGAGGAAGCTCCAGGTCATTCTGAAAGGGTCCGGACCATCCAGCGCCCTGTATACTTCATCAGTGAAGTACTCCACAATGCCAAAACAAGATACATTGAGGTGCATAAACTGCTCCACACAGTTCTTATCGCCTTAAGAAATCTTCGTCATTACTTCCAATCCCACAAAATCTCAGTGGTAACCTCTTTTCCACTGCATGCAATTTTGCATAAACCTAATTCTACTGAGAATATTGCAATGTGGGCAGCGAAACTGGCAGAATTCGATCTAGAATTTGTGTCAAGACAAGCAATTAAAATTCAAGCATTGGGTGACTTTGTGGCGGAGTGGACTCCCTCTCCATCAAACCCTGGGGGCCACAGTGAGCAGAAACCAGAGCTCAAAGTTTCGGTATTCATTGAGCCTCACTGGACCCTCTACTTTGATGGCTCCATGCAGAAGCAGGGGGCTGGAGCTGGAATCCTTCTCCTTGCTCCGATCGGAGAGAAGGTCAAGTACATGGTCCACCATGATTTCAGGGCAGCCAACAATATGGCGAAGTATGAAGCCCTCATCTATGGACTCAAGGTGGCACTATCTTATGGTGTAAAACAGCTGTTGGTGAAGGGAGATTCACAACTCATCATCAAACAAGTGAAAGGTGAATGCTCCTGCAACAATTCTCAATTAGCTGCTTATCTCCCTGAAGTCCAGAGGCTTCAGATGGACTTCGAAGTCCTGGATCTCCATCATATTTAGCGCCTTCATAACTCCGAAGCCGATGAACTCTCGACGAAAGCCTCAACCGGAGCTCCGGCTTCTGACGGAATCTTCGTCCGGTGGTTATCAAAACCAACAGCTTAGCCTGCCGAAATGAGCGAAGGGGGCGAGACCAGCACCTCGAAGCTGGCGGTCCCGGTGGCCCTGTTACCATGGCGTTCACCAAGGGTCGTCGGAGCTGTCGAAGCACCGAGCAACCCAGCACGCAAGACTCAGAAGCTCAAGTTAGCTCCGATGCATGGATCTCGGAGATCCGGAGCTACTTGAAAGACAATATCCTTCCTGAAGATAGTGTATCCGCTGATCGGAATGTCAGATTGGCTAAAAGATACATGTTGGTAGAAGAGGATCTCCACTGACGTGATGCCAATGGCATCCTAATGCGGTGCATTGCAAGGGAAGAAGGCCGCGATCTTCTTGCGGAAATCCATGGAGGAGAATGCGGGAACCACGCATCTTCTCACACGCTGGTCGATTAAGCCTTCCGGCATGGCTTTTACTGGCCTACAACACTTTAGGATACGGTTGAGCTAGTGAAAAAAAGTGAAGCATGTCAGTTTCACGCAAAACAGATTCACACACCGGCTCAATCACTACAAATGATACCTCCTACATGGCCATTCGCTGTGTGGGGCATGGATATCTTGGGACCTTTCCCAAAAGCCGTTGGAGGTTACAGGTTCCTGTATGTCACCATCGACGAGTTCACCAAGTGGTCGGAAGCAACTCCAGTAGTAACAATCAACAAACAATCAGCAATACAGTTCTTGAAGTCCATTATATGCATATTTGGAGTTCCAAACAAAGTCATAACCGACAACGGAACTCAATTCACAAGTGCTGCATTCCAAGAATATTGCGAAGACCTCGACATTCAACTTAGCTACGCTTCAGTAGCTCATCCAGCAAGCAATGGCCAAGCCAAGAGAGCAAACGCAGAAACCCTAAAGGGACTCAAGACACGCACATACGAGCGATTGAAAAAGCACGGAGCTAACTGGATTGAAGAGCTTCCATCCACATTATGGGCGAATAGGACAACACCTAATCGGTCAACTGGGAGACTCCATTCTTCTTGGTGTACGAAGCTGAAGCAGCCCGTCCTTCGGAGATCACCTTGGGATCCCTCCGGGTCCGGACCTTCGATGAAGCCACGCAGGATCAGCTACGGCATGAAGACCTTGACCTCGTCGATGAGGGAAGGGGCCAAGCAGCTATTCAGAATGCACGTTATCGCCAAGCGCTCCGGCGCTATCATCAAAAGCATGTGTGTGATCGACAGCTTGAAGAAGGTGACCTGGTGCTCCGGAAGATACTAACTCGCGAAAGGATGAACAAACTTTCCCCCAGCTAAGAGGGTCCCTTCCGAGTCATTAAAGTATCCCGACCAGGGTGCGTTTGTTTGGCAACTGAGGATGGGATCCCACTTCCTAATCCTTGGAACATCGAGCACCTCTGTAAGTTTTATGCTTAGAATCACGGAGGTGAGTCTGTAATTACACACAATACATGGTGTAGAGTCATTATACAGAGACGAGCAAGTCCTCTGGGAGAACATCTGGACCCCTCCGGGAGGGTCCGGGATGTTCAAGTAACACTTGACGCAGTCACAACACTAAAAGTGTAACTACTTGATGTGGGATAGCACAAGATGTATAGCACATTTAGCTTGGTCCAGCACCCTAAGTGTGTCCTTGTCTCCCCTGTAATTCAGACGTATAATGAAAGGCATTGTTGTGTGAAAACAGACTCCACGTGCATCTACCTTTTGTGCAAAGCTCAATATATAAAATTATTTTTACTCCACTTGTCTATAATAAAGTTGTGCAAATCTTTTTGAATTTTGTTTCAATTAATTCACATGCATTACAAGCCTTATTGATAGTCTTTTTGGATCTTAACACTACTACATAGTCTACTTGCCTGAACGCCAAGCCAACATAGGTCCGGAGTGTGCTATCGACTTAGCCTGGTCTTGCACCCTAAGTACACCGCTCTACCTACACCTCGGCAGGCCTTAGTAGGGTGAGTACTAAAAAGGCATGTAGATCTAAAAAGATTATATGAAAATGCTCGTTATCATGTTGAGTTTATTCGGGCTCAAAGTTCAAATGAGAACAATAAGACACAACTAATTTATAGACAAGAAGACGAATTTTACTTTTTCTCTTGCCTTTAATGTGCAGGAAAAGCAAAAAATCATAGCGATGGTGGACGAAACCGGAGCTACTAAGCTCTGACATCTCCCAATATAGATCTGTCGTCAAGGTCTAATATGTTGATGTCGGAGCTACCAAGCTCCGGCCATTCCTGGGGGCCTGTCTTCGACGCTTAAAAATTGAAGACTTCGGACTTAAAATCTACAAGTGTGAAGCAACCAAGTCATAAACAGACTGTCATAACTTTTGGTACATGAACACACCTCAACTATACACATGTATCAGGAGGCCAACAAGACACATCACAGTATATTGAAGACAAAGTGAAATTCAAGGGAAAAAGAAGGATTTCATTAATCAAAAGAACTAGATTAAAAAATTGAGATTACAAGGGACAAAAGGAGAAAATTCCTAGCTACTGGAGGATCTAGGTCCTATGGAAAAACGAAGTAACCTTCGCAGCAGCTTCTTGGTCATTAGCCCTGGCGACATCCTCCTCCTCCGCGATGACCCCTTCAAAGACCATATCAAGAGAGAACTGGGGGTCTCGGCTCCGGTAACATGCCAATACATACTCAGCGATGTTCTTGGCCAAGGATTTACCCTCTGTCTCCAGTTGATCGGTGATGATGTCACCCATCGCGTTGAGTTTGCTGCCAGCACAGCCAAGTGCCGCTAGCATCTGGTCCAGCTCCTACGCTGGGTCCTCTAAGCATACTAGACTGATGTAGGATCGAAGAGCACGTGAAAAGATACCAGAGGGGGGGGGTGAATGGTAGATTTAAAAATCTTACACAGCGGAAAAATAAAACCCCAAACCCTTCCGGCAGAAAAACGATCTGTTTAAGAAATAGTGTGTGAGACTAATCTAAACGTGTTTCACCGTGACAAAAGTGATAGATATCATATAGAATAAAGTCACGAAGTCAACACAAGAAGAATCACTCAAATCCGTTGATAAAAACTCAAGTTATGATCGAAAGATCAGACTATGGTCAATCTGACCTACCCGAGAAAAACAGTTTCTGGAATGCTGCAAAGAAACTCGTGTAGATAAAAAACCACAAATCAAATGACCATGAAATTTTGATATATGATAGATAGTCAAGTTGTAAAGACAACCCAAGAAGAATCACGTCAATTGGATCTGTAAAACTCGAGTTATGATAAAACCACCGATGAAAGGTAGTGCTGTCCAGAAACTCGACGAATAAAACTTGTCTGGAACAAGTCGGACGAACAAGGCACAAAAGTTCCTTGAAACTACGAATTTTATTCAATAGAACACAAGAGGAACAGCCCCAAAGTCGTCTAACACGATCTCTGGGCTCCCTTGCTTATATAACAAGCCCTTAGGCCAACCCAATATCAACTAGGACTCCAATCCTACTCAGATCACAAATCGTAACTTTCCATAACTGCTCAAGATTCTTCTATACGCAGATAGAAGCAATCTTAAGACTTCCAAACACCTTAGGAACGTATCCCACATTCCTAAACAACTCAAATTCGTGACCCACACAAAATCCTAACGTAACCAACTCGATATTTCCATATCAAGCCATAACCGACTCAGCTAGCAGCCTAAGTCTTCAACCGATACGATCCGATCCTTCCGATCAGATCTTCCTTCCATAATCCGTCTCTAGAAGCATATTGCCATGTCATGCACCTCATGCACACGTGCGAACACCTTCCTTTGACCTTCATATGCACTGACCCGCTCAACCACAGTTCCTCCCGAACTTGGTTGTTGGAACCTCATCTCCTCCCTGAGACTAGTCCAATGGATCCCGTCACCAGCCATGACTTGAACTCAAGCAACACATGCACATTAATAAACAAACAATCCATACGAGCCCAAGTCCTCGACTTGACTCAAGTTAGTTCCGAACACAACACCTTACGTGAGAACCTCACATAAGCATGTTGCAAAACATAGCAAAACGATATCAGCCATATCATCCAAAACGCACCAAAAACTTAGCAAATTAATACTAAGCAATCTTTCCAATCATGTAAAGCAAGTACGAAACATTGCAAATGAAAAGCAGAAGCACTGCAGTAAAGTTCCGGACCTTGCCAGAGAAACCCGGAGCTTGAGCCGGAGCTAACAAAAGCTAGTAGAACCTAGCGCCGGAGCTTACCAAACTAGTAGATCCTAGCACCGGAGCTTACCAAAAACTAGTCAAAACTAGTCAACCAAAAACCGGAGCTAGACAAAGTACGTCGGAGCTTAGCAAAAGCATGTCGGAGCTATCAAGTATATGCCGGAGCTATCAAAGACATGCCGGAGCTAACAAAGACATGCCGGAGCTAAAGATAAAGCTCACCGGAGCTAACCAAAGCTAGTCGGACCTTACCAAGAAGCCGGACCTAGCATCTAACATAGCCGGAGCTACCCAAAACAAGCCGGACCTACCGTCGGACCTTGCTGTAGCTCAGAGCTAGAGTCGGACCTTGACAAAAAGGTGTTTTGGTGATATTTAAAACTTTTATCATCAAAGCCAAGTGTATTCACTACAAGCCAATGTATTCAGCACACATAAGTCTTACAATCTCCCCCTTGATGAATGCATTGGCAACACCATCTAAAATCCGAACATTGGCTTATTCACATAAAAGTTTTTGAAAACAATTTCTCCCCCTTTGTAAATCAAAAGTATAAAGAGAAGAAAATGAAAATCTCTCCCCCTTTATTATCTCTCCTTATGCCCATATTCTCTTTCTCTTCATGCTTATCTCTCCCCCTTTGACAATGTATTCAGCAAGTCATGAGCATATAAACAAATTTTCTCTCCAACTTTAGTTGTTATGAGCATATTATAACATATACATATAAACAAAGCTCATCCAAGTTATACTATCAAGTATCTTACATTATCACATCAATGAAACACATAAGGTAGTGTAAGCCATGCTAGAGATCAAATGTAATTTTTCAATTTAAGCAAGTCATGATCTCACAAACTTAACTATTTGAAAACCTGAAAGCATGACACTAGTTGCTGCATTTTATTATTTTTCAAAGCATAAATTTAGATCATATGATATTTGCAAGAGATTATATGTGCATCTGTCTTATTCTAACCAACCAAGCCAAGCCTATGTCATTTGACAATCAGAAGCTTAAGGACATGGTTTTAGTCATACACAACTTCTTCCAAGTTCATATCTAAGTGCAATGACAAGCCATCTCAAAAGAAGAAGTGTGATGCATGCATATTCTCTTGATCTTTTCTCAATTTATATTTGTTCATAAAAACTCAACATGTGAGTTGATTACTTGATTAATTCTTTATGATTAAAAGCATTTGTGAGCATGTAACAAGTTCAAAACAGCAAGAAAGTTCGACCATGACCAGATTTAGTGTAAGTAATTATTCCAATTACTAGACATGGCAAAAACTACAAAATGTATAACATGAGTAATGTAGTAAGAACTTTCAGTATGTAAAAGGAATCACAAAGTCATATATGTATGAAATACTATACTCATATTATTTTAATTTCAGATTCACACATAGACTTCCCAAGTTTCAAAAACTCCCCCTCAATTTAAGCCATGAGGATGCATAACTCCTATTTCACTACGAATGTAACAAAAACGAGTGAAATCCAACGGTTTTGTAAAAATGTCAGCCAATTGATGTTCGGTATCTACATGGTGAAGCACAATGTTTCCTTTGTCAACGTTATCTCGGAGAAAGTGATACCTAATATCAATGTGCTTAGTTCTAGAATGTTGCACGGGGTTTTTGGCAATGCAAATGGCACTAGTGTTATCACAGAACAGTGGAACACTATCTAGATCAACCCCATAGTCCTTTAGTGTTTGAACACTCCAAAGAATTTGTGAGCAAGCACTACCTGCAGCTATATATTCAGATTCAGCTGTGGATTGTGCAACTGAATTTTGTTTTCTAGAGGACCAAGCAACAAGAGAATTACCAAGAAAATGACAAGCACCGGAAGTACTTTTCCTATCAATCCTACAACCCCCAAAATCAGAATCCGAAAAAGCTTTCAAAGTAACGGTTGAGGAAGAAGGAAGAAAAATCCCAAATTCTTGAGTTCCATGTAAGTACCTGAGAATCCTTTTGACGGCTTGACGATGTGAAACACGTGGGGAAGCTTGAAACCGTGCACAAAGACATACGCTGAATTGTATGTCCGGTCTTGATGCCATGATGTACAAAAGTGATCCGATCATGCTTCTATATTCTTTTTGATCCACAGATTCACCATCTTCATCAAGTTCAAGTGTTGTTGCTGTTCCCATTGGTGTCCAAAGAGGCTTGCTTTTGTCCATGTTGAAGCGCCTTAGGAGGTCTTTGGTATACTTCGTTTGATGCACAAAGGTACCCTCCTTGGTTTGCTTGATTTGCAGCGCCAAAAAGTAAGTGAGTTCACCCATCATACTCATTTCAAATTCGGAACTCATCATTGCTGAAAACTTGGACACAAGATCATGAGAAGCACAACCAAAGATAATATCATCCACATACACTTGAACGAATAATGAGTCATTGACATGCTTAAGCACAAAAAGAGTTTTATCAACCTTGCCCATGGTAAACCCCTTTTCAAGTAAGAATGTTTTTAACCTATCATACCATGCTCTTGGGGCTTGTTTGAGACCATATAATGCTTTGGACAGTTTGTAAACATGATTAGGAAAATCTGGACTTTCAAAACCAGGTGGTTGTTTGACATAAACCTCCTCATCTATGTAGCCATTAAGAAAAGCACTTTTAACATCCATTTGATATAGCTTAAAACCTTTACATGCAGCAAAAGCTAACAAAATTCTTATGACTTCTAATCTAGCAACGGGAGCAAAAGTTTCATCAAAATCTAGACCTTCAACTTGAGTGAAACCTTGAGCAACCAACCTAGCTTTATTCCTAACCACAACCCCATCCTCAATTTGTTCATTTTTATATACCCATTTAGTTCCAATTAAAGTGTGACCTTGAGGTGGAGGTACAAGTTTCCAAACATTATTTCTTTCAAAATTTTCTAACTCTTCTTGCATGGCAATAATCCAAGATTCATTAGTGAGTGCGTGTGATATATCTTTGGGTTCAAAAGAAGCAACAAAAGCAGAATGAGCATGAGAGTTTGGATCGCAAAACCTGGACTGTGTGACTCGTTCGTCCAAGCTTCCAATCATCTGTTGTGGGGGATGATCTTTGTAAAAACGTAGGGGCACAGATGTCTCACAAGCTTCTTCTTCATTAGGTTCATCGTAGATTGATGAGCTTGTGACTTGTGGACGATCAGGACCAGCAGAGGTGATAGCCGAATCTTGTTCAATGTCCGGAGCTGGACACGTGTCAGCTTCGGAACTACCAGGCAGTATCACCGGCTCTTCTTCATCTTCGAAAATACCCTCCCCCTGAGGATACGGATCTGGTCCTGCAACACCGGAGCTAGTACCTGGGCCAGCTTCATCAAAAGACACTTCACAAGTCTCCACAATTTTGTTAGTGTCAAGTAAAAGCACACGGTAGCCTCTAGTATGAGATGGATAACCAAGAAACATGCCATCAATGGATCTAGGTTCAAATTTATCAAGATTACCATGTTTCTTAACAAAGCATTTGCAACCAAAGACCCGAAAGTGTGTAACACTAGGCCTATGTCCAAACCGGAGCTCATATGGTGTTTTACCAAGCTTAGCACGCAAGAAAACACGATTTGATACATAACAAGCAGTTGCTAACGCATCAGCCCAAAATTTTCTAGGAGTTTGATATTCATCAAGCATAGTCCTAGCCATCTCAACTAAGGTTCTGTTCTTTCTTTCTACAACACCGTTTTGTTGAGGTACATATGGTGAAGAGAATTGATGATCTATTATATTTTCAGCACAAAAGTGATCAAAAGATTGATTTTTAAATTCAGTTCCATTATCACTTCTAATTGCTTTTAAAGATCCTGGGTGATCAATTGATAATCTAAGAAATAAAGTCCTAAAGTGACTAAAAGCTTCATTCTTAGACGCCATAAAGTAAACCCAAGAGTATCTAGAATAATCATCAACAACAACAAGAACATACCATTTACCTCCAAAGGATTGAACACGTGAAGGTCCTACGGTGTCATGATGCAAAAGTTGACATGGTTCAGTTGTCATGATCATTGTTAGAGGAGTATGTGAACCTGCAACCATCTTAGCATGTCTACAAGAAGAGCACACAATTTCTTTGTCCCCTTTAAGCTTAGGCAGCCCACGTATACGATCAAGAGCACTAACACGCGTTAGGTGATCAAAGCCTACGTGACCAAGTCTACGATGCCAAAAATATAAGTTCTTTGAATCATTAGCAACTAGACACCTATGCTTAGAGGAAGACATATCAAAATCAGCTTTAAAAACTCTTCCAAACTGAGACATGTTAAAAGTAAGCTCACTATTTGAACCTACAACTTTGCAGCAGTTTTTATTAAAAATAATTTCTAGATTTTCATCTAGCAATTGTGCAACAGAAAGAAAGTTGTATTTCAAATTTTTGACAAGTGCCACATCCTTCATAGTGTAGTGATCATTTACTTTAACCGAACCCTTAGCAATTATAGGAGTTGAAGAATTATCGGCAAAAGTAACATTTTCTACACGTGACACAAAAGAGAGGGAGGAGAACCAATCTTTGTTACCGGTCATGTGGCGTGAGCAACCTGAATCCACAATCCAAATGTTCTCCTTCCTCAAACGTGTAACCTACATAGAAGCACAATACGTCGATGACTCAATACTGGGGTTAGTCAAAAGGCATTTAGGAATCCAGTACTGAGTCACGCGATGTGCAGTAGGAAAAACACGCGAAAGCTGAGACAAAACGGCAGGTTTATGAGTCAAAGATTGAGGTTTTCTGTTCTTAACAATTGATTTAGAATTTGTTACTTGTTTAGAGTGAAAACCAGTAGCTCCGGAGGTAAAAGCAGAATGTCCGGAGGCAACAACTAAAGCTTTGGAGGGAACAGCAGAAGATCCGGGAGCTCTCGGAGCTATCATAACTACCGGAGCTGCCTTTGTAGATTTCCTACCAGAAGGTCTGAAAGCTACCTTTTCAAATTTCTGACTCACTAAAGCAGGTTGTGTTTTTCTAATTGCATGAAAGTTATAAGATCTAGCAATTTTTCTTTCCTTTTTCTGTTGTTTAGCTAGTCTATAACAAAAATCTATGACATGACCATCTCTACCACAGAAGGTACAATGAAATTTAACTTTGTGTTCATGTCTAGATGAGCAAGCAATATTTTATTTGAAACGGAATGAGACAACACTCCTGCAGATTTGAAAACCACTCCTTTTTGTTTAGGAACTGTTTGAATCAAACCACTTCCTAATGACTTCACAATTTTAGGTGGATGTGCCTTAGCATGAGCATGAGAATCAAAACCTAAACCAGTTTTATTATTGCAAGACTTGGAAGAATTCAACAGCAAGTGTAGGTTCTTATTCCCATTACAAAACCGATCTAATGTCCTATGCATGTCATCAAGTTTATTGGACAGATCAAGGCAATTTTCACATGAAGTTTTTCCTTTTAGTTTGCAATTTGAACAAAATTTAACTTCATGAGAACGTAAAGCATTGTTCAATATAGAAATTTCATTCATAGCATCCTGTAGTTTCTTATCAAGATCATCACAAGTAGAACAATGCAAGTCAATTGTAGAACAGCTAGCATCTTTCAAGTTTTTATCATTAAGTGCAGCAAGCTCTTTGTTCTTTTTAATTTCTCCATCAAGTCTATCTAGAGTGGAGGAGTGTGCACTTCTTAATGTGGACAATTGTTCATAGATTATGTCACATGAGGGACATGTATCATCACTAGGAATCAAAGTTTTTAAACGGTTAATTTCAAATTCTAGTGATTCAATTTTAGCAGCATTATCCCTAAGATTTTTGTCCTTTTTCTTGACAATAATAGTTGCACGAGAAATTGCATCACACATTTCATTGCAAGTAGAACATACCTCATTGTCTTCACTGCTGTGTTCTGCATCCTCCTGACTTGATCTTGATCTTGTTTTGCCCACCATGAAGCATAAGTTGGCCAGATCGTCATTCTCTTCATCACTTTCAAAGTCAATGTCACTTGAACTGAGCTCTTGAAGTGCGGTGATGAAGCTGTTGATCATCTTGCGTCCTATGGTACCTTTCTTCTTCTTATTGGAATTTCCAGAGGAGGTCCGGACCTTGCTTTGTTTTTCTTCCCGGGTGGTCGGACCTGAAAGGTTAGGGCATTCTGTACGAAAGTGTCCTATTTTACCACATTCAAAACAACGTTGAGGTCCGGAGCTTCCTCTCCTTCTAGTTCTCACATTTTGCAATGCTTTTGAGAATCTAGTAGAGATGAGTGCCAACTCCTCTTCTGTAAATTCTTCGATCTGTTCCAGGGTTAGCAAGGACAACAAAGCAAGAGTATTGCAAGATGATGATTGGCCGGAGCTAGACATATCACGTTGTGAAACAAATGCAATAGACTTATTCGGGTTCTTACGTGCTAGAATATCAATTTCATGAGTTTTTAGTTTAGAATAAAGTACATCTAATGTAAGAGAACTCATGACCGTTGATTCACGAATAGATGTTACTTTCATTTCCCAAATTGACATGTCTAATGCATTAAGAAGTTTCCTAGCATTCTCAGCATCAGAAAAATTAACATTGACACTACGTAAGTTGCTGAGAATTTTATTGAAACGAGCAAAGAGGTCATCGATAGACTCACCTGGTTGCATCTCAAAATGCATGTATTCCTTTTTGAACATATATTGTTTTACCTCCTTGATTGTATTGGAGCCTTCATGATAATCACAGAGAGCTCTCTAAACATCGTATGCTGACCGGAGGTGCGCAACACGATCAAAGTCGCTTTGAGTGAGTCCTTGGATGATCAAGTTTCGGGCTTTGTTGTTGTTGTCGACGTCCCTTAGATTTGTGGCCATGACATGATCATTGGGTGGCACTTCATAAGGCTTATACACCTTCTCCCATATTGCAAAGCCTTGTGCCTGGATGAAAGCCTCCATACGTGCCTTCCAAACCTGGAAATCAATACCAGAAAACACACAAGGTTTGGCGGAGTACTTCTCCATGATGATTAGTCAAAACATGTGCAAATCACAAAGATTAGAGCACCGTGGCTCTGATACCAATTGTAGGATCGAAGAGCACGTGAAAATATACCAGAGGGGGGGGGTGAATGGTAGATTTAAAAATCTTACGCAGCGGAAACAATAAAACCCCAAACCCTTCCGGCAGAAAAACGATCTGTTAAAGAAATAGTGTGTGAGACTAATCTAAACGTGTTTCACCGTGACAAAAGTGATAGATATCATAGAGAATCAAGTCACTAAGTCAACACAAGAAGAATCACTCAAATCCGTCGAGAAAAACTCAAGTTATGATCGAAAGATCAGACTATGGTCAATCTGACCTACCCGAGAAAAACAGTTTCTGGAATGCCGCAAAGAAACTCGTGTAGATAAAAAAACACAAATCCAATGACCGTGAAATTTTGATATATGATAGATAATCAAGTTATGAAGAAAACCCAAGAAGAATCACGTCAATTGGATATGTAAAACTCGAGTTATGATAAAACCACCGACGAAAGGTAGTGCTGTCCAGAAACTCGACGAATAAAACTTGTCTGGAACAAGTCGGACGAACAAGGCACAAAAGTTCCTTCAAACTACGAATTTTATTCAATAGAACACAAGAGGAACAGCCCCAAAGTCGTCTAACACGATCTCTGGGCTCCCTTGCTTATATAACAAGCCCTTAGGCCAACCCAATATCAACTAGGACTCCAATCCTACTCAGATCACAAATCATAACTTTCTATAACTGCTCAAGATTCTTCTATACGCAGATAGAAGCAATCTTAAGACTTCCAAACACCTTAGGAACGTATCCCACATTCCTAAACAACTCAAATTCGTGACCCACACAAAATCCTAACATAACCAACTCGATATTTCCATACCGAGCCATAACCGACTCAGCTAGCAGCCTAAGTCTTCAACCGATACGATCCGATCCTTCCGATCAGATCTTCCTTCCATAATCCATCTCTAGAAGCATATTGCCATGTAATGCACCTCATGCACATGTGCGAACACCTTCCTTTGACCTTCATATGCACTGCCCTTGATTCAATCATCCTGCGCGACCTCCTGACCCGCTCAACCACAGTTCCTCCCGAACTTGGTTGTTGGAACCTCATCTCCTCCCTGAGACTAGTCCAATGGATCCCGTCACCAGCCATGACTTGAACTCAAGCAACACCTGCACATGAATAAACAAACAATCCATACGAGCCCAAGTCCTCGACTTGACTCAAGTTAGTTCTGAACACAACACCTTACGTGAGAACCTCACATAAGCATATTGCAAAACATAGCAAAATGATATCAGCCATATCATCCAAAACGCACCAAAAACTTAGCAAATGAATACTAAGCAATCTTTCCAATCATGTAAAGCAAGTACGAAACATTGCAAATGAAAAGCAGAAGCACTGCAGTCAAGTTCCAGACCTTGCCAAAGCAACCCGGAGCTTGAGCCGGAGCTAACAAAAGCTAGTAGAACCTAGCGCCGGAGCTTACCAAACTAGTAGATCCTAGCACCGGAGCTTACCAAAAACTAGTCAAAACTAGTCAACCCAAAATCGGAGTTAGACAAAGTACGTCAGAGCTTAGCAAAAGCATGTCAGAGCTATCATGTATATGCCGGAGCTATCAAAGACATGCCGGAGCTAACAAAGACATGCCGGAGCTAAAGATAAAGCTCACCGGAGCTAACCAAAGCTAGTCGGACCTTACCAAGAAGCCGGACCTGGCATCTAACGTAGCCGGAGCTACCCAAAACAAGCCGGACATACCGTCGGACCTTGCTGTAGCTCAGAGCTAGAGTCGGACCTTGACAAAAGGGTGTTTTGGTGATATTTAAAACTTTTCTCATCAAAGCCAAGTGTATTCACTACAAGACAATGTATTCAGCACACATAAGTCTTACAACTAAAACCAAGAGGCACAAGGGCCCTGTCCACACGCCCCAGGAAGTCCCATACCATCAAGGACTCAGTCGCCTTTGAGCTCCACAGCTCTTCTAGTGACCTCCAGGCGGTCGCAAGCTCCAAACCTTCATGGGCAAGCCACTCGGCCAACTTAGCATGCTATTACATGTTCTCAGCAACTTGCTTCTCCCGATCGGCCAGCTCCCTCTTTCGGAGGTGGATGTGGTTCCGCCTTTCAGCTAGGTCCTTTTCCCTGCCCTTGACTCTCTCCTCCCTAGCGGCAACGTCGGACTCTCATTTCGAGAGCTCTTGCCCCACCTTGCAGTTCTTCTTCCTCTCTTTCTCCTTCCATAGATCTAGATTTTTGCTGCGATCTGCCAAATTTTTCTCACCAGAGTCAACTTCTAGGTGACCTCCGCCTCTCTCCTCACCACATCCTCCTGTTGCCCCAGGAGTTTTTCCTCCCTCGCCTCCAGGTCCGCTCGACGCTTTAGGAGAGTTTCATTCAATTCTGCGAGCTTTTCGTAATGCTCGTCAGTAGCGTCACATCTCTCCTTGGCTTGCTCCAGGATTTCCCTAGAGTTAGCATCGAGTGCCCGAATGGTTGCCTCCTTCTCATCCATCAACTTATCCCAGTATTCTAACCGGGCTTTCCCCCCCCCCCCCCTTGATCCATTCCATCTGGTCAGCTAGCCTTGTCTGAGCAAGCCTGGTCTCAAAATGGAGTATGTTGCGCCAACGCCTCAAGGTGTTGCTCTACTCCTCCAAGGCTTTGCTCTCATGATTGAAGGCAAGATGGACCTGTCGGAAACTTGAGCAGGCGTTGTCTTTGGACAATGCCAAAGGGATAGGGTTTGGGCCTGCCGGGATCATTTCCGCAGGCTCAAACGGGTTCTCCATCACAAAAATTGGTTTCCACTCTACAATAGTGGTCCCTTGTACCCCCGCAGAGCTAGGGCTGCTCTCCTGGAACCCTTCAGCGGCAGCAGAAGAACCCGCTGGGGGAACTTCCACCTCCAAACAAGTTGAAGTCACCGCTTCCAGGTCTTCAGTCGACGGCTCTAAAGTTGGGGGACCTGTTGCCCTTTCTTCGGGCTGCTCTAGCTCCGGTCGAGGTACCTCCGGGACCACCACCTCTGGAGCAGCAGCCGAAGCTTCGAATGATGCCTCAACCACTGCTGGCTCGGGCTCCGGCATGGCGACCACCTCCGGCACAGCCGCCAGACCTCCAACTACCTCCGGCACAGCTGCCGGACCTCCAACCACCTCCGCCTCAGCAGCCGAACCTTCTACCACTTCCGGCTCAACTGCCGGATCTTCAACTGTTTCCGTCATAAGGGACGGAGCTTGGGTGAACTCTGACTCAATAGCTGGGGCTTCAGCTACTTTTGGCTTCGCAGCCAGGGCTTCGGCAACTTCCGGCTCGAAAGCCAGAACTTCTAGCATTGCTGGTGCTGGAGCATCAGTCTCCACCGCCAGGGGCACATCGTCAACTCCTCTCCTGAAGTCTGTCGCTACCACAAGAACTTCGGGAGAGGACTTTGAGTCCAAGCTCACGACAGCTTGCGCCGGAGCTGTCGTGACTTCTGCTTCCGATTGACGAGGAGGCTCAGCGATCGAAGCCGGAACATCGACAGGTGCAGCCCCAACCGTTGCAACAGGCGCTGAAGCTCCGGGTCCTTTCTTCGACACCCTGGAAACAAAGGGAAGAGAAGATTAAGAACACATCAAAAACAAAACTAGCATTTTAGGGTCAGCAATCAATTCTTACCTCGGGATGCTACCACCCCGGTCACCTCGGAACCTCTTCTTCTAAGGCCCGAAGCTAGAGCCCACCAAATCCGGTGAGACAACTGCTTTGGACCTCAGTTGAGGAACACTCGCAGCTGCCAAAGTTCCTTCGGCCGAAGCTTCCCTTCGGCGGGAAGAACTCCTGGACCTAGAGCTTCTAGCCGGCACTAAGGCTGGTGTCGCCTGCCTGGAGCTTACGCCTCTTAAAGACATTTGCACTGGAGCAGGGGTAGCTATAGAAGACCTCCCCCTCTCGGGAGAAGCAGCCGTCATGGAAGGAGCAGGCCTGACGGACCTCCCGTCAGTGTGCTTCAACTTCCTCTTTTGGCTGGAAGGCTCAGCTAGCTCTTTGCCCTTGCCTTTGCTGACATCTTCAGTACTTCAGCTCAGGGCGGAGGCAGGACCACCTTCAGAAGCTCCGGGAATCACCAATCTGGCGGTCGGATGCCTTTCTACCTCGCCAAGGTCGTCAAGTACCGGCATGCTCCTCTGGAGCTCCCTACTGAACTGCACCTCCATGTTAAGGGGGAGGAAGGCTGCTGGCGGAGCCAAGTCATCGACGTTGACATTATTCCTATGCTGGAATTTCTTCAAATGAAACTCCAAGGATTCATCATCCAAGTTGGATTTCAGACCGATTTCAATCCGGTCTTCATCCATCACACTATTGAGGGACCACGCGAGCTTCTCCCTCTTCTTCAGCGGAGCCCACCTGTTGACCAGGAAGTTGCAGAAGACCATGTGGGTGGTCACTTTCTTCGTGGATCCTGGTCAAGACAAGGTTAAAGGCATTTGACAGCACCGGAACCACACTCCATGCGTCAGTGTCAACATTGGCGAGACGTTCGGGCAGCTCCAATTTGTCGTGCTCCTCTGCCATGATGATGATCCAATCTTTCTTCCAGTCATCCCACTTGCCGGAAGGAAATGACTTCAAGTATTTGTAGGGGCAGTTCTTGCGCTTCACAAAGTAGTAGAAGCCAAGAAACTCGGACCCCTTGCCGGTGGTGTGGATGGTGAAGAAGGTGCAGAAAAGCTCGACGCAGGGGGTAATACCCACCCACATCTCGCAGAAGTGGACGAATGTCGCCACAAGAAGAAGAGAATGGGGGCCAAGGTGGTACAACTGCAGACCATAGAAGTCCAGCAACATCAAAAGGAAAGTCAAGAAAGGTGGAATGAATCCCACCATGGCGTACGCTGTGAAGTACACCATGTCGCCGTCGTGATCCTTCTTGAACGGGAGCATGCTGGCACGAACCAGATGGTTGAAGGAGTCGTTGGACCACCCAGTGTAGGTTCGAACCTTCTTCAGATCATCATCGCTCTTGAGGCGGCTCTTGGAGAGACAAAACTCCATCGTGACAAAGTGGAGCAAAGAATGGAAAGTTAGGCGGAGTTTGGGAGGCTCTAAGCGGAAAGATGATTGAAGGTGTAAAGAGTCCTCAACCCGTGCACACTTTCCTTATTAAGTAATCCTCCACGACGCTTGGATGGAAACTGCAATGAGATCAAAAGCACTTTTCAAAAACCTATCCGTCAATGAAGAGTGGGCCTGGGGCCACCCCGACGAAAAGATCGAGGTCCTTACCCAAGGCCAACTATTGTCAGGATGAGCGGCGGGAAACCCAAAGTCGGCACTCTGACAGGGCACGCGGAACCGATACGGTTTTTGTATTGGGAACCGGCGACCTTCAATTGCGTGAGATCCGCACTCAAAGATCTCATCTACTGTATTCATAACAAGCCATTCGTTGAAGGTTCACTCTCGGACTGTCACTCTATCTGTGCATCAGAGGACTTTTTGAAAATCAAAGCGCGGGAATCGAGAATGGCCCCACCTCCGGCAGAACAACTTAACCCAAAGGGTTTCACCCAGAGGTAGGCCCGGGGGCCACTGTCGGTACCCTACGTACCGGGTACCCCACGATACCGCAAAAAGTGCAAGAAAATTCCACACGTCAGAGTCGAAGGCCCTTGCAGGTTCCACGTGTCATGTTGCACCGGACCCGGTCTCCTCACATGGCTGGCTCCCGGGATAACACGTGTAAAATAAGACCGAAACAAAACTCCCAACCAAGGGAAGCTCCGATGAGTACACGTGTACAACAGCCCCGGACCTAGCCCCCATCAGAGAGGAGCTCCGGTACCGACACGTGTACAACAACCCCGGACCTACCCTCCTGCAAGGAAAAACTCCGGATCTGCCACGTGTGGAGCCTCCGGACCTTCATCTCCAACAGAAATACGAGCAGATCATGTCTGTTACAAACATTCAAGGACGATTAAAGCAGCTATTACAAGGTCTGATATGTGTCATTGAAAACATATTAATGACACACGATCATTGCACCGTTAATAGGGGTAACACTGCCATGAAGGCACGTTACCACACTATTAACTATACTTAATACCCTTTAGACAATGTATTAGGTCAATAAGCATGCCAGGACCACATGTCGGGCCAGGCCAGCTTTGTAACGGTCAATCCTTAGAACTATAAAAGGGTTGCACCGCACGAATATGAAGGGGGGCGGATTCAACCAGACCATAGAAAACACACTCGCTCAATACAATTACACAAACCCCATGGAGTAGGGTGTTACGCTCAGGCGGCCTGAACCACGTAAATCCCTGAGGTCATCATCTTGATCTTGATCTTTGTGTGCCCCAACCTAAAAAGAACCTCCACGGGCTGCTTCTTAGCGGGTGCAGGGGAAGTGTCGTATCAGACACTTTGACAGTAGTCCTGGCCTATTCTCGCATGAAACTGTCCTTAGATCTAAAGCAAGCAAACCACCATGTGTTCCAACACATCCACATACCAGGCTTGCTTAGATCACTCATTACCATATCATATTAATCAGTTCATATTAACCATAATCTCATTAATGCATAATTAAATGGTGTAGTTGTTTTCCCATCCCAATTAAGCGAAGCGAAGGTAAAAAAACCCTTCCCGACTCTCTACCATGTATTCCAGGTGACAAGGATGGTTAAACAAAGCTAGTAAACTTCCTACCATAGGATTCCCATCAAATTGACACAAGCATGCAGTTTTGCAAAAAAAATATTTATTTTAAAAACTGGATCAATATGGTCAAGGACACTTGCCTTTATATCCCGCAATTCGATGGCTCAGGCAATCAATGTCTCGCGCATGAAGATCATCAGATAATCGCTTCTCAATCATAACCTTTTGAGCAAACCGTCTACTCGCAATCAACCACACACACAAGCAAATATACATAATAAATCCATTACAACCACTAATCAATATGCAAAATATGGATACATGCAGAAAATATGTTTGTATTAATGTTACATAAAGTTCGATGGCTTTTTAAGAATTTTTGATAATTATTTCCTATTTATTTGGGCAAGTTTGGGATTAATTACAATTAATTCAGAGGAAAAATAATTATTTCAGAGCATTAATTATGATGAAAATATTATTAATAAGTTTATAGAATTTATCCTAAAATTTCTAGAATTTTTCTGGCTTTAATTTGATACTTCATAAATTGACTATGCTTTAATCATATTTATTAAATCTGAAAAACAGATTAAATAATACTTAAATTTTAAATTTAGTCAAATCTAATATAACAGATTGATATTGTATGATTTAATCTAATATGTAAGTTCCAAGTGTTTTGAGATGATTGCACGATGATTAATGATCGCTGAGAATAAAATACGTCCTACATGTAGTATTAGAATTAAAATAGTTGTCTAGATCTAAGTCGTAATACCTACCGTGTGTGCATCTAGTCTGGATGGTCGTGGAACTGCAGCGACGTGGCGTGTCTCCAGGATCTAAGGTTTTATTGATGAAGATAACGACGGCCTCACGTAGACAAAGAGGACAAAGGCATGACGTAGATGAAGGAGACGGCGATGAAATCCTCCGGCGGCACGACAACGACGGCGACGTAGTGACCTCCCGTGAAGAACGGCAACGATGCAATGATCCCTGCGGACAGCAGCCCTTTCCTCCTTTTTCTTCCTCTTCTTTCCTTTTTTCCTGGCAGCGCAGCCTCTCGTCTCTTCCTGTTCTACCGGCTCTAGGGCTTTTCTGGTGGCGGCTGACGTTGAGGAAAACTAACGAAGTCTCCAGCGTTTATATAGGCGCGAGGGTTCGGTACCGAGTCGGGACTCAATCCCGAAGGGCCACGACATGAGGCGCGCGATCCAGAGACCGCTCGGCGCGGTGCGGCACGCGGCACGTGCGTGCGCGAGTCTTCCGTGGCGCTGGAGCTGGCGCGGCTCGGGCTCGTTGACCACAGCGCGGGGGCGCTGGGCGCGCCGACCGCTCGTCGTGGCTGGCGATGCTGGCTTTTTTGTTTTTCTTTTTTGTTTTTCTTTTTCTTTCTATATTATTTATTTATTTATATTTTATATTTTTTTCGTATATTTTTTCTTTTATTCTTATTCATTTTATTTATTTATTTTGTATTATATATTTATATTTATATATTTATTTGTATTATTATTATTTATTTTTACTTATTATTTACTAATCCCTTATTCTTACTTTTTTCTTTAATTTACTTATTGTTATACTTTTCAGGAGTTATTATTTCTTTCCTTGTTTATTATTTTTTTTCGTTTCTTGTTTTCTATATTTCTTTTCTTTCATATTCGTTATGGCAATTTAATTGCTTTCAATGTATTTATTCTGGTAAATAAATATTAATACTTAATGCTGAATGCAAAATGCAATATGAGATGCATATATTTTATATTTCTCTTTATAAAAACAAATTCTTCCTATTATTAACTCTAAATTCTCATTTAAGTTTTTAATCTACCAAAACTTGAAAATCAGGGTGTCACAGTTATGTTTTAAAACTTGTCTTTATCCTTATGAATTTGTGGTTTGTAAGATTTATGGGTTGTAATGACTATAGTACTCTATGTTGGATACTATTGCACTCTATGTTAAGCTTAATTGAATATCATGCTATTATGCTCACAATCTCGTTCTTATGTGTGATGAGATTAGAGATGCATGCTTTACTCACATTCAACACATCTCAGGACTTTACATCACACGTAGGCACCCCACCATAACACACAGATGTATGAACATATCATAGTTTTCATTCATGTGCATTACTCTTGTTGCAAATCTATCATGCACACATTCAGGGGGAGCTTTTCATACACTTGTGCGTTATGAAAACAATCTTATTTACATTTTTTATCAAAAACCTCAATGTGTTGTCATCAATCATCAAAAAGCGGGAGATTGAAAGTGCATCTAGGCTTAGTACCCGTGGGTTTTGATGATTGATGATGATAATAAGGGACTAATGAGAATTGTGAGTGTAAATACATTTGATTAAAAGTGGAACGGAATCGGAAACTCTCAAAAAGGAAAAAGAGTGAAAAAAGCATCGAAAAACTCGAAGAGTAGAAATTAGGCTTCTAAATTTCTTGTGTTGAGTTGAGCCTTGTAATAGAGAGTTTTCAACAAGTAAAGTGTTTGAGAATGACCTAAGAGCTCATAGTCCAATTAGGTTTAGTTGGAGAGACGAGTCGAGGCAACCTTAAGGATAAAGCCGGACTTGTCCGGAATGGAAGGCCGGACTAGTCTGGCCACATCGAACTAATCTGATGTTAGGCTGACAAAGAGTTACTATGTGAGTTCGGACTTGTCTGTTTGGGAACGGACGAGTCAGTGGTGAGTGTGTATGTGCCTTCCTGGGACTATGTCTTGGAAGTCCACACTAGTCAACCCTGGGGTCGGACTAGTTCCCCCTAACAAACTTGTCCGTTTTTGCACAGACCAAGAGGTATTGTGTGAGATCGAACTAGTCTGTTAAGGGTCAGACTAGTCTGTATGGAGTTGAAGTGTTGGCTGCAGAGACTAAGTCCCGGCTGGCTGGATTAGTCCACTTGTAGCAGACTTGTCCGTTCTCACCTGAAAAATGAGTTTCAAAGTGAGATCGGACAAGTTCATTGTTGGATAGACTAGTCCGTGGTCCTGTGACCTTTTGAATTCAAAAGGTGGTTGAGACTTTTGTGGTTGGTCAAGTGTGACGTCAGTGGTCCCCTCTAGGCCAGACTATTTTGGGGTCCAAGTGCGGGCTGGTCCGGACTTTTTCTTGTGGCAAAGGCTAAGTGTCAGGACCCCTAGAAAAAAGGATCCCGTGGCTTTTCGTTGCCCTCTCTCGAACCATAGCATTGCCATAGCCTTCCAAGAGCCTTCAAAATTCTTCCTCTTCATATATTTGAGCCCTAAGAGCGTATCTTGAGGGTTTGTGGGATTTGTGAGAGAAGAGAAAAGGAGTTGATCGTCCATAGAGCTCTTGGTTGGTTCTCTCAATTTGAGTTGTTTATTTGGGTCGATTTGAGTTGTTTTTTGATGCCTTTTTGAGCAGTGTGATTGTGGGGGCCTCAGATTTTGAGTTGCCCCAAGAATCGTTGTATTCACCCCGTGATTTAGTGGAAGAACAAGTTGACCTTTGTGGTGGCTTGGTGAGGGTAGGGTTGAAAGAGGATTGGTCCTTCATGGAATCCTCAACGAGGACGTAAGATTATTCTTGGAGCTGAACATTCCGTGTGTCTCTTGTTTCATTTTACCTTCGTTCATCGCTAGATCACTTTTACGGTTCTTATCATTCTTCGCTCGAATCTTGTGATTTCCGTAGCAATACTCATTTCCTCCACGTGTAATTGTTAAACTAGGTTGCTAGGTTGCTTAACTTCATTTCTCATTAAGTGGATTGTCGAAAATCACATAAAAATCACTTATTTCTTGCGTTCATCTGTCCTATCCGGAGTAGTCCGCCCCTTGCCGAACTAGTCCGCTCCTGTTGTACTGATTAAGTTTTTAATTAAGTAATTTCAGGTTTTTTCCTATTCACCCCCCTCGAGGCAATATTCACAGTCAGTGGGATTGGCAGCACCGCAGTCAGATCAGTGTCAGTCGCTTGTGTGACTGTGACGACTATAGGAGAGGATGTCTTCTTTGAGCTCTTGGCGTCATTGTGGATTGCTCCCTGGACATCGTCCACGCAAACCGGGATGACCTGGCGCCACTGCTATCCACTAGGGGTCTATAACATGCTCATTTTCATCTATCATGCACTGCATTTTCCCATACATCTTTAACATAATGTTGCACAAAAAGAAATGAGAATGAAATAAATTATATGCAAAAACAGTAATTAAAATCTGTTTTGGTATTGATTTGTCCATACAAAGGCCAGGATTTTCTGGTATACCCTTCTTATCCAGTCAATTCAATCCCCTTCAGAGCAATGGGCTTATCTGACCCACTGTACGGACCAGTCCGATCTTGCCACTAATGTTGCTCCGACTTGTCTGATCAAATTACGGACTATTCCGGTTTTGTTTCTGCTTTCCCACGACTTGTCCGTTTCAGCCATGGACTAGTCCGATTTTGGTTACTGGAACCCATCGGACCAGTCCGGATCAACTTTCTGTAGAAGCACCGGACTTGTCCGGCACCACAGCATACTTGTCTGGTGTACCTTTCTGTACCAAGAACAGACTTTTCCGACAAACATGCGGACTAGTCCGGTTTCTAGTGTTTCAACTTGGATTATATTTTTCCTCCACGAGAGTTACTGGGTAATTTCCTTAATTAGGCCCAAGAATGTCGTGCCTCAGCCTTGAGGAGCCCATGTGTGACCCCAACAAGGCCCCTACATGTCCCCACCGCTTCCGACTTGGATTCCACCCCAACCCCACCACCTCTCCTCCTATATAAACACCCCAATACCCTCTCTCACCCTACCATGTTGATAGAACCCTAATTGTTGTGATCTTGTTGTGAGCCACCATCAAGAGGAGTTCACTGCAAGGAAGAGAAAGGAGGAGATGAAAGAAGAAGAAGAGAAGAAAGAGGACGAAGCAAGATCGTTGTCTCTACTACGATCTTCTTCATTGACTCTTCGACGTCAACGCTCTTCTTCACAAATTCCTTGTCTTCATCGGACCTAGACGTCAAGTTTCAAGTGTTGCACCTAAACTTCTACCCTTGAACCATTGATTTCACAGTAATTACCATAGATCCAACTTTTCATGCCAAATATGATTCCAATCTCGCTTGAAACCATGCCCTAGTTGGGAAGTTTGCAAGACCCTGGACATAGTGGACTTGAAGCCGGTCCAGTGCGCACTAGTCCGGTCCAGAGCGGACATGTCCGACCCCATGTGTGGACTAGTCCAGCCTCTAAATTCTGAAATTCCTGAAACTATTCCAGTTTTCTCCAAAGTGACTCGAAACTTGCTCAAACATGTTAAACTCAATTATAACTAGTTAGTAAACAATAATAGCAACCTAATAACATGTGTTATCTCGTAATTTCATAATTCATTCATGTCATGGCATATTGAGTATATATGAGCATTTATTGACTGTAATGCTTGTTTCACATGTTTATCGCGTGGAATAGAAGGTAACTCCCTAGAAGGTTCTTTCGAGGACCTTTAGCACCAGAACTTTGATGATCTAGATCCAAACCAGCAACCAGAGCAAGGCAAGTGTCCTTGAACATTTTGATCCTATTTTCAAATGTTTTGTTTGCAAAACTGCATGCTTGTGTCAAATTGATGGGAAACCCATGAATAGGTGTTTACTAGACTTGTATGCCCATCCTTGTGCTCGGGATATAATGTAGATAGTCGGGAGGGTATTTTCCTATTTTGCTTCACTTTCCTTTAGTTGGGATAGGAAATAACCAAATGACTCAATTATGAACTAATGAACATATAAACTTTGTGAATGGATCATAATGACCCTTTAGCAACATGGAACCTAGGGATCTAAGCAAGCTGGTTATGTGGTCTGGGTTGGATTATCTGGTGGTTCTTGCTTTAGATCAAAGGACCGGTTCATGGACTGACCATCCAGGATTTACAGTGCCACCACAAGGCCAAGTATGAGTGCAGCTTAGCTGATTAATTGGGTGCATTGCCAGCATTATTCGGATCATATGGAAAGATCGGGGAATGGGATTCGGTTGAGTTTGCAATAGTGGCGGGACTGCCCTGGGATCCAATCGACACCAGAGGCGGCCCTTGGATGGATGTGCTCAGTTGTGAGACATCACCTCTGGTGAAACCTTAGTGGGTCTAAACATGTTGGTAGTCCCTTTGTAAAGGCTATTTTGTGTTCTCTTGGCCATACACCTAAGGTAGTTTAATTGGCTTAAGGGAGGTTTTGCTTTAGTGCCAATGGGTGACAAAATCAAAAACATGTGGGTAAAGAGGTACAACCTTTGCAGAGTGTAAAACTATCATGATAGTCGTTCTCTCGGTTATGAGCGACATGGATCCTCACATGATTAGACTTATGGACTTGAATATGGAAGAATGGTTGGAATAGCATGGGAATGGGAATTGGGATATGGGTTTGGTGATAATGATTCAGTTGAATAGTTATGAGTTGAATATGAATGATTATGGAACATTATGGATGCTTATGGTTATTTATGTAGAAATAATGGTGTTGGACATGATGGTATTGGTATTTGGGCTATGATGGGATTGACCTCACTTAATGATCATTGTCGGTATCCTACAGACCAGGTACACCTGCTTACAAGCTAGAAGAAGCTACAAAACTGGCCTCTGCATTGAGGCGGGTCCCGAGGCTGCCACGCATCCTCCGGCTCTAGACCCTTGCTCCCACCAAGGAGGGCTCCAGAGCTGCCATGTGTCCCCTAGCTCCAGGCCCCTGCTCCCACCAAGGAAGGCTCAGAGCTGCCACGCCTCCTCCGGCTCCAGACCCTTGCTCCCATTGAGAAGGGCTCCGGATCTGCCACGCATCCTCCGGCTCCAGGCCCTTGCTCCCACCGAGGAGGGCTCCGAAGCAGCCACGTGTCCTGCGACTTGCCCTATGCAGTAGGTTGCGGGAGTAAGGGGCGGTGCGTCCTGTTGTTGACGGTTGTTATATACCAATTTCACCCATCAATATAACTCAATTATGTGAAGTAATTGTCATTTCTTTCACACATAACCTTTCTATTTAATCCATTTCCACTTGTCCTTGGAGAAAATGGTACATGCAAGAGTTTTATTCAGAAATGAAGTGAAACAAAGGGATGGATCCTATAAAATATCATTCCAGCCAATCAGGCAATGACACGTGGCACCACATTGATCATATGGCCAACAAACAGAAGTATCCTAGACCATCCAACAGTGTAGCACCCATATAAAGGAATGGGACCCACCTAACAGAGACCTGGAGGAAGCACAACCCCAACGGGGCCAAGACCAGGTAGGTCGACCCCCCTAGTTGGCCGATTAGGTCATGTCGCCAAACGCGGTCAAACACCACGTGTTGGCTCCTCCCGACTTGAAGAGGTTATTAGTGACTGATTCGCGCACTTTTGGTGGCGGGAACCAACCCTTGTTCAAGCTATAAATAGGACCCCTCACCCCTAACTTCAACACACACCACTTGAGTATTCTTCCTTTGTATCAACTACTCTCCATTGGTTTAGAGGAGTATAGGCTATAGAGAGGATAGCCTCTAGTCTGTAGTCCAAGTAGGAGAGGAGTAGAAGGAGTCGCTTCCCAATTGGGAAAGGTATGTCTCCCATACTCCTATTTGTATTTCTGACTTTATTCACAATAAAGATGTTATCTTTAGTCTTCCACTATTCATACACTTGGATGAAGCGTTTCTTGTTTGATTGTGGATTCCATGTATGTGGTAGGAATCGTAATTATGATTGTGATGTACCATTCTTATTACATTATCATAAACACTATATACCTCCACTATAGTCTAATTAGGTATGATATGACTATGTTAATATGAATCACTTATGTTATGAATTAACATTGGTTCAACGATGATTTAGAAAACTGCCTTAGGATGGCTTGTGCCTAGGCTCTTAAGGTAATTACTTAATATGCTAGCATGGTGCTAGGATAGAGAGTAGCGTTGAATGTCTCGTAGACCCACAGATTGAAGAGGTAGGTAGTAGGTTGTAACAGTCCTATCTGTCTTTTGTAATCCTCCACGTTCGACTATGCCACAGGCTCTTGGCAGGAGTCGTCTAGTGTTGCTATGGGTAAATCCGTGCCCGATGTGTTAATCCACTTAGCATAAGAATTCATAATTAATATAATCATTAGTAACTAACTTAGGCTATGTATATGTACATTAGACGCATAGTAGGAGTATCTACCTAACTCTTAGCCTAGTCCCTCTATTACCTCATTTATCCCCTTAGGATAGGATGCTCTTGTGTGTGTCACACTACCTCAATTACCCTTTGTACATCCTTGCTAGAACCCCACCTAGACCAACATAGCCTCTCCATTTGATGATTGCTTTGCTTCTACCTAGCATTCCTTTGGGAAAATATACATAACACCCTTTGGGAATACTCTTTAAAGGGAAAATGCTACGTCGAAGTTTCGTGCGCTTGCAAACGTTCATCTGAGATTTAAAACCTACCAACAAGCATTTTTGGCATCATTCTAGGGATGAATTGTTAGTAGTCCGTACGAAATATCAACAAGCGTTTCTGGCGACGTTGTCGGGGCAGGCAGCCGAAGTATTGCATGATTGAGTGAATAGGATAGGACCCTAGTATGTTTTAGTAGGATTACCCTTCTTTTTTTCACACTCTATGTGAAAACAGGGTAGTGTATGTCTGGTTTCCGCTTGCCGGAAAACTTTGTTGAAGAACTAGTATCCCTTCTGAGAGATCGACCTCGTGTCATTACTCCTCAGAAGCTTCGAGCGGCAAAGCAAGCAAGCACAACCGCACCAACAACCGAAACACCAATGGCCTAGAAGACCCTTCGTGAGCTTTCAGCTCCCTCTGCTAACAATGTGCCTATTGGGCCGGCTATTAACACGGAAGACATGAACGTCAAAATCAAGACTGGCCTTATCACTATGGTGCAAGCCAACCCATTTTGTGGGAAGGCTAACAAGGATGCAAGTTCTCACCTGCAACAGCTCCTTGAGATCTGCAGCACTTTAAAGATTAAGGACGTATCCCCCGATGTTGTCTGTCATAGGCTGTTTCCGTTCTCTCTTCTTGGGAGAGCAAAACACCGGTTCTACGTGAACCGAAGTGCTATAGATACTTGGGAGAAGTGTTCTACGACATTCCTCGCCAAGTTTTTCCCGTTGGGCAAGACCAATGCCCTACGTGGAAGAATTCCCACAGCTTCCAGCAAGATGCCAAAGAATCTATTTCTGAGGCTTGGGAAAGGCTGCAGGAGTATATCCTAGCCTGTCCCCACCATGGGATGGATGACTGGCTCATAATCCAAAACTTTTACAACGGGCTTATCCCTTCTGCCCGTGACCATATTGGTGCTGCTGCTGGAGGTGCCTTCTTCTCATTGACGGTGCCCAAAGCCCAAGATTTGATTGAGAAGATGGTGTCAAACATGGGCTGGAGCAATGAGTGTCTCCATACCCGCCAGTGAGGCATGCACACCTTGAAGGAGGTGGACATGATCGCTGCTAAATTGGACCTCCTTATGAAGAAGATTGATGGACAAGGCAATGATGAGGTATGTGGCAGTACCTATGCCTTAGACTCTCACATCACTGGTGAAGTCTATGGCAACACGAGCCATTTGGGCAATGACTGCACAAAAAACCCGTGAGGATGCCCTATACCCTAGCCAACAATGGAAGCAAAAATGGCTATCATCCAGGAGGTCAAGGGTGGGGTCAACCACGCTCATTCTTTCAAGGAGGGTACAACAATGGCAACAATGGAAATCAACCCAACTTGAGAGAACTTGTCGTTAGACAGCTTAATATCAATGAGGCTATATCCAATAAGCTATCAGCTAATGAAAAGACCATAGAGAGCATAAATGCCAAAATTGAAGGACTATCCTCAGCCTTCAAGAATCAATTGAGTTTCAACAAGATGTTGGAAACTCAGTTGGCTCAACTAGCAGCGGTTGTTCCTCCAGTGGAGAATGGCCAGATGCCAGGACAACCCGAACCCCCTGTATAAAATGTCAACATGATTTCTCTACAAGGTGGTAACTGGCTAGAGGACCCTGGATGTCCTACAATCTCATGCTCAATTGGGGCACACCACTTTGACAAGGCCCTTTGTGACCTTGGAGCTAGAGTGACGCCCAAGGTGGTTTTCGACCAGCTGAACTTCATGGAACTTACTCCAACACCAATGCAGCTCTAACTAGCTGATTCCTCAGTTTGTTATCCGGCGGGTATCGCTGAAGATGCCCCGGTAAAAATTCGGAACTGCTTCATACTCGTGGATTTCATGGTGCTCGACATGGAGGTTGAGAAGGATACGTTGCTCATTCTTGGGCGACCACTCCTAAGCACCGCGAGGGCTCACATAGATGTGGGGGCTGGAGAAATCCACTTCCATATCAGTGGCAAGGAGGATAAGTTTATCTTTTTCCCAAAGTTGTAGCAATGCTCCATGATCTGTATCAAGTATGGGCCAAATGTTAAACACATTCAAGAGGTCAAAATCACACCTCAAAAGGTGGATCCGCTCATTGCATTCATGAGGAGTTTAATCTATGCAGAAAACCCGTCTTATCGCCCATGCCGACACCCCAAGAAGATGGAGAAGTCCGGGCCTCCTCAAAGGCCTAAGTCCACCAAGCCGCCAAAGAAGGTATGGTGGAAGAAGCAAGACAAGCCGTGAGCCCATCCCTCTGGACCCAGATGTTATGAAATGAAGAAAGAGGAATGTCCATATCATTGGACAATGGTGAGACCTAGCCAATAAGTTAAATTGGTAGTTATCCTTTATTCGAGTTTCTTTTCTTATCATTTGATTTTCCCCACTTAGTTTGATTTTCCCCACTGCATATTTGATTTTCTTAGTAAGTTGAGAATATTATATTCTCAACTATCATTTTTATTTCTTTATTTTTCACAAAAATAAAATTGTTGGGTTTTGAAATAAAGAGTTTTTATTCAAAAAATAATGTTTTTGAGTTTCAAAAGTGGTATTTCACCAACGTGCTAATTTCATAGCCGTTGGGGAGCCACCTGCCAAAAGGGGGAACATGGGGGCCCACCTGTCAGGTCGGCCGACCCCACTACGACTAGGGGAAAGAGTCATCCTGGCTCTCTCTCCTCCAATGACTACATTTAGTTCCCTAGTGACTGTTGGGGATTTCACACTATAAATGGTGGTCGTGAGGAGCTCTTCTCCTCACACTTCACCTCATTTCTTACATCCCCAAAGTCACTCTTGCTCAAATTGTTTTTCTTGCTCTTCATTAAAGCACTCTTGCTCAAAATCAACTCAAAAAGATCTGCTTTTGTTTGCATTTGCAATTTGCTCTCAAGATCTTCAAGGTAAATTTCGTCGGGTTTTGCTTTTGCTAACATCACCTCTTTCGCGTTTTTTCCTTGTTGTGTTCTTGTTTGCTGTGGCCATGAAAGGAATGAACATGTTGATTGGAAAGGAAAGGAGGCTGCAAGCTCAAGCCATGATGGAGACTCAAGTGCACGCCCCTCTTCCGTTGCTACACCAAGTTCATGGAGGAGGAGTGTAGGAGAGGACACTCCCAAGGGTGGAAGGAGCAACTCAATCCAACTTCTTCACGACAACGACCTCGACATCCAAAGTGAAGTTGAAGATCAAGCACGCAAGCTCCTCCAAGATCTGGAGTTTTCTCATATGAAAGCTTATGATCTGGATTTTATCTCCAAAATAGATATGGATTCCAAATTCTTTTCCATTTGGCGTGCATTAGGATGGGAAAACTTTTCTCACATAGAGGAGAAAGCTTCATGCCTTCTCACCATACAATTCCTTTGCACACTCAAAATAGGATTTGATGGTATTACATTTAGACTATTTCAAAAAGAATACAAAATCCTATGGAAAGAATTAAGTGAAATCCTAGGCTTCCATAAACATTGTTTGTTAGATTTAGACACTTTGCCTATGTTTAACAAACAATGTTTTTGACAAGATTTAACAGGTGAGGTCAGATGTAGGGCACCTATGAATAGCCACTTGCACAACCCCACTTTACGCTTCATGCATAGATGGGTGGCTATGACTATGTTCCCTAGAGGAGATGTAAGGATAGTGCGTGATCATGAGCTGAAAATTTTGTTTGCCATGACTAAAAAGATAAAAGTTGCTCCATTTATTGCCATGATGACACAATGGTTAGATTGCATTCCAAGTGTAGGGCCAATTGAATGTACTTCATTGATTACTCGTATTGCTACCAGGTTAGGAGCACTAGAATATTCTTCATTGGAATATATTGAAAATGAAAGAGAACTGATTAATGAAGATTATTTAGTTCAAGGACATACCCTTAAGCATGATCAAGATGGCTCTTTGATATTTTATGTCCCAGCTCTGTCAATGAAATTCTGTTACCTAACCCGTATTATCATTTGTACAAATGTCGGAGGCTAACCATTGACCTACTTCCCATCAAGGAAGTTGGAAGAAGTAATGTCTCTGGCAGGGTAACTAGAAGTCGTACAAAGAGAGTGGTCATGGCTCCGACAACCTCCATAGTCCATGAGTACGAATTGGAAGAGAACCCAATGGGTGATGCACCTAGATGGACTCAACCTCCTTCGTATGAGACCAAAGGTCCGTCATGGCATGGATGGCCAGGTGCTACATGGGAGACACCCCTATCCACTTTAAGCTCTAGCAGCTTGCCTCCAACATCTATGAGAAGATATCAATCCACTTCGGCTAGAAGTCATCGTGACTATAGCCAAGGAATAGCGGACCTCTCTAGACGTATGGAGGAGCTTGAAGTGAGAACGGGTGACATCTAAAACACTCTCCAAGGGCAAGTCCAAGGTACCCAAGACTGGCAACAACACATGGACGCTCAATTCACAACCTTCAACTGCATGCTACAACAACAAAAAGCCGATCGCACGACATATTTCTGTCATCAAGGGTTCAACCCTCATCATGGAGGTAAGTGAAGAACGAGCTTGTGGGAGGATCCCCACTTGAGGTAAATTGTATCAATCCCTTTGCATGTTTATTTTACACTTACCCATCATCCACCTTGCATCTAAAAAAGCAATAATAATAGGATAGTTTTATTTTCAATAAAATAAAAGATGTGTGGTAAGAATGATTTGGAATTCACATAGATGAAATGATGAATAGTTGCTCTGTTTTAATTTTCCTAAGTCCATAGTTTACAACTTACTACTCTCCAACATATTGCTCTCATTGGCTAAAATTCTTTTGCCTTGATTTGGAAATTATGGGTAGCAAAAGCTTAATCCATTTGAAGTTGTTGTGAGATATGATATAGTGATGGGACTGCTATTCTTAGTTTGATAGTGAAACTTTGATTTCCGGAGAAATTCTAAGAAGATTTAAGTTATCCTCATTTGATTGGAAATACCCACCAAAGTCATATGATCATTACATTGATAGACCTTATGCATATGCTATTTGCCTTCACATTGAGCTTTGTCAAACTAGTATAGACCTATGTGAGATTTCATTCATTAATTTTTGAATTCAAGACTTCACTTGCACATGCTATACTTCTACACTAGAAGTAAGCAAATTCTCATCATACCACCATCCCACAATAAAAAGCGAAACTCCATATCCTTCATGCTTAGTGCTCTCTCCAAAATTCATTGCATGAAAAGGGAGTAGAAGACATTGCTACAGAAAAAATGCATGCTTATATCATAAGCATGAGAAAAAAGAAAAATAAAAAAAATAAGTAGCCATGTTCCATCCCTGCAAAATAAGAGAGTCCACTCAAAAAGGAGTCATCTCAAGATCCATATCCACTCCATCCCATCACACATGCACAAGTCTTGAATCAAATTGTTGTGAATTAATTTCTCCTAAGGCTTGCTCTTTGACTTAGCTATATTATGTGTTGCAAATATGCCTACTATATTCCCTACCAAACTCCACATACAAGCCTTATGTAGAGGTAGAATGAATTTAGGCAAAATGCCTTGGTGAGGATATATTTCCACTACACGAAAACGAGAGACTTGGGAGAATCAAATTGAGGAACTTAAAATCTAAATTGAACTCTCCGGAATTTGAGTGGAACTTGACTTCTAAGGTATGTGTGGTCCATTTGCTTTTCTATATTTCAACCACCCATGAATAGGAGAAGGCATAAGCCCAATAATGACTTGAGATGGGTGAAGTACCGTGCCAATTTTTGCCATACTAGGTAGAGTATTTTGTTGTGCACATGATACTTTTGAAAAATAGAACATAGTAGTAATTCCTGATCATCAACCTAAAGACTTGACTTTGCTCGGGATAAGCAAAGGATAAGCTTGGGGGAGTTTGTTGACGGCTGTTATATAACAATTCCACCCATTAATATAACTCAATTATATGAAGGAATTGTCATTTCTCGTACACATCATGTTTCTATTTAACCTATTTCCACTATTACTTGGAGAAAATGGTACATGAAGGAGTTTTATGCTGAATTGAAGTGAAACAAGGGGACGGATCCTATAAAATATTATTCCAGCAAATCAGGCGATGACACATGGCACCACATGGATCAAATGGCCCACAAACAAAAGTATTTGAGGCTATCCAAAGGTGTAGCACCCATATAAAGGAATGGGACCCACCTAGTAGAGACTTGGAGGAAGAACAATCCCAACGGGGCCGTGACCAGTTCGACTGACCGCCCCCCCCCCCTAGTTGGCCGAGTAGGTCTTGCCGCCAAACGCGGTCAAACGCGACGTGTTGGCTCCTCCCGGCTTGAAGACGTCATGGGTGAATGATTCATGCGCTTTTGGTGGCGTGAACCGACCTTTATCCAAGCTATAAATAGGACCCCTCACTTCATCACACACCACTTGAGTATTCTTCCTTGTATCCACTACTCTCTATAGGTTTAGAGGAGTATAGTCTGTAGAGAGGAGAGGCTCTAGTGCATAGTCCAAGTAGGAGAGGAGTAGAAGGAGTCTCTTCCCAATTGGGAAAGTTATTTCTCCCATATTCCTATTTGTATTGTGACTTTATTCATAATAAAGGTGTTATCTTTAGTCTTCCATTGTTCATATACTTGGATGAAGCGTTTCTTGTTTGATTGTGGATTCCATGTATGTCGTAGGAATAGTAATTATGATTGTGCTATACCATTCTTGAATGTAGCCTAGAAGAGGGCGTGAATAGGCTTTTGAATTTTTCATCAGAACCTGAAACACTTAGCAACATGATCAAACACAGAGAAATCAGACTAGTCCAATAGGGTGCGGACTAGTTCAGTGTATACGGACTAGATTGATCAAGTTTGACCAATGATTTGGACCATAATACTCTATGCAGCGGAATTGTGTTACAAATAGAGTTAGTTGCTTCAATGAAACTAGATGTGGCACAAGTTAACTTTAGTTTCAAAGTTTTAACGTAAGTTGAACAAGATTGAGCAAACCTTAGATTACAATGAATAGTAAGAATAAAAGGAAAGAACACAACAATTTTATCCCGTGGTTCAGTTATAAAGAGGAAATCTACATCCACGTTGAGGAGCCCACCGAGGACTGTGTTTTCACCAACCCTACCCTCGTTGAATCACCACGGAGGCCGATTCTCTTCCACTAATCACAAAGGGGGTAAATAACAGTGTTCAAGGGGCCTTCTCACAAGTTGAGGGCTCCCCAAGATTTACAACTGGAAACACCACCAAACACACTCGAAAAGTATGCAATGAAACAGAGAGAGTGTGTGAGAGAATCAAACCCAAGAGATCAAGATGTGAAGAACGTGTCTCTCCTTTGATCTATGGTTAATCCTCAAGGATTTGATCTTTCTTGTGTTGGATTGTGTGGAGAGAAGTGTTTTTTGGGCTCTTGGAAGGTGTGACGGCGCAGGGGGGTTGAGAGACTTTGATTAGGGGCCGTGCACCTCTATTTATACTAGGGTTTCTAAAGGTTACCGTTAAGGTTTACAAAGTCCATACTAGTCCATGGCGGACTCTAGACTACTCCGGTGTGCGGGGTGTGTGAAACCCTAAGTGTCCTGAATTATCGGACTTGTCCAGCAATGGGCAGACTAGTCCAATTTTGTCTCTGGAGATGTTCGGACTAGTCTGGCATGTATCAGACTAGTCCGGCGTGGTGAATCCCTTAGTGAATTGAGGAAAAGTCCGCACTTGGAGGACTTGTCCGATGTTAGTCAGAGAGGTTATCAGACTAGTCCGGACAATATCGGACTAGTTCGATGTCGTGAAATTTTGAGGGGTTAAGGACAAGTCTAAATTTGGTGGGGACTTGTCCGATGTTGGTCAGTGGGGATTTGATCATAAGGATTATCGGACTAGTCCAGACTTTATCGGATTAGTCTGGTGAAGACAAGTCCGCACTGGGTTGACTTGTCCGGTGCAGGACATGGGATTGTCGGAATAGTCCGGGGAACATCAGACTAGTCTGGACCTGTGTAAATTTGTGCAGTGAGATTGATTTCTTTTGCTTGATCTCTTGGGGTGTGTTTCTCCAACACACTCCATACACAAAGAGTATCCTATTCATCTCTTGAGCTCTTTTCAACTTGTTTCCTCACTCTCCTTTCTTTTTGCGCTTTCTTCATAATTTCATTAAAAACTGCGCTCATCTCAACAATTTGGTTAGGATCTCATTTGTTTGTCATAAATCAACCAAAACCCACAAGGGGTGCCTATATGCACTTTCAATCTCCCCCTTTTGGCAATTGATGACAACCAATTGATATTTCACAAATATGATTAAAAATCTAGATTTTCATAATGTGTGCACATATGAGCTTGAAAAAAGTTAAGCAATGAAAACATAAGACATATGTGCACTCTTTATGGTGGGGTGCAAAACTACGTGTGTGTGAGAAATAATCTTGATGATGATGAGGTAAAAGCATAATCATAACAACAGCAAGCATATATGTCAATTTCAAAGCATAAACATAGATTGTACCACAAAATCATCACAAACTGCATAAACAAAACTTAGAACCATAATAAGAGCGTCATAGCAGTTTTACAACCCAAAAGTAGCAGAATTTCAAAATAAACATAATTTGAGCTCTCATCTCTCAAACTACTGCTAGACCTACTGGTTGTTGACGGCTTCTAAGATATACTAACAAATCATCCCCGACAATGGTGCCAGGAATGCTTGTTGGTATTTTTTATGCACCATTAACTAAACATCTCCAACTGATGTGTCAGAAATGCTTGTCAATGGTTCTATTGGATTACAGAGTGAATTCCGCAAGCGCAAAGAGGTATCATTGTAGCATTTCCCCTTAAGAGTATTCCCAAGGATGTCATTTATTTGATCCCAAAGGAAGGCGGGGTAGAGATATAACAATTATCAAGTGGAAAGGGTAGGAAGGTCTAGGTAAGAATCTAGTAAGGATGGATAAAATAATAGTGGAGGTAGTGTGACACACACAAAAGCTTTCAAGTCTAAGGGGGGTAAGAGGGTCCTAGAGGTTAGTTAAGGTTGAGAGTTATGGAGGTACTCCTACTATGCTCTATTGTACATATACATAGCCTAAACTAATTATTCATAAGCTAGATCAATAGTGAATACTTATGCTATGTGGTTCAACACATCGGGCACGAGGTTACCCCTAGCAATACTAGGGCGACTCCCGCCAAGAGCCTGTGGCATAGCCAAATGTGGAGGATTACAAAGGACAGATAGGACTGTCACCACCTACTGCTTATCTCTTCAATCCTTGGGTCTACGAGACATCCAATGCTACTTAGCTATCCTAGCACCACGCTAGCATATTAAGTAATTACTTTAAGAGCCTAGGCACAATCCATCCTAGGGCAATGAACTGAATCATCATTGAACCAATGTTGATACACAACATAATTATCCATACTAACCTAGTTATGTTATAATTAACTAGACTACAGTGGGGGTCTATTGTTTCCATGATAATGATATATGTTCATGATGAAACAGTCATAAAAGCTATACCTTCCACATACATGGACTCCACAATCAAACAAGAAATGCTTTGACCAAGTATATGTATAAGTAGAGACTAAATACACTATCTTTATTATGCATAAAGTCACAAATACAAGAAAGAATACATGAGTCATACATTTCCCAATGTAGGATTGGGAAGAGAGAGACTCCTTACTCCTTTCCCAATTTGGACTTGGGACTAGAGACTCTCCTCTCTACAACCTAACTCCTCTAATACTATGGATGATAGTGTATACAATAGAGATGAAGCTCAAGTGGTATGTTTTGAAGTGAGGGGTAGGGGGTCCTATTTATACTAGTGTTGAGGTTGGTTCCCGTCACCAAAAGCGTGCGAATCAGTCACCATTGACTCCAGGAAGCCGGGAGGAGCCAACACGTGGAGGTTGACCGAGTTTGGTGCAGAGACCAGGTCGGCCGACCCCTTGGTTCAGTCGACCTGGTCATTGCACTAATTCTTGTGTGCTTTCTCCAGGTGGGTCCCATTGATGTATATGGGTGATACATCGTTGGATCTCCTCGGATACTTCTGTTTGTGGGCCATTTGATCCATGGGATGCCACATGTCGTCGCCTGATTGGCTAGGGTGATATTTTATAGGATTTGTCCCTCTACATTTCCTACATAAAATGTTGCATACACATATTTCTCCAATTCCAAGTGGAATTGGGTTAGATAGAAAGGTGATGTGTGCAAGAAATGACAAATCCTTCACATAATTGAGTTAGATTGACGGATGAAATTGGTATATAACAGCCATCAACAAACTCCCCCAAGCTTATCCTTTGCTCGTCCCGAGCAAAGTCAAGACTTTAGGTTGATGATCAGGAGTTGCTACAATGTCTTATTTTCAAAAGTATCTAATGCACAACAAGATACTCTACCTAATATTGCAGAAATTTGCTATGATACCTTACCTTTCTTAAGTTATCATGGGGCTTATGCTTTCTCATATTCATGAGTAGTTGAAAGGTAGAATAGCAAATGGGGCAAACATAGCCTAGAAATCAAGTTCCACTTAAACCCCAGAGAATTCAATTTAGATATTAAGTACCTCAATTGATTCTCTCAGTCACTCCTTTGTGGATAGTGGAAATATTTCCTCACCAAAGCATTTTGCCTCTACTATTCCTACTCATTGAATATGGCTTGTATGTGAAGCTTGGTAAGGAAAGTAAGTAGGCATATTTGCATCACATATATTTCTAAGTAAAAAGAGGAAGCCTTAGGAGAATTCAAATCAAAACTTTTTGATTCAAGACTAGTGCATGTGTGATGGAGTGGAAGTGCATGTGGATACTTGAGATGACTCCTTTTTTGGTATAATCTCTCTTTCTTTGCAGGGATAAAACATTGCTACTTTTCTTTTCTCTTTCTTTTTTTTCTCATGCTTATGATGTAAGCATGCCTTTTTTTCATTTTCTTTTTGTAGCCATGTCCTCTACTCCCTTTCTTTGCAATGAATTTTGAAGAGAGTGCTAAACATGAATAACATGGAGTTTCTCTTTTTATTGTGGTATGGTGGATATGATGGACGTTTTGCTTACTTCTAGTGTAGAAGTATAGCATGTGCAAGTGAAGTCTTGAGTTCAAAAAGAGTTGAATGATTTCTCACATAGGTCTATACTAGTTTGACTAGGCTCAATGTGAAAGCAAATAACATATGCATAAGGTTTTGTCTATGTACAGACATCATATGGCTTTGGTAGGTATTTAAAATATATTGAGGGAAACTTAAATCTTCTTAGAATTTCTCCGAAAATCTAAGTTTTACTTTCAAACTAGGACTAGCAGCCCTATTACCAATTCTAGTCTTGCAACAACCTAGAATTAGATCAAGCTTTTGCTACCCACAACTTCCAAATTAAGGTAAAAGTAATTCAAACCAATGAAAGCAATATTCGGAGAGTAGCAAGTTGTAAACTAGAGACTTAGGAAAATAAAACAGAGCAACTCTTCATCATTTCATCTATGTGAATTCTAAATCATTCTTACCGCACATCTTTATTTGATGAAAGCAAATCTAAACTATTTTTTATTTTTTTTATTTTTTAAATTCAAGGTGGATGATGGATGGATGGAAAATAAATATGCAAGGGGTGTGATACATGTTACCTCAAGTGGGGGTCCTCCCCCAAGCTTGTTCTCCAACTACCTCCTTGATAAGGGTTGAACCCTTGATGACAGAAGTATGCTGCAAGATCAGCTTGTTGTTGTTGTAGTGCTGTGTTGAAGTTGGTGAATTGAGCATCCATGTGTTGTTGCCAATCCTGGGTACCTTGAACATGCTCTTGAAGTGTGCTATAGATGTCACCCGTTCTCACTTCAAGTTCTCCCATACGTCTAGTGAGGTCCGTCATTCCTTGACTATAGTCATGATGACTTCTAGTCGAAAAGGAACGACGTCCTCTCATGGACGTTGGGGGCAAGCTGCTAAAGCTTGAAGTGGATAAGGGTGGATCAATTTGCCATTCTTGCCAAGATGATCCCCCAGTCTCATACATTGGAGGTTGAGTCCATCCGGGCGCATAACCCGTTGGGTTCTCTTCCTCTTGGTATTCATGGACCGGAGAGATTATCGGTGGCATGCCTGTGGCTGCAGCCCTCACATGATTCCTTGTTACCCTGCCAGATACATTACTTCTTCTTGCTTCCTCAAGGGGAAGAAGATTAATGGTTAGCCTCCAGCATTCGACAAATGAAAATCCGGGTTGGGTAAGCGAATTTCATTTACAAAGCCAGGATAGAAAAATATCAAGGACCCATCTTGATCATGCTTAAGGGTATGTCCTTGCACTAAATAGTCTTCATCAATTAATTCTCTTTCAGTTTCAATATATTCAAATGAAGAGTATTTAAGTGCTCCTACCCTATCAGCAATATGAGTAATCAATGAAGTGCATTCAATTGGTGCTGATTTTGAAATGTAATCTAACCATTGTATCATCATGGCTTTGACTGGAGCAACTTTTATCTTTTTAGTCATGGCAAACAAAATTTTCAATTCATCATCTCGCACAACCCTAACATCTCCCCTAGGGAACATAGTCATAGCCACCCATCTATGCATGAAGCGTAAGGTAGGGTTTTGGATGTGGCTATTCCTAGGAGCCCTACATGTGACCTCACTAATTAACTCATGCCAAAAACTTTGTTTGTTAAACTTAGGCAAATTGTCTAAATCTAGCAAACCCTATTTATGGAAGCCTAGGATGCTACTTAATTCTTTCCATAGGATGTTGTATTCTTTTTGAAATAATCTAAAAGCAATACCATCAAATCATAATCCTAGCGTGCAAAGGAATTGGATAGTGAGAAGGCGTGAACCTTTCTCCTCTATGTGAGCAAAGTCATCAAATCCAATTGTATGCCAAATGGAAAGAAGTTCGGAGTCCATACCTATTTTGGAGACCAAATGTGGATCGTAAGCCTTGGTGTGGCGAAACTCACGATCTTGGAGAATCTTGCGTGCTTGATCTTCAACTTCGCTTCATATGTCGAGGTCGTTGTCATGAAGAAGTTGGTGTGGGTTGCTTCTCTCTTCCATGGGAGTGTCCTCACACACACTTCTCCTCCGTGGGTTTGTACCCATGGAAGAGAGGCGTGCACTAGAACCTTCACCATGGCTTGAGCTTGTATCCTCCTTCCTCTTTCCAAACAACCTCTTCATGTCTTTTTGAGTTCAACAAGCAAGAACAAAACAAGGCGAGAAAAATCCGAAAAGAAGCGATGTTTGGAAAACAAAACTCTTCACGAAATTTCTCCTCTTGAAAGCTTGAGTGTAAAATGCAAATGCAAACAAAAGAAAATCTTTTTGGGGATGGATTTGAGCAAGAGTGTTGCAATGAAGAGTAAGGAAAACAAGGTGAGCTAGAGAGTGACTTGAAGAGGTGTAAAATGATGTGGCGTGTGAAGAGAGGTGATCCTCACGGCCACAATTTATAAGGTGCACCCTCCAACAGTCACTTAGGGTTCAAAATGTAGCCGTTGGAGGAAGGGGAGCCAATTTGGCTCCACTCCCAGTTCGGCCGACCTGAAAGGTGGCCCCCCTGGTTCCCCTTTTGGCAAGTGGCTCCCCAACGACTATAAAATTAGCACGTTGGTGAAATGCCACATGTGCAGCTCAGAAAAAATTGTTTTTCAAATAAAAACCTTTTTTCAAATCCAATAAAAAATTTTCTTTTGAAAAGAAAGAAAGAAAAATGCTAGCTGAGAATATAAGATTCTCAAATTGCTAGGGAAAATAAAATATGCAATGGGAAAAATCCAAATGGGGTGGAAAAAGAAATAAAAATAAAGTGGGATAACTACCACTTTAACCTATTGGCGTAGGTCTCACCACCGTCCGATGATATGGACATTCCTCCGTCTTCATTTCACATCCGGGCATGGATGGATGGGCTCGAACGGCTTGTCTTGCTTCTTCCGCCATTCCTTCTTTGGCGGCTTGGTGGACTTGGGCCTTCGGGAAGGTCCAGATGATTACGTCGCCTTTGGATATCGGCGTGGTTGAAACGACGGATTCTCCTCGTAGATTAATCTTCTCATGAATGCAATGAGTGAGTCCACCTTTGGAGGTGTGACTTCGACCTCTTTGATGTGTTTATCATTCATCCCATACTTGATTCGAATCATGGAGCATTGTTCTGAACTTGTCCAAAAGTTAAACTTTTCCTCCTTGCCATTGATATGGAAGTGGATTTCTCCAGCTCCCACATCTATGCAAGCTTTTGCAGTGCTGAGGAATGGGCACCCAAGAATGAGTGGTGTATCCTTCTCGGTGTCCATGTCTAGTACCACAAAATCCACAGGTATGAAGCAGTTCTGGATCTTCACCGTGATGTCTTCAGCAATACCCCCTGGATAACGGACTGAAGAGTCAGCCAGTTGTAGCTGCATTGGTGTTGGAGTCAATTCTATGAAGTTCAGCTGGTCGAACACAACCTTGGGCATCACACTGACACTTGCTCCCAGATCACATAGTGCCTTGTCAAAGTGGTGAGCCCCAATTGAGCATGAAATGGTAGGACATTCAGGGTCCTTTTGCCAGTTGCTCTCTCGTACGGAAATCATGTTGATGTTTTCCGTTGGGGGTTCTGGTTGGCCCGACATCTTTCCATTCTCCATCGGAGGAATAGCAGCTGCCAGCTGAGCCAACTGAGTCTCAAGCATCTTGTTGAAGCTCAGTTGATTCTTGAAGGCTGAGGATAGTCCTTCCATCTTTGCATGGATATTCTCCAGGGTCTTGTCATTAGCTGACAGCTTCTTGGATAGGGCATCATTGATCTTGAGCTGGCTAATGGCAAGTTCTCTCAAGTTGGGCTGATTTCTAGGGTTGCCATTGTTGTTATACCCTCCTTGAAAGAATGGGTGTTGTTGACCCCACCCTTGACCTCCTGGACGATAGCCATTGTTGTTGTTGAAATTTCCATTGTTGGCGAGGTATAGGGCATCCTCACGAGTTTCTGGGCGATCATTACCCATATGACCCGTGTTGCCATAGACTTCACACGTGATGTGAGAGTCTAGGGCATAGGCATTGCCAGACACTTCACCAATGGCTTGTCCATCAATTTTCTTCATTAGGAGGTCCAATTTTGCAGCGATCATGTCCACCTCCTTCAAGGTGTGCATGCCTCGCTGTCGGGTATGGAGATGCTCATCATTCCATCCCATGTTGGACACCATATTCTCAATAAGATCTTTAGCTTTTTGCACAATCAATGAGAAGAAGGCTCCTCCAGCAGCAGCATCCAAATGGTCACGAGCTGATGGGATTAGCCCGTTATAGAAATTCTGAATAAGGAGCCAGTCATCCATCTCATGGTGGGGATAGGCTAGGATGTACTCCTGAAGCCTTTCCCGTGCCTCGGGAATAGATTCCTTAGGCTCTTACTGAAAGCTGGAAATCCTTCCATGTAGGGCATTTGTTTTGCCCAACGGGAAGAATTTGGCGAGGAATGTCGTAGAACACTTCTCCCAAGTGTCTACAGCACTTCTGTTCACATAGAACCACTGTTTCGCTCTCCTAAGGAGAGAGAACGGGAACAGTCTTAGATGGACCGCATCCGGAGACACGTCCTTGATCTTAAAAGTGTTGTATATCTCGACGAATTGTTGCAGGTGAGAACTTGCATCCTCGTCAGCCTTCCCACAGAATGGGTTGGCTTGCACCATAGTGATAAGGCCAATTTTGATCTTGAAGTTCACATCTCCCGTGTTAACAGTGGTCCCAATAGGCACATTGTTACCAGAGGGAGTTGAGAACTCACGAAGGGTCTTCTGGGCCATTGGCGTTTGGATTATTGGTGCAGAAATGCTGGATTGCTTTGCCGCTCGAATCTTATGAGGAGTAACGACACGGGGTTGGTCTCTCAGAGGAGATTCGGGATCTTCAATAAAGTTTTTCGGCAGGCGAAAACCAGACATACACTACCCTATTTTCACATTTAAAAATGCAAAAACAAAGAATGGTTATCCTACTAAAATCATACCCATGGTTCTATCCTATTCACTCAGTCATGTTATGTATCTATTTGCCTTCCCCGACAACGGCGCCAGAAATGCTTGTTGACGGCTCCTAAGATATACTAACAAATCATCCCCGGCAACGGCGCCAGAAATGCTTGTTGGTATTTCTTATGCACCATTAACTAAACATCTCCAACTGATGTGTCAGAAATGCTTGTTAATGGTTCTATTGGATCACAGAGTGAATTCCGCAAGCGCACGGAGGTATCAATGTAGCATTTCCCCTTAAGAGTATTCCCAAGGGTGTCATTTATTTGATCCCAAAGGAAGGCGGGGTAGAGATATAACAATCATCAAGTGGAAAGGGTGGAAAGGTCTAGGTAAGAATCTAGTAAGGATGGGCAAAATATTAGTGGAGGTAGTGTGACACACACAAAATCTTTCAAGTCTAAGGGGGGTAAGAGGGTCCTAGAGGTTAGTTAAGGTTGAGAGTTATGAAGGTACTCCTACTATGCTCTATTGTATATATACATAGCCTAAACTAATTATTCATAAGCTAGATCAATAGTGAATACTTATGCTATGTGGTTCAACACATCGAGCACGGGCTTACCTCTAACAATACTAGGGCGACTCCCGCCAAGAGCCTGTGGCATAGCTGCACGTGGAGGATTACAAAGGACAGATAGGGCTGTCACCACCTACTGCCTACCTCTTCAATCCGTGGGTCTACGAGACATCCAATGCTACTTAGCTATCCTAGCACCATGCTAGCATATTAAGAAATTACCTTAATAGCCTAGGCACAATCAATCCTAAGGCAATGAATTGAATCATCATTGAACCAATGTTGATACACAACATAATTATCCATACTAACCTAGTTATGTTATAATTAACTAGACTATAGTGGGGGTCTATAGGTTCTATGATAATGATATATGTTCATGATGAAACAGTCATAGAAGCTATACCTTCCACATACATGGACTCCACAATCAAACATGAAATGCTTTGCCCAAGTATATGTATAAGTAGAGACTAAAGATACTATCTTTATTATGCATAAAGTCACAAATACAGGAAACAATGCATGATTCATACCTTTCCCAATGTAGGATTGGAAAGAGAGAGACTCCTTACTCCTTTTCCAATTTGGACTTGGGACTAGAGACTCTTCTCTCTACAACCTAACTCCTCTAATACTATGGATGATAGTCTATACAATAGAGATGAAGCTCAAGTGGTGTGTGTTGAAGTGAGGGGTAGGGGGTCCTATTTATACTGGTGTTGAGGTCGGTTCCTGCCACCAAAAGTGTGCGAATCAATAACCATTGACTCCAGGAAGCTGGGAGGAGCCAACACGTGGACGCTGACCAAGTTTGGTGCAGAGACCACGTCGGCCGACCCCCTGGTTCGGTCGACCTGGTCATTGCACCAATTCTCGTGTGCTTTCTCCAGGTGGTGCCAGGTGGGTCCCATTGATGTATATGGGTGATACATTGTCGGATCTCCTCAGATACTTATGTTTGTGGGCCATTTGATCCATGGGATGCCACATGTCATCGCCTGATTGGCTGGGATGATATTTTATAGGATTGGTCCCTCTACATTTCCTCATTTCCTGCATAAAATGCTGGATACACATATTTCTCCAAGTCCAAGTGGAATTGGGTTAGATAGAAAGGTGATGTGTGCAAGAAATGACAAATCCTTCACATAATTGAGTTAGATTGATTGATGAAATTGGTATATAACAGCCGTCAACAGTGGTGACTCCCCTCAATCTCTCCCCCTTTGGCACCAAGGCACCAAAAAGATGGAGAGGAGGGATCTAGCAATCGCCGTTGACTCACTCCTCGCTGTCGGTCCTCTCATCGTCTTCATCTTCAGGCTGCGGAGGAGGAGGAGGAGCGGATCCACTCGAAGTGCCCCCAACACCAAAATAGGCGAGTGTAGGATCGAAGAGCATGTTAAAAGCTACTAGAGGGGGGGGGGGTGAATGGTAGATTAAAACTTTTCAGCGAAAGCAATGAAAACCCCTCGGCAGAAAAACGATCTGTTAAAGAAATCGTGTGTGAGACTAATATAAATGTGTTTCATCGTGACAAAGCAGATAGATATCAGAGAGAATCAAGTCACAACGATGAGACAACAAGAATCACTCAAATCCGTTGTGAGAAACTCGAGTTACGATTGAAAGATCGAACAAAGATCAATTTGTCCTACCCAAGAAAAACAGTTCAGGAACACTACAAATAAACTCGTGTAGATCATAAACCACAAATCCAATGACCGTGAAATTTTGAAAGATAATAGAAAATCAAGTTCTGAATTCAACCCAAAAATAATCACGTCGACTGGATCTGTAAAACTTGAGTTACGATAAAACCACCGAAACAAGGTAGTACTATGTAGGAACTCGACAAGAAAAACTTGTCTGGAACAAGTCGGACGAACAAGGCACAAAAGTTCCTTTCAACTACGAATTTTATTCAATAGAACACAAAAAGAACAGCCCAAAAGTTGTGCACCATGAGCTCTGGCCTCCCTTGCTTATATAACCAGCACCTTAGGCCAACCCAATCTCATCTAGGACTCTAATCCTACTTAGTTCATGAATCGTAACATTCCATAACTGCTCAAGACTCTTCTATACGCAGATAGAAGCAATCTTAAGACTTCCAAACGCCTTAGTAATGTATCCCACATTCCTAAAACGACTCAAATTCGTGACCACACGAAATCCTATCATAGCCAACTCAAAACTTTCCATATTTGAGTCAAACACGACTCAGACCCAGCCTGAATCCTTAACCTAGTCAGTTGGACCTTTCCGACCCATTCTTTACGTCCACATCTCTTCATCACGCCTTGGAACCATGTAGTCACGTCCATGCACTCCTTGCACACGTGCAAACACCTTCCAACGACATCCATGATACCTTCATATGCATTGTTCTTGATTCATACATGTTGTGCGACCTCCCGATCAACTCAACCACAATTCCTCCCGAACTTGATTGTTGAACCTCATGTTCTCCCTAAGACTAGTTCAATGGATCCTGTCACCAGCCATGTCTTGAACTCAAGCAACACCTGCACATGAACAAACAACAAATACTTCTGAGCTCAAGTCCTCGACTTGACTCTCATTAGTTCTGAAACTACAACATCTTACGTGAGCACTTCACATAAGCATGTTGCAAACCATAGAAAAATGATATCAGCCTTAACCACAAAAACACACCAAAAACTTAGTAAAAGAATACTAATCAACCTTTCCATAAGTGTTAAGCAAGTTCGAAACATTGCAAGATAAAAGCAGAAATACTGCGATCAAGCACCGGACCTTGCCAAAGCTAACCAGAGCTTGAGCCGGAGCTTACCAAAGCTAGTACAACCTAGCGCTAGAGATTACCAAAGCTAGTAAAACCTAGCACCAGAGCTTGCCAAGGCTATTCGGAACTAGTCAACCCAAAAGTCGGAGCTAGAAAAACATGTCAGAGCTAACCAATATAAGTTGGACCTATCAAAGCATATCAGACCTTATCAAAGACATGTTGGAGATAAAGACAAAGCTCACTAGAGCTACCCAAAAACATGTCGAACCTAGATAAAAGGAAGTCGGACCTATTGTAGGACCTTGCAGAAGCTCGGAGCTAGAGTCGGACCTTGATGATAAAGGTGTTTTGGTAGTATTCAAAACTTTTATCGCCATAGCTAATGTATTAAGCACACATAGGTCTCACAATTTCCCCCTTGATGAATGCATTGGCAACACCACTTAAGATCTGAACATTGGTTATTCACATTAAAAGTTTTGAAAACAATTTCTCCCCCTTTGTAAAACAGAAAAAAAAATGAGAGAAAAAAATTCTCCCCTTCCGAAGAACCATGTCAAAAACAATTGTGAATATGTGCAATGTGTAATGAATTTCTCCCCCTTGCATACTTGTCTTTAAAATTCACATATTATCTCTCCCCCTTTGACAATGTATTCAACAAGGTTTATAAGACAAATTTTAATTGTTATGAGCATATTATAACATATATAAAACAAAGCTCATCCAAGTCATACTATCAAGTAACTTACACTATCACAACAATGAGATACATAAAGTAGTGTAAGCCATGCTAGAGACCAAATGTAATTTTCAATTTAAGCAAGTCATGATCTCACAAACTTAACTATTTCAATACCTGAAAGCATGACACTTGTTGCCGCATTTTATTATTTTTCAAAGCACAAATTTAGATCATATGATATTTGGAAGAGATTATATGCGCATCTGCCTTATTCTAACCAACCAAGCCAAGCCTATGTCATTTGACAATCAGAAGCTTAAGGACATGGTTTTAGTCATACACAACTTCTTCTAAGTTCATATCTAAGTGCAATGATAAGCCATCTCAAAAGAAGAAGTGCAATGCATGCATATTATCTTGATCTTTTCTCATTTTATTTGATCATAAAAGCTCAACATGTGAATAGTTGATTGATTAAATTTTCATTATTAAAAGCACTTGTGAGCATGCAACAAGTTCAAAACAGCAAGAAAGTTCGATCATGACCAGATTTAGTGTAAGTAATTATTCTAATTACTAGTCATGGTAAAAACTACAAAATGTATAATACGAGTAATGTAGTAAGAACTTTCAGCATGTAAAAGGAATCACAAAGTCATATATGTATGAAATACTATGCTCATATTAGTTTATGTTCGGATTCACACATAGACTTCCCAAGTTTCAAAACTTCCCCTCAATTTAAGCCATGAGGATGCATAACCCCTATTTCACTACGAATGTAATAAAAACGAGTGAAATCCAAAGGTTTTGTAAAAATGTCAACCAATTGTTGTTCGGTATCTACATGGTGAAGCACAATGTTTTTTTTCAACATTATCACGGAGAAAGTGATACCTAATGTCAATGTGCTTATTTCTAGAATGTTGCACGGGGTTTTTAGCAATGCAAATGGCACTAGTGTTATCACAAAATAGTGGAACACTATGTAGATCAACCCCATAGTCCTTAAGTGTTTGAACAATCCAAAGAATTTGTGAGCAAGCACTAGCAGCATCTACATATTCAGATTCGGTCGTAGATTGTGCAACTGAGTTTTGTTTTCTAGAGGACCAAGCAACAAGTTAATTACCAAGAAAATGAAAAGCACCAGAAGTACTTTTCCTATCAATCCTACAACCCCCAAAATCAGCATCCGAAAAAGCTTTCAAAGTAACGGTTGAGGAAGAAGGAAGAAAAATACCAAATTCTTGAGTTCCATGTAAGTACTTGAGAATCCTTTTGAGGGCTTGACGATGTGAAGCACGTGGAGAGGTTTGAAACCATGCACAAAGACATACGCTGAATTGTATGTCCGGTCTTGATGTCGTGAGGTACAAAAGTGATCCAACCATGCTTCTATATTCTTTTTGATCCACGGGTTCACCATCTACATCAATTTCAAGTGTTGTTGCTGTTCCCATTGGTGTCCGAAGAGGCTTGATTTTGTCCATGTTGAAGTGCCTTAGGTGGTCTTCTGTATACTTCGTTTGATGCACAAATGTACCCTCCTTGGTTTGCTTGATTTGCAGCCCCAAAACGTATGTGAGTTCTCCCATCATACTCATCTCAAATTATGAACTCATCATAGCTGAAAACTTGGACACAAGATCTTGAGAAGCACAACGAAAGATAATATCATCCACATACACTTGAACGAATAATGAGTCATTGCCATGCTTAAGCACAAAAAGAGTTTTATCAACCTTACCCATGGTAAACCCCTTTTCAAGTAAGAATGTTTTTAACCTATCATACCATGCTCTAGGGGCTTGTTTGAGATCGTACGAGGCTTTGGACAATTTGTAAACATGATTATGAAATTTTGAATTTTCAAAATCTGGTGGTTGTTTGACATAAACCTCCTCATATATATAGCCATTAAGAAAAACACTTTTAACATCTATTTTATAAAGCTTAAAACCTTTAGATACAGCAAAAGCTAACAAAATTCTTATGGCTTATAATCTAGCAATAGGAGCAGAAGTTTCATCAAAATCTAGACCTTCAACTTGAGTGAAACCTTGAGCAACCAACCTAGCCTTATTCCTAACCACAACCCAATCCTCACTTTTTTTATTTTTAAACACCCATTTAGTTCCAATTAAAGTGTGACCTTGAGGTGGAGGTACAAGTTTCCAAACATTATTTCTTTCAAAATTGTTTAACTCTTCTTGCATGGCAATAATCCAAGATTCATTAGTGAGTGCATGTGATATATCTTTGGGTTCAAAAGAAGCAACAATAGCAGAATGATCATGAGAGTTTGGATCGCAAAACCTGGACCGTGTGACTCGTTCGTGCAAGCTTTCAATAATTTGTTGTGGAGGATGACTTTTGGGAACCCGGAGGGGAGTAGACACTTCACAAGCTTCTTCTTCTTCATTTTCATCACAAATCGATGGGCTTATGACTTGAGGAGGATCTGGACCAGTAATGGTGGTCGTCGGTGCTGGTTGTGAATCAAAATCAGGAGCTGGAACAATGTCATTAGCTGCTGAATTTTTGGGCAGCAGCTCCACCTCTTCCTCATCTTCAACGAAAATGCTCTCCCCCTGTGGATATGGATCTGGACCTGCCATGTTTGAGCTAGTACCTGGGCTAGCTTCATCAAAAGACACCTCACAAGTCTCCACAATTTTGTTAGTGTCAAGTAAAAGCACACGGTAGCCTCTAGTATGAGATGGATAACCAAGAAACTTGCCATCAATGGATCTAGGTTAAAATTTATCAAGATTACCATGTTTCTTAACAAAGCATTTGCAACCAAAGATCCTAAAGTGTGTAACACTAGGCCTATGTCCAAACCGGAGCTCATATGGTGTTTTACCTAGCTTAGCGCGCAAGAAAACACGATTTGAGACATAACAAGCAGTTGCAATCGCATCAGCCCAAAATTTCCTAGGAGTTTGATATTCATCAAGCCTAGTCCTAGCCATCTCAACTAAGGTTCTGTTCTTTCTTTCTACCACACCATTTTTTTGAGGTACATATGGTGAAGAAAATTGATGATCTATTCCATTTTCAGCACACAAGTGATCAAAAGATTGTTTTTTTAAATTTGGTTCCGTTATCACTTCTAATTGCTTTTAAAGATCCTGGGTGATAAATTGATAATCTAAGAAATAAAGTTCTAAAGTGACTAAAAGCTTCATTATTAGATGCCATAAAGTAGACCCAAGAGTATCTAGAATAATCATCAACAATCACAAGAACATACCATTTACCTCCGAAGGATTGAACACATGAAGGTCCTACGGTGTCAAGGTGCAAAAGTTGACCCGGTTCAGTTGTCATGATCATTGTGAGAAAACTATGTGAACCTGCAATCATCTTAGCACGTCTACAAGAAGAGCACACAATTTCTTTGTCCCCTTTAAGCTTAGGCAGCCCACGCATGCGATCAGGAGCACTAGCACGCGTAAGATGATCAAAGCCTACGTGACCAAGTCTACGATGCCAAAAATATAAGTCATTTGAATCATTGTTGACGGCTGTTATATACCAATTTCATCCATCAATTTAACTCAATTATGTGAAGGATTTGTCATTTCTTGCACACATCACCTTTCTATCTAACCCAATTCCACTTGGACATGGAGAAATATGTGTATGCAGCATTTTATGCAGGAAATGAGGAAATGTAGAGGGACCAATCCTATAAAATATCATCCCAGACAATCAGGCGATGACACGTGGCATCCCATGAATCAAATGGCCCACAAACAGAAGTATCTGAGGAGATCCAATGATGTATCACCCATATACATCAATGGGACCCACCTGGCAGCCACCTGGAGAAAGCGCACGAGAAACGGTGCAATGACCAGGTCGGCCAAACCAGGGGGTCGGCCGACCTGGTCTCTGCACCAAACTCAGCCAGCCTCCACGTGTTGGCTCCTTCTGGCTTCCTGGAGTCAATGGTGACTGATTCGAGCGCTTTTGGTGGCGGTAACCGACCTCAACACTAGTATAAATAGGACCCCCTACCCCTCACTTCAACACACACCACTTGAGCTTCATCTCTATTGTATACACTATCATCCATAGTCTTAGAGGAGTTAGGTTGTAGAGAGGAGAGTCTCTAGTCCCAAGTCCAAATTGGGAAAGGAGTAAGGAGTCTCTCTCTTTCCAATCCTACATTGGGAAAGGTGTGGCTCATGTATTATTTCTTTTATTTGTGACTTTATGCATAATAAAGATAATATTTTTAGTCTCTACTTATACATATACTTAGGCAAAGCGTTTCTTGTTTGATTGTGGAGTCCATGTATGTGGAAGGTATAGCTTCTATGACTGTTTCATCATGAACATATCTCATTATCATAGAACCTATAGACCCCCACTATAGTCTAGTTAATTTTAACATAAGTAGGTTAGTATGGATAATTATGTTGTGTATCAACATTGGTTCAATGATGATTCAATTAATTCCTCGCCTTAGGATGTATTGTGCCTAGGCTCTTAAGGTAATTACTTAATATGCTAGCATGGTGCTAGGATAACTAAGTAGCATTGGATGTCTCGTAGACCCACGGATTGAAGAGGTAGGCAGTAGGTGGTGACAGTCCTATATGTCCTTTGTAATCCTCCACGTTCGGCTATGCCACAGGCTCTTGGCGGCAGTCGCCCTAGTATTGATAGGGGTAAGCCCGTGCTCGATGTGTCGAACCACATAGCATAAGTATTCACTATTTATCTAGCTTATGAATAATTAGTTTAGACTATGTATATTAACAATAGAGCATAGTAGGAGTACCTCCATAACTCTCAACCTTAACTAACCTCTTGGATCCTCTTATCCCACTTAGACTTGAAAGCTCTTGTGTGTGTCGCACTACCTCCACTATTATTTTATCCATCCTTACTGAATTCTTACCTAGACCTTTCTACCCTTTCCACTTGATGATTGTTATATCTCTACCCCACCTTCCTTTGGTGATATGCACCAAATTTGGTTCGGCGAAGGGTGGCCCGATCTTCACGGTAGGAGGTTCAATAACAAGTTAACTTGCTGTAGAAACAGCACGGATAACTAGCTTTATACCTGACCAAGGTTGGATGCGACCAAGCGACGGGGAGAGAGACACCGAAACCGCGACGACTTCGACTCGATCTCCGAACGACCGCATAACCACAACCGGAGCTAATCCACACAAAACGGGGCAACCGTACTGGAACCCGCAGAGCAAAAATTAGTGGATCTCAGAGAGATCTCTCCACAAGTTCAAGAAGAACAAGGAAGAATAAGGGTTGAGTAAGACACTCAAGCAGCTCGGCTGCAAATATCACTGTAATAATCTTAATTCATCAAAAAGTTCTTCTTGGCTTACAAAAGAGGGGTATTTATACCAAAAAATAGTCTAAAAATAGATGTGAACTGAAAAAGCCATGTGGGAAGGTGGAAGGCCAACTGGCTTGATCATTCATGCAATGGTCATCAATTTCCCGCATGTCTTCTGGCCTTTTGAGTGGTCTTCAGTGTTTTAATCATAACTACACCTAGGGACATCCAAAAGACATGGGACCAGATTTGATGGAAAGATAATTTGATAACCTTTCACACAATGTTTAGCATGCTTCACGAAATATTGTAGAGTGATACAGTTTCTCACAAAAACTTGGATATCAGGCTGACTGTTGATCTTCTGAACAGTCTGCACCAAAAGCACTCGGCTGCCAAGCTGGGAGCTCTAAAGAACTTGGCACTTAGTGTCATTAAAAAGTTGACTTCAACAACTTTCCAACAAGTACTCATGGACCTTCACAGCTTCTATGAATCAAGAGATATGACTGTTTCTTCATAACAGTTCTGACAGGCCGAACTGGTTTGACGTAGTTCTCCTCTCTAGTTCAGTCTTGGCGTGTCCTTGTCATTCTCCTTGGTGAACCTGAGTAATAGAAACATGTACGATTTAGGAAGTATATAATTCTCATTAATAAATGGAATTTCACAAAGTAGTGCGTGCACCTCTTGTTGTAGCTGTTTAGCTCGGCTACGAGTAATTGGTCCATCGAAAACATGAGCTGGTGCAGCTTGACTTGATGATTGTTCCATCTTGCTTGATGTAGTCGGTATACTTGATGGTGTGGTTGGCGTGGGCATATCATCCTCCCCCCTTGAAAAAGAGTCGTCCTCAACTCTTCCAATCCGAAGAATGGAGAGAGGTCGGACACATTGAAACTGGTACTTACACCATAAGTACTTGGCAGATCAATTTCATAAGCGTTGTCATTGATCTTGCGCAAAACATTAAATGGTCTGTCAGCCCGGGGTTGCAACTTGTTCTTATGCAGCTCTGGAAAACGGTCCTTTCGAAGGTGCACCCAAACCAAGTCCCCTGGTTCGAACAACACCTTCCTGCGACCCTTGTTAGCGTGTTTCTCATACTTCTTGGTCATCTTTTCAATATTGGCCCGAGCCCTATCATGAATGTTCTTGACAAATTCAGCTCGCTTGCTTGCATCAAAGTTCACACGCTCCTGCATGAGTAAAGACAAAAGATCTATGGGAGCAGTGGGTGTGAATCCATATACAATTTCAAATGGACAAATCTAGTGGTTGAGTGTACTGCCCTATTGTATGCAAACTCAACATGTGTCAAGCTTTCTTCCCATAGTTTCAGGTTCTTCTTAAGGACAGCTCGGAGCAACATTGATAGTGTTCGATTCACAACTTCAGTTTGGCCGTCCGTTTGCGGATGACATGTTGTGGAGAACAACAGTCTTGTCCCAAGTTTGCCCCACAGTGTCTTCCAAAAGTTGCTCAAGAACTTGGTGTCACGATCCGACACAATGGTACGTGGCATTCCATGTAGTCGCACAATTTCCCTGAAAAATAATTCAGCAATACGGGAAGCATCGTCGCCCTTGTGGTAAGGAATAAAATGTGCCATTTTGCTGAAACGATCAACCATGACAAAAACTGAATCCCTTCCCCCTTTGGTCCGTGGTAGCTCAAGAACAAAATCCATTGAAATATCCTCCCAAGGTGCATTAGGAATAGGAAGGGGAGTATATAAACCATGAGGGTTCAGACGAGACTTAGCTTTGTGGCAGTTTTCGCAGCGAAGAACATGTCTCTCTACATCTCGTCGCATTTTTGGCCAAAAGAAATGGTCAGCCAGCACTTGCTCCGTCTTCTTGGCTCCAAAATGGGCCATAAGTCCACCTGCATGAGCTTCCTGCATGAGTAAAAGTCGAACAGAGCAATCTGGAATACAAAGTTTGTTAGTGCAAAATAATAATCCATCATGCACATGATATTTTTCCCATCCTTTGCCATTACGGCACTTGGCATATGGTTCAGCAAAGTACGAATCAGTGGCATATAAATCCTTTATACTTTCCAATCCGAGAATTTTAGCATCAAGTTGTGTGAGCAAAGCATGACGTCGAGATAAAGCATCAGCTACAATATTGTCTTGACCTTTCTTATATTTGACAATATAAGGAAAGGACTCAATAAATTCACTCCACTTAGCATGTCATTTATTCAGTTTTGGTTGTCCCTAATATGTTTCAATGATTCATGGTCTGAATGTATTACAAATTCTTTAGGATAAAGGTAGTGTTGCCAAGTTTCCAAACTCCGAACGAGAGCATATAATTCTTTATCATAAACTGAATAATTCAAAGTCAGACCACTTAGCTTTTCAGTGAAAAATGCAATTGGTCTCTTTTCTTGCATCTGCAGCCTCCAATCCCAACTCCACTTGCATCACATTCAATTTCAAATGTCTTGTTGAAATCTGGAACTGCAAGGACTGGGGATGTTGTGAGCTACCTCTTTAATTCTTCAAAAGCCTTTTGTTGTGCTTCTCCCCATTTGAAAGGTACGTCTTTCTTGGTCAGCTCATTGATTGGAGCAGCGATCGTGCTGAAATCTTTCACGAAGCGCCAGTAGAAACCAACAAGTCCAAGGAAGCTTCTCACTTGGCTCACGTTCTGTGAGGGCCTCCATTTGTCTACAGCCTTGACTTTCTCAACATCCACCTCCACGCCTTGTCATGAAACAACAAAACCAAAGAAAACTACTTTGTCGGTGCAGAAGGTGCACTTCTCAAGGTTAGCGTACAATTTTTGTTTACGCAGGACAACAAGTACGCTCTGGATATGTGCAACATGTTATTCAAGAGTCTTGCTGTAGATTAGGATGTCATCAAAATAAACCACAAAAAATTTACCAATGAAAGTTCTAAGCACATGATTCATTAATTGCATAAATGTACTAGGTGCATTGGTTAAACCGAAGGGCATCACTAACCATTCATACAATCCAAATTTTGTTTTAAAGGCTGTTTTCCACTCATCTCCTTCTTTCATACGAATCTGATGATAGCCACTTCTTAAATCAATTTTAGTGGAAAAATTAGCACCACTAAGTTCATCAAGCATATCATCTAAGCGAGGAATGGGATGCCTATATCTTATTGTGATGTTGTTAATTGCGCGGCAATCCACACATAGTCTCCAAGACCCATCTTTCTTAGGCACTAAAAGAACAGGGACAGCACAAGGGGAAAGACTTTCCTGTACATACCCTTTTTTCATCAATTCCTCCACTTGTCGCTGAATTTCTTTTGTCTCCTCTGGGTTGGTGCGGTATGCAGCCCTGTTCGGAAGTGACGCACCAGGAACCAAGTCAATTTGATGCTCAATCCCTCTCTTAAGTGGCAGTACTGGTGGTACTTCGTCCGAAAAGACATCTTCATATTCCTGCAAGACATTCAATAGAGTACTCGGCAGGGTAGAGGGTAAGGCATTAGTAGAAAGAAAAGTGTCCTTGGACATAAGTACAAAGAACATGTCATCGGGTTCACTCAATGCTTTGATATCCCCCTTCCTAGCCATCATTACTAAACCCTCTTTTCCAGGGTTTTGGGTTCCTTGCAGCTGTGGGGTTTGATTTGGCTGTGGACACTCTTCCTTATTATTTTTGTGGCTCACTCGCAAGTGGTGCTTGCTCTTGCGCTGTTTCTTCCTGATATCATCCTTCAAAATTTCTTCCAGTGTCAAAGGAAGCAAGCAAATTCGCTCTCCTTTGTACACAAAAGACAACTTGTTGGTCCTTCCAAAAATGTGGACATCACTATCATATAGCCATGGTCGACTGAGCAGAAGTTGGCAGGCTTGCATAGGCACCACGTCACACTCCACATGATCATTGTATTTACCAACGGAGAATGGTACAGTCACAGTATGACTGACACGTAGCGCACCACAATCATTAAGACACTACATCTTGTATGGACTTGGATGACGCCGTGGTTTCAGTCCCAATCTGTCCACCAATTCTTGGCTAGCAATATTGTTGCAGCTGCCATTATCAACGATGAGGCGACACACCTTATCTTTGATTAGTCCACGGGTATGGAACAAATTATGTCGCTGCCCGTTTGAATGTGGGCCTAGAGGGGGGTGAATAGGCCTTTTTGAAAATTGTCGGATCCTGCAACACTCAACAACAAGCTCAATACCAGAGATATCAGACTAGTCCGGTAAAGTGCGGACTAGTCCGATGTTCACGGACTAAGTTGATTAAGCTAGTTCGATTAGGTTGATTCTTTTATGTGTGCAGCAGAAAAATAGAACCAAATAAAGATTTCACAGTTATATATTAGATTATATCACAGTTAATTCTTATGTTTGACAATTCAATGTAAGATGAGCAATGATTGTTGAAACCCTAGATTATATTGATGAATGAGAATGATGAGCACCAAAACAAAACACACGGATTTATCCCGTGGTTCGGCTACCACAAAAGGCAACCTACATCCACGTTGAGGAGTCCACAAAGGACCGGGTCTTCTCCAACCCTACCCTCGTCGGATTGCCACGAAGGCCATTCCTCTTCCACTAATCACAAAGGGGTGAGTAACCGAATTCAAGGGGCCTTCTCACACGTTGAGAGCTCCCTTAGATTACAAAACAAATTTCCACCGAAAACACACTCAAAAGACCACAATTAAAACGCAGGAGTGTGTTAGAGAATCAAACCAAGAGCTCAATGTGATGTTCCAAGTGTCTCTCCAATGATCTACAGTGAATCCTCAAAGGATTGATCGTTGTTGCACTTAATTTCGTGGAGAGATGTAGTTTTTGAGGCTCTTGGGAGGTGTGACGGTGCTAGGGTTCGAGAGTGCGTTCATAATTGGGCCGTGCACCTCTATTTATATGGGGTTTCTAAAAGTGACCGTCAGGGTTCAGAAAGTTCGGACTAGTCCGTGGTGGTCACCAGACTAGTCCGGTGTGCTGTGTGTAGCAAACCCTAAGTACCCCGAAATATCGAACTAGTCCGGCTGAAAACGGACTTGTCCGATTTCGCTACTGGAAATCTTCGGACTAGTTCGATATACTTCGGACCTATCCGGACATGTGAAACCCTAAGTGAATTAGATGACAAGTCCGCACTTGGAGGACTTGTCCAATGTAGATCAGAGGATTTTTCGGACTAGTCCGTGCAAATATCAGACTTGTCCAATTTGGATCAGAAAGAATATCGGACTAGTCCGGTTGTGATCGGACTTGTCCGATTTTGTGTGACTTGTGTAGTGTTTTGAGGACTAGTCCTTACTGGGGAGGACTAGTCCGATTCTAGTCAGAAGAATATCAGACTAGTCCGACAGATATCGAACTTGTCCGATCTGGTGCAGAAAGGTTATCGGACTAGTCCGCTTGTGATCGGACTAGTCCGGTCCTGTGTAACTTTGTGTAATGTGTGTGTTTAATTGTTATTGAGCTCTTGGGGTGTGTTTCCTTAACACACTCCATACACAATAATCTATTAATCTTCTTCCTTGAGCTCATCTCCACTTTGCTCCTCATCCTTCCTTCTTTTTGGTATTTTGCTCATTTTCCTATCATAGGCCTGCACTCATCTCAACAAATAGATCAGGATCCCAATTGCTTGTCATAAATCATCCAAAACCCACAAGAGAGTCCTAGATGCACTTTCAATCTCCCCCTTTTTGGTGATTGATGACAACCAATTGAGATTTCACAAAATATGATAAAAATTGAGATTTTCATAAAGTATGCACATATGAGTCAAAGATACATCAAGGAGTGAAAGAACTACCCATATGTGCATTCTTTATGGTGGGATGTATAACTAAGTATATTGAGACATTGAGAATGACATAATTTACATTAATCAACCAAAGCCAAGCATATATGTAATTCCAGGAGCAAGATTACAGATTTCAACAAACACTTCTCAAGTTAATTAAGCATTGCATCACAGAACCATAACTAACTTGGGAACAAAGTTAAAACACTGCAAAACTCAAAGATAGACAAGAAGCATAAAAAAGAGCTCTCTCCTCGCATCCTACAACTAAAGCTAAGACTCCCCATCAATCTCTCCCCCTTTGGCATCAAGACACCAAAAAGAAGGAGAGGAGGGTCCTAGGGTCTTCACTCTTCACTGTCGGTCCTCTCATCGTCGTCTTCGTCTTCTTCATCTTCAGCTTGATGAGGAGGAGAAGGAGGAGGGGCGGAGATGCTCGAGCCCCCAACGCCAAAGTAGGCAAGCTCGGATGGGGTCAAGGGCCCGAGCTAAGTGTAGTCCGGGTCGGAGTCGTCAGAAATCACTGGAGATCCAATGGGGTCGATCTCCAGCTTCTGGCAGATATGCTTCACATTGGCTTTGATGAACTTCATGTCCTCCTTTCTTTTCTGGTTGAGCTTGTGGGCCTTCACTTCGGCCTTCTTGTAGGAGGTGAAGATGGCAGCCAGGTATTTGAGGATTCCACAGGCTAATCCTCTCTAAGGGGCTGCCCTTGATGTTGGAGCAGCTCTGACATCTTCACTTGTTCTTGCCGATGCCTCAGGACTGGAGGCCGGCGAGGGAGCAGCCTGGACATTCACTTGTTGAGGCTTTTGAGGCCTCAGAGGTGTGTGCTCCACATCCTTGACAAACTCAATCCCTGTGACTTTCTCAATCATAAACATTAGATAGGGAGCATAGCCACAGGACCTGTGGGGGGTGCTGGAGATGTTGACCATATCGTTCCATATATAGTCAAAAACATCAAACTGTCTGTTCTTGCTTATGATCCTCATTAGGGTACGGAGGTACCCTTGTACACTCCCTACATCCCCATCCTTAGGGGCAATGGTCTTCCTCAAGACTCTGTTTAGCACAACAAAGAATGGCTTCATGTTCTTTGTGGAAGGAGGGATGAACTTTGAATTGGGCTCATAGAGAAACTTCATCTTCTCCTTCTCGATGACACCAACATTGTGAATAATCACATTGTCATTGCTTGATGTGTCAAGATGCAACATCCTTGCAAATTCTTCATGAGTCATCCAAGTCACTCTTTCCTCTTCATCGCTTGCAAAGTGGCAGGTGGCATAGAATTGAGCCACCACTTCATCATTCCAATTGTACTTGAAGGCAAAGAGGTCCTTCAATCCCTGTCTTTCTGCTACTGCAATCACTTCATCAAAAGAAGAGTATCTTTTCTTCTCAAGATGTGCCCAGTCGATCCACTGACTGCGCACCACTGGTGTCTTCATCGGTAGATACACCGATCTGTATAAATCAGTATGGAAGTTGCACCAGAATCTTCCATCAGCTGCTTGCTTCGGTGGGCCATACCAATTGATGCTTCTGAATTTGGCCGCCGAGTCACTGCCCTTCCCGTTGAACCTTTCTTCAGTGGGGTCCCGGACCCCTTCCCTGGGAGCATGCAGCTTCAATGGTCCAACTGGACCCGTCGCTATCCCCTTGCCCTTGCCCTTTGCTTGGCGAGGGACACTCGATGAAGCGGCTGCCTTGGAGACTGGCTTCCTTGCCAGCACTTTCCTCCGAACTTGAGGAGGAGACGGAGCTGGCTCCATAGGTCACTCTTGGCGCTTCTTGCCAAGACTCGTTGAGGTCCGAGGTGCCACCTCGTGGTCCATCTCGGTCTCAAAATTGGAAACCTCATCGTTTGAGCTCGACATGACCTGAGAATGAGTTTCAAGAATGATAATGAATGATACAAGGCATAGGTATGAAAGGATAGCAAGGAATTGCATTGAGGAATTGAAGAGTTAGGTTTTGAGTTCAGAAACATCGGACTTGTCCGGTGCACAGGCACGGACTAGTCCGGGGGGACCGGACTTGTCCGTTCAAGGACCGGACTAGTCCGGTGTTCATCCTCAAAAACCTAAGATATTTGAAAAAAGCTTATTCCTAATGCATAATAAGTCTAGCATACACGTGATACATAAAGGAGGCATGTACATAGTGAAGGATGCGAGGCTATTCGATCAATAATGAAGAAAAATGATATTTTTAGGGTTTGGGTGTAAATTACCGAAGAAATCAATTGAAGCTTGGAGATGAGGGTGTTGAAGGCTGGACAAGTCCGCTAGCTTCAATCCTCAAGAGGGCAAGCTTGATTTCCACCCAAATGCGAAGATTTTTGATGGAGGGAGCAAGAAATCACCTTGGGAGCTCGAGCGGAGGAGAGAGAACGCGTGAGCAAGAGTGGAGGATGAAGGGATTAGGGTTTGGTGGCGGCCAGGGTTATGGACACGAAAAATCGGACAAGTCCGGAAATAATCGGACTAGTCCGACCTTTTCCAGAGAGCAACATCGGACTAGTCCGTGGTGTTATCGGACTAGTCCGGCCTAACCGGCACTCTGCGGAATAGTCTGCATGTGCAGACTAGTCCGGATAACCACGGACTAGTCCGCAGTCACCAGGAGAAATTTGCATAGCCCATTCATATATATTTGAAGATTCATAAATAGATAATAGAGAGGCAAACAAAATCAAATGATCTTGATGAATATGACCACTAAGCATACAACAATCAAGCAATGATCATAATTCACCAAGATCTAGTAATTGACATAGTTTTTTTTGGGAAAAATTGAGAGAGAGTGATTTTCAAAATTCAATCAAGATATTTTGAAGAATTCATACAGGTATGCAACTTTTCAAGCCACACTCCGAGCATCGAGGATATTTAGTTCATTTCGGAGTTCGCAAAAGCGCTTTTCATCAAGTGGCTTGGTGAATATGTCGGCCAATTGTTTTTGGGTATTGACATGTGAGATGGCTATGTCTCTTTTCATGGAATGGTCTCTCAAAAAATGATGTCTTATGTCTATGTGTTTAGTTCTAGAGTGCTCAACTGGATTGTGGGCAATTTTATTAGCACTCTCGTTGTCACAAAGGAGAGGAATGCGGTTCATATTGTAACTGTAATCCCTTAGAGTTTGTCGCATCCAAAGGAGTTGTGCACAACAGCTCCCGGCTGCAACATACTCTGCTTCAGCTGTGGATAAGGCAATGGAATTTTGTTTCTTGGAGGACCAAGAAACTAAGGATCTACCTAGGAATTGGCATGTGCCGGAGGTGCTTTTTCTATCTACTTTGCACTCGACATAATCTGCATCGGACTAACCAATGAGATTGAATTTTGAGCCTTTTGGGTACCAAAGACCAAGGTTCGGTGTATGAACTAAATATCTCAAGATCCTTTTTACGGCTGTCAAGTGACATTCCTTAGGGTTGGCTTGAAATCTTGCACACAAACATACACTCAACATAATGTCTGGCCTAGATGCACATAAATATAGTAGAGATCCAATCATGGAGCGATATACCTTTTGGTCGACGCTAGGTCCATATTCATTGAGATCCAAGTGGCCATTTGTTGACATGGGGGTCTTTATGGGCTTTGCCTTGTCCATACCAAACTTCTTAAGTATGTCCTGCGTGTACTTGGTTTTGCTTATGAATGTCCCTTCCTTTTGTTGCCGCACTTGGAATCCCAAGAAGTACTTTAATTCTCCCATCATTGACATTTCAAACCTGTCTGTCATGATTTTGCTAAATTCCTCACAAAACGATTGATTAGTTGACCCAAAAATTATATCATCAACATAAATTTGACAAATGAAAAGATCATTGTCAAAATTCTTTGTAAATAGAGTACAGTCTACTTTGCCAATTTGAAAATCATTCTCAATTCAGAAATCTCTAAGACACTCATACCAAGCTCTAGGAGCTTGTTTGAGGCCATAGAGAGCCTTACGCAATTTGAATACGTGGTTGGGGAACTCTTCGTCTTCAAACCCGGGTGGTTGCTCCACGTACACCTCCTCCTTGATTGGTCCGTTGAGGAAGGCGCTTTTTACATCCATTTGATACAACTTGAAATCATGGTGAGTAGCATATGTAAGTAATATTCTAATAGATTCAAGCATAGCTACTGGAGCAAAAGTCTCATCAAAATCCAAACCTTCGACTTGTGAATACCCTTTGGCCACAAGTCGTGCTTTGTTCCCTGTCACCACCCCGTGTTCGTCTTGTTTGTTGCGGAAGACCCACTTGGTGCCGACGATGTTTGCATTGGGTCTTGCCACAAGTTCCCATACTTCATTCCGCTTGAAGTTGTTCAATTCTTCTTGCATCGCCCCCACCCAGTCCGGATCTTTCAATGCATCTTCAACCCTGCGTGGTTCCAAAAAAGATACAAACGAATAGTGTTCACAAAAGTTAGCTAAGCGAGATCTAGTGGTTACTCCCTTTTGGATGTCACCGATGATGTTGTCGATTGGGTGATCCCTTTGGACGCATTGGTGTATTATTGGGTGTGGCACTTGAGGAGTTGTGTCTTCATGATTATCTGCTTCTCCCCCTAAGTAGTTGCCTTTGTTGACTTGTTGATCATCATCGTATTCTTGTGGTTGACCTTGTGCTGAAGCTCCCCCTTGATCGTTGATCTCCGCCTGTGGTTCATATTCTTCATGGTACGTGTGGAGGTGGCTCTTGTGGTGGAACTTCACCTAGAGCCATTCTTTTCAATGCTTGACAGGGAGCTTCTTCTTTACCTAGTTCACATGGATCAACTTGCTCCTTTTGGGAGCTATTAGTCTCATCGAACACTACGTCACGTGCTTTCAACGAGTCCGGAGGACTTGTTGAAAATATGATAGGCGTAAGTGTTCGAATCATAACCATGCAAGAAACCTTCATTGGACTTCGAAGCGAATTTTGAAGTCCTAGGCTTCTTGTTCAGGATATAACATGGAGAACCGAAAACTCGAAAATATGAGATATTTGGTTTGTTACCGGTGAGTACCTCATAGGATGTCTTCTTGAGTAGTCGATGAAGATAAAGTCGATTTAGGGCGTGGCAAGCGGTGTTAATCGCTTCTGCCCAAAATCGATCTGAGGTCTTGTACTCATCAAGCATTGTTCTTGCCATATCTATGAGTGTTCGGTTATTTCTTTCAGCAACTCCGTTTTGTTGTGGCGAGTATGGCGCTGAAAATTCGTGCTTGATACCCTCTTCATCAAGGTACTCCTCCACTTGTGTGTTCTTGAACTCTGTGCCGTTGTCGCTTCGAATACTCTTGATTGTCAATGAGAATTTGTTTGGAGCTCGCCTGAAGAACTTCTTGAGTGTTCCTTGTGTTTTCGACTTATCGTGCAAAAAGAAAACCCAAGTGAAGCGAGAAAAGTCATCAATAATAACTGAACCATATTTGTTACCGCCGATGCTTATGTAAGCAATTGGACAAAATAAGTCCATGTGAAGTAGTTCGAGTTGTCTTGTTGTAGTCATTACGTTCTTTGTGGGATGAGGTGCTCCAACTTGCTTCCCGGCTTGGCATGCGCTACGAGGCCTGTCTTTCTCAAAAAAAACATCCTTCAAACCGCGGATGTGATCGCTCTTGAGGAGTTTTTGAAGATTCCTCATACCAATATGCGCTAGCCGTCTATGCCACAGCCAACCCATGTTGGTCTTTGCAAACAAGCATGTGTCAAGTTCGGCTTTATCCTTGTTGAAGTCAACGAGGTAAAGCTTTCCCTTCAACATACCCTTGAATGCAATGGAACCATCACTCCTCCTAGAGACGGTCACACCCTCGTTAGTGAACAAGCAATTATAACCTTTGTCACATAGCTGAGATATGGACAGCAGGTTATAATCTAAGGATTCAACATGTAAAATATGAGAAAGTGTGTGTGTAGAAGATATTGTGATTTTACCGGTACCTACCACCCTTCCTTGACTATTATCTCCAAAGTAGATGCCTTCGTTTGGGTCCTCATTCTCTTCATATTGCACGAACATCCTTCTTTCTCCAGTCATATTGTTGGTGCAGCCACTGTCTAGCACCCATTAGATCCATCGGAGGAATAGGCCTGCAAAAACAAATTATGCTTTGGTTTTAGGTACCCAAGCTTGCTTGGGTCCTTGAAGGTTAGTTACAATACATTTGGGCACCCACACATGAGATTTGGTGTTCCCATGGCGTGGCCCAACATAATAGGCATAAACCTTGCCAAGATTATTTCTCATTAACACATAGGAGCATCAAAGTTTCTAAAGAGTAATTGTTGTTGTTTGTATACAGGGCTAGTCTGGGAGGACGGACTTGTCCGGACACTCACCGGACTAGTCCGGTGTTTGTGTGAGTTTAGGTTTTTACCCTTCGACTTGTGAGTTTGAGAGGGTCTTTCCTTCACAAGGGAAATCCTCCCCTTGTTATTCTTATGACTTCCAGCATGCTGTTTTTCATCATAAGAGTAACCAATGCCATACTTGACATTTGGAGGTCTTTGGACCAAGTATGCACTACGTGCGTAGTTGATCTTCTCCTTGTCAAATATGCCACATTGGGTAGGATTTTTGTCCTTTGTGGAGGTTGACTTCTCCTTCAAACTGGTGTCTATTTTACTACATGTGCACATATGAGCAAAGTCAGTTTTAGTGGATTGAGAAGGTGAACATGAAGAGGAGGAATGTTCACTCAGTTTGAGTGACTCAACTTGCACTTTAAGGATCTTGTTAACCTTGATCAGGTCAGCAAGTTGGTCCTTGATTGCAACATTTGAGTCAGTTAACTCCAAGCAAGCTTTCTTGCTTGAAGCTAACTCAAGCTCCAGTGAATTGTTTTTCTCCTTTTCAAGTTCAACAAGTTTGTCAAGTTCGACATGCTCCTCCTTTTGGGAGATAATCATGTCCTCTTGACGATGAATCAACCTCTCCTTCTCAACAAGTTGATCAAGTAAAAATTTCATTTTTGTTGCAGCTTTCCTATCTAGTCCACTAAGCATATCCTCATCATCACTATTCATTTCATCATCACTAGAGTAGGAATGCACGGAAGGGGTTTTGATGATTACCTTTCGTTTACCTTCCTTTGCCATAAGGCAAGTGCCATTTCCCTTCCTTGCGCCGAGTGTGGGGAAGAGTGTAGATTTCTTGGACGTGCTTTCGATGGCTACGCTAGCCATCTCTTCTTCTTCGGATGATGAGGACTCATCGTTTGAGTCCCACTCCTTCCCAATGTGCGCTTGTTCGGCTTGCTTCTTCTTCTTGAAGAATTTATTAGGTTGAGGCTTGGATTCTTTGGTCTTCTTCTTGTTCTCCTCATATGGGAAACCAACTATAAAGTGGTTATACTCACAACAATTATAGCAAGCCCGCCTCAACTTTGGCTTCATTCTTTCATTGTACTTTCCTTCACTTGATTTTGTCCCTTGTCTTTTCTTCATTATTCTCTTGAACTTTTTCATGAATAATATCATTTCCTCTTCATCTAGCTCACTGCTTTTGTCGTCACTGTATTCCTCTAGTTGTGCTTCCCTTGCTTCTTTGGATAGAGGCTTGAGGGTGGACTTTAGGGCAACCCCTTTCTTCTTAGCCGAGGTGAGACCGACAATTTCCTTGACGTGCTTTGCTTGTCTTTCCATCATCTCAAAGTTGATGATTTTTCCAAGCAATTCATCCGGAGTCATTCTTTTGTATCCGGGGATTTCTCTAATCATGGAGCATAGCGTGACATTGCGAGGCATAAAAGCTCTAAGGATGAGCTTTACCACCTCATGGTCATTCCACTTCTTGCTCCCGTATGATCGAACTTTGTTGAGAAGTGTCTTCAATCGATTGTACATATCTTGGGGTGACTCGTCTTCCTCAATTGTGAATCTTCCTAGTTCGCCTTCGATCATCTCAATCTTTGCTTCACGCACATGTCGGTCACCTTCATGTGCAGTTTGTAGTGTATCCCATATCTCCTTAGCAATTTCGAGTCCATCCACCTTGGTGAACTCGTCCCGACTGAGTGAGGAGGTGATTACAGCTGCGGCTTATGCATTTCTATGAATGGCCTGCTCTTGGCTTGGGGTGAGCTCTTCGTCATCGTCCGGAATATCTATCCCTGTGCATACAACATGCCATAGACTTGGGTTGAGGGAAATCAAATGCATTTTCATATTCTGCCTCCACATTGAGTAATCACTTCCATCGAAGTGTGGGGCTTTTCCAAGTGGTATAGATAAGTAATGATTGTTATTGGAGTTTAGACAATCATAGTTAAAAGGATATCAGGAGTAGTCAGTGTGACTACTCCCCTTCTTCTTCTCTTCAACTTTCACTTTCCCTTTGGAAAGTGCCTTCTTTCTGAGGAGCGCCTTTAGATCCAGTGTCTCCTCATCGTCGTCCTTGAAGTCTTGAATGGCTTCGAGGTACTTCTCCACTTTTTAGGTCTTGTCATTGTTAACCTCCTCTTGGTTGTTGAATTTGTGGGCGTCCTTCATGTCCGACATGATCTCTTCGAGTGGTTAGACTCTTTCTTGAAGAACCTTGCCCTGATACCAATTGAATGTGGGCCTAAAGGTGGGGTGAATAGGCCTTTTTGAAAATTGTCGGATCCTGCAACACTCAACAACAAGCTCAATACCAGAGATATCGGAGTAGTCCGGTAAAGTGCGGACTAGTTCGATGTTCACGGACTAAGTTGATTAAGCTAGTTCGATTAGGTTGATTCTTTTATGTGTGCAGCGGAAAAATAGAACCAAATAAAGGTTTCACAGTTATATATTTGATTATATCACAGTTAATTCTTATGTTTGACAATTCAATGTAAGATGAGCAATGATTGTTGAAACCCTAGATTATATTGATGAATGAGAATGATGAGCACCAAAACAAAACACACGGATTTATCCCGTGGTTCGGCTATCACAAAAGGCAACCTACATCCACGTTGAGGAGTCCACAAAGGACCGGATCTTCTCCAACCCTACCCTCGTCAGATTGCCACAAAGGCCAATACTCTTCCACTAATCACAAAGGGGTGAGTAACTGAATTCAAGGGGCCTTCTCACACGTTGAGAGCTCCCTTAGATTACAAAACAAATTTCCACCGAAAACACACTCAAAAGATTACAATTAAAACGCAGGAGTGTGTTAGTGAATGTAGGCCTAGAGGGGGGGGGGGGTGAATAGGCCTTCTTGAATTTCTCGGTTCCTGTAGCACTTCAACAAAAAGGTCAAATCCAGATATATCGGACTAGTCCGGTAAAGTGCGGACTAGTCCGGATTTCACGGGCTAGGTTGATCAAGTTAGGTCAATTTGATTGTTTCGTTGTCGTTTGCAGCGGAAATATAAACTATAATGACAGTTCAATAGTTGTAGATTAAGTTTTATTGCAAGTATGATTCTTGTTCACTATTTAACTTCAATTCAACAAAATGAATCAAACCCTAGATAATGTTGATCAACTAGAATGATGAACACAAACGAACAAGACACAAGATTTATCCCGTGGTTCGGTTACCACGAAGGCAGCCTACGTCCACGTTGAGGAGCCCACAAAAGGACCGGGTCTTTACCAACCTTTCCCTCGTCGGATCGCCACGAAGGCCAATCCTCTTCCACTAATCACACAGGGGTAAATCACCAAGTTGAAGGGGCGATCTCACAAGTTGAGAGCTCCCTTGATTACAAGTTTCAAAGCTACCAATAACACACTTCGAAATATACAAATTGAGATGCAAAAGTGTGTTAGAGATTCAAACCAAGAGCTCAATCGTGTGCAAAGTGCCTCTCCAATGATCTACAAGTGATCTTCAAAGGATTGATCGATTTTGCACTCAACTTAGTGGAGAGAGATGGTTTTTGAGTCTCTTGGGAGGTGTGACGGCGCTAGGGTTCAAGAGAGATTAAAAGTGGGCCATCCACCTCTATTTATATGGGGTTTCTAGAAATTACCGTTAGGGTTTAGAAAGATCGGACTAGTCCGTGGTGGAGACCGGACTAGTCCGGTGTGCTGTGTGAAGCAAACCCTAAGTGTCCAGGAATATCGGACTAGTCCGATTGAAAAACGGACTTGTCCGATTTCGCTGCTGGAAATCTTCGGACTTGTCCGGTTGACATCGGACTTGTCCGGACCTGTGAAACCCTAAGTGTTTTGAACGACAAGTCCGCACTTGGAGGACTTGTCCGATTTAGAACAGAGTGTAAATCGGACTAGTCCGTGTAGTCACCGGACTTGTCCGAAGTGGATCAGAAAGGGAATCGGACTAGTCTGGTAGTGACCGGACTTGTCCGATCTAGTGACTTGTGCATTGTGTTGAGGACTAGTCCGCACTGGGGAGGACTAGTCCGAAGTGGAACAGAAAGATATCGGACTAGTCCGGTGGAGACCGGACTTGTCCGATATTGTGCAGAATGTGATATCGGACTAGTCCGTTTGATATCGGACTAGTCCGGTCCTGTATGGTTTTGTGCATTGTGTGTGGGTGATTAAGTGAGATTGAGCTCTTGGGTGTGTTTCCTTAACACACTCCATACATACTAATCTACTAATTTCTTCTTCTTGAGCTCAAATTCATTCTTCTTCTTAATTTCCCTCTTTTTGGCATTTTACTCATTTTTCATCATTTTCCTGCATTCATCTCAACAAAAGGATTAGGATCCCAATTGCTTGTCATAAATCATCCAAAACCCACAAGGGAGTCCTAGATGCACTTTCAATCTCCCCCTTTTTGGTGATTGATGACAACCAATTGAGATTTCACAAAATGAGGTATAAAATGAGATTTTCATAAAGTATGCACATATGACTCAAAAATGCATCAGGCAACAAGATAATAATTCATATGTGCATTCTTTATGGTGGGATGCATACTAAGAGCATGATTGCATTAAGAATGACAGAATTTTCATTTACCAACTAATATCAAGTGAATATGGCACTTCAGGAGCAAAAGCTCAGATTTCATCACACACTTGCAAATTAATTGAGCAATTCATCACAGGACCAAACAAGATATGAAAAGAGAGTTAAGCAAGTACAATCACAAAAAAAAAAACATAGAGAGCTCTCTCCTCGCATCCTATTCAGCTAAAGCTTAGACTAGAGGCTCCCCCTCAATCTCTCCCCCTTTGGCATCAAGACACCAAAAAGAGAGAGAGAGGAAGATCCTAGGGCTTCACTCTTCGCTGTCGGTCCTCTCGTCGTCTTCATCATCTTCATCGCTTTCGGCTTGACGAGGTTGAGAGGTAGGAGGAGGAGCGGAGCTGCTCGAGCCCCCAATGCCAAAATAGGCAAGCTCGGAAGGGGTCAAGGGGCTGAGCTCGGTTATGTTTGGATCAGAATCTTCAGAAAGTACTGGAGATCCAATTGGATTGATCTCCAGCTTCTCACTCAGCTGCTTCACATTTGCTTTTATGTATCTCATGTCCTCCTTCCTCTTCTGATTTAGCTTGTGAAGCTTCACTTCAGTTTTCTTGCAGGAGGAGAAGATTGCAGCCAAGTACTTGAGGATCCCACTGGCGGATCCTTTCTGAGGGGCTTCCCTGGAGGGAGGAGTAGCCCTAGCAGCTTCTCCTCGCCTTGCCGGCACCTCGGGGCTTGAGGCCGGCGATGGAGCAGCCTGGACACTCACGGACTGAGGCTTCTGAGGCCTCAGTGGAGTGTGCTCCACATCCTTCACAAACTCGATTCCTGTGACCTTCTCAATCATGAACATCAAGAAAGGGGCATAGCCACAGGATCGGTTGGGGGTACTTGAGATATTGACCATATCATTCCAGATATAGTCTGCAACATCAAATTGCCTTTTCTTGCTGATGACCTTCATCAGGGTCCGGAGGTAGCCTTGCACACTCCCTGCATCACCATCCTTGGGAGCAATAGTCTTCCTGAGGACTCTGTTGAGGACCACAAAGAAAGGCTTCATGTTCTTTGTGGAGGGAGGGACAAACTTGGAGGAGGGCTCATACATGAATTGCATTCCATCCCTCTCAATGACTCCAATGTTGTGGATAATGAGGTGGTCATCTCCCTCAGAGTCAAGATGCAGCAGGCGGGCAAATTCTTCTTGAGTGATGGAATACTTGGATCCATGAGTCATCCAAGTCACACTTTCTTCGTCTTCACCTGAGAAGTGGCATGTTGCATAGAATTGTGCAATCACTTCATCATTCCAATTATATCTGAAGGCAAGCAAATCCTTCATCCCATGTCTCTCTGCAGCTTGTATCACTTCATCAAAAGCTGCACATTTCCTCTTCTCAAGGTGGGCCCAGTCAATCCATTGACTGCGCACCACCAGGGTCTTCATCGGCAAGTAGACAAGCTTGTAGTAGTCAGCATGGAAGGTTGACCAAAACCTGCCATCTGCTGCTTGCTTGGGCCTTGCATAGTAATCCACACTTCTCAGCTTCATGGCCACATCACTGCCCTTGCCATTGAATCTCTCCTCATTGGGGTCCCGGACCCCTTCCCTGGGAGTATGCAGCTTTAGGGGCCCAACAGGCCCTGTGGCAACCCCCTTGCCCTTCCCTTTAGCTTGGCGAGGGCCACTTGACGGAGGAGCAGCCTTGGAGGCGGCCTTCTTGACACACACCTTCCTCCGAACCTGAGGAGGTGAGGGAGCAGGCTCGGAGGGTCTCTCTTGGCGTTTCTTGCCAAGACCCGTCGAGGGCCGAGGTGCCACCTCGTGGTCCAACTCGGCCTCGAAATCGGAGATTTCATTGTCGGAGCTCGACATGATCTGAGAATGAGTGATCAAGAGAAAAGACAAGTTATACAAGGTATTTGTGAGGTAAGATGGCAATGGAAGGCAATAGGGAATTAAAGAATTAGGTTTTGGTTCAGAAACAACGGACTTGTCCGGTGCTCAGGCACGGACTAGTTCGGGGGACCGGACTTGTCCGTACCTAGACCGGACTAGTCCGGTGTTCATCAGCAAAAACCTAACAAACTGGATAAAAATTGATCCCTAATGAGATAGCTAGTCTAGCATACACATAGTACATCAACTGGACATGCAACTAGTGAAGAATGCTAGGCCAAACGATAAGCAATGAAGAAATTTGAGATTTCTTAGGGTTTGAGGAAAATTTACCAAGAAATCCAAGGAAGCTTGAAAATGTGGGGGTTGGAGGCCGGACTTGTCCGCTAACTTCAATCCCCGAGTCTTCAAGCTTAATCTCCGCCCAAGATTGAGGCTTTTCGACGGAGGAATCAAGGATTCGCCTTGGGAGCTCGAGCGCAAGAGAGAGAAAGCTTGGAGGAGAGTGTGGAGTGAAGAGATTAGGGTTTGGTGGCGGCTAGGGTTATGGACACGAAAAATCGGACAAGTCCGGACATGACCGGACTAGTCCGAAGTCCTCCAGAAACCTAAATCGGACTAGTCCGTGGTCTGTCGGACTAGTCCGGCCTAACCGGCACACTGCGGACTAGTCTGCAATGGCGGACTAGTCCGGGTAACCACGGACTTGTCCGTGGTCACCAGGAGAGAATTGCATAGCCCATTCATATATATTTGAAGGTCCAATAATTGAGGGTAGAGAGGCAAAACAATTCAAATAATCCTGATGAATTTGATCAGTAAGCAAACAACAATCATACTATGATCACAAATTCATCAAGATCTAATAATTGACATAGTTTTTCGAGAAAAAAAATGGGGAGGAAAAATTTTCACAATTCAATCAATATTTTGAAGCAATCATACAGGTATGCAACTTTTCAAGCCACACTCCGAGAATCAAGGATGTTTAGCTCATTTCGGAGTTCGCAAAAACGTTTTTCATCAAGTGGCTTGGTGAATATGTCGGCCAATTGTTTTTGGGTGTTGACATGAGAGATGGATATGTCTCCTTTCATGGAATGGTCTCTCAAGAAATGGTGTCTTATGTCAATGTGTTTAGTTCTAGAGTGCTCAACTGGATTGTGGGCTATTTTAATGGCACTCTCATTGTCACAAAGAAGAGGAATACGGTTCATATTGTAACCGTAATCCCTTAGAGTTTGTCGCATCCAAAGGAGTTGTGCACAACAACTCCCGGCTGCAACATACTCCGCTTCGGCTGTGGATAATGCAATGGAATTCTGTTTCTTGGATGACCAAGAAACTAAGGATCTTCCTAGGAATTGGCAAGTGCCAGAAGTGCTTTTTCTATCAACTTTGCACCCGGCATAATCTGCATCGGAATACCCAATGAGATTGAATTTTGAACCTTTTGGGTACCAAAGACCAAGGTTGGGTGTATGAACTAAATATCTTAGGATTCTCTTTACGGCTGTCAAATGACATTCCTTAGGGTTGGCTTGAAATCTTGCACACAAGCATACACTCAACATAATGTCTGGCCTAGATGCACATAAGTAAAGTAAAGATCCAATCATGGAGCGATATACCTTTTGGTCGATGCTCGGTCCATCTTCATTGAGATCCAAGTGACCATTCGTTGCCATGGGAGTCTTAATGGGCTTTGCCTTGTCCATGCCAAACTTCTTGAGGATGTCCTGTGTGTACTTGGTTTGGCTTATGAATGTTCCTTCCCTTTGTTGCCGCACTTGGAATCCCAAGAAGTACTTCAATTCTCCCATCATTGACATTTCAAATCTGTCTGTCATAATTTTACTAAACTCTTCACAGAAAGATTGATTAGTTGATCCAAAAATTATATCATCAACATAGATTTGGCAAATGAAAAGATCATTATTCAGATTTTTCGTGAATAGTGTATAATCTACTTTGCCAATTTGAAAGCCATTATCAATTAAAAAATCTCTAAGACACTCATACCAAGCTCTAGGAGCTTGTTTGAGGCCATAGAGAGCCTTACGCAGTTTATACACGTGGCCGGGGAACTCTTCGTCTTCAAATCCGGGTGGTTGCTCCACGTACACCTCTTCCTTGATTGGTCCGTTGAGGAAGGCGCTTTTCACGTCCATTTGGTACAGCTTGAAATCATGGTGAGTAGCATATGCAAGTAATATTCTAATTGATTCAAGCCTAGCTACTGGAGCAAAGGTCTCATCAAAATCCAAACCTTCGACTTGTGAGTAACCTTTGGCCACAAGTCGTGCCTTGTTTCTTGTCACCACCCCGTGTTCATCTTGTTTGTTGCGGAAGACCCACTTGGTGCCGACTATGTTTGCATTGGGTCTTTCCACAAGTTCCCAAACCTCGTTTCTCTTGAAATTGTTCAACTCTTCTTGCATTGCCACCACCCAGTCCGGATCCTTTAATGCATCCTCAGTCCTGCGGGGTTCCAAAAAGGAGACAAACGAGTAATGTTCACAAAAATTTGCTATACGAGATCTAGTGGTTATTCCTTTTTGGATGTCGCCGATGATGTTGTCGATTGGATGATCCCTTTGAATGCATTGGTGTACTCTTGGGTGTGGCACTTGGGGGGTCGTATGTTGGTGATCATCTTCTTCTCCCCCTGAGTTGTTGTCCTCATTGATTTGTTGATCATGTTCATATTCTTGTGATTGATCTTGTATCGAGGCTCCCCCTTGATTGTTGATCTCCTCTTGTGGTTCACTTTCCCCTTGTATTTGTGCCGATGACTCTTGTGGTCGTACTTTGCCTAGAGCCATCCTCTTTATTGCTTGATAGGGGGCTTCCTCATTACCTAATTCACATTGATCAACTTGCTCCTTTTGGGAGCCATTAGTTTCATCGAACACTACGTCACGTGCCACTTCAACAAGTCCGGAGGCCTTGTTGAAAACACGATAGGCGTAAGTGTTCGAATCATAACCAAGCAAGAAACCTTCATCGGACTTCGAAGCGAACTTTGAAGTCCTGGGCTTCTTGTTCAAAATATAGCAAGGAGAACCGAAAAATCGAAAATATGAAATGTTCGGTTTGTTACCGGTGAGTAGCTCATAGGGGGTCTTCTTTAGTAGTCGATGAAGATAGAGTCGATTTGTGGCATGGCAGGCGGTATTGATTGCTTCCGCCCAAAATCGATCCGAAGTTTTGTATTCATCGAGCATTGTTCTTGCCATCTCTATGAGCGTTCGGTTCTTCCTTTCGGCAACTCCGTTTTGTTGTGGAGAGTATGGCGCTGAGAATTCGTGCTTGATTCCTTCCTCATCAAGGTACTCCTCCACTTGTATGTTTTTGAACTCCGTGCCATTGTCGCTCCGAATACTCTTGATTGATAGTGAGAACTCGTTTTGCGCTCGCTTGAAGAATTTCTTGAGTGTTCCTTGTGTTTCTGACTTGTCATGCAAAAAGAACACCCAAGTGAAGCGGGAAAAATCATCAATAATGACTAAACCGTATTTGTTACCGCCTATGCTTATGTAAGCAATTGGACCGAAGAGGTCCATATGAAGTAGTTCGAGCGGTCTTGTCGTGGTCATGATGTTCTTTGCGGGATGTTGTGCTCCAACTTGCTTTCCTGCTTGGCACGCGCTACAAGGCCTGTCTTTCTCAAACACAACATCTTTCAAACCTCGGATGTGATCGCCCTTGAGGAGTTTTTGAAGGTTCCTCATACCAACATGTGCTAGCCGTCTATGCCACAGCCAACCCATGTTGGTTTTTGCAATCAAGCATGTGTCGAGTTCGGCTTTATCCTTGTTGAAGTCAACAAGATAAAGCTTTCCCTTTAACATACCCTTGAATGCAATGGAACCATCACTTCTCCTTGAGACGGTCACACCCTCGTTAGTAAACAGGCAATTATAACCTTTGTCACATAACTGAGATATGGACAGCAGGTTATAATCTAAAGATTCAACGTGTAAAACGTGCGAAAGAGTATGTTCAGAGGATATTGCAATTTTACCGGTACCGAGGACCCTTCCTTGACTGTTATCCCCAAAGTAGATGCCTTCGTTTGGGTCCTGGTTCACTTCATACTCCACAAACATCCTCCTTTCTCCGGTCATGTGGTTGGTGCATCCACTGTCTAGCACCCATTTGGATCCACCGGAGGAGTAGGCCTGCAAAAACAAATTACGCCTTGGTTTTAGGTACCCAAGCTTGCTTGGGTCCTTGGAGGTTAGTGACAATACATTTGGGCACCCACACATGGGATTTTGTGTTCCCATGGCGTGGCCCAGCATAATAAGCATACACTTTACCAACATTATTTTTCATTAAAACATAGGATGCATCAAATGTTTTAAACAGAAGTTGCTGTTGATTATGGGTCGGACTAGTCTGTGTGACCGGACTTGTCCGGATGACCGGACTTGTCCGGACCACAACCGGACTAGTCCAATTTTCATGAGAGTTCAGATTTTTAGTTTTCGAGTTACCAGGTTGTGAGGGTCCTCCCTTCACAAAGGTGATCCTTCCCTTGTTATTCTTATGATTTCCAGCTCTTTGCTTTCCATCACAAGAGTAACCAATGCCATACTTGACATTTGGAGGTCTTTGGACCAAATATGCACTACGTGCATAGTTGATCCTCTCCTTGTCAAATATTACACATTGGGTAGGATTCTTGTCCTTCGTGGAGGTAGGGTTTTCCTTCAACCTGATGTTAGTTTTATCACATTTGCAAACATGAGTGATATTAGTTAAAGTGGGTTGAGAAGGTAGGGTTGAAGAGGAGGAAGGTTCACTAAGCTTGAGTGACTCAACCTGCACTTCAAGGATCTTGTTGACCTTGATTTGGTCATCAAGTTGATTCTTGATTGCAACATTTGAGTTGGTTAACTCCAAGCAAGTTTTCTTGCTTGAAGCTAGCTCAAGCTCTAGTGTGTGATTTTTCTCCTTTTCAAGAACTAGAAGATTATCAAGTTCGACATGCTTCTCCTTTTGGGAGATAATCATGTCTTCTTGACGATCAATCAGCTCTTCCTTCTCAACAAGTTGGTTAAGCAAGAATTTCATTTTTGCAGCAGTTTTTCTATCTAAACCAATTAGCATGTCTTCATCATCACTATCTAGATCATCATCACTTGAGTAAGAATGCGAGGAAGGAGTTTTGATGTTTACCTTGCGTTTACCTTCCTTAGCCATGAGGCAAGTTCCATTTGCCTTCTTTGCACCGAGCGTGGGGAAGAGTGTGAGTTTCTTGGGCATGCTTTCAATGGCTATGCTAGCCATTTCTTCTTCATCGGACGATGAGGACTCATCGTTTGAGTCCCACATCTTTCCGATGTGTGCTTGTTCAGCTTGTTTCTTCTTCTTGAAGAACTTTTTCGGTTGAGGCTTGGATTCTTTACTCTTCTTCTTGTTGTCCTCATATGGGCAATCAACTATGAAGTGATTGTACTCACCACAATTATAGCATGCCCGCCTCATCTTCGGTTTTGTCTTCTCCTTGTATTTTCCTTCACTCGATTTTGCTCCTTGTCTTTTCTTCATAATTCTTTTGAATTTCTTCATGAACAGAATCATATCTTCTTCGTCCAGCTCGCTGCTTTCATCATCGCTGTCCTCCTCAAACTGAGCTTCTTTTGCTTCTTTGGATAGAGGTTTGAGTGTGGATTTTAAGGCAACTCCCTTCTTCTTGGCCGATGTGAGGTCAGCTATTTCTTTGACATGCTTGGCTTGCTTCTCCATCATCTCAAAGTTGATGATTTTGCCAAGCAGTTCATCCGGAGTCATTTTCTTGTATCCAGGACTTTCTCGGATCATAGAACAGAGTGTGACGTTGCGAGGCATAAAGGCTCTAAGGATGAGCTTCACAACCTCGTGGTCATTCCACTTTTTGCTACCATACGATCGAACCTTGTTCACAAGAGTCTTTAGTCTGTTGTACATGTCCTGGGGAGATTCATCTTCCTCAATCACGAACCTTCCTAGTTCGCCTTCAATCATTTCAATCTTTGCCTCCCGCACATGCCGGCCACCTTCATGTGCTGTCTGTAGCGTGTCCCAGATTTCTTTGGCAATTTCCAATCCGTCCACCTTTGTGAATTCATCTCTACTTAGAGATGAGGTGATAACGGCAGCGGCTTGGGCATTCCTGTGGATGGCTTGCTCTTGACTTGGCGTGAGTTCTTCATCGTCATCAGGGATGTTTATTCCTGTGCACACAATATGCCATAAACTTGGGTTAAGGGAAATCAAGTGCATCTTCATGTTTTGCCTCCACATGGAGTAATCACTCCCATCGAAGTGTGGGGCTTTCCCGAGAGGGATAGATAGATAATGACTGCTGTTAGAATTTAAACGGTCATAATTAAAAGGATATCGGGAGTAGTCGGTGTGACTACTCCCCCTCTTCTTTTCTTCAACTTTAGCTTTCCCTTTGGAAAGTGCTTTCTTTCGGAGCAGTGCTTTCAGCTCCAATGTCTCCTCATCATCATCATCGAAGTCTTGAATGGCTTCGAGATACCTTTCGAGCTTTTGGTGCTTGTCATTGTTCATTTCTTCTTGGTTGTTGATTTTCTGGACTTCCTTCATGTCCGACATGATCTCTTCGAGTGGTTGCACTCTTTCTTGAAGAACCCGCTCTGATACCAATTGAATGTAGGCCTAGAGGGGGGGGTGAATAGGCCTTCTTGAATTTCTCGGTTCCTGTAGCACTTAAACAAAAAGGTCAAATCCAGATATATCGGACTAGTCCGGTAAAGTGCGGACTAGTCCGGATTTCACGGGCTAGGTTGATCAAGTTAGGTCAATTTGATTGTTTCGTTGTCGTTTGCAGCGGAAATATAAACTATAATGACAGTTCAATAGTTGTAGATTAAGTTTTATTGCAAGTATGATTCTTGTTCACTATTTAACTTCAATTCAACAAAATGAATCAAACCCTAGATAATGTTGATCAACTAGAATGATGAACACAAACGAACAAGACACAAGATTTATCCCGTGGTTCGGTTACCACGAAGGCAGCCTACGTCCACGTTGAGGAGCCCACAAAAGGACCGGGTCTTTACCAACCCTTCCCTCGTCGGATCGCCACGAAGGCCAATCCTCTTCCACTAATCACACAGGGGTAAATCACCAAGTTGAAGGGGCGATCTCACAAGTTGAGAGCTCCCTTGATTACAAGTTTCAAAGCTACCAATAACACACTTCGAAATATACAAATTGAGATGCAAAAGTGTGTTAGAGATTCAAACCAAGAGCTCAATCGTGTGCAAAGTGCCTCTCCAATGATCTACAAGTGATCTTCAAAGGATTGATCGATTTTGCACTCAACTTAGTGGAGAGAGATGGTTTTTGAGTCTCTTGGGAGGTGTGACGGCGCTAGGGTTCGAGAGAGATTAAAAGTGGGCCATCCACCTCTATTTATATGGAGTTTCTAGAAATTACCGTTAGGGTTTAGAAAGATCGGACTAGTCCGTGGTGGAGACCGGACTAGTCCGGTGTGCTGTGTGAAGCAAACCCTAAGTGTCCAGGAATATCGGACTAGTCCGATTGAAAAACGGACTTGTCCGATTTCGCTGCTGGAAATCTTCGGACTTGTCCGGTTGACATCGGACTTGTCCGGACCTGTGAAACCCTAAGTGTTTTGAACGACAAGTCCGCACTTGGAGGACTTGTCCGATTTAGAACAGAGTGTAAATCGGACTAGTCCGTGTAGTCACCGGACTTGTCCGAAGTGGATCAGAAAGGGAATCGGACTAGTCCGGTAGTGACCGGACTTGTCCGATCTAGTGACTTGTGCATTGTGTTGAGGACTAGTCCGCACTGGGGAGGACTAGTCCGAAGTGGAACAGAAAGATATCGGACTAGTCCGGTGGAGACCGGACTTGTCCGATATTGTGCAGAATGTGATATCGGACTAGTCCGTTTGATATCGGACTAGTCCGGTCCTGTATGGTTTTGTGCATTGTGTGTGGGTGATTAAGTGAGATTGAGCTCTTGGGTGTGTTTCCTTAACACACTCCATACATACTAATCTACTAATTTATTCTTCTTGAGCTCAAATTCATTCTTCTTCTTAATTTCCCTCTTTTTGGCATTTTACTCATTTTTCATCATTTTCCTGCATTCATCTCAACAAAAGGATTAGGATCCCAATTGCTTGTCATAAATCATCCAAAACCCACAAGGGAGTCCTAGATGCACTTTCAGTTAGAGAATCAAACCAAGAGCTCAATGTGATGTTCCAAGTGTCTCTCCAATGATCTAGAGTGAATCCTCAAAGGATTGATTGTTGTTGCACTTAATTTCGTGGAGAGATGTAGTTTTTGAAGCTCTTGGGAGGTGTGACGGCGCTAGGGTTCGAGAGTGTGTTCATAATTGGGTCGTGCTCCTCTATTTATATGGGGTTTCTAAAAGTGACCGTTAGGGTTCAGAAAGTTCGGACTAGTCCTTGGTGGTCACCAGAATAGTCTGGTGTGCTATGTGTAGCAAACCCTAAGTACCCCGAAATATCAGACTAGTCCGGCTGAAAACGGATTTGTCCGATTTCGCTACTGCAAATCTTCGGACTAGTCCGATATACTTCAGACCTGTCCGGACTTGTGAAACCCTAAGTGAATTAGATGACAAGTCCGCACTTGGAGGACTTGTCCGATGTAGATCAGAGGATTTTTCGGACTAGTCCGTGCAAATATCGGACTTATCCGATTTGGATCAGAAAGAATATCGGACTAGTCTGGTTGTGATCGGACTTGTCCGATTTTGTGTGACTTGTGAAGTGTTTTGAGGACTAGTGCGTATTGGGGAGGACTAGTCCGATTCTAGTCAGAAGAATATCGTACTAGTGCAACAGATATCGGACTTGTCCGATCTGGTGCAGAAAGGTTATCGGACTAGTCCGCTTGTGATCGGACTAGTCCAGTCCTGTGTAATTTTGTGCAATGTGTGTGTTTAATTGTTATTGAGCTCCTGGGGTGTGTTTCCTTAACACACTCCATACACAATAATCTATTACTCTTCTTCCTTGAGCTCATCTCCACTTTGCTCCTTATCCTTCCTTCTTTTTGGTATTTTACTCATTTTCCTATCATAGGCCTGCACTCATCTCAACAAATAGACCAGGACCCCAATTGCTTGTCATAAATCATCCAAAACCCACAAGAGAGTCCTAGATGCACTTTCACCGTTGTCTTCCTTTTCTGCTGTTACACTAAGCACTCGTAGAAAAATAAAGCAATTATGTTCTCCTTCTTCAAGATGGATCTCATTCCCTTCCTCCTCAATTTCTTCATCACATATCTGTCCAGCATCTTCCGGATCACTCTCGGATTCCCATTCACCTTTCTCATTCAACAACATGGTTCTCTTGCTTGGGCATTGGGCAGCAATGTGCCCACGGCCATGGCATTTATGGCATACAATTTCTCTGCTTCGAGAAGAAGATGTAGCTCCCGAGACATTGCTCTGGGCTGCTGAACTTGCAGCGGGTCACTGCTGAGTTGTTGGTGATGACGCAGTGGAGGCTGCCATCTTCGATGGAACAAATGATTGAGAAGACTTGGCTGCAGCCCCTTGAGATCGTCCACCACCATAGGAAGTACTTGACTGCTGTTTGCGCCATGTGGCAGCAATAGAATAACTGCCATAAGATTTTCCACGTGACTCTTGCTGAATCTTTTTCTCTGTTCGCATAGCTTGATCAACAAGATCCTGCAATGTAAGATATGGAAACATCTCCACAAAACCAGAAATTTCTTCATTAAGACCTCCTAGAAATCTTGCCATTGTTGACTCTGCATCTTCTCTTATTCCCGCCCGCACCAACAGCAGCTCCATCTCCTTGAAATACTCATCAACTGATCTCTTCCCTTGCTTTAACATTTGCAACCGGTTCCTGAGATCACGCTGATAGCTAGATGGCACGAATCGCCTTCTCATCACTTGCTTCATCTCCTCCCATGTGTTGATATATCCACGTCCCAAATCACGTTGATTGTCCTGCACTTGGTTCCACCAAGTGAGAGCGTATCCAGAGAATTCCACCGAAGCAAGATGCACACAGCGCTGAGCCGAAAGATTATGTACTCGGGATATTTGATCACACTGCTCAGCCCATTCAAGAAATTCATCAGGATTCTACATTCCAGTAAACTTTGGAATACTCAATTTGACACGAGCGATGTTATCTGGGTTGTCATGAGGATGTCGACCACGATGGTATTCCCTTTCTTCAAAATCAGTAGGCCAGCGATGATGACACCGATCAAACCTGCCTTCTTGACCAAAAGGATTTTCATCATCATGAGATCCTTCTTCATGATCTTGATCTTCAAACTCTTCATCTTCAAAATGCACGCGGCGACCATCAGCATTGCTCCTATGTGTGCGACGCCCACCATGGTAATTATTAAAATCAGCATGGCGACCACCACCAGATCCGTCAGGGCCATGTCCGAAGCGATTGAATCCATGGCTGAAACAATAATTCTCATCGCCGGACTCCTCTCGATGACGGTCCTCTTGATCACGACATGCTTGATGTCCTCCAGCCGCGGGAAAGCGCTCATCGAGGAGCCTGCCCATGGCCTCCATGAGTGAATCAGCCATGCGACGCATCTCATCCCGTGAGACAGGAGGTTCCCTATCACCACGGTGTCCACCATGAACACTTGAATCTGAGTCTGCCATGTTAGGAGCAGCAAGAAAAAGAAAAATATATATATATATATATATATATATATATATATATATATATATATATATATATGTGGACACACTCGATCTCACCTCTTACTTACCCAAGTTCTTGCCTGATCTCAAGAACTGTGATGGTGCTGGGTGTGACAGCTTCAACGGAGGTGGTAAAGAGACCGTAAGGAGTACAAATCGAAAGTCCCAGTTCAGGTTTTTGGTGGAGGTATAGGTGGCTGAACAAGGAGGGCTACGGTACTGCCAATCAAGTGAAAAAAGACGTGCTAAAAAGATAAATTTTTTTTGGCTGCTATCAAGATTACTACCAACTTTGATATGAAAACTGAAAATTTCAACACCCAACAGTAACACAAAATTCTTCAGGATCTTTTCACTTGTGCTCTCTTTTTTTTACTGTATTTTTTCTTTCTTTTTCTTATAACACTAACAGGGGTGCTGATTACAAAAGATATAGGTAAACGGTGGTGACGAGCAACTGGGAGAACACAAACACAAGATAACAGTACCGTCAAAAGGGCTATAGGTATTTTTTTTAGGCTTTGGACTATAGGACAAACAAATATATGTAAAAGATAAACACAGGGATGAATATGTGGATGGTGAAAACTGTAACAGATTGAAAAAGGGTGGGAGGGTGGGTGATAAAAGAAATGAACCTACCGTGACAACGATAGCTCTGATTACCACATGATATGCACCGAATTTGATTCGGTGAAGGGTGGCCTGATCTTCATGACAGGAGGTTCAATAACAAGATAACTTGCTGTAGAAACAGCACGGATAACTAGCTTTATACCTGACCAAGGTTGGATGTGACCAAGCGACGGGGAGAGAGACACCGAAACCGCGAAGACTTAGACTCGATCTCCGAACGACCGCAGAACCACAACCGGAGCTAATCCACACAAGACGGGGCAGCCGTACTGGAACCTGCAGAGCACAAATTAGTGGATCTCAGAGAGATCTCTCCACAAGTTCAAGAAGAACAAGGAAGAACAAGGGTTGAGTAAGACACTCAAGCAGCTCGGCTGCAAATATCACTGGAATAATCTTAATTCATCAAAAAGTTCTTCTTGGCTTACAAAAGAGGGGTATTTATACCAACAACTAGTCTAAAAATAGATGTGAACTGAAAAAGCCATGTGGGGAGGTGGAAAGCCAACTGGCTTGATCATTCATGCAATGGTCATCAATTTCCCGCATGTCTTCTGGCCTTTTGAGTGGTCTTCATTGTTTTAATCATAACTCCACCTAGGGACATCCAAAATACATTGGACCAGATGCGTTGGAAAGATAATTTGATAACCTTTCACACAGTGTGTAGCATGCTTCACGAAATATTGTAGAGTGATACAGTTTCTCACAATAACTTGGATATCATGCTGACTGTTGATCTTCTGAATAGTCTGCACCTAAAGCACTCGACTGCCAAGCTGGGAGCTCTAAAGCACTCGGCACTTAGTGACATTAAAAAGTTGACTTCAACACCTTTCCAAAAAGTACTCATGGACCTTCACAGCTTCTATGAATCAAGAGATATGACTGTTTCTTCATGACAGTTCTGCCAGACCAAACTGGTTCGACGTAGTTCTCCTCTCTGGTTCAGTCTTGGCGTCCTTGTCATCCTCCTTGGTGAACCTGAGTAATAGAAACATGTATGATTTATGAAGTATATAATTCTCATTAATAAATGGAATTTCACAATGTAGCGTGTGCACCTCTTGTTGTAGCTGTTTAGCTCGGCTACGAGTAATTGGTCCATCGAAAACATGAGCTGTTGCAGCTTGACTTGATGATTGTTCCATCTTGCTTGATGTAGTCGGTATACTTGATGGTGTGGTCGGCGTGGGCATATCATTTGGGATCAAATAAATGACACCCTTGGGAATACTCTTAAGGAGAAATACTACAATGATATCTCTGTGCGCTTGCGGATTTCACTCTGTGATCCAATAGATCCATTAACAAGCATTTCTGACGCATCCGTTGGAGATGTTTAGTTAATGGTGCATAAGTAATACCAAGAAGCATTTCTGGCACTATTGCTAGGGATGATTTGTTAGTATATCTTAGGAGCCGTCAACAAGCATTTCTGGCGCCGTTGCCGGGGAAGGCAAATAGATATATAACATGATTGAGTGAATATTATAGAACCCTGGGTAGGATTTTAGTAGGATAAACATTCTTTGTTTTCGAATTTTTAATGTGAAACAGGGTAGTGTATGTCTGGTTTCCGCCTGCCGGAAAACATTGTTGAAGATCCCTAAGCTCTTCTGAGAGACCAACCCCGTGTCGTTACTCCTCAGAAGATTCGAGCGGCAAAGCAAGCCGTCATTTCTGCACCAACAATCCAAACGCCAATGGCTCAGAAGGCACTTCGTGAGTTCTCAGCTCCCTCTGCTAACAATGTGCCTATTGGGCCCACTGTTAACACAGGAGATGTGAACTTCGAAATCAAAACTTGCCCTATCACTATGGTGCAAGCCAACCCATTCTGTGGAAAGGCTAACGAGGATGCAAGTGCTCACCTGCAACAATTCCTCGAGATCTGTATCACTTTTAAAATCAAGGACGTGTCCCTCGATGCGGTCTGTCTGAGACTGTTCCCGTTCTCTCTACTTGGGAGAGCAAAACAGTAGTCCTACGCGAACCGAAGTGCTATAGACACTTGGGAGAAGCGTTCTACGACATTCCTAGCCAAATTCTTCCTCTTGGGCAAAACCAATGCCCTACATGGAAGGATTTCTAGCTTTCATCAAGAGCTCAAGGAATCTATTCTCGAGGCTTGGGAAAGGCTTCAGGAATACATCCTAGCCTGTCCCCACCATGGTATGGATGACTGGCTCCTTATTCAGAATTTCTATAACGAGATGATCCCATCAGCTCGTGACCATTTGGATGCTGCTGTTGGAGGAGCCTTCTTCTCATTGACGGTGCCAAAAGCTAAAGATCTTATTGAGAAGATGGTATCCAACAAGGGATGGAACGATGAGCGTCTCCATACCCGACAGCGAGGCATCCACACCTTGAATGAGGTGGACATGATTGCTGCAAAATTGGACCTCCTAATGAAGAAAATAGATGGACAAGCGAGTGGTGAAGTGGCTGGCAATGCCTATGCCCTAGACTCTCACATCACGTGTGAAGTCTGTGGCAACATGGGTCATATGGGCAATGATTGCCCAGAAACTCGTGAGGATGCCCTATACCTCGCCCACAATGGAAATTTCAACAACAACAATGGCTATCGTCCATGAGGTCAAGGGTGGGGTCAACAACGCCCATTCTTTCAAGGAGGGTACAACAACAATGGCAACCCTAGAAATCAGCCCAACTTGAGAGAACTTGCCATTAGCCAGCTCAAGATCAACGAGGCCCTATTCAAGAAGCTGTCAGCTAATGACAAGACCCTAGAGAATATCAATTCAAAGATTTAAGGACTATCCTCAGCATTCAAGAATCAACTGAGCTTCAACAAGATGTTGGAGACTCAGCTGGCACAACTTGCTACAGTTGTCCCTCCATTAGAAAACAATAAAACACCGGGGCAGCCAGAAGCCCTAGTGGAGAACGTCAGTGCAGTGGTTACAAGAGGAGGAAAGACCACTCGTGACCCACCATATCCCACACAAGAAAAGAGCACAACTGATCCTAAGAAGGAGGATGTCCCAAGTGAATTACTTGGTGAGAGAATGGCCAACCACTTTGAAGACACCAACTTATTGCCATTCCCTCACAGACAAAGGAAGCCAACAGTGGATGAGCAATTCAACTGTTTTGTTGAGATCATACAAAAGATCAACATCAATGTGCCCTTGATTGACCTGATGCATGTACCCACTTATGCTCGCTATCTCAAGGACATATTGAACAACAAACGGCCATTGCCCACCACTGAGGTCCTCAAGCTTACGGAAGACTGCAGTGCAGCCATCCCCAATAAGCTTCCTGAAAAGAAAAAGGACCCCGGATGTCATACCATTTCAAGCTCAATTGGGGCTCACCACTTTGACAAGGCACTTTGTGATCTGGAAGCAAGTGTTAGTGTGATGCCCAAGGTTGTGTTCAACCAGCTGAACTTCGCAGAGCTGACTCCAACACCAATGCAGCTACAACTGGCTGACTCTTCAGTCCGTTATCCAGCGGGTATTGCTGAAGACGTCCCGATGAAGATCCATAACTGCTTCATACCCATGGATTTTGTGGTGCTAGCCATGGACACCGAGAAGGATACACCACTCATTCTTGGGCGCCCATTCCTAAGCACTCCAAAAGCTCGCATAGATGTGGGAGTTGGAGAAATCCACTTCTATATCAATGGCAAGGAGGAATGGTTTAACTTTCGGCCAAAATCAGAACAATGCTCCATGATTCGAATCAAGTATGGGCCGAATGATAAAAACATCAGAGAGGTCGAAGTCACAACTCCAAAGGTGGACTCACTTATTGCATTCATGAGAAGATTAATCTACAAGGACAATCCGTCATTTCGACCACGCCGATATCCAAAGGCGACGGAATCATCTGGACCTTCCCAACGGCCCAAGTCCACCAAACTGCCAAAGAAGGAATGGCGGAAGAAGCAAGATAAGCCATCCAAGCCAATCCCTCTGGGCCCGGATGTGAAATGAAGACGGAGGAATGACCATCTCATCGGACGGTGGTGAGACCTACGCCAATAGGTTAAATTGGTAGTTATCCCACTTTATTTTTCTTTCTTTCTTTTTCCCATTGCATATTTGGTTTTTCCTAGCAGGTTGAGAATCTTATATTCTCAACTATTATTTTTCTTTCTTTCTTTTCAAAAAAAAAATTTATTGGATTTTAAAAAAGATTTTTATTTGAAAAAAAAAAATTCTGAGCTGCACATGTGGCATTTCACCAACGTGCTAACTTTATAGCCGTTTGGGAGCCACTTGCCAAAAGGGGAACCTGGGGGGGCCACCTGTTAGGTCGGCCGAACCCCCTGGTCGGCCGAACAGGGAGTGGAGCCAAATGGGTTCCCCTTCCTCCAACGGCTACATTTTGAACCCTAAGTGACCATTAGAAGGTGCACCCTATAAATTGTGGCCGTGAGGAGCACCTCTCTTCACACACCACATCATTTTACACCTCACAAGTCACACTCTAGCTCACCTTGTTTTTCTTGCACTTCATTGCAACACTCTTGCTCAAATCCATCTCCAAAAAGATTTTCTTTTGTCTGCATTTGCATTTTACACTCAATCTTTCAAGAGAAGAAAATTCATTAAGAGTTTCGTTTTCCAAATATCGAATCTTTTCAGATTTTTCTCGCCTTGTTTTGTTCTTGCTTGTTGAACTCAAAAAGACATGAAGAGGTTGTTTGGAAAGAGGAAGGAGGCTGCAAGCTCAAGCCATGGGTGAAGGTTCTAGTGCACACCTCTCTTCCATGGGTACAAGCCCAAGGAGGAGAAGTGTATGTCAGGACACTCCCATGGAAGAGAGAAGCAACCCACACCAACTTCTTCATGACAACGACCTCGAAATACGAAGCGAAGTTGAAGATCAAGCACACAGGCTTCTCCAAGATCCTGAGTTCCGCCACACCAAGGCTTACGATCCACATTTGATCTCCAAAATAGGTATGGACTCCGAATTTCTTTCCATTTGGCATGCAATTGGACTTGATGACTTCGCTCACATAGAGGAGAAAGGTTCATGCCTTCTCACTATCCAATTCCTTTGCACGCCAAGAATAGGATTTGATGGTATTTCTTTTAGATTATTTCAAAAAGAATACAACATCCTATGGAAAGAATTAGGTAACATCCTAGGCTTCCATAAACGGTGTTTGCTAGATTTAGACAATTTGCCTAAGTTTATCAAACAAAGATTTTGGCATGAGCTAACTAGTGAGGTCACATGTAGTGCTCCTAGGAATAGCCACATCCAAAACCCTACCTTACACTTCATGCATAGATGGGTGGCTATGACTATGTTCCATAGGGCAGATGTTAGAGTTGTGCGAGATGATGAATTGAAAATTTTATTTTCCATGACTAAAAAGATAAAAGTTGCTCCAGTCAAAGCCATGATGACACAATGGTTAGATTACATTTCAAAATCAGGACCATTGAATGCACTTCATTGCTTACTCATATTGCTGATAGGGTAGGATCACTTAAATACTCTTCATTTGAATATATTGAAACTGAAAGAGAATTAATTGATGAAGACTATTTAGTGCAAGGACATACCCTTAAGCATGATCAAGTTGGGTCCTTGATATTTTTCAATCCCAGCTTTGTCAATGAAATTTGGTTACCTAACCCGGATTTTCTTTTGTACAAATGCTGGAGGCTAACCATTAATATTCTTCCCCTTGAGGAAGCAATAAGAAGTAATGTCTCTGGCAGGGTAACAAGGAATCGTGCGAGGGCTGCAGCCATAGGCATGCCACCGATAATCTCTCCGGTCCATGAATACCAAGAGGAAGAGAACCCAATGGGTTGTGAGCCTGGATGGACTCAACATCTGACGTATGAGACTGGGGGATCATCTTGGCAATAATAGCAAAGGGATCCACCCGTATCCACTTCAAGCTCTAGCAGCTTGGCCCCAACGTCCATGAGAGGACGTCGTTCCTTTTCGGCTAGAAGTCATCATGACTATAGCCAAGGAATGCCGGGCCTCACTAGATGTATGGGAGAACTTGAAGTGAGAATGGGTGACATCTACAACACACTCCAAGAGCATGTTCAAGGTACCCAGGATTGGCAACAACACATGGATGCTCAATTCACCAACTTCAACACGGCGCTACAACAACAACAAGCTGATCTTGCAGCGTACTTCCGTCATCAAGGGTTCAACCCTTATCACGGAGGTAGTTGAAGAACAAGCTTGGGGGAGGACCCCCACTTGAGGTAACATGTATCACATTCCTTGCATATTTATTTTCCATCCCTCCATCATCCACCTTGCATTACATAGGTTAGATTTGCTTTCATCAAATAAAGATGTGCGGTAAGAATGATTTAGAATTCACATAGATGAAATGATGAATAGTTGCTCTATTTTATTTTCCTAAGTCTCTAGTTTACAACTTGCTACTCTCCGAATATTGCTTTCATTGGTTTGAAATGCTTTTACCTTAATTTGGAAGTTGTGGGTAGCAAAAGCTTGATCTAATTCTAGGTTGTTGCGACATTAGAATTGGTAATAAGGTTGATAGTCCTAGTTTGAAAGTAAAACTTACATTTTCGGAGAAATTCTAAAAAGATTTAAGTCTCCCTCAATTGTTTGGAAATACCTACCAAATCCATATGATGTTTATACATAGACAAAACCTTATGCATATGCTATTTGCTTTCACATTGAGCCTAGTCAAACTAGTATAGACCTATGTGAGAAATCATTCAACTCTTTTTTGAATTCAAGACTTCACCTGCACATGCTATACTACTACACTAGAAGTAAGCAAAACGTCCATCATATCCACCATACCACAGTAAAAAGAGAAACTCCATGTTATTCATGTTTAGCACTCTCTTCAAAATTCATTGCAAAGAAAGGGGGTAGAAGACATGGCTACAAAAAGAAAATGAAAAAAAAAAGAAAAAAAGGATGCTTACATCATAAGCATGAGAAAAAAAGAAAAGTAGCCATGTTTCATCCCTGCGAAAGAAAGAGAGATTATATCAAAAAGGAGTTATCTCAAGTATCCACATCCACTTCCACTCCATCACACATGCACTAGTCTTGAATCAAAAAGTTTTGATTTGAATTCTCCTAAGGCTTACTCTTTTGACTTAGCAATATATGTGATGCAAATATGCCTGCTTACTTTCCTTACCAAGCTCCACATACAAGCCATATTCAATGAGTAGGAATAGTAGAGCCACAATGCTTTGGTGAGGAAATATTTCCACTATCCACAAAGGAGTGATTGAGAGAATCAAATTGAGGTACTTATTATCTAAATTGAATTCTCCGGTATTTAAGTGGAACTTGATTTCTGGGCTATGTTTGCTCCATTTGCTATTCTACCTTTGAACTACTCATGAATATGAAAAAGCATAAGCCCCATGATAACTTAAGAAGGGTAGAGTATCATAGCAAATTTCTGCAATACTAGGTAGAGTATCTTGTTGTGCATTACATACTTTTGAAAATAAAACATTGTAGCAACTCCCGATCATCAACCTAAAGTCTTGACTTTGCTCGGGACGAGAAAAGGATAAGTTTGGGGGAGTTTGTTGATGGCTGTTATATACCAATTTCATCCGTCAATTTAACTCAATTATGTGAAGGATTTGTCATTTCTTGCACACATCACCTTTCTATCTAACCCAATTCCACTTGGATTTGGAGAAATATGTGTATGCAGCATTTTATGCAGGAAATGAGGAAATGTAGAGGGGCCAATCCTATAAAATATCATCCCAGCCAATCAGGTGATGACACGTGGCATTCCGTGGATCAAATGGCCCACAAATAGAAGTATCCAAGGAGATCCAACGGTGTATCACCCATATACATCAATGGGACCCACCTGGCAGCCACCTGGAGAAAGCACATGAGAAACGGTGCAATGACCAGGTCGGCCGAACCAAGGGGTCGGCCGACCTGGTCTCTGCACCAAACTCTGTTAGCCTCCACGTGTTGGCTCCTCCCGGCTTCCTAGAGTCAATGGTGATTGATTCGCGCGCTTTTGGTGGCGGGAACTAACCTCAACACTAGTATAAATAGGACCCCCTACCCCTCACTTCAACACACACCACTTGAGTTTCATCTCTATTGTATACACTATCATCCATAGTCTTAGAGGAGTTAGGTTGTAGAGAGGAGAGTCTCTAGTCCCAAGTCCAAATTGGGAAAGGAGTAAGGAGTCTCTCTCTTCCCAATCCTACATTGGGAATGGTATGGCTCATGTATTCTTTCTTGTATTTGTGACTTTATGCATAATAAAGATAGTATCTTTAGTCTCTACTTATACATATACTTGGGCAAAGCGTTTCTTGTTTGATTGTGGAGTCCATGTATGTGGAAGGTATAGCTTCTATGACTGTTTCATCATGAACATATCTCATTATCATTGAACTTATAGACCCCACAATAGTCTAGTTAATTATAACATAACTAGGTTAGTATGGATAAGTATGTTGTGTATCAACATTGGTTCAATGATGATTCAATTCATTGCCTTAGGATGGATTGTGCCTAGGCTCTTAAGGTAATTACTTAATATGCTAGCTTGGTGCTAGGATAGCTAAGTAGCATTGGATGTCTCGTAGACCCACGGATTGAAGAGGTAGGCAGTAGGTGGTGACAACCCTATCTGTCCTTTGTAATCCTCCACGTTCGGCTATGCCATAGGCTCTTGGCGGGAGTCGCCCTAGTATTGCTAGGGGTAAGCCCGTGCCTTATGTGTTGAACCACATAGCATAAGTTTTCACTATTGATCTAGCTTATGAATAATTATTTTAGACTATTGATCTAGTAGGAGTACCTCCATAACTCTCAAACTTAACTAACCTCTAGGATCCTCTTATCCCCCTTAGACTTGAAAGCTCTTGTGTGTGTCGCACTACCTCCACTATTATTTTATCCATCCTTACTGAATTCTTACCTAGACCTTTCTACCCTTTCCACTTGATGATTGTTATATCTCTACCCCGCCTTCCTTTGGGATCAAATAAATGACAACCTTGAGAATACTCTTAAGGGGAAATGCTACAATGATATCTCCGTGCGCTTGCGGAATTCACTCTGTGATCCAATAGAACCATTAACAAGCATTTCTAACGCATCAGCTGGAGATGTTTAGTTAATGGTGCATAAGTAATACCAATAAGCATTTTTGGCACTATTGTTGGGGATGATTTGTTAGTATATCTTAGGAGCTGTCAACAATCATTAGCAACTAGACACCTATGGTTAGAGGAATACATATCAAAATCTGCTTTAAAAACTCTTCCAAGCCGAGACATGTTAAAAATAAGCTCACTATTTGAATTTACAACTTTGCAGCAATTTTTAGTGAAAATAATTTCCAGATTTTCATCTAGCAGTTGTGAAACAGAAAGCAAGTTGTATTTCAAATTTTTAACAAGTGCCACATCCTTCAAAGTGTAGTTATCATTTACTTTAACGGAACCCTTAGCAACTATAGGAGTTGAAGAATTATCAGCAAAAGTAACATTCTCTACACGCGACACAAAATAGAGGGAGGAGAACCATTCTGTGTTACCGGTCAAGTGGTGTGAGCAACCTGAATCCAGAATCCAAATGTTCTCCTTCCTCAAGCGTGTAACCTACATAGAAGCACAATACGTTGATGACTCAATACTGGGGTTAGTCAAAAGGCATTTAGGAATCCAGTACTGAGTCACACGACGTCCAGCAGGAATAACACGCGAAAGCTGAGACAGAACAGCAGGTTTATGAGCCAAAGTTTGAGGTTTTTTGTACCCAACTACTGTCCTATGAGATATTACATGTGTAGCACAAAAACCAGTAAGTTTCGGAGCAACCTTTGCATGTTTTCGACTCATTACAGCAGATTGTATGTTCCTATTATCCGGTTTAGCAAGTGCAGCAAATTTTGCATGAAAGTTATGAGATCTAGCAATCATTCTTTTCTTTTTTTGTTGTTTAGCTAGTCTATAACAAAAATCTATGACATGACCATCTCTACCAAAGTAGGTACAATGAAATTTAACTTTGTGTTCATGTCTAGATGAGCAAGCAACATTTTTATTTGAAACCGAATGAGAAAACACTCCTGTATATTTGAAAACCACTTCTTTTTGTTTAGGAACTATTTGAATCAAACCACTTCCTAATTAATTTTGAATTTTAGGTGGATGTGCCTTAGCATGAGCATGAGAATAAAAATCTAAACCAATTTTATCATTGCAAGACTTGGAAGAATTCAGCAGCAAATTTAGGTTCTTATTCCCATTACAAAACCGATCTAATGTCCTATGCATGCCATCAAGTTTATTGGACAGATCAAGGCAATTTTCACATGAAGTTTTTCTTTTTAATTTGCAATTGGAACAATATTTAACTTCGTGAGAACGTAAAGCATTGTTCAGTATAGAAATTTCATTCATAGCATCTTGTAGTTTCTTATCAAGATCATCAGAAGTAGAACAATGCAAATCAATTGTAGAACAGCTAGCATCTTTCAAGTTTTTATTATTAAGTGCAGCAAGTTCTCTGTTCTTTTCAATTTCTGACTCAAGTTTATCAAGTGTGGAGGTGTGCGCACTTCTTAAAGAGGAAAATTGTTCATATATTAAATCACATGAGGAACAAGAATCATCACTAGGAATCAAGGATTTTAAACGATTAATTTCAGATTCTAGTGACTCAATTTTAACAGCATTGTCCCTAAGATTTTTGTCCTTTTTCTTAACTATAACAGTGGCACTAGAAATAGCATCACACATTTCTTTGCAAGTAGGACATACCTCTTCATTGTCGCTGTTGTGTTCTGCCTCCTCCATATTTGGTCTTGACTTTCCCGCGATGAAGCACAAGTTTGCCAAATCATCTTCATCTCCGTCACTTCCAATGTCCACGTCACTTGAGCCAAGTTCCTAGAGTGCGGAGATAAAACTGTTCACCAGTTGGCGACCTGTAAAGCCCTTCTTCTTCTTCTTCTTCTTATCATTTGTTGAGGAGTGCTTCGTCCTTGATTGTTTTTCCTCTCGGGAAGTAGAACCTGAAAGGTTAGGACAATATGTACGAAAGTGTCCTATCTTACCACATTCGAAGCATCGTTGAGGTCCGGAGCTTCCTCTCCTTCTAGTTCTCACATTTTGCAATGCTTTTGAGAACCTAGTAGAGAGAAGTGCTAGCTCCTCCTTTGGAAACTCGTCAATCTGTTCAAGGGTTCGAGAGGACAACAAAGCAAGTGTACCACAAGATGAAGATTGGCCGGAGCTAGGTATATCACGTTGAGAAACAAATGCAAGAGACTTGTTGGGGTTCTTACGTGATATTATGTGAATTTCATATGTTTTTAACTTGGAATATATCACATCCAAAGTAAGTGTACTCATGACAGTAGATTCACGAATGGATGTAAGTTTCATCTCCCAAATTGACATGTCTAATGCACTTAACAATTGCCTAGCATTTTCAGCATCTGAAAAATTATCGTTGACGCTATGCAAGTTGCTGAGAATTTTATAAAAGCGAGCAAAGAGATCATCAATGGACTCACTAGGTTGCATCTCGAAGCGCATGTATTATTTCTTGAACATGTCTTGCCTTACCTCCTTGATCCTGTTGATCCTTCGTGGTAGTCACAAAGTGCTTTCCACACATCATATGCAGATCGGAGGTGTGCAACATGGTCGAAGTCGCTTTGAGTTAATCCTTGTATGTTCAACTTTCAAGCCTTGTTTTTGTTGTCGACATCTCTCAGATTTGTAGCTGTAACTTGATCGTTTGACGGCACTTCGTAAGGCTTGTATACCTTCTCCCATATTGCAAAGACTTGAGCCTGGATGAAGGCTTTCAAACATGAAAATCAATACCACTAAAGACACAAGGTTTTGCGGAGTATTTCTTCATGATGATTAGTCAAAACATGTGAAAATCACAAATATTAGAGCACCGTGGCTCTGATACCAATTTTAGGATTGAAGAGCACGTGAAAAGCTACCAGAGGGGGGGTGAATGGTAGATTAAAACTTTTTCAACGGAAGCAATGAAAACCCCTCGGCAGAAAAATGATTGTTAAAGAAATCGTGTGTGAGACTAATCTAAACGTGTTTCACTATGACAAAACTGATAGATATCATAGAGAATCAAGTCACGACGATGACACAACAAGAATCACTCAAATATGTTGAGAGAAACTCATGTTACAATCGAAAGATCGAACAAAGATAGATCTGTCCTACCCGAGAAAAACAAGTCTGGAACACTGCAAAGAAACTCGTGTAGATCATAAACCACAAATGCAATGACCATGAAATTTTGAACTATTATATAAAATCAAGTTCTGAAGACAACCCAAAAATAATCACTTCGATTGGATCTGTAAAACTCGAGTTATGATGAAACCACCGAAACAAGGTAGTGCTGTGCAGAAACTCGACGAGAAAAACTTGTCTGGAACAAGTCAGACTAACAAGGCACAAAAGTTCCTTTCAACTACGAATTTTATTTAATAGAACACAAGAGGAACAGATCAAAAGTCGTGCACCACGAGCTCTGGCCTCCCTTGCTTATATAACCAGCCCCTTAGGCCAACCCAATCTCAACTAGGACTCTAATCCTACTCAGTTCATGAATTGTAACTTTCCATATCTGCTTAAGACTCTTCTATACGCAGATAGAAGCAATCTAAAGACTTCCAAACACCTTAGGAACGTATCCCACATTCCTAAAACAACTCAAATTCGTGACCCACACGTAATCCTATCATAACCAACTCAAAACTTTCCATATTTGAGTCAAACACGACTCAGCCGCACCCTGAATCCATAACCTAGTCGGTTGGACTTTCGACCAATTCTTTATGTCCACATCTCTTCATCATGCCTCAGAACCATGTAGTCACGTCCATTCACTCCTTGCACACGTGCAAACACCTTCCAACAAAGTCCATGATACCTTCATATGCATTGTTCTTGATTCATACATGTTGCGCGACCTCCCGATCAACTCAACCACAATTCCTGCCGAACTTGATTGTTGAACCTCATCTTCTTCCTAAGACTAGTTCAATGGATCCCGTCACCAGCCATGTCTTGAACTCAAGCAACACCTGCACATGAACAAACAACAAATACTTCCGAGCACAAGTCCTCGAGTTGACTCTCATTAGTTCTGAAACTACAACATCTTACGTGAGCACTTCACAAAAGCATGTTGCAAACCATAGCAAAATGATATCAACCTTAAACACCAAAACACACCGAACAATTTGTAAAAGAATACTAAGTAACCTTTTCATAAGTGTAAAGCAAGTTCGAAACATTGCAAGGCAAAAGCAGAAACACTGCGATCAATCATTGGACCTTGCCAAAGCTAACTGGAGCTTGAGCTGGAGTTTACCAAAGCTAGTACAACCTAGCGCCGGAGCTTATAAAAGCTAGTACAACCTAGCACCAGAGCTTGACAAGGCTAGTCGGAACTAGTCAACTCAAAAGCCAGAGCTAGAAAAACATGTCGGAGCTAACCAACATAAGATGGACCTATCAAAACATATCGGAGCTTAACAATGACATGTCAGAGCTATCAAAGACATGCCGGAGCTAAAGACGAAGCTCACCGGAGTTACCCAAAAACATGTAGGACCTAGACAAAAGGAATTCGGACCTATTGTCGGACCTTGCAGAAGCTCGGAGCTAGAGCCAGACCTTGATGATAAAGGTGTTTTGGTAGTATTCAGAACTTTAGTCGCCATAGCCAATGTATTCAACACACATAGGTCTCACAGTGAGTTTGGAGGTAGAGAGAGGTGGCAGCTCAGAGAAGTCCGAAGCTGAGTCCTTGGAGATGACAGGAGACTCAATAGGCTCAATCTCCAGCTTCTAGCATATGGCTTTGTCATTTTTCTTTATGTATCTCATATCCTCTTTCCTTGCCTTGTTCAACTTGTGCACTTTCACCTCAGCCTTGTTGCAGGAGCCAAAGATTGTGGCCAAATACTTCAAGATGCCACTAGAAGACCCTTTTTGAGGAGGGGCCCTAGTAGTGGGAGAAGTCCTTCCATCTCCTTGAGCCCTCCTCGGATCCTCTTCACCTAACATAGGAGATGGATCAGCTAGGAGAGTGGCTTGAGGAGGCTTCTGGGGCCTTAGAGGAGTATGCTCTACATCCTTCATGAACTCAATCCCTGTGACTTTCTCAATCATAAACATCATGTATGGTGCATAGCCACCAAAGCGGTTCGGTGTGCAAGAAATGTTCACCATATCATTCCACTTTGGTGGAGAAATCGCCAAATCCCCTTGGGGCCACTCGAGTGAGGTGAGAGAAGGTGAGGAAAGTTGTGAGAATGAAGGAGATTAGGGTTTGGCGGCCCTAGGGTTATGGAGTAAAAAAAATCGGACTAGTTTGTGGTCAACCGGACTAGTCTGGACTACCGGACCTCTCTGGACTAGTCTACAGTTTGCGGACTAGTCCGGGTAACCACGGACTAGTCTGTGGTCACCAGAACAGAAGCATTTAGCCCATTCGTATATATTCGAAGGTGCTTACAAACAAAATAGGGGGGAAACACACAAATAATCTTGATGAATATGATCAGTGAGCATCCAACAATCAAGCTATGACCATAATTTACCAAGATCATGTAATTGAAATAGTTTTTCGGAGAAAATAGAGACATATGTTCTTCATAACACAATCAATAGATTTTGAAGAGGGCATATAGGTATGCAAGTTTTCAATCCACGTTTCGAGCATCAAGGATATTTAGTTCATTTCAGAGCTCGCAAAAACGTTTTTCATCAAGTGGCTTGGTAAATATATCAACTAGTTGTTTTTCGGTGTTTACATGGGAAATGGCAATGTCTCCTTTTATTGAGTAGTTTCTCAAAAAGTGATGCCGGATGTCTATGTGTTTGGTCCTGGAGTGCTTAATGGGGTTATGGGCAATTTTAATAGCACTCTCTGTATCACACAGGAGTGGAATATGGCTCATGTTGTAACCGTAATCCCTTAGAGTATGTCGCATCCAAAGGAGTTGTGCACAACAACTCCCGGCTGCAACATACTCTGCTTCGGCCATGGATAAGGCAATGGAGTTTTGTTTTTCTGAGGACCAAGAAACTATGGATCTACCTAAGAATTGGCATGTACCAGAGGTACTTTTTCTATCTACTTTGCACCCGGCATAATCTGGATCGGAGTATCTAATGAGATTGAACTTGGAACCTTTAGGATACCAAAGGCCCAGGTTGGGTGTATGAACTAAATATCGCAAGATTCTTTTTACGGCTGTCAAATGACACTCCGTAGGATTGGCTTGAAATCTTGCACACAAACATACACTCAACATAATATCAGGCCTAGATGCGCATAAGTAAAGTAGGAATCCAATCATAGAGCGATATACCTTTTGATCCACGTTTGGTCCATCTTCATTGAGATCCAAGTGTCCATTTGTTGCCCTGGGAGTCTTTATAGGCTTCACCTTGTCCATTTCAAACTTCTTGAGTATGTCTTGAGTATACTTGGTTTGGCTTATGAACGTCCCTTCCTTTTGTTACTTCACTTGGAATCCCAAGAAATATCTCAATTCTCCCATCATAGATATCTCGAATCTATCTGTCATAGTCTTACTAAATTCTTCACAAAACAATTTGTTAGTTGAACCAAATATAATATCATCAACATAAATTTGACAGATAAATAGATCATTATCAAAGTGCTTGGTAAACAATGTGTAATCAGCTTTGCAAATCTTAAATCCATTTTCAATTAAAAAATCTCTAAGGCACTCATACCAAGCTCTAGGAGCTTGTTTGAGGCCATAGAGAGCCTTACGCAGTTTGAACACATGGTCGGGGAACTCTTGATCTTCGAATCCGGGGGGTTGCTCCACGTACACCTCCTCCTTGATTAGTCCGTTGAGGAAGGCGCTTTTCACATCCATTTTATAGAGCTTGAAATCATGGTGAGTAGCATATGCAAGTAATATTCTAATCGATTCAAGCCTAGCTACGGGAGCAAAAGTTTCATCGAAATCCAAACCTTCGACTTCTGAATACCCTTTGGCCACAAGTCGCGCCTTGTTTCTTGTCACCACCCCGTGCTCGTCTTGCTTGTTGCGGAAGATCCATTTTGTGCCGACGACGTTGAACTTGGGTCTTTCAACAAGTTCCCACACCTCATTCCGTTTGAAGTTGTTCAATTCTTCTTGCATTGCCACCACCCAATCCGGATCTTCCAATGCATCTTCAACCCTGTGTGGTTCCAAAAAGGATACAAATGAATAATGTTCACAAAAATTAGCAATTCGAGATCTAGTTGTCACTCCCTTTTGGATGTCACCGATTATGTTGTCGACGGGGTGATCTCTTTGGATGCATTGGTGTACTCTTGGATGTGGCACTTTTGGTCTTGAATCTTCATGGTCATCTTCTTCTTTCCCTAGATGGTTGCCCTCATTAATTTGTTGGTCGCCTTGATCTTCATGAGGTTGATCTTGTGTAGAAGCTCCCCCTTGATCAATTACCTCCACTAGTGGTTTATCTTCTTTATTTGCATTTGGAGGTGGCGCTTGTGGTAGAACATCGCCCAACGCCATTCTTCTCAACGATTTACATGGAGCTTCTTCTCTATCTAGCACAAATTGATGAACTTGCTCTTCTTGAGAGCCGTTAGTTTCATCGAACACTACGTCACGTGCTACTTCAACAAGTCCGGAGACCTTGTTGAAGACACGATAGGCGTAAGAGCTCGAATCATATCCAAGCAAGAAACCTTCATTGGACTTTGAAGCAAACTTTAAAGTCCTAGGCTTCTTTTTTGAAATATGACTGTAGGATCGAAGAGCACGTGAAAAGCTACCAGAGGGGGGTGAATGGTAGATTTAAAAATCTTACGCAGCAGAAACAATAAAACCCCAATCCCTTCGGTAGAAAAAACGATCTGTTTAAAGAATTCGTGTGTGAGACTAATCTAAACATGTTTCACCGTGACAAAAGTGATAGTTATCAGAGAGAATCAAGTCGCGAAGACAACACAAAAAGAATTACTCAGATCAGTCAAGAAAAACTCAAGTTATGATCGAAAGATCAGACTATTGTCAATCTGACCTACCCGAGCAAAACAGTTTCTGGAATGCTGCAAAGAAACTCGTGTATCTCAGAAACCACAAATCCAATGACTGTGAAATTTTAACAGATGATATATGATCAAGTTGTGAAGACAGCCGAAAAAGAATCACGTCAATTGGATCAGTAAAACTCGAGTTATGATAAAACCACCGACGAAAGGTAGTGCTGTCCAGAAACTCGACGAGTAAAACTTGTCTGGAACAAGTCGGACGAACAAGGCACAAAAGTTCCTTCAAACTATGAATTTTATTCAATAGATCACAAGAGGAACATCCCCAAAGTCGTCTACCACGAGCTTTGGCCTTCCCTTGCTTATATAACCAGCCCTTAGGCCATCCCAATCTCAACTAGGACTCCAATCCTAATCCGATCACAATCGGAACTTACCATAACTGCTCAAGATTCTTCTATACGCAGATAGAAGCAATCTTAAGACTTCCAAACACCTTAGGAACGTATCCTACATTCCTAAACAACTCAATTTCGTGATACACACGAAATCCTAACATAACCAACTCGATACTTCCCATACCGAGCCATAACCGACTCTGCCGCAGCCAAAGTCTTCAACCGATACGATCCGATCCTTCCGATCAGATCTTCCTTCCACAATCCGTCTCTAGAAGCATATTGCCACGTCATGCACCGCATGCATACGTGCGAACACCTTCCTTCGACCTTCATATGCACTGCCCTTGATTCAATCATCCTGCGCGACCTCCTGACCCGCTCAACCACAGTTCCTCCCGAACTTGGTTGTTGGAACCTCATCTCCTCCTGAGACTAGTCCAATGGATCCTGTCACCAGCCATGACTTGAACTCAAGCAACACCTGCACATGAACAAACAAACAATTCATACGAGCACAAGTCCTCGACTTGACTCACGTTAGTTTCGAACACAACACCTTACGTGAGAACCTCACATAAGCATGTTGCAAAACCACAGTAGAAACGATATCAACCGTATCATCCAAAACGCACCAGAAACTTAGTAAATGAATACTAAGCAATTTTTCCAATCATGTAGAGCAAGTATGAAACATTGCAAATGAAAAGTAGAAGCACTTTGGTCAAGTTCCGGACCTTGCCAGAGTAACCCGGAGCTTGAGCCGGAGCTAAGAAGAAACACTGCGGTCAAGTTCCGGACCTTGCCAGAGCAACCCGGAGCTTGAGCCAGAGCTAACAAAAGCTAGTAGAACCTATCGCCGGAGCTTACCAAAACTAGTAGATCCTGGATCCGGAGCTTACCAAAACTAGTAAATCCTAGATCCGGAGCTTACCAAAACTAGTCGGAACTAGTCAACCCAAAACCCGGAGCTAGACAAAGTACGTCGGAGCTTAGCAAAAGCATGCCGGAGCTATCAAATATATGCCGGAGCTAAAGATAAAGCTCACCGGAGCTAACCAAAGCTGGTCGAACCTTACCAAGAAGTCGGACCTAGCATCAAACGTAACCGGAGCTACCCAAAGCAAGCCGGACCTATCGTCGGACCTTGCTGTAGCTCGGAGCTAGAGTCGGACCTTGATAAAAAGGTGTTTTGGTGATATTAAAAACTTTTATCAACAAAGCCAAGTGTAATCACTACAAGCCAATGTATTCAGCACACATAGGTCTTACAATCTCCCCCTTGATGAATGCATTGGCAACACCATTTAAAATTCTGAACATTGGCTTATTCACATAAAAGTTTTGAAAACAATTTCTCCCCATCTGTAAAACAAACGTAAATGAAAATCTCTCCCCCTTTATTATCTCTCCCCCTTTATTAACTTTCCTTATGCACATATTCTCTTCATGCTTATCTCTTCCTTTTTGAATGTGTGATTAATCTCTCCCCCTTTGACAATGTATTCAGCAAGGTAAAAGAGAAATTTTAATTGTTATGAGATATAAACAAATTATCTCTCCTTCTTTAGTTGTTATGAGCATATTATAACATATACATATAAACAAAGCTCACCCAAGTCATACTATCAAGTAACTTACACTATCACATCAATGAGATACATAATGTAGTGTAAGTCATGCTAGAAAGCAAGTGTGATTTTCAATTTTAGCAGGTCATGATCTCACAAACTCAACTATTTCAAAACCTGAAGGCATGACATTTGTTGCTGCATTTTATTATTTTTCAAAGCATAAATTTAGATAATATGATATTTGCAAGAGATTATATGCTCATCTGCCTTATTCTAACCAACCAAGTCAAGCCTATGTCATTTGACAATCAGAAGCTTAAGGACATGGTTTTAGTCATACACAACTTCTTCCAAGTTCATATCTAAGTGCAATGACAAGCCATCTCGAAAGAAGAAGTGCAATGCATGCATATTCTCTTGATCTTTTCTCAATTTATATTTGTTAATAAAAACTCAACATGTGAGTTGATTACTTGATAAATTCTTAATGATTAAAAGCATTTGTGAGCATGCAACAAGTTCAAAACAGCAAGAAAGTTCGACCATGACCAGATTTAGTGTATGTAATTATTCCAATTACTAGACATGGCAAAAACTACAAAAAGTATAACACGAGTAATGTAGTAAGAACTTTCAGCATGTAAAAGGAATCACAAAGTCATATATGTATGAAATAATATGCTCATATTATTTTAATTTCAGATTCACACATAGACTTCCTAAGTTTCAAAAACTCCCCCTCAATTTAAGCCATGAGGATGCATAACCCCTATTTCACTACGAATGTAACAAAAACGAGTGAAATCCAAAGGTTTTGTAAAAATGTCAGCCAATTCTTGTTCGGTATCTACATGATGAAGCACAATGTTTCCTTTTTCAACATTATCACGGAGAAAGTGATACCTAATGTCAATGTGCTTAGTTCTAGAATGTTGCACGGGGTTTTTAGCAATGCAAATAGCACTAGTGTTATCACAGAACAGTGGAACACTATCTAGATCAACCCCATAGTCCTTAAGTGTTTGAACAATCCAAAGAATTTGTGAACAAGCACTAGCAGCAGCTACATACTCAGATTCGGCTGTGGATTGTGCAACTGAACTTTGTTTTCTAGAGGACCAAGCAACAAGAGAATTACCAAGAAAATTACAAGCACCGGAAGTACTTTTCCTATCAATCCTACAACCCCCAAAATCAGCATCCGAAAAAGCTTTCAAAGAAACGATTGAGGAAGAAGGAAGAAAAATGCCAAATTATTGAGTTCCATGTAAGTACCTGAGAATCCTTTTGACGGCTTGACGATGTGAAACACGTGGGGAAGCTTGAAACCGTGCACAAAGACATACGCTGAATTGTATGTCCGGTCTTGATGCCGTAAGGTACAAAAGTGATCCGATCATACTTCTATAATCTTTTTGATCCACGGATTCACCATCTTCATCAAGTTCAAGTGTTGTTGCTGTTCCCATTGGTGTCCGAAGAGGCTTGCTTTTGTCCATGTTGAAGCGCCTTAGGAGATCTTTGGTATACTTTGTTTGATGCACAAAGGTACCCTCCTTGGTTTGCTTGATTTGCAGCCCCAAAAAGTAAGTGAGTTCACCCATCATACTCATTTCAAATTCGGAACTCATCATTGCTGAAAACTTGGACACAAGATCATGAGAAGCACAACCAAAGATAATATCATCCACATACACTTGAACGAATAATGAGTCATTACCATGATTAAGCACAAAAAGAGTTTTATCAACCTTTCCCATTGTAAACCCCTTTTCAAGTAAGAATGTTTTTAACCTATCATACCATGCTCTAGGGGCTTGTTTGAGACAATATAAGGCTTTGGACAGTTTGTAAACATGATTAGGAAAATCTAGATTTTCAAAACCTGGTGGTTGTTTGACATAAACCTCCTCATCTATGTAGCCATTAAGAAAAGCACTTTTAACATCCATTTGATATAGCTTAAAACCTTTAGATGCAGCGAAAGCTAACAAAATTCTTATGGCTTCTAATCTAGCGACAGGAGCAAAAGTTTCATCAAAATCTAGACCTTCAACTTGAGTGAAACCTTGAGCAACCAACCTAGCCTTATTCCTAATCACAACCCCATCCTCACTTTGTTTATTTTTATATACCCATTTAGTTCCAATTAAAGTGTGGCCTTGAGGTGGAGGTACAAGTTTCCAAACATTATTTCTTTCAAAATTTTCTAACTCTTCTTGCATGGCAATAATCCAAGATTCATTAGTGAGTGCGTGTGATATATCTTTGGGTTCAAAAGAAGCAACAAAAGCAGAATGAGCATGAAAGTTTGGATCGCAAAACCTGGACCGTGTGACTCGTTCATGCAAGCTTCCAATCATCTGTTGTGGGGGATGATCTTTGTAAAAACGTAGGGGAACAGATGTCTCACAAGCTTCTTTTTCATTAGGTTCATTGTAGATTGATGAGCTTGTGATTTGTGGACGATCAGGACCAGCAGAGGTGACAGCCGGAGCTTGTTCAATGTCCGGAGCTGGACACGTGTCAACTTCGGAACTACCAGGTAGTATCACCGGCTCTTCTTCATCTTCAAAAATACCCTCCCCCTGAGAATATGAATCTGGTCCTGCAACACCGGAGCTAGTACCTGGGCTAGCTTCATCAAAAGACACTTCACAAGTCTCCACAATTTTGTTAGTGTCAAGTAAAAGCACACGGTAGCCTCTAGTATGAGATGGATAACCAAGAAACATGCCATCATTGGATCTAGGTTCAAATTTATCAAGATTACCATGTTTCTTAACAAAGCATTTGCAACCAAAGACCCGAAAGTGTGTAACACTAGGCCTATGTCCAAACCGGAGCTCATATGGTGTTTTACCTAGCTTAGCACGCAAGAAAACACGATTTGAGACATAAGAAGCGGTTGCTAATGCATCAGCCCAAAATTTCCTAGGGGTTTGATATTCATCAAGCATAGTCCTAGCCATCTCAACTAGGGCTCTGTTCTTTCTTTCTACAACACCGTTTTGTTGAGGTACATATGGTGAAGAAAATTGATGATCTATTCTATTTTCAGCACAAAAGTGATCAAAGAATTGATTTTTAAATTCAGTTCCATTATCACTTCTAATTGCTTTTAATGATCCTGGGTGATCAATTGATAATCTAAGAAATAAAGTTCTAAAGTGACTAAAGACTTCATTCTTAGACGCCATAAAATACACCCAAGAATATCTAGAATAATCATCAACAATAACAAGAGCATACCATTTACCTCCGAAGGATTGAACACGTGAAGGTCCTACGGTGTCAAGATGCAAAAGTTGACATGGTTCAGTTGTCATGATCATTGTGAGAGGAGTATGTGAACCTGCAACCATCTTAGCATGTCTACAAGAAGAGCACACAATTTCTTTGTCCCCTTTTAGCTTAGGCAGCCCACGTATGCGATCAAGAGCACTAACACGCGTTAGGTGATCAAAGCCTACGTGACCAAGTCTACGATGCCAAAAATATAAGTCCTTTGAATCATTAGCAACTAGACACCTATGCTTAGAAGAAGACATATCAAAATCAGCTTTAAAAACTCTTCCAAACCGAGACATGTTAAAAATAAGCTCACTATTTGAATCTACAACTTTGCAGCAGTTTTTATTGAAAGTAATTTCTAGATTTTCATCTAGCAATTGTGAAACAGAAAGCAAGTTATATTTCAAATTTTTGACAAGTGCCACATCCTTCAAAGTCTAGTGATCATTTACTCTAACCGAACCCTTAGCAATTATAGGAGTTGAAGAATTATCGGCAAAAGTAACATTCTCTACACGTGACACAAAGGTGAGGGAGGAGAACCAATCTTTGTTACCGGTCATGTGGCGTGAGCAACCTGAATCCACAATCCAAATATTCTCCTTCCTCAAGCGTGTAACCTACATAGAAGCACAATACGCCGATGACTCAATACTGGGGTTAGTCAAAAGGCATTTAGGAATCCAGTACTGAGTCACGCGACGTGCACCAGGAAAAACACGCGAATGCTGAAATAAAACAGCAGGTTTATGAGTCAAAGATTGAGGTTTTCTATTCTTAACAGTTGATTTAGAAGTTGTTACTTGTTTAGAGTGAAAACCAGTAGCTCCGGAGGTAAAAGCAGAAGGTCCAGAGCCAAAAACTGAAGCTCCGGAGGGAACAACAGAAGATCCGGGAGCTCTCGGAGCTATCGGAACTATCGGAGCTGCTTTTGCGGATTTCTTACCAGAAGGTCCGGAAGCTACCTTTTCAAATTTCTGACTCACTAAAGGAGGTTGCATGTTTCTAATTTTCGGTTTAGCATGAAAGTTATGAGATCTAGCAGACATTCTTTCCCTTTTCTGTTGTTTAGCTAGTCTATAACAAAAATCTATGACATGACCATCTCTACCACAGTAGGTACAATGAAACTTAATTTTGTAATCATGTCTCGATGAGCATCCAACATTAGAAACGGAATTAGAAAGCACTCCTGAAGATTTGAAAACCACTCCTTTTTGTTTAGGAACTGTTTGAATCAAACCACTTCCTAATGACTTTTCAATTTTAGGTGGATGTGCCTTAGCATGAGCATGAGAATCAAAACCTAAACCAGATTTATCATTGCAAGACTTAGAAGAATTCAACAGCAGGTTCAGATTCTTATTCCCATTACAAAACCGACCTAGTGTCCTATTCATGTCATCCAGTTTCTTAGACAAGTCTAGGCAGTTTGCACATGGAGTTTTTCCTTTTAGTTTGCAATTGGAACAATTTTTAACTTCATGAGATCGTAAAGCATTGTTCAGAATGGAAATTCCATTCATTGCATCTTTTAGTTTCTTATCAAGATTTTCACATGCAGAACAATGCAAATCATCTGTAGAACAAGAAGCATCTTTTAAGTTTTTATCATTAAGTGCAGCAAGCTTTTTGTTCTTTTCAATTTCTTCATCAAGTCTGTCTAGAGTGGAGGAATGTGCACTTCTTAGAGAGGACAATTGTTCATAGATCAAGTCACATGAGGGACATGCATCATCACTAGGAATCAAGGTTTTTAAACGATTAATTTTAGATTCTAGTGATTCAATTTTAGCAGCATTATCCCTAAGCTTTTTGTCCTTTTTCTTGACAATAATAGTTGCACGAGAAATAGCATCACACATTTCATTGCAGGTAGAACATACCTCATCATCGTCACTGTTGTGTTCTGCTTCCTCCTGACTTGATCTTGATCTTGCTTTGCCCGCCATGAAGCATAAGTTGGCCAAGTCATCATTCTCTTCATCACTTTCAAAATCAATGTCACTTGAACTGAGCTCTTGAAGCGCGGTGATGAAGCTGTTGATCATCTTGCGTCCTATGGTACCCTTCTTTTTCTTGTTGGAATTTCCAGAGGAGGTCCGGACCTTGCTTTGTTTTTCTTCCCGGGTGGTCGAACCTGAAAGGTTAGGGCATTCTGTACGAAAGTGTCCTGTTTTACCACATTCAAAACAACGTTGAGGTCCGGAGCTTCCTCTCCTTCTAGTTCTCACATTTTGCAATGCTTTTGAGAATCTAGTAGAGATGAGTGCCAACTCCTCTTCTGGAAATTCTTCGATCTGTTCCAGGGTTAGTGAGGACAACAAAGCAAGAGTATTGCAGGATGATGATTGACCAGAGCTAGACATATCTCGTTGTGAGACAAATGCAATAGACTTGTTTGGGTTCTTACGTGCTAGGATGTCAATTTCATGAGTTTTTAGTTTAGAATAAAGTACATCTAATGTAAGAGAACTCATGATAGTTGATTCACGAATGGATGTTACTTTCATCTCCCAAACTGACATGTCTAATGCACTAAGGAGTTGTCTAGCATTCTCAGCATCAGAAAAATTAACATTGACACTACGTAAGTTGCTGAGAATTTTATTGAACCGAGCAAAGAGGTCATCGATTGACTCACCTGGTTGCATCTCAAAACGCATATATTCTTTCTTGAACATATCTTGTTTTACCTCCTTGATTGTGTTGGAGCCTTCATGATAATCACAGAGAGCTCTCCAAACATCGTATGCTGATCGGAGGTGCGCGACACGATCAAAGTCGCTTTGAGTGAGTCCTTGGATGATCAAGTTTCGGGCTTTGTTGTTGTTGTCGACATCCCGGAGGTTCGTAGCCGTAACTTGATCGTTAGGCGGGACTTCATAAGTTTTGTACACCTTTTCCCATATTGCGAAGCCTTGCGCCTGGATGAAGGCCTCCATGCGTGCCTTCCAAACCTGGAAATCAATACCAGCAAACACACAAGGTTTGGCGGAGTACTTCTCCATGATGATTAGTCTAAAACACGTGCAAATCTTGAAGATTAGAGCACCGTGGCTCTGATACCAATTGTAGGATCGAAGAGCACGTGAAAAGCTACCAGAGGGGGGGTGAATGGTAGATTTAAAAATCTTACGCAGCAGAAACAATAAAACCCCAATCCCTTCGGTAGAAAAAACGATCTGTTTAAAGAATTCGTGTGTGAGACTAATCTAAACGTGTTTCACCGTGACAAAAGTGATAGTTATCAGAGAGAATCAAGTCACGAAGACAACACAAAAAGAATTACTCAGATTAGTCAAGAAAAACTCAAGTTATGATCGAAAGATCAGACTATGGTCATTCTGACCTACCCGAGCAAAACAGTTTCTGGAATGCTGCAAAGAAACTCGTGTATCTCAGAAACCACAAATCCAATGACTGTGAAATTTTGACAGATGATATATGATCAAGTTGTGAAGATAGCCGAAAAAGAATCACGTCAATTGGATCAGTAAAACTCGAGTTATGATAAAACCACCGACGAAAGGTAGTGCTGTCCAGAAACTCGACGAGTAAAACTTGTCTGGAACAAGTCGGACGAACAAGGCACAAAAGTTCCTTCAAACTATGAATTTTATTCAATAGATCACAAGAGTAACAGCCCCAAAGTCGTCTACCACGAGCTTTGGCCTTCCCTTGCTTATATAACCAGCCCTTAGGCCATCCCAATCTCAACTAGGACTCCAATCCTAATCCGATCACAATCGGAACTTACCATAACTGCTCAAGATTCTTCTATACGCAGATAGAAGCAATCTTAAGACTTCCAAACACCTTAGCAACGTATCCTACATTCCTAAACAACTCAATTTTGTGATACACACGAAATCCTAACATAACCAACTCGATACTTCCCATACCGAGCCATAACCGACTCTGCCGCAGCCAAAGTCTTCAACCGATATGATCCGATCCTTCCGATCAGATCTTCCTTCCACAATCCGTCTCTAGAAGCATATTGCCACATCATGCACCGCATGCATACGTGTGAACACCTTCCTTCGACCTTCATATGCACTGCCCTTGATTCAATCATCCTGCGCGACCTCCTGACCCGCTCAACCACAGTTCCTCCCGAACTTGGTTGTTGGAACCTCATCTCCTCCTGAGACTAGTCCAATGGATCCTGTCACCAGCCATGACTTGAATTCAAGCAACACCTGCACATGAACAAACAAACAATCCATACGAGCACAAGTCCTCGACTTGACTCACGTTAGTTTCGAACACAACACCTTACGTGAGAACCTCACATAAGCATGTTGCAAAACCACAGTAGAAACGATATCAACCGTATCATCCAAAACGCACCAAAAACTTAGTAAATGAATACTAAGCAATTTTTCCAATCATGTAGAGCAAGTATGAAACATTGCAAATGAAAAGTAGAAGCACTTTGGTCAAGTTCCGGACCTTGCCAGAGTAACCCGGAGCTTGAGCCGGAGCTAAGAAGAAACACTGCGGTCAAGTTCCGGACCTTGCCAGAGCAACCCGGAGCTTGAGCCGGAGCTAACAAAAGCTAGTAGAACCTATCGCCGGAGCTTACCAAAACTAGTAGATCCTGGATCCGGAGCTTACCAAAACTAGTAAATCCTAGATCCAGAGCTTACCAAAACTAGTCGGAACTAGTCAACCCAAAAACCGGAGCTAGACAAAGTACATCGGAGCTTAGCAAAAGCATGCCGGAGCTATCAAATATATGCCGGAGCTAAAGATAAAGCTCACCGGAGCTAACCAAAGCTGGTCGGACCTTACCAAGAAGTCGGACCTAGCATCAAACGTAACCGGAGCTACCCAAAGCAAGCCGGACCTATCGTCGGACCTTGCTGTAGCTCGGAGCTAGAGTCGGACCTTGATAAAAAGGTGTTTTGGTGATATTAAAAACTTTTATCAACAAAGCCAAGTGTAATCACTACAAGCCAATGTATTCAGCACACATAGGTCTTACAATGACATTTAGAACCGAAAACTAGAAAATAGGAAATATTAGGCTTGTTACCAGTGAGTAGTTCATATGACGTTTTCTTGAGTATGCGATGATGATAGAGTCGATTTATGGCGTGAAAAGCGGTGTTCACCGCTTTAGCCCAAAATTGATCTGAAGTCTTGTACTCATCAAGCATTGTCCTCGCCATCTCTATGAGGGTTCGGTTATTCCTTTTGGCTACTCCGTTTTGTTGAGGGGAGTATGGTGCTGGAAATTCATGTTTTATGCCTTCTTCATCTAGGTACTCCTCAACTTGGGTGTTCTTGAACTCCATGCCATTGTCACTTCGTATGTTCCTGATCATCAATGAAAATTCATTTTGGGCACACTTGAGAAACTTCTTGAGGGTTCCTTGAGTTTCTGTCTTATCATGCAAAAAGAAAACCCACGTGAAGCGCGAAAAATCATCAACAATTACTAAGCCATATTTGTTACCACTGATGCTTATGTAAGCAATTGGACCAAATAGATCCATGTGAAGTAGCTCAAGAGGTCTTTTCATTGTCATGATGTTCTTCGCGAGATGGGGTGCTCCTACTTGCTTCCCGGCTTGGCACGCGCTACAAGGCTTGTCTTTCTCAAAAATAACATCCTTCGAACCTCAGATGTGATTGCCCTTAAGGAGTTTTGGAAGATTCCTCATACCAACATGTTCTAGCCATCTGTGCCATAGCAAACCCATGTTGGTCTTTGCAATCAAGCATGTGTCAAGTTCAGCTTTATCTTTGTTGAGTCAATAAGATAAAGCTTTCACTTTAACACACTATTGAATGCAACCGAGTCATCACTCCTTCTAGAGACGCTCACACCCTCATTAGTGAACAAGCAATTATAACCCTTGTCACATAATTGAGATATGGACAATAGGTTATAATCTAAGGAATTGCCATGTAAAACATGAGAAAGAGTGTGTTGAGATGATATTACAATTTTACCGGTACCAAGCACCCTTCCTTGAATGTTATCGCCAAAATAGATGCCTTCGCTTGAATCTTCATTTTCTTCATATTCAACAAACATCTTTCTTTCTCCAGTCATGTGGTTGGTACATCCACTATCTAGCACCCATTTCAATCCATCGGAGGAACAGGCCTGCAAAAACAAATTACGACTTGGTTTTAGGTACCCAAGCTTGCTTGGGTCCTTTGAGGTTAGTTACAAGTGATTTGGGCACCTACACATGAGACTTGGTGTTCCCATGGCGTTGCCCAATATGTTTAGCATAAACTCTGCCAAAATTGCTTTTCATGAGCATATATGATGCGACAAAGGTTCTAAACAATAGTTGTTGTTCACATGTGTTAACATTTTTGGACTTGTCAACATTATAAGGATTTCTAGCTTGAGAGGAGTTTCCCTTGACTAAATCAATGTGTTCCATGTTATTCTTGCAGCTTCGAGAATTTTGCTTGTTACCGTAAGAATGCCCAATGCCATATTTGACATTAGGAGGTCTTGTGGCCACGTATGCACTGCGTGCATACTTGACCTTCTCCTTGTCAAATATGCCACTACGGGAAGGATGCTTGTCCTTTGTCAAGTTCAACTTATCCTTCATGTTAGTGTCAATTTTAGCACATGCACAAGTAATGGTAGTTTCAGATTTTAATTGTTGAGAAGGTGAGATTGAAGAGAATGAAGGGTCACTTGGTTTGAGTGACTCAACTTGTACCTCAAGGATCTTGTTAACCTTGGTTAATTTAGCAAGTTCATCCTTGATGATTACATTTGAGTCGCTTAACTTCAAGCAAGCTTCCTTGCTTGATGCTAACTCAAGTTCTAGAGACTTGCTTGGCTCCTTTTCAAGTTTAAGGAACTTTTTTATCTTAAGATATTCCTCCTTTTGAAGGATTATCATATCTTCTTGGCGATCAACAAGATCCTTCTAATCAACAAGCTTATCCATCAAGAATTTCATTTTTGCAGCAGTTTTCTTATCTAAGCCAACAAGCATATCTTCATTATCACTATAAGTATCACTGTCGCTAGAGAAAGAATGCGAAAAGGAAGATTTAGTTGTTACCTTTATTTTACCTTCCTTCGCCATTAGACATGTGTCGTTGTCCTTCCTTGCGCCAATTGTTGGGAAGAGGGTGGATTTCTTGGTTGTCTTCTTGATGGCTATGCTAGCCATCTCCTCTTCCTCTTCGGATGAGGACTCATCATTGGAGTCCCACTCGTTTCCTAGGTGAGCCTGTCCAATTTGCTTTTTCTTCTTGAACATTTTCTTTGGTTGAGGCTTTGTATCCTTGGTCTTCTTCTTGTTTTCTTCATAAGGACAATCAACTATAAAGTGGTTGTATTCAACACAGTTATAGCAAGTGCGCCTCAACTTTGGTCTTGATTTGTCTTTGTGTCTTCCTTCATTTGATCTACCACCTTTTCTTCTTTTCATCATCTTCTTGAATTTCTTCATAAATAGGATCATGTCTTCTTCATCTATATCGTTGCTTTCGTCGTCGCCGTCTTCTTCTTGTTGAGCTTCTCGAGCTTTCTTTGACATGGGCTTGCAAGTGGACTTCGAAGCGACTCCTTTCTTCTTTGCCGAGGCGAGGTCGGCAATCTCTTTGACGTGTTTTTCTTGCTTTTCCATCATCTCAAAATTGATAATCTTTCCAAGCAATTTGTCCGGGGTCATTTTCTTGTACACGGGGCTTTCTCTAATCATTGAACATAGGGTTATGTTGCAAGGCATGAAGGCTCTTAGAATTAGCTTCACCACCTCGTGATCATTCCACTTTTTGCTTCCATAGGCTCAAACTTTATTGATGAGAGTCTTCAACCGATTGTACATGTCTTATAGTGACTCATCTTCTTCTATGGTGAATCTTCCCAATTCGCCTTCGATCATTTCAATTTTGGCCTCTCGCACATGACGATCACCATCATGCGCAATTTGTAATGTGTCCCATATTTCCTTAGCAATTTTGAGTCCATCCACCTTGGTGAACTCGTGTTGGCTCAGTGATGAAGTTATGACAGCCACAGCTTCAGTGTTCCGATGAATAGCTTGCTCTTGACTTGGTGTGAGCTCTTCATCGTCATCTGGGATATCTATCCCTGTACACACTATATGTCACAAGCTGGGGTTAAGTGATATTAAATGCATCTTCATATTTTGACTACACATTGAATAATCATTGCCATCAAAGAATGGGGCATTTCCCATAGGAATCAATAAATAATGATTATTGTTTGAATTTAAACCATCATAGTTAAAAGGATATCGAGAGTAGTCGATGTGACTACTCCCCTTGTTCTTCTTCTCATCATCGATCTTTATCTTGCCTTTGGAGAGTGCCTTCTTCCTTAGGAGCGCCTTAGTTCAAGCGTCTCCTCATCATCATCCTCGAAGTATTGTATGGCGTCGAGAAGCTTCTGATGAGGATATCACAACAGCGGAGACGCACATTGAACTGCAAGGATCAATCACAAGAGCACAAGCACAGTTATTAAATCAGCAGGTGAATTCGTTCATAACTTCTTTTGCATGTGAGTTTGAGAATAGATTGCTATGTGATGATTTAATTGTTATTAGAAACAATGGAGAAGATCAACAAGTGAAGGAAAGAGGCCTTGGGAGCGTGGAGACCAGTTGGTACGTCCACAAGTTGATGGAAATAGTTTACAACTCGGACTCGAGTTCAACTTGGAGTCCAGGAGCAGTCCATCTTAAAACGGACGCCCAAGAGGCATACGGACTCCGTTTCCGACGTTCTACATATGCACGGAAAGAGGAGAAGATAAAATTTCCAATGGCTCTGGTCCCACCTCAAAATTCCTTCGGGGTCATTGGGAATCGTCGAAACAAGTCGAGTCCAGATTTCTGTCCGGTGCTGCACAACTGAATCGGGCTTTTGGGCCTTGTATCCCGTAAGAGTCTATTAGGGACGCGTCTAATCGTGTTTTGGTCGAACCCTAGCCTATAAATACTGCATCCACCGGTCATATTCGGTGGGTTTTTCTTAGATCAATAATATCGTCATTCTACGGTTTGTGAGACCCCAACTTCGCGATTTCCGATCGTGTCTTCGATGTTCTCGCTCGTGTTCTCGGTTGCACATGCAGGGATTAGCCTTTTTGGTGAGGTCAAGCGTGTGCAGCACGGTTGATAACCAACGGAGCCGTGGTGTAGTGATTGCAGGGGTACTCGAAATGCTCGAGTGTCACGGATCATCAACGTCGAGTTCTCCACCCCAATCGACATACCTTTCGGAAGATAGGGCCTAAACCTACTCATCAATTGGTATCAGATTTCCAGGTTGCCCGTGAGGTATCTTTGTTTTCGTTCCATTATATTAATTTTGTTTCGTACCTAGAGTCCACAAAAAAGCCACAAAAAAATTAGATCGTTTTTACCGTTTCTCAGACTATAGTGGCTGCAGTTTCGTTTTTCAGTTTGCATTGTTGAGTTTGCATTTGTGTGCTCGAGTCTTGTTGCTGGTTTAGCTTTGTGTTTTTGGTCCCAGTTATCGTGTTTCGTCCTTGTTTTCTTGCTATTCGACACCTATTCCACAACCCCTAAATAACAAACTGATCCACCACGTTCATCGGTTTGCCCTAGCTAGCCGCCTTGCGTGAACTCCCGCATCGCCAGCCCTAGATTAGGTGACAAACCTTTGTGCCATTCATCCTTGAATCATCACACACCACCCCATTAGTTTCTGTGCAAATTCCCGATCGTTTTCATATCCGATTGCGAGTTCTGTTCTCAAACCGAGTTGGAATTAACATCCAAGAAAACGTAACTCGGACAGCCTACCTTAAAACGGCCATAACTTTCGCATACGAACTCGAAATCGGGCGAATTTTTTTTTTCAAATTCATCTACGCGAAATTTCGCATCTGATTTTCCGCCGTGTAGCCGTGTTCGGCCAAATTAGATTGCCCAAATTCTCCTCGGAAGATAAGCTATCCGGCCTCCGAAGTTTCAGCACGAATTTTAAAGAATCTTCTTGATTTTCTATAGGTCGCATATTACATCCAATTGAGCTACAAATTTGTTTGATTCCTATATTTGTGCTCCTGAGTAGATAAAAAATATCAAAAAAAATTACAAAAAAGAAAAAAATAGTGAAGAGCACACATATTAAAGCGATTGGCCTATACCACTTGGTGCTGTTTTGTTGGCTATATCATTCTGTCTTTCTTTTGTCTTGATACTTCCTTGTGTTGTGCTAGGCTCTAGGGCACTCGGTTGACCAGCAACAATTTCCTACATTGAATACTTATTCAACTTTGTTTAGTTGTTAACGATTTTCTGCTTATTAGCCACCATATTGTGCCATCCAAGCTCCACCTTTCTCTTGAGCATAACAGGTACCTTTGCAATCACCCCACGCTTCATTGATTCATCTCACCATCCACACCACCTGCTATGTCAATAGGAACACTTGTAAGAGCGTGGTAAGATGCTTGAGCGAGAGAGATTGTTTTCTTCCACCTTCCACATTGTCACTGTAGTTGTTCGGGATAACATATTTTTTTGTTGTCTTTTATTTTATACTAACAATGGCAGGAGAAGAAAATGATGACGAATGTGTTCAACATGCTGAGTTACGTGATATGATGAAGACCATGATGAATATGTTCGCTAAATACAACGCAGCAACAGAGGAGTCATTGGCGAACTTGACTCGCCAACTGGATGACCTTGCTCTTCGGATGAATACTTTTGAGGCTCGGTTGCCTCTCGCTGGAAGACAAGAAGACAATGCTTATGATGAACTGGAAGATCACAATAATCAGCCAAGACTGCCACTTTATCGTCGAGGTATGGGAGGTAATAATCATAACAATTATAATCGTCCTCCTGATGATCCTTTTGCTAAAGTGAAATTTACTATACCCTCTTTTCTGGTGCTTATGATGCTGAGGCTTATCTTGATTGGGAGATGACAGTAGAGCAAAAATTTAATTCCCATCTTGTTCCTGAACAACATGGAGTTCATCAAGCCACTAGTGAGTTTAAGGACTTTGCTATCATATGGTGGAATGAACTTGTTAAAACTAGAACTGATCCTCCAACATGGGATAGATTAAAGGAAGCTATGCGTGTTCGATTTGTTCCTCCATGTTTTCAGCGGGACCTTCGCAAAAAATTGTAGCGCCTAGACCAAGGTAACATATCCGTAGAGGAGTATTATCAAGAATTACAAAAGGGTATGCTGCATTGTGGGGTAGTAGAAGACATGGATGATAAAATAGCTCATTTTTATGCGGGGTTGAGGCGTGAAATTCAGGACATTGTTGATTACAAGGAATATGATACTGTTAACAGATTGTTTCGGCTGGCTATGTTGGCAGAAAAAGAATTGCAGGGCTGACAACAACAGCAACATCGCACGAGGAGCAACTTCACGCTGCGTGCAGCGACTGCACCATTCAAAACAGCACCATCTTCGACCCCCTGTGCAGTGACTACACCACCCAATGGCGGCCAACGAACTATACCTGCTGCTCCACCTTCTCGCGTGCCGGAAGGCAGCAAGGCGACATCATTCAAGCCTTCGTCGTCCACTCCTTCTACGGTTCGTACTTCCGACATTAAGTGTCACCGCTGCCAGGGACTTGGTCATATGATGAGAGATTGCCCGAGCAAACGAGCATACATAGCACGCGATGATGGCGGGTATGATAGTACTTCGGATGTTGAAGATGAATATTCTCTTGCCACTGACTTTACAGATCCAAATGACGAACACACCGAAGAAGAGGTACTTGGTACAGCGGCGACGGAGAACTATAGGAGCATCATTGTGCAGCGTGCCTTGAGCTCCAAAGTGTTACCGACGACAAGCTACAATGACACAACCTCTTCCACATGTTTCTCGTCGTCAAGGACTGCCGTGTACACACTATAATTGATGGAGGTAGCTGCAATAACTTGGTGAACACGGACGTCGTCAAGAAACTCGGTTTGACAACAAGAGCACACCCTCATCCATACCACATTCAATGGTTCAACAACAGCGGTAAGGTTCGGGTAACACAAACAGAGAGAATCCATTTTTCAATTGGTTCATACCATGATTTTGCTGATTTTGATGTTGTTCCTATGGATGCTTGTTCTCTTTTATTGGGTCGTCCTTGGGAATTTGATACAGATGCTATTCATCACGGTTGAACCAATAAATATACTCTCATGCATAAGGGAAAGAAAATCACTTTGCTCCCCATGACTCCTGCTGAAATTGTGCATTTTGAGAAGAGTAAAATTCGTGAGGGCAAAGCAACTAAATTAGAATCTGAAAAACAGCAAGTTATTAAGTTAAAATCACCATCATTGCTTGCAACTAAATCTGAACTTGCTGATTTATTCGATGCTAAGGGGATGTGCTATGCTTTAGTTTGCAAAGAAGCCATGTTTTCACTTCATGAATTGTCTACTGCATTGCCCCCTGCTGTTGCTAACCTTTTGCAGGAGTTTGAGGATGTGTTTCCCTCCGAGATACCCCCTGGTTTACCACCGATGAGAGGCATTGAACACAAGATCGATTTGATTCCAGGAGCAAGTTTGCCAAATCGTGCAGCATACAGGGCAAATCCACAAGAAACTAAGGAAATTCAGCGACAAGTCCAAGATCTTTTGGACCGCGGGTACATTCGTGAAAGCCTTAGCCCTTGTTGCATTCCTATTCTTTTGGTTCCTAAGAAAGATGGTAGTTGGCGCATGTGTGTTGATTGTCGAGCGATTAATAACATCACCATTCGATATCGTTATCCTATTCCTCGGTTAGATGACATGCTTGATGAATTGAGTGGTGCTATCATCTTCACAAAAATTGACTTGCGTAGTGGCTACCAACAAATTAGAATGGCACTAGGAGATGAATGCAAAACTGCATCTAAAACCATGTTTGGACTTTATGAGTGGTTAGTCATGCCTTTTGGTTTAACTAATGCACCCAGCATCTTTATGCAATTAATGAACGAGGTTTTACGTGCTTTCATTGGACAATTTGTGGTGGTTTACTTCGATGATATCCTCATTTACAGCAAGTCATATGATGAACATCTTGATCATTTACGTGCTGTTTTTACTGTTTTGAGAGATGCACGTTTGTTTGGTAACCTCGAAAAGTGCATTTTTTGCACCAATCGAGTCTCGTTTCTTGGCTATGTCGTTTCCTCGCAGGGAATTGAGATGGATGAGGCAAAAATTGAAGCAATCACCAGCTGGCCAGCCCCAACTACCGTCACACAGGTTCGTAGTTTTCTTGGTCTTGCAGGATTTTATCGGTGCTTTGTGCGGGATTTCAGCACCATTGCAGCACCTCTACATGAGCTAACAAAGAAGGGAGTTCCATTTTGATGGGGCGAACAGCAGCAACAAGCTTTTGATGCTCTCAAATCGAAGCTTACACAAGCACTGTTACTACAACTTCCTGATTTTGACAAGACCTTTGAGCTAGAATGCGATGCAAGCGGCATTGGTATTGGAGGCGTTCTCATACAAGGAGGTAAACCCGTTGCTTTCTTTAGTGAAAAACTTCATGGTCCTTCTCTGAATTATTCCACTTATGATAAGGAATTGTATGCCTTAGTACGTGTATTACAAACTTGGCAACATTATCTTTGGTCTAAGGAGTTTGTCATACATTCCGATCATGAATCATTAAAGTATCTTAAGTGTCAAACCAATCTGAATAAACGACATGCTAAATGGATTGAGTTCATAGAGTCGTTTCCATACATCATTAAGCATAAGAAAGGGAAGGAAAATATCATTGCCGATGCATTATCTAGGCGTTATACCATGCTGTCCCAACTTGATCATAAAATCTTTGGTTTGGAAACAATTAAAGCATTATATCATACTGATTTGGACTTCAAAGATGCTTTTGAAAATTGTAGAGAAGGAAGAACTTGGAATAAATATGTGCTGCGAGAGGGTCTCCTCTATCGTGCTAACAAGCTATGCGTTCCAGCTAGCTTCGTTCGTCTATTGCTTTTGCAGGAAGCACATGGAGGAGGTTTGATGGGACATTTTGGAGTGAAGAAAACTGAAGACGTGCTGTCCACACACTTCTTTTGGCCAAAGATGAGGCGTGATGTCGAGCGCTACGTGTCACGATGCACTACTTGCAACAAAGCTAAGTCTCGCCTTAACCCACATGGTCTTTATATGCCTCTTCCTGTTCCTAGTGTACCTTGGGAGGATATTTCTATGGACTTTGTTTTGGGATTGCCTAGGACTAAGAGGGGGAGGGATAGTATTTTTGTAGTTGTTGATCGTTTTTCCAAAATGGCACGCTTTATACCTTGTCATAAGAATGATAATGCCTCACACACTGCTGATTTATTTATGATGGAAATTGTTCGTTTACATGGTGTGCCAAATACCATTGTTTCTGATCGTGATGCAAAATTTTTAAGTCATTTTTGGAGAACTTTGTGGTATAAATTGGGAACCAAGTTGCTGTTTTCAACTACATGTCACCCACAAACGGATGGACAGGCCAAGGTAGTTAATCGTACTTTATCCACTATATTGCGGGCTGTCTTGAAAACAAATTTGAAGTTGTGGGAGGAGTGTTTACCACATATAGAATTTGCTTACAACAGATCCGTTCACTCCACGACAAAGGTAAGTCCATTCCAGGAAGTGTATGGTTTCAATCCCCGTGCTCCTATTGATTTACTACCTTTGCCTCCTTCTGAAACTTTAAATTTGGATGCTACACAACAATCTGAATTCATTCTTAAGATGCATGAAACTACAAAGAAAAATATTGAAATGATGAATGAGATGTATAGGATTGCAGGTAGTAAAGGTAGAAAAGAAGTAAAACTTGAACCGGGCGATTTGGTGTGGTTACATTTGAGAAAAGAGCGATTTCCCAACTTGAGAAAATCTAAACTTATGCCACGAGCTGCTGGTCCTTTTAAGATTGTTGAAAAGATTAATGATAATGCATATAAGCTTGAATTGCCTCCCGATTTTGGGGTTAGTCCTACATTTAACATTTCAGATTTGCGACCGTACTTGGGAGAAGAATATGAACTTGAGTCGAGTACGACTCCAATTCAAGAGGGGGAGGATGATGAGGACATCACAACAGCGGAGACGCGCATTGAACTGCAAGGACCAATCACAAGAGCACGGGCACGGTTATTAAATCAGCAGGTGAATTCGTTCTTAACTTCTTTTGCATGTGAGTTTGAGAATAGATTGCTATGTGATGATTTAATTGTTATTAGGAATAATGGAGAAGATCAACAAGTGAAGGAAGGAGGCCTTGGGAGCGTGGAGAACCACCTGGGACGTCCACAAGTAGATGGAAACAGTTTACAACTCGGACTCGAGTTCAACTCGGAGTCCAGGAGCAGTCCATCTTAAAACAGACGCCCAGGAGGCATACAGACTCCGTTTTCAACATTCTACATATGCACGGAAAGAGGAGAAGATAAACTTTCCAATGGTTATGGTCCCACCTCAAAATTCCTCCGGAGTCATTCGGAATCGTCAAAACAAGTCGAGTCCAGATTTCTGTCCGGTGCTGCGCCACCGAATCGGGCCTTTGGGCCTTGTATCCCGTAAGAGTCCATTAGGGACGCGTCTAATCGTGTTTTGGTCGAACCCTAGCCTATAAATACTGCAGCCGCTGGTCATATTCGGTGGGTTTTGCTTAGATCAATAAAATCGTCGTTCTACAGTTTGTGAGACCCCAACTTCGCGATTTCTGATCGTGTCTTCTACGTTCTTGCTCGTGTTCTCGGTTGCACTTGCAGGGATTAGCCTTCTTGGAGAGGTCAAGCGTGTGCAGCACGGTTGATAACCAACGGAGCCGTGGTGTAGTGATTGCAGGGGTACTCGAACCGCTCGAGTGCCGCGGATCATCAACGTCGAGTTCTCCACCCCAATCGACATACCTTTCAGAAGATCGGGCCTAAACCTACTCATCAAAGAGCTATCCTTTTACCATATCTAATATTCATTTGTTATGTTGTGCATTCAAAATGTTCATGTCTTTTTGGTGTGGCACACCAAAACCCAACACTCTCACGCACCCTTTCAAAACCATTTTCCATAACACTCATTTCATCCTTCACTATCAAATTAATAATATGTGCTGCACAACGCATATGCAAAAAGGAACCATTTAGCATAAGAGAGGAAAGAGGCATCTTATCTTGCATAGCTTGCATTACACAATCATTGCTGCTGCAGTTATCAAGTGTCACCATTGAAACCTTCTTTTCAATTTGCCAATCTTGCAACACTTCGTAAAGAACATCACTAATTACCTCCCCTGTATGTGGGGTTGGCACATATATGAACCTACAATATGCATACCAACAAGGAAATAAGAATAACAGCAAACAAACGATGCATAACAATAAATAAGCAATAAGTTAACAGCAAAACAACAATGTATTACCTCAACAAAACTCTTTTCAGCTTCCACTCATCATCAATATAATGTACTGTCATAGCCATATATCCCTTTTTTTTGATGATTTGCAGTCCACAAATCAGTAGTTACAGCGATTCAAGAATGACACTGTTGGAAAGAATTGACCAAGGAAACTCATTTCACATCATACATATCCAATATGTCCTTTTTTATAGTATTTCTTGATACTACTTTGAAAAGAGGTTGCAATGTTTCACAAAATCTCTGGAAACCAGTATGATCAACTATAGATAGTGGGTACTCATGTGCACATATCATTAATGTTAATTCCTTCCTAGCAAGTTGCTGATCAAAAACAGAATTTTCAACAACAACAGCTCCATTGCCATCTTTGTTTAACGTCTAGGTTGCTTGTTTTAAACCTTTTCTAACTTGTCTAGATGCACAAATTTGAAGGTGACCGCACAAATGATTTGTTCCTGCTCTACTATGTCCAACCAAAAGGTTTTTACACCAATTGCATTTAGCTTTGTAGGATCGAAGAGCACGTGAAAAGCTACCAGAGGGGGGTGAATGGTAGATTTAAAAATCTTACACAGCGGAAACAATTAAACTCCAAACCCTTTTGGCAGAAAAACGATCTGTTAAAGAAATCATGTGTGAGACTAATCTAAACGTGTTTCACCGTGACAAAAGTGATAGATATCAGAGAGAATCAAGTCACGAGGACAACACAAAAAGAATCACTCAAATCCGTCGTGAAAAACTCAAGTTATGATCGAAAGATCTAACAATGGTCAATCTGCCCTACTCGAGAAAAAACAGTTCTGGAACGCTGCAAAGAAACTCGTGTAGATCATAGACCACAAATTAAATGACCTTAAAATTTTTACATATGATAGAAAATCAAGTTGTGAAGACAACCCAAAAAGAATCACGTCAATTGGGTCTGTAAAACTCGAGTTATTATAAAACCACCGACGAAAGGTAGTGCTGTCCAGAAACTCGACGAGTAAAACTTGTCTGGAACAAGTCGGACGAACAAGGCACAAAAGTTCCTTCAAACTACGAATTTCATTCAATAGAACACAAGAGGAACAGCCCCAAAGTCGTGCACCACGAGCTCTGGGCTCCCTTGCATATATAACCAGCACGAAAGCCAACTCAACTCAGATCAGAAACCTAATCCTACTCTGTTCACGAATCGTAACTTTCCATAACTGCTCAAGATTATTCTATACGCAGATAGAAGCAATCTTAAGACTTCCAAACACCTTAGGAACGTATCCCACATTCCTAAACAACTCAAATTCGTGACCCACACGAAATCCTATCATAACCAACTCAAATCTTACATAAGCATGTTGCAAAACAACAGTAACACGATATCATCCATATCAACCAAAACGCACCAAAAACTTAGCAAATGAATACTAAGAAATCTTCCCAACAATGTAAAGCAAGTACGAAACATTGCAAATTGAAAAACAGAAGCACTATGGTCAAGTTCCGAACCTTGCCAGAGCAACTCGGACCATGACCCGGAGCTAACAAAAGTTAGTAGAACCTAGCGCCGGAGCTTACCAAAACTAGTACAACCAAGCTCTCGCCGGAGCTTACAAAACTAGCAGGACCTAGCACCGGAGCTAACCAGAACTAGTCAGAACTAGTAATCCCAAAAGTCGGAGCTAGAAAAATCAACTTCGGAGCTTAGCAAAAACACAGCGGAGCTATCAAAAACATGTCGGAGCTATCAAAGACATGCCGAAGCTAAAGACAAAACTTCACCGGAGCTGACCAAAGCTAGTCGGACCTAGCATCGAACGTAGCCGGAGCTACCCAAACCAAGCCGGACCTACCGTCGGACCTTGCTGTAGCTCAGAGCTAGAGTCGGACCTTGATAAAAAGGTGTTTTGGTGATATTCAAAACTTTTATCTTCAAAGCCAAGTGTATTCACTACAAGCCAATGTATTCAGCACACATAGGTCTTACAATCTCCCCCTTGATGAATGCATTGGCAACACCATTTAAAATCCGAACATTGGCTTATTCATATAAAAGTTTTGAAAGCAATTTCTCCCCCTTTGTAAATCAAAAGTAAAATGAGAAGAAAAATTATCCCATATTATCCATATTATCTCTCCCCCTTTATTATCTCTCCTTATGCACATATTCTCTTTCTCTTCATGCTTATCTCTCCCCCTTTGACAATGTATTTAGCAAGTCATGAACATATAAACAAATTATCTCTCCCCCTTTAGTTGTTATGAGCATATTATAACATATACATATAAACAAAGCTCATCCAACTCATACTATCAAGTACCTTACATTATCACATCAATGAAATACATAAAGTAGTGTAAGCCATGCTAGAGATCAAATGTAATTTTCAATTTAATCAAGTAATGATCTCACAAACTTAACTATTTCAAAACCTGAAGGCATGACACTAGTTGCTGTATTTTTCAAAGCATAAATTTAGATCATATGATATTTGCAAGAGATTATATGCGCATCTGCCTTATTCTAACCAACCAAGCCAAGCCTATGTCATTTGACAGTCAGAAGCTTAAGGACATGGTTTTAGTCATACGCAACCTCTTCCAAGTTCATATCTAAGTGCAATGACAAGCCATCTCAAAAGAAGAAGTGTGATGCATGCATATTCTCTTGATCTTTTCTCAATTTATATTTGTTCATAAAAACTCAACATGTGAGTTGATTACTTGATTAATTCTTTATGATTAAAAGCACTTGTAAACATGTAACAAGTTCAAAACAACAAGAAAGTTCGACCATGACCAGTTTTAGTGTAAGTAATTATTCCAATTACTAGACATGGGAAAAACTACAAAATGTATAACACGAGTAATGTAGTAAGAACTTTCAGCATGTAAAAGAAATCACAAAGTCATATATGTATGAAATACTATGCTCATATTATTTTAATTTCAGATTCACATATAGACTTCCCAAGTTTCAAAAACTCCCCCTCAATTTAAGCCATGAGGATGCATAACCCCTATTTCACTATGAATGTAGCAAAAACGAGTGAAATCCAAAGGTTTTGTAAAAATGTCAGCCAATTGTTGTTCGGTATGTACAAGGTGAAGCACAATGTTTCCTTTTTCAACATTATCTCGGAGAAAGTGATACCTAATGTCAATGTGCTTAGTTCTAGAATGTTGCACGGGGTTTTTAGCAATGCAAATGGCACTAGTGTTATCACATAATAGTGGAACACTATCTAGATCTACCCCATAGTCCTTAAGTGTTTGAACAATCCAGATAATTTGTGAGGAAGCACTAGCAGCAGCTACATATTCAGATTCGGCTGTGGATTGTGCAACTGAATTTTGTTTTCTAGAGGACCAAGCAGCAAGAGAATTACCAAGAAAATGACAAGCACCGGAAGTACTTTTCCTATCAATCCTACAACCCCCAAAATCAGCATCCGAAAAGCTTTCAAAGTAACGGTTGAGGAAGAAGGAAGAAAAATGCCAAATTCTTGAGTTCCATGTAAGTACCTGAGAATCCTTTTGATGGCTTGACGATGTGAAGCACGTGGGGAGGCTTGAAACCGTGACATAGACATACGCTGAATTGTATGTCTGGTCTTGATGCCGTGAGGTACAAAAGTGAACCGATCTTGCTTCTATATTGTTTTTGATCCACGGGTTCACCATCTTCATCAAGTTCAAATGTTGTTGCTGTTCCCATTGGTGTCCGAAGAGGCTTGCTTTTGTTCATGTTGAAGCGCCTTAGGAGGTCTTTGGTATACTTTGTTTGATGCACAAAGGTACCCTCCTTGGTTTGCTTGATTTGCAGCCCCAAAAAGTAAGTGAGTTCACCCATCATACTCATTTCAAATTCGGAACTCATCATTTCTGAAAACTTGGACACAAGATCATGAGAAGCACAACCAAAGATAATATCATCCACATACATTTGAACGAATAATGAGTCATTGCCATGCTTAAGCACAAAAAGAGTTTTATCAACCTTGCCCATGGTAAACCCCTTTTCAAGTAAGAATGTTTTTAACCTATCATACCATGCTCTAGGGGCTTGTTTGAGACCGTATAAGGCTTTGGACAGTTTGTAAACATGATTAGGAAAATTTGGATTTTCAAAACCCGGTGGTTGTTTGACATAATCCTCCTCATCTATGTAGCCATTAAGAAAAGCACTTTTAACATCCATTTGATATAGCTTAAAACCTTTAGATGCTGCAAAATCTAACAAAATTCTTATGGCTTCTAATCTAGCGACAGGAGCAAAAGTTTCATCAAAATCTAGACCTTCAACTTGAGTGAAACCTTGAGCAACCAACCTAGCCTTATTCCTAACCACAACCCCATCCCCACTTTGTTTATTTTTAAATACCCATTTAGTTCCAATTAAAGTGTGACCTTGAGGTGGAGGTACAAGTTTTCAAACATTATTTCTTTCAAAATTTTCTAACTCTTCTTGCATGGCAATTATCCAAGATTCATTAGTGAGTGCGTGTGATATATCTTTGGGTTCAAAAGAAGCAACAAAAGCAGAATGAGCATGAGAGTTTGGATCGCAAAACCTGGACCGTGTGACTCGTTCGTGCAAGCTTCCAATCATCTGTTGTGGGGGATGATCTTTGTAAAACCGTAGGGAACAGATGTCTCACAAGCTTCTTCTTCTTCATGTTCTTCAAAAATTATGAGCTTGTGGCTTGAGGTTGATTTGAATCACCATTGATGGTTGTCGGTGCTGGTTGAGAATTAACATCCGGAGCTAAACCAAAGTCTTTAGCTGCTGAATTTTCTGGCAGCAACTCCAATTCTTCCTTATCTTCAATGAAAATGCTCTCCCCCTGCGGATATGGATCTGGACCTGCAATGTTTGAGCTAGTACCTGGGCTAGATTAATCAAAAGACACTTCACGAGTCTCCACAATTTTGTTAGCGTCAAGTAAAAGCACACGATAGCCTCTAGTATGAGATGGATAACCAAGAAACATGCCATCAATGGATCTAGGTTCAAATTTATCAAGATTACCATGTTTCTTAACAAAGCATTTGCAACCAAAGACCCGAAAGTGTGTAACACTAGGCCTATGTCCAAACCGGAGCTCATATGGTGTTTTATCTAGCTTAGCACGCAAGAAAACACGATTTGAGACATAACAAGCGGTTGCTAACGCATCAGCCCAAAATTTCCTAGGAGTTTTATATTCCTCAAGCATAGTCCTAGCCATCTCAACTAAGGTTCTGTTCTTTCTTTCTACAACACCATTTTGTTGAGGTACATATGGTGAAGAAAGTTGATGATCTATTCCATTTTCAGCACAAAAGTGATCAAAAGATTGATTTTTAAATTCAATTCTGTTATCACTTCTAATTGCTTTTAATGATCCTGGGTGATCAATTGATAATCTAAGAAATAAAGTTCTAATGTGACTAAAAACTTCATTCTTAGACGCCATAAAGTAAACTCAAGAGTATCTAGAATAATCATCAACAATCACAAGTACATACCACTTACCTCCGAAGGATTGAACACATGAAGGTCCTACAGTGTCAAGATGCAAAAGTTGACATGGTTCAGTTGTCATGATCATTGTGAGAGGAGTATGTGAACCTGCAACCATCTTAGCATGTCTACAAGAAGATGACACAATTTCTTTGTCCCCTTTAAGCTTAGGCAGCCCACGTATGCGATCAAGAGCACTAACATGCGTTAGGTGATCAAAGCCTATGTGACCAAGTCTACGATGCCAAAAATATAAGTCCTTTGAATCATTAGCAACTAGACACCTATGCTTAGAGGAAGACATATCAAAATCAGCTTTAAAAACTCTTCCAAACCGAGACATGTTAAAAATAAGCTCACTATTTGAACCTACAACTTTGCAGCAATTTTTATTTAAAATAATTTCTAGATTTTCATATAGCAATTGTGCAACAGAAAGCAAGTTGTATTTCAAATTTTTGACAAGTGCCACATCCTTCAAAGTGTAGTGATCATTTACTCTAACCGTACCCTTAGCAATTATAGGAATTGAAGAATTATCGGCAAAAGTAACATTCTCTACACATGACACAAAAGAGAGGGAGGAGAATCAATCTTTGTTACCGGTCATGTGGCGTGAGCAACCTGAATCCACAATCCAAATGTTCTCCTTCCTCAAACGTGTAACCTACATAAAAGCACAATACGTCGATGACTCAATACTGGGGTTAGTCAAAAGGCATTTAGGAATCCAGTACTGAGTCACGCGACGTGCAGCAGGAAAAACACGCGAAAGCTGAGACAAAACAGCAGGTTTATGAGTCAAAGTTTGAGATTTTTTTTCTTAACTACTGACCTATAAGGTGTTACTTGTGTAGCACAAAAATCAGTAGCTCCAGAGACAAAAACAGAAGGTCCGGAGGTAAACTTTGAATGTTTTTGACTCAAAACAGCAGGTTGTACATTCGGTTCAATGTGTGCAGCAAATTTTGCATGAAAGTTATGAGATCTAGCAACCATTCTTTCCCTTTTCTGTTGTTTAGCTATTCTATAACAAAAATCTATGACATGACCATCTCTACCACAGAAGGTACAATGAAATTTAACTTTGTGTTCATGTATAGATGAGCAAGCAATATTTTTATTTGAAACCGAATGAGGCAACACTCCTGCAAATTTGAAAACCACTCCTTTTTGTTTAGGAACTGTTTGAATCAAATCACTTCGTAATGAATTTACAATTTTAGGTGGATATGCCTTAGCATGAGCATGAGAATCAAAACCTAAACCAGTTTTATCATTGCAAGACTTGGAAGAATTCAGCAGTAAGTTTAGGTTCTTATTCCCATTCCAAAACCGTTCTAATGTCCTATGCATGTCATCATGTTTATTGGACAGATCAAGGCAATTTTCACATGAAGTTTTTCCTTTTAGTTTGCAATTGGAAAAAAATTTAAATTCATGAGAACGTAAAGCATTGTTCAATATAGAAATTTCATTCATAGCATCCTGTAGTTTCTTATCATGATCATCACAAGTAGAACAATGCAAATCAATTGTAGAGCAGCTAGCATCTTTCAAGTTTTTATCATTAAGTGCAGCAAGCTCTTTGTTCTTTTCAATTTCTAACTCAAGTTTATCAAGTGTGAAGGTGTTCGCACTTCTTAATGAGGACAATTGTTCATATATTAAATCACATGAGGAACATGCATCATCACTAGGAATCAAAGTTCTTAAACGGTTGATTTCAGATTCTAGTGATTCAATTTTAGCAGCACTATCCCTAAGCTTTTTGTCCTTTTTCTTAACAATAATAGTGGCACGAGAAATAGCATCACACATTTCTTCGCAAGAAGGACATACCTCTTCATTGTCGCTGTTGTGTTCTGCCTCCTCCATACTTAATCTTGACTTGCCCGCCATGAAACACAAGTTTGCCAAATCATCTTCATCTTCATCACTTCCAATGTCCACGTCGCTTGAACTGAACTCTTGAAGCGTGGTGATGAAACTGTTGATCATCTTGCGTCCTATGGTACCTTTCTTCTTCTTGTTGGAATTTCCAGAGGAGATCCGAACCTTGCTTTGTTTTTCTTCTAGGGTGGTCCGACCTGAAAGGTTAGGGCATTCTGTACGAAAGTGTCCTGTTTTACCACATTCAAAACAGCGTTGAGGTCCGGAGCTTCCTCTCCTTCTAGTTCTCACATTTTGCAATGCTTTTGAGAATCTAGTATAGATGAGTGCCAACTCCTCTTCTGGAAATTCTTCGATCTGCTCCATGGTTAGTGAGGACAACAAAGCAAGAGTATTGCAAGATGATGATTGGCCGGAGCTAGACATATCACGTTGTGAAACAAATGCAATAGACTTATTGGGGTTCTTACGTGAGATTATGTCAATTTCATGAGTTTTTAACATGGAATATAGCACATCTAAAGTAAGTGAACTCATGACAGTAGATTCACGAATAGATGTGACTTTCATCTCCAAAATTGACATATCTAATGCACTTAGCAATTGCCTAGCATTTTCAGCATCTGAAAAATTAACATTGACACTACGCAAGTTGCTGAGAATTTTATTAAAGCCAGCAAAAAGGTCATCAATAGACTCACCGGGTTGCATCTCGAAGCGCATGTATTCTTTCTTGAACATGTCTTGCCTTACCTCTTTGATCGTGTTGGATCCTTCGTGGTAGTCACAAAGTGCTTTCCACACATCGTATGCAGATCGGAGGTGTGCAACACGGTCGAAGTCGCTTTGTGTTAATCCTTGTATGATCAAGTTCCGAGCCTTGTTGTTGTTGTCGACATCTCTCAGCTTTGTAGCTGTAACTTGATCGTTTGATGGCACTTTGTAAGGCTTGTATACCTTCTCCCATATTGGAAAGCCTTGTTCCTGCATGAAAGCCTCCATGCGTGCCTTCCAAACCTGAAAATCAATACCAGCGAACACACAAGGTTTGACAGAGTACTTCACCATAATGATTAGTCAAAAACACGCGCAAATCACAAAGATTAGAGCACCGTGGCTCTGATACCAATTGTAGGATTGAAGAGCATGTGAAAAGCTACTAGAGGGGGGGTGAATGGTATATTTAAAAATCTTACGCAGCGGAAACAATTAAACCCCAACCCCTTCGACAGAAAAATGATCTGTTAAAGAAATCGTGTGTGAGACTAATCTAACCGTGTTTCACCATGAAAAAAAGGATAGATATCAGGAGAATCAAGTCACGAGGACAACACAAAAAGAATCACTCAAGTCCGTCGAGAAAAACTCAAGTTATGATCGAAAGATCTAACAATGGTCAATCTGCCCTACTCGAGAAAAAACAGTTCTAGAACGCTGCAAAGAAACTCGTGTAGATCATATACCACATATCCAATGACATTAAAATTTTTACATATGATAGACAATCAAGTTGTGAAGACAACCCGAAAAGAATCACGTCAATTGGATCTGTAAAACTCGAGTTATGATAAAACCACCAACGAAAGGTAGTGCTGTCAAGAAACTCGATGAGTAAAACTTGTCTGGAACAAGTCGGACGAACAAGGCACAAAAGTTCCTTCAAACTACCAATTTTATTCAATAGAACACAAGAGGAACATCCCCAAAGTCGTGCACCACGAGCTCTGGGCTCCCCTGCTTATATAACCAGCTCGAAAGCCAACTCAACTCAGATCAGGAACCTAATCCTATTCTATTCACGAATCGTAACTTTCTATAACTGCTCAAGATTCTTCTATACGCAGATAGAAGCAATCTTAAGACTTCCAAACACCTTAGGAACGTATCCCACATTCCTAAACAACTCAAATTCGTGACCCACACGAAATCCTATCATAACCAACTCAAATCATTCCATATTTGAGTCAAACCCGACTCAGCCGCAGCCTGAGTCCATAACCTAGTCGGTTGGACCTTTCTGACCAATTCTTTACGTCCACATCTCTTCATCACGTCTCGGAACCATGCAGCCACTTCCATGCACTCCTTGCACACGTGCAAACATATTCCAATGGCGTCCACGATACCTTCATATGCATTGTTCTTGATTCAATCATGTTGCGCAACCTCCTGATCAGCTCAACCACAATTCCTCCTGAATTTGGTTGTTGGAACCTCATCTCCTCCCTGAGACTAGTCCAATGGATCCCGTCACCGGCCATGTCTTGAACTCAAGCAACACCTGCACATGAATAAACAACCAATCCATATGAGCCCAAGACCTCGACTTGACTCAAGTTAGTTCCGAACACAACACCCTACGTGAGAACCTCACATAAGCATGTTGCAAAACCACAGTAACATGATATCATCCATATCAACCAAAACACACCAAAAACTTAGCAAATGAATACTAAGCAATCTTCCCAACAATGTAAAGCAAGTATGAAACATTGCAAATTGAAAAGCAGAAGCACTACGGTCAAGTTCCGGACCTTGCCAGAGCAACCCGGACCTTGAGCCGGAGCTAACAAAATCTAGTAGAACCTAGTGCTGGAGCTTACCAAAACTAGTACAACCAAGCTCCCGCCGGAGCTTACAAAACTAGCAGGACCTAGCACCGGAGCTAACCAAAACTAGTCGGAACTAGTAATCCCAGAAGACGGAGCTAGAAAAATCAACTTCGGAGCTTAGCAAAAATACGGCGGAGCTATCAAAAACATGTCGGAGCTATCAAAGACATGCCGGAGTTAAAGACAAAACTTCACCGGAGCTGACCAAAGCTAGTCGGACCTAGCATCAAACGTAACCGGAGCTACCCAAACCAAGCCGAACCTACCGTCGGACCTTGCTGTAGCTCAGAGCTAGAGTCGGACCTTGATAAAAAGGTGTTTCGGTGATATTCAAAACTTTTATCATCAAGCCAAGTGTATTCACTACAAGCCAATGTATTCAGCACACATAGGTCTTACAAGCTTTCTCATTACCACCAACTGTAATGTGTTCAAATTCTAACCAAACATCAGACTTGAGCTTTCTTTTCGCACCAACTGGTACATTAATATTTATATCTAAAGGTGCAGCTTATTCAGATTCTAAAGGTGTTGGTTGAGATTGAGAATTTGTACCATGACTAACACCAACATTGGTTGAAGATAAAGCTGCAGCTGTACCAGCATTGGATGATGTTGTTTGATTAACACGCCGTGACCTCTTTGCAGCACCAGCAGCCGTAACGTTTGTCGCATTTGGAGTCGACATGTCTTGGATCAGACTGCTGAAATAAAGTGCATTAAGAAACTAGAAAAGAATGTGCAGCAAATAACTAAATATGTAACATTGTAACAAAGCCATGAGGAGCATCCCTAGCAGTAAGGTAACAAAGTAATGTGAAATTGTGCAGAAAGGTAACAAAAACATTAAGTTCCTAATCCTACAACTAGGTAATGTAAATTTAATTAAGACTAGGGAAGAGGAAGTAATTAGATGAAGTACCAAGATTAAGGATTAACCATTTAAAACTCTAAAAAAATTGAGAAGATGGAGGAGGTCAGGAGGAAGAGGGAAGCAAACTCACGCAAGAGCTAGAGGGCCGGAGGCTGGAGACAGCAGGAGGCGGCGACGCGGCGGACTGATGGAGGCCCGAGTGTAGTGCAAGAGCACTGGCGCGGTCAGGATGGTGAGAGGGAGCTCAGAGCTGGCTGTGACGGGGTGAGCTGGCAGGGCCGAGGGAGCTGCCTGCTGCCGAGCTGGCCGTGACAGTGTCAGTCCACGGTCGGGACGGTAAGACTGGGTGAGGGCGCCGTGGATGGCCGCTACAAACGGGAGGGATGGAGGCTGAGTGAGGGAGCTCCGGACTCTGGAGCTAGCCAGGACGGGCGTCGCGTCGCAGCGGCCAGCGGGAGATGGCTGCCGTGGTGGACCGGTGCAGGTGGAGATGTGGACTAGAACTGGATCTTGATATGGGACCGGGAGGGAGGAGTGGAGCGGGGGCGCCAGTCACGAGTTCTGCGGCTAGGGTTATCTTCTATCAGGGTTGGAATCTCAGTTATATACGTTTTAGTGAACATGGGCCTGAGTTGTAGTGGGTGATATTGGGCTGTTCGGGTGCCTGACAAGGACCCGCGGGTGCAAAAACAAACTCGAACCCGAACCCGCAAAATGTCGGGTCGAGTTCGGGTTTGACCTGTGGGTGGAAAAATGGACCCGCACCCGAACCCGCCGGGTGCCAAACCCGACGGGGACCCGAACCCGCGGGTCTTATTGACATCCCTAGCCTAGAGGGGGGGGGGGGGTGAATAGGCTTTTTGAATTTTTCGTCGGAACCTGAAACACTATAACACCCCAGCCACTACGTGCCTAGTGATCGTTACTTCTGGCAGCTCTCTAGGATCACAGACTATCCCCACAGACAAACACTTGTCTTTTCTGCACATTTTGTCCTCACTCATGCGCAACCGAGAAGACTTCCCGGTCGGTCACCCATCTGTAAATTGCTCCGGACCAAGCATACTTAACCTCAGAGTTTTTTGTAGGTGGGCTCTCGAAAAAGAAGGTATACCTTGGTGGTATGAGTTATTCTATCAATCCTATTAAACCTTGAGCCAGGATGTCACAATCCACCCACCTTAGAAGACCGACTTCCTCGTCGGTCAACTCCCAAGTCAGGAACGTCCCCTCTGTGCCACGTCCATACGTTCAGTACTGGCATACGTACCATACCGTGTCCTTCCTAGAGGACCCACGCGTCATGCTTACGTACCCACGTCTCTAACCCGTACACACCTGTGAAACCGCGAGGGTCGGCTCTGATACCATTTCATAACACCCCATCCACTACGGGCCTGACGGTCATTACTTCTGGCAGCTTTATAGGATCATAGACTAGCTCCACAAACCAACACTAGTCTTTTATACGCATTTTGTCCTCACTCGTGCGCACCTGGGAAGACTTCCCGGTCGGTCACCCATCTGTAAATTGCTTTGGGCCAAGCACAATTAACCTCGAAGTTCTTTGCAGGTGGTCTCCCGGAAAGGAGGTATACCTTGGTGATATGAGTTATTCTATAAATCCTATTAAACCTTGAGCCAGGATGTCATAAACATTTAGCAACCTGATCAAACACAGAGAAATCGGACTAGTCCGATAGGATGCGGACTAGTTCGATGTATACGGACAAGATTAATCAAGTTTGATCAATTATTTTGATGAAAGTACTCTATGCAGCGGAAATTGAGTTACAAATAGAGTGTATTGCTTCAATGAAACTAGATGTGGCACAAGTTAACTTTAGTTTCAAAGTTTTAATGTAAATTGAACAAGATTGAGCAAACCCTAGATTACAATGAATAGTAAGAATAAAAGCAAAGAACACAACGATTTTATTCCGTGGTTCGGTTCCATAGAGGAAATCTACATCCACGTTGAGGAGCCCACGGAGGACCGGGTATTCACCAACCCTACCCTCATCGAATCGCCACGAAGGACGATTCTCTTCCACTAATTACAAAGGTGGTAAATAACCATGTTCAAGGGGCCTTCTCACAAATTGAGGAATCCCCAAGATTTACAAATCGAAACACCACCAAACACACTCGAAAAGTATGCAATGAAATAGCGAAAGTGTGTGAGAGAATCAAACCAAGAGCTCAAGACGTGAAGAACGTGCCTCTCTTTTGATCTATGGTTAGTCCTCAAGGATCTGATCTTTCTAGCATTGGATTGTGTGGAGAGACGTGTTTTCTGGGCTATTGGAAGGTGTGGCGGCGCAGGGGGTGAGAGAGTTTGATTAGGGGCCGTGCACGTCTATTTATACTAGGGTTTCCAAAGGTTACTGTTAGGGTTTAGAAAGTCCGGATGAGTCCATGGTGGACTCCGGACTAGTCCGGTGTGTGGCATGTGAGAAACCATGTGTCCTGAATTATCAGACTTGTTCGACAATGGGCGGACTAGTCTGATTTTGTCTCTGGAGATGTTCATACTAGTCCGGCATATATCGGACTAGTCCGGCGTGGTGAATCCCTTAGTGAATTGAGGACAAGTCCGCACTTGGAGAACTTGTCAGATTTTAGTCAGAGAGGTTATCGTACTAGTCCGGATAATATCAAACTAGTCCAGTGTCATGAAATTTTGAGGGGCTAAAGACAAGTCCGAAATTGGGGGGACTTGTTCGATGTTGGTCAGTGGGGATTTCGGACTAGTCTATGGAATATTGGACTTGTCTGATATTGATCAGAAGGATTATCGGACTAGTCTGGACTTTATCGGACTAGTCCAGTGCGGACAATTCCGCACTGGAGGGACTTGTCCGATTCTAAACAGAGGGATTATCGGACTAGTCCGGGGAACATCGGACTAGTCCAGATGTGTGTAAATTTGTGCAGTGAGCGTGATTTCTTTCGCTTGAGCTCTTGGGGTGTGTTTCTCCAACACACTTCATACAAATAGTATTCTATTCCTCTCTTGAGCTCTTTTCAACTTGATTCCTCACTCTCCTTCCTCTTTGCGCTTTCTTCATAATTTCATTAAAAACTGCGCTCATCTCAAAAATTTGGTTAGGATCTCATTTGTTTGTCATAAATCAACCAAAACCCACAAGGCATGCCTAAATGCACTTTTAATTCTTATTACATTATTATAAACACTATAAACCTCCACTATAGTATAATTAGCTATGATATGACTATGTTAATATGAATCACTTATGCTATTAATTAACTTTGGTTCAACGATGATTTATTTCATTGCCTTAGGATGGCTTGCGTCGAGGCTCTTAAGGTAAATACTTAATATGCTAGCATGGTGCTAGAATAGAGAGTAGCGTTGAATGTCTCGTAGACCCACGGATTGAAGAGGTAGGCAGTAGGTAGTGACAGCCCTATCTGTCCTTTGTAATCCTCCATGTTAGGCTATGCCACAGGCTCTTGGCAGGAGTCGCCTAGTGTGGCTACGGGTAAACCCGTTCTCGATGTGTTAATCCACTTAGCATGAGAATTAATAATTAATATAATCATTAGTAACTAACTTAGGCTATGTATATGTACATTAGAAGCATAGTAGGAGTATATACTTAAATCTTAGCCTAGTCCCTCTATTACCTCATTTATCCCCTTGGGATAGGATCCTCCTGTGTGTGTCACACTACCTCAATTATCCTTTATCCATCCTTGCTAGAACCCTACCTAGACCAAACTAGCCTCTCCATTTGATGATTGCTTTGCTTCTACCTAGCCTTCCTTTGGGAAAATTTAAATTACACCATTTGGGAATACTCTTTAAAGGGGAAATGGTACATCGATAGTTTCCGTGCGCTTGCGGACGTTCATGTGACACCTGGTTCCGAAAATGAACCAAGTGAACACATATTTGTGCCCCAGGACGTTCAACATACATACACGAGTGCATTCACAAAAGAGTATACAGAAAATTACCACATAACAAGATTAATTATCCACTTTTATTACACAATTAATAATATCCTCGAATTGATAATATCCTCGAAATTCTGAATAGTCTGTATTTCGGGGGCAACATCTCCCATTGTTCTTATCCAAAATAGATCTCCCATATACTGAAATTAAAGAGGAGAGACAGGTCTATAATATTTATGTTGAAAGTTTTTAGATTTGGGGACTATAAAGGTGCTTAATTGTCCTTACAACATTGAGCAGAAAATCTGTAACAGACATACGAGATATCTTTGAGTGTTTGTATTGTGTTCTTCTTTTGCAGCACATTCTGAAAAAAAAGGCAAGTGCAAAAGAAGATACAAAAGCGGCACAAAAAAGGAGAAAAAAAACAACAACAAAAAACAGAAGTGCTTGAATTCTTTGTGTCATCTAGTTTTGTCTCATGTCTTGCTAGCTTGAACTACTAGGAACACATTTAGGCCAGCAACTTTGACAAGTACTGTGGACACTTATTCAACTTTATTACCTGATTTCATTGTTGCTAATCCTTGCTACATATAAAGTGCCATCCAAGCTACACCTTACTGTTGAGCAGAATCGATACACCTTTGCAATCATCCCACGCTTCATTGGTTTCTTCATACCGGCTACTCTTTGCCACCTGCAGTGTCGGTAAGAACACTTGTAAGAGCGTGGTAAGGTGCTTGAGAGTGTGTGATTCCACTTCCATTTTGCCATTATCCTTTGTAGTTGATAGGGATAACATATTTTTTTGTCTTTTGTTTGCTACTAACAATGTCAGGTAAAAGCAAGAATCATGCATTATATGCTGAGATGATGGACATGATGAAGACGGCGATGGAGTTGATCACTAAAAATCAAACATCAACCAAGGTTTCACATGACATTCAGACCACCTTTACAACACCTTCCATAAGAAGTAATTACATTCTTCCATCTCTTCCTTCTTATGATGGTTTTGGTTATGATGAATATATTACTTGGGAAATAGAGGTGGATAATTTTTTTGGACAATGTCATATGTGTGAGAGGAGAAAGATTAGAAATGTTGCAAGTGCATTAGTAGATTGTGCATTAACTTGGTGGAACAATTTAAATGAATTAGAAAAACCTTGAACATGGAAAGAAACGAAAATTCTTATGCGAGAAACTTTTGCTAATGTATCTATGTGCAAAGAAGAAATTCAGCAATTTGAGGAAAAAAGTCTTGTTGTACCTCCTTTTGTGTCTAACGTTTTGCAGGACAATATAGAAAATAATATAGATGATGCAAAAGAGAACGAGGCTTTCGACAACACTTGTGAAATTTTAGATGGATCAACTCATAATGCACTCGAAATCACAGCTGAAAATGGTAAGGCAAAACATTCTACAAATACAGAAGGTGAGAAGTTTTTGGATGTTCTGCATTTTTCCACCAATCATGCTATTTTCGAGGAGCAACTATTAGAATCGTTTATTTATACACCATTGTCACATGTTGATTTTCCTACTGATCGTTGCGCTAAGAAAGTGTTGTGTGCTGATAATTCTATTATACCTATGCAAAAACATGTTAATGTACAAGATGATTGTGTTTTGGATTCACCTACTTGTGCTGAAATTCATAATTTGATCACCGCTACTGCTGAAAATGATGAGCTGAAATATTTGTCTTCTCTAAATACTTTGGGTTATATTGAATTTGACACTATTTGTGATCTAAATATTGTAGAGAGGAGAATATTTTCACAATCTGAATTGCCTTTATTAAGTAGAAATATTTTTCATGCTATAGGCAACTATGAAGATAGTGGTGAATTTATGGTGCATAAAGTTTGTATATGTTCAAATGTGCAAGCTCCTTTTGTGTTGCAACAACATGGTGAAATGAATGGATGCAATAACACTAATAATGTATTGTCAAGTTTTTCTAGCATTTTTTTATTGCAGCAAGGACAACAAATAAAAAAGAAGCATTGTTCATTGCGGTTGTGCAATATGGACAATATTCATTCTACCCCCAAAGCAATCCTTTTTCCTCGTCATACGAGCAAGCCGATGACGGCTTGTCATAAAGAAGGGGAGAATGATGAGATCATGCATATTATCATTGCACAAATAAACATGGCACAATGTTTATTTGTTTGGGATCCTGTCTCAAGTGAATGTGCACTCTTATTTGATGGACAAGATCAAGATGGCGCACTATGTCGTCCACCACCTTGGCCTCCTCCATTCATGTATACAAAAAGATTTGATGGCGTTGCACATTTGGACCAACACATTAGAGAAGATGAACTTGAGTCGAGGACGACTCCAATACAAGAAGGGGAGGATGATGAGGACATCACTTCTATGGATACAAACAACACTCCATTGAACATACAAGATGCAATCAATAGAGTTCATACACAACAATTAATTTCAGAGGTTAACTCGTTCTTATATATTTCCTTATATGTTTTTGAGCATAGATTGCTACTTAATGATTTATTTGTGATTAGGATCCATGGAGAGGTTCAAGGAGTACTTGTAGGGAGTATTAGGGACGTGGAAGACCAGAGAATTCGTTCAAAGAAGATGGAAACCGAACCAAACTCCAAATCGTATCCAACTCAGAGTCCAGGAGCAATACACACTAAATCGGACGCCCAGGATCCATACGAACTCTGTTTTGGACGTTCTACATATGCACGGAAAGGGGAGAGGATAAACTTTCCAATGGCGCCGGTCCCATGTCAAAATCCATTCGGAGTCGATGGGAATCGTCGAAACAAAATCAAGTACAGAATCTGTCAGGGTGCTGCGCCACCGTATTGGGCCATTGGGCCTTGTATCAAGTCTAAGTCCATTATTTTCGTGTCTTAGGGTTAGGTCACGACCCTAACACCCCTTGGACGTCCTCCCACCTATATATACTTCATGGTAGCCGCCATAGACAATGGGGTTTTGCTTAGATCAATAATATCGCCGTTTATCGGTTTGTGAAACCCCAATTCAGCAATTTCAGATTGCTTCTTCTACATTCTTGCTTGTGTTCTCGGTTGCACTTATAGGGATTAGCCTTCTTGGCGAGATCAATCGTGTGAAGCACGGTTGATAACCAACGGAGCGGTGGTGTAGTGATTGCAGGGGCTGTTCGTGTTCTACTCGAGAGCCTTGGATCATCAACGTCGAGATCTCCACATCAATCGACCTATCCATTACCTTTCGGAAGATCGGGACTCATTCTTTTTCTCATCAATAATCAGATACGCCGCACCCGTACTTGGTCTCGTGGTGACACTGTAATCCTGTCTTATGCTCGCATGAACCGGTCCTTAGATCTAAAGCAAGCAAGCCACCATATCATCCAACCCATCCACATACCAGGCTTTCTTAGATCATTTCAACCAGTTCATGTTAATCATAATTTCATAAATACATAACTAAGTTGAGCGGTATAGTTGTCTTCCCACCCCAATTAATTTAGCGAAACCAAAAGGTGAAAAGCTCATCCCGACTCTACCATAAATTCCACGTGACAAGGGTGGTCAAACAAATCTAGTAAACTTCCTATCATAGGATTCCCATCAATTTGACACAAGCATACAATTTTGCAAACAAAACATTTATTTTAAAACGGGATCAATATGCTTCAAGGACACTTGCCTTGCTCTTGGGCTTGATTGGGATCAAAGACTTCAAACTCTTGATGTTGTAGATCCTTTACAGCACTCTCTAGCACAAATCCGTCTAATCTGCACAATAATCATACAAACAAGAAACACAATCAAAGAGTGCACGAGTATTACTCAATATTACATGACATGCATGATTAATGCAAATGCAAGATGGAACTTGTTAATGAGTTGCTTTTAATAATCACTAACTAGCCCTAATGACTTTTAACAAGTTTATATAGGTTTGGGGTTGATTAGATCTAATTTTATAATTAATTCAAAAGAAATTAACCAGGAAAATCGGACTAGTCCGCTAAGGACCAGACAAGTCCGCACTGCGCAAGATCAGTAGATTAGGGTTTTCAAGATCGACGTGAATTTGGAGATTTGGGGTTGAATTCACGTAAGGAAAAGAGAATAGAAGGTGTACCAGGTGTTTAGAACTCCAATGAATCAAGGATCTTGGAGGCAACACTTGGATCTTGGCGATCTAGGGTTGATGATGAACTTGATGGTGGATTGTTGACGAAAAACGCGAAGTTGATGGAGATCTTGATCCTCTTTTGTTTCCTCCTCTTCTTCTTATTGCTCTAGATCTCCTACTCCCTCCTTGGTGGCAACTAATCATGAGCTAGGGTTTAGGTGGGTGGAATAGTGGCAAATAGATGTCAAGCGAAGGGGTGAGGTTGTTTATATAGACGTGGAAGTAGGGTTAGATGGATTTAGAGCTTGGGGGTGAGTAGGGGTCGGTTTAGAGTCCCACATGGGCTCTAAAAGAGTTAGGCACGACGTCCCTAAGACCACTTATTGTAAAAACTAAGAAACAAGTCGAGAAACAAAAGATCAATTTGGAGTCGCGATTTATCGGACAAGTCCGAAAAGGACCGGACTAATCCGAAGTTGGACAGAGAGAAATCGGACAAGTCCGGACTGGACATCGGACAAGTCCAAACTTATCCAGAGGGGAAAAACAGACAAGTCTGGCCTAAAATTGGACAAGTCCGACTTTAGTGAGAGAGGAAAATGGACAAGTCCGCTGGAGTACCGGACAAGTCCGGACAAGCCCAGGGACTTAGCAAAAACTCCATGGGTTTTGGAACACCGGACTAGTCCGCACAGGACCAGACAAGTCCGAACAGAGGAAAAAATAAACTGGTCCGCAGTAAAATGGACAAGTCCGATCAAGGTCAGAGAGAAATCGGACTAGTCCGCACCAAAAACGGACTAGTACACACTTCCCAAAATTCTTAATTGCGGTTTGTTCCAAATTAATCTGAAACTTATTCCTTTTCATGTGGATTAATGTTAGACACATATATGAATGTATGTAGGGCATGATGCATGGAAATGAGGGTGTTACAGTTCATCTGAGATTTCAATCCTACCAACAAGCATTTCTAGCATCACTACTAGTGATGAATTGTTATTAGTGTGTAGGAATATCAACACCTGTCGAGTCACGCATTAAAGGCACGCGCCTTCCCCAGGCTTACAGGTGCGGCGCACGCCTCCTGTCAGGTACCGCTGCACCAAATACCATCATAGTAAAGGCGCCGCAAGCCTACCCCACTCTGCCAAGTGGGTAGCATACGATGACACGATTGACGAATGAGACGTCCCCTGCCACCATCAACGACTACATATGGGCCACTGGCGTCAAAGGTGGCAAGACGGTAGGTTTTCAAGCCATGGTCAGAGGTAGCTTATACAAGAAGTCAGAGATCTTTAGGATTAGATCGCCACAGGGTCACCTGTCGGTCCCTGTACCCCACTTGTAAGGCGTCCAACCTTGTCTATAAAAGGATCAAACCGCCGCCATTACAAAGGATCCCCTCTAATCTGAATCCAATTATACACACGCATTAACACCCAGGTGAGCACACTCTCTAGCAATACAACACACGCTGTGAAGTAGGGTATTACGCTCCGGTGGCCCGAACCACGTAAAACCACCGTCTCACCCATCTTTCATACGCGCAACCTTGCCTGAGGACTAAGCCCCGCCTATCAAGAACCTCCGCGGACTAATCTCAAAGCAGGCTCGGGGGAAGTGTCACAAAAACACTTCGACATTTGGCGCGCCAGGTACCTTACGTAGACCTGCACGCTGCTCGCGCTTGCAGCAGATGTCGTCGTTCTTGCCGTGGTGACCTGGAGCTGCTTGACGTCCTACCCATGGGATCCTTTAGAGGCCCCCTGGTTGGTATGGTCAATTAGTTGGGAACGTCTACAACTTAGCTGTAGGATATTGTTTGTGGGCCCCAGGCGGAGCACAGGAGCTTGGGTAGTTGACGCGCGATGGGCCCCCTGGGGAGTGCCGGACTTTAATCGAGATGCGTGGTCATCGTCGAAGAAGTATCCAGCGGCAATGGCGTCGAGGTAGCAGCCGAACTAAGGCAGCACCCATCCTCAACATGTGGAACCTTGACGGTGGGCCCCCTGGGAGGTGCTAGAGCTGGATGGTGTTGCAGCGCCCACCCTCAACGTGCGGAACATCGATGGTGGGACCCTGGGATGTGCCAAAGCTAGATGCTCTGGGTGCCCACCCTAAACGTGCGGAACATCGATGGTGGGCCCCCTAAGAGGTGCTGGAGCTAGATGCTCTGACCGCACCCACTCTCAACGTGCGGAACGTCGACGGCGGGTCCCTGGGAGGTGCTGGAGCTGGATGCTCCAGTGGCTCCCACCCTCAGCACTAAGAAACATCGACGGTGCCTCCTGGGAGGTGCCGGACCTGGATGCTCTGGCGGCGCCCACCCTCAACATGCGGAACATCAATGGCGGGACCCTGGGAGGTGCCGGAGTTGTATGCTCTAGCGTTGCCCACCCTCAATGTGCGGAACATCGACGGCGGCCCCCTGGGAGGTGCTGGAGATGGATGCTATGGCGGCACCCACCCTCAACATGCGAAACATCATGGTCGACTCCTTGGGAGGTGCTGGGGTTGGATGCTCCGTTGGCGCCCACCCTCAGCACTAATAAACGTCGCCTCCGGCGGCACCCACCATCAACACTAAGAAACTGAAAGTGCATCTAGGCATCCCTTGTGGGTTTTGGTTGATTTATGACAAACAAATTAGATCCTAACCAAATTGTTAAGATGAGCGCAGGTCCTAAAAGAAATTATGAAGAATGCAAAAGAAAGGAGAATGAGGATCTACATGGAAAAGAGCTCAATAGCACAATAGACTAGATCATTGGGTATGGAGTGTGTTGGAGAAACACACCCCAAGAGCTCAATCACAAGAAAACTCACTCACTGCACTAATTTATACACGTCCGTACTAGTCTGTCCGATAACCCCTCTGCTCAAAACCGGACAAGTCCTCCCAGTGCGGACTTATCTGCACAGTCCGAGTCTACATAGACCGGACTAGTCCGATATCACCACGGACTAGTCCAATATCTTTCTGACTAAAATCGACTAGTCCTCCCCAGTGCGGACTAGTCCTCTACACTTCATAGATTTGAACGAAATCGGACAAGTCGGAAATCACCACGGACTAGTCCGATAACCTCTCTGACTAAAATCGGATAAGTCCCCTAAATGTGGACTTGTCCCAATTCACTAAGGAGATCACCACAGCCGGACTTGTCCAAAAATACCGGACTAGTACGAACTTTTCCAGAGCCTGAATCGGACTAGTCCGCCCTAAGTCAGACAAGTCCGATCTTCTAAAGAACTTAGGGTTTCCTGCACGCCGCACACCGGACTAGTCCGGACTCCAACACGGACTAGTCCGGACCCTCGAAACCCTAACGGTAAGTTTTGGAAACACCATATAAATCGATGTGCACGACCCTACTTTTAACACTCTCGACTCCCTGCGCCATCACACCATCCAAGAGCTTAGAAAACACATCTCTCCACGCAATCCAACGGAAGAAAGATCAAATCCTTGAGGATTCATCTTGGATCAAAGGAGAGACATGATTCACACGTTTGAGCTCTTGGGTTTGATCTCTAACACACTCCTATTGTTTCATTGTTGATCTTAAGAGTGTGTTCTTGGTGGTGTTCAATTTGTAATCTTGGGGAGCCCTCAACATGTGAGAAGGCCCCTTGAACTTGGTGATTTACCCTTGTGATAATGGAAGAGAATTCGCCTTCATGGAGATTCGACGAGGTTAGGGTTGGTGAAGACCCAGTCCTTTCATGGGATCCTCAACGTGGACGTAGGTTGCCTTTGTGGGAACCGAACCACGGGATAAAAATCTTGTGTCTTCACTATGTGCATTTTGTTCTTACTTTTGTTGATATCTAGGGTTTTACTTGATCTTGTTCATATTACGTTAAAACATTGAATATAAGGTTAACTTGTGCAACATTCAGTTTCATAGAAGTATTACACTCTAATTACAAGTATATTTTCTCTTCATAGAGTCTAAGATTCAGATAATCGATCAAACTTGATCGATCTAGTTCACACGCACCGGACTAGTCCGCACTCTACTCGACTAGTCTGATTTCTTGGTATTTGATCAAGTTGCTAAGTGTTGCAGGTTCCGACTAAATTTCAAGAAGGCCTATTCACCCCCCCCTCTAGGCCACATTCAATTGGTATCAGTGCGGGACTCTTCGCAAGAGACTAATCGCTCGAAGAGAACATGTCGGACATGAAGGAAATGCACAAGAGTCTCAACCAAGAGAAGGTTGAAGATGAAAAAGCTCAAAATTGGAGAAGCTCCTCGATGCCATTCAGGACTTCGAGGATGACGAAGAGGATACGCTTGAACTCAAGGCGCTCCTAAGGAAGAAAGCCCTCTCCAAAGGGAAAGTGAAGATCGAAGACAAAAAGAAGGGGAGTAGTCACACTGACTACTCCCGAGATCCTTTCAACTATGGTCGCTTAAAATCTAACAATAGCGATTATCTGTATATTGCTTTAGGAAAAGCCCCACACTTTGACAGGAATGATTACTCAATGTGGAGGAAAAACATGAAAATGCACTTAATCTCACTCAATCCCATCTTGTGGCATATTGTGTGTACAGGAATAGATATCCTGGATGATGATGAAGAGCTTACACCAAGCCAAGAGCAGCAATTCATCAAAATGCTCAAGCTGCAACAGTCATCACATCTTCACTAAGTTGGGACGAGTTCACCAAGGTGGATGGACTCGAGATTGCAAAGGAAATCTAGGACACATTGCAAACTGCACATGAAGGCGATCGTAATGTGCGAGAGGCGAAGATCGAAATGATTGAAGGCGAATTGGGAAGATTTGCCATAGAAGAAGATGAGTCGCCAGAGGACATGTACAACTGGTTAAAGACTCTCATCAATAAGGTTCGAGCATACGGAAGTAAGAAGTGGAACGATCACGAGGTAGTGAAGCTCATCCTTAGAGCTTCCATGCCACGCAATGTTACCCTATGCTCAATGATTAGAGAAAGCCCCGGGTACAAGAAAATGACACAGACGAAATGATTGGAAAAATCATCAACTTCGAGATGATGGAAAAACAAGCTAAACATGTAAAGGAAATTGCCGACCTCACCTCGGCAAAGAAGAAAGGGGTCGCATTGAAGTCTACTTGCAAACCCTTGTCAAAAGAAGCTCGAGAAGCTCAACAAGAAGAGGAAAGTGATGATGAGAGCAGCGATATTGATGAAGAGTACATGATCCTCTTTATGAAAAGATTCAAGAAAATGATGAAGAAAAGACTGGGGGGGAATCAAATGAAGGAAAATACAAAGGGAAGTCAAGACCAAAGTTGAGGCGGGCATGCTATAACTATGGTGAATATGACCACTTTATAGTTGATTGACCGTATGAAGAAAACAAGAAGGAGACCAAGGAAAAAAAGCGTCAACTCAGTAAATTCTTCAAGAAAAAGAAGCAAGCTGGACATGTGCACCTAGGAAAGGAGTGAGACTCGAATGATGAGTCCTCATCCGAAGAGGAAGAGGATATGGCTAGCCATCGAGAAGACAACTAAGAAGGCCACCCTCTTCCCAAATCATGGCGCATGGAAGGGCAACGACACTTGCCTCATGGCGAAGGAAGGTAAACAAAAGGTAACAACAAAATCTACCTCTTTGCATTCTTTTGATAGTGATAGTGACAACTATAGTGATGATGAGGACATGCTAGCTGGCTTAGACAAGAAAACTGCTGCCAAAATGAAATTCTTGATGGATATACTTGTTGATAGGGAGGGGACGATTGATCGTCAAGAAGAAATGATCATCCTCCAAAAGGAGGAGTATCTCAAGATCAATGAGCTCCTTGAACTTGAAAATGAGCGAAGCAAATCACTTGAACCTGAGTTACCATCAAGCAAGAAAGCTTGCTTGAAGTTAAGCGACTCAAATGCAATCATCAAGAAAGAACTTATTAACTTAACCAAAGTTAACAAGAACCATAAAGTGCAAGTTGAGCCACTCAAACAAAGTGACCCTTCATCCTCTCCAAGCTCGCCCTCTCAACCCCTTAAAACTGACACTAGCTTGAAAGACAAGTCAACCTCTACCAAGGACATGCACCCTTCCCAATGTGGCATATTTGACAAGGAGAAGGTCAAATATGCAAGTAGTGCATACTCGGCCACAAGACCTCCTAATGTCAAATATGGCATTGGGTATTCCTATGGTGAAAAGAAAAATGCTAGAAACTATAAGAATAACAAGGAACACATTGCCTTTGTGAGGGGAAACTCCTGTCAAGCTAGAAAGACCAATGATAGTAATAAGTCCAAGATAGTTAACACATATAATAACCGTACTAGTCCGGTCCTTACACGGACAAGTTCGGTCCTCCCGACAAGTCCGGTTTCCCGGACTAGTTCTGTTCATGAACAACAACAACTATTGTTTAGAACTTTCAATGCATCATACGTTCTTATGAAATGTTTTGGTAAAGTTTATGCTCATTATGTTGGGCCATGCCATGGGAACACCAAGTCTCATGTGTGGGTGCCAAAATCTCTTGTAACTAACCTCAAAGGACCCACGCAAGCTTGGGTACCTAAAACCAAGGCATAATTTTATTTTGCAGGCCTATTCCTCCGGTAGATCGAAATGGGTGCTAGACAGTGGATGCACCAACCATATGACCGAAGAAAGAATGATGTTCGTTGAGTACAAAGAAAATGAGAATCCGAGCGAGGGCATCTATTTTGGAGACTATAGTCAAGGAAGGGTGCTCGGTACCGGTAAAATTGCAATATCATCTCAACATACTCTTTCTCACGTTTTACATGTTGATTCCTTAGATTATAACCTGTTGTCCATATCTCAGTTATGTAACAAGGGTTATAATTTCTTGTTTACTAATGAGGGTGTGACCGTCTCTAGAAGGAGTGATGACTCGGTTGCATTGAAGGGCGTGTTGAAGGTAAAGCTTTATCTTGTTGACTTCAACAAAGATAAAGCCGAACTTGACACATGCTTGATTGCAAAGACCAACATCGGTTGGCTGTGGTATAGACGGCTAGCACATGTTGGTATGAGGAATCTTCAAAAACTCCTTAAGGGCAATAACATCTGAGGTTTAAAGGATGTTGTTTTGGAGAAAGACAGACCCTGTAGCGCGTGCTATGCCGGGAAGCAAGTAGGAGTACCCCATCCCGCGAAGAACGTCATGACTACAACAAGACCACTCAAGCTACGTCACATGGACCTATTTGGTCCAATTGCTTACATAAGAATCGGCGGTAACAAATATGGCTTAGTAATTGTTGATGACTTTTCGTTCTTCACTTGGGTTTTCTTTTTACATGACAAGACAAAAACTCAAGGAACCCTCAAGGAATTTCTCAAGCATGTCCGAAATGAGTTCTCATTGAGGATCAAGAACATACGAAGTGACTATAGCACGGAGTTCAAGAACACTTAAGTTGAGGAGTACCTAGACGAAGAAGGGATAAAGCATGAGTTTTCAGCACCTTATTCCCCTCAACAAAACGGAGTTTCCAAAAGGAAGAACCGAACCCTTATAGAGATGGCGAGAACAATGTTCGATGAATACAAGACATCAGATCGATTTTGGACGGAAGCGGTTAACACCGCTTGCCACGCCATAAACCGACTCTACCTTCATCGACTACTCAAGAAGACATCATATGAGCTACTCATGGGTAAAAAACCGAATATTTCCTATTTTCGAGTTTTCGGTTCGAAGTGCTATACTTTGAATAAGAATCCTAGGACTTCAATGTTTGCCTCAAAGTCCGATGAAGGTTTCTTGCTGATTCAAACTCTTACACCTATCGTGTCTTCAACAAGACCTCCGGACTTCTTGAAGTAGCACGTGACGTAGTGTTCGATGAAACTAATGGCTCTCAGGAAGAGCAAGTTGATCCATGTGTGCTAGATAGAGAAGAAGCTCCATGTCAAGCATTGAGAAGAATGGGGTTAGGCGATATTCGACCACAAGTGCCATCTCCAAATGCAAATGAAGAAGATGAACCACAAGTGGAGGTAAACGATCAAGGCAGAGCTTCCACACAAGATTAACATCAAGAAGACGAAGATGATCAACAAGTCAATGAGGGCAACCATCTAGTGGGAGTAGAAATGATCATGAAGACTCAAAACCACAAGTGCCACACCCAAGAGTACACCAATGCGTCCAAAGATCACCCCGTCGACAACATAATTGGGGACATCCAAAAGGGAGTAACTACTAGATCCCGAATTGCTAATTTTTGTGAACATTACTCTTTTGAATCCTTTTTGGAACCACGCAGGATTGAGGATGTGTTGAAGGATCCAGATTGGGTGGTGGCGATGCAAGAAGAACTTAACAACTTCAAATGGAACAAAGTGTGTGAACTCGTTGAAAGGCCCAAATTCAACGTTGTCGGCACCAAATGGGTCTTCCGCAACAAACAAGACGAACACGGGGTGTTGACAAGGAACAAGGCTCGACATGTGGCCAAAGGGTATTCACAAGTCAAAGGTTTGGATTTCGATGAAACCTTTACTCCCGTAGCTAGGCTTGAATCTATTAGAATATTACATGCATATGCTACTCACCATGATGTCAAGCTCTATCAAATGGATGTGAAAAGTGCCTTCCTCAATGAACCAATCAAGGAGGAGGTGTATGTGGAGCAACCCCCAGATTTTAAGATGAAGAGTTCTCCAACCACGTCTTTAAATTGCGTAAGGCTCTCTACGGAACCAAACAAGCTTTTGGATCATGGTATGAGTGTCTTAGAGATTTCTTAATTGAAAATTGATTTAAAATTGGTAAAGCTGATTATACACTATTCACGAAGCATTTTGACAATGATCTCTTTGTTTGCCAAATTTATGTCGATGATATCATTTTTGGTTCAACTAATAAATCTTTCTGTGAAGAATTTACTAAAATTATGAAAGGGGAGCTAAAATACTTCTTGGGGTTCCAAGTGAGGCAACAAAAGGAGGGGACGTTCATAAGCCAAACAAAGTATACTCAAGACATACTCAAGAAGTTTGGAATGGACAAGGCGAAGCCTATAAATACTCCCATGGCAACAAATGGACACTTGGATCTCAATGAAGACGGACCAAGCGTCGATCAAAAGGTATATCGCTCCATGATTGGATCTCTACTTTATTTATGTGCATCTAGGCCTGACATTATATTGAGTGTATGTTTGTGTGAAAGGTTTCAAGCCAACCCCAAAGAGTGTCATTTGACCGTCGTAAAAAGAGTCTTGCGGTATTCAGTTCATACACCGAACCTAGGCCTTTGGTATCATAAAGGTTCCAAGCTCAATCTCATTGGATACTCCGATGCAGATTATGTTGGATGCAAAGTAGATAGAAAAAGTACCTCCGATACATGCCAATTTCTAGGTAGATCCCTAGTTTCTTGGTCCTCCAAGAAACAAAACTCCATTGCCTTATCCACGGCCGAAGCGGATTATGTTGTAGCCGGGAGTTGTTGTGCACAATTCCATTGGATGCGACAAACTCTAAGGGCTCCTTTGGCAGCCCAGAATCCCTCTCGGATCCCTGCCCAATCCCTGGCCCAAGAAACCCCCGATTAAAATTTTCCCTATGCTTATTTGGTAAAAAAATTTCCCAACCCAATCCACGTGGAAGCCCAGGGATTTTAGGCCCGACCTGGCGAGGTGGGGAAGGAAAACCCTACCCGGTCCTCTCCCGAACTCAACCCCGCCGCCTCTCTTCTCTCCCAAACTCCTTCTGCCGCTTCGATCTCCCCCACACCCGCCGCCGATCCGTCCGAGCCCGGCGCCCCTCCGTCCCCCACGCCCGTCGCCCGGCGCTGCTCCGTCCCCGACGCCCGACGCCGTCGCGGCTCCGTCCCCGACGCCTGTCGCCCGGCGCCGCTCCGTCCCCGACGCCCGACGCCGTTGCCGCTCCGTCCCCGATGCCCGACGCCCGGCGCCGCTCCGTCCCCGATGCCCGACGCCCGGCGCCGTCGCCGCTCCGTCCCCGACGCTCGTCGCCCGGCGCCGTAGCCGCTCCGTCCCCGACGCCCGACGCCATCGCCGCTCCGTCCCCGACGCCCGTCGCCCCGGCGCCGCTCCGTCCCCGACGCCCGACGCCGTCGCCGCTCCGTCCCCGACGCCCGACGCCCGGCACCGCTCCGTCCCCGACGCCCGACGCCGTCGCCGCTCCATCCCCGACGCCCGACGCCGTCGCCGCTCCGCCCCCAACGCCCGTCGCCCGGCGCCTCTCCGTCCCCGACGCCCGACGCCATCGCCGCTCCGTCCCCGACGCCCGACGCCTCTCCGTCCCCGACGCCCGTCGCCTGGCGCCGCTCTGTCCCCGACGCCCGACAGTCATTACTGCAATTGACTGCTTTTTTTCCTGCGTGTCTTGAAGCTTGCTGAAACGGTCATGTTCCCACTTAGAAATTTACTAATGTCGACCTTGATTCTGTGGAATAACAGTCCTTCAACTGCTTCCAAATTTTACGTGAAAGACAGAAGAATGTACAGAGAGGGGATTCTTAAACTAGCTGTAGAGTACAAAAATGTTTGTGCATATCATATCATGATCTTTGTATTCAAATTCAGTATTGTCTAGATACCCTAACCAGTTTGATGTTAGCTCTCTGTATTTCACGAACATCTATTGAGTTCCTGAGCTTGTTATGTTGCAGAACCTTAGCAAACAGACAATCTGCAGCTCGCTCCAAGGAAAGAAAAGCTCGATATATAACAGAACTGGACCGGAAGGTTCAAACTCTTCAGACAGAGGCTACTACTCTTTCGGCACAGCTGACACAACTTTATGTGCTGCACTACTGCACTGTGTTGTTATGGACTACTGACTGAACTACTGACTGACATTACTGCAATGACTGGTATGCACTGCAGTTAGCTAGTTTATCTACAAACTTTTGCTGATATGCACTACAACTTTATCTACAAACTTCTATATGCACTGTAGTTAACTAGAAATTTCATTTTTGATGCCACTATTGCAATTCAGGGGAGAATTCAGTATGCAAATATTTACATCGCGACAAGAAGAATGTATCATGTGTATTCCGCCATTCTTCTTCCGTGCTGTGCTGACCTTCGTTCTTCCTCAGATGTAGATGGCTCAATCAACCCAAGACAGGGATGCATGGGAGGAAATTTGGTGGGAACTAGGTGTTCGATGTGTTCTACCCGAGAACAAGTTTGCTGCTTCTGAGTACGAGTGATAAATTGGAACCTGAAATCAGATCTGTCAGTCATAACAATGTTGTTTTTATCTTAATTTTAGTTCACAATATTGAATATGAAACATGTTGTAGTCGAGAAGCGTGTAGCTGATAGCAAGATTAAAGAATTCATATGTTGTTTATCCTTATGCTGTTTGGCGAAATACGAATGCTGGCTGGCTGGCTGACTTGATAAAGCAGAAAAGTCTGAATTTTTCTGAACACCAACTTGAATGCCGTTGTGTGATGTTGTTGATAACATGGTTGATATGATGGTTGATGTATGCATCTGTGTTTGATTTTTTTTCTGATTGAATAGTCAATGGCGTTTGATTTTTCTGATTTTTCTAATTGAATAGTCAATGGCGTTTGATTGAATAGTCAATGTGTAATGATGTTTTCACCACTTTTCTGAATGTATAATGAGATCTTCATTTTTATATTTTTATTATTTTTCCTGATTTTTTTTTCTGATTTTTAAGACAATTTTTGCATTTTGGGGTTTGTAATCCCCCTGTTACCAAATGGACAAAGGGAAAAAAACCTCCGAGGGAGGATTTCCACCCAGGATTGGGAAAATCACATTTGGGATTTCCTTCCCTAGGTTTTTTAGCCCGAGCTCCCAAAGGAGCCCTAAGGGGTTACGGTTACAATATGAGCCGTATTCCACTCCCTTGTGATAATGAGAGTGCTATTAAGATTGACCATAACCCTGTTGAGCACTCTAGGACCAAACATATAGACATCCGACACCACTTTTTGAGAGACCACTCAATGAAAGGAGACATAGCTATTTCCCATGTCAACACCGAAAAACAACAAGCCAATATATTTACGAAGCCACTTGATGAAAAACGTTTTTGCGAGCTCCGAAATGAACTCAATATCCTTGATGCTTAGAATGTGGCTTGAAAACTTGCATACATGTATGGATTCTTCAAAATATGTTGATTGTGTTGTGGAAATCATCTCTCTCAATTTTTCCCCGAAAAAATATTTAGATTACTTGATCTTGATGAATTATGGTCATTGCTTGATTGTTGTATGCTCACTGATCATATTCATCAAGATTACTTGATTGTTTAGGTCCCCAATTCATTATAAGAACCTTCGAATATATATGAATGGGATAATTTAATTTTTTTCTGGTGACCACGGACTAGTCCGTGGTTATCAGGACTAGTCCGCACACGACAGCCTAGTCTGTAGAGTGTCCAGTAGTCCGGACTAGTCCGGCCAACCACGGACTAGTCCGATTTTTTGACTCCATAACCCTAGCCGCCGCCAAGACCTAATCTTCTTCATCCTCAGAACTTGCCCCACGCTCTCTCTCCTTGCTCGAGTGCTCCCAAGGCAATTTCCTTCGTTCTCCATCGAATTGCACCAAGTTTGGGTGGAAAACGATCTCTATTGCATAGGGATTGAAGACCACGGACTTGTCCGCACCTTCAACCCCTCCATCTCCAAGAATCAAGGATCTTCGGAAAAATTTCCTCCCAAACCGTAGAAATTGTGATTTTCTTCATTGTTGACTAAATAGCCTACTTCCTCTCAGTTAATACATGCCTCCTTGCTATATTACATTTACCTTGAACTAGTTTTGCATTGGGAATCACCATTTGTCGTCTAGTTAGGGTTTGAGGTGATGAACACCGTACTAGTCCGATCCATGTACGTACAAGTCCGGTCCCCTGGACTAGTCCGTACCTGTATACCGGACAAGTCCAATTTTTACTGAACTCAACCCTAATTTCTCATTCCTCAATGCACCTCCTTGCATTCAATTCTTATCCATACATTGTGCAATGCTCTCTCAAGACAATGTCGAACGAGAACATCTCCCACTTTGAAGATGTGATGGAACAAGACTTGTTGCTGCACGCTTCAGAGTCTCGCGCTCAAAAGAGGCACGAGCGTCCCTCCGAGCCTGCACCTTCTATACCTCAGGTGCGATGCAAGGTGCTCGCCAAGAAGCATGCGTCCAAGGCCATGGACACAGCTGGCTCTAGCTCGGCGGTTCTTCACCTAGTGAAGGGCTAAGGAAAGGGGATTGCTTCAGGCCTTGTCTGCCCACTCAAGATGCATGCTCCGAGGCAGGGAAACAGAGATCCCTCCGAGGAGAAGTTCAATTGCAAGGGAAGCAACACTGCTTCCAAACTCAGATTTGTTGATTGCTACAGCTGTTCCAAGAAAGCTGCTGATGCAAGATTTTGGAGCAACTTTCATGCAGACTTCTAAAGTTTGGTTTACCTTACCATTAAGACTCTGGTGGTCCGCATCCAGTGGATCAACTGGAATCACTTTGAGAGGAAGATATGTTCAGCATTTGATGAGGTTATAAATGCAGTGGAGAGGCATCGACTGAAGGAGCTATTTGTTTTTAGATTAATTGGAATGATGAGATCATCGCTTAGTTTTATGCCACTTGTTTATTTGCCAGTGATGAGGAGTAAAGGGTGATTTGTATGACTCATGGATCCAAGTACACTATCACTTATGATGATTTTGCAAGACTCCTTCACCTAGAAGACACCGGCGACAATAAGTTGACTATCCACAACATCAATGTTTTAGGAAAGGATAAAATGGACTTCCTATATGACACTACCCTGAAGTACAATCCCCCCCCCTCAACCAATAACCTGAAGCCCTTCTTCATGGTTCTCAACAGGGTGCTGAGGAAGACAATAGCACCAAAAGATGGGGATGCAGGAAGTCTCCAAGGTTACTTGAGGACCTTAATGAAAGTGATAAGAAAGAACAGGAAATTTGACATCTTTGACTATATCTGGAATGATATTGTCAACATCTCTTGTACGTCGAACAGATCCTATGGCTATGCCCCCTACTTGATGTTCATGATTGAGAAGGTCACAGGGATCGAGTTCGTGAAGGATGTGGAGCACACTCCTTTGAGGCCCCAAAAGCCTCCCCAAGCCCACTGTCCAAGCGGCTCCTCCCCTGCATCCAGTGAAGAAGCTCCGTGGAGAGCTAGAGGTGATGTGAGGAATGCTCCCACCACTACGGCCTCTCCCCAAAAAGGGTCTCCTAGTTGAATCTTGAAGTACTTAGCAGCAATCTTTGCCTCATGCAAGAAGGATGAAGTGAATAATCACAAGCTGAACAAGGCGAGGAAGGTAGATATGAGATATGTCAAAAAAATGTCAAGCATATTTGCCAGAAGCTAGAGATCGAGCCTATTGGATCCCCAGTCATCTCTGAAGATTCAGCCTCTGATTTCACTAAGCTCAGACCTTTGACTCCCTCCGAGCTTGCCTACTTTGGCATTGGGGACACTTCGAGTGGATCCGCTCCTCCTCCTCCTACCCAGCCAGTAGATGAAGATGAAGATGGGGAGATAATTGACAACAAGGAATGAGCCACTAGATCCCTCTTCTCCTTCTTATTGGTGTCTTGATGCCAAAGGGGGAGAGATTGAGGGGTAGTCACTAGTCCTAGTTGTAGGTTGAGAGATGAGAGCTTCATTTGTGTATCTCTTTATGTCTCTCTTGGGTTGTAAAACTTTAATACTGTTATCTCTATCTTTGGTATTGTGGTGTGATGGAACGACTTTTCTTATGTTATGAAAATTGTGTTTTGCCTTGAAATTGACATAATTGCTTGATATGGGTATGTTAATGTCACTTCATTCTCATCATGATTACTGCTCACACTCACGTACTTTTACACCCCACCATAAAGAGTGCACATATGACCTATGTTTTCATTGCTTAACTTGTACCTAACTCGTATGTGCAGACTTTATGAAAATTCTGTATTTTTATCATATTTTGTGAAATCTCAATTGGTTGTCATCAATCACCAAAAAGGGGGAGATTGAAAGTGCGTCTAGGCATCCCTTGTGGGTTTTTGTTGATTTATGACAAACAAATGAGATCCTAACCAAATTGTTGAGATGAGCGTAGGTCCTAAAAGAAATTATGAAGAAAGTGAAAAAAAAAAGAAAGGAGAATGAGGATCTATATGGAAAAGAGCTCAAGAGCTAAATAGATTAGATCATTGTGTATGGAGTGTGTTGGAGAAAAACACCCCAATAGCTTAATCACAAGAAAACTCACTCACTACACTAATTTATACAGGTCCGGACTAGTCCGATAATATCTGGACTAGTCTGATAACCCCTTTGTTCAAAATTGGACAAGTCCTCATAGTGCGGACTTGTCTGCACCGTTTGAGTCTACACAGACTGGACTAGTCCGATATCACCACGGACTAGTCCGATATCTTTCTGACTAAAATCGGACTAGTCCTCCCTAGTGCCGACTAGTACTCTACACTTTTCACAGATTTGCACGAAATCGAACAAGTACGAAATCACCACGGAATAGTTTGATAACCTCTCTGACTAAAATCGGACAAGTCCTCTAAATGCGAACTTGTCCCAATTCACTAAGGAGATCACCACAGTCGGACTTGTCCGAAAATAACCGAACTAGTCCAAACTTTTCCAGATCCTAAATCGGACTAGTTCGCCCAAAGTTGTACAAGTCCGATCTTCCTAAGAACTTAGGGTTTTGTGACACCCGGTTCCAAAAATGAACCAAGTGAACGCATATGTGTGCCCAAGATGTTCAACACACATACATGAGTGCATCACAAAAGAGTATACAGAAAATTACCACAGAACAAGATTAATTAACCAAATTTTATTACACAAACCATATTATCCTCGAATACAAGCTCTAATGAATATTAATGACAAGTTCAACTAATGCAGCGGAAATAAACTAAATAAGCAAACTAAACAGCTAGGCAGCATAAGCGATAGGGTATCGTAGCTCAAATCAACACCACAAGCAAAGCTGACGATAGACACGGCCTAGAACTCCGCATTATCACCATCAAACTCCCAATCCTGACCTGCAACTCTTGGGGGGGGATTGCAAGAGTGAGTACATGTCGTACTCAGCAAGTGTGGAAAGTATGACACGTGGCTGATTCGAATGAGGAATATAATAATGGTTGAGTGCTGAAAAGTACATTAAAACATTTGAAAAGCAATATATTATATGTATATGAAATAAACCCATCATAATCCATATTGTGATCATAATACCTGTCCATACTCCATATCCGTCATCATATACCAACATCCATATTCAATACCAGAAATTAATTCATAACCATCCATAATCATTACCAAACCATAACCATAACCAACCAACCATCCCAAATCCCAAGTTTCCTCTAATCATGTTAGGGTCCAGGTTGCTCATAACCGGGACCACGACTATCTTGATAGTTTTAGACACACTCTACAGAGGTTGTACCGCTTTACCCACGTGTTTGTGATTTCATCACCTTTTGTTGACTAGAACCTCTATTATGCCGTCTCACACTTGGGTTGGTGTGTGGCCAAGAGATTACAAAATAGCCTTTACAAAGGGATTACTAGCCTATTTAGACCCCACCGAGGTTTCACCGGTGGCGATGCCTCCAACTGAGCACATCTTCAACCAAGGGCCACCTCTTGAGCCATTCAGATCCCAGGCTGTCCCACCAATCATCAACAAACCCAATATGACTACCCCTTCCCTGAGCATCCTTAATGGTCCAAATAGCACTGGCAAAGCCCTAATTAATCAGCTACGCCGCACCCATACTTGGCCTCGTGGTGGCACTGTAAATCTTGGACGGTCGCTCCACGAACCGGTCCTTAGATATAAAGCAAGCAAAACCACCATAACATCCAACCCATCCACGTACCAAGCTTGCTTAGATCACCCATTACCATATCAGATTTAACCAGTTCATGTTAATCATAATCTCATCCATGCATAGTTAAATTGAGTGGTATAGTTGTTTTTCCATCCCAATTAATTAAGCAAAGCAAAAAAGGTAAAAAGTCCTTCCCAACTCTCTACCATATATTCCAGGTGACAAGGGTGGTCAACAAAACTGGTAAACTTCCTACAATAGGATTTCCCATCAAATTGACACAGCATGCGGTTTTGCAAACAAAACATTTATTTTAGAAACAGGATCAATATGCTTCAAGGACACTTGCCTTGCTCTTGGGATTGGTTTGGGTCGAAGCCTTCAAACTCTTGGTGCTGGAGATCCTCCGCCGCACTCTCTAGTGCAAATCCGTCTAATCCGCACAATAAACATACAAACAAGAAACACAATCAAAGTGTGCACAAATATTACTCAATATGACATGACATGCATGATTTATGCAAATGCAAGGTAGAACTTGTTAATAGATTGCTTTTAAGTGATTACTAACTAGTTCTAATAGATTTTAACAAGTTTATACAGGTTTGGATTTTATTAGATCTACTTTTAGAATCAATCCAACACAATTTAGTCAGCAAAATCAGACTAGACTGCAGAAGGTCGGACTAGTCTGCACTTCGCAAAACTAGCGAACTAGGGTTTTCTGGATCGATGTAAATTCGGGAAAATGGGGTTGCATGTAAGAAAAAGAAAATAGAAGGTATACCAGATGTTTAGGACTCCAATGAATCGAGAAACTTGGTGGTAGCACTTGGATCTTGATAATCTAGGGTTTGTGAAGAACTTGGAGATGAATTGGTGATGAAGAACAAAACTTGATGGATATCTTGATCCTCTTTCATTTCCTCCTCTTCTTCTTCTTTATTGGGATCTTCTCCTCCCTCCTTGATGGTGGCTCTCCACGAACGAGGGTTTTGGTGGGGTGGAAAAGTGGCAAATAGATGTCAAGCTAAAGGGTGGACTTGTTTATATAGAGGTGGAGGCTAGGGTTAGATGGATTTCGAGTTTGAGAGGAGTAGAGGCCGGTTTAGAGTCCCACATGGGCTCTAAAAGAGTTAGGCACGACGTCCCTAGGCCCACTTAACGTAAAACCCAAGAGACAAGTCATGAAACAAAAGATCAACTTGGAGTCACGAAATATCGGACAAGTCCGAAAATGACCGGACTAGTCCAAAGTTAGTTAGAAAGAAATCGGACAAGTCTGGCCAAAAATCGGACAAGTCCAACTTTAGTCTGAGAGGAAAACGGACAAGTCCGCTGGAACACCGGACTAGTCTGGACAAGTCCAGGGACTTAGCAAATTTTCAAGGATTCTTGGAATATCGGACTAATCAGCATAAAATCGGACAAGTCCGAAAGTGTCCAGAGGCAAAATCGGACTAGTCTGCAGCAAAAACGGACAAGTCCATTTGAAGTCAGAGAGAAATCGGACTAGTCCTCACCAAAATCGGACTAGTCCGCACTTTTCAGCATTTTAAGTGTGGTTTTGTTCCAAATCAATTTTAAACTCATTCCTCTTTATGTGGGTTAATGTTAAACATGTATATGAATGTATGTAGGGCTTAATGCATGAAAATGAGGGTGTTACAAACCTACCCCCTTAAAATGAATCTCGCCCTCGAGATTCGACGCGGAAGAGGAGAGATAGGAAAATTCCTTCTTGAGATCATCCTCCAATTCCCACGTTGCTTCTTTTTCTGTGTGGTGCTTCCATTGAACTTTACACCATCTAATAACCTTGTTCCTTGTGACCCTCTCATTAGTTTCCAAGATTTTGACCAGTTGTTCGGCATAAGTCAAATCTTCATCTAGTTCCAATCCTTCCATTGACACTTGTTCTTCTGGTACTCTCAAGCAATCCTTGAGCTGGGAAATATGAAAAACATCATGAACATATGAAAGATGAGTTGGCATCTCCAACTTATATGCTACTTCTCCTCTTTTGTCAAAAATCTTGAATGGTCCGATATAGCGAGGTGCTAGCTTGCCTCTTATGTTAAACCACTTATGACCTCTCATTGGTGACACCTTGAGGTAAACAACGTCTCCTATTTCAAAGGCTAATTTCCTTCTCCTATTGTCCGCATAGCCTTTTTTGTCTTGACTGAGCAGCCCTCAAGTTTTCACGAATTATTTGAACTTGCTTTTCGGCTTCTTGCAACACATCCGGACCAAATACTTGTGTTTCTCCTGCCTCATTCTAGAATAAAGGTGTCCTGCACTTCCTTCCATAAAGCGCTTCATAAGGTGACATCTTCAAACTTGCTTGGTTGCTATTGTTGTATGAAAATTCTGCATATGGCAAGCTCTTGTCCCAACTTTTCCCATGCTTTAAAGCACAAGCTCTTAGCATGTCCTCTAAAATCTGATTGGTCCTCTCAGTTTGTCCATCCGTTTGAGGGTGATATGATGAACTAAAATTCAACCTCGTTCCCAACGCTTCATGCAATTTTTGCCAAAATCTGGAAGTGAATTGTGAACCTCTATCTGAGACTATCTTTTTCGGAACTCTGTCCAAATATAATATACTTCCCATATACAGTTCCGCCAAATTATCTTCATTATAGGTGGTCTTGACGGGAATAAAGTGGGCTGACTTAGTTAACCAATCCACAATTATCCAAATTGAGTCATAGCCGGACTGAGTACATGGTAAACCAACTATGAAATCTATACCGATCTCTTCCCACTTCCACTCCGGAATCTTTAATGGTTTCAATAGTCCAGTTGGCCTTTGATGTTCCGCCTTGACTCGTTGGCACACATCACACAATGCTACGTATTCAGCTATGTCCTTTTTCATGCTATCCCACCAATAGAAAGTCTTCAAGTCTTTGTACATCTTCGTACAACCGGGGTGAATTGAGTAAGGTGAGTAATGTGCCTCTTTTAATATTGTCTCCCAAATATGCTTCACATTAGGCACGACAATCCTTTTTCCCAGCCATAAGGTACCATGTTCATCCTCATCGAATCTGAATTCTCTCCCCTCTTGGGTCCTTTCCTTGATTTCTTGAATTTCCTCATCCTTAGTATGACCTTCCCGAATTTCTTGCTCTAATGTTGGGTTTAACTCCATCATATCCATCTCATTTACAAATCCAAGGTTCAACCGTTCAAACTCCTTACATTACTCGGATGGTAACTCTCGAACTGTCAGTTGATGACTTACTCCTTTTCTACTCAAAGCATCGGCCACTACATTGGCTGTTCCTGGATGATAGTTGATCCTCAAATCATAATCTTTGATGAGCTCCAACCATCTCCGTTGTCTCAAATACAGATCCATTTGTGTGAAAATACACTTAAGACTCTTGTGATCCGTATAAATTTCACACCTATCTCCAAGGATATAGTGTCTCCGAATTTTCAATGCGTGTATCAAGGCTGCAAGTTCCAAATCATGCGTTGGATACTTTTGTTCACGTTTCTTCAATTTTCTCGATGCATATGCAACCACTTGACCTTCTTGCATGAGCACACATCCAAGTCCTTGTCTCGATGCATCACAATAAATATCAAAACTCTTGCTCACATCTGGCAGTACCAAAATTGGGGCTGTTGTCAACCTCTTCTTCAACTCCTCAAAACTGTTTTGACAAGCTTGAGTCCATTGGAAAGCCTTTCCCTTCATTAGCAATTCCATCATTGGCTTGGCTATCTTGAAAAAGTCCTTGATGAATCGACGGTAATATCCAGCCATTCCAAGAAAACTCCTTATTTCCTTTACGTTTTGCGGGGGTTCCCATTTCAACACGTCTTTCACTTTTCCGGGGTCAACCGATACTCCGCCTACTGAGATGATATGACCCAAAAACAACACCTCTTTCAACCAAAACTGACACTTGTTGAACTTGGCATACAATTTATGCTCCCTCAATTTCTGCAGCGTAAGCCTCAAGTGTTCCTCATGTTCCTTCTCATCCTTCGAGTAGATCATAATTTCATCAATAAACACCACAACGAACCTATCCAAGTACTCCATGAAGACCTTATTCATGAACATAAAGTAGGCAGGCACATTAGTCAATCTGAAAGACATCACGGTGATAAGATCCATACCGCGCCCTAAAAGTTGTCTTGGATATGTCTGATGGTCTAATCTTTATTTGAAAGTATCCCAACCTCAAATCAATCTTAGAGAAGATACAAGCACCCTTCATCTGATCAAACAAGTCTTCTATGCATGCCAAGGTGTACTTGTTCTTAATTGTTACTTTGTTGAGGGCTCGGTAATCTACGCACATCCTTTGGGATCCATCGTTCTTGTCCACAAATAGAACAGGCGCTCCCCAAGGTGAAGAGCTGGGCCGAATGAAACCCTTCTCTAGTTGCTCTTGAATTTGCTTCTTGAGCTCCGCTAGTTCCATAGGAGGCATCCTATACGACCTCTTAGCTATAGGTGCAGTTCCAGGTATTAAATCAATTATAAACTCAATGTCTCAATCAGGTGGCATACCTGGCAACTCGTCCGGAAAAACATCCAAAAATTCACACACCACCGGAATCTTCTCAATTGCGGCACCGTCCATATGATTCAGCTCCAATTGCATCGGTGCGGTTTGAGATGCTTCAAATTCTACGGTGATCCCTTCCTCATTGGTCAACTTCACCGTCTTCGTGACACACTCAATAACTCCATTGTGCTTCCTCAGCCAGTCCATACCAAGTATAATGTCCAATCCTTGAGAATCCAAAACAATAAGGTTGGCGGAGAAGTCTACCCCCCTTATTCTAAGGCTTACTTTTGGACATACTATATTTGTCCTCATCTCTCCTCCAGGAGACTTAACCAATAGAGTAAATGTCATATGAGAGATAGGAAATCTATACTTGGCAACATACTTCGATGCAATGAATGAATGCGATGCTCCAGAATCAAACAACATAGTCGCGGGGTTGGAGTTGGCGAGAAACATACCAATGACCACATCATCTTCTTGTTGAGCATCCTCCGTAGAGACATGGTTCATGTTGCCACGAGAAAAATTCTGCTGTCCACGGTTCCCTTGCGGTTGTCCTCCATTGGTTCTTGGGTTTTGCCTCGGCGCATTGCTTCCTTGACCAAGGCCTGACTTAGGACACTGATGCGCAAAGTGTCCAGCTTCTCCACATGTATATCTCTTCTTTACTCCACCGGGATTATTGGGGTGAGCTTGGTTTTGAACACTTGCACCAGGAAAATTAGCACGAGGTGCATAAGGCATTGGAGGCCTAGGTACTTGCATAATAGCGCACTGCTGCACAAACTGAGCTGGGCGCGGTGCGAATTCGGGGCGCTGTACAGGAGCAGAGGAGCTAAAATAGGGCGTATTGGGTGGTGCAAAGCGAGAGCGCACATTACTTCCTTGTTGCTGTCCTTGATAGGGCGCCTTCCTCTTATTGTCTTGCTCCATCTCACAAACCTTGTTCTCAATCACAATTGCTTTGTCCACAAGCTTATGAAAATTGGCGTAATCACAGTTGAGCAATTGCACTTGGATCTCATTGTTCAAGCCCCTCATAAACAAGTATTGCTTCTGGTTGTCCCGACTCACATCCTCATCCGCATACCTTGAGAGTTGAGTGAATTTGTTGAGGTATTCACCCACACTCGATCTCCCTTGCCTCAAGTTCTCAAATTCTTGCATCTTCAGAATCTTAACACCTTCCGACACATAATGAGAACGGAAGATCTCTTTGAATTCAGCCCAAGTAATCCTCTCTTGGTTCTCATGAGCATTGCAATAAGAATCCCACCAATCCGCAGCTGCTCCAACTAGTTGATGAGAAGCGAAAAGCACTTTCTCCCGGTTACTACATTGGATAATAGCTAGTTTCTTCTCCGCAGACTTGAGCCAATCATCCGCATCCATAGGGTCAGCGGCTTGAGCAAAGGCTGGCGGCCTAGTCCTCATAAACTCTCCCAACCGGCTATGAGGAGGCGGGGGTGGCGGTGGAGGCATGTGGGGCTGAATGTTGATATTGCCAGCCTGCAGCTATCCCGTAGTTTGTATCATGGTCTGCATGAGCCGGTTTTGCATAGCCAATAGCTGCTCAATATTAATAGCTCTTTGGGCAGGTCCTTGTCCATTGTTGTTCTAAGGTGCTCCATGGTTCTCCTCCTCATCATTAGCATCCCTCTGGTTGCGAGTCCTCACCATCTGGAGAAAAGCAATAGGTAACAATTAGAAAACATCCCCAACTATATGCATCAAGGGATATGAAACTAGACAACTAACTAGCCTACGTGGACATGGCAATAATAAAGCATCCCAAAATCCTCTAGTAAGCACACAAGCAAAAAATATATAGCAAACACCACACCAACCCAAAACACATCAATTCCCGAGTGCTACTATGTGCTCTAAAGTGTCCATTCTATCTAGGATGCATCCTACAGTCAACCTATGGATCTGATACCAATTGGTGACACCCGGTTTCGAAAATGAACCATGTGAACGCATAGTGTGCTCAGGATGTTCAACACACATACACGAGTGCATCACAAAAGAGTATACAAAAAATTACCACAGAACAAGATTAATTAACCAAATTTTATTACACAAACCATATTATCCTCGAATACAAGCTCTAATGGATATTAATAACAAGTTCAACTAATGCAGTGGAAATAAACTAAATAAGCAAACCAAACAGCTAGGCAGCATGAGCGATAGGATAGCGCAGCTCAAACCAGTATACCACAGGCAAAGCTGACGGTAGACACGGCCTAGAACTCCGCATTATCACCATCAAACTCCCAATCCTGACCTGCAACTGTTAAGAGGGGGGAATTGCAAGAGTGAGTACATGTCATACTCAGCAATTGTGGAAAATATGACATGTGGCTGATTCAAATGACGAATATAATAATGGTTGAGTGATGAAAAGTACATTAAAACATTTGAAAAGCAATATATTATATTTATATGAGATAAACCCATCATAAGCCATATAGTGATAATAATACCAGTCCATACTCCATATCCATCATCATATACCAACATCCATATTCAATACCAGAAATTAATTCATAACCATCCATAACCATTACCAAACCATAACCATAACTAACCAACCATCCCAAATCCCATGTTTCCACTAATGATGTGAGGGTCCAGGTTGCTCATAACCGGGAGCACGGCTATCATGATAGTTTTAGACACACTCTGTAGAGGTTGTACCGCTTTACCCACGTGTTTGTGATTCCATCACCTTTCGATGACTAGAACCTCGATTATGCCGTCTCACACTTCCGTCGGTGTGTGGCCAAGAGATCACAAAATAGCCTTTACAAAGGGATTAGTAGCCTATTTAGACCCCATTGAGGTTTCACCAGTGGCGATGCCTCCAACTGAGTTAATCTTCAACCAAGGGCCCCCTCTTGAGCCATTCGGATCCCAGGGTAGTCCCACCAATCATCAACAAACCCAATTCGACTACCACTTCCCCGAGCATCCTTAATGGTCGAAATAGCACTGGCAAAGCCCTAATTAATCAGCTACGTCACACCCATACTTGGTCTCGTGGTGGCACTGTAAATCCTGGATGGTCGCTCCATGAATCGATCCTTAGATCTAAAGCAAGAAAAACAACCATAACATCCAACCCATCCACGTACCAAGCTTGCTTAGATCACCCATTACCATATCATATTTAACCAGTTCATGTTAATCATAATCTCATCCATGCATAGTTAAATTGAGTGGTATAGTTGTTTTTCCATCCCAATTAATTAAGCAAAGCAAAAAAAGGTAAAAAGCCCTTCTCGACTCTCTACCATATATTCCAGGTGACAAGGGTGGTCAACAAAACTAGTAAACTTCCTACCATAGGATTTCCCATCAAATTGACACAGCATGCAGTTTTGCAAACAAAACATTTCTTTTAGAAACAAGATCAATATGCTTCAAGGACACTTGCCTTGCTCTTCGGATTGGTTCGGGTCGAAGCCTTCAAACTCTTTATGCTGGAGATCCTCCATGACACTCTCTAGCGCAAAGCCGTCTAATCCACACAATAAACATACAAACAAGAAACACAATCAAAGAGTGCACAAATATTACTCAATATGAAATGATATGCATGATTGATGCAAATGCAAGGTAGAACTTGTTAATAGATTGCTTTTAAGTGATCACTAACTAGTTCTAATAGATTTTAACAAGTTTATACAGGTTTGGATTTGTTTAGATCTACTTTTAGAATCAATCCAACACAATTGAGTCAACAAAATCGGACTAGTCCGCAGAAGGCCAGACTAGTCCGCACTTTGAAGAACTAGCAAACTAGGATTTTCTAGATCGACGTAAATTTGGGAAAACGGGGTTGGATTCACGTAAGAAAAAGAAAATAGAAGGTATACCAGGTGTTTAGGACTCCAATGAATCGATAAACTTGGAGGTAGCACTTGGATCTTGATGATCTAGGGTTGGTGAAGAACTTGGAGATGAATTGGTGATAAAGAACTAAACTTGATGGAGATCTTGATCCTCTTTCGTTTCCTCCTCTTCTTCTTCTTGCTTGGGATCTTCTCCTCCCTCCTTGATGGTGGCTCTCCACGAACTAGAGTTTTGGTAGGGTGGAAAAGTGGCAAATAGATGTCAAGCTAAGGGGTGGACTTATTTATATAGAGGTGGAGGCTAGGGTTAAATGGATTTCGAGTTTGAGAGGAGTAGAGGCCGGTTTAGAGTCCCTCATGGGCTCTAAAAGAGTTAGGCACGACGTCCCTAGGCCCAATTAATGTGAAACCAAAGAGACAAGTCGTGAAACAAAAGATCAACTCAAAGTCGCAAAATATCGGACAAGTCCGAAAAGGACCATACTAGTCCGAAGTTAGTCAGAAAGAAATCGGACAAGTCTAGCTAAAAATCGGACAAGACCGACTTCAGTCAGAGAGGAAAACGGACAAGTCCGCTGGAACACCATACTAGTCTGGACAAGTCCAGGGACTTAACAAATTTTCAAGGATTCTTAGAATATTGGACTACTCCGCATAAAATCGGACAAGTCCGAAAGTGTCTAGAGGCAAAATCGGACTAGTCCGCAGCAAAAACAGACAAGTCCATTTGATGTCAGAGAGAAATCGGACTAGTCCTCACCAAAATCGGACTAGTCCACACTTTTCAGCATTTAAGTGCGGTTTTGTTCCAAATCAATTTTAACATCATTCCTCTTTATGTGGGTTAATGTTAAACATGTATATGAATGTATGTAGGGCATGATGCATGAAAATGAGGGTGTTACAGGTTTCCTACATGCCGCACACCGGACTAGTCCGGACTCCACCACGGACTAGTCCGGACCCTCGAAACCCTAATGGTAACTTTTGGAAATACCATATAAATAGATGTGCACGGCCCTACTTTTAACACTCTCGACTCCCTGCGCCGTCACACAATCAAAGAGCTTAGAAAACACATCTCTCCATGCAATCCAACGCAAGAAAGATCAAATCCTTGAGGGTTCATCTTGGATCAAAGGAGAGACACAATTCACACATTTGAGCTCTTGGGTTTGATCTCTCACACCCCTGTTGTTTCATTGTTGATCTTAAGAGTGTGTTCTTGGTGGTGTTCAATTTGTAATCTTGGGGAGCGCTCAACTTGTGAGAAGGCCCCTTGATCTTGGTGATTTACCGTTGTGATAGTGGAAGAGAATTGGCCTTCGTGGTGATTCGACGAGGTTAGGGTTGGTCAAGATTCAGTCCTTTCGTGGGCTCCTCAACGTGGACGTAGGTTTCCTTTGTGGGAACCAACCCCGGGATAAAATCTCGTGTCTTCACTTTGTGCATTTTGTTCCTACTTTTGTTGATATCTAGGGTTTTACTCGATCTTGTTCATATTACGTTAAAACATTGAATATAAGGTTAACATGTGAAACATCCAGTTTCACAGAAGTGTTACACTCTAATTACAAGTATATTTCCGTTGCATAGAGTCTAAGATCGAGATAATCGATCAAACTTGATTGATCTAGTTCACACGCACCAGACTCGTCCGCACTCTACCGGACTAGTCCGATTTCCTGGTATTTGATCAAGTTGCTAAGTGTTGCAGGTTCCGACTAAAATTCAAAAAGGCCTATTCACCCCCCTCTAGGCCACATTCAGAAACATTGACGGTGGGCTTCCTGGGTGGTGCCAGACCTAGATGCTCCGGCGGCACCCACCATCATCGTTAGGAAACATCGACAACAGGCATCCTGGAGGTGCCGGAGCTGGGTGCTTTGGCGGCGATGGAGGCGCAACTTCTTGAGAGAAAACCCCCCTACCTGGAGCGCCAAAAGTTAAAATGTTTTTGCAACACTTACCCGCGGAGGGCTCCAGATCTGCCACGCGTCCTCTGGCTCCGGACCCTTGCTCCCACCGAGGAGGGCTCCAGAGCAGCCACGCATCTTGCAACTTGCCCTGGGCAGTAGGTTACAGGAGTAAGATGAGGCCCTTCCTGTCTAGCATGCATTAAATGCACGCGCCTTCCCCAGGCGTAAAGGTGTGGTGCACACCTTCTGTCAGGTAATGTTGCGCCCAGTCACATCACTTTAAAGGCGTCGCGGGCCTACCCCAATATGCCAAAGTGGGTAGCATAGAATGTGAAGATATATTGACAGGCCATCCCTTGCCACCATCAATGACTAAGCATGGGCCACTATTGTCTGAGGCGGCAAAACATTGGGTCTTCAAGCCATGGTCAGACAATGGGTCTTCAAGCCCTGTACCCCACTTGTAAGGCATCCGACCTTGTCTATAAAAGGACCGAACCACCACCATTACAAAGGATCCTCTCGGATCTGAATCCAACAATCCACACGCATTCACACCCAGGAGAGCACACTCTCTAGCAATACAACACACACCATGGAGTTGGGTATTAAGCTCCGGCGGCCTAAACCACGTAAAACCACTGTCTCAGCCATCTCTCATACGCGCAACCTCGCCTGAGGACTAAACCCTGCCGATCAAGAACCTCCGCGGGCTGCTCTTAAAGTAAGTCCAGTGGAAGTGTTGCAAAAACACTTCGACAATCATAATATTGCATTTCAACTATTTTGAATGTACTTTTATGCAATTATTCATTTATTATTGTTCTTGTTAAAGCTACATGTCACACCTTCTCACACTTGTTGAGTACGACATGTGCTCACCTGTGATGTCCGGTTCCAAAAAATGAACCAAGCTAACGCATATGTGTGCCTAGGACGTTCAACACACATACACGAGTGCATTCACAAAAGAGTATACAGAAAATTACCACAGAACAAGATTAATAACCAAATTTTATTAAACAAACCATATTATCCTCGAGTACAAGCTCTAAGGAATATTAACGACAAATTCAACTAATACAGCGACAATAAACTAAATGAGCGACTAAGCAAACTAAACATAAGGGATAGCGCAGCTCCAATAACACCACAGGCAAAGCTGACGGTAGACACGGCCTAGAACTCCGCATTATCGCCATTAAACTCCTAATCCTGACCTGCAACTGTTGGGGGGGGGGGGATTGCAAGAGTGAGTACATGTCGTACTCAGCAAGTGTGGAAAGTATGACATGTGGCTGATTCAAATGACGACAATAATAATGGCTAAGTGCTGAAAAGTACATTAAAACATTTGAAAAGCAATATATTATATTTATATGAATCAAATACATCATAATCATAAGTAATATCATAATACCAATCTGAATTCAATACCATCATCAATAATTCCAGATTGCACCATTGCCAATAACCCTATTCAATACCAGAAATAAATCCATAACCATAATACCAACCATAACCATCCCAAATACCATCCCAATACCGAGTTCCCTCTAATCATGGAAGTTGTCCAGTGCTCATAACTGGGAGCACGACTATCATGATAGTTTTAGACACACTCTGCAGAGTTTGTACCACTTTACCCACGTGTTCGTGATTTCATCACCTTTTGATGACTTGAACCTCTATTATGCCGTCTCACACTTCCGTCGGTGTGTGGCCAAGAGATCACAAAATAGCCTTTACAAAGGGATTACTAGCCTATTTAGACCCCACTGAGGTTTCACCGGTGGCGATGTCTCCTACAGAGCACATCTTCAACCAAGGGCCCCCTCTTGAGCCATTCAGATCCCAGGGTAGTCCCACCAATCATCAACAAACCCAATGCGACTACCCCTTCCCCGAGCATCCATAATGGTCCAAATAGCACTGGCAAAGCCCTACTTAATCAGCTACGCCGCACCCATACTTGGCCTCATGGTGGCACTGTAAATCTTGGCTTATTCTCGCATGAACCAGTCCTTAGATCTAAAGCAAGGAAACCACCATAACATCCAACCCATCCACATACCAAGCCTGCTTAGATCACCCATTACCATATCATATTATCCAGTTCATGTTAATCATAATCTCATCCATGCATAATTAAATTGAGTGGTATAGTTGTTTCCATCCCAGTTGATTAAGCGAAGCAAAAGGTAAAAAGCCCTTCCCGATTCTCTACCATATATTCCAGGTGACAAGGGTGGTTAAACAATTCTAGTAAACTTCCTACCATAGGGTTCCCATCAAATTGACACAAGCATGCAATTTTGCAAACAAAACATTTATTTTAAAAAAAGGATCAATATGCTTCAAGGACACTTGCCTTGCTCTTGTGGTTGATTAGGGTCAAAGCCTTCAAACTCTTGGTGTTGTAGATCCTCCGCGGCACTCTCTAGCGCAAATCCGTCTAATCCGCACAATAAACATACAAGACAAGAAACACAATCAAAGAGTGCACAAATATTACTCAATATGTCATGACATGCATGATTGATGCAAATGCAAGGTAGAACTTGTTAATAGATTGCTTTTAATGATCAATAACTAGTTCTAATAGCTTTTAACAAGTTTATACAGGTTTGGAGTTGATTAGGTCAGTTTTTGGAATTAATTCAACACAATTTATCCAGGGAAATCGGACTAGTCCGCTAGGGACCGGACAAGTCTGAACTTTATGAGATCAGCAGATTAGGGTTTTCTAGATCGACGTGAATTTGGAGATTAGGGGTTGAATTCTCGTAAGGAAAAGAGAATAGAAGGTATACCAGGTGTTTAGAACTTCAATGAATCAAGAAACTTGGAGGCAACACTTGGATCTTGGTGATCTAGGGTTGCTGATGAACTTGGAGATGAATTGGTGATGAAGAACGAAACTTGGTGGAGATCTTGATCCTCTTTCGTTTCCTCCTCTTCTTCTTCTTGCTTGGGATCTTCTCCTCCCTCCTTGATGGTGGCTCTCCATGAACTAGGGTTTGGGTGGGGTGGAAAAGTGGCAAATAGATGTCAAGCCAAGGGGTGGGTTGTTTATATAGAGGTGGAGGCTAGGGTTAGATGGATTTCGAGTTTGAGAGGAGTAGAGGCCGGTTTAGAGTCCCACATGGGCTCTAAAAGAGTTAGGCACGACGTCCCTAGGCCCACTTAACGTGAACCCCAAGAAACAAGTCGTAAAACAAAAGATCAATTCGGAGTCACGAAATATCGGACAAGTTCGGAAAGGACCGGACTAGTCCCAAGTCGCCAGAGAGAAAATCGGACAAGTCTGGCCAAAAATCAGTTTAAACAGAGAGGAAAACGGACAAGTCCGCTGGAACACCAGACTAGTCTGGAAAGGTCCAAGGACTTAGGAATTTTTCAAGGATTCTTGGAATATCAGACTAGTCCACACAAAATCGGACAAGTCCAAAGGTTTCCAGAGGAAAAATCGGACTAGTCCGCAGAAAAAACAGACAAGTCCGTTTTTAGTCAGAGAGAAATCGGACTAGTCCTCAGGAAAATCAGACTAGTCTGCACTTTCCTGCTTTTTAGGTGCGGTTTTTTCCAAATCAATTTTAAACTCGTTCCTCTTGATGTGGGTTAATGTTAAACATGTATATGAGTGTATGTAGGGCATGATGCATGAAAATGAGGGTGTTACAAACCTACCCCCCTTAAAATGAATCTCGCCCTCGAGATTCGACGCGGAAGAGAAGAGATATGGAATGTCCTTCTTGAGATCATCCTCCAATTCCCATGTTGCTTCTTTTTCTATGCGGTGCTTCCATTGAACTTTACACCATCTAATAACCTTGTTCCTTGTGGTTCTCTCCTTAGTTTCCAAGATTTTGATCGGTTGTTCGGCATAAGTCAAATCTTCCTCTAGTTCCAATTCTTCCATTGGCACTTGTTATTCCGGTACTCTCAAGCACTTCTTGAGCTGGGAAACATGAAAGACATCATGGACATCCGAATGATGAGCCGACATCTCCAACTTATATCCTACTTCTCCTCTTTTGTCCAAAATTTTGAATGGTCCAATATAACGAGGTGCGAGCTTGCCCCTTATGTTAAACCTCTTATGACCTCTCATTGGTGACACCTTGACGTAAACAAAATCTCCCACTTCAAAGGCTAATTTCCTTCTCCTATTGTCCACATAGCCTTTTTGTCTTGATTGGGCAGCCCTCAAGTTTTCACAAATTATTTGGACTTGCTTTTCGGCTTCTTGCAACACATCCGGACCAAATACTTGAGTTTCTCCTACCTCATTCCAGAATAAAGGTGTCCTACACTTCCTCCCATAAAGCGCTTCATACGGTGACATTTCCAAGCTTGTTTGATAACTATTGTTGTATGAAAATTTTGTGTATGGCAAGATTTTGTCCCAACTTTTCCCATGCTTCAAGGCACAAGCTCTTAACATGTCCTCCAAAATCTGATTGGTCCTCTCGGTTTGTCCATCCATTTGAGGATGATATGCTGAACTAAAATTCAAACTCGTTCCCAAAGCTTCATGCAATTTTTGCCAAAATCTGGAGGTAAATTGTGAACCTCTATCCGACACGATCTTCTTCAGACTCCGTGTCGACACACAATATGCTCCATGTATATTCCGGCCAATCGTGTAGCTGTATATTTGGTCTTCACAGGGACAAAATGAGTTGACTGGTTAAGCAATCCACAATTACCCAAATTGAGACATACCCGGACTGAGTACGTGGTAACCCAACTATGAAGTCCGTACCAATTTCTTCCCACTTCCATTTTGGGATCTTCAATGGTTGCAATAATCCAGCTGGCCTTTGATGTTCCGCCTTGACTCGTTGACACACATCACACAATGCCACATATTCAGCTATGTCCTTTTTCATACTATCCCACCAATAGCAAGCCTTTAAGTCTTTGTACATCTTCGTACAACCAGGGTAAATCGAGTACGGCAAGTCATGTGCCTCCTTTAATATTGTCTCCCGAATATGCTTCACATTAGGCACAATGATTCTCTTTCCAAGCTATAAGGTACCATGTTCGTCCTCATCAAATCTGAATTCTCTCCATTCCTAGGTCCTTTCCTTGATTTCCTTGATCCCTTCGTTCGTGGTTTGTGCCTCTCGAATTTCTTGCTCCAAGGTTGGGTTTAACTCCATCATCTCCATCTCATTTACAAACCCGAGGTTCAACCGTTCAAACTCCTTACATAACTCGGATGGTAACTCTTGAACTGTGAGTTGATGACTTACTCCCTTTCTACTCAATGCATCGGCCACTACATTGGCTTTTCCCGGATGATAGTTGATCCCCAAATCATAATCTTTGATGAGCTCCAACCATCTCCGTTGCCTCAAGTTCAGATCCGTTTGTGTGAAAATATACTTCAAACTCTTATGATCCGTATAAATTTCACACCTATGTCCAAGAATATAGTGTCTCCAAATCTTCAATACATGTACCACGGCTGCCAGTTCCAAATCATGTGTTGGGTAATTCTGCTCATGTTTCTTTAGTTGTCTCGAAGCATATGCAACCACTTGACCTTCTTGCATCAATACACATCCAAGTCCTTGTCTTGATGCATCGCAATAAATATCAAAACTCTTGCTCACATCCGGCAGTACCAAAACTGGGGCTGTTGTCAACCTCTTCTTCAACTCCTCAAAACTGTTTTGGCAAGCCTGAGTCCATTGAAAAGCCTTTCCCTTCATTAGCAACTCCTTCATTGGCTTGACTATCTTGGAAAAGTCCTTGATAAACCTACGGTAATATCCAGCCATCCCAAGAAAACTTCTTATTTCCTTGACATTTTGCGGCAGTTCCCATTTCAACACGTCTCTCACTTTTCCGAGGTCATCCGATACTCCTCCTCCTAAGATGATATGACCCAAAAACGACACCTCTCTCAACCAAAACTTACACTTGTTGAACTTGGCATACAATTGATGCTCCCTTAATTTCTGCAACATAAGCCTCAAGTGTTCCTCATGTTCCTTCTCATCCTTCGAGTAGATCATAATATCATCAATAAACACCACAACAAACTTATCCAAGTACTCCATGAATACCTTATTCATCAGGTACATAAAGTAGGCAGGCGCATTTGTCAATCCAAAAGACATCACGATGTACTCATAAGATCCATACGTGTCTTAAAAGCTGTCTTGGGTATGTCTGATGGTCTAATCTTCATTTGAAAATATCCCGACCTCAAATCAATCTTGGAGAAGACACAAGCACCCCTCATTTGATCATACAAGTCTTCTATGCGTGGCAAGGTATACTTGTTCTTGATTGTTACCTCGTTGAGAGCTCAGTAATCTACACACATCCTTTGAGTCCCATCCTTCTTGTCCACAAATTGAACGGGCGCTCCCCAAGGTGAAGAACTAGGGCGAATAAAACCTTTCTCTAGTTGCTCTTGAATTTGTTTCTTGAGCTCCGCTAGCTCCATAGGAGGCATCCTATACGACCTCTGAGATATAGGTGCAGTTCCAGGTTTTAAATCAATAACAAACTCAATATCTCGATCAGGTGGCATACCTGGCAACTCGTCCGGGAAAACATCCAAAAATTCACACACCACTGGAATCTCCTCAATTGCGGCACCGTACATATGATTCAGCTCCAATTGCTTCGGTGTGGTTTGAGATGCTTCAAATTCTACGGTGATCCCTCCCTCATTGGTCAACTTCACCGTCTTCGTGGCACACTCAATAACTCAATTGTGCTTCCTCAACCAGTCCATACCAAGTATAATGTCCAATACTTGAGAATCCAAAACAATGAGGTTGGCGGAGAAGTCTACCCCCTTATTCTAAGTCTTACTTTTGGACATACTATATTTGTCCTCATCTCTCCTCCAGGAGACTTAACCAATAGAGTAAACTTCATATGAGAGATAGGCAAACTATATTTGGCAACATACTTTGATGCAATGAATGAATGTGATGCTCCAGAATCAAATAACATAGTCGCGGGGTTGGAGTTGGCGAGAAACAAACCAATGGCCACGTCTGTGACGCCCGGTTACGAAAAATGAACCAAGCTAACGCATATGTGTGCCCAGGATGTTCAACACACATACACGAGTGCAATCACAAAAGAGTATACAGAAAATTACCACAGAACAAGATTAATTATCAAATTTATTACACAAACCCTATCATCCTCGAATACAAGCTCTAATGAATATTAATAACAAGTTCAACTAATGCAGCGGAAATAAACTAATTAAGCAACTAAAGCAACTATGCAGCATAAGCGACAGGGTATATATGCGCAGCTCCAATCAACACCACAGGCAAAGCTGACGGTAGACACGGCCTAGAACTCCGCATTATCGCCATTAAACTCCCAATCCTGACCTGCAACTGTTGGGGTGGGGGATTGCAAGTGTGAGTACATGTCGTACTCAGCAAGTGTGGAAAGTATGACATGTGGCTGATTCAAATGACGACAATAATAATGGCAAAGTGCTGAAAAGTACAGTAAAACATTTGAAAAGCAACATATTATATGTATGTGAAGTAATCCCATCATAATCCATGTAACCATCATAATACCAGTCCACAATTTACCATTGCCAATAACCATAATCATAATATCAACCATAACCATTACCAAACCATAACCATCCCAAATCCCAATTTCCATCTCTAATCATGTAGGTCATCCAGGCGCTCATAACCGGGAGCATGGCTATCATGATAGTTTTAATTAACTCTGCAGAGTTTGTACCTCTTTACCCACGTGTTCGTGATTTCATCACCCTTCGGCGACTAAGAACCTCCCTTATGCCCATGACCCGTTGGTCACATTACACACTTCCGTTGGTGTGTGGCCAAGAGATCACAAAATAGCCTTTACAAAGGGATTACTAGCCTATTTAGACCTCACTGAGGTTTCACCGGTGGCGATGCCTCCAACTGAGCACATCTTCAAGCAAGGGCCCCCTCTTGAGCCATTCGGATCCCAGGGTAGTCCCACCAATCATCAACAAATCCAATCCGACTACCCCTTCCCCGAGCATCCACAATGATCCAAACAGCACTAGCAAAGCCCTAATTAATCAGCTACGCCGCACCCACACTTGGCCTCGTGGTGGCACTGTAGTCCTGGCTTATTCTCGCATGAACTGGTCCTTAGATCTAAAGCAAGCAAACCACCATAACATCCAACCCATCCACATACCAGGCTTGCTTAGATCACCCATTACCAAACCGTATCGACCAGTTCACATTAACCAGAATACCATTAATACATAATTAAATATGTAGTGTTGTTTTTCCATATCAATTAATTAAGCGAAGCAAAAAGGTAAAAAAACCCTTCCCAACTCTCTACCATATATTCCAGGTGACAAGGGTGGTTAAACAAATCTAGTAAACTTCCTACCATAGGATTCCCATCAAATTGACACAGCATGCAGTTTGCAAACAAAACATTTATTTTAAAAACAGGATCAATATGCTTCAAGGACACTTGCCTTGTTCTGACGGATCGGGTTGCTCAAGCGCTTCGAAGTCTTGATTCTGAAAATCCTCGTACACGACATCTTGAGCACTTCCCTCTACTCGTGATCACACATACAAGAAAATGCGTACAAATCAACATGATGCACACCCATTAATCAACATGCGATGATATGCATGCATGCAAAGTACAATAATTAATTAACTACGGTTGTTTATTAATTAGATTCAACTAGTTCATATGTGTTCATACGAGTTTATGGGGGTTTTAGAGTGGATTAATGCTGCTGAAAATAAAATTATGGTGCAAATAAAATCAATTTACGTCTATTAGATTCAATATGGTCGCTAAAATTCGCATTGAGAACATGGCCTACCGTAGATGCGATGGCTTCGATGATCGCGGGATGGGGACAATGCGTAGACGAAGTAGATGGCGCAGCAGTCCCTCGGCGGCACGACGACGGCGACGATCTCTGGCGAACGGCGGCACCCTCCTCCTGTTTTTCTTCCTCTTCCTCCTCTTTTTTCCTCTCTTTTCTTCCCTGGTGGCGGCTCTGTTCTCTGGAGTTTTTTTCTGGCGTCTTGGCGGCGGCGGTGATTTCTGGCGGTGGCTGTTTTTCTGGGATCGAGAAACCTACGGAGGCTATTTATAGGCGCGGACTAGGGCCGGCGCTGGGAGGCGGGATTCGCGCGGGCGTGCGGCGTGGGGTCGCTTCGGCGCGGGAATCGGGAGGCGGGGGTTTCGGCGGGGCGCGTGCGCGTGGGGGGATTGGCGCTGGGGCCGGGACGGGTCGTGGGAGGCGGCGTCCGTGCGGGTGGGCGCGTGCGCGCTGCGCCGTGGCGGGAGTGCGGGGCCCAGGCACGGGGAGGCATCGGGCGAGCGGGGCGGTGCCGGTGGGGCGACGCGGCACGGGAGGCGGGGCGGGAATTGCGCTACGCGCGGGAAATCGGTGGGTGGCGGGAGAGCCGGGAGGCGCGGCGCGCGGTTCGGCGGGGCCAGGCGGGTGGGGTCCAGCGCAGGCGGCAGGGCACGCGGCCGGTCCGGGCGAGGCGGCGGGGCGCGCTGCGAGGTGTCGGTGCTGGCTGGGCCGGTCGGCGGCCTGGCCGGCAGGGGTTTTCTTTTTTTTCTTTTTTTTTTCTTTCTCTTCTTTTCTCTTTTTCTTTATATTATTATTATTATATAATATATTATTTATATTTTATTTATTTGATTTATCTTATTCATTTTATTTATTTATTATTTATTATATATATATTATTATATATAATTTATTTATATATATTTCTTTTTATATATTATTATTTTATTATTGATTATTATTTTGCTATACTTATTCCCTATTACAACTTTTATGCTATTATTTTCTTTTTTTCTTTTTGCTACACCATATATGTATGTTTTATCCTTATATTATTTTCCTTTTATCCTACCAATGTTTAATGCATGATCATGTATGCAATGCAGGATGCAAAAATTTAGGGTGTTACAAATCTACCCCCCTTAAAGTGAATCTCGCCCTCGAGATTCGATAGCGTGGAGAAAAGGTGAGGGGACTCTGCCTTCAGGTCTTCTTCACGTTCCCATGTAGCTTCGGTTTCCGTATGGTGTTTCCATTGCACTTTGCACCAACGGATCCTCTCATTCCTCGTGAATCCAAAACAATGAGGTTGGCGGAGAAGTCTACCCCCTTATTCTAAGGCTTATTTTTGGACAAACTATATTTGTCCTCATCTCTCCTCCAGGAGACTTAACCAACAGAGTAAACTTCATATGAGAGATAGGCAAACTATACTTGGCAACATACTTCGATGCAATGAATGAATGCGATGATCCAGAATCAAATAACATAGTCGCGGGGTTGGAGTTTGCGAGAAACATACCAATGACCACGTCATCCGCTTGTTGAGCATCCTCCGTAGAGACATGGTTCACGTTGCCACGAGCAAAATTCTGCTGTCCACGGCTTCCTTGTGGCTGTCCTCCATTAGGTCTTGGGTTTTGCCTCGGCGCATTGCTTCTTTGACCAAGGCCTGACTTAGGACATTGATTCGCAAAGTGTCCAGCTTCTCCACAAGTATAGCACCTCTTAACTCCACCGGAATTATTGGGACGAGCTTGGTTTTGAGCATTGGTTCCAGGAAAATCAGCATGAGGCGCATAAGGCATTGCTTGCATAACAGGGCGCTGCTGCACAAACTGAGTTGGGTGTGGTGCATAACCAGGTTGCTGAGCAGGAATAGAGGAGCTGTAATAGGGTGCATTGGGTGGTGCAAGGCGAGGGCGCACATTACTTCCTTGTTGCTGTCCTTGATATGGCGCCTTCCTCTTCATTTCTTGCTCCATCTCACGGATCTTGTTCTCAACCACAATTGTTTTGTCCACAAGCTTCTGGAAGTTGGCATAGTCACAATTGAGCAATTGCACTTGGATCTCATTGTTGAGGCCTCTCATGAACAAATATTGCTTCTGGCTGTCCCGACTAACATCCTCAGGCGCATACCTTGAGAGTTGAGTGAATTTATTGAGATATTCACTCACGCTTGATCTTCCTTGCCTTAAATTCTCAAATTCCTGACTCTTCAAGAGCATAACACCTTCCGGCACATAATGAGAACGGAAACTCTCCTTGAATTCGGCCCAAGTGATTCTTTCTTGGTTTTCATGAGCATTGCAATAAGCATCCCACCAATCTGCAGCTGCTCCAACGAGTTGATGAGAAGCGAACAGGACCTTCTCCCGGTCACTACATTGGACAATAGCTAGCTTCTTCTCCACGGACTTGAGCCAATCATCAGCATCCATAGGGTCGGCAGCTTGAGCAAAGGTCGATGGCCTAGTCCTCATAAACTCTCCCAATCAGTTATGAGGAGGCGGCGGTGGCAGTGGAGGCATGTGGGGCTGATTGTTGATATTGCCAGCCTGCAGCTGTCCCATTGTCTGTATCATGGTCTGCATGAGCTGGTTCTGCATGGCCAATAGCTGCTCGATGTTGATAGCTCCCTGAGTAGATCCTTGTCCAACGTTGTTCTGAGGTACTCCATGGTTCTCCTCCTCACCATTGGCATCCCTCTAGTTGCGAGTCCTCACCATCTAGAGAAAAGCAATATGTAAGAATTTAAGAACGTCCCCAACTAAATGCATCAAGGGATATGAAGCTAACTAACTAGCTATACTAGTCCAGGTGGACATGGCAATGCTAAAGCATCCCAAAATCCTCTATTAAGCACACAAGCAAACAATATATATATAGCAAACAGCACACTTAAGCAAAAACACATCGATTCCTGAGTGCTCCTATGTGCCCTAAAGTGTCCATTCTATCTAGGCTGCATCCTACGGTCAACCTGTGGCTCTGATACCAATCTGTGACGCCCGGTTCCGAAAAATGAACCAAGCTAATGCATATGTGTGCACAGGATGTTCAACACACATACACGAGTGCAATCACAAAAGAGTATATAGAAAATTACCACAGAACAAGATTAATTATCAAATTTATTACACAAACCCTATAATCCTCGAATACAAGCTCTAATGAATATTAATGACAAGTTCAACTAATGCAGCGGAAATAAACTAATTAAGCAACTAAAGCAACTATGCAACATAAGTGACAGGGTATATATGCGCAGCTCCAATCAACACCACAGGCAAAGCTGACGGTAGACACGGCCTAGAACTCCGCATTATCGCCATTAAACTCCCAATCATGACCTGCAACTGTTGGGGTGGGGGATTGCAAGAGTGAGTACATGTCATACTCAGCAAGTGTGGAAAGTATGACATGTGGCTGATTCAAATGACGACAATAATAATGGCAAAGTGCTGAAAAGTACAGTAAAACATTTGAAAAGCAACATATTATATGTATGTGAAGTAATCCCATCATAAACCATGTAACCATCATAATACCAGTCCACAATTTACCATTGCCAATAACCATAATCATAATATCAACCATAACCATTACCAAACCATAACCATTACCAAACCATAACCATCCCAAATCCCAATTTCCAACTCTAATCATGTAGGTCATCCAGGTGCTCATAACCGGGAGTACGGCTATCATGATAGTTTTAATTAACTCTGCAGAGTTTGTACCTCTTTACTCACGTGTTCGTGATTTCATCACCCTTCGGCGACTAAGAACCTCCCTTATGCCCATGACCCGTCGGTCACATTACACACTTCCGTCGGTGTGTGGCCAAGAGATCACAAAATAGCCTTTACAAAGGGATTACTAGCCTATTTAGACCCCACTGAGGTTTCACCGGTGGCGATGCCTCCAACTGAGCACATCTTCAACCAAGGGCCCCCTCTTGAGCCATTCGGATCCAAGGGTAGTCCCACCAATCATCAACAAACCCAATCTGACTACCCCTTCCCCGAGCATCCACAATGGTCCAAACAGCACTAGCAAAGCCCTAATTAATCAGCTACGCCGCACCCATACTTGGCCTCGTGGTGGCACTGTAGTCCTGGCTTATTCTCGCATGAACCGGTCCTTAGATCTAAAGCAAGCAAACCACCATAACATCCAACCCATCCACATACCAGGCTTGCTTAGATCACCTATTACCATATCATATTATCCAGTTCATGTTAATCATAATCTCATCCATGCATAATTAAATTGAGTGGTATAGTTGTTTCCCATCCCAGTTGATTAAGTGAAGCAAAAGGTAAAAAGCCCTTCCCGACTCTCTACCATATATTCCAGATAACAAGGGTGGTTAAACAATTCGAGTAAACTTCCTACCATAGGGTTCCCAACAAATTGACACAAGCATGCAATTTTGCAAACAAAACATTTATTTTAAAAACAGGATCAATATGCTTCAAGGACACTTGCCTTGCTCTTGCGGTTGATTAGGTTCAAAGCCTTCAAACTCTTGGTGCTGTAGATCCTCCGCGGCACTCTCTTGCGCAAATCCGTCTAATCTGCACAATAAACATACAAGACAAGAAACACAATCAAAGAGTGCACAAATATTACTCAATATGTCATGACATGCATGATTGATGCAAATGCAAGGTAGAACTTATTAATAGATTGCTTTTAATGATCAATAACTAGTTCTAATAGCTTTTATCAAGTTTATACAGGTTTGGAGTTGATTAGGTCAGTTTTTGGAATCAATTCAACACAATTTATCTAGGGAAATCGGACTAGTCCGCTAGGGACCGGACAAGTCCGCACTTTACGAGATCAGCAGATTAGGGTTTTCTAGATCGACGTGAATTTGGAGATTAGGGGTTGAATTCTCGTAAGGAAAAGAGAATAGAAGGGATACCAGGTGTTTAGAACTCCAATGAATCAAGAAACTTGGAGGCAACACTTGGATCTTGGTGATCTAGGGTTGGTGATGAACTTGGAGATGAATTGGTGATGAAGAACGAAACTTGGTGGAGATCTTGATCCTCTTTCGTTTCCTCCTCCTCTTCTTCTTGCTTGGGATCTTCTCCTCCCTCCTTGATGGTGGCTCTCCACGAACTAGGGTTTAGGTGGGGTGGAAAAGTGGCAAATAGATGTCAAGCCAAGGGGTGGGGTTGTTTATATACAGGTGGAGGCTAGGGTTAGATGGATTTCGAGTTTGAGAGGAGTAGAGACCGGTTTAGAGTCCCACATGGGCTCTAAAAGAGTTAGGCACGACGTCCCTACGCCCACTTAACGTGAACCCCAAGAAACAAGTCGTAAAACAAAAGATGAATTCGGAGTCACGAAATATCGGAAATGTCCGGAAAGGACCGGACTAGTCTGAAGTCGTCCAGAGAGAAAATCGGACAAGTCTGGCCAAAAATCGGACAAGTCCGATTTTAAACAGAGAGGAAAACGGACAAGTCCGCTGGAACACCGGACTAGTCTTGAAAAGTCCAAGGACTTAGGAATTTTTCAAGGATTCTTGGAATATCGGACTAGTCCGCACAAAATCGGACAAGTCCGAAAGTTTCCAGAGGCAAAATCGGACTAGTCCGCAGCAAAAACGGACAAGTCCGTTTTTAGTCAGAGAGGAATCGGACTAGTCCTCAGGAAAATCGGACTAGTCCGCACTTTCCTGCGTTTAAGTGCGGTTTTGTTCCAAATCAATTTTAAACTCGTTCCTCTTGATGTGGGTTAATGTTAAACATGTATATGAGTGTATGTAGGGCATGATGCATGAAAATGAGGGTGTTACATCACCCTTGCTATCTCCACATTAATTCAGTCACAGGTCATAATTTGGAGTATGCATTGGATTATGATGAGTACTAGGCGTGCGTGTTATCGTCAAACTACCTGTGGAGATGGAAGTTTATTAGAGTTTAGTTTTTCTGCTACTTTTCTGTTATTAGATCTTGTATTCAAGACTGGATACTGTAATAAAGCACTATTATTATTATTCGAGACATGGTTTTGATCTGAATATCATTTGTGATGCACTCGTGTATGTGTGTTAAACATTCTGGACACACATATGTGTCACACTTGGTTCATTCTCGGAACCGGGTGTCACTCCATTCTGTCCCCTCTTGGCTCAGAGCCGTGTTTGACCGTAAGATGCAAGTCTAGGTAGAAAGGATACCACAAACCACTTAGTACTTCTTCCTTTCAAAAATTTACCTGTTTTGCACTATTTTGCCTTCCACCACCTATATAGTGCGGAAATTTGTGTTTTACCGCTGCTGCAAAATTTTAAGTCTTTTTCCATCTTTTTGAGCTATTACACATTCTATTACCTTTTTATGACTTCTGCAAATTTAGAATTTTCATTAACACTTTCCTCTAATATTCTCACGTTTCTCTATAGATGGCTCACATAAAATGACAGCCCACAAGAAAGTTCATTTGCCACCCCTTGGAAGCAACCTTAGGCCTCACAAGGAGCCACCAAGAGAACCAATCCATGAAGAGGAGGAAGTGAGCTCCCCCACAAAAGAAGTTAAACATGAGCACACCGACACAACGGAGGAAGATCCTGAAGAGGTAAAGTTGTATAGTGATGATGAAGATGAGTCATACGAGGAAGATGAAGATGAACCACATGAATGTGAGGAACCCTATGAAGAGGAGTCACAAGAGGAAAACCAAGAGGATGAAGCCACAACCCTAGAAGATGTACCTGCAGTTTAGAAGAGTGCATTCGCGCCTAGTGAAGCTAGAAAAGAAGATAAAGGTCCAATTTACTGTTTTACTCAAGAATTCTGTTTTGATGGGATCGATGGAGGATTTGCAGCTAAGCACATGAAGGAGTTCCTTGATCTATGCAATATGCACACGGAGTACTATGATAAGAGGATTCCTCGCTATGGACGTGAAGAATGGAGGGCTCAAGTTACTATTCTTGCTAAGGATGTCATGGTCACCCGACACTTTGCAACCACATGGAGATCCGCTAGGGAGCAAGCTATTGATGATGTTGCTTGGGAAGCGCTCACTAGGTTGTGTTACTCACATCGTGAGCAGCTTGAAGGTACTAGCTTTGCACTACACTCGCGCTGCAAGAGTGAAACAAGGGAAATTATGGGACCACGAGAAGGAGCTTAGTCCAGTCCTGGTGCTATTTACAGGTCTAAGAGGGTACTTGTGAACTTGGGAAATCGCTACGCTAACGCCATGGAAGAGATACGCTACCTACACAAGAGATTGTTCATCATGGAAAAGCAAGAGGAAGGTTGTGCCATTGTGGAAACAAATGGTGTAGCGAGCTCTTCAACGCCTACATGGACGATCAACTCACCTTGGCGTGTGCCTGTGTATGGCTCACCATCGTTGTCACCTTCGCGACCTCATGGCCAGAATAGTCATGACTCTCACAATTAAGTCTAGGTCTCCTGTTAGAAGTCTTAAATGCGTTTAGATCATAATAGCTATAGTTAGTGTTATGTGCTGAATTTTCTATGGTGTGTGCTTGGTTGTGTGCTTGGTGTGAGTTGTGGAGCACTTTGGCGTTTTGTCCGCATCTGCACATAGTAGAGAGATATGGGACACTTTGACATTAGTCCAAATCCTCACATAGGGTTTTATTATATAATAGAGGGTTGCTTAGTTACATATACCTTGATGCATATAGTTGAGACATTTTGTCTCATATTCTGAATTCTTCCATTTCGTGCACTTTTCCACCCACAGATGTCGAGGGTAACCGTAACCAAAGGAACGCCGATGGTGCAGACCATGATGCAAACATTGGGACAGCTGCAAGCCAACAACAATAACCAGCCCCACATGTCTGCGCCACCACGACCACCACGGCCACCCCCGCTGCCCGACAATCGGATGGGAGAGTTTATGAGGGTCAGGCCGCCTACTTCTGCTCAAGCCAAAGATCATATAGAAGCTAATGTTTGGCTGAAATCTGTTGAGAATAAGCTTGCTAGGGAGAAGGTATGTTTTGCCTCACATCAACTAGTCGGAGCAGCTCCAGATTGGTGGGAAGCTCTTTGCAATGCCCATGATCATCAAGAGAGAATCACTTGGGACGAATTCATGAAGAGTTTCCGCTCGCACTATGTACATGAGGGAGTCATGATACTAAAAAGGCAGGAATTTGAAAGCCTTAGGTAATGAAGGATGAGTGTGAGTGAGTATCTTAATAAATTCACTCAACTATCAAGGTACGCTCGAGAGGACATCAATATTGATAGAAGGAAGCAATACCTATTCATGAGGGGTCTGAATAATGAAATTCAAGTTCAATTGCTCAATAGTGACTATGCAAACCTTCAAAAGCTTGTTGACAAGGCCATTGTGGTTGAGAACAAGGTCCATGAGATGGAACAGAACGAAAAAAAAGGAAAATGCCATACTAGGGACAGTCACAAGGAAGCAGTGTTCATTCACGCTATGCACCGCCACACGCATCATACTACAACCCATCTGCTTCTGCATATCGCGCTACTTATCCACCGTGCCCAAATCAGCCAATGCAGCAACACCCTCCCATGCAAGGACCTCGCTTACCCATGCTTCCTGCACCGTGTCCTAATATGGGTGTCTATGCTCAAAATCAGCCTCGCCAAAATTTCTCTGGCGCCACTGGTATCAAGGCGTGCTACACTTGTGGTCAGGTGGGACACTTTGCTAATCAATGCCCAAAGTCAGGTTAGGGACAAATGAACAATGCTCCAAGGTAGAATCCTAGGTCGAATGGAGGGACAACTCAAGCAATCGTGGACCACAAAATTTTGCTCGCAACAAGGTGAACCATCTATCTGCAGAAGAGGCTCAACAACCTGATGATGTTGTGATTGGTATGTTTCTCACAAACTCCAACCCTGCTACTATAATATTTGATTCTAGAGCATCTCATTCATTCATCTTGTCAAAGTATGTCGCAAATCATAGCATGCCTATATCATACCAGAAGTATACCATGTTGGTTAAATCTCCTGAAGGAGAGATGAGGACAAATATAGCATGTCTAAAAGTAAGTATTACCATATGGGGGGTAGATTTCCTCGCCAACCTTATAATTCTAAATTCACAAGGGTTGGACACCATACTTGGAATGGATTGGCTAATAAGGAAGCATAATGGAGTGATCCCATGTGCCACATGGACAATGCAATTGACAAATGACGAAGGGGTCATTATAGAACTCAAGGCAATCCAGCCAGCAACAGGAAAGTCAATGCTAAATCATGTAGAAGGCGCGACATTGTGACACCCGGTTCCGAAAATGAACCAAGCGTAATGCATATGTGTGCCCAGGATGTTTAACACACATACACAAGTGATTCAGAAATGATAAATAGATAATTACCACATCTCAAATTATAAAATAAGTACTTTTATTACAATATTCAAGTAATCCTCATATTACAACTCTAATGATCATTATTGACTATAACTACAGCAAAAATAATCTATTTAAGAAACTAAGCAAACTAAGAAAACTGAGCAAATAGGGTAGCACGACTCCAAGCAACACCACAAGCAAGTCGACGGTAGAACACAATCTAATTCTCCACATCATCCTCAGGATACTCCCAAACATCAACTGAAACTGTTGATGGGGGGAATTGCAAGGGTGAGTACATGTCGTACTCAGCAAGTGTGGGAAAGTATGACATGTAGCTTAAACAAGGCATGATAATAAACAATGGCTAATTGCTGAAAAGTATATTTAAAACATGTAAAAAGCATAGTAAGATGTCTATGTGAATTTATCCCAACATAACCTAAATAATTACAAATAAAGAGTCCATTACCATCAATTACCATTATGTCACATCCAACAATGATTATCCATCCAAGTGCTAAGTTCTTACCATTATCATCGACCAAATTCAATTATCACAACTCAGACCATAACCATTACCATAACCCCACTATAACCATCCCAAATCTCAAGTTTCCTCGAATCATGGAAGTTACCCAGGTGCTCATAACCGCGAGCACGGCTATCATGATAGTTTTTAACACACTCTGTAGAGGTTGTACCACTTTACCCATAAGTTCGTGATTTCATCACCCGTCGGCAACTAAAGAAACCTCCCATATGTTAATTACACTTCCTTAGGTGTATGGCCAAGAGATCACAAAAGAACCTTTACAAAGGGACTACCAGCATATTCAGATCCACTGAGGTTTCACCGGTGGTGATGCCTCCAACTGAGCACATCCAACCAAGGGCCCCCTCTTGTGCCGTTTGGATCCCATGGCAGTCCTGCCACTATTGCAAACCCAACTGACTCCCATTCCACGCTCCACCAAATGATCTGAATCAATGTTGGTAATACTCCTAATTAATTGGCTAAGCTGCACCCATACTTGGCCTTGTGGTGGCACTGTTCTCCTGGCTTATTCTCGCATGAACCGATCCTTAGATCCAAGGCAAGCAAACCACCATATCGACCAACCCAATCCACAAACCATGCTTGCTTAGATCTCCCAAGTCCCATGTTACCAATTAACCATATTCATCAATTTATATCATCCATACGTTAATTAAATCTTAATTAAGAATTTTGGTTGTTTTCCCATCCCAATTAATTAGAGTTAAGCAAAAAAGGTAAAATACCCTTCCCGACTCTCTACAATATGTTCCAATCGACAAGGGTGGTCAAACAAGTCTAGTAAACACCTATAAATGGGTTTCTCATCAAATTGACACAAGCATGCAGTTTTGCAAACAGAACATTTAAAAATAGGATCAAAATGATCAAGGACAGTTGCCTTGCTCCTGAGCTTGGTTAGGGTCAAAAGCTTCGATGTTCAAGTACTGGAGGTCCTCAGCAGCACCCTCTAGCGCAACACCACCTATTCCGCGCATTAGAAGTACAAAACAACAATTACAATCAATAAATGCTCATATATTACTCAATATGCCATGACATGCATGATTAATGCAATTATGTGGTAAAACTTGTTAATAAGTTGATATTAATGTTTACTAACTAGTTACAATAGTTTCTAGCAATTTTGTACAGGTTTGGAATTGATTTGAGTCAATTTGGAATTAATTCAGCACTAAACAGATTCAGATACCGGACTAGTCCGTTTTCAGGGGCCGGACTAGTCCGCCCTGATCAGAACTGGAATATAGGGTTTTCTTGATTTGTGAGAATTGGGATTGAATTCACGTGGAAAAGTGAAGGTAGAGGGTGTACCACATGTTTAGAGATCGAAAGATCAAGAATTTGATGTGAGACTTGAATCTTGACGATTAGGTCTTAATGAAGATGAGTTGAGGGTGAATTGGTGATGAAGAACAAAAAGTCAATGAAGATTTTGCTTGATTGATCCTCTTTCATGTTCTACTCCTCCTCCTTGCTGTTGGATCCCCTCTTGGTGGTGGCTCTCACAAACTAGGGTTTGGAGTTTCTCAATTGTGGCAAAGAGATGAAAAGTTGGGGTGAAGGGTTGTTTATATAGAGGTGGAGGTGGTAGGGTTTGATGGATTTCGAGTTTAAGGTGTTGGAGGATGTGTCAGGGTCCCACATGGGCTCCACAGAGGTTGGGCCCGATATTCTTGGGCCCAATTAAGGTAATTACCCAAGAAACAATCATGGAGAATAAAAGAATTTGAGTTGGTTTCTTTAGGCTGGACTAGTCCGCTAGGAGCCGGACTAATCCACTAGGAGTCGAACTAGTCCGATATTAAACAGAGACATCAATAGATCAGTCCAGTGGGTGGTACGGACAAGTCCATTTTGGAACAGAGCCATTTTCGTACAAGTTCGGGGTTATAGGACGGACAAGTCCGGGATGGCAAAGGAAAAGGTTTTCCAGACTGAAAATCAATAAGGGAACGGACTAGTCCGCTTAGACCACGGACGAGTCCGAACAATCATCAGAAGCAAATTCGGACTAATCCGAGGCAGAAAGCGGATAAGTCCGTAGGACAACAGGGAGTCAAACGGACTAGTCTGACTAGTTCGGGGTACCAACCGGACAAGTCCGCACTGATTCATAATTTAAATTTTGTTTTGGTTATAACTCGTTTTAATCTTGTTCCTATTTATGTTGCTTAATTCTAAAAATGTATAAGAATGTATGCAACGCATGATGGATGAAAATGAGGGTGTTACAAACCTACCCCCCCCCCTTAAAATGAATCTCGCCCTCGAGATTCGACGTTGAAGGAAAGAGATAGGGAAATTGTTTTTTGATCCCATCTTCTAGCTCCCAAGTTGCTTCTGATTCTGTATGATGCTTCAATTGTACTTTGCACCATCTAATCACCTTGTTCCTTTTGACTCTCTCCTTGGTTTCCAAGATTTTGACTGGTTGCTTGGCATAAGTCAAATTTGCCTCTAATTCCAATTCTTCCATTGGCACTTTTTCTTCTGGTACCCTTAAGCACTTCTTGATCTTAGAAACGTGAAACACATCCTGAACATTGGAAAGATGTGCTGGCATCTCCAACTTATATACCACTTCTCCATGTTTGTTTAAAATCTTGAATGGCCCAATATAGCGAGGTGCCAACTTGCCTCTAACTTTAAACCGCTTATGACCTCGCATAGGTGATACCTTCAGGTACACGAAGTCTACCACTTCAAAGGCAATGATTCTCCGCCAATTATCCGCATGGCCCTTTTTGTCTTGTTTGAGCATCTCTCAAGTTCTCGCGAATTATCTGAACTTGCTTTTCGGCTTCTTGCAACACATAAGGTCCAAAATTATGGTTTCTCCTGTCTCATTCCAAAACAAGGGTGTCCTACACTTTCTTCCGTATAATGCTTCATATGGTGACATCTTCAAACTAGCTTGGTAACTGTTATTGTAAGAAAATTCAGCATACGGCAAGCTCTTGTCCTAGCCGTGTCCATGCTTCAAGGCACACGCTCTCAACATATCCTCCAATATTTGATTTGTACTCTCAGTATGTCCATCCGTCTGAGGGTGATATGCAGAGCTGAAATTTAACCTTGTACCCATAGCTTCATGCAGTTTCTGCCAGAACCTAGAGGTGAATTGAGAACCTTGGTCAGGCACTATTTTCTTGGGTACTCCGTGTTTGCATATAATTTTCTCTATATACAACTCAGCTAATTGTGTCGCAGTACACTTAGTCTTGACAGGAATGAAATGAGCCGATTTGGTCAACCGATCCACAATAACCCATATTGAGTCATAGTCGGACTGGGTTCACGGTAATCCAACTATGAAGTTCATACCGATGTCTTCCCACTTTCACTCTGGAATCCTTAATGGCTGCAATAATCCAGCAGGCCTTTGATGTTCATCTTTGAAATGTTGGCATACATCACATAGTGCAATGTACTCTGCTATGTCCTTCTTCATGCTGGCCCACCAATAACAAGTCTTCAAGTCTTAGTACATCTTTGTACAACCGGGATGGATTGAGTAAGGTGAGTCATGTCCCTCCTTCAATATCGTTCTCTTGAATATGCTTTACATTAGGCACAATAATCCGTTTCACAAACCATAGAGTACCATGTTTGTCTTCATCAAATCTAAATTCTCTCCCTTCCTGGGTCCTTTCCTTGATTTCTTGAATTTCCTCATCCTTGGTCTGACCTTCTCGAATTTCTTGCTCTAAGGTTAGATTTAACTCCATTATCCCCATCTCATTCACAAATCCAAGATTCAACCATTCAAACTCCTTGCATAGCTCGGATGGCAATTCCCGAACCGTGAGTTGCTGGCTTACTCCTTTCCTACTCAAACCATTGGCCACTACATTAGGCTTCTCCGAGTGATAATTAATTCCCACATCGTAGTCCTTGATGAGCTCCAACCATCTTTGTTGCCTCAAATTCAGGTCCATTTGCGTGAATATGTACTTGAGGCTCTTGTGACGGTGTAAATATCACACCTATGTCCAAGAATGTAGTGCCTCCATATCTTCAAGGCATGCACTACAGCTGCAAGTTTGAGATCATGCGTAGGCTAATTCAACTCATGTTTCTTCAATTGCCTCGATGTATAGGCTACTACTTTACCTTCTTGTATGAGCACACATCCAAGTCCCTGCCTTGAGGCATCACAATAAATATCAAAACTTTTGCTCACATCCGACAAAACCAAGACAGGAGCTGTTGTCAATCTCTTCTTGAGCTCCTCAAAGTTGTCTTGATAAGCTTGGGTCCATAGAAATGCCTTCCCCTTCATCAATAATTCAGTCATGGGATTGGCTATTTTGGAGAAGTCCTTGATGAACCGACGGTAATATCCAGCCATTCCAAAAAAACTCCTTATTTCCTTGACATTCTGCAGCGGCTCCCATTTTAGAACATCCCTCACTTTTCCTGGATCAACCAATACTCCTCCTCCTGAGATGATATGGCCCAAAACTGACACTTCCCTTAACTAAAACTAGCACTTGATGACTTTGGATTATAATTGGTGTTCCCTCAGTTTCTGCAATGCGAGCCTCAAATGCTCTTCATGCTCCTCTTCACTCATCGAGTAGATCATAATGTCATTAATGAACACCACAACGGATTTATCCAAGTACTCCATGAAAACCTTATTCATGAGGTACATAAAGTAAGCAGGTGCATTCGTCAACCCAAAAGACATAACGGCGTACTCATAAGACCCATATCGTGTCCGGAAAGCCATTTTGGGTATGTCCGACGATCTAATCTTCATTTGGAAGTAGCCTGACCTCAGGTCCATGCTGGAGAAAACACAGCCACCCTTCATCTGGTCGAACAAATCCTCTATTTGGGGCAACGTGTACTTGTTCTTCATTGTCACCTCGTTGAGAGCCCAGCAATCCACACACATCCTTTGGGATCGATCCTTCTTATCCACGAATAGCACTGGCGCTTGCCAAGGCGAAGAGCTTGGGCGAATGAAACCCTTTTCTAGCTGCTCTTGAATTTGCTTCTTGACCTCTGCTAATTCCATAGGAGGCAGCCTATATGGCCTCTTAGCTATAGGTGCAGTTCCAGGTATTAATTCAATAACGAACTCTATGTAGTGATCAGGTGCCACACCTAGCAACTCATTCGGGAACACATTTTAAAATTCACACACCACTAGGATCTCCTCTATTGCTCCACCATCCATTTGATTCAGCTCCACTTGCTTTGGCGTGTGTTGAGATGCTTCAAATTCTAGGCTGACCCCTTCTTCATTTGTCAACTTCACCGTCTTCATGGCACATTGAATTACCCCATTGTACTTCCTTAACAAGTCCATACCAAGTATTATGTCTAGTCCCTGAGAATCCAAAACAATAAGATTGGCGAAGAAGTCTACCCCCCTTATTCTAAGGCTTACTTTTGGACATACTATATTCGTCCTCATCTCCCCTCCAGAAGATTTAACCAACAAGGTATGCATCATATGAGATATGGGCAAACTATACTTGGCAACATACTTTGATGCAATGAATGAATGCGATGCTCCAGAATCAAATAACATAGTCGTCGGGTTGGAGTTTGCTAGAAACATACCAATCACCACGTCATCCGCTTGTTGGGCTTCCTTCGTAGATACATGGTTCACCATGCTCCTAACGAAATTTTGCGGTCCACGGTTACCTTGTGGCGCTCTTCCATTCGGTCTTGGGTTCTGTCTTGGAGCATTGTTCCCTTGACCAAGGTCGACATTGAGATGTAAAGTGTCCTACGTCACCACAAGTATAGCATCACCTTGCTGCACCAGTGTTATTAGGGCGAACTTGATTTCGAGCATTAGCAGGAAAATTTGCGCGAGGACCTTGAGGCATTGGAGGGCGAGGTGCTTGCATAACGGGGCGTTGTTGCATAGGCTGAGCTGGGCGCAGTGGAAAAGCAGCGCGACATGCAGGAGCATAGGGGTTGTAGTATGATGCATTTGGTGGTGCAAAGTGGGGGCGAACATTGCTTCCTTGTGGCTATTCTTGATATGACGCCTTCCTCTTGTTATCTTGCTCTATATCGCGAACCTGGTTTTCAACCACAATAGCTTTGTCCAGAAGCTTCTAGAAATTTGCATAGTCACAATTGAGCAATTGAACTTGAATCTCATTGTTTAGGCCTCTCATGAATAAATATTGCTTGTGACTGTCCCGATTAACATCTTCTGGAGCGTAACTTGAGAGTTGAGTGAATTTATTGATATACTCACTCATACTTGACTTCCCCTGCCTTAGGTTCTAAAATTCTTTCCTTTTCAAGATCATAACACCTTCAGGCACAAAATGAGAACGGAACCTCTCCTTAAATTCAGCCCAAGTGATCCTCTCCTGATTTTCATGAGCATTGCAAAGCGAGTCCCACCAATCCGCAGCTGCTCCACCTAGCTGATGGGAAGCGAAAAGAACCTTCTCCGTGTCACTGCATTGCACGATAGCGAGCTTCTTCTCCACATGTTTTAGCCAATCATCAGCTTCCATTGGATATGTGGCTTGAGCAAAAGTAGGTGGCCTAGTCCTCATAAACTCTTTCAATATGTTATGAGGCGGCGGTGGTGGTGCTGGTGGAGGCATATGGGGCTGATTATGATTATTATTTACAGGTGTCCCAAGGTCTGCATCACGATCTGCATCAGCTGTTTTGCATAGCCAACAACTGCTGAAGGTTGACAGCCTCAGGTACAGGTCCATGGTTGTTATTCTGAGGTGCTTCATTGTTCTCCTCATTCTCATTGGCATCCATTTGGTTGCCAGTCCTAGGCATCTGAAGAAAGAGCAAGAGAGAAGAATTTAGAAAACATCCCCAACTATATGCATCAAGGGATATGAAACTAAGAAACTACCTATACAAGTATATATGGATGTGGCAAGTGCTAAAGTATCCCACAATCCTCTACTAAGCACACAAGCATACATTACATAGCAATCGGCACACCAAACAAACCACAACGCCCCCTGAGTGTTCCTACGTGCTCTAAAGTGTCCATTCTATCTAGGCTGCGTCCTACGGTGAACCTGTAGCGCTAATACCAATTTGTGACACCCGGTTCCAAAAATGAACCAAGCGTAATGCATATGTGTGCCCAGGATGTTTAACACACATACACAAGTGATTCAGAAATGATAAACAGATAATTACCACTGCTCAAATTATTAAATGAGTACTTTTATTACAATATTCAAGTAATCCTCGTATTACAACTCTAATGATTATTATTGACTATAACTGCAGCAAAAATAATCTATTTAAGCAACTAAGCAAAGTAAGAAAACTGAGAAAATAGGGTAGGGCGGTTCCAAGCAATACCACAGGCAAGTCGACGGCAACACACAACCTAATACTCCGCATTATCCTCAGGATACTCCCAAACATCACCTACAACTGTTGGTGGGGTGAATTGCAAGGGTGAGTACATGTCGTACTCAGCAAGTGTGAGAAAGTATGACATGTAGCTTAAACAAGGCATGATAATAAACAATGGCTAATTACTGAAAAGTACATTTAAAACATGTAAAAAGCATACTAAGATGTCTATGTGAATTTATCCCAACAAAACCCAAATAATTACCGATAACAAGTCCATTACCATCAATTACATTTTGTCACATCAAACAATGATTATCCATCCAGGTGCTAAGTTCTTACCATTATCATCAACCATATTCAATTATCACAATTCAGACCATAACCATGACCATCATAGTCAATGTGTTAATGCAACACTTCCCCCGGATCTGCTAAGGAGCAGCCCGCGAAGGTTCTTTGTTCGGCAGGGCTTAGGCCTCAATCAAGTGTTCTAGCTGGTGACAATATGAGACAGTGGTTTTACTTGGTTCGGGCCGCAAGGAGCGTAACACCCTACTCCACGGTGGATGGTATTGCTAGTATGTGTGCATGCGTGTGTGTGATGTGTGGATTCAATGTCTGGTCCTTTGTAACGGTGGCAGTACGGGCCTTTTATAGACAAGGTCGGACACCTTACATGTGGGGTCCCAGGGTGCGGCAGGTGGTCCCGACGCAATCTTATCCTAAGGATCTAAGTCTTCTCGTATAAGCTTGCCTGACCGAGGCAGTGAAGACTCGCTGTCTTTCGTCCTCTCTTGTCAGTAGCCTACGCGCTATTCCTGATAGTGGCAGAAGGTGTCCCGTCAGTCTGTCTTGCTGCCGCAAGCTACCCACTTGGCCATGTGGGATAGACCTGAGGCGCCTTCGCTGTGACACGATTGGCCATAGCGGTCTCTCATTATTGACATGCTCCGCGTTGGGCGCTGGGGGTGGGTGCGCGTCTTCAATGTTCGACTTGAGCAGGGCACACCATCCCTTGACTCCCACATCTTACAGTCCGAGGCGAGCCGCAGGACATGTGGCAGCGCCGGGGCTGATCTCTGCTGGGGAGGTCAGACCTGGTCCTCCATGACTCGTGGCAGCTCCGGGGCTCATCAGGGGACGTGGCAGCTCCAGGCCCTTTCCCTTGGGGGTGCTGGTCCTTGCGCTCCGTGCCACGTGGTTGTACCGGGGGCGCTCCCCAAAGGTTGGGTGAGGTCTCGTCCCTACACGTGGCATCTCAAGAGCCCTTCGCACTGGAGGGGCCAACTCCCATCTTCGAGGCTTACATGGCAACACCGCAGCTCGATCTTTGAGGGAGGCAAATGTCTTGGCTACTACGAACACGTAGCGGCTCCGAACGTGTCTTAGTGTCTTCATTCTGTGTGCGAGGGTACCACGTCTGCAGGGTACCGATAGTGGCCCCTGGACTCACCCTGGGGCATGGTGAAGAGCCCAAAGGTGGAGCCCTTTCCATGTTTTCCTACACTATGCTTTGAATTTTGTCTTGGACAGCTGAAGCGGTGGGCGCTTCTGCCAACGTCGCCACTGGTCTGTTCTGGTTGAAAGACTATAGCGGCGGGATCTTTGCTTGCTGTAATATCTCTGTCTTCTGCGAAGCCTCCAACCGAGACGGTTCCTGATGCAATTTTAGCACTTTTGCTCGCTCCACCTTTATGGGAGTCGCTTCTGCAGCTTCCTCAGGCGGCTGACCGACTGGCCCAGTGCGTCAGAGCGGGGACATAGGACCCGTTGTCATGGGTGTATTGTGTTTTTAGGATCGAAGAGCACGTGAAAAGCTACCAGAGGGGGGGTGAATGGTAGATTTAAAAATCTTACGCAGCGGAAACAATTAAACCCCAAACCCTTTTGGTAGAAAACCGATCTGTTAAAGAAATCGTGTGTGAGACTAATCTAAACGTATTTCACCGTGAAAAAAGTGATAGATATCAGAGAGAATCAAGTCACAAATACAACACAAAAAGAATCACTCAAATCCGTCGAGAAAAACTCAAGTTATGATCGAAAGATCAAACAATGGTGAATCTGTCCTACCCGAGAAAAACAGTTCTGGAACGCTGCAAAGAAACTCGTGTAGATCATAGACCACGAATCCAATGACCGTGAAATTTGACATATGATAGACAATCAAGTTGTGAAGACAACACAAAAAGAATCACGTCAATTGGATCTGTAAAACTCGAGCTATGATAAAACCACCGACGAAAGGTAGTGCTGTCCAGAAACTCGACGAGTAAAACTTGTCTGGAACAAGTCGGACGAACAAGGCACAAAAGTTCCTTCAAATTACGAATTTTATTCAATAGAACACAAGAGGAACAGCCCCAAAGTCGTCTCTATCGATCTTTGGCCTTCCCTTGCTTATATAACCAGCCCTTAGGCCATCCCAATCTCAACTAGGACTCCAATCCTAATCCGATCACAATCGGAACTTTCTATAACTGCTTAGGACTCTTCTATACGCAGATAGAAGCAATCTTAAGACTTCCAAACACCTTAGGAACGTATCCCACATTGATAAACAACTCAAATTCGTGACCCACACGAAATCCTAACATAACCAACTCGATATTTCCATACCGAGCCATAACCGACTCAGCTAGCACCCTAAGTCTTCAACCGATACGATCCGATCCTTCCGATCAGATCTTCCTTCCATAATCCGTCTCTAGAAGCATATTGCCACGTCATGCACCTCATGCATACGTGCGAACACCTTCCTTTGACCTTCATATGCACTGCCCTTGATTCAATCATCCTGCGCGACCTCCTGACCCGCTCAACCACAGTTCCTCCCGAACTTGGTTGTTGGAACCTCATCTCCTCCTGAGACTAGTCCAATGGATCCTGTCACCAGCCATGACTTGAACTCAAGCAACACCTGCACATGAACAAACAAACAATCCATACGAGCCCAAGTCCTCGACTTGACTCAAGTTAGTTCCGAACACAACACCTTATGTGAGCACCTCACATAAGCATGTTGCAAAGCATAGCAAAACGATATCAACCAAAACGCACCAAAAACTTAGCAAATGAATACTAAGCAATCTTTCCAACAATGTAAAGCAAGTACGAAACATTGCAAATGAAAAGCAGAAGCACTACGATCAAGTTTCGGACCTTGCCAGAGCAACCCGGACCTTGAGCCGGAGCTAACAAAAGCTAGTAGTACCTAGCGCCGAAGCTTACCAAAACTAGTACAATGAAGCACCTGCCGGATCTTACCAAAACTAGTACAGCCAAGCTCCCGCTGGAGCTTACAAAACATAGTAGATCCTAGCACCGGAGCTAGACAAAGTACGTCCGAGCTTAGCAAAAACATGCCGAAGCTATCAAATATATGTCGGAGCTAAAGATAAAGCTCTCCGGAGCTAATCCAAAGCTAGTCGGACCTTACCAAGAAGTCGGACCTAGCATCGAACATAAACGGAGCTACCCAAAACAAGCCGGACCTATGGTCGGACCTTGCTATAGCTCGGAGCTAGAGTCGGACCTTGATAAAAAGGTGTTTTGGTGATATTTAAAACTTTTATCATCAAATCTAAGTATATTCACTACAACCCAATGTATTCAGCACACATAGATCTTACAATCTCCCCCTTGATGAATGCATTGGCAACACCATTTAAAATCCGAACATTGGCTTATTCACATAAAAGTTTTGAAGACAATTTCTCCCCCTTTGTAAATCAAAAGTAAATGAGAAGAAAAATTATCCCATATTATCTCTCCACATTTATTATCTCTCATTATGCACATATTCTCTTTCTTTTCATGCTTATCTCTCCCCCTTTGACAATGTATTCAGCAATTCATGAGCATATAAACAAATTATCTCTCCCTCTTTAGTTGTTATGAGCATATTATAACATATACATATAACCAAAGCTCATCCAGGTCATACTATCAAGTACCTTACATTATCACATCAATGAAATACATAAAGTAGTGTAAGCCATGCTAGAGATCAAATGTAATTTTCAATTTAAGCAAGTCATGATCTCACAAACTTAACTATCTCAAAACCTGATAGCATGACACTAGTTTCTGCATTTTATTATTTTTCAAAGCATAAATTTATATCATATGATATTTGCAAGAGATTATATGCGCATCTGCCTTATTCTAACCAACCAAGCCAAGCCTATGTCATTTGACAATCAGAAGCTTAAGGACATGGTTTTAGTCATACACAACTTCTTCTAAGTTCATATCTAAGTGGAATGACAAGCCATCTCAAAAGAAGAAGTGCGATGCATGCATATTCTCTTGATCTTTTCTCGATTTATATTTGTTCATAAAAAACTCAACATGTGAGTTGATTACTTGATGAATTCTTAATGATTACAAGCACTTGTGAACATGTAACAAGTTCAAAACAGCAAGAAAGTTTGATCATGAACAGTTTTAGTGTAAGTAATTTGTCGACTGTTGGAGTCGGCAGATCCCCTAACACTATGAAAAGTGTTTGAAGGAGTTTGTGGTTCGGTCTGGGCGCGCGGAGATCTAAGAATTGAAATGCGATTTGGACACGAGTGACACGGTGGTTTACGTGGTTCGGGCCGCCTGAGCGTAATACCCTACTCCACGGGTGTGTATTTTTTGTATTAACTTGTGAGCTTCAGAATGTTTTTTTCTGTGTATCATTGGTTTGTCCTTTTATAGTACAAGGACCAACCGTTACAAGTCAGCCTGGCCCGACATGTGGCCCTGGCGGTTATTAGTATTGATACACGAGATTAATTGTTGTTAATAACCCTGTAACGGCTCCAACAGTGCCGTTACAGGTGTTAAGGCTGTCCGATTAATTATCATTAACGTGGAATTAATGGTAATTAATCGGATCTTGAAGTCTGCGGCTGTCCTTTGGAGATCCGGAGCCGTTACAACGTCTCCCGGGGGCTTTAAGCATCTAGCTCCGTCGTGTGGACACGTGGCAGCTCCGGAGCTTGCTTGGGAGAAGCGGGAAGCTCCGGGGTGACCTGGCACGTGTCATGTCCGGAGCTTCTCTCGGTCGGGGGCTACCTCCGGAGGTGCCGTTTCAGTACTTGGCCCGGAGCTTCACCCTTGCGGGTAATAGCTCTGGGCTGACAGTACACGTGGCAACCTAGAGGTTAACCATGTTGGAGAAGCGGGTCCGGTCACGTCTGGCGAGTGGGCCCCCGAGGGTCTTCAATTTGAGTTGATGTCCTTCCCTTGAGATCTTTGTAACCTCAGGGGGTGTATGGTTTTTAGGGTACCGACAGTGGCCCCCTGGACCTACCTCCGGGGAAGGCCAACGGGATGAAGTCGTTCCGCCGGAGGTGGGTCCATACTTGTGACTCTTGAACTGGGTCTTCAAGAGTCTTCGGAGGTGCCTTTGGCGGGGCTTTATGGTTGAGTCCCGACGCGTGGCGCACCTCAGGCGGCGGATAAGATCTTTGACATGCGGATCTCTCGCAATTGAAGGTCGTCGGTTCCCGATACGAAAACCGTATCGGTTCCGCGCGCCTTGTCAGTCCGCCGCCTTTGGGTTTCCCGCCTTGTGATGACAACTGTTTGCCTGGGTAAGAGCCTCGACTTGGTCGTCGGGGTGGTCCCGGGCCCTCTTGTCATCGGCTGGGTTGAATTCTTGAGTAGTATGCTTGATTCCCCTGCAGTTTCCATCCAAGCGTTGCGAGGGCTTACTTAAGAAGGAAAGCGCACCGTCGGGAGTTCTTTACGCTTTCCATCTGTTCTTGCGCTCAAACTCCCAACTCGTGCTTTGCTTTTCTTCTCTCGCCTAGCTGTGCTGCGATGGAGTTGGGTCTGCGTGAGAGTCGTTTGAAGACGGAAAGCGATCTGAAGAAGGTCCGAGCCGTCATGGGGTGGTCGTCGGACTTCTTCAACCGTTCAATCCGCACCGGAGGAGAGCTTCCCTTTAAAAAGGAGCACTCCGGCGAAATGGTATACTTTTCATCGTATGCCATGGTGGGGCTGATCCCACCATTTTCTTCCTTCTTTTTGATGCTGCTGGACTTCTATGGTCTGCAGCTATACCACCTTGGCCCTCACTCCCTTCTCCTTGTGTCCATCTTTGTCCACTTCTGCGAGATGTGGGTGGGCATTCCTCCCTGCATCGAGCTCTTCCGCACTTTCTTCACCGTCCAAACCACCGTCCGAAGTGACGAGTACCTTGGCTTCTACTACTTTGTGAAGCGCAAGAAGTGCCCGTTCAAGTACCTCCGGTCGTTCCCTTCCGGGAAGTGGGATGACTGGAAGAAAGATTGGGTAGTTGTCCGGGTGGAGGAGCACGAGCGGTTGGAGCTGCCAGAAGGTCTGCCCGGCATTGACACGTCGGTGTGGAGCGAAGTTCCGGTGCTGGCGGCAGCCTTCGATCCCGTCCTATCAAGGATCCGCCAATGTGTGGAGGGAGGATTGACTCCCCAGGCGGTGTTCTGCAACTTCCTGTTCAACAGGTGGGCACCGCTGAAGAGGAGGGAGAAGCTCGCCTGGGCCCTCAACAGCGTGATGGACGAAGACCGGGTTGAGACCGGGTTGAAGTCCAGCATGGTGGGGAAGTCCTTGGAGTTTCACCTCAAGAAATTCCAGCACGGCATCGATGTGGACGGAGCGTACTTGGCTCCTCCACCGGCTTTCCTCCCCCTGAACGAGGAAGTTGAGTTCAGCAGGGAGCTCCGGCGGAAGATGCCCGCGCTAGACGACCTTGGCGTCGTCGAGAGAAGATCGACCGCCCCGTTGGCGATCCCCGGGTTGTCGGAAGGCGGCTCCGCCCCTGTCTTTCAGCCAAGAGCTGAGGTCACCGGCAAGGGCAAGGAGCTGGCGGAGGAGCCGGAGAACCGGAAGAGGAAACTGCGACATGCTGACGGAAGGTCCGTCGGGCTTGCTACTTCACCGCCAGTTCCCCGTCCTCAGGAAGGAAGATCCTCCGCCGCTGTAGCATCTGTCCCCGTGGTGGGGTCTTTTCGAAGCGCTACTGTTCCGGCGGTGGGATCCTCCCGGAGTGCAGCTGTTCCTGTGATGGGTCCCTCCGGTGGTGCTAGTTCCGGACGGGCGACTCCGGTTCGAGAAGCGGTGAGGGCCTCCAGGTCTAGGAGTTCCTCTCGATCAAGGAGAGCTCCGACCCGGGAAACGCCCGTGGCTACGGCAAGTCCTGGGAGTCCTCCCGGAGCTCCTACGCCGACCGTGGCCAGCCCGGAATGTCCGGGAAAGAGGTTCCGCGCAAGCTGGTGCGTGAGCCTCCCAAGGTAATTTTTCTTGCTTACCTCAATTAACTTTTAATTATAGCATCTGTTTGCTCAATTTCTTCATTCTCCATCTGCAGCGTTCCTAAGAAGGGGAGTGAAGCTCCGCCCTCAGCCACAGTGTCTGAGGCTACGAGGGCTTCTGCTCCAGCTCCGGTGCTGCCCCAGGCAGAGGCTGCGACAGCTCCGGCGCCGGCTGTCGTGGTCATGGACCTCGACTCGTCTCCAGAAGTTCCCGTGGTAGCGCCGGACCACGGGATTGAAGATGCGCCAGCGGCACCCGCTCCGGAGGTTGAAGCTCCGGGCCCTGGTGCTGCAGAAGTAGATGCTCCGGCTGTCGAGCCGGAGGAAGTAGCGGTCCCGGCTTCAGAGCCGGAAAATGCTGGAGCTTCGGCGGTCGAGCCGGAGGCAGCTGAAGCCCCAGCGTGCGAGCCGGAAGTTGAAGTGGTTTCGGCAATTGAGCCGGTTACTTCTGAAGCTCCGGTCGCAAGGCCGGTAGTTATTGGAGCGCCGGCTGCAGAGCCGGTGGTGGTGGAGGCAGGGGAGCTTGAGCTCCCCTCAGAAGAAGCGTCCCGGCCGGAGCCATTGGAGGCGACGACGTCGATGGTACACATGGCGGAGCCAGAGTGCCTGAACGAAGTCGCCGGCCCCCAGCCTGAGGGGGCGAATGAAGATTTGGTGGCGGGACCTTCTTCGGTGGCGACTGAGGCCATCCCGGAGGAGGGCCCTAGTGCCTTGGAAGCTCGGGGTTCCGCTCTCGCAGAGTGGGACCCAATTTTTGTAAATGAAGACCCGCTGGAACCAGCGGAGGAGACCCCAGAAGGTCCGGAGCCCATCTCGCTGTCGATGTCCATCGACAACGCTTGCTCCAGTCTGCGCCAAGTCCAACTAGCCTTCTTCCACGACAGCAAGGTTCTTGAAGAGGAGCGCCAAACCCTTAGGAGGTGGCGTAATAGACTCCAATTCGAGACCAAGCTGGCGCAGTCGAGGATCGCTGCGGACAAGGAATGGATCAAGCGGGAGAAGGTCCGCTTGGAGCTCTGGGGTGAGATGCTGGACGAGAGGGAGAGCATGACTCACAACCTCGACGCCCAATCCCGGGAGTACCACGACCAAGCTAAAGCTGCCAATGATGCGGCCAACGCTCGGTTCGATCAACTCGAAGCCATCAGTACCGCACTCATCAAGCGCCGAGAGGCACTTGAGGGAAGGGAAAAGCGGCTCGAGGATGAGGAGCAAAAACTCCTGGAGTTACGGGATGACGTCTTGCGACGTGAAGAAGAGCTTGCCGAGAAGACATCTCTGGCGGACAAAGGTATCGAGGAGCGCGCTAAAAAATTGGAAGAGCGCTGCCTCGAAGAGGAGGAGAAGACCTGGGTGCGAGGGCAGGAACTCTACGAGTATGAGTGTGCCCTCATCGCCCGGGAGAAGAAAATAGAGGCTAGGGAGAAAGACCTGGTCGACCGTCGGAACAAGATCCACCTCCGGGAGGAGGAGCTCGGGAGACTCGAAAAGCGGGTTGCTGCGAAAATTCAGCAAAACGCCAAAGAAGTTGAGCGCCTCTCCCGCGAGAACTCAGAGCTGGCGGCGACCCGGAGGTCCTTGGAAGAGATGAAGGGCCTGAGAAAGACGGACTCCCTGCAAATTTGGGAGTTCCTGAGTAAGGCCGACGATGCGCTAGCGCCGTTGGGTTTCAGCCCCGTGCTTCCGGATGATCCGGAGCCGGAGCCGGACCTTGCATTGCAGGCGTTAAACGCCGCGGGTGGCAAGCTCTCCAAGGTGGGCGACGTCATCGCGGACCAGCTTGAGGTCGAGGGGCAATCCCTGGCTAGAAACGTCACAGAGTATGTGTTGACGTGTTACACTAGCCGGAACCCTCGATTCCCTCTGGACCCGGTGCTTGAAGGCCCCGTTGAAGGAGAAGGCGAAGCTACCCGAGCCAGCGTGTCGGAGGTCGCCCAGAAGGTCGCTGAGTTCTTCCATAGGGTCTAGGACTATCTTTCTTAGCCTTTATTTGTATTTTCTCTTCTTCCTCAATTTTGTAATCCTTTGTCCCCGGATGTAATCTCTGGTCTTCCAATGAAATGAAATCCCCAATTTTTCGTGAATTTCATTTTTTGTCTTCAACATCTTTGTCTTCACTTGGCCCCCTGGTAGATGTGCACAATTTGATTGTGGACATGTACCAAAAGGATGTTGATTTTTGTTGAAGACAGATTTGCTTCGAACTCGTATAGTTTAGGTCCGAAGTTTTCGATAGTGAAGGTCCCTTGAAGTCGTCGGAGCTTAGAAGCTCCGGCACTGTCCATCGTCGGAGCTTAGTAGCTCCGGCAGGAGCCTCTACCAACACGTTGAGTGTCGGTAGTTAATACTTCAAGGTGTCGGAGCTTAGTAGCTCCGGCAATGACCCTTGCCACGCCTGGCTGGCAACAGACTCTAATGATAGAATCTTCCCACCATCTTTAAGTTAACGCCGATGGGAGTCGGAGTTTGGTTACCCCCGGTTTTTCTCCATCAATATTGGGTTTATTTTTCCTGCACACTTAAGCCAAGAAAAACAGTAAAATTCGTTCCTTATCTATAACTTCGTCGCGGCTTACGGTTCTCAAGAGAATTTCAAGTTGAACACGATTTTTAGTATAATTGGATGAATTGTCTTTTCTTTTAGATCCAATTGTCCATGGACCCACCTTACTTTGGCCTGCCTGGGTGTAGGTAGAGTGGCGTACTTAGGGTGCTTGACCAGGCTAAGTCGATAGCGCACTCCAGCCCTAGAATGGCTTGGCGGCTTTCAGGCGAGTTGGCCACAGACGATATTTAAATCTAAAAAATCTGACAATTCAACTCAAATTGTACATAAACCGGTTAAACTAGAACTTCTTAAGAATTGCACGTTTCTGTTATAGACAAGAAAGAGAAAAATAAAAATGTCGAGCCTTATGCAAAAATGAATGCACGTGGAGTCTATTTCACATGAAGATGTCTTTCATTATAGGTCCGGGGTACAGATGAAACAAGTACACTCTTAGGGTACGGAACCAGGCTAAGTGTGTTTGGCTTCTCGTTTCACCCAGGGTAATTAGCTACACTTCTAGTCTGGAGACTGTATCAAGTGTTGCATGAGCTTTCCAAACCTTTCGGGAAAGGTCCGGCTGCTCTCCCGGAGGAACTACCCGACTCTGTACAATGACTCTATAACATACACTTCAAGTTACTTAAGACTCACCTCCGTGGAATTAAGTGTAGAACTTACGGAGGTGCTCGATGTTCCAAGGGTTTGGGAGAGGTGTCCCATCCTCGGCGGCCAAGCGAACGCTTCCGGGACGGGATACTTTGATCACTCGGAAGGGTCCTTCCCAGCCGGGGGAGAGTTTGTTTTGCCCTTCTCTGGATAGTATTCTCCGTAGCACCAGATCGCCTTCCTCAAGCTGTCGGTTGTGTACATGCCGCTGATGATAGCGCCGTAAAGCTTGGCGGTATCGGGCGTTCCGAACAGCTGCTTGGCACCTTCCCTCCTCGAGGAGGTCTAGGTCTTCACGCCGGAACTGGTCCTGCGCGGCTTCGTCGAAGGTCCAGACTCGGAAGGAACCCAGGGTGATCTCCGGAGGAAGGATCGCTTCTGCTCCGTACACCAGGAAGAAGGGTGTTTCTCCGGTTGCCCGACTTGGAGAAGTCCTGTTAGCCCATAGAGTGGGCGGAAGCTCTTCGATCCAATTAGCTCCGTGTTTTTTCAAACGCTCATAAGTTCGCGTTTTTAGTCCTTTAAGGATCTCTGCGTTTGCTCTCTCGGCTTGCCCATTGCTGGCAGGATGAGCTACGGAGGCGTAGCAAACTTGTATGCCGAGGTCTTCGCAATATCCTTGAAATGCGGAGCTTGTGAACTGAGTCCCATTATCAGTGATGATCTTGTTTGGGACTCCGAATCTGCTCACGATAGATTGTAGAAAATTGATTGCAGATTGTTTGTTGATCGTCACAACAGGAGTAGCTTCCGGCCACTTGGTGAACTTGTCGATGGCGACATACAGGAACTTGTAACCTCCGACGGCTCTTGGGAAGGGTCCCAAGATGTCCATCCCCCACACGGCGAAAGGCCACGTAGGAGGTATCATTTGTAAGGGCTGAGCAGGTGTATGAATTTGCTTTGCATGAAATTGGCATGCTTTGCATTTCTTCACTAGCTCAGTAGCATCCTGGAGCGCTGTAGGCCAGTAGAAGCCGTGCCGAAAGGCTTTTCCGACCAGCGTGCGGGAAGACGCGTGGTTCCCACACTCGCCTCCATGGATTTCTGCGAGGAGCTCGCAGCCTTCTTCCCTTGTGATGCACCGCATTAGGATGCCGTTGGCACCGCGCCGGTAGAGATCCCCTTCTACCAACGTGTATCTTTAAGCCAATATGACTACCCGGTCAGCGGATACATCATCGTCAGGAAGGATGTTGTCTTTCAAGTAGTTCCGGATCTCCGAGATCCATGCATCGGAACTGACTTGAGCATTTGAGTCTTGCGTGCTGGGTTGCTCGGAGCTTCCGGCAGCACCTACGACCCTTGATGGCTGCCATGGTAACAGGGCCATCGGGACCGTCAGCTTCGGGATGCTGATCTCGCCCCCTTCGTTCAGCTCGGCAGGCTGAACTGTGGGTTTTGACATCCTCCGGACAAAGGTTCCGTCTGGAGCCGGAGCTCCGGTTGACGCCTTGGTTGAGAGTTCGTCATCTTCAACGTTGTGAGCACGCTGAACATGGTGAAGGTCTAGGACTTCGAAGTCCTTCTGAAGCCTCTGGACTTCAAGGAGATAAGCAGCCAGCTGGAGATTATTGCAGGAGCATTCACCCTTCACCTGTTTGATAACAAGTTGTGAATCTCCTTTGACCAGCAACTGCTTGACGCCAAAGGATAGTGCCACCTTTAATCCATATATGAGTGCTTCGTACTCCGCCATGTTGTTGGTTGCCTTGAAATCAAGGTGCACCATGTATCTTACCTTCTCCCCGGTTGGTGTGAGGAGAAGGACTCCAGCTCCGGCTCCCTGCTTCTGCATGGAGCCGTCGAAGTAAAGGGTCCAGTGAGGCTTAGTGAAGGCCGGAACTTGTGGTTCCTTCTTCTGCTCGCTGGGGCCCCCAGAGTTTAATGGAGAGGGAGTCCATTCTGCCACGAAATCTGCCAACGCTTGACTCTTGATTGCTTGTCTTGGAATGAATTTGAGGTCGAATTCAGCCAGTTCCGCTGCCCACTTCGCTATATTCCCAGTTGAATTGGGATTATGCAGAATCGCTCGAAGTGGATATGAAGTTACCACCGAGACTTTGTGAGCTTGGAAATAGTGTCGAAGCTTCCTTGAGGCAATAAGAACTGCGTAGAGCAGCTTATGTACCTCTAGGTATCGAGTCTTGGCATCATGTAACACTTCACTGATGAAGTATACTGGGCGTTGAACGGTCCGGACCCTCCCGGAGGGGTCCGGAGCTTCCTCTCCATTGATCCGGACCCTGTCGGAGGGGTCCAAACTATATTCGGGGACCTCCGGGTTCTGGGTGGAGGAGCCCGGAGCTTCTTCAGGAATGACCTGGATCCTATCAGAAGGATCCGGGTCCTCTGAAGTGGCTTCTTGAGGATTCAAGTCTGGGAGCTGGGACCCAGACCTGCTTTCGGGAACCTCCGGATCCTCCCGAAGGGATCTGGATTCCTGAGTATTGGGTAGTTCCGGTCTCTCCGCAACCAGAACCATACTGACGACTTCGTCAGCTGCTGAAATATAAAGCAATAAAGGCTCACCAGGGTTCGGAGCTACCAAGACTGGTAGAGTGGTGAGGAACTGTTTCAGCTCCTGGAATGCCTTCTCTGCCTCTTCAGACCATTGGAATGGTCCGGACTTCCTCAGTAACTTGAAGAAGGGAAGTGCCCTTTCCGCCAGTCTTGAAATGAATCGACTGAGGGCTGCTAGACATCCAGTTAATTTTTGGACGTCTTTGATGCGGGTTGGTGGCCGCATGTCTTCGATGGCTTTTATCTTCGCCGGATTAGCCTCTATACCCCGGTGACTTACCAGGAAACCAAGAAGCTTTCCGGAACTAACCCCGAAGACGCACTTGTCTGGGTTTAGCTTCGTGCGGGTGGCCCGCAGCTTGTCGAAGACAGCCTGCAAGGTATCCAAGAGGGACTCCTTGTTTTTGACTTTGACCACAATGTCATCAACGTACACCTCCACTATGTCTCTGATGAGTTCTTCGAAAGTTTTGTACATTGCTCGTACAAAAGTTGAAGCTGCATTCTTGAGACCAAAAGGCATGGCTGTGTAACAATACAATCCATCCACTGTGATGAATGAAGTATGTTCTTCATCTTCCCTAGACATCCGGATTTGATGATATCCTGAATATGCGTCTAGAAAACACAGCAACTCACACCCAGAGGTGGAATCCACTATCTGGTCTATTCTAGGTAGTGGGAATGGATCTTTTGGACATGCCTTATTCAGTGTGGTGTAGTCGATGCACATCCGAAGTTTCCCGCCGGCCTTAGGCACAACGACTGGGTTTGCCAGCCATTTTGGATGGTAGACTTCTCGGATGAATCCGGCTTCGAGCAACTTCTTCACTTCTTGTCGGATGAAGTTCTGTCGCTCTACAGATTGCTTCCGAGGTTTCTGGTGTACAGGCCGAGCGTCGGGGTAAATCTTCAGATTGTGCTCAATCACTTCCCTGGGGATCCCAGGCATTTGTGACGGTTGCCAGGCAAACACGTCAACATTAGCCCGGAGGAAAGTGATGAGCGCGAGTTCCTATTTGTCGTTCAAGCCACCCGATATGCGGGTAGTTTGAGTGACATCGGAACCAATTTGGACGACTTTGACGGGAATGTCGGTGTCGCCGCTTGGCTGCACACGGGGTGCAGAGGTCGAGCCTCGTTGACGAATGCTCGGAGGTTGTGGAGCTTGCTTCTGTCTGGAATCCTCCTCTTGCGCTGTGGTGAGTGCATGGAGTTCTTCCAGAGCAGTTACTCCGGTAGTGCGATCTCCACGGATCCGGAGAACGCCTACTGGTGTCGGCATCTTCAACACCAGGTATCCATAATGAGCAGCTGCCATGAATTTGTACAGGGCAGGTCTACCCAAAATGGCGTTGAATGGTAAGTTGATCTGAGCGACGTCGAAGACCAACTTTTCGGTGCGATACTTCTCCCGGGTCCCGAAGGTAACAGGGAGAGTGATAGCTCCGAGTGGGGTTATGGCCCCCGGACCTACTCCGGAGAAAGGTCGAGAGGGCTGGAGGTCTGAAGGTCGAAGCTGAAGCTTAGTGAAAGCTTCAAAGCTGATGAGATTAAGCCCCGAACCTCCATCTACCAGGACATGATGGAGCTGGATGTTGTTGATGGTGGGGGATACCATCAAGGGCAGCTGGCCAGCTCCAACCATGCTTTGAGGACAGTCCGAAGCATCGAAAGTGATGGGTGTGTCCATCCACTTTCGATGTGGCTCCGGTCTAGCTGTAGGAGCTACAGCAGCCATATCCCGTCGCATGGTCTTAATGACGCGACGAGAGGTGATGTCCCATGATCCACCAAAGATGGTGTTCATGGTTTTTCGACGTTCGTTGTCGGAGACGTCGGAATCATCGTCGACGGAGGTGTAGACGGCTTTCAAGACCTTTTTGGGGTCTTGAAACCCTAACTCCTCTTCAGCCGGAGCTTCATCGACCTTTTGTTTTCCCTCCCTCTGACGGAAGGGAGACCCTTCCCGGCGCTTGTGGTAGCGCTCGGCAAGGTTTTGGACCTCCCGACAATCCTCCAGCCTGTGGCTGCCCGTTTTGTGAATGGGGCACCACATCTTGGATTTGCCACCATCTTCGGAAGACGGTCGAGGTCGCTTCTCGGGGCGTGGCCCCCGGCCACCAGGAGTTGCAGTGGCTGCAACGTTGGATGTGCCGGCCGACGGCTTCTTCTTGCCGTTGGTCTTCTTTTTCTTCTTGCCACTCCCGGAGGTAGCGGCTTCTTCTTTGGAGGATTTTTTATGATCCTCCAAGGCTGGTTTGGAGTGCATTTCACGGCCCTCCGCAGCTCTGGCACATTTGTCAGCCAGGCTGAAGAGCTCCGTGACACTGGTGATCTCTTTGATCGCCAGTTTCTCCAACATCTTCTTGTCTCGTACACCCTGTCTGAATGCTACAATGACAGAAGCGCTTGAGATAGAAGGGATTGTGTTACGTACCTGAGAGAATCTCTGAATGAATGACCGCAAAGATTCTCCTCCTTTTTGCACGACCGCAAAAAGGTCCAGTTCGGTGCCCGGACGGGTGTATGAACTCCCGAAATTGGCGGTGAACTGGCGGCATAGCTCCTCCCAACTGTCGATAGAGTTGGGCGGAAGGCTCATAAACCAGGACCTAGCAGTCCCAGTTAAGGCCACTGGAAAGTAATTGGCCATTACAGCCTCATTTCCTCCAGCTGCTAGGATCGCAGTGGAGTATATCTGTAGAAATTCTACGGGATTGACAGTCCCGTCGAATTTTTCCGGCAAGTGTGGCCGGAACTTCTGTGGCCATCTAACCATACGCAGGTGCATGGCTAGGGCGGAACAGCCTCCTCCTACTCCTTCCAGAGTAGAAAGATCTTGAGCATCTCGTCTTTCTCGAGCTCGCTCGATGTGGACACGGCCATCCTGTTGGCGGTATCGGCGATCAAGCTCCGCTCGGAGGTCGTGTGTCGAAAGCCGAGATGCAGTATGGGCACGTCGTGCCCCAGAGGGCAACGACGTCACTTGCTGTGACGCAGCTCTTCTCCGGTTGTTGGAGACATGTGGACCAAGTCTTCCAGACAACGTTCGTCGCTGCGACGGGGCCCGCCCTGAAGGAGGTGGACCCTGATTGTTGAGGCGTTCGGCCGCTGCTGCGACCAAATGCTCAATATCAGCTCTCCATTGCTCCATGGCACCTTGAGATGCATCCGGAGGTGGTGGTCGCTGAAGGAGAGCACGCGCTGCATGGAGCGCGTGTTCTGGGTTGTCACGACTTGCCGGCGCAGAATGTGACGCCGGTGCACCATCATGTCGTTCGGCACGTCTTGCCGGAGAAGATGGTGGTGGTGGGAGTGTGACTCCCGCTGGAACTGAGGCTCCTGCCGGTGGTTGCATGTTGGAGGGATTGCCTCCGACAGCCTGAGCAGCAGGTTGCCCGTTGGATGATCCAGCTGCAGAATTCACCATTCTTGAAGATCTCAGGCGCCCCTACCTGGCGCGCCAACTGTCGACTGTTGGAGTCGGCAGATCCCCTAACACTATGAAAAGTGTTTGAAGGAGTTTGTGGTTCGGTCTGGGCGCGCGGAGATCTAAGAAAGTGAAATGCGATTTGGACACGAGTGACACGGTGGTTTACGTGGTTCGGGCCGCCTGAGCGTAATACCCTACTCCACGGGTGTGTATTTTTTGTATTAACTTGTGAGCTTCAGAATGTTTTTTTCTGTGTATCATTGGTTTGTCCTTTTATAGTACAAGGACCAACCGTTACAAGTCAGCCTGGCCCGACATGTGGCCCTGGCGGTTATTAGTATTGATACACGAGATTAATTGTTGTTAATAACCCTGTAACGGCTCCAACAGTGCCGTTACAGGTGTTAAGGCTGTCCGATTAATTATCATTAACGTGGAATTAATGGTAATTAATCGGATCTTGAAGTCTGCGGCTGTCCTTTGGAGATCCGGAGCCGTTACAACGTCTCCCGGGGGCTTTAAGCATCTAGCTCCGTCGTGTGGACACGTGGCAGCTCCGGAGCTTGCTTGGGAGAAGCGGGAAGCTCCGGGGTGACCTGGCACGTGTCATGTCCGGAGCTTCTCTCGGTCGGGGGCTACCTCCGGAGGTGCCGTTTCAGTACTTGGCCCGGAGCTTCACCCTTGCGGGTAATAGCTCTGGGCTGACAATACACGTGGCAACCTAGAGGTTAACCATGTTGGAGAAGCGGGTCCGGTCACGTCTGGCGAGTGGGCCCCCGAGGGTCTTCAATTTGAGTTGATGTCCTTCCCTTGAGATCTTTGTAACCTCAGGGGGTGTATGGTTTTTAGGGTACCGACATAATTATTCCAATTACTAGTCATGGCAAAAACTACAAAATGTATAACACGAGTAATGTAGTAAGAACTTTCAGCATGTAAAAGGAATCACAAAGTCATATATGTATGAAATACTATGCTCATATTATTTTAATTTCAGATTCACACCTAGACTTCCCAAGTTTCAAAAACTCCCCCTCAATTTAAGCCATGAGGATGCATAACCCCTATTTCACTACGAATGAAACAAAAACGAGTGAAATCCAAAGGTTTTGTAAAAATGTCAGCCAATTCATGTTCGATATCTACATGGTGAAGCACAATGTTTCCTTTTTCAACGTTATCTCGGAGAAAGTGATACCTAATATCAATGTGCTTAGTTTTAGAATGTTGCACGGGGTTTTTGGCAATGCAAATAGCACTAGTGTTATCACAAAACAGTGGAACACTATCTAGATCAACCCCATAGTCATTCAGTGTTTGAACAATCCAAAGAATTTGTGAGCAAGCACTAGCAGCAGCTACATATTCAGATTCGGCTGTGGATTGTGCAACTGAATTTTGTTTTCTAGAGGACCAAGCAACAAGAGAATTACCAATAAAATGACAAGCACCGGAAGTACTTTTCCTATCAATCCTACAACCCCCAAAATCAGCATCCGAAAAAGCTTTCAAAGTAATGGTTGAGGAAGAAGGAAGAAAAATGCCAAATTCTTGGGTTCCATGTAAGTACCTGAGAATCCTTTTGACGGCTTGACGATGTGAAACACGTGGGGAAGATTGAAACCGTGCACAAAGACATACATTGAATTGTATGTCCGGTCTTGATGCCGTGAGGTACAAAAGTGATCCGATCATGCTTCTATATTCTTTTTGATCCACGGATTCACCATCTTCATCAAGTTCAAGTGTTGTTGCTGTTCCCATAGGTGTCCGAAGAGGCTTGCTTTTGTCCATGTTGAAGCGCCTTAGGAGGTCTTTGGTATACTTCGTTTGATGCACAAAGGTACCCTCCTTGGTTTGCTTGATTTGCAGCCCCAAAAAGTAAGTGAGTTCACCCATCATACTCATTTCAAATTCGGAACTCATCATTTCTGAAAACTTGGACACAAGATCATGAGAAGCACAACCAAAGATAATATCATCCACATAAACTTGAACAAATAATGAGTCATTGCCATGCTTAAGCACAAAAAGAGTTTTATCAACCTTGCCCATGGTAAACCCCTTTTCAAGTAAGAATGTTTTTAGCCTATCATACCATGCTCTAGTGGCTTGTTTGAGACCGTATAAGGCTTTGGACAGTTTGTAAACATGATTAGGAAAATCTAGATTTTCAAAACCCGGTGGTTGTTTGACATAAACCTCCTCATCTATGTAGCCATTAAGAAAAGCACTTTTAACATCCATTTGATATAGCTTAAAACCTTTAGATGCTGCAAAAGCTAACAAAATTCTTATGGCTTCTAATCTAGCGACAGGAGCAAAAGTTTCATCAAAATCTAGACCTTCAACTTGAGTGAAACCTTGAGCAACCAACCTAGCCTTATTCCTAACCACAACCCCATCCTCACTTTGTTTATTTTTAAATACCCATTTAGTTCCAATTAAAGTGTGACCTTGAGGTGGAGGTATAAGTTTCCAAACATTATTTCTTTCAAAATTTTCTAACTCTTCTTGCATGGCAATAATCCAAGATTCATTAGTGAGTGCGTGTGATATATCTTTGGGTTCAAAAGAAGCAACAAAAGCAGAATCAGCATGAGAGTTTGGATCGCAAAACCTGGACCATGTGACTCGTTCGTGCAAGCTTCCAATCATTGTTGTGGGCGATGACCTTTGTAAAGACGTAGGGGAACAGATGTCTCACAAGCTTCTTCTTCATTAGGTTCATTGTAGATTGATGAGCTTGTGACTTATGGATGATCAGGACCAGCAGAGGTGATAGCCGGAGCTTGTTCAATGTCCGGAGCTGGACACGTGTTAGCTTCGGAACTACCAGACAATATCACCGGCTCTTCTTCATCTTCGAAAATACCCTCCCCCTGAGGATACGGATCTGGTCCAGCAACACTGGAGCTAGTACCTGGGCTAGCTTCATCAAAAGACAGTTCACAAGTCTCCACAATTTTGTTAGTGTCAAGTAAAAGCACACGGTAGCCTCTAGTATGAGATGGATAACCAAGAAACATGCCATCAATGGATCTAGGTTCAAATTTATCAAGATTACCATGTTTCTTAACAAAGCATTTGCAACCAAAGACCCGAAAGTGTGTAACACTGGGCCTATGTCCAAACCGGAGCTCATATGGTGTTTTACCTAGCTTAGCATGCAAGAAAACACGATTTGAGACATAACAAGCGGTTGCTAACGCATCAGCCCAAAATTTCCTAGGAGTTTGATATTCATCAAGCATAGTCCTAGCCATCTCAACTAAGGTTCTGTTCTTTCATTTTACAACACCGTTTTGTTGAGGTACATATGGTGAAGAAAGTTGATGATCTATTCCATTTTCAGCACAAAAGTGATCAAAAGATTGATTTTTAAATTCAGTTCCATTATCACTTCTAATTGCTTTTAGTGATCCTGGGTGATCAATTGATAATCTAAGAAATAATGTTCTAAAGTGACTAAAAACTTCATTCTTAGACGCCATAAAGTAAACCCAAGAGTATCTAGAATAATCATCAACAATAACAAGAACATACCATTTACCTCTGAAGGATTGAACACGTGAAGGTCCTACGGTGTCAAGATGCAAAAGTTGATATGGTTCAGTTGACATAATCATTGTGAGAGGAGTATGTGAACCTGCAACCATCTTAGCATGTCTACAAGAAGAGCACAGAATTTCTTTGTCCCTTTTAAGCTTAGGCAGCCCACGTATGCGATCAAGAGCACTAACACGCGTTAGGTGATCAAGGCCTATGTGACCAAGTCTACGATGCCAAAAATATAAGTCCTTAGAATCATTAGCAACTAGACACCTGTGCTTAGAGGAAGACATATCAAAATCAGCTTTAAAAACTCTTCCAAACCGAGACATGTTAAAAATAAGCTCACTATTTGAACCTACAACTTTGCAGCAGTTTTTATTGAAAATAATTTCTAGATTTTCATCTAGCAATTGTGCAATAGAAAGCAAGTTGTATTTCAAATTTTTGACAAGTGCCACATCCTTCAAAGTGTAGTGATCATTTACTCTAACCGAACCCTTAGCAATTATAGGAGTTGAAGAATTATCGGCAAAAGTAACATTCTCTACACGTGACACAAAAGAGAGGGAGGAGAACCAATCTTTGTTACCGGTCATGTGGCGTGAGCAACCTGAATCCACAATCCAAATGTTCTCCTTCCTCAAATGTGTAACCTACATAGAAGCACAATACGTCGATGACTCAATACTGGGGTTAGTCAAAAGGCATTTAGGTATCCAGTACTGAGTAACACAACGTGCAGCAGGAAAAACACGCGAAAGCTGAGATAAAACAGCAGGTTTATGAGTCAAAGATTGAGGTTTTCTGTTCTTAACAGTTGATTTAGAAGTTGTTACTTGTTTAGAGTGAAAACCAGTAGCTCCGGAGGTAAAAGCAGAAGGTCCGGAGGCAAAAACTGAAGCTCCAGAGGGAACAACAGAAGATCCGGGAGCTCTCGGAGCTATCAGAACTACCGGAGCTGCCTTTGTAGATTTCTTGCCAAAAGTTCCAGAAGCTACCTTTTCAAATTTCTGACTCACTAAAGCAGGTTGTGTTTTTCTAATTGCATGAAAGTTATAAGATCTAGCAATTTTTCTTTCTTTTTTCTGTTGTTTAGCTAGTCTATAACAAAAATCTATGACATGACCATCTCTACCACAGAAGGTACAATGAAATATAACTTTGTATTCTTGTCTAGATGAGCAAGCAATATTTTTATTTGAAACCGAATGAGACAGCACTCCTGCAGATTTGAAAACCACTCCTTTTTGTTTAGGAACTGTTTGAATCAAACCACTTCCTAATGACTTTACAATTTTAGGTGGATGTGCCTTAGCATGAGCATGAGAATCAAAACCTAAACCAGTTTTATTATTGCAAGACTTGGAAGAATTCAGCAGCAAGTTTAGATTCTTATTCCCATTACAAAACCGACCTAGTGTCCTATTCATGTCATCAAGTTTCTTAGACAAGTCAAGGCAGTTGGCACATGAAGTTTTTCCTTTTAGTTTGCAATTGGAACAATTCTTAACTTCATGAGATCGTAAAGCATTGTTCAGATTGGAAATTTCATTCATTGCATCTTTTAGTTTCTTATCAAGATTTTCACATGCAGAACAATGCAAATCATCCGTAGAACAAGAAGCATCTTTTAAGTTTTTATCACTAAGTGCAGCAAGCTTTTTGTTCTTTTCAAGTTCTTCATCTAGTCTGTCCAGAGTGGAGGAATGTGCACTTCTTAGGGAGGACAATTGTTCATATATTAAGTCACATGAGGAACAAGAATCATCACAAGGAATTAAGGATTTCAAACGATTAATTTCAGATTCTAGTGACTCAATTTTAGCAGCATTGTCCCTAAGCATTTTGTCCTTTTTCTTGACAATAACAGTGGCACGAGAAATAGCATCACACATTTCATTACAGGTTGAACATACCTCATCATCGTCACTGTTGTGTTCTGCTTCCTCCTAACTTGATCTTGATCTTGCTTTGCCCGCCATGAAGCATATGTTGGCCAGGTCATTATTCTCTTCATCACTTTCAAAGTCAATGTCTCTTGAACTGAGCCCTTGAAGTGCGGTGATGAAGCTGTTGATCATCTTGCGTCCTATGGTACCTTTCTTCTTCATGTTGGAATTTCCAGAGGGTGTCCGGACCTTGCTTTGTTTTTCTTCCCGGGTGGTCGGACCTGAAAGGTTAGGGCATTCTGTACGAAAGTGTCCTGTTTTACCACATTCAAAACATCGTTGAGGTCCGGAGCTTCCTCTCCTTCTAGTTCTCACATTTTGCAATGCTTTTGAGAATCTAGTAGAGATGAGTGCCAACTCCTCTTCTGGAAATTCTTCGATCTGCTCCAGGGTTAGTGAGGACAACAAAGCAAGAGTATTGCAAGATGATGATTGGCCGGAGCTAGACATATCACGTTGTGAAACAAATGCAATAGACTTGTTTGGGTTCTTACGTGCTAGGATGTCAATTTCATGAGTTTTTAGTTTAGAATAAAGTACATCTAATGTAAGACAACTCATGACAGTTGATTCACGAATAGATGTTAATTTCATCTCCCAAATTGACATGTCTAATGCACTAAGAAGTTGTCTAGCATTCTCAGCATCAGAAAAATTAACATTGACACTACGTAAGTTGCTGAGAATTTTATTGAAACGAGCAAAGAGGTCATCGATAGACACTACGGACATGTGGCAGCACCGGGGCTGATCTCTGCTGGGGAGGTCATACTTGGTCCTCCATGACTCATGGCAGCTCCGGGGCTCATCAGAGGACGTGGCAGCTCCAGGCCCTTTCCCTTGGGGGTGCTGGTCCTTGCGCTCCGTGCCACGTGGCTGTACCGGGGGCGCTCCCCAAAGGTTGGGTGAGGTCTCTTCCCTACACATGGCATCTCGGGAGCCCTTCACACTGGAGGGGCCAAGTCCCATCTTCGAGGGTTACATGGCAACACCGCAGCTCGATCTTTGAGGGAGGCAAAGGTCTTGGCTACTACGAACACGTGGCGGCTCCGAACGTGTCTCAGTGTCTTCATTCTCTGTGCGAGGGTACCCCGTCTTCAGGGTACCGACAGTGGCCCCTGGACTCACCCTGGGGCATGGTGAAGAGCCCAAAGGTGGAGCCCTTTCCATGTTTTCCTACACTATGCTTTGAATTTTGTCTTGGACAGCTGAAGCGGTGGGCGCTTCTGCCAACGTCGCCACGGGTCTGTTCTGGTTGAAAGACTATAGCGGCGGGATCTTTGCTTTCTGTAATATCTCTGTTTGTAGGATCTCAGAGCACGTGAGAAGCTACCAGAGGGGGGGGGGGTGAATAGTAGATTTAAAAATCTTACGCAGCGGAAACAATTAAACCCCAAACCCTTTTGGCAGAAAACCGATCTGTTAAAGAAATCGTGTGTGAGACTAATCTAAACGTGTTTCACCGTGACAAAAGTGATAGATATCAGAGAGAATCAAGTCACAAAGACAACACAAAAAGAATCACTCAAATCCGTCGAGAAAAACTCAAGTTATGATTGAAAGATCAAACAATGGTCAATCTGTCCTACCCGAGAAAAAACAGTTCTGGAACACTGCAAAGAAACTCGTGTAGATCATAGACCACGAATCCAATGACCGTGAAATTTTGACATATGATAGACAATCAAGTTGTGAAGACAACCCAAAAAGAATCACGTCAATTGGATCTGTAAAACTCGAGTTATGATAAAACCACCGACAAAAGGTAGTGCTGTCCAGAAACTCGACGAGTAAAACTTGTCTGGAACAAGTCGGAGGAACAAAGCACAAAAGTTCCTTCAAACTACGAATTTTATTCAATAGAACACAAGAGGAACAGCCCCAAAGTCGTCTCTATCGAGCTTTGGCCTTCCCTTGCTTATATAACCAGCCCTTAGGCCATCCCAATCTCAACTAGGACTCCAATCCTAATCCGATCACAATCATAACTTTCCATAACTGCTTAGGACTCTTCTATACGCAGATAGAAGCAATCTTAAGACTTCCAAACACCTTAGGAACGTATCCCACATTCCTAAACAACTCAAATTCGTGACCCACACGAAATCCTAACATAACCAACTCGATATTTCCATACCGAGCCATAACCGACTCAGCTAGCACCCTAAGTCTTCAACCGATACGATCTGATCCTTCCGATCAGATCTTCCTTCCATAATCCGTCTATAGAAGCATATTGCCACGTCATGCACCTCATGCATACGTGCGAACACCTTCCTTTGACCTTCATATGCACTGCCCTTGATTCAATCATCCTGCGCGACCTCCTGACCCGCTCAACCACAGTTCCTCCCGAACTTAGTTGTTGGAACCTCATCTCCTCCTGAGACTAGTCCAATGGATCCTGTCACTAGCCATGACTTGAACTCAAGCAACACCTGCACATGAACAAACAAACAATCCATACAAGCCCAAGTCCTCGACTTGACTCAAGTTAGTTCCGAACACAACACCTTATGTGAGCACCTCACATAAGCATGTTGCAAAGCATAGCAAAACGATATCAACCAAAACGCACCAAAAACTTAGCAAATGAATACTAAGCAATCTTTCCAACAATGTAAAGCAAGTACGAAACATTGCAAATGAAAAACAGAAGCACTACAGTCAAGTTCCGGACCTTGCCAGAGCAACCCGGACCTTGAGCCGGAGCTAACAAAAGCTAGTAGTACCTAGCGCCGGAGCTTACCAAAACTAGTACAATGAAGCACCTGCTGGAGCTTACCAAAACTAGTACAGCCAAGTTCCCGCCGGAGCTTACAAAACATAGTAGATCCTAGCACCAGAGCTAGACAAAGTATGTTGGAGCTTTGCAAAAACATGCCGGAACTATCAAATATATGTCGGAGCTAAAGATAAAGCTCTCCGGAGCTAATCCAAAGCTAGTGAGACCTTACCAAGAAGTCGGACCTAGCATCAAACGTAACTGGAGCTACCCAAAACAAGCCGGACCTATGGTCGGACCTTGCTATAGCTCGGAGCTAGAGTCGGACCTTGATAAAAAGGTGTTTTGGTGATATTTAAAACTTTTATCATCAAATCCAAGTATATTCACTACAAGCCAATGTATTCAGCACACATAGATCTTACAGTGTTGATCTGTGTGGTCTGAACCTTCGCTCGGAGTACTCAGGCGTCGTGGGGGTGATAAAAGAAAACCTTTGTTAGAGGGAACAATTCCTTCCTTACTCAAACCCCACACCCTACGTTTTCACCGTCTTCCTCGAGCGCCCGAACCTTCTTCACCCCTTAGCCAAAGCCCTCACCTTAGCTTGCTCCAATGGCTTCCCTGCTGCCTCCTTCCTACATCCGATCCGCCGAAGATCTGTTGTCGATGAGGCGGCTCCTTGGCTGGTCAGCTTTAGAGTGCGGATGGATGATCCGCTACGGGTGTCCTGATCTTCGGTATCTGCGTGAAAACGAGATTGTTCTCTTCGTCTCCTACGCCACGGCTAGCCTCACACTCCCATTGTCAAGGTTCTTCCTTGATGTGCTTGGGGAGTACGGGCTGCAACTTCACCACCTGTCGCCAAACTCCATCGCCTTGGTCGCCGTGTTTGTCCACCTATGTGAGGCGTTCGTGGGCTGCCCGCCCACGGTGGAGCTGTTCCGGTATTTCTTCATGATGAAGACAAATGGAAGGAGTGTGACAACCAAAGTGAGGTCCTACAAATTCTGCCATCGGGACAAGACCTCCCGGGGTTAAATTGCCTCATTCAAATGGGGCAAATGGAGCGACTGGAGGGAATACTAGGTGACTGTGAGGAAAGACCCACATCCCTCGCTGAAGATGCCGTCCAACGGTCCAGGCTCCGACCCTACCACCTGGGAAGCATCCCAAGGGTTTCCAGGGGAGTATAAGCCCGCCCTGAGGAGGATCCGGTTCTTGGCTGGCAAGGGCTTGACCTCCATGATGGTGTTGGCAGACTTCTTGCTCTATCGTACCACCCCTCTCCAGCAGCGTCTGTACGGAGTCTGGGTCTACAATGGCGAATATGACCAATGCTGGCTAGGTTCGGACACCCCAACTCCCAAGACGTTGTAGGAGATGTTGAAAATAGTGACCTCCGATGTTGTTGACAATGAGCACATCTCCATTCCAAATGACTGCCAACCGCTCCACATGACTACCGACTTGAGGGCTCAACTGCAGAGCTCGATGCCGAAGGTCAACGTGTTTGGCCTCGTTCGTCTGCATCCCAAAGATATGGCTGGGGCCTTGGCGGTCCTAAAGTGGTGCCGTGATGCGAAGCAGCCAGGGTCGGGGTCTTCCTTGCATCCTTCAGCCAGGGTGGAGGTAGAGCCCTCAACTACCTCTGACAGAGCAGGGGTCAGCCAACCGACGCCAGCTCTGGGGCCGAAAAGGTGTTCCCGCATGCTGGCTGCGGGCTCCGCTACTTCAATGTCAAAGAAGCGGAAGCTATTTCCGGGGCACGGTACTCCCATCTCCCGTCACGAGGGAGCCAGAGGGGCTAAAGCTTCTGTCGTTGACTTAGTCTCCGATTCCAGTAGTGGCCCTGGTTTCAGAGGAGGTGTCGAGGGGCCTACGCAGATGACCACACCGGCATGGGTTGATCAGGGGTCGATACCGGAGACGGCAGCGCTGGCCTTATCGTTAAGTCCTTGCGACCTTGATCTATCGTGTGGGGTGGGAGGCCAGTGTCATTGTAGTGGCCCGACTCGCCAATAAGTCACAGCTTCTCCCCTCTGCTATTTCTCTTCTTTTCTTTTTTGTTCTTGACGAAGCTTTATCTTAGTTTTTCAAGGCGTTATCAACCGATTTGGTGCCCTTGGTGCTTCAAGGGGTGGGCTTGATAGTCCCTGCCCTTCCTGTTGCTGGAATAGGGTCTATCGCGCCGAGCCTATGCCCAAAGGTGCGTCGGCCTTATGTGTCATTGATGACTCTGCACCCCCGTCCGTCGAGGCAGGTGTGGCAGAAGTGGCTCCAAGCGTGGAAGTGCCAAGTGAGGAGGTGCCCGGTGAGGAAGTGCCAGGCGAGGAGGTGCCCGGCGAGGAGGGGGCTACCTTGGTCATGGATGCCTCCCTTGGTGGGCCTGACCTGCCAGTCGTTGAAGCGGCACTGGCGCCTAACGCTATTAGCGCGCAACATGGCGACTCACCATCGGCCGGCGATGCCCTTGCAGTGGAGGAGGGGACTTTGGTGTTGGGCAGTGATGCGGTGGTTCTTGGGGCTCTGGCCAGGGAACCATCCGGTCCTCAGAAGCTGGTGTCTACTACGGCATCGGCAGGAGGGGCGGAGGGGCACTCGTCTGTGGTGAAGGTCGAGCCAATCCCTCTCACTGATGTTGTGGCTGCGACCCAGTCCATCTTGCGCCAGACGCAGGATGCTTTCACCCGAGAGTGGGACCACCTTGCGCAGGATCGACACTTGGTGAAGCCGGTTGACACCAAGAACAAGAAGCTTGAGGTGAAGGATTTGAAGGCCCATGCTGCCGCTGACACCTGCCTGAAGTTGTGCGAGGATCAGCGGCTGGAGTTGGTCCACTGCGGAGTTGTTGTTGCTGACGCGGAACGGGACTTTGTGGTGAAGGAGATCTTTCGGGGCCTGGAGGAGAAACATCGGGCATTGCAAGACTTGGAGCTGTCCATCCAGTACAGAGAGGACGACTTGGAGCGTCGTGATCGGGAGCTCGCCGATCAGGAGGAGACTGCTTGGAGGGAGGCGGAGAGCCTCCAGGCCTCCTGCACGGCCGAGGAACAAGGGGTCCAGGACTTCCTGGCCCGTGCTAGGGCGATGCTGGAACCCCTCGGCGTTGGTCCCGTGCCATGTGGGGAGCCGTCTTAGGGGGTGGCCCAGCTGCTTTCCACCTTGGACTCCCTCTGCTTGTCGTTGGGGTCGGTGAACACCAACCTTGCAAGGCGGCTGGAGGTTGAAGGAAGGGAGTTAGCTGAGCTGGTGGCCTCCCATGTCTTGGTGTGCTTCCGAAGCTGGTACTCGATGACCCCACAGGAGCCGGTGGAGAAAGGCCCCCTTGATGAGCGAGAGGAAGAGGTGAGAGCCGAAGTCCAGGACCTTGTCAAGAAGGTGGCCTCTTTGTTCCAGCAGGGTTTAGACTGGCGGCACCCAGGCAGAATGTTTTTGTATCTGGGGATGACCCTCTTGTGTAAATAACTGTTTATGAATTTGAATCCAAGTTGTTTTGCTTGTTGGCTTGTCGTGTGCTTTCAAATTGTTGCCCCAATTCCTTCTTTGTGTAAGGTCTTGAAGAGCTTTTGTTGATGTCGTTAGCTTTTTAGGGACCAACACTTGCACAGTTGACACGGCTGGTTTGTCACTAGATGACATCCTGGCTATGGAACCCCCTTTAGAGGCCCCTTGGTAGGCGTGGCCAGATTGTTGGGTACGTCTGCCACTTGACAGCAGGATGTGTTCGACTAGCCCCCAATGAAGTGGGGGAGCATGAGTGACTGGTCTTGGCATGCCCCTTTCGGGAGCGTCGGAGTTTTCCAGATTGTTGTCGTTGATGGCAGGTCCCCTAGGATGTTTCAGAGCTGGCTGCTCCTGCGCCACCCTCCGTGTGAAGTCGTCGACGGCAGTCCCCGTGGGAGGTGCCGGAGCTGGGTGCTCTAGCATCGTCCAACATTGTCATGAAGTCGTCGACTGCAGGCCTCTGGTGCACAGGATACCACAAGCAAACCTTGTTAGCACCAAGAGCTGGGCAGGAGAGTGTACTCACTTGTCCACACTTGGTGCTGTCGTTGATGTGCTAGGACGTCGACGATAGGCCCCCTGGGAGGTGCCGGAGCTGTATGCTCCAGCATCGCCCACCATATTCGTAGATAGGTCGATGGTAGGCCCCCAGGGAGGTGCCGGAGCTGGCTACTTTGATGTCGTCCCCCATCGTCGCGAAGTCGTCAACGGCAGGCCCCCTGGGAGGTGCCGGAGCTGGATGCTCCGGCGTTGCCCAGCATCATCGTAGAGTCATCGACAGCAGGCCCCTTAGGAGGTGCCAGAGCTGGCTGCTCCGGTGTTGTCCACCATTGTAACACCCGGCTCCAAAATGAACCAAGTGAACACATATGTGTGCCCAGGACGTTCAACACACATACACGGGTGCATTCACAAAAGGATACACAAAAAATTACCACAAGACAAGATTAATTAACCAAATTTTATTACACAACCAGATTATGCTTGAATTCAAGCACTAATGAATATTAATGACAAGTTTCGACTAATGTAGCGGAAATAACTAAATAAGCAACTAAGCAAACTAAGCAAAAGGGATAGCGCAGCTCCAACACTCCACAGGCAAAGCTGACGGTAAACATGGCCTAGAACTCCGCATTATCATCGTTATACTCCCAATCCTGACCTGCAACTGTTGGTGGGGGAATTGCAAGGGTGAGTACATGTCGTACTCAGCAAGTGTGGAAAGTATGACATGTAGTTGATTCAAATGACGAATATGATAATGGCTATGTGCTGAAAAGTACATTAAAACATTTGAAAAGCAATATATTACAAGTATGTGAAATAAACCCATCATAAACCATGTAGTTATCATAATACCAATCCATATTTCAATACCATCATCCATATTCCACATTGCTCATTACCAATAACCATATTCAATACTAGAATCAATCCATAACCAGCCATAACCATATTACCAACCATAAGCTGTACCAAACCATCCCAATCCCAGGTCCCCTCTAATCATGTAGGTCATCCATGTGCTCATAACCGGGAGCACGGCTATCATGATAGTTTTAATAGACACTCTGCAGAGGTTGTATCACATTACACACGTGTTTGTGATTTCATCACCCGTCGGTGGCTAAAGAAAACCTCCATTATGCCAAAACACTACCATAGGTGTATGACCAATAAATCACAAAATAGCCTTTACAAAGGGATTACTAGCCTATTTAGACCCCACTGAGGTTTCGCCGGTGGCGATGCCTCCAACTGAGCACATCTTCAACCAAGGGCCCCCTCTTGAGCCATTCGGATCCCAGGGTAGTCCCACCAATCATCAACAAACCCAATCTGACTACCCCTTCCCCGAGCATCCCTAATGGTCCAAACAGCACTAGCAAAGCCCTAATTAATTAGCTACGCCGCACCCATACTTGGCCTCGTGGTGGCACCGTTGTCCTGGCTTATTCTCGCATGAACCGGTCCTTAGATCTAAAGCAAGCAAACCACCATAACATCGAACCCATCCGCATACCAGGCTTGCTTAGATCACCCATTTTCACATCATATTAACCAGTTCATGTTAATCAAATCTCATAAGGCATAATTAAGTTAAGTGGTGTAGTTGTCTTCCAATCGCAATTAAATAAGCGAAGCAAAGGTAAAAAGTCAATCTCGATTGTCTACCAAAATTTCCAGGTGACAAGGGTGGTTTAACAAAGCTAGTAAACTTCCTGTCATAGGATTCCCATCAAATTGACACAAGCATGCAGTTTTGCAAACAAAACATTTACTTTAAAAACGGGATCAATATGCTTCAAGGACACTAGCCTTTCTCTTGGGATTGGTTTGGGCCAAAGCCTTCAAACTCTTGGTGCTGCAGATCCTCCGTGACACTCGCTAATGCGAATCCATCTAATATGCACAATAACATACAAGACAATAATTACAATCAATAGATGCTCAAATATTACTCAATATGACATGACATGCATGATTAATGCAAATGCAAGGTGGAAGTTGTTAATGAGTTGCTTTTAATGATCACTAACTAGTTCTAATAGCTTTTAACAAGTTTATACAGGTTTGAAGTTGATTTCATCAAATTTTAGATTTAATTCAACACAATTTGACCATGAAGATCGGACTAGTCTGTTAGGGACCGGACAAGTCTGCACTGCGCGAGAACATCATATTAGGGTTTTCTAGATCGATGTGAATTTGGGGAAACGGGGTTGAATTCACGTAAGGAAAAGGAATTAGAAGGTATACCAGGTGTTTAGCACTTCAATGAATCAAGGATCTTGGAGGTAACACTTGGGTCTTAACGATCTAGGGTTGATGAAGAACTTGATGGTGTATTGTTGATGAAGAATGCAAAGTTGATGGAGATCTTGATCCTCTTTCGTTTCCTACTCTTCTTCTTCTTACTTTAGATCTCCTTCTCCCAACTTCGTGTCAAGTAATCACGAGCTAGGGTTTGGTTGTGGTGGAAAAGTCGCAAATAGATGTCAAGCCAAGGGGTGGGGTTGTTTATATAGAGGCAGAGGTTAGGTTTAGATGGACTTTGAGTTTGGGGGTGAGTAGAGGCCGATTTAGAGTCTCACATGGGCTCTAAAAGAGTTAGGAACGACGTCCCTAGGCCCACTTAAAGTAAAACCCAAGAAACAAGTCGTGAAGCAAAAGATCAACTCGGAGTCACAATTTATCGCACAAGTCCAAAGAGAACCAGACTAGTCCGATGTTGGATAGAGAGATACTGAACATTGGACAAGTACGAACTTATCCAGAGGGAGAACAGACAAGTCTGGCCAAAAATCGGACAAGTCCAACTTTAGTCAGAGGGGAAAACGGATAAGTCCGCTGACTAGTCCGGACAAGTCCAGGGACTTAGCGATTTTTTCAAGGATATGGAACATTGGACTAGTCCGCATTGGATTCTACAAGTCCGAAGGTGTCCAGAAGGAAAAACATACTAGTCCGTAGGAAAACGGACAAATACGAGCGAGGTCAGAAAGAAATTAGACTAGTGCGCTCCAAAATCGGGCTAGTCCGCACTTCCCAGAATTCTTAAGTGCAGTTTTGTTTCTAACTGATTTTAAACTTGTTTCTTTTTTTACTAAATTTTAAAAATGTATTAGAATGTGTGCAATGCATGATGGGTGAAAATGAGGGTGTTACAACCATGTTGTGAAGTCGTCAACGGCAGGCCCCCTAGGAGGTGCCAGAGCTGGATGCTCCGACGTCGCCCACCATCTTCACAGGCCCCCTGGGAGTTGCTGGAGCTGTATGCTCCGACGTTGCTCACCATCTTCGTAGGTCCATCGATGGCAAGTCACCTGGGAGGTATCGGAGTTGGATGCTTCAGCGTTGCCCACCATCTTCATAGGTATGTTGATGGTAGGCCCCTCGGGAGGTGTTAGAGCTTGATGCTCTGACGTCGTCCACCATTGCCGTAGAGTTGTCGACAGCGGGCCTCTGGTGCACAGGTTATCGCAAGAGAATCCTGTTAGCAACAAAAGTGAGGTAGGAGACTTTACTCATTTCTCCATGCTTGTTGCTGGCGTTAATGTGCTGGGACGTCAACGGCAGGCCCCCTGCGAGGTGCCAGAGCTGGATGATCCGGCGTCATCCACCATCGCCGTTGAGTCGTCGATGATAGGCCCCCTGGGAGGTGTCGGAGCTGGATGCTCCGGTGTTGCCCACCATCTTTGTAGAAACGTCGACGACAGACCCTCTAGAAGGTGCCAGAGTTGTATGCTCTGGCCTCGCTCACCATCTTTGTAGGTATGTCGACGGCAGGCCCCCTTGTAGGTGCTGGAGCTCTATGCTCTGGCGTTGCCCACCATCTTCGTAGGTACGTCCACGGCAGGCCCCCTGGGAGGTGCCGGAGCTGGATGCTCCGGCATCGTCCACCACCGTCGTAGGGTCATCAACAGTGGGCCCCTGGTGCACAGGCTATCGCAAGAGAATCCTATAACTGACAATAGCGAGTAGGAGAGTTTACTCATTTGTCTGCGCTTGTTGCTGGTGTTAACGAGTTGGGACGTCAAAGGCAGGCCCCCTGCAAGGCGCCGAAGCTGGATGCTTCGGCGCCATCCACCATCATTGTTGAGGCATCGATGGCAGGCCCCTTGGGAGGTGCCAGAGCTGGGTGCGCTGACCGTTCCGTTGCAACCTACTTTGTATGTCCTACACACATAACACAGGTGCATATTGTTTTGCTTGCTGGTGATCTTTTCCTATTCTTGAGTATTCTCATGTCTTACAGTCCTGGGTTGGTACACGGGGTTTGGGTAATTCGGTGCATTAGCGCTCGGGATCTGGCTTCCTTCTTATTCAGGTTGTGAGTGTCCTAGCCCTTTGTACTTAGCCGCAGCACTGGGAGGCAAAGCGCGCACGCTAAGGGTACAGGACCAAACTAAGCAGGCTGCATGCTCTGGACCTCCAGCTCAGCGTTGGCCTTTCGACGGGGACCATTTGGCACCACAGGACCCCAAGTAAGAGAGCAGCCATGAGTTTCCAAGACACCTTGCATATACCTCAAACACATTCGCCTGCAGCAGGGTTGCATAACTCGACCAGGGGCGATATAAAAAAATTTCACCGAGTATATGAAAACAATATAGAAAGACGAGACTAGCTTGATTGATCATAAAATTAACAGGTAATTTAAGTGAACATAAGAGAAAGCATATGGTAAGACAGTGAATTTTTCTCATTGGTGTTCACAGGAGTGGATTGGCTTTACAATAAGGAAACGACCCACTCTAGTTGGCTAGGGAGGCAGAGTGTTCATGCTTAGGGTACGAGACCAATCTAAACGGCTGAACACTCTGGACTTGTCCCTCCCAGAGCTTGGTTGTCCTAAGTGTCGTTCCCTGGCACCATTACACCCTACATTGTCCAACAATTTATGCTTAGGGATAGAACTTACGGAGGTGCTCTATGTTCCAAGGGTTGGGGAGGGGGTCTCCTTCTTCTATGGCTAGGCGGATACACCTGGGGCGGGATACTTGCGTTACTCGGAAGGGGCCTTCCCAGCTGGGGGAGAGTTTGTGGGACCCTTCTCGAGAAAGTATGCGCTGCAGCACCAAGTCACCTGTCTGGAGCTCTCTACTCCGCATGAACCGCTCCTGGTAGCACCTCAGCGCCTATCAGTACCGTGCATTTTGGATGGTGGCATGCCACCTTGCTTCGTCGATGAGGTCCACATCTTCTCGTCAGAGCTGGTCCTGTGAGCCTTCATCAAACGCTCTGACACGTAGTGAGCCCACTGCAATCTTTGGAGGGAGGATGGCCTCGGTCCCATACACTGGGAAGAAATGGGTTTCTCCAGTGGCACGACTTGGTGATGTCCAGCTCGCCCATAGTGCACAGGGGAGTTTGTCAACCCACTTGGAACCATGCTGATCCAAGCTCTTATATATGCATGTATTGAGGCCCCTGAGGATCTCAGCGTTGGTAATCTCGACATGACCGTTGCTCTTTGGACGAGCCACGGATGCATAACAAACTTGGATGCCGAGGTCTTCACAAAAGTCCTAGAAAGATGTACTAGTGAACTTGGTCCCAGTGTCGGTGATGATCCTGTTCGGGACCCCAAACCTGCAGACAATCGACTTGGTGAACATGACTTCGGACTGCTTGTTGGTGTTGATCATTGGTGCCACCTCCAGCCACTTGGTGCATTTATCTCGGCGACGTAGGGGAACTGGTACCCTCCGACTGCCCTGGGGAAGGGTTCCAGGATATCCAGCCCCCAGAACGCGAAAGGCCAGGAGGGCAGGATCATCTGTAGCGACTGAACCGGAGTGTGAGTACGCTTGGCGTTGAACTAGCATGCCTTGAATTTCTTGACCAGCTTGACAGCGTCTTGTATTGTTGTTGGCCAGTAGAAACCATGCCGGAAGGCTTTGCCAACCAGCGTGCGGAAAGCTGTGTGATTCCCGCACTCTCCTTCGTGGATCTCTACAAGCAAGTCACAGCCTTCCTCCCGAGTTATGCACCATAGCAGCACGCCATTGGTGCCACGCCGGCAGAGGTAACCTTCTACTCGTGTAGTGCTTTGCCATAGTCACGATCCTCTCAGTGGATACTAGATCCTCTGGGAGGATGTTGTCCTTCAGATAGTCCCGGATCTCTGTGATCCATGCATCGGGACTCCCTTGAGCTACTGGATCTTGGGCGCCAGGTAATATGGGGTCCCCAGTGACACACATGAACCTTGGGGAGCCTCATGGTTGCAAGATCGCCGTGATCGCCAGCTCTGTGGTGCTGGGCTTGACATCTTCGTTAGGCCCCGCGGGCCTAGCAGTTGGCCGCACCAACCTCCTGCCAAAGACCCCTTCAAGGATTGGGGCTCCTGTGGACGCTATGGTTGACAAGGCGTTGGCGATGGAGTTATCGGTGCGTGGCACATGGCAGAGGTCCAAGGCCTCGAAACCAGCTTCTAGCTTCCAACTTCTTGACATGTAGCAGGTATGCTGCGAGCTGAGGGTCGTTGCAGCAGCATTCTCCCATGACCTGCTTGATGATCAACAGGGAGTCCCCCTTGACCAACATCTGCTGGACACTGAGACCCTGCACAGATGTAAGTCCGAAGATGAGGGTCTCGTACTCCGCCATGTTGTTGGTTGCCTTGAAGTTGAGGCGCACCGCGTACTTGGACAGCTCCCCTGTTGGAGATGTGAGCAGTACACCGCTCCAACCACTTGCTTCTGCGAGGATCCGTCAAAGAAGAGTCTCCAGTGAGGTCCGGTAAGCACTGGTGCTCTGAGCTCCGGCTCCCTAATTTCCCGGCCCCCTGGATTGCTTGGTGAAGGAGTCCATTCAGCAACGAAGTCTGCCAGAGCTTGGCTCTTGATTGCATGTCGTGGTATGAAGTCAAGCTCGAACTCCACCAGTTCGACGGCCCTTTCGCCGAAATTGCCTATTGCGTTTGGGCTGCGCAGCACCGCCCCTAGTGGGAAAGAAGTCACCAATGAGACTCTGTGTGCCTGAAAGTAATGGCGAAGCTTCCACGACGTAATTAGTACTGCATAGAGCAGCTTGTGCACTTCAAGGTACCTTGTTTTTGCTTTATGTAGGACTTCGCTGATGAAGTAGACCGGGCGTTGGATGGTCCGGGATCTCCATGGAGAAAGCAGCACATCCTCTTCCATTTGCTCCGGGCCCGTAGACTCCATATCTCTAGGGCCCGTTGTATCCTTGTAACACCCTTCATGCATCATGCGATGCATACATTCTTATACATGTCTAACATTAATCCACATGAAAAGAAATAGGTTTAAAATGAATTAGAAGCAAAACTACACTTAAGAATTCTGGGAAGTGCAGACTAGTCTGATTTTGGTGCAGCCTAGTCCGATTTCTCTCTGACTTCCGTTGGACTTGTCCGTTTTGCTACGGATTAGTCTGTTTTTCTCTTTGTAAAGTTTCAAACTTGTCCGGTCCTATGCGGACGAGTCTGATATTCCAATTCATTAAAATTTTGCTAAGTCCCTAGACTTGTCCTGACATGTCCGGTATTCCAGCGGACTTGTCTGTTTTTCCTCTGACTAAAATTGGACTCGTTCGGTTTTGGCCAGACTTGTTTGATTTCTCTCTGACCAAGCTTGGACTTGTCCGATATAGTCTGTACTTGTCTGTTTTTGCCTCTGTCAATCTTCAGACTATTCCGGCCTTGTGCGAACATGTCCAGTAAAATGCAATTCCGAATTGATCTTTTGTTTCACGATGTGTTTTTGGGTTTTTGGCTTTGAGTCAGAAAGGAGTAAGTCACCAGCTCGCGGTTTGAATTGCCATCCGAGTTATGTAAGGAGTTTGAACGGTTGCATCTCGGTTTTGTAAATGAGATGGGGATAATGGAGTTAAAGCCGACCTTGGAGCAAGAAATTTGGTAAGGAAAAACCAAGGATGAGGAAATCCGAGAGATCAAGGAAAGGACCCAAGAAGGGAGAGAATTCAGATTTGATGAGGATGAACATGGTACTTTATGGCTTGGAAAAAGGATCGTCGTGCCTAATGTGAAGCATATTCGAGAGACGATATTAAAGGAGGCACATGACTCGCCATACTCAATTCACCCCGGTTGTACAAAGATGTACAAGGACTTAAAGACTTGTTTTTGGTGCGCTAGCATGAAAAAGGACATAGCTGAATATGTAGTGTTGTGCGATATGTGCCAACGAGTCAAAGCTGAGCATCGGAGGCCAGCTAGACTATTGCAGACATTGAAGATTCCGAATTGGAAGTGGGAAGAAATCGGAATGGACTTTGTATTTGGATTGCCGCATACTGAGTCCGGATATGACTTGATATGGGTAATTGTGGATCGGTTAACCAAGTCAGCTCACTTTATTCCCGTCAAGACCACCTTTAATGGAGAGAAATTGGCAAAACTGCATATGGGAAGAATAGTATATTTGCATGGAATTCCAAAGTGGATAGTGTTAGATAGGTTCTCAATTTACCTCCAGGTTTTGGCACAAGCTGCATGAAGTATTGGGTACAAGGTTGAATTTCAGTTCAGCATATCATCCTCGAACTGATGGACAAACCGAGAGGATCAATCAAATTTTAGAAGACATGTTAAGAACTTGTGCTCTGGAGCATGGGAAAAGTTGGGAAAAGAGCTTGCCTTATGCGGAATTCTCATATAACAATTGTTAACAAGCAAGCTCAAAAATGTCACCCTATGAAGCACTATATGGGAGGAAGTGTAGAACACCTTTGTTCTGGAATGAGACAGGAGAAACTCATGTATTTGGTCCGGATGTGTTGCTAGAAGCTAAAAAACAAGTCCAGATTATTCGGGAAAACTTGAGGGCTGCTCAATCAAGGCAAAAAGGCTATGCGGACAATGGGAGAAGGAAACTAGCCTTTGAAGTGGGAGATTTTGTTTACCTCAAGGTGTCACCAATGACAGGTCATAAGAGGTTCAACTTAAGAGGCAAGCTAGCACCTCGATACACTGGGCCATTCAAGGTTTTGGACAAAAGAGGAGAAGTAGCCTATAAGTTGGAGAGGTCAGCGCATCTATCGGATGTACATGATTTCTTTTATGTTTCCCAGCTCAAGAAGTGCTTGAGGGTATCGGAAGAACAAGTTCCAATGGAAGAATTGGAATTAGAGGCAAATTTGACTTATGCTGAGCAACCGGTCAATATCTAGGAAACCAAGGAGAGGGTTACAATAAACAAGATTATTAGATGGTGTAAAGTTCAATGGAAGCATCACACAGAATCAGAGGCAAATTGGTAGCTAGAAGATGATCTCGAGAAGGAATTTTCCTAGCTTTTCTCTTCCGCGTCGAATATCGAGGGCGAGATTCATTTTAAATGGGGTAGGTGTGTAACACCCTCATTTTCATGCATCATACATGGCATACATTCATATACATGTCTAACATTATTCCACATGAAAAGAAATAGGTTTAAAATGAATTAGAAGCAAAACCGCACTTAAGAATTCTAGGAAGTGCGGATTAGTCTGATTTTGGTGCGGACTAGTCCGATTTCTCTCTGACCTCTGACAGACTTGTCCATTTTGTTGCGGACTGGTCTGTTTTTTTCTATGTAAAGTTTCGGACTTGTCCGGTCCTATGGGGACTAGTCCGATATTCCAATTCATTGAAATTTTGCTAAGTCCCTGGACTTGTCCAGTATTCCAGTGCACTTGTCCGTTTTTCCTCTGACTAAAATCGGACTTGTCCGGTTTTTGCCAGACTTGTCTGATTTCTCTCTGACCAAGTTCGGACTTGTCCGATATAGTCCGGACTTGTCCGTTTTCGCCTCTGTCAATCTTCGGACTAGTCTGGCCTTTTACAGACTTGTCCCGTAAAACGCGATTTTGAGTTGATCTTCTATTTCACTACGTGTTTTTGGGTTTTACCTTAAGTGAGCCTAGGGACGTCGTGTTTAACTCTTCTTGGAGCCCATGTGGGACCCCACACTGGCCTCTACCAATCTTAAACTCGAATCCATTGAAACCCTAGCCCTCCACCCTTATATAAGCAACCCCACCCCTTGACTTTATATCCTTTTGCCTCAATTGAAAGACCACCAAACCCTAGTTTGTGGATACCCGCCACCAAGGAGGAGAAGGAGATCCTGAGCAAGAAGAAGAAGAGGAGGAAAACGAAAGAGGATCAAGATCTCCATCATGTTGTCTTTCTTCATCACCAATTCACCTTCAAGTTCTTCATCAACCCTAGATCGTCAACATCCAAGTGTTGCCTCCAAAACCCTTGATTCATTGGAGTACTAAACACCTGGCATACCTTCTACTTCCTCTTTCCCACATGAATTATACCCCGTTTCTCCAAATTCACGTCTGTCTAGAAAACCCTAATCCTCTGTTTCTGCGATGGGCGGACTTGTCCGATTTTTTAGTCTATTTCCTGTTAAATTAATTATAAATTGATTCGAATCAATTCCAAACCTGTCCAAACTTGTTAAAAGCCATTAGAACTAGTTAGTAAACATCATTCACAACTCATGAACTAGTTTTTCTTTGCATTTCCATTATTCATGCATGTCATGACATATTGAGTAATATATGTGCACTTATTGATTGTGATTCTTCTTGTCTTGTCTGTTCGTTGCGCGGTTTAGACGGATATGCGCTAGAGATTGCCGCGGAGGACCTCTAGCACCAGGAGTTTGAAGACTTTTGTCCTAACCAAACCCAAGAGCAAGGCAGGTGTCCTTGAACATATTGATCCTATTTTGACAATAACTGTTTTGTTTTCAAAACTGCAAGCTTGTGTCAATTTGATGGAAAATCCAATGAAAGGAAAGTTACTAGCTTTGTTTAACCACCCTTGTCACCTGGAATAAATGGTAGAGAGTCAGGAAGGGTTTTTACCTTTTTGCTTCACTTAATTAATTGGGATGGGAGAACAACTATATCATTTAATTATGCATTAATGCGATTATGATTAATATGAACTGGTTAATATGATATGGTAAAAGGTGATCTAATAATGCCTGTTATGTGGATGGGTTGGATGTTATGGTGTTTTGCTTGCTTGAGATCTAAGGACCGGTTCATGCGAGAATATGCCAGGACAACAGTGCCACCACGAGGCCAAGTATGGGTGTGGCGTAGCTGATTAATTAGGGTATTGCTAGTATTGCATGGATCATTCGGCGCATCGGGGAAGGGGAGTCAGATTGGGTTTGGATATGGTTGGCGAGACTCCCTGGGATCCGAATGGCATAAGAGGGGACCTTTGGTTGAAGATGTGCTCAGTTGGAGACATTGTCACTGGTGAAACCTTAGTGGGTCTGTACATGCGAGTAGTCCCTTTGTAAACTCTATTTTGTGATCTCTTGGCCACACACCAAAGGAAGTGTAATTGGCATAAGGGAGGTTCTTTAGTCGCCGACGGGTGATGAAATCACAAACACGTTGGTAAAGTGGTACAAACTCTGCAGAGTGTGAAAAACTATCATAATAGCCGTGCTCCTGGTTAAGAGCACCTAGATGACCTACATGATTATAGGGGTTTTTGGATTGGGATGGTTTGGTACTGGTTATGGGATCATATTATGGTTTATGGTATTGGTTATGGATAATGGTACTGAGAAATCTAGAATATGGATGATGGTAATGAGATATGGACTGGTATCATTGTAACTACATGGTTTATGATGGGTTTACTTCACATACATATGATATATCGCTTTTCAAATGTTTTAATGTACTTTTCAGCGCCTAGCCATTATTAGATTCGTCATTTGAATCAGCTACATGTCATTCTTCCCACACTTGCTGAGTACGACATGTACTCGCCCTTGCAATTCACCCACCCAACAGTTGCAGGCTAGGATTGGGAGTATAACGATGATAATGTGGAGTTCTAGGCCGTTTCTGCCATCAGCTTTGCCTGTGGTGTTGATTGGAGCTGCGCTATACCCTTATGCTTAGTTTGCTTATTTAGTTTATTTCCGCTGCATCAGTTTGAACTTGTCATTAAAATCCATTAGAGCATGTATTCGAGGATATTTTGAATTCTATAATAAAGCGGTTAATTAATCTTGTCTTGTGGTAATTTCTGTATATCCTTTTGTGAATGCACTCGTGTATGTGTGTTGAACGTCCTGGGCACACATATGCGTTCATTTGGTTCATTTTCGGAACCGGGTGTCACAATCCTTTGGGGGCTGGGACCCAAAAGCTCCTTGATCTCCGAGGTCCTATAGGGGGACCAGGGCATCCTCTAGGGGCTAGGATCCAGAGGCTCCTTGCTCTCTAGGGCCCCCTAGGGGGACCCGGACCTCCTCTGGGGGTTGGGACCCAGAGGGTTCATGCTCTCGGGGCCCCCTAGGGGGACCCAGACCTCTTCTGGGGGCTGGGACCCAAAGGCTTCTTTGTTGTCGGGGCCCCCAGCAAGCTCCAAGCGTTGGGGCTCAGAATCAACGGCGGGGCCCCTTCCGTCCATCGAGGCTGTTGGGGACCGGCCTGCTCTGCAACCAAAACCATTCTTACCACCTCTGTTGTGGCGGCGATGTAGAGGTACAGGGGCTCCTTGGGCTCTGGTGCCACCATTATGGGCAGTGTCGTCAGCTGCTTCTTCAGCTCGTGGAATGCCTTCTACGCTTCCTCGGTCCAGATGAATGGTCTGGACTGGTGCAGGAGCTTGAAGAATGAGAGTGCCCGCTCAGCCAGCCTAGAGATAAACCGACTGAGTGCTACCAAGCACCCTGCAAGCTTCTACACGTCCTTGATGCAGGATGGAGGTCGCATTAGTTCAAGCACCTTGATCTTCATTGGGTTGGCCTCAATCCCTTGGTGTGAGACCAAGAAACCGAGGAGATTCCCAGCTTTGGCTCTGAACACGCACTTGTCGGGATTGAGCTTCGTGCGTGTGGTCCGCTGTCTATCAAAGACTAGGGCGAGGTTTTCAAGCAATGATGTACATGTCTGGATCTTAACTATAATGTAATCGACATATACCTCTACCAGGTCTCGAATGAGGTAACCAAATGTTTTATGCATGGCACGAACAAAGGTGGGGAGGGCATTCTTAAGACCGTAAGGCATGGAGACATAGCAGTAAAGGCCATCCACGGTTATAAATGCGGTATGTTCTTCGTCCTCTCTATACATTGGGATTTGGTGAAACCCATAGTAGGCATCTAGAAAGCACAACATATCGCATCTCGAGGTTGAATCTACGATTTGATCTATTCTAGGGAGAGGGAAAGGATCTTTAGGACATGCCTTCTTGAGGTTGGTGTAGCCGATGCACATCCAGAGCTTACTGCCAGCCTTGGGGACAACAACAGGATTGGCAAGCCATCTGGGATGGTGGACCTCCTGTATGAAGCCAGCATCGAGTAGATTCTTGATCTCCTCGCGAATGAAGTTCTACCGCTCGATGGACTGCTTATGGGACCTCTGTTGTCATGGCAGGGCATCAGGGTAGATCTTCAGACGGTGCTCGATCACTTCCCTGTGGATGCCTGGAATCTATGATGGTTGCCAGGGGAAGACGTCGACATTAGTTCACAGGAAAGTAGTGAGTGCCGATTCCTGCTCGTTCTTGAGACTCCCCACGATACGGGTGGTCTGAGCAGCATCAAAGCCAATCTTGATTGTCTTGATGGGCACATCATCATCGTCGGAGGGCTGCACTCATGGTGCAGCGGCGTGACTGCATGCGCGTGGGTCTTGTGAAGGCTTAATAGACCCAGCATCGCTAAGAACAGGTGTAGGGGCTATTGCCAACTCTCGAAGCTTCTCCAAAGCTATCACCACAGCAGCACGATCTCCGCAAATCTTGAGGATGCCGGAGGACATCGGCATCTTGAAGACGAGATAGCTGTAATGGGCTACAACCATAAACAAATACAGGGCTGGCCTACCGATAATGCCGTGGTAGGGGGGGCTAACCTCCACGACATCGAATAGGATATTCTCTGTGCTGAAGTTCTTGGGTGTCTCGAGGGTCACCCAGAGGTGGATGCAGCCGTATGGGATAACACTCTTTTGTCCTATCCCTGAGAATGGTCTCGACAGGGCGGACTTGGACACAGGGATCTTCAGCTTGTCGAAGGCCGCTCGACTAATGAGGTTGAGGTTGGCTCCACCATCTACCAGGACATGTTAGAACATTACATTGGCAATGGTGGGGGCGGCGAGGAGGGGCAGCTGCCCGGCTCCCGCCATGTTCTCAGTGCAGTCAGAGGCGTCGAAGCTGATCGGCGTCTCCATCCATCTGTGATGCGGCGCCTGGGCATGTGTAGAGGCTATCGAAGCCATTGCCCGACGCATCGTCTTGACCACATTCCTGGATGCGGGTTCCCAAGATCCTCCACAGATGACGTGGAGTGCTTTGCGACACTCGTGGTCGCTGTCGAGGTCGAAGTTCATAGTTGGGTGGACCATTTCCACAGCGCATTCCGACCTTTCAAACTCCATCTCCACATCTTTGTCGACATGCAGGTTGACCTCTTGCGGCTCGATTTTGGCACTACTTGAAGGCTTAATGAACACCATGATGTTGAAAGCACTACCACTTTTTTTAGGGAAAAAGCCCCTACCTGGCGCACCAAATGTTGAAGTGTTAATGGGACACTTCCCCCGGATCTGCTAAGGAGCAGCCCGCGGAGTTTCTTTGTTCGGCGGGGCTTAGGCCTCGATCAAGTGTTCTAGCGGACAAGAATATGAGACGATGGTTTTTACGTGGTTCGTGTGACACCCTGATTTTCGAGTTTTGGCAAACTAAAAACTTAATTTGGAATTTAGAGTTAATAATAGGAAGAACTTATTTTTATAAAGAAAAATATAAAATATATGCATCTCATATTGCATTTTGCATTCATCCTCGAGCATCAAAAATTTATTACTAAAATAAATACGCCAAAAGTAATTTTTTTGCCATAACAAATATGAGATAAAAAATAAACGAACCTAAAGGAATATATATAAATTTAATAGTTTAGTTACATGATGACTTCATGCAAAATCATTAAGTGCGATGAAATGGAAAAAACTGAATTAGAAATAAAGAAGCAAGTAAAAATTGAGCCAGACATCGGAATAGTCCACAAAATAGCGGATGAGTCCAAATACCCTCAATGGACATTAACGGACTTATCCAGATCAATACCGGATTAGTCTGGTATGCATGGTATTGGTCAGACTTGTCTGTTTTTCCCCTCCGGATAAGTTCGGACTTGTCCGATGTCCAGTCGAGACATGTTCGATATCTCTCTGTCCAACTTCGGACTAGTCAGGCCCTTTTCGTACTTGTCCGGTAAATCGCAACTCCGAGTTGATCTTTTGTTTCACGACTTGTTTATTGGGTTTTGCATTAATTGGGCCTAGTGACGTCGTTCCTAACTCTTTTAGAGCCCATGTGGGACTCCAAACCGGCCTCTACTCATCCTCAAACTCGAAATCCATCTAACCCTAGCCTCCACCTCTATATAAACAACCTCACCCCTTGGCTTGACATCTATTTGCCACTTTTCCACCTCACCCAGACCCTAGCTCATGAGTAGAAGCCACCAAGGAGGGAGAAGGAGATCTAGAGCAAGGATCAGAAGAGGAGGAAACGAAGGAGGGTCAAGATCTTCATCAACATCGCGTTCTTCATCAACAATTCACCATGCAGATCCTAATCAACCCTAGATCGTCAAGATCCAAGTGTTGCCGTTGAGATCCTTGATTCATTGGAGTTCTAAACACCTGGTATACCTTCTATTCTCTTTTCCTTACGTGAATTCAACCCCAAGTCTCGAAATTCACGTCAATCTAGAAAACCCTAATCTGTTGTTCATGCAAAGTGCGGACTACTCCGGCCTCCTGCGGACTTGTCTGATTCTTCAATCTAATTCCTGTCGAATTAAAACTAAATTGTTTCGAACCAAATCCAAACCTGCATAAACTTGTTAAAAGCTATTAGAACTAGTTAATGATTATTAAAAGAAACTCATTAACAAATTCCACCTTGCATTTGCATTAATCATGCATGTCATATCATATTGAGTAATATGTGTACACTCTTTGATTGTGTTTCTTGTCTTGTGTGTTTATTGTGCAGATTAGATATATTTGCACTAGAGAGTGCCGCAGAGGATCTCCAGCACCAAGAATTTGAAGTATTTGATCCAAATCAAGCCCAAAAGCAAGGAAAGTGTCCTTGAAGCATATTGATCCTATTTTAAAGTATATGATTTGTTTGCAAAACTGCATGCCCATGTCAATTTGATGGGAATCCTACAATAGGAAGTTTGCTAGCTTTGTTTAACCACCCTTCTCACCTGGAATTTATGGTAGAGAGTCGGGATGGGCTTTTTACCTTTTTGCTTCGCTTAATTAATTGGGATGGGAAAACATCTATACTATTTAATTATGTATTAATGAAATTATGATTAATATGAACTGGTTAATATGATATGGTATTGGGTGATCTAAGCAAGCCTGGTATGTGGATGGGTCGGATGATATGGTGGTTTTGATTGCTTTAGATTCAAGGACTGGTTCATGCGAGAATAAGCCAGGACTACAGTGCCACAACGAGGCCAAGTATGGGTGTAGCGTAGCTGATTAATTAGGGCTTTGCTAGTGCCATTTGGACCATTAATTATGCTCGGGGAAGGGGTAGTTGGATTAGGTTTGTTGATGATTGGTGGGACTACCATGGGATCCGAATGGCTCAAGAGGGGGCCCTTGGTTGAAGATGTGCTCTGTAGGAGACATCGCCACCGGTGAAACCTCAGTGGGGTCTAAATAGGCTAGTAATCCCTTTGTAAAGGCTATTTTGTGATCTCTTGGCCATACACCAAAGGAAGTGTAATTGGCGTAAGGGAGGTTCTTTAGTTGCCGACAGGTGATAAAATCACAAACAGATGGGTAAAGTGGTACAAACTCTGCAGAGTCTAATAAAACTATCGTGATAGCCGTGCTCCCGGTTAAGAGCATCTGAACAACTTACATGATTAGAGGGAACCTGGGATTTGGAAGGTTTGGTATTGGTTATGATTATGGTTGATAACATGGTTATGGATGGTATTATTATTTATGGCAATTAATATGGTTATTGGTAATATAAAATCTGGAATATGGATGATGGTAATGAATATGGACTGGTACTATGTTATTAATTATGATTTATGGTGGGTTTACTTCACATACATGTAATATGTTGCTTTTCAAATGTTTTAATGTACTTTTCAGCACTTAGCTATTATTATTGTCGTCATTCGAATCAGCTACATGTCATACTTTCCACACTTGCTGAGTACGACATGTACTCACCCTTGCAATTCCCCCACCAACAGTTGCAGGTCAGGATTGGGAGTTTAATAATGATAATGCAGAGTTCTAGGCCGTCTCTGCCGTCAGCTTTTCCTATGGTGTTGCATGGAGCTGCGCTGTCCCTTTGCTTTGTTGCTTATTAGTTTATTTTCGCTGCATTAGTTGAACTTGTCATTAATTTTCATTAGAGCTTGTATTTGAGGATATTATGACTTGTGTAATAAAAGTGTTTAATTAATCTTGTTCTGTGGTAATTTTTTGTATATCCTTTTGTGAGTGCATTCGTGTATGTGTGTTGAACGTCCTGGGTACACATATGTGTTCACTTAGTTCTATTTCAGAACCGGGTGTCACACATTGGTATCAGAGCCACAGGTTGACCGTAGGATGCAGCCTAGATACAATGGACACTTTAGAGCATGTAGGAGCACTCAGGAATCGTTGTGGTTTGTTTGGTGTGCTAATTTCTATGTAATGTTTGCTCGTATGCTTGTGTGCTTATTAGAGGATTGTGGGATACTTTAGCATTGCCATATCCATATAGGCTTGTATAGGTAGTTGTTTAGTTTCATATACCTTGATGCATGCATATAGGTTGGTATTCCTTCTATTTTCATTACTTTGTCTACTTCTGTGGAAGATTGGCACTACAAGAAGATTCATAACCCCAGAAGAAGCTACATGGGAGCATGAAGATCTTATCAAGGGTTTTCTCATCTCTTCTTTGATCCGTACGAATCTCAAGGGCGAGATTCTTTTTAAGGGGTTAGATTGTAACATCTCAGAATTTTCAACTTGGCTAATTGAAATATAAAAGGGGAATCAAAATTTTTATTTCCAAATCTCTTCTTCAACTCATCCGAATCTCGAGGGAGAGATTCATTTTAAGGGGGGGTTGAATTGTGACACATTGATTTTTGAGTTTTGGCAAACTAAAAACATAAATGGGAATTTAGAGTTAATAATAGGATGAACTTGTTTTTATAATGAAAAATATAAAATATATGCATCTCATATTGCATTTTGCATTCATGCTCAAGCATTGAAAATTTATTACAAAAATAAATATGCCAAAAGTAATTTATTTTCCATAACAAATATGAGATAAAAGAAATAAATGAAACTAAAGGAATATATATAAATTTAATAGTTTCGTTACATGATGACTTCATGCAAAATCATTAAGTGCAATGAAAAGGAACAAACCTAAAAGAATTAGAAATAAAGAAGCAAGTAAAAAATTGAGCCAGACACCGGAATAGTCCAAAAAATAGCAGACTAGTCCGAATACCCTCACTGGACATTAACGGACTTATCCACATCAATACCGGATTAGTCCGGTATGCACGGTATGCACAGAATTAATCAAATTTTCCCCCACCGTGGACTTGTCCGTTTTTCCCTATGATTAAAGTCAGACTTGTCCAATTTTTGGCCAGACTTGTCTATTTTTCCCCTCTGGATAAGTTCGTACTTGTCCGATGTCCAGTACGGACTTGTTCGATATCTCTCTGTCCAACTTTGGACTAGTCCGGCCCTTTTCGAACTTGTCCGATAAATCGCGACTCCGAGTTGATCTTTTGTTTCACGACATGTTTCTTGGGTTTTATGTTATGTGGTCCTAGTGACGTCGTGCCTAACTCTTTTAGAGACCATGTGGGACTCCAAACCGGCCTTTACTCATCTCAAACTCGAAATCCATCTGACCCTAGCCTCCACCTCTATATAAACAACCCCACCCCTTGGCTTGGCATCTATTTGCCACTTTTCCACCTCACCCAAACCCTAGCTCGTGAGTAGTCGCCACCAAGTAGGGAGAAGCAGATCTTGAGCAAGGAGAAGAAGAGGAGGAAACGAAAGAGGGTCAAGATCTCCATCAACTTCGCGTTCTTCGTCAACAATTCACCATCCAGTGCTTCATCAACCCTAGATCGTCAAGATTCAAGTGATGCCTCTGAGATCCTTGATTCATTGGAGTCCAAAACACCTGGTATACCTTCTATTCTCTTTTCCTTACGTGAATTCAACCCCAAATCTCCAAATTCACATCGATCTAGAAAACCCTAATATGTTTTTCCTGCGCAGTGCGGACTATTCTGACCTCCTGCGGACTTGTCTGATTTTTCAATCTAATTCCTGTTGAATCAAAACTAAATTGTTTCGAACCAAATCCAAACCTGCATAAACTTTTTAAAAGCTATTAGCACTGTTTAGTGATTATTAAAAGCAAGTCATTAACAAGTTCCACCTTTCATTTGCATTAATCATGCGTGTCATATCATATTTAGTAATATTTTTGCACCCTTTGTTTGCATTTCTTGTCTTGTGTGTTTATTGTGCGGATTAGATAGATTTGTGCTAGAGAGTGCCGTGGAGGATCTCCAACACCAAGAATTCGAAGTCTTTGATCCAAGTCAAGCCCAAGAGCAAGGCAAGTGTCCTTGAAGCATATTGATATTGTTTTAAAGTAAATGCTTTGTTTGCAGAACTGCATGCCTGTGTCATTGATGGGAATCCTATGATAGGAAGTTTACTAGCTTCGTTTAACCACCCTTGTCACCTGGAATTTATGGTAGAGAGTCGATATGGGCTTTTTACCTTTTTGCTTAACTTAATTGATTGGGACGGGAAAACAACTATACTATTTAATTATGCATTAATGAGATTATGACTAATATGAATTGGTTAATATGATATGGTATTGGGTGATCCAAGCAAGCCTGGTATGTGGATGGGTTGGATGATATGGTGGTTTTGCTTGCTTTAGATCTAAGGACTGGTTCATGTGAGAATAAGCCAGGACTACAATGCCACCACGAGGCCAAGTACGGGTGTGGCATAGCTGATTAATTAGGGCTTTGCTAGTGCTGTTTGGACCATTAAGGATGCTCGGGGAAGGGGTAGTTGGATTGGGAATGTGGATGATTGGTGGGGCTACCCTGGGATCCGAATGGCTCAAGAGGGGGCCATTGGTTGAAGATGTGCTCTGTAGGAGACATCACCACCGGTGAAACCGCAGTGGGGTCTAAATAGGCTAGTAATCCCATTGTAAAGGCTATTTTGTGATCTCTTGGCCATAAACCAAAGGAAGTGTAATTGGCGTAAGGAAGGTTCTTTAGTCGCCGACGGGTGATGAAATCACAAACACGTGAGTAAAGTGGTACAAACTCTGCAGAGTCTAATAAAACTATCATGATAGTCGTGCTCTCGGTTAAGAGCACCTGGAAAACTTCCATGATTAGAGGGAACGTGGGATTGGGATGGTTTGGTATTGGTTATGATTATGGTTGATAACATGGTTATGGTTATGGATGGTATTATGGTTTATGGAAATGGATATGGTTATTGGTAATGTGAAATCTAGAATATGGATGATGGTAATGAATATGGACTGGTACTATGATATTAATTATGGTTTATGATGGATTTACTTCACATACATGTAATATATTGCTTTTCAAATGTTTTAATAAACTTTTCAGCACTTAGCCATTATTATATTCATCATTCGAATCAGCTACATGTCATACTTTCCACACTTGCTGAGAACGACATGTACTCACCCTTAAAATTCCCCCACCAACAGTTGCAGGTCAGGATTGGGATTTTAATGATGATAATGCGGAGTTCTAGGTCGTGTGTGTCGTCATCTTTGCCGGTGGGTTGCATGGAGCTGCGCTATCCCTTTTCTTAGTTGCTTATTAGTTTATTTCCGCTGGATTAGTTGAACTTGTCATTAATTTTCATTAGAGCTTGTATTTGAGGATATTATGAATTGTGTAATAAAATTGGTTAAATAATCTTGTTCTGTGGTAATTTTTTGTATATCCTTTTGTGAGTGCACTCCTGTATGTGGGTTGAACGTCCTGGGCACACATATGCATTCACTTGGTTCATTTTCGGAATCGGGTGTCACGGTTCGGGCCGTAAGGAGCATAACACCCGACTCCACGGTGGATGGTATTGCTAGTATGTGTGTATGCCCGTGTGTGATGTGGGGATTTGTTGTCTGGTCCTTTGTAACAGTGGCGGTTCGGGCCTTTTATAGACAAGGTCGGATGCCTTACAAGTGGGGTCCCGGGGCCCGACAGGTGGTTCCGGGGCGATCTTATCCTAAGGATCTAAGGCTTCTCGCATAATCATGCCTGACCGAGGCAGTGAAGACTCGCCGTCTTGCCTCCTCTCTTGTCAGAAGCCCACACGCCATTGCTGACGATGGAAGAAGGTGTCCCGTTGGCCCGTCTTGTTGCCGCAAGCTACCCACATGGCCATGTGGGATACACCTGAGGCGCCTTCACTATGACGCGATTGGTCATAGCGGTCTCTGACCGTTAGCGTGCTCCGCGTCGGGCGCTGGAGGTGGGTGCGCGTCTTCAATGTTCAAATGGAGAAGGGCGCACCATCCTTTGACTCCCGCATCTTACCATCCGAGGCGAGCAGCGGGACACGTGGTAGCGTCGGGGCTGATCTCTGCTGGGGAGGTCATACCTGGTCCTCTGTGACGTGTGGCAGCTCCGGGGCTCGTCATGGGACGTGGCAGCTCTAGGCCTTTTCCCTTGGGGGTGGTGGTCCTTGTGCTCCATGCCACGCGGCTGTACCTGGGGAGCTCCGCCAAGGTTGGATGAGGTCCCGCCCCTACATGTGGCGTCTCGAGAGCCCATTACACCGGAGGGGCCAAGTCGCATCTTCAAGGCTTACGTGGCAGCACCGCAGCTCGATCTCTGAGGGAGGAAAATGCCTTGGCTCCTACGGGACACGTGGCGGCCTTGGACGTGTCATAGTGTCTTCATTCTGTATGCGAGGGTACCCCGTCTGAAGTGTACCGACAATAACCATTACCATTACCCAACCATAACCATCCCAAGTCCAAAGTTTCATCAAATCATGGAAGTTGTCAAGGTGCTCATAACCGGGAGCACGGCTATCGTGATTGTTTTTAACACACTATGTAGAGGTTGTATCACTTTACCCACAAGTTCGTGATTTTGTCATCTGTCGGTGACTAAATAAACCCCCATTATGCCAATTACACTTCCTTAGGTGTACGGCCATGAGATCACAAAATAGCCTTTACAAAGGGACTACCAGCATATTCAGACCCACTAAGATTTCACCGGTGGTGATGCCTCCAACTGAGCACATCCAACCAAGGGCCCCCTCTTGTGCCATTCGGATCCCAGGGCAGTCCCGCCACTATTGCAAACCCAACCAACTCCCATTCCCCGCTCTACCAAATTATCCGAATCAATGCTGGTAATATACCTAATTAATCGGCTAAGCTACACCCATACTTTGCCTTGTGGTGGCACTGTTGTCCTTGCTTATTCATGCATGAACTGGTCCTTAGATCCAAGGCAAGCAAACCACCATATCGACCAACCCAATCCACAAACCATGCTTGTTTAGATCTCCCATGGCCCATGCTACAAATTAACCATATTCATCAATTTATATCATCCATGGGTTCATTAAATCATGATTAAGCATTTTGGTTGTTTTCCCATCCCAATCAATTAGAGCGAAGCAAAAAGGGAAAATACCCTTCCCGACTTTCTACAATATGTTCCAAGTGACAAGGCTGGTCAAACAAGTCTAGTAAACACCTATAAATGGGTTTCCCATCAAATTGACATAGGCATGCAATTTTGCAAACAAAACATTTAAAAACAGGATAAAAAATGATCAAGGACACTGGCCTTGCTCCTGAGCTTGGTTAGGTTCAAAAGCTTTGAAGTTCTGGTACTGGAGGTCCTTGGCAGCACCCTCTAGGGCAACACGTTCTATTCTGGGCAGTAGAGGTACAAAACAACCATTACAATCAATAAATGTTCATATATTACTCAATATGCCATGACATTCATGATTAATGCAATTATGTGGTAAACCTTGTTAATAAGTTGATATTAATGTTTACTAACTAGTTATAATAGTTTCTAGCAAGTTTGGACAAGTTTGGAATTGATTCGAGTCATTTTGGAATTAATTCAGCACTAACCGGATTCAAATACCGGACTAGTCCGTTTTTAGGGGCTAGACTAGTCTAAGTTGATCAGAACTATAATTTAGGGTTTTCTTGATCTGCAAGAATTGGGATTGAATTCACATGAAAAAGTGAAAGTAGAGGGTGTACCACATGTTTAGAGATCCAAAGATCAAGAATTTGACGTGAGACTTGAATCTTGATTATTAGGGCTTGATGAAGATGTGTTCAGGGTGAATTGGTGATGAAGAATGAAAAGTCGATGAAGATCTCGCTTGATTGATCCTCCTTCGTGTTCTCCTCCTCCTCCTTGCTACTGGATCCCCTCTTGGTGGCGGCTCCCACGAACTAGGGTTTGGAGTTTCTCAATTGTAGCAAAGAGATGAAAAGTTGGGGTGATGGGTTGTTTATATAGAGGTAGAGATTGTAGGGTTTGATGGATTTTGAGTTTAAGGTTTTAGAGGCCGTGTGGGGGTCCCACGTGGGCTCCATAGGGGTTGGGAACAATGTTCTTGGGCCCAATTAAGGTAATTACCAAAAGAACTAATCACAGAGAAATAATAGAATTCGAGTTGGTTTCTGCAGGCCGGACTAGTCTGCTAGGGGCCGGACTAGTCCGATATTGAACATAGACATCAATGGACAAGTTCGGTGGGTGGTACGGACAAGCCCGTTTTGGAACAGAGGCATTTTTGGACAAGTCCAGGGTTATAGGCTGGACATGTACAGAATGGCAAAGGAACATATTTTCCGGACTGAAATTCAACAAGGGGATGGACTAGTCTGCTTAGACCACAGAGAAGTCCGGACAATCATCAGAAGCAAATTCAGACTAATTCGGGGAGAAAGCGGATAAGTCTGTAGGACAACAGGGAGTCAAACGGACTAGTCCAGGGTACCAACTGGACAAGTCTGCACTGCTACAAAATTTAAATGTTGTTTTGGTTCTAATTCATTTTAATGTTGTTCCTCTCTATGTTGCTTAATGCTAAACAAGTATAAGATTGTATGAAACGCATGATGGATGAAAATGAGGGTGTTACACACATTGGAAGAAATTCAAATTATTCGTGAGTATCCAGAGGTGTTTTCCGAAGAATTGCCAGGTATGCCACCCGATCATGACATCGAGTTTGTCATTGATTTAATACCTGGGACTGCACCTATATCTAAAAGGGCATATAGGATGTCTGCTATTCAATTAGTGGAGCTCAAGAAGCAGATTCAAGAGCAGCTAGAAAAGGGTTTTATACGCCCGAGTTCATCACCATGGGGAGCCCCAGTGCTCTTCGTAGATAAGAAGGACGGATCCTAAAGATGTGTGTGGATTAGCGGTCTCCCAATGAGTTGACAATCAAGAATAATTATTTGTTGCCCCGTATTGAGGATATGTTTGACCAAATGAAGGGAGCATGAATATTCTCCAAGATTGATCTTCGGTCAGGATATTTCCAAATGAAGATTAGACCGTTGGATATACCCCAAACAACCTTTCAAACGCGATATGGATCATATGAGTACATCGTTATGTCATTTGGGTTGACCAATGCACCTGCATAGTTCATGTACCTCATGAATAAGGTCTTCATGGAGTATCTGGATAAGTTCGTCATAGTGTTCATCGATGACATCATTGTATACTCAAAAAGCGAAGAAGAGCATTTAAGGCCGACATTGCAAAAATTGTGAGAGCACTAGTTGTATGCCAAGTTCAATAAGTATGGATGCTGGTTGAGAGAGATACCATTTTTAGGCCATCATCTCCAATTGAGGAGTATCTATCGATCCAAGAAAAGTGAATGATGTGTTAAAGTGGAACCCACCACAGAATGTGAAGGATATTCAAAGTTTTCTAGGATGTCTGGATATTATCGCCGTTTCATCAAGGACTTCTCCAAGATAGCGAATCCCATGAATGAACTACTAATGTAGGAGAAACCATTCAAATGTACACAATCTTGTCAAAATAGCTCTGAGGAGTTAAAGAGGATATTAACCACTGCGCCTGTGTTGACATTGCCAGATGTGAGCAAAAGCTTTGATGTATATTGTGATGCATCGAGGCAAGGACCTGGCTCTGTATTTATGCAAGAAGGCCGAGTAGTAGCTTATGCATCCAAGCAATTGAAGAAACATGAGCTGAATAATCCAACACATGACCTCAAACTTGCAGTCGTGGTACATGCATCGATGATATGGAGGCACTACATTCTTGGTCATATTTGTGAGATTTACACGGATGACAAGAGTCTCAAGTACATATTCACGCAAACAGATCTGAATTTGAGGCAACAACGATGTTTGGAGCTCATTAAGGATTATGATGTGGGAAAAAACTTCACCCAAGGAAGGCCAATGTAGTGGCAGACGCTTTGACTCGGAAAGGTGTAAGCCACCAACTCACGGTTCCGGAGTTGCCATCCGAGCTATGTAGGGAGTTTGAACGATTGCACCTCGGATTCGTGAATGATATGGTAACAATGGAAATAAACCGAACACTGGAACAAGAAATAGGAGAAGGTCAGATAAGGGATGAGGAGATCGAAGAGATCAAGGAAAGAATCCAAGAGGGGAGAGAATGGAGGTTTGATGAAGATGACACCGACACGCTATGTCCTGGGAAACGAATTATTGTTCCTAATGTGAAGCGTATCCAGAAGAAAATATTGAAGGACGCACATGACTCGCCTTATAAAATTCACCCAGGTTGTACAAAAAATGCACAAAGACTTGAAAACGAGCTACTGGTGGGATGGAATGAAGAAGGACATAGCTGAATCTGTTGCATTATGTTATGTGTGCCAATGAGTGAAGGCTGAACACCAAAGGCCAGCTGGATTATTGCAGCCATTGAAGATTCTGGAATTGAAGTGGGAAGAGGTTGGTATGGATTTCATAGTTGGTTTGCCGCGCACCCCACATGAGATGACTCAATATGGGTTATTTTGGATTGGTTGACCAAATCTGCGCATTTTATCCCTATTAAGACTACCTATGATGGTGCAAAGCTAGCAGAATTGTATATGGGAAAAATAGTGTGTTTACACGGAGTACCAAAGAGAATAGTGTTCGACAGAAGTTCTCAATTTACCTCTAGGTTTTGTCAGAAATTGCAGGAGTCTATGGGAACTCAGCTAAATTTTAGTTCTGCGTATCATCCCCAAACAAATGCATAAACTGAAAGAACAAAACAGATATTGGAGGACATGCTAAGAGTATGTGTGCTAAAGTATGGAGGAAGTTGGGACAAAAGTCTGCCATATGCTGAATTCTCCTACAACAACAGCTATCAAGCTAGTTTGAAGATGTCGCCATATGAGGCACTGTATGTGTGAGACCTATGTGTGCTGAATACACTGGCTATGACGATAAAACTTTTGAATACTTCCAAAACACCCATCTCAACAAGGTCTTTCTCTAGGTTTGAGCTCCTGCAAGGTCCGACAATAGGTTTGACTTGTTCTGGGTAGCTCCGGCAAGTTCCGACATAAGGTCCAACTTGTTTTGGCTAGGTCTGACTTCTTTGTCTAGGACCGACTTGCTATGGCTAGGTACGACATGTTTTAGCAAGCTTTGGCGCTAGGTTTGACTAGCTTTGGTAAGCTCTGGCGCTAGGTCCGACAAGCTTTTGGAAGCTCTGGTTCAAGGTCTAGTTAGCTTTGGCTAAGATCAATGCTAGATTGCAATGGTTCTGCTTTTACCTTGCAATGTTTCAAACTTGCTTTACACTAATGGAAAGTTTGCTTATTATTCTTTTACTAAGTTTTTGATGCATTTTGGATGTTATAGTTTTTTTTTGCTATGGTTTGCAACATGCTTATTTGAGGTGCTGACGTAAGGTGTTGTGGTTTCGAAACTAACGTGAGTCAAATCGAGGACTTGTGCTCGGAAGTATCGGTTGTTTATTCATGTGCAGGTGTTGCTTGAGTTCAAGACATGGCTGGTGACGGGATCCATTGATCTTGTCTTATGGTGAAGATGAGGTTCAACAACCAAGTTCATGAGGAATTGTGGTTGAGTTGATCGGGAGGTTGCACAGCATGTTTGAATCAAGAACAATGCATATGAATATATCGTGAATGTTGTTGGAAGATGTTTGCACATGTGCATGGAGTGGATGGACATGGCTACATGGTTCCAAGGCGTGATTAAGAGATGTGGACGTAAAGAATTGGCCAGAAAGGTCCAACCAACTAGGTTATGGACTCAGGCTGCGGTTGAGTCGTGTTTGACTCAAATATGGAAAGATTTCGTGTGGGTCACGAAGTTGAGTTGTTTTTAGCAATGTAGGATACGTTCCTAAGGTGTTTGGAAGTCTTAAGATTGATTCTATCTGCGTATAGAAGAGTATTGAGCAGTTATGGACTGACTCAGTGGAAACTGAGTAGGATACGAGTCCTAGTTTGGTTTGGGTTGGCCTCATGGCTGGTTATATAAGCAAGGGAGGCCAGAGCTCGTGGTGCATGGATTTTGGGTTGTTCCTCTTGTGTTATATTGAATAAATATTGTAGTTTAAAGGAACTTTTGTGCGTTGTTCATCCGACTTATTTCAAACAAGTTTTTCTCGTTGAGTTTCTGCACGGCACTACCTTGCTTTGGTGGTTTTATCATAACTCGAGTTTTACAGATCTAATTGACATGTGTGAGACCTATGTGTGCTGAATACATTGGCTATGGCGATAAAAGTTTTGAATATCACCAAAATACCTTTTTCAACATGGTCCGACTCTAGGTCCGAGCACCAGCAAGGTCCAACAATAGGTCTGGCTTGTTTTGGGTAGCTTTGGCAAGGTCCGACGTAAGGTCTGACTTGTTTTGGTTAGGTATGACTTACTTTGTCTAGGTCCAATGTGTTTTGGCTAGGTCCGACTAGCTTTGGTAAGCTCCAGCGGTAGGTCGTGCTAGCTTTGGTAAGCTCTGACTGAAGGTCTGATTAGTTTTGGCAAGGTCCGAACCTAAATTGCAATGGTTCTGCTTTTACTTTGAATTGATTCGAACTTGTTTTACATCTATGGAAAGTTTTCTTAGTATTCTTTTACTAAGTTTTTGGTGTGTTTGGTGGTTATGGTTGATATCTTTTTGCTAAGGTTTGCAACATGCTTATGTGAGGTGCTCACATAAGGTGTTGTGGTTTTGGAACTAACGAGAGTCAAGTCGAGGACTTGTGTGTGGAAGTATTGGTTTTTTGTTCATGTGCAGGAGTTTCTTGAGTTCAAGACATGGCCGGTGACAGGATCAATTCAACTAGTCTTAAGGAGAAGATGAGGTTCAACAACCAAGTTCGGGAGGAATTGTGGTTGAGTTGATCGGGAGGTCATGCAACATGTTTGAATAAAGAACAATGCATATAAAGGTACCATGGACGTCGTTGGAAGGTGTGTGCTAGTGTGCAAGGAGTGCATGGACGTGGCTATATGGTTCCGAGGTGTTATGAAGAGATGTGGATGTAAAAAATTGGTCGGAAAGGTCCAACCGACTGGAATATGCCTCGGGCTGCGAATGAGGTGGTTATGGTTCCTTTACGGAAAGTTTCGAGTTTGTTTTGGTTTGATTTCATGTGGGTCACGAAGTTGAGTTGTTTTTAGGAATGTGGGATACGTTCCTAAGGTGTATGGAAGTCTTAAGATTACTTCTATTTGCGTATAGAAGAGTCTTGAGCTTTTATGGAATGATTCGATGGAAACTGAGTAGGATATGAGTCCTAGTTTGGTTTGGGTTGGCCTCATGGCTGGTTATATAAGCAAGGGAGGCCAGAGCTCGTGGTGCATGGATTTTGGGCTGTTCCTCTTGTGTTCTATTGAATAAAGATTGTAGTTTAAAGGAACTTTTGTGTGTTGTTCATCCGACATGTTTCAAACAAGTTTTTCTTGTTGAGTTTCAGCACAACACTACCTTGCTTTGGTGGTTTTATCATAACTCGAGTTTTACAGATCCAATTGACATGTGTGAGGCCTATGTGTGCTGAATACATTGGCTATTGCGATAAAAGTTTTGAATATCACTAAAACACATTTTTCAACATAGTCCGATTCCAGATCCGAGCACCAGCAAGATCCGACAATAGGTCCGTCTTGTTTTGGATAGCTTTGGCAAGGTCCGACGTAAGGTCTGACTTGTTTTGGTTACTTCTAACTTACTTTGTCTAGGTCCGATGTGTTTTGGCTAGGTTCGACTGGCTTTGGTAAGCTCCAGCGCTAGGTCCTGTTAGCATTGGTAAGCTCCGACTGAAGGTCCGGTTAGTGTTGGCAAGGTTGTAGGATCAAAGAGCACGTGAAAAGCTACCAGAGGGGGGGTGAATGGTAGATTTAAAAATCTTACGCAGCGGAAACAATTAAACCCCAACCCCTTCGGTAGAAAAACGATCTGTTAAAGAAATTGTGTGTGAGACTAATCTAAACGTGTTTCACCATGACAAAAGTGATAGATATCAGAGAGAATCAAGTCACGAAGACAACACAACAAGAATCACTCAAATCTATTGAGAAAAACTCAAGTTATGATCGAAAGATCAAACAAAGGTCAATCTGCCCTACTCGAGAAAAAAACAGTTCTGGAACGCTGCAAAGAAACTCATGTAGACCATAGAACACAAATCCAATGACCGTGAAATTTTGACAGATGATAGATGATAAAGTTCTGAAGACAACCCAAAAAGAATCACATCAATTGGATCTGTAAAACTTGAGTTGTGATAAAACCACCGATGAAAGGTAGTGTTGTCCAGAAACTCGACGAGTAAATCTTGTCTGGAACAAGTCGGATGAACAAGGCACAAAAGTTCCTTCAAACTACGAATTTTATTCAATAGAACACAAGAGGAACAGCCCCAAAGTCGTGCACCACGAGCTCTGGGCTCCCTTTCTTATATAAACAGCTCGAAAGCCAACTCAACTCAAATTAGGATCCTAATCCTACTCTGTTCACGAATCGTAACTTTCCATAACTGCTTAGGATTCTTCTATACGCAGATAGAAGCAATCTCAAGACTTCCAAACACCTTAGAAACGTATCTCACATTCCTAAACCACTCAAATTCGTGACCCACACGAAATCCTATCATAACCAACTCAAATCTTTCCATATTTGAGTGAAACCCGACTCAACCACAGCCTGAGTCCATAACCTAGTTGGTTGGACCTTTCCGACCAACTCTTTACGTCCACATCTCTTCATCACGTCTCAGAACCATGTAGCCATGTCCATGCACTCCTTGCACACATGCAAACATCTTACAATGACGTCCACGATACCTTCACATGCATTGTTCTTGATTCAATCATGCTGTGCAACCTCCTGATCAGCTCAACCACAATTCCTCCTGAATTTGGTTGTTGGAACCTAATCTCCTCCCTGAGACTAGTCCAATGGATCCCATCACCAGCCATGTCTTGAACTCAAGCAACACCTGCACATGAATAAACAACCAATCCAAACGAGCCCAAGTCCTCGACTTGACTCAAGTTAGTTCTGAACACAACACCTTATGTGAGAACCTCATATAAGCATGTTGCAAAACCACAGTAACACAATATCATCCATGATAACTAAAAACGCACCATAGACTTAGCAGATGAATACTAAGCAATCTTTCCAGAGATGTAAAGCAAGTACGAAACATTGCAAATGAAAAACAGAAGCATTGCGGTCAAGTTCCGGACCTTGCCAGAGCAACCCGGACCTTGAGCAGGAGCTAACAAAAACTAGTTGGACCTTAATAAAAATGTGTTTTGGTGATATTCAAAATTTTTATCGTCAAAGCAAGTGTATTCACTACAAGCCAATGTATTCAGCACACATAGGTCTTACAATCCCCCCCTTGATGAATGCATTGGCAACACCATTTAAAATTCAAACATTGGCTTATTCACATAAAAGTTTTGAAGGAAATTTCTCCCCCTTTGTAAATCAAAAGTAAAATGAGAAGAAAATCTAAAAATTATCCCATATTATCTCCCCCCTTTATTATCTCTCCTTATGCACATATTCTCTTTTTCTTCATGCTTATCTCTCCCCCTTTGACAATGTATTCAGCAAGTCATGAGCATATAAACAAATTATCTATCCCCATTTAGTTGTTATGAGCATATTATAACATATACATATAAACAAAGCTCATCCAAGTCATACTATCAAGTACCTTACATTATCACATCAATGAAATACATAAAGTAGTGTACACCATGCTGGAGATCAAATGTAATTTTCAATTTAAGTAAGTCATGATCTCACAAACTTAACTATTTCAAAACCCGAAAGCATCATACTAGTTGCTGCATTTTATTATTTTTCAAAGCATAAATTTAGATCATATGATATTTGCAAGAGATTATATGCGCATATGCCTTATTCTAACCAACCAAGCCAAGCCTATGTCATTTGACAATCAGAAGCTTAAGGACATGGTTTTAGTCATAAACAAATTCTTCCAAGTTCATATCTAAGTGCAATGATAAGCCATCTCAAAAGAAGAAGTGCGATGCATGCATATTCTCTTGATCTTTTCTCAATATATATTTGTTCGTAAAAACTCAACATGTGAGTTGATTATTTGATGAATTCTTAATGATTAAAAGCACTTGTGAACATGTAACAAGTTCAAAACAGCAAGAAAGTTCGACCATGACCAGTTTTAGTGTAAGTAATTATTCCAATTACTAGACATGGCAAAAACTACAAAATGTATAACACGAGTAATGTAGTAAGAACTTCCAGCATGTAAAAGAAATCACAAAGTCATATATGTATGAAATACTATGCTCATATTATTTTAATTTTAGATTCACACATAAACTTCCCAAGTTTCAGAACTCCACCTCAATTTAAGCCATGAGGATGCATAACCCCTATTTCACTACGAATGTAACAAAAACAAGTGAAATCCAAAGGTTTTGTAAAAATGTCACCCAATTGTTGTTCGAAATCTACATGGTGAAGCACAATGTTTCCTTTTTCAACATTATCTTAGAGAAAGTGATACCTAATGTCAATGTGCTTAGTTCTAGAATGTTGCACGGGGTTTTTAGCAATGCAAATGGCACTAGTGTTATCACAGAACAGAGGAACACTATCTAGATCAACCCCATAGTCCTTAAGTGTTTGAACAATCCAAAGAATTTGTGAGCAAGCACTAGCAGCAGCTACATATTCAGATTCGGCAGTGGATTGTGCAACTGAATTTTGTTTTCTAGAGGACCAAGCAAAAAGAGAATTACCAAGAAAATGACAAGCACCGGAAGTACTTTTCCTATCAATCCTACAACCTCCAAAATCAGCATAGGAAAAAGCTTTCAAAGTAACGGTTGAGGAAGAAGGAAGAAAAATGCCAAATTCTTGAGTTCCATGTATGTACCTGAGAATCCTTTTGATGGCCTGACGATGTGAAGCACGTGGGGAGGCTTGAAACCGTGCAGAAAGACATACGCTGAATTGTATGTCTGGTCTTAATGCCGTGAGGTACAAAAGTGATCCGATCATGCTTCTATATTCGATCCGATCATGCTTCTATATTCTTTTTGATCCACGGGTTCACCATCTTCATCAAGTCCAAGTGCTGTTGCTATTGCCATTGGTGTCCGAAGAGGCTTGCTTTTGTCCATGTTGAAGCACCTTAGGAGATCTTTTGTATACTTCGTTTGATGCACAAAGGTTCCCTCCTTTGTTTGCTTGATTTGTAGCCCCAAAAAGTAAGTTAGTTCACCCATCATACTCATTTCAAATTCGGAACTCATCATTGCTGAAAACTTGGACACAAGATCATGAGCAGCACAACCATAGATAATATCATCCACATACACTTGAACAAATAATGAGTCATTACCATGCTTAAGCACAAAAATAGTTTTATCAACCTTGCCCATGGTAAACCCTTTTTCAAGTAAGAATGTTTTTAACCTATCATACCATGCTATAGGGGCTTGTTTGAGATCGTACAAGGCTTTGGACAGTTTGTAAACATGATTAGGAAAATATGGATTTTCAAAACCTGGTGGTTGCTTGACATAAACCTCCTCATCTATGTAGCCATTTAGAAAAGCACTTTTAACATCCATTTGATATAGCTTGAAACCTTTAGATGCAGCAAAGGCTAACAAAATTCTTATGGCTTCTAATCTAGCAACAGGAGAAAAAGTTTCATAAAAATCTTGACCTTCAACTTGAGTGAAACCTCGAGCAACCAACCTAGCCTTATTCCTAACCACAACCCCATCCTCACTTTGTTTATTTTTAAATACCCATTTAGTTCCAATTAAAGTGTGACCTTGAGGTGGAGGTACAAGTTTCCAAACATTATTTCTTTCAAAATTTTCTAACTCTTCTTTCATGGCAATAATCTAAGATTCATTAGTGAGTGCGTGTGATATATCTTTGGGTTCAAAAGAAGCAACAAAAGCAGAATGAGCATAAGAGTTTGGATCGCAAAACCTGGACCGTGTGACTCGCTCGTGCAAGCTTCCAATCATCTGTTGTGGGGGATGATCTTTGTAAAACCGTAGGGGAACAGATGTCTCACAAGCTTCATCTTCTTCATGTTCATCACAAATCGATGAGATTGTGACTTGAGGATGATTTGAATCAGCATTGATGGCTGTCGGTGCTGGTTGAGATTTAACATCCGGAGCTGAACCAAAGTCTTTAGGTGCTGAATTTTCGGGCAGCAGCTCAAATTCTTCCTCATCTTCAACGAAAATGCTCGCCCCCCTGCAGATATGGATCTGGACCTGCAATGTTTGAACTAGTACCTGGGCTAGCTTCATCAAAAGACACTTCACAAGTCTCCACAATTTTGTTAGTGTCAAGTAAAAGCACACGGTAGCCTCTAGTAGGAGATGGATACCCAAGAAACATGCCATCAATGGATCTAGGATCAAATTTATCAAGATTACCATGTTTCTTAACAAAGCATTTGCAACCAAAGACCCAAAAGTGTGTAACACTAGGCCTATGTCCAAACCGGAGCTCATATGGTGTTTTACCTAGCTTAGCACGCAAGAAAACACGATTTGAGACATAACAAGCGGTTGCTAACGCATCAGCCTAAAATTTCCTAGGAGTTTGATATTCATCAAGCATAGTCCTAGCCATCTCATCTAAGGTTCTATTCTTTTTTTCTACAACACTGTTTTGTTGAGGTACATATGGTGAAGAAAATTGATGATCTATTCCATTTTTTGCACAAAAGTGATCAAAAGATTGATTTTTAAATTCAGTTCCATTATCACTTCTAATTGCTTTTAAAGATCCTGGGTAATCAATTGATAATCTAAGAAATAAAGTTCTAAAGTGACTAAGAACTTCATTCTTAGACGCCATAAAGTAAACCCAAGAGTATCTAGAATAATCATCAACAATCACAAGTACATACCATTTACCTCTGAAGGATTGAACACGTGAAGGTCCTATGGTGTCAAGATGCAAAAGTTGACATGGTGCAGTTGTCATGATCATTGTGAGAGGAGTATGTGAACCTGCAACCATCTTAGCATGTCTACAAGAAGAGCACACAATTTCTTTGTCCCCTTTAAGCTTAGGCAGCCCATGTATGCGATCAAGATCACTAACACACGTTAGGTGATCAAAGCCTACGTGACTAAGTCTACGATGCCAAAAATATAAGTCCTTTGACTCATTAGCAACTAGACACCTATGCTTAGAGGAAAACATATCAAAATCAGCTTTAAAAACACTTCCAAACCGAGACATGTTAAAAATAAGCTCACTATTTGAACTTACAACTTTGCAGTAGTTTTTATTGAAAATAATTTCCAGATTTTCATCTAGCAATTGTGAAACAGAAAGCAAGTTGTATTTCAAATTTTTGACAAGTGCCACATCCTTCGAAGTGTAGTGATAATTTACTCTAGCCGAACCCTTAGCAATTATAGAAGTTGAAGAATTATCGGCAAAAGTAACATTCTCTACACATGACACAAAAGAGAGGGAGGAGAACCAATTTTTGTTACCGGTCATGTGGCATAAGCAACCTGAATCCACAATCCAAATTTTCTCCTTCCTCAAACGTGTAACCTACATAGAAGCACAATACGTCGATGACTCAATACTGGGGTTAGTCAAAAGGCATTTAGGAATCCAGTACTGAGTCACGCGACGTGCAGCAGGAAAAACACGCGAAAGCTGAGACAAAACAGCAGGTTTATGAGTCAATGTTTGAGATTTTTTATTCTTAACTACTGACCTATAAGGTGTTACTTGTGTAGCACAAAAATCAGTAGCTCCAGAGGCAAAAACATAAGGTCCGGAGGTAAACTTTGAATGTTTTTGACTCAAAACAGCAGGTTGTACATTCGGTTCAATATGTGCAACAAATTTTGCATGAAAGTTATGAGATCTAGCAACCATTCTTTCCCTTTTCTGTTGTTTAGCTAGTCTATAACAAAAATCTATCACATGACCATCTCTACCACAGAAGGTACAATGAAATTTATCTTTGTGTTCATGTCTAGATGAGCAAGCAATATTTTTATTAGAAATCGAATGAGACAACCCTTCTGCAGATTTGAAAACCACTCCTTTTTGTTTAGGAATTAATTGAATCAAACCACTTCCTAATGACTTTACAATTTTAGGTGGATGTTCCTTAGCATGATCATGAGAATCAAAACCTAAACCAGTTTTACCATTGCAAGACATGGAAGAATTCAGCAGCAAGTTTAGGTTCTTATTCCTATTACAAAACCGATCTAATGTCCTATGCATGTCATCAAGTTTATTGGACAGATCAAGACAATTTTCACATGAAGATTTTCCTTTTAGTTTGCAATTGGAACAAAATTTAACTTCATGAGAATGTAAAGCATTGTTCAATATAGAAATTTCATTCATAGCATCCTGTAGTTTCTTATCAAGATCATCACAAGTAGAATATTGCAAATCAATTGTAGAACAGCTAGCATCTTTCAAGTTTTTATCATTGAGTGCAGCAAGCTCTTTGTTCTTTTCAATTTCTAACTCAAGTTTATCAAGTGTGGAGGTGTGCGCACTTCTTAATAAGGACAATTGTTCATATATTAAATCACATGAGGGACATGCATCATCACTAGGAATCAAGGATTTCAAACGATTAATTTCAAATTCTAGTGACTCAATTTTAACAGCATTGTCCCTAAGCTTTTTGTCCTTTTTCTTAACAATAACAGTGGCACGAGAAATAGCATCACACATTTCTTCACAAGTAGGACATACCTCTTCATTGTCGCTGTTGTGTTCTGCCTCCTCCATACTTGATCTTGACCTGCCCGCCATAAAGCACAAGTTTGCCAAATCATCTTCATCTTCGTCACTTCCAATATCCACGTTGCTTGAGCCAAGTTCCTGGAGTGCGGAGATAAAACTGTTCACCAGTTGACGACCTGTAAAATCCTTCTTTTTCTTCTTATCGTTTGTTGAGGAGTGCTTTATCCTTGATTGTTTTTTCTTCCCGGGAGGTAGGACCTGAAAGGTTAGGGCAATCTGAACGAAAAAGTTTTTTCTTATCACATTCAAAGCATCGTTGAGGTCCGAAGCATCCTCTCCTTCTAGTTCTCACATTTTGCAATGCTTTTGAGAACCGGATAGAGATGAGCGCTAGCTCCTCTTCTGGAAACTCCTCAATTTGTTCAAGGGTTCGAGAGGACAGCAAAGCAAGTGTATCACAAGATGATGTTTGACCGGAACTAGGCATGACATGTTGAGAAACAAAAGCAATAGACTTGTTGGGGTTCTTACGTGAGATTATGTCAATTTCATGAGTTTTTAGATTGGAATATAGCACATCTAAAGTAAGTGAACTCATGACAGTAGATTCACGAATAGATGTGGCTTTCATCTCCCAAATTGACATATCTAATGCACTTAGCAATTGCCTAGCATTTTCAGCATCTGAAAAATTAACATTGACACTACACAAGTTACTGAGAATCTTATTAAAGCGAGCAAAAAGGTCATCAATAGACTCATCGGGTTACATCTCGAAGCACATGTATTCTTTCTTGAACATGTCTTGCCTTACCTCTTTGATTGTGTTGGATCCTTCGTGGTAATCTCAAAGTGCTTTCCACACATCGTATGCAGATCGGAGGTGTGCAATACGGTCGAAGTCACATTGTGTTAATCCTTGTATGATCAAGTTCCGAGCCTTGTTGTTGTTGTCGTCATCTCTCAGATTTGTAGCTGTAGCTTGATCATTTGATGGCACTTCGTAAGGCTTGTATACCTTCTCCCATATTGCAAAGCCTTGTGCCTAGATGAAAGCCTCCATGCGTGCCTTCCAAACCTGAAAATCAAAACCAGCGAACACACAAGGTTTGACAGAGTACTTCACCATAATGATTAGTCAAAAACACGCGCAAATCACAAAGATTAGAGCACCGTGGCTCTGATACCAATTGTAGGATTGAAGAGCATGTGAAAAGCTACTAGAGGGGGGGGGGGTGAATGGTATATTTAAAAATCTTACGCAGCGGAAACAATTAAACCCCAACCCCTTCGGCAGAAAAATGATCTGTTAAACAAATCGTGTGTGAGACTAATCTAAACGTGTTTCACCGTGACAAAAGTGATAAATATCAGATAGAATCAAGTCACGAAGACAACACGACAAGAATCACTCAAATCAGTTGAGAAAAACTCATGTTATGATCCAAAGATCAAACAAATGTCAATGTGCCCTACTGGAGAAAAAAACAGTTCTGGAATGCTGCAAAGAAACTCTGTAGATCATAGACCACAAATCCAATGACCGTGAAATTTTGACAGATGATATATAATCAAGTTGTGAATACAACCCAAAAAGAATCACGTAAATTGGATCTGTAAAAATCGAGTTATGATAAAACCAGCAACGAAAGGTAGTGCTGTCCAGAAACTCGACGAGTAAAACTTGTCTGGAACAAGTCGGATGAACAAGGCACAAAAGTTCCTTCAAACTACGAATTTTATTCAATATAACACAAGAGGAACAGCCCCAAAGTCGTGCACCATGAGCTCTGGGCTCCTTTGCTTATATAACCAGCTCGAAAGCCAACTCAACTCAAATCAGGATCCTAGTCCTACTCTGTTCACGAATCGTAACTTTCCATAACTGCTTAGGATTCTTCTATATGCAGATAGAAGCAACATTAAGACTTCCAAACACCTTAGGAATGTATCCCACATTCCTAAACAACTCAAATTCGTGACCCACACGAAATCTTATCATAACCAACTCAAATCTTTCCATATTTGAGTCAAACCCGACTCAGCCGCAGCCTGAGTCCATAACCTAGTCGGTTGGACCTTTCCGACCAACTCTTTACCACATCTCATCATAACGTCTCAGGACCATGTAGCCACGTCCATGCACTCGTTGCATAAGTGCAAACATCTTCCAATGACGTCCATGATACCTTCACATGCATTGTTCTTGATTCAATCATGCTGTGCAACCTTCTGATCAGCTCAACCACAATTCCTCCTGAATTTGGTTGTTGGAACCTCGTCTCCTCCCTGAGACTAGTCCAATGGATCCCATCACCATCCATGTCTTGAACTCAAGCAACACCTGCACACGAATAAACAACCAATCCATACGATCCCAAGTCCTCGACTTCACTCAAGTTAGTTCCGAACACAACACCTTACGTGAGAACCTCACATAAGCATGTTGCAAAACCACAGTAACACGATATCATCAATGTTAACCAAAAACACACCAAAGACTTAGCAAATGAATATTAAGCAATCTTTCTATAGATGTAAAGCAAGTACGAAACATTGCAAATGAAAAACAGAAGCATTGCGGTCAAGTTCCGGACCTTGCAAGAGAAACCCGGACCTTGAGCCGGAGCTAACAAAAACTAGTCGGACCTTAATAAAAAGGTGTTTTGGTGATATTCAAAACTTTTATCGTAAAAGCAAGTGTATTCACTACAAGCCAATGTATTCAGCACACATAGTTCTTACAAAGGTCTGGACCTAAATTGCAATGGTTATGCTTTTACTTTGAATTGATTCGAACTTGATTTACATCTATGGAAAGTTTGCTTAGTGTTCTATTACTATATTTTTGGTGTTTTTTGGTGGTTATGGATGATATCTTTTTGCTAAGGTTTGCAACATGCTTATGTGAGGTGCTCACCTAAGGTGTTGTGGTTTCGGAACTAATGAGAGTCAGGTTGAGGACTTGTGCTCAGAAGTATTGGTTGTTTGTTCATGTGCAGGTTTTTCTCGAGTTCAAGACATGGTTGGTGACGGGATCCATTGAACTAGTCTTAGGGAGAAGATGAGGTTCAACAACCAACTTCGGGAGGAATTGTGGTTGAGTCGATCGGGAGGTATCATGGACGTCGTTGGAAGGTGTTTGCACTTGTGCAAGGAGTGCATGGACGTGGCTGCATGGTTCCTAGGGGTGATGAAGAGATGTGGACGTAAAAAGTTGGTCGGAAAGGTCCAACCGGCTAGAATATGCCTCAGGCTGCGGCTGAGGTGGTTATAGTTCGTTTACGAAAATTTTTGAGTTTTCGTTGGTTAGATTTCATTTGGGTCACGAAGTTGAGTTGTTTTTAGGAATGTGGGATACATTCCTAACGTGTTTGGAAGTCTTAAGATTGCTTCTATCTGCGTATAGAGGAGTCTTGAGCAGATATGGAAAATTTGGATTGAATCATGTAAAAGCTCTATATTCAAGGTCCAAAGTTCTTATAGGAGAATTTAAATTTGAATGGGGAAAAGAAATCAAATGGCAATTGGGATATTAAACCAATTCAAACTTCAATAGAAAGGATTCAAAAATTCAAATTTAGCTCTTGTTCAAACTTTGCCAAATTGAAAATCTGAGTTCACCATTAGCTTCCAAATATTCCATATAGCACCCCTGCAAATTTTCATAATATTTGTAGCTCAAATTCTATTAAATTCAATGGGTACATTGCTATTCAAATTCAAATTTGAATTTGAAATTCATATAAAACTGAACCAATTGTGAAATCAAACTCCAGAATTTGATTCTACACATTTGAATTGACCTCTCCACAGAAAGCTGGAATTTTTGGACAAATTTAGGTAGGGAATTGAAGTTACAGAGAGGATTGACTTGAAGGGGCAGTGGGACCCACCTGTCATAGAGGCATTACCGTGAGTGCTCTTTTTCCCTGACTTCCTGCCGATCGACGCTCTGTGCGGCAAACAGATCACCGTCGGCAAGCAGCTGCGTGGGACCCCGGTTGCGTGCCCCCCCCCCTCCACTCTATTCCTCCTTATCCTCACCTCCCTGGCCGAAGGGGAAGAACCAGTTCATTCTTCGCTCCCGAGCGCAACCCACCGCCGCCTCCCTGCTCGCCTGACTAGCTTGTCGAATCCTTTCGTCCTACCAACAGCAAATTGGTACCTAAGTCTCCCCTATACCTTCTCAAGCTTTTGGTTCCTTGTTTCGTCGGCTACAAGATGTCATTTTTGCAGTTTTGCCGGCGCCGCTGTTCGGCCGCCGTGAGACCGCTGCTGTCGCGCCGACACAACAGACCCTCTCTCGAGCTGCTCCCAAAAGAAAAAAGGATTGCTAGGACACGGACCTTCTCACGGTACAGACTGTTCTTTGTTTCATTCGATATCGAGCAAATGATTCAAATTTTGCTTTCGGCCCTTGCCCATGAACTGGCATGCTTCTCTGTTTAATTCGCTTTCCACGTGCAACCATTATTTAATCAGTTCATGGATATTAATCCCTAACTCCTAGCGCAACCCTCTACCAAGAATCAAGGGATGTAACCGAGTGAAGGCTAAGCGATTCATGTTTTCCCCACCGCCAATGAAAATCCATCAGTCCACCGTCGAAGTCGACTTTGCCGGCGATTTCATCCCGTTTGCACACCCTAGTCATCTTCCTTATGCTTACAGGAACATTCCAGACCTTTCCCTGAGCTTCTTGTGCCATTCTCGAGCGATTCCGGCCATCACCAAAACCCTAGCTCCGCCGCCATCTCCTGCCATCGCCGCTACGATTGGACCCCACCATCGTCTTGCGCGGTCGATTTTAAAAGCTAGGCTATCACGGCTGAGCCAAGAGGAGGTCGACGCAACTGTTATGGTGAGTTCGCTGGTGCTGCGCCACCGCGGCCGAGCGACGCGTCGCGAGGAAGACAAAGGCCGGCGGGCCCCGCCTGTCAACGACGTTTCCACCGAGCGGATCAGCTGCGGCACCGGATCAGATGCAGCTGCGCGGGTTAACCCCGTGGCTCTCGGGGCAGCCCAGCGCTGGTTGGCCCAATTCAAATAAGTGGGTCCGGCCGCTTTATTTAAACCTTCCAATTGGAAATAATTCCAAAATTCAATCAAACTTCTAAAATCCATTACTCCTAGTAGATTTGCTCAAAAATTTCCAAATAAATTCCGCTAGACTCACCTTGATCTCTACTTTACAGTGGTGCAATTTCTTGGACATGAAACATCCAGAATTTTCATAATTAATTCCTTTGATCTAATTGATTGGGAAATTAATTACTCCTGTTCTTTTAACTGGAAAATTCCCAACATTTGTCCGGGTACTCATACAAATACACTTGATCTCCAGTAAAAAATTCAAGTTCATTGGACTTCATTTACTGGGATGATCAGTGTTCCAAATCTCTATGTAGTTGAAAAATTAACAAAAGTACAGAACCATTTTCAGATTTTTCCCTAAACTTGGAAAATCAGTTTGTCCCTGTAGGAAGCTTAGAAAAATGTGAAACAAACTTTACCAGACCAAGTGAGACCCCCTCTACCATGACCATCCACTTTTAGCCATGACAGAGCTCCGGAATTACAACAAAAATTCAGAGAAGCCTTTTATTTGTTGGGATTTTAGAGACAACAAGCTTCCTTGAACATCTCCAATTTATGGTCCAGATCTTCATCATAGATCCTAGTGTCCACTGTAAAAATCCCAAAGCCAATTAAAATCATTTGCATACATGATCAGTATTTATAAGATCTCTTCTATAGTTTCTATATCACTCATGTACTTTATATATTGCATATCATATAGTGACCGAGATCGAGGAGGACCCAGAGCCCTTGGAGACTCTACTTCTAGAAGCTAACTTCCCCTCTGACTCACAGCCAAGCAAGCCCCTGTTTGCATTTAAGTGCTATTTCAAATTTTCTATTTGTATCACTTATGTCTAGCATGAATTTTATGCATTAGGGCTAAGGTGCTTGTTACTCTACTTGCATAAACCACAAATCTCATAGAGTATTGGGTAGGTCTAGAGCTTGACAGGTAGACAAAGCCATGCTAATGTTTATAGGAATCCGGTAGAAGTCGAGTAGTTGGAATCTACTCGCGAGATATAGGATTTTATCACACGGGATGAATTGAATCAAAGAATGGTTTAGAAATGTGAAATTGAGACCGAGCAGTGGGTAGGATGTAGCGAGACGTGGTCTCACGTGCATAGCCCTGATTGTGTCGATTGAGGACCGATCCGTGTGCGGCCCTGCTGGACAAGTTTGAACAGTACCGGATGCTTCCTGGGCATATGGAACCTAGGAAACCGGCGTAACTTGATAACTTGGATGTCGAGGCATAGCCCATTTTTGATAGGGGTGGGCTGAGGGTAGTAAGGTGTAAATTCGTCGGCGGGCACAGACACGCTCCATACAGAAACCTTATGTCCGCGATGGTGGGACCAGTTTGATGTTTGAGTTCTCATGTGAAAGGTGGCTGCGTATGATGTGGTGAGGAGCACGGCATGCTCCTTAGGCACGGGTGTATGTGACGTGTTATTCGGGTGTGTCCTGATTGCAATCACCGTCCCTCGCCGTTATTTGAGTACCGGTTGTTCACTGTGCTGTGACGTGGTAAATACTAAAGAAGTGAGGAGAATACGATGTATTGAAATGTAATTGTTTTGTCACTATGTTTGCTATAGATTAGGCTCGCTAAAGTTACTGTTAGTGAACATTTAAGCTCCTGATCTTAATTTGTAAAATTATGATCAATTAATATGTGAGTCATTTACTGCTACATCTATTCCTATGTTAAGTATCCCTGCATATAGAGTTCCATATTTAGGTGAGACAGATAAGTCTTGCTAATCCTTTGAGCTCATAGTTGCTATATTAAGTTGTTTGTAGGTGAGACATATGAGGAAGGGCCCGAGGACGAGGTGATGCCCCCATCGGGGTATTCCGCCGAATGGGAGCCCTGCACGTCGCAGTAAAATTGTGTGTGTGTGGCTATTATGTAGCGTCTACGGGTTGGACGGCTGCACTTTTGCTTAGCTAGGCTGAGAGTTTAGCTATGAATATTATCTTCTATTGTATATTAAGTATTGGAAAAGACTTCCGCTGTTTATATCAATAAAACTTTGTATTTTGTCGTATTCTTTTAGTATGTGTTGTTCGGTGCTGCATCGCACAACACCACCCTCTGCGATTCCTGAAATGTGTGGACCCGATCCTCATAGCCTGGTATCAGAGCTGCATTGGTAATAGCACGCTCGAAAAGAGCCTATTTTGAAAACTTAAGAGTAGTCGAGTGAGGATTAGTACTATGCCCACATAAGGTCTATTATAGTAATAGTTACTTAAGGTGGCTTGCTAACTTATGTGTTATTAAATTCTGTAACGACGCCCCGATGTCAGGTAAGAGGTAAGGTACGCCACCGCAAGCGGATCAATTGCGGTAAGCTCACCATGCGAGAGTTAGCATGGGATTGTTTCCGTGGCTTGGCACGGAAATGTTAATATGAGTCTCTGAAACTTTCCATGTTTCTGAGAACATATGACACGTGGTACCCCCAGCATGCTACAAAATTAGTGGGAGCCCCCGTCTGGTGGGACATAACCCGATGCGCCTCCTACTGGTGCAGCACTATGCAAAGACGTGGGACCCTGTCGCGTGGTAGAAAACCCGGTCATGTACCTCGAGACGTGGCTTAACACGAGGCGGCCCGTATGGAATGATAAGGGACGAATATTTTTACTTTCATATATATTATTGTGAACTGTTCGCCCGTGCGGGCTGTGCCATACGGCACCATGTGTTTGATCTATCGTTTGTGTGTAGATGCAGTACACTAACCGCGTTTAAGTAGCTCGAGTAGAAAACATTTGCGAGTGAACGTCATTACTGCCACTGTTGAGACGTATGCCGGAATACCGGCTTAGGATTTTCTTTGGTGAGGGCGTAGTACCGGCATTGCATTCGAGTTTCATCAGGCACGTCGACGACATTATCTGTGCTGGTGGTGTGACTCGACAACAAGTAAAAATTCCCAACTTAGGACTAAGGTTGAATTTGTAATCTCTGTTTTGGAGCGTGTTGGTCAGATTTAAAATTAATCATAGGGTCGCTGCAGTATGCAGGACTGTGATTTGGTAACTTGAGGAAGTCCTCTACAAGTTTCATTTTCAGCTCCAAGACAGATTTCCAGATTTAAAACTTGAAAACTTCATTTGAACTTAAAGTGCCCAATTACTGGTTCAAACTGTGAATGCACAGAAAATTGACTAAGTTTGGAACAGCATAACTTACTTTATATTTTACCACTGAAGGTCTACCACAAATGGTTGGAAATATTAGAGATTCCTCTAAAACTCTTATGTTCAACTCCAAATAAGAATCCCCCTGTAAACTAATGAAAAATACAAATTTCTAAACTCTATTAAATATGGACAGAGACTGGACAGTTTCTGTACCCAGTTATTGTTTCCATCATATCTCTTAGTAGGATCCACCAATCACTTCATATAATGCATTTCTGTAATTCTGAGGATGTATACAACAATGTTGTAATTTAAGATTTTTGCATATCTTGATGTTTGGTATCTGGAAAAATGTGGACAAAATCAGCTTTAAACAGATGAGGTGCTGTCGAAATTTTTCCAGAAACACTGTCAACTTGCAAAAATCATATCTCCTTATACATGAATAATATTGAGGCAAATAAATACATTCTGGAAATCTATTTGAGTGTAATACAACTTTGTAGTTGAACTCAAGTTCTGAATGTGCCCCTATCTGGATGAAAATTTCGAATTTCTCCAGACTGGTCAGAATGAACAGAAACTGAGACAGAATTCCAGTGTTATGTTTTATTTGGCATTTGAATTTGAGTTCACTTTCAAAATTAAATTTTCACCTCCATGATCTGTTTATCAAAAAATTTTGTTGAATTTGAGTATTTGACTCATTCAAGTGCTCATTTTATAGATGACGGAGGTGATGCTATTGCCAGACAGATGGGTGTTTTCCACGTGCGCCAACGGTCCGGGCATACCGAGCCTGCTGCGGGAGGTGCTCCAACAGTTTGGCTTCATCGAGATGCCATGCTATTGGGGTCAAGAGACGGTTGACAGAGGATTACTGTCATGTACCGTCCTGGTTGACATCTCGGCAAGTCCGCGTTTCTATGGATGGGCTCCTTTTCTGGTCACGATTCAGGGAGCTCGTTTGGAGGACACGAGGGCCTTTGCAGCGGGAGAAGCTCTTATGAAGCTTTGCGAGCTTCATCAAGATGCCATGGCTGGGACACAATTTGCTCTTCTCCTGGTCCGTGGTGATGCTGGTTTTTAGTGGCAATGTCGTATGGTTGCGGCCTATCGACCATATGGCGACACTACCTCGACAACACTTGGGGCGTTTACCGCTGCATCCAGCATGGTGGTTCTTGCACAAGGTGCAATCCTACATGAGCAAGTCGAAGCCTTGAGGCAACCGACTAAACAGGGTGACACTCTTCATTATATCAACGAGAACCTACGTTCGTTCCTGGCTCCGATGAATCACCGACTAAAGCAATGCGAGGATCAGTTGCATCACGCTCGCACTAGACTGTGGAAGGCTCGTGCCGAACTGCAGCAAGCTCGCAAGGATCTGCAGAAAACTCGTGATGGGCTGCAGGTGAGTCAGTTGGAGGTGCAACAACAGCAAGAGAAGCTGTTGGTAGTCACCAAGGCATGAGATGAAGCCATCAAGGAAGCTCAAAATTGAGAGTATGAGGCAGAGCAACTTCAGGATAATTTGATTGAGGCCGAAGCACAATTGCAACCAGATGTGTATCGGCCGGCTCACGACATACCGCTCAACATGGGTGAGCAAGTACCTTCAGACCAAGAGGAGGAGGAAGATCCAGAGATAGTTGAATACGCCGATGACAATGCATCGAAGTTGGATGGGGCAGCACTACTGCCATCATGGGGCAACGTATAGTTTGTAGTTGCTCGTGTTTATTTTGTGGCCATGTTTGTGTTATATTATAGATAGTGGTGGGTGTGTACGAGATGACATGATGTGTATGACATCTCATGGAGACCAAGTATAGTTGAGATGTAATTCCGTAGTGGGAGTCCGTTATTTTGGAAATCTCTATTGTACACTTGGTCATGAGATAATATATCTTGTATAAAGTTTGTACTTTATCAATATATGTGAATGTTATGCAATTATCACATTGTCATTACTCACACTACTATGGTATAAAATGGATGAAGAAAACAAACATGTTGCTGATTTAAATCATGTGGATGCAGAATGGTGCGTACGCGCTCTACGCCCGAGATGGGAGGATCTAGCCGTGGTCGTGAGGATGAATCTTCGACCCGGTAGAAAACCGCGAGCAACAATTCCCTCCACCACCACCACCTGAACCTCCATGGATGCTCGCGGAGATTCTGGCCGCAGTACTCTCCTCGCGCGACGAACAAACCGAGTTACTGCAGATGTTGGTTCAAAATTCGTCCCATCAAGGGGGATGATAAGACAATGGGCCACACAAGCCCCAACAAAGCTCGTATTCGGATTTCTTGGCAACGCATCCACTGGTCTTCAAGGAGGCCGAGGAGCCCCTTGAAGCAGACAACTTTATCCGCACTCTTGAGGCAAAGTTCGGTTCGCTACGATGCACTGAACAGGAGAAGGCGCTGTTTGCAGCGCAATAGCTTCAAGGATCCGCCGGTGCGTGGTGGGCGAACTTCATCGCCTCACTGCTGGCCGGTCATGTGGTCACCTGGACCGAATTCCGGGAGGCGTTCCGCACCTATCATATACCTCCCGGTATAATGAAGAGTAAGCTTCAGGAGTTTCGTGAGCTGAAGCAAGGCGGGAGGAGTGCCCACGAATACTCCTGCGCATTCAATCATTTGGTGCAGTACGTGCCCGAGTATGTGGGAACAAAAGATAAGAAGAGAGACATATTCTTTCGGGGCCTGAATCCGAAGATGAAGGTCCAACTCGCACAATGCAACCGCGGCACCTTCAACAACATCGTCAATGCTGTGATTGTACAAGAGGATGCTCAGCGCGAGCTCGTTTCTGATAAGAGGAAATGGAGCGCGCCATCGAGCAGCAGCGGGGGTGGTCCGCAGAAGTACCGCGTGGTGTATCGCTCACCATCCGGTCAGCGATGGCAGCCGCCGGCGCGACCGCAGCAATTTCACGGTCGATCTTTCAACGCGCCGCGTTTTCAACCGCCATCTCCACAACAGCAGCAGCATCAAAGGATGGTCCCGCGTGCATATCCACCTCCACCACGTGCACCAGGATTCCGTTCGCAGATTGGAGGGAACCTAACACAGTACATGTGCTATACATGTGGCCGTGCCGGGCATTTTGCGAGGGACTGCCCCGAGCAGCGTCAAGGCAGCGGGCAAACACCATTCGGGGTGCCGTTCAACCCCGCAACCGGCCCAAGAAACCAACACCAAAACCCGACAACGTCCACCACTTAGATCTCAAAGATGTGCTGGAAGGCGAAACCATTCTCGCGGGTACGTTTTCTCTACTCCAAAATCCCGTAGTCATATTATTTGACTCCGGTGCCACCCATAATTTCATTAGCCAATATTATGTTGTCAAGCATCAATTATCTATCACTCCAACAGAAAGTCCATACTTGATTTGCTCTCCGGGTGGGAAAATAGCAGCGGACATAATAGTCCATAATGCACAACTTAAGATGGGTGGGAATATCTATCCGACTTCTCTAATTATATTAGAGGGTCAAAATCTTGATGTCATCTTAGGGATGTCGTGGCTGCACCACCATGGTGCTGTTCTTGACATTGTTCCACGTGTGGTCCATTTAAACTCTCCACTATATGAACCACACACTCTCATTCTATACCGCCTCATCCAAGAAATTCCAGCCACCTACAACACGGAAGCCACAAAGCTTGAAGACATTTGTGTGGTCTGTGAGTATCCGGACGTGTTTCCCAACGACCTTCCGGGTATGCCACCGGATAGGGACATCGTGTTCAAGATTGAACTTATTTCGGCAACCACGCCTATTTCTCGAAGGCCGTACAAGATGGCACCCAATGAGTTGGCAGAATTAAAGGATCATTTGAAGGACCTGCTGGACAAAGGTCTCATACGCCCAAGTTCGTCACCTTGGGGCTGCTCCGCATTTTTTGTGAAGAAAAAGGACAAGACGTTACATCTATGTGTGGATTATCATCCGCTCAATGTCGTGACAATCAAGAACAAGTATCCACTACCACGCCTCGATATTTTATTCGATCAATTAGTGGGTGCTAAAGTATTTTCAAAAATGGATCTTCGTTCCAGATATAATCAAATAAAAATCCGACCGGAGGATATACCAAAGACTGCATTCTCAACGAGATATGGGCTTTACGAATATCTCGTCATGTTGTTCAGACATACCAACGTGCTGGCTCACTTCATGTATCTCATGAATTCTGTTTTCATGCCGGAGTTCGACAAGTTTGTCGTGGTCTTCATTGATGATATTCTGGTCTATTCAAAATCAAGGGAAGAACACGCAAGACACTTGCATATCATGCTCAAACGATTGCGAGATAACAAGCTTTATGCAAAATTCAGCAAGTGTGACTTTTGGATCAAACAAGTACCATTTCTTGGTCACATTATTTCAGTGGAGGGCATCGCTGTAGATTCAAGCAAAACTGTACAAGTGCTAAAATGGAAGTCTCCAACATCCGTCTATGAAGTTCGCAGTTTCCTCGGGTTAGCGGGATATTATCAGAGGTTGACTCCGAGCTTCTCAAAAATTGCTAAACCGAGGAAGGAGCTTCTTAAAATGGGGACTAAATATATTTGGAGCAAGGCATGTGAGGATGCATTCTATCGATGTGTTGCATAAGACACTTCCCCCGGGCCCGCTGAGAAGCAGCCCGCGGAGGTTCTTTTATGGTTGGGGCACGCAGAGATCAATATCAAGATGATGACATCAGGGATTTACGTGGTTCGGGCTGCCTAATCGTAACACCCTACTCCATGGGGGTTTGTGTAATTGTATTGAGCGAGTATGTTCGCTAGGATCAGGTTCAATCCGATCTGCTTCGCCCGTTCGATCTGTGTGGTGCAGCCCTTTTATAGTTCTAAGGACTGACCGTTACAAAGCTGGCCTGGCCCGACATGTGGCCCTGGCGTGTTTAATGACCTAATACACTGTCTAAAGAGTATTGAGTATAATTAATAGTGTGGTATCGTGCCTTCATGGCAGCGTTACCCCTATAAACGGTGCACTGATCGTGTGTCATTAATATGGCATTAATGACACATTATCAGACCTTGTAACTACTGCTTTAACCATCCTTGTATGTTTTTAACGGATGTGATATGCTCGTATTTCTGTTAGCGATGAAGGTCCAGGGGCTCCACATGTGGCAGATCCGGAGCATTCCCTTGTGGGAGGGTAGGTCCAGGGCCGCTGTATACGTGTCGGTACCGAAGCTCCTCTCTGACGGGGGCTAGGTCCGGGGCTGTTGTACAAGTGTAGTCGCCGGAGCTTCCCTTGGTTGGAAATTTTATTCCGGTCTTATTTTACACGTGTTAACCCGGAAGCCAGACATGTGAGGGGAGTGGGTTCGGTGCAACATGACATGTGGGACCTACAAGGGCCTTCGACTCTAACGGGTGGAACTTTCTTGCACTTCTTGCGGTATCGTGGGGTACCCGGTACGTAAGGTACCGACAGTGGCCCCCGAGCCCACCTTCGGGAGAAACCCATTGGGTTATGTTGTCCTGCCAGAGGTGGGGCCATTCTCGATTCCCGAGCTTTGATTTTCAAAAAGTCCTCTGATGCGCTGACAGAGTGACGGTTCGGGAGTGAACCTTTGACGCGTGGCTTGTTATGAATACGGCAGATGAGATGTTTGAGTGTGGATCTCACGCAATTGAAGGTCGTCAGTTCCCAATACGAAAACCGTATCGATTCTGCACGCCCTGTCAGAGCGACGACTTTGGGTTTCCCGCCGCTCATCATGGCAACGGTTGGCCTTGGGTAAGGACCTCGATCTCTTCGTCGGGGTGGCCCTAGGCCTACTCTTCATTGACGGGGTAGGTTTTTGAAAAGTGCTTTCGATCTCATTGCAGTTTCCCTCCAAGCGTCGCGGAGGCATACTTAAGAAGGAAAGTGCGCACGGTTTGAGGACTCTTTACGCCTTCAATCATATTTGCGCTCAGAGCCTCTCAAACTCCGCCTAACTTTCTGTCCTTTGCTCCACTTTGCCGTGATGGAGTTGGGTCTCCAAAAGAGCCGCCTCAAGAGCGATGATGATCTGAAGAAGGTCCGGACCTACATGGGGTGGTCCAGTGACTCCTTCAACCATCTGGTCCATGCCGGCAAGCTCCCGTTCAAGAAGGAGCGTGACGGCAACATGGTGTACTTCACAGCGTACGCCATGGTGGGATTCATTCCACCTTTCTCTTCTTTTCTCTTGATGTTGCTAGACTTTTATGGTCTGCAGTTGTACCACCTTGGCCCCCACTCTCTTCTTCTCGTGGCGACATTCGTCCACTTCTGCGAGATGTGGGTGGGTATTCCCCCCTGCGTTGAGCTTTTCCGTACCTTATTCACCATCCACACCACCGGCAAGGGGTCCGAGTTCCTTGGATTCTACTATTTTGTGAAGCGTAAGAACTGCCCCTACAAATACTTGAAGTCATTTCCTTCCGACAAATGGGACGATTGGAAGAAGGATTGGATCATCGTCACGGCGGAGGAGCGCGAAAAATTGGAGCTACCCGAAGGTCTCCCCAATGTTGACACTGAAGCTTGGAGTGTGGTTCCGGTGCTATCAAATGCCATCAACCTTGGCTTGACCAGGATCCGAGAGTGCGTGGAAGGTGGAGTGACCACCCAAATAGTCTTATGCAACTTCCTGGTCAACGGGTGGGCTCTGCTGAAGAAGAGGGAGAAGCTCGCGTGGGCCCTCAACAGCGTGATGGATGAAGACCAGATTAAAATCGGTCTGAGATCCAACTGGGATGATGAATACTTGGAGTTTCATTTGAAGAAATTCCAACATGGGATTAATGTCAATGGCCATGACTTGGCTTCGCCAGCTGCCTTCCTCCCCTTGAACATGGAGGCGCAGTTTAGCAGGGAGCTGCAAAGGAGTATGCCGGCGCTTGACAACCTTGGTGAGGTGGAAAGGTGTCCGACCACCGGGTTGGTGATCCCTGGAGCTTCCGAGGGTGGTCCTGCTGCCACCCCGAGCCAAAATACTGAAGTCGTCAGCAAGGGCAAGGGCTAAGAGCCAGTTGAGCCCTCCAGCCGGAAGTGGAAGTTGAAGCATGCTGACGGGAGGTCCTTTAGACCTGCTCCTTCCACGACAGCTGCTTCTCCCCGGAGGGGGGGGGGGTCTTCTATAGCTACTCCTGCTCCGGTGCAAACGTCTTCAAGAGGCGTAAGCTCCGAGCAGTCGTACCCGGCCTCAGTGCTGGCTAGAAGCTCCATGTCCGAGAGTTCTTCCCGGCGAAGGGAAGCTCCAGTCGAAAGAACTCCGGTGGCTGCGAGTGTTCCTCAACTGAGGTCCAAAGCAGTTGTCTCACCGGATATGGTGGGCTCTAACTCTGGGCCTCAGAAGAAAAGGTTCTGAGGTGACTGGGGTGGTAGCATCCCGAGGTAAGCATTGATTGCTCACCCTAAAATGCTAGTCTTGATTTTGGGTGTGTCTTTAATCTTCTCTTCCCTTATTTTTAGGGTGTCGAAGAAGGGACCAGGAGCTTCAGCGCCTGTTGCAACGGCTGGGGATGCACCTACCGAAGCTCCGGCTTCGATCGTTGAGCCTCCTCGTCAAGCGGAGGCAGAAGTCACGGCAGCTCTGGTGCCAGCTGTCGTGAGCATGGACTCGGAGTCCTCACCCGAAGCTCCTGTGGTAGCGCCGGACCACAGGAGGGAAGTTGAAGATGTACCCCTGGTGGCGGAGGCTGATGCTCCAGCACCGACGATGCCAGAAGTTCCGGCTTTTGAGCCAGAAGTTGCCAAAGCCCTGGCCGCTAAGCCAAAAGTAGCTGAAGCCCCAGCTATTGAGCCAGAGATCACCTAAGCTCTGGCCCTTGTGCCGGGAGCGGTTGAAGATCCGGTGGCTGAGCAGGAAGTGGTAGAGGGTCCGACTGCTGAGCCGGAGGTGGTTGGAGGTCCGACAGATGTGCTGGAGGTGGTTGCTGTGCTGGAGACCGAGCCAGCTGCGGTTCAGACCCCAGTTGAAGCTTCAGCTGCTGCTCCAGAGGTGGTGGTCCCGGAGGTACCTGGGCTGGAACCAGAGCAGCCCGAAGAAAGGGCGATAGATCCACTGACATAGGAGTCATCGACTGAAGACCCTGAAGCGGCGCCTTCAACTGCTCCAGAGGTGGGATTTCCCGAGTGGGTTCTTCTGCTGCCGCTGAAGGGCTCCAGTAGAGCGGCCCTAGCACTGCAGAAGTCCAAGGGACCACTATTGTAATGTGGGACCCAATTTTCATGACGGAGAACCCTTTTGAGCCTGCAGAAATGGTCCCAGCAGGCCTAGAACCGATCCCTCTAGCGTTGTCCATAGACAACGCCTGCTCAAGTCTCCTGCATGTCCAGCTTGCCTTTGAACATGAGAGTAAAGCCTTGGAGGAGGAGCGCAACACCTTGAGGCATTGGCACAACAGACTCCATTTTGAGACCAAGCTTGCTCAGATGAGGCTGGCTGACCAGAAGGAGTGGATCAAGGGGGAGAAGGCCCGGTTATAATACTGGGATAAGTTGATGGAAGAGAAGGAGGCCGCCATCCGGGTGCTCAATGCTAACTCTAGGGAAATCCTGGAGCAAGCCAAGGAGAGACGTGACGCTGCTGACGAGCGTTATGAAAAGCTCGCAAAATTGAATGAAACTCTACTAAAGCGTCGAGCGGACCTGGAAGCGAGGGAGGAAAAACTCCTAGGGCAGCAGGAGGATGTAGTGAGGAGAGAGGCGGAGGTCACCCAGAAGTTGACTCTGGGTGAGAAAAATTTGGCAGATCGCAGCAAAAAGCTAGATCTATGGAAGAAGGAAGAGAGGAAGAAGAACTGGAAGGTGGGGCAAGATCTCTTGAAAAGAGAGTCTAACGTTGCTGCCAGGGAGGAGAGAGTCAAGGGCAGGGAAAAGGACCTAGCTGAGAGGCGGAACCGCATCCACCTCCAGGAGACGGAGCTAGCCGACCGGGAGAAGCAGGTTGCTGAAAACATGCAGCAGCATGCTAAGTTGGCCGAGCGGCTTGCCCGTGAAGGTTTGGAGCTTGCGGCCGCCTGGAGGTCACTAGAAGAGCTGCGGAGCTCAAAGGAGACTGAGTCCTTGATGGTATGGGACTTCTTGGGGCTAGCAGACAGAGCCATTGTGCCTCTTGTTTTCAGTCCAGTATGCCCAGAGGACCCAGCGTAGGAGCTAGACCAGATGCTAGCGGCACTTGGCTTTGCTGGCAGCAAACTCGACGCGATGGGTGACATCATCGTTGATCAACTGGAGACGGAGGGTAAATCCTTGGCCAAGAATGTCACTGAGTATGTCTTGGCATGTTACCAGAGCCGAGACCTCCAGTTCTCCCTTGATCCAGTCTTTGAAGGAATCATCACGGAGGAGGAGGATGTCGCCAGGACAGTATCCAAGAAGCTGCTAAGAAGGTTACTTCGTTTTTCCACAGGACCTAGATCCTCCAGTAGCTAGGACTTGTCTCCTTTTGTCCCTTGTAATCTCAATTTTGTAATCCAGTTCTTTTAATTAATGAAATCCTCCTTTTTGCCTTGAATTTCACTTTGTCTTCAATATATTGTGCCGTGTCTTGTTGGCCCCTGGTACATGTGTATAGTTGATGTGTGTACATGTACCAAAGGTTATGACAGTATGTTGATGACTTGGTTTCTTTGCACTTGCAGATTTTAAGTCCGAAGTCTTCAATTTTGAAGCGTCGAAGACAGGCCCCCTGGCATGGTCGGAGCTTAGTAGCTCCGGCGTCAACATATTAGAAATTGACTGCGGGACCATCTTGGGAGATGTCAGAGCTTAGTAACTCCGGCGTCGTCCATCATCACTATGAATTTTTGCTTTTCCTGCACATTAAAGGCAAGAGAGAAAGTAAAATTTGTAATCTTGTCTATAAATTGGTTGTGACTTATTATTCTTATTTGGACTTTTAGATCCGAAGAAACTCAACATGATAACGAGCGTTTTGATAGAATCTTCCTAGATCTACATGCCTTTTTAGTACTCACCCTACTGAGGCCTGCCAGGGTGTAGGTAGAGTGGTGTACTTAGGGTGCAGGACCAGGCTATGTCAATAGCACACTCCGGACCTATGTTGGCTATGCATTCAGGCAAGTAGACTATGTAGTAGTGTTAAGATCCAAAAAGACTATCAATAAGGCTTGTAATGCATGTGAATTACTTGGAACAAAGCTCAAAAAGATTTGCACAACTTCATTATAGACAAGTGAGGCAAAAATGATTTGATATATTGAGCCTTGTACAAAAAGTAGGTGCACGTGGAGTCTGTTTTCATACAACAATGCCTTTCATTATATGTCCAAATTACAAGGGAGACAAGGACACACTTAGGGTGCTGGACCATGCTAAATGTGCTATACATCTTGTACTAGCCAAGAGCAAGTAGTTACACTTTTAGTGCTGTGACTGTTTAAAGTGTTACTTGAACTTCCCAGACCCTCCCGGAGGGGTCCAGATGTTCTCCCAGAGGACTTGCTCATTTCTGTATAATGACTCTACAACATGCATTGTGTGTAATTGTAGACTCCCCTCCGTGACTCTAAGCATAAAACTTACGGAGGTGCTCGATGTTCTAAGGATTGAGAAGAGGGGTCCCATCCTCTGTTGCCAAGCGAACGCATCCTGGTCGGGATACTTTAATGACTCGGAAGGGACCCTCCCAGTTGGGGGAAAGTTTGTTCATCCCTTCACGGCTTAGTATCTTCTGGAGCACCAGGTCACCTTCTTCAAGCTGTCGATCACGCACATGCCATTGATGATAGCGCCGGAGCGCTTGGCGATAACGTGCATTCTGAACAGCTGCTTGGCCCCTTCCCTCATCGACGAGGTCAAGGTCTTCACGCCGGAGTTGGTCTTGTGTGGCTCCGTTGAATGTCCGAACCCGGAGGGACCCCATGGTGATCTCCGGAGGAAGGATTGCTCTAGCTCCGTACACCAGGAAGAATGGAGTCTCCCCAGTTGACCAATTAGGTGTTGTCCTATTAGCCCATAATGTGGACGGAAGCTCTTCAATCCAGTTGGCTTCGTGCTTTTTCAAGCGCTCATATGTGCGCGTTTTGAATCCATTTAAGATTTATGCATTTTCTCTCTCGGCTTGGCCATTGCTTGCTGGGTGAGCTACTGAAGCATAGCTAAGTTGAATACCGAGGTCTTCGCAATATTCTTGGAATGCAACACTTGTAAATGGAGTTCCGTTGTCAGTTATGACTTTGTTTGGAACTCCAAATCTACATATAATGGACTTCCAGATCTTGATTGTTGATTGTTTGTTGATTGTTACTACTGGAGTTGCTTCCGGCCACTTGGTGAACTTGTCAATGGCGACATATAGGAACCTGTAACCTCCTACCGCTTTTGGGAAAGGTCCCAAGATATCCATGCCCTACACAGCAAATCGCCATGTAGGAGGTATCATTTGTAGTGATTGAGCTGCTGTGTGAATCTGTTTTGCATGGAACTGACATGCTTCACATTTCTTCACTAGCTCAACCGCATCCTGGAGTGCTGTAGGCCAGTAAAAGCCATGCCAGAAGGCTTTACCGACCAGCGTGCGAGAAGATGCGTGGTTACCGCACTCGCCTCCATGGATTTCTGCGAGGAGATCGCTGCCTTCTTCCCTTGCAATGCATCACATTAGGATGCCATTGGCACCTCGTCGGTAGAGATCCCCTTCTTCCAACGTGAATCTTTTAGCCAATCTGACAATCCGGTCAGTGGATACACTGTCTTTAGGAAGGATATTGTCTTTCAAGTAGCTCCGAATCTCCGAGATCCATGCATCGGAGCTAGCTTGAGCTTCTGAGTGTTGCGTGCTGGGTAGCTCGGAGCTTCCGACAGCACCTATGACCCTTGGCGAATGCCATGGTAACAGGGCCACCGGGACCGCCAGCTTCGAGGTGCTCGTCTCGCCCCCTTCGCTCAGTTTCGCATGCTGAGCTGTTGGTTTTGACAACCTTCGGACGAAGATTACGTTAGGGGCCGGAGCTCCGGTTGAGGCTTTCGTCGAGAGTTCATCGGCTTTGGAGTTATGAAGAAGCTGAATATGATGGAGATCCAGGACTTCGAAGTCCTTCTGAAGCCTCTGGACTTCAAGGAGATAAGCAGCTAATTGAGAATTGTTGCAGGAGCATTCACCATTCATTTGTTTGATGATGATTTGTGAATCTCCCTTCACTAACAGTTGTTTTACACCATAAGATAGTGCCACTTTGAGTCCATAGATGACAGCTTCATACTCTGCCATATTGTTGGTTGCCTTGAAATCAAGGTGTACCATGTACTTGACCTTCTCTCCGGTTGGAGCCAGGAGAAGGATTCCAGCTCTGGCCCCCTGCTTCTGCACGGAGCCATCGAAGTAGAGGGTCCAGTGAGGCTCAGTGAATACTTAAACTTTGAGGTCTGGTTTCTGCTCACTGTGGCCCCCGAGGTTTGATGGAGCGGTAGTTCACTCCGCCACAAAGTCAGCCAATCCTTGACTATTAATTACTTGTCTCTACATGAATTCTAGATCGAATTCTACTAGCTCTGCTGCCCACTTTGCAATATTCCCAGTAGAATTAGGGTTATGCAAAGTTGCGTGTAGTGGAAAAGAAGTTACCACTGATATTTTGTGGGCTTGGAAGTAATGATCAAGCTTCCCAAGGCGATAAGAACTGCATAGAGAAGTTTTTGCACCTCAAGATATCGAGTCTTGGTGTCGTGGAGTACTTCACTGATGAAGTACACTGGGCGTTGGACTGTCGGGATCCTCCCGGAGGGGCCCGGAGCTTCCTTCTCATCAACCCGGACCCTCCTGGAGGGTCCGGACTTTCTTCTGGAATTTCCTGGTCCCTACTGAAGAAACCCAAAGCTTCTTCTGGAGTGACCTGAACCCTCCCAGAGGGGTCTGGATCTTCTTTCTCGGCGGTAGTTACTCCTTCTTAAGCACAAGGTCCTTCTCCTGGCATCTTTGTAAGACCTTGTCGAAATTTTCTAGACAATGATCAAAAGTTTTTCCATAGATAGAGAAATCGTCCATGAAAACTTCCATGATATCCTCGATCATGTCTGAAAATATAGACATCATGCATTTCTTGAAAGAAGCAGGAGTGTTGCACAATCCAAAGGACATACGCCAATAGGCATAGGTCCCTTAAGGACATGTGAATGTGGTATTACTTTGATCATCAGGATGGATAGGAATCCCGAATACCCATCAAGGAAACAGAAGTAGGAGTGTTTTCCCAAATGCTCTAACATCTCATCGATAAAAGGCAATGAAAATGGTGTTTCCTTGTTGCCTTGTTAAGTTTTCGGTAGTCAATGCACATCCTCCATCCCGTGACAGTCCGTTGAGGAATTATTTCATTCTTCTCGTTTTGAATGACAGTCATACCTCCCTTATTAGGCACTACTTGAACTGGACTTACCCATTCACTATGAGGAACAGGGTAAATAATCCCATCATGCAGAAGTTTCAAGACTTCTTTCTTGACAACTTCCCGCATCGCATTATTCAATCGCCTTTGAGGTTCCCATGAGGGGACACTCTCAGGGTCAATAGGAATATGATGGGTGCATAACGCTGGACTAATTCCCTTGAGACCCTGAAGTGAATATCCAAAGACAGCTCTATGTCTTTCTAACATGGCTATGAGTTTGAGCGTTTCATCATCTGAAAGCTTGTCACTTATGATGACAGGGGCTTCCAAATTGCCATTTAGAAAGGCATAACGTAGGCCTGGAGGTAGAATCTTGAGCTCGACGGGAGGTTTTGGGGAGGGCTCTTCTTTTGGCAATTCAATCTCCTCCTGAAATTCATCCTCCTCTTGGACGAAGTCTTCTTCTCCTTCAGTTTCAGGGGGTTCTAAAAATTGAAGAGTCCTAACCTCCTCCATTGGCTCATCTTGGATGGGAGATTCTGCAGATGTGTTCTTTGAACGCAGAATAGGCATGGAGAAATTTCTCCCTCCAAGATTGATATTGAGGCTTCCTTCCAAAGGAACTTCCATGAGAAATTTCTCTATGGGAATCCCTATCATGATGTCGAAATCTTTGATTTCGAACACGTGAAAGTATAGGAGAGCCTCAACATCTTTGTGTCTAACAGACACTTGTTGCAGAACCCCACATCCTTCAAGAATGGTTCCAAATGAATCTCGGAAGGATTTGCGTGTTGGTGCCAATGGCACATCGCCAAGAATGGCAAGAGCACAAGAATCGGAAATGAGATTTGATCCAACAGTAGGGTTGTATAGGATTCTCATTGGTGTCCCTCTAATATAACATAAAATGGTAGCCAATGGTGAGGTCATCCGAAGAATTTCGGGTGAATTCTCAACTTTAGCTGTCCGCTCTCTGCTTAGGATAGAGGACAACTCCTTGATTGTCTGATGGACGAACACCCCGTCAGATGGTTCAGGCGGAGTTGGTGGCAACGAAGGTTTCCTATAGCAACAATACTTCGATGTATTTCCATAATCTCCAAAAAGCTCTTCCTCAAAGTAAAATGGAAATTGCGAGGGTTGAATTTCTTCTACCTTCGTAGTATCAGGTTCGGGAGAGGATTCCTTTGGCAAGGCTTGGGGTAAACGAGAAATGGGTTCATCTTTGTCCAAGAGTGTATCCTCCATTCTTGACACGACTTCCTCTTGGGGAGGCTCGTTAAGACCCATAATGAAGGAAAGAATTTTCTAGAATTCTGTCCAGAAAATCCTTGCCTTCTTCTGGAGTGTTATGGAGGAAAGATCCTCTAGTCGAAATGTCAAGATATAGGGCAGACTCTTTGTTTAATACCATGAAGAAATGTTGCAAAATCATTGGATCAGGGATTAACAAATCAGGGCCAGAATTTTTCAAAAGAGAAAATCTATCCCAAGCTGCACCTATGGATTCCTTCTCCATGTGTTGGAAGCATAGTACTTCCTTTCATAAGGAAACGATTCGGGCAATGGGAAAGAAAGAAAGAAAAAATTTGTCTCATAATTCACTCCAATTACCATTTGCCTTCCCAACGTAGTGGTTGTACCATTGTTTGGATTTTTCCTTGAGGGAAAAAGGAAACAACTTCCATTTGAGAGTTTCCTGTGTCATACCTTTGATTAGAAGGCATGAACACAACTGTTCGAACTCTCATAGATGGTGGTAAGGGTTTTCACAATCCGTTCCTCAGAAGTATTGTTCCTTAACCATGGCTATAAAGCCAGGGCGAAGTTCATAGCTGGTTGAACGAATAGGTTCCGCCGAAGGCGGTGGCTCACAAAACTTGCCCTTCAGAGCAGAGTAAGAAAGAATGGTGGGTTGCTCCATTTATATGGTGGTGGTAAGGTAGGAATAAGAAAGGTAAGATGATAGATAAGGGGGATATGATACGAGGGTGATCTTGGTTCGAAGATTAACAGCACTCGTTCCCCAGCAACAGCGCCAGAAATGCTTGTTGGTATTTCTTAACACCACTGAGTTATCCGCAAGCGCACGAAAATACCGTTGTAGCAGTTCCCCTTAAGGAGTATTCCCAAGGGTATCGAATCCAAAGAACGTGTGTGCTAATATTTTGAACTAGCTCACCCAAGGACACAAAGTTGTTTGGTAGGCAAGGAACAGAGAGGAATTCAAAGTATTGATCCTAATTCAAGGTAGTTTGCAGTAGATGCTTGCTTCGGGCACGGGCTTACTCCTAGCAATACTAGGTAATCTCCCGCCAATAGCCTATGGCATAGCCGAACATGGAGGATTATGAAGGACAGATAGGGTTGTCACCACCTACTGCCTACATCTTCAATTCGTGGGTCTACGAGATATCCACTGATGATTTATAACCTAAGCATCACGCTTACGTTCTAAATCACTACTTTAGGTTTTTCGAACACAAAGCTACAACTAAAGCCTCTAATGAATTAAAGAAGTGAACCCACAAGTAACTACTTGTGCAAACTACTAAGAATAAAAGATCAAACTTGTATTGAATTCACAAAGCTTACTTGATTGAGTAAAACCTTTGTAGGGGTACAAGTGTAGAAGATGGACTTGACAAGCCCAAGCCTCCTTCTCCTAGACTCTTCACCACACTCTCCTTCTACTTTTGTAGCCTCTAAGACTACTCTAAACCTTTGAATTGTAGCACTATTCTCAACTTTTGGTGTGTGTGAGAAGTGAGGTGAGGGGGTCTATTTATAGGTGGAGAAGGGTCGGTTCCCGTCACAATTAACGCGCGAATTAGTCACCATTGACTCCAGGGAGTCGGGAGGAGCCACCACATGTCATTTGACCGAGTTTGGCGCCAGGAAGAGGTCGGCCGAACCCCTGGTTCGGCCGACCTGGTCAAGGCTCCCCTCGGGAAGTGCTTCCTCCAGGTGGCTTCCATGTGGGCCCCGTTGATATATATGGGTGCAACACCGTTGGATCTCCTCGTATTCTTCTGTTTGTGGGCCATTTGATCCATGTGTTGCCATGTGTCATCGCCTTATTTGTTGAAATCCATTTTCATGGATTCATCCCTGCATGTTTTTTTGGTATTTTGGGTTATAATTCACCTGCATACAAATAAACACCAACACTTGTGGAATTGGGTTAGTGTATAACCCTACCACTATGTTTTGTGTTTCTTTTATGCACATTATGAGGTGAATTGACGGTCAAAATGTGGTACTTAAGGACCGTCAACAGACGGGTGGAACTTTCTTGCACTTCTTGTAGTATCGTGGGGTACCCGATACGTAGGGTACCGACACATACCAAGCATTGGTGAAACATCTTAGAACAGCCCCAATGCTAGCTCAGCCGGGTACGACCAATTCTTTCGACTTTTATTGTGATGCGTCTGGTATTGGTCTTGGCTACGTGTTAATGCAAGAAGGCCGCGTGATCGCATATGGCTCACGGCAGCTCCGAAATCATGAGCAGAATTATCCAACTCATGACCTTGAACTCGCTGCCGTGGTACACGCTTTGAAAATGTGGAGGCATTATTTACTCAGAAATTTAGTGCACCTCTACACCGATCATATGAGTGAAATATATCTTCACTCAGAAGGAACCGAATATGCGACAGCGAAGATGGTTATAAATGATCAAAGGTTATGAGAGTGAAATTCACTACCATCCCGGCAAGGCAAATGTGGTTGCCGATGCATTGAGCCGCAAGTCTCACGTAATAATATGTCCATCACTCCAATGGAAGAGGACGAGCTGAGTTTATACTTGGTTCCATACAGAGCGCTATATAATCTTGCTCTCATCCCTACTATACGAGAGGAGATTATGGAGGCTCAAAAGAAAGACATGGGTATGTCGCACATTCGGAGGATAACGAAGAATGGGAAAATGATGTGCTTCCGAAGTGATGAACATGGTACCTTGTGGTTCATGGATCGTATTGTGGTACCCCGTGACACGACACTTTGGAAGAAAATCTTGGATGAAGTTCATTTATCCAAGTACCCTATTCATCCGAGCAGCAACAAGATGTACCAAGATTTGAAAACCAGATTTTGGTGGACATGGATGAAGAGAGAAATTCCAAAGTACGTATCGGAGTGTGATACATGTCGGCGGTTGAATGCCGACCACATGAGAAAGGCCGGACAGCTGCAACCATTGAAAATTCCGGCGTGGAAATGGGAGGACATTAGTATGAATTTCATCATCGGTTTGCCTCTCACTTCCACAAGCATAATTCAATTTGGGTGATAGTCGATCGACTAACCAAATCAGCTCATTTCATCCCTGCACATACAAACTACACCGCCAAGAAGTATGCGGAGTTGTATATTGCAAGAGTCATGTGCTTGTACGGAGTTCCCCGAATGATTATTTCCGATCGTGGTGCGCTGTTCATTGCCCATTTTTTGGGAGCAGCTGCACACATCATTGGGGACGAAACTGATCCGAAGCTCCGCATATCACCCGCAAACTGATGGTCAAACTGAATGGGTGAATCAAGTCCTGGATGATGTGCTACGCGCTTGTGCCATCCACCACGGTAAAAATTTGGGATGATCATTTACCGTTGGCGGAGTTCTCATATAACAATGGCTATCAAGCTAGCATCAAGATGGCGCCATATGAAGCTCTCTACGGCCGGAAATGTCGCACACTACTCAACTGGTGTGAGTCTGGCAAGCGGGTTATATACGGAATTGATCTTGTAAATGAAGCCGAAGAACGAGTACAAGTGATCCAAGCCAATCTCAAGGCTGCTTAATTTCTTTAGAAAATCTATGCAGATAAAAGACATCGACCTCTCCACTTTGACATCGGAGACCACATTTATCTCTGTGTCTCTCCGATGAAAGGGATTCATCATTTCGGGGTGAAGGTAAAGCTTGCTCCACGATTCATCAGTCCGTTCACTGTCATTGAAAAATGCGGACCCGTGGCCTATCGTTTGAAGTTACCGGCGTCACTTTCTCGAGTTCACAATGTATTCCACATTTCTCAGCTGCGGAAATGTCTTAACTCCTCAGCTGAAATCCGCTCCGAAGACATTGAGGATCTCCAACTGGATCTCACTTATTCTGAGTATCCAATCCGGATTATCGATGAAAAGACTCGCACCACCAGAAACCGGACTTTGTACTTCTACAAAGTCTTGTGGAACAACCATACCGCGGAGGAAGTGACATGGGAAAGCGAGGATTATCTCCGATCGAACTATCCGGAGTTATTATCATCGCATATTTGGTAATCTTTTTACCTCCTTCTCTTTTATTTGTAATCTCGGGACGAGATTCTTTTAAGGTAGAGGAATGTAAAAGCCTTAAATTCAAGGTACAAAGTTCTTATAGGAGAATTTAAATTTGAATGGGGAAAAGAAATCAAATTGCAATTGGGAAATTAAACCAATCCAAACTTCAATAGAAGGGATTCAAAAATTTAAATTTAGCTCCTGTTCAAACTTTGCGAAATTAAAAATCTGAGTTCACCATTAGCTTACAAATATTCCAAATAGCTCCTCTGCAAATTTTCATAATATTTGTAGCTCAAATTCTATTAAATTCAATGGGTAGATTGAATTCTATTCAAATTCAAATTTGAAATCCATCTGAAACTGAACCAATTGTGAAATCAAATTCCTGAATTCGATTCTACACATTAGAATTGACCTATCCACAAAAGCTGGAATTTTTGGACAAATTTAGGTAGGGGAATTGAAGTTCCAGAGAGGATTGACTTGAATGGGCAGTGGGACCCACTAGCTGTTCTAGAATTGATTTGCATTGTTCTACTTGTGATGATCTTGATAAGAAACTACATGATGCTATGGATGAAGTTTCTGTTTTGAACGATGCTTTATGTGCTCATGAAGTTAAAATTTGTTCTAAATGCAAATTGAAAGGAAAAACTTCATGTGAAAATTGTCTTGATCTGTCCAATAAACTTGATAGCATGCATAGGACATTAGATCGGTTTTGTAATGCAAATAAGAACCTAAACTTGCTGCTGACCTCTTCCAAGTCTTGCAATGATAAAATTGGTTTAGGGATTGATTCTCATGCTCATGCTAAGACACATCCACCTAAAATTGTAATGTCATTAGGAAGTAGTTTGATTCAAACAATTCCTAAACAAAAAGAAGTGGTTTTCAAATCTGCAGGGGTGCTGTCTCGTTCAGCTTCTAATAAACATGTTGCTTGCTCATCAAGACATGAACACAAAGTTAAATTTCATTGTACCCAGTGTGGTAGAGATGGTCATGTCACAGATTTTTGTTATAGACTAGCTAAACAACAGAAAAAGAAAAGAATGCAAACTAGATCTCATAACTCTCATGCAACATTTGCTGCACATGCTAAACCAAATATCAAGAACATGAAACCTGCTGTTATGAGGAAAAAACATGCAAAGTTTGCTTCCAAACCTAATGTTTTTCATGCTACACATATAACACCTCGTAACTCAATAGTTGGGTACAAAAATCCTGAAACTTTGGCTCATAAACCGGCTGTTTTGTCTCAGCTTTCGTGTGTTTTTCCTGCTGCACGTCATGTGACTTAGTACTGGATTCCTAAATCCCTTTTGACTAACCAAAGTATTGAGTCATCGACGTATTGTGCTTCTATGTAGGTGACACATTTGAGGAAGGAGAACATTTGGATTGTGGATTCAGGTTGCTCACGAAACATGATTGGTAACAAAGATTGGTTCTCCTCCCTCTCTTTTGCGTCACATGTAGAGAATGTTACTTTTGCCAATAATTCTTCGACTCCTATAATTGCTAAACGTTCGGTTAGAGTAATTAATCTCTACACTTTGAAGGATGTGGCACTTGTTAAAAATCTGAAATACGACATGCTTTCTATTTCACAATTACTAGATGAAAATCTAGAAATTATTTTGACTAAAAATTGATATAAGGTTGTAGATTCAAACAGAGAGCTTATTTTTAACATGTCTCGGTTTGAAAGAGTTTTTAAAGATGATTTTGATATGCCATCCTCTAATCATAGGTGTCTAGTTGCTAACGATTTAAAGGACTTATATTTTTGGCATCGTAGACTTGGTCACATAGGCTTTGATCATCTAATGCGTATTAGTGCTCTTGATCGCATACGTGGGTTGCCTAAGCTTAACGAGGACAAATAAATTTTGTGCTCTTCTTATAGACATGCTAAGATGGTTGCAGGTTCACATGCTCCTGTCACAATGACCATGACAACTGAACTGGGTCAACTTTTGCTCCTTGACATCGTAGGACCTTCACGTGTTCAACCTTCGGAGCTAAATGGTATGTTCTTGTGATTGTTGATGATTATTCTAGATACTATTGGGTTTACTTCATGGCATCAAAGAATGAAGATTTAGTCACTTTAGAACTTTATTTCTTAGATTATCAATTAATCACCTAGGATCTTTAAAAGCAATTAGAAGTGATAACGGAACCAAATTTATAAATCAATCATTTGATCACTTTTTGTGCTGAAAATGGAATAGATCACCAATTTTCTTCACCTTATGTACCCCAACAAAACGGTGTTGTAGAGAGAAAGAATAGCAACTTAGTTGAGATGGCTAGGACTATGCCTGATGAATATCAAACTCCTAGAAAATTTTGGGCAGATGTAATTGAACCTGCTTGTTATGTCTCAAATCGTGTTTTCTTGCATGTTAAGCTGGGAAAAACAACATATGAACTTTGGTTTGGTCATAGACCTAGTGTCACACACTTTCAGGTCCTTGATTGTAAATTCTTTGTTAAGAAACATGGTAATCTTGATACATTTGAACCTAGATAAGTTGATGGCGTGTTTCTTGGTTATCCATCTCATACTAGAGCCTACCGTGTGCTTTTACTTGACACTAACAAAATTATAGAGACTTATGAGGTTTCTTTTGATGAAGCTAGCCCAGGTACTAGCTCTAATATTACAAGTCTAGATCCATATCCACAGAGGGAGATATTTTCATTGAAGAAGACGAAGAAGTGGTGTTGCTGCCCGAATATTCAGAAGCAAATGACGTTGATCACAATGCTGATTTTGCACCACAACCAGCATCAACAACTACTGCAGTTGGTATAGATCGTCCTCAACCCACAAGTTCTTCGATCTGTGATGAACATGAAGAACAAGAAGCTTGTGAATTGTGTACTCCCCTCCAAATCCTCAAAAGTCATCCTCCACAACAAATCATTGGGAGCTTGCACGAACGAGTTACACGATCCAGGTTTTGCGATCCAAACTCTCACGGTCATTCTGCTCTTGTTGCATCTTTTGAACCCAAAGATATATCACACGCACTCACTAATGAATCTTGGATTATTACCATGCAAGAAGAGTTAGAAAATTTTGAAAGAAATAATGATTGGAAACTTGTACCTCCACCTCATGGTCATACTCTAATTGGAACTAAATGGGTGTTTAAAAGTAAACAAAGTGAGGATGGGTTTGTGATTAGGAATAAGGCTAGGTTGGTTGCTCAAGGTTTCACACAAGTTGAAGGTCTAGATTTCGATGAAACTTTTGGTCCTGTTGCTAGATTATAAGCGATAAGAATTTTGTTAGCTTTTGCTGCATCTAAATGTTTCAATTTATATCAAATAGATTTTCAAAGTGCTTTTCTTAATGGCCACGTAGATGAGGAGGTCTATGTAAAACAACAACCGGGTTTTGAAAATCCAAATTTTTCTAATCATGTTTACAAACTGTCCAAAGCCTTGTACGGTCTCAAACAAGCCCCTAAAGCGTGGCAATGACTCATTATTCATTCAAGTGTATGTGGATGATATTATCTTTAGTTGTGCTTCTCATGATCTTGTGTCCAAGTTTTCAGCTATGATGAGATCAAAATTTGAGATGAGTATGATGGTAGCACTCACGTACTTTTTGGGGCTGCAAATCAAGTAAACCAAGGAGGGTACTTTTGTGCATCAAATGAAGTATACAAGAGACCTTCTTAAGCGCTTCAACATGGAAAAAAGAAAACCTCTTTGGACACAAATGAGAACAACAACAACACTTGAACTTGATGAAGATGGTTACCCAATCGATCAAAAAGAATATAGAAGTATGATTGGATCACTTTTGTACATCATGACATCAAGACCAAACATACAATTCAGCGTATATCTTTGTTCATGATTTCAAGCTTCCCCACGTGCTTCACATCGTAAAGACATTAAAAGGATTCTCAGATACTTACATGGAACTCAAGAATTTGGCATTTTACTTCCTTCTTCCTCGACCGTTACATTGAAAGCTTTTTCGGATGCTGATTTTGGGGATTGTAGAATTGATAAGAAAAGTACTTTGGGTGCTTGTCATTTTATTGGTAATTCACTTTTCCTTGGTCCTCTAGAAAACAAAGTTTAGTTGCACAACCCACAGCTGAATCTGAATATGTAGCTGCTACAAGCGCTTGCTCACAAATTTTTTGGATTGTTCAAACACTTAAGGACTATGGGGTTGATCTAGATAGTTTTCCACTATTTTATGATAATACTAGTGCCATTTGCATTCTAAAAACCCCGTGCAACATTCAAGAACAAAACACATTGACATTAGGTATCACTTTCTTCGTGATAATGTTGAAAAAGGAAACATTGATCTTCACCATGTAGATATCGAACAACAATTGGCTGACATTTCTACAAAACCTTTGGATTTCACTCGTTTTTGTTACATTCATAGTGAAATAGGGGTTATGCATCCTCATGGCTTAAATTGAGGGGGAGCTTTCAAATTTGGGATCTAAATTTAAAAGTAATATGAGCATAGTATTTCATACATATATGACTTTGTGATTCCTTTTACATGCTGAAAGTTCTTACTACGTTACTAATGTTATACATTTTGTAGTTTTTGCCATGACTAGTAATTGGAATAATTACTTACACTAAATCTGGTCATGATTGAACTTTCTCGCTGTTTTGAACTTGTTGCATGCTCACAAGTGCTTTTAATAATGAACAATTAATCAAGTAATCAACTCACATGTTGAGCTTTTATGATCAAATAAAAAATGGGAAAAGATCAAGAGAATATGCATGCATTGCACTTCTTCCTTTGAGAAGGCTTACCATTGCACTTAGATATGAACTTGGAAGAAGTTGTGTATGACTAAAATCACGTCCTTAAGCTTCTGATTGTCAAATGATATAGGCTTGTCTTGCTTTGTTAGTATAAGGCAGATGCGGCATATGATCTCTTGCAAATGTCACATGATCTGAATTTGTGCTTCCAAAAATAATAAAAATGCAGCAACAAGTGTCATGCTTTCATGTTTTGAAATAGTTATGTTTGTGAGATCATGACTTGCTTAAATTGAAAATTACACTTGTTCTCTAGCATGGCTTACACTACTTTATGTATCTCATTGATGTGATAGTGTAAGTTACTTGATAGTATGACTTGGATGACCTTTGTTTTATATGTATGTGTTACAATATGCTCATAGCAATTGAAATTACACTTTTGAACCTTGCTGAATACATTGTCGAAGGGGGAGAAATTGTTCACACATTGCACACATTCACAAGTGTTTTGGCACGATTCTTCTCAGGATTCCATACATTCACAAGTGTTTTGGCACGATTCTTCTCAAAGGAAGAATTTTTCTTTTTCTTTTTCATTTTATTTCTGATTTACAAAGGGTGAGAAATAAGTATAGGGGGATAAATTGTCACACCTGGTATTAAGAAGGCGACTAGATGCTTTCCGCATATATGCTAGGATCAGATGAACTCATACATGTGTAGAAGAAAGTGATATACCATTAAATAGTTCCATGTTTGAGTATATCATCTTATTACATAAATGACCATCCAGGTCTAAATAAAAGTACATAAGCAAAGGAAAATAAATAAAAGGGATCCAAGCACTGGCATTGCACAGGGGATATGCCAGCCTAGAACATCTCGTCTGGATATTTGTAGAAGTCCTGGTTCTCCAACTTTTTATCCTCATAGACTAGGGGAAAAATTATGCAATTAACAAGTTTGAGTACCAACGGTACTCGCAAGTGAGGAAGTTTATGTCATGTGGTTCATAGCAAGAAAGGCAAATAATAGTAAAGCACTATAGCAATTACAACCTACCCTTAATGTTGTTAATCACCTACATCTAGGTGAAACCCGTCCATAAACCCCATAGTGTCTAGATAATGCCCAAACCCAAACCATCCACCAATTAACCATGTGGGCTAATTATGAACTTGGTCCCAAGCCGCTCGTGTCTGTGAGCACGGCTGTCTAGACAGTTTCACAAAACTCTGCAGAGTGTGTATCCTTTACCCACAGTTCGTGATTTCATCCCCTGTTGCTAGATGGACTAGATAAACCTCCTTGTCGCCCATGTTAGCTAGCCACATTACACACTTCCATAGGTGTGTGGCCAGTAGATCACCACGAGGCCTTTCTGATCGTTCTCTCGACTTGCAATTGATACTCTAAGGTTTCACCGCTCCGGCACTTGGAGTCTAATTTCCCTCCGCCAGGATAAGCCCCCTCTTGAGCCATACGGATCCCAAGGCAGTAATATGAACCAATTCCCCGCTCTTTCGATTACCAATCATACACCGGGAGCAACCAAATTACTAAACCAAGTTGTCCCATATACAACCATGTGGCAATACTGTATGGCTTAGCAACTTCCTCCATAACTCTATCCTTAGAATCTGATAGGTGTCAAAACCCAAACCAATGTCTTGTGCAAGCATGCACCATACCAGTCAACACCTCCTATCAGATTCCTATCAACTACTTCCATTATCGCCAACATCTCATATTCCATAGTAGATCAAGTATAACATGTATACAAGTTGATTCATATTCAATTAAGCATGGCTAAGCGTGATCTAGTTAATAATAATCCACCCAAACCATGGCGACAAGGAATACTGTGGAAAATCTAGGGAAAGCATAACATAGGATTCATATTTTAATTTAGCATCCATCTAACTAAAACTTAACAAAAAGGGTGCAAGATGGTCAAGGAACATGCGTCCAGAGTAGGGTTGGTGATCGACAGGAAATTGGTGATCTTGCAGGTTGAAAGTTGGTTCTGGCCCCAACTCTAGATACGATGTTGCACATAAAATAATAACATACAATAAGAAAAATCACAAAATGCATACATCACAATTAAATAAACATAAAATCCTATGCATTTATAATTTTATGGATAATTTAGTTCAT